>CM060934.1:790845206-795845206 GCA_030765085.1 Allium cepa
GACTGGAGGCGGCCAGAACCACCGTGCATATGCACGGTGCAAGGAATGTGTCAGGGAAGGTTTGGGATTTGCAGATATTTTGTACTCGAGTCATACTCGAGTAATTCGAGTTTTTGCTCGAAGTTGTTCAGGGTTGCACTCGAAGTCAAGAAGGGGAGGCTCGGGTATTTTTGATGGTTACAGGTTTCCAAGGAAACCTGTTTATTTCCAATTCAAAATTAGTTTTAAAATACGAAGTCGGTTTTAAACAAAATTTAAACCTAAATTTAAAGTATGGATTTAAACTAGATTTGAATTCCATTTTTAAATTTAATTTATACTTTATAAATTAAAATGGTTAAACAACTTTAAAAGAGTTTAAATAAATTGAATTTAAAGGTAAGTTTTAAAATTAAAGTAGAAGATTTAACCATAAGTTTAAATCTGGAAACAAGATCCAATTTGAATCCATGTTTTGAAAATAAAGGAAGTTTTAAAAAATTTAAATGTTAAACAACTTTGGATGTTGAAACACATTTAAATAGGAATTGTATTTTAAAATGAATGTGAGTTTAAATTTCCTTTAAAACTTCTTTATAAAATAAGAAATTATTTAGTATAAGTTTTAAAAAGTTTTTAAAATGTTTTTAAAACTTGTTAAAGATAAGTTTGATTTCATTTTAGATTTAAAATTTAAAATGTAATTTGAAAACAAATCTTTAAGGAAAAGTTGTTTTAATTTTGCTTTGTCAATGATAGTGTAATCATTGATAAGAAATGTTTATATTTTAAAATAAATCAAAGATTTAATGATTTTGGTTTACTAAATTAGTAAGGTAATTAGATGGATAATTAATTAGTTTAATTAATTAATTAAGTAAGGATTTTGAATTAATCAATTAATGTTGAAGTTAATTAATTAAGATTAATTAATTTGGAAATAAGATCATTAATTAAATAAGTTAAGATTTTAATTAATGATTAGAAATTAATTTATTAGGAGATTAAGAATAATTAAGTTAAAAACTTAATTAATGAAACAATTAGTGGTTAATTAAATGATTATTAAAGATTAATAAATTTGTGATTAGTGATGATTAATTTAAGTTAATTACTTAAGAAAGGTAATTAAGGAAATTGTTGATAAGTTAATGATGGTCATTAACTTGGAATTATTTATTAATTAATTTAAGTGATTAATGTTGATAATTAGTTAGATTAATTAAATTATAGAATCATTATGGTATTTGGTTAAGTTTGATTACTTTATGAAAGTAATTAAAGTTATTAATTACTCGTTGAAATTAATTAATTAATTTGATTAGTTTAAATTAATTAATTAAGTTTAATTAATTTAGAATAATCATTGGATGGGCTGATAAGAGATTAATGAAGGATAATTACTTAGAGAAGTAATTAAGATGAGTAATTACTGAATGTAACTTATTGAAGTATAGAAGAGTTGGGGTTAATTGCTTGCGTAATTATTATGGAAGATAATTACTTTGTGAAAGTAATTAATAATTAATTACTTAGAGTAATTAATTTAAGCATTCGTTGATTAAGTCATTTGGTAAATAATTAAGTAATGTAATTAATTAAGGGTAATTAATTACTAATAAAATTGATCAAGGATGATTAATAAATATAATTAATTATTAAATATAATTTATTTAGGGGTAATGAATTTACTCAATGAAGTAATTAAGAATATTTAATTACTGAAGTTAATTAATCAAAGGTGATTAATAATTAAGGTTAACTACTTAATGAAGTTAATTAATCTAAATGTAATTAGGAATCGTTAATTAATATAATTAATGATGTGATTAAGAATCAATTAATTGAGATTAATTAATCCATGATAATTGATTAAAGTAATTAATTAATGTAATTGATTAAGAATTAATGTAATTAATTATAATTAATTAATTAATGGAGTAATTAAAGATTAATTACTGTATTTGGTTAAGGATAATGAATTTGTGAAATTAATTACTTGAATGTAATTAAAGAATGATTAATCAAGGGAATTAGTTAGATGATTGGTTTGTAATCAATGGTTATATATGCAGGATTTAGATTGAGGTAATTAATTTAGTTTACTTTAAATTAATTAGAGATGATGTCATTAATTTAAATCAATTTAAATTAATTATATATGGTGTGATTATTAATCCTCGTTTATATATGATGATATAGATTTCCTTGAATGGTTTGAATCTCAGACATGAGATTAGTAATGATGTGTGATATGGATGCATTGGTTGCATTGTGATGATGATTTGGATTACCTTCTGATAATGATAATAGGGATTATCTGTGGTGATGATTATATATTATGATGATGTGAATTATCTATCTGTGTGTATATAGATAGTTTAATTGGATTGTTTTAAACTTAAAACAACTTGGACCTAAAAGATGGCGTTTTGGATTCAATGAGACCGGGATCAGGTTTCCATATTTGGATATCCGAAAACCACATCGATCCAAATTAACGATAGGTCGTGAATCTCAAGTGAAGATGAAGATTCAGAGTGCAAGGGTTATCGTCGTTAACTCTGAGGGTGACTCCAAAATGAGTGTAACGAGATAATGCCTTCGATTTCGTTCGAACCCGGAACGAACTTGTATGGATTGAATGCTTTCATAACATCGTCAGGTAGACGACGAGCATTCTAACAGATGTGTTCTCTAAAGGTAATCATAGCCTCAAGTCTCATCAACTGGGAATGGCTAAAACAGGGGAGGTGCAACAAGGCTAAGTGGGTCATGCCCAAGTAGGACGAGATTTTCCCCTGTCTAGAAGTCCCTTTTTATTCGGCTGTATGGGCGGTTGGGTCGCGGCCAACTGCGAGGTTGTCTTGTTCAGGACTGTCCAGTAAGGGATGGTTCCGTCCTTGTATTGCTGAGGATTGGGAGTGATCCTTGGTACGGCGATCTAGGCCCCGTACTGTGACGGGCGGTACCCCGGTAGCCCTGCCATTGTATGGAATCCAAAATCCAATAAGTGTTGTACGTATTGATTGTGCCCAACTATGTTGGAACGTGAGATGTAAGCATTCCAGCTACTTCTGCATTTTACTTGAAAACCCTAGACACTGTTATAATATCACCGGATTTCCTATCAAATGTTTTGGTTAGCGTAAGGTAAAAACATTTCCATGTTTATGTATGGGAAGTCTTACGTGATACCTTTCTTTTTAAAGGGTTTTCAAAAGTTAAGCAACTTTAACCTATTACTCACACCAGACGCATGTCTGACCCGGAGTTTATTTCTGTTTTATCAAACTTTTGTGTACTTAAATTTTTACGAGTAGCCAAGGGATTTAGGTTAGCTTTGACGAATTATGGAGGAGCAATGGAGTAGAAGGCTTCTGTTGTAGTTATTTAGTTTTCTGTTGTGTTGGCATCTCTGAGTCGTTTGTTTGAGTTGTTTTGTACTACGTTGTAATAACTAGATAGGTGTTTATAACTGTCTAGTATGTGTTGTATAAGCTGTGTAACTCTGATAGTTGTTGTATATCTATGTAATACTTTTGTTATTAATATAATTTATTCGTTCCGCTGTTGAGACTCTGTTGTTGTTTCTTCTTTCTTCTCTTTCTTTCTCTTTCTATCTCTTTCTTTCTTAATTCATGATACGTCTTTCTGGTTAGTGGAAGACGGGTCGTGACAATTATGGTTATTGTTATAAATTTTTTAACTTGTGTATTTAGTTCTATTCCTAACATATGTGTTGATTTTTATTTCACTTTTATTTTTAAACTTAAACTATTAAATACTTAGTCTACTATTATTTATTTCTACTTATGTTAATATTTATAATATTTATTTTATTTTAAATAATTTTGAAAGACTCTATTTTAAATTTTCAAACCATGGCTTTTTTGTTCAAAATGCACACATATATATATATATAAATAAATTTGAAATAACCATTTCTATTTATATTAAAATCCATTTGTAAAGACATTACATTATTAACATTGAGTAAAAATAACTCATTATTAAATTAAAATAATTTATAAAAGAAACCATCTCTTTATTAATAACATATTTTATTTGAATTTGGAAAAACTCAAATCAATTTACCAATTAATTTCACAAATTTTAAATCAAAAATTAAGTTAATTATTAATTTAAATTTAAATAAAAAATTGGGATTGTTACACAATGGGACAGGTTTCAGGTCCTAATTCCATTGTATGAAGAAGTTATGTTAAAATCAGCTTATTTCGAATTGATTTCAATTGATTTTAATTAAATTGATTTCAAGGCGTTTCGAGCCCATACGATTAAATGACATGTCTGATCACAACGAAACTTGAAATCCTACAATAATTCACTATTACGGATCCGATGAAACTAGTTTCGTCGGATTCCGAGTCAGTGGCCAAAATGACTATTTTCACGTTAATTAATTAAATTACTATAAAATTAATTAATCACTTTTTAATTCAAATTTATAAACTAACCAATTTCATCATTTTTAATTACTTAGACATTTGCAATGACTTAATACTAGTTTATATGACAATTCAATGTTGGTTATTACACTAATTACAGTGTTCAAATTTCACTGTAACTAAATCCAATTTATTATAATTTAATTTCAATAAATTGCTTTAATATAATAATCAAATAAATAGTTCATGTAGCTGTTTTACAAATAACATTTGATTACACTTTACAAATTCAAATCAGAGTTATACATACATAGTAAATAAACAAATATTGCAGCGGAACACAGAATGTAGCGGAATAATTAACAAATAGTAATAATATACTGAATCTTCATCTTCGTCCTCTAAAAAATAGTCTTCAACACTGAAAAAATCAGGCTGACCCGAGCGTAATGAAAATAGAACACTCAATTCAGAACTAAAAGATCTTATGTAAGTCAAATTAATCTAAAATAAACTACGAGTGCAATGGCTTCAGAGATGTTAAGGGATTTTCATCTCCTATGAAGCATACAACGTGAATATTTATATTTAAAAGGGTTTCAAATAATTTGAAATATCAATCTTAATCATCTGATTAAAACAAATCCGAATCTGAATTAACTTAAACCCCTCAAATAATTCAGTTCCAAATAAAATCCAAATTCAAGAAATTATATGGATGTATGTCATTTAAACCAGTACCAAAAATCAATAATTTGTAATAAATGAAAACTATTCGGGTTTATCATTTCAACTGATAAGATTTTCCCTTAATCTATTAGATCGTTAACCTATAGTGAACTTGCAACATTATAACGATATAAAATAAACGTCCATTCATCTAATATCAACAATTAATCATCCATCAAAACCATCATCCAAATCAATCAATAAACATCCATAGATAATTGAGAATCAATAACCGGTATTTAAGTAGCAATTTTAATTCAATAATAAGTTAAACAACGATTTAATTCAAATAAATTCAAATTAACCGAGATGACGATTTAAATATACCAAACAGCCTTAAATAAATATTCAATCATCATAAATTTAATTTAACTAACATAAGAAGTTTTAAAAGTTTTGAGTGGGAGAAAACGCCCACCTTTGAATTTAAATTGAATTTAAATCCAATTTTAGCCCAAAATTCAAACAGTCTTGGAATTCATTGAAACACGTGTCAAAATGTCCAGAATTCTAATATAATCCCAGCGGATCAAACCACACGTAAATCGGACCTCGTACGTAAAAGTTATGCATATTAGAATTTATACGATTTAAAATAGAATCAATAAAATAAAACAAATAATTACCAATCAAAAATAGCCACGTCACACCCTCGTTTTGTACTAACCTGCAACTCTACAGAGCAACAGAACCGTAGTTGCCATGATTGCGTTCACACAGATGCGCGGCCGCACCTCCGTCCACGTTGCCACCTCGCCAAAGCTTCGTCGTCACCACGCAAAACCACCTAGCCTCACGACCTCATCTCGTCGATGAGGAACGCACAAAAAACGTCATCCGCCACCTCCAATATTAAAACCTAATCAAAAATTGCCGATGATCAACCCAATGGTTCAACGAATGGTTAGCACGGATGAACTATGCACGGCCATCTCCACCCTTACATACTGACGATTCGACGATCGGTCGAGGTTGATCGGTAGGTGATGAACGGCTGAGAATAGTTCAACAAATTTTGAGCATACGGAAAATTAGATCGAGAAACAAACCATTGGTTTGACTTGCGCTCGTTGAGAGCTTCAAATCGATATATAATTCGATATATTTTGAGGAGTTTGATCTTTGGAAATGAATTTGAAATAGAATTTGAAATTGAATTGGGACTTTGGTTGTCTGCTATTGGAATAAGGAGCTACAGAGAATTGTATGTACTGTCAATGAGAAATAAGAAATAATTAGGGTTTATAACGAGGTATTTATAGGCAGATCAGAAAAATAGATGAATGGACCAGATTGATTTGGATTGGAACGATAAACGACCCGAAAAACCCGTTCTGCCTCCTGTACGGAAATGGGTCAACCATATATCAAAATAGATGTTTTCAATGTTTTTAAACTCAATGGAACAGGTTTTAGGTCCTAATTCCGTCGTATGAAGAAGTTATCTTAAAATCAGCTTATTTCAAAGTAATTTTAATATATTTTAATTAAATTGATTTCTAGGCGTTTCAAGCCCGTACGTTCAAAGGACATGTCCGATCTCAACAAAACTTGAAATCCTACAATGATTCATTGTTACGTATCCGATGAAACTGGTTTCGTTGAAATCCGAGTCAGTTGCTAAAATGACTATTTTCACGTTAATTAATTAAATTAATATAAAATTAATTAATCACTTTTTAATTTAAATTTATAAACTAACCAATTTCATCATTTTTAATCACTTAGACATTTGCAATGACTTAATACAAGTTTATATGACAATTCAATGTTGGTTATTTCACTAATTATAGTGTTCAAATTTCACTGAAACTAAATCCAATTTATTATAATTTAATTTCAATAAATTGCTTTATTTGATTTTAGCCTTTATATTCAACCAAATGTAAATCTAATAACATAGTTAACAATTGTTTTACATTTCACTACGTTAATATACTCCAATTTCCATCTTTTATTTATATTAACTACTATATTCCCATTTTATTGAATTTTGTCAAATTTACACATTAATTAAAATTAAAGTCCCAATTAATTATTTATCTCAATTTCATTCTTTTATTAACTCAATTATTACCCGATGAATAAATTTACATTTATATTTATTTTACTACATCTGCACTTTTAGTTATTGTATTGAATCACATAAGTGTAACATTTAATTCTATTCACCTAATGGATTTCTAATTTAATTTTTAACAGGTTAAATAAATAGGTAAAACATAACACTTGTTTCCCTCTTTACTTTTAATCACACTTGTAAGGGTTTATTATTTACAAGAATTAATTAAAATTACATACATAATATTGATTTTATTCAATTACTATTTATTATTAACTAATTCCATGTTTACGTTGATTTGCCTATATTTACTTTATGACCAACTATAACACATAAATCATTTCAGTTAATAGAATTTTCATTATAATTGTTAATAAATGACTTAAACTAACGTTGTTACATTTAATTCTAATTATCATCTCATAATTAAATTAGTTTTTTTATTCCTTCCAATTATAAAATCACAAATCCTATTAAATTAACTAATTTTAATTATCGAAAATTACGGGTCGTTACACTCTCCCCCACTCAAAACTTTTCGTCCCCGAAAAGGAAAAAGAGGGAAAAGAAGAAATTAAACAGTCAATATATCTTATTCAAAATATTAAATTTACAAAAAATTATTTACATAACAAATAATTTAAATAAAACATATTAATTTATAAACAATTAAATCCTTTTATATTCAAATTAACAAAAGTTTGGAAAACATTTCACAAAATTTTCTAAGCCCAAAATTCACGAAAAATTTCGGTAGATTCTCCTTTTAAAGTGGCGCTCAGGAGAAATCATAATATCAAAATAACAAAATTTATCATATATTTTCAGCATATTATATCCCAACAACAGGAGAAATAATATTATATCGCAGGAAAACCATAATCCAAGAACGTTCCTATTTGCTGGGCAAATAAAGCTTAATTATGAAACCAAAAGCAGTAGCAATTGCTTCCATAACATGTATTTCACTTATACAATCCAAAGGAGTCAATAATTATATAAAAGAGAGATATTTTAGTTGTTTCAATCATTAACAAAACAAATCAATATAATACAACAACAATCACTTGCAACCAAAAGCATACAATCATCATATGAAATCAAAATAAATCAATATAACATAATAACAATCTTTTGCAAATAAGAATACAATCTTCACAAGGGATTGAAGTAATCAACCATTTCTGAAGTTACAATCATCAAATTTAATATAGTATTCATTTTACCATTTACTTTAATTATCAATAGCTTCAAGCATTAACTTAAGTTCATAATTGTTTGCTTACATTATTCACATTCTATTTAATTTTATTTAGTAGCTCTACAATTACAACTCAGGATCATAACTATTTTAATATTAAATTTCTTATTTATAAAAGTAAATTTAATTGAACGCTTTCTTTATTTAAGTTTTTCTTTTATAAAATCCCATTACATATCCTTATTTAACATTACAACTTTTAATATTTTGGTAAGTTATATATATATATATATATATATATATGTTTCTAAGAATGTAACTAAAAGTTACATAAGTTTATCTTATTTAATTTTAGTAAATAAATGTTCAATAGTTATCTTTCTTATTTTTATATCCTTTTTGTTTACAAGTTACAAATTTCAAATTCCTTGTATATTTCATTTATAACTTAGCATTTAATTTCTTACTTTCAACTTTAGGAGTTCCAATTATTAAATAGTTAAAAATTTATTCCATTACAATAATTGAAATTCTAAATTTACGTTAATTTATTCTACTGGTTTTTTCTTTTCTTCTCATTATTTACTTTTCTATTCATTTATTCATATAAAGATCAATCACTTACATCATTTGTTTTCCATTAAGGGTTTAAGTCATTAATGAATCATTTCATAAACTATTACTTAATCTTCCACTGCCTTACTTAAGTTTATAACTTAATTCAGTTATTGAATATAAAAAATTGAGTTTTTGGTATTCCCCCCTGAAGAGAAAACAGATGTTTCAATATATCTAAAAATTCAATTAAAACATTTAACCACATCCACTTAGTAAAAATAAAAGATATATTTAAAATATCCTCATAGCATTATGTAAAGATTTTTCAAAAGTCTAAAATAATGCTAGAAATTTACATCAAAACATTATAATGAGCTTTAAAATAAAGTTCCTTAAATCCGATAATTTATTAGACTCATTATTTTTAAAATAAGTATAAACTCAAGATTATTAAACTGAAACTAATAGTACACCCAAATCTTACATTGAATTTCTGAATCAAAGTATAAAATTTTGTATCTTCATAATAAATTTTAAAAACTTGTTTAAAAATGAATATTAAAATCATGGAAAAACATTTATTATGGTTTAATACAAAAATTCAGATAGTAAACAAATTAATAAATATACTATTAGTACTCCGAAATCAAGTAAATATTCCAAAATATACTTCCAAAATAGATCTTCCAATTTATTTGTCAAGTACAATACTATAATTAAACTTCACAAATCAATTTTTTCCATTTATATAATATCTTTAAATTATATATTCAAAGAAACTTATATAAATCTTAGTTGAAATACTCATTTGAAAACTTCATTTGCAAATCAATCGTCTTTAATACTTTAATACTTTTCAAAAAAAATTCATTCGTAAAATTCCTTTCTTCATTTATAAATACCATTTAAATATTTAAATGACACCTTTATAAATATATGTAAACTAATTGAAAATAAATATTTACGTCATTACTTTTATTTAAAAAAGTTATTGAAAACCTTAAATCCTTTATTTATAAATTTATTAGTTTTATCTCAAGATACGTTTCAAACATTATTAATAAATCAATAATCATTTACTTTAAATATGTTTTATTGAATTAATAACTTGTAAATATTTACAACACTAATAATTTACTATTAAACCATATTAGCATAAATAAACAATATTTTAAACATTTTAAAGTATTTAGAAATGAAAAAAATGACCAAAATATCTTTTATATAATACTTTATCAAAATACTTTTACTTAACAGGTTTATCCTCATTCTTGCAGACTTTGGCCATGCGTTGATCTGGCACAAGGCTAGAATTCTCCAAGTACTTAGTAGACCTGTTTTAACACTTAGTGAAAAATACTTAAAAATAGGTATGAGAAGTACCGCTCAAAATCCAATATCAAATGATGATAATACGATAGCAGTGGCCCGCTGCTGATCCAGTATTTACGCAATGGACACAAACTTTCCCAAAAGATTCTTCTACCTTTCGGATTCCAGAAAAATATCGTAGCCAGTTCATAAATAAGGCACCATCGACCCCTGCTGCAGCGGTACGCTGCTGATTCAATGATTTACGCAACGGATGCACTTCCTTCCCGGAAGATCCTTAGACAACAGATCCCAGAATCGAAAGCGCCTCCATTAGGTAAACTAAAGAACCATCTACCTTGGAAATAAAATCGAGAAACTCATGAGTTTAGGTTCGGACAACCTATCAGTTTGAATCCATTTCTAAATTCATCCAAGTCTATTAAGGTTTATCAGTCGAATCCATTCCTGGATTCCCCAAGTCCATCTAGGTTGAAGCATATCACACTATACTTCTTCGCGGAGAATGCTTCCCCATACCTCTTACTTCAAAATATAATATACCATATTTAGTACCCTTTCAAAGTCAAAGCTTCAAATATCGCGGTTATATAAATTCCATTACATATAAGATTTCATTTTCAAACAAAGCACTTTCCAAAATCAATAATCTCGAATATATCAAATCAGCCTTATATAAATTCCATTATATATAAGATTTATATATTCAGATCGAATACCTTCTAAAATCAACGGTTTCAAATTCACTTGTCCTTATATAAGGTCCATCTTATACAAGAATCAAATTTTACAAAATCAATTTTTCTGTATGAAAAGCCATATAGGATTGAACATCTTTGCTTTGTTAACGCCGAGCGACTCAAGGAGCCTACGATCCATAATAGTTACCGACTCATGTAAAGGAGCGACTCAGTAAGTGCCGACTCATCAAGACTAGCGACTCAACTAGCCCACGACTCATCCAGTAAGTGCCGACTCATCAAGACTAGCGACTCAACTAGCCCGCGACTCATCCAGTAAGTGCCGACTCATCAAGACTAGCGACTCAACTAGCCCACGACTCATCCTATAAGGCCACTCAAAGGAGCGACTCACGACTTAAGGAGCCTAATAAGTTAAAGCGTCAGCGACTCAACATGTAGGGCAGTCAGCGACTCATTGGTGGCAACGACTCAGCGAGCTAGTGCTTTAAAGGTACAGTGTGGATTAACGACTCAGCAGGGTCTGCGACTCAAGGCCTAGACCAATTCAACGACTCAAGAGGCCGCTACGACTCAAAAGATGGGCCGACACCCGACACAAGACTCAGAGGCAAGTTCAAGATCATGCTGCAAAGAAGTGACTTGCAGACGACTCACGACTCATCATGAGTCGGTCACGACTCATGATGAGTCGACCACGACTCATGACTTTGCAATTTTAGCCTAGGAAGTTTGCCTATAAATACGTAGCCACTTCCAACGTTCAAAGGACTTTTGGGGGACGGACTTCCTACGGGCCATTACTCTGCTATTGTCTCGACTTCAAGCAACACTCAAGCAACATTTCTATCACTCCAATCACCAAAGACATTTCAACAAATCTCGTGAAGAAAAATAGCTCATTCATCATGCATTCAAAGGATTCTTCTACATCGGGGTTTGAGATATTTGTCTAAGTGTGTTGTAATCGGAGTTGATTGTAAAAAAACTGTATCTAAATAAACAATAAAGAGCTTCAAAGTGGACGTAGGCTTGATCCTAAGCCGAACCACTATAAATACTGCGTCTCTTACTGTTTTTCTACATACTTTCTGCTTATTTCTGATTCCCATACAAGTGGGTGGTGCTTTCACAATCACATCTTATACACTAGGGTGTTGACGTTTAAATTTAAGCGTTAACATTTTGGTGCTTTCACTGAGAATTGAACTCAGGACTTCTATCATCATTGCTTTACAGAAGATTTGTAGAGAGAATTTCCTTGAAGACTAGAAGTCTAGCAGAAATTATGGCTTCTGAAAGGAAACGAAAGTTTTTGAGGTTTGAAGGTACTAGCAGCAACGCCATTGCTCTTCCCGCATTAGGGGAAACAGCTTCAACTATTGGGGTCACAAAGGCTGAATTAAAGGCTGTGATTTATGGAATATATCAACACATGGAAGTTCAAAGTAATAGAATACTGGACAAGATGAACACATTGCAAGAGGAAGTCCGTCGACTAGAAAGCAATATAAAAACCATTGCTAAGGAGGCTCAGGTTTCAGAAGAATGGAATATTCCTCAACGAGCAACTGGCATTATTGGACCATTCCCCCAAACAGAAAGTTCATGGCCACGACCAACTATCCACGAACGTTTGTCAAGGGCAACTTTCGAGAGAATAGTTGACGACCACCCATTGAGTCCTGGTAACGATGAAGAATACATACCGGAGATGATTGAACAAAGAGAGGACGATGGAGGGAAAAGAAAGCAGAAGCTCTTGAAAAAAGCTCGACGCTTCAGATCCTCTGACTTCACTCCCTTGACCGACACTCCGGAAAATATCTTCTTGGCAACAAAGGATGTTGTTGTGTACCCCAAACCATCTCTGTTGAGAAGAAGCGCAACAGACAATGGAAAATTCTGCCGATTTCACAATCAGCCTGGCCATGACACCAATCAATGTCGCCATTTAAGGAAGGAGATTGAAGAGTTGCTCAAACAGAATGAACTGCAACAATATGTGAAAAGAGATGGAATTAACTACTCCTCATCCTCCAAGGTGCAGCTGGTGTCCGCTCAACAATGTAGCTCAAATAAAAGAACCGTGGCACAGGGAAATGAAGGTCCTATCATCAGTATCGTCACAGCAAGCCCTCACCAGGTAGGAAAAAATTGGATGAGACGGGAAGACATGCACACGCTTCAGGAAGACCTTCAAAGTGAAAGGAAGTTTCGATTCTGAAAAACGTTGCCATCCAATCCTTTCAAGCCAAAAGATTCAATCCCTAAAGCTTGGGGCAACAACTGCTTTCTTACTTTACTTGAATACTATGTTTCAAATTTGTAAAGGAATGCTGATCCAATAATTCTTGTATCAAAATCTGTTATAAAGACAGTGCAAATAAATAATAAAAACTATAAGCCTTGTTCTCCCTATTATTACAAGTCGCTTATTTTATTTCGATATGTGAAATATTCTAAGAATGTCACTAAAATTATCGATCTAAATTTGCAGGCAATCAATGTCCAGCCGATTCGTTACAATATCAAGCAACCCTTGGTAGCTTTCTAAAGCAAGTCTTAAGTGACGAAAGTCCAGGGGCAAAACCTAAATAAGAAATACTCTAAGCAAATAAATAAGATTTGGCTAGAGTATGCTTCTTCAGTTAAAACCACCTGCCAACAGAAGAAGATAGTGCACACTTAAGGATGGCACTGAGGCACTGCTAATATAATCAATCAAGTTCGCAACTGTCAAAAGAGAACCAATTCCAAGAACTTGGAATAATAGCCACTTACATCCATATTTTACATAAAAACTCTGCTGAGATATTGCAATAAATTTACAGATATATGATTCTCTTGTTAAGGGCAATTGCAAGGCAGGCAAATAACAACAGCAGTAAAGTGAATATAGGCCCAATTCTGGCTAAATCACTATAATTCTCGTGTTCCCTACTATTATAAACTGCTCTGTTTTATTTTGGCGTATGAAATACGTTGAGCGTGTTGCTAAAAAGACCATTTAATAATGCAGGCCATAAAACAAGACTTACCAGTCATGAGACGAAGCGATCCGCAACAACATCCAGTAGTCAAGCACTGAGCCATTCAAAATTCCCATATCCAAATCTTACAAAAGGAGAACTTCAACCGAAAGTAAGCAAGGTGGATAAAAGCAGATCATATATAGCTAACCGCAAATGTATGAACAAACAAACGGCCAGTTAAAGAACCTACATCTGCCACCACCAATTTGCTTAACTATAAAATATATTCCTTTGGGTAAGGGAGAGGCTTGGCAGCTAAAAGCAATGACCCTTGTGAAGTAATGGGAATTGTCAACATGAATCAACGGCAAAAAAGTATGCGAGAGCAAGCATCAGCCAACAAAAGATCATTTCGGAAGTGCCAGCCCTTTTTGAAGGCATAATTCCTCAGGGGATAGAGACCTCAAGCGGGCTCCATCGAAAAAGGTGTCTCTCTCGTTACAAAGTCGTGGAGTTACCAGCCAACACACTCCCGAGAATCCATCCAAACAAGAAAAGGAAACTCCAAACTTCCTGACAATAACCCTCCTCTGGGGCACACATTTCACCACAATCGGTCGACACATTCCCGTGAGACGAAAAGCCCTCTTCGGAGGCCAAATGCTTCTCTACGGAGACCGAATGCTTCTCCTCAGAGACCAAAGCCCTCTTCGGAGGCCAAAAGCCCTCTTCAGAGGCCAAATGCTTCTCTACGGAGACCGAATGCTTCTCCTCAGAGACCAAAGCCCTCTTCGGAGGCCAAAAGCCCTCTTCAGAGGCCGAATGCTTCTCTACGGAGACCGAATGCTTCTCCTCAGAGACCAAAGCCCTCTTCGGAGGCCAAAAGCCCTCTTCAGAGGCCAAATGCTTCTCTACGGAGACCGAATGCTTCTCCTCAGAGACCAAAGCCCTCTTCGGAGGCCAAAAGCCCTCTTCAGAGGCCAAATGCTTCTCTACGGAGACCGAATGCTTCTCCTCAGAGACCAAAGCCCTCTTCGGAGGCCAAAAGCCCTCTTCAGAGGCCGAATGCTTCTCTACGGAGACCGAATGCTTCTCCTCAGAGACCAAAGCCCTCTTCGGAGGCCAAAAGCCCTCTTCAGAGGCCAAATGCTTCTCTACGGAGACCGAATGCTTCTCCTCAGAGACCAAAGCCCTCTTCGGAGGCCAAAAGCCCTCTTCAGAGGCCAAATGCTTCTCTACGGAGACCGAATGCTTCTCCTCAGAGACCAAAGCCCTCTTCGGAGGCCAAAAGCCCTCTTCAGAGGCCGAATGCTTCTCTACGGAGACCGAATGCTTCTCCTCAGAGACCAAAGCCCTCTTCGGAGGCCAAAAGCCCTCTTCAGAGGCCAAATGCTTCTCTACGGAGACCGAATGCTTCTCCTCAGAGACCAAAGCCCTCTTCGGAGGCCAAAAGCCCTCTTCAGAGGCCAAATGCTTCTCTACGGAGACCGAATGCTTCTCCTCAGAGACCAAAGCCCTCTTCGGAGGCCAAAAGCCCTCTTCAGAGGCCAAATGCTTCTCTACAAAGACCCCTAATGGGATATATGCCACAAAAAAGAAAGTTCTCTACTCAACAAAAAAGATTGGAGAAGTCATGACCCTCCAACCATGAGAGAGTAACTTCCAGGCGATGCAAACCCTATCGGGGGCACATTTCACCAGGAGTTGAAGCGTAACAGCCGCTCTTCGGAATTACGCTTCACCAGAGTTGAAATGCAAACAAAATAAAGACCTCTTCGGGGGCACATTTCACCAGGAGTTGAAGTGTAACAGCCGCTCTTCGGAATTTCACTTCACCGGAGTTGAAAGACAAACAAAATAAAGACCTCTTCGGGGGCATATTTCACCAGGAGTTGAAGTGTAACAGCCGCTCTTCGGAATTTCACTTCACCGGAGTTGAAAGACAAGCAAAATAAAGACCTCTTCGGAGGCACAATTAAGAAGAAAGACCTCTTCGGAAGCCCACGTTTCGCCGAGATTGAAATAAAACTTCCAAGTGTTGAAACGTGAAAAGGCTTTCATCAAAGGCACAACTCTTTGGGGGTACACGTTTCACCAAGATTGAAATAAAACTTCCAAGTGTTGGAACGTGAGAAATCCCTCCTCAGAGGTACAACCCCCTCCCGGGAACACAATTAAGTAGAAAGACCTCTTTGGAAACCCACGTTTCACCGAGATTGAAATAAAACTTCCAAGTGTTGAAACGTGAAAAGGATTTCTAAAGCATAACTCTTTGGAGGTACACGTTTCACCGAGATTGAAATAAAACTTCCAAGTGTTGAAACGTGAAAAAATCCCTCCTCAGAGGTACAACTTTCTATAAAAAAAAAAAAAAAAAAAAAAAAAAAAAAAAAAAAAAAAAAAAATCCTCATCAAAAGCGTACTTTAACTTTCAAAGGAAAAGTAATTTGCCTACTATGGGAAATGATCGTAAAAAGAAAAGAAGTTAAAGTACCCTTCAGAGGTCCGCTCTACCACATAGAGGAATTCACTTGATGAGATATGTACTTAAGCAAAAAGAAAGAAGTGATTTCTTCAAAGGACAAAGCGCGTAGAAACTCATACGAAGGGGGTTGTACTCTACAAGAATTCTTTTTAAAATAAAAATAACATAATTATTCTTTAGCAAATAAGAGTGCAAGTCCCCTCGAAGTATAGAATATTGCAGCAAACTTATGGAATGGGGGCAATATAGTATAATTACACACTGTATGATATAACTAAACCAGCAAAAGGTAACGCTCAAGTAACATACCATGAGCTCGCTGCAATATCAAATGAACTCATGCCAAAACGAATAACAAATGTACTCTCTAATTCAAACAAAAGTTTGTACAAACGAAGAATCATTTTATTCAATTATAGTGCAGGTACAGGTCTCAAAATAAAGAAAAGCGGGGGCCGGTACCCGCACAATTCTCAGCCAGTACATGCAAAACACAAAAAAACTAGAAACTAAAGATCTTCACTTCTTTTTGCTGCCTTTAGACCCTTTACCCGGCCGGATGATCAGTTTTTCAGGACGATCGGTGGGCATAAGGGAAGTAGGAGAGGAAGGCGCAACCGGTTCAACTTCCGGCTCCTCTTCAGTGGCGATGATTTTCTTCCCCCTCCTCTTGGATGTCCCACGCTTCTTTCTCCTTTGCGAGGAAGACTCACTCCCCGGAGTGACAAGTTTAGATAGAACAACGTCGTCAGAAGGAGTTCGCTCCGGGGATATATCACCTCCTTCAAGTCTCTCATCTTTCTGCTCTTGCGAAGCGACGGGATCATCCAAGCCGTGAAGAGCCTCTATTTGTTCTTCCTGTGATCTGGGTTGCGAGGCAGTAGGAGGCGCCACCTGAAGAGATGGAGGAAGGATAACCGGAGGAGTAGAAGTTTGAGCAGTACTTGGTGCTTTCTCTACAGAAGAAAAGAGGTTAAAGTCAGTAAAAAGAGGAGATGAAGGCTCACCAATAAAGTTAGTAGAGAGAGGAGATGAAGGCTCATCGAGATTGAGAAGATAACCAAGGAGTTCATGAAACTCATGTGAAGCAAATGAATAACCCGCTTGAACAGAATTGACAGTGGCGGGATTAACAGTGAGGTTACCTGGTGAAGCTGATCTCCTGATATCAACTTCATATGCTTGCGCGTCAGCGCTCTCATCGCCCTCATCTCCACCATGTACACTTGTAATCTCAGTAGTAATTTTGGTAGGAGAAGCAAAATGGGAACTGGAACCAATGATGTTGATTTCGGACAAAGAAGGTGGCTGAACCGGGGTAGTTGAAGTAGTTCCTTCAACCTGCCCCCCTTCTGTCGCTTCGGTTCTTAGTTTAGCAAGTTGTTCCTTTCCCCTGGCGAGAGCAGTGCGAGCGTCCTCATCAAAATAATGCCTTTCCAAGGCTGACTCATCATAACCAGCACCCTCAGCACCAAGCATATCGAGGGCAGCCTCCCACACTTCGGCTAAAGTGATCTCGTACTTGGGACCTAGAAAAGCAAGGCTTCCACGCCCCAAGACGCTATGTAAGTAGAAGTCGAATAGTGTCGAGCCAAAGCTATTCTTAGTCTCCTCGTGAGATTCCTCAGCTGCGATTCTGCCGGCGACGGCCTCATCGCGCTCCCTCTCCGTTTTAGAAAGCTGAAGTTTGAGCATTTGTATCTCCGCTTCCTGGGATTTGTTTTTCATTTGGAGCTCCGCAACATCAGTAATATAGCCCTCATTAATTCTTTTCTGAGCTTCGAGCCTATCCTCAGCATCCCGTTGGCTGGCATGAGCATCTCTTACCTGTCTGAGAAGCACTTCTTCTTTTTGAGAATATGAGGTAGAGGAAGCAGCAAGCTCATCTCTCAACTTCTCGACCTTTGCTTCAAGCTCCTCGTTGTAGGAAGTAATGCTTCTCATCTCGGTATCATGCTGCTCAAGGACCTTTTGCCACTCAGCCTTATCATTTTCCATGGTGAGCATGGCCTCTAAGTTGGCGCGGTTAACTCGTTGAAGCTCATCAACAAGCTTCTGCCAGTTTGACATCCTCTCGATGTCAAGTTTAACAGCGTCAAGATTTCGCAGCATGGCGGGCTTGTCGATTGGAACCAGGTCAAGATCGAATCTCACGCCTTTTAAGCACCATTGTGGAAAGCGACTTTGTAAGGTGGCTGGGCCAGGCCCCACTTGAAATTTAGGCCTGCTTATTATTGTCTGGATGTCCTCCTTTCCGAGAGCAGGAGAGTCGGAAGAAATATCAAGAGGGGCAGGGGCAGTAGGCTTGTCGGGAGTGGTGGAAGCATGTCTCTCACCATGTCGAGCTCGTTTGCTCGAATCTTCTACTACATGACCTTTTCCCCGGTCATCGTGTGATTTCCTTTTATAGGAATCGTCACCTCTCTGCGGGGAGTCGCGATGCTCATCCCTATCCCTCCTTTCCCGAGCTTTTCGAGCAGCCCTCTCTTCATCAGACTCCCTATAGGAAGAGAAGTAGCGCCCATAATTATACTGTCCACGCCCACCATAGCGTTGAAAATCTTGATAGTATGATCCACCGCGTGTCATTGGAGAATCTGAAATAAGAAAAGATAAGCTTCAGAAATCTTTAAAGCATAAGAAGATAAGTGCATAAGTGTGCTGGAAAATTCTTAAGTGGTGTGTGAAGTGCAAACTACTCGCATTGGGCTAACGAACCACTTCTCAGTAGGGGGGATGTAATAGGTTTCGCTATCGGTGGCAATTCTTGGAATAAAGAAGTTGGAGTCAGTTGGAGGGCAGATGTCACTTCAATTGTTGGAGGTATAACTTTACCACGAGCAGGATCATCTTTAGAGAGCTCTTGGGAAGAGATAAATAAGTCACTTAAATCCCCAAAGACATCATCATCGTCATGCCTAGCCTGGTTCCCTCCATCAGTTCCTTTATCGGCATTTTTCATAGTTTGGGAAGGTTGCTCCTCTTCTTCTTCAGTAATGGGGGGAAGCGCGGACTTTTCGGATGGCCCCGTGTCGTCTCGTGGAGTAGAGCACTTCACTAATGGAGTTCCAGTAGAAGTTTCTCCCTGCACACGATCTTTAGTGGAGACCGAGGCGTCGAGAGTTTTCGTCGGAGAATCGGGAACTTCAGTCGGGGCTTCATGAGGCTGAGTAAAGCGAGAGGGATGGAGAAGTCCGTATTGGTGTAAAAATTCATCGCTTAGCAGAAACTTTATGCTCCTTTCTTCTGCCGGCACAGCATTTAATCTTTCTAAAATTTGCTTAAAACTTGGGTCCCTGGTAGGGGGTGGAAGCGCTAAAACAGGAACAAAGAATGAAGTTAGCAACTAAAAGTTCGGATCTCAAAAATGGCTTCAAAGCGGAAAGAATATAGACAGGAAATCTTACTTCCTACTCTCCAGATGGCATAAAACCCTGGAGGGCAACGAACGAAGAAAAACTGATTCAAAAATCCGTGAGCGCTTTCGGAGAGATCAGTAATAAGTTTGCGGTTTCGAGCGCTTCTTATAACCACAATGGAGGGATGGTCTTTAATTTTTGTAAATGAGCAGAAATAACAGATCTCCCCGAAGCTTGGTAGTCGATCCAAGGTTCTCCTAAATAGAACACATAACCCCATCAGAATAGCATAGCCATTGGGGTGTAATTGGAATGGAGAGATAGACAGCCGAAGCAAGAACTGTTGAAGAAAGTCGTTAAAAGGAGGAATAGCGCCATTTAAGCACATTTGGCGATTGACAGCAACAAAACCAAGAGGTGGCCTATCGGCAGTATCATTTGGCCCCGGTAGTAAGGCGTCAGCATCATCGATGCCAAACTGGACGCACAATTGATTAAACGTCCGTTGATTCAGAGTTGTTGGTATTCTCTCTGGAGGGTTATCCACAGGAATAGCTACCGGAAAGGTATCTTCAGTCTGACTCATCGGCTCTTCTTGATGAGAAGTCATTCTACACAAGCAACTGGATGTTCAAATGCGAAGGTGCGCGTTTCCTAAAAAGTGTGAAGTGTTGTGCAAGACTAGAAAAGTGACAAGTATATATAACTAGGATTACACTAATCGATGCTTGATCGATGGTAAACATTTCAGAACTTGTTAACTTAAAAGTTCAAACATAATATTAGTGCAAGCAAGTCGATTTCAATTGACTACTTCAGCATTGCTTTGATATTTTGTTTAATAGATATATTAAAGGCACTTCATATATGCAGTTCATTCAAGTTAATCATCTATCGTTAACTAATCTGTCATTCGGTGTGGGCAATCAATGACAGTATATTCGTCCCAATTTTCTGTAAACATTGTGTTAGACAGGTTATTAGCTTGCAAGAGTGACCTGTGGAAAAAATACGACAAAGTTCAACAGTTCAAAGTTCAAGCAAAATTTACAAGTGTTAAGTCGTCAACGACTCAATAATTCCTTGTATTGGTTAAGCTAAGTCATTGGTTATTTGGATGACTCGGTTACGGCCTAAAGGATATGCGGCGAGTTAAGTTAAGTTCTATGAGTTGTAATGTGCATGAAGGAAAAAGCCTCAAATCAGAACAATGCAAATTTCTTTAAATCCTGTCTCGGCCGCGACTCAAATCTAAGGAGGCATTTAGTTGAGTCGGTCATAGGTTCAAGCATGGAAAAGAGGCTCAAGTACTGAGTCGTTCAGGGCTTATGGTTTGAGTCGTGTATAGTTTGAAAGGTTAAGTCATGGAAAGTAACCCAAGTGCTGAGTCGTTCACGGCTCATGGCTTGAGTCGTTCGCGACTTATAGTTTAAGTCATCTACGGTTTATGGCTAAAGCATTGAGTCGTATACGGCTGAGATTGCAAGGCTTTTCAAAATCAGTGGTCGAAAGGCAAAACCTAATTCGCTAACTCTTGGAATTCCTCATCACGCCTCATCTCACAGCCCCCCTTTTTTCCTGTCTCAATCCACTAACCCGGTAATGCTAAGGCAACAAGGATCTGTCACATTCCCAATGGAGCCCATCGTCCTTCCATACCAACAAATCACCCGAGAAACAATCTGAAATGTTTCGCATCGATCTTAAATTCAATGCATTGCTGGACTCGCGTATCGAATAGTGATCTAGAATCGATTACAACAATTCAAAGTGAAGCGCAGCACATGAAAACAAACTAAAGCCGAAAGATGAGAATTTGTGATTCAACGTTGATTATTATGGATTAAGATTGAATTTGCTTACGAAGTATGATGGTTGGGATGAATCGGAAAGTAGCAGGGTTGAATTCGCCTTCGGAAATGAGATTCAAAGATGCGTTAATGGCGTCACAAGATGATGAGACAGAGATCAAGTGAGGAAGAAGAACAACGCAATAGCTTATATACAAGGCAGGGGAGAATGAGAAAGGACTCACGAGTCATAGGCCGCCTTGAGTCGGTCACGACTCAAGAAGAAAGTCGAAGCACACGACTCATGATATAAGCGTGTACTTCGAGGGGCAATTGTTAACGCCGAGCGACTCAAGGAGCCTACGATCCATAATAGTTACCGACTCATGTAAAGGAGCGACTCAGTAAGTGCCGACTCATCAAGACTAGCGACTCAACTAGCCCACGACTCATCCAGTAAGTGCCGACTCATCAAGACTAGCGACTCAACTAGCCCGCGACTCATCCAGTAAGTGCCGACTCATCAAGACTAGCGACTCAACTAGCCCACGACTCATCCTATAAGGCCACTCAAAGGAGCGACTCACGACTTAAGGAGCCTAATAAGTTAAAGCGTCAGCGACTCAACATGTAGGGCAGTCAGCGACTCATTGGTGGCAACGACTCAGCGAGCTAGTGCTTTAAAGGTACAGTGTGGATTAACGACTCAGCAGGGTCTGCGACTCAAGGCCTAGACCAATTCAACGACTCAAGAGGCCGCTACGACTCAAAAGATGGGCCGACACCCGACACAAGACTCAGAGGCAAGTTCAAGATCATGCTGCAAAGAAGTGACTTGCAGACGACTCACGACTCATCATGAGTCGGTCACGACTCATGATGAGTCGACCACGACTCATGACTTTGCAATTTTAGCCTAGGAAGTTTGCCTATAAATACGTAGCCACTTCCAACGTTCAAAGGACTTTTGGGGGACGGACTTCCTACGGGCCATTACTCTGCTATTGTCTCGACTTCAAGCAACACTCAAGCAACATTTCTATCACTCCAATCACCAAAGACATTTCAACAAATCTCGTGAAGAAAAATAGCTCATTCATCATGCATTCAAAGGATTCTTCTACATCGGGGTTTGAGATATTTGTCTAAGTGTGTTGTAATCGGAGTTGATTGTAAAAAAACTGTATCTAAATAAACAATAAAGAGCTTCAAAGTGGACGTAGGCTTGATCCTAAGCCGAACCACTATAAATACTGCGTCTCTTACTGTTTTTCTACATACTTTCTGCTTATTTCTGATTCCCATACAAGTGGGTGGTGCTTTCACAATCACATCTTATACACTAGGGTGTTGACGTTTAAATTTAAGCGTTAACATGCTTTATAAAAGGTTTTGAATTTAGAATAGTTTTGTATTTTTGTATATAAATGATTGTGTAAATAGTTTGTAAATAAAATAGTTTGTAAATAGTTTTGTATACAAAATGGTTGTGTAAAATAGTTTGTAAATAAATATTTTTGTAAATAAAATGGTTTGTAAAATAATTTTGTAAATAAAATAGAATAAATAGTTTGTATAAGAAAAATAAAGAGAATAGTTTAGAAAATATTTTTAAATTAATTGTAGTTTGCATAGAAGAAAATTCCAATTTAAATTACAAAGATATCCAACCCACCACTTTCAATTTCAGCGACAAAGCATATCAATAATATTAGAACATAAGATGTACATATGTCATCATTTCGCAAAATCACATTTGATCACTAGTTCGATCACACAAGTTCGCTTTCGAACTAGTACTGTCCATTTCAACTTTCCTAATGCGGACTTCGATATGGTTTCTTGACTGGAAACCACCATTTTCCTTGCATATCTATATATTATGACAGAGAATTCTAGAACCAAACGAAAAATCCATATCAAATATTCGCCATCAAGAATCGAATGAAAAATCCTAACACAAAGTGGTGAAATACACATAGAACTTGTGTATTCAAATTCGGATCAAATTTATTTTGCGAATAAAATAATATAAATACAACTTACGTAATTATTCCAATTTGTTCAATCATAATTGCATTTCAATAAAATTCATTTTCCATCACATTGATTAACACAAATATCACTTTATACTTTTATTTGTTTCATTGAATTTCTCCATTTAAAATAAAACATTAATATTTCCATTCTTATAATATTGCTTATTTTCTCTTCAATTTAAATTACATTCATTTCATATGTAATATTTCTCATTTAATACTACATTTATATGCAAATAATTTCATAAGGAATTTCTTCAGTTTATAACCAATTTATAATAGCTTAATTCCTATTTATAAGACATTGTTCATGTTTAAAGTTATCACAACTTTATTTATAACCTTTTATTGCACATCCATTTATTTCGTAAACTATTTTACAAGGCATGACTTTATTTATATTCATCTTTACCTTCCAGTTTATTTATGACACATTTCATAAATGTGAATTAATTAACATATTATTTTTTCAATTTAATTTCATTTACAACATTCCTTAATCTTAATTTCAATTTTAAATATTTCAAGGCTTAAAGTTCACATTTTTATATTATTACATTACATGCTAAGAATGTATACAAAAATTCTATTCATTTATTAGACACAGATATAACAAATTAAACCTTGTTTCACTTTCTTTCAAATTAAGGTTATCAAACTCAACTGCATAATTCAAAAAAATTTCAAGTTCCCACTCATATATTAATTCAAAAGGTTTGATTATCCAAAATATTAAGATATTTCATTTTTTTCAATAATTGAAACTACCGGCCAACAAACAACAAAATTCACAACAATATTTCGATTTCATGAATAAATATCCAAATTTTTCACTTTATTCTTTTTAATATACCATTACTAAACTAGTGTTTAGTCTATAAATTAAATCAACATTAATTGGCCAATGCTTATAAACTGACAAAAACTCAACTAATCAACAATAAATGGTGATAACTAAATATTACCATTTCATATATCAAGCATATTACAAATAGCTATATTAGTTATAAAAATTTATTCCTTTATATATATCATATAATATTAGGAAAAACAATTTCATTTCAAAGCTTATACAAAACATTTTTATAACACTAAAAGTACATGTTCTCTTATATACACTCAGACAACTAATTCTAGGGTATTACTACCCTATCTCCAATGAGTTAACCACAATAGGCTACGGTATGTCTAAACCTCGCTTTGATACCAACTGTAATGGCCCACATTTTTGAATGATTTAAATCAACAATAAACCACACATGTCTAATTCAAACCATTTAAAAGGGAGGACTGTTAATAGGGTAAATAAGAAAATTAAAGAAAAGGGGGAAAAACAAAACAAAGAATCTCGCAGCGAAACGACAAAATATAATAATCAAATAAACAGTTCATGAAGCTATTTTACATATAACATTTGATTACACTTTACAAATTCAAATCAGAGTTATACATACATCACAAATAAACAAATATTGCAACCAAACATAGAATGTAGCGCAATAATAAGTAAATAGTAATAATATACTGAATCTTCATCTTCGTCCTCCAAAAAATAGTCTTCAACATTGAAAAACTCAGGCTAACCCGGGCATAACGAAATCAAAACACTCAAGTCAGAACTAAAAGGTTTTATGTAAGTCAAATTAATCTAAAATAAAATGTAGGTGCAATGGCTTCATAGATGTTACAGGATTTTCATCTCCTTTCAAGCATACAACGTGAATATATATATTTAAAAAGGTTTCACATAATTCGAAATATTAATCTTAATCATCTGATTAAAACAAATCCGAAGTCTGAATTAACTTGAACCCATCAAATAACTCAGTTCCAAATAAAATCCAAATTCAAGAAATTATATGTATATATGTCATTTTAACCAGTAGAAAAAAATCAACAATTTTAAATCAATGAAAACCGTTCGGGTTTATCATTTCAACCCATAATGATATTCCCTTAATTTATAAGATCGTTCGGGTATGTATCATTTCAACCCATAGTGAGCTAGTAGTATTATATCGATATAAAATACAACATCCATTCATCCAATGTCAACAATCAATCATCCATCAAAACCATCATCCAAATCAATCTATAAACATCCATAGATAATTGAGAATCATTAACAGGTATTTAATTGGCCATTTATATTTAATAATAAATTAATTAACTATTTATTTCAAATAAATTCAAATTAACTGAGATGACGATTTAAATAAACCAAACAGTCTTAAATAAATTTTCAGTCACATCATAAATTTAGTTTAATAAACATAAGAAGTTTTAGAAGTTGTGAGTGCGTGAAAACACTCAACTTTGAATTTAAATTGAATTTAAATCAAATTTTAGCCTAAAATTCAAACAGTCTCTGAATTCGCCCAAAACTATGTCAAAATGCCTGGAGTTGTAATACGATCCCTACGGATCAAACTTCACGTGAATCGGACCTCGTAGAAGTTATGCATATTAGAAGTTATACGATATAAACTAGAATTAATAAAATAAAACAAACATTTACCAATCAGAAATAGCCAGGTCACCCCCTCGTTCTGCACTATGACGCCCCACCTCTACACCCATGCTAGCCAAGGACACTACGAGGTAATGCCGTCAACTAGCGCGGAGAATAAGGCTGTTGAGGAGCGACCCTCCGTGTAATTGCTTTGTGCGAGCACCAATATGTCGGATAGTACAAGGAAGTCCGACATGCCGATACAAACTCAAAGCTACTATATAGTGGCTATTTATATTCTTCGGAAACAAACATAGAAATAAACATAACACAAATCAGTCACAGACATCCATATCACAAAGGCGGAAAAAGATATGAATATAACACATGAAAGTGTACTTCAGAGTAGTGGTCAAACAAGATCCCAAAAGAATGGTTACAAGTGCAAGACAAAAGAATATGTATACATCTAGGAGTATATATCTCAAAGGTATACAATAAAAACTACTAATCTATGTAGTTATCCAAAAGTCAGGATGATAATCCCAGGAGTGAAGTCAAGCAGAAGCACCTGTAACATCTTGGTCTGACCCGAGTATTATTTAATAAGAAAATAATAAACGGATGAGTCTAGCTATAAATATCGGATAAAATGATGTAGAATAAGAGATATGACATAACATATGAAAACCATAAAGCCATACTGTGATAAGTATGAAAATTGAAAATCAACAAGAGATTAATCAATATCACCCGAATCTTCTCAAAAATCAAAAAGGAATGTCATACTCCTTATTTCATTCACCGAGCCACAATATTGACAACATATAAATGCCAATCAGAAAATTGGTGAAATTCAAATTCTAGAAATCATCAATAGAAATCCAGGAATCACAAAAGGGGGGAGGCCTATCACAAAACGGGAGCCTGAATACTCACCAACACGTGTATCACAAACGGGACGCTATCCCATGGTCGCTAACCATAGAGCCGGTGCAACGACATAGTACAACAGTACGCCAGAGGAACCAGAAACTCGAATAGTTCGAAACAACAACGTAGTACAACGGTACGCCCGAAAATATGAACTCCATAAAAACGTGGGTCGCTAGCCCATAAAAATTTGGGTCGAACCCCAACAAATAAATAAGTTGTTAGCCTATAATAAAAATGAGAAAAAACTCAATAAAACGAGGTACCGTCCCCTTCGTGGACAAAGAAACATAGCATAGCGCTAGTCTAAAACACAAAAATGATCCTCAATGATCATCAAGAAAGTGTCAATTACTCTAAGCTAGAAAATATATGAGCTTAGCTTCATGTCCCATAACCACTAGCTTAACTTAAATATTTACGAACAAATTGTAGATCTCCATTAGAAAATTGTCACAAGAGATTCAATCGAGCAAGTCCAAGAATTAACCAACGAAGTAAACGCAAGCGTTTCATACCACTTGTTTTACGAAGCCATTTAATTAGATTTCTTGTAGGAGTGAGATAAAGTGACAAATCACAAAAATGATTGTAGAACAATCAATCACCAAAATTCACATTCAAAGACGTGAATAAAATCCAAAGAAATCGATACTGAATCCATCAAAATGGATATTCCCAAAAATCCCGAAGAAAATGTCATCGAAGTCGATAATAAATGATAACAACAAAAGGGAATCAACACGAATTGATTAAAGTTGGAAATTCAAGCTAAATAGGCAAATAGGCAAAGGACTGCAGATTCAGACGTCTGAAATCAAGGATTCAGACGTCTGAATCTGGAAAACTAAAAGTTTTCCAGAGCATATTTCGGACGCCTGAACCCTATATTTCAGACGTCTGAAATAGGCACTTTTTAGCCTATTTGCTTTCTGGTCCAAAACAAACCAATTCAGACGTCTGAAATATAGATTCAAACGTCTGAATCTGGGGATAAAAATCTTCCCAGAATAATATTCAGACGTCTGAATCTAACGTTTCAGACGTCTGAAACTGGGGTTCATGGCATTCCCTGAACCTAGACCAAAAATGGCCGAAATAAATACCGGAAGCGATCGGACGAGCAACAACGACTAAGGAATTACGCCAAGCGACAACCCAGCCTTAACGGCTCTTCGTTACGCCTCAAATATCAATGCCCAAATACCCATAATAGGATTTTCATATATTTTGATTTCAAAACACCAAAAATTGGAATATACACCAAATCAATCCAAACCAAAATCAATTGCACAAAAATAAGTGTTAGGAATTTATACCTAACAATCGAAGATAATTATAGACTAAGATGTCAGATAAAAATCTCACCTTTGAACCCAAAACAAATGAAGAAGAAGCTATAGAGTAAAGACAAGGACAATCACTCTTCAATTCCAACCCAACAAGCTTGAATCTAAGCTAAAAAGAGAAACATTTCCTAAGTTAGGTTTAGGAATTTCTGAAATTGGTGAGAGAATGAGTTGGAGAAGAAGAAGAGAAGGCTTACCAAAGCTTTTTCTATAAATTAGGAGCTAGAACCTGATTTGCAAATGGAAACTAGGGCTTGGAGTTTTAATTTCCCATTCCTCTCTCCATTGTTACTAAAGCTTGAGTATTAGGAAATAGAAATGAAACAATGAGGAGAAGAGGGGTGAAGCTTGGCTCTAATGAGCTGAAACAAAACCAAAGCCCTAAGTGAAAAAGTAGCAAAATTCCACTAACTCCAAACATATCCAAGTTTATACTCAAAAAGGTCGCAAACGTCATTTTGAACTCAATGGGGGTGGTCTCGAGCCCTAATTCGACTGTTTGCGAAAAGTAGCCCTTTTCGGACTATAATCCAACTAAAGATAAAATATTTAAACCAAATATTTAAATATTCAATCATAAAATATGCGGGCTGTTACAGAATCCCCTCCCTAAAGAAATTGCGTCCTAGCAATATTTATGAAGAAAATAGAGGTAACAACCATGAAAGCATATCAACACAAAAGGAATTCGAAATAAGAAATTTACCTCATAGAGCACGGGAAAGTAAGTCCGGATGTGTTCGCTCGATGAGTTCTCTAGATTCCCAAGAGCAATCCTTAGGATTTGAGGACCATTGAACTTTAACAAGCGTAACATCTTTATTTCGAAGGTGCTTGACCTCCGAAGCAATAATACGAATAGGATGTTGCTCATAAGTTAAATTAGGTGAAACTTTAATTTCTTCCACAACACCGGGCTCAAGAATAGAATCGGAATCTCGAAGGCACTTCCGTAATTGAGAAACGTGCAACACGTTATGAATAGCAGAAAATTGAGCCGGTAATAAAAGGCGATAAGCCACGGAACCAATACGTTCGGTGATAGGAAATGGACCAATATATCGAGGTGCTAACTTTCCCGATCGACTGAAACGTACAACACCCTTCATAGGTGAAACACGGATAAACGCAAGATCTCCCATAGAAAATTCTAATTTCCTTCTCCGGTTATCGGCATAGGATTTTTGTCTATTCTGGGCTTCTTTCATCCTATGACGAATAAGTCCAATCTTTTCTGTGGAATCACGAATAAAATCTGGACCTAAAACTAGCTTCTCACCGGCCTCAAGCGAACAAGAAGGAAAACGACATGGCCTTCCATAGAGCGCCTCAAAAGGATCCATACCAATACTAGATTGGAAGCTATTATTATAGGAAAATTCAACAAGAGAAATATGATCTTCCCAACTTCCACCAAAATCAAGAACACATGCACGAAGAACATCTTCAAGAGTTTGATTCACACGCTCAGTTTGTCCATCGGACCTGGGATGATAAGCGGTGCTAAAATTAAGCTTCGTTCCCAAGGCTTTTTGAAGACTCTTCCAAAATCCACTAGTAAACAATGGATCACGATCACTAACAATAGAAGAAGGAACTCCATGCAATTTTACAATTTCTTTAATAAAGAGTTTGGCCAAGAGAGGAATGGTTCGATTGGACCGGACGGGAATAAAATGGGAGGATTTAGTAAGTCTATCGACTATCACCCATAAGCTATCATGACCCTAACGAGAACGGGGAAGGCCGTCTATAAAATACATGGAAATTTGATCCCACTTCCAAATTGGAATTTCTAAAGATTGCAATAACCCACCTGGTCTTTGATGTTCGGCCTTAATGAGTTAGCAAGTCATGCAACACTTAACAAAGTTAGCAATATCAGATTTCATTCCCTCCCACTAATAAAGTCGCTTCATATTCGCGTACATTTTACTACTACCGGGATGAATGGTAAATTTAGAACGATGTGAATCTTCTAAAATATCTTTACGAAGATCACTAATATTTGGTACGATAAGTCTACCAAATTTTCGAATGCCGCCACGAGAATCAATATCAAAGTCTTTCAAACCTTCAATATCAATTTTATCCTTAATATTTTGGCCAAGAAGAGCCAATTTGGGATCTAGCCTTTGAGCTTCAAGAATGCGGTCTAAAGGAGAAGGATGAGCCTCAAGGCAACATAAAACAAGTGATGAACATAAATCGGAAACACGATCTCGAATTTCACAAGTGGATAAAACCTCGAGATCATTCCATTCGGATATCATCGTGGAAAAAACCGCTTGTTGCTTGTGCATCGACAATTCGATATCCCTTTCCGGGAGTATAAAGCATATCAAGATCATAAGATGCAATAAATTCGAGCCAACGCTGTTGACGCAAATTAATTTCTTTTTGAGAGAATAAATATTTCAAAGACTGACGAACGGTGTAGAGAACAAATTTTTCTCCCAAAAGATAATGACGCCAAATATGAAGGGCGAAAACAATAGCTTCGAGTTCTAAATCATGAGTGACATATCTAGTCTCTGCAGGCTTCAATTGCCTAGAAGAATAAGCAATAACACGCTCTCTTTGCATAAGAACAGCACCTAAACCAATGCGACTAGCATCGGTATAAACAATAAAATCTTGGTTTCCCTCGGGAATCACAAGAATAAGAGCATCGGAAAGGAGTTCTTTTAATTTCTAGAAAGAAGCTTCATATTTGTCCGACCAAATGTATTTAACATCTTTCTTGGTCGGTACAGAAATTTTGGAAAAGTCCTTTATGAAACGGCGGTAATAACCTGCCAATCCAAGGAAGCTATGGATTTCGGTCACACTCTTTGGTCTCTTCCAATTTTGAATCACTTCAATCTTTGAAGGATCCACGGATATTCCGGATTCGGAAATAATATGACCGAGAAACTTAAAACGAGATTGCCAAAAGTGGCATTTAGAAAAAAATTCTTTCAATTGATTGCTCCTAAGAGTTTCCAACACAATCCGAAGATGCTTTTCATGTTCCTCCTCGGTTTTTAAATACACAAGAATATCATCAATGAAGATGAAAACAAATCGATCGAGGAAGACTTTGAAAACTCTATTCATAAGGTCAACGAAATAAGCCGGAGCATTCGTCAAACCAAATGGCATAACAAGCACTCATAAGATCCATAACGAGTACGGAACGATGTCAAAGGAATGCTATCCCCTGCAATACGAAGCTGATGGAAACCGATTGCTAAGTCTAATTGCGAAAAGACTCTAGCACCACTAAGTTGATCGAATAGATCATCAATCCGAGGTAAAGGATATTTATTCTTGATAGTAAGATCATTAAGCTTGCGGTAGTCAACGCAAAGCCTAAGTGTACCATCGGATTTCTTCAAAAAAATAGCCGAAGCTCCCCAAGGAGAGGAACTAGAGCGAATAAATTGCTTCGCCTCCAATTCGGATAATTGTTTGCGCATCTCCTCATTTTCTTTATTGGACATACGATAAGGAGGACGAGTGACAGGTTGAGCTCCAGGGATGAGATTAATTCTGAACTCAATTGCTCGCTTAGGTGGCAATCCTAAAACGGGCTCAAATACGTCGGAAAATTCAAGAACAACGTGAATAAGAGAAATAATATCTTCCTCATCATCATTATCGTCACATGAGGATTTAAAGAATATAAAGATGCAACCAAGCTGGAATCCGAATCTTTAAGGTCAATAGAAATCTGCTTAACAGATTGAGGATGTCGAAGATGAATAGTCCACTCAGGACATAGAATTTGGGCTTCATAACGGTTAAGCCAATCCATTCCCAAAATTATTCCAAAGTCTAAGTAGCGCATAACATGCAAATCGGCTCGGAAAGAAAAATTACACAAAATAATCTCGACATCTTTACACAATAAACTGATTGCTGCGGATCCACCAACCGGATTCGCAATTCTCAAAGAAGTCATTAAACACAAAACATCCAAAGAAAAAGTATCAACAAGTTCTTTTGAAATAAAAGAGTGGGACGCACCCGTATCAAAAAGAACTCGAGTAGGATGATCACGAAGTAAAATAATGCCATCATGGATAGAATGAGAAATACCTTTACCACGAGATGTGTTACCGAGGGCTTGAGCAACATTAAGCTTTCCCTCCTTCCTGCCCTAAAGTTTGGGACATGAAGATAAAAAATGATCCGAACTTTTCCAATAGCGACAAAAGAGAGGTTTCGGACATTTATTGACATAATGGTCTTTAGAACCACAATTGTAGCATTGCCCACTGTTAGGGGCAGAAGCCTTTGCTACTGGAATTGCTTGCTTCCCCTTCTTATTGGGATAAGGCCCTTTGAACTTAATAGGCCTTTTCTTGTTGTTGTTGAATTTTGGTTTGGCACTAACAACATCAGCATCACTCTCTTTATCTGCCTTTTCAAGTCGAAGAGTGATATCAACAAGTTGATCAAAAGAAACTTCTAGCTTTAGAAGTAATAGCTTCTTGAGATTTTTATTCAAGCCATAGACGAATCTCTGATTTTTCTTCAATGGGTTATTAATGTATTCAACCCTATATTTAGAAAGAGATTCAAAAGACGCGACATAGTCCGTCACAGAGGATTCACCTTGAACAAGGTCAATGAAACGGCGAGACAAAGTCACCTTCTCAGCTTCTGGCACAAATTTTAATTCGAAGCGTTCCCGGAATTTCTCCCAAGTAAGATCTGCTTCAATTATTTCAGAAATGAGAAGCTCATACCAATCTAATGCGCTTTCTTGGAGCATACTAGAGGCCACCTGAACACGGTGAAGATCAATAAGATTCATGCGAGAAAAGATTCTATCGCACGATCTCAGCCAAGCCTGGACTTCAATAATGGTTTCAGAACCTTTGAATGGCTTTCCATCCAAATTATTATAATCGCTGCACAATCATGCAAATCCAGACCTAGGGTGAGTAGACTCCGGATTAGATCCGGCTGCTTGAGCATTCCTCACTAGATCAAGAAGCTGCTGGGCTGACATAAATACTCCATCTTGGGGAGTACCACGAGATTGACTGGCGCTGGGACGACCAGGTCTAACCATTTCTCTTCCTTAAGAAAGAAGAAGGAAGAAGAAAAAGGTTATTCACAAAACGAATATCAAGCAATCTTGATAGATGAATAAGGAATCATAAAGAAAATAGGATGAATCGGTACGAAGACTCGAATTAAATCCTAATGTACGATTCCTTAGATGGACTTAGGACAATGATCCTTTCTAGATTATTCTACATTATTTCTAAGTTTGGCTCTGATACCAAACTGTGACGCCCCACCTCTATACCCACGCTAGCCAAGGACACTACGAGGTAATGCCGTCAACTAGCGCGGAGAATAAGGCTGTTGAGGAGCGACCCTTCGTGTAATTGCTTTGTGCGAGCACCAATATGTCGGATAGTACAAGGAAGTCGACACGCCGATACAAACTCAAGGCTACTACACAGTGGCTATATATATTCTTCGGAAACAAACATAGAAATAAACACAAAACAAATCAGTCGCAGACATCCATATTACAAAGGCGGAAAAAGATATGAATATAACACATGAAAGTGTACATCAGAGTAGTGGTCAAACAAGATCCCAAAAGAATGGTTACAAGTGCAAGATAAAAGAATATATATACATCTAGAAGTCTATATCTCATAGGTATACAACAAAAACTACCAATCTAAGAAGTTAGCCAAAAGGCAGGATGATAATCCCAGGAGTGAAGTCAAGCAGAAGCACCCGTAACATCTCGGTCTGACCCGAGTATTATTTAATAAGAAAATAATAAACGGATCGGTCTAGCTATAAATATCAGATAAAATGATGTAGAATAAGAGATATGACATAACATATGAAAACCATAAAGCCATACCGTGATAAGTATGAAAATTGAAACTCAACAAGAGATTAATCAATATCACCAGAATCTTCTCAAAGATCAAAAAGGAATGTCATACTCCTTATTTCATGCACCGAGCCACAAATATTGACAACTTATAAATGCCAATCATAAAATTGGTGAAATTCAAATTCTATAAATCATCAATAGAAATTCAGGAATCACAAAAGGGGGAGGCCTATCGCAAAATGGGAGCCTAAAAACTCACCAACACGTGTATCACAAAAGGGACGCTATCCCATGGTCACTAACCATAGAGCCGGTGCAACGACGTAGTACAACGGTACGCCGGAGGAACCAGAAATTCAAATAGTTCGAAACAACACCGTAGCACAACGGTACGCCCAAGGAACCAGAAACTCGAATAGTTCGAAACAACAACGTAATACAACGATACGCCTGAAAATCCAAACTCCATAAAAACATGGGTAGCTAGCCCACAAAAAAATTGGGTCGAAATCCCAAGAAATAAATAGGTCGTTAGCCTATAATAAAAGTGAGACGAAACTCAATAAAATGAGGTACCATCCCCTTCGTGGACAAAGAAACATAGCATAGCGCTAGTCTAAAACACAAAAATGATCCTCAATGATCATCAAGAAAGTGTCAATTACTCTAAGCTAGTAAATATATGAGCTTAAGCTTCATGTCCCATAACCACTAGCTTAACTTAAATATTTACGAACAAATTGTAGATCTCCACTAGAAAATTGTCACAAGAGATTCAATCGAACAAGTCCAAGAATTAACCAACGAAGTAGACGCAAGCGTTTCATACCACTTGTTTTATGAAGCCGTTTAATTAGATTTCTCGTACGAGTGAGATAAAGTGACAAATCTCAAAAATGATTGTAGAACAATCAATCACCAAAATTCACATTCAAAGACGTGAATAAAATCCAAAGAAATCGATACCGAATCCATCAAAATGGATATTCCTAAAGATCCTGAAGAAAATGTCATCGAAGTCGATAATAAATGATAACAACAAAAGGGAATCAACACGAATCGATTAAAGTTGGAAATTCAAGCTAAATAGGCAAATAGAAAAAGGACTGCAAATTCAGACGTCTGAAATCAAGGATTCAGACGTCTGAATCTGGAAAACTAAAAGTTTTCCAGAGCATATTTCAGAATTCTGAACCCTATATTTCAGACTTCTGAAATAGGCACTTTTTAGCCTATGTCCTTTCTGGTCCAAAACAAACCAATTCAGACGTCTGAAATATAGATTCAGACGTCTGAAATATAGATTCAGACGTCTGAATCTGGGGATAAAAATCTTCCCAGAATAATATTCGGACGTCTGAATCTAACATTTCAGATGTCTGAAACTGGGGTTCAGGGCATTCCTTGAACATAGACCAAAAATGGCCGAAATAAATACCGGAAGCGATCGGACGAGCAACGATGACTAAGGATTTACGCCAAGCAACAACCCAGCCTTAACGGCTCTTCGATACGCCTCAAATATCAATGTCCAAATATCCACAATAGGATTTTCATAGATTTTGATTTCAAAACACCAAAAATTGGAATATATACCAAATCAATCCAAACCAAAATCAATTGCACAAAAATAAGTGTTAGGAATTCATACCTAACAATCGAAGATAATTATAGACTAAGATGTGAGATACAAATCTCACCTTTGAGTGCAAAACAAATGAAGAAGAAGCTATAGAGTAAAGGCAAGGACAATCACTCTTCAATTCCAACCCAACAAGCTTTAATCTAATCTAAAAAGAGAAACATTTCCTAAGTTAGGTTTAGGAATTTCTAAAATTGGTGAGAGAATGAGTTGGAGAAGAAGAAGAGGAGGCTTACCAAAGCTTTTTCTATATATTTGGAGCTAGAACTTGATTTGCAAATGGAAACTAGGGCTTGGAGTTTTAATTTCCCATTCCCCTCTCCATTGTTGCTAAAGCTTGAGTATTAGGAAATAGAAATGAAACAATGAGGATAAGAGGGGTGAAGCTTGGGTCTAATGGGCTGAAACAAAACCAAAGCCCTAAGTGAAAAAGTAGCAAAATTCCACTAACTCCAAACATATCAAAGTTTATACTCAAAAAGTTCGCAAACGTCATTTTGAACTCAATGGGGGTGGTCTCGAGTCCTAATTCGACTGTTTCCGAAAAGTAGCCCTTTTCGGACTATAATCCAACTAAAGATAAAATATTTAAACCAAATATTTAAATATTCAATCATAAAATATGCGTGTTGTTACATGCACCAACCCACAGCTCTACAGAGCAATCGAACCTTAGCTGCCGCGATCGTGTTCATACAGATGCGTCGCCGTGCCTCCATCCACATCGCAACCTCGCCAAAGCTTCGCCGTCACCATGCAAACCCCCTAGCCTCATGACCTTCTCTTGTCAACGAGCGATGCACAGAAAACACTGTCCACCACCTTCAATCTTAAACACTAATCAAAAATCATCGATGATCAAGCCAGTGGTTCGACGAACGGTTAGCACGGATGAACTACGCACGGTCATCTCCATCTATCCATACACCGATTCAACGATTGGTCGATGTTGTTCGGAAGGTAATGAAAGGCCGTGAATAGTTCATTAAATTCTAAGCACATAGAAAGTCAGATCGTGAAACAGACCGCTAATTTGACTTGCGCTCATTGAGAGCTTCAAATCGATATATAATTCAATATATTTTGAGGAGTTTGTTTTTTGGAAATGAATTTGAAATAGAATTGGGACTTTGGTTGTCTGCCATTGGAATGAGGAGTTACAGAGAATAGTACGTACTATCAATGAGAAATAAGAAATAATTAGGGTTTATAACGAGGTATTTATAAGCACATTAGAAAAATAGAATAAATGGACCAGATTGATTTGGATTGGAAAGATAAATGACCCGAAAAGCCCGTTCTACCTCCAGGACGAAAATGGGCCAACCCATATATCAAAGTAGATGTTTTCAATGTTTTTAAACTCAATGGAATACATTTTAGGTCCTAATTCCGTCGTATGAAGAAATTACTTTAAAATCTGCTTATTTCAAATTGATTTCAATTGATATTAATTAAATTGATTTCTAGGCGTTTCAAGCCTGTACGATCAAACGATAAGTCCAATCGCTACGAAACTTGAAATCCTATAATAATTCACTGTTCTGGATCCGATGAAACCGGTTTTGTGGAAATCTAAGTCAGTGGCCATAATGGCTATTTTCACGTTAATTAATTAAATTAATATAAAATTAATTAATCACTTTTTAATTCAAATTTATAAACTAACCAATTTCATCATTTGTAGACATTTGCAATGATTTAATACTAGTTTATATGAAAATTCAATGTCGGTTATTACACTAATTACAATCTCCAAATTGCACTGTCACTAAGTCCAGTTTATTATAATTTAATTTCAATAAATTGTTTTAATTTGATTTCAACCTTTACATTCAACCAAATGTAAATCTAATAACATAGTTAACATTTTTTTTACATTTCATTACATTAATATACTCCAATTTCCATCTTTTATTTAACTATTATATTCCCATTTTATTGAATTTTGTCAAATTTAAACATCATTTAAAATTTAAAGTCCCAACTAATTATTTATCTTAATTTCATTCTTTTATTAATTCAATTATTACCTTATGAATAAATTTACATTTCTATTTATTTTACTACATCCACACTTTCACTTATTGTATTAAATCACATAAGTGTAACATTTAATTCTATTCGCTTAATTGATGTCCAATTTAATTATTAACATGCCAAATAAATAGGTAACAAATAATACTTGTTTCCCTTTTTACTTTTAGTCACACTTTTATGGGTTTATCATTTACAAGCAATCATTAAAATTACTTACATAATATTGATTTTCTTTAATTACCATTTATTATTAATTAATTCCAAATTTACATTTGTTTGCCTATATTTACTTTATAACTAAGTATAACACTTAAATCATTTCAGTTAATAGAATTTTCATTATAACTCTTAATAAATGACATAAATTAAAATTGTTACATTTAATTATAATTATTATTTCATAATTAAATTACTAATTTTTTTATTCGTTCCAAGTATTAAATCACAAATCCCATTAAATTAACTAATTGTAATTATCGAAAATTACGGTTGTTACAATACTCGCACGGCGAAACCAGAGGCAGTGAGTGCCTGTAGTTATGCCTTGGATTTCTCTAGGACAGAGACGTAACCACTGAGTTGTGAGTCCATGGTTTGATACCGTGTGGTACTTACCTTATTATTTTTAAAAAGCGGTTTCAAATATTCATTTGAAAAGGGATAGTTGGTGAGTTTACTAAATTCAATAAGTTAAGTACATATGTTTTGTCTAAAGAGATTTAATTTTATAAAATTAAATTAAATAGAGATTTGGAGTTATCTAGTGGGAAGAGGAATAATTGGTTAAATGATTGTTTATTTGATAGTTAAATAACTGACTCTCAAAATTTGAACCCAAAATATAACTTTGGGAATATCTAAGAGAAATACGGGATTTATATGGTACCATTACCGTTCGAGGTGTTATAATGTAGTATAAACTCGTTTTATTTTTCCAGGATGTTGATAAGGAAATCCGACGACTAACGGTTAGGAGGTGATCTCGATCTTATTTTCGTCTGTTTATTTCCTAAATAACCAAGGTTGCGTTTACTGAAAAGTATCAAACATTGTTTCGAAGAGACCGGGATCGGATTTGTTATTCGAAAGCCACTTCGGTCCAACAAGTACGTTTTCGATGTGAAAAAAAAGCATGGAGTCGTAGATGAGCATTGAAATGCAAAGGTTAGTCCCTACTAATCCTAAGGATTATTCCAAAATGGAGGTAGTAGGAATAGTGCATTCGGTTCCGTTCGGACCCGGAACGGACTTGTATGGATGAATGCTATCAGTACATTGTCATTGGAGGACAATGAGCATTCTAAGTGGAAATTCAGTAAAAGGTAATCATAGCCTCTAGCCTCATCAACCAGGAATGATTGAAAAGCAGGGGTGATGTAGCAAGGCTAAGTGGGTAGTACCAAATTAGGGTATGTTTATCACTTTTCTGTATATCTTTGCGTATTGTTATTACGATACTTGGAAGGATCTCGAAAAAGAACGCGGGGTGACATCAAATTCGGTCTATCTAGGTTAGGGGTAGACCAGTCTTGTGTTGCGGGGGATCCCGGTATGGTCCTTGGTATGCTGTTGTAGACTGTACTATGATAGGTGATACCTCAGTACCTAGTCATTCGTATGGAATCCATTCTCCAATGCGTGCCTTTACGGTTTTGATGGTAGAGCCTAGTATGCTGGAATTTAATTAATGTAACAATTTCAGCTATTTGAGTAAGTATTTGTAGTTAGACACTATTATAATATAAGAGGATTTGATATGAAATGTTTTGGTTATCGTAAGGTAAAACCCATCGTGTTTATTTGTGGCGTGGTCTTACGAGACACCTTTGATTTTCAAAGGATTTTGAAACTTTAATAATTCAAATTGAGTGTGTTTTCTCACAATGGTTTTCCAGACTAACTTAGGTGTTAATTAATTATAATGCTTGGGTCAGACCGAGTATCATAGATTTATGATAAGATGTAATAGAGCTCAAGAGACGAGCTGGATGGCGAAGATGTATTACCCATATCTGATTTATTTTCCGCTGTGTATAGTAGGCTGTATATTCAGCTTTTGTAAGGACAAGTTATTATAACTGTCCAGTGTTGTGTTATTGATGTGTTATACTCTGATGATGTAATGTATAAAAGCAATCATAGTTCTTTTGTATAAAGATTAGTTGTTATATAATATATATTGTTCCTCTGTGATTGTGAGAATCTGTATTGTTGTTTCTATTTTCTCCTTCTACCTCTTTCTTCCTTCCCTAACGATCTGGTATTTCGAACATTCGATTGCTCGACATGTAATACAGTGTACGTATTGATGTCGATTTTCGAAGGTTGAAAAATTCGGACCATCACACTTGGCATCAGAAGTGAAGGTTAAGCGAGAACCTTGGCCCTGGTGGGGATTACTCATTAGAGATAGGGTCTGTGGCACCCTAGAATAAGTTTGAGTGTATTAATAGATATGAGCGCTTATTTATTAGTGAATATAAAATTTGTTTTATATCATGTTGGTTGATTAGTGTAACAACCCGGGGTATTGCTGTTAATTTATTATCGTCAAATGACGATTAATATTGTTGGCTAACTGCTACTAGGCGTTTTAATCGGTTTATATTCATTTAAAAAAAATTGTTAAAAGGGTTACGGGCTTTAAAATTTATCTCCGCCCATACTTTATTCATGGTGCCGTGATAAGGATCAGAGAATAACCCGATCCCTCTTATTCTTTTTCATTCGTTCATTTTCAAAACCCTAGATAAAAGAAAACGAAAATGGGGGCGGCTCTGTTCTTTTTGTCGTTCGATCAAAAAAAAACACGGCATCGTTCTTCTAGTTCATTCCTCCCTTCAACTAAGGCTTTTCAAATCGAAGGCGCCGACTTCAACGGCTCGACTCCTCGTTGCTTACTTCGGCCGCTTCGTTTTTTGTCGAGTTCGTCTTCGCTTCAGTGCCCAAGGTGAGTAATTTGGTTTACTCACATCTAATCCCACTCTTGCTTCAACAGTTTCTTTTTTCTTTTGTTTGAATGTCGATGATTTGAATGGTTTTAATTCACTCGAGTTTAAGCACTGGATGGATTTGATTTTGGTTGTGATGATTTAAGATTTCAGTGATTGATTCAATTCGTTCTTTATGTCTACTTGATTGCTTAGGTGCTTCGGCACTGCTTGGTTTTCGAGGTCACCACGGCTCCATTTGACTGCGGTCATAAAATTTTGAGTAACCCTCTTGAATTTTAAACTTGATTTCTGACTTGAGCTATTCGAGTCAGTAGACATTTTGTTGCATTTAGGCCCACTGCCTGGTCCTCATTGTATGTTGAAACCGCCTCGTATTCTGTTAATTGTTGGCCTTTGCCTTTTCTTCGGCACTGTGCCTTGTTCCTGATCGTGATATTAGCACTGTCCAGTTTACAGTTGTGTACATGTTGTATTTTGGTGGTGCAATTGGTTTTGATGTATACTTCACTATATTGCAGTTTCAATTTGCATATGGTCTTGAGTTGTAGCTCTGACTTTGTACACTGTCATATTATGTTGCACTTGTTTTGTCATCTTCTTGTATATGCCGAGTCTGTTAACCATACTAGTGCACGGTTGGTTCACGTTGCATTCACTTGAATACTTGTAATCATGTAGTTCCTTGTATCAAGTTTTGAACATGGCTATTTTAGTATTGAGGCTGTTATACAAGTAATCTTTGCTTGCATATATGTTCACTGACTGCAGTATACTTGAGTCTGCATCATCATGTTGATGTCCATATTCATTTTGCATATCATTGGTTCATATGCATTTTTATTTGAAATTGATGTCCAGATTCATTTTTGCATATCATTGGTTCATATGCATTTTTATTTGAAATTGATGTCTAGATTCATTTTTGCATATCATTGGTTCATATGCATTTTTATTTGAAATTGATCTCCAGATGCATTTTTGCATATCATTGGTTCATATGCATTTTTATTTGAAATTGATGTTCAGATTCATTTTTGCATATCATTGGTTCATATGCATTTTTATTTGAAATTGATATCTAGATTATATATATTCAGATTCATGTTGCATATTCTCTGTAGCTGTTGTACTTCATGACTTGTAGCATTTAGTCTGTTGCTCTTCATGCTAGCATTCTTGGTTTTATATGCACAGTTTCATACATTGTGTCACTTGTTTCTATGGCTTGAATGCTACTATGCACTGTATATACATGTGCCATTTCATTTTCTTCTCTGGTCTGTTGGCACTGTTGTATTATAATTTGTACATTGAGTTGAATCCAACTTAAACGCTTGGGTTTGACCTTGTGCTCGGTTGTGAATTTTCCATTGAGCTTTTGTGTACATCATCACTGTAGTGGCAAGGCAGTGCACTCAAGCGTGAAATGCAGCCACACGGTATTGCTTTTATTGATATTTCAATTACTTTTGATCCATTGAGCTTTTGCGTATTTCATATGCCGTATTGGCGAGGCAGTACACGTTAGCGTGTATTGCAGCCAATTAGAATTGATGTTTTTAAGTGATATTTCAATTGTTTAAATTGTTTTGGTTTCATTTGATCATTTTGTTGTTATCGAATTGTCTATTTGATAATTAGATTATGAGTTTCTAGTTATTTGTTAATAATTAGTATTTGATGTTAGTTACCTATTAGGCAATTCTGATGTTCTTCTAAATTATCTTCATTACTAATCCTTTCTTCTATCTTCGTTGATAATTGGAGTTTGTTGAATTGTTGTTTAACACTATACGTGTTATATTCACCGTTATCCGATATTCTTGTTAAAGGATCGGATAGGTGAATTTATTTTGACTGTCGTCTAATTTTTATTTAATTATTATTGCTTCTGTGCACTAATAACTGAGTTTGAATTAGACTGACCCGTGTATTATTTTCTTTTGAATTTAATACTCAGGTCAGATCGAGTATTTACAGGTTGTAGATATCTTACTTTGGGTTGCTGCTTGAGCTATGAAGTCTTTTCATATTTTTGGAGTAGATGTTGTATTTTATGTGTATTATTCACGATAATGTACTTGTATATGTAACTTCCAGAGTCGACAGTTGTAGTTGTATCATATGTATTGTGTCACATGTACATCAATTGACATCAGTTATATATATATGAGACTTTATGTTATATCTGTGTTCCGCATTTACATTATCTGTGCTATTATTATATATATTGTCCTAAACTATTATGAACCATCGTAGTTCGTTTTATACTAGAATTGGGTATGTCGATGGGAGTAAATAAATATGAGATGAAAAATAGAAATATATACCACTCCTATCAAGGTAACTAATACTAGTGTAAGGCCCGACTAAGGATGGCCGCTCCTATCCAGCCTTATTCTTCGTGGTAACAGACAGTATTACTTTTAATACTCTTTGTTATTGCGAGCATAGAGGTGGGGCGTCACAGTTGGTATCAGAGCTTGGGGTTTATGGACACAATATAAAACATAACTTAGATGGAACATGTGTTACAACTATTAGTCGATGGTTTATTGTGCTTTGAGTCAAAGCTAAAGTTTTGAAATTTTGATGAAATTTTTAAATATCTGTATTTAAAAATAAAAGAGAATTGTGTTTTGTTTATCAGATTACGTAGCGAAAACAGCGAGACTGCTTTGCTAAGTACAGTTGATAATTATTTTGATTTAAAAATCGAAATATGAAAATGAATTTAATTTCATTATGCTGTTTAACCAGTGGTTTGATTTATTGAAATTCTTGCTGGTTTTCTTTGGTGCTAATCATATCTGATTAGATTTTTGCTGTTTTGAATTATCTTCGTTGAAGATATATTTGAATGATTTCTTTGTTCATTTTGCGGTATTCGTGCAAATTTATGTTGCACGTTACTGCATTAATTTTACGTTGAATCGATGTTCGGTTATGATACTAATTTTGTTGCCGTTATTTTTATAACGGGATTTTCGCACTAGTGCTACCTTTTGAAGTACGGTGTTTTGTTGACATTTTAATGAATGAAAATTCACTGGTGTTATATTTTGATGCGAACTATTTAATTGAGATTTTGACGTTTAAAAATCACCGTCGCATTGACTTCAATGACCATCAAATTTGAAAGTGGATTTTCTAGCAGTTATCCCGCAATGCTGATTTTGTGATCCGTTTCTACGGTGTTTTGAGAAGTGCAATTTCCTTGTCGAAATTGTCACTTATATTGCTGTTTTTATCACGGATTTGCAAATCCTTTTAAAAATAAAATTGTTTTCCAAAATTTTTATAGTTTGCGCTTTCTAAAGAATGAGGAAGCGATTTAAACGATTCAGCAAAATCGAGGACTATGAACCCTTTCATTTACTGATTCGCTTAATTCCGGACTTGTTCGTTTGAGAATGTAAATTATTACTTTTATAAAATAAATGAAATTGTTTTCAGAATTTTACAGTTTGCGTTTTCAGAAGAATGAGAAAGTGACTTAAACGTTTCAGCAAAATCGAGGACTATGACCCCTTTCTTTTACTGATTCGTTTAATTCCGGACTTGTCCGTTTGAGAATGTGAAATGTTATTTTTGGAATATACAATTTTGCTCTTTCAAGGAAACTATGAAGAGATTTAAACAATTTAGTAAAACACATGGTTATGGGACATGTGCGTTTGCTATTTTGATTAATTCTGGACTCATTAATTGAAACATTTGCTGTTTGATGATTTTGATGATTTTACACGTTCAAGGAAACGATGAAGAGAATCAAACGATTTAGTAACACACGTGGTATAAGACATGTGTGTTTGCTATTTCGGTTAATTCCGGACTCGTTAATTGAATATATGATGATTTTCGTGTGCTTTCGAGCCACTATGAGGACCTTCGGTTCATATGTTGGACCTTCGGGTCAATACCAGTACCGGACCTTTGGGTCATTTGTTGGACCTTCGGGTCATTTGTTGGGAGCCAAAATTATGTTGGGTACTTGGTAGGCTTCGGCCATTTGTTGATGCATGTGCAGCGTAGCTAAAACTCGCCATCTGAAGGGATCGATCCACCTTTTATGTTGATTTTCTAGTTATCTTAATTGATTCTAGATATTTGTTGTTTCCAATTATCTACAGGTAATTGGATATTTGTTGATATGAGTTCTGATTATCGTTTTTGATAATCGGATATTTGTTGATTTGATTATCGTTTTTGATAATCGAATATTTGTTGATTTTGATTATCGTTTTTGATAATCGAATATTTGTTGTTTCTGATTATCGTTTTTGATAATCGAATATTTGTTGTTCTGATTATCGTTTTTGATAATCGGATATTTGTTGTTCTGATTATCGTTTTGATAATCAGATATTTGTTGATTTGAAATTTGATTATCGCTTGAGATAATTAAATATTTGTTGATTTGAAATTTGATTATCGATTGTGATAATTGAATATTTGTTGATTTGAGATTTAATTATCGTTTTTGATAATTGAATAATTGTTGATTTGAAATTTGATTATCGCTTGAGATAATTAAATATTTCTTGATTTGAAATTTGATTATCGATTGTGATAATTGAATATTTGTTGATTTGAGATTTAATTATCGTTTTTGATAACTGAATAATTGTTGATTTGAAATTTTATTATCGCTTGAGATAATTAAATATTTGTTGATCTGAGATTTCTGATTATCATCTTGATAATTAGGTAATTGCTAATTTTGCTGATTATAAGATTTTCTAGTCTCTAATTGATTCTAGATTATGTTGATTATATTGAATTGTTGTTTTCTATATATCTCTGTTGATAGTTAGAGTTTTCTGATTATGAAGTTCGTGTTTTCTATTTATCTGTTGGATAACTAGATATGTGCGATTGACGATTTGTGATTTGGGTTTCTAGTTATCGTTGTTGATAATTAGACTTTGCTATCTTCTAATTATCGTATCGATAAATAGATATTGCTGTTTTTTGATTTCTGTTTTCTGATTATCTATTTGATAATTAGATTTTTGTTGAGAATTTGTGAATTTCTTTTATTGAAATTAAAAGATTTTCCTGGCGTTTGTGTTCATGACTTTTATTTTTCTAGCTTAACCAGTTTATGTTAGAAAAGCAATTGTTATTGACGACTTTTGTTATGAAAATTGGGGACGCAATTTTTATAAGGAGGGGAGTCTGTAACAACCCGGGGTTTTGCTGTTAATTTATTATCATCAAATGACGATTAATATTGTTGGCTAACTACTGTTAGGCGTTTTAATCGGTTTAAATTCATTTAAAAAAAGTTTGTTAAATGGGTTACGGGCTTTAAAATTTATCTCGGCCCATACTTTATTCATGGTGCCGTGATAAGGATCAGAGAATAACCCAATCCCCTTTTATCTTTTTCATTCATTCATTTTCAAAACCCTAGATAAAAGAAAACGAAAATGGGGGCGGCTCTGTTCTTTTTGTCGTTCAATCAAAAAAAAAACATGACATCGTTCTTCTAGTTTATTCCTCCCTTCAACTAAGGCTTTTCAAATCGAAGGCGCCGACTTCAACGGCTCGACTCCTCGTTGCTTACTTCGGCCTCTTCGTTTTTGGTCGAATTCGCCTTCGCTTCAGTGTCCAAGGTGAGTAATTTGTTTTACTCACATCTAATCCCACTCTTGCTTCGACGGTTTCTTTTTTTTGTTTGAATGTCGATGATTTGAATGGTTTTAATTCGCTCGAGTTTAAGCACTGGATGGATTTGATTTTGGTTGTGATGATTTATGATTTCAGTGATTGATTCAATTCGTTCATTATGTCTACTTGATTGCTTGGGTGTTTCGGCACTGCTTGGTTTTCGAGGCCACCATGGCTCCATTTGACTGTGGTCATAGCATTTTGAGTATCCCTCTTGAATTGTAAACTTGATTTCTGACTTGAGCTATTCGAGTCAGTTGACATTTTGTTGCATTTAGGCCCACTGCTTGGTCCTCATTGTATGTTGACACCGCCTCGTATTCTGTTAATTGCTGGCCTTTGCCTTTTCTTCGGCACTGTGCCTTGTTCCTGATCGTGATATTAGCACTGTCCAGTTTGCAGTTGTGTACATGTTGTATTTTGGGGGTGCAATTGGTTTTGATGTATACTTAACTTTATTGCAGTTTCAATTTGCATATGGTCTTGAGTTGTAGCTATGACTTTGTACACTGTCATATTATGTTGCACTTGTTTTGTCATCTTCTTGTACATGCCGAGTCTGTTAACCATGCTAGTGCACGGTTGGTTCACGTTGCATTCACTTGAATACTTGTAATCATGTAGTTCCTTGTATCAAGTTTTGAACATGGCTATTTTAGTATTGAGGCTGTTATACAAGTAATCTTTTCTTGCATATATGTTCACTGAGTGCAGTATACTCGAGTCTGCATCGTCATGTTGATGTCCAGATTCATTTTGCATATCATTAGTTCATATGCATTTTTATTTGAAATTGATGTCCACATTCATTTTTGCATATCATTGGTTCATATGCATTTTTATATGAAATTGATGTCCAGATTCATTTTTGCATATCATTGGTTCATATGCATTTTTATCTGAAATTGATGTCCAGATTCATTTTTGCATATGATTGGTTCATATGCATTTTTATTTGAAATTGATGTCCAGATTCATTTTGCATATCAGTAGTTCATATGCATCTCTATTGGAAATTGATATCTAGATTATATATATTCAGATTCATGTTGCATATTCTCTGCAGCTGTTGTACTTCATAACTTGTAGCATTTAGTCTGTTGCTCTTCATGCTAGCATTCTTGGTTTTATATGCATAGTTTCATACATTGTGTCACTTGTTTCTATGGCTTGAATGCTACTATGCACTGTATATACATGTGCCATTTCATTTTCTTCTCTGGTCTGTTGGCACTGTTGTATTATAATTTGTACATTGAGTTGAATCCAACTTAAACGCTTGGGTTTGACCTTGTGCTCGGTTGTGAATTTTCCATTGAACTTTTGTGTACATCATCACTGTAGTGGCAAGGCAGTGCACTCAAGCGTGAAATGCAGCCACACGGTATTCATTGGGTACATCATCACTATAGTGCAAGGCAGTGCACGCAAGCGTGAACTGCAGCCACACGGTATTGCTTTTATTGATATTACATTACTTTTGATCCATTGATCTTTTGCGTATTTCATATGCCGTATTGGCAAGGCAGTACACGTTAGCGTGTATTGCAGCCAATTAGAATTGATGTTTTTGTTTAAATTGATTTAGTTTCATTTGATCATTTTGTTGTTATCTAATTATCTATTTGATAATTAGATTATGAGTTTCTAGTTATTTATTAATAATTAGATTTTGATGTTAATTGCCTATTAGGCAATTCTGATGTTCTTCTAAATTATCTTCATTAATAATCCTTTCTTCTATCTTCGTTGATAATTTGAGTTTGTTGAATTGTTGTTTAACACTATACGTGTTATATTCACCGTTACCCGATTTTCTTGTTAAAGGATCGGATAGGTGAATTTATTTTGACTGTCGTCTAATTTTTATTTAATTATTATTACTTCTGTGCACTAATAACTGAGTTTGAATTAGACTGACCCATGTATTATTTTCTTTTGAATTTAATACTCGGGTCAGACCGAGTATTTACGGGTTGTAGATATCTTACTTTGGGTTGCTTCTTGAGCTATGAAGTCTTTTCATATTTTTGGAGTAGATGTTGTATTTTCATGTATATTATTCACGATAATGTACTTGTATATGTAACTTCCAGAGTCGACAGTTGTAGTTGTATCATATGTATTGTATCACATGTATATCAACTGACATCATTTATATATATGAGTCTTTTGTTATATCTATGTTCCGCATTTACATTATCTGTGTTATTATTATATATATTGTCCTAAACTATTATGAACCATCGTAGTTCGTTTTATACTAGAATTGGGTATGTCGATGGGAGTAAATAAATATGAGATGAAAAATAAAAATATATACCACTCCTATCGAGGTAACTAATACTAGTGTAAGGCCCAACTACGGATGGCCGCTCCTATCCAGCCTTATTCTTTGTGATAACAGACAGTATTACTTTTAATACTCTTTGTTATTGCGAGCATAGAGGTGGGGCGTCACAATTAGTTTAGTGGCTTATGGATTCTGGTAAATACGAGTAATTAACGTTATTGATAGGGATCTCTAAACACTTGAACATAGCAATTCGACATGTTATTGTTTTAAAATGGGATAAATGAAATAATTTTACCCAAATTATTTTCATATATGAGAGAAATAGTTATTCATAAATTATTATAGTTATGTATGGTTTGCTAAGTTGTTAGGAAATGATAATATTAAACCATTATCATTTGTTGTTGTGGAAATTGAATAAAGGTTGATATTATAACCGGATTTAATTCATATAACAAAATGAAATTTGTAAAAATGAGTTTATAAATGTGATCTATAAATTGAATGGAATAAAATTCCATAGGTATATTAAACATGATTTTGTAAATGTGGCTTATAATTTGGAAGGAAATGAAATCTTTAGGAATATTTAAAGATGATATAGTTTATAAAAAAGATTTATAAAGGAATTAAAAGATGGAAATTTGGGAATTTAAATCCCGTTGGTTTTGAAAATGTTTTTCAAAGTTGGGTAATAATAGTGATATTATTTTGAGAAAAATATTTTTAAATTGAAAATATTTAAAAATGATTTTAAAAAGGAATAAAAGCACTAAACTCACTTTGGTCGTAGGAAAATAATTTCGATGATGAGTGCAGCATCATCAACTTTCATTTTCGAGTTTCCAAGGGAGAGAATTGCTACCTTAAGGATTTACAATTGGAGTTAGTTTTGAAAAACTGTTTGGTTTTGAAATTCAAAAAGATAATACGATATACCAAGGATTTGGGTGTATATGTTTTCAAAAATTATTTTGAAATATTAATTAATTGTTTTAAACTCTGGAATCTTATTTAAAACGTTTTATGGAATATGAATAATTTTGATAACCTATAAAAATTCGAAATTTGAATTAGAAAGGAAATTAACTTGAACTAAGTTAAATATAAGAAATTTGAAATTAAGCCTAGTAAGTTAATGGAATAGTTATTGAAATATAAATTATTAAGTTGAAAATAAATTAGTGGATGAACAAATTAATTTGATTTGTAAGTAAATGGAATTCAAATTGAACAATGGAATAATATTTAATTTAAATTAAGTTAATAAAGTGAAATTGAAGAATTAGTTTGAGTGGACTAAAAAAGTTTGGTAATAAAATATCATTGAGGTTTGAAATAAATTAGCAGATGGAACCAATTTAAAATAATCCGTGGATTAAATATGGATGGAGAGATGGTTGACAAAATTCAATATTTAAAAATTAGAAGGTAAATTGAGTCCATATAGAAATTGGCATTGAATTTCAATAAAAATGGATGTAAAATTTAGTGAAGAAGAGAAAATATATAAGAAGTTGTATAAAATATTTATAATAGACTCAAGAAATTGATGGTGAAGTTCTTAAGTAAAGTTGGAATTGGGAAATATACGAAGTAAGTATTTGAGTAAAGATTTAAAAAGAATTGTGTAAAAGGATAATTGGGAATAAGTGAATGGAAATTGAAATAGATGTGAATAAAATGAAATTGATATATGTTACCTGGAAAATCGACCAGGCAACTAAACGGTCGGCCGTTCAGAATTGTACTCGGCATCCCTGGACTCTCGGCATGCAGAGTTGTGCTCGGCACAAGAGGATGCTCGGCATAAGGCCATTCAGCTCTTTACATGGCATTTAGGTGCACTCGGCCTTCCAAAGCTTCCCTCGGCATATCCTTTGTTCGGCACACCTTGTGAACGGCATGTCTTCCACTCGGCATCCTCACACGGCAGACCCTTCACACGGCATGTCTTTCACTCGGCATGCTCCTCACCCGGCATCCACGTTTCACTCGGCATCCCAACATCGTTCGGCCCGCTTCCTCCATTCAACAGAGAGATCCATCGACTTGGAAAGGAAGGCTCGGCATGCCGACCGTTCAGCCTGTTTCACTCGGCATGCAGGGCGCGTCCTATCTGGACCGAGCTGTCCGGCCATCTGGCCCACCAGGGAAGTCCAACCCACATTCGTCTATAAATAGAGGGGCAGGGGCACAGAAAAAAGGGATCAGATTTTCAAAGAACACAGGGAGACTCTGCCTCATCCAAACCTCATCCAAGACTTCTACTTTTATTTCACAATTGTATTCGAATGCTTAAAAGCGGATTGTATCTGTAATCAAGTTTAAAAGTGAAGAAATAAAGGATCAACTTAAAAGTGGACGTATGCTACAACGCCGAACCACTATAAATTCTGTGTTCTCGTCTCCCGCATTTTAATTTATATTATCTTCTATATTTTAATTTATCTTCTTCATTAATCTCTCTACACAAACTCTCTAAGGGTGTTAGTGACCAATTTTGGCGCTAACATTTTGGTGCTTTCATTGAGAATCGAATTCTCAGGCTGTGAGGATCTACTTTGTAGCTACTGGATTGCATAAATCCCCCGAAGAAGATCCGTAATAATTCATAAGGCATCTGTTGATTCTACTCAGAGTTACAACCAACGACTCTACCATGGGAAGACCACGAACAAGGTCGACCTCCCAAAATGTAGATGCCCGCGAAACCGCTAGTGTTCAACAACTTGGACCTAACGATCAACAAGCAAATCGAGGCATGGGGCCCTCCATCCAAAACCAAGCGGAAGCTGTTTCACGAGCAGAATTGAATGACTTGATAAAAGAGCTTGCGGAAAGCAGATGGCAACTCGCTGAGCAAATGCAAGTTAATGCTGACCTCATGGCCCAACTTGCTCAACAGCAGCATCAGAATGCTGGAGGTAGCCCTGTCCCCTACTCCGAAGATGATAGCTCAACTTCAGCTGATGAACCTCCCAGGCGTAGACGCCGTAAGGATGACGATGACCAAGCAGGTGCCACTGATCGCTCTACTAGAAATCAAGCCCGTGGAGCGGAACCCAACCTTCCTCCCACCATACAAACCCCGGATTTGACAGCTATGGTCAGGCAGTTGATGAGAGAGAATCAAGGTTTGACTAATGAAGCTTGGGGAATGTCTAAGAGTCGTACTTCCTTCACAGATACCATTCTACATGCTGAATACCCAAGGAAGTTTAACATGCCCACCATACCCGCCTATGATGGAAAAACTGACCCTAGACAACATGTAATGAGGTGTGGATGGATGATGGATTCAGCAAGGGCCAACGACGCAACTAAGTGCAGGTGCTTTCCAATAACTCTGTCCGGAATTGCCACCATGTGTTTCACTCGACTTCCTCCACGGTCAATCTCAAACTTTGACGAATTAGCAAGGAAATTCATAGAACAATTCAGGATACACGCCACTCGACCCAAGGATGTGATGTCCTTATCAAGCGTGACCCAAGCTCCTGGAGAATCACTGAAAGTATACTTGCAGAGATTTCATGTTGTCGCTACTGAAGTGAGCAATCCAAACGACCACGCGATTTTGATGGCAGTAATTGGTGGAGTGGATCCAGACTCTAAATTTGGGGATTGGTTGGCGGGAAAGCCACTAGCTACGTTGGAACGTTTCTATTCGAAAGCCCACCAGTTCATAAGGAGGGAAGAAGCTCGGTGGATAAGGAAAGACAAGGCACCAGGGTCCGTTCAGGAGTCTGTAAAGGGCAACATCGCCATGAAAGCAACCGACGATAACCCTGGAAAGACTCAGGCCAGCATCCAAAATAAGTCCGGGCAGTTTAAGGGAACTGGAAGTGGAAATCCTGGAAAGAAGAAGGAAACGGGGAGATGGAAGTCAAGGATCACAACCTACTAAGAATACACTCCACTGAATGCGTCTCTTGAAAACATCTACTTATCGACCTGCAACACTTTTCAATACAGAAAACCACGCCCTAAGGAATCAACAGAGGAGCAAAAGCGGACTGGAAAGTATTGCCGCTTTCACGAGTCTTATGGGCACAACATAGACGAATGCAGGCATCTCCATGACGCTATTGAGAAATTGATTAGGCAGAAGAAGCTGCAGGAATTCGTCAAAGATACGCCAGAAGGAAGACAAGAGACTTCAGACCCCGGACGTGGCCCAGCTCTACACCAACCAGAGCAACCTACTCGAACTGTGGGAAGATTGGTTATTAACACAATTGCTGGTGGACCTCATCCTGCGGATAAAAATTGGCAGGAAATGGAGCGATATGCTAATTCCTTGAGACATACAGAGCATGAGTGTTGTTCAAATGTGGAGGATGGAACTCCCGCAAAGCAGCAGCGCACGATGCACGACGATATTGTATTCAGGAATAGAGATGCGGATAAGGTGGAAGCTCCCACCATCGATCCATTGGTCATATCCGCAACCATCGGACCGGCATTCGTAAGGAGAATCCTAATTGGTTGCGGAAGTTCCGTTAACATCATCTTCAAGAAAGCGTATGACCAAATGAAGCTGGAGACTAAGGATTTGAAGCCATCCACAACCCGAATCCATGGCTTTAACGGCGCAGCCACAGACGCAGTAGGATATATGGAGTTACCAGTTGAACTGGGACAAGGTGAACGTAGGAGAGTGAGAATCCTACCATTCATAATGCTGGATGTTGATTCACCATACAACCGTTTTTGGGACGACCAGCCCTCGCAGATTTCAGGGCAGCCTTGGCCCCGTGGTGTCTCACACTGAAATTCCCGACGGACAAAGGAGTTGGCGTAGTGCATGGCGACCAAGCAACCGGACGTGCGTGTTACGTGGCTGAGCTGAGAGAGGCCCAGCGCAGAGAAAAGGGGAAGACTGCGGACAACATCGTCCGCATCCCGAATTCTGATGATTGACAATTAGCGCCCGAGCCCTGGCTCGGGCAACATTCTCGGATCGTTGGAGACATAGATCCGAGAGATGACAAAGGGGAACCCAGGGAACCAGACGCGGCACCGGCCGAACTAACAATTGATATTCCAGTTAGCCACAGCGACCCGACACGAGTTCTTAAAATTGGGTCACAGCTCGATCCCGTAATGGCAGAGAATTTATCTGATTTCCTCCGAGCGAATCTTGATGTCTTCGCCTGGACACACTCCGATATGCATGGGATTTCCCCTGCAATTGCAAGCCATATGTTGAATATAGACTCGAAACACGTACCTGTGAAGCAAAAACGGAGAGGCATGGACCCGGAGAGGTCCACAGCTCTCAAAGAGGAGGTGGATAAACTCAAAGCCAATGGGTTTGTCCGCGACACCCTCTACCCGCAATGGTTGTCCGACCCTGTGTTGGTAAAGAAAGCAAACGGGAAATGGAGAACCTGCGTTGACTATTCCGATTTAAACAAAGCATGCCCGAAGGATAGCTTCCCGCTACCACGAATTGATCAGCTGGTCGATTCGACTGCCGGGCATGAGCTACTATCTTTTATGGATGCATACTCCGGGTACAATCAAATCCCAATGCACATCCCGGACCAAGAACACACCAGCTTCGTCACAAACGTTGGGCTGTATTGCTACGTAGTAATGCCTTTTGGGTTGAAGAATGCAGGAGCAACCTATCAACGCCTGGTGAACCAAATGTTCAAGGATCAGATTGGTAGAACAATGGAAGTCTATGTGGATGACATGCTCGTGAAGTCACGACAGTCAAACGACCACATCCGAGACTTGGCAGAAATATTCGGTGTACTAAGGCACTATGGGATCAAGATCAATCCTTCAAAGTGCTCATTCGGCGTGGCATCAGGGAAGTTCTTGGGATTCATTATGAATGCACGAGGAATTGAAGCTAACCCGGAAAAGATCCAGGCCTTCCGAGATATACAGGCACCTAGACCATAAAACAGGTACAGAGCTTGAACGGGAAAGTAGCTGCGCTCAGTAGATTCGTATCCAGAGCTACAGATAAGTGTGTTCCTTTCTTCGATGTCATAAAGAAAGGAAAGAGAAACTTCGAATGGAAGACTGACTGCGAGGAAGCATTCCGATCCCTGGTAAGACACTTGGAAAGTCCTCCAGTGTTGTCAAAACTAGTAGACCATGAGACGTTGTACGTATATTTGGCTGTGTCTCAACACGCTATCAGTACAGCCCTAGCTCGCGAAGAAGACAAGGTTCAAAGGCCAGTGTACTATGTTAGTAAACGACTGACGGGGGCAGAAAAGAATTATCCAAAGATCGAGAAACTTGCCTATTGCCTGGTCGTTGCATCACGCAAGCTTCGTCCCTACTTTCAGGCGCACTCAATCAGTGTTTACACTGACCAACCCTTGCGACAGGTACTCCAACGACCGGAAACTTCCGGTAGGATGCTAAAGTGGAACATCGAGTTAAGCCAGTTCGATATCACCTACCTGCCACAAAGGACCATCCAAGGGCAAGCATTAGCTGACTTCGTTGCTGAGTTCACCATTCCGGATGAACCGAGTGAAAATCACAAAGTAATCCCTCCTTTCCGATGGAAGATGATCATTGACGGGGCATCTAACGACCGTTGGTCGGGAGCTGGGGTTGTTCTGGTAACTCCCGAAAACCGATCGATTTGCTACGCTTTGAAGCTCGAATTTACAGTGACAAATAACGAAGCCGAATACGAAGCGCTGATTGCAGGCTTAAGACTTGCCAATGAACTGAGGGTAAAGTCCATCGAAATCTTCTGCGACTCACACCTGGTGGTATATCAGGTACGGGGAGACTACCAAGCGAAAGGACAGAGACTGGCTCCTTACCTTGCTCGGGTCCGGGAGCTACTAGTAAACCTGGAATATTATGACATTTCGCATGTCCCCCGCGAACAGAACAGGGAGGCCAACTCGTTGGCTAAATTCGCGAGTACTGGCGATGCACAGCAGATGGGATTGTTCCCTGTCGAGACTCTGCTTGCTCCAAGTATAGACATGATGGAGATAGATCTCGTCTTGGAGACCGAACTTGAAAGGGGATCATGGCTGACCCCGATCAAACAATACTTGCTATATGGGGACTTACCTGAGAAATGAAGCGAAAGACGCCAAGTCCTTCGTAAGGCTGCGCGTTATGTAATGCAAGATGGGATAATGTATCGGAGGGGAGACCCCCTTACTCCGGTGCGTGGCCCATGACGAGGTAAAACGGGTGTTGGAAGAAGTCCATGAGGGAGAATGTGGTGATCATACCGGGGGGCAAACTTTGGCGAGGAAAATCCTCCGCTATGGATATTATTGTCCGACTGTAAATCGGGATGCTGCAGACTATGCGAGAAGATGCGACAAATGCCAGATATATGCAAAGATTCCGAGAGCTCCGCCAACGGAACTCACACAAATGGTTAGTCCCTGGCCGTTTGCAATGTGGGGAATCGACCTAATTGGATCTCTGCCTATAGCTAAAGGTGGCGCGAAATATGCAATAGTGGCAGTCGATTATTTCACCAAGTGGGCGGAAGCAGAGCCAATGGCCACAATCACCACCAAGAAAGTCATTAATTTCGTTGTACGAAATATCATATGTCATTTTGGCCTCCCACGGACCATCATAACGGACAACGGAACTCAATTCGAAAGCAAGGAATTCAAAGAGTTCTGTCAGAGGTATGGCATTGAGAAAAGGTTTGCAGCAGTTGCTCACCCGAAGGCGAATGGGCAGGTAGAAGCCGTCAATAAAATCATCAAGTCCATATTGAAGAAGCGTTTGGAAAAGGCTAGAGGCAAGTGGGTGGATGAACTCCCAACAGCGCTTTGGGCCTATAGAACTACACACAAGACTGCGACTGGCCACACACCATTCGCACTGGCGTACGGCACGGAAGCCGTCATACCCGTAGAACTTGAAGTTCCATCACACCGGGTAACCTATTACGATCCTGCGTCAAACCAGGATCTCCTATTGGAATCATTAGACTTCATTGATGAGAAACGTGAAGAAGCTGATTTGAGAGCAGCCTCATACGGACACCGAGTCGCTTAATATTATAATGGAAAAGTCCAGCCAAGAACCTTTAGTGTGGGAGATCTCGTTTTGAAACGAGTCTTTCCAACCCCTTCGCACATGAATCCCGCATGGGAAGGTCCATACGTCATCGAATGGAGGCTTGGAGAAGGAACTTTCAAGCTAACGACCGTCGATGGTGCGACACTCCCTCGAGCATGGAACAGCGAGCATTTGCGGCGTTATTACACTTAGTCTATTTCCTTTATGCGGTAATTGCATTTATTTCCAGTATGCTTTCTTCTTGGCATGTAATAAGACAATCTAGCTTGTTTTCATCAATAAAGGCCTGAAGCCATCTTTTCCATGAATGACCAATGTCTCTTCGTATGATATTCCTATGACGCGCAATTAAAAATTATGATATCCTGGCTAGCGTACGAACGCTTATAATAAATGACAAAAAATCTCGAAGTCCCCAGAGTGCGGACTGGAGTACTCTAAGTCCCCGGAGTGCGGACTCGAGTATAAACGACAAAAAATTTCCAAGTCCCCGGAGTGCGGACTGGAGTACTCTAAGTCCCCGGAGTGCGGACTCGAGTATAAACGATTCAAAATCTCCAAGTCCCTGGAGTGCGGACTGGAGTACTCTAAGCCCCCGGAGTGCGGACTCGAGTATAAACGATTCAAAATCTCCAACTCCCCGGAGTGCGGACTGGAGTACTCTATGTCCCCAGAGTGCGGACTCGAGTATAAACGATTCGAAATCTCCAAGTCCCCGGAGTGCGGACTGGAGTACTCTAAGTCCCCAGAGTGCGGACTCGAGTATAAATGATTCAAAATCTCCAAGTCCCCGGAGTGCGGACTGGAGTACTCTAAGTCCCTGGAGTGCGGACTCGAGTATAAACGACAAAAAAATCTCCAAGTCCCCGGAGTGCGGACTGGAGTACTCTAAGTCCCCGGAGTGCGAACTCGAGTATAAACGATTCAAAATCTCCAAGTCCCCGGAGTGCGGACTGGAGTACTCTAAGTCCCTGGAGTGTGGACTCGAGTATAAACGATTAAAAAATCTCCAAGTCCCCGGAGTGCGGACTAGAGTACTCTAAGTCCCCGGAACGCGGATTCGAGTCTAAACGATTTGAAACCTCAAAATCCCCAGAGCGCGGACTGGAGTACTCTAAGTCCCCAGAATACGGACTCGAGTATAAACGATCCGAAATCTCCAAGTCCCCAGAGTGCGGACTCGAATACAAATGACTCGAAATCTCCAAGTCCCCGGAGCACGGACTGGAGTACTCGAAGTCCGGTGTATAGACTTAATTACAAGCAGTTCAGACCTTCGAGTTCCTTGAATAGGAACTACGACGCAAATGACTTGGATATGTCAAGTCCCCAACATACGGGCTAAGAAATATTCTAAGTGCTTGAAGCACCAAGTGGAGATTGATCAAATCCAGGGAAGCTCCCAAGCCATGTAAAGACGGACCAAGAAGTCTAAGTTACCCATAACAATTCAGATTTCAATCACAACCATAAAAGAAACTGAATAATAAAAGTCTTTTGAGAAGACAAAAGTGAAGATCAAATTTTATTCATAAAAAGCTTCCCGTTACAAAAACGCTCCGAAGTTCGGAGCCAACAGCCTATTTACACAGTCTACAAAAATTAGTACATGACTTAAACTAGTTCTCGTTGAACGGGGACGACGGTCATTTCTTGTGTTTCTTTGACGTCTTCCCGGATGGTTCCTTCCCAGAGCGCTTACTCTTGGAATCCTTCCCTGACGGAGGGGTGACGACCGAAGACGTAGGGGGAACATCCATGGGCTGGGACTTGCCAGGAAGGATGACCTTCAATGGTTTGTTCAGAGGATCGTCCAGGTCCCCTTCACGCGGCTCGACCTTGACTGAGGTCGTATCTCTTTTCTCTTTCTCGAGTCGTTCCTTCATGCTCAAGTCGGATGTGTGCTCAGAGGCGCCTGTGATTTCTACTTCAAAACTCTCCGAGGAAGAGTCAAATTTGCCTTCATCCAGCGCCCCGATTACTTGAGCATCTGGACCAGGATCTCCACCGACTTGAGTAGCCTCACTCGCCTTTATCTCCACCTCCTTGGCGGCATCGCTCCTCGAAGTGGGCTCGGGGTCAGAACAGCCTGCACAGAAGACACGAAAATAAACAGGTGTTAGAACACAACAACTTCTGAGGGAACGAGAAAGAGCTTTGTGAAGCCCAGAGGTTACTCACCAGATGCCGGTGGGTTCTCAGTCGCCAAGCGTGTCCCGCCCTCCGGGATGGGAGATAAAACATGAATGCCAAGCCCGGGGCCTTCCGGGTCATAACCAACGTGCTGCTCGAAGGGGTCAACTGTTGACCGACTGGCCGATTGGGTAGGCACGTGAACTGGGGGCACAACGCCGGAAGGGTCCGTAGCCACCTCTTTCCCTTTCCTGGAGGGAGAACCTTTTCTGTAGAGGGCTTTAGCTGCCGATAAATCTGAAGGCTCCTTCCCCCTCAGGAATTCTTTTATCAATGCTTCTTCGTCGACCTCGTCGGTGCCGCTCTCAACCTTCCTGATCTGAATCAGGGTCTCCCATGCCTCGGCCAATGACTCAAGGTAGCCGTCGCCCAGAAAAGTTAGATCTCGATGCATGATAACTCGGGCATTGAACTCAGCGACGAGCGGGTCGAATTCGGTCTTTATCTCCTCCCTGCCTTCTTCCCTGGCCGCCTCGAGGCGAGAGTCGATGTCGACAGTTGCTGTCCTTTTACCTTCCTCACGGGCCTCATTCCTCAGTGCCTCGATTTTGGAGAGATCGTCTTCAAGTTTCCCCTTTAGGAGTCGGGTGGCGACAATCTCATCACAATAATGTTGTGCCTCAACCTGGGCAGCCACTTTCTCTTTCCTCTCCTCGAAAAGTTGCTCTTCGAGTTCCTTAACACGATAACTAAGTGTGTCCCGCTCCTTCTGAACGGAGTCTTTCTCCAAAGCTAATGCCCCACACCGTTGAACCGCTTCATCGAGCTCTTTCTTATGAGTCAATTCAAGGTGGGAAACAGCCTCGGCGGCGTCCTTAGCGCTCTGACGAGTAGCTTCAAGCTCGGACTTATAGGCGGCAATTTCTTCATCCTGGGCCTTAATGATATCCCTGTCATGAATAGCTTCAAGCTTTAGGCGGTCAATTTCGTGCTGGCGCTCCATAGAGACTTCAGAAATTTTCTCAGCCAGATGGACGAACGCATCATGTTGCACGTAGATGTCATTGGTACAGGCGATAGCATTTTGTTTGACATCTCCGGGAATAGGATGAATCACCGGGAGGAACTTTAACCCATCAAAACAAATCTTCGGAAACTTAGCCTTAAGTTCGTTCAATCTCTCTGACACTGTCGGGTCTGTTACGGGAGTGGGAGGAGAAGGCTTTGAAAGTTCACCCTTCCTATGAGAATCTCGGGAGTGCCGGGTAGAAGAAGAGTCAAAGTGTTGGTCCCGGGGAGCATCAGAATGCGACCTCTTATGGCCACGTTTGTCTTTACTTCGCTCCTGATAAGAAGAGGTCTCCTGGCGGTGTTCGGGCTGATAATAAGTTTTCTTCCGAGATGACGAGTCCCGGGCATGATAATCTCGGTCGCTGTCACTGTCTCTGTCTCGGCGCTTCCCGAGGCCCGAGTCCCGACCAGACTGGCGTAAAGTCGACGAACCGCGAAGGCGGTCGTATCCGTAAGAGCGCCCCATGTCACCTGCAATCAAACAATAGCGAATTAGCGAGAGAGCCGAATGGTGAAAGAAAAGTAGATGCAAAGTGAAGTGCACGTGTCTGTATGTGTCCTAGTGCTACCCCCTGACGGACCAGTGGCTTTGCTAACGGGAGTCTTTTCCCCTTAGATCGGGGCCGGGACACCCGAATCGCCCCTGACGGGCGAGCGAAACTTAAACAGCTCCGGATCGTTGAAATCATAGTTGAGCAAGTCGTCGGGAATGGAGAGGTTCGATAAGCCCTTCAGAGAACTTTCAACGCGCTGTGAAGAAGCCTCTTTCTCTGGCTGAATAGGCGTAAATTTGGAAGTCCCACCAACTTTCTCCTTCCTCGACTTGCACGCCAGCTTCTTTTTCCCCTTCGAAGGGGAAGATGACGTTTCAATATCATGAACTTCGGCTGCAGAGCCTAAATCCTCACCTTGCTTTTCAGGTGCTCGCCTGGAATTTCCCCTTCTTCCGGAGCTTCAAGAGAAGGGCGAACGGATGATTCTGGCAGCTTTTTCCCTCTGACGTGTACGGGCTTGGGAAGCGAGGCGCCCTCTGGGAGACTAACCCAGCGGCCAGGGGCTAGCAAACCGAACTTTGATAATGACTCATTGGAAATGAGGGCTCGGATATCTCGCTCTTCAGCAGGAAGAGCTCTAATGGCGTCGACAGCATCGGAGTACCCTCGGGCCTCGGGACGTGGGATGGAACCTGAAAAGATAGAATAGTGAGTTAGGAGAAGCTCAACCTCAACCGAGAGCGGATATCAACTCAGAGAAAAGACTTACTTCCTTCAATCCATCGCCTCGCAAAGCCCTGGGGGCAGCGCACGTAAAACCACTCCTGTTTGTACAGGGCGAATTTGCTACTCCACGCGCTAGTGAAAATTTGGCACTTCCGATGTGGCTCAAGGAACATATAAGAGGGGCTGCCTCCTCGTTTCTTGGTCATGTATATGTACCTTATATCGCCAGGGGTTGGAGGCCTAGAGAAGACGGCCATGAAAAGCATGTACATGCCATAAATGAAAGCGTGTCCGTTTGGATGAAGCTGAGACGGGGTGACATCTAGGTACCGCAACACGTCACGGAGGAATAGGTTGAACGGTGGCACGCTACCAACCCAGCACATGAATTTGCTACACACCGTATATCCCACTGGGGGCAGATGTGGGCGGTCATGCCCCGATGGAACGAGTACATCAGCAAATGGGATGCCATGAATAGAACATGTCCGCTTAGGAGCGGCTTCAGTGACTCTCGAAGCCTGCGAGTCAGCTGCGTCATCCAGTAAAATCGACGATTCCAAAGTATCAGGAGCCCAGACATGAGCGGAAGAAACTGACGGGTCAGATGTGTTGGGGGCCGTTCGCTTAGAAGACGGCCTAGGTTTGTCGAAAAGTGTAGCAGAACTAGATCTTTTGGACATCTTGAATAAATGGCAGACCCAGCCAAGCACTTGTGCGAACTATACTCGAAAAATGATCGACGTTAGAGTTAACACCGCAGATAACCCCCCACGTGGTGTGTGAACTAGCGCAATCAATCGTGCATAAGCATTTAATATGACGTCAAGCTTAAAAACATCACTTACGAAAACCGTCATCGCTGACCGTCTCCGAAAGCCTTCTATATAACGGCTACAACAAGACACTGGAAGTAATTAACTGTTTATGCCAAGTAAAGTTCAGTTATGAAGTTGGGCAATGATTGATTATGTTCGTCATGTTATGTATGTTCGACAAATTGAGAGTGTTCGGCATTTTGGTATGATCGGCATTAGTATATATTCGGCACTAGGGTACACTCGGCGCCTAGCTATGTTCGGCATGTTAAGAGTGTTCGACATTTGTATATGTCCGTCATTTATGTGTGCTCGGCACCTAATTATGCTCGGCATGCTAACTATGTTCGGCATGAAGATAGGTCCGGTATTTATGTATGATCGGCATGTTAAGTATATTCGGCATTTGCTTGTGTTCGGCATTTAGGTCTGTTCGGCACCTAGTTATGTTCGGCATGATAGTTTGTTCGGCATTCACTTGGGTTCGGCATTAAGGCCTGCTCGGCACTTAGTATGTTCGGCAGGATAGTTTGTTCGGCACTCAAGTACGTTCGGTATGTTGGTTTGCTCGGCATGGAGGTAGGCTCGGCATTTATGTACGCACGGCATAACAGTTTGTTCGGCTAAAGTAGTGGCTCGGCAGGGCTACAATTCGGCATACGGCCATCGTCCGGCCCAGCTTCAGTTCGCACTGAGCTAGTGTCATTCGGCCAAAACTACGCCGTGCCAACTAAGATCATGACCGAGTCCAAACACTCGGCATATCCTCCATACCTTCCTCTCCTCCACCGAACGCCCACTAAAAATCCTACAAGGCATTCGAATTTAGCTCTCTCTCTCCCTACCTCTAGACGCTCGACCTTGGAAACGCTCCAAATCGAACTCGAGTCCTCACCAACATTAAATCTATGCGAATCGATGGGAAATTGCCAGAAAAGGAACTCGGGTGAGAAGACTGTACCTAGTACGTGAATCGAGCGTAGGAAATTATGAGGAACTCTTGAATTCTGATCGCACGAATGGCTTGAGAGCTCGGAATTGTAAAAGCAAGAAGTGAGAAAAGAGAAGGAAGAAGAAGAAGGTAGCTTTTATAAGGAAAGAGAAGAAGACGAAGGGACTCTGACCGGCTCCACCGGACTAAGCAGTTTCACACGGCTCCACAAGACTAAGTGGTTTCACTCGGCTCCCGATCGTTCGGCATCCTCATCACTCGGTGGCAATGCAGTGGTCCAGTAGTTCAAAGCACACCCTGTTCGAACACACGGTGTACTTTGGGGGGCAAAATGTTACCTGGAAAATCGACCAGGCAACTAAACGGTCGGCCGTTCAGAATTGTACTCGGCATCTCTGGACTCTCGGCATGCAGAGTTGTACTCGGCACAAGAGGATGCTCGGCATAAGGCCATTCAGCTCTTCACATGGCATTTAAGTGCACTCGGCCTTCCAAAGCTTCACTCGGCATATCCTTTGTTCGGCACACCCTGTGCATGGCATGTCTTCCACTCGGCATCCTCACACGGCAGACCCTTCACACGGCATGTCTTTCACTCGGCATGCTCCTCACCCGGCATCCACGTTTCACTCGGCATCCCAACATCGTTCGGTCCGCTTCCTCCATTCAACAGAGAGATCCATCGACTTGGAAAGGAAGGCTCGGCATGCCGACCGTTCGGCCTGTTTCACTCGGCATGCAGGGCGCGTCCTATCTGGACCGAGCTGTCCGGCCATCTGGCCCACCAGGGAAGTCCAACCCACATTCGTCTATAAATAGAGGGGCAGGGGCACTGTGATAGCCCTAGTTAAGCAAGCATGTAGAAAATTTAAGTCATTCAAATTTTATTTTAGTTATGTGGAAAAAAAAATATAAATACAATTTTCTGGGAAATGCTTGTGTGAAAATGAAAATTCATGTCCTTGTGCATGTGCACACTGTTGTAGTGAACAGCCTGAGCAAGTAATCTAGTAAGGATCTTGCAAGCAAATAAGAAATGAATTAGTGCATGACCATTATGTATGAATGCACAATAGTTTGAATAAAATGCATAAACAACCTAAGGAAGATTTTAACTCTAACTTCCATGGTATAAATACAAGTACAGTGGCTTGTGTGGGTAGAAAAATACATATATAAATACATATGAGCATATATACATGTACCCAGCATGTAATAGAAACACACACATAGCTGGCCATACAAGTAAACTTGTGTGCATGATTAAAACCAGAAAAGACAAGAAATGCCTGAGCCAAAGAAATCATGCGTATATTGTGTAAAGAAATTTGCCAAAGATAGTTAAGACAGGGAAAAAGGAAAAAATGGCAAGGAGGGAAAGTGGAGAGGTTAAACTGTTGGGTGAGATCAGAAATAATGGTGGGATTTCTGATGAAAAGAAATTACCTAACTAACCTTAAAACCCCAACAACTCCACTATATACCACATTATCTCCTATGGGTACACATTAGAAAACCAGAAATCAAAATATAGAAAAGAAAGTAGGCAGCAGTTTGAGGAAAATAATGGCAGACCTGAATCAAGACTTGGGAAGAAGAAACTTGGTGAGTAAACCCTCACTTGGCAAGGCATTAAGACCTATGAAAGGCAGCCATTTAACCTCTAAATTATTTTACTCATGTTTGAAGTTTTCTTGCATTTCTAGTTTACCATTTTCTGATGCTTCTGAAGTATATTGTTTAGTCATCATTTAATCTAATGATTATTTACACACAGTGTATACTTAATGATAGGATGATAATAAATGATTTATTTATATGATTATAAACCTGAGAAAATGTTTTTGGTTAAAGCATAAACTAATAAGAAAAGTAAGGTGCAAGGCAGTAAGAGGAAGGGGTCCTCTGGCTTATGTCTTGCATTTGAGAGGATGATTAAGATGCACTGAAATTTCCATATGCTAAACTTGATCCACCATTAAGTACTCTCTGAAATGAGGTTGAGCAATAAGTGAACACATTTCAAGAAAAACATATATATATAAATTGACTGCAAGGACCTTGTTACTGGGAACCCCAGTGGTATTTTATTTCCTAAGATATTTTGATTTATGCTTTAGTCAAAGGCCTGTCTCTGAATAAAACTAACTTGAAATGATATACAGATGTGATTAGTTGATTGTTGAAATGTATGAATGGATGAATGTTTCATGGATGTATGAAAACTGCTTGCATTTTTGGTTAGGTACATAAAGATTTTGGGCATGACATAGTATAATTGATACATGCACACATGAAAGAAAAACTTAGTAATTAAACTAAGGAATTGGGTCACCTCTATCAGGTTGGGTATGAGGGAAGTGGGTATGAAATAGTGGTTGGCTTGCATCAAGGACGGGGTGTGAGTTTGCACATGGCATGTTCATGTCCAAATAGCTTGTAGTGCACTGGAAATCAAACAGTAGTTCCAGGCAGTGTGCACCGGTGCAACCATGAATGTGATATTGGACCCTTAAAAATGATATGAAATGAACTTGCAAGCAGAGGTGAATATGCTAGGGGTATGGTGAGTTCTAGTATGCAGACTCAGTTTTGATGCCTTAGCTTAATGATATGGGTTTTGCTTGTTCATGTTTATGAGATGCTTATGTGAATTGTGTGATGGCTGCTATAAATTCTTGAAATGAGAATTTCTGTTAAGAAATTATTTTAAGCACATGTAAATATATTTAGCAATTTACTCACTTCACTATAAGGATACAAAAAGTGTATATGAGGAAGTGGTTTAAACACCTGAGTAGAACATTTAACTTCTGGAATAAAGGTGCTGTGGATCTAGCTTCATAAATCTTATGTATTGTCAATTGAATTTACTCATACCAGACTTTAATCTGACTTGTTTGTTGCTTGCATCAAATGGGTGCTTCACTTGCATTGTGGAGCAGGCCATGAGATGGTTGCAGGAAAAGAAGATGCTAAGTAATAAGATGCAGATATATGATGCTAAGAAGAAATTGCAAATTAACTAGGCTAGGATTTTGTAGGAGAATGGCTCTTCTGTTTTATTTCAGTTGAAAGGTTTTATGTAATGATGTTTGAATTGTGCTAAAAAAAAACTTGACTGTGATGTAATGGATGGCTTGGAAAGATTATGTTGAGATGCAACCATTTTCAGAGGAAAAAAATGATAAAGGTCTTTAGCTTTATATTGCAAGCTGTGAGCATACAAAATTTTGTGAACCAAGTAATAAGTTTGGCAGTAGATCTGAAGCATAAGTGAACCAGTTATATATGTTTATGTAATAGAGTGTTTTAGAGGCTAGAACCTATTTACTTAACCACTGCAGGTATTATAAGGTAAGGAAAAACCCATAGGCAGAAAAGAAAGAAAAACATAAGAGATATGAACCCAGATTTAAAAATGTAGTTGATAATTATTTGTGTAAGTGAAACTTGTAGATTATAACTAACTAATCCCAGAATCTTACCTAAACAAATTAGTCCACTTGAGGACTAAGGTGAAGCAAATTGCAGCTGTGTATGATTATGTGCACACAGGTGCACAGAAGCATGCACAACCCCAGTTTAGCTGTTTGAAAAGCAAACCTTGATAAATTTAAATGTTATGAGTTAGTTCATATATTTTATTAAATACACAAATGATAAGCACAAGAAAACAAATAGGAATTGGTCAAATGAAGGACACAGAGATTCAAATAGAAAGGATCTTCTCAATTCCTTTTACTGTGTATAACCTCAGTTTTTTTGTTTAAAATAGACTTGAGTTATCCTTTGCCAAAAATACTCTGATACAAAAAAAATGATGATCGGAATGTTTATATGAACATTCAGATGGTTTTTACAAAGAAGTATATCAATATTTTTATATTGATCAGATTGGATCTTGGGAAATAAAAAGAAAATAAAAAAAAAGAAAATAGTTGGTACGTGAAAGAGTGCAACCCTGAATTTAGCTCAGACTAAATTGAGTCATTCAATCAAAATGACAACTTAGGGAGGGTTGTCTCAGGCACAGAAAAAAGGGATCAGATTTTCAGAGAACACAGGGAGACTCTGCCTCATCCAAACCTCATCCAAGACTTCAACTTTTATTTCACAATTGTATTCGAATACTTAAAAGAGGATTGTATCTGTAATCAAGTTTAAAAGTGAAGAAATAAAGGATCAACTTCAAAGTGGACGTAGGCTACAACGCCGAACCACTATAAATTCTTTGTTCTCGTCTCCCGCATTTTAATTTATATTATCTTCTCTATTTTAATTTATCTTCTTCATTAATCTCTCTACACAAACTCTCTAAGGGTGTTAGTGACCAATTTTGGCGCTAACAATATAGCTAGTAACAACCCAAAATTTTGTAAATATTTTTAAGTAGAATTTATTTCAAAGTAAGATTTTTACCTTTAAAAATTGAATTTTTGGAATTTTCCAATGTAATTTTGGATTTTATTTGTAATTTATTTGCCAAATATAACAAAATAAACAATTTTTGAAAATTTTATATTTTGGTCAGCTTTGGTCAAACTTTGACTTTCATTTGAAAATTTTCAATTTGAATTTTCAAATTTCTAATCATTTTATTTGAGGCTGGATATGATTCTGGTATTGGTTCTGCTTTTCGTTTCGTTAACTTTATACTTTTTAAATTGGATAAAATACAGCGTTTACACGCAATTACTTTTTGTATTTTATTTTCTATTTTCATATTTTCATTATTTATTTTATATTTTCTATTTTATTTTTTTATACTTTGATTTTATTTATTGGATTTTACTTGTTATATTTTACAAATGGCTTGAAAATCAAAGAGACATAGGTTACATGTTCTAATTCATGCCTTTTCATTGGCCTAGCCTCTTCATTTCTTTTCTAGCCGTTCACCACTTCTTTAGCCGTTCACTTCTAGTATCATTCACGTGCAAAAATTTATTCCCAACTCCTCATTCTCATTCATGAAAAAAGAAGAAGAATACGGTAATTTTTCCATGGCTTTCTCTTCTTGCTCTTTACCATTTTCTTCTTTCATTTTTCTTTTGTTTTCTCTTGGTTTTCAATGCATATGCAAGGCCATCATCCTATTGCGGACCACCACTCCTCTCCACCTCCACCTATGACTGGTCAACTCCTCTACACCACCATTCCAAACCCTAGCCACGACTCCATAGACCAAAACTCCATCACCATAATTTGTTATTTATCCTAGCTGACCCCTATGTATATGCATCTTCCTCTTATTGCCTCGGCCACAACATGAAACACCAACATCTCCTATTGCTTTGCCACTCCATAGTCGTTATTTGAGATGCACTTGACCCAGACAAAACATGGCCGAGCGATGCTAGACCATAGGGTCAAACCATGGTATGCCTATGACCCCTCTTTTGGCTTGCCTTTTTTACCTTCCATGCTTTGTAACTCCACCACTCTTCACTTTCTAGCCATAGCCATGCCTAGTTGACCCCATAACCAAGCCTAGTTGCCTTACACATAACATGGCCCAACCATGTAGGGGTGTGGCCGAGCTATGTATGTGGTGGACGAGCACTCTTGATGTTTAAAGCATGTTTATGTCATTTTATTTCATAAAACTTTCATTGTTTTAAATTTATAATCTTATGTGTCGAGATATATCCTTATATTTATGATAATTATTTGTTTACAAGATCTGGATTTGGGTGCTACTTCTCCTCGAATCTAGTGTGTGCTTTGTCGTGCCTTTCAATGTTGTTGTGTGTCTCTACTTCATAATCTTTAGCTTTAGAAGGTGAGTTTATCACTCTCAACATTTGTACTTATATAATTGTGAAACGATGACTGTGAATGTGTAATAATTGATATGCAATGTTCATGTATGCCTGGGATCTGATTTTATGATGTATAACCTGATTATATACCTGTTACATCACCTGATACTATATTATATGCTATACTGTTATTTTATTTTCTGTATCTCACACTGCAAGTTCCCTGTTAGCATATAATCACTATGGGTTGAAACGATATATACGCGAATGGACATTATAATAGGAAAAATAGTCATGAGCTGAAATGATAGGCTCAAGCGATTTTTATTTGATTTTGACTTAGGATTGCGGGTTTGAAATGATAGAACCTGGATTTTTCTTTTTAAATTACGGATTGAAATGATATATTATCCATAACACTTGACCTAGGTTAGAAAATATTATACAGGCCCGTGGTTAATTTTTAATATTTTTTAAAAATTTATTAAGTATTTTCAAATGTAAAAATTTGACATTTTAACTTAAATTGGATTTAAACGATTTAAATAAATTTTATAGTTATTTTCTATAAGTAAAATGTATACGTAAATAATTGGTTAAAATGTACTTGATATATGACTTAACTAGATAATTGGAAATTTGGTTTTTTAATGAATTTTTTTAAGTTAAGTAAATAAATGGAAATTTAGTTTTATTTATGAAATGGGTATTTTGAAATAAAGAATTAAGTTATTTGTTAAAATAAAAGTTAAGTAAAATTGTGTACCTTTGACTTAATAAACGAATTATAGTTAATTTGGACATTTTTATTATAAAAGTTATTTTATTAAATGATAAGTTAAATGATAACCAAATGAAAGTTTTTGAAGCGTGAGATATGTTTTTTAAGTTAAACTGGCTAAAATTTAAAGTTTTAATGTTTATGAAATGTTATAATAAAATCTGGAATTAGTATTGGTAGCATTTCCAAAATGCTGTGGTTTTAAGACAGCATTTACCAAGTGCTATCATTTCTGAAAGTAAACTTTATTCTGAAATAATAAATAAGCTACTGTAGCACTTTGTGCGTGCTGCTGTTGCTGAAACCAAACTGTTTTGCATAACTAAATACCTATTGTAGCACTTTGTAAGTGCTGTTGTTTCTGAAACTGAACAGTTTTGAAATGCTAAAATACCTACCGTATCACTCTGTAAGTGCTGTTGTTTCTGAAAATGACAATGTTTTCAAATATTACTATATCTATCGTAACATTTTATAAGTGCTGTTGTAGCTGAAATTTACAATGTTTTGGAAATTTTATAATTGAATGAATGAACTTAGGAATGCTATAACTTTGAAATGAATATTATTCGACATTGAATTTAAATGATTTAAATGAATATGTTTTGAAGTGAAATATAAACCATTTTTGAAATTTATAACCACGGATTATAATAACGTTGGGTTGTTAAAGAGACAGGGATTGGATATGGGCATACTCTCTGTCGATACCGAAAACCACTTTAACAGCCGTGTACGTGGTGGAGATTCCAGAATGAAGTAGGATGGTGGCGATGTTCTATTTCAGTATATACGTGGACCCGACTCTCGTGAGTTGGAATAAGGTAGCCAAAACAGGAGCGATTGACGAGCTAATGAGGTAGCTCCTCTTATCGGACATACTTCTTTGATACCATTCTATTACATTTTGATTGATTGGGGTACCCTTTGATTTTAGGAGTGTGGCTCGAGGTGGGCGGTAGTGGCTGCTATGCGTTACCACCGGTCTGGAAGCGTAACTGGTAGATCAAACCTGGCATTGCCTCGTTGTGCCTTGTCACAAACCTAGCACGCCTTATACGATTTGGTTTTGTACCATGCCTATGGAGTGCCCTCTGACGACGTCCAGTACGGGGGAGATTACGGTACTATATAGACTATGGGAATATATAAAGTGTGTTAAGGGGGATATTGGGTAACTCCTTAACGCTATTTTTATGTATATTATACTTTACTTCTAGACACTATTATAATGGCGTATATTGCTACATAGTAAATAGTTTAATGGATCCTTAGAGGATGGGCGGTCCCAATCATCCTTTAAGTTACATGTGCATTTTATTACAATTCACTTGAGTTGGTTTACATTGTATAAGTACGTATGTCCTGACTCGAGTGTTTGTGTTTATTTTCTTACGCCGGGTCAGCCTGAGTATCAGCTTTGGATTTCACCTTCTGGAGCTAGGATTTGCTGGTGGTCATCTATCTATCTAGTTGTTATCTATTTCCATTCAGTATTTTCTATTCGGCTTATGTACTAGTGAACATTTATGTATTGGTATTTTTGTTGTATTTATTTTTCAGACTATGGTATTTTGTACTTGTTTTGAGACTGTGTGTGAGACTGTATTAGTGGTAGCTTCATGAACTACTACCGTTATTTTATTTCCGCTACGAGTTATTCTGATTTATCTGTGTTTGTGATTCTGTGACTGGTTTTATTTGCTACAAATTATATTACAATCTACTATTTCAAATTATTCAAGTCAGACATGTGTGGTTTTATTGCCGATTCGAATGGTCCAAAATAGTGGGTCGTTACATTTGGTATCAGAGTTTTGGTTATAGGCAAACCTTAGCCTGCGGTGCAAAAACTCATTAGAGATAGGGTAGAAATACCCTAGAATGAGTGAAATCAATCTTAGAATCATTTCTTTGTGAGAGAACGTATTTTAAAGTATAAAATGATTTTCAAATGATTTTTCAAAGGATGTTCAAAGAGTATTTTGATATAAAAACTTTTCATGTTTTGAAATCAAATTTCTAAACTTCTTTCTTTTCCTTATCGACCTTGTTAGTAATGTTTTTTTTTAGGATATTCAATTCCAGTTGAATCTAATTTTATCTTATCTAATCGTGTCTTTGTTTCTCAATTACCTCTGTCCTAAAATTCATTCTTGATTTTTCAGGATGGATCATAGGATTGCTAGAGGTAGGGGTCATGGAGTTGCCCCAGCTCCTGAGCCTACTGCACTAGTTAGGTTCACTAAGCTCTATAAGGCATACACTGAGCTTAGTGGCACCAAGTTCACCGGATCTGAGAGCATTATTGAGGCTCAACAGTGGTTGAAGGATTTGGAGAGGATTTTATCCGGTCTAGAGATCACTAGTGCCCAGCAGCGTTAGTTGGCAGCTTGGCAGTTGAAGGGAGCAGCCTTGGATTGGTGGGAGTATGTCACAGCTCACACTGCTGAGGCTGACATTTCTTAGGAGCAGTTTAGGTATCATCTTCTGTTTGTTTTGAATTTTTTCGAGTTTTTTCTTTTTTAAAATATGTCTTATGTTCTTTTATTACGATTTAGGGATGCTTTTGTTGTGAAGTGGATGCCTGTGGCAGGAAAGTCTTAGCTGTATCGGGAATTCATGGATCTCAAATAGGGTGATATGTCTTTTGTTGAGTATGAGAGGAAGTTCAGTGAACTTTCTAAGTTTGGCCTTAATCTAATTGACATTCCTCTCAAGAAGAATGAGAAGTTCATTGCTGGTGCTCGTCCAGAATATTATGATCGTCTCATCACTCATGTACATGGTTCTTTCGCTAATCTGATGGATATGGCCATCAGATATGAGAATCCTACTTCTAAGGATCCTCCAGTTGCTCGTGCCACTTCATCCCAGTCTTTTTCTGGTAACCCTAAGAAAAGAAAGCCCAACTTTCATCATCAGAAGAAGAATTGGAACAAGACTCTAGGATTGTGATCTTCTTCATCTCCGGCACAATCTATCAACCTATCCCCCATAACTTCCTACAGGTGCAATCAGAAGGGACACTATTCTAGATGTCCTACCTTAGTTGGTGCTGTTATTCCTCCTATAGCTCAGTTGACCAGGCATGATCTCTGCCATATTTTTCTGTAGCCTGGCCATTTCAAGAAGGACTGCCCTATTCAGCAGAAGGGCAAGTCATCTGGTATTTTTGTTGTTACTTCTGCATCTTCACCTGCTCCTCCTCCATCACCCTCTCCTGCTCCTAGTGATAACCAAAGTAAAATTCAGGGTACTTTTTCTCTGTTTTACTTTCCTGTTCGTGTTCTATTTGATACTGGCATTTCCCATAGATTTTTTGTGTGGATCTTTGTGATAAATTCGAGCATCTTCTTTCTCCTGAGTTGGCCCATGTACCTTTGTGTATTTCAAATCCTATTGGTGGGCCTGCGAACCTTAGTAAGATTTCCAGGAGTGTGAAACTCATCCATTCTAGCTATTGGTTTTCTGGTGCTTTCTTTGTTCTGGGTTTTGATGCTTTTGATCTATTACTTGGGGGTGATTGGCTGAAGAGGCATGATGCCATTACCTCTTGTAATTCCTGAACTATCTCTCTTGTTGATGATTTTGGTAATTCTTTAGTAATTCAGTGTTGCTTGCCTCAGGATTATGCAAGCAGTTTTATTTATTCTCTTGACTCTTCTCCGGATGATCTTGATTCAACTCCTGTGGTCAGACTCTATCCCGATGTATTTGTTGAAGTCACTTCTTTACCTACTAAGCCAGAAATTGATTTTCGTATTGTTCTTATTCTTGGAGCTCGACTGGTAGTTCTTCCACCTAGAAGAATGGCACCCCAAGAGAAGGTTGAGTTGAGGAAGCAAATTGAGGACTTGTTCTCCAAAGGCCTGATCAGACCTAGCCATTACGAATGGGGAGCAGCGGTGGACTTCGTCACCTTGTCTGATGGTTCTTTGAGGATGTGTGTTGATTGTAGGGAGCCGAACAAGCTCACTATGAGGAAAAGATATCCTATGCCTCACATCAATGATATATTTGATCAGCTACATGGAGCTACTGTTTCCTCTCAGCTTGATCTTGCCATAATTTTTCATCAGCTCAGAGTTGCTGAGGAAAGTATTCCCAAGACTGCTTTATGCACTGAGAATGGTTTTTATGAATGGTTAGTTATGCCTTTTGGTTTGACTAATGCTCCAGCTTTCTTTGTTGATTTGATGAATCGTGTCTTTCGTGATGTGCTTAACAAATTTGTTCTAGTCTTTGTTGATGATATTCTGGTTTTCTCTAAGGCTGAGGAAGTGCATAGATCCCATCTGAGATTTGTTCTAGGAACTCTTAGGAGTCATCAGTTGAAAGCTAAATTCTCTAAATGCCATTTCTGGAAAGATGAAGTCCAATTCCTTGGATACATTGTTTCTAGAAATGGAGTTTCTGTTGATCCAGTCAAGATCGATACGATCAATATAAGTCTTTCCTTTCTTTTCCCTCTATAATTTGATAATTCTACCTTTTCTGTGGTCCTTATTTCTCCCTATTCTATCGCAGGATTGGGAAACTCCTAGGACTCCAACTGATATTCACAGTTTTCTGGGCCTTGCCGGTTATTATCAGAGATTAATTGAGAATTTTGCTCGGATTTCTGCACCTCTCACTACTTTGACTCAAACAATGCTAAGTTTATATAGAGTGACAAGTGTAAAGCTACATTCAATGAGTTGAAGCCTAAGCTTACTTCCGCACCAATGCTTACCGCTTCAAATGGAAATGAGGGATTAAAGGTACATACGGATGCTTGTCGTGAGGGTTCGGGAGCTATTCTGTTGTAAGATGGGAAGGTGATTGCTTATGCCAGTTGCCAGCTGAAGACCGATGAAGAAAATTATGCAGCTCATGATATAGAATTGCTTGCTGTGGTTTTTACTTTGAAGCTTTGGAGGCATCATCTTTTGAGTGCTAAGTTTGAGCTCTTTACTGATCATCAGTCTCTGAGATATATCTTCGCCCAGATGGATTTGAATCAGCGTCAGGTTAGGTGGCTCGAGTTCCTTGCTTCTTATGATCTCAACATTAGCTATACCCCTGGGAAAGCTAATGTTGTCGCTGATGCTCTGCGTCGGAAGAAGGCTATGTTGTGTCAGCTTATTATTTATTCTTCTCCCCTTTTGGATTGTATTATTTCTAAGCAAGATGAGGATGAGATGCTTAGGCGTATGAAGGAGAGTATTCGTAGCAGAGTTGGTGGTAGTAGTCACGATGGTAGTGGAGCATAGATCGATGATAGAGGGTTTTTGAGGATTAATAATCAAATTTGTATCCCGAATGTTGATGGATTGAGGCTAGAGTTACTTCGAGAAAATCATCGATCCAAACTTTCTATTCATCTCGGCGTGGCGAAGATGTATCAGGATATGAAGAAGCTTTATTGGTGGAGAGGTATGAGGTGTGATATCTCTATCTTTGTTAGTAGGTGTGCGACTAGTCAGCAAGTCAAGGCAGATCATCAGAAGAACCCTGGTTTGTTGTAGCCCCTTGAAGTTCCCAACTGGAAATAGGAACAAGTTACCACGGATTTTATTGATGGTTTACGTGGATTCGGAGGGGTAATGAGAGTATTTGGGTTATTGTGGATAGATTGACCAAATACGCTCATTTCATTCCGGTCAAATCTACCCATTCTGCTTCCAGCCTGGCTGAGATTTATATGATGGAGATTGTTCATCTCCGTGGTGTTCCTGTCAGCATTGTTTATGATCGAGAGCTTATCTTTACCAGTCAGTTTTGGAAAGCTTTTCAGGAATCTTGGGTACTCGTCTGAATCTGAGCACTGCATACTATCCGCAGACCGACGATCCAACGGAAAGAGTGAATCAGATTCTAGAGGATCTTCTTCGTGCTTATGTTCTTGATGATAGAGGATCTTGAGAAGATCATCTCCATCTGGTTGAATTCACCTATAATAACAGTTATCATGTATATTTTCAGTATTCTATTTCAATCTTATCTTAATGTTTTATCTATCTCATTTCGTCTTTGAATTCAGGCTAGTATTGAAATGTCTCTGTTTGCTGCTCTTTACGAAAGACCATGTAGATCTCCATCTTGTTGGATTGAATCTGGTATTCGGTTGATTCTTGGTCCTGATATGATCTTGGAAGCTTCTGAGAAGGTTGAGGAGATTAAGAGGAAGATGAGGATTGCTCAAGATAGACAGAAGAAGTATGCTGATCGGCATAGGAAGAATTTAGAGTTTCCTGTTGGGGATTTGGTTTTTCTTAAGGTCTCTTCCTTAAGGAATGTGATTCGGTTTGGTCGTAGAGGTAAGCTTACTCCTATGTTTGTTGGTCCTTTCCGTATCTCAGAAAGGATTGGTTCTCTAGCTTATCGTCTGGATTTGCCTAAGAAGTTTGCTGGAGTGCATAATGTATTCCATGTTTCGCATCTTTGTCGATATCTGCGTGATGCAACTCTTATTGTCCAGCCTTCTTCTCTCGATATTTTGGATATTGAGCCTAATCTGACTATCGAGAGGAACCCACTTCGTATTATCGGAAGAAGTACGAAGCAGCTGAGAAGGAAATCTATCGACCTGGTCAAAGTGCAGTGCAGTACAGATGTTCGGGATTGTACCTGTGAGATAGAGGAGAGCATGCGTGCTTCGAATCCGGAATTGTTTGTTCTAGGTATTATTTGCTTTTCTATCTTATCTTTCTCTGTTTTTCATGTCTCGTTCCTTTTCGAGGATGAAAAGTTTTGAGTGGGGAGAGTGTAACAACCCAAAAATTTTAAATATTTTTAAGTAGAATTTATTTCAAACTATGGTTTTTACCTTTAAAAATTGAATTTTTGGAATTTTCCAATGTAATTTTGGTTTTTTTTTGTAATTTATTTGCCAAATATAATAAAATAAACAATTTCTGAAAATTTTATATTTTAGTCAACTTTGGTCAAACTTTGACTTTCATTTGAAAATTTTGAATTCAAATTTTTAAATTTCTAATCTTTTTATTTGAAGCTGGATATGATTCTGATATTGGTTCTGCTATTTCTTTCGTTAAATTCTGCTTTATACTTTCTAAATTGGATAAAATACTGCATATACACGTAATTACTTTCTGTATTTTATTTTTAATTTTCCTATGTTCATTCTCTATTTTATATTTTATATTTTATTTTGTTTAGACTTTGATTTTATTTATTGGATTTTACTTGTTACATTTTTATAAATGGCTTGGAAAATCAAAGAAACATAGGTTACATGTTTTAATTCATGCCTTTTCATTTGCCTAGCTTCTTCATTTCATTTCTAGCCGCTCACCACTTCTTTAGCCATCCACTTCTAGTATCATTCACGCACAAAAATTTATTCCCAAATCCTCATTCTCATTCATGAAAAAAAAGAATACAATGAGTTTTCCATGGCTTTCTCTTCTTCCTCTTTTACCATTTTCTTCTTTCAATTTTCTTTTGTTTTCTCTTGGTTTTCAATGCATATGCTCGGCCATCATCCTATTGCTGACCACACTCCTCTCCGCCTCTACCTATGACCGACCAACTCCGCTACATCACCATTCCAAACCCTAGCCGTGATTCCATAGACCAAAACTCCATCACCATAATTTGTTATTTACCCTAGCCGACCCCTATGTATAGGCATCTTCCTCTTATTGCCTCGGCCACAACATGAAACACCACCATCTCCTATTGCTTTGCCACTTCATAGCCATGATTTGAGATGCACTTGACGCAAACAAAACATGGCCGAGCCATGCTAGACTATAGGGCCGAACCATGGTGTGCTTGTGACCTCTCTTTTGCCTTGCCTTTTTACCTTCCATGCTTTGTAACTCTACCACTCTTCACATTCTAGCCATAGCCGTGCCTAGTTGACCCCATAACTAAACCTAGTTGCCTCAAACACAACATGGCCGAGCCATGTAGGGGTGTGGTCGAGCCTATGTATGTGGTGTCCGAGCACTCTTGATGTTTAAAGCATGTTTATGTCATTTTATAATACAAAACTTTCATTGTTTTAAATTTATAACCTTATGTGTTGAGATATATACATATATTTATGATAATTATTTGTTTAGAAGATTTATATTTGGGTGCTACTTCTCCTTGAATCTAGTTTGTGCTTTGTCGTGCCTTTCAGTGTTGTTGCGTGGCTCTACTTCGTAATCTTTAGCTTTAGAAGGTGAGTTTATCACTATCGACATCCGTACTTATGTAATTGTGAAACGATGACAAGTGAATGTGTAATAAATGATATGCAATGTTCATATATGCTTGTGATCTGATTATATGATGTATAACCTGATTATATACCTGTTACATCACCTGATATGATATTATATGCTATACTGCTATTTTATTTTTTGTATCTCACACTGCAAGTTCCCTGTTAGTATAGAATCACTATGGTTGAAATGATACATACCCGAACGGACATTAGAATATGGAAAATTGTTATGAGCTGAAATGATAGGCTCAAGCTATTTTTATTTGATTTTGACATCGGATTGTGGGTTTGAAATGATAGAACCCAAATTTTTCTTTTTAAATTACAAATTGAAATGATATATTATCCGTATCACTTGACCTAGGTTAGAAAATATTTTACAGACCCGTGGTTCAAATGTTTTTATAGTGACCTAGGTTAGAAATGATATATTATCCGTATCACTTGACCTAGGTTAGAAAGTATTTTCAAATGTAAAAATATGACATTTTAACATAAATTGAATTTAAATAATTTAAATAAATTTTATAGTGATTTTCTGTAAGTAAAATGCATGGGTAAATAATTGGTTAAAATGTATTTGAAATATGACTTAAATAGATAATTGGAAATTTGGTTTTTAAATGAATTATTTTAAGTTAAGTAAAAAAATGGAAATTCAGTTTTATTTATGAAATGTGTATTTTGAAATAAAGAATTAAGTTATTTGTTAAAATAAAAGTTAAGTAAAATAGTGTACCTTTGACTTAATAAATGAATTATAGTTAATTTGGATATTTTAATTATAAAAGTTATTTTATTTAAATCATAAGTTAAATGATAACCAAATGAAGGTTTTTGAAGTGTAAGATATGTTTTTAAGTTAAAATGGCTAAAATTTGAAGTTTTGATGTTCAAGAAATGTTATAATAAAATCTGGAATTAGTATTGGTAGCATTTCCAAAATGCTGTGGTTTCAACATTTACTAAGTGATCATTTCTGAAAGTAAACTATATTCTGATATAATAAATAAGCAACTATAGCACTTTGTGAGAGCTGTTGTTGCTGAAACTAAACTGTTTTGCAATAAATAAATACCTACTGTACCACTTTGTAAGTGCTACTGTTTCTGAAACTGAACAGTTTTGAAATACTAAAATACCTACCGTACCACTTCCTAAGTGCCGCTGTTTCTGAAAATGACAATGTTTTGAAATATTACTATATCTACCGTAACATTTTATAAGTGCTGTTGTAGCTAAAATTTACAATGTTTTGGAAATTTTATAATTGAATAAATGAACTTAGGAATGCTACAACTTTGAAATGAATATTATTTGACATTGAATTTAAATGGTCTAAATGAATATGTTTTGAAGTGTAATATAAACCATTTTTTAAATTTATAACCACGGGTTATAATAACGTTGGCTTGTTAAAGAGACTGGGATTGGATATGGGCATACTCTCTATCGATACCAAAAACCACTTTAACAACCGTGTACACGGTCGAGATTCCAGAATGAAGTAGGATGGTGGCGACGTTCTATTAAGGTATATACCTGGATCCAACTCCCATGAGTTGGCATAAGGTGGCTAAAACAGGAGCGATTAACGTGCTAATGAGGAGCTCCTCTTATCGGACACACTTCTTCGATACCATTCTATTACTTTGTGATTGATTGGGGTAACCTTTGATTTGGGGAGTGTGGCTCGAGGTGGGCGGTAGTGGCTGCTACGCGCTACCACCGATCCGGAAGCGTAATTGGTATATGTACCCTGGCATTGCCTCCTTGTGCCGTGTCACCTATCCTAGCAAGCCTTTCATGATTTTGTTTTGTACCATACCTATGGAGTGCCCTCTAAGGACGCCCAGTACGGGGGAGATTACAGTACTGTATAGACTATGGGAATATATAAAATGTGTTAAAGGTGATATTGGGTAACTCCTTAACGCGATTTTTATGAATATCATACTTTACTTCTAGACACTATTATAATGACGTATATTACAACATAGTAAATAGTTTAAAGAATCCTTAGAGGTGTTAGGGATGTGGATTAAGGATCTTAAGGCAGAAATAACACTAGAGGGCGGGTGAATAGTGTTTTAAAGAATATATGAACTATATGACTAAATTAAAACTTTCAACACAAATCTAAACAGAATTCTAACACAATGATCACAGTACATATAACAAATGCAAATAGTAAAGTAAAGCAAGTAAAAGGAAAGAACACACCGGATTTTACAATGATTCGGAATCCTCCTACATCCAGTCCTGCACCAAGGCAATATCCTTGTACAGATTTTTATAAGCCAATATCCAAATTACAACCCTCAATTTCTAAGACCTTGAGGAACCCTCCTATCTCCGAGTCTGGGGTAAACTCTCTTGATTTACGGGACACAAGATCACCCTAATACTTCTTAATAACAATCCTTTTGAATGGATAGACTCTATGGACTTTTTGAATACAAATTAATCCTATAACTCTGAATAGCACTTTGATCTTTAGTAGAATGATGGAAAATCAAATAGAGAGAGTATCTAAATGATTTCCAATTGAGAATTTGGCAGAATAATGGCACGATCTTGAAAATATGAAGTTTTATGGATATGGAATGGTGGAGAAGAAAGAGTGAAGAAAATAAGAAAGTAGTTATTAAAAAAATTCGTTTTGGAAGCTTTATATAGATGCACAACAGTCATAACCATTAGCGAAAGGTTTTCGAACGAATGGACACTTCTTTTGAAATTGAATTTTGAATCGAACTGTCACCATGTCGACATGGGGTATCCCCTTATGTCGACATCCCTTAGTTCAGAATTATAGAGATGTTGTTTTATAAAGACAATTGAATTTAAAACAAGTTGAAACTTCTCTGAAGCAAAGTAAAGTGTTTAAACAATATTTTGAGATAGAGAATGAATATAAAACATTATTTTAAATATATATTTATATATAATTGATATAGACCGTCAATTATATAAGTAATATTTAAAATCAGAATAAGTTTTGATGTTTTAAAAATAGAAGTTTTTAAAAATCAGAATAGAGGAATATTTCAAGGCTAAAACAAAGTTTGAAAACATTTTTGAAAACATGATTTTGAAAGCTAAAACATTTTGAAAACAGATTTAAAAAACATTTTGAAAAATCTTTTCAAACTGAAATTGTAAGAACCTTCCTACAGAGCTCCTTCATAGGACTCGAGAACTTGTACAAAGTAGTTTAAATGATTTTGATTTTCGTGGGTTTGTAAGCCACTTGTCGTAGGTTTGTAAGCTACTTGTCGTGGGTTTGTAAGCCACTAGTTTCGATAGACATTGGGTTCCATCCCAAAAGAAAATTGGAAGAAAGATGAGAGTGCTATTATGAAGTTTTAACAAAATACTAGACACTTATCTTGAGATCTTGAAATCTTGATTCTCTAGAGTCTTGAACCTTGAATCTCTAATCTTCATCTTGATGCTTGAGTCTTTATACTGATCAGTCTTCGATGATACCTGCATATACTTCCTATATACATATATATCTATCTATATGGAAATGTTAGTATATATTTTATAAAGTAAAGTATAATAACTATATAAGGTTGTTGTAATCAAAACATCATCAACTCAGTTCCTAACAATCTCCCCCTTTTTGATGATGACAACCTTTATTTATAAAATATTCTTACCATACCATAACTCTCCATAACTCCCCCTTACTCCGTGACTTCTTCCTAAAACTACAACTCCCCTTTATTCCATGACTCGCCCTTACACCAAGCACATATATTTTTATAACTTTCTCCCCATTTGACATCAGCAAAAAGGAATAAAAGATTTACCTGTTCTAAGATAATCAAGTATATATAGAATAAAAGTGTAAAGTGAACGTGTAAGTGATCAAGTGTGTGAGCATATACATAAGTGTAACTTGACAATCAAATCAATATCATACATAGAAAACCAATCATGTATAGTATATGAAGTTATATACAAACCAAATCCAAATCAAACTTAAGTAAACAATTCAATCAAATCCTAATCAAATCTAAATCAAATCAAATCAAACAAACAAACTAACAAACATAATGATCAGACATTCCTTGGGACTTCCACCCATCCATCTTCTCCAAAGACAGGATCAGTTTTGATAACATCCCAATTATCTTTGTCGAGAGTGACCGGTGGATTTGCTTCGGGTTCGTCTTTTCTAAGGCTTGAGATCATCCAACGAAGTGCGTCGAAGTGTCTCTCTTGCTCTTTGATCATCTGCATTTGGCTTAATTCTAAGTGCCTTCGATTTCTAAGTATAAAAGAGAGAATATTCTTGAAAGAAGTAAGAGTTTCTTCAAGATTTTCACTTAAATTCTTAATTGGAGAAGCCATAATTTAAGAAATAAGTTGAAGTATGAGAGGAGATGAATAGAAATGGAGGTAGAGAAGTTTTTTGGAAGAAATAGGTATTTATAGGAGTTATTGGCCGTTCAAAATGAATTGTCACTTGGTAGTTACAAGAATTTGAAGTTAGAAATTGTAACTACTTTCTGACTGTTATATGTTGACATGAGGGGATGGGGCATGTCGACATGGTCTAGACAGAATGACCAAGTTGAGTTATTTTTGATTTCTAAGTTTATTTTTGTACTAGTGGGCCTATATAAACTTAAAATAAATAACTATCAGAGATATATAAAGCTGGAAAACAGAGAATAAGATAGCATTACTTATATTAGTTAACATTACATAATATTAACCAAAAAAATAGAAAATACAAAGACAGATAAACGATAGCTCGAGAGATAATGGCTATGATTAGTTTGATGAAGATGATGATGAGGATAAGCCAATTTTCCTGCCTATCTTCCCAAAGAATTTGTCGATCTTGGTAGAGATTTTATCCATTTTCTTGCTAATAGATCTCTTAAGAACCTTTTGGTTTTGAGTAAGTATCTTTTGATTCTTGAGTATGGTTTTGTTGGACGGATTGGCGGGTGTATGTGGATACTCTATACTTTCCAAAGAGGTTTCTTCATCTTCCTCTTCTTCTTCAATTTCCATTCCTTCCCCTTCTTCTTCCTCTTCTTCTCCCTCTTCTTCCATCTCTTCATGAGCAAGTCTCTCTTCCGCTTCGGTAAGTGTTTCATACGGTTGAAACATAAGTGAGATTTTCATAAGGGAAATGTTCCCATGATTGAACACTTTCCTACTTACAAACTCTTCCTTTTTAACATCCACACCAAAATAATTGAAAATCCGAGTAAGATAAATTCCATAATAAAGAGTGTTTTCTCCCATAGTAAAAATTTTGGGTCTTAACTCATCCAAAATAGTTTGTGCCCAATTAATATCATATTTTCCAAATATAGCAAAAAGAGCTTTACACACTTTTGAGGTGGGATTATTGTAGTTTCCCGACCCAGGAATAAAGAGGTGTTGAATAAGAAGGTTGACAATTCTTGCTTTTGGGAGGAAAAAGCGATTCTTAAAATCCATGTGGTCATCGCTTTCAAAAATGTGATGAAAAGTCTCTCGATCGGTTTCATTGATTTGAAATTGCGAGAGATTCATACCGGTAGATTTGCAACCCAAAATAGTACCCAAAATATCGAAATCCAAAACAATAAGTGTTCCTTTAACACTACTCCAAATTTGATCTTCATTTCCATTATAAAATTCACGGTTTAGGTTTGCATAAAACATTTTGACAAGGTTTGGATAACAAACGAAATCATTTTGCTTATTATCAATCAAGCTAAGAATGGAGTTTTCTTCAAAAAGTTGATCGATTTCATAAGAAGGAAAATCATCAAAAATAGCAAATTTTCCCGTATTTACTTTACCATAGTTTACATAACTTATGTAAGCTTTGATAGCCTCCGGGTCATTAAAAATATCATTTTTGATGGATTAGGTCAGCCTCATAGTTGATGGGGTACTTGAGGAAGCCATTGATGAGTGTTTGAGAGGAGTAGAAGATAATGAAGAAATTTTGAATTATGAGAATAAAGTGAAAAGAGATGATAAGAGAAGTATATTAAATAGATTCTCTAAAGTCATGTTCTTTGGTCAAGAGGTATCTTTTCAGAATTTTGAAGTAAGTGAAAAGGTGGAGGGAAATTCAAAAGTTTGAATTCAAATTTTGAAATCAAATTTCTGAGAGACATGTCGACATGGGGTATCCTGGCATGTCGACATGTGACTGCTGAATTTGAAAAGAGGTGTCTTTTTCTAAAATCTAAGAAATTCCTAAAATCTTAAGAAAACTAATCTATATTCTATATCTATATATAATTTCAGTAATAATATTAGATATAATAATATTAAAATATTTTAATATTTAAAATATTATTAAAATAATATTATTTTGAATTTAAAAATTCAAATTTCAAAGGGTGATTTTGAATTTAAAAATTCAAGAAATTGCAAACAAAATCAAAACAAGCAAGTATCCAATAAAATCAAAATAAATGTGTACCTATTTTTAGATCCAAACTCCGATCATCTTCCGATTCGAGAATAGCAGTGAAGCACAGATTTGAATTATCAGTTTTCTTATCGTCATCACTGGATGAATCTGAATCGTCAAGAGTTGCTGCATATGCCTTCTTTCTTTACCTTAGTTTCTCGTTATTTGGTTGAAATGTCTGTTTGTCTCGACATGGACAATCTATCTTGTAGTGCCCTGTTTTGTTGAAGTTGTAGCATCTATCACCATTGTTGTTGTTGTTGTTGTTGTGATTGTTGTTGTTCTCCGAAGTATTTCTGGAATTCCTTTGATCATTTCTTTTAAAGTTATTCATCTTTCTATACTTCAGAAACTTTCTGAAATTTCTGGTCATGAAAGCATTTTCTTCATCACTATCTTGTTCTGAATCTCCAGTTGTTGCTTTGAATGCGATCGATTTCTTTTCCGTTGCCTTAGATTCTTTTCTCCCTTGTAGTTGAACTTCATAAGACATTTGATTACCGATTAACTCTTCGATCTTCATTTGACTAACATCATTTGCCTCTACAATAGTAAGTGTCTTTTGATCCCATTCTAGAGTGAGTGAATTGAGTATCTTTCTGACTTGATCTTCTTCTGGGAAACCCTTTCCTAAAGCAATCAATGAATGTACAATATCTTGAAATCGACAATACATGTCGGAAATGGACTCATTTTCATGCATTTTAAACAATTGAAACTGGTTAGTTAATATGGAAATTTTAGTCTGTTTAACTTTGCTTGTTCCTTCATGAGTTACTTGCAAAGTTTTTCAGATTTCAAATGCAGAATTACAAACAGAGACTCTATTAAACTCATTCCTATCTAGTGAACAAAATAGTATATTCATAGCCTTAGAATTGTTTTGTGCAACCGTCTTTTGCTCAGTAGTCCACTGGGCAAAATTAGTAGTTGGTTCAACATATTCAATTTGTTTCATATACCAAGTATCTAAACTTAATATATTTTCATCCTACATGCCCAATATGCATAATTACTGCCATTAAAAAGTGGTGGTCTGACAGTAGACTGACCTTCTACAAATGAACTAGTGTTAATGCTTGTGTTGACAAAAGTAGTGGTGACAGGAGTGACATTATTAGTGTGTTGTGCCATAAAAACTTTTCAAAATTTCAGATTATGAAAATAATGAAAACCAATGCTCTGATACCAATTGTTAGGGATGTGGATTAAGGATCTTAAGGCAGAAATAACACTTAGGGGGTTGAATAGTGTTTTAAAGTATATATGAACTATATGACTAAATTAAAACTTTCAACACAAATCTAAACAGAATTCTAACACAGAATGATCACAGAACATATAACAAATGCAAATAGTAAAGTAAAGCAAGTAAAAGGAAAGAACACACCGGATTTTACAATGATTCGGAATCCTCCTACATCCAGTCCTGCACCAAGGCAATATCCTTGCACAGATTTTTGTAAGCCAATATCCAAATTACAACCCTCAATTTCTAAGGCCTTGAGGAACCCTCCTATCTCTGAGTCTAGGGTAAACTCTCTTGATTTACGGGACACAAGATCACCCTAATACTTCATAATAACAACCATTTTGAATGGATAGACTGTATGGAATTTTTGAATACAAATTAATCCTATAACTCTGAATAGAACTTTGATCTTTAGTAGAGTGATGGAGAATCAAATAGAGAGAGTATCTAAATGATTTCCTATTGAGAATTTGGCAGAATGATGGCACGATCTTGAAAATATGAAGTTTTATGGATATGGAATGGTGGAGAAGAAAGACTGAAGAAAATAAGAAAGTAGTTATTAAAAAAATTCGTTTTGGAAGCCTTTATATAGATGCACAACAGTCATAACCATTGGCGAAAGGTTTTCGAACGAATGGACACTTCTTTTGAAAATTGAATTTTGAATCCAACTGTCACCATGTCAACATGGGGTATCCCCTTATGTCGACATCCCTTAGTTCAAAATTATAGAGATGTTGTTTTGTAAAAACAATTGAATTTAAAACAAGTTGAAACTTCTTTGAAGCAAAGTAAAGTGTTTAAACAATATTTTGAGATAGAGAATGAATATAAAACATTATTTTAAACATATATATATATATACATATATATAATTGATATAGACCGTCAATTATATAAGTAATATTTAAAATCAGAATAAGTTTTGATGTTTTAAAAATAGAAGTTTTTAAAAATCAGAATAGAGGAATATTTCAAGGCTAAAACAAAGTTTGAAAACATTTTTGAAAACATGATTTTGAAAGATAAAACATTTTGAAAAAAGATTTAAAAAACATTTTGAAAAATCTATTCAAACTGAATTTGCAAGAACCTTCCTACAGAGCTCCTCCATAGGACTCGAGAACTTGTACAAAGTAGTTTAAATGATTTTGATTTTCGTGGGTTTGTAAGCCACTTGTCGTAGCTTTGTAAGCTACTTTGTCGTGGTTTGTAAGCCACTGGTTTCGATAGAAATTGGGTTCCATCCCAATAGAATATTGGAAGAAAGATGAGAGTGCTATTATGAAGTTTTAACAAAATACTAGACCCTTATCTTGAGATCTTGAAATCTTGATTCTCTAGAGTCTTGAATCTTGAATCTCTAATCTTCATCTTGATGCTTGAGTCTTTATACCGATCAGTCTTCGATGATACCTGCATATACTTCCTATATACATATATATATATATATATGGAAATGTTAGTATATATTTTATAAAGTAAAGTATAATATCTATATAAGGTTGTTGTCATCAAAACATCATCAACTCAGTTTCTAACAAGAGGATGGGTGGTCACAAGCATCCTTTAAGTTACTTGTGCATTTTATTACAATTCACTTGAGTGGGTTTACATTGTATAAGTATGTATGTCCTGACTCGATTGTTTGTGTTTATTTTCTTACGCTCGGGTCAGCCTGAGTATCAGCTTTGGATTTCACCTTCTGGAGCTAGTATTTGCTGGAGATCATCTATCTATCTAGTTGTTATCTATTTCCACTCGGTATTTTCTATTCAGCTTATGTGCTAGTGAATATTTATGTATTGGGATTTCTGCTGTATTTACTTTTCAAACTATGGTATTTCGTACTTGTTTTGAGACTGTGTGTGAGACTGTATTTGTGGTAACTTCATGAATTACAACTGTTATTTTATTTCCGCTACGAGTTATTCTGATTTATCTGTGTCTGTGATTCTGCGATTGGTTTTATTTGATCCAAATTATATTACAATCTACTGTTTTGAATTATTCAAGTCAGACATGTGTGGTTTTATTGTCGATTTGAATGGTGCAAAATAGTGGGTCGTTACAAATTTGGAATGAACATGTAAGTTGTACTTATATTATTTTATTCGCATAACTATTTGATCCAGACTCGAGCATAGAATTTTGATATGATTTATATCGATCCTAAATAGTATTTTTCATTCGATTTTCGATGGTGAACCATGGATATGGATTTTTGATTGATCTTGCAATTCTCTATCGTAGTATATGGATATGCAAGAAGAATGATGGTTTCTAATCAAGAGACAGGATCTGAGTCCACACCACAGAGTCGTGTGAATGATACTAGTTTGGAAATGAAATTGTGAGATCTAGTGAGCGATCAGATTTGGTATTGCGTACGAATGGTATTTGTACATCGTACGCGTTTTGGTGAAATAAATGTTGAAAATTTGAAAATGCTGAATAAAATGATTTTTGAATTGTATGATTGGATATTGTTGGTAAGTAGGGTGCAGGTATTTGAAAGCAAAAGCTAAATGGATGTCTTCGATTTCAGAAGTAAAATGTAATTTCCCGATAAAAAGATATAGGTTTAAATTGTTATATGAAATTTTTGGCTTACTGATTGAGCCACTTAGCTTTTGTTTTCTTTTGATGATTTGGGGCCGTAGAGGCAATTTTGTAGTTTTTTGGATCTTGCTGTGCAAAGGAGACGCTGGCAAAGTTTTTTGAAAATTAACGAGTTCGAAAAATTTTGAAGAAATTTTTGATAATTAAATTTGAAGTGGGGTTTACTGTGAAATGCTTGAGTAAATAATATTCTTTGGAATCTATGGATGAAGTTGGCATTTGTTAAAAGTGTTAATGTGTTTTCAATAAAAATTGTTTTTGAAAAGTAGTTTTAAACTGTTAGCCTTGGGAAATAGTAAATGGGCTGGACCATTCTTCTTACCTGGCAATTTCGAGGACAAAATTCTTATAAAGGGAGGAATATAACGACCCAGAATTTTGATTATTTTAAATTGTAATTTTTTAATTGATTTTAAATATTTAAAAGTTAATTTTTAACTTGAAATTCAAATATAACTGTTTATTGGATAATAAAATTATTAAATTTAATAATTGGAAATTGGGTAAATGTTGAATCATGAGTTTTAAGCTTGTTAAAACTAATTTAAAGACTCATAAAATTTAAATTAACAATACCGAAGACAATAAAAATTTTAGAATTTGATTTAAATATGGTTTGTTTAGTTTTAAAAATGTATCGTTTTAATTGACATTTAAAAAATAGCCTTCCAGGGAAGAGTCTGGGATTTCGATGAAAATAGTTCCATTGGATCCATAATAGTGTATTATTATTGTATTTCAAAATTTGTAACGTTTGGAGCTATCATTTGATCGTACAGTATATAAACGTGCTGAAATTTATATCGAAAATTCAATATAATAATTGAGTCCAAAAAGATATCTTCTCCATATGATCGAATAAGGACTTAAAACTTTTTCCATTACATTCGGAATAGGGGTATAACATTATAATAGCCTAGCAGCATGCCTCGATAGGAGGTCGAGATTTTATGCTACGAAATCGAGGCGATTTATATTTAAATAATATATATTTATATTGATTGATCATATTTCCATCAGTTTCTTGTCCCCTTCACTTCATTCACTGTAGATGAACTATTCAATCATGTAAAGCATCTTCCCTCCCTTATTGTTGATCGACGGAAATTCTATCGGATTAGAAAACCGTCGAAAAATTTCAAATTAAAAATAACCGCAAGCGTACGGCGTACACTTGAAGTACGTGGCAAATACGAGTCAATCCACTGGGAGTCGTTAGAGTTTTAAAAATTTATTCAATCAAATTAGACCAAATGGAGGAGAAATTGTTGACTAGAACTAAAATGAAGCTTAACTAGAATTAAAATGTGATTAGAAAACTATTGGACTAGAGAACAATTTAGAGACAAATCCACTCTCAAATTTTTGTAAATCAACAAACACATAATTTATGATCTCTAACTTCGACATTAAGTGAAATAATCGTTGCATTTATCATAAGTATGGTTTGTTTATGTTATTAATTAACATACCTCAAACCATCAAACTATAATACAACAACTATACCACTTATAATTCTTATGAAAATGAAGCCAAAGCCAAAGCTATTTTAAGTATGATCTATTTACTATTGTAACTAGTAATATAGATCATCAAATTTCATTTTTACTTTCATTTCATAATCAAAATTTACTTAGCAAATGATAATGTAAATTGTGTTTATGTTGAATAAGAATAGCTCATTTGCATAAGCAATATAAGCTATCAAACCCACTTGTATAAACTTACATCACAATTCGCATTCATGAAGCATAAACAAAGAGATCATAAATCGTAAAAATGTTGAAATTACATAAAGTTAGAAGGCTTCATCACCCCTAAATTGAAGGGGTTTAGCTACTCATTTGTGGCATTGAAGCAAAACAAGTTAATTTCAACATTAAAAAGAAAAGAGAATAGAAAATAAGCAAAGAAAGCAAAAGAGATTAGCTACTAACTACTTGCATAAATGTAAATCTAAGCTATGAGCATAAAGAGAAAGAGAGCATAGAAATAAACATTAACAATAAAATAAAGAAAAACATGTAGAAAAGAGAGAAGAAAGTGGCTTGAAAGCCATTTTTATTTCATAGAACATTGAGCTTACACTTTGATTTCTTAATTTCCTAAGTAAAATGAAAGAGTAGAAGATAGTTTCATATACGTAAGAGGGCTATATATACATGCATAAAACCCTAATTCTATTTTTAGGGGGCTACCTAAAATGCCCTTTAGGAAGTGTGGCCACCAAGTAACCATTAACCACTAATTAATCCATCATTTGTTGTGCATGAAGCTTTATCCTCCACTTAGTTGTCTTTTAGCTCATAATTTTACATTTAGGTAAGTGGGTGGGGTCCTCCATGATCTTGAACTTGAATTATCTCCTCTTCATTCCCTTGTGCATGCATGTATCTTCATATAAGCCTCTTCCATATGCATCCAAATTCCTACAAAAATTATCATAAAATGTCCAAGTAAAAATTCTTAAATTGACTCATGCACAAAAATGACCATTTTGCCCCTGAATGAAGATGAAAATATGATGGTTTGAAAATAATCGAATTTTGGTTTTAAACATGTTAAAATGCCCAAATATGATGTTTATTTAAGTAGAAGGTGAAAAAATATGGATGTAAATATATGCACATGTACGTGCACATCAAATACCCCTACACTTATCTTTTTATTCGTCCTCGAATAAAGGAAAACTAAGATAAACCCGTTTTCGTTGAGAGCACGAATGCATTGAGCGTATGCAACATGCCGTTAAATCTCTAGGTGTCCCCAGTAGAACGAGTGTTGTCTCATGAGGGTTTTCAGCTGATACTACCCACAAAATCCAATGCAAAGTGAAAATATTTACAAAATGCAAGATTTATTTACAAAGACATGAATGCGAGTTTTTGGAAATATTTACAAATGAATGGTTTACTTTTAAATAGACACAAATAAGTTAAATACAAGTTTTGGTCATTGTCTTGAAAATTTATGTCATTTACTCATCAAAATTTCAAATAAAATCAAGTTCTCATAACAGATAGACCATAGTTTGGCTAGTTGTTTCGGTTGATAACACAATGTAATTATGAAATGAATCCTAAGTTGACTATCAAATTTTATTAAAGTGGTATTTTCATTTCTTTTCAATAACAAGTTAAATCAAACAAGTTAAAATAATGCTAGGATTTCAATTGCTTGCTCTCCTCATTATTTGCAAGAAAAATTACACACATAGCTCAGGTAAACTGAGGCCAGATATACCACCCATGCATTGCCTGTCAGGCATATGTAAGGGGAGTACAGAGCATGGCGAGTGCACACACTTTCGTGCATACACCTATCGACCGTAGGCAGTTTTTATTAAGTTTGTTCGTTTTTTTTGCTTGTGTTCCATACATGCATAACCGTGAGGACTTTTAAATGAGTATGAAAGCACATAATCAAAGATTCCAAGTAAATCACTCATGCATAACCGTGAGGAATTTAAAAGAGAGTGAATATTTGGGTTATTATATTATTATTTTTAAGAGAGAGAGAGTTTTGCAAAATCATCTTAGCGCTATTTTACTTAGAAGACAAAAATGTTATATCCTTTACTTTAAATTCACCACTTTTTAAACAAAGATTTTCAATTAGAATATACTTCATAATTAACGTAGATGAATCTTCCTATATACTAGTTAAACCATTGTTATTTATAATCAAAAACTTTATTTTTATTTTCGTTATGACAAATAAATTTTCAAAAATTTCAATTTATTAACCTAAACATATACTCATCCCATAGTGTTTCTTCAAAAATAAATCAAAATGGTAAAAAGAAAATGTTTTTGAGATTTTTTTTTTAAGTAAGAAAATAAAATTTCAAAATTGCCATGAAAAACTGAAAATGAAAATGAGACTTTCCCCCCACACTTAATTTTGACTGTGTCCCCCCATTCGATGCATGATATAATGAGTGTAATGGAGAAAAATATGTACATATTTACAAAAGAGGGTTAACATTCTTACTGAACGTAGCTTGGCTCATGAAGGATCATGAGCTCCTCCTCTTAATTACTTGGAAATTCAAAGAAAGGTTTCAAACGATGACCGTTGACTTTGGAAATTGATCCATCCCTGGGGTTTTCTATTTCTATGGCACCATGTGGGAATACATTCGTACCACAAATGGTCCGGTCCATCTTGATTTAAGTTTCCTCGGAAATAAATGAAGTCTTGAGTCATATAAAAGAATTTTCTGGTTAGGCGAAAATGTTTTCCTTAGGATTGACTTATCATGAAAAACTTTGGTTCTTTCTTTGTAATTTTTCTCATTTTCATACGCATCGTTCCTAAGTTCTTATGATTCGTTGAGTTGTAGTTTTCGTTTTTCGCCAGCTTTTTCAAGATCAAAATTTAAGTTCTTTATTGCCCACAACGCTTTGTGTTCAATTTCAATAGGTAAATGGCAAGCTTTACCGTAAACTAAATGAAATGGGGACATCCCAAGGTTAGTTTTAAAAGCAGAATGGTAAGCCCAAAGCATGTCATTCAATTTTTTAGACCAATCTTTTCGATTTTTGTTAACAGTTTTCTCCAAGATTTATTTTATTTGTCGATTTGAAACTTCAACTTGACCATAAGTCTGAGGATGATATGGAGTGGATAACTTGTGGGTTATCGAGTATTTTTTTATTAAGGTTTCAAAAGAACGGTTGCAAAAATAGGTTCCGTTATCACTGATTATTGTGCGAGGTGTGTCGAACCTCGAAAAGATGTTTTCTTTGAGAAATTTCACAACAATTCTATGGTCATTGGTTTTGCAAGGAACGGCTTCGACCCATTTTGAAACGTAATCGACAGCGAGAAGGATATACAAGTTTCCAAAATAATTTGGAAAAGGTCCTATAAAGTCGATACCCCAAACATCAAAGATTTCGACCGTAAGAATGGGGTTTAGAGGCATCATATCTCGTCGAGAAATTCGTCCAAGCATTTGACATCGATAACAAGTTTTACAAAATTCGAATGAGTCTTTGAAAAGAGAAGGCCAATAGAAACCACACTGAAGCACCTTTTCCGCAGTTTTTCGAGGACCAAAATGTCCACCGCACGCTTGATCGTGGCAAAATGAAAGAACACTTTGGATCTCATTATCCGGAATGCAACGTCGGATGATATGGTCGGGACAATATTTGAACAAGTATGGATCGTCCCAATAGAAATATTTCACTTGGGACATGAATTTGCATTTTTCCTGTTTGGACCAAGATGAGGCAGTTTCTTTAGTGACTAAGTAGTTCACTATATCAGCGTACCATGGATCGATAGAAATCAAAAGAAGTTGTTCATCGGGGAAGTTTTCATTGATCGGCGAGGAAGATGGTGCATTCGGAAGACGAGATAAGTGATCGGCTATGACATTATCGGATCCTTTTTTGTCTTTGATTGTAAGGTCAAATTCTTAAAGTAAAAGGATCCAACGAATCAAACGGGATTTAGCATCCTTTTTAGCGAAGAGATATCGAAGCGCAGAATAGTCAGTGTAGACCATAATGTGTGAACCTATCAAGTAAGGTCGAAACTTTTCAAGTGCAAAAACGACAGCTAGAAGCTCTTTATCGGTTGTTGTGTAGTTGAGTTGAGCATCGTTCAAGGTCATACTCGCGTAGTAAATGACATGAAGGTTCTTGTTGATGCGTTATCCCAAGACAGCACTAACGGCAAAGTTCGAAGCATCACACATTATTTCGAAAGGAAGATCCCAATTGGGTGCGCAAATGATTGGGGCAGAAATGATTTCGCTCTTAAGACGTTGAAAAGAAGAGATACAATCAGAGTTAAAATCGAAAGGAACGTCTTTTCCAAGAAGGGTCCTCAAAGGACGGGCGATTTTGCTAAAGTCTTTCACAAAACGACGGTAAAAGCCAGCGTGTCCTAGAAATGATCGAATGTCCTTAACAGATTTGGGAATGGGTAGATTTGTAATGGCATCGATTTTTGCTTTGTCTGCCTCAATGCCTTTATTTGAGATGATATGTCCAAGGACTATGCCTTGTTTGACCATAAAGTGGCATTTTTCCCAATTCAAAGTCAAATGTTTTTCTTTACATCGATTCAGAACCAACTCGAGGTGATATAAACATTGGGAAAACGAATCACCAAAGATAGAGAAATCATCCATAAAAAGTTCTAGAAAGCGTTCAATCATGTCGGAAAAGATGCCAACCATGCATCGTTGGAAAGTCCCAGGGGCGTTACATAGTCCGAATGGCATACGTCGATAAGCAAAGGTACCGAATGGACATGTGAAAGTCATTTTCTCTTGATCTTCGAGAGCGATTGGAATTTGGTTATAGCCAGAATAACCATCGAGGAAGCTGTAAAATTCATGGCCGGCTAAACGTTCAAGAATTTGGTCGATGAAAGGAAAGGGGAAGTGATCCTTACGTGTTGCGGCATTTAGTTTTCGAAAGTCAATGCAAACACGCCAACCTCTTTGAGTACGAGTTGGAATAAGCTCGTTTGAATCGTTCTTGACAACGGTTAGCCCAGACTTTTTTGGTACAACATGAATTGGGCTAACCCATGAACTATCGGAGATTGGGTAAATGATTCCGTTATCGAGAAGTTTAAGAATTTCATCACGCACAGCATCTTTCATTTTTGGATTAAGCCTTCGCTGCGCGTCACGAGTAGGCTTGGCATCGTCAATTAAATGGATGCGATGTTGAACCAGAGCGGGACTAATTCCTTTTATATCGAAAATCGACCATCCCATTGCTTCCTTATTTTTCGAAAGGATGGAGAGAAGATAAGCTTCTTGGTCAAGAGAAAGATTGTTAGAAATGATGACAGGACAAGTTTCATTTTCACCTAAGTATGCCTACTTAACACGATCGGGAAGCGGTTTGAGGTCCAACTTTGGAATTTTTTAGATCGAAGAATTGGGTCGAGATTCGGACTCAACTGGAAGCGATTCAAAAGGAAGAGTGTATTCAATATCATTGGGAATTTTGTAAAACAATTTTTCATACTCGGCCTCACGTTCGTCGTTAAGATCAAGTGTTTCGTTTTCAACATTTTCGTGAATGACACTAACTTCCAACGTTTGGTCACAAGGTTCATTCGATTGGCTTTCAAGAATGGAAATATTAAGGTCCAAAGTCATGTTTCCAAAAGATATTTTCATTGATCCGTTAAGACAATTGATTAAGGCATTTGAGGTTGCTAAGAATGGTCGGCCTAAAATCAATGGAATTTGAATCGAGGGATTCGTCACGGGTTGTGTTTTGAGAACGATAAAGTCAAGGGGGAATATAAATTGCCCTACTCGAATGAGCACGTCTTCGATTTCTCCCACGGGCTTCTTAATGGAACGATCAGCAAATTGAAGCGTAACTTTCGTGGGTTTGAGCTCACCTAAGCCTAATTGTTCGTACATGGAGTATGGAATCAAGTTGACACACGCGCCTAAGTCTATCAAACATTTGTTAATCGTCTTGTCTCCAATTATACACGAAATCGTAGGGCAGCCAGGGTATTCGTATTTAACGGGCATGGATTGGGACAAGACTTCACTCAAACTAGTGGCTAAGAAGACTTTTTTGAGCACTTGAGTGTGTCGCTTTTGGATGCACAAGCCCTTAAGAAATTTCGCATAAGTGGGGACTTGCTTAACGTTGTCAAGAAGCGGGATGTTCACTTTTACTTGTTTAAAAATTTCCAGCATCTTTTCCATTTGGTCCGAGTGTTTCTTTGGTCGAAGACGATGTGGAAATGGAACACGATACTCGGTAGGCGGGTCTACTCGAGTAGAAGAAGAAGAATTTTGATTATCGTTCGATTCGACGTTTGGCTCCACATTCTGTTCTGAGTCGTTCGTTGTTGTAGAAGTGTCGAGAAAATTTTCGGTGAATCATTTGGATTAACGACTTGATTATCGATTTGTTTACCAGAATGGAGAGTTGTGATAGCATTCAACTGGGTGACGTTGCTATCTTGAACAACATGGGCTTGATTTGAATTTGCATTTTGATTTCTGGGATTTGGAAGGGGCTCGCTTGGGAATGTTCCTCGTTCACGTTCACTTACAGATGTGGCTAATTGAATCATTTGCATTTCGAGTTTTGCAATCGATTGGTTTGTGTTTTGCATATATGAAGTCAATAAATTTTGCAAATTGCTGTTTGATTGAAGGCTTTGCGTAGTTTCCTTAGCCAACGTTTCAAGAGTTTTCTCAAGTGAAGTTAAACGTTTATCGTCTTGTGGAGGATGAGCAGAATTTGGTGGAAAATTTTGTTGTTGCGGTTGATTATGAGACGGGCGCGCAAAGTTTGGTTGAAAATTATTGGGCTGAAAGGGAGGATTCGAAGCATTATTCGGAAATGCTTGAAAATTGGGACGAATCGTATTCGTGTTGGGATTGTTTTGGCACCATGCAAAATTCGGATGATTTCTCCAACCAGGGTTGTACGTTGGAGAAAACTTGTTTTTGGCTTTATTGAAAGCATTGATTTGTTCGATAGAGTTGGGACACTGATCGGCTATATGATTAGGATCATTGCATTTATAACACATCGGTTGGGAAGCTTGGTTCATTTGATTCGATGAGAAAACGTTATCGAATTTTTTAATCATTGCGTCGATCTTAGCTTCCAAAGCAACAGAAGATCCTATCGAGTGTGCGCTCGATCGTGAGTAGATTGATTTTACGTTCGAGCGTTCCCATTGGGTCGACTTTTCGGTGAGGTTTTCAAGAAATTGTCAAGCATCATCATGATGTTGGGCAAGAAAATTGCCTTGGCACATTGATTCGAGCATCGTTCGTGAGCTGTTTTCGAGTCCATCGTATAAGATTTGGCAAATCGTCCATTTTTCAAAGTTATGGTGTGCACATTTTATCAAAAGCTTTTTGAATCTTTTAAAATATTTTCCAAATGGTTCACCCTTGAATTGATGAAAATTTACAATTTCGTTTCGAATTCTACTTGTTTTTTCCAAGGGGTAGAACTTTTTTAAGAAAGCTTTTACAAATTCTTCCCACGTTTCAATTGAGTTAGAAGGTAAGCTGTACAACCATTTTTCAGCGTAATCCGTAAAAGCAAATGGGATTAATCGAAGTTTGATTCCATCATCAGAAGTTTGTTGGAGTTTAATGGTTGCACAAACTTGTTCGAATTTAGTCAAAAAGATGTATGGATCATCGTGCTCGAAATTGCCAAATTTTAGAAGCGTGGCAATATGGTTCGAACGGATTTCGAAATAGTTACCCGTAGGGATGGGTAATGCGATGCAAGATGGAATAGAAACACTATCGGGAAAGATTCTATCCATAAGAGTTCGAGGGGCGTTTTCGTTCGCCATTTCAGGAGGATCGTCTGTTCGAGTTAAACGGTTTGTAGAAGGGTCACGAGTCCAACGATTTGTTGTTGTGTCACGATTCCAAGTATTCATGCACAAGTGAAAGTCGAGAAGAGAAAGGAGTTAGAATTGAGTTTAGGGAATGAAAGAAGATTTGAAAACGTGTTTTTGTTTTTATTTTTTTACAAGGGAGAAAACTATTTAACAAGTGAGGTTTATTTTCAAAAGAAAAGTTTGATTTTTTTTTTGGTTTTTTCAATTTTTTTTTATGTTTTTGGTTTTGTATTTTTTTTGTTTCGTGTATTTTTAAATATTTACCAAAAGGATTTTTTTGTTTTTAGAAAAGGAAATTGATTTTTGTTTTTTAATTTTCAAATTTTTTTTCTTTTTTAAAAGATTTTATATTTTTTTTTTTTGGATTTTTGTTTTTGATTGAAAATTTTCAAAGGAAAGGAAAGAATTTTTTTTGATTAAAAATTAAGTTAAGTAAAATTTACAATTTTTTTGTTTTTTTTTTGGATTTTTGACTTTTTGTTGTTTTTTTTAAATATGCATGAACTAATGCAGCTAAATGAATGCAAAGAACTTAACTACAATTTCCTGTCCTTAGTAGCTCCTAATCCAAAATTGTATAATCACACTTTTTCATAAATCAACAAAAATATATCTCAGCGAGGTAACGGACATGAGTTATCGGTGCACCGTGAATCACCGTTGCAATGCAACCGAAGGTTTAAGTACCTTTAGAGGAACAATCAGTATAATATTTACGTATCACCATATTTTTTTATGACTGGTTATTACTATGTCGTAGCCTAGACACTAAGAAATTAAATCGTTCAAATAAAACAATTGTGAAGATACATTTAAGCCCTAAATAATCTTGTGACACTCTTAGGTCCAATGTCTAACCTTTATTATTAGTCAAATTCTACGATGAAATGCGTTTGTGGGCTAAGGAAAGGGTGATGAAATCCCTCACCTTATGTGAATTGGGATATTGCTCTTAGAAAAGAAAACTAAGATTAGATGAATGCAAAGCAGAAATTAAACATGAAATTACAATGCAACTAAATGAAGTTTGTTTTTGTTTTTGGATTTTGAATTTTTTTATATACACACACTAATGCAAATGCAAGCAACCAATAATGCAATTCAAAAAACAAGGAAAAAGGTGCACGATACCAGAGCGTGCAGATTATTTAGCAATATATATATTATTATTTTTAGCGGCGATTTTTCTTAGCAAAGCAAAGCAGTTTATTTGTTGGCAAGCACTTCTCCCTTTTGAATTTCTGCTTTGGCAACCTGAAATGAAGAACAAGGTATATTTACCAGTTTTTTTTTTGCTTTTTGTATATCAAAGAAGAAACTAAAAATAAATGAAAAACAAAACAACTTAACTACGGTAATTAAAAACAACTCTCTTTTTTATATGTATGACAAATCAAAACAAAACAAACTTATTAAATAAGTTGAAACCCCTTTCTTTTTTTCTTTTTTTTATAAAGGAAAACAAGAAGAGGATTTAATACAAGAATAAGGTTTTAAAGTAAAAAAAAAACAAAATACTCAACCAAACCCAACAAGTAAAGCCTACTCAAAATAACAACTACTTCACAAATTCATTAAACTCATTGCTGTAGAGAAATCAGTAAACAAAATATCATCCCAAAAATTGAAATCGCTATTTTGAAATTCAACCAAAGGTTGCAATCGAGAAACGAAAGCTTGTCTTGCTTCAAGAATCGCGGTTGTTGATTTGGGGGATTTCAGGTCAAGTTTGATACGATCGCGGCTGTACAGCTGTTTCGGTGAAGGTGATTATGTCGGCGTTGAAGCGATTGGTGGATTATTAGGGTTTTGGTTTGCGATCGCTTGCGATGGGTTCTGGAAGCATTAAGTAGTCGAATTCTTGCAGTTTGTATACTCAGTCGGTCGAAGTTTGTGGCAGGGTTATTGCCTTTGGGTGGAGAAGGTAGTGAATAGGCAGTTGTGGTTAGTGGTTTGGTTCGGCGTGGCTGTACTTAATGGCAGAGGTGAAGTGGAAAGAGGTGGTGACTGCGATGATTTTGAATGGGAAAGTGGGTTGAAAACTTGGTGAAGTGAATGAGAAGTGAAGTGGTCGGAGAGGTAAGGTGAAGTTATGGAAGTCGCTTGTGATGAAGAGTGGAGTTTGGGATGCGGATGGTTGTTGGCTGCGAAGGGGTAATGACGAGTTTGTCGATCGGAGTTGTTGTGCAGTAGGCAAGCAGCTAGTAAATGATGATTGATGAAGGCGGATTATTGAAGAGTAGCCGAGATGGTCAGGTAATGATTGGTTGAAATTGATGAAGTGGCTGTTATTATGCTAGAAGTGATGGTGAAGCTATGTTGGTTGATGAAGGCAACTGTAGTGGATGGTTGGAGTGTTGTTTTGGGTATGGTATGCCAACTGCAGTAGCGTGTTTTTCTTTTGCACAGCAGTGATATGGTATGGTACGTAGTGTTTGGAGGTGATGAATGTATGGATGTGATGTGCACTGATGTGGAAAAGTGGATGTGAAGTTGTAGGAAGGTGTCTGATGGTTGGACAATGGAGGGTTGTACGATGATGGTGATCTGCTGCTGTCTAGTGCATGTTGTCGTAAGTTGACTGTTTTGGTTTGCAGAGGGAAAGGTAAGTGAAGTTGTTGTTCTGAGATGTAATTGTGGAGTTGAGAAGTGAAGATGGTAGCAGAAGTATGATGGTTTTGTGATGAAGAAATGGTAGTTGAAAGTGGAAGAGGACAGTTGTGACTTGAATGTTGATGGTTATTTTGTAGCACCAGTGATGATATTTGTTGTGGTGGGATGATGGTTGAATGGTTTGAACTGCTTTGTATGGTTTAATAACTGAATGTTTGATATGGTGGTATTACAGTTGGTCAATGGAGTGATGTGCAGGCTTGGTTACAGAGGGGGGTTGGTGATGTGCAGCAGAGAGTGAAATGTGCACAGCAGTTCGAAAAATGAAACAGCGCACAGAGGTAATGAAATAGTGAATGAAACAGTTTACCTTTCTTTTTTCTTTTTTTTAGAATGAAGCATTGTAAAATGAAAGTTGTTATGAATAATAAAAAAATGAAGTTGAAATTTTTCTCTCTCTTAGAAATGAAACTATGTAATTTTTTTAATAGAAACGCAATGCAAAATGAAACTAGAAAATAAGCAATAAACATTCAAACAAATGCATACATAAATTAAACAAAGACACAATTTTTTTAGAATGCACACACATAAAAATCAAACGAAAATAATTCAAAAAATAGAAAATCAAAATCAAAACAACTCTCCGGCAACGACGCGAAAAACTTATTGATCGACAAAAATTCTATCGATTACGGGTCGATACAACTCCCCGGCAACTCCCCGACAACGGCGTACACTTGAAGTACGTGGAGAATACGGGTCAATCCGCAGGGAGCCATTAGAGTTTTAAAAATCTATTCAATCAAATTAGACCAAATAGAGGAGAAATTGTTGACTAAAACTAAAATGAAGCTAAACTAGAATTAAAATGTGATTAGAAAACTATTGGACTAGAGAACAATTTAGAGGCAAATCCACTCTCAAATTTTTGCAAATCAACAAACACATAATTTATGATCTCTAACTTTGACATTAAGTGAAATAATCATTGCATTTATCATAAGTATGGTTTGTTTATGTTATGAGTTAACATACCTCAAACCATCAAACTATAATACAACAATTATACCGCTTATAATTCTTATGAAAATGAAGCCAAAGCAAAAGCTATTTTAAGTATGATCTATTTACTATTGTAACTAGTAATATAGATCATCAAATTTCATTTTTACTTTCATTTCATAGTCAAAAATTAACTAGCAAATGATGATGTAAATTGTGTTTATGTTGAATAAGAATAACTCATTTGCATAAGCAATATAAGCTATCAAACCCACTTGTATAAACTTACATCAAAATTCACATTCATGAAGCATAAACAAAGAGATCATAAATCATAAGAATGTTGAAATTACAAAAAGTTAGAGGGCTTCATCACCCCTAAATTGAAAGAGTTGAGCTACTCATTTGTGGCATTGAAGCAGCACAAGTAAATTTCAACATTAAAAAGAAAAGGGAATAGAAAATAAGCAAAGAAAGCAACAGAGATTAGGAGAGCATAGAAATAAACATTAACAATAAAATAAAGAAAAACATATAGAAAAGAGAGAAGAAAGAGGCTTGAAAGCCATTTTTATTTCATAGAACATTGAGCTTACACTTTGATTTCTTAATTTCCTAAGTAAAATGAAAGAGTAGAAAATAGTTTCATATACATAAGAGGGCTATATATACATGCATAAAACCCTAATTCTATTTTTAGGGGGCTACCTAAAATGCCCTTTAGGAAGTGTGGCCACCAAGTAACCATTAACCACTAATTAATCCATCATTTGTTGTGCATGAAGCTTTATCCTCCACTTAGTTGTCTTTTAGCTCATAATTGTACATTTAGGTAAGTGGGTGGGGTCCTCCATGATCTTTGAACTTGAATTATTTCCTCTTCTTTCCTTTGTATTTCATTTGTGCATGCATGTATCTTCATATAAGCCTCTTCCATATGCATCCAAATTCCTACAAACATTATCAAAAAATGTCCAAGTAAAAATTCTTAAACTGACTCATGCACAAAAATGACAATTTTGCCCCTGAATGAAGATGAAAATATGATGGTTTGAAAATAATCGAATTTTGGTTTTAAACATGTTAAAATGCCCAAATATGATGTTTATTTAAATAGAAGGAGATAAAATATGGATGTAAATATATGCACATTTACGTGCACATCACTTATTTTATAAGGCATGCAATAGTTCACAGTTATTTAAAAAAATAGCCAAGCTTAATAAAAGAAAGAAGAAAAATAAAGATAACGGTAAAAATGATATTCGTTCCTCTTCAAAGGGAATAGTAGCTCCATCCTATGGCCTAGGATCGTCGGTGCTGGTTTTGAGGTTCTCCCGCAAAGGCGTCAATTAGGAAAGTGCAGAGGAGAGGGAGCTCGACTTTGTGGATGGTGGAGATCAAAAATAGGAGGACATGGTGGCAGTTGGGGATGATTGAACCTAAAATGGATGGGTTGGATTTTTCTTGGTTTTCGGTCGCATTGATAATCGATGGGCGGTGAGCCTCGTAGGAGAAGGGTCGAGGAAGGCGGGAGCTTTCAATCGGTGGTGATGCGATAGGGAAACGTGGTTGGAGGTGGCAGAATTGTGCCGATGAACGGCCGAACTTAGATGCGTAGCTGCAATTAGACGATGGGGAGAGGGAGGTCGAGACCACCATTGTTAGATGTGGTGAGGAGGGAGGTGTGTCTGGCGACACTTCACGACAGGTCAGGTGGCATGTGGCGACGGTGAGGCACGGTCAACGGAAGCGACTACGTGGTCAAGCTCGAATTTGGAAGAAAGAGTTATGCGGCTGTTTTTTAAAATAAATAGTTAATTAGTTGTTAATTGTGTAGTCAAGAAATCATTATAATATTTCGTATTTATAACATTGAAATCGTGATAACTTGATCGTTTTAGATCAGGATCAAACGAAACGAGTTGCCTTAGGATCATATCATCGAATACCACAAAAATGAAATTGATTGGTAACACTTTGAGGCCTCCGGGATTTTCAAAAAAAATTCAAACGCGTTCAAATTCAACCAGAACCGGAGTGCAAAAACCACAACGAAAATCGAAGTGAGTTAATATCACTCAATTTTGGATTCCCAGCATAAAATTTAAATGCGTAAAATTAGTTATTGATTGACCGCTTGAATTGATATGTTTTTATTAGTTGAATGTGATATTATATATAGTAGTGTGTGTGTGTGTATTGGAATGATTGATATTCCCGCATATATATAGCGGATGAGACCCTATGCGCCTCGCATCATAGCGGATGAGCCTATATACCATGATATCCCCCTCGAAGTGTGATTGGTATTTTTATATTATGCTAACACCTGTGGATGTAATGAAACAAGTAGGAGGGATCTCACTGGATTCCTCAAAAGTGTTGAATTTAACTTTCGTATATAGTGATATATGTTTTATTTGAATAATCGGTGAAAGATTATAGTGGAATCTGAATTTATTGGATGCTATTGTATTACTGGTTAGGTTTTGGTTTTTTAAATACCAATGATAAATTTTTAAAATTTAGAAAGAAAGTAAAAAGGAAAATTTGAAGTAAAAATATTTATGATGAAATTTGGATTTGTTAAAAGAAATGAATTTTGGAAAAAAATGAATAGTTTGGTTACAGAAATTGTACTCGATAAATTTTGGAATATGGAAAAAAGGGATTTGGAACAATGTAAACAAAACGATTTTTAATAAAAGAACTTAAGTGATATTGTTAAGTGTAAAAGGGATTTATTTTTAAAATCGAGATTTAAAATAGTTTGGGAATATAAAAAGGAATTTGGAAAGAAGATATAAAATCGTGTATTAAATTTTCAATATGATTATGAAAAGAAAGTGGAATCTGTTTTTTGTTGGGTTTTGGGATATTTGAATTATTTAAGAATTTAATTTAGAAAATCAATTAGGTGTTGTGAAAATAATTATAAACGGGAAATGAGACTATGGAATTTACAAACGAAGTTATAAACAAAGTGAAGTAATTATCAGTGGATAAGTTGAAATTATAAATTCACGGTGAGGATTTGTAAGGAGATGGGTAAATCAGTTTAAAAATAAACGATAGATTTATTTTTGGAAATGTGAAAAGGGAATTTACGGAATTGGGATGTAAATCAAATTGGGAATAAATCGAGAGAGAGATTTAGAAATGTTAGACTGGTTATATTTGAATTGAAAATATTTTTATTGAGGAATTGAGTTTTTTTAAGAAAAGATTTTAAATTATTAACTGGTAATTTTAAAAGTTGTTTTAAAGAATATTTCGTAAAAAACAGCTATTTAGTTGTTTTAAATTGTTTAAAAGTATATTTAAATATAAATCAAGTTAGTTTATATAAGTTAATTATTATTAGAATTAATCGATATTATTATTATTTTAAAAAGTGTAAATTATTCAATATTAATATTTTATATAACAACTTTTATTTAAAAAGTAGTTTTCCTAAACTTCAATTTGGAAAATTATTGTAGAAATATCATAAGTATTTTTTGGAAAAAATTTAAGGAAAGTTTTCGGGAAGCATTAGTATACTCGTATGGCGAAATCAGAGGTAGTGTGTGCCTGTAGTTAAGTCTTGGATTTCTCTAGGATAAAGACGTAACCATTGTGCTGTGAATCCATGGTTTGATACTATAGTGGTACTTTCCATTATTAATTTTTAAAAGGGGTTTCAAATATTCATTTGAAAAGGGATAGTTGGTGAGTCTACTAAATTCGATAAGTTAAGTACATATATTTTGGATAAAGAGATTTAAATTAAAAAGAGATTTGGAGTTATTCAGTGGGAAATGGAATAATTGGTTGAACGATTATTTATTTGATAGTTAAATAACCGGCTATCAAAATTTGGACCCAAAATATAACTTTGGGAATATCTAGGAGAAATATGAGATTTATATGGTACAGTTAACGTTCGAGGTGGTATACTCTATGTATAAACTCGTTTCATTCCTTTAGGTCGTTGATAAGAAAATCCGGCCACTAACGGTTAGGAGATAATCTCCGATCTTATTTTTTTCTGTTCATTTCCTAAAGAACCGGGGTTGAGTTTACCAAAAAAAATAGAATGTTGTTTCGAAGAGACCAGGATTGGATTTGTTATCTGAAAACCACTTCGATCCAACGAGTATGTTTTCAATGTGAAAACAACAACATAGAGTCGGTGATGGAGCAGTAAAGTGCAAGGGCTAATTGCTATTAATTTTGAGGATTATTCCAAAATGGATGTTGTAGGAATAGTGCCTTCGGTTCCGTTTGGACCCGGAACGGACTTGTATGGATGAATGCTATCGGTACATTGTCATTGGAGGACAATGAACATTCCGAGTGGAAATTCCTAAAATGGTAATCATAGCCTCTAGCCTCATTAACCGGGAATGACTTAAAAGCAAGGGAGATGCAGCAAGGCTAAGTGGGTAGCACCCAATTAGGGTATGTTTATCACCTTTCTAGATACCCTTGGATATTATTACTACGATACTTCAAAGGAGCTCGAAAAAGGGTGGGGATAAGCAAACAAATATATAGCCCCATAAGCAATCACTAGGCCTTTTTAATTTATTTTTTAATTAATTAAATCACTTTCCAAATATTCACCTCAAATTATCTTTTTTTTTAAATATAATCTCAAAACCATTTCAATATTTCACTATTTGGAAAAAAAATCCACTTACTTAAAAATAAGTAATTCACAAATCAATTTTTTTTCAACACTTAGAAAATATTATATATACTTAAATCAGGATTAAGTATATATTTTATTCTTTTAGGAAAACATTCACTTAAATACTTATTTGGGCAAACGAATTTTGCATAAAACATCGTTACGACAACCCAAAATCATTAGTATAGGGATTCGATAATTAGATAGATATATAAATCTAATATACCATACAAAAAATCTCCTTTCGAAAATCATTTACTATAACAACAATGTTATAGTCCATCATTTCCTTATTCTCGAAAACGTCTATTTCAACAACGAATGTTGAAATCTATGTATTCGATGCTCACACATTTTAAAACATCTTCAAACCATTTAACTATATTTAATAATATCACTTTTCAAAACATTTCTTTAATTCAAATGATTATTCACTGTCCAAAATCGTGAATATATTTCTCATACCAAATTCATTATTTCTGCACATTTATTAAAGGATTATCCACTGTTCAAAATCGTGAATATATCTCCTTTATTAACTTCTATATTTAACATATCAGATTCAATTGATTTCGGATTTATAAAACAGTGTTTATAAAGTCCATATATATTTTATAAACTTCCATATACAAAATTCCTTTATTAACCAATCTTATATAAATATCTCGTTTATATGCCAAAATCTGATTATAAGTTAATTACATATAATTCTCATTACAAATTCATTCCTTTTGATAACTTCATCAATTCATAAATCTTGTTTACTTATAAGGTTCATATATACTTCATTTTAACACTTATAAAACTCCTTTATAATTCCATTATTTTGATTTATAAAATATCAATTTTATAAATCTTATATACATATAAACCGTTCATAATAATTCAATAATCTCAATTTAAATTATTTACCAAATAATTCACTTCATATCTCAAAAATGATATGTTGATTCCATTTGGATAAACTTCTTCTTTTAATAATTTACAAATTGCTATTAAAACTTATATAACTTCAAAAAATCACTTAAAAACCTTTATAAATTTGAAATCGTCACTTTAACATTTTTAATTTACCATGCTGCAATAGCACTAAATACATCAATCACAACATCTAAAACATCATATATTACATGATAACAGCATATATATATATATATATATGTATGTATGTATATATATATGTATCCGTAAATAAACCAATACTGGTGAGGAATCCAATTAGATCCCTCCAACCTATCACCTGCAACAAATATACATATTAGAAAATATGTACAATGTCTGATTCATGGAAGATGGCCACACAAAAGGTCATTCGCTCATGCACGGGAACGTATAGGGTCTCATCTGCTCCCGTAGGCGGGAATGTCTCCAGATACCAACCTATATATACAACATATCATATACAATCCAAACAATCATCAATCCGCATAAAATAAATATATTCTCACTCATATAAAAATATCAGTAAGTTAGAAAGAGTGAGTTGTACTCACTTTGGTTCCAATAGCAGTTGTAGTGTTTTATTCCGAATAAAATTAAACAAGCGTTTAATTTTACCCAAAATTTACACTAGCCCCAATCAATACCAAACCAGTTCTAAAATGTAATTCTCGTAATACAGACCCAACACAACTTGTTTCGTCAAAAGTGGAAATGATTTCAACATTACTTTAAATACAAAGCTCGTTTTTAAAACCATTTTCCAATCTTTTAGTATATACAAACCTTTACCTCATTCGTACGAGAAATCCAATTAAATGACTTAGCAAAACAAGTGGTATGAAATGCTTGCGTTTACTTCGTCGATTGAAATCTCATGAAAATTTTCGAATGGAAATCTATAATCTATTTGTAAATATTTAAGTTAACCTAGTGGTTATGGGACATGAAGCTAAACTCATTTATTTACTAGATTAGCGTAATTTACACTTATTAATCAATGATGATCATTTTATAATTTAGACTAGTGATGTGCGATGTCTCTTTGTCCGCAAAGGAGGACTATACCCTGTTAGGAGGAGCTTCGGCTCATTTTTATGGGTTAAGGACCCATGGGATAGCGTCACGTTTGTGATACATGTGTTGGTGAGTTTTCATGCTCCCATTTCTAATAGGCCTTCCCCTCTTTTTTTGTGATATCTTGATTTCTAATTGATGATTTTTGGAATTTATGTTTCACCTATATTTATGATTTTCATTGATAAGCTTTATCAATATATGTGACTTGGTGAATAACATAAAGAATATGACATTCTTTTTGGTGTTTGAGAAAACTTGAGATATGGTATGATTTTCATTGTTATCAAATATATACTTGTCACAGTATGGTATTATTGTTATCATATATTTTTGTCATATCTCTTATCCTATCTCATCTTATATGATATTTATAACTAGACTAATCCATTAATTATTTTTCTTCTTATACAATACTCAGGTCAGACTAAGTTGTTTCAACTGATTCCATTTAACTTGTTAGCAGGGACTAGCTTCTGACTTTTGGTTAACTACTCTAGCTTAGTAGTTTTTGTTTTTTATACATTCGAGATAGAGACTTCTTAATGCATACATATCATTTTGTCTAGCACTTTTACCTATTCTTTTGTAATGTAGTGGATCTTGTGTGACCACTACTTTGATGTACTTTTCTATGTGTTATATTCATATCTGTTTCAGTCTTAGTGATATGAATATTTGTGACAAATTATGCTTATTTTATATTTGCTTTCGAATGCCACATAGCCACTGTGTAGTAGCTTTGAGTTCGGATTGGATACATCAAATTTCCTCTTGAAATGAAATGCATGAGATACTATCTGACATATTGGTACTCGCATAAAGCAATTACATAGATGGTCGCTCCCCAACAGCCTTATTCGTCGTGCTAGTCGACGGCATTACCCCGTAGTGTTCTTGGCTAGTGTGAGTATAGAGGTGGTGCGTCAGAATTTTATAAGTTCACTGCCTTTATTTCTCCTTTCCATCAATCTTATTTACGACATTTATTTATCATTCTTTCAATTTTCTTTAGCATTTCCATGTTTGGTCTTAGCATTAAAATTCATTAAATGGTTTATTACCCATATTGCCTTGATTATTGTAACTTTCTGTAATGACCAAAAGGAAGAAAGAGATAGAAGAAGATGGAGATGAAAAAACAGATTCTCACATTCGTAGCGGACCAAAATATAATAATAAATAATAACAGTTATACAAAGGAAAACTGTATTTGTCAAATTACACCATAATATATATCAGAGTTACAACATTTATACAAACACGTAGACAGATACAATCAACATGTTTCAGATATACAACAAAATCTCACAGCGGAAACACTCCATACGTTCCTGCCATCCAGCTCGCCTCCTGAGCTCCAGAACGTCCTTACCTGAAAATCTGTAATACTCGGTCTGACCCGAGCATTACATCAAAGTAACACCCGGGTCAGGCTAGAAACCAGCGTGAGTAAACCCATCTAACATGGAATACAACAGGATAAAACTTACATAAAACCTGGGGTAAGTCGTTTAAATTTGCAACATCACAAGTTGTTATAGACATCACTTTTTTTCACATCACTTTCTAAGTACCAAAAACTTAGATTAAATGGTCCAATTCATTTTAATCATTCCATTTCAACCTATTGATTCCACGTATCAATTTATAAGGAATCGAAGTGGTTTCGGGTATTTACTAATACCCGACTCCGGTCTCTTCGAATCCAATGTAATTCTAAACAAATTATTCAATTAAATAGAACTCAACTTTAATGACCGGATAACACTTTTACATAGAAATTCTTAATTGATATAGTGATTATCACTATCCAACCCATATATCGTATCACAAAGCAATCCATATCCGAGATATCAACCAATCCAAAGCACTTATCATCATTCAATCATTCATAAGCAAGGTTGATCACTTCCATATATTAAATTACTTAATGATCCTCTAATTACTTTCATTAGTTAATTATTTTTAAATTTCATTTAATACTTAACTTTTTACTTAATTACATTCATTAATCAACCTTGATTAGTCACAATTAGAAATTAACTTTCCTTGATTACTCTATCAATTAAACCAACTCCTTGATTAATTATATCAATCAATCCTTTAATTACACTGAGTAATTATCATTAAATTTCTTCCGCCAAGTAATTATCTTTTAATTACTTCCCATCATGTAATTTCCTTTTAATTAGTTACATCTAGTGATTATTCACTAATTACTTCACAAAGTAATTACACCTCATTAATTACCAACCTTAATTAATGACATTAAGCAATTATACTTAAATTTTAAGTAATTATCGTTAATTAATTACATTAAGTAATTCAACCTTTAAATAAATTAATCATCTTTTAATTACCTAAATAATCTACCACAATTAATAAATAAATCCTTAAAATTGATTACACAGTTTAATTAACCAAATGATTAATTATCTTAATAAATTTATTAATTCCTCATTTTGGCTTCCACCTCACATTAACTAAATTTACTTAAAATAATCATGCAATTTCAATTTTAACATAACATTAACTTATCAAAATTTGGTTAAACAAGTTATAACTTCCATAAATCAAATGGTTAAAAACATTTCATGTAATAATTTAAACTAGCTTCATTTTAATTACAACTTGTTTTTATAAAACCCTTATCTTGTTCATGCTTTATTTAAAACTGGTTATAAAAAAAACTTCAGAAAACCAGATGTCAATTATAACAAAACTTGAGACCAAATCTAAATAACCCGTTCCAAACTACTATTTTTCTCGAGTTTATCCTGAACAAAATTTCCTTTACTTTGTTTGTTTAGCAAACTATAAAACCTGTTAATCAATTTATCGTTGAAATTTTGGAACAAAACCTTACTCCTTTACTTGATTTTTCTTTGAAGTTTTGAAACTGTTTTGAATTAACTAACAAACTCGAGCCATAAGCTGTTTTACTCGAGCTTGAACCCAGGCCAACCCAAAATCTGTAACATTCCTGAAATTTATCAAGTTTAATTTGGCAATTAAATTTATTTTTGAAAATAAATTGTGAATTAATTAGAAAATTCTTGGAATAGATAAATAGTTTTGATTTTAATAGAAATTTAAATTTCAAGTTTAAGAATAAGTGAATTGTAAAATAATATTGAATTTCAAAATATAATGTATTAAAAATAAATTAGAGATTAAAAACTTTAACAAGTTGAACAAACAAAATAATAGATAAAAAAAAAATGATAAATAAAGTTTATAAATTTATTTTGTCTTGTAAAAAAATCACCCATGTGAACATACATACACATGTGAGATGGAGTAGAGTAAGACAATCAACAAAATCCAAAGTTTATGATATGTTTTTACAAATGGCATGAATGCATCATTGCTTAGATAAAATAATCTAATAAAAAAAATTTCAGAAACCTTTCACATCCCCAATTCGATTTTTTTAAACCTCCAACCTCTGAAAAGTTCAATAATCAAAGATCTAACATTTCAAATCTCAACACTCAAGCAAGAAAGAAAAATTCAGAAAAAAAAGAAAAGAAAAAAAAAGGGATCACCTCAAACTCAAAAGCTTCAAATCATCCTCCAATTGCCAGTTCAAACAAAACAAAGTTTCAATCAAACAGCAAGATCAAAACAAGATCCAGAAAAGAAAATGAATTCATCAACCTGAAGCAAGCCAGAGTCTTCAAACCTGAGATGATCAAGTTAAAACAAGATCAGAGAAGTAAAACAATTAAAGACAAGAGGAATTTCTTTAAAATCTGAATTTGATATTGTAATCAGATATAAAGCAAAGGTCATCTCAGTATTAATTCAAAGCAGATAAATTTGCAAGGCTTAGATCAAAACAAAAGGGGCTGTTTTCAAGTGTAATCTGGAAACAATCAAGTAGTGCAGTTGATTTCTGGAAATAAATAAGGCAAGTAGCTCTTTTTTTTTAAAAAAAAAGATTTGAATCTGAGTTTGCTAAACAATATTGAAGCAGCAGTTAATCAATCTGTTGCAGGAGAAAATATCAAGATTAAGGATTTAATCTACTTCTAGTTTTTAAGTTGCAGAAAGAATAAAATTAAAAGCTTCTCTGCTATTTACATTCAACTGTAAGTAATTTAAATTTACTGTTATTAATGAATTTCGTGAATGAGTACAACAAGGAATAAACAAAAAAAAAATATGTGGCTATGATTTGCAGAGCTTAAAAGAATCAGAGTGAAAGAAAAAAAAAAGGGGTTGCAAGCTTCCATCTCTGCTTGAAAAACTGTCAAAAGCTTTTGTCATCTGGAAAATAAGTGAGCAAACCCTCAAACCCATTTCTTATTGTCATTTTTGTTGTTGCATGTAATAGATCTAACCGTAACGTTAGTTCTCGGGACGTCCCGCCAGAGGCGATCCCATAGACAGTAGGAAGTTCTTAGCCTGACCATTTGTTGGAAATCCAATCAAAACAATACGAGCCCTGTACGGTTTTAGTTGTATAACCTGCCATGGAATGTGGCGGTAACCTGCTATTGAACATGGTAGCTATAGTAGGCATACGACGAAATGTCGTATGTTGGCTAGGATTTATATTTTACTTTCGAAATGGTTTTTTCCACACTTTGCACTTATAGTAATAATATCAAAGAAATTTCTCGTATTAAGCATATTTGACTATCATAAGGAGAAATCTCCTCCAATTCTGCGTTTGCATTGTGTGTGTGGCGGGAGGCCTTATGGTAGTTTCATTTTCCAAAAAGCATTGCGGATTTCAAATTTAAATTCTTTTGTTTGTTTTAAAAGACCAAATGTTTTTGTTTGCTCATACCAGTCCCACGACTGACCTTGAGTTTATTGTTCCTTTCCTAAACTCTGGGTGCCCACTATTTTCCCACACGGGCAGTCTAGAGTTGGGTTTTCAGATAATCTATGGTAGGTGTAGATTCGATAGCTTTCAGCCTTAGGATTTGGCAATCGCATTTTGGATCGAGTTGCTTCTCTTCATCTTGATTTTGGAGTTTGAGCTATTTCTGGGTTGGTGCTTTGGAGATGGAGATTACTGATACTGGAGTTCTTCCTTGAAGACCTACTGGAGATTTTGTTCCGCTGCTGTGTTATCTTTTTATTTCCGCTGCTATTCTTTGTATCTCTGATGTATGTTGATATCTATTGTATCATCTGTTGTATCATATGATATCTGATATTGTATCAAATGTTGTATATTGATATATGCTATTCTTTTCTTCCGCTGTGTTATTTACTTAATGTGTTATAAGCTCCGGCACGACTCGAATTTCGACGTTTGAATCTGCGGCATTCAAGTACAGTGGAGTACGGATGTCGATTTTCGAACGCGAAAAATACGAATCGTTACATTTGGTATCAGAGCTGAAGGTTAAAACTTTAGCTCAGGAGTATAACACATTAAGTAACTCATTAGAGATAGGGTGAAGTAAACTCTAGAATGAGTATATCCCTGAGATATCCGTTCGAATGCCTCGGTAAATTCTCTTACTATTCACTGATAGTAAGTATGAGTGCGAGAAGAGAATGAGATAGGGGACATGGGAGTACCACTATAAATGGTCAATACCCTGCAACAGTGGGAATATCTTTTCTCTATCAATCTCCTTTGATTCGATTTCGAATTCTTTTGATTGCTTCGTGACTGCTCCAGAAAGAAGTTTCGGTGTGATGATGGCCATACGTATTGTTGTAGGAAATTCTTACTTCGTATCATCATCGGTTTCTTATCAACTTTTCGATCTAAACTCTAATGAATTTGAAATTGGAAATATTAAATAAATTGGAAATTTTAAATTAGTAAATTGGTTAACTAATATGAAGATTTGATCCATCTATCTATTCTCTGGGATCCGAGATATTCTACGAACGATTAGTTACCCCTTCGAACTAATCAATGCCCTTGCACATTCGTAGACCGGTGGACCCAAATATCTGTGTAATAATTGTATGAGTTCGTTCTCATATTATTGATATTCTGATTTGGGTAGACCAAATGCAGAATAAATATCTCGATTCTGATCTGATCAATCATTTCTTTATCTATTATCTTTTCTTTCTCGTCTTCTTTGCAATTTCGAGGACGAAATTCTTTTAAGGGGGGAAATGTGTAACATTCCTGAAATTTATCAAGTTTAATTTGGCAGTTAAATTTATTTTTGAAAATAAATTGTGAATTAATTAGAAAATTCTTGGAATAGATAAATAGTTTTGATTTTAATAGAAATTTAAATTTCAAGTTTAAGAATAAGTGAATTGTAAAATAATATTGAATTTCAAAATATAATGTATTAAAAATAAATTAGAGATTAAAAACTTTAACAAGTTGAACAAACAAAATAATAAATAAAAAAAAATAATGATAAATAAAGTTTATAAATTTATTTTGTCTTGTAAAAAAATCACCCATGTGAACATACATACACATGTGAGATGGAGTAGAGTAAGACAATCAACAAAATCCAAAGTTTATGATATGTTTTTACAAATGGCATGAATGCATCATTGCTTAGATAAAATAATCTAATAAAAAAAATTTCAGAAACCTTTCACATCCCCAATTCGATTTTTTTAAACCTCCAACCTCTGAAAAGTTCAATAATCAAAGATCTAACATTTCAAATCTCAACACTCAAGCAAGAAAGAAAAATTCAGAAAAAAAAGAAAAGAAAAAAAAAGGGATCACCTCAAACTCAAAAGCTTCAAATCATCCTCCAATTGCCAGTTCAAACAAAACAAAGTTTCAATCAAACAGCAAGATCAAAACAAGATCCAGAAAAGAAAATGAATTCATCAACCTGAAGCTAGCCAGAGTCTTCAAACATGAGATGATCAAGTTAAAACAAGATCAGAGAAGTAAAACAATTAAAGACAAGAGCAATTTCTTTAAAATCTGAATTTGATATTGTAATCAGATATAAAGCAAAGGTCATCTCAGTATTAATTCAAAGCAGATAAATTTGCAAGGCTTAGATCAAAACAAAAGGGGCTGTTTTCAAGTGTAATCTGGAAACAATCAAGTAGTGCAGTTGATTTCTGGAAATAAATAAGGCAAGTAGCTCTTTTTTTTTAAAAAAAAGATTTGAATCTGAGTTTGCTAAACAATATTGAAGTAGCAGTTAATCAATCTGTTGCAGGAGAAAATATCAAGATTAAGGATTTAATCTACTTCTAGTTTTTAAGTTGCAGAAAGAATAAAATTAAAAGCTTCTCTGCTATTTACATTCAACTGTAAGTAATTTAAATTTACTGTTATTAATGAATTTGGTGAATGAGTACAACAAGGAATAAACAAAAAAAAAATATGTGGCTATGATTTGCAGAGCTTAAAAGAATCAGAGTAAAAGAAAAAAAAAAGGGGTTGCAGGCTTCCATCTCTGCTTGAAAAACTGTCAAAAGCTTTTGTCATCTGGAAAATAAGTGAGCAAACCCTCAAACCCATTTCTTATTGTCATTTTTGTTGTTGCATGTAATAGATCTAACCGTAACGTTAGTTCTCGGGACGTCCCGCCAGAGGCGATCCCATAGACAGTAGGAAGTTCCTTAGCCTGACCATTTGTTGGAAATCCAATCAAAACAATACGAGCCCTGTACGGTTTTAGTTGTATAACCTGCCATGGAATGTGGCGGTAACCTGCTATTGAACATGGTAGCTATAGTAGGCATACGACGAAATGTCGTATGTTGGCTAGGATTTATATTTTACTTTCGAAATGGTTTTTTCCACACTTTGCACTTATAGTAATAATATCAAAGAAATTTCTCGTATTAAGCATATTTGACTATCATAAGGAGAAATCTCCTCTAATTCTGCGTTTGCATTGTGTGTGTGGCGGGAGGCCTTATGGTAGTTTCATTTTCCAAAAAGCATTGCGGATTTCAAATTTAAATTCTTTTGTTTGTTTTAAAAGACCAAATGTTTTTGTTTGCTCATACCAGTCCCACGACTGACCTGGAGTTTATTGTTCCTTTCCTAAACTCTGGGTGCCCACTATTTTCCCACACGGGCAGTCTAGAGTTGGGTTTTCAGATAATCTATGGTAGGTGTAGATTCGATAGCTTTCAGCCTTAGGATTTGGCAATCGCATTTTGGATCGAGTTGCTTCTCTTCATCTTGATTTTGGAGTTTGAGCTATTTCTGGGTTGGTGCTTTGGAGATGGAGATTACTGATACTGGAGTTCTTCCTTGAAGACCTACTGGAGATTTTGTTCCGCTGCTGTGTTATCTTTTTATTTCCGCTGCTATTCTTTGTATCTCTGATGTATGTTGATATCTATTGTATCATCTGTTGTATCATATGATATCTGATATTGTATCAAATGTTGTATATTGATATATGCTATTCTTTTCTTCCGCTGTGTTATTTACTTAATGTGTTATAAGCTCCGGCACGACTCGAATTTCGACGTTTGAATCTGCGGCATTCAAGTACAGTGGAGTACGGATGTCGATTTTCGAACGCGAAAAATACGAATCGTTACATTTGGTATCAGAGCTGAAGGTTAAAACTTTAGCTCAGGAGTATAACACATTAAGTAACTCATTAGAGATAGGGTGAAGTAAACTCTAGAATGAGTATATCCCTGAGATATCCGTTCGAATGCCTCGGTAAATTCTCTTACTATTCACTGATAGTAAGTATGAGTGCGAGAAGAGAATGAGATAGGGGACATGGGAGTACCACTATAAATGGTCAATACCCTGCAACAGTGGGAATATCTTTTCTCTATCAATCTCCTTTGATTCGATTTCGAATTCTTTTGATTGCTTCGTGACTGCTCCAGAAAGAAGTTTCGGTGTGATGATGACCATACGTATTGTTGTAGGAAATTCTTACTTCGTATCATCATCGGTTTCTTATCAACTTTTCGATCTAAACTCTAATGAATTTGAAATTGGAAATATTAAATAAATTGGAAATTTTAAATTAGTAAATTGGTTAACTAATATGAAGATTTGATCCATCTATCTATTCTCTGGGATCCGAGATATTCTACGAATGATTAGTTACCCCTTCGAACTAATCAATGCCCTTGCACATTCGTAGACCGGTGGACCCAAATATCTGTGTAATAATTGTATGAGTTCGTTCTCATATTATTGATATTCTGATTTGGGTAGACCAAATGCAGAATAAATATCTCGATTCTGATCTGATCAATCATTTCTTTATCTATTATCTTTTCTTTCTCGTCTTCTTTGCAATTTCGAGGACGAAATTCTTTTAAGGGGGGAAATGTGTAACATTCCTGAAATTTATCAAGTTTAATTTGGCAATTAAATTTATTTTTGAAAATAAATTGTGAATTAATTAGAAAATTCTTGGAATAGATAAATAGTTTTGATTTTAATAGAAATTTAAATTTCAAGTTTAAGAATAAGTGAATTGTAAAATAATATTGAATTTCAAAATATAATGTATTAAAAATAAATTATAGATTAAAAACTTTAACAAGTTGTACAAACAAAATAATAAATAAAAAAAAAATAATGATAAATAAAGTTTATAAATTTATTTTGTCTTGTAAAAAAATCACCCATGTGAACATACATACACATGTGAGATGGAGTAGAGTAAGACAATCAACAAAATCCAAAGTTTATGATATGTTTTTACAAATGGCATGAATGCATCATTGCTTAGATAAAATAATCTAATAAAAAAAATTTCAGAAACCTTTCACATCCCCAATTCGATTTTTTTAAACCTCCAACCTCTGAAAAGTTCAATAATCAAAGATCTAACATTTCAAATCTCAACACTCAAGCAAGAAAGAAAAATTCAGAAAAAAAAGAAAAGAAAAAAAAAGGGATCACCTCAAACTCAAAAGCTTCAAATCATCCTCCAATTGCCAGTTCAAACAAAACAAAGTTTCAATCAAACAGCAAGATCAAAACAAGATCCAGAAAAGAAAATGAATTCATCAACCTGAAGCTAGCCAGAGTCTTCAAACCTGAGATGATCAAGTTAAAACAAGATCAGAGAAGTAAAACAATTAAAGACAAGAGCAATTTCTTTAAAATCTGAATTTGATATTGTAATCAGATATAAAGCAAAGGTCATCTCAGTATTAATTCAAAGCAGATAAATTTGCAAGGCTTAGATCAAAACAAAAGGGGCTGTTTTCAAGTGTAATCTGGAAACAATCAAGTAGTGCAGTTGATTTCTGGAAATAAATAAGGCAAGTAGCTCTTTTTTTTTAAAAAAAAGATTTGAATCTGAGTTTGCTAAACAATATTGAAGCAGCAGTTAATCAATCTGTTGCAGGAGAAAATATCAAGATTAAGGATTTAATCTACTTCTAGTTTTTAAGTTGCAGAAAGAATAAAATTAAAAGCTTCTCTGCTATTTACATTCAACTGTAAGTAATTTAAATTTACTGTTATTAATGAATTTGGTGAATGAGTACAACAAGGAATAAACAAAAAAAAAATATGTGGCTATGATTTGCAGAGCTTAAAAGAATCAGAGTAAAAGAAAAAAAAAAGGGGTTGCAGGCTTCCATCTCTGCTTGAAAAACTGTCAAAAGCTTTTGTCATCTGGAAAATAAGTGAGCAAACCCTCAAACCCATTTCTTATTGTCATTTTTGTTGTTGCATGTAATTAGCATGGAATGTTTGGTTGTGGATTGTGCTTGTATGGGTATAAATATACCTGTGTGTATGTATATATGGGGTGCTGTGTGTACAGGCAGACCCCCCTTGTCTTCTGTTTCTTCTTAGCTTCAGGGTTTACAGAGTAAACCTTTGTTTGAACTCAAATCTCTTTCTTCTTCTCTCTGTTCCCTTCTAGTATTAGAATCTAAACAAAATTTGCTTGTTTGACTTTAAGATTTAGATTTAAATTTTATTTAAGTTAAGATAAGATGGGAATTGCTCTGAAAAAAAAAAGAAAAAAAAAAGAAGACAGTCAAGTTTGAATTTGTGTAAAATTCAAATATGTAAATTAAACAATTCAGTAATATAAATTGAATCCCTATACTAAATCATGTTTTTTACAAGGACCAAATCACAATTTTAAAATTAGAAAGGAAAGTGCATTTCTGGTTTAACCAGAATTTGGATTTTTATGAAATTCTGATGAACTCGATGATATTTGAGGTCATAATTCTTTCTGAAGTTAGTTGAATGAGCGTAGATTAGGGGAAAAATACCAAGAATATTAATCAAACCATTTTGGGGAAGTGCGAAGCAGATTTGGTTTGTAACCCTAGTTTTCACTGGGTTGAATATCTCGATTCGTTCTCCCCCCTGATGGATCGAGTTGCATGGGAAATTGGGTAATGCTGGCTTGGGTGTTGACGAGGACTTTGCCGAAGTGTCAGAGGTAGCGGTGGTCGGAGCTTCGAGAAAAAGGCGTTGACAGGTTTTGGTGGATGGGGTCTTCAGTGGTTCCAGGTTTGGAGATGAAAATGCAAATTCAAATTTGAGCTAGTATCGATTGATTGTTGATCGTTATGGGATGCGGGGGTGTTTGCCGACCTGAGGAGATCATCGATGATGATCGGAGCGCGCTGTGACGATGGGACACGTGCACATGGTAGGGGATGGTGTCAGTGTTTTGGCCGAAGAAGAGGGTAGATACTCAAGTTTTTCGTGAGTGACTCGGAGTCTTGGAGTGTTTACTCGAAGTAAAGCAGGGGGCAGCTCGGGTTAAAGTTTTTCAAGGGTTTAAACCAAAACAGAACCTGCTCTGTTTAAAGTTTTAAAACAAGTTTTAAAATGTAAACTAAAAATTTAAACTAAGTTTAAATCTGAATTTGGATCTGAATTCAAGAAATTTGAATCTGAGTTTGAAATAATTTTAAATTTAGTTTTAACAACCTTTTTAAATATAAAAAGAATATTGGTTTTGAATTTAAACTGGAAGTTTAAATTTAAATTATAGTCTTTAAAATAAGTTTGAATCTGAAATTTAAAATTTGGAATTTGGTTTGAATTTCAGTTTTAGAATAAAATGAAGTCTTTAAATTTAAATTGTTTAACTACTTTAAAATTGGTTAAGTGATTTGGAATTTAAAATGAAGTTAAATATAAGTAAGTTTTTGAATGTAAGTAACTTGGAATTAAAATTCAAACATGTATTCAAGTTTAGAATAAAATGAAGTTTTTAGATAAAATAATAATTTAAACAACTTTGAATGTCATAGTGTATTTTTAATTGATTTAAATTTTAAAAATGAATTGGGTTTTAAAACTTTTAAACCTCTTTTATAAAATGAATAATCCTTTAACTTGTGAGATACTTTGTTTAAGTTAAATTTGTAACCATTTTAAATCCTAAATTTAAAATGAAATTAAAATTAAAATTTGGAAGTAAATTGTTTTCAAATGCTTTATTTAAATAAGAGATGTTTTATCTTAAAAATAAATAAATGAAATTTAATGATTTAAGTTAATTAATCAAGTAATTAATAAATAATTAAATGAAAATACTAATCACTTAGTAAAAGTAATTAAGAGGAGATAACTAAAGATTAAGGATTGATAAATCAAATATTTGAGGTTAATTACTTTAAAGTCAAATTAATGAATTAATTAATGTGGTAAATTTATTAAGATAATTGAATCAAGAAAAATAAATTAAGGTTAATTAACTTAAAAATGATGGAGAAAACATTATTAATTAAGGAGTAATTAATTGTTGAAATTAATTAAGGAATAATAAATCTATTTATTAGGGACAAATAATTTTAACTAAGATTTAATTAACCGATAATTAAAAGTTTATTAGTTAAAGTAATTAATTGAGGAATAAGTAATTAAGATTAATTGATTACAATTAAAGGATAATTAATTAAGATAATTAATAAATGATTAATAAATGAAGATGGTTAAGACTTAATTTATTTTAGTTAATGATAATTGATCATTGGTTTAAAGATTTCAAATAAAAGTGATTATGAGGGTAATAAATTTATAACGACACGGTTTATTCATCTTAATTAAAGATGTTTGATTGTTATTGGATGTTCTGTGATGGATTGATATATTTGATACGTGATGTGATGCTATGTGATGTTTGTGCTAAGCTGTCATATCTGTGATATATATATATATATATATATATTGTTATGCAAACTCTTTGACCCGTAGAATGACATTTGAATTTCGATGCGACAGGGAGTCGGATTCCATTTGGTTATCCGAAACCCACATCGAATTGTAATAATTGAATCTGTGATGATTGATGATGTTGTGCACTATTGTGTAAAACCCCTGGACCACACTATACACACACAAATATGGGTTGCACGTGGAAATTTGGTTAAGTCACAGATTTTTGAAATTGTTTTAAAATTGATTTTTTTCCAAAATAGTTTTGGAATTAGAATTGAAGCTTTTGAAAATGAGTTTTAAAAAATAAAAAGTTATTTGAATAACTTGATTGAGTTTTGAAATTTAAATAATTGGATTTAAATTTGAATTCAATATTTGAAATTGAATTCTATGACTTGGAAACTAGGGTTTAAAAAGTTATTCAACTTACAAATGGGTTATATGGTTTTAAAACATTTTTCAAGGTGATGTTTTGAAATTTAAATTCAACTCAAGATTTCAACTTATATAAATTAGATTTGCTTTCTCATAAGAAATGGACTTTCAAGTTGTGTTAAAAGGATTTTCAAGTCTAAAAGGAAAATTGTTTTCCAAGTTTTAGATAAATCTTTGGAAATGTGTTTTGAAAGCTATAAATCTTAATTTTAAAGATTTAATTGGGTTAATCCAATTTAATGGGAATTGTTTTGAAATCTATGAGTAGATCTTTGTGAAACCGGGTGAAACTTTGTGAAATAAATTTTTTTTGTTTAAAGATTTAAAGATGGTAATTTGTTTAACCATTTGAAAGAAAAGTTTTGGATGTTATAAGTTGTGACTTAGCTAAAATCGCATATCCATATGTTTTAAAATATGGCGCTTACTATTCGGATTAGCCGGGAGAGGACCTTGTGTCATATAACCCATTCCGAATAGTGATACGACGTTATGGATAGCATTTGAAGACCGGTGTTGAAGACCGGGTGTCTTCGAGAACGTTAGGATAACCTATCGATTGTCTCTGCATCGAGTAGCTACGGTATAGAGATTCCCTTAGTGATGGGAAGTCCGATCGGGATTGTGGATACCCGGATTTGCAAGGGCTTCTTCGGAAGTGCCTTCGGTTCTGTTCGAACCCGGAACAGACTTGTATGGTTGTATGTCCGACATTACACTTTGAGATGTTAACTGATCTCTATCAAATACATTTCTGCTTGGTGGCGGAGGATTTATTCTCTTAGCTTAACACCCTTCTCTGAGACGTACGAGCTCAGAGGTTATGTAGTTGATATTTATCGGTGATATATTCCCAATTTGGTAATGTGGCATACTGAGTGCTGCTGTGTGATGATCATTGGTTGATCATTTGTGATATGATCATTTGTTTGATCATTTATCTTTGTGATCATTGCTTTGGTCATCTGTTGACCCAAAGCATGGCTTTGTTGCACAAAGCATAGCTTTGTGGACGAGACTGCATCAGGACCTCACACCCCGGAAATGGTCGAAACAGGAAAGATGCGGCAATGTTATGAGGGTCGCTCCCTTTAGGGTGTGTCATTCCCTTCTGGTAAAGGGTGGTATCATGGTATGGAGCCCAGGTACTTACCTATGTGGATACTGCAGATCTATTACTTTGTGATACTTTGTGGTTGTTGTTGCGAGCGCTCGGATAAAGGTCCCAAAGGACCGGGGGATGGCATATTCGTGTAGTAGTTACCTAGTTACAGAGGTAACCCGGCCTTGTGTTGGTAGAGATCTAACCGTAACGTTAGTTCTCGGGACGTCCCGCCAGAGGCGATCCCATAGACAGTAGGAAGTTCCTTAGCCTGACCATTTGTTGGAAATCCAATCAAAACAATACGAGCCCTGTACGGTTTTAGTTGTATAACCTGCCATGGAATGTGGCGGTAACCTGCTATTGAACATGGTAGCTATAGTAGGCATACGACGAAATGTCGTATGTTGGCTAGGATTTATATTTTACTTTCGAAATGGTTTTTTCCACACTTTGCACTTATAGTAATAATATCAAAGAAATTTCTCGTATTAAGCATATTTGACTATCATAAGGAGAAATCTCCTCCAATTCTGCGTTTGCATTGTGTGTGTGGCGGGAGGCCTTATGGTAGTTTCATTTTCCAAAAAGCATTGCGGATTTCAAATTTAAATTCTTTTGTTTGTTTTAAAAGACCAAATGTTTTTGTTTGCTCATACCAGTCCCACGACTGACCTGGAGTTTATTGTTCCTTTCCTAAACTCTGGGTGCCCACTATTTTCCCACACGGGCAGTCTAGAGTTGGGTTTTCAGATAATCTATGGTAGGTGTAGATTCGATAGCTTTCAGCCTTAGGATTTGGCAATCGCATTTTGGATCGAGTTGCTTCTCTTCATCTTGATTTTGGAGTTTGAGCTATTTCTGGGTTGGTGCTTTGGAGATGGAGATTACTGATACTGGAGTTCTTCCTTGAAGACCTACTGGAGATTTTGTTCCGCTGCTGTGTTATCTTTTTATTTCCGCTGCTACTCTTTGTATCTCTGATGTATGTTGATATCTATTGTATCATCTGTTGTATCATATGATATCTGATATTGTATCAAATGTTGTATATTGATATATGCTATTCTTTTCTTCCGCTGTGTTATTTACTTAATGTGTTATAAGCTCCGGCACGACTCGAATTTCGACGTTTGAATCTGCGGCATTCAAGTACAGTGGAGTACGGATGTCGATTTTCGAACGCGAAAAATACGAATCGTTACAAAATCTCTCTGCTTTGAGAAACATGACCATTTACTCGAGTTCGGCCCTGGGAAAAATCAATCTTTCCCAAACCTTCTTCTTTTGTTCTTTCCTTCTTTCCTTTAATAGCTTGCACAGAAAAAGCATGCACACACGAATGTGCACGTGTACGATGCCTTAGTTCATCAGTTCCTACCGACGACCCCCTTCCCAGTCTCACTCGGCCCTGTGCCTAAGATCATTGCCTGGAACATCAACGGTGGTCGCTCATTCGAAAACAAACACCTTACCTAAACAGAAACTTGGAACGGAAAAAAGAAAAAAAAAACGATTTCCAAATCTCGTCTCGACCCACCACTTTAGTAAACCATCGATCATCAGACTTCGGTCAGAACGTCCCCACTCCTTTATCCACCGACACCCCCTTAAGCGATCATTCATCGCTTCACAATCACCTCGCCGTGGCCCAACGAACTTAGAAATAGACAGTCCTCTCCTAAACCCTAAATCATGATCGACAAGACATTGCATCCAATAGAAAAATCATCTAGCATTTTTCTAGGCTTCACCAACCCCTGACAATCATCCCACATAAATCACGAATCCCAATATCCTCCAGATCTCCGAAAATCGACAGTTTACCCCAAACTGTTCAACCTAATATAACTTGCGATTTACAGATCTAAAAATTATGATTTAACTTTAAAAATCATCAATTCCGATAACAAACCAGAGTGTATATTTGAAACATTCAATTGTTACGATCAAAATTTTGATACTTTAAATCTACTGCTCTTCTTCCCTTATATTTCAACTACCATAAATTTTCTTACCGGAGGTTTTTTTTTAATTCCATCATCTTGTTTCTACGAACAAAATTTGTTTATAAATCGAAGTATAAAAAGTAACAGAGAGAGGAATATGAATTTCTGATCAAGTTTGTATCCTATATACCAATAACAACATCACTCTGCATACAAACATATACATCCCTATGTTCAGATACTTATATACATACAACATATATTAAACAATCATGCAACGATTTGTCATGAATTACTTCAGATATTAAATTGCATGCATTCGATTTTTAAACAAAATAAAAACTTGAATGTGATGATTTTACTCACAAGCATAAATGTCAAAAAAGATTTAAGCATTTAATAAGGGTAGTAGATTACTCACCTGAAAAAATGAAATAGAGTATAGGTTTTGGCCTCGAATGATTTTGACCTGATACTTGATTCGATGATGATCAACTAGCTTTGAATTTTGATTTTAAAGTTGCTTGATTTGGTTATTGAACTGTTATTTAATCATGTTGGATTTTAGCTTGCATCAGGCTAAGGATTTTGCAAGAGTTTAATGTTGTTTACAGGCTATCTCCTCTGGTTTGTAAAATTTGTACAGGTTTGGTTCCTTCTTCTCTGATCTAAATTTTGAGACTGCTGCTTTAATCTTGAAATTGAACTGATCTTTGTTTTAATCTTGTTTCGAGGTTTTTGATGCTTCCCAAGGAAATGATGTCTGGATTTTATTCTTATTATTTTTCAAATACATGTAAAAAAAAACATGTTTTGCCACTTGTCTATTTCATGTAGTCTTTATCTTACAAAAGCTTAATGCTTATTTTAAATGTTTGCATTTGTAAATTTTGTATAAATTTATGTTTTCATACTGTATTTATATTTTAAGTTTAATATTTTTATACATATACAATTTGTACATATATTTAAAGAAAGTATGAATCTTATTAAGTTCTATTTTGAACTTGAGCTTTAATACTTTAACAAGTAAATATATATACACATACTATCTTTATTGTTGTAAAAATATAAAAAAAATATAACTTAAAAATAAATTTTACAAACAAATAAAATAATAGTTATGGAATATTATTTTGAATTTAAACCATAGCTAACCATTGACAATATATATACACACACACACGCACGCATTATAGTGGAAAACATATTTATTTGTAAAAGATAAATTATGCCAAATTGAATAATTATTAGAAAATCATTAAACAAATATCATCAAATTCCAATAGTTAGATCAGGAGATTATCAAACGAACATTTATCCTGATATTTAAAATTCGACATTTATTAAAGTTCTAATTTATCTATATATCAAGATATATATATATATATATATATGTATATACCAGAATTTTATTTGTTCAATTTACAAATTATTTTATTTTATTTTATTTTTATAGAGAACTAGTTAATTATCCAATTACCGGACGTTCCAATATCCGGATTATCACATTCCTTCCCCCTTTGAATCTTTTCGTCCTCGAAAAGGAACGAAACCAGAATTTATTCGATACTTAAAATCAGATAAATTTATTCTTTGATCATTTTTTTTGAAACACTTTTAAAACCTATATATTATTGCCAAAATTATTTTATAAAAATACTTTTTATAACTCGATGTTTCAACAAGTCCATCCTCGTTCTCATAGAAATTCGGTCATACGTTGATCAGGGGTAAGACCGAAGACCTATAAGTACTTAGTAAAACTGTTTTCAATACCCAGTGAAAATACTTGAAAAATAATTTTACTGAAAATATAGAAGACGTTTTTTGAAAATAGATAAAATATCTTTGGTGAGAATGCTCTGGAAATCATCACCCTCATCCATGGTCGTGGTTACATCCTGGGTTACGTTCCCATCGCAGCAAAAGTCCATGTAACTGTAGGCACTCCGCGCCCCTCGATTACGCCATGGAACCCACAACAGATCGTAGTTACATTCCAGGGTTACGTTGCCATCACATCAAAAGTCCATGTAACTGTTGGCTCTCAGTGGCACACACGATTTTCGTTGTCAAAATAAAACTTCTCCACTCCTACATACGTCGCAGTCTACCGATATAAAATCAAACGCAGACTGTTGGCTCTCAGCGGCACACACGACTTTCGCTATGTTACCATAGGTCGCAGTCTACCGATATAAAATCAAATGCAGACTGTTGGCACTCAACTGCGCACACGACTTTCGCTATGTTAGCATAGGTCGCAGTCTACCGATATAAAATCAAACGCAGACTGTTGGCTCTCAGTAGCATACATGACTTTTGCGATGTTACCATAGGTCGCAGTCTATCGATATAATGCTCGGGTCGCTATGTTACTTTGATGTAATGCTCAGGTCAGACTGATTATTACATATTTTCAGGTAAGGTCGTTTTGGAGCTTCGGAGGCGAGCTGGATGGTAAGAACGTATAGAGTGTTTTCCGCTGTATAATATTGTTGTGTATCTGTGACATGATGATTGAGTATATTCAATGTCTATATATGTGTAACTCTGGTATATTAAAGTGTAATTTGACAAGTATAGTTTTCCTTTGTATAACTATTATTTATGTGATATTATATTTTGATCCGCTGCGAATGTGAGGTTTCTGTGACTCGTTCTGTTTCTTCTTCTTTCTCTTTTCTTCTTTTCTGAACTATCTGGAATTTTCGAGATCGAAATTTCTGGGACGTTACACTTTCTTTTACTCCTTAATTTATTACCTTATTCATATATCGCACTGTATTTATAATTAATACGATAACTTATAATTGATTGCATATTATCATATTTGTTAATGTTGTAACAGAGGTTATTTGTTTATTAATTATACTTATACTTTATATATATATGTGCGCGTGTGTGTTTAATGGTTAAACATGATTATTTATATTTATATTATAAATTTTAGTTTCTACATTTAGGGATTTTTGGAAATACGCTTATGTGTAAAATTCCTAGAATTATATATATATATATTTCTACATTTTAGTGCAGTGGAATCATATGTTTACCAAAAAAGAAAATGTTACCATTGCAAGTTTCCACAAAATATAAAAAATGCGATTGTTCTATGTTTCTAATTATAAAGAATTATCTCTCTTTATTTTTATTGAAATTGATAATTCAAACTATGAAAAAACATTCTTACTTTGCGCATCTCCTTCCTTTGGATATATGAATAATCCTTGTTATTTCAAACGACGTATTTTTCATATATAACTATGAAGTTGGACGATTTATGAAAATTCAGATTGCAATCAATATGACTTGACTGTACATTCTGCAAATCCAATGAATTAAATGAAAATGTAAATCCCAAATCAAATTAAAGCAGCTCCAATTGATGATTATCAATTTTAAAAATTTACAACCCAAATCAAAAATATAGAATTAACTATGTAATTCTATCAATATATATTTCATAAATTTTATTGATTATTCTGCCTAACTTCTAGATCTATGTACATATATATCATTTCATCTAAGTTAAACAATTTTTGAATATGTAGACAAGGATTTCAAGTTAGATTCATTTATTTAAACCTACAATTCAATGGTTTTTCACATATTTATAATAATAAAAGTGTACCATCCTGCCTTTTTGGAAGCTTTAAGCAAACACATATGCCAACTAAAACCATACAGAAGGGCGGTGTAACGACACCATTTTTCGACATCTGAAAATCGACATCAATACGCCCACTGTATCAAATGTCGAACAATCGAATGATGGAAAACCGAACCATTAGAGTTAAAGAAGAAGGAGGTAGAAGAAGAAATAGAAAACAATATCAGAATCACACAATCACAGCGGAACAATATATAATAGATAAATGACTAATCTTTAAACAAAAGAACTATATCTATTTATACATTACATCATCAGAGTACCACAAAATTCATAACACACAACTGAATAGTTATCATAATCTGTCCTCACAAAACTGACTATGCAAACTCAACGGAGTATTCATCAAATACATGTGATACGTCTCACCATCCAGCTCGTCTCTTGAGCTCCATGGCAGTCCATCTAGAATCCGTACTCTATAATAGTCGATCTAACCTGAGCATTATAGTTAAATAACACCCAAGTCAGTCTAGAAAATGAGCGAGAGAAAACACACTTAATTGGGTTATTAAAGTTTTCGAAAATCCTTTGAAAATAAAGGTATCTCGTAAGACCGTGCCATAAATAAACATGTCGGGTTTTTACAAATACTTGTTCGATAGCCGAAATGGTTACATTCATTAAATTCCAACAATGCTAGGTTCTACAAACAAAACCGTAAAGGCACGTAGGGAGAATGGATTTCCATCAATGGCAGGGCTGTTGGGGTACCGCCCGTCACAGTATGTGGTCTACATCACCATACCAAGGATCCACCATGATCCCCTGCATCACAAGAGCGGAACTACCCCTTACTGGATAGTTCGAATAAGATCACCCCGCGGTTGGATTCAATAACCGCCCACACAGCCGAAATAAAAGGGACCTCTAGACAGGGGTGACTTTACCCTAATTGGTTGCTAGCCACTTGCCTTGTTTGCACCTCCCCTGTTTTAGCCATTCCCGGTTGATGAGGCCCGAAGCTATGCGTTACCTTTTTAGCACACAATCACTTAGAATGCTCATCGTCCTCCTGACAATGTTCTGAAAGCATTCATCAATACAAGTCCATTTCGGGTTCGAACGGAACCGAAGGCACTATTCCTACTACATCCATTATGGAATCACCCTTAGGATTAGTAGCGATTAGCCCTTGCACTTCACTGCTCCATCTTCGACTCCAAGCTCTTGTCTTCATGTCGAAAATGTTCAAATCGGACGAAGTGGGTTTCAGAAAATTAATCCTCATCCCGGTCTCTTCGAAACGATCAACAAATTGGCCAATATTGATAGTCGATTATTTAACAATCAATTAGCATCCACAAACAATCATCATACTTTAAATAATTTTCCAAATTATTTATTCCAAAATAATTTCGCAAGATATTTTTTTCTATGCTTCAACCCTTTGAAAACCGTTTTCAAATCACTTTTCTCTCGCGGAACAAATTGTCAAATATTGTTTATTCCCACTGAAAATCACCTAGTGTAAATACTTTAGATTTTAAAATAATTTAAATTACTTTATCCAAAATATATATTTTATAACACACAAAATAAAAATAATTTAAAACACTTTGTATAAAATACTAACAATGAAATTTTCTAAAAATTCTCAAGTAAAAACATAAGCCAAAAAAATTTTTAAAATAAAAATAAAAATAATGAAATTCAATACAAGTTCTCAAATAAAAACTTTAGCCTACTATCTTTAAAATAAAACTACTTTATAAAATATAAATATTAATAATTATATTTATAAATAATAATACGAATTAACCTTTCAAAATAATTGCTACTATAACTAATGTAATAAATATTTACCTTTAAAATTTTAAGCAACTTAAATAATTATTTCTCAAAACATTCTTTTTAAACCACTTTAAATCTTTTACTTCTACTTAAAAAATCTACTTCGAAAACATACTTGGCTTTTTAGGAAAATACACTTCCCATTCCAAAATAATCCATCTAATCCTTTATAAATCCTGCTCGATTTTCCAATTTAATTTACATCCCAATCCCGTAAATTTCCTTTAACACTTTAAAAATAAAACCACTTTTTATTTTTAAAACACGTTTCCCATTTCCTTATAAATTTCCACCATGAAATTATACTTTCAAGTTTATCCACTGATAAATATTTCACTTTATTTATAAACCTATTTTATAAATTCCATAATCTCATTCTCCTTTAATCACAGTTTCAACACTTAGTCGGTTTTCAAATCAATTTCCAAACCAACTCTATTTAAAATAAATTCCTGTACTTATCCAAATTTATTTCAAAATCCATTAATTCCATATTCACCCCTTTATTAAGATTTAAATTCTTATTTGAATCTGGAATATCAATTTCATCCTTTATTTCAAATTTCTTCCTTTATTTCTTCCAAAGTTTTAAATCCTGAATTTAAAATAAATCCTTTAATTCTTTAACAATATAACTTAAATCCTTAAATTTCATTTATCCCCGTTTATCCAAAAATTTATTTTCCATACCCAGAATTATTTGATAGGATTTTAAATTAAACTTTTATTCTGTTTCCAAATTCATCCAAATTCACTATAACTATTTTACTTAGAAATCTTCTCTTTTAATTCCCTTCAAAAATCAAATCTTTATCTTTTGATATCTCAATATACCCAGATTATATTCAGTCAAACTATAGCATTCAATATTTTCAGTTTCGAAAACAATCTATCATAGATCATTAAATACAACATATCACAGAAAATGAAATAAATTTCAATACTTTGAAGAATCCAGTTAGATCGTTCCAACCTGTTTCCCTGCATCCACAGATATTAGCACAACATAAAAATATCAATCTCACTTCAAGGTGGGATATCGCGTTATAAAGGGTCATCCGCTATAATGCAGGGAGCATAGGATCTCATCCGCTATATAACGCGGGAATATAAATCACTCCAATATATATATATATATATATATATATATATATATATATATATATATATATATATATATATATATATATATATAGGCGCGCGCGCACACACACTACTATGTATAATATCACATCCAAAAAATTCAATTATTCAACCAATAATTTAAATTTAACTATCTTAATTAAAATGGTCATCCAAAGGAGTGAGATTAACTCACCTTTGCCCTTTGATTTGCAATCCGATCCATACTGGTTATTTCCTTCATGATTTTAGACCTTGTACAAACATTATAGGATTTACTAATATTTTGAAAAAAAATCGAACAATTTAATTATCATTTAATAAAATTTACTTAACTAAGTTTTTAAATTAAACCAATAATTTTCTATTGAAAAATCTAAAATAATTAAATAAGTTTATTAAAAAAATAAATCTCTCAAGTACATTTTTTTATTTTGAAACTACTTATACCTATATATATATATTTATTAAATTCTAATAAAATAAATTTCCTTTCCAAACTTATATACATATACTAAATTAAAAACAGAACTGCTTTAAATTTCCTATATATATAAACTGAAAATGGTATCCTGATATATATCTTACCGTATATTGTTCCTCTGCACGTATTCATATGTGTTTTTAAACCTTAAATTGAAACCTATACCTGCTGCCCTTACGAACCCAAGCCCTACCTAAATCGACGTCGGCCGGCCGTGAGCTGTCGAGCACGAAAACCCCATTGCCACGACTTCCCTTCGACATCGCAACCCTAGCGTATCTCTCGTTGAACCACCACGCCTGGCCTTTAATGCTGCCGCCGCCACCTGCGAATATCACCATCTGACGCTGCGACCTCCCTTAGCCCCCTTTCTCTTCCATTCAATTCCATCATGCTCAGCTTCGAGCCAAGCCTCGCGACGACTTCGACTTGGATTTAGGCATTTTTTTGAAGAATGAAAAAAAGGAGGTTTCGAATTGAGGTAATGAAAAAGGATAGAACTCGGAAATTTTGTTCGGCCATTAATATTTTGAGTTCAATTTTATTTCTGTTTGAAGAGAACTCGGTTGTTCGATTTATTTACTTTCTTTATTTTTCAAAAGAGACGGTGTTTCACGAAGAAGGGCACGTGTTTAAAATTTCTCTACGTGTCAATTGCTACAATGCTTCGATGCATTAATATTATTTATATTTAAATTCAAATTTTAAATTTTCGTGAAATCGTAGCTTAAAATTTTTACGTCCTATCGAGGCGTATCGCCAGGCATTTATAATGTTATACCCCTATTCTGAACGCAATGGAAAAGGTTTCGAGTCCTAATTCGATCGTATGGAGAAGATAGCTTTTTGGACCTAGTTATTATATTAATTTCCGATATAGATTTTAACGCGTTTATCCACCGTACAACCAAACGATTACTCCAAACACTACGAAAATTGAAATTAGATAATAATATACTATTACAAATCTAATGGAACTAATTTCGTCGAATTTCGAGACTGTGCATCGAAAGTCTACTTTTAAATTCAATTTAAACTATATATTTTTAAAACTAAACAAACCACTTTTAAATTCGATTTTAAAACTTCTATTATCTTCAGTATTAGTAATATAAATTTCATAAGCCTTTGATATATTTTAATTAAGTTTAAAATTCAATATTTAATATTTTGCACAATTCCCGGTAATTTAATTTAATTAATTTAATTATCAAATAAATAGAGATCTTCGAAATTCAAGCTAAACTAACTTTCAAATATTTAAAATCAATTAAATATTCCAATTTCAAACATCCAGAAATTCCGGGTCATCACATTCCTCCACCTTTAAAAGAATTTCATCCCCAAAATTACTAGTTAAGAAGAATGGTCCAATACCCGCTTACTATTATCCCAAACCAAACAGTTTTGAACAATTTTCCAAACAATCTCTTTTTCCTTATTAAAGACACACCATCACTCTCACAACTTCCAAAACTCTACCATATGTTCTAAACTATGTTACTTAGTCCATAATTCAAATTTAAATTTGAAATCAAACTTTAATATCAAAATTTTCTCAAAAATTTCCTAACTCACTAAATGTTCAAAAAATTCGCCAACGTTACCTTTGCGCGGCTAGCTCGGTACAACTACAAAATGCCTCTACGGGCCTCCAGATTTCAAAAGAAAAACAAAAGCCAAGTGGATAGACCAGAAAATCATCAAATTTCATATAGAAATTTAAATATACCTTTTTTCAAGCAATTTAATTTATCTTATGAATTTGAAACACCAATTCCCTTTCCTTTATAACACTTGTATCCTACTTAACAATATTATCCAATCACAGAATTCAAAATCATTTTATTCACTTCTTTACAAAATTTTCAATATCTATTACATTCAAGTCCGTACGATGTACACATATCATCCATCCACAATACCGAATTCGGTCGGTCACTCAGTCACACAATTTCATTTCCGAACTAGTATCGTTCATCCGACACTCTAGTGCGGACTCAGATCTGGTTTCTTGATCGGAAACCATCACTCTCCTTACATAGCCATACTTAGATTTATTTCCTCAGCATTCACTTTTTTATTTAACTTGGTTTAGTTACATTTTTATTTAATCCAACTTTCAAGCTTCTATAAGTTCTCCAATTTATTTACCTTCTATTGGCTAACTTCTTTTAATTCACTTCAATTAATTAGCTTACCTTCCAGCTTATTTTGTTTTCACACTTACTTTTATTTACTTTTTACAAGTTAATTCCATTCCAGGCAATTTCCAAACTTATAAGTTTCCAAACCTGTTTATAATCCATAAACATTTTTAGTTAAACTTTTAGAGTTTAAACTCATTACTTAAACATTTTAATTAAACTCCAGAGTCTTTAACAGTTACCCAACATTTCAAAATCATTTTTGTAATCGATTATATACAGAAACCGAATTATTCCTTTGTATCCAAAATCAATCCCAATTTTGCAACAAATACCAATTCAAAATATTCAGGCAGCAATTTCTCCCTTGGAAACTAGAAAATGAACATCGATGATGCTGCAATCATCACCGAAGTTATTTTCTAATGATCGAAGAGAGTTTAGGGCTTTATCTCTTTAAAACCCTTCAAATAGTTTTAAATTCCAAATCTCACCGGATTTCAAATCCAATTCAAATTTATTTCTCAAATAATATCACTATTATTTCTCCAAAACCTTTCGAAACCATTTTCAAACACGAAGGAATTTTAAACCTTTCCCAAAATTCCAAATTCCAAATCCTTTCAATTCATATTCAACTATTACTCTAAAATTTTTATTTCTTTTTCAATTATAAATCACATTTAAAATTCTCATTTACAAATCCCATTTTGTTATATAAATTTATTCCTTTAGTTATAATTTTAATCCCTAGTTCAATTTCCGCACAACAATGATAATAATTTAAAATTATCACTTCCTAACAACCAAGCAACCATATATAACTTCAATAATTTACGAAAAATTATTCCTTATATATACAAAAATAATTTGTGCAAAATTATTTCATTTACTCTATTTTAAAATAATACTGTGTCAGTTTATTTGTTTAAGAGTTTAGAAATCCCTATCGATACAGTTGGCCAGACTTCACCGACCAGAATTTATAAACACTCAATCGATATGTCGATACAATTAAAAACAATTTCTATATTCACTAACAAATACGCACTCATATCTGTTAATACACTGAGACTCATTCTAGAGTACTACGGACTCTATTTCCAATGAGTACTCCCCACCAGTGCCAAGGTTCTCACTTAACCATCAACGCTGATACCAATCTGTAACGACCCGATTTTTCGACGCTCGAAAATAGACATCAATACGTCCACCGTATCAAATGCCATACAATTAAATGTCGAAAAACCGAACCACTAGAGTTAAAGGAGGAGGAGGTAGAAGAAGAAATAGAAAACAATATCAGAATCTCACAATCGCAGCAGAACAATATATAATAGATAAATGACTAATCTTTAAACAATAGAAATATATCAGTTTATACATTACATCATCAGAGTACAACAAAATTCATAACACACAACTGGACAGTTATCATAACCTATCCTCACAAAACTGACTATGCAGTTAATCAAACTCAGTGGAATATTCATCAAATACATGTGATTACGTCTCGCCATCCAGCTCGTCTCTTGAGCTCTATAGTAGTCCATCCATAATCTGTACTCTATAATACTCGGTCTAACCCCAGCATTATAGTTAAATAACACCCAAGAAAGTCTAGAAAATTAGCGTGAGTAAACATACTCAATTGTGTTGTTAAAGTTTTCGAAAATCCTTTGAAAATAAAGGTATCTCATAAGGCCACGCTATAAATAAACATGTCGGGTTTTTACCTCACGAGAATCAAAACATTTCTTATCAAATCCTGTGATATTATAATAGTGTCTATATAAAAATACTTATTCAAATAGCCGAAATTGTTACATTCACTAAATTCCAGCAATACTAGGTTCTACAAACAAAATCGTAAAGGCACTTAGGGAGAATGGATTTCCATCAATGGCAGGGCTACTGGGGTACCGCCCGTCACAGTACGTGGCCTAGATCATAGTACCGAGGATCCACCCGGATCCCTTGCATCACAAGACCGGAGCTACACTTTACTGGATAGTCCGAATAAGATTATCCCACGGTTGGGATCAGCAACCGCCCACACAGCCGAAATAAAAGGGACCTCCAGACAGGGGTGACCTTACCCTAATTGGTCGTTAGCCACTTAGCCTTGTGTGCATCTCCCCTGTTTTAGCCATTCTCGGTTGATGAGTCCGGAAGCTATGCGTTACCCTTTTAGCAAATAATCACTTAGAATGTTCATCGTCTTCCTGACGATGTTCTGAAAGCATTCATCAATACAAGTCCGTTTCGGGTTCGAACGGAACCAAAGGCACTATTCCTATTACATCCATTTTAGAATCACCCTCAGGATTAGTAGCGATTAGCCCTTGCACTTCACTACTCCATCTTCGACTCCAAGCTCTTGTCTTCTTCACGAAAACATTCAAACCGGATCGAACTGGGTTTCGGGAAATTAATCTCGATCCCGGTCTCTTCGAAACGACCAACAAATTGGCCAATATTGATAGTCGGTTATTTAACTATCAATTAACATCCACAAACAATCATCAGACTTTAAATAATTTTCCAAAATATTTATTCCAAAATATCTTCGCACGATTATTTTCTCTACACTTCAACCCTTTGAAAATAGTTTTCAACTCACTTTTCTCTCGCGGAACAAATTTCCGAATATTGTTTATTCCCACTGAAAATCACAAAGTCTAAATACTTTAGATTTTAAAATAATTTAAATTACTTTATCCAGAATATATATTTTAAAACACTTAAAATAAAAACTATTTAAAGCACTTTATTTAAAATACTAACTATGAAATTTTCTAAAAATTCTCGAATAAAAACATAAGCCTAAACAAATTTTAAAATAAAAATAAAATTTTTGAAATTCTATACAAGTTCTCAAATAAAAACTTCAGCCTACTATCTTTAAAATAAAACTACTTATAGAATATAAATATTAATAATTATCTTTTTAAATCATAATACCAATTAACCTTTCAAAATAATTACTACTACAACTAATTTAATAAATATTTACCTTTAAAATTTTAAACAACTTAAATAATTATTTCTCAAAACATTCTTTTTAAATAACTTTAAAACTTTTACTTCTAATTAAAAATCTGCTTTGAAAACATACTTGGCTTTTTAGGAAAATACACTTAACATTCCAAAATAGTCCATCTAATCCTTTATAAATCCTGCTTGATTTTCCAACTTAATTTACGTCCCAATCCCGCAAATTTCCTTTAACACTTTAAAAATAAAACCACTTTTTATTTTTGAAAAATGTTTCCCATTTCCTTATAAATTTCCACCGTGAATTTATACTTTCAAATTTATCTACTGATAAATATTTCACTTTATTTATAAACCAAGTTTATAAATTCCATAATCTCATTCTCCTTTAATCGCTGTTTCAACACTTAGTCGGTTTTCAAATCAATTTCCGAAACCAACTCTATTTAAAATAAATTCCTTTACTTATCCAAATTAATTTCAAAACCCATTAATTCCATATTCACCCCTTTATTAAGATTTAAATTCTTATTTAAACCTTAAATATCAATTTCATTCTTTATTTCAAATTTCTCCATTTATTTCTTCCAACAATATAAATCCTGAATTTAAAATAAATCCTTTAATTCTTTAACAATATAACTTAAATCCTTAAATTTCATTTATCCCCATTTATCCAAAAATCTCTTTTCCATTACCGGAATTATTTGATAGGATTTTAAATCTAACTTTTATTCTTTTTCCAAATTCAACCAAATTCACTGTAATTATTTTACTTAGAAATCCTCTCTTTTAATTTCCTTAAAAAATCAAATCTTTATATTTTTGATATCACAATATACCCAGAATATATTCAGTCAAACCAAACATTCAGTATTTTCAATTTCTTACATAATCCATCATAAATCATTAAATACAACATATCACAGAATATGAAATAAATTTCAATATTTTGAGGAATCCAGTTGGATCCCTCCAACCTGTTCCCCTACGTCCACAGATATTAGCATAATATAAAAATACCAATCCCACTTCGAGGTGGGATATCGCGGTATAAATGGTCATTCGCTATTATGCGGGGCGCATAGGTTCTCATCCGCTATATAATGCAGGAATATCAGTGACTCCAATATATATATATATATATATATATATATATATATATATATATATATAATATCACATCCAGATAATTTAATTATTCAACCATTAATTTAAATTTAACTATTTAAAATTAAATGGTCATCCAAATGAGTGAGATTAACTCACCTTTGTCCTTTGATTTGCAATCCGATCCATACTGGTTATTTCCTTCTTGATTTTAGACCTTGTACAAACATTATAGGATTTATTAATATTTTAAAAAAAATCGGACAATTTAATTATCATTTAATTAAATTTACTTAACTAAATTTTTACATTAAATTAATAATTTTCTAATGAAAAATCTAAAATAATTAAATAAGTTTATTAAACAAATAAATCTCTCGAATACATTTTTTTTCTTTTGAACTTACTTAACCTTTATATATATATATATTAAATTCTAATAAAATAAATTTCCTTTCCCAACTTATATAAATATACTAAATTAAAAACAAAACTGGTTTAAATTTCCTTTTCTGTTTTTACACACACACACACATATATATATCCATATTTATATATATAAATTGAAAATGGTCTGCTGATATATATCTTACTGTATATTGTTCCTCCGTACATATTCATATATGTGTTTTTAAACCTTGAATTGAAACCTATACATGTTGCCCTCACGAACCCAAGCCCTACCTAAATCGACAGCGACCGACCCCGAGCTGTCGAGCATGAAAACCCCATTGCCACGTCTTTCCCTCGACCTCGCAACCCCAGCGTATCTCTCGCCGAACCACCATACCTGCCCTTCAACGCCGCCGCCGCCACCTGCGAATATCACCATCTTACAATGCGATCTCCCTTAGCCCCCCTTGCTTTTCCGTTCGATTCCATCGTTCTCGGGTTCGAGCCAAGCCTCGCGACGACTTCGACTTTGATTTGGGCATTTTTTTTGTAGAATGAAAAAAGGGGGTTTCGAATCTCTGTTTGAAGAGAACTCGGCTGTTCGATTTATTTTCTTTCTTTATTTTTTCAAAAGAGACGCATGTTTCACTAAGAAGGGCACGTGTTTAAATTTTCTCTACGTGTTAGTTGCTATAGTGCTTCGATGCATTAATATTATTTATATTTAAATTCAAATTTTAAATTATCTTGAAATCGTAGCTTAAATTTTTTACATCCTATCGAGGCATGCCTCTAGGCGTTTATAATGTTATAGCCCAATTCTGAATGCAATGTAAAAGGTTCCAAGTCCTAATTCAATCGTATGGAGAAGATACCTTTTTGGACCCAGTTACTATATTGAATTTTCGATATAGATTTTAACGCGTTTATCTACCGTACGGCCAAACGATCACTCCAAACACTAGGAAAATTGAAATCCGATACTTATACACTATTACGGATCCATTGGAACTGGTTTTATCAAATTCCAAGATTGTGCCTCAGAAGGCTATTTTTAAATTCAATTTAAACTATATATTTTTAAAACTGAACAAGCCACTTTTAAATTTGATTTTAAAACTTCTATTATCTTCAATTTTAATAATATAAATTTATAAGCCTTTGAAATATTTTTAATAAGTTTAAAACTCAACATTTATTATTTTGCCCAATTCCCGGTAATTAAATTTAATTAACTTAATTATCAAATAATTGGAGATATTTGAAATTCAAGCTAAACTAACTTTCAAATATTTAAAATCAATTAAATATTCCAATTTCAAACATCTATAAATTCCGGGTCCTCACAGGCGGATTGTTATTGGGGTAAATAAGAAAAAGAGAAAGAAATAAAACAAAAACTGAATCTCACAACGGAATGAAAAAATATAATAATCAAATAACAGTTCATGAAGCTGTTTACAAAACATTTGACTATATCTATACAACACAGTATCAGAGTTACACATATCAGAGATAAATAAATAACAGTGCAGTGGAATAGTATGATGCAGTGAGAATAATATAATAATAGTAGGACAAATTCTTGGTCTTCGACCTCGAGAAATAATGTCTTCAAATCCTGAAATGCTCAGGCTGACCCGAGCGAATTGAAAAGACAAAACACTCGAGTCAGAACTAAAAGATCTTATATAAGTTAAATCAACGGTAAATAAATATGAGTGGAATGGCGTTAGAGATGTTTATGGGGTTTAACATCTCCTATCCAGTGTCTTACGTGAGTGTAGTAATTTAAGAGATGCTCGAGATTCACGTCTCCTAAGGATCCATTAAACTATCCACTATGTAGTAAAATACGCTATTATAATAGTGTCTACGGTAAAGTAAAAGTATTAAAAATAGCGTTAAGGCATTAACCATATGCCTCTTAACACATTTTATATATTCCCGTAGTCTATACAGTACCGTAACTCACCCCGTAAACTAGAGGGCTATCATAGGTCACTCCATAGGTATGGTGCAAAACAAACTCGTAAAAGGTGCGCTAGTGCATGTGAAAACGACACATGAGGAAATGCTAGGATAGATATACCATTTGTGAATCCGGACTAATGGTAACACATAGCAGCTACTACCACCCACCTCGAAACACACTCCTAAATCATAATTGAAGGGTGGCCCCCAAAACAATCGCAAATCAGAATATAATATCTAAGAAGTGTGTCCGATAAGAGGAATGACCTCACTTGGCCCGGCGTGGCTCCTAATTTTAGTCACGTCTAAGATGACTCACGGGAGTCAGGGTCACGTCATTCCTCTTACAGAAATCATTCACCAAACTATCCTACTTCGTTTCTAGAATCTCCACCACGTACACAGTTTTTAAAGTGGTTTTCGGATATTGGCAGAGAGTATGACAATATCCGTTCCTGGTCTCTTTAACAACCAATCGCTTATTACACACCGGATGGTTCTTTTACATTTCAAAAGTCAATTCACAATTGATATCAAAAATATCATATTCTCAAAACCATAATACTTTCGAAATCATGTTTACCTTCAAATCATATTCACTTTGAAATCATATTCACTTTGATATCATAGTTTGGAATTATATTTCCTTTCAAATAGTCATAATTTCTTCCATATTCATGTTTCCCAAATAAGGTTAAACCTTACTTCAAAATCATCGTTTTAATTTATTCTCTTTTAAAACAAAGCATTGAATTTGAACACTTCCACTTTACTTAGTCTATAAATTTAGTATAATATCCCGGAATTTTTAACAATATCAATTTAATAATCTGTAGTTAAAATTAAATTGATATTGATAATCTGTTAATAATTATTCAAATAGATTTAATAATCTTCTTCAATAAATATTTAAATTGGTTATTTTATCTTTTGAAAATAATAAATTGATTTCTATTTACAATATAAATATTTGGTTTATATTTTAAATAGATGGGTATTGTTTTAATTTTAATTAGTAATGCATATTTTCTAGTTCAATATTTGTAGTAATTTGGAAAATTTGTTTTATTTAATATTTAAGCTTTTCAAAGTTAAATAAATGATTTTGGTTTAAATTAATAAATGAATCATGCTTTAAAATTATAATATATACATTTTAATTGGAAATTTTGATTTTTATTAGTATTGAGTTTTCAAAAACTATTTCATAAATAAATATATGATTTTAAAATTGATAAGAAAATATTGAAGTGTTTAAATTAAGTTGGCTTGAGTTTTAAATTTAGAATAAATTCAACAAAAGGTTTTATGGTTTAATAAAATGGATATTTTATTTATAAAAATATAATCTCTTGTAAAATGATTTTAATTCAATAATAAGAGATTTATAAAAATAATATTGATAATATATTGACTTTATAAATAAGTTTTGAATAGAATCGTAATTTTTATTTCAAATTGAATTTATATTTATAACTTGATTTGACATTGTTTGGTTTTGAATTTTGTTTGAATTTAAATTCCAAAGTATAAATTTTAATTGTTTTAATTTTAATATGCATAAGTTAATTTGTAAAACATTGTTTGTTTTAATTTCATTTATAAATTCATACACATATCTAATATAAACTAACAAATTTAATCTAAGCTAACACACTTTACATTTGTAAATTTAAATACTAATTATCTTAAAGAAAACAAGTGTTAGATTCATATGCATTCAAATTGACAAGTGTTGTAAAAATTGACTAGTGTAAATTTTAGTTTTTATTTTTCTTTTATTACATTAAATCTGAAATACATTAGTTAAGCTTGCATCTTTATTTCATTCACATTGCATTTTTCATTCTCCTTAATCAAAAGAGAAAAGATCAAACTCATCTTCATATCTATCATAAAGGCCTGCATATACAAATTTATCAAAATCCTAAAATCTGCATATTCTAAAATCAAAAGCATTTTCATTTCCTTAATCAAATGAAGACCAAAATTCATTTTTTTCATATCCACAATCACAAATCTGCATATCCCAAAACCATATTCAAATCTGCATACTCCACTTCTTCAAAATCTAACCCACCTTCATCTAAGAATCAAAATGAAGAGTCTGCATTATTTCTTTCTGCACTCTGTTTCAAACCTGGAATGAATGAAGACCTTTGCATTTCTGTTTGAACCTGGGTTGAATGAACATCTGCATGCATATGGGAAGTTTAGCTACTGCGTTCTTTCTGCATGCAAGTAATTAGGCTGAGATCATGAGCTTTCAAAGTTCAACTCAGACTTTAAACAGAGGAGCAAGCCTGCATATCTTATTTCTACAAATTTCAAATTGATCAATAAAGCTCTGCATTGTTTTAAGGTGAGTAACTTTGAATCTTAAAATTTTAAATGGTTGCATACTAGTTTATTTAAAATGGAATAGCTAAATTCTTATGTTATGAATAACTGTTGTTATGAATATGTATGGTATGCATGCTGTTTTTTTTCTTTTTTAATTGCTTTTCTATTTCTCTGATTTTTCAAGCACTCATAATTTTATTTATATACTTATTGCTAAAATTGTTTCCTGATATAATGAAAATAATAAAGCAAAGTTGTTTTAAGTTAACATTTAAAAGTTTTTAGGAAGTTATATACAGGTTGTTGCCTCTGTAAAACCAGAATCATCATGCATGTTAAAATTTTTCCAAACCCAATCAAATTAATAGTAATTTAGTAATACAAATCAAAAATATAAACTGGAACTTGATTTTTAAATCAAGTAGTAGGATTTTTAAGGGTTTGATTAAGTGGTAGTTTATTCTTGAACCAAAAGTGAATTTGAGCAAAATTCATGTAATCTGTGACTTGAGAAACTTGGAAAATTTTCTGGGCTAAAGAGTAAGGATCATAGATCCATAGAAAAATCAGAAATGAGGATTATATTGGGTTGGATAGTTGTGGTTTGTATTTGAATTTTTAAACCCTAGTTTTAACAAGGTATGAAGGAATCAGGCATTTCAGGAAGATGGATTGACCGAGTGCAGTGATGTTTTGGGAATTGTTGGGTTGGTGGTGGATGAGTTCGAGGCCGGAGTGGCTAGATCTCAGGTGGTCGGAGCAATGCAAACTGGTCGTTGACAGGTTTGAAGTAAAAACCTGAATATGTTTTCCAGGTTTGGAATTTTGAATTCAATTTTTGTTTTCTTAGGTGAATGTTTGATTCGATGGCCAAGGATGGATGCTGGGTTGGTTTCTGTTGTGACGCGACAGACGCTGGCGAACTAGTGTGGCCGGCGACGCCGTGCATATGCACGGTGATGGGATATTACTGATGGGGTTGGCCTGTGTTGGTTTGCTCGAGTAAACATGGTGAGTTACCCAAAGCAAGTAGGTATAAAGCTCGAAGTAAAGCAGTTTTTAACCCGAAGTAGAATTTAGGTTCTCGGGTTGAACCTGAAACTTCCAGGTTTTGAAACCTGTTTTCTTTAAAACTGGGTTTTTAAAAATTTTAAATCTGTAATTTATGTATATAGCAAAGTTTAAGTTCAGATGCAATTCAAGTTTGCATTACTAATTTGAATTCAAATTCCAGTTTTTAAATAAAAATAAAAGTTTAAAAATTTAACTTAATTAACTATTTTATTTTGGGTAAAATAGTTGAAACTTTTAATAATGAAGTTTTTAAAATGTGATTAAGATTTAAGCATTAATTTTAAATCTGGAAATCTAAGCTTAAACCTGAACTCCAGTTTTAAATTTAAAAAGAAGATTTAAATTTGAAAGTTTAAACTAAGAATGAATTGAATTTCTAAAATTTTAAAATGAATTTAACTTCAAATTCTTATGATTTCATTTTAAGTCAAACTTTTGTTTTGACTTGTAATTTTAAATAAGTTTTAAAATTATTTAAAACTTTGATAAGTTTTAGAAATTATTCTATTTTAAACTTGAATTTAAATTGGAACTTGAAGGTAATTTCAAAAGTACTTAGTTTTGAATTAAATTGTTTTAAATCATAATTAAGTTATGTTTTATCTTGAAAACTTAAATTAAGATTTATGTTTTAGAATTTAATTAATAAGGTAATTAAGATCAATTAATTAATTTAATTAATTAATTGAATTTGGAATTAATAATTGATTAATGATTAATCAATTTATAATTAAGGTCATTGATTAAATTATTAATTAATGATACATGAATATTAATTATGTAATTAAGTTTTAAATTAAGGTTAATAAATTTAGTAATTAACTTTAATTAATGAATGACTAAAGATAATTTAAAATGGTAATTAATTTAAGTTAATTACTTTATAAAATAATTAGAAAATGGTTAATGAAGGTCATTAACCAGGATTATTTAACAATTAATTAATATGGTTAATTTTTATAATTAATTAGATTAATTAATTTAATAATAATCAATTATGAATGGTTTGAGTATAATTACTTAGTAAAGTAATTAAGGAATTAATTACTTAATGTAATTAATTTAGTTTAATGAGATTGTTTATTTTTAATTAATTAAGTTTAATTAATTATAAACACTTGAGTTTTATAAATAATTACTTTATGTAATTAAAGTTTTGGAAATTACTTAGTTGAGTAATTAATTAATAATTATAGGATTGTAATTAAATGGAGATGTTTAAGTATGAAGAAATTTGGGTTAATTATTTAATAATTAATCAAGGGATTAATTAAGTAATTAATTAAAGGAATCAATTTTGTTTAATAAAGTAATTAAGCTAGATAATTACTAAATGTAATTAATCTGTGATGATGATTGTAACGACCCATATTTTTATGGATCGAAGGATCGTAGAATTGTTGTTATTAGGTCGTTAGTGTTGTTAAGTTGTTTAGAATTTAAGATGTTCGGAGCTTAAGTCGTCCAGAGATGAGTCGTCCAGGGTTAGGTCGTGTCGTAGCATAAGTCGGTGGAGCGACTTAGGAGTTGGAGCGACCTATAGGAGTGAGCGACTTAGGGGTTTGGCCGACCTAAGGGAACTAAAGACTTAAGGGTTAACGGCTTAAGTTAGTAAGCGACTTAAGGAGGTTAGCGATCTAAGGAATTGACCGATCTAATATTCAACGACCTAGTGGTTAGATCTGTGTGTTGAGATAGGTCGTGAATGAGTTAAGGTTAGGTCAGCTATGCCGTGTTATAGTTAGGTCGTTCGAGCGACTTAAGGTAATAGGTTAAGTCGTTAGGTCGGCAGTATGAGTTAGGTCGTTAGGTAGGCAAGGGTGTTAGGTCGCTGGGTCGCTAAGCCGTGTGTGTAGTTAGGTCGTAAGTCGCATGATGGCTTGAGTCGTAAGGTCGTGTCTAAGTTAGGCCGCGTAGAGGCATGAGTCGGTAGGCAGTGGGGTTGATGAGTCGTAAGTCGTGGGCCTTGTTAAGTCGTGACCGACTTAAGGGGGGCGAACGACTCATAGGTTTGGCCTATAAATAGAAGTGCCTATCTTCATTTTTGTGATCCGGATTTTGAAGCGACGAAGTGCTGCCATTTTGAGAGCTCGAGTACAACACTTCTTCACTTCTTTTCTCTTCTTTAATCTAGTGCTTCCTTCCATCCAAGATGGAAGATCAAATCGAAGATCCAAGAGCCAATATTGAAGATCTACATTCTTCAAAGAGAGACTTCATCGTTTGAAGCGGAATTTTGACGGATCAAGCTAGATCCTTCGCTGTCCGGATCTGGAGTTTGTTGCTTTTGAGGTGTTTAGGTGATTCGGTGAGTGGTGGTTATCTCTCACACGGACCCAAAGGAGTATATTGGATTGGTGGCTTGTTTGTGTGTTAAAGATAGTGATTTCATGCATTTTCCTTAAGTCTGCATGTAGATCCATCGTTCATAAAGTTTTGATATCCACTTTACTGCATGTTAACCTATGCTAGTTCATTCATCAAGATATTACTTAGCATACATGCTTGTTAGATTTGGACTCTTTATTTACGAAATTGCCATTATTGTTATAACTGTTTATTTAGATCTTGTTTGAATGATTGATTACTTGGATTAATGATTGATCTGATTGATTGTTATAAATTAGTTGATTTATGATTTGATTTGGACAAGTTGGTCGAAGATGATTCAAAAGCTAAGTGGAAAGGCTCTTGAATAAGGAAAGCTGGCTGTGGCATATGAAGCAGATGATAAAGCTCATATGGATGGATTTGATGATGATGTTGAGATGGGACTTTGCTATGATGCGATGAGGCAAAGCATGATGTTGAGATGGGACTTTGCTATGATGCGATGAAGCAAAGCATGATGTGAGATAGCCTTGGTTTAATCCAGACGGGATCATCCCAAGCATGTTGATAACTCGGTGATAAGGTTCGAGTTTGTTGATAATGGTTGGCTATATAGGCGCTTGAGCTAGTATGAGAATAGTCGTTGGAGAGGATGACTAGAAGGCTGAGATTTCATCGTTATTGAAGGTTCTAGTAGGCTCAAAGCAAGAGTACGCTGGGCAGATTCAATAGTCCCGATCGACTAATAGTTGATGGTCGAGTACTCTGGGAAGATTCGATAGTCCTAGGCACGGGTCACGACGACGTGCGGAGTTCTGTCTAGAACCGGGCTTACCATTAGCCCTTGACGGACGGATGAAAGAATGAGCTGGTCATTAAATTAACGGTGATATTGAGGCAATGGTAACAGTGATCGCCAGAGTCATGGATGTTTGGATGCTTTGGTCGTATCGTCACTCGGTCTCAAGAGCGATGTTTTGTGGGTGCTTATCTGATCTTGGTTTAGGCCTTGGGGGTTTGTGCTTGGAAAACATCGACCTTGACTCGAGTGATAATTGTTTTACTTTAAATGTCTGCTTTGCTATGTTTATTTCTGTTTAGTGGGTCTGGGGGCTATCACTGTAGAAAGAGGTGGAGTGGGAGGGTTGGATTCCTATTCCTTTTTCCTTTATGCTCTTTTGGTATGTTTGATAGTTGATTTACCGCTCACTAGGACTTTTGTCTGACTCAAGGTTTTTTGTTCAACTCTTATTACCTTGGGCTGTTCATCCATTTTGGGATGGGCAGACTAGGTAGAAGGTAACAGGTGCTGTTCTTAGTGACCAACGATGCTGATGACGAAGACGAGCTGGAGGCTTGCATATTGTTTTTCTTACTATATGTACTGGATGTTCCGCTGCTTGTATGATTCTCTGAGTGTTATGTAGTGAGGCTTGATGTATTGACTATTCAGATGTTTGTATCAAATTGTTTTGTAGTGTATTGATGAGATTCGATTTAGTGAAGCTTCACAATATATATTTCTCTATTGTATTTTATCCCTGCGCTGTGAGTAATACGATAGAGTTTATTGTTTTACTTTAACCCTGATGATCGTCCATGGCAGCTTGGCACACTTTTCAGCGCACTATTTCCTTGTTTAGTGCAGGAGTTATGGGCGGTCGTCACATTTGGTATCAGAGCCGAGGTTAATCGATTTTAGCCAATGCTCGCTGACGTAACTACGTATGAGAGACGTAATTGTATTTTAATGGATGATTATTATATATAATATAGTAGCTTAGAAGGATTAGAACCTCTTATGCAGTTGTTTCTCAAGGAGTACTAATCATTCTTTTATAGATATTAAGAATGAGTCGAGGAGGGAGACCAACTGCTAGGGAAGGCCGTGATTCTGAGGGGGCGGCTGATTATGCTGCTATGTTTGAGGCCATGATGACTTCGATCATGAGAAGAATGCCAGCTCCAGGGCCAACGGTAGATGTTGGAGTTCAGGTACAAACTCCAAAACAGGTGGATTTTGCTAAGTTGTGGAAAGACTATACTGCTCTTCGTGGAAAGGTTTTCTTGGGAACAGAATCAACCATAGAAGTCCAGAGATGGATAGATGCTTGTAGAAGGATCTTTGGTGATTTAGGAATCGAGGATGTAACCAAAAGGAAGCTTGCATCAAGACAGCTTCAGGGAAGAGCTCTGATTGGTGGAACTCCATCACCATTGATACTCTAGAGGAAGAAATTACTTGGGAGCAATTCCAAGTCAGATTTGAAGCTAAGTTCATTTCTACAGCTCATAAATCCGTTCTGTTTAAGAAATTTGTGGAACTCAAGCAAGGTGGAAAACCAGTTCTTGAGTATGTTTCTGAGTTTGAAGCTTTGTTCAAGTATGCTCGGTCGTATATTGAATCTCCCTACCAGAAGAATGAGAAGTTTGTGACAGGTTTGGACACTTATCTTAGGAGACAGTTGGTGGATCATCTGGACGGTCCATTTGAGAAGCTTGTGGAGAAAGCTCTCAGGAACGAGAATCTATTTCCTAAGGAAGGATCTGTTGTTGCTGTGACTAAGGAGGAATCTAAACCACAGCAGGGTGGAAACAAGAAGAGAAAGCAGCAGCAGCAGAAGGGTAAGGATGGCCAGAAGAAGCCGAAGGGCGAAGTGACCTGCTACAATTGTCAGTAGAAGGGCCATTTCTCCAAAGATTGTAAGAATCCAAAGGTGCCGGTGAAGTGTTACTACTGTGACAAGCTAGGGCATATTAAGAGGAATTGTCCAGAACCGCGAAAGGACAAGCAGGTTGTGCAAGCTTATGCTTTGGGGGCTGTGCCATCATCTTCAAAAGCTCCTATGGCGGAAGAGAAAGGAAAGAGTGTGGTGGTTCAAGGTACTCTTTCCATTTGTGGTGTTCCAGTTAGAGTGTTGTTCGATACTTGGGCGTCGCATTCTTTTGTTGGTAATGTACTTGTAGGCCGGTTGGGTTTGGAACCGGATATTGTTGATAGACCATTGGTTGTGACTAATCCAGTTGGGGGTTCGTCTTGTTTGTGTATGATATGCCGTGGTCTGGTTGTATCGAGTCATGATTGCTCTTTTGTTTGTGATTGTTTTGTTCTGAACTTTGCGGGGTTCGGAATTATTTTGGGTATGGACTGGCTTAGGAAGTATGCGGCAAAGGTTGATTGTGAAAGGCTAGAGGTGACAGTCAAGAATGTGGAAGGGCGAAAGGTTGTGATACGATGTAAGCATGAGGAAGGCGTCTTCATGAGCTTCATGTATTCGCTAGTTGTTCCACGGGATGGACTGTCATCGGTGCCAGTCGTAAATGGATTTGAGGATGTCTTTGATGAGGTCAAAGGGTTACCGCCGCATAGAGAGATCGAGTTTCGCATCGATCTAGTTGAGGGAGCCAGACCTGTTGTGATGCCTCTTAGGCGAATGATGCCTAGGGAACAACAAGAGTTGAAGGTGCAAGTTGATGACCTTTTACAGAAAGGATTCGTTCGGCGTAGTGTGTCCGAATGGGGTGCACCAGTTGTGTTTGCAACCAAAGCGGATGGATCTTGAGGTTGTGTGTGGATTATCGTGAGCTGAATAAAGTGACTAAGAAGAACAAGTATCTATTGCCGAGAATAGATGACTTGTTTGATCAGCTTCACGAAGCTAAGGTGTTTTCTCAGATGGATTTGGCAACGGGATTTCACCAATTAAGAGTGGCAAAGGATAGTGTGCCGAAGACTGCGTTTAGAACACCATCAGGTTTCTTTGAGTGGTTAGTAATGCCGTTTGGGTTGACCAATGCACCAGCATAATTTGTGGTTCTTATGAATAGAGTGTTCAGGGATCAGTTGAACAAGTTTGTACTTGTGTTCGTGGATGATATTTTGATTTATTCCAGAACTGAAGAAGAGCACAAGACGCACTTGCGTATTGTTTTGGAGACCCTGCGAAAACATCAGATGAAGGCTAAGTTTTCGAAGTGTCACTTCTGGAAGAGTGAAGTGAGGTTCTTAGGCCATATTATCTTCGGAAGTGGAATAGCGGTTGATCCCACCAAGGTGGCAGCAATCCAGGATTGGGTCAGACCTAAGAATACATCTGATGTGAGAAGTTTTCTTGGGTTAGCAAGATATTATCATCGATTTATCGAAGACTTTTCCAAGGTAGCTACACCATTAACAGGATTGACGAAAAAGAATCAAGTATTCAGATGGGATGCTAAGTGTGAGCAAGCTTTCGGAATCCTGAAAGAGCGACTAACAAGTGCTCCTGTTTTGACTATTCCAAGTGGAAATGATGAGATGGTGGTTTACACCGATGCATGTGGTACTGGATTTGGAGGAGTGCTAATGCAGAAGGATAAAGTTGTTGCATATGCAAGTCGACAGCTGAAGCCGCATGAATGGAATTATCCGACTCATGATTTGGAGTTAGCGGCGGTTGTATTTGCTTTGAAGATGTGGAGACATTACCTATTGGGAGTCCGATTTGAGTTGTTTACAGATCATAAGCCGTTGAAGTATCTTTTCTCCTAAAAGGATTTGAATCTTCGGCAGCAACGGTGGCTAGAGTTTTTAGCATCATATGATTTTGGTATAGCCTATACTCCGGGAAAGGGTAACGCAGTGGCAGATGCGTTAAGTCGAAGACATGCAGGATTGGGAGCCATGTTTTCAGAATGGAAGAGTCTTGAGTATTTGGCTGGATTTGACTTCAGGCCTAGATGTGAATTGGAACCTGAAATGTTGGCAAACTTATCAATAAGACCTACTCTGGTGGAAAGAATTGGCGAGAGCCAAAAGCGAGACGATAAGCTTGTCAAGATTATCCGTGATTTGAAATCTGGATTGGACCCAAAGAAGGATAAAGGATTCGAGGTCGATCGAGAGGGTTGGCTTCGAAAGCAAGGACGACTAGTTGTTCCCGATATAGATGAATTGAGGAATGAAGTTCTGAAGGAAAGTCATCACTCGAAGCTGACAATTAATCCGGGTGGAAATAAGATGTATCGGGATATGAAGAGAACCTATTACTGGGAAGGTATGAAGAAGGATGTTGGAAATTTTATTTCCAAATGCATGAACTGCCAGTTGGTAAAAGCCGAGCAGAAGAAGCCCAGTGGATTGCTTCAGCCGTTAGAAGTTCCTACATGGAAGTGGGAGCAAATATCGATGGATTTTATCGATGGGTTACCTAGAACCAGAGCAGGAAATGAAGGGATTTGGGTCATCGTAGATCGTTTGACTAAGAGTGCAAGATTCATTCCTGTTCGATCAACCAGGACTGCATCGAAATTGGCTGAGCTATATGTTAAGTGGATAGTTCGATTCCATGGTATTCCGAAAAGCATAGTGAGCGATCGAGACCCATTGTTCACTAGTGGATTTTGGAAGAGCTTCCAGTAAGTTTTGGGAACCGAGTTGTGTTTGAGTACATCTTATCACCCTCAAACAGATGGTCAGACCGAGAGAGTCAACAGAGTTTTGGAAGATCTCCTCAGAGCATGTGTTTTGGACTTCAGAGGATCATGGGAAGATCATCTTCATTTGGTGGAGTTTTCATATAATAACAGTTATCAGTCAAGCATTGGAATGGCACCGTATGAAGCATTATATGGAAGACCATGTAACTCTCCGACATGTTGGTTGGAAATAGGGGAAAAATTGATACTTGGGCCAGAAATGATTCGACAGACTTCGGATTTCATAGAGATCATTCGGCAACGAATGAAGGCAGCCCAGGACCGTCAGAAAAGTTATGCCGATAAACGTCGTAAGGATTTGGAATTCGACGTAGGCAATAGGGTTTTTGTGAAGATTTCTCCACTGAAGAATGTTATTCGATTCGGGAAGAAAGGGAAATTGACTCCGAGATTTGTTGGACCATTCCCGATCATCGAGCGAATTGGAAAGCTCGCCTATAAATTGGAATTACCAGAAAAGATGTCGTGTGTGCACAATGTTTTTCACGTATCGTATCTACGGAAGTATGTGCACAACTCCAATACGGTGGTTTCTGCTGATAGTTGTAAGGACTTTGAGATTGATCCAATCATTGAGAGACCTCGTAAACCGCTTCGTGTTGTGGAAACTGACACGAAACAGCTTAGGACGAAGGTAGTCAGGTTGCTCAAGGTACAATGGAGTGATGATGTTAACGACTGTACATGGGAGGAGGAAGAGAGGATGAAGGCAGCTCATCCTGAACTCTTTGAGGTATGGCCCTAAGGTGTCGTGACATCTCATGAATTTGTAACTTGTTCTAGTCTTAGAATTCTGCATGCTAGGCTAGTGATTGGATGCATGGTTTGTTGATTGCTATGGATGGTAGGCATGCAGAATAGCTTTGATTGCTCTTGTTTGTTTGGAATTTCGGGGGCGAAATTCCTAAGGGGGAGAGAATGTAACGACCCGCATTTTTACGGATCGAAGGATCGTAGAATTGTTGTTATTAGGTCATTAGTGTTGTTAAGCTGTTTAGAATTTAAGTCGTTCGGAGCTTAAGTCGTCCAGAGATGAGTCGTCCAGGGTTAGGTCGTGTCGTAGCATAAGTGGGTGGAGCGACTTAGGAGTTGGAGAGACCTATAGGAGTGAGCGACTTAGGGGTTTGGCCGACCTAAGGGAACTAACGACTTAAGGGTTAACGGCTTAAGTTAGTAAGCGACTTAAGGAGGTTAGCGATCTAAGGAATTGACCGATCTAATATTCAACGACCTAGTGGTTAGATCTGTGTGTTGAGATAGGTCGTGAATGAGTTAAGGTTAGGTTGGCTATGCCGTGTTATAGTTAGGTCGTTCGAGCGACTTAAGGTAATAGGTTAAGTCGTTAGGTCGGCAGTGTGAGTTAGGTCGTTAGATAGGCAAGGGTGTTAGGTCGCTGGGTCGCTAAGCCGTGTGTGTAGTTAGGTCGTAAGTCACATGATGGCTTGAGTCGTTAGGTCGTGTCTAAGTTAGGCCGCGTTGAGGCATGAGTCGGTAGGCCGTGGGGTTGATGAGTCGTAAGTCGTGGGGCCTTGTTAAGTCGTGATCGACTTAAGGGGGGCGAACGACTCATAGGTTTGGCCCATAAATAGAAGTGCCTATCTTCATTTTTGGGATCCGGATTTTGAAGCGACGAAGTGCTGCCATTTTGAGAGCTCGAGTACAACACTTCTTCACTTCTTTTCTCTTCTTTAATCTAGTGCTTCCTTCCATCCAAGATTGAAGATCAAATCGAAGATCCAAGAGCCAAGATTGAAGATCTACATTCTGTAAAGAGAGACTTCATCGTTTGAAGCGGAATTTTGACGGATCAAGCTAGATCCTTCGCTGTCTGGATCTGGAGTTTGTTGCTTTTGAGGTGTTTAGGTGATTCGGTGAGTGGTGGTTATCTCTCACACGGACCCAAAGGAGTATATTGGATCAGTGGCTTGTTTGTATGTTAAAGATAGTGATTTCATGCATTTTCCTTAAGTCTGCATGTAGATCCATCGTTCATAAAGTTTTGATATCCACTTTACTGCATGTTAACCTATGCTAGTTCATTCATCAAGATATTACTTAGCATACATGCTTGTTAGATTTGGACTCTTTATTTATGAAATTGCCATTATTGTTATAACTGTTTATTTAGATCTTGTTTGAATGATTGATTACTTGGATTAATGATTGATCTGATTGATTGTTATAAATTAGTTGATTTATGATTTGATTTGGACAAGTTGGTCGAAGATGATTCAAAAGCTAAGTGGAAAGGCTCTTGAATAAGGAAAGCTGCTTTTGGCATATGAAGCGGATGATAAAGATCATATGGATGGATTTGATGATGATGTTGAGATGGGACTTTGCTATGATGCGATGAGGCAAAGTATGATGTTGAGATGGGACTTTGCTATGATGCGATGATGCAAAGCATGATGTGAGATAGCCTTGGTTTAATCCAGACGGGATCATCCCAAGCATGTTGATAACTCGGTGATACGGTTCAAGTTTGTTGATAATGGTTGGCTCAAGAGGCGCTTGAGCTAGTATGAGAATTGTCGTCGAGGAGGATGACTAGAAGGCTGAGATTTCATCGTTATTGAAGGTTCTAGTAGGCTCAAAGCAAGAGTACGCTGGGCAGATTCGATAGTCCCAATGGACTAATAGTTGATGGTCGAGTACTCTGGGCAGATTCGATAGTCCTAGGCATGGGTCACGACGACGTGCGGAGTTCTGTCTAGAGCCGGGGTTACCATTAGCCCTTGACGGACGGATGAAAGAATGAGCCGGTCATTCAATTAACGGTGATATCGAGGCAATGATAATAGTGATATCCAGAGTCATGGATGTTTGGATGCTTTGGTTGTATCGTCACTCGGTCTCAAGAGCGATGTTTTGTGGGTGCTTATCTGATCTTGGTTTAGGCCTTTGGGGTTTGTGCTTGAAAAACATCGACCTTGACTCGAGTGATAATTGTTTTACTTTAAATGTCGGCTTTGCTATGTTTATTTCTGTTTAGTGGGTCTGGGGGCTGTCACTATAGAAAGAGGTGGAGTGGGAGGGTTGGATTCCTATTCCTTTTTCTTTTATGCTCTTTTGGTATGTTTGATAGTTGATTTACCGCTCACTAGGACTTTTGTCTGACTCAAGGTTTTATGTTCAACTCTTATTACCTTGGGTTGTTCATCCATTTTGGGATGGACAGACTAGGTAGCAAGTGACAGGTGCTGTTCTTAGTGACCAACGTTGCTGATGACGAAGACGAGCTGGAGGCTTGCATATTGTTTTTCTTACTATATGTATTGGATGTTCCGCTGCTTGTATGATTCTCTGAGTGTTATGTAGTGAGGCTTGATGTATTGACTATTCAGATGTTTGTATCAAATTGTTTTGCAGTGTATTGATGAGATTCGATTTAGTGAAGCTTCACTATATATATTTCTCTATTGTATTTTATCCCTGCGCTGTGAGTAATACGATAGAGTTTATTGTTTTACTTTAACCCTGATGATCGTCCATGGCGGCCTGACACACTTTTCAGCGCACTATTTCCTTGTTTAGTGCAGGAGTTATGGGCGGTCGTCACAATGATTAATAATTATAAGTTAACTACTTAAGGTAATTAAATAAAGGAGATCATTAATTATTTTAATTAATGATGTAATTAAGGATGATTAAATATGATTAATTAACCAATAATAGGTAACTAATTAATGTAATTAATTAAGGATTAGGATAACTAATTATGATTAATTAATTAATTGAAGTAATAAAAGGTTAAATACTGTTTAAGTTGGGAATAATTAATTTGTGAAATTAATTAAGGATAATTACATAAGTGTAATTAATCAAGAGTGATTAATTAAGGTGATTAATAATGAATGATTAATTTATTGTAATCAATTAAATGATTAAGTAAGCAAGATTCATATTGGAGAAGTAGTTAATTTAATTTATTTTAAATTAATTAAAGATGAAGTAATTAATTTAATTCATTTTAAATTAATTAGAGATGGAGATAGTTAATTTAATTCATTTTAAATTAATTATATGGCGATGAGTAAATCTTTGCTTATGTATGAATGGATGTCATGGATTGTCTTGGATGCTTTGATATCTCAGCAATGAGATAATTATGGTTGTGTGGTATGAATGACTTGATTGTATTGTGATGATAACTTAGATTATCTTTTGTGATGGTGATATATGTATTATCTACTATGATATTGATAATATGAATTACCTGTTATGTGATAATGTTAATTAGCAATTGTGATTTATGAATTATCTATCTGTGTGTATATAGATACTGTGATTGAATTGTTTTAAAACCTTTAAAACGACTTGGACCTAAAAGACACGCTTTGGATTTCGATGAGACTGGGATCGGGTTTCCATATTTGGATATCCGAAAACCACATCGATTCCAAATAACGTTAGGTCGTGTATCAAAGTGGAGCTTTGTGAAGACTCGAGGTGTAAGGACTATGAGTCAGTATAACTCTGCGGGTGATTCTGTAATGAGTTGACGGAATTAGTTCTTATAGATTCGAGATGATGGTTTAGAGTGCAAGGGTTATTGTCGTTAACTCTGAGGGTGATTCCAAAATGAGTGTAACGAGATAATGCCTTCGGTTTCGTTCGAACCCGGAACGAACTTGTATGGATTGAATGCTTTCAGAACATCGTCAGGTGGACAATGAGCATTCTAAGATGATATGTCCTATAAAGGTAATCGTAGCCTCAAGCCTCATCAACCGGGAATGGGTAAAACAGGGGAGGTGCAGCAAGGCTTCGTGGGTCGCACCCACTGGAGAGCAAGATTTATCCCTGTCTAGAGGTCCCTTTATATTCGGCTGTGTGGGTGGTTACTAGCTACAACCACGGGGTTGTCTTGTTCGGCACTATTCAGTAAGGAATGGGTCCGGCTTTGTGCTGCAGGGGGTCGGGAGCGATCCTCGGTACGTTGATCTAGGCCACGTGCTGTGACGGGCGGTACCCTAGTAGCCCTGCCATTGTATGGAATCCAAAATCCAATAAGTGCCAACGGTTTTGATTGTATTACCCACTTTTGTGGCTAGTAGCTGGAATTTAATGAATGTAACAATTTCGGCTATTTCTTATTTATTTGAAAACCCTAGACACTTTTATAATATCATTGGATTTCCTACCAAATGTTTTGGTTAGCGTAAGGTAAAAACTTTTCCATGTTTATGTGTGGGAAGTCTTACGTGATACCTTTCTTTTCAAAAGATTTTTGAAAGTTAAGCAACTTTAACCTGTTACTCACACCAGACCCATGTCCGACCCAGAGTTTATTTTTGTTTTTCATAAACTCTTGGGTACTCAAATTTTTATGAGTAGTCAAGGGAATTCAGGTTAGGATTCAGGATTAGCTTTGACGAATTGTGGAGGAGCAGGAGGCTTCTGCTTGTAGTTATATATCTAGTATTCTGCTGTGTGTTCTCTGAATTTGTTGTATTGAGTTGTATAACTAGACAGATGTTTATAACAGTCTAGTATGTGTTGTATATCTGTGTACTCTGATAATGGTTGTAAACTATGTAATGTTTATGTTATTAATATAATTTATTCGTTCCGCTGTTAGATTCTGATGTGTTGTTTCTTCCTTCTCTTCTTTCTATTCTCTTGTCTAACCCTTTCTTTCTTAAAGATGATGCGATTTTCTGGGGTTAGAAAGTCGGGTCGTCTCAACTGGTATCAGAGCATTAGGCTGAGTGAATACCTAGGCTCTGAAGTGTGTCTTTCTTAGGGAGCATTAGGTTGAGTGAATACCTAGGCTCTGTAGTGGTGTCTTTCTTGAGAAAGCGTACTTGTAATTTTTAATATATATATATATATATATATATATATATATATATTTCTACCTATCTGTTGGGTTACCTGTTCAGGTTTCCCAATATAAGTTATAAAGGTAGATGGGGTAGTAGTGTGTGTAACACGACTATCATTAGTTGGTGTTTGAATGTTTGAGGTTGGAGGTGTTTTGTTGAGACTGTAGACCTAATACCGTCTCGAGTGAGTTCTGTAGTGATAAAGAACTTCTTTGATCTCTGAAGGAAACCTGTTAAGGTTCGGAGTTTATTTTTGAGATTGGATAAGTAGTGTTTGGATCTGTTGGCTTGGCATAAGCGAGTGATGGTATTTTGGATACCTCAGGAAGTAGTAGCTGCGTGATGAGATGCAGTGACTATGGATGTTCCCGAAGATGTTTTCTTTGGAACAAGTTAAGGAGGTGAGTCTGCTTCAGTGTTGTGGCTGTGGTCAGCCGGAGTTTCTGTTTGCTTTGAGTCCGAGTTTCTTGAAGAACTATGATTTGGAATTCTTTGGCATCTGTAGCAGCAGTGCAGCTTGGAGTGTTCTCGATGTTGGCAAGAGATCTTCTGCTTAGCAATTTTTCTGAAGTGGAGTTCAGAAGCAGATGAGTGTACCCGTTTCTTCGATGGGTTGGCCAGTTAAGTGTAAGCTGTTTTATTTGGTTAAGGGAGAACAATTTTATTTGGATTTGGTTTAGTGGTTCGCAAAAGTGACTTGCGATTGTTTGGGTGTTCTCTTGGGTTATCTGAGTTTTTCTTTATGTCTTCAGAAAGTCAGAGTTTGGTTCGTATCTGGAGATTGATTTTTCTTATCGTCTAGGATTCCAGGAATGGAACCGGTAGTTTAGCTCTATAGAAGAATGGTTCCAGGAGTTGAGATAGTGTAGTAGCTCGGAGTTTTGGAGGAACTTCTAAAGGTTTGTTATGGATTAGTTGAACCATATCTCTGGGGTGTGTTGTCCTGTTGTGCTCGTGTTCTTCTTCAGCATTTTCTTCTACTTCGAATCAGAGTTGAGCAGCGCAAGCAGTTTGGAAGTGTATCTGCTTTTCTTTTCCCGGACAGGAGAAGTGAGTTGTTGTTCTCTGATGTTGAGGAGTTGAGTTTGAGTTCTGGGTTTTGGTTGGTCTTGAGGAGATCATTTTGTTGTGTTGATTGGTCTAGTCTGTTTCTAGAAGCATCAGCGAAGGTTGAGCTGATCAGATAGGCTGTAGACAGCCCAGGATCGTCTGTAGAGTTTTGTGGATAAGAGTAAGAGGGATTTGGATTCTGAAGTCGGAGATTTAATTTTGGATAAGTTTTCTCCGATCATAAGTGAGCTATAAGATTGGGTAAGTCTGAGAAGTTAGCTCTGAAGTGTTTTGGATCTTTTCTGTGATCTAGGAGATTAAGTGATTGATCTATAGGATTGAATTGCCAGTTTGGATAACTGGAATTCGATGAGTTTCACAAATCTCTGAGGGAGTACATGTATGATCTATCTCTGGTTGTGAAACCAGCAGTTCTGGAGTTTTGGTTATTGAGTCAGACTCGTTTGAAGTCTGATATCTCCTCTAGTGTTATAGATATAGTTGTATAGGAGCATTGTAGCTTCATAGTATTGTTTGTTTGGATACTTTGGAGCGAGTATCCTGATATATATATACACACCTGGGGAAACTCGATAAAATTCTATCCAGAATTTGTTTGGATAATTAGATTTGTTTGATTGGTTGTTTTTGGTTGTTAGCATATGTTTGATATATGCTTGTGTTTAAAATTTAAAATTTAATAATATTATTAAATTATCTTTATTTTAAATTTCGAGGACGAAATTCTTTTAAGGGGGAAGGATTGTAATATCTCGGGATTTTTAACAATATCAATTTAATAATCTGTAGTTAAAATTAAATTGATATTGATAATCTGTTAATAATTATTCAAATAGATTTAATAATCTTCTTCAATAAATATTTAAATTGGTTATTTTATCTTTTGAAAATAATAAATTGATTTCTATTTACAATATAAATATTTGGTTTATATTTTAAATAGATGGGTATTGTTTTAATTTTAATTAGTAAAGCATATTTTCTAGTTCAATATTTGTAGTAATTTGGAAAATTTGTTTTATTTAATATTTAAGTTTTCAAAGTTAAATAATGATTTTGGTTTAAATTTAATAAATGAATCATGTTTTAAAATTCTAATATATACATTTTAAATTGGAAATTTTGATTTTTATTAGTATTGAGGTTTCAAAAACTATTTCATAAATAAATATATGATTTTAAAATTGATAAGAAAATATTAAAGTGTTTAAATTAAATTGGCTTGAGTTTTAAATTTAGAATAAATTCAACAAAAGGTTTTATGGTTTAATAAAATGGATATTTTATTTATAAAAATATAATCTCTTGTAAAATGATTTTAATTTAATAATAAGATATTTATAAAAATAATATTGATATTTTATTGACTTTATAAATAAGTTTTGAATAGAATTGTAATTTTTATTTCAAATTGAATTTATATTTATAACTTGATTTGACATTGTTTGGTTTTGAATTTAGTTTGAATTTAAATTCCAAAGTATAAATTTTAATTGTTTTAATTTTAATATGTATAAGGTAATTTGTAAAACATTGTTTGTTTTTATTTCATTTATAAATTCATACACATATCTAATATAAACTAACAAATTTAATCTAAGCTAACACACTTTACATTTGTAAATTTAAGTACTAATTATCTTAAAGAAAACAAGTGTTAGATTCATATGCATTCAAATTGACAAGTGTCATAAAAATTGACAAGTGTAAATTTTAGTTTTTATTTTTCTTTTATTACATTAAATATGAAATACATTAGTTAAGCTTGCATCTTTATTTCATTCACATTGCATTTTTCATTCTCCTTAATCAAAAGAGAAAAGATCAAACTCATCTTCATATCTATCATAAAGGCCTGCATATACAAATTTATCAAAATCCTAAAATCTGCATATTCTAAAATCAAAAGCATTTTCATTTCCTTAATCAAATGAAGACCAAAATTCATTTTTTTCATATCCACAATCACAAATCTGCATATCCCAAAACCATATTCAAATCTGCACACCTAAAATTCAATTATGCATACTCCACTTCTTCAAAATCTAACCCACCTTCATCTAAGAATCAAAATGAAGAGTCTGCATTTTTTCTTTCTGCACTCCGTTTCAAATCTGGAATGAATGAAGGCCTTTGCATTTCTGTTTGAACCTGGGTTGAATGAACATCTGCATGCATATGGGAAGTTTAGCTACTGTATTCATTCTGCATGCAAGTAATTAGGCTGAGATCATGAGCTTTCAAAGTTCAACTCAGACTTTAAATAGAGGAGCAAGCCGACATATCTTATTTCTGCAAATTTCAAAGTGATCAATAAAGCTCTGCATTGTTTTAAGGTGAGTAACTTTGAATTTTAAAATTTTAAATGTTTGCATACTAGTTTATTTAAAATGGAATAGCTAAATTCTTATGTTATGAATAACTGTTGTTATGAATATGTATGGTATGCATGCTATTTTTTTTTCTTTTTTAATTGCCTGTTCTATTTCTCTGATTTTTCAAGCACTCATAATTTTATTTATATACTTATTGCTAAAATTGTTTCCTGATATAATGAAAATAATAAAGCAAAGTTGTTTTAAGTTAACATTTAAAAGTTTTTAGGAAGTTATATACAGGTTGTTGCCTCTGTAAAACCAGAATCATCATGCATGTTTAAATTTTTCCAAACCCAATCAAATTATTATAGTAATTTAGTAATACAAATCAAAAATATAAACTGGAACTTGATTTTTAAATCAAGTAGTAGGATTTTTAGGGGTTTGATTAAGTGGCAGTTTATTCTTGAACCAAAAGTGAATTTGAGCAAAATTCATGTAATCTGTGACTTGAGAAACTTGGAAATTTTTCTGGGCTATAGAGTAAGGATCATAGATCCATAGAAAAATCAGAAATGAGGATTATATTATGTTGGATAGTTGCAGTTTGTATTCGAATTTTTAAACCCTAGTTTTAATAAGGTATGAAGGAATCGGGCATTTCAGGAAGATGGATTGACCGAGTGCAGTGATGTTTTGGGAATTGTTGGGTTGGTGATGGATGAGTTCGAGGCCGGAGTGGCTAGATCTCAGATGGTCGGAGCAATGCAAACTGGCCGTTGACAGGTTTGAAGTAAAAACCTGAATATGTTTTCCAGGTTTGGAATTTGTAGTTCAATTTTGTTTTCTTGGGTGATTGTTTGATTCGATGGCCAAGGATGGATGTTGGGTTGGTTTCTGGTTTGATGCGACAGACGCTGGCGAACTAGTGTGGCCGGCGACGCCGTGCATATGCACGGTGATGGGATATTACTGATGGGGTTGGCCTGTGTTGGTTTGCTCGAGTAAACATGGTGAGTTACCCGAAGCAAGTAGGTATAAAACTCGAAGTAAAGCAGTTTTTAACCCAAAGTAGAATTTAGGTTCTCAGGTTGAACCTGAAACTTCCAGGTTTTGAAACCTGTTTTCTTTCAAACTGGGTTTTTAAAAATTTTAAATCTGTAATGTGACGCCCCACCTCTATACCCACGCTAGCCAAGAACATTACGGTGTAGTGTTGTCGACTAGCACGGAGAATAAGGCTGTTGAGGAGCGACCATCCGTGTAATTGCCTTGTGCGAGCACCGATATGCCAGATAGTAAAAACATGCATTTCATTTTGGGAGGGAATCCGACATGCCGATGCAAACTCAAAGCTACTACACAGTGGCTATAATAGTCTAGGACAAAATATAAACTAATAACACAGATAAATATAAATGCGGAACACAGATAAAACAGAAAGTCTCATATATATATATATATAATAACTGATGTCAGTTACAATACATTTGACACGGTACATGTGATACAACTACAACAGTCGACTCGGAAAGTTATATATACAAGTACATTAACGACTAATATACATGAATACATATCAACCTATAATATGACTCGACAACTCCAAAAGATATGAAAAGTCTTCATAGCTCAAGCAGCACCCCAAAGCAGAATATCTACAACCTGAAAATACTCTGTCTGACCCGAGTATTAAATTCAAAAGAAAATAATACTCGGGTCAGTCTAATTCAAACTCAGTTATTAGTGCACAGAAGCAATAATAATTAAATAATGAATAGATGACAGTCACAATAAATCTCGTCTATCCAATCACTAATAAGGATGAATTGGGCAAAGGAAACAATCAAGTAATTGGAAACATCAATTAAAACGTCAACTCGAGTAGGGCTGCAGTATACGCAAGCGTGTACTGCCTCGCCGCTACAACATATGGAATACGAAATAGTTCCATTAATCAAAAACGAAAGAAATAACAATAAAACCAATACTGTGTGGCTGCAGTTCACGCTTGCGTGCACTGCCTTGCCACTACAGTGATGATGTACCCAATGAGTACCATGTGGCTGCAGTTCACACTTGCGTGCACTGCCCTGCCACTACAGTGATGATGTACCCAATGAATATTCACAAGCGTCGCCGTGAATATCATAAGGCCAAGTGTCGATTAAATTGCAGAGACAAATGCGAGGTCAAGCCCAATGAATTTTAGGCTTAACACAAGGCGATGAGCAAAGTAGCAAGTCATGTACACTAAAATAAAGTCAAGAACGCATAAATGCACATGAACAAGTACTGTGCATATACAAGTGCACATAAACAAGTGTAGTTCAATGACTAGACTAGCAAATGTAGTATACAAGTGATGCAGGCAAAATGGATTTATGCAACCTAAACCAACAGAGCACGAAGGCTCGAATGGCCAAATGCACATGGCAATGGTACAACATGGTGCAAAAGAAAGATGCAATTTACTTCAAACTGCAATGAACCAAAAATCACAAAACCAACATCAACTAAATTTAGAGGGTCAAGACAGCTCCAACACAAATTGAAACTGCTTATATACTCGAAGCACAGTGCCAAATGGCATGAACAAGACTCTAATGTACAGCCTCCATTGTATACATATATATATATATATATATACACAGTAAAATGGCTGCAACCTAATCAGGGTAGTAAAGAATGAATGCCATAACTTCAAAGAGCATGCGCAAGTGACTCGAAGAAGTGATTCAAATACAGTTAAGACAGTGGGTAATATGCAGCACCACGCAACACAAAGCAAACTCATGTGAACATGTACATAGGGACACAAATCTGGACTAATTTTCCATCAGATGAATAAGAAACAAAAACCAGGCTACTCAATGCATACAACATGTAGTGCAACAAAACTCAAGTTAAACTGAGTACAGTTCAATGCAAAAACAGGACCAGACCAACATATGAAATATGAATATGTACATGAAGTAAACATATACATATATGTGTGCAGTCAGTTCAAGTCTAACCAAACAGTGAACCTCAATATCGAAATGAGACAGTAATGCAAGCAATGCCACAATATGCCTCAGAAATTATCCATATGCAATGAAGACAGTATTTGAAACTGAGATCAAAATATATAATGTTAAACAACTCGAAGTCAAGTGATAAAAATAAGGTTTAAAATGTCAGTACTGAAGTTCAGATGGAAATCAAGTTGAAGCCATGTTCAATAGAAATTGAAGTCATGGTAGCCACAAAAATCAAAGCCGAAGCTTAGTATTGTTAACCAAAACAATGCAACACTCCAATGATCAGAGAATCGAGATAACCAGAGAACAAGTTTAAACAAATTCAAGTGGCCAAAGTCAATCAGATCAATGCCAAAGAAATGGTAAAAATCGAACTACCCAAAATCAACACTGCAATGACCATGAAGATCGAATAGATCAAACATCATCAAATGCAAAAGAATTCGAACACTGATAGCCAAGAGAATGAACAGCCTAAAGAACAAAATCAACATTTGAGCAAAAATCACCGTCAAGCATAGCTGAATTAGATGTGAATGACACATAAATCACTCACCTTTGCCACAATCAAAGCAGCCGAGCCAAGCAAGGAGACGCCGATCGTCAGAGCAAGCGGCGACAATCATCGTAAAGTCGGCATCTTTGATTTTGAATGTGCCCTAGCTTTTGAGGAACGAACGAAATTTACGAGGCCGCCATTTTGTTTCGTTTGCTTATTTTTTTTAAGGGTTTCCAAAATAAAAAGAGTAAAGGGGAACGGCATATTCACTTTAACACGGCACCAACAAAATGAAAACGTGGGCCAATATTCAACATTTAAAGCCCAATAACACTTAATCCATTTTTAAACGAACTACAAAAGGATTTTCACTCGATTGAAAACTTCAATTGGTAATTAGCGAAGATATTAATCGTTTAATGTCGACTGTAAATCGACGCGAAATACCGGGTTGTTACAGACTTCCCTCCTTAAAGACATTGTGTCCTCGCAATCATAAGGAATAAATGGACAAAAGGTAACAACCGTAAAAGCATATCATCACAAGATGAAGAAATTTGAAATAGGAAGTTCACCGTAAAGAGCATGAAGGAGCAAGCCAGAACGTGTTTGCTCAAAGTCAAATCTGGGGAAACTTCAATCTCTTCAATAATACCGGGCTCAAGAATAAAATCGGAATCCCTAAGGCATTTCCATGGAAGGAAGACGCACGAAACACGTCATGAATAACAGAAAATTGAGCCGGTAATAAAAGGCGATAAGCCAAGAAACCAATACGTTCAGTGATAGGAAATGGCCCAACATAACGAGGCGCTAACTTTCCCGACCGACTGAAACGCACAACACCTATCATAGGTGAGACACGAATAATTTGGAACAATAGTGTAGTACAATAACGGTACGTCCAATGAATCAAAGCTTCATTAATTCGGAACGCCGACGTAGTACAAAAACAGTACGTCCAATGAACCGATCACCATAAAAGAACATCAGACGCAAGTCCATAAAAGGAATGAGACGAAGCTCAATAAAACGAAGTACATCGAAACGTCTGATGAACTTGGTAAAAAGATGATTCCATTCGGACATCATCAAAGAAACAACCACTTGTTGCCAACGACAAGTGCATCGGTAACACGATTTCCCCCTTCGGGAGTGTAAAGAATATCAAGATTATGAGATATAAGGAACTCGAGTCAACGTGGTTGACGCAAATTTAGTTCCTTATGAGAAAATAAATATTCCCAAGATTCATGATCAGGATAGAGAACAAATTTCTCACCCAAAAATAATGATGCCAAATTTTTAAGAGAGAAATCAATAGCCACGAGCACTAGATCATGAGTGGCGTATCTAGTCTCAATAGGCATTAATGATTAGGAAACACAAGAGACAGAACGTTCTCTTATGCAAGAGAATGGCATGCAAACCAATACGATTAGCATTGGTACAAACGATAAAGTCTTGGTTCCCTCGGGAATCACAAGAATAGAAGTATCGGAAAAGAGTTGTTTTAAATAATATTCTTTCCCGAAAAGCTAAAACTTTCGAAATTTACAATTTACTTTATGTAATTATCTTTTCAGAAAAATTTTCATTTTAAAATTCAATTTACTGTGTCTGATTGTCTCATCAAAGCGTCTAGGAGATTCCTATCGATAACGTTGATCAAGCGCATCGACCAGAATTCTTAAAGCACTCAATGGGCAATACAATCACAAAATATTCTTTTAATTTCATAAATGGAATTCACAAATTTTCAATCTCAAACGGACAAGTCCGGAATTAAACGAATCAGTAAAAGAAAGGGGTCATAGTCCTCGATTTTGCTGAAACGTTTAGATCGCTTTCTCATTCTTTTGAAAGCGTAAACTGTAAAAATTTTGAAAACGATTTTTATTTTGAAACAATTTTTTTTTAAACACGTGATTAAAACAACGATATCAGTAGCAACTTCGATAAGTGGATTTTCATTCATCAAAAATGTCACAAGAATCCTCTCAAAGATAGAAAGGGATATCATACCCTAAACTTGTATTCATAACAAGTCAATGACACACGAATTCACCAATGCACAAAAATTGATAAAACTTATCAATAGAAATCACGAAAATGGGTGAAGCACAAATTCCAGAAGACTACACAAGAAATCCAGAAATCACAAGATAAGAGTATGAAAACTCGAACGGGAGTATGAAAACTCGAACGGAGAGTAGGAAAACTCGAAGGAGAGTATGAAAACTCGAACGGAGTATGAAAACTCGAAGGAGAGTATGAAAACTCGAACGGAGTATGAAAACTCAAACGGAGTATGAAAACTCGAAGGAGAGTATGAATTGAGGGAGAGTATGAAAACTCGAACGGAGTATGAAAACTCGAACGGAGTATGAAAACTCGAAGGAGAGTATGAAAACTCACCTACACGCGAGCATGAAAACTCATCAGCACATGTAACGCAGAGCGAGAACGGGAGCATGAAAACTCACCTACACGCGAGCATGAAAACCCATCAGCACATGTAACGCAAAGCGACAACCGGAGCATGAAAACTCACCTACACGCGAGCATGAAAACTCATCAACACGTGCAACGCAAAGCGAGAACGGGAGCACGAAAACTCACCTACATGCGAGCATGAAAATTCATCAGCACGTGCAACGCATAACGAGAACGGGAGCACGAAAACTCACCTACATGCGAGCATGAAAACTCACCAACACGTGCAATGCAAAGCGAGAACGGGAGCACGGAATCTCACCTACACGTGAGCATGAAAAATCATCAACACGTGCAACGCAAAGCGAGAACGGGAGCACGGAATCTCACCTACACATGAGCATGAAAATCACCAACACGTGCAACGCAAAGCGAGAACGGGAGCACAGAATCTCACCTACACGTGAGCATGAAAAATCATCAACACGTGCAACGCAAAGCGAGAACGGGAGCACAGAATCTCACCTACACGTGAGCATGAAAATCACCAACACGTGCAACGCAAAACGAGACGCTATCTCATGGTTGCAAGCCATTAATTTTGACACACGAATGGCCCGAAGACCGTAGGGCGCTACCCCACATGTGTGAGTCGGAATCACACAGATTGAGGTCTAGACTAACCAATAATCAAAAAGGTATGTGTGAGTGGAATCACACAAGTGGTGTCCAATCTAACCTCGCAAACAAAAGAAAAGTATGTGTGAGTGGAATCACACAAGTGGTGACTAGGCTAACCGTAAAGGTATGTGTGAATGGAATCACACAGGTGGTGTCTAGCCTAACCCAAAGGAGACATCGCACAATTGCTAGTCTAAATCATAAGAATGATCGTCATGATCAACGAGAAGTGTCAATTACACTAAGTTAGTGAATATAAAAGTTTAGCTTCATGTCCCATAACCACTTGCTTAACTTAAATATTTACGAACAAACTGTAAATCTTCACTAATAAAATTGTCACAAGAGGTTCAATCGAATAAATCCAAGAATTAACCGACGAAGCAAATGCAAGCGTTTCATACCACTTGTTTTACTAAGCCATTTAATTAGATTTCTCATCCGAGTGAGGTAAAGGCTTGTATATACTAGTAGATTGAAAAAAAAAGGTTTAGGAAAAGAGTTTGATATTGAAAATAGAGTTGAAAACATTTTGATAAAAAAGTTTTGATATTTACTACTAGTATTAAAACCTTTATATTTTTAAAGTGACAAGTCACAAAAATGATTGTAGAAACAATCAATCACAAGAATTCACATACGAAGACGTGAATAGAATCCAAAGAAATCGATGTTGAATTCATCGAAAGGTATGTTCACAAAAATCCCGAAGAAAAGGTCATCAAAGTTGCTAATAAATGATAGCAACAAATCGGGAAATAATCAAGAATCGATTAAATTCGAAAACCAAATCAATTCACTAAGATTCACATTCGAAGACGTGAATAAAATCCAAAGAATTCGATTCCAAATCCATCAAGATAGGAATACCCAAAAATTCCTGAAATAGGAGTTATCAAAGTCGACAAAAGTGATAACAACTAATCCGAAAAGAAGAATCGATCAACAATTGGAAAAACAAAGCAGAACGAGCATAAATGCTTGAATGACTTTAGCAAAAGTAAAAGTCAAGTCAATGTCGATATCGACAAGGCAAAGTCCAAGACAATTTCTTTTATACCAAAGAAATTTTAAAACTATCAGAGAGAGGCACATGAAAACCAACAAACCATGGATAAACAGACAGAGTCGACAATTGAAATGCAATTTGTCTCAAAAATTGATACCCAAAACCCAATTGCATGGAGACTGCATTAAGTACACGAATCAGAGACAAGATTGCATATATACAGCAGTCTGAATAAACAATGCTAGCTCAAATCGAAGTGGGTAAGAGTTGCAGCAATGGTCATGAAAAAGCGTTAGGAATTCATACCTAACAATCAGAAATGATCTTAGGCAAAGATGAGAGATAAAACGTCGACAAATAGTTGTAACACATGTTCCATCTAAGTTATGTTTTATATTCGCCCTAAACCCCAGGCTTTGATACCAAGCTGTGACGCCCCACCTCTATACCCACGCTAGCCAAGAACACTACGGTGTAGTGCTGTCGACTAGCATGGAGAATAAGGCTGTTGAGGAGCGACCATCCGTGTAATTGCCTTGTGCGAGCACCAATATGCCAGATAGTAAAAACATGCATTTCATTTCGGGAGGGAATCCGACATGCCGATGCAAACTCAAAGCTACTATACGGTGGCTATAATAGTCTAGGACAAAATATAAACTAATAACACAGATAAATATAAATGCGGAACACAGATAAAACAGAAAGTCTCATATATATATAATAACTGATGTCAGTTACAATACATTTGACATGGTACATGTGATACAACTACAACAGTCGACTCAGGAAGTTATATATACAAGTACATTAACGACTAATATACATGAATACATATCAACCTATACTATGACTCGACAACTCCAAAAGATATGAAAAGTCTTCATAGCTCAAGCAGCACCCCAAAGCAGAATATCTACAACCTGAAAATACTCGGTCTGACCCGAGTATTAAATTCAAAAGAAAATAATACTCGGGTCAGTCTAATTCAAACTCAGTTATTAGTGCACAGAAGCAATAATAATTAAATAATGAATAGACGACAGTCACAATAAATCTCGTCTATCCAATCACTAATAAGGATGAATTGGGCAAAGGAAACAATCAAGTAATTGGAAACATCAATTAAAACGTCAATTCGAGTAGGGCTGCAGTATACGCAAGCGCGTACTGCCTCGCCGCTACAACATATGGAATACGAAATAGTTACATAAATCAAAAACAAAAGAAATAATAATAAAACCAATACCGTGTGGCTGCGTTCACGCTTGCGTGCACTGCCTTGCCACTACAGTGATGATGTACCCAATGAGTACCGTGTGGCTGCAGTTCACGCTTGCGTGCACTGCCCTACCACTACAGTGATGATGTACCCAATGAATATTCACAAGCGTCGCCGTGAATATCATAAGGCCAAGTGTCGATTAAATTACAGAGACAAATGCGAGGTCAAGCCCAATGAATTTTAGGCTCAACACAAGGCGATGAGCAAAGTAGCAAGTCATGTACACTAAAACAAAGTCAAGAACGTATAAATGCACATGAACAAGTACTGTGCACATAAAAGTGCACATAAACAAGTGTAGTTCAATGACTAGACTAGCAAATGTAGTATACAAGTGATGCAGGCAAAATGGATTTATGCAACCTGAACCAACAGAGCACGAAGGCTCGAATGGCCAAATGCACATGGCAATGGTACAACATGGTGCAAAAGAAAGATGCAATTTACATCAAACTGCAATGAACCAAAAATCACAAAACCAACATCAACTAAATTTAAAGGGTCAAGACAGCTTCAACACAAATTGAAACTGCTTATATACTCGAAGCACAGTGCCAAATGGCATGAACAAGACTCTAATGTACAACCTCTATTGTATATATATATATATACACAGTAAAATGGCTGCAACCTAATCATGGTAGTAAAGAATGAATGCCCCAACTTCAAAGAGCATGCGCAAGTGACTCGAAGCAGTGAGTCAAATACAGTTAAGACAGTGGTGAATATGCAGCACCACGCAACACAAAGCAAACTCATGTGAACATGTACATAGGGACACAAATCTGGACTAATTTTCCATCAGATGAATAAGAAACAAAGACCAGGCTACTCAATGCATACAACATGCAGTGCAACAAAACTCAAGTTAAACTGAGTACAGTTCAATGCAAAAAAAGGACCAGACCAACATATGAAATATGAATATGTACATGAAGTAAACTTATACATATATGTGTGCAGTCAGTTCAAGTCTAACCAAACAGTGAACCTCAATATCGAAATGAGACAGTAATGCAAGCAATGCCACAATATGCGTCAAAAATTTTCCATATGCAATGAAGACAGTATTTGAAACTGAGATCGAAATATATAATGTTAAACAACTCGAAGTCAAGTGATAAAAATAAGGTTTAAAAAGTCAGTACTGAAGTTCAGATGGAAATCAAGTTGAAGCCATGTTCAATAGAAATTGAAGTTATGGTAGCCACAAAAATTAAAGCCGAAGCTTAGTATTGTTAACCAAAACAATGCAACACTCCAATGATCAGAGAATCGAGATAACCAGAGAACAAGTTTAAACAAATTCAAGTGGCCAAAGTCAATCAGATCAATGCCAAAGAAATGGTAAAAATCGAACAACCCAAAATCAACACTGTAATGACCATGAAGATCTAATAGATCAAACATCATCAAATGCAAAAGAATTCGAACACTGATAGCCAAGAGAAAGACAGCCTAAATAACAAAATCAACATTTGAGCAAAAATCACCGTCGAGCATAGCTGAATTAGATGTGAGTGACACGTAAATCACTCACCTTTGCCACAATCAAAGCAGCCGAGCCAAGCAAGGAGACGCCGATCGTCAGAGCAAGCGGCGGCAATCATCTTAAAGTAGGCATCTTTGATTTTGAATGTGCCCTAGCTTTTGAGGAACGAACGAAATTTACGAGGCCGCCATTTTGTTTCGTTTGCTTATTTTTTTGTTTAAGGGTTTCCAAAATAAAACAAGTAAAGGGAAACGGCATATTCACTTTAACACGACACCAACAAAATGAGAACGTGGGCCAATATTCAACATTTAAAGCCCAACAACACTTAATCCATTTTTAAACGAACTACAAAAGGATTTTCACTCGATTGAAAACTTCAATTGGTAATTAGCGAAGATATTAATCGTTTAATGTCGATTGTAAATCGACGCGAAATACCGGGTTGCTACATGTAATTTATGTATAAAGCAAAGTTTTTGTTCAGATGCAATTCAAGGTTGCATTACTGATTTGAATTCAAATTCCAGTTTTTAAATAAAAATAAAAGTTTAAAAATTTAACTTAATTAACTATTTTATTTTGGGTAAAATAGTTGAAACTTTTAATAATGAAGTTTTTAAAATGTGATTAAGATTGAAGAATTAATTTTAAATCTGGAAATCTAAGCTTAAACCTGAACTCCAGTTTTAAATTTAAAAGGAGGATTTAAATTTGAAAGTTTAAACTAAGAATGAATTGAATTTCTAAAATTTTAAAATGAATTTAACTTCAAATTCTTATGATTTCACTTTTAAGTCAAACTTTTGTTTTGACTTGTAATTTTAAATAAGTTTTAAAATTATTTAAAACTTTGATAAGTTTTAGAAATTATTCTATTTTAAACTTGAATTTAAATTGGAATTTGAAGGTAATTTCAAAAGTACTTAGTTTTGAATTAAATTGTTTTAAAACATAATTAAGTTATGTTTTATCTTGAAAATTTAAATTAAGATTTATGTTTTAGAATTTAATTAACAAGGTAATTAAGATCAATTAATTTAATTAATTAATTAAATTTTTAATAATTGATTAATGATTAATCAATTTATAAATAAGGTCATTGATTAAATTATTAATTAATGATAAATGAATATTAATTATGTAATTAAGTTTTAAATTAAGGTTAATAAATTTAATAATTAACTTTAATTAATGAATGACTAAAGATAATTTAAAATGGTAATTAATTTAGGTTAATTACTTTATAAAATAATTAGAAAATGGTTAATGAAGGTCATTAACCAGGATTATTTAACAATTAATTAATATGGTTAATTTTTATAATTAATTAGATTAATTAATTTAACAATAATCAATTATGAATGGTTTGAGTATAATTACTTAATAAAGTAATTAAGGAATTAATTACTTAATGTAATTAATTTAGTTTAATGAGATTGTTTATTTTTAATTAATTAAGTTTAATTAATTATAAACACTTGAGTTTTATAGATAATTACTTTATATAATTAAAGTTTTGGAAATTACTTAGTTGAGTAATTAATTAATAATTACAGGATTGTAATTAAATGGAGATGTTTAAGTATGAAGAAATTTAGGTTAATTATTTAATAATTAATCAAGGGATTAATTAAGTAATTAATTAAAGGATAATCAATTTTGTTTAATAAAGTAATTAAGCTTGATAATTACTAAATGTAATTAATCTGTGATGATGATTAATAATTATAAGTTAACTACTTAAGGTAATTAAATAAAGGAGATCATTAATTATTTTAATTAATGATGTAATTAAGGATGATTAAATATGATTAATTAACCAATAATAGTTTACTAATTAATGTAATTAATTAAGGATTAGGATAATTAATTATGATTAATTAATTAATTGAAGTAATAAAAGGTTAATTACTATTTAAGTTGGGAATAATTAATTTGTGAAATTAATTAAGGATAATTACATCAGTGTAATTAATCAAGAGTGATTAATTAAGGTGATTAATAATGAATGATTAATTTATTGTAATCAATTTAATGATTAAGTAAGCAAGATTCATATTGGAAGAGTAATTAATTTAATTTATTTTAAATTAATTAAAGATGAAGTAATTAATTTAATTCATTTTAAATTAATTAAAGATGAAGTAATTAATTTAATTCATTTTAAATTAATTAGAGATAGAGATAGTTAATTTAATTCATTTTAAATTAATTATATGGTGATGAGTAAATCTTTGCTTATGTATGAATGGATGTCTTGGATTGTCTTGGATGCTTTGTGATCTCAGTAATGAGATAAGTATGGTTGTGTGGTATGAGTGACTTGATTGTATTGTGATGATAACTTAGATTATCTTTTTTGATGATGATATATGGATTATCGACTATGATATTGATAATATGAATTACCTGTTATGTGATAATGTTAATTATCAATTGTGATTTATGAATTATCTATCTGTGTGCATATAGATACTGTGATTGAATTGTTTTAAAACCTTTAAAACGACTTGGACCTAAAAGACACGCTTTGGATTTCGATGAGACCGGGATCGGGTTTCCATATTTGGATATCCGAAAACCACATCGATTCCAAATAACGTTAGGTCGTGTATCAAAGTGGAGCTTTGTGAAGACTCGAGGTGTAAGGACTATGAGTCAGTATAACTCTGTGGGTGATTCCGTAATGAGTTGACGGAATTAGTTCTTATAGATTCGAGATGATGGTTTAGAGTGCAAGGGTTATTGTCGTTAACTCTGAGGGTGATTCCAAAATGAGTGTAACGAGATAATGCCTTCGGTTTCGTTCGAACCCGGAACGAACTTGTATGGATTGAATGCTTTCAGAACATCGTCAGGTGGACGATGAGCATTCTAAGATGATATGTCCTATAATGGTAATCGTAGCCTCAAGCCTCATCAACCGGGAATGGGTAAAACAGGGGAGGTGCAGCAAGGCTTCGTGGGTCGCACCCACTGGAGAGCAAGATTTATCCCTGTCTAGAGGTCCCTTTATATTTGGCTGTGTGGGTGGTTGCTAGCTACAACCACGGGGTTGTCTTGTTCGGAACTATTCTGTAAGGAATGGGTCTGGCTTTGTGTTGCAGGTGGTCGGGAGTGATCCTCGGTACGTTGATCTAGGCCACCTACTGTGACGGGCGGTACCCCAGTAGCCCTGCCATTGTATGGACCCAAAATCCAATAAGTGCCAATGGTTTTGATTGTATTACCCACTTTTATGGCTAGTAGCTGGAATTTAATGAATGTAACAATTTCGGCTATTTCTTATTTATTTGAAAACCCTAGACACTTTTATAATATCATCGGATTTCCTATCAAATGTTTTGGTTAGCGTAAGGTAAAAACTTTTCCATGTTTATGTGTGGGAAGTCTTACGTGATACCTTTCTTTTCAAAAGGTTTTTGAAAGTTAAGCAACTTTAACCTGTTACTCACACCAGACCCATGTCTGGCCCGAAGTTTATTTTTGTTTTTCATAAACTCTTGGGTACTCAAATTTTTATGAGTAGTCAAGGGAATTCAGGTTAGGATTCAGGATTAGCTTTGACGAATTGTGGAGGAGCAGGAGGCTTCTGCGTGTAATTATATATCTAGTATTCCGTTATGTGTTCTCTGAATTTGTTGTATTGAGTTGTGTAACTAGACAGGTGTTTATAACTGTCTAGTATGTGTTGTATATCTGTGTACTCTGATAATGGTTGTAAACTATGTAATGTTTATGTTATTAATATAATTTATTCGTTCCGCTGTTAGATTCTGATGTGTTGTTTCTTCCTTCTCTTCTTTCTATTCTCTTTTCTATCCCGTTCTTTCTTAAAGATGATGCGATTTTCTAGGGTAAGAAAGTCGGGTCGTCTCATTTAGAAACAGTTTAAATAATTATAAATAGTTAAAATAGTTATAAATAGTTTAATTATAGGTTAAAAACACTTTTAACTGATTTAATATAGTTAAGTGGATTTAAATTAGATTAACTATATTAAAATAGATTAAATTGCTTTAAAATTGATTAATTATATTTAAATAAATTAAAATGGTTTAAAACATATCAAAATAATTTTATATAGTTAATATTAGTTAAATAGTTTAATAAATTAGAAAAAGCTAAATAATTACACATTTTTAAAAGTATATTCTTTTAAAATAGTTTATATTAAAATATAAGTTGGGAGTTTATATCTAATTAAACTATTCATTTCGTTTCAACACATTTAGACCAATTTCCATTTCAAAATCAACAAACCAAATTTCCCTTTTCAACATAAACTTGATTTTCCAAAAAATACTTCAATTTATATAAATCAAATTTTACTTAAAGTATCATTTAATTCCATTCAATAATTCAGGATTTTAAAATCATTTAATATAACCAGTCCGGTGTCCGTATATAATTATCTACCACAGGGTCCAGTGATACGGATATTTATCACTTCAATCCGCAATTTAAAATTTTACGGTTGTATATCATTTCAAACCGCAATCCCTAATAAATATAAAAATTCATAAAATCGCTCGAGTCTATTATTTCAACCCATAACTATTTTCAAATAATAATAAATAAAGGGACTTGTAGAGTGATAACAGTATATGTATGTATGTATATAAATCAACATAACACCCAATCATCCAATATCAACAATCAACATCCATCATAATTATCAACCAAATCAACCAAATAAATATCGGTAATTAACTAATTTACAATAACTGGTATTCAAGTGGAAATTTAATTTTAAAGTAAATTAAATAACAATTTAATGCGAAAGGATACAAATTAACAGGGATGGCAATTTAAATATATCGACATAGTCATAAATAATTTCCTAATCACACCATAAACTAATTTAACAAACATGAGAAATTTTAGAAGTTATGAGTGTTTTAAACACTCACCTTTGATTTTAGCCCATAAAAATCCAAACAGAAGCACAAAACTCAACAATCTCCAAATTCAACTAAATCAATTTTATGTTGTCCGAAATTTAAATACAAATCCAACAAAAGAAATCATGCGTGAATAAAAGTTTATATGCAAAGGATATTCATGTTATAAGAAATATTACTAAATTAAAAATTAGTACGTGTAAAAAAATAAATAAATAAAAAAATTAATGCTTACATTTTTCCCAAGATACGGCTTCAGGAAAATATTGAAGAACAACTAAGACGAGGACAGGATGTGGTGATCCAAATTCCGATGTCCGAAAATCGGCATCCAATACATCACCCGTATTCGAATGCCAAAGATTCAAACGTTAGAATCCGTTTCGCAGGAGCTTATAACACATTAGTTGATAACAACGCAGCGGAAATAGAAAAGAAATAATTTTATTGATACACAAATGGATACAACATGAATACAACAAATGGACAATATCCGAGCCAAAATAGATACAACAATGGAATACAAACAACAACAGCAGTGGGAAGATAACAGCAAATCTGACAGTCTAGCCTTACAACCATCAACAAGGTCTCCAAAAGAAGGAGAGAGAGAAAGAGAGAATCCAACACTACATCTCCAAAGCTCCAAAGATCTCCAAAAACTCAAATCCAAAAGCTATCATGCTATAATAAAGCGAATGCGATCCCCAAATCCACAGACTTCAAAGACTGCCAAAATTTACATTTACTGATAACCTGACTCTAGGCTGCCCGTATGGAAAATTATGGGCACCCAGAGTTCAGATAAGGGAACAATAAACTCCGAGTCAGTCATGGGACTGGTGTGAGCAAACATAAAATAGTTATTTGTACAAAAAGAAATCACAGAAAGAAATAAAAAGAAATTCGTTATGCTTTTTGGAAAATGAAACTACCATAAGGTCTCCCAGCATACATTCAATGCAATCGCACACATGGGGGAGGTTTCTCCATATAGCAGTCAAACATTCTTGATACGCGAAAATATTTTTTGATATTATTTTTAGCTCATAGTGTGAATTTTTTTTCGAAAGTATAATATTAATGTTAGCCAGCATACGTACCATTATGGTATGCCTACCATAGCTACCATTTAAAAATGGCAGGTTATACAACTAAAACCGTATAGCGCTCGTATTAGGTGATTGGATTTCCAACAAATGGTCGAGGCTAAGGAACTTCCTTTTCGAATGGGTACGCCTCTGGAGGAACGCCTCGAGAACCTAATCGGATCATTGCCGACACAAGGTCAGGTTACCTTTGTAACTAGGTAACTAGCTGTCAGGAGTATGCTGCCCTCCCGCCGTAACCGACCTTTACCGAGGCACCAACACTAATTCCAACAAATCCACATTAGTTAAATATATGGGCTCCATACCATGATGCCACTTTTTATCCAGAAGGAAATGCACATACCCTAAAGGAAGCGACCCCCGCAACCTTGCCGCATCCTTCCTGTTTCGACCATTTTCGGGGTGTGAGGTTCGATGAAGTCTCGTCTCACAAAGCTATGCTTTTCATAAAAGCCATGCTTTGATCATCCAATGCTTAGCACTTAGCATTCCACATTACCAAATCGAGAATATATCACTAGCAACAATCAACTACATAACCTCTGAGCTCGTACGTCTTAGAGAAGGGTGTTAAGCTAAGAGAATAAATTATCCGCCACCAAACAAAAATATATTTAATAGAAACCAGCTTTACATCTCAAAGTGTAATGTCAGACATATATCCGTACAAGCCCATCCTGGGTCTGAATGGAACCAAAGGCATTTCCTTCAATTAAGGAAAAAAGTCCTTGCAAATCCGGATAACCATTTGGAATCTGACCTCCGGTCGCATCGAAATTCAAATGTCGTTATAAAGGCTAAGTTGTTTAAGTAAACAATTTCAATTCAATTCAGAAGTTCACATTCACACATCATAGATAAGTAACTTACATTAATCACAGCTCAATGCAAAGCAATTCATATCACAGAACATCACATATCAGAGATATCAAACAATTCAAGGCATTCAATATAATCCAGTCACAAGCAAGATTAATTAGTCGTTCAATTCCTAATTTAATCCCCAGATAAATTAAATTAATCACTTTAATTACTTTTAAATCCTGCTTAATAATCATTAGTTAAAACATTTGTTATTATTTTAATTAATTAATGAAAATTAATTAATCATCCTTAATTACCCATCTGAATTAATTATCCTTAATTAAATATCACTTAATTAATCACATAATTAATTAACCTTAAGTTAATTACATTAATTAATTAACCCTTAGTTAATTAACAAATTAACCTTTAATTAATTATCCTTTAATTACTAATTATCATTTAATTACTTACATTAAGTAATTTAACCATTAATAATTAATTAATCCTTAACGAACATCATTAATTAATTAACCCTTAATCAATTAATTAACAAATTAAACCCTCTTAATTACTTACATTAGGTAATTATCCTTTAATTACATGATTAACTAAAATTTAATCAATTATCCTTAATTACTTCCATTACGTAATTAATCCTTAATTACTTCCATTACGTAATTAATCCTTTAAGTAATTAATTACCCTTAATTACTTACATTAATTAACCTTTAATTAATAAATAATCCTTTAATTAATCAAGCCTTAATTAATTTAAAGATAAACCCTTTATCTTAATTAATTACATCATTTAAATCTCATTAAATTAAATGCTTGAAAATTAATTTAATCTTAACATATAAAATCACTTGAGACTTTTTTACTAATTAAAGTTTGATAAGCTTATCTTAATCACTTTCTTAATTCAATCATTATTAAATTCCACTTGAAAATACTAGGAATTTATGACAACCCGGAATTTTTGGATATCTAAAATTGGAATATTTAATTGATTTTAAATATTTGAATGATAGTTCAACATTAATTTCAGATATCACTTTTGTTTGGTAATAAAAATATTGAATTAATAACTGGAAGTTGGGAAAAATTGTTGAATCTGGAATTTCAAGCCTGATAAAAATAGTTTGAAGGGTTTTAAAATTTATATTTATAATACTTAAGGTAATAGAATTTTTAAAATTGAATTTGAAATTGATTTGTTCATTTTTGAATTTATATCGTCTAAATCGATATTTAAAAATAGCCTTTCGAGGCACAGCCTCGAATTTCGACGAAACCAGTTCCATTGGATCTGTGATAGTGTATTATTATCGGGTTTCAATTTTCATAGTGTTTGGAGTGATCGTTTGGCCGTATGGTAAAAAACGCGTTGAAATTTATATCGAAATTTAATTTAGTAGTTGGGTCCAAAAAAGCTATCTTCTCCAAATGATCGAATTTGGACTCGAAACCTTTTTCGTTGCGTTCGAAATAGGGTTTAACATTATAAACGCCCATCGGTACGCCTATATAGGAGGTCGAGATTTTGAGTGGCATAATTGTGATGATTTGAATTTAAATTTAAATTCAAGTTTAAATAAGATTGTTGCATTAAAATATTGTGATAAACCCTGCATAAACACGTATTGAAATTTCTAACACGTGTTGGTTAGGATTTTACACGCCTCTTCATTCTTTAGAAAAAATAGTAGAACTGATCTTTGTTAAGAAAAAAATCAGAAGAGAAAAAAAAGATGCGCTGTTTCGAAAGAAAAATAAATCATGGCCGAAGCCTGAATCTCCTTCTTCCCGATTCAAACACAAATCAATTCAATCATTTGGGTGATCGATCCTAAAATCTAACGAAGTTATATAAGCCGAAGCTTTCTCCTGTTCAAAACTTAAATCACGCCTCTCTTTTCAAACACCCAAATTGATTCGACCCAAATCATAATCGAATCGATTATTGGTCGCGATGAGGCGATTGATTGGGTGGCTTGATCTTGAGCTCGGCATCGAAGGGTGGTCGAATCGAAGGCGACTTGATGTGAGGCTGTGGAACGTTTAAATGGCAGCACAGGGCTCGAGTTTATCGATAGTGGGTCACGCGATGTTGAGGCTACCGATGTAGGCTTGGTGAAGATCGAGCACGACGAGGGCACGATGATAGTGCAGCATTGAGTTCGACCCCAATGCGAACAGTAGATCGTGCTCGATTGTGTGGGTTCGCAATTCATTTATTCTTCATTTTGTTTCATTTTTAATTAATAATCATGTATAGGAATATATATATATATACACACACATATGATTTTGCAGTGAGATATATGTAAATGCAGTTTTCAAGTTATATGTTTATATTCAGAAGGAAGAAATTTTTCACAGTTAGATATATGGAAAAAAAATCTTTTTCAGTAAAGGAAAGTTTTAAATATATGCAGTATAGGAAGGGTATAAATAAATTTATATATGCACATATACCAATTTTAGTTCAAAGGTTTATATATATATAAGACTTTTGGAAATAAATATGCACTTTTAAAATATTTGGAAGTTTCTATGTAATTTGATTTTCCAAAATCTATGATGTATTGTTATAAAAATATATATGTAATCTTAAAGAAAATATATATGCATACCTACATTTTGATTTACTAAGTATTGTTAAAAATAATTTATTAAGGTGATAAATTTATTCAAATTAACTTATTTAATTATTTTTGTTACCAAAAGATTTTGAAAAGGAAAATTAGTTTAAAATTTAATTACTTGTTCAAATTAAATTATTAGTTAAAATTAAAATTAAAATAAATTTATTAAATGGTAATTGATTGTTCGATTGGTTCAAATATTGATAAACCATATAAATTTTTATACATGGTCTTGAATCGGGAAGAGACAAGCCGGTTTGGATCGAATTCGCAAAACAAAAGCAAAGGTGAGATCTTCTCACTTACTTGGTTTGCCTATTTAATTTAAATAGTTAAATTTAAATTTTCGATGTGCTTGGATGAATTTGATAATTTCTCTATTGGGTAATGTTATATATATATATATATATATATATATATATATATATATATATATATATATATATTGGAGTGATTAATTTTCCGCATTATATAGAGGATGAGACCCTATTGTGTCCCGCATAATATCGAATGACCCCATATACTGTGATATTCCTCCTCGAAGTGGAATGGGCATTTTATAATTGTGCTAACATCTGTGGATGCAGGGAAATAGGTTGGAGGGATCCAATTGGATTCCTCAAATTGTTTGAATTTGTTTTATATGTTGTGATATGATTTGTTGATAAACTGTGATTGATTATATTGATAATTGAAATTATTGAAGGTTACGGTTTGGCCGAATATATTCTGGTATTTTTAAAATACCAGAAATATTAAAAAATTGATTTTTTGGAAGGAAATTAAAGTGGTGAATTTTAAGTAAAATATCTTTAGGAATTGGATAAATTTAAAAAGAGGAACTTGGAAAAGATAAAGGTTGATTTTTGAAATCCTATTGAATAAATTCCAAGTATGGGGAAAGATTTTAATAAATTTTGGAAATCAATTTGGAATTTGATTTGGTGTTGTAAAGTATTTGGAAATCAATTTGGAATTTGATTTGGTGTTGTAAAGTATTCGAAAATCAATTTGGAATTTGATTTGGTGTTGTAAAGTACTTGGAAATCAATTTGGAATTTGATTTGGTGTTTGAAAGTAAATATTTGAAAATCGTTTTGAAAATTGTATATCAATTGATATTTGGAAATATAAATTCATTTAGGAATTTATAAAGGAAGGGGTAATTTGTTTTAAAAATTAGTATTGATTTATTTTATAAGTGTGGAAATAAATTTACGAATTTGGTGTGTAAATTGAGATAAATCGAGAAGGATTTATTAATTATTTTAAAAGGACTATTTTGGAATGAATAGTGTATTTATCCTGGAAAGTGGAGTATGTTTTCAAAGTAGCTTTTAAATATAAATTAAAAGTTCTAAAGTTGGTTTTAAAAAGAATGTTTTTGGAGAAATTATTTTCATAAATTGTTTTTGAATGTTTAAAAGTAAATATTTATTGAGTTAATTATAGAGGTGATTATTTTAAAGATTTAACTAGTAATTGATTTAGAAGAGGGTTATTTAAATAATTATACTCTATCCAATAATTTATTTTTAAAGTTAGTTTGGGCTTAAGTTTTACATGAGATATTGGTATAAAATTCCATAACTAAATTTTAAATAAAATGTTTAAAATAGTTTTATTTTAAGTATTTCCAGGTATATATTTTGGATAAGTGATTTAAAATTATTTTAAAGTATTCGGACTTGGCAAATTTTCAGTGGAAATAAACAATATTTGGAAACTTATTCCGCGAAAGGAAAGTGATTTAAAAATTGTTTTCAAAGGATTGAAGGGTGAAAATATATCTTGCGAGGATATTTTTAAATAAATAATTTAGGGAAATTATTTTAATTTGATGGTTGTTGTGAATGTTGTTTGATAGTTAAATAACCGACTATTAGTATATACAATTTGGGAAATTATTGAGGCTTGATGGTTGTTGTGAATGTTGTTTGATAGTTAAATAACCTACTATCAATATTGGCCTTTGAGATGGCACTTGAATTTTTTTTTAAAATAAGCGCTCATTATTCGGTTAAGCCGAAGGAGGACATTAAGTCGTAAAACCCATTCCGAATAATGATACAACTAAATGGGATTGCACTAGAAGACGGTGGTTGAAGACCAGGTATTTTCGAAAATGAAAGGATTACATGTCAATTGTCTCTGCACTGAGTTGCTCCGGTATAGAGATTACCCTATGTGATGGGGAGTCCGGACATGATTACTGTATATCCGGATTTGCAAGGACTTTTCATTAATTGGACGAAGTTCCTTCGGTTCCATTCAGACCCAGGATGGACTCTTATGGATGTATGTCTGACATTACACTTTGAGATATAAAGCTGGTTTCTATAAATACATTTCTTTTTGGTGACGGAGAATTTATCTCTTAGCTTAACACACTTCTTTGAGACGTACGAGCTCAGAGGTTATGTAGTTGATTGTTACTAGTGATATATTCCTAATTTGGTAATGTGCCATGCTAAGTGTTGATCATTGGTTGGTCGAAACATGGCTTTTGTGAAAAGCGTTGCATTGTGGGACGAGACTTCATCGAACCTCACACCCCAAAAATGGTCAAAACAACAAGGATGCGCCCAGGTTATGGGCTTTGCGCCCCTTAGGGTGATAAAAAGTGGCATCTCATATGGAGCCCAAATATTTAACTTGTGTGGATTAAAATTTGGTATTCTGGTATGGAGCCCAGATTATTTACTTATGTAGTTATTGGTTGTTAGGCACCTCGGTAAAGGTCAGTTACGGCCGATGGATGGCATACTCGTGACAGTTAGTTACCTATTTACAGAGGTAACCCGACCTTGTGTTGGCAGAGATCCGGTTAGATTCTCAGGGCGTCCATCCATAGGCGTACCCTTTTAGGAATGGAAGTTCCTTAGCCTTGACCATTTGTTGGAAATCCATTCACTCAATACGAGCCCTGTGCGGTTTTAGTTGTAGAATCTGTCATTAAACATGGTAGCTATAGTAGACATACTATAATGGTACTTATGCTGGCTAAGATTAATATTATACTTTCGAAATGTTTTCCATACTATGCACTAATAATAATATCAAAAGGATTTTTCTCGTATCAAGCACGTTTGACTGCTATAAGGAGAAGTCTCCCCTAAGTATGCGATTGCATTGTGTGTGTGCCGGGAGGCCTTATGGCAGTTTCATTTTCCAAAAGCATGAACGGATTACTTTTCCTTTTCTTTTGCGCAAATAACTGTTTTAAGATCTCACACCAGTCCCATGACTAACCTGGATTTATTGTTCCCTTTCTAAACTCTGGTGCTCATTATTTTCCACATGGGTAGCCTAGAGTCAGGTCATCAGTAGTTTTGGAGTGAAGTCAGAAAAGTATGCTGTGGAGATCAGGAAAAAGCCGGATGGCGAGATGTATCACATATATGATACATTATCCACTGCGTATGGTTGCTGCAAATCCAGTTTCAAGTGAGCAAGTTACAATGACTGCCAGTGTTGTTTTGTGTTGATGTTGTACTCTGATAATGTAATGTATAAACATATATAATTCTTTTGTTTAAGATAAGCCATTTATCCATTATATATTGTTCTGCTGTGATTATGAGATTCCGATATTGTTTATGTTTCTTCTTCTATCTTCTTTCTTCTTTAACCCTAACAGTTCGGTTTTCCAGCATTCGATTGTTCTCCATTTGATACAGTGGATGTATTGATGTCGACTTTGGGAGTCGAGAAATCAGGTCGTTACAGAGTGGTATCAGAGCTTAGGTTGGCGATAACCTTGGCTCTGGAGGGGATTACTCATTAGAGATAGAGTCAGTAGTACTCTAGAATGAGTTTGAGTGTATTAATAGATATGAGCGCATATTTGTTAGTGGATATAATTTTTTATATCGTGTTGACTTATTGGTTGAGTGTTTATAGATTATGGTCGATATGTGGGATGCCATTTTATCGATAGGGGTTTCTAAGCTATTAAACAAGATAAACCGACACAGTATTGTTTTAAAATAGGGTAAATGAAATAATTTTAGCCAAATTATTTTTGTATAAAAAAGAAATAAATTTCCGTAAATTATTATAGTATATATATGATTGCTTGGTTGTTAGGAAGTGATAATATTAAATTATTATCATTGATTACTGAATAAGAAATTGAAATCATAACTAAAACCTAAGAAATAGATTCAGATTACAAAATGGAATTTGAAATGTGAATTAATAAATGTGATTTATAATTGAAAATGAAATAGAAAAAATTCCAGAGTAATATTTAAATATGAGTTGAAGGATTTGGAATTTGAAATTTTAGTTCCTTTGATTTGAAAATGGTTTTTAAAGATTTTGGTAAAAAAATAATGGTTAAATTATTTGGGAAATATTTTTGAATTGGATATGAAATCTTGTGGGATTTGGTATTTAAAAATATTTGAAAAATGTTTTTTGAAGGGATAAAAGCACTGAACTATTTTCGGCCGCTGGAAAACAATTTCGATGATGATCCTGACATCATCGGTGTTCATTTTCGAGTTTCTAAGGGAGGAATTACTACCCTTATGTTTTGAATTGGGAATACCTGCGAAATTGAGTTTGATTTTGAAATAGTTGATTTTGGATATAATTGAATTCAAAAATGATTTTTGAAATACTTAAGTAATTATTTAAACTCTGGAATCTTACTTAAAAATGGTTATGGAATATTTATAAGTTTAAAAACTTCTAAAGTGGTTTGAGATAAGATAAATAAAATTCAATATTCAAAGTTTGAAGATAAATTAAATTCAAGTAGAATTGAAAATGAAAATTTGGATAAAAGTTGGAAATAAAAGTATTGAGATTTGAAATTAATTAGTAGATTGAGTCAAATTGAATTATATGGAATTGGAATTCAATTTGAATGAAAACAGATTAAAAAACCAAGTGGTGAAGTGAAATAATACAATAAGTATATAAAATACTTATATGGAGGTTAAGAAATGAATTATGAAATTCTTAAGTAAATTTGGAATTATGGAAATATTCTAAGTTCATATTTGAATAAAAATTTAATAAAGATGTATGAAATGGTAATTGTTAATAAGTGAATGAAAATCACTGTGAATAAAAAAAAATTGATATAGCTAATAATTAATTATAAATAAATACGTGGGATGTACGTATATTATTTTAGTCATATAGCGATTCGATCTAGAATTCGAGCTTAGAATTTCGAAATAGTTATATCGGTCCAAGTTGGAATTTCTCACTCGATTTTCGACCGTGAACCCTGGGTATGGATTTTTGGTTGATTTTGGAAATTCTCTATCATAGTTTAGGACTATGCAAGGAGAATGACGGTTTCTGATCAAGAAAGTAGATCTGAGTCCGTGCTAGGAAGTCGGGTGGATGATACTAGTTCGGAAGTGAAATTTTGTGATCGAGTGAGCGATCGGATATGGTATTGCATACGAATAATATATATGCATCGGACGGGCTTGAACGAAATAAATATTGAAACTTTTGTAAAGAAATGTATAAAATGATTTTGAATGCTAGTAGGATATACAGGTATTATAAAGCAAAAGGAATTGGATGTTTTGATTTAGAAGATAATTTAAATTGCTCGACAAAAAGGTATGTATTTCAATTTCTGTATGTAGCCACTTGGCGTTTTGTTTTTATTTGAAAATCTGGTGGCCCATTGTGGCATTTTGTAGTTGTACCAAGCTAGCCATGCAAAGGAGACGCTGGCGAAATTTTTCAAAAATTTAGGGAGCTCGAAATTTTTTAAGAAATTTGGATAATTTAAAATTTTGATTTAAATTTAAATTTGAATTGTTAAGAAAACAATATTGTTTGGAACTTATGATTAAGGTTGGGAAATTAGTAAGAATGATAGTGTCTTTAATAAAAAAATTGTTATGGAAAGTTGAATTGTTTGGTTTTGGGAAAATAGTGAACGGGTTATGTATCTCTTCTTAACTAGTAATTCAGGTCGAAATTCTTTTAAGGGGGGAAGAATGTGACAGCCTGGAATTTTTGAAATTTTGAAATTGGAATATTTAATTGATTTTAAATATTTGAACGGTATTTTAACTTGAATTTTAGATATCACTGTTTGTTTGGTAATTGAAATATTGAAACAATAATTGAAAATTAGGAAAAATTGTTGAATCTGGAATTTCAAGCCAGTTAAAAATAATTTGAAGGGTTGTAAAATTTATATCTACAATACTGAAGGTAATAGAACTTTTAAAATTGAAATTGAAAGTGATTTGTTCAGTTTTGAATTTATATCGTTTAAATCGATATTTAAAAATAGCCTTCCGAGGCACAGCCTCGGATTTCGACGAAACCTGTTCCACTGGATCCATAATAGTGTATTATTTCAATTTTCATAGTGTTTGGAGTGATCGTTTGGCCGTACAATAAGCAAATGTGCTAAAATTTATATCGAAATTTAATTTAATTGCAGGGTCCGAAAAAGCTATCTTCTCCATACGATCGAATTTGGACTCGAAAACTTTTCCGTTGCGTTCGGAATAGGGGTTTAACATTATAAACGCCTAGCAGCATGCCTTGATAGGAGGTGGAGATTTTTAGTTGCGTAATTGTGACGATATGAATTTAAATTTAAACTCGAATTTAAATAAAATTGTTGCATTATAATATTGTGACAGGACCCTGCATAAACACGTATTGAAATTTCTAACACGTGTTCGTTAGGATTTTACACGCGTCTTTAATCTTTAGAAAAAAAATAATAGAATTGATCTTCGTTAAGAAAAAAAATCAGAAGAGAAAAAAAAGATGCGCTGTTTCAAAAGAAAAAAATTCATGGCCAAAGCCTGAATCTCCTTCTTCCCGATTCAAACACAAATCAATTCGATTGTTTGAAAATGGCGATCGATCCTAAAATCAAATGAAATTATATAAGCCGAAGCTTTCTCCAGTTCAAACATAGATCACGACCCTCTTTTCAAACTCCCAAATTGATTCGACACAAATCATAATCGAATCAATTATTAGCCGCGACGAGGCAATTGATTGTGTGTCTCGATCTCGAGCTTGGCATCGAAGGGTGGTTGAATAGAAGGCGACTCGATGTAAGGCTGCGGCGCGTTTAAATGGTGAAAGATTGCTCGAGTTTATCAATAGTGGGTCGCGCCATGTCAAGGCTATCGATGCAGGTGTGGTGAGGAACGAGCAAGGCATGGAGGGATTCGCGAGGTAGAGGTGGTGTTCGAAACTGTTGAGGGCTCGATGATAGCGCAGCGTCGAGTTGGACCCCAACGCGAACAGTAGATCTTGCTTGATCGTGTGGGTATGCAAATCATTTATTCTTCATTTTGTGTCATTTTTAATTAATAATCAAGTATAGGAAGATACACACACACACACACACACACACTGATTTTGCAGTGAGATATATGTAAATGAAGTTTTCAAGTTATATGTTTATATTCAAAAGGCAGAAATTTTTTACAGTTAGATATATAAAAATATTCTTTTTCAGTAGAGGCAAGTTTTATATATATGCAGTATAGGAAGGGTGTAAATAAATTTATATATGCACACATACCTATTTTAGTTCAAAGGTGTATATATATAAGACTTTTGGAAATAAATATGCACTTTTAAAATATTTAGAATTTTATATATAATTTGATTTTCTAAAATCTATAATGTATTTTTATAAAAATATATATGCAGTCTTAAAGAAAATATATATGCATACCTATATTTTGATTTTCTAGGTTATGTTAAAAATAAATTATTAAGGTGATAAATTTATTCAAATTAACTAATTTAATGATTTTTGTTACCAAAAGATTTTGAAAAGGGAAATTAGTTTAAAATTTAATTATTTGTTCAAATTAAATTACTAGTTAAAATTGAAATTAAAGTAAATTTATTAAACGGTAATTGATTGTTCGATTAGTTCAAATATTGATAAACCATATAAATGTTTATAGAAGGCCTTGAATCGGGAAAAGACAAGCCGGTTTGGATCAAATTTGCAAAAAAAGCAAAGGTGAGATCTTCTCACTCACTTGGTTTGCCTCTTTAATTTAAATAGTTAAATTTAAATTTTGGATGTGCTAGGATGAATTTGCTAAGTTATCCGTTGGGTGATATTGGAGTGATTGATTTCTCGCATTATATAGCGGATGAGAAACTATTGCGCCCCGCATAATAGCGGATGACCCCATATACTGCGATATTCCACCTCGAAGTGGAATAGTTATTTTATAATTGTGCTAACATCTGTGGATGCAGGGAAACAGGTTGGAGGGATCCAACTGGATTCGTCAAATTGTTAGAATTTATTTCATATGCCGTGATAAGATTTGTTGATAAACTATGACTGATTATATTGATAATTAAAATTATTGAAGGCTATGGTTTGGCCGAATATATTCTGGTATTTTTAAAATGCCAGAAAGATAAAAAAAAAATAGATTTTTTGGAAGGAAATTAAAGTTGGTAATTTTAAGTAAAATAATTTTAAGAATTGGATAAATTTAAAAGAAGAAACTTGGAAAAGATAAAGGTTGATTTTTAAAATCGTATTGACTAAATTCCAGTATGGGAAAAATATTTTAATAAATTTTGGAAATCAATTTGGAATTTGATTTGGTGTTTGAAAGTAAATATTTGAAAATCGATTTGAAAATTCTATATTAATGGATATTTGGAAATATAAATTCATGTTGGGAATTTATAAAGGAAGGGGTAATTTGTTTTAAAAATAAATATTGACTTATTTTAAAAGTGTGGAAAGAAATTTATGAATTTGTGATGTAAACTGAGAAAAATCAAGATGGATTTATTAATTATTTTAAATGGACTATTTTGGAATGGAAAGTGTATTTCCCTGGTAAGCCGAATATGTTTTCAAAGTAGCTTTTATATATAAATTAAAAGTTCTAAAGTTGGTTTTAAAACGAATGTTTTTGGAGAAATTATTTTCTTAAATTGTATTTGAATATTTAAAAGTAAATATTTATTAAGTTAATTATATAGGTGATTATTTTAAAATTTTAACTAGTAATTGATTTAGAAGATGGCTATTTAAGTAATTATACTCTATCCAATAATTTTATTTTTAAAATTAGTTTGGGCTTAAGTTTTACATGAGATGTTGGTATAAAATTCCATAACTAATATTTTTAATAAAATGTTTAAAATATTTTTATTTTAAGTGTTTCCAAGTATATATTTTGGATAAGCGATTTAAAATTATTTTAAAGTATTTGGACTTGGCAAACTTTCAGTTCAAATAAACAATATTTGTAAATTTATTCTGCGAAAAGAAAGTGATTTGAAGATTGTTTTCAAAGGATTGAAGGGTGAAAATATATGTTGCAAAGATATTTTAAAATAATTAGTTTGGGGAAATTATTTAAATTTGGTGGTTGTTGTAAATGTTGTTTGATAGTTAAATAACCGGCTATCAGTATAAACAATTTGGGAAATTATTGAGGCTTAATGGTTGTTGTGAGTGTTGTTTGATAGTTAAATAAGCGACTATCAATATTGGCCTTTGAGACAGCACTTGAATTTGGTTTTAAAATAAGCGCTCATTATTCGGTTAAGCCAGGGGAGGACATTAAGTCATAAAACCCATTCCGAATAATGATATGACGAAATGTAATTGCATTTGAAGATGGTGGTTGAAAATTGGGTATTTTCGAAAATGAAAGGATTGTCTGTCGATTGTCTCTGCATTGAGTTTCTCCGGAATAGAGATTACCCTATGTGATGGTGAGTCCGGAGGTGATTAGGGAATATCCGGATTTGCAAGGACTTTTTCTTTAAATGGACGAAGTGCCTTCGGTTCCATTCAGACCCAGGATGGACTTGTATAGATGTATGTATGACATTACACTTTGAGATATAAAGCTGGTTTCTATCAAATAAATTTTTTTTGGTGGCGGAGAATTTATCCTCTTAGCTTAACACCCTTCTCTGAGACGTACGAGCTTAGAGGTTATGTAGTTGATTGTTACTAGTGATATATTCCCAATTTGGTAATGTGGCATGCTAAGTTGTACGACCCACTATTTTGGACCATTCAAATCGACAGTAATCCATACATATCGAACTTGAATAATTCAAAATAACATATTGTACTAAATTTTAGAGCAAATAAAATCAACACAGAATCACAGACACAGAATATCAGAATAACTCGCAGCGGAAATAAAATACCATAGTAGTTCATGAAGCTACTATATACATACACTCAAAACATATATAAAATATCATAGTTTAAAAATGGATACAATAGAAGTCTGGATACATAAATCACTAATACAGAAGCAATACCTAATAGGAAATAACTGGATCAAAAATAGACGAATAGATAGTAAGATAAGCTCTAACATTCTCTAACTTTAGAAGGTGAATCCAAAGCTGTGATTCTTAGGCTGACCCGTGCGTAAAGTAAAACACAAAACACTCGAGTCAGGACATACATACTTATACAATGTAAACCAACTTAAGTGAACTGTAATAGCAATGCTCAATAAGTTAAAGGATGATTGGGATTGCCCATCCTTTAAGGATCCGATAAACCATCAATTAAGCATAAGCACTATCAAAGAAATCCCCATATTAAAGTAATTAATGCAAATAACAGTATAAATATGGTTAGGGTAGCGCAGAGCTGCAGTAATCGTTCACCTCTAACCACACTCTCAAATTCAAGGTGTGTATCAAAACAATCATAAGGAAATCAAATGGCACACAAAGAAGTGTACCCGTGGTTATAAATTTTAAAATGCTATTTTATACTTCAAAAATAAAATATCATTTCAAATTCAAATCTTAATCAAAATATGGATCAAATCATTTCCAAACCATTTCAATATATCAAAATATCATATTCGTTCAAAATCCCATTTTCAAATCACTATTTGAATTCAAGTTTAACTATTCAAATTTAATCACCTTCTAAAAATGGTTTATATTATAATCAGAAATAATTCATTTAAACCATTTAAAAGTGAAGTTATTATACTTTCAAATAATTAAATCCAAATTTTTCCAATAATTCATTTATCAAATTCTAATTTGTTAACTTTAACTTATATCCTCATTTTACACCAAATCTCAAATTCCAGGTTAGGTTATATTTTAAGTTACACTCTTAAGCATACATTTATTTAACATTTTATATTCACAGAAAAATCAATAACACTTTAATAAATCATTTTAAATTCAAATTTAAATCAAAGTATCATAATTTACATTTTAAAATACTTAAAACTATCCAGAAAATTATATAAAATAACCATGGGTCGGTATAAAATTTTCTAGCCTAAATCAAGTGATACGGATAATATATCATTTCAACCCGTATTTACAAAGAAAAATCCAGGTTTTATCATTTCAAGCCTGCAAATCCGAAGTTAAATAAAATGAATAAAAAAAATCGCTCAGGCCTATCATTTCTGCCTATAACGATTTTTCCCTATTCCAAAGTCCGTACGGGTATGTATCATTTCAAGCCATAGTGATTCTATTCTACAGGGAACTTGCAGTGTGAGAATAGAATAAAATAAACAATATAGCATCATATAGCAGCAATAGATGATATGACTAGTTTATAAATAAGGTTAACATCATATGATTCATATCACAGATAGTTATAACATGATATAATATTCTACACATTCACTTGTTGTTAATTCACTAATTATATAAGTATAAATCTCATGAGTGAATACTCACCTTTTTACGCTGGAGATATCAAACCAAAACACACGAATAAAATTCAGAACACGAATAAAATTCAGAAAGCACGATAGCACGACTTTTGATTTGAGTGGAGTGGAAGGCAAGTTGTAATTCTTGTATTCAACAACAAAACAAATCAAAATATAAATATAAATCCAATACTAAAATTATTGGAACAAAAAGGAAATAGAGTTTACAAAAGACAACACCAAGTTTTCAATTAATTTCGCTTGACCATAATACATTTTCTCCGCCACAAAGCTATATAGGTTCGGCTTGGGTGATGTTTTGGCTAGGGTATGGATATGATTTGGACTCATATAGGCATGGCTACAAGTAAAAATGAAGGGATAGGAGTTACTAGTGAAGGAAGATCGAAGGTTAAGGAAAAAAGAGGAGTTTTGGTTCAACTTTATGCTTAGCCATACATGAATTGGGCTCGGCCTTGTCATGTACAGATCTGGTGGTAGCTGGAGTGATGGCCAAGGGTGATGAACTTGATGGTGGTGGCGGCTAAGGGGTGGCCAAGGCAACATATGAAGGGGATGGTGGAAACTAGCTTGGTTATGCACGGTTTCAAGGGGTTTTTTGCAATTTTTGGAGGTGTTTGCATCATTTGATGGTCATGGCTAGTCTTGGTCAGAGGAGGAAAGGTTTAGGCCGTGTATGGTGATGGGAAGGAGGTGATGTGGTGGTCGGCGAAGGTGGTGAGGGGTTTAGCCGAGCAAAGCTAGAGATGAACAAGCAAAAACAAATGAAAAATAGAAGAAGAAAGGAGAGAAAAATAGAGGCCATTGCTTACTTTTTTTTCAGATCTGAAGCGCCATGAGAAATGAAGATGGGAAAAAAATTCTCACGTCAAAATACGAATATAGGCGGCTACGGATTAAGGAATGAACGACACAAATTATGGAGAAGTTATGGTAGAAAATCAAGGGATGGAAAGATAAAAAGGTAAGAAATCAAAGTAACGTTTGCCTAAAATTAAAAATAGGAAACGTATCTTAATTGATACCTTTCCAATAAATTAGAGAAAGCTATATACAAAAAGCTTTCACAAACAAATAAATACAATAACGTAAAATAAATACATTTTAAAGATATGCCTTTTAAAGCAATAACGTATATATATTTGAAATTTCTTTCCAAGAATTAAATAAGGATCAAAACACTTACAATTTAATTAATAAATTAATGTCTTAATAGAAAAATAAGGTAAAGATAGATATTATGAAAAATAAATAAATATTTTTAGGAAAAGTAGGAAATAAATAAAGAAAATGTAACATCCCGCCTTTTCGCACGCTTTAAATCGACACACGTGATAATTCAAACCATACGGAAGGGAGGATTGTTATGGGGCAAATAAGAAAACCAAGAAAGAAATAAAACAAAACAGAATCTCACAGCGGAAGGAAAAATATAATAATCAAATATACAGTTCATGAAGCTGTTTTTCAAAATATTTAATTATACTTACAATATATATCAGAGTGATACATACCATAGAATATCAATAATGCCACGGAATACAACAGTGTAGTGGAATAATATAGTAGATAATAGTACTAAAAATCTTCGTCTTCGTCCTCTAGAATAAACTCTTCAAATCCTGAAACACTCGGACTGACCCGAGCGAATTGAAAAGACAAAACACTCGAGTCAGAACTAAAAGATCTTATGTGTAAATCAACAGTAATAAATATGAGAGCAGTGACTTAAGAGATGCTTGGGATTCACATCTCCTAAGGATCCGTTAAACAATTTACTATGTAGTAATATTTCGTTATTATAATAATGCCTATTAATAAAATAAACTTACTTTTAAATAGCGTTAAGGGGTTACCCATATAGCCCATAACACATAATATATTCCCATAGTCTATACAGTAATGTAATCTCCACCGTACTGGGTGTCGTCAGAGGGCACTCCATAGGTATGGTACAGAACAAAATCGTATAAGGCGCGCTAGGGTAGGTGACACGGCACAACTACGCAATGCCAAGGTAAATATACCAATTGCTATCCGGGCTGGTGGTAACGGATAGCCGCAGCTACCGCCCACCTCGAGCCACACCCCCAAAATAAAAAAAATAAAAAGTGGCCACCGAATCAATCCAAAAGTCAAAGTATAAAATCGAAGGGATGTGTCTGATCAAAGGTGCTACCTCATTGGCCCAAGAATCGCTCCTGTTTTAGCCATCTTATGCCAACTCGCGGGAGTTGGGTCCACGTATTTACCTCAAAGGAAACGCCGCCACCATCCTACTTCATTCTGGAATATCCACCGCGTACACGGTTGTTAAAGTGGTTTTTGTAGTTGGCAGAGAGTATGACAACTTCCGATCCCGGTCTCTTCAACAACTAAACGTTATTATAACACCGCTTCAAAATAATTTATACTTTAAAAACTAGGGTATAATATTCATTTCAAAACCATATAATTCCGATATCATTTCCCTTTTAAAACCAAATCAATATGATTCTTTTTCAAATATATCCTTTTCTAAAACCATAACTTTTCATAGTTAGAATATTTCCAAACCAAACGCTTGAAATATAGCCTTTCAAAATATAAAACTTCGAATTACATAACTTTGAAATATAACCGCACCACTTAAATGGTTTAAATATAAATTACTTTATATGATAAAATAGTTTCTTCACCTTCACAAATCAATTCCAAATATAGATAAAGTCCAAATTAAACATTTCAATTTATATATATTTCAAAACTTTACATATTCCACCATTTCAAAGCTAATTCTTTAATAATTGCATATACCAAATTCAATTGCTATTATTTAGATTTGAAATGTTTACTTAATAAATCCAATATCATTTAAATAAAACTTTTGACTTCAAACAACTGGATATTCTTTCAATTTCTTCAACTTGATATATTCATTTACCTCCACTTTATATTTATTTAAATCACTTTAAACCAAATCTAGTTATAAGAATCATACCCTTTAAAATCTCCATTTTTATTTATTTTTTTCAAATCAAATTTTATTTAAGTACAATTTTCAAATAATTCAATTTAAACCAATATCATATTTATTTTCCAACTTAGATTTCATTTAAGTCATTCAAAAAACTCTATATATACAATATCTTAAGTAGGTACTTAACCATATAATGTAAAACAATTAAACTCCATAATTAAACTCATTTAATTAATCAATTTTATATATAGTTTAAACCAAGAATTCTACCATATATAAAATAACCTTTATCAAATATCCGAATCAATATCTCATAAAACCATATATATTTCTTTACAAAACCATAGAAAATCATTTCATAATATTTCTATATATAGACCGCGGTGTCTGTATAAAATTTTCTAACCTCTGGTCAAGTGATACGAATATTTATCATTTCAATCCGTAATTTAAAATAAAAATTACGATTATACATCATTTCAAACCGCAATCCCGAATGAAATGAAAATGCATAATAACTTGTAGTTTATAACAATATGAAATACATCATCCATTAATCCAATATCAACCATCAACCATTTATCACAATCATCATTAAATTTAATCAATAGCATCAATATAGAACGGATAATAAACAACAGGTATTAAATAGCAGTTTATATTTAATAATAAATTAAATAACTGTTTAACTGGCAGTTTATATGCAATGAATAATTAATTAACAATTTAACTGGCAGTTTAAATGCAATGAATAAATTAAATAGCAATTTAATTTAAATAAATGAAATTAACTGAGTTGATGATTAAAAATATGCGGAACAACCATAATTAAATTTTAAATCACATCCTATATCAATTTAACAAACATAAGAAATTTTAGAAGTTTTGAGTGGGTTAAAACACTCACCTTTTGAATTTAAATTGAATTTAAATCCAATTAAAAACCCAAAATTTGCACCGTCTCCAAATTCGTCGAAACTCGCGGCAAAGTGTTTGGAATTTTATTACGATCCTAACAAAAAAATTCGCGTGTGAAACGGAGTTCGTAAGTACGAGTTATGACTATTAGAACTAATTGAAATCAAAATTAACGAAATAAATTTAAACAAAACATCACCCAAATTCCAAGGCCACGTCACCAGAGAACTTTCGTTTCTTCTACTGTTCGAACGCAAACCTCAACAGGCCCGCTCCTGCAACCCACGGTCGCAACCTTAGGCCAAACGTGGCCCCCTTCGCGCCACCACCGGCTAGCCGTCGCCGTCGATGAACATCCCCGTGCCTCGCGATCACTCCCCGACCTCCTCTCATACGCCAAGGCTCGCAGCCGCCTAAAGACTTTAAACCCTAATCGAATTTAATAGCACAATCTAGCCGTTAACTCCACGAACAAACTGCACTGATCGACTCCCCTCGGTCCCCTCTACAATACCCAGATACGATTTGATGATCCGTCGCAGTTGATCGGAGCACGACGGACGGCCGAAACTTGTTCCTAAATTTCTGGCCAAATGAAAACCCAGATCAAAAAAATGACTGCAGATCTAACTTGCAATCTTCAAGAGCGTCGAAATATATTTTTTCTAAATTTTTCTGAGGAGTTTGGATTTTTGACTTAGATTTTGAAATGGAATTGGAGCTGGAATTTTGTTGTCTGCCATTGAGGAGGAGAGAGCTGAGATATACGTACAGACAAATGAAAATGAGGGGAATTAGGGTTTCTAACCGAGTTTATATAGGTAGGTCAGAAATTAGAATGGATGGATAAGGTTGGATATACGCGTTAGCGACAAAGTGACCCAAAAAGCCCGTTTCGACTTCGGAACGAAATTGGGTCAACCTATATATCAAAATAGATATTTTAAAATATTTTAAACGCGATGGAACAAGTTTCACGTCCAAATTCCATTATATGAAGAAGTTATGCTCAAATCAATATTTTTCAAATTGATTTCAATTAATTTCGATTTCATTTATTCTAAGGCGTTTCGAGTCCGTACGATCAAACGACAAGCCCGATCGCTACGAAACTTGAAATCCTACAATAATTCACCGTTACGTATCCGATGAAACTGGTTTCGTAGAAATCCAAGTCAGTGGCCAAAATGGCTATTTTTATATTAATTGAATAAATTAAAAATTAATTAATTAAATCAAATTTTATATTTCAATTCTAAAATTGACAAATTTATCACCTTTATATTTCTTAAACATTTACAATGATTTAAACAAATTTAAGTGTCAATTTAGAGAAGACTAATTTATAAATTTCACTATAAATCCTTCATTTCATTGAATTCAAAATTATAAATAAAATTTCCAATAATTCTACTAAATTCACTTTTCATTCTATTATTTAATCCATTGTTATTAAAAGGATGCAATTTACACTGGTTCACGATTTTTTACCTTTATTTTCTTAGATTTCATCTACATTTCCATTTATGTAATATTTTAAATTTTAAATTTTCATTTAATTGAAATAAATCATACTATCGTAATTTAAATTCAAAAAAATAAATAAATGTTGATTCCCATTCTTGTTGTTCAAACAATCATTATCTTATAAACATATTTAATATTTGTTTACATTTCATTGCATTGATACTTCCGATTTCACCTTTACTCGTATTAACTAATTTATTTCCACTTATTGTGTAATAACTACTATAATTAAATCATATTGAATTTTTTTAATTTCACCCATAAATTACGATTTTAAAACCAATTAACTAATTTACCTTGGTGCCATCCTTTATTACATCAATTGTTACTTTAATTTACATTAACAAAACGTTAAATTTAGATTTATTACAATTTATTACCAAAGTTTATTTAACATATAAAATAAACAAGCAACCTATATTAATTGCCACCTATTTGCTTTTAATTGCATTTATGAGTTCGTTACTTATCAATTCAGATGATAATTCCATATATAACACAAATTTTATTTTATTTCATTAATATACGCTTATTTACATCTTAATTTGAACTTATTTCCCCATTTCACCAACTACTACCTTACAATAAATTTCTGTTTCTATTAAATTTACATTCACACTTCCGTTACTATATTAATAATCATTAAAGTAACGTTTATTATCAATAACAACATTATAATTACTTAACATTTAAATGAACTTTATTTCCAATAAATTCATTGACCAATTAATTAGGTAATTTATAATAGTTATTATCCTACCCTTAAATTTATTGCCAAATAACGTACTACCTAATTTCCTTTAATTGCAATTTGATTTCCAAATTTTATGCAACATATTAAAGAAATAAAACATATATTAATTGATTCGTTTTAATTCAAATCTTTTTATTAAGTTCAGTACTACTGTATAAACTTAGTTACCTTGTTTTTCCCATTCATTACTTTAATATACCCATTCTAACAACTCCTACCCATTGTATTACATTTCACACAAATGTAACATTTATTTACATTTATTACCATTTATCTCTAATTCCAATTAACCATTTAAATGAATAAGTAACCTACAATAAACATTATCATTACTCTTTAGTCACATAAGTGAGCCTCTATTACTTAAAAATCAATGTTGGCATTTATTTCCATACTACTAATTGCATTCACTTATCTTCTATCCAAACATACATTTAGATGTTATTTCCATTAATTAATTCAATATTTACATCCACTTATTAACAATTTACTTCCATTTATATAGTTGCAATTCATTTTAGTTATTATTTCACTAATACTATTTCCAATTTTATTTCTTTCAGTATTAATTACACAATCATATTTAATTAACAAATTATAATGTTTTCCACTATTTCTTTATTCGGATTTCATTCCAATTGTCAAGAATTGATTTTATTTACCATCGAAACATTTAATTTCTAACACTCGCTCCAATATAAATTATAAGATTTTCATTTCTTTCTACATTGAATTACAAAATCTTATAAATTTAACAAATTTAACCATCGAAATTTTTGGGTCGTTACACTCTCCCTCACTCAAAACTTTTCGTCCCCGAAAAGAAAAAGAAGGGAAAAGAAGAATTAAGAAATCGATATATCTTACTTAAAATATTAAATTTATAAACAAATAGATTTACAAAATTAATTAATTTAAATACAATATACCATTTTATAACCATTAAATCTTTTTATACTTAAATTAATAAGGTTTGGAAATCTTTTTCAAAAAATTTCTAAGTCCAAAATTTTCGAAAATTTTTGGTAGAGTCTCCTTTGTACGAGAGGCTCGGGGGAAAATATAATATCAAATATATAACATACATTTTTCAAAATAAAATATCTCAACACGGGAACACTATATAATAACGCTATAAACCGAAATTCGAAAACGTACCTATTATTCGGGCAAATAACGCTTATTTATGAAACCAAAAGCATTAGCAATTGCTTCCATAATCTGTATTTCAGTTATATAATCCAAAAGAGTTAATAATTATATAAAATGAAATATTTAAATTGTTTCAATCATTGCCAAACAAAGCAATGTCAAACACAACAATCGCTTGCAATCACAACATACGACCATCATACAGAATCAACATAATCAATCATTCATTCATATCAAACAAAACAAATAGTTGTTCGCGTTCAACTTTAAATTGCACAGAATGGAAAATAATTACTTAGTGCACCATTTACTCAACAGTCTTAGATGAAACTAAATAGATTATTTATTCATCCAAACAATTTTAGAGTATCTTTGCCCAAACAGCTATAAGTCAATCAAACAACAATTCCAAAACAATAGATTAATTACATTTTTATTAATTTCATTCATATAATAATATATCTTTTTAATTTACATTTTTTTCTCTTATAGTTTCATTTACTTTTATTCATTTCTAACAAAATCTCATTTCACTTATTCATATCATGAAATTTTCTTTTATTATATTACATTCATTTATTCACCGCTTAATTTCACGTTCTTAAGTTTATAATCCTTTATTTATATTACTTATCTTTCTATTATATTTTATTCGAAGCAATTTTAATTACACCTAAGTTTATACCACTAGAACAACAAATACTTATTTATTAAAGAATTTCATCAATTACTTTCATTACCTCAAATTTATTACTTGTATAATATCTATTACATCTGCTTATTAACATTTCAACTTTTTACATCCTTTGGTAGGTTGTATATATGTTTAAAGAATGCAAATGAAACTTATACAAGTTTTGCCTCATTTCTTTTAATTTAATCTAATGTTCAATAATTACATCTTTTGTTTTATAAGTTACAATTTCAACTTTCTTGTTATTTCATTTATAACCTATCCTTTAATTTCTTTTTATCTATAACTTAGCATTAAAGTTCTTATTTCCTTTGGAGGTTTCAATTATTAATTACTTACGTTCAAATTCACTACAATAACTGAAACTATTAATTAATGGAAACTTAAGAATTTAAATACCGGGTTTTGTTCATAAATCGTTCTAAAATAATAGATAAACGTATATACTTACACTTTATATATCCAATTATATTTAAAACAATTTAAAATTTATATTTGTTTATCAAAATAAATCTGCAGTAAAACTACTACAGCGGCCTTCCCACTTCGAAACTAGAAAATGAATGTCGATGATGCGTGCACTCATCACCGAAATTATTTTCCAGCGACAAAGAGGGGAGTATGTAACATCCCGCTTTTTCGCACACTTTAAAACGACACACGTGCCAATTCAAAGCATACGCAAGGACGGAGTGTTATGGGGTAGATCAGAAAAACAGAGAAGGAATAAAACAAAATAGAATCTCACAGCGGAAGGATAAAATATAATAATAAATATACAGTTCAAACAGTTTACAAAACAGTTATTTCACTTATACAATGAACATCAGAGTTACACATACCAATACAACAATGCAGCGGAATATAAAGAGTGTGTGGTGCAATACTATATATAAAATAATGCTGAATCTTCGTCTTCGTCCTCCAAGCTAAATCTGCTATCCTGAAATGCTCGGACTGACCCGAGCGAATTTGAAAAGACAAAAACACTCGAGTCAGACTAGAATATCTTATGTGAGTTAAATAAACAGAAATAAATATGAGTACAGTAACTCAAGAGATGCTCGGGATTTACATCTCCTAAGGATCCGTTAAACTATTTACTATGTAGTATATTGCGCTATTATAATAGTGTCTATTTATAAAATAAACTTACTTTTAAATAGCGTTAAGGCTTTACATTTTCCACCTTAACACGTAAAATGCCAATAGTCTATACAGTACCGTAATACCTCCTGATCGGGAAGCTACCAGAGGATACTCCATAGGTACGACACAAATAGAAACTCGTAGTAAAGGCTCGATATGGTAGGTGACACGGCACAACTAGGCAATGCCAGGGTAGATATACCAATTGCTATCCAGGCTGGTGGAAACGCGTAGCCGCAGTTACCGCCCACCTCGGACTAACTTCCCAAAATCAAAATATAGAAGTGGCCACTGAATCAAATCCAAGTCAAAGTATAATATCGAAGAGGAGCGTCCGATCAGAGGAATGACCTCATTGGCCTGAGAATCGCTCCTGTTTTAGCCACCTTATGCCAACTCACGGGAGTTGGGTCCACGTATTTACCTTACAGGAAACGTCGCCACCACCTACTTCATTCTGGAATCTCCACCGCGTACACGGTTAGTCAAAGTGGTTTTCGGTATCGACAGAGAGTATGTCCATATCCGATCCCGGTCTCTTTGCCAACCAATCGTTATTATAACACCGCGGTTATTTAAAAACAGTTTATACTTTAAAACCAGAATATAATCCCTTTCAAAACCATAATATTACGATATCATTTCTTCTTTAAAAACACAAACAATTTATTTTCATATTATTTTATAAAAGCCCAAATCAATGATATCGTTTCCCAAATAAAATTTTCCTTTCCAAAAATTATGTCACTTTTTATTATTTAATATCCCATGTAACCAATATTTTGTTTGTAACTTTCAACATAATTCTTCGAAAATCCATAGTATTTTAAAACCATTATTTTCAAAACTAAATGGTTTGGATATTCAACGGTATGCGAATTAAAAAGGTTTAACTTTACTGTTGTTTTATAAAGAATAAATTACATGGCTTTCCAAATATTTCTTGTTTTAAAGTTAAACCAAAATCCAAAATATTACTTCAAGTCCCAAAACCATTTCAATTTTATATATATTTATATCCATTTTTGAGCATTAATATTTCAACTAAAGTTGGATTTTTATCCTTTCAAAATCAATATTCTATTAATTAATCTTGACCATTCACATAAAATCCATAATTAATAAGACTTCAATTTCTAGTAAAATATATATATATATACATATATAGAATTTTTCCACTTCAAATTATACTAGAATATCCATTTCTATTTATTTTGGGAAAATCCAATTACAAATATCATATCTTAAAATTTCCAACTTTACATTTAAACATAGGATATAAATTTACCAAACTCCATTTTCTAAATTTCTTCCATTTTCAATAAAGAAATTTATATTCCTTTTAATTTCAAAATTCCAACTTCATAGGTATATAAATATGGAATAAAATATTTATACAATATAAATTTAAGATTTATAGACCGTATTCAATCCAAACCATAGAAATCACATTAAAATAGTTATATATAGACCGCGGTGCCTGTATATAATTTTCTATCCTATGGTCAAGTGATACGGATATTTATCATTTCAATCCGCAATTTAAAAAATAAAACTTTGCGGTTTTATCATTTCAAACCACAATCCCGAATGAAATGTAAAATGTATGCTAACTTGCAGTTTAATGATATCAAATAAAACATCCATTCAACAACACATCCATCATCCAATCACAACATCGATCAATATCAATCAATAACAATTATATATATGATCATATATAACAGGTGATAACTGGCAGTTTACTCAAATTAAATTTATCAACTATTAATCTAACAGTTTATTCAGTAATAATTTATACAACTGTTAACTAGCAATTCATATGCAACAAAAATTTCCAACAGTCAATTAATACACAATAAATCAATTAAATTAACAGTTAAATTTAATAAAATGCAATTCAACAAATATGAATGAAATAAACATGCCAAATACTCATAAATAAATTTCTATTCATTTCTAAAATTTATTTAACAAACATAAAAGCTTCTAGTAATTGTGAGTGGGTCAAAACACTCACCTTTTGAATTTAAATCGAATGTAAATCCGATTTAAACCCAAAATTTGACGGTCTCTAAATTTATCCAAACCAGCGTCATCAGATCCGGAATTTAATTACGATCCTAACAAAAGAAATTTCGTGTGAAACGGAGTTCGTATGTGAAAGTTATCACAATTAAACGATTTGCAATTAAAATAAAAAAAAATTAAAAATAAACAAAACAAAATAAAATACCGTGCCACATCCACCTTCCCTCGTGAAAAACGCATATGCTTCTTCTTGATTGCTAACTTTGTTCCGTAATTTTTCTTTTATTTCGATTTACTTTAATTTTCCTCCTTATTATATGAATGTATGTATTTTAAAAGGTTTGAAAGAAAAAGAAGATTTGAAAAAGAAGAATTGAAAAAAAATGATTAAAATAAGAACTGAAAACGGAAGAGAAGATCTAGATTTGAAAAGAAGAAAGTTTGAAATAGAAGTAAATTTGAAGAAGAAGAAGAAGAATATTTGAAGAGAAAGAAAAAAAAATTAAAATGAGAGATAATAAGGAGCTTTGAGAAAAACAAGAAAAAAGAAGAAGAAGAAGAAGAAGAAAAAGAAGAAGAAGAAGAATAGCATGGAGGCTAGGGTTAGAGTTAGGAGAAACAAAATGTAATAGAAGAATAAGAAGTAGGTTATTTATAAGGTTAGAGTTAGGTTTAAGGACAAATAGATTTGAAAGGAGAGGCTGCTATTAATTAGAAATAAAGTGAATATGAACACTTGGTATTGAAATATAGCGAATATGAACAGTCCTCTTTTTTTTTTAAAGTAGCAGGTATTAAAAAGAGGTATTTATAAATTAGAAAGAAAATGAATATGGAGGGACAAAAATAAATGACACGTTTCGTTAGTTTGATTTTAAATTAATTAAGTGCTAGATACAGAAAAATTTGAATACATCATATATATATATTCATACTTTAACTGTGTGACAAAATTGCTAAACATACATCAAGTACGATTAATTGGTGACAATATATAGGAATAATCAACAATAAATGTGGATGCAATCACATAAGGATCTAATAGGGAAGGAGATAAAAAGTAACGACGTTGATTAATTCCACTTTCCCACTTTAGCCAATCCAATTACAAAATTTTATAAAATTTTTCTCCTTTGATTTGTTAAACAATTTTAATAACTAACAACAAGTTCTATGTTAATTCAATCATTAATCATTTCGCCAATTACCAAATTAAATTTCAATTATTCGCAATAAATCAAATTATAAATTTTTCATTCCAATAAATAAAATAAATCTTGATTATTATTTTTTTTCTTTTTTTTTTCTTTTTTTTTTCCTTCCATCCTTATTAATTCCACAACTTGTTCAATTTGAAAATCATTATCATATTTTCCAAATGTTACCTTAATTTAACACTTATGTAACGTATTATTAGATTCGTTGAAAGATTTCAATTTCAATCCCCATTTCTTAATATACTCAAATTCTGGACATTTTTATTTCCTTACCCATAAGTGTAACATTTATTGCCAATTCCATCCAAATTTAACAGGTAACCCTTAACAATGTTTTCAATCCAAAGGTTATACTTAAGTTTACGTTGTATTCTACAACTTATCATATTATGAAGAAAATTCACATTATTCCCCAATATTACCTTAATTCATATTAACTTAACATTAAATTTTCTCTTCATTCTATTATTAACCTATTAGTATTAAATAGATGAAATTAACATTGGTTTTACACTCTATTACGTAGATATCCTTAAATTTTATCTAAGTTTATATTTACATAATATTCCAACATTAAATTTCATCTAATTTTTTTTCTTCCTTTTTATTTTAATTAAATCCAATTTCCCTAAAATTACATTCAAACAAGTAAATTTTGATTTTCAATCAATCATTATACTATAACATTCTTAACATTTTTTCATTACACTACTAAATTCTACCTTGATAAATTTACGCTTCTATTGCTTTACTTTCACACTTCCGTTAAAATATAAATTAATTCTAAAGTAACGTTTATTGTTGACCCCGCCATTTTAATTACTCATATTTAGATGAACATTATTTCAAATAAGTTCATTGACTCATTTAAATTAGGTAGTTTATAGTAGTTGTTATCACACTCTTACAATTATTTCCTACTAACGTGCTACCAACTCTTTTTATTAAAATTTGAATTCCAAACCTTATTTAATATACTAAGTAAGATAAACAACATATATAGATTGCTACCAACTTTTCTTTTCTTGCATCTATGTGTTTATTACTTGACACACCAGTAAATATTACATATACACAAAATTCCGTTATCACTTGCCTAACAAGGTTATTATCACTTAAGATCTCACTGCATCCACATTTTCACATTTTCATTTCCTAGTTTCTTTACTTTATTCTACATAATTTATTACAAATGGGATTTTCTTTGGTTTACACCTTATTTGTATTTAACATTTCTCAATCACCAATTCATTTCACTTTAACTGCGGTAAATTGGCGGATAAATTGAATTTGATTCCCAAAATCTAAATTAACAAGAAACAAGGGTAGGTAACATACAATAGTCATTACTCCAAATTCTAGTCACCTAAATAGTCTTTTATTCCTTGCAAATAAATGTTACTATTTATTTTCATAGTACAAATCTCAATGATTATTCCATTTTATATTTGCTTAGGCCATTTATAGTCCACTATACATATCTACATAAATGGGTAATTTATTCAATTCATTAAGTGTCAATTCTATTAAGCCCTGTTTATATCTTATGCATTCTTCTATTACTTTACAAAAGGGAATAACTTTTAAACTCATACACTTAATAACAAAACCGTTATAAATCCAATAAACTTCCAAATCCAAGTTTGTACACATTTTACACAACTATTATGATTTCTCACAAACGTTGAATTTATTAAATGACCATTTATTATAATTTAATTCCCTTAATTGAATCAAATGCTTATTATTATATATATTCTTTTCATTCTACCATTCCTTCCCATTTTATATTCATTAACGTATTTACACATCTCTATCTTTCAAATATAAAATAACCAAACTGATTACAAACACTGTTTCTATCAATTTTCATAAGTTTGTTCAAAACTATACTTTTGTTTACATAAAATAAATTTTATGTTTCTATTAGTTTTCTTTTCCTTTCACTACAGGCATAAATTATTACTATCTACACTAATTACATCTTTGTATTAATGAACACCATTTAAGTTAATATTTATACTAACATTCACAAATTCAACATTTATTTGTTTCTTCAAAATTACTTTAAATCAAGTTGTGAAAATTTACATTATCCACATCTATTATCATAAAATTTTATAGTTACACTAAATTGCAACCACTATACCAAATTTCTACATTTATTCTTAACCAAATTAGAAATTATATTAATTCATTTGATCAAATATCATAAATTTAACGGGTCGTTACAATCTCCCCCACTCAAAACTTTTCGTCCCCGAAAAGGAAAAAGAAGGGAGGAGGAAGATTTACAGTGCATCTTATTTCAAATATTAACTTATAAACAATATTTTACTGGATTAATTTCCTTTAATGAAATATACTTGTTTTATAATCATTATATCCTTTAATACTTGAATTATTAAAGTTGGGAAAATACTTTCACAAAATTCTAAGTCCAAAATTTCCTGAAAATTTTGGCAAAGTCTCCTTTGTACGGAGGGACTCTGGAGAAAATATAATATCCAAATATACAAATATATTACACATATTATCCAAATAAAATATCCCAACACGGGAAAATATATAAAATAGCGCTTTATACGTAATCCGGAAACGTACCTATTTATCGGGCAATACGCTTATTATTACGAAACCAAAAGCAGTAGCAGTTGCTTCCATAACCTGTATTTTCTTATAAGCCTAAAAGGTTAAATATTTATTTTAAAATGAACTATTCTAGTGGATTCAATCATTCATATCCAATCAAATGCAACAACCATACATTTTAACAAACAGCACACACCGCAAACAAAATCATTCAATCAAACAAACAATTAGTTGTTAGGTTCAAATTCCGAAATTGTACGAAATGTAAAATAACTATCAAGTGCATCCTTTACTCAACAGTCTTAGATGGAATAAAGATAGATTATTTCTCCATCCAACAACTTCAAAATTCCTTACCCAACAACCATACATCAACCAAACAATTCAAATCAACACCAAAATAGCTTATTATACATTTATTTCATACTTCAGTGGTTTGATTTTCTTCCCTTCATTTATGAGGGATTTCTTTGTTCTTACAAGTTTTATTTTCCAATTATCCCAAAATTCATTATATTTGTATTTCCTTTTATTACTTAAGTTTCCTTTTATTACCTATGTTTATAAAATAAATTCTCATTAATAACAACAAATATTTTGAATATCTTCATTTCCTTACTCTTCACTTGTAAGATTTCCCTTAAATTCTTAATCTGCTAACATTCATTCTTATAAGTGGAAGTTTTTATTTATCCATTAACTATGAATTGCAGTCATTTAATTTTTCCTACTTTCCATTATATTAGAATAGGGAAGATTAAAACATACTTAAGTCAATAATCATACAATCAATTCTTATTTTAAATTTCATTTTATATACTTAGGTTCATATCATCTATTAATAATTCTTAACCCTTTTTCAGTAAAATTTCAATTATAACCTAAGTTTTACCATTAAATTCTTATTATAACAGTAATTTATTGAATACTTCATTTTTCCTAAATTCCTACTTGTAAAATATTCAATTCCAGTTTCTCATTTAACACTTCAACTTTTATATTTGGGTAAGTTATTTATGTTAAGGAAATTGCAATTGAACTTATACAAGTTTAATCTCCATTCTTTTAATTAAATTTAATGTTTATCCATATTACTCTTTGTCTCATATGTATGCAAATTCCTCTTTATAGCTTTGCAATTATTCTCTTATTTCAATTAGAGGTTTCAATTCATTTATTACTTAACTTTTATTTCACTACAATTTAACAATTGATTAATTAATGGAGAATTTTAGAATTGGATTCCGGGTCAGATTTCAATTTATTTCAAAATAATAGACAAATAGGTTCTTACAACTCAAAATCTCTAATTATAGTTAGAACAATAAAAGAAATTTTCTTTTTAGAAAATTTCATAATAAATCTGCAGTAGAATTTACTACAGTGGCCTTTCCCCTTCGAAACTCGAAATGAAAGTCGATGATGCGGCCGTCATCACCGAATTTATTTTCCAGTGACAGAGAGGAAAGTACAGAATTTAATTTTTTTTTTTTTTTCCCAAAATCTTCTTTAAAACAATTCTTCCAAATTATACGAAATATTTATATAAGAAATTACTATTAAACCAAATCAATAAATTTCACAAATTCTTTGAAAGCAGATTTGGAAAAAATCCCGGACTTAAGTTCTAAAATCTCCAATTTGATTTATCATAATTTCAACTTAGCTTCAGTTATTATAAATATTTTATTTCCTAACACCCAATCTATAGCAACCAAATATATATATATATCTTTATAAAAATATTTTTATATATAGAAAATATAATAGGCAAAATTCTTTCATTTACCTATACTAAAACAAATATTATGTCGGTCTGTCCTATTAAGTGTTTAGAAATCCCTATTGATGACATAGCGTCCCATGCATCAACCAGAATTTATAAATACAAAGCGGAACAGATTAACACAATATAAAAATCTTTTTATTAATACTAACAAATACGCTCTCTCATATATATACACTCAGCGACTCCCATAGGATATTACTACCCTATTAACAAAGAGTCAAACCCCACAAAGCCAAGGTTTATCGCTAAACCAAAGCTCTGATACCAACTGTAACATCCCGCTTTTTCGCACACTTTAAAACGACACACGTGCCAATTCAAAGCATACGCAAGGACGGAGTGTTATGGGGTAGATCAGAAAAACAGAGAAGGAATAAAACAAAATAGAATCTCACAGCGGAAGGATAAAATATAATAATAAATATACAGTTCAAACAGTTTACAAAACAGTTATTTCACTTATACAATGAACATCAGAGTTACACATACCAATACAACAATGCAGCGGAATATAAAGAGTGTATGGTGCAATACTATATATAAAATAATGCTGAATCTTCGTCTTCGTCCTCCAAGCTAAATCTGCTATCCTGAAATGCTCGGACTGACCCGAGCGAATTTGAAAAGACAAAAACACTCGAGTCAGACTAGAATATCTTATGTGAGTTAAATAAACAGAAATAAATATGAGTACAGTAACTCAAGAGATGCTCGGGATTTACATCTCCTAAGGATCCGTTAAACTATTTACTATGTAGTATATTGCGCTATTATAATAGTGTCTATTTATAAAATAAACTTACTTTTAAATAGCGTTAAGGCTTTACATTTTCCACCTTAACACGTAAAATGCCAATAGTCTATATAGTACCGTAATACCTCCTGATCGGGAAGCTACCAGAGGATACTCCATAGGTACGACACAAATAGAAACTCGTAGTAAAGGCTCGATATGGTAGGTGACACGGCACAACTAGGCAATGCCAGGGTAGATATACCAATTGCTATCCAGGCTGGTGGAAACGCGTAGCCGCAGTTACCGCCCACCTCGGACTAACTTCCCAAAATCAAAATATAGAAGTGGCCACTGAATCAAATCCAAGTCAAAGTATAATATCGAAGAGGAGCGTCCGATCAGAGGAATGACCTCATTGGCCTGAGAATCGCTCCTGTTTTAGCCACCTTATGCCAACTCACGGGAGTTGGGTCCACGTATTTACCTTACAGGAAACGTCGCCACCACCTACTTCATTCTGGAATCTCCACCGCGTACACGGTTAGTCAAAGTGGTTTTCGGTATCGACAGAGAGTATGTCCATATCCGATCCCGGTCTCTTTGCCAACCAATCGTTATTATAACACCGCGGTTATTTAAAAACAGTTTATACTTTAAAACCAGAATATAATCCCTTTCAAAACCATAATATTACGATATCATTTCTTCTTTAAAAACACAAACAATTTATTTTCATATTATTTTATAAAAGCCCAAATCAATGATATCGTTTCCCAAATAAAATTTTCCTTTCCAAAAATTATGTCACTTTTTATTATTTAATATCCCATGTAACCAATATTTTGTTTGTAACTTTCAACATAATTCTTCGAAAATCCATAGTATTTTAAAACATTATTTTCAAAACTAAATGGTTTGGATATTCAACGGTATGCGAATTAAAAAGGTTTAACTTTACTGTTGTTTTATAAAGAATAAATTACATGGCTTTCCAAATATTTCTTGTTTTAAAGTTAAACCAAAATCCAAAATATTACTTCAAGTCCCAAAACCATTTCAATTTTATATATATTTATATCCATTTTTGAGCATTAATATTTCAACTAAAGTTGGATTTTTATCCTTTCAAAATCAATATTCTATTAATTAATCTTGACCATTCACATAAAATCCATAATTAATAAGACTTCAATTTCTAGTAAAATATATATATATATATACATATATAGAATTTTTCCACTTCAAATTATACTAGAATATCCATTTCTATTTATTTTGGGAAAATCCAATTACAAATATCATATCTTAAAATTTCCAACTTTACATTTAAACATAGGATATAAATTTACCAAACTCCATTTTCTAAATTTCTTCCATTTTCAATAAAGAAATTTATATTCCTTTTAATTTCAAAATTCCAACTTCATAGGTATATAAATATGGAATAAAATATTTATACAATATAAATTTAAGATTTATAGACCGTATTCAATCCAAACCATAGAAATCACATTAAAATAGTTATATATAGACCGCGGTGCCTGTATATAATTTTCTATCCTATGGTCAAGTGATACGGATATTTATCATTTCAATCCGCAATTTAAAAAATAAAACTTTGCGGTTTTATCATTTCAAACCACAATCCCGAATGAAATGTAAAATGTATGCTAACTTGCAGTTTAATGATATCAAATAAAACATCCATTCAACAACACATCCATCATCCAATCACAACATCGATCAATATCAATCAATAACAATTATATATATGATCATATATAACAGGTGATAACTGGCAGTTTACTCAAATTAAATTTATCAACTATTAATCTAACAGTTTATTCAGTAATAATTTATACAACTGTTAACTAGCAATTCATATGCAACAAAAATTTCCAACAGTCAATTAATACACAATAAATCAATTAAATTAACAGTTAAATTTAATAAAATGCAATTCAACAAATATGAATGAAATAAACATGCCAAATACTCATAAATAAATTTCTATTCATTTCTAAAATTTATTTAACAAACATAAAAGCTTCTAGTAATTGTGAGTGGGTCAAAACACTCACCTTTTGAATTTAAATCGAATGTAAATCCGATTTAAACCCAAAATTTGACGGTCTCTAAATTTATCCAAACCAGCGTCATCAGATCCGGAATTTAATTACGATCCTAACAAAAGAAATTTCGTGTGAAACGGAGTTCGTATGTGAAAGTTATCACAATTAAACGATTTGCAATTAAAATAAAAAAAAATTAAAAATAAACAAAACAAAATAAAATACCGTGCCACATCCACCTTCCCTCGTGAAAAACGCATATGCTTCTTCTTGATTGCTAACTTTGTTCCGTAATTTTTCTTTTATTTCGATTTACTTTAATTTTCCTCCTTATTATATGAATGTATGTATTTTAAAAGGTTTGAAAGAAAAAGAAGATTTGAAAAAGAAGAATTGAAAAAAAAATGATTAAAATAAGAACTGAAAACGGAAGAGAAGATCTAGATTTGAAAAGAAGAAAGTTTGAAATAGAAGTAAATTTGAAGAAGAAGAAGAAGAATATTTGAAGAGAAAGAAAAAAAATTAAAATGAGAGATAATAAGGAGCTTTGAGAAAAACAAGAAAAAAGAAGAAGAAGAAGAAGAAAAAGAAGAAGAAGAAGAATAGCATGGAGGCTAGGGTTAGAGTTAGGAGAAACAAAATGTAATAGAAGAATAAGAAGTAGGTTATTTATAAGGTTAGAGTTAGGTTTAGGGACAAATAGATTTGAAAGGAGAGGCTGCTATTAATTAGAAATAAAGTGAATATGAACACTTGGTATTGAAATATAGCAAATATGAACAGTCCTCTTTTTTTTTTAAAGTAGCAGGTATTAAAAAGAGGTATTTATAAATTAGAAAGAAAATGAATATGGAGGGACAAAAATAAATGACACGTTTCGTTAGTTTGATTTTAAATTAATTAAGTGCTAGATACAGAAAAATTTGAATACATCATATATATATATATTCATACTTTAACTGTGTGACAAAATTGCTAAACATACATCAAGTACGATTAATTGGTGACAATATATAGGAATAATCAACAATAAATGTGGATGCAATCACATAAGGATCTAATAGGGAAGGAGATAAAAAGTAACGACGTTGATTAATTCCACTTTCCCACTTTAGCCAATCCAATTACAAAATTTTATAAAATTTTTCTCCTTTGATTTGTTAAACAATTTTAATAACTAACAACAAGTTCTATGTTAATTCAATCATTAATCATTTCGCCAATTACCAAATTAAATTTCAATTATTCGCAATAAATCAAATTATAAATTTTTCATTCCAATAAATAAAATAAATCTTGATTATTATTTTTTTTCTTTTTTTTTCTTTTTTTTTTCCTTCCATCCTTATTAATTCCACAACTTGTTCAATTTGAAAATCATTATCATATTTTCCAAATGTTACCTTAATTTAACACTTATGTAACGTATTATTAGATTCGTTGCAAGATTTCAATTTCAATCCCCATTTCTTAATATACTCAAATTCTGGACATTTTTATTTCCTTACCCATAAGTGTAACATTTATTGCCAATTCCATCCAAATTTAACAGGTAACCCTTAACAATGTTTTCAATCCAAAGGTTATACTTAAGTTTACGTTGTATTCTACAACTTATCATATTATGAAGAAAATTCACATTATTCCCCAATATTACCTTAATTCATATTAACTTAACATTAAATTTTCTCTTCATTCTATTATTAACCTATTAGTATTAAATAGATGAAATTAACATTGGTTTTACACTCTATTACGTAGATATCCTTAAATTTTATCTAAGTTTATATTTACATAATATTCCAACATTAAATTTCATCTAATTTTTTTTCTTCCTTTTTATTTTAATTAAATCCAATTTCCCTAAAATTACATTCAAACAAGTAAATTTTGATTTTCAATCAATCATTATACTATAACATTCTTAACATTTTTTCATTACACTACTAAATTCTACCTTGATAAATTTACGCTTCTATTGCTTTACTTTCACACTTCCGTTAAAATATAAATTAATTCTAAAGTAACGTTTATTGTTGACCCCGCCATTTTAATTACTCATATTTAGATGAACATTATTTCAAATAAGTTCATTGACTCATTTAAATTAGGTAGTTTATAGTAGTTGTTATCACACTCTTACAATTATTTCCTACTAACGTGCTACCAACTCTTTTTATTAAAATTTGAATTCCAAACCTTATTTAATATACTAAGTAAGATAAACAACATATATAGATTGCTACCAACTTTTCTTTTCTTGCATCTATGTGTTTATTACTTGACACACCAGTAAATATTACATATACACAAAATTCCGTTATCACTTGCCTAACAAGGTTATTATCACTTAAGATCTCACTGCATCCACATTTTCACATTTTCATTTCCTAGTTTCTTTACTTTATTCTACATAATTTATTACAAATGGGATTTTCTTTGGTTTACACCTTATTTGTATTTAACATTTCTCAATCACCAATTCATTTCACTTTAACTGCGGTAAATTGGCGGATAAATTGAATTTGATTCCCAAAATCTAAATTAACAAGAAACAAGGGTAGGTAACATACAATAGTCATTACTCCAAATTCTAGTCACCTAAATAGTCTTTTATTCCTTGCAAATAAATGTTACTATTTATTTTCATAGTACAAATCTCAATGATTATTCCATTTTATATTTGCTTAGGCCATTTATAGTCCACTATACATATCTACATAAATGGGTAATTTATTCAATTCATTAAGTGTCAATTCTATTAAGCCCTGTTTATATCTTATGCATTCTTCTATTACTTTACAAAAGGGAATAACTTTTAAACTCATACACTTAATAACAAAACCGTTATAAATCCAATAAACTTCCAAATCCAAGTTTGTACACATTTTACACAACTATTATGATTTCTCACAAACGTTGAATTTATTAAATGACCATTTATTATAATTTAATTCCCTTAATTGAATCAAATGCTTATTATTATATATATTCTTTTCATTCTACCATTCCTTCCCATTTTATATTCATTAACGTATTTACACATCTCTATCTTTCAAATATAAAATAACCAAACTGATTACAAACACTGTTTCTATCAATTTTCATAAGTTTGTTCAAAACTATACTTTTGTTTACATAAAATAAATTTTATGTTTCTATTAGTTTTCTTTTCCTTTCACTACAGGCATAAATTATTACTATCTACACTAATTACATCTTTGTATTAATGAACACCATTTAAGTTAATATTTATACTAACATTCACAAATTCAACATTTATTTGTTTCTTCAAAATTACTTTAAATCAAGTTGTGAAAATTTACATTATCCACATCTATTATCATAAAATTTTATAGTTACACTAAATTGCAACCACTATACCAAATTTCTACATTTATTCTTAACCAAATTAGAAATTATATTAATTCATTTGATTAAATATCATAAATTTAACGGGTCGTTACAGAGTACAACTTTATCTTTCCAAAATTTCTTTTAAAACATTTCCTTCCAATTATATTGAAATACTTATATCAGAAAATACTTCTTTTAATAATATCATTATTATTTTTCAAAATCATTCAAAAGAAATTTCAAAACCCCGGAACTTAAGTTCTAAATTTCCAATTTTATTTTCAACTAATATTTAAAATTTCACTACCTAACAATCAATATATTGAAACCAAGTATATATATCATTTATAAAACTTTATTTTATATATAGAAAACATAATAGGCAAAATTATTTCATCCACCTATATTAAAACAAATATTATGTCGGTCTGTCCTATTAAGTGTTTAGAAATCCATCTTGATGTCATAGTGTCCCATGCACCAACCAAAATTTATAAATACAAAACGGAACAGATTAACACAATATTAAAACCTTTTTATAACACTAACAAATACGCTCTCTCATATATACACTCAACGACTCATCATAGGATATGTGACGCCCCGCCTCTATACCCACGCTAGCCAAGGACATTAAGGTGTAATGCCGTCAACCAGCATAGAGAATAAGACTGTTGAGGAGCGACCATCCATGAAATTGCTTTGTGCGAGCACCGATATGTCAGATAGTACAAGGGAGTCCGACATGCCGATACAAACTCAAGGCTACTACACGGTGGCTATATATATATTCTTCGGAAACAAACATAGAAATAAACATAACACAAATCAGTCACAGACATCCATATCACAAAGGCAGAAAAAGATTTGAATAAAACACATGAAAGTGTTCATCAGAGTAGTGGTCAAACAAACCACAATATCACAAAAGAATGGTTACAAGTTCTAGACAAAAGAATATGTATACATCTAGGAGTCTATATCTCAAAGGTATACAACAAAAACTACTAATCTAAGTAGTTAGCCAAAAGTCAGGATGATAATCCCAGAAGTGAAGTCAAGCAGAAGCACCTGTAACATCTCGGTCTGACCCGAGTATTATTTATAAGAAAATAATAAACGGATCAGTCTAGCTATAAATATCAGACAAAATGATATAGAATAAGAGATATGACATAACATATGATAACCATAAAGCCATACTGTGATAAGTATGAAATTGAAAATCAACAAGAGATTAATCAATATCACCAGAATCTTTCAAAGATCAAAAGGAATGTCATACTCAATTTCTTCATTCACAAAAGGTTAATGACACACAAATTTACCAATGCACAAATATTGATAACACATATCAATGAAAATCACGAAAATTGGTGAAACACAAATTCTAGAAATCATCAATGAAAATCCAGAAATCACAAAAAGGGGGAGGCCTATCACAAAACGGGAGCATGAAAACTCACCAACACGTGTATCACAAAATGGAACGCTAATCCATGGTTGCTAACCATAATTTTTGAGCCGAAGCTCCACAAAACGGTCCGAAGACTATGGGTCGCTACCCCACCAAATTGAGACGAAGCTCCACAGAAACGGGGTTTAGTCTCCCTCGTAGACAAAGAGACATCGCACATTTGCTAGTCTAAATCACAAAAATGATCATCATTGATCATCAAGAAGTGTCAATTACAGTAAGCTAGTAAATATAAAAGCTTAGCCTCATGTTCCATAATGTAACAACCCGCATATTTATCGATTTTATATTTAAATATTTTGTTTAAATATTTTATCGATACTCGGAATTTAGTCCGAAAATCTATTTTTTGCATACGGTCGAATTAGGACTCGGGACCACTTCCATTGAGTTCAAAATGCCGTTTGCGATCTTTTTGAGTATAAGCTTTGATATGTTTGGAGTTAGAGGAATTTTTCCACTTTTTCACTTAGGGCTTCGGTTTGGGCTGAACCCATTAATCACTTACTAACTCAGTCCCAACCCCTTCTCCTCTTCATTACTTCATTCCTCATTTCCTAATACTCAAGCTTTTATAACAATGGAGAGTGGAAGAGGAAATTAAAACTCCAAGCCCTAGTCTTCATTAGCAAATCTAACTTCTAGCTCCAAATTCAAGTGAACCCATGGGTAAGCCTTCTCTTCTTCTTCTCCAACTCATTCTCTTATCAATTTCAGAAATTCCTAAACCTAACTTTGGGAATGTTCTTCTTTTAAAGCTTAGAAACAAGCTTCTCGAGTTGGATTTGAAGAGTGGTTGATTCTCCTTTGCTTTCAAGCTTCTTCTTCATTTTTTTAGGTTCAAAGGTGAGATTTTTATCTCACATCTTTGTCTATAATTATCTTCGATTGTTAGGTAATTATCCTAACACTTATTATTGTGCAATTGATTTTGGTTTGGATTGATTTGGTGTATATTCCAATTTTTGGTGTTTTGAAATCAAAATCTATGAAAATCCTTTTATGGATATTTGGACATTGATATTTGAGGCGTGTCGAAGAGCCGTTAAGGCTGGGTTGTCGCTTGACGTAAATCCGTGGCTGTTGTCACTCGATCGATCGCTTCTGGTATTCGTTTGGCCATTTTTGGTCTAGGTTCAGGGAATGCCCTGAACCCTTGATTCAGACGTCTGAAACGTTAGATTCAGACGTCTGAATATTATACTGCGAATTTTTATTCCCCAGTATTCAGACGTCTGAATCTATATTTCAGACGTCCGAATTGGTTCGAATTGAACTAGAAAGGAAATAGGCTAAAATTTAGCATTTCCAGACGTCTGAATTCTGTCCTGGAAAGTATTTTATTTTCCAGATTCCGACGTCTGAATCATACCTTTCAGACGTCTGAATGTGCCAATTTTTGCCTATTTGCCTATTTGCTTGAGAATTCCAACGTTAATCGATTCGTGTTGATTCCCTTTTGTTATTTTCACTTATTATCGACTTTGATGACATTTTCTCCGTATTTTGGGAATATCCATTTTAATGGATTCGATATCGATTTCTTTGAATTTTATTCACGTCTTCGTATGCGAATTTTGATGATTGATTGTTTCTACAATCCTTTCTATGATTTGTCACTTTAAAAATATAAAGGTTTTAATACTAGTAGTAAATATCAAATCTCTTTCTTCAAATGATTTCAATACTATTTTATTACAAAGCTCGTTTTCCCAAACCGGTTTCCAATCTATTAGTATATACAAACCTTTACCTCACTCGTATGAGAAATCTAATTAAACGGCTTAGTAAAACAAGTGGTATGAAACGCTTGCGTTTACTTCGTCGGTTAATTCTTGGACTTGTTCGATTGAATCTTTTGTGACAATTTTCCAGTGGAGATCTACAATTTGTTCGTAAATATTTAAGTTAAGCTAGTGGTTATGGGACATGAAGCTAAGCTCATATATTTACTAGCTTACTGTAATTGACACTTTCTTGATGATCAACGACGATCATTTTTGTGATTTAGACTAGCAATGTGCAATGTCTCTTTGTTTGCGAGAGAGAATAAACCCCGTTTTGTGGAGTTTCGACTCAAGTTGGTGGGGTAGCACCCCATGGTCTTCGGGCCGTTTGTGGAGCTTCGGCTCAATTTGTTATGGTTAGCAACCATGGAATTAGTGTTCCGTTTGTGATACACATGTTGGTGAGCTTTATGCTCCCGTTTGTGATAGGCATTTCCCCCCTTTTGTGATTTCTGGATTTCTTGAGATGATTTCTGGAATTTGTGCTTCACCAATTTTCGTGATTTATATTGATAAGTTTCATCAATATTTGTGCATTGGTGAATTTGTGCGTCATTGACTTTTTGTGAATGATATTAATATAATCGTCAATATTTATGGTTTGGTGAATGAAATAAAGAGTATGACATTCCTTTTGATACTTGAGAAGATTTTTGTGAAATTGATTAATCTCTTGTTGATTTTCAATTACTTATTTATCACAGCTTGGCATTGTGATTATTATGCGTTTAGTCGTACCTCTTATTCTATATCGTTTCATCTGATATTTATAGCTAGACTGATCCGTTTATTATTTTCTTATTAAATAATATTCGAGTCAGACCGAGATGTTACAGGTGCTTCTGCTGGACTTCTCCCCAGGGATTCATTACTCTGACTTTTGTCTAACCACATAGATTAGCAGTTTTTTGTTGTATACACTTGAGATATAGACTCATAGTTGTATTCTTTTGTATAGCACGTGTTGCTATTCTTCTGTATTATTGTGGATCTTTCTGACCACTACTCTGATGAACACTTTCATGCTTTAGTTATATATTCATATCTGTTTCCGCCTTTGTGATATGAATTATCTGTGACTGATTTATGTTATGTCTATTTCTATATTTGTTTTCGAAGATTATATATAGCCACTGTGTAGTAGCTTTGAGTTTGCATCGGCATGTTGGATTTCCTCTTGAGATGAAATGCCTGATATATTTTATCTGGCATATCGGTGCTCGCACAAAGCAATTACACGGATGGTCGCTCCTCAACAGCCTTATTCTCTGTGCTAGTTGACAGCATTACTCCGTAGTGTTCTTGGCTAGTGTGGGTATAGAGGTGGGGCGTCAGAGCTTGGTATCAGAGCCAAACTTCGGAACAATGTGGAATAATCTAGCAAGGATCATGTCCTAAGTCTTTCTTAGGAGTTGTGCCTTAGGATTTATTCGAGTCTTCGTACCGATTCATCCTATTTTCTTTTATGATTCCTTGCTTTATCTATCAAGATTGCTTGATATTCATTTGGTGAATAACCTTTTTCTTTTTCTTTATTTTTTTATAAAGGAAGAGAAATGGTTAGACCTGGCCGTCCCAACGCCGGTCAGTCTAGTGCTACTCCCCAAGATGGAGTTTTTATGACTACCCAGCAACTTCTTGACCTTGTCACGAATGCTCAAGCAGCTGGTTCTAATCAGGAACATACTCACCCTAAATCTGGGTTTGCACGTTTGTGCAATGATTACACCAACCTGGGTGGGAAGCCATTTAAAGGTTCTGAAACTATTATTGAAGTCCAGGCTTGGTTAAGGACATGTGATCGAATCTTTTCTCACATGAACCTCATTGATCTTCACCAAGTTCAGGTGGCTTGTAATATGCTCCAAGAAAGAGCATTGGACTGGTACGAACTTCTTAGGACTGGTACGAACTTCTTTTTTCTGAGATTAATAAAGAGGATCTCACTTGGGGGAAATTGCAATAGCGCTTCGAGTTAAAATTCGTACCAGAAGCTGAGAAGGTGACTTTGGCTCGCCGTTTTATTGACCTTGTTCAAGGTGAATCTTCCGTGGCAGATTATGCCGCGTCTTCTGAATCTCTGTCTAAATACGGGGTTGAATATATTAACACCCCATTGAAGAAAAATCAGAGATTTGTCTATGGCTTAAACAAGAGTCTCAAGAAGCCATTACTTCTAAAATTAGAAGTTTCTTTCGACCAACTCATTGATATCGCTCTTCGTCTTAAAGAGGCGGATAGGGAAAATGACGTTGAAGTGGTGGGTTCCAAACCAAGCTTCAACAACAACAAGAAAATGCCTAATAAATTCAAAGGTCCTTATCCCAATAATAAAGGGAAGAAAGCAACCCCTGTGGCAAAGACTTCTTCCTTTGGTCGTGGGGAATGCTATAATTATGGTTCGAAGGACCATTACGCGAACAAGTGTCCAAAGTCTCTCTCTTGTCGCTACTGCAAAGGTCCCAGTCATGTTATATCTTCATGCCCCAAGTTCAAGGCAAGAAGAAGGGAAAGTTAAATGTTGCTCAAGCCCCTAGCAACACATCTCGTGGCCAAGGTAATTCTTATTCCATTCTTGATGGTATTATTTTACTTCATGATCAACCTATTAGAGTTCTCTTTGATACGGGTGCATCCCATTCTTTTATGTCAAAAGAACTTGTTGATACTTTTTCTTTAAGTGTTGTTGCTTTAATGACTTCTTTAAGAATTGTGAATCCGGTTGGTAGATCCGCGACTCTTAGTTTGCTTTGTAAAGATGTGGAGATTATTTTGTGTGATTTTGCCTTCCTAGCCGATTTGCATGTCATGCGTTATTTAGGCTTTGGAATGATTTTGGGAATGGATTGGCTTAACCGTTATGAAGCCCAAATCCTATGTCCTGAGCGGACTATTCATCTTCGACATCCTCAATCTGTTAAGCAGGTTTCTATTAATCTTAAAGATTCGGATTCCAGTTTGGTTGCATCGTTATACTCTTTAAATCCTCATGATGACGATAATGATGATGAGGAAGATATTATTTCTCTTATTCACGTTGTTCGTGAATTTTCCGACATATTTGAGCACGTTTTAGGATTACCACCTAAGCGAGCAATTGAGTTCAGAATTAATCTCATTCCTGGAGCTCAACCTATCACTCGTCCTCCTTATCGTATGTCCAATAAAGAAAATGAGGAGATGCGTAAACAATTATCCGAATTGGAGACGAAGCAATTTATTCGCTCTAGTTCCTCGCCTTGGGGAGCTTCAACTATTTTTGTGAAGAAATCCAATGGTACACTTAGGCTTTGTGTTGACTACCGCAAGCTTAATGATCTTACTATCAAAAATAAATATCCTTTACCTCGGATTGACGACCTATTCGATCAACTTAGTGGTGCTAGAGTCTTTTCACAATTGGACTTGGCAACCGGTTTTCATCAGCTTCGTATTGCAGAGGATAGCATTCCTTTGACATCGTTCCGTACTCGATATGGATCTTATGAATGGCTTGTTATGCCATTTGGTTTAACGAATGCTCCGCCTTATTTCGTTCACCTTATGAATCGATTTTTCAAAGATTTCCCCGACCGGTTTGTCCTCATCTTTATTGATGACATTCTTGTGTATTCAAAAACCAAGGAGGAACATGAAAAGCATCTTCGGATTGTGTTGGAAACTACTAGGAGTAATCAATTAAAAGAAAAAATTTCTAAATGCATTTTTGGCAATCTAGTGTGAAGTTTCTCGATCATATTATTTCCGAATCCGGAATTTTCGTAGATCCTTCAAAGATTGAAGCGATTCAAAGTTGGAAGAGGCCGGAGAGTGTGACAGAGATTCGTAGTTTCCTTGGATTGGCAGGTTATTACCGCCGTTTTATCAAAGACTTTTCTAAGATTGTCGTGCCCCTCGCTAGCTTAACGAAGAAAGGTGTTAAATACATTTGGTCGGACAAATGTGAAACTTCTTTTCAGAAATTAAAAGAACTCCTTTTTGATGCTCCTATTCTTGTTATTCCCGAGGGGAATCAAGATTTCGTTGTTTATACCGATGCTAGTCGTGTTGGTTTGGGTGTCGTTCTTATGCAAAAAGAACGTGTTATTGCTTATGCTTCTAGGCAATTAAAGCCTGCCGAGACTGGATATACCACACATGATTTAGAACTCGCGGCTATTGTTTTTGCTCTTCGGATTTGGCGTCATTATCTTTTAGGAGAGAAATTTGTTCTTTATACCGATCATAAGTCTTCGAGGTATTTATTTTCTCAAAAGGAACTTAATTTGCGTCAACAATGTTGGCTCGAGTTCCTTGCTCCTTATGATCTTGATATTCCTTATACACCCAGTAAGGGTAATCGTGTCGCCGATGCTCTTAGCCGTAAACAACAAGCTGTTGTTTCTATAATGATATCCGAATGGAACGATCTCGAAATTTTATCCATTTGCGAAATTCGAGACCGTGTTTCCGATTTATGTTCATCTCTTGTTTTATGTAGCCTTGAGGCTCATCATTCTCTTTTATACCGCATTCTAGAAGCTCAAAGGCTAGATCCCGATTTGGCTCTTCTTGGTCAAAATATTAAGAATAGAGGTGATATTGAAGGTTTGAAAGACTTTGATATCGATTCTCGTGGCGGCATTCGGAGATTTGGTAGACTTATCGTACCAAATATTAGTGATCTTCGAAAAGATATTTTAGAAGATTCCCATCGTTCTAAATTTACCATTCATCCCGGTGGTAGTAAAATGTACGCGGATATAAAGCGACTTTATTATTGGGAGGGAATGAAACTTGACATCGCTAACTTCGTTAAGCGTTGCATGACTTGCCAACTCGTTAAGGCCGAATATCAAAGGCCTGGTGGGTTATTGCAACCTATAGAAATTCCAATTTTGGAAGTGGGACCAAATTTCCATGGATTTTATAGACGGCCTTCCCCGTTCTCGTTCGGGTCACGATAGCTTATGGGTGATCGTTGATAGACTTACTAAATCCGCCCATTTTATTCCCGTTCGGTCTAACCGAACCGTTACTCTTTTGGCCAAACTTTTTATTAAAGAAATTGTTAAATTGCATGGAGTTCCTACTTCTATTGTTAGTGATCATGATCCATTGTTTACAAGTGGATTTTGGAAGAGTCTTCAAAAGGCTTTGGGAACGAAGCTTAATTTTAGCACCGCTTATCACCCCCAGTCCGATGGACAAACCGAGCGTGTGAATCAAACTCTTGAAGATCTTCTTCGTGCATGTGTTCTTGATTTTGGTGGAAGTTGGGAAGATCATATTTTTCTTGTTGAGTTTTCCTATAATAATAGCTTTCAATCTAGTATTGGTATGGCACCTTTCGAGGCACTCTATGGAAGGCCATGCCGATCTCCTTCTTGTTGGCTTGAGGCCGGTGAGAAGCTGGTTTTAGGTCCAGATTTTATTCGTGATTCCACATAAAAGATCGACCTTATTCGTCATAGGATGAAAGAAGCCCAGAGTAGACAAAGATCCTATGCCGATAAATGGAGAAGGAAATTAGAATTTTCTGTGGGAGATCTTGTGTTTATTCGTGTTTCACCTATGAAAGGTGTTGTACATTTTAGTCGATCTGGAAAATTAGCGCCTCGATATATTGGGCCATTTCCTATCACCAAACTTATTGGTTCCGTGGCTTATCGCCTTTTGTTACCGGCTCAGTTTTCTGCTATTCATGACGTGTTTCACGTTTCTCAATTACGGAAATGTCTTCGAGATTCCGATTCTATTTTTGAGCCCGGTGTTGTGGAAGAGATTGAAGTTTCGCCTAATCTAACTTATGAGCAACATCCTATTCGTATTATTGCTTCGGAGGTTAAGCGCCTTCGAAATAAAGATGTTCCGCTTGTGAAAGTTCTATGGTCTTCAAATCCTAAGGATTGTTCTTGGGAATCTAGGGAGTTCATCGAGCGAACACATCCGGACTTACTTTCCCGTGCTCTTTAAGGTGAACCTTTTATTTCAAATGTCTTTTGTGTTGAATGTGCTTTTATGGTTGTTACTTTATATTTTCTTCTTAAATATTGCGAGGACGCAATTTCTTTAAGGAGGGGAGTCTGTAACAACCCGCATATTTATCGATTTTATATTTAAATATTTTGTTTAAATATTTTTTCGATACCCGGAATTTAGTCCGAAAAGCTACTTTTTGCATACGGTCGAATTAGGACTCGGGACCACTTCCATTGAGTTCAAAACGCCGTTTGCGATCTTTTTGAATATAAGCTTTGATATGTTTGGAGTTAGAGGAATTTTGCCACTTTTTCACTTAGGGCTTTGGTTTGGGCTGATCCCATTAATCACTTACTAACTCAGTCCCAACCCCTTCTCCTCTTCATTACTTCATTCCTCATTTCCTAATACTCAAGCTTTTATAACAATGGAGAGTGGAAGAGGAAATTAAAACTCCAAGCCCTAGTCTTCATTAGCAAATCTAACTTCTAGCTCCAAATTCAAGTGAGCCCATTGGTAAGCCTTCTCTTCTTCTTCTCCAACACATTCTCTTATCAATTTTAGAAATTCCTAAACCTAACTTTGGGAATGTTCTTCTTTTAAAGCTTAGAAACAAGCTTCTCGAGTTGGATTTGAAGAGTGGTTGATTCTCCTTTGCTTTCAAGCTTCTTCTTCATTTGTTTGGGTTCAAAGGTGAGATTTTTATCTCACATCTTTGTCTATAATTATCTTCGATTGTTAGGTATGAATTCCTAACACTTATTCTTGTGCAATTGATTTTGGTTTTGATTGATTTGGTGTTATTCCAATTTTTGGTGTTTTGAAATCAAAATCTATGAAAATCCTTTTATGGATATTTGGACAATGATGTTTGAGGCGTATCGAAGAGCCGTTAAGGCTGGGTTGTCGCTTGGCGTAAATCCTTAGCCGTTGTCGCTCGATCGATCGCTTCAGGTATTTGTTTGGCCATTTTTGGTCTAGGTTCAGGGAATGCCCTGAACCCTTGATTCAGACGTCTGAAACGTTAGATTCAGACGTCTGAATATTATACTGTGAATTTTTATTCCCCAGTATTCAGACGTCTGAATCTATATTTCAGACGTCTGAATTGGTTCGAATTGAACCAGAAAGGAAATAGGCTAAAATTTAGCATTTCCAGACGTCTGAATTTATTGATTCAAACATCTGAATTCTGTCCTGGAAAGTATTTTATTTTGCAGATTCAGACGTCTGAATCATACCCTTCAGACGTCTGAATATGCCAATTTTTGCCTATTTGCTTTAGAATTCCAACGTTAATCGATTCGTGTTGATTCCCTTTCGTTATTATCACTTATTATCGACTTTGATGACATTTTCTTCGTGATTTTGGGAATATCCATTTTAATGGATTCAGTATCGATTTCTTTGGATTTTATTCACGTCTTCGTATGTGAATTTTGATGATTGATTGTTTCTACAATCCTTTCTATGATTTGTCACTTTAAAAATATAAAGGTTTTAATACTAGTAGTAAATATCAAAACTCTTTCTTCAAATGATTTCAACACTATTTTATTACAAAGCTCATTTTCCAAACCGATTTCCAATCTATTAGTATATACAAACCTTTACCTCACTCGTATGAGAAATATAATTAAACGGCTTATTAAAGCAAGTGGTATAAAACGCTTGCGTTTACTTCGTCGGTTAATTCTTGGACTTGTTCGATTGAATCTTTTGTGACAATTTTCTAGTGGAGATCTACAATTTGTTCGTAAATATTTAAGTTAAGCTAGTGGTTATGGGACATGAAGCTAAGCTCATATATTTAGTAGCTTACTGTAATTGACACTTTCTTGATGATCAACGATGATCATTTTTGTGATTTAGACTAGCAATGTGCAATGTCTCTTTGTCCGCGAGGGAGACTAAACCCCGTTTTGTGGAGTTTCGACTCAAGTTGGTGGGGTAGCAACCCATGGTCTTCGGGCCGTTTGTGGAGCTTCGGCTCAATATGTGATGGTTAGCAACCATGTAATTAGCGTTCCATTTGTGATACATGTGTTGGTGAAGTTTATGCTCCCGTTTGTGATAGGCCTTTCCCCCCTTTTGTGATTTCTGGATTTCTTGAGATGATTTCTGGAATTTGTGCTTCACCAATTTTCGTGATATTCATTGATAAGTTTCATCAATATTTGTGCATTGGTGAATTTGTGCGTCATTGACTTTTTGTGAATGGTATTGATATAATCGTCAATATTTATGGTTTGGTGAATGAAATAAAGAGTATGACATTCCTTTTGATCCTTGAGAAGATTTTTGTGAAATTGATTAATCTCTTGTTGATTTTCAATTACTTATTTATCACAGCTTGGCATTGTGATTATTATGCATTTAGTCATACCTCTTATTCTATATCGTTTCATCTGATATTTATAGCTAGACTGATCCGTTTATTATTTTCTTATTAAATAATACTCGGGTCAGACCGAGATGTTACTGGTGCTTCTGCTTGACTTCTCCCCAGGGATTCATTACTCTGACTTTTGGCTAACCTCATAGATTAGCAGTTTTTTGTTGTATACACTTGAGATAAAGACTCATAGTTGTATTCTTTTGTATAGCACGTATTGCTATTCTTCTGTATTATTGTGGATCTTTCTGACCACTACTCTGATGAACACTTTCATGTGTTAGTTATATATTCATATCTGTTTCCGCCTTTGTGATATGAATTATCTGTGACTGATTTATGTTATGTCTATTTCTATATTTGTTTCCGAAGATTATATATAGCCACTGTGTAGTAGCTTTGAGTTTGCGTCGGCATGTCGGATTTCCTCTTGAGATGAAATGCCTGATATATTTTATCTGGCATATCGGTGCTCGCACAAAGCAATTACACGGATGGTCGCTCCTCAACAGCCTTATTCTTCGTGCTAGTTGACAGCATTACTCCGTAGTTTTCTTGGCTGGCGTGGGTATAGAGGTGGGGCGTCACACATAACCACTAGCTTAACTTGAATATTTACGAGCAAATTGTAGATCTCCACTCAAAATTGTCACAAGAGATTCAATCGAATAAGTCCAAGAATTAACCGACGAAGTAAACGCAAGCGTGTCATACCACTTGTTTTACTAAGCCGTTTAATTAGATTTCTCATCCAAGTGAGGTAAAGGCTTGTATATACTAATAGATTGGAAAATGGTTTAGGAAAAGAGCTTTGTATTAAAATATTTTTGAAATCGTTTTGGTGAAAGAGTTTTGATATTTACTACTAGTATTGAAACCTTTATATTTTTAAAGTGACAAGCCACAAAAATTGATTGTAGAAAACGAATCAATTCACTAAAATTCACATTCGAAGACGCGAATAAAATCCAAGAAAATCTGTTCCAAAATAATCAAAGTAGAAATACCCACGCGACCTAATCATGGTCGAGCGACCTAGGTGAGCGAATTAAGCATGTGGCGCGACCTATAATGTCCGAACGCGAGCGACCTAAGGGGAAGACAGGTCGAGCGACCTAAAGGAGTGGGCATAAGGCCTAGGTGGTGCGACCAAGGGCTAGCGACCTAAGGTAGAACAGGCCGAGCGACTTTATGGGCCACGCGACCTAAGGGATCATGCGACCTAAGGGGTCATGCGACCTAAGTTGGCCGAGAGAACAAACGTGAGCAGGCCGAGCTATATGTCGCGACCTAAGGTTGTCGAGCGACCTAACGATGCAGAGGTGAGTTAAATAGGTCGAACGGCCTAAATGCGAACGACTTAAGGTCTAACGACCTAATGAGGAACGACCTAAGGTCTTACGACCTAAGGTGGAACGGGCTAAACATACAGGGGTGACTTTTCCCCCTGGCCGAACGACCTAAACCCAGTAATTCACCAAAAACACTAAAAATTGGAGTTTTTCGCCAATCCAATCCAAACCAAATGCAAATGTACATGCTAAAGTGATAGGAATTCATTCCCAACAATCCAAGATAGTTATAGACAAGAACGTGAGATAAAAATCTCACCTTTTCACAATTTAAACGAAAATCAAGCTTGAATGCAAAGGGAGAAGCAACCACAAGCTTGAATCAATGTCTTCTCTTTGAATTTGGAGTTGGATGTTGGATTTGCAAACGATCTTGAGCTTGGAGTTTTAATTTCCCGTTCCTTCCTCCATTTTTGATGAAGCTTGAGTGTTAGGAAATGAAAGCAAAGTTATGAAGGGAAGGGGGTTGAGCTAGACTAAATAGTTTAGGCTAATGGGCTAAACCAAACCCAAAGTCCAAAGTGAAAAAGTAGCAAAACTCCACTAACTCCAAACATATCAAAGTTTATACTTAAAAAGATCGTAAACGGCGTTTTGAACTCAATGGAAGTGGTTTCGAGTCCTAATTCGACCGTATGCAAAAAGTAACTTTTCGGACTAAAATCCGACTAACGATAAAATATTTAAATAAAATATTTAAACATCAAATCTTAAAATATGCGGGTTGTTACAGGATATTACTACCCTATTAATAAAGAGTCAAACCCCACAATGCTAAGGTTTATCGCTAAACCAAAGCTCTGATACCACATGTAACATCCCGCCTTTTCACATGCTTTAAATCGACACACGTGACAATTCAAAGCATACGGAAGGGTGGATTGTTATGGGGTAAATAAGAAAACCAAGAAAGAAATAAAACAAAACAGAATATCACAGCCGAAGGAAAAATATAATAATCAAATATACAGTTCATGAAGCTGTTTTTCAAAATATTTAATTATACTTACAATATATATCAGAGTTATACATACCATAGAATATCAATAATGCAGCGGAATACAATAGTGTAGTGGAATAATATAGTAGATAATAGTACTACAAATCTTCATCTTCATCCTTCAGAATAAAATCTTCAAATCCTGAAACGCTCGGACTGATCTGAGCGAATTGAAAAGACAAAACACTCGAGTCAGAACTAAAAGATCTTATGTGAGTTAAATCAACAGAAATAAATATGAGAGCAGTGACATAAGAGATGCTCGGGATTCACATCACCTAAGGATCCGTTAAATTATTTACTATGTAGTAATATTTCGCTATTTTAATAGTGTCTATTAGTAAAATAAACTTACTTTTAAATAGCGTTAAGGGGTTACCCATATAGCCCTTAACACATAATATATTCCCATAGTCTATACAGTACCGTAATCTCCCCCATACTAGGTGTCGTCAGAGGGCACTCCAGAGGTATGGTACAAAACAAAATCGCATAAGACGCGCTAGGGTAGGTGACATGGGACAACTTGGCAATGCCAGAGTAGATATACCAATTGCTATTCAGGCTGGTGGTACCGCATAGCCACAACTACCGTCCACCTCGAGCCACACCCCCAAAATAAAAAAAAGTGGCCACAGAATCAGTCCAAAAGTCAAACTATTAAATCGAAGGGATGTGTCCGATCAAAGGTGCTACCTCATTGGCCCGAGAATCGTTCCTGTTTTAGCCACCTTATGCCAACTCACGGGAGTTGGGTCCACATATTTACCTCAAAGGAAACGCTGCCACCAACTTACTTCATTCTGGAATCTCCACCGTGTACACAGTTGTTAAAGTGGTTTTCGGAGTTGGCGGAGAGTATGACAAGTTCCGATCATGGTCTCTTCAACAACCAAACGTTATTATAACACCGCGGTTATTTCAAAATAATTTATACTTTAAAAACTAGGGTATAATATTCATTTCAAAACCATATAATTACGTTATCATTTCCCTTTTAAAACTAAATCAATATGATATTTTTTCAAATATATCCTTTTCTAAAACCATAACTTTTCATAGTTAAAATATTTCTAAACCAAACTCTTGAAATATAGCCTTTCAAAACATAAAACTTCGAATTACATAACTTTGAAATATAACCGCACCACTTAAATGGTTTAAATATAAATTACTTTATATGATAAAATTGTTTCTTCACCTTCACAAATCAATTCCAAATATAGATAAAATCCAAATTAAACATTTCAATTTATATATATTTCAAAGTTTACATATTCCACCATTTCAAAGCTAATTGCATATACCAAATTCAATTGCTATTATTTAGATTTGAAATGTTTACTTAATAAATCCAATAGTATTTAAATAAAACTTTTGACTTCAAACATCTAGATATTCTTTCAATTTATTTAACTTGATATATTCATTTATCTCCAATTTATATTTATTTAAATCACTTTAAAACAAATCAAGTTATAAGAATCATACCCTTTAAAATCTCCATTTTTATTTATTTTTTTCAAATCAGATTTTATTTAAGTATAATTTTTAAATAATTCAATTTAAACCAATATCATATTTATTTTCCAACTTAGATTTCATTTAAGTCATTCGAAAACTCTATACATACAATATCTTAAGTAGGTACTTAACCATATTATATAAAACAATTAAACTCCATAATTAAACTCATTTAATTAATCAATTTTATACATAGCTTAAACCAAGAATTCTACCATATATAAAATAACCTTTATCAAATATCTAAATCAATATCTCATAAAACCATATATATTTCTTTACAAAACCATAGAAAATCAATTCAAAATATTTCTATATATAGACCGTGGTGTATGTATAAAATTTTCTATCCTATGGTCAAGTGATAGGGATATTTATCATTTCAATCCGTAATTTAAAATAAAAATTACGGTTATATATCATTTCAAACCGCAATCCCGAATGAAATGAAAATGCATAATTACTTGCAGTTTTTAACAATATGAAATACAGCATCCATTCATCCAATATCAACCATCAACCATTTATCACAATCATCATCAAATTCAATCAATAGCATCAATATAGAACGGATAATAAACAACAGGTATTAAATAACAGTTTATATTTAATAATAAATTAAATAACTGTTTAACTGGCAGTTTATATGCAATGAATAATTAATTAACAATTTAATTGGTAGTTTAAATGCAATGAATAAATTAAATAGCAATTTAATTTAAATAAATGAAACCTGAGATGATGATTAAAAATATGCCAAATAACCATAATTAAATTTTAAATCACATCCTATGCCAATTTAACAAACAGAAGAAATTTTAGAAGTTGTGAGTGGGTTAAAACACTTACCTTTTGAATTTAAATTGAATTTAAATCCAATTTAAAACCCAAAATTTGCACCGTCTCCAAATTTGTCTAAACTTGCGGAAAAGTGTCCGGAATTTTATTATGATCCTAACAAAAAAAATCGCGCGTGAAACGAAGTTCGTAGGTATGAGTTATGATTATTAGAACTAATTGAAATTGAAATTAACAAAATAAATTTAAACAAAACAACATCACCCAAATTCCAAGGGCATGTCGCCAGAGAACTTTCGTTTCTTCTACTGTTCGAACGCAAACCTCTACAGGCCCGCTCCTGCAACCCACGGTCGCAACCTTTGGCAAAACGCGGCTCCCTTCGCGCCACCACCGGCTAGTCGTCGCCGTCGATGAACATCCTGTGCCTCACGATCACTCCCCGACCTCCTCTCGTACGCCAAGGCTCGCAGCCCCTAAAGACTTTAAACCCTAATCGAATTTAATAGCATAATCTAGTTGTTAACTCCACGAACAAACTGCACAGATCGACTCCCCTCGGTCCCTTCTACAATACACAGAAACGATTTGATGATCCGTCGCAGTTGATCGGAGCGCGAGGGACGGCCAAAACTTTTTACTAAATTTTCGGTCAAACGAAAACGCAGATCGAAAAACGGACTATAGATCTGACTTGCGCTCTTCAAGAGCTTCGAAATATATTTTTTCCGAATTTTTCTGAGAAGTTTGGATTTTTGACTTTTTTTTTGAAATGGAATTGGATCTGGAATTTTGTTGTCTACCATTGAGGAGGAGAGAGTTGAGATATACGTACAAACAAATGAAAATGAAGGGAATTAGGGTTTATAACTGGGTTTATATAGGTAGGTCAGAAATTAGAATGGATGGATAAGGTTGGATATACGCGTTAACGACAAAGTGGCCCAAAAAGCCCGTTTCGACTCTGGAACGAAATTGGGTCAACCCATATATCAAAATAGATATTTTAAAATATTTTAAACGCGATGGAACAAGTTTCACGTCCAAATTCCATTGTATGAAGAAGTTATGCTCAAATCAATATTTTTCAAATTGATTTCAATTAATTTCAATTTCATTTATTTCAAAGCTTTTCGAGTCCGTACGATTAAACGACAAGCCCGATCGCTACGAAACTTGAAATTCTACAATAATTCACCGTTACGGATCCGATGAAACTGGTTTCGTCAAAATCCGAGTCAGTGGCCAAAATGGCTATTTTTATATTAATTAAATAAATTAAAAATTAATTAATTAAGTCAAATTTTATATTTCAAATCTAAAATTGAAAAATTTATCACCTTTATATTTCTCAAACATTTACAATGATTTAAACAAATTTAAATGTCAATTTAGAGAAGATTAATTTATAAATTTCAATATAAATCCTTCATTTCATTAAATTCAAAATTATAAATAAAATTTCCAATAATTCTATTAAATTCATTTTTCATTCTATTATTTAATTCATTGTTATCAAAAGGATGCAATTTACATTGGTTCACTATTGTTTGCCTTTATTTTCTTAGATTTCATCTACATTTCCATTTATGCAATATTTTAAATATTAAATTTTCATTTAATTGCAATAAATCATACTATCGTAATTTAAATTCAAAAAAATAAATAAATGTTGATTTCCATTCTTATTATTCAAACAATCATTATCCTATAAACATATTTAACATTTGTTTACGTTTCATTACATCGATACTTCCAATTTCACCTTTATTCGTATTAAATAATTTATTTCCACTTATTGTGTAATAACTACTATACTTAAATCATATTGAAATTTGTCAATTTCACCCATAAATTAAGACTTTAAAACCAATTAACTAATTTACATTGGTGCCATCCTTTATTTCATCAATTGTTACTTTAATTTACATTAACAAAACATTAAATTTAGGTTTATTACAATTTATTACCAAAGTTTATTTAACATATAAAAAAAACAAGCAACCTATATTAATTACCACCTATTTGTTTTTAATTGCATTTATGAGTTCGTTACTTATCAATTCAGATTATAATTCCATATATAATGCAAATTTTATTTCATTTCATTAATATACGCTTATTTACATCTTATTTTGAACTTATTTCCCCATTTCACCAACTACTACCTTACAGTAAATTTCTGTTTCTATTAAATTTACATTCACACTTCCGTTACTATATTAATAATCATCAAAGTAACGTTTATTATCAATAACAACATTATAATTACTTAACATTTAAATGAACTTTATTTCCAATAAATTCATTGACCAATTAATTAGGTAATTTATAATAGTTGTTATCCTACCATTAAATTTATTGCCAAATAACGTACTACCTAATTTCCTTTAATTGCCATTTGATTTCCAAATTTTATGCAACATACTAAAGAAATAAAATATATATTAATTAATTCGTTTTAATTCAAATCTTTTTATTAAGTTCAGTGCTACTATATAAACTTAGTTACCTTGTTTTTCCCATTCATTACTTTAATATACCCATTCTAACAACTCATACCTATTGTATTACATTTCACATAAATGTAACATTTATTTACATTTATTACCATTTATCTCCAATTCCAATTAACCATCTAAATGAATAGGTAACCTACAATAAACATTATCGTTACTCTTTAGTCACATAAGTGAGCCTCTATTACTTACAAATCAATGTTGGCACTTATTTCCATACTACTAATTGCATTCACTTATGTTCTATCCAAACATACATTCAGATTTTATTTCCATTAATTAATTCAATATTTACATCCACTTATTAACAATTTACTTCCATTTATACAGTTGCAATTCATTTTAGTTATTATTTCACTAATACTATTTCCAATTTTATTTCTTTCTGTATTAATTACACAACCATATTTAATTAACAAATTATAATGTTTTCCACTTTTTCTTTATTCGAATTTCATTCTAATTGTCAAGAATTGATTTTATTTACCGTTAAAACATTTAATTCTGAACATTCGCTCCAATATAAATTATAAGATTTTAATTTCTTTCTATATTAAATTACAAAATCTTATAAACTTAACAAATTTTATCATCGAAATTTGCGGGTTGTTACAGAAAATATTTTATTTAATGGAAACTAGAATAAAAATTGTAAATAAAATTCAACTGACTTTGTAAAAATTTCAACAACACTTCTAAATAAATAAAAGTGAAGTGAATAAAATAAACGCTGAACGAAATAAAATGTAAATGAAAATAAATATTTCTTATAAGGAAAAATAGAAAATAAATAAAGAAATAGCTATTTAATTGAAATTAGAATTTAAAAGTTGAAAACAATAAACAATATACATTTGAAAATTATTACTGTACTTCAAAAATGTTTTAAAAATAAATTAAATGCATAACATATCAGGTTACACAAATTAGAACATGATTTTACAAACAAAAATATTATTTATATAATTTAAAATAAACAAATTTGTTAAATAAAACAATTTACACACAATATTGTAAAAAGCATAATTTCACAATATTAATCCGATTTCAACGAAACAAAAAGCAGTATTCTTGAAATTAAATATATTTTCGTAATAAAAGATAAAATTAAAAAATTCAAATATTTAAATTTTAAACTTAAAAGTCAAAATTTGACCATTTTGACCAAAATCCACTTTTTTGGAAATACTCCATTTATTCAGGTTTGGAATTATAATTCACACAAAAATCAAAATTTATATCTAAAGTAACAAAACTTATCCATTTTAATAAATAAATTTTTTAAATCCGGAATTTCAATTAAAATAATTAAAATACAAAATTAAAATAATCAAAAAATACGGGGTTATTACACTCCCCTAGTCAAATCTTTTCGTCCTCGAAAAGGAACGAGATACGGAAAACACAGAGAAAGATAGAATGAAATAAGACTCAGAAAATATGACAAGAAGATTAAAATTATACCTGATAACTGTTGTTATAGGTAAGTTTAACAAGCTGGAGAATAGGAATAACTAGAAGGGAAAAACAGGTTGAAAGACAAGGATGAACCATTATTTTAAAGCTATATAAATTTCAATTATTTGGAAGGATAAAATAAATGATCAAAATATCCTTTATATAATACTTTATCACAATACTTTTATAACTCGATGTCTTAACAAGGTTATCCTCGTTGCTGCAGGCTCTGGCTATGTGTTGATCAGGCGCAAACCTAGAATTCTCCAGGTACTTAGTAGACTTGTTCAACACCCAGTGAAAATACTGAATTTAAAAAAAAAACAGATATGGAAAGTACAATCCAAACAAAACAACCAAACAAAAACATGTCAATCATGGATCGCGGATACACAATGGTTACGCCTGTATCCCCAGGAAACATCCATACCCGTAGGCTGGCTGCCACAGCCCTACGATTACGCCATGAAGACTAGTAGTACCGCAGATACACAATGGTTAGGCCTGGATCCCCCAGGAAACATCCATACCCGTAGACTCTCGTAGCCCCTACTGATTACACTACCAAGCGACCCAATAGATCGCATATACACAATGGTTATGCTTGGATCCCCCCAGGAAACATCCGTACCCGTAGGATCTCGCAGCCCCTGCAAATTACGCTATGTAGTCTCGCTCAAAAGGCCATGGGTTATGCCGTGGTAGGACACTCAAGTATCACATCCGTAAAACCAAAAATCAGAGAGAATAATATCGATAGAATGAATCCACAATATGGCCAGAAAGCGGAATCAAGCAGAAGACACTTTTCATATCTTTACTTCGAAAATATGCATCATATAATACCTTTTTCAAATCACTTTCAAATATCATACTTATATAAAGTCCATTATATATAAGATTTTATTTTCAAATCGAATACTTTCCAAATCAATAGTTTATCAAATCACACTTATATAGACTTCGATTATATAAGATTTCTCTTCCTAAATTGAGTACCTTTCAAATCAATAGTTTTCAAATCAACTTCATACTTATACACATCCATTTTATATAAGTTCGAAAACTCCCAAATCAAGTACTTAATAATACAAGATTCTCGATTTCAAATCATTTCAATATCAATTCAGTTTCAAAATCATATATGATTTCACCAAATCATTTCTTCCAAATTAAATATCTTCAATTTCAAAGTCTCTAAAATAATAAGTTCAGAATAATAATCCAAATTTCCAAATCAACATAATTTATGTCAAATAAATCCGTTTCTAAAGTCATCATATAAATACTAGGTTTTAAATTCCAATCTATTTCCAAAATCAAATATTTTCTCAAAATCAATTATACCCAAACTGGTTACCAAGTTTAAAAACATCACTTTTAAAACCTTTAAACTATTTACTTCTACATTAAAAATCCAATTTACCATTGGAAAGATTATTATTCTATATATAGATACTTTATTCAAAACATTTCCAATCTATATTTCATACTAGTATAATTCAAAATAGACTTATTCATTTACTTAACAAAGCAGTTTCATACTAATTTAAATCATATTAAAACATACAAAACTAAGCTCATATACTTTATCAAATACTTTATACTTTTCAAAATTACTTAGCTTAGAAAAATTAACCTTGATTTGGAAGTGGTCGAACATTCAAATAGTCGAAGAAATCATATTTCAAATCCAAGAGTTGGAAATCAATAACAAATCAGTAAATCAATTCCAAAAGATAAGGATATATCAATCAAATTTGAAACTCAAGAACTGAACACCGGCTCAATTCAAAACTGTGTCACATATATATGCATATATTTTTTCGAAAATAAAATTATACTTCGGCATTTGAAATCAAACTTGTTTCATAAAATCACTCGCATAACAAAGCTATTAGAGTGGCCTCTCCCCCACTTTGAAACTTGAAAATCAATGTCGATGATGCATGCATTTATCACCGAAATTATTTTCCAGCGACATTAGTGAGTTCTAGACTTTTATTTTCTCGAAAACTTCTTTTGAAATTTCTTCGAATCATTTGAAACTCATTAAAATCATTTGAAGCATTTCTTATTCGGAAAAATACTTTCAAATCATATTATTATATATTTTCAAAACCTTAAACTAATTTAAAATGCCGGAGTTCAATCACTCAAATTTCAATTACAACACCATTCCATTAAAATCATTTTATAAACCAAATAATTTTAAAAAAATTCAAATCCTTTCAAAGCTTTAAATTTTCATTATAAACGGTATATAATTCTTATCGAAAACATTTCACTTTTATATACAAAATATAGTCATCCTTATCAAAATAATAATTTCGATGTGTACACAATTTCAAAATACAATCAACAAAAATTTTCAAAGGATGATTCAATGATGGATTTCAAAATAGAACAGAGACTCAAATTTAGAGGAACCCTAAAAAGAATCCTAACCAAGATTAGAGATATATAACTTACGTCAATACAAAAGTGTTTATATTCATTATTTGGAAAGATTCACATTCATATCATATGAAGAACAGGAGCATAAATATCTTTGGTTTGACAACTTCAGCTAAGCAAAAGATATAATAGAGTTCACTTAATGCAACCTAACATACTATAGATAACAAACAGAAACACAGAATACCACTCCTACATAAACAAAGCATCAGTATTAATTCTTCCGGGTGGTACTCCAATAGGTCTAGAATACTCCCCCCTCAATGTGCCACCAACTTCTACATTTCTGGCATAATTGCACTACACTCCCATCTTCCTTCTCGAACTGCGGGTACCAAGCTTCCTTCCCGCTCTATCTCACAACACAATCTCTAGCTATACGCCCAGCCCTCCTACAGTGGTAGCAAATAGTTGATAGGCCGATTGATGCAGTGGGTGCAGATTTCACTTTCTTCACCTGCTGGCAACGACTTGGAAAGTGTCCCTTCTCCAGGCATTTAAAACAGAAAATCTTAGACCAAAAACGCTTGCCCTCCATCCATTTCCCCCCATCTCTCTTCCTACACATGGCTTCATAGTGTCCCTTCTCATGACACCGATAATAAACGACATGGTCATAAGGACCCAGTCCTGCCCTTTCCATCCATAGCTTCTCCCACCTTTCGATCACTTCCTTCCATTCCTTGCGACTAGGGCTCTTCGTGCTCTTCGAGCTGCTTTCTTCGCTTTCGATTTCGCCATACTCAAATAGTTCCCGGCAACAAACCATCCGGATCGAACATGATAAAAGTTCAAAATTATAGCGAATCCTAACCGAAGAGATTTACTAACAAGGTCGATGCAAAAAGGATGAAGTTTAGATAATTTTTCTTTCGAAATAAAATTTATACCCAAATAATCTTTAAAAATCCTTTAAAATCATTTGAAAATCATTTTATACTTCGAAAGTACATTCTCTCACAAGGAAATGATTCTGCGATTGATTTCACTCATTCTAGGGTATTTCTACCCTATCTCTAATGAGTTTTTGCTCCTTAGGCTAAGGTTTGCCTAAAACCAAAGCTCTGATACCAAATGTAATGACCCGCTATTTTGGGCCATTCAAATCAACAATAATCCACACATGTCGAACTTAAATAACTCAAAATAACAGATTGTGCTTAATTTTGGAGCAAATAAAATCAACATAGAATCATAGACACAGAATATCAGAATAACTCACAGTGGAAATAAAATACCATAATAGTTCATGAAGCTACTATATACATACTCTCAAAACATGTACAAAATATCATAGTTTAAAAATGGATGCAATAGAAGTCTTGATACATAAATCACTAATACAGAAGCAATACCGAATAGAAAATAACTAGATCAAAAATATATGAATAGACAGTTAGATAAGCTCCAACAATTCTCTAGCTCCAGAAGGTGAATCCAAAGCTATGACTCTTAGGCTAACCCGAGCGTAAAGTAAAACACAAAACACTCGAGTCCGGACATACGTACTTATACAATGTAAACCAACTCAAGTGAACTGTAATAGCAATGCTCAATAACTTAAAGGATGCTTGGGATTGCCCACCATTTAAGGATCCGATAAACCATCAATTAAGCAGAAATAAACACCATCAAAGAAATACCCATATTAAAGTAATTATACAAATAACAGTTTAAATGTGGCTAGGGTAGCGCAGAGCTGCAGTAATTGTTCACCTCTAGCCAAACTCTCAAATTCAAGGTGTGTATCAAAACAGTCACAAGGAAATCAAATGGCACACAAAGAAGTGTACCCGAGGTTATAAATTTTAAAATGGTGTTTTATATTTCAAAAATAAAATATCATTTCAAATTCAAATCTTAATCAAAATAAGAATCAAATCATTTCCAAACCATTTCAATATATCAAAATATCATATACTTTCAAAATCTCATTTTCAAATCACTATTTGAATTCAAATTCAACTATTCAAATTTAATTACCTTTTAAAAATGGTTTATATTAAAATCAAAAATAATTCATTTAAACCATTTAAAATTGAAGTTATTATACTTTCAATTAATTAAATCCAAAATTTTCCAATAATTCATCTATCAAATTCCAATTTATTTTCTTTAACTTAAATCCACATTTTACACCAAATCTTAAATTCCAGGCTAGGTTATATTTCAAGTTACACTCTTGAGCATACATTTTTTTAACATTTTATTTTCACAGAAAAATCAGTAACGCTCTAATAAATCATTTTAAATTCAAATTTAAATCAAAATATTATAATTTACATTTTAAAATACTTAAAACTATCCAGAAAAGTATATAAAATAACCACGGGTCGGTATTAAATTTTCTAGCCTAAATCAAGTGATACGGATAATATATCATTTCAACCCGTAATATACAAAGAAAAAACCGGGTTTTATCATTTCAGACCCGCAAATCAAAAGTTAAATAATATAAATAAATAAAAAATCGCTCAGGCCTATCATTTCAGCCCATAACGATTTTTCCCTGTTCTAAAATACGTTCAGGTATGTATCATTTCAACCCATAGTGATTCTATTCTACATGGAACTTGCAGTGTGAGAACAGAATAAAATAAACAATATAGCATCATATAGCAGTAATAGATGATATGACAGGTTTGTAAACAAGGTAACATCATATGATTCATATCATAGATAGGTATAATAAAATATAATATTCTATACATTCACTGGTTGTCAGTTCACTAATTATATAAGTATAAATGTCATGAGTGAATCCTCACCTTTTTACGCTGGAGATAGCAAATCAAAACACATGAATAAAATTCAAAACGCACTACAGCACGACTTTTGATTTGAGTGGAGTGGAGGAAAAAGATGTTATTCTTGTATTCAACAACAAAACAAAGCAAAATATAAATATAAATAAATACTAAAATTATTGGAACAAAATGGAAATAGAGTTTACAAAAGACCACACCAAGTTTTCAATTGATTTTGCTTGACCACAAATCACATTTTCTCGGTCACAAAGCTATATAGACTTGGCCTTGGTGATGTTTTGGCTAGGGTATGGATCCGGTTTGGACTCATATAGGCATGGCTACAAGTAAAAGTGAAGGGATAGGAGTTACTAGTGAAGGAAGATTAAAGGTTAAGGCCAAAAGAGGAGTTCTGGTGCAACTTTAGGCTTGGCCATGCACGAATTAGGCTCGGCCTTGGCATGTACAGACCTAGTGGTGGCTGGAGTGAAGGACAAGGGGGTGAACTTGATGGTGGTGGAGGCTAAGGGGTGGCCAAGGCAACATATAAAGGGGATGGTGGAAACTAGCTTGGCTATGCATGGTTTCAAGGGGTTTTTTGCAATTTTTAGAGGTGTTTGCATCATTTGACGGTCATGGCCAGTCTGGGTCAGAGGAGGAGGGCTTTAGGCCATGTATGGTGATGGGAAGTAGGTGATGTGGTGGTCCGTGAAGGCGGTGAGGGGTTTAGCCGGGCAAAGCTAGAGATGAACAAGCAAAAACAAATGAAAAAAAGAAGAAGAAAGGAGAGAAAAAGAGAGGCCATTGCTTACTTTTTTTTTCAGATCTGAAGTGTCATGAGAAATGAAGATGGAAAGAAATTTTCTCACGTAAAAATAGGGTATAGGTGGCTAGGGATTAAGGAATGAACGATACAAATTGTGGAGAAGTTATGGTAGAAAATCAAGGGATGAAAAGATAAAAAGGTAAGAAATCAAAGTAACGTTTGCCTAAAATAAAAAACAGGTAACATATCTTAATTGATAAGTTTCCTATAAATTAAAGAAGGGTTTCACAAAGAAACAAATACAATAATGTTAAATAAATACATTTTAGAGATATGCCTTTTAAACCAATAACGTATATATATATGAAATTTCTTTCCAAGAAATAAATAAGGGTCTAAACACTTACCATTTAATTAATAAATGAATGTCTAAATAGAAAAATAAGGCAGAGATAGATATTATGAAAAATAAATAAATAGTTTTAGGAAAAGTAGGAAATAAATAAAGAAAATATACTTTTAATGGAAATTAGAATTAAAAATTGTAAATAAAATTCAACTGCCTTTGGAAAAATTTCAACAACACTTCTAAATAAACAAAAGTCATGTAAATAAAATAAATGCTGAAAAAAATAAAGTGTAAATAAAATTAAATAATTATTTTAAGGAAAAATAGAAAATAAATAAAGAAATAGCTATTTAATTGAAACAAGAATTTAAAAGTTGAAAACAATATACAATCAACTTTTGAAAATTATAACTATACTTTAAATTTGTGTTAAAAATAAAATATATGCATAACATATCATGTTACACAAATTATAACATGATTTTACAAACAAAAATATTATTTATATAAATTAAAATAAACAAATTTGTTAAATAAAACAATTTACACACAATATTGTAAAAAGCATAACTTTCACAATATTAATCCGATTTCAACGAAACGAAAAGCAGTATTCTTGAAATTAAATCTATTTTAATAATAAAAGATAAAATTCAAATATTAAAATATTTAAATTTTAAATTAAAAAGTCAAAGTTTGACCATTTTGACCAAAATCCACTTTTTTGGAAATATTCCATTTATTTAGGTTTGGAATTATAATTCACACAAAAATCAAAATTTGTATTTAAAATAACAAAATTTACCCATTTTAATAAATAAAATAAAGTTTTAAATCAGGTATTTAAGTTAAAATAATTAAAATACAAAATTAAAATAATCACAAAATACAGGGTTGTTACATAAGTGTTGATCATTGGTTGATTGAAGCATGGATTTTGTGAAAAGCATAGCTTTGTGGGACGAGACTTCATCGAACCTCACACCCCGAATATGGTCGAAACAGGAAGGATGCGACAAGGTTATGGAGGTCGTGCCCCTCAGTGTCTGTACATTTCCTTCTGGATAAAAAGTGATATCTGGTATGGAGCCCAGATATTTAACTTGTGTGGATAAAAAATTGGTATTATGGTATGGAGCCCAGATTATTTACTTATATGGTTGTTGGTTGTTAAGGCGCCTCGGTAAAGGTCGGTTACGACTGAGGGATGACATACTCGTGACAGTTAGTTACCTAGTTACAAAGGTAACCCGGCCTTGCGTTGGCAAAGATCCGGTTAGGTTCTCAGGGCGTCCCTCCAAAGGCGCACCCTTTTTGGAAAGGAAGTTCCTTAGCCTTAACCATTTTTTGGAAATCCATTCACTAAATACGAGCCCTGTACGGTTTTAGTTGTAGAACATGCCATTTAACATGGTAGTTATAGTAGGCATACTATAATGGTACGTGTGATGGCTAAAATTAATATTATACTTTCGAAATGTTTTCCACACTATGCACTAATAATAATATCAAAAGGATTTTTCTCGTATCAAGCATGTTTCACTGCTATGAGGAGAAATCTCCCCCAAGTGTGCGATTGCATTGTGTGTGTGCCAGAAAGCCTTATGGCAGTTTCATTTTCCAAAAGCATGAACGGATTTCTTTTCCTTTTCTTTTGTGAAAATAACTGTTTTAAGATCTCACACCAGTCCCATGACTGACCTGGAGTTTATTATTCCCTTTCTAAACTCTAGGTGCCCATAATTTTCCATATAGCAGCCTAAAGTCAGGTCATCAGTATTTCTAGAGCGAAGTCAAAAAAGTATGCTGTGGAGATCAAGAGAAAAGCTGGATGGCGAGACGAATCACATATATGACATATTATCCGCTGCGTATGGTTTGCTGCAAATCCAGTTTCATGTGAGCAAGTTATAATGACTGCTTGTGTTGTGTTACGTTGGTGTTGTACTCTGATAATGTAATGTATAAATAGATATAATTCTTTTGTTTAAAGATAAGCCATTTATCTATTATATATTGTTCCGCTGCGATTGTGAGATTCTGATATTGTTTCTATTTCTTCTTTCTTCTTTAACCCTAACAGTTCGATTTTCTGGCATTCGGTTGTTTGGCATTTGATACAGTGGATGTATCGATGTCGGCTTTCGAGCGTCGAGAAATCGGGTCGTTACAGAATTAATTTATTTTTATCCTAATACATAATTATTCAAAACCAAATCAATAAATTTTCAAAAAACATTTAACTTTTAAATTTAAGTTTGAAACTTATTGGAACTTGATAAATATTTTTGTCTTAATAATTAGCTTTTAAAACTTGTACAAACTTCTCTTTGAAACTTATTTATTTTCTTTTTAAACTGTTAAAAATTTCCTTTAAAAACTTTTTTGTTTTAGCTTTTAAAGCCTATTACTAATTTTATTTGCCTTGAAAACTTCCATTTTCTATTTCTTTTAAAACATGTTAATGCTTTTTAAATTTTTTAAAAATAAAATTGCTACACTGGCTATCACTCGCGTGCCATCCCGAAACCAGACTCGAGCCTGACCTTCACTTTCTCGAGACAAAACCCAAGTCACATCTTTTCTTTTCTTTTTTAAACTTTACTTTTGTGACGCCCCACCTCTATACCCACGCTAGCCATGAACATTACGGTGTAATGCTGTCAACTAGCACGGAGAATAAGGCTGTTGAGGAGCGACCATCCGTGTAATTGCTTTGTGCGAGCACCAATATGTCAGATAATACAAGGAAGTCCGACATGCCGATACAAACTCAAGGCTACTACACAGTGGCTATATATATTCTTCGGAAACAAACATAGAAATAAACATAACACAAATCAGTCACAGACATCCATATCACAAAGGCGGAAAAAGATATGAATATAACACATGAAAGTGTACATCAGAGTAGTGGGCAAATAAGAACCACAATATGACAAAAAAATGGTTACAAGTGCTAGATAAAAGAATATGTATACATCTAGGAGTCTATATCTCAAAGGTATACAACAAAAAAACTACTAATTTAAGTAGTTAGCCAAAAGTCAGGATGGTAATCCCAGAAGTGAAGTCAAGCAGAAGCACATGTAACATCTCGGTCTGACCCAAGTATTATTTATAAGAAAATAATAAATGGATCAGTCTGCCTATAAATATCAGATAAAATGATGTAGAATAAGAGATATGACTAAACGTACAATAATCACAATGCCAAGCTGTGATAAATAAGTAAAAGAAAATCAACAAGAGATTAATCAAAGTCAAAGAATCTTCTCAAACTTCAAAAGGAATGTCATACTCTATATTTTAATTCACTAAAATCATAAGTATTGACAATAATATCAATGCCAATAACAAAAGTCAATGACACACAAAATTCACCAATGCACAAATATTGATAAATCTTATCAATACAAATCACGAAAATTGGTGAAACACAAACTCTAGAAATCATCAATGGAAATCCCAAAATCACAAAAAGGGGGAAGGCCTATCACAAAACGGGAGTATGAAAGCTCACCAACACGTGTATCACAAATGGGACGCTATCCCATGGTCGCTAACCATAGAGCTGGTCCAACAACATAGTACAACGGTACGCCCGAGGAACCAGAAACTCGAATAGTTCGGAACAACGACGTAGTACAACGGTACGCCCGAAGACCCGAACTCCATAAAAACGTGGGTCGCTAGCCCACAAAAATTGGGTCGAAACCCTAAGAAATAAATAGGTCATTAGCCTATAATAAAAATGAGACGAAACTCAATAAAACGAGGTACTGTCCCCTACGTGGACAAAGAAACGTAGCATATCGCTAGTCATAATCACAAAAATGATCATCGTCGATCATAAAGAAGTGTCAATTACAATAAGCTTGTAAATATGTGAGCTTAGCCTCATGTCTCATAACCACTAGCTTAACTTAGATATTTACGAACAAATTGTAGATCTTCACTAGAAAACTGTCATAAGAGATTCAATCAAACAAGTCCAAGAATTAACCGACGAAGTAAACGCGAGCATTTCATGCCACTTGTTTTACGAAGCCGTTTAATTTAGATTTCTCATACGAGTGAAGTAAAGGTTTGTATATTTTTAAAATGACAAATCACCAAAAACGATCGTAGAAACGATCAATCACAAGATTCCACATACGAAGACGTGAATAAAATCCAAAGAATATGATTCCAAATTCTTAAAAGTGGAAATAGCCTAGTGACTCAACACGGCACGACCTAGCAGTGGAACAACCTAAGGAGTAGCAACATAAGTGCAGGCAGAACGACCTAAGGAATGATGCGACCTAACATGGCCGAGCGACCTAAGGAGATGTGCGGCCTAACATGGCCGAGCGACCTAACAGCAAGGTGGGACAAAAGCATGGCGGGACCTAAGGAGCGCGACCTAAAATTGCACGACCTCAACAAGACGCGACCTAGTAGTTATGAGCTAACACGGAGCAACCTAGGGATGTAAGCGACCTATAGGCATGCGCGACCAAAGGAGGTAAGGATATGCCGAGCGACCTAACGACCTATGGCGTGCGAGAGGGTCGAGCGACCTAACGACCGTATAAGGCCGAGCAACGACCTAAGGACCTAACTAATGTGGAATGGCTTAAGGAAGTGAAGATGGCCGAGCGACCTACGACCTATGGCCGAGCGACCTAACGACCTAGGGGGGGAAACGACCTAAATGCAGGCCGAGAGTCCTTCATATGCAGGCTGAGCGACCTAAGGGTTTTGGAGCTCAAAACTCGCCAAATTTGCAACCGATCGAGCACGGACGCTAGGGGATTATGCCCATAGGCTACCCGGTCGTATTGGCTCCTCGGTGCATCACCAAAAACGTCTTTAAACGTCAAAGGTTGAATTTTTAAAGATTTGAACCCAAAACACTAAAAATTGGGATTTTCACCAATTCAAATCCAAATCAATGAAAAATGCATATGTACAAGTGTTAGGAATTCATAACCAACAATCAATGATAGTTATAGACAAAGGTGTGAGATAAAGATCTCACCTTTTCACAAAATCAATGAAAGAGAAGCTTGAAAGCAAAGGAGAATGACCCCAAGAAGCTTGAATCAAGGTCTTCTCTTTGAATTTGGAGTTGGATGTTGGATTTGCAAATGATCTTGAGCTTGGAGTTTTAATTTCCCATTCCTTTCCCCATTTTTGATGAAGCTTGAGTGTTAGGAAATGAAAGTAAAGTTATGAAGAGAAGGGGGTTGGGTTAGAATTAATAGCTTAGGCTAATGGGCTAAACCAAACCCAAAGTCCAAAGTGAAAAAGTTGCAAAATTCCACTAACTCCAAACACATCAAAGTTTATACTCAAAAAGATCGCAAACAGTGTTTTGGACCCAATGGAAGTGATTCCGAGTCCTAATTTCGACCGTATGCAAAAAGCAACTTTTCGAACTAAAATCCGACTAACGATAAAATATTTAAATAAAATATTTAAATATCAAATCATAAAATATGCGAGTTTTTACAGACTTCCCTCTTTAAAGAAATTGCGTCCTCGCAATAATTAAGAAGAAAATATATAGTAACAACCATAAAAGCATATTCAACACAAAAGAAGTTTGAAATAAGAAGTTCACCTTAAAGAGCACGAGAAAGTAAGTCCGGATGTGTTCGCTCGATGAACTCTCTAGATTCCCAAGAGCAATCTTTAGGATTTGAGGACCATTGAACTTTAACAAGCGGAACATCTTTATTTCAAAGGCGCTTGACCTCCGAAGCAATAATACGAATAGGATGTTGCTCATAAGTTAAATTAGGTGAAACTTCAATTTCTTCCACAACACCGGGCGCAAGAATAGAATCTGAATATCGAAGGCACTTCCGTAATTGAGAAACGTGAAACACGTCATGAATAGCAGAAAACTGAGCCGGTAATAAAAGGCGATAAGCCACGGGACCAATACGTTCGGTGATAGAAAATGGCCCAATATATCAAGGCGCTAATTTTCCCGATCGACTGAAACGTACAACACCTTTCATAGGCGAAACACGAATAAACACAAGATCTCCCACAAAAAATTCTAATTTCCTCCTCCGATTATCGGCATAGAATTTTTTTCTACTCTGGGCTTCTTTCATCCTATGAAGAATAAGGTCAATCTTCTTTGTGGAATCTCGAATAAAATCTGGACCTAAATCGAGCTTCTTACCGACCTCAAGCCAACAAGAAGGAGATCGGCATGGCCTTCCATAGAGTGCCTCGAAAGGAGCCATACTAATAATAGATTGGAAGCTATTATTATAGAAAAACTCAACAAGAGAAATATGATCTTCCAACCTTCCACCAAAATCAAGAACACATGCACGAAGAAGATCTTCAAGGGTTTGATTCACACACTCAATTTGTCCATCGGACTGAGGATGATAAGTGGTGCTAAAATTAAGCTTCGTTCCCAAAGCTTTCTGAAGACTCTTCCAGAATCCACTAGTAAACAATGGATCACGATCACTAACAATAGAAGTAGGGAATCCATGCAATTTAACAATTCTTTGATAAAGAGTTTGGCCAAAAGAGGAACGGTTCGATTGGACCGAATGGGAATAAAATGGGTGGATTTAGTAAGTCTATCCACTATCACCCATAAGCTGTCATGACCCGAATGAGAACGGGGAAGGCCGTCTATAAAATCCATGGAAATTTGATCCCACTTCCAAATTGGAATTTCTAAATGTTGTAATTACCCACTGGGCCTTTGATGTTCGGCCTTAATGAGTTGGCAAGTCATGCAACACTTAACGAAGTTAGCAATATCAGATTTCATTCCCTCCCAATAATAAAGTCGCTTCATATCCGCGTACATTTTACTACTACCGGGATGAATGGCAAATTTAGAACGATGTGAATCTTCTAAAATATCTTTACGAAGATCACTAATATTTGGCACGATAAGTCTACCAAATTTTCGAATACTGCCACGAGAATAAATATCAAATTCTTTCAATATCAATTTTAACCCTAAAATTTTGGCCAAGAAGAGCCAATTCGGGATCTAGCTTTTGAGCTTCAAGGATGCGGTCTAAAAGGGAAGGATGAGCCTCAAGACTACATAAAGCAAGAGATGAACACAAAGTGGAAGTGCGATCTCGAATCTCACACGTAGATAAAATCTCGAGATCATTCCATTCGGATATCATCATAGAAACAACCACTTGTTTCTTATGACTAAGTGCATCGGCAACCTGATTTCCCTTTCCGGGAGTATAAAGAATATCAAGATCATAAGGTGCAAGGAACTCGAGCCAACGTTGTTGATGCAGATTAAGTTCCTTTTAGGAAAATAGATACTTCAAAGGTTTATGATCAGTATAGAGAACAAACTTCTCTCCTAAAAGATAATGACACCAAATACGAAGGGCGAAAACAATAGCCGCGAGCTCTAAATCATGGGTGGCATATCTAGTCTCGGGTGGCTTCAATTGCCTAGAAGCATAAGCAATAACACGTTCCCTTTGCATAAGGACAACACCCAAACCAACGCGACTAGCATCGGTATAAACAATATAATCTTGGTTTCCCTCGGGAATAACAAGAATAGGAGCATCGGAAAGGAGTTCTTTTAATTTCTGAAAAGAAGCTTCACATTTGTCTGACCAAATGTACTTAACACCTTTCTTTGTCAAACTAGTAAGGGGCACGGAAATTTTGGAAAAGTCCTTTATGAAACGGTAGTAATAACCTGCCAATCCAAGGAAACTATGAATTTCCTTCACACTCTCTGGTCTCTTCCAATTTTGAATTGCTTCAATATTTGAAGGATCCACGGAAATTCCAGATTCGGAAATAATATAACCGAGAAACTTCACACGAGATTGCCAAAATTGGCATTTAGAAAATTTTGCTTTTAATTGATTACTTCTAAGAGTTTCCAACACAATCCGAAGATGTTTTTCATGCTCCTCCTCGGTTTTAGAATACACTAGAATATCATCAATAAAGATGAAAACAAACCGATGGAGGAAGTCTTTGAAAACTCGATTCATAAGGTCAACGAAATAAGCCGGAGCATTCGTTAAACCAAATGGCATAACAAGCCATTCATAAGATCCATAACGAGTATGGAACGATGTCAAAAGAATGCTATCCTCTGCAATACGAAGCTGATGGAAACCGGTAGCTAGGTCTAATTGTGAGAAGACTTTAGCACCACTAAGTTGATCGAATAGATCATCAATCCGAGATAAAGGATATTTATTCTTGATAGTAAGATCATTAACTTGCGGTAGTCAATGCAAAGCCTAAGTGTACCATCGGATTTCTTCACAAAAATAGCCGAAGCTCCCTAAGGAGAGGAACTAGAGCGAATAAATTGCTTCGTCTCCAATTCGGATAATTGTTTGCGCATCTCCTCATTTCCTTTATTGGACATAAGATAAGGAGGACGAGTGATAGGTTGAGCTTCAGGGATGAGATTAATTTTGAACTCAATTGCTCGCTTAGGTGATAATCCTAAAACGGGCTCAGAGACATCGGAAAATTAACGAAAAACATGAATAAGAGAAATAATATCTTCCTCATCATCATTATCGTCATCACGAGGGTTTAAAGAATATAAAGATGTGGCCACGCTGGAATCCGAATCTTTAAGATCAATAGAAATTTTCTTAACAAATTGATGATGTCGAAGATGAATAGTCCGCTCAGGACATAGGATTTGGGCTTCATAACGGTTAAGCCATTCCATTTCCAAAATCATTCCAAAGCCTAAGTAGCGCATAACATGCAAATCGGCTCAGAAAGAAAGATCACACAAAATAATCTCGACATCTTTACACAATAAACTGATTGTTGCGGATCCACCAACTGGATTCGCAATTCTCAAAGAAGTCATTAAAGTGACAACACTTAAAGAAAAAGTATCAACAAGTTCTTTCGATATAAAAGAATGGGATGCACCCGTATCAAAAAGAACTCGAATAGGATGATCGTGGATATAAAATAATGCCATCAAGGATAGATTGAGAAATACCTTTACCACGAGATGTGTTGCTAGGGGCTTGAGCAACATTAAGCTTTCCCTCCTTCTTGCCTTGAAGTTTGGGACAAGAAGACAAATAATGATCCGGACTTTTGCAATAGCAAAAAAAAAGAGGTTTCAGACATCTATTGGCATAATGGTCTTTAGAACCATAATTGTAGCATTGCCCACTACTAGGGGCAGAAGCCTTTGCCGTCGGAATTGCTTGCTTCCCTTTCTTGTTGGGATAAGACCCTTTGAACTTAATAGGCGTTTTCTTGTTGTTGTTGAATTTTTGTTTGGCACCCACAACATCAACATCACTTTCTTTATCTGCCTCTTCAAGTCGAAGAGCGATGTCAACAAGTTGATCAAAAGAAACTTCTAGCTTTAGAAGTAGTGGCTTCTTGAGATTTTTATTCAAGCCGTAAACGAATATATGAATTTTCTTCAATGGGGTATTAATGTATTCAACCTCGTATTTAGAGAGAGATTCAAAAGACGCAACATAGTCTGCCACGGAGGATTCACCTTGAACAAGGTACGACGAGCTAATGTCACATTCTCAGCTTCTGGTACAAATTTTAACTCGAATCATTCTCGCAAATAAGATCTGCTTCAACTATTTCAGAAATAAGAAGCTCATACCAATCTAATGCTCTTTCTTGGAGCATACTAGAGGCAACCTGAACACGGTGAAGATCAATAAGATTCATGTGAGAAAAGATTCGATCGCATGATCTCAGCCAAGCCTGGACTTCGACAATAGTCTCAGAATCTTTGAATGGCTTCCCACCCAAATTGGTATAATCGCTGCACAAACGTGCAAATCCTGACCTAGGGTAAGTAGACTCCAGATTAGATCCGGCTGCTTGAGCATTCCTCACTAGATCAAGAAGATGCTGGGCTGACATAAATACTCCATCCTGGGGAGTAGCACGAGATTGGCTGGCGGTGGGATGGCCAGGTCTAACCATTTCTCATCCTTTTGAAAGAAAGAAAGAAGAAGGATAAGGTTATTTACCAAACGAATATCAAGCAATCTTGATTGATAAACAAGGGATCATTAGGAAAATAGGATGAATCGGTACAAAGACTCGAATTAAATCCTAATGCACGATTCCTAAGATGGACTTAGGACGATGATCCTTGCTAGATTATTCTACATTGTTCCGAAGATTTGCTTTGATACCAAGCTATGACGCCCCACCTCTATACCCACGCTAGCCAAGAACATTACGGTGTAATGCTGTCAACTAGCAGGGAGAATAAGGCTGTTGAGGAGCGACCATCCGTGTAATTACTTTGTGCGAGAACCAATATGTCAGATAATACAAGGAAGTCCGACATGCCGATACAAACTCAAGGCTACTACACAGTGGCTATATATTCTTCGGAAACAAACATAGAAATAAACATAACACAAATCAAACACAGACATCCATATCACAAAGGCGGAAAAAGATATGAATATAACACATGAAAGTGTACATCAGTATAGTGGTCAAACAAGAACCACAATATCACAAAAGAATGGTTACAAGTGCTAGACAAAAGAATATGTATACATCTAGGAGTCTATATCTCAAAGGTATACAACAAAAAAAACTACTAATCTAAGTAGTTAGCCAAAAGTCAGGATGATAATCCCCGAAGTGAAGTCAAGCAGAAGCACCCGTAACATCTCGGTCTGACCCGAGTATTATTTATAAGAAAATAATAAATGGATCAGTCTGGCTATAAATATCAGATAAAATGGTGTAGAATAAGAGATATGACTAAACGTATAATAATCACAATGCCAAGCTGTGATAAATAAGTAAAAGAAAATCAACAAGAGATTAATCAATATCATAAGAATCTTCTCAAAGATCAAAAGGAATGTCATACTCTATATTTTCATTCACCAAAATCATAAGTATTGACAATAATATCAATTCCAATTACAAAAGTCAATGACACACAAAATTCACCAATGCACAAATATTGATAAATCTTATCAATACAAATCATGAAAATTGGTAAAACACAAACTCTAGAAATCATCAATGAAAATCCAGAAATCACAAAAAGGGGGAAGGCCTATCAGAAAACGGGAGTATGAAAGCTCACCAACACATGTATCACAAACAGGACGCTATCCCATGGTCGCTAACCATAGAGCCGATGCAACAACATAGTACAACGGTACGCCCGAGGAACTAGAAACTCGAATAGTTCGAAACAACGACGTAGTACAACGGTACGCCTGAAGATCCGAACTCCATAAAAACGTGGGTCGCAAGCCCACAAAAATTGGATCGAAACCATAAGAAATAAATAGGTCATTAGCCTATAATAAAAATGAGACGAAACTCAATAAAACAAGGTACTATCCTCTACGTGGACAAAGAAACATAGCATATCACTAGTCATAATCACAAAAATGATCATCATCGATCATCAAGAAGTGTCAATAACAATAAGCTAGTATATATGTGAGCTTAGCCTCATGTCCCATAACCACTAGCTTAACTTAGATATTTACGAACAAATTGTAGATCTCCACTAGAAAACTGTCATAAGAGATTCAATCGAACAAGTCCAAGAATTAACCGACGAAGTAAACGCAAGCGTTTCATACCACTTGTTTTACGAAGCCATTTAATTTAGATTTCTCGTACGAGTGAAGTAAAGGTTTGTATATTTTTAAAATGACAAATCACCAAAAATGATCGTAGAAACGATCAATCACAAGAATACACATACGAAGACGTGAATAAAATCCAAAGATACGATTCCAAATTCTTCAAAGTGGAAATAGCCTAGCGACTCAACACGGCACGACCTAGCAGTGGAACGACCTAAGGAGTAGCAGCATAAGTGCAGGCCGAACGACCTAAGGAATGATGTGACCTAACATGGCCGAGCGACCTAAGGACATGTGCGACCTAACATGGCCGAGCGACCTAACAGCAAGGTGGGACAAAAGCTTGGCGCGACCTAAGGAGCGCGACCTAAAATGGCACGACTTAAACAAGGCGCAACCTAGCAGTTGCGATCTAACATGGAGCAACCTAGGGAGGTAAGCGACCTATAGGCATGCGCGACCAAAGGAGGTAAGGATATGCCGAGCGACCTAACGACCTAAGGTGTGTGAGAGGGTCGAGCTACCTAACGACCGTATAAGGCCGAGCAACGACCTAACGACCTAACTAATGCCGAGTGGCTTAAGGAAGTGAAGACGGCCGAGCGACCTAGCGGCCTACGACCTAGGGCCGAGTGACCTAACGACCTAGGGGGGAAAACGACCTAAATGCAGGCCGAGAGTCCTTCATATGCATGATGAGCGACCAAAGGGTTTCCGAGCTCAAAACTCGCCCAATTTGCAACCGATCGAGCACGGACGCTAGGGGATTATGCCCATAGGCTACCCGGTCGTATTGGCTCCTCGGTGTATCACCAAAAACGTGTTTAAACATCAAAGATTGGATTTTTAAAGATTTGAACCCAAAACACTAAACATTGGGATTTTCACCAATTCAAATCCAAATCCAAATCAATGACAAATGCATATGTACAAGTGTTAGGAATTCATACCCAACAATCAATGATAGTTATAGACAAAGATGTGAGATAAAGATCTCACCTTTTCATAAAATCAATGAAAGAGAAGCTTGAAAGCAAAGGAGAATCAATCCAAGAAGCTTGAATTAATGTCTTCTCTTTGAATTTGGAGTTGGATGTTGGATTTGCAAATGATCTTGAGCTTGGAGTTTTAATTTCCCATTCCTTCCCCCATTTTTGATGAAGCTTGAGTGTTAGGAAATGAAAGTAAAGTTGTGAAGAGAAGGGGTTGAGTTAGAATTAATTGCTTAGGCTAATGGGCTAAACCAAACCCAGAGTCCAAAGTGAAAAAGTGGAAAAATTCCACTAACTAGAAACACATCAAAGTTTATACTAAAAAAGATCACAAACGGTGTTTTGGACCCAATGGAAGTGGTTTCGATTCCTAATTCGACCGTATGCAAAAAGTAACTTTTCGGGCTAAAATCCGACTAACGATAAAATATTTAAATAAAATATTTAAATATCAAATCGTAAAATATGCGGGTTGTTACAACTTTGTTTTTAAAATTTAAAACTATCGCTACTTTAAAACATTCGCGAGCCCAACCTGACAACATACTTGACCAGACTCGAGCCAATCCTTTGTTTCCCCCGAGTTCTCTCTCGTGCCCAAAATCCTACAACAAACCACTTACACCATCGGATACTCGTGCATGTGCACGATTGATCGACGTCGTTTTGACCATCGTCGCCATCATCGACAAGTCAAAGACACCCTTTCCCTCGATTCCGACCGTCCAAATACTACAACCAATCTGGAAATCAAAATCGAACGAATTCGAAACCCATCAGGATGAAACCTGATTGTCTGAAACACCTCAAATCACCTCTCTTCGACCACCGAAGACCATGTCCACTTGCTTGGACCCTTGCCTTGCTTTCATCCTTTTATTCCACCACCACCGAGTCAACTCGACGCCACCATGCCTTCCAAATTTTCCATGGACTCCCCTTGACCAAAATATGACCTAAAACCCTATTTTGGTATCGCCGCGCCACCATGAAGGTTGATAAAATCTCTGGAAAATTTTCCCTTGATCTCCATCCTCCACGCTACCTCCAAAATCAAGCACGCCATCCCATCCTTCGTCGATCGCCGCGAATCGAGCTAAGTTTGATTTCTGATCAACTCAAAAATTCCCAATAATTATAAACTTAAAAATCATGAAATGATTATCTAAATTCATAATTTTATAATATGAATCAAGTTTTAGAATCAAAACAAGAAATTATGATCATTGATTTTCTGACTATTTTAGATCATTACTGATATTTATCATTTTTGAAATAAATATTCAACATAAACACTTGTAATTATTTTTATAAATAATGTTACACTCTTAAATCATTTTTCATTTAGGGATCAGAGCCTAAAATCGATTAGATAAAGAGCAATTGAATTTTCTTTTAGGGACATGAGCCTGTAAACTAAACAAAGGCATGTATTCATATATGTATAGACATGCACACTCAAACCATTTCATATCTATATGCATGCAAACATTTATCACAACTTTACTTCAAGTATTTGCTACATGCATCAAGATTTAAACTGATTTAAGCTTTTAAATGTTAGTTTACTCATTGTTGTTTTGAGCAGAGAAGCCTAGATATGAATTTGAACTTTTAAAATTTGCGAATGGTTTGAAACTGGAAATTGTATCTGATCTTGAACTACTTGATGTTGAGATGACCTTTGTTTTCAAGCTTGAGGATTTCATCCTGGAAACTGAAAGTGATTAGAAACTGAACTTGCTTTCTTTTATCTCTGGTTTGAGTTTTCCAGGTTTGGTTTTGAAAAAGATTGTTTAATTGCTTTTTGTTTTTATTTTTTATCTCTGGTCTAGTTTTAGGTTTTGGATTTTGTTTGAAAATTTTGAGTACATAAATTTTGATGAAAGAAAATGGAAGTAGGGGTAGAAAGATATGTATATATAACTTTGTTCTTCATTTTAGTCATTAATTTAAAAATGAAAATAAAATTTAAAAATGGGGCACTTGTATTTGCACGTTGAAATTAAGCTACAAATGTTCAATTTCTGGTTATATTGTTTACACTTGTATTAATGCATGTTAATATCAACTTACACTTGTAAAATGGCATGCATTAATTTTTAATATGTTTTTATAACATATTATATTATATTTTCAATTTAGTTTAAATATATATATATATATATGTTTTATATTTTTATTTCTATACTTATAAACTAAATTTATTTCCATGTGTAAATTTTAAAAGAAAGTATATAAATTTCTTATTAAATATTATTTTAAACTATCATATTCTTTAAATAAATAAATATTTATCTTTAGGGTTTTCAAATATAGAATTTAACTTTAAATATCTTTTGAAAATTATTATATTAAATTCAAAATATAACTTCCAAATCATAATATATATATATATATATATATACATATATATATTGTAATTAGAAAACAAATTTTATTAATTTTAAAATATAGAGTTCTTAAATTCAATTTATTTTTCAAATAATTATTCTTGAATTTCAAATCAAATTCTAGTTACAATCTATTCATATATAAAAAAATCAAACACTTATCTATTTGTTTTAGAAAAAAGAAAATTAATTCACAATTTAATTCTAAAAATAATATTAATTACTAAGTTAAATTTGTCTTAAAAACGAGATCGTTACAAATTCCTCTCTTATGAAAATTCCATCCCGGAAATTTACTAGACAGGGAGACAAACAAAGAATAGATGAACACATACAAGGATAGAGAAATGGCTCACACGATCAAGCTCAAATATCTATTCTACATTTAGCTTACCAAATTAGAATATCAACAATAAATACGAGAACGAACTTATCCAATACTACACAAAATATTCGGGTCATCAGGTCTAGGAAATTTGTAGGGGAATTGGTTAGTCTGAAGGGCATAACTAACCATTCGTAGAATATATCTGGACCCCAAAAACGAAACAGACAAATGGATACAATTTCCCGCAATTCTCAGCTGATGGAATCCTTGCTTTACATCTATCGGACTAGGCTACAAATACTACAGCTGAACCCCAACTGGAATGACTAGGTCGAATAAATCCTTTCCAGTAAACCTTGTGTTTTCGAAACTAGCTCTACTCTTTTCCTTGTTGCCATCCTATGACTTGTATGCATAACTTGATAGGTACTGGAAATCAAGACGATTCTAAATTCGATTTCCCTATGCGGAGGTAAAGACTTAACTTCTTTAAATATGTCAGGAAATTCTCGAACAATGGATTCAATACTCAGGTCGAAATACCCTAAAGTATAGATTAGCTTGTCTCTCTTCGGACTTGGATCCTCACAAGAAATCACAACAAAATTCCAAAATTTGGTATTAATCGAAATCATTCTGTTGATACAATCTAATTTAGCTTTATATTTTGGTAATCAATTCATTCCAAATAAAATCTCAAATTCATTATAGACAAGAAGGAAAGAAACTTATGGGAAACGGATGATGAGAATACGAAATACGAACATTTTCTACAACATAAACAAAGATTCACAAGGCCTCCTACTAGGTTCTTTACACAAATAGGTTCGACTACGAATTCGGTCCAAGATTTAATTCTTTTACGGTTTTCTGGGAAATATAACTATGCGTGGCTCCAATGTTGAATAGAACTCTAACAAATTTTATCGTAAATAAGAAATTAGCTTACAAAACTCCTTTCCCTTAAGATTAACTTACTTCTTATTTACATCCAAGAAATACTAGCAAAAGGCATATAACACTGCTCAAATGCTTGCTTGAATCTATCGCATGTAAACTCGTCCACCAATTTGGCCAAAGTAATGGTCTTCCACCATACCAAATCTTCTATAATAGTCTCTAAACCCTTGAATGGTTTCCCATCAAGTCTTGAGAAATTCCAATATAACTCTGCCAAATTTACTGGGGTTGAATGATACCAAATTTGAAAAGATGCTCCTCTATTGTGTTGCCGTAGGATATCGATCATTTGTAGTGGTACTTCCCTGTCCCCTACCTCTTCCTCCTCTTGCACTAAATTAACTTACGCATACGGACAAGATATCTAAGGGATACTCATTCTAGGGCATTTCTAACCCAATCTCTAACGAGTCACCTAATGAGTTATACTCCAAAGCTAAAGTTGTTACTCAACCTTTAGCTCTGATACCACATGTGACGACCTAAATTCCGACGTCTGAAAATCGGCATCCAATACATCACCCGTATTCGAATGCCGGAGATTCAAATGTTGGAGTCCGTTTCGCCGAAGCTTATAACACATTAGGTGATAACAACACAGCGGAAACAGAAAAGAAATGATTTTATTGATACACAAATGGATGCAACATGAATACAACAAATGAACAATATCAGAGCCAAAATAGATACAACAGCGGAACACAAACAGCAACAGCAGTGGGAAGATAACAGCAAATGTGTCAGTCTAGCCTTACAACCATCAACACGGTCTCCAAAAGAAAGAGAGAAAGAAAGATAGAATCCAATACTGCATCTCCAAACCTCCAAAGATCTCCAAATACTCAATCCAAAAAGCGATCATGCTGCAATGAAGCGAATGCGTTCCCCAAATCCACAGACTTCAAAGACTGCCAAAATCTATATTTACTAATAACCTGACTCTAGGCTGCCTGTATGGAAAATTATGGGCACCTAGAGTTTAGATAAGGGAATAATACACTCCCGAGTCAGTCATGGGACTGGTGCGAGCAAAAATAAATTAGTTATTTGTACAAAAAAGAAATCACAAAAAGAAATAAAAAGAAATTCATTATGATTTTTGGAAAATGAAACTACCATGAGGTCTCCCGGCATACACTCAATGCAATCACACAAATGAGGGCGGTTTCTCCTTATAGCAGTCAAACATGCTTGATACATGAAAATCCTTTTTGACATAATTATTAGTGCATAGTGTGAAAAAGATTTCGAAAGTACAATTAATCTTAGCCAACATACGTACCATTATGGTATGCCTACTATAGCAACCATTTAAAAATGGCAGGTTATACAACTAAAACAGTACAGTGCTCATGTTGGGTGATTGGATTTCCAACAAATGGTCAAGGATAAGGAACTTCCTTTTCGAATAAGTACGCCTAGAGAACCTAACTGGATCTCTACCAACACAAGGCTGGGTTACCTCTATAACTAGGTAACTAACTGTGACGAGTATGCCGTCCCTCGGTCGTAACAGACCTTTACCGAGGCGCCAACACAAATTCCAACAAATCTTTAACGACCCGACTTCCTAACTCCAGGAAATCGCATCATCTTGAAGAAAGAAAGGGATAGAAGAAGAAAAGAAAGAGAAAGAAGAAAGACAACAACATCAGAGAACTCATAGCGGAACGAATGAAATATAATATATCACTTAAAATATTACATAGTATCATATTACCTCAGAGTACACAACTTATTCAACACATATTAGATAGTTATAAGCATCTTTCTAACCATACAACTCAAGTTCAACAGATACAGATACCATACAACACAGCGGAACCATAATATATCTACACGTGGAAGCCTCCTGCTCCATATCTCCTCCAGAATTCGTCAAGCTAACCTGAATCACTTGACTACTCATACATAATATGAGTACCCAAGAGTTTAACAAAACAGAAAATAAACACTCGGGTCAGATAGGGGTCTGATGTGAGTAAACAGTTTAAAGTTGCGTAACTTTAGAAAAACCTTTGAAAAGAAAAGGTATCACGTAAGACTTCCCACACATAAACATGGAAAAGTTTTTACCTTACGCTAACAAAAACATTTGATAAGAAATCCAGTGATATTATAATAGTGTCTAGGGTTTTCAACTAAATAAGAAATAGCTGAAATTGTTACATCTGTTAAATTCCAGCTACTAGCCACAAAAGTGGGTAATACAATCAAAACCGTAGGGTCTCGTAAGGAGAATGGGTTTCCATCAATGGTAAGGCTACTGGGGTATCGCCCGTCACAGTACCTGGCCTAGATCACCGTACCGAGGAGTACGCCCGCTCCCCTGCAACACAAGGCCAGAATCATTCCTTACTGAACAGTTCCGAACAAGACAACACCGGCAGTTGTCCGAATCAACCGCCTCACACAGCCGAATTAAAAGGGACTTCTAGATAGGAGTAAATCTTACTCTCCAGTGGGAGCTACCCACGAAGCCTTGCTGCACCTCCCCTGTTTTAGCCATTCTTGGTAGATGAGGCTTGAGGCTGAGATTACCTTTATAGGACACATCTCTTAGAATGCTCATCGTCCGCCTGATGATGTGCTGAAAGCATTCAATCCATACAAGTTCGTTCTGGGTTCGAACGAAACCGAAGGCACTATCTCGTTGCACTCATTTTGGAATCACCCTCGGAGTCAACGACCATAGCCTTTGCACTCTAAATCACCATCTCGAATCTATAAGCACTATTCGATCAACTCATTACGGAATCACCCACAGAGTTATACTGACGTATAGTCCTTACACCTCGAGTCTTCACTTGCTCCACTTGGATTCACGACCTTACGTTTAATTGGAATCGATGTGGTTTTCGGATTCCAAATATGGAAACCCGATCCCGGTCTCATCGAAACCAAACGCCATTTTAATGTCCAAGTTGTAATTAAGGGTTTTAAACAATTTAACTTATATTTAGGATGATATAAAACAGATAGATGAATCACATTATCATAATAGATAATTCAATCAAACATTCATCTCCCAAAGCAGCATCACATATCTCATAGATATACAAATCAATCAGTATCAACCAAACACCCAATATTAATCAACATCCAATATCAACCAATCATCCAATATCAATCATTCATCCATAACAAAATTGATTAACTTTAAATCAATTGGATTACTTAAATCCTTTTCATTCATTTATCCCAAATAAATAAATTAATCATCTCTAACGATCTTCCTTAATTAATCTCCTTGATTAATTATACTTTAATTACATTCAAGTAATTATCCTTAACCATATTCAGTAATTATTCTTTAATTACAATCAATAATTAAAATAATTAATGATCCTTCATTAATTAATTAACTATAATTAATTACATTAATCCTTAATTAATTACAATTAATTAATCCTACTTAAATTAATTACTTTCATTAATCAACCTTGATTAATTCATTAATTACACTAATGATCCTTTTTAATTAATAATTCCTTTAATTATTTAAATAATTAATTTATAATTAATCATCTTATTAATCTTAAACGGTATTTAACAACTTGTAATTACTTATCTTAAATAACTTCTTAATTAATTATATTAATCCTGATTAATTAATTATTTTAATTAATTAATATTTAATTACTTCATTATGTAATTATTAGACAATTAAATTAACAATTAATCCTTAATTAATTACATTTTAATTAATTACATTTTAATTAATTACACTTAGTAATTAATCTTAAATTAATCACATTAATTAATTAATTAATCACACTAATTTGTTAACTCTTAATTACTTACGTAAGTAATTATCTCTAATTACTTCCTTTAACAAATCTTGTTTACTTCCTTAATTAATTACTTAACAGATAATTAATTCCATCATTAAACAATCCGAAATTCTTTAATTAATTAATTAATTAATTACTTCATAATTAATTAACTTTAAAACAATTAATTTAATTAATTCCTTAATTAATAACATTAAGTGATTCCATTAATCACTTCAATTAATTACACCCATGAGTAACTGCTCTAACTACTTTCATAAGTAATTACTTCCGTCATTAATTATATTCAACAATTAATCATTAATTACTTTTATTAAGTAATTACACTTAATTAATCCATAATTGAGTGATTACTTAAAATTAAATAAATAATTAACAAATTATTTAAAATTAATTAAATAATTAATTAATTAACATCTTATATTTTAAAATCCTTAATTAATTAAGAAAACATAAATCTTAATTAAACTTTACTTATTTACAAATCATATTTAATTAAGTATTCTCAAATTAATAACAAAGATAAATTATCCCTATTTATCTTCATAATTAAATTATTTGAACTAATGAAACTTAAAATCAAATTATTAAATTTGAATTTCAACATCATAATAATAACCTTATTTTGAAGATAAGGAATTTAGAAATCAATTTCAAAATTTAAAACACTTTGAATTATCTAGTTTTAAACTTATTCGTTTTAAATAAAATTTGAAAACTTAGTTTTTACATTACTTTAAATGTATCCTTTCAACATGAAAACATCCTTATTCAAACAAGACTGAGTTTCTTAAAACTTTGATCTAATATTCAAATTTGAAAATACCTTTGAATTCAATTTAAAATAAATTTAGTTAATTATTTTAAAATTAATTATTTTTGACTTGAAAATTTAAAAATATTAGATCCAAACACCCTTAAATTTTTTGACTTCCATTTGTTTTGAAAGCTTGGTTTACAATTTAGAGCTTAATTCTATTTATTTCCAAACAACAAGTTTAAGTTTGTAAACTTTATAATTTATCTCTACTGTATTGAACAGAAAATCTTACTGCCTAAAACAGAACTTGGATCAATCTCCTTTGAACTCGTGCTCGCCTCAAGTCACTTGCCTACCCACAACGCTCCGAGTTGTCTTCAGGAAAACACGAGACTATCTTCGGGTCATAACCCTTCTTCCTCACTGTTCCACTTCCAGTCCCCCAAATCGTGCACGGTGCACATGCACCACCAATCCATACAACTCCGGCCAACTTCCTGACCGTCGACCCATCACACAAGTCCTCGACAGTCTGTCTTACATCCTAGATTCAAAAATCCAAGCTTGAAACAAAATTCGACTTTCAGTTCGAAAAACTGCAGCGAACTCGACCTCCAAAACCCCCCCAAATGCCGACGCCACGACGACATTCGACCCTCGCCGTCCTCACCTCAGAAACGCCATGTCACAAGCTACTTTCTCCCCAAAAGCGAACACCTCCGGTCCTCCTTTCACGACGCAAAAGCCATGTCAAACAGCCGAAACCAAAAACCAAAATAAACCCTAGTTTGATCAAATTCACACAACACAATCAATAGAAAAATTCCAAAGCATTTTTCCCTAAATCCTTGGCACTAGAGCAAGCTTAACCCAGAATTTCATCTCAAATTATGGACTTTCTCATCGACAATTTACCAAAGTTCCCAAAACAAACAAATCCAAAATACACACTAAATACCCAACTAGAAATTATGAAATGCATGTCCAAATTCATGATCTTTCATCACGATTACATGCATATAATCCAAATTTGAATTTAAAGCAGTTGATTTTTGACCAAAATTTTAAGTTTCACTGTATTATCCTATTTAAACATTATCTGTAAATTTAATTTTACAGAAATTATTTTTAAAATTACTATCAAACATTATTACACAACTTTCATTTTATCATCAAAATCAAATGATGATGTTATTGGAAAGTTTGGATTTTTCTTAGGTGCATCCTGGTCTGTAAAAAAATAAACAGGGAACAGAATGTTTACATACACAGATTTATTCCACATATAAACATATATATATATATAAATTCAGTAATATGTATACTGAAGATTTTCCATGCAACATCAAGAAAAATTTCAAACCATCACATGCATGTATCAACAACCAGATCAAAATGTTTTTAAAAGAAGTTTACTCACCTTATCTATTATGCAGAGCAATTTTGATTCCAGGCTTTTGAACATTTATTTGAAAAGCTTTGGTATGCATGTTGTTGAAATCCTTAGAAATGCAGGTTGAACTCCATTTTGAAGTGTAGGTCGATTTTATGCTGCAGGTTTGAAAAAATGCGGCTTTGGTTGCAGATTTATAAATTTGCTGAAACAGATCTTCATTTGCAATTTCTTTGCTTTTGAAAATCTCAGGTTTTAGAATCATTGAGTTTTGGGTTTGAGAAGTTTTTAAACTTGAATTCATCTTTGTTGAGAAGAACATCAGATTTACTTATGGTTATCATTTTCAGGTTTGATAAAATAGTTTTTCAGGGTTGCCATTAATTTGTGTTAGAAGTGAAAACAAAGAAAAAGGTTTGTGAAAACAAATTTTCTTATTAATACATTTATTGAAAATTAGAATACAATGGTTGCCACTTGTTTGATACACTTACATTTGTCATATGCTTGCTTAATTTACTTACATGTGTTTTTAACATGTTAATATGTTTACACATATTACTTAAGTGTTTTTAAACAAATTTTTTATTTGATTTAAATGATAATATAAACTTACTTATTTACTTAATTAACTTATGTATGAGTATATGAGTTTACTTTTTAAAGAAAATATTCTAAAATTAATTATAACACAAATATATCTTATACATATATTTTAAAATCTAAAACATTTATATATACATTTATAACCATTTTAATTTGAGCATCTTTAAAACAAAGATTGTTTAATTTTTTTTTAATTATCATATTTGAAAATAACAGTTTATCTTATATTTTAATAACAATTGAATTAGTCTTTAAATTAGCTTTTGAAATTATAAATTAAAACAAAGCTTTAAATTATAATTTCATACATATTCAAATTATCAATAAATTATATTAAATTTCCTAAACAACATCAAATTATAACATATACATACATAGATATTACAATTTGAAAATTTATCTTTATTTAAAACAAAGATATTCCCATTCACAATATATATAAAATATATATATTATAAATAGAATAAAATTTCATTAGTTTTGAAAAACAACTCTTATCAATATTGCCAAATTAAATATTCATTAACCTTTAAAAGATTAAATTCACTAATTTTAAATTAAAATTATAAAGAAAATTATCAAACCAATTAAATTATTAACACGGATTATTAATTGTTATTGCCTAAAATTCCGGGTCGTTACAATCCTCCCCTCTTTAAAGAATTTCGTCCCCGAAATTTAAAAGCAAAGGTAATTTAATAACCTAGTACAGATTTTAATTTCAAACGGCAAAGCATACTTATCAATCAGTTACTATCAACTAAAGCAATCAATCACACAAACAAACTTAACTAATTATCCTGACATATGTCAGACTAAAACTCTAATACTATTTTGAGTTTCCCAAGTAAAAATCACTGGGAGACTCGCTCTACAGAATCTAAACTAACAAACTACACCACCAAAATCCAGAGCTCCTCTCTTCTCTAGATTCATCAATCTGAACAAAACATCAGACTATACTCAAGTCTAGCACAACTCCCAAATCCAACTGAACTGCAGATTCAACAATCAATGATGAATCATACACGTACTCTCTCAGAGGTACGTGAAATTCAATGAATTCCAGCTACCCAAACTGGCAATTCGATCTTATAGTCAACAGATCTTATCTTATCAGAACACAGATAAGAAATCTCAAACGCCTCAGCACCAGCCATCCACTCTTATCCAATTTCTGTTCTCTTAACCAGAGAAATCTTAACAACAATGAAGTCCCCCAACTTCAAATTCCAAATTCCTTAACTCATATCAGCATAACTTAACAGACAATCCTGGACTACCAATCTTCTTTCTGATCGGCTCAACCTATGCTGATGCTTCTAGAACAACTAGACCAACACAAACCAGCTTCTGGATCCTATTCAACAGAAAAGTCTTCCAAGATCCGACGAAACCCAGAACACAAACTCTACTACTCAAGCAATACCAAACTAGTCTTGCTTCCTTGCTCGCACAGCTGCTACCCCCGCTTTCGCTACACAACTCTGATTCTGAAATAGATGAGAATACTGTTGATGAACACAAGTATAAACTTATCCACTAAATCCGGGAAACTTTGTTCATCAAATCCATAATATCTGAGTGACATATCTGACTCAGACACACAACCATACTACAGAAATCCAAACTCAAAAACTAAATCTGACCAAATCAAACCCAAAAATATATTGAACGGCTATACCAATTCTACCTTTTCCAAGAACCATCCTACAACCGGGCTAGCTACCAAATCACTTCTGGAACCAAAAAAATATGGAACTCAACTCCAGATGCAGACAACCTTCTGATTACATCAGTAGCTCCTACTGCACATGAGAACCCTCAGCCTCAAACAAAGATAACCCAAGAAAAATCCCCAAATTAATCGCAAGTCACTTTTGCGATCCAACCTAATTCGAGTTCCAAAGAAACTGTCCTCTCTTTACCCATTAGAACAGCTCTAAGCTTTTCCAAACAAGGTTAATTCTTCAAGATAACTTCCACCATCTTCCCAGACTGCCGAAAGAAGAACCACCAAGATTTCTGAACCATCGGAGAAACGAGCACACTGCCTCTTCCAACTCTCCCTCGACGATACTACAAAGCTAAAAGATCCACTTGTCAGCACACCGATCACTTTGAGCCGAACTGCTACCACAAATATCCAAAGACTTCTAATCCAAATGCTTCTCGAAAACCAAAACCTTCTACAAACCACACAAAAGATCTCCGAGATGGCAGACAACCCAAAAAAAACTCGGGCTCCAAACCAAGCATCAACATCTCGCTCTCTTTAAAGGATGACAAATTAGACCATGCCAAAGCGAAGCAACTCATAGACCTTAGTCTCATATTCCAGAGAGCCAACCTCCATACTGAAGATCCTGATAACTTCTACACAAACGAGTCTTCCCTAAGGCAGGTAAAGGCTGCTCCTTAACCACCTCTAAAACTGCTTCAAGAGAAAACATCTTCGGAAAATCTCCAAGGATACTGCATCTCATCATGCAGTTACCAAGATATCATCACTTACTCATGCACTTCAGACAGATCCACACCTACACTTCAAGGGTAGACTCTGAATCTTTTTTTTCTTTTAAAAGATTTCCTTCGGATATCAGAGAAATCCTTACTCCAAATTACAAATCTTACTCGAGACGGTATTAGGTCTACAGTCTCGACAAATACTCTTCCAACCTCAAACATATGGACCTCATCCATTAGTGGTAGTCGTGTTACACACAAACAACAGTACTACTCCACTCTCTACCTCTAAAACTTATGTTGGAAAATCCAAACAAATAACCCAACAGATCACGTAGATATAAATATATATATATACATATATAGTTATATATATAAAAATTACAAGTACGCTCTCTCAAGGAAGACACCACTCCAGAGCCTAGGTATTCACTCAACCTAATGCTCTGATACCAACTTTAACGACCCGGCTTCCTAACTCCAGGAAATCGCATCATCTTGAAGAAAGAAAGGGATAGAAGAAGAAAAGAAAGAGAAATAAGAAAGACAACAACATCAGAGAAGTCACAGCGGAACGAATGAAATATAATATATCACTTAAAATATTACATAGTATCATATTACCTCAGAGTACACCACTTATTCAACACATATTAGACAGTTATAAACATCTGTCTAACCATACAACTCAAGTTCAACAGATACAGATACCATAAAACACAGCGGAACCATAATATATCTACACGTGGAAGCCTCCCGCTCCATATCTCCTCCAGAATTCGTCAAGCTAACCTGAATCACTTGACTACTCATACATAATATGAGTACCCAAGAGTTTAACAAAACAGAAAATAAACACTCGAGTCAGACAGGGGTCTGGTGTGAGTAAACAGTTTAAAGTTGCTTAACTTTAGAAAAACCTATGAAAAGAAAAGGTATCACGTAAGACTTCCCACACATAAACATGGAAAAGTTTTTACCTTACGCTAACCAAAACATTTGATAGGAAATCCAGTGATATTATAATAGTATCTAGGGTTTTCAAGTAAATAAGAAATAGCCGAAATTGTTACATCTATTAAATTCCAGCTACTAGCCACAAAAGTGGGTAATACAATCAAAACCGTAGGGTCTCGTAGGAAGAATGGGTTCCCATCAATGGCAAGGCTACTGGGGTACCTCCCGTCACAGTACGTGGCCTAGATCACCGTACCGAGGAGTACGCCCGCTCCCCTACAACACAAGGATGGAACCATTCCTTACTGAACAGTTCCGAACAAGACAACCCCGGCAGTTGTCCGGATCAACCGCCTCACACAGCCGAATAAAAAGGGACTTCTAGACAGGAGTAAATCTTGCTCTCCAGTGGGAGCTACCCACGAAGCCTTGCTGCACCTCCCCTGTTTTCGCCATTCCTGGTTGATGAGGCTTGAGGCTGCGATTACCTTTATAGGACACATCTCTTAGAATGCTCATCGTCCGCCTGACAATATGCTGAAAGCATTCAATCCATACAAGTTCGTTCCGGGTTCGAACGAAACCGAAGGCACTATCTCGTTGCACTCATTTTGGAATCACCCTCAGAGTCAACGACCATAGCCCTTGCACTCTAAATCACCATCTCGAATCTATAAGCACTATTCCTTCAACTCATTACGGAATCACCCACAGAGTTATACTGGCGTATAGTCCTTACACCTCGAGTCTTCACTTGCTCCACTTGGATTCACGACCTTACGTTTAATTGGAATCGATGTGGTTTTCGGATTCCTAATATGAAAACCCGATCCCGGTCTCATCGAATCCCAACGCCATTTTAATGTCCAAGTTGTACTTAAGGGTTCTAAACAATTTAACTTATATTTAGGATGATATAAAACCGATAGATGAATCACATTATCACAATAGATAATTCAATCAAACATTCATCTCACAAAGCAGCATCACATATCTCACAGATATCCAAATCATCCAGTATCAACCAAACACCCAATATTAATCAACATCCAATATCAACCAATCATCCAATATCAATCATTCATCCATAACAAAATTGATAAACTTTAAATCAATTGGATTACTTAAATCCTTTTCATTCATTTATCCCAAATAAATAAATTAATCATCTCTAATGATCTTCCTTTATTAATCTCCTTGATTAATTATACTTTAATTACATTCAAGCAATTATCCTTAACCATATTCAGTAATTATTCTTTAATTACTATCATTAATTAAAATAATTAATGATCCTTCATTAATTAATTAACTATAATTAATTATATTAATCCTTAATTAATTACAATTAATTAATCCTACTTAAATGAATTACTTTCATTAATCAATCTTGATTAATTCATTAATTACACTAATGATCCTTTTTAATTAATAATTCCTTTAATTAATTAAATAATTAATTTATAATTAATCATCTGATTAATCTTAAACAGTAGTTAACAACTTGTAATTACTTATCTTAAATAACTTCTTAATTAATTATATTAATCCCGATTAATTAATTATTTTAATTAATTAATCTTTAATTACTTCAGTAATTATTAAACAATTAAATTAACAATTAATCCTTAATTAATTACCTTATTAATTAATTACATTTTAATTAATTACACTTAGTAATTAATCTTAAATTAATCTCATTCATTAATTAATTAATCACATTAATTAGTTAACTAAAATAATTAAGTAATAAACTCTTAATTACTTACGTAAGTAATTATCTCTAATTACTTCTTTAACAAATTTTGATTACTTCCTTAATTAATTACTTAACAAATAATTAATTCCATCATTAAACAATCCTAAATTCTTTAATTAATTAATTACTTAATAATTAATTAACTTTAAAACAATTAATTTAATTAATTCCTTAATTAATAACATTAAGTGATTCCATTAATCACTTCAATTAATTACTCCCATGAGTAACTGCTCTAACTACTTCCATCATTAATTATATTCAACAATTAATCATTAATTACTTTTATTAAGTAATTACACTTAATTAATACATAATTGAGTGATTACTTAAAATTAAATAAATAATTAACTAATTATTTAAAATTAATTAAATAATTAATTAATTAACATCTTATATTTTAAAATCCTTAATTAATTAAGAAAACATAAATCTTAATTAAACTTTACTTATTTACAAATCATATTTAATTAAGTATTCTCAAGTTAATAACAAAGATAAATTAACCCTATTTATCTTCGTAATTAAATTATTTGAACTAATGAAACTTAAAATCAAATTATTAAATTTGAATTTCAACATCATAATAATAACCTTATTTTGAAGATAAGGAATTTAGAAATCAATTTCAAAATTTAAAACACTTTGAATTATCTAGTTTTAAACTTATTCGTTTTAAATAAAATTTGAAAACTTAGTTTTTACATTACTTTAAATGTATCCTTTCAACATGAAAACATCCTTATTCAAACATGACTGAGTTTCTTAAAACTTTGATCTAATATTCAAATTTGAAAATACCTTTGAATTTAATTTAAAATAAATTTAGTTAATTATTTTAAAATTAATTATTTTTGACTTGCAAATTTAAAAATATTAGATCCAAACACCCTTAAATTTTTTGACTTCCATTTGTTTTGAAAGCTTGGTTTACAATTTAGAGCTTAATTCTATTTATTTCGAAACAACAAGTTTAAGTTTGTAAACTTTATAATTTATCTCTACTGTATTGAACAGAAAATCTTACTGCCTAAAACAGAACTTGGATCAATCTCCTTTGAACTCGTGCTCGCCTCAAGTCACTTGCCTACCCACAACGCTCCGAGTTGTCTTCAGGAAAACACGAGACTATCTTCGGGTCATAACCCTTCTTCCCCACTGTTCCACTTCCAGTCCCCCAAATCGTGCACGGTGCACATGCACCACCAATCCACACAACTCCGGCCAACTTCCTGACCGTCAACCCATCACACAAGTCCTCGACAGTCTATCTTACATCCTAGATTCAAAAATCCAAGCTCGAAATAAAATTCGACTTTCAGTTCGAAAAACTGCAGCGAACTCGACCTTCAAAACCCCCCCAAACGCCGACGCCACGACGACATTCGACCCTCGCCGTCCTCACCTCATAAACGCCATGTCACAAGCTACTTTCTCCCCAAAAGCGAACACCTCTGGTCCTCCTTTCACGACGCAAAAGCCATGTCAAACAGCCGAAACCAAAAACCAAAATAAACCCTAGTTTGATCAAATTCACACACCACAATCAATAGAAAAATTCCAAAGCATTTTTCCCTAAATCCTTGGCACTAGAGCAAGCTTAGCCCAGAATTTCATCTCAAATTATGGACTTTTTCATCGGCAATTCACCAAAGTTCCCAAAACAAACAAATCCAAAATACACACTAAATACCCAACTAGAAATTATGAAATGCATGTCTAAATTCATGATCTGTCATCACGATTACATGCATATAATCCAAATTTGAATTTAAAGCAGTTGATTTTTGACCAAAATTTTAAGTTTAACTGTATTATCCTATTTAAACATTATTTGTAAATTTAATTTTACAGAAATTATTTTTAAAATTACTATCAAACATTATTACACAACTTTCATTTTATCATCAAAACCAAATGATGATGTTATTGGAAAGTTTGGATATTTCTTAGGTGCATCCTGGTCTGTAAAAAAAATAAACAGGGAACGGAATGTTTACATACACAGATTTATTCCACATATAAACATATATATATATGTATATATATATAAATTCAGTAATATGTATACTGAAGATTTTCCATGCAACATCAAGAAAAATTTCAAACCATCACATGCATGTATCAACAACCAGATCAAACTGTTTTTAAAATAAGTTTACTCACCTTATCTATTATGTAGAGCAATTTTGATTCCAGGCTTTTGAACATTTATTTGAAAAGCTTTGATATGCATGTTGTTGAAATCCTTAGAAATGCAGGTTGAACTCCATTTTGAAGTGCAGGTAGATTTTATGTTGCAAGTTTGAAAAAATGCAGCTTTGGTTGCAGATTTTTAAATTTGCTGAAACTGATCTTCATTTGCAATTTCATTAGCTTTTGAAAATCTCAGGTTTTGGAATCATTGAGTTTTGGGTTTGAGAAGTTTTTAAACTTGAATTCATCTTTGTTGAGAAGAACATCAGATTTACTTTTGGTTATCATTTTCAGGTTTGATAAAATAGTTTTTTAGGGTTGCCATTAATTTGTGTTAGAAGTGAAAACAAAGAAAAAGGTTTGTGAAAACAAATTTTCTTCTTAATACATTTATTGAAAATTAGAATAAAATGGTTGCCACTTGTTTGATACACTTACATTTGTCATATGCTTGCTTAATTTACTTACATGTGTTTTTAACATGTTAATATGTTTACACATATTACTTAAGTGTTTTTAAACAAATTCTTCATTTGATTTAAATGATAATATAAACTTACTTATTTACTTAATTAACAGATACTTATGTATGAGTATATGAGTTTACTTTTTAAAGAAAATATTCTAAAATTAGTTATAACACAAATATATCTTATACATATATTTTAAAATCTAAAACATTTATATATACATTTATAACCATTTTAATTTGAGCATCTTTAAAACAAAGCTTGTTTAAAATTCTTTTTAACTATCATATTTGAAAATAACATTTTATCTTATATTTTAAAAACAATTGATTTAGTCTTTAAATTAGCTTTTGAAAATATAAATTAAAACAAAGCTTTAAATTATAATTTCATACATATTCAAATTATCAATAAATTATATTAAATTTCCAAAACAACATCAAATTATAACATATACATACATATATATTAAAATTTGAAAATTTATCTTTATTTAAAACAAAGATATATATCAAATATATATATTATAAATAGAATAAAATTTCATTAGTTTTGAAAACAACTCTTATCAATATTGCCAGATTGAATATTCTTTAACCTTTAAAAGATTAAATTCACAAATTTTAAATTAAAATTATAAAGAAAATTATCAAACCAATTAAATTATTAACACGGATTATTAAATTGTTATTGCCTAAAATTCCGGGTCGTTACAAAATCCACATAAGATTTAGTTATCTGGGCTCCATACCCTGATAGGACTTTTTATCCAGAAGGAAATGCATATGCCGAAAGGGGCGCAAACCCCATGACCTTGCCGCATCCTTCCTGTTTCGACCATTTTCGGAGTGTGAGGTTCGATGAAGTCTTATCCCGCAAAGCTATGCTTTTGACAAAAGCCATGCTTTGATCATCCAATGCTCAACACTTAGCATGCCACATTACCAAATTGGGAATATGTCATTGGTAACAATCAACTACATAACCTCTGAGCTCGTACGTCACAGAAAAGGGTGTTAAGCTAAGAGAATAAATTCTCCACCACCAAACAGAAATGTATTTTGTAGAAACCAGCTTTACATCTCAAAGTACAATGTCAGACATACATCCATACAAGTCCATCTTGGGTCTGAATGGAACCGAAGGCACTTCCTCCAATTAAGGAAAAAAGTCCTTGCAAATCCGAATATCCCCTAATCACGTCCGGACTCCCCATCACATAGTGTAATCTCTAGATCTTTATACTGGGGCCACTAAGTGCATAGACATTTGACAGGTAATCCTTTCATTTTCGAAAATACCCTATCTTCAACCACCATCTTCAAATGCAATTCCATTTCGTCGTATCATAATTCGGAATGGGTTTTATGACATAATGTCCTCTCCTAGCTTAACCGAATAATGAGCGCTTATTTTAAAAACAAGTGGATACATTCACAACAAATTTCCATTTTTTATCTCATAAACAAAAGATCCACCTTTAAGATTCGATGTGGTTTTCGGATAACCATTTTGAATCCGACCCCCGGTCGCATCGAAATTCAAATGCCGTCGTAAAGGCCAAGTTGTTTAAGTATACAATTTCAATTCAATTCAAAAGTTCACATTCACAAATCATAGAAAAATAACTTACAATAATCACTGCTCAATCCAAAGCAATTCATATCACAGAACATCACATATCAGAGATGTCAATCAATTCAAGGCATTCAATATAATCCAGTCATCCATAAGCAAGATTAATTAGTCCTTCAATTCCTAATTTAATCCCCAAATAAATTAAATTAATCACTTTAGTTACTTTTAAATCCTGCTTAATAATAATTAATTAAAACATTTGTGATTATTTTAATTAATTAATGAAAATTAATTACTCATCCTTAATTACCCATCTGAATTTATTATCCTCAATTAACTATCCCTTAATTAATCACATAAATTAATTAACCTTAAGTTAACTACATTAATTAATTAATCCTTAATTAGTTAACAAATTAACCTTTAATTAATTAACCTTTAATTACTAATTATCTTTTAATTACTTACATTAAGTAATTTAACCATTAATAATTAATTAATCTTTAATTAATATCATTGATTAATTAACCCTTAATTAATTAATTAACTAATTAACCCCTTTAATTACATACATTAAGTAATTATCCTTTAATTACTTGATTAATTAATCTTTAAATCAATTATCCTTAATTACTTCCATCACTTAATTAATCCTTAATTACATCCATTACGTAATTAATCCTTTTAGTAATTAATTACCCTTAATTACATACATTAATTAACCTTTAATTGATTAATTATCTTTTAATTAATCAAGACCTTAACTAATTCAAAGATAAACCCTTTATCTTAATTAATTGCATCATTTAAATCTCATTAAATTAAAAGCTTGAAAATTAATTTAATATTAACATATAAAATCACTGGAGACCTTTTTATTAATGAAAGTTTGATAAACTTATCTTAATCACTTTCTTGATTCAATCATTATTAAATTCCATTTGAAAATACTAGGAATTAATTTATTTTTATCCTAATATATAATTATTCAAAACCAAATCAATAAATTTTCAAAACACATTTGACTTTTAAATTTAAGTTTGAAACATATTTGGAACTTGATAAATACTTTTGTTTTAATAATTAGCTTAACTCGTGCAAACTTGTCTCTGAAACTTAATTATTTTTCTTTTTAAACTATGTTAAAAATTTCCTTTAAAAACTTATTTGTTTCCTTTAGCTTTTAAAACTAATTACATATTACTTGCCTTGAACACTTCTATTTTCTATTTCTTTTAAAACATGTTCATGCTTTTAAAAAATTTAAAAGCAAAACTGCTACACTGGCTATTAGTCGCGTGCCATCCCGAAACCAGACTCGAACCAGACCTTCACTTTCTTGAGACTAAACCCGAGTCACCTTTTTTCTTTTCTTTTTTAAACTTTACTTTGTTTTTAAAATTTGTAACTGTCGCATACTTTAAAACATTCGCGAGCCAAACCTAAAAACAGACTCGAGACCAGACTCGAGCCAATCCTTTGTTTCCCCCAAGTTCTCTCTCGTGCCCAAAATCCTACGGCAAACCACTGACACCATCCGATACTCGAGGATGTGCACGACTGATCGACGTCGTTCTGACCATCATCGCCATCGCCGGCAAGTCGAAGACACCCTTTCACTCGATTCCGACTACCCAGATCCTATAACCAATCTTGAAATCAAAATCGAACGAATTCGGAACCCATCAGGATGAAGCCTGATCATCTGAAACACCTCGAATCACCTCTCTTTGACCACCGGAGACCACGTCCACCTTCTTGGACCCTTGCCTTGCTTTCATCCTTCTATTCCACCACCTCTGAGTCAACTCGATGCCACCATACCTTCCAAATTTGCCGCCAACACCCCTTGACCAAAATATGACCTAAAACCCTATTTTGGCATCATTGCCCACCACGAAGGTCGATAAACTCTTCGGCCTATTTTCCCTTGATCTCTATCCTCCACACTGCCTCTAGTATCAAGCATGCTATCCCATCCTTCGTCGATCGTCATGAATCGAGCAAAGTTTGATTTCTGATCAACTCAAAAATTCCCAACAATTGTAAACTTAAAAAGCATGAAATGATTATCTAAATTCATAATCTTCTAACATGAATCAAATTTTAGAATCAAAAAAAGAAATTATGATCATTGATTTTCTGACTATTTTAGATCATTATTGATATCTATCATTTTTGAAATAAATATTCAACATGATCACTTGCAATTATTTTTAAAAATAATATTACACTCTTACAATCATTTTTCATTTAGTGATCAGAGCCTAAAATCGATTAGACGAAAAGAAATTGAATTTTCTTTAGGGGAGATGAGCTTGTACAATTAAACAGAGGCATGTATTCATATATGCACAGACATGCACACCCAAACCATTTCATATCTATATACATGCAAACATTTATCACAACTTTACTTCAAGTATTTACTACAAGCATCAAGATTTAAACTGATTTAGGCTGTTAAATGTTAGTTTACTCACTGTTGTTTTGAGCAGAAAAGTCTGGATATGAATTTGAACTTTTAAAATTTGGGAATGGTTTGAAACTAGAAATTGTATCTGATCTTGAACTGCTTGATGTTGAGATGATCTTTGTTTTCCGGCTTGAGGATTTGATCCTGGAAACTGAAAGTTATTTGAAGCTGAACTTGTTTTCATTTATCTCTGATTTGAGTTTTCCAGGTTTGATTTTGAAAAAGATAGTTCGAATGTTTTTTATTTTTATCTCTGGTTTAGTTTCAGGTTTTGGATTTTGTTTGAAAATTTTGAGTATATAAATTTTGAACGAAAGAAAATGGAAGTAGGAGTAGAAAGATATGAATATATAACTTTGTTCTTCATTTTATTGATTAATTTAAAAATGAAAAGAAAATTTAAATATAGGACACTTGTATTTGCATGTTGAAATTAAGCTACGAATGTTCAATTTCTTGTTATATGTTTTACACTTGTATTAATGCATGTTAATATCAACTTGCACTTGTAAAATGGCATGCGTTAATGTTTTATATGTTTTTATAATATTTTATATTATATTTTCAATTTAGTTTAATATATATATATATATATGTTTTATATTTTTGCTTTTATACTTATAAACTAAATTTATTTCCATGTGTAAATTTTAAAAGAAAGTACACAAACTTTCTTATTAAATATTATTTCAAACTATCATATTTTTTTAAATAATTAAATATTTATCTCTAGAGTTTTTAAATATAGAACTTATCTTTAAATATCTTTTGAAAATTATTATATTAAATTCAAAATATAACTTCCAAATCACAATTTATATACATATATATATATATATATTATAAATAGAAAAAAATTATTAATTTTAAAATATAGAGTTTTTAAATTCAATTTATTTTTCAAATATTTATTCTTGAATTTCAAATCAAATTCTAGTTATGATCCATACATATATATATATGTGTGTATATATATATATATTCAAACACATATCTATTCGTTTTTGGAAAAAATTCAAATTAATTCACAAGTTAATTCTAAAAATTATAGTAATTAGTAAATTAAATTTAGCTTAAAAAGGTGATCGTTACACAGAAAGTGTATGAAAAATGAAAAAAATCGTGTTTTATAAAAGAAAGCTTTTGGATTTGCAAGAATAAAAGCTTTTGAATATAATGTACCAGGAGAAACAAAATGTAAAAGAAGAATTAACATTTATGTTATTTATAATTAGGAAATGAAGGTGGCGGGACAAAAATAAATGTCACATTTTATTTTGAAAGCTTCAAGCATTAATAATGCATAAGAAATGTATGTAGGAATGAAAAAGTTTGCAAACGAAAGTAAAACTTCGTATACGTGAAAATGAGGTCGCAAGAATTAAATACAGCCTAAAAGTCTAGGCTCAGGTATTAAACAGAAGGAGAAATAAATGGATCAAGTATTAGTAATAAGTTAACTATTTTAAAACGTTCATGCAACAATTAATAATAAAAGAAATGAAGGGACCATGTACGTCGCACAACCTATTGAAATTCAATTTTTTTAAAACGTAACCAAATTAACTTCATTAACTCAAATAGTATTCGAATTTTCACACATTTAGGTTTTTATCTAGGCATAATAAAAAAATTATACTTACCTTTAGAATGAAAACGTTCAATTTGGTTTTCTCAAAATGATCGTTTATTTCCATTAAAACACCTTTTTGTTCAACACAAAATGTGCATTTCTTTTATTAAATCTATTAATTGTAATCAACATTTTCTTTTCTTTTAATTGAAACATTTGAATTACATTGATTGCAATTACTTACAAAGTTAAATTTTAAAACAAACAACTGAAATGGATGAAAAAATAGAACAATTGTTTATTTAAACACGTTTATAAATTTGTTGTTTATACATAAGAGTAATAAATAACTTACTGAAATGGATTATTTTCCTATTCTTGTAATCAATCTATTATCTAAAACACAGTCGAAATAAACATATATTTCTTTCTTTAAAATCAAGCATTCTATTCTTTATTTTAATGAAATTAAACCTACATTCACAAATGAAACATTCTTTTTATTTGATGTAAATGTTCTTTACATCAGATCAATCTTTCCTTATATTTTCACAAAACACAGGCTACTTTTAATGGCACCTATTAATTTACAATTAGTATTCTCTCTCCTATTAATTGAAAATTTTCAATTACATTAATTTAAGTTGATTAAGTTTCAAAATGGACTAAATGAATGTAATGAGAAGTTGAACAATTATTTCCTACATAATAGCAATTTAAACATATTTATATACTATTGGATACAAATAGTAATTATACATTTCTTACTAAATAATGGTTTCTCATCTCTACAATCAATCATTCAGCTACCAAACATTTCAAATAAACAAACATATGTTTTCTCCTTTACTAAACTTATTCATTTTTATTCTTTTATTTTAATTCACACTCCTACTATTAAATCAACAATACCTTATTAAATTATTAACACGGTTTCTATCTTTTTTATTTCATAAATCATTTCCTTGTAAATAAAGTTTACATTTGCATACCTTTTATTACGTTCACACTACAATTATTGTCATATTCCACATTAATGTATCATTTATTTACAGTCAATTGCAATATATCCATTTATTTTAATGTAAACTCCAATAAATTGATCATACATGATTTCCATTCTTTTTATTCAAATCAATAGTCATATTATGATTAAAATTTTCATTGTTTACATCCTATTGAATTAATATTCTTCGATTACCAATTTAATCTACATTAATTGCACTAATTAAATAAATTAACTGCAATTAATTTCAAATTAAATTTTATGAACTAAATAAATAAGTAAGTTATAACCATTGTTACCCTTAACTTTTAATTACATTTAAAAGTTCATTAGTTACAACAAATGTTCCAATCAACTATATAACTCTAATTTCATCTTTTATTTGTGTTAACTATTTTATTTCCATTATGCTGAAATTTTGTCACTTATACACATTTAATATCCCAATTCATTTGTTTATCTTGGTTTCAATCTTTTATTAAATCAATTACCACCTTATGCATATAATTAACATTTCTATAGATTTTATTACATTCAAAAATTTTAATTATTATCTTAACTTACATACGGTAATGTTTAATTACATTTAGTTGCTATTGATTAAATACATTGATAAAGAACAATAGTTGTCACCATTATTTATTTTACAACATTTGTAAGTTTATTATTTACAAACAATTATTACAACAACTCTCATTACAATACATTTATTTCATTTCCATCCTTTACACATCATTTTATTGATAAGTCAACAGTTAAATTGTTAATTACCTTTTTACATCCCACTGTAAACCAAAACACACATTAATACAACAAATATTTTAATTCCTTACACAATAATGATTTATTCAATTACCATTAACTATCTACTTTATACAATAATTAAATATTTACATTTGTTTCTTATATTAAATTTTATAACCAAGTGAAACGACCTGTAAATTTTTAATAATTTCATTTGTTTTATTTATAATTTTATTTGTTTATTTACGTATTTAATTGAAATTTTATGGGAATTTAAACGATAAAATTTTGAAATATAAATTTGATATTTGGAATGCGTCTAGTTAAACATAGCAACTGGTAAATTTTCGTCCGAAAATATGAAAGTTATTTCATGCGTAAATTTACTTCAATTTAATCAGTTAAAAAGCAATGAAAATAAAACGTTTTCGAAACCTAAATATTTTTACATACAAAAATTCTAAATCATCTTCTGAGAAAGTCGTCATTCTTCGTTTTTCAAAATTCGGACATCTTTAGCCCCGTCGATCTTATTTTTCTGCGTTTTTCTAGCATTTTCCACTAGTAGAAAATTCAAAATTTTATAATTCAATCGTACCACTGATATCTGTATACCGTTTCGATCGTCTCATCGTGCTGATCTCTACGGTATATTTATTTCGGTATTTTGAAGTCCGGATGACAGCGGATTCCACGAAACTGGTAACCGAATCTGTACGGATCCGTGACCTTTTGTTTTTCTCTTGCATTTCAAACTTTGAAGCGTGTTGCCCAGACAATATTATTCACTTTTATAACTTCTTGCCGATTCAATGGCTAGCTATTACATCTTCATTTTCTACCATTGAGAATTTAACAGTTGCTTACCTTTATTACACCTTGGATTCACGTGCTGGCTTCCGCTATTCCACCGATTCAATATTCAAAATTTCTTGTTGATTTTTTTTGTCTTTTTGAAAATATACATCAGGTGTGAGTGATTATACATGTGATACAATATAAGCTATTTATACATTTTCTTGTCCACGCCACCTCTTTCTAAATTCCATCCTTCTGCTAATTTTTTTTTTCTTTCACAAAGTTAAACTTTACCTCTTCCTGTACCATCTCCTTCCTCCCACTCTCTCTTCCTTCTAACCCTCCCACGTGAGCCACCACCTAGCTACATTCAACATGCTTCCCTTCTTCACAGCAGCCGTCCTCCAACCCTCCGCATTCCCGCAATCCGACCAGCCTCCGCTCGTGTTCCTCCAGCAACTATCACGTCCCCCTCTCAAGCCCTTCCGCCTCCCTCTAATAAAAAAATTGTTCATTCGTTTTACAAACTCCTCCGCATCGTTCTTTCATACACCTGATAGCGCAACCAGCAGCGCGGCCTCGCACACGAATTCCTCCTCCGACCCGCCTCTTCACGTCGACTACCCCTTGCCAAACTTCGCATGGCTGCAACAGCACATTCATCTGCCGCACCGCCAATCAAACCCACCAACCCGGTCTGTGTCTTCCCCTTCTCACCGGCTCGGCCATATCGCAACACTCCCCGACTCTTTTGTTTTGCATACGGAGAATGCTCGTGCTGATAGGTATATTAATATAAATATATGTTGTTTTTATATATTGTTTGTGAAGGAGAATATACATCATATACTGTTTTTTTCTTTTGTGACCCTGATCTAGGCTTTTGCTCTTTATACCTACGTACATATCAAATAGTGCTGTGATAGTTTATATAGTATGTTGGTTACGTTATATATATCAAGTACTAGGTAGCCTACCTATAAATATATAATTGACTGTAGATTTGCATGTTAGCTCTTTATTTGAGTAGGTGTCTTGTATTTAAAAATGAGTCTGCATAGTATGTTGAAGCTTCAATCTATTGAAGGCAGTTAAAATTTCATATATTTTATTTGTACTGTTTAATATATATGCGAGAAATGGTTTGACGTATGGTAGATATTTGAAACTATATAAACTAAAATAGTAATTGTTGCATTATATAAGCTTGGTTTATGTTCTATGGCTACAGTATTTTTAATATATAATTATTATTTTTTACGCAAGTTGAGTTATATAGTGTTTTTAAGTATACAATATAATATGTATAAAGTTTTATTGTTTATGAAAATATATAAAGTTTAAGTGTTGTTAAAGGGTTGCTATATATTGGTTGGAATTTTTGCTTACGGTACACTTTAATGTATTGGGTTATTAATTGTTAAATATTTTACACACTATAAAGTTGTTCTGTGATTTTACAGAAATAAATAGATGTCAGTTTTATATGTGTTACTAGTTATATAATCTTTGGGTTGGGTTATATATTGGTTGTGTAAAATAGTTATACTGGCGGTTTACGTAGTTGTTTATAAGTATATATTCATTTATTTATTTATCTATACAGATACTCTGTTTTATATGTGTTTATTATTTAAAATAATATGTGTTTACACAAATATTAATTTCATGGAAATAATAATAATAATATGTTTAGCGTTGCTGTTCTATCAAATCTATTCTGATTTGTTTTATCGATTCTGTTATCAGCCTTGTCCGTCGTGCCTGTTCTCTCCATCGAATCGTGTCCAATTTGCTTTGTTTCGAAGTTCGTGTTCGGATTCGTAACTCACTTCATTTTCCGTCCTCTCTTGCCTCGAAAGCTGAGCAATCACTCATGATTAATGTCCTTTTATTTATTTAATTTAACTTCAATTGAAACGACAGTTGAAATATGCTGCTGTAGTTATTTACACAGTTATATATGTTATTACCTGTATCAGTTCACATGTGACATCTGACACCATTATCTGTTAATTGTTTATGCAATGATAATACAGTTTGGCAGATAATTGGTTGATTGATGATGTTTATATTGGACGTTAAATTACTAGTGTTAAAATGATAAATAGTATGCAATTGAATTGGATATAGGATAGTTAAATTTGTATAATATGACCCTCTTTCAAATGTAAAATAAATCAACACGTAGTAATAGTGTCAACTCCACCTTGAACCATTGAATGTATGATTGACATAGTATAATTTGAATAATAGACATCAAGTGAAAACTGTAATGCAATAATCTTTAATCTACATGAAATGATAGTGTAGATTCTAGAAATAATTATATTAATATGCACAAACAAAAATGTGAATTAATACGATTATTTCGGGATTATTTGCATTAGTTATTTGATTGTTTTTAATGTTTGTTGTTGCTTGTTTATTTACTTTGACACCATCCCAGTTATCACACTACAAGTTCCCTTTGCTTTGCTTTGAATTTTTTTTAAATTAAAATGGAATCGGGTTGAAATGATAAATACCCAAATGAATTTGACCTAGGATAGAGAATTAAATAAAAACCCGATTGGTCAATAATTTGATTTAAAAAAATAAAATGAAGATTTTATTCGAATAAATAATAAGTTTGAAAGGAAGTTGGAATTTGAATCTAATGAAAGAAAATGTTAATATTCAATATTTGAAACAAAATATTAACAAGTTGTGGTTGAAAGAACGTTGTTTTATAATAAACTAGTTAACAATAAAATTTAAAATTATTCATTGTATCAAGTTTGAAATTATTTAATTGTTAAGTTTTGAAATTATTTAATGGTTAAGTTTTGAAATACTTAATAATTAAGTTTTGAAATTATTTAATAATTGAATAAGATTGAATTATTTGATAATTAAAAAAAAATTGAATTCTTTGATAAGACAAATTGAACTTTTGAATAAGTGAATTTGAACTACGTAAATAAATGTAATTGGGTTTCTTATTTATTAAGTTTGGAAAATTATTTAAGTAAATTAACAAGTGAAATTTAACCTCTTGAATATGTGAAGTTTAGTTTCTTTATTAATTGAGTTTTGAAATTTGTAACTAAGTAAAGAAATAAGTGGAATTGAATTTCTTTAACAAGAAATAAAATGTGATTTATTGGAATAAATATAAGACTTGTAATTTAAAGAATTTGATTTGACGAATTTAATTGAATTCAATTTGTAAGCTGATAAATGGAGTTGAACTTAAGAATTGATTTAATGAATTGGAATTTAAATAGAAATTGTTTTGAATGATAAATTAACTTAACGAATATTTAATGAAACGATCAATGAACTTAAATTGATTTGAATGTTGAATTAAATTAATTTAAATGATTATGAAATGAAACTTATATACGAACTTGAATCAATATTTGAATTGTTTAAATAAAAATGAAATTGAATTATAAGAGTTTGAAATTGTAATTTGGAAGTTTTGAAACGAAAATTATGGAAATTGATATAGGAAGACAAATGGAATGTTGATTTACAGATTCTAATTGAAATTGAAATTGATTTGGGTTTTGAAATTTATTAAACGACCAATCGGTGTAATTATTATGAAGGTTATTGAAGAAATCAGAATCGGTTATGGACATACTCTCTATCTAAATTGAAAGCCACTTTAATAACTATACGCGGAGTGTGATCCAGAATGAAGTGGTTGGAATGATGTATGTGATGACTGAAGAAAGAGAACGATAATGGATAGCCTTGACACTTGTTTCAAATTGGAAATGACTAAAACAAGAGCCGTGCCGGGCCAAATGGGGTTAGCCACCTCGAGCGAACACACTTCTTCGAATACTAATCATTACTTGTTATTGATTGGTGCACCCTTGTACTTTTGGGAGTGTTGTTTCGCGGTGTTGCGATCGCTGCGGCGATGCGTTTTCACCAATCCGGATCAGGCAAACGGTAGTTTCACTACCTTGGGTATTGCCTCATGTGCCTTGTCATACTTATATCCCTATATACGCGACCACTACGAATTTGTTTTGTGTTATACCTATGGAGTACTTCTTGATATCCCACTAGTTTACGGTGGAGTTTGTAGTGTTGTATAGACTATAACGCTTATATAAAATGTATTAAGGGGGATAATGGTAACGCCTTAACACTATTTTGATATTTTATATTACCGATAGACATTATCTATTTAGCGTATATTACTACATAGTAGATAGTTTAACGGATCCTTAGAGGATGGTTATTCCAACATCCTTTGAGTTACTTGTATTTCAATTGTTATTTCACTTGAGTTGGATTTATTGATTTAAGAATGTTAATCCTGACTCGAGTGTTTTGTGTTTTGCTTTACGCTCGGGTCAGAATGAGTGGTTCAGCTTTTGAGACTCACCTTTGGAGTTGGAGCTTCGTCTGGAGATCCAGCTATCCATCAGCTTTTAGATGTTCAGTTGATTCCGGTGATGTATTCTGATTCTTGTGTTTGACTATTGTATTCGAGATTACTGTTGTAACTTATTTAACTCTGTTATATATATAATAGCTTCATGAACTATTATCTTTTGCTTCCGCTGCATATTATTACTCTGTGTCTGTGATTCTGTGATTATTTATTTACTGTATATATCTGAGTTTTGCCAAATTTAAATTAACAATTCGGTATTTTGAATTATTCAAGTCCGACATGTGCGGATGCGAATAGTCCAAAATAGCGGGTCGTTACAGTTGGTATCAGAGCTTTGGTAGCTCTAGGAAAAACTTAGAATATATGGTAAATGTATTTACAGAATCACTCTCATTCGAGTTTCAATCTCTTCCTTTAAATTTTGGAACGTTCCCTGCGGTTCTAAAATTCATTCGTGTCCCTCACTATTCATCTTCTTTTAATTTTGGAGTATCACATAACTCCACTTCGAATGATCTTTATAATTAATGTGCGGTCTCGCCAATCTTCGAATTATTTGTAATGGGTGAAACTTGTGAATGGGTGAAACTCATTTACAATAGACATCGATTTACTGGAGTTTTCTGTATCCTCGGTTTACGATGCTATCTATTCCCTGCTATACCTGAATTTTATCTCTTGATATCGAATGTTGATTTACCTCGGAATTCAGCATCGATCTTATTCTTGAAGTTACGGTCAACCCGGTTAAAGTTGCCCGTGAATTAAATAAGATTATCCATCTCCCGATCCTGTTAATTGAATCATCTTATCTTCTGTTTCGAACTTATTATCGAATAAAAATTTTCTTTGATTTAAGACCATCAAAATTTGAATCTCTATCCTTGCTTTAAAATCCATTTTTGTATCGTCGAGAGAGGAAGTGTATTTGTATTTATATTAAAATATTTATATATATATTATGTTGTTTGAGTTGTTGATGTTGATTTAGATTTTCGATCGATTTGTCCGATCAACGCTATCGGTAGGATTTCTAAAACACTTGAACAGAACAAACTAACACAATATTGTTTTCAAATTTGGTAAATAAAATAAATTTTAAATGATTATATTATATATAAGTATAATTTTTCTGAAATTTAAATGTTAATGAATCTGTTGTCCGAAATGTGAAAAATTTAATTTCCATTTATTGTTTTATAAATCATCGACTATTTCATAAAATAAATGGATGAATTTATAAAATTTGGTTGTAATTTGATTTGGAATTTTAAATGTATTTAAATCAAGACTTTGAGAATTTAATTTTCGATAATTTCGAACTATAGTTTTAATGTTTTAAAATGTATATTATATAAAATATTTTCGAATAGAAATGGTTTTCAAAGAATTTTAAATAATTAAATTAGAGCGCTTTTATTTTGTCGCTGGAAAATAATTTCGGTGACGACGGCCGCATCATCGACATTCATTTTCGAGTTTTGAAGGGAAGAGACTATTATGTAGCTTTGCTACGGTTTGTTTGAAAAATAAATTGATTTGAATTTCTTAAAGTATTATTTAATTTGTAATATATATTGATATATGATTTAAATCTGATTTGATATCTTATATATATATATATATTTATCTCTAAATAAATTTGAAGTTACTCAAAAATTTAATTCTTAAATTTATGTTAAAGGATAATTTCAATTATAAAATGAAATCGAAATTTTGAATAAAGTTTAAGCCTGAATAACTAAATTAGAAATTTTACTTTTATAATGCTCAATTGCATTATATATAACTTACCTAAATTTTCAAAAGTTAACTATGAAATTGAAAATTATACAATGTAAAATGATATCAAAGGAATTTTTAAATAAATTTGGGTAGTCATATTAAATGTAAATATACTTTATATAAATGTGATAAGATATATTAAGTAAAATAAATTTAATTATAATTTGAAATAAAAAGAATTAAATTTGTTGGATAAAATATGATTAAAATAAAAGACTATTCAAATTTATGATATTTGAAATCGTTAATTTAAGAAAATTGGATAATATACAATAAATTGTCTTTATAAATAAAATGTGAGTGCTATAATAAACGTCATTCACTTTGATTTTAATTATAAAATGTTATGGAGATAAATAGAATAAAAAAGTTAAATAAATAATAGGTGTGATTAATAGAAGACAAAATTTGTTTTGAAAGTTAATAAAATTGAACTAAATCAACTTAAGGGAGTATCTTGAATTAATTGAATTTAAATTAAATTTCAGAAACCGTTTGTACCTCACATTAATAAATGAGAAATCAAATCAATTTAATGGAAACCTTGATTTTAAAAATAAATTGTTGAATATAAGTTTATTTGAATTGAATTTTTATGGTTTGGACCAATTGATTATTTTGTTTTTCATTCTATTTTCTTCCGGTAGTTTCTATTCTCCTACCTCCTTCCTTTTGGGGGACGAAAAGTTTTGAGTGGGGGAGAATGTAACGACCCGTAAATTTTTAATAATTTTATTTGTTTTATTTATAATTTTAATTGTTTATTTATGTATTTAATTGAAATTTTGTGGGAATTTAAACGATAAAATTTTGAAATATAAATTTGATATTTGGAATGCATCTAGTTAAACATAGCAACTGGTAAATTTTCGTCCGAAAATATGAAAGTTATTTCGTGCGTAAATTTACTTCAATTTAATCAATTAAAACACGATGAAAATAAAACATTTTCGAAACCTAATTATTTTTACATAGAAATTTTTTAAATCATCTTCTAAGCAAGACGCCATTTTTCGTTTTTCCAAATTCGGATATCTTTTGCTCCGTTGATCTTATTTTTCTACGTTTTTCTTGCATTTTCCGCTAGTAGAAAATTCAAAATTTTATAATTCAATCGTACCACTGATATCTGTGTACCGTTTTGATCGTCTCGTCGTGCTGATCTCTACGGTATATTTATTTTGGTATTTTGAAGTCCGGATCACAGCGGATTCCGCGAAACCGGTAACCGTATCGGTACGGGTCCGTGACCTTTTGTTTTTCTCTTGCATTAACTTTGAAACGTGTTGCCCAGACAATATTATTCGCTTTTATAACTTCTTGCTGATTCAATGGCTAGCTGTTACATCTTCATTTTCTACCATTAAGAATTTAAAAGTTGCTTACCTTAATTACACCCTGGATTCACGTGCTGGCTTCCGCTATTCCACCGATTCAATTTTCAAAATTTCTAGTTAATTTTTTTTTCTTTTTGAAAATATACATCAGGTGTGAGTGATTATACATGTGATACAGTATAAGCTATTTATACATTTTCTTGGCCACGCCACCTCTTTCCAAATTCCATCCTTCTGCTAATTTTTTTTTCCACAAAGTTAAATTTTATCTCTTCCTGTACCATCTCCTTCCTCCCACTCTCTCTTCCTTCTAACCCTCCCATGTGAGCCACCACTTAGCTTCGTTCAACATGCTTCCCTTCTTCACAGCAGCCGTCCTCCAACCCTCCGCCTTCCCGCAATCCGACTCTGCCTCCGCCCGTGTTCCTCCGGCAACTATCACCTCAGCCCCTCTCAAGCCCTTCCGCCTCCCTCTAATAAAAAAATGTTGTTCATTCGTTTACAAACTCCTCCGCATTGTTCTTTCCTCTACCTGATAGCGCGGCCTCGCACACGAATCCCTCCTCCGACCCGCCTCTTCACGTCGACCACCCCTTGCCGAACTTCGCCTGGCTGCAACAGCACCTTCATCTGCCACACCACCAATCAAACCCACCAACCCGGTCTGTGTCTTCCCCTTCTCACCGGCTCGGCCATATCGCAACACTCCCCGACTCTTTTGTTTTGCATACGGAGAATGCTCGTGCTGATAGGTATATTAATATAAATATATGTTGTTTTTATATATTGTTTGTGAAGGTGAATATATATCATATACTGTTTTTTCTTTCGTGTCCCTGATCTAGGCTTTTGCTCTTTATACCTACGTATATATCAAATAGTGTTGTGATAGTTTATATAGTATGTTGGTTACATTATATAGATCAAGTACTAGGTAGCCTACCTATAAATATATAATTGATTGTAGATTTGCATGTTAGCGCTTTATTTGAGTAGGTGACTTATATTTAAAAATGAGTCTGCATAGTATGTTGAAGCTTCTATCTATTGAAGGCAGTTAAAATTTCATATATTTTATTTGTACTATTTAATATATATGCGAGAAATGGTTTGAAGTATGGTAGATATTTGAAACTATATAAACTAAGATAGTAATTGTTGCATTATATAAGCTTGGTTTATATTTTATGGCTACAGTATTTTAAATATATAATTATTATTTTTTACGCAAGTTGAGTTATACAGTGTTTTTAAGCATACAATATAATATGTATAAAGTGTTACTGTTTATAAAAATATATAAAGTTTAAGTGTTGTTAAAGGGTTGCTATATATTGGTTGGAATTTTTGCTTACGGTACACTTTAATGTATTGGGTTATTAATAGTTAAATATTTTATACACTATAAAGTTGTTCTGTGATTTAACAAAAATAAATAGATGTCAGTTTTATATGTGTTAGTAGTTATATAATCTTTGGGTGGGTTATATATTGGTCGCGTAAAATAGTTATACTAGCGGTTTACGTAGTTGTTTATAAGTATATATTCATTTATTTATTTTTCTATACAGATACTCTGTTTTATATGTGTTTATTATTTAAAATAATATGTGTTTACACAAATATTGATTTCATGGAAATAATACTAATAATATGTTTAGCGTTGCTGTACTATCAAATCTATTCTGATTTGTTTTATCGATTTTGTTATCAGCCTTGTCCGTCGTGCCTGTTCTCTCCATCGAATCGTGTCCAATTTGCTTTGTTTCGAAGTTCGTGTTCGGATTCGTAACTCACTTCATTTTCCGTCCTCTCTAGCCTCAAAAGGTGAGAAATCACTCACGATTAATGTTCTTTTATTTATTAAATTTAATTTCAATTGAAACGACAATTGAAATATGCTGTTGTAGTTATTTACACTGTTATATAGGTTATTACCTGTATCAGTTCACATGTGACATCTGACACCATTTTCTGTTAATTGTTTATGCAATGATAATACAGTTTGGCAGATAATTGGTTGATTGATGATGTTTATATTGGACGTTAAATTGTTAGTGTTAAAGTGATAAATAGTACGCAATTGGATTTGATATAGGATAATTAAATTTGTATAATATGACCCCTTTCAAATGTAAAATAAATCAACACGTAGTAATAGTGTCAACACCACCTTGAACCATTGAATGTATGATTGATGTAGTATAATTTGAATAATAGACATCAAGTGAAAACTGTAATGCAATAATCTTTAATCTACATGAAATGATAGTGTAGATTCTAGAAATAATTATATTAATTTGCACAAACAACAATGTGAAATAATACGATTATTTTGGGATTATTTGCATTAGTTATTGGATTGTTATTAATGTTTGATGTTGCTTGTTTATTTACTTTGACACCATCCCAGTTATCGCACAGCAAGTTCCCTTTGCTTTGCTTTGATTTTTTTTTTAACTAAAATGGAATCGGGTTGAAATGATAAATACCCAAATGAATTTGACCTAGGATAGAAAATTAAATAAAAACCCGATTGGTCAATAATTCGATTTAAAAAATAAAATAAAAATTTTATTAGAATAAATAATAAGTTTGAAAGGAAGTTGGAATTTGAATCTAATGAAAGAAAATGTAAATATTCAATATTTGATACAAAATATTAACAAGTAGTTGTTGAAAGAACGTTGTTTTATAATAAATTAGTTAACAATAAAATTTGGAATTATTCATTGTATTAAGTTTGAAATTATTTAATTATTAAGTTTTGAAATTATTTAAGAATTAAGTTTTGAAATACTTAATAATTAAGTTTTGAAATTATCTAATAATTGAATAAGGTTGAATTTTTTGATAATTAAATAAAAATTTGAATTCTTTGATAAGAGAAATTTAACTTTTGAATAAGTGAATTTGAACTACGTAAATAAATGTAATTGGGTTTCTTATTTATTAAGTTTGGAAAATTATTTAAGTAAATTAACAAGTGAAATTTAACCTCTTGAATATGTGAAATTTAGTTTCTTTATTAATTGAGTTTTGAAATTTGTAACTAAGTAAAGAAATAAGTGGAATTGAATTTCTTTAACAAGAAATAAAATGTGATTTATTGGAATAAATATAAGACTTGTAATTTAAAGAATTTGATTTGACGAATTTAATTGAATTCAATTTGTAAGCTGATAAATGGAGTTGAACTTAAGAATTGATTTAATGAATTGGAATTTAAATAGAAATCGTTTTGAATAATAAATTAACTTAATGAATATTTAATGAAACGGTCAATGAACTTAAATTGATTTGAATGTTGAATTAAATTAATTTAAAAGATTATGAAATGAAACTTATATGCGAACTTGAATAAATATTTGAATTGTTTAAATAAAAATGAAATCGAATTATAAGAGTTTGAAATTGTAATTTGGAAGTTATGAAACAAAAATTATGGAAATTGATATAGGAAGACAAATGGAATGTTGATTTACAGATTCTAATTGAAGTTGAAATTGATTTGGTTTTTGAAATTTATTAAACGACCAATCGGTGTAATTGTTACGAAGGTTATTAAAGAAACTGGAATCAGTTATGGACACATTCTCTGTCTAAACCGAAAACCACTTTAATAACTATACGCAGAGTGTGATTCAGAATGAAGTGGTTGAAATGATGTACGTGATGACTGAAGAAAGAGAACGATAATGGATAGCCTTGACACTTGTGTCAAATTGGAAATGACTAAAACAGGAGTCGTGCCAGGCCAAATGGGGTTAGCCAACTCGAGCGAACACACTTCTTCGAATACTACTCATTACTTGTTATTGATTTGTGCACCCTCATACTTTTAGGAGTGTTGTTTCGCGGTGTTGCGATCGCTGCGGCGATGCGTTTTCACCAGTCCGGATCAGGCAAACGGTAGTTTCACTACCTTGGGTATTGCCTCATGTGCCTTGTCATACTTGTATCCCTATATACGCGACCACTACGAATTTGTTTTGTGTTATACCTATGGAGTACTCCCTGATATCCCACTAGTTTACGGTGGAGTTTACAGTGCTGTATAGACTATAACGCTTATATAAAATATGTTAAGGGGGATAATGCTAACGCGTTAACACTATTTTGATATTTTATATTACTGATAAACATTATCTATTTAGCGTATATTACTACATAGTAGATTGTTTAACGGATCCTTAGAGGATGGTTATTCCAACATCCTTTGAGTTACTTGTATTTCAATTGTTATTTCACTTGAGTTAGATTTATTGAAATAAGAATGTTAATCCTGACTCGAGTGTTTTGTGTTTTGCTTTACGCTCGGGTCAGACTGAGTGGTTCAGCTTTTGAGACTCACCTTTGGAGTTGGAGCTTCGCCTAGAGATCCAGCTATCCATCAGCTTTCAGCTTTCAGATGTTCGCCTGAATATAGTAGCTTCATAAACTACTAACTTTTGCTTCCGCTACATATTATTACTCTGTGTCTGTGATTCTGTGATTATTTATTTACTGTATATCTGAGTTTTGCCAAATTTAAATTAACAATTCGGTATTTTGAATTATTCAAGTCCGACATGTGCGAATGCGAATAGTCCAAAATAGCGGGTCGTTACACCAAGCATAGCGTTTTTAATTACAATGAATTGAAGTTTCATTAAGATTGTTAACAATTAACTTGAATTAACATGGTTTCATTTTAATTTAGTTATTATTCCATTATTAAATTTTGAATTCTTATTTCTTTCAATATTAACTCATAAAATATTATAAAATTAACAAATTTAATTATTGAAAATTTTACGGGTCGTTACAAAATGAGAATTTCATAGATATAAATTTAGTTTTATGTAAATTGCATAATTTTACACTCAACTTTTGGCTTTGAAATATCCAGATCCAAAACCATTCTTCTTACTTGGCTCCTTTCTATTTTCAACTAAAAATGTGTGTATATATATACCATTAGAATTATAGATCTGATAAGAGATTTGAGTTAAGTGGAGTTTAAACTAAATGTTTCTAAGCTTAGCTCTTATTGATTCACTCCTTCACTTCTTCTCTTTTATTTTATGTCCTTCTCCAATATATATAACACTTTTCTAATTTCTAGAAAAAGTGGAGAATGAGAAATGGCAGAGCTCAGTTCAAAAATATGAGAAAAAAGTAAGGAGCTAGGCTTGTATTTATATGTGCTCAAATCAATTTGGTACGTTAGATTAATATTTATTAAATCCGGGCTATTGAACAAGATTCAACCCTAGCCATCACGACATAAACTAATCGACCGGTCCTTTAGAGGAAATCGACCACTGGTGGTTGACAAACCCAATGAAGGAGGTCAACCAGTGGTGGTTCAGCCGGTTATTGACGTTAAAGTATCTTATTTATTTTTATTACCTTAATTTCTAAACGTTAACGATTACTTAAACATTAACTACATCATTAACATTGACTTATTTAACTTATTTTTACCGTTAACTAGACATTAAGTTATCAATATTTATTACCTTAACCGATTTTGAATTATTGTCGATCAAAAAACTTCAAATGTCGACAACTTTTCGTTTAAACTGCGATTGCGAAGGTTTATATATGAAAGTTTATCATAAAATCGCTATGAGCACAATCATAACAAAATTTTGATGTTTACTCAAATTTTATTTTTGATATTTAATAATTATTTATTAATTCTTTTAAATTAAATAATATTTACTTTACGGGGCATTACATCATAAAGCCAAGTTTTAGATTGATTGTAAATCACCTTTTTGTAATTGAAGAATTAATCTCCACTAGTTAAGAGGAACTTTACAGCTGAGAAGTGATTAGAAAATTAAGAAGAATAAAGCGACTGTAACGACCTGCATTTTTGGACGGTTTAAATCGATGATAAACCAAACACGTCAAATTCAAACTATTCAAAAGAGCAGATTATTATGGGGTAAATAAGAAAAAGCAAAGAAAGAAAGGAACAAACACAGAATCTCACAGTGGAATGAAAAATATAATAATCAAATAAATAGATCATGAAGTTGTTTTACAAATAGCATTGGATTACACTTTTACCGTACAGAATCAGAGTTACATACAACAGAAATAAATAAAAATGCAACGACCCGGAATTTTCAGGCATTTGAAATTGGAATATTTAATTGATTTTAAATACTTAAAAGTTTAATTTTTAACTTGAATTCAAATATCACAATTTATTTGATAATTAAACTATTAAATTAAATAATTTGAAGTTGGGTAAAATGTTAAATCTAGAGTTCTAAGCCTGTTAAAAATAATTTGAAGGCTTATAAAATTTATGTTGATAATACTGAGGATAATAGAAGTTGTAAAATTGAATTTAACACTGATTTGTTCAGTTTTGAAATTTTATCGTTTGAATTGAATTTAAAAATAGCCTTCCGAGACATGATCTCGAAATTCGACGAAACCAGTTCCATTGGATCCGTAATATTGTATTATTATCGGATTCCAAATTTCGTATTGATCGGAGTTGTTGTGTGAGCGATATATAAACACGGTGAAAATTTAATTGATAATAATCGATTCAAAAAGCTATCTTCCCCATACGATCAAATTAGGGCTCGAAACCTTTTCCATTGCGTTCGGAATAGGGGTTTTACATTATAAATGCCTAGCAGCACGTCAAGATAGGGGACCAAAATTCTAAGTTGCTAGAACGAGATATTTTGAAAATTAAATAAAACTTTATTTGATCAAATCATGGTTATCGTTCCCTTCTTAAACACGCTTCCCTCTTTAATATTTACAGCCGAACCCTTCTCCTCTTCAAATCAGAATCTTAAAAAAAATATTGGCCGAAGCCTTCTCGTTCGATCAATACCTCTCCCTTCCTTCTTTCTACTCTTTCTCTAATCAAAGTTACAAGGCCGAGCGTCGAAATCGCTTGAGTCAGTGAACCAATAATCGAATTCATTCGAAAGTAGGGCTTCACGATCGAAGGTAGGTCGCCATTAAGTCGCGTCAAGTTTCGCGAGGTCAGAGCGTAGGAGGGTTCGTCGACGACATTGAAGAGGGAAGGCCGCTGCACGTTTGGTCGAGGTCGCGAGTGGCTCGGCGTCGATTTGCAGTGAGGATTGGGAAGCGTGCGCAATGGTGAAGTGGTGGGTTAGCGATGTCGAACTGAGGGATTTGGATGTACTATCGCATTTGTTCTAAAGGTCGTGGGTGCTCGTGCAATTGGGGATGTCGACAGGAAAAGGAATGGTGAATGCAATTGGTAGTTGAGCTACTAATCATGGAGGGCTCAAAGTCGATTTGACCGTAGATACTCGATAGCAGGGAGGTATACTGTTTTTAATTTAACTGAATGAATAAAGGTTTATGTTGTTCATAGATGGGAATTTACCATTTGATATACAGATGGAAAATTTATGTAAGGTTTAAAAAAATGTGGGAATTTATTTAAAGATTTGATTTTTGTGGGTTATTTTTCTAATATATATAGTTTCGAAGAAGTTAAAATAAATATACTAATACATATATTAAACCTACTATTTAATCTCAGAATAATGTATTGTAAATAAATTTGTTTAACTTATCCAATTATTTTAGTTACTAAAACTATTCATTATAGGCATATTAGTTTAAAATTAAACTATTAGTTTAAAATTAAAAAATTTACACTAAATAAATTTATTTAATGGTAAGTGATTTTTTAATTAGTTCAAATATTTTGTTTAAAAAGAAAATTTATTTGTAACAAAATTAATAGTTAAAACCAAAGTATTGGGAATAAATTGATCGATTAATTCAAATATTAATAAATCTGTGTAATTGTATATACAAGGTCCAAAATAGGGAAAAATATAGTTGAGATGGAAATGGGTTGCAAACAGCAATAAAAGGTGAGTTAATCTCATTCATCTTGGTTTTAATTTAAATTTAAATGGTTAAATTTAAATAATTGGTTGAATGGTTGAATTGATTTGATGTGCTATATTATAGTATATAATATATCTTGGAATAATTGATTTCCCGCATTATATAGCGGATGAGTCCCTACGCACCGCGTAATAGCGGATGTTATTATATTTAATCCCATATACCGCGATATTCCACCTCGAAGTGGAATTGGTATTTTATATTGTGCTAACGTCTGTGGATGCAGGGAAACAGGTTGGAGGGATCCAACTGGATTGCTCAACATTTATTTAAATTATTTAATATTCTCTGTTGTGATTATTTGATATTGTATGATGAATTATATTGGAATATTGAATGCTATGGTTTGCTTGCATATATTTCGGTACACTGAGTTATCAAAATATATAAATTGGATTTTGGAAAGAAAATAAAAGAGTGGAGTTTTAATTAAAATAATTATAGCGAACTTGAATAAATTAAGAACGAATTGAAGGGAAATGGAAGTGATATTAAAATACCAATGAATAATTATTTTAAAATTCAAAGTTTAATTTTTTTTAAAAGGATAAAGAAGTAATTTGGGAAATCTAAAATTGGTATTTTCAGCTAAAAGTATTTTAAATCATAATTAAGGATTTAAATCTAAAGTTAATGGATTTTGGAATAAATGGGTTAAATTAGAAATCAATTTGGAAATTGATTTAAGTACGTAAAACCAGTATTTTTAAAGGAGAATGTGGCTATGGAATTTATAAACGGGGTTTACAAAGTAAAGCAATATATCATAGGATATTTGGGAAGAATAAATTGAAGGTGGGAATTTATTAAAGGAAATGAGAAAAAAATTTCAAAAATAAAAAGTGATTTATTTTTAAAGAATGTGAAGAGAAGTATATTTCCCTGGATAGCCAAGTACGTTTTCAAGGTAAATTTTTAAATATAAAATAAAAGTTTTAATGTTGTTTTTAAAAGCATGTTTTAGAAAATTTATTATTACCAAATGTTTAAATTCTAAAGTAAGTATTTTTCAAATCTACTATCGTAGTAATTATTTAAAAAGGAAACTTAGCATTTTGTTTTAAAGGAGTAAATCTAGTTATATATTTTATTAAGTAACCATACTTTAAATATTTCTAATGTATTATTTCTAATAAAGTATTAAAGTAGTTTTTTCGAAATTTAAATGTTAAAGCATATTTTACAATAAAGTGTTTTTAAATTATTTTAAAAATCTATGTTTTGTGCTTGGTGATTTCAGTGGAAATAGAAAATATTTAGGAAAGTTTATTCTATAAAAGGAAGGTAATTTGAAACTGATTTCAAAAGGGTTGAAAGTGGAAATATATCTTACGAAGATATTTTGAGAATAATAAATAATTTGGAGAAATTATTTATGTTGATGGATGTTGTGAATATTAATTGATAGGTAAATCACCGACTATCAATATTAGGCAAATGCGTTGATCGTTTCGAAGAGACTGGGATCGGGATTTATTTCTCGAAAACCACTTCGATCTGGTTTGTACGTTTTCATGGAAAAAATGAGTTTGGATTCGAAGATGGAGCAGTGAAGTGAAAGGGCGAGTCGCTACTAATCCTGAGGATATTTTCAAAATGGATGTAGTAGGAATAGTGCCTTCGGATTCCCTTTTGAACCCGAGACGGACTTCTATGGATGAATGCTTCCGGAACATCGTTAGGTGGACGATGGGCATTCTATGTGAAATGATCTATAAGGTAACATTTATCTTCAAGCCTCATCAACCGGAATGACTAAAAATCAGGGGTTATGCAGCAAGGCTAGGTGGGTAGCACCCATTCAGGGTGAGGTCATCCCTGTCTAGATGTCCCTTTTTATTCGGCTTAGTGGTGCGGTTGCTGATCCCAACCGTGGGGTAATCTCACTCGAGATTGTCCAGTAAGGGGTAGTCCCAATCTTGTGTTGCGGGGGGTCGGGAATGAACCTCGGTACTGTGATCTAGGCCGCGTACCGTGACAGGTGGTACCCCAGTGCCTAGTCATTAGTTGGAAATCCATTCTCCCTATGTGCCTTTTACGAGTTTTGTTTGTATTACCCACTCTATGGCTAGTAGTTGGATTTAATCATGTAACAATTTCGGCTATTTTAATAAGTATTTGTATATAGACCCTATTATAATATCAGAGGATTTTATCAGAAAGTGTTTTAGCTATCGTAAGGAAAAAACCGGGCATGTTTATTTGTGGCATGGTCTTACGAGATGCTTTTGTTTTAAAAAGGATTTTGAAACTTTAATAATCCAATTGTGTGTGGTTTTCTTACGCTGGTATTCCAGACCAACTCGGGTATTATTTAACTATAATGCTCGGGTCAGACCGAGTACTATAGGACACAGGATATGATGTTGTGGAGCTCAGGAGTCGAGCTGTAACAACCCTGTATTTTCTGATTATTGTAATTGTATATTTTAATTATTTTAATTTAAATTCCTAATTTAAAAACTTTATTTTAATTACTAAAATTAATATATTTTGTTAATTGAAATATAAGTGTTGATTTTGAAGTGGATTAGAATTTCAAACAAGCATAAATTGAATATTTCTAGAAAATGTGAATTTTGGTCAATCTGGTCAAACTTTTACTTTTAAATTTGTATTTTAAAAGTTTGAAAATTTGAATTTTATCTTTTGTTATGAAAGTAAATAAAATTTCAAGAACGCTGCTTTTCATTTCGTTGAAATCCGAATAATATTGTGAAAGTTATGCTTTTTACAAAATTGGGTGTAAATTGTTTTATTTAACACTATTTTTTTATTTTAAATTATATAAATAATCTTTTTAATTTTCATATCTTATTCTAAATTGTATTATATGTTATGTTACATATATTTTTACCTTTTAAATATTTTTAAAGTGATGTTTGAATTTTTCCAAAGCTCATTGAATTTATTTTCTATTTTTAAAGGTTAGTTTCCATTTTTCTGCAATTTTCTTCATTTAAATTATATTTAATTAAAATTTATTTATTCATTTTTATGTATGCATTTTATTTTTATGTTTTTATCTTTATTTATAAATATTTTTCATGTACATACAATTTTCCCAAAGTTCATTTCATTTATTTTCCAATTTTCAAGCCAAATTTACATTTTCTTAGTTATTTTCTTAATTTAATTATATTTAATTAATATTTATTTATTTATTTTTTTTTATTTACTATATTTTCTTGTTTTATCTGTATTTATACATATTTTACATGTATTTAAATTTTAAAAAGAAATGGTGGAAATTTGAAAGGTTTGTGACTCTTTATTTGCTTAAGCCTTTTTGTATTCTGTCTTTTCATTTCTCAACCAACATCTCTTCAATTGGCTGCCTTAACTCCATTCTTCAGCCGTGTATTCTTATTTCTTTTTCACGTGAAAGGGAAGACTTCTCATTCCCTAAAAATCACGGCCATGAAGAAAAAAAAAAGAAAAAAAAACAATGGCTTTTCTTTTCACATTTTTCCCTCTTCTTCACTGATTTAGCCTTCCTCTTCTTCATGTTTGCTTGGCCTCACCTCTCTCCTTACTGACCACCATCCTCTCCACCATATACAGAAGCACCAACCCCCACTCCTCTGACCACCACCTCTGGCCATGACCATTAGATGAAGCCACCACCTCAAATTTGCAAAGCACTTCACCAAAACAATGCTAGCCAAGCCTATACGTACTATTGCCTTCATAGTTTCCTTTGGCCACCCCTTAGCCACCGCCACCATCATCTACTTCACCTCTGGCTGCACCTTTCACTACTGTCCAGATCTGACCTGACATTAAGACCCCATGGCCAAGCCTATATGAGGTCATAGCCGAGTCAAAATGCACCAAAAACTTCACATATTTGCCTTGAACCCATGTATGCTTCATTTTGTAACTCTTCCACCACCTTCATCCACTTGTAACCTGACCTTTATGGTTGCCATACCTGACCCAAACCAGAGCCTAGTGTGGTGAGATCAAGCCCATTTGATCATGTGACAAGCTTATGTTGTCATGTGCAAATCTTTTGCTTCTAAGGTTTGGTCATCTCTCTTGTTTTGCAACTGTTCCGCAAACTAAAGTTGTTGATTATATTTGTATGTCGATATCTATATTTGTGTGTGTGTGTATGTTATATTTTGTGTTGTTTACAAGGGTCTCTATCAATTCAAATCAAATCGTGCTTGTCGTGCCTTGGGAATCGCTCTTGTGTGTATTGATTGTCTCTAGCTTCATAAAAAGTGAGTCTTTCTCACTCTGACATATTTACTTATGAAATAGTAAATTGATGGCAAGTGTATAGTAATATAAAATGTGTAAGCAAGTTAATAATGATCATATGATATGCTATGCCATGTTATTACCATGTTCAAACTGTTAGTTATCACCTGACATTTGATATATTGCGACATTGACATTGTTTATATTGTTTATGCATATGATCACACTGCAAGTTGCCCGTTAGAATAGAATCACTATGGGTTGAAATGATACATACCCGAATGTACTTTAGAATAGGAAAAAATCGTTATGGGCTGAAATGATAGGCCTGAGCAATTTTTATTGTATTTTATTTGACTTGGGATTGCGGGTTTGAAATGATAGAACCCGGGTTTTCTTTTTAAACCGCGGATTGAAATGATATATATCCGTATCACTTGACCTAGGTTAGAAAATTACATACAGACCCCGTGGTATATTTTTAAATGATTTTTATCAAAATATGTATTTTTAAAAGTATGAAATTTTGATTTAAAAATATATATTTTATGTTTTTAAGAAAATTAAATATTAATTCTTGAAATTGTGAATTTGAGTACGTAAATTTGAAGTAATTGAGATTTTAGACATTAAATTTTATTTTAAAATGTTAATAAATAATGGAAATTAAATTTCAAGTTTTGAAATTGTATTTGAAGTAAAATCTTAAGTTTTATTTAATTTATATGTTAATAAACGGTGAATTTTGACTTAATAAATGAATGGAGTTTTTAAATTGAATATTTGATCTAAAAATTTTGTTGTGTTAAATCATATGTTAAAATGATTTTAAATGTGAAATTTTAAAGTCTAGAAATATGATTTTTAAGTTATAATAAAAATTTGGAGTTTTATTATTATTTTTGAAAAGCTAAAATGAAATCTGGAATTTTATAGCATTTTCAAAATGTTATAGTCTATTGACAGCATTTTTAAATGCTATTGTTTTGAATCTAACAATGTTTGAAATAACTAAATATCTATTACGACATTTTATAAATGCCGTTATTCTTGAATTAAACCATTTTTTGAAGCTATAAGCTACGATAGCACTTTATAAATGCTGTCGTTGCTATAATTTGACAATGTTTGAAATGTTATAGATTTTAACACTGTTTGAGTTATATTTTAAAGTGTTAAATGATTTAACTTTTGGAAATTGATTAACTGTTAAATTTAAGAAGTTTTGAATATATTTTAACATTTAAATTTGAATTTTTAAGGAATTTAAATTTGAATTTGAATTTAAATAAGGTTTACTTGGTTATGTGTTAAATGAAATGAAATGTAATGAGATAAATGAATTTTTAAATGGAATTTTTAACGTATTTTGTAATGATACTTGAAATAACAAATGAATGACTTATTTGATTTAAAATGATATTTAAATTTGAGTATTTGAATTTGAATTCAAATAATGATTTGATAATAAGGTTTGGAAATGATTTGATCTTTATTTTGATAAAGAATATGAATTGGAATGATATATACTTTTGATAAATGAATATTTGAAGTTTATATTGGTATGAAAGGATATTTAGTTTAATTGTAAATTGAGTTTATGTAGCGACCCGAAATTCCACTACCGGAAAATCGCATCACTAATTAAGAAAGAAAGGGATAGAAGAAGAAAAGAAAGAGAAGAAAGAGAAAACAACACATCGGAATCTCACAGCGGAATGAATGAAATATAATATATGACATATACATAGTATCATTAACATCAGAGTACACAACTATACATCTCAATTTAGACAGTTATAACATTTCTGTCTAATACAATACAAGACATCATACATTAAACAACACAGCGGAAACTCTAATCATATCTACACGCTGAAGCCTCCTGCTCCAAAGCTCCTCCAGAATTCGTCAAGAGATAACCTGAATCACTTGACTACTCATATATAATATGAGTACCCAAGAGTTTAATAAAACAGAAAATAAACACTCGGGTCAGACAGGGGTCTGGTGTGAGTAAACGGTTTAAGATTGCTTAACTTTAGAAAAACCTTTGAAAAGAAAAGGTATCACGTAAGACTTCCCACACATAAACATGGAAAAGTTTTTACCTTACGCTAACCAAAACATTTGATAGGAAATCCAGTGATATTATAATAGTGTCTAGGGTTTTCAAATAAATATGAAATAGCCGAAATTGTTACATTCATTAAATTCCAGCTACTAGCCACAAAAGTGGGTAATACAAACAAAACCGTAGGGTCTCGTAGGGAAAATGGGTTTCCAACAATGGCAGGGCTACTGGGGTACCGCCCGTCACAGTACGTGGCCTAGATCACCGTACCGAGGATTACTCCCTTCATCCCCTGCAACACAAGACCGGCACCGTTCCTTACTGAACAGTCCCGAACAAGACCACCCCGCAGTTGGCTGCAGACCAACTGCCCACACAGCCGAAATATAAAGGGACCTCTAGACAGGGATGTATCTTGCCCTCCAGTGGGCGCGACCCACGAAGCCTTGCTGCACCTCCCCTGTTTTAGCCATTCCCGGTTGATGAGGCTTGAGGCTGCGATTACCTTTATAGGACCAATTATCTTAGAATGCTCATCGTCCGCCTGACGATGTGCTGAAAGCATTCAATCCATACAAGTTCGTTCCGGGTTCGAACGAAACCGAAGGCACTATCTCGTTGCACTCATTTTGGAATCACCCTCAGAGTCAACGACCATAGCCCTTGCACTCTAAAACCACCATCTCGAATCTATAAGCACTATTCCGTCAAACTCATTACGGAATCACCCACAGAGTTATACTGACGTATAGCCCTTACACCTCGAGTCTTCACTTGCTCCATTTGGATTAACGACCTAACGTTTAATTGGAATCGATGTGGTTTTCGGATTCCAAATATGGAAACCCGATCCCGGTCTCATCGAAACCAAACGCCATTTTAATGTCCAAGTTGTACTTAAGGGATTTTAGACAATAGATATTTAGAAAATACCACTTAACATAAATGGATGTATTCACAACACAGATAGATAAGCATCTATTATCACATGCATCTATACATATCACAAAGCAGCATATATGTCAAAATCAGATATAGCATATACATATCATCATCCATCAATCAATGCCATCCAACAACAACCAATATCATTAACTCATTCAATGATACATATATCATCATCCATCAATCAATGCCATCCAACAACAACCAATATCATTAACTCATTCAATGATACATATATCATCCAATCATTAACCATTCATAAACAAGTTTGATTTAAACTTGATTAATTTAATTAATCCTTAAATTAAATTAATCCTTAATAAATCACTTGGATTATCCTCAATCCGACTTCTTATTCATTAATTAATTACAAATTAATTAATTAACATCATTTGATTATCCACTTCAATTAATCTTCCCTGATTAATTATCACTTAATTACTTAAGTAATTATTACTTAATTTCCAAATTAATTAATCATCCTGATTAATTACTTCCAAATTATATTAAGTAATTACCTCTTAATTACTTTCTAAATTAATCAACCTTGATTAATTATTCTCTAATTATTCTGGTAATTATTCCTTAATTATCTTTAATTAATTACACTTGATTAATCATTTTTAATTAATCACATTTGATTAATTACTCTTAATTAATCATACTTAATTAATTACTTTTAATTAATCACCTTTGATTAATTACTTTAATTACATTTAGTAATTTAAAACTTAATTATAAATTAATTATTCTTAAATTATTAATTAACAATTAATTAATTATTTCCATTAATTAATGATTATATCATTAATTAAATTCTATCTTAATTAATTACTTTAACAAGTAATTAAGGACTTAATTAATTACTCTTAATTCTTTAATTAATAAATCACTAACCAAATAATTTAAACCTTTAATCAATTATTAATTAAGTCTTTAATTAATAACTAAAGTGATTAACTCTTAATCACATTTACCTAATTACTTTTCATAAGTAATTATTCTTTACTTAATTACCCTTCTGTAATTACCACTTAATTCCTTTAATTACTTCCCAAGTAATTATATTATATTAATCCATAAGTGATTATTTTAATTAATCACAAGTTAATTACTTAATTAACTATTTAACTAAATCATTTAAAATTAATTAAATGATTCTTAATCTTATTATATTAAAAGATTCTTAATTAAGAAACCTTATCTTAATTAAATCATTTATTCACAATTAAAACTTGATAATTAAAAAAAATGATTTAATTATCTCAATTATCTTTACAAAATTAATTATCTTTAAATAAATCAAAATTCAAACTTACTAAAGATAATCTTTATTTCAATTGATTATCAAATTCTAAATTATTAAACTTAATTTAAATAAAATATAATATTTGGAAATCAATTATAATTTAAACATATTTTAAGATTTGAACTTTTAAATCTTAAAAACCTTTCCAAAGATCTTTGATAAAAATTTAATACAAACTTATTCAAACATTCACTTATTTTATTTTAAAACTTTCATATTAAAATATATAAACCTGTTTGAAATTTTAACCTTAAAACAAATTTAGTTTTATAACTAAAAACTTGTTTTTCTTTTGTTTAAAACTTTAATTATTTACAAAACTCAAAGTCTTTGTTTTCAAACCTTTAAAAACTTAAACTCTTAAAAACTGCAAACCCAACCAACCCTGTACAAAACTCGAGCTACCCCTGAACCTTTCCCCTCGCGTACCCGAGTCTTCCCCACCCACTGCTTCGAGTCTTACCCTCATCATACACGAGATAAACTTCGAGTCTACTCCAACATTCATCTTCCCAAATCCCATTCCCCTGATGCACACGACAGTGCCGTCAACGTGCACACCCACGACCGGCCAACGTTGAACTTCCTCCGGCATCCACCAAGTCACGAATGATCTCGACAATGAAACGCGCAACCCAGCAAACCAAGCCTCGATCAAAATCAAAATTTGCCCCTCCAACCAAAACTGTTCTGAAACCCACATTTCAAATCCTGACCACCGCTGGCCATCCCCCTCACCGGAGTCCATGACACCCCTCCCGTAGCCTCCCCATGTCACCTCGAACCCATAGCCCCACTTGCGACAGTTTACGATTGGATCATGATGCCGAGAGTTCCATCTGAACCACAAAATCAACTACAGGGTGTTAAACCCTACTTCCTCGATCCATCATCATCACACTAAACTAAAAAATTCTAGAAGCATTTTTCTGATGATCACCTACATCCACTTGACCTCCATGTTCAACCACGTTGACATCTTTGCCGTCGTTCGCCTCGATTTGGTCGAAATGCCAAAATCAGTTAAACCCAAAATTCTCACAAAATACTAATCTAAAAATCATGAAACCAGTTTCAAAAATCATGGTTCGGCATCACGAATTCACTTATGTAATTCAAACTTAAAATTTAAATAATAAAATTTTGACCCAATTTGATTTTTACTGTAAATTAAAAAAAAAAAATGAGCTAAACCTTCATTTAAAATCCTATAACTATTTTTAGATGAAAGATTACATGATATCACACATCTTCTATTTACAAAACATAAGCCAATTCAAATTGAACATGAAGTTATTGATTTTGTTATTGAAATCTAAACCTGTTCTTCAAACAGAACACTATACAGGCATTCAAACACATATACCCAGACATGCATCCAATTTATTTCAAGTATTCAGATAATATGAAGATGTTCATTCACAAGAAAAAGTAGAAATCCAAAATTTAAACTGTTTTTAAAATTGTGTTTACTCACTTGAACAATTTGCAGAGGACAGAAAACAGAAATTTCATTTTCCAGGCTCTGAAATTTATTTGCATGCCCATGAATTTCTTGATTCCAGATTGATTCTAGCTCTTGCATGATTGTATTGAAGAAGAGCTTGCATTTGATAAATTTCCAGGTTTACAGTTTTCTGCATTTGTTTCAGAACTTTGTTTTGATTTTATCAGATTTGTATTCATCTTGTTTTTGATTTGGTTTACATGCATTCTTGTTTGAGTTGAAGAAAATATTTCAGCTGAATAATAAAACTTACATTTTATAATTTACAATTAAATCTTAAATTTAATTATTAATGTAGAAGACATTTGTCACTTTATAATTCTATTTAACTTACACATGTCTTAACCCACATTAAAATGTTAACAAGTGTTTTATATGTGTTATAATATTGTTTTATTAATGTTTTTCTTTAAATTTTACTTTATTTTTAATAACTTATTTAAGCCTTATATATATTTATATAATATAAAATGTACATACATATATTTTAATAAGTATTCATTCAAGTAACTTACATTTTAAATTAAATTAAATGTTTATATGTTTGAAATTTCTATTTTTAAAATTAAATCTTATTTAAAAGCTTAAAGTACATATTTATCATAAATAAGGAATTAACTTTGTTATTTTAAATTTAAATCTCAATTATCAATTTAAAGTCATTTAAATCAAATTATCATTTTAAATTTTCAAAACTAAATATATTCAAGTTTGAAAACTATTATTAAATTCAAATTAATGCAATTCCTATTTCAAATATATATATACAAATATATATACACATTTCAAATAGAAACATATTCTAATATTAAATTTGTTAATTTCCAAATTAAATTTTAAAACAAATACCAAATCACAATATATATACATTCATATATATTATAATTTGAATACAAAGTTTATTACATTAAAACTTCTTATTTACCAAAATAAATATTTCAAAATCAAATTATTATCAGCTTTCAAAAGAATTTAATCTTGCCTATTCATATTGCAAAGAAAAATATGAACAGATATTAACAAATTATTATCATTAACCCTTAAAATAGATTTAACTTGTCAATTTATAATGTAAAATGATCAAATCAATTTAATTTTTATCAAAGATTATTAAATTGATATTGCTCAAAATTCCGGGTCGTCACATTCCTCCCCCCTTAAAAGAATTTCGTCCCCGAAATTTAAAAGCAAAGATAATTTAATAACCCAGCTAAAGAATTTAAATTTACATTAGCAATCACACAATCAATCATAGCAACCAATTCAAACAAACAACAAATAATTTTATCTATTCAGACAAAATTCTGAATAGAACTCCTTAATATTATCTAGAGTTTCCAGATACCTATACTGGAACACTCACTCTACAAATCTTAACTAACTACACTACTAAAACCAAGAACTTCCTCATCTGATTCTTCAAATCTGAACAAGATACCAGACTAATCCCAAAACCAACTCAACTACCAGATTCCTTCTGAACTGCTGATTCTATCACTCAAAGAATCATACACATATTCCTCAGAGATATGTGAAATACAATGAATTCCCAGCTATTCAAACTGGCAATTCAATCCTGTTGATCAAAATCAAATCTTCAGAGAACACAGAAACAACTCCAAAATACCTCCAGAGCTAACTTTCCAGTTTTACCAAACCTTGTATCTCCTTTGATTGGATAAAACCCAATCAATATTCAAAATCTAACTGCACATTCCAAAATCTCCTCAATTCTATCTGCACAACCCTTCAGATGCTCTGAGTCACCTCCAGTATACCTGATCAGCCTAATCCTTGCTGATTACTTCAAGAAACAACAGCATCAACTTAAATCAAATCTCCAGGTCCTACTCAACAAAATGCCTTTCCAAAAATAATCTGCTGAAATCCAATCCACAACTCTATTCCACAAGCACCAACGGACTTCAAACCTACCTTTCTTATCTAGAATAGCCAAACAGTTGTACTTGACAACCTACCTCCAAATCCAGAAAGTTTCTTCATACTTGAATTTCCTGTAGAAATCCTCTACTGCAACATCCGGTTGCTCCATTCAAGAATAATTCCCAACTCGCTTCCGCTGCACAACTCTGATCTAGAGCAGATAAGAATGCTATCGAAGAACACAAGCACAATCCATCTCCATATACAGTTCATCCGACTCATAAAATCTTAGTGACCATTTCACTGGGTCAAAACTTCTCAGCATAATCTCAACTTAGAATAAGATGATCTATCCAAAGAATCTTGAGCTGCCTCACCAAACTCTTCTCGCTCCAAAAGTCATCCCACTACAGGGTTGAACCATCAATGCTACTCCTGAAAATCCAAGTTGATAAGAAATCTCAATCTCCGATTCAGGTCAACTTCTAATTCCCTAAAAGCATCTGGAGAATCTCCGACTACTTCATAGTTTCCACCACTACTTGAGATGCCTCAATCTCAAACCAAAGAATACTCCAAGATCCCTAACTAATCGCAAGTCACTTTTGCGATCTCTCTCAGTTCAGATTCCAAAGAACTGTCTTCACCAACTAGAACAGCTTCCCAAATCAAGATCAATCTTCAAGAATGGCTTACTATCAGAAACTGATAGATCACTTCCAACAAATATCTCGCTCTGTTGAGCCCTCCAAAGAAAAATAAGCTTTCACTATCTGCCGGGTCTGCTGATAGTAGAATCCCAAAGATTACTGAATCATCGAAGAAACAGATCCACACTGCTGCTTCCAAACTTCACTCAAATGATACAGCTAAACCAAAAGATCATCCTTAACCAAAAGCTCCTTGAAAACTCAATACTAACATCCAAATCCTCTAAAACATCCTTGAGACGAGTCCACATCTTCTCAAGAAACTCGACTCAAACCCAACACCATCTAAATCTGGCTCCAAAAAAAAACATCTTCAGAACCATCTACGGATACTGCATCTCATCACACAGCTATTCCTTCTTGAAGTCACCACTTGCTTCTATTAAGCTGACAAACTCAACTCTTGGAAATTCCGCTCACTCGAGAGCAAATCATCCTCACACTACAAGAATATACTCCAATTCTTGGAAAAAGACTTCCTCTGGACTCAAAGAAATCCTTTCTACAATCCACAAAACTTATTCGAGACAGTATATGGTCTACAATCTCGATAAACACCTCTAACCACAACATATAAACCTCAACCAATAGTGGTAGTCGTGTTCCACACACTCCTACCTATCTACCTTTATAGCCTATGTTGGAAAATCCGAACAGATAACCCAACAGATTAGGTAGTTATATAAATATATATTTATATAAAAATAATTACAAGTACGCTCTCTCAAGATAGACACCACTTCAGAGCCTAGGTATTTACTCAACCTGACGCTCCCTAAAGAAAGATTCATTCCAGAGCCTAGGTATTCACTCAACCTAACGCTTCCTAAAGAAAGACAAACTTCAGAGCCTAGGTATTCACTCAACCTAACGCTCTGATACCAGCTGTAGCGACCCGAAATTCCACTACCGGAAAATCGCATCACTAATTAAGAAAGAAAGGGATAGAAGAAGAAAAGAAAGAGAAGAAAGAGAAAACAACACATCAGAATCTCACAGCGGAATGAATGAAATATAATATATGACATATACATAGTATCATTAACATCAGAGTACACAACTATACATCTCAATTTAGACAGTTATAACATTTCTGTCTAATACAATACAAGACATCATACATTAAACAACACAGCGGAAACTCTAATCATATCTACACGCTGAAGCCTCCTGCTCCAAAGCTCCTCCAGAATTCGTCAAGAGATAACCTGAATCACTTGACTACTCATATATAATATGAGTACCCAAGAGTTTAATAAAACAGAAAATAAACACTCGGGTCAGACAGGGGTCTGGTGTGAGTAAACGGTTTAAGATTGCTTAACTTTAGAAAAACCTTTGAAAAGAAAAGGTATCACGTAAGACTTCCCACACATAAACATGGAAAAGTTTTTACCTTACGCTAACCAAAACATTTGATAGGAAATCCAGTGATATTATAATAGTGTCTAGGGTTTTCAAATAAATATGAAATAGCCGAAATTGTTACATTCATTAAATTCCAGCTACTAGCCACAAAAGTGGGTAATACAAACAAAACCGTAGGGTCTCGTAGGGAAAATGGGTTTCCAACAATGGCAGGGCTACTGGGGTACCGCCCGTCACAGTACGTGGCCTAGATCACCGTACCGAGGATTACTCCCTTCATCCCCTGCAACACAAGACCGGCACCGTTCCTTACTGAACAGTCCCGAACAAGACCACCCCGCAGTTGGCTGCAGACCAACTGCCCACACAGCCGAAATATAAAGGGACCTCTAGACAGGGATGTATCTTGCCCTCCAGTGGGCGCGACCCACGAAGCCTTGCTGCACCTCCCCTGTTTTAGCCATTCCCGGTTGATGAGGCTTGAGGCTGCGATTACCTTTATAGGACCAATTATCTTAGAATGCTCATCGTCCGCCTGACGATGTGCTGAAAGCATTCAATCCATACAAGTTCGTTCCGGGTTCGAACGAAACCGAAGGCACTATCTCGTTGCACTCATTTTGGAATCACCCTCAGAGTCAACGACCATAGCCCTTGCACTCTAAAACCACCATCTCGAATCTATAAGCACTATTCCGTCAAACTCATTACGGAATCACCCACAGAGTTATACTGACGTATAGCCCTTACACCTCGAGTCTTCACTTGCTCCATTTGGATTAACGACCTAACGTTTAATTGGAATCGATGTGGTTTTCGGATTCCAAATATGGAAACCCGATCCCGGTCTCATCGAAACCAAACGCCATTTTAATGTCCAAGTTGTACTTAAGGGATTTTAGACAATAGATATTTAGAAAATACCACTTAACATAAATGGATGTATTCACAACACAGATAGATAAGCATCTATTATCACATGCATCTATACATATCACAAAGCAGCATATATGTCAAAATCAGATATAGCATATACATATCATCATCCATCAATCAATGCCATCCAACAACAACCAATATCATTAACTCATTCAATGATACATATATCATCATCCATCAATCAATGCCATCCAACAACAACCAATATCATTAACTCATTCAATGATACATATATCATCCAATCATTAACCATTCATAAACAAGTTTGATTTAAACTTGATTAATTTAATTAATCCTTAAATTAAATTAATCCTTAATAAATCACTTGGATTATCCTCAATCCGACTTCTTATTCATTAATTAATTACAAATTAATTAATTAACATCATTTGATTATCCACTTCAATTAATCTTCCCTGATTAATTATCACTTAATTACTTAAGTAATTATTACTTAATTTCCAAATTAATTAATCATCCTGATTAATTACTTCCAAATTATATTAAGTAATTACCTCTTAATTACTTTCTAAATTAATCAACCTTGATTAATTATTCTCTAATTATTCTGGTAATTATTCCTTAATTATCTTTAATTAATTACACTTGATTAATCATTTTTAATTAATCACATTTGATTAATTACTCTTAATTAATCATACTTAATTAATTACTTTTAATTAATCACCTTTGATTAATTACTTTAATTACATTTAGTAATTTAAAACTTAATTATAAATTAATTATTCTTAAATTATTAATTAACAATTAATTAATTATTTCCATTAATTAATGATTATATCATTAATTAAATTCTATCTTAATTAATTACTTTAACAAGTAATTAAGGACTTAATTAATTACTCTTAATTCTTTAATTAATAAATCACTAACCAAATAATTTAAACCTTTAATCAATTATTAATTAAGTCTTTAATTAATAACTAAAGTGATTAACTCTTAATCACATTTACCTAATTACTTTTCATAAGTAATTATTCTTTACTTAATTACCCTTCTGTAATTACCACTTAATTCCTTTAATTACTTCCCAAGTAATTATATTATATTAATCCATAAGTGATTATTTTAATTAATCACAAGTTAATTACTTAATTAACTATTTAACTAAATCATTTAAAATTAATTAAATGATTCTTAATCTTATTATATTAAAAGATTCTTAATTAAGAAACCTTATCTTAATTAAATCATTTATTCACAATTAAAACTTGATAATTAAAAAAAATGATTTAATTATCTCAATTATCTTTACAAAATTAATTATCTTTAAATAAATCAAAATTCAAACTTACTAAAGATAATCTTTATTTCAATTGATTATCAAATTCTAAATTATTAAACTTAATTTAAATAAAATATAATATTTGGAAATCAATTATAATTTAAACATATTTTAAGATTTGAACTTTTAAATCTTAAAAACCTTTCCAAAGATCTTTGATAAAAATTTAATACAAACTTATTCAAACATTCACTTATTTTATTTTAAAACTTTCATATTAAAATATATAAACCTGTTTGAAATTTTAACCTTAAAACAAATTTAGTTTTATAACTAAAAACTTGTTTTTCTTTTGTTTAAAACTTTAATTATTTACAAAACTCAAAGTCTTTGTTTTCAAACCTTTAAAAACTTAAACTCTTAAAAACTGCAAACCCAACCAACCCTGTACAAAACTCGAGCTACCCCTGAACCTTTCCCCTCGCGTACCCGAGTCTTCCCCACCCACTGCTTCGAGTCTTACCCTCATCATACACGAGATAAACTTCGAGTCTACTCCAACATTCATCTTCCCAAATCCCATTCCCCTGATGCACACGACAGTGCCGTCAACGTGCACACCCACGACCGGCCAACGTTGAACTTCCTCCGGCATCCACCAAGTCACGAATGATCTCGACAATGAAACGCGCAACCCAGCAAACCAAGCCTCGATCAAAATCAAAATTTGCCCCTCCAACCAAAACTGTTCTGAAACCCACATTTCAAATCCTGACCACCGCTGGCCATCCCCCTCACCGGAGTCCATGACACCCCTCCCGTAGCCTCCCCATGTCACCTCGAACCCATAGCCCCACTTGCGACAGTTTACGATTGGATCATGATGCCGAGAGTTCCATCTGAACCACAAAATCAACTACAGGGTGTTAAACCCTACTTCCTCGATCCATCATCATCACACTAAACTAAAAAATTCTAGAAGCATTTTTCTGATGATCACCTACATCCACTTGACCTCCATGTTCAACCACGTTGACATCTTTGCCGTCGTTCGCCTCGATTTGGTCGAAATGCCAAAATCAGTTAAACCCAAAATTCTCACAAAATACTAATCTAAAAATCATGAAACCAGTTTCAAAAATCATGGTTCGGCATCACGAATTCACTTATGTAATTCAAACTTAAAATTTAAATAATAAAATTTTGACCCAATTTGATTTTTACTGTAAATTAAAAAAAAAAAATGAGCTAAACCTTCATTTAAAATCCTATAACTATTTTTAGATGAAAGATTACATGATATCACACATCTTCTATTTACAAAACATAAGCCAATTCAAATTGAACATGAAGTTATTGATTTTGTTATTGAAATCTAAACCTGTTCTTCAAACAGAACACTATACAGGCATTCAAACACATATACCCAGACATGCATCCAATTTATTTCAAGTATTCAGATAATATGAAGATGTTCATTCACAAGAAAAAGTAGAAATCCAAAATTTAAACTGTTTTTAAAATTGTGTTTACTCACTTGAACAATTTGCAGAGGACAGAAAACAGAAATTTCATTTTCCAGGCTCTGAAATTTATTTGCATGCCCATGAATTTCTTGATTCCAGATTGATTCTAGCTCTTGCATGATTGTATTGAAGAAGAGCTTGCATTTGATAAATTTCCAGGTTTACAGTTTTCTGCATTTGTTTCAGAACTTTGTTTTGATTTTATCAGATTTGTATTCATCTTGTTTTTGATTTGGTTTACATGCATTCTTGTTTGAGTTGAAGAAAATATTTCAGCTGAATAATAAAACTTACATTTTATAATTTACAATTAAATCTTAAATTTAATTATTAATGTAGAAGACATTTGTCACTTTATAATTCTATTTAACTTACACATGTCTTAACCCACATTAAAATGTTAACAAGTGTTTTATATGTGTTATAATATTGTTTTATTAATGTTTTTCTTTAAATTTTACTTTATTTTTAATAACTTATTTAAGCCTTATATATATTTATATAATATAAAATGTACATACATATATTTTAATAAGTATTCATTCAAGTAACTTACATTTTAAATTAAATTAAATGTTTATATGTTTGAAATTTCTATTTTTAAAATTAAATCTTATTTAAAAGCTTAAAGTACATATTTATCATAAATAAGGAATTAACTTTGTTATTTTAAATTTAAATCTCAATTATCAATTTAAAGTCATTTAAATCAAATTATCATTTTAAATTTTCAAAACTAAATATATTCAAGTTTGAAAACTATTATTAAATTCAAATTAATGCAATTCCTATTTCAAATATATATATACAAATATATATACACATTTCAAATAGAAACATATTCTAATATTAAATTTGTTAATTTCCAAATTAAATTTTAAAACAAATACCAAATCACAATATATATACATTCATATATATTATAATTTGAATACAAAGTTTATTACATTAAAACTTCTTATTTACCAAAATAAATATTTCAAAATCAAATTATTATCAGCTTTCAAAAGAATTTAATCTTGCCTATTCATATTGCAAAGAAAAATATGAACAGATATTAACAAATTATTATCATTAACCCTTAAAATAGATTTAACTTGTCAATTTATAATGTAAAATGATCAAATCAATTTAATTTTTATCAAAGATTATTAAATTGATATTGCTCAAAATTCCGGGTCGTCACAGTTTATTTAAATAATATTGGATTTATGAAATGAATATTTCAAAACTAAGTAATAATGAAACTAGATTTGAGATATATGAAATTATAAAGTTTAGTATTTGAAATGGGGGATATTAAAGCTTTGAAATATATTAAAAATTGAAAGTTTAATTTGTGGATCAAATCTATATTTGAAATTGATATGATTTGAAATGGTTATTGGGAAATTTAATTGAAACTGATGGTCTGAATTGAATTAAGTTGGAAATTTAAAATTTGGGATTAATTGAATGAATTGTAAAATGTAAAGAATTAAACGAATATCCTATGATTTCAAATGTATGATTTCAAATGTATGATTTTGAAATGTTATGATTTTCAAAGTGTAATTGTTTCAAGTATTTTTGGTTTCGAAAGAGTTATACTTTGAAAATATTATGATTTTGAAATGAATATATGTTTGAAATGTTTTTGGTTTCGAAGTATAAACTATTTTGATTGAATAAATAGTTTTGAAATAAAAATGGTTTTGGTTTCGAAGTATAAACTATTTTGAAAGAAATATGGTTTGAAATGAAATGATTTGATCTTTTTGAAGTATAAACTATTTTGAAATGACCACGGCGTTATAATAATGTTTGGTTGTTAAAGAGACTGGGATCGGAAGTTGTCATACTCTCTGCCAACTCCGAAAAACACTTTAACAACCGTGTACGCGGTGGAGATTCCATAATGAAGTAGGATGGCGGCGACGTTCTTGAGGTATATTACGTGGACCCAACTCCCGTGAGTTGGCATAAGGTGGCTAAAACAGGAGCGGTCTCGGGCCAAGTGAGGTCATTCCTCCGATCAGACACATTCCTTCGATACTATACTCTTACTGGTGATTGATTAGATGGCCATCCTCGGATTTTGATATGGGAGTGTGTTCCGAGGTGGGCGTATGTGGCTGCTGCGTTACCACCAGCCCTTGGTATATCTACCCTGGCATTGCCTTGTGTGCCGTGTCACATACCATACCGAGCCTTTACTACGAGTTTGTTTTTCTCCCGTAGCCCGTGTGGTATCCTCTGACAGTCACCCGGAGTGGAGATGACATGATATTGGATGGACTACTGGGACTATTATGTTTGAATGGTGATATGGGTAGCCCGGAATGCTATTTAAAAGTATGTTTATTTTACGGTAGACATTATTATAATAGCGCAATATTACTACATAGTAAATAGTTTAACGGATCCTTAAAGGATGGGCGATCCCAAGCATTCTTTAAGTTACTGATGCATTTTTGTTACTGTTCACTTGAGTTGATTTACAGTTCATAAGTATTTATGTCCTGACTCGAGTGTATTGTGTTTTGCTTTACGCTCGAGTCAGATTGAGTGAGATAGCATTCAAGATTCACCTTCGGAGTTGGAGCTTTTCTTGAAGATGCAGCCATCTATTTTTCTTTCTGTATCCAGTGATTTTAGTGATGTATTCTGACTTGTACCTGATGTATCTTGTTACTCTTCTGTTGTATCTTGTTTAACTCTGATGTATCTTATTTTTTATATAGTAGCTTCATGAACTACTATCTCTTTTATTTCCGCTGCATTATTATTTACTTTGTGTCTGTGATCTGTGATTATGTATTTACTGTATATTCTGAGATTTGCCAAATTTTATTTACAATGCGGTATTTTGAGCAATTCAAGTCTGACATGTACGGATGCGAATGGTTGAAAATATCGGGTTGTTACACGAGCTGGATGGCAATACGTACTTCCGTATTTGCTTATTATTCTGCTGTGTATCCAGTTGTATGTTATTGATGTTGAACTCTGGTGATGTATGTATAAATAGATATAGTTTTCTTTTGTGTAGAGATCATTGATTATCTATTATATTTTATTCCGCTGCGTTGTTGTTTTCTATCTTCTTCTTCTTCTACCTCTTCTTCTTTAACCCAAATGGTTCGTATTTCTGTTCAACTTGAGTTGATTGATGTAGAATAGTATTGACTCAAGGGGTATGGATTTGCGGGCTGTTACACTTGGTATCAGAGCTTAGGGTGGTGATAACCTTGGCTCTGGTGGGAATTACTCATGAAATAGAGTATGTAGTACTCTAGATTGAGTTTGAGCGTATTAATAGATATGAGCGCGTATTTGTTAGCGTATATAAAATTGTTTTATATTGTGTTGATTTGTCGGTTGAGTGCTTATGGATTCCGGTCGATGTGTGGGACGCCATGTTATCTATAGGAATTTCTAGACTCTTAAACAAGATAAACCGACACAATATATTTTTCAAATAGGATAAATGAAATAATTTTACCCAAAATTATTTTTTGTATATAAAGGAAATGATTTTTCGTAAATTATGATAATTATATATGGTTGCTTGGTTGTTAGAAAGTAATAATATTTAATTATTATCATTATTGTGTGAGAATTGAATAAGAAATTGAAATAATAACCAAAGATGAAGGAATAAATGAATAAATAAATGGGATTTGTAAATGTGATTCATAATTGAATAAGGTATTGAAACATAATTAAAAACTAAGAAACAAATTCATATACAAATGAAATTTTAAATGTAAACTATAAATATGAAATATAGTGTGTGTAACATCCTCGAATTTTTAATATGTTTAATTTGATAATTAATTTAATTTTTGGAATCAAATTGTGAATAAATGAGAATTTTTTCAAATTTGATCAGATATTTGTATATAAAATTTATTTTAAATTGAATTATGAGATCTAAAAATTCAAAAATAAATATTTTGAATAATATATTAATTTTAAATCTAATTGCAAATTAAATTGAGAATTTCCCTAAACAGATAAAAATGTATTTTTGTATATGTAAATAGATGTAAATGAATGTGATATTTCAAAGTTAAATAGGGTATTTATTGTAAATAGAAATTTTAATTTGGAAATTTAATAATTATATTAGAAATAATTTTTTTTCTAATATTAATATGTGTATATGAATATATGGTATAATAAATAAATTAGATTTAAAAAGCTTTATTAATTAAGAATTATATATGTATAATTATTTATAAATTGTTTTCAATTCATTTTCCTTTGTAAATTATATAATTTAAATGAAGGCTTTAAAACTTACATCTATAGGTATGTTTCTTTTGAAAATTAATACATGAATTAGAATTGGGTAGTAAAATATAAACAAGATTTAATAGTTAGTTTTATATGTACATAAATATTCAAGCTTTGACATGAAAATATTTTAAAAAATATATATATTTAAAACTACATGACATATATGTGTAAATATAAAATAGATAAACATGTTTTATAAATTGAAATCAAACAAGATTTAAAAACAAAATTTGTAAATAAATTTTAAACTAATTTGAATAAAGCTCTTAAATAAAATTTGATGGGTATTTGACAAATGTAAGTTATATAGAAACATATATTAACAAGTGTTAAAATAAATGTATATGTGTTGGTAATGACAACAAATGGCATTCAAATTTATTTTCTTTTAAATTAAAATGTAAATTAACATTTAAAAAAAGAAAGAAAAGAAAACAGGCCTATTTTCTTTCATGAGAAAAATTTAATCAAAATGCTTAAGATCAAATGAAAACCTGAATACTTCCTCAAGCAAGCTGATTGAAACATGAAAAAACTAAAACCTGAAAAGGGATTCAAGTAAGCAAGTTTAAAATATGAAGCATGTTGAAAACATGATTCACAAGCAATTCAACAAAATCAAGCAAACTAATAACATCGAGGACAAAGATTAAGGCCATTCATTTCAAATCTGGAACAAGCAATAGCTTGAGGTAACTCAAACTTCAACAATGCTGGCTTCTCTACTTTTTTCAGTTTCAGTTCTTTGTTCAGACATACCAAGGCGAGCAGATTTGACACTATTATATCTTTTAAATGTTTAGATTGTATACATTCCTGTGTGATTGTATGAATATCCTTGCATATATGTGTATCTATATGGGTAAATTGATATATGCAAATGTCTATGTTTCTGAGGACATATATATATATATGTCTTCTCTGTTCAAACAACAAGCTTTAAACTCTTAGATAAACCAAAATCTTCTAAATAAATCAATTTCAGAACTTGATTTCTGTAGAGAAAATGATTGTAAGAGTATGTGTCTAATTTTAAAAATAATTCCAAGAAAATTTCTTATGTAATTAAATGCAAAAATTGAAAAATACAGTGAAACTTAAAATCTTGTCAAATTCAAGTATCATGGATTCGAATTTCGTTTACATCACCTTACTTGATTTCAAAAAACATGAATTTTAATAGCAAAATCATAGTTTTTCGTTTGGTAAATTGTGGGAAATTTTGAGATGAACGGGACTTGCATTTGCGGAAATCTATGGCGATAGGAGGATCTGGGTTCATCATGCTTGGAGCTGGAGATAAAGGGAAGGTAGGGGATCATCAGAAAAATACTAGTATAAATTCCAGGCTGTCATGGTAGCTATGCGAGGTAGAATTAGGGTTTGATGTATGATTTTAGTCGTGGGGGTTCTCGAGGTTATTGCGACATGGGTGATTGATCGGAGTTGATCGGTCAAGGGGGGAAAGGAGGAGGAGGCATTGGCAAGGGTCTGGACAAAGCATCATGGTCGCAGCCTACCGAAGATGGTCGAATGGGAGGTTTTTCCGACGATCTATGATTCCAGTTTTTGTTCAACTTGCTCAATATTTGAATTCATCGTCGTTAATGGGAGTTGGGTGGTCGTAGTAATGGTAGGGATCATCGATGACTTGTTGAGGATCAGGGCAGTGATCGGAGACTCTGTGCACGTGCACGTGGGGGAGACGCATTTCTGTTGTATTCGAAAATTGGGAGAAGAAGAAGGATGCTCAGGTTCGAACTCGAAGAGAATCGCGTGATAACTCGAGGATTCGTGGATTTGCTCGAAGCATACTGGGCCGCGCATGGCTCGAAGTCGTACTCGAAGGAATGTTCAATCGTGACTCGGGTTTTAATATGTTGAGTTACCTAGTTGTAAAGAAAGAAAGTAAGCAGGTTTTATTAAAAGCAAGAAAAAAATTTGAAGTTTTAAACTCAAAGAAAAGATACAAGGTTTAAAATGGTTAACAAGTTTGAACATGTTTTGTGGATTTAAGTTATTTTTAATTGTTTTTTTTAAAGGTTGTTATAAATTAGAGTAATTATGCAGTTGAATTAATAATTTTTCAAAATTTAAAAGAAATAGTAACCAAATTCCTAGACAAAGTTTCAAATGATTTTAAAAGATTGAATTTTGAAATGTTCAAAATTATTTTGGGTTTTAAGTAATCATATTAGGATAATAAATAAATGTAATTAATTTAAAGGTGATCGATTAATCTAATATTAAGAGTTAATTACTTTAAAGAGTAGCTAATTAATGTGGTTTATTAATTATAGTAATTAATTAGGAAATAATTAAATAAATAAAAGTAATTAAGATTTAATTAAATTACAATTAAGGGTTTATTAATTAAAGTAATTAAGTAAGGAATGATTAATAAATAGAAGTAATTAAGATTTAATTAATTACAATTAATAGTTAATTAATTAAGATAATTAATTAAAGAAATGATTAATTAATATCAATTGTAGTTAATGATAATTAATCATGGATTAAAGATTATTAATAAAAGTAATTAAGGGATGATTATTAATTAAGGATTAATTAATTAAATCTTTGTAATTAATTAAGGATAATTATTCTAAGGATTATTATTAATTAAAGGTTATTTAATAATAAATTAAAAGACAATTAATAATAATGGTTTGTAATCAGTTAATTATGAGTTAACCATAATTATAAATTTATCCATTGGTAATGATCTGGTTTAAAATTAATCAGATGACTTGATGATTATACTTATGAATGTATGGATAGTATGGAATGCTATGAATTGCTTTGTTGTGTAATGCTTTGTGATTTGAATTGTTTAAATTCAAGCTGTGATGGATGTAAATTATTTGTTCATAATGCATTCATATTTTTCCATCTGTGATCCTTTGTATATCGATAAGTGTTATAGGATATACCGCTTATCGATATTGTTATAATTGAATCTGTGGTGTGATTGATGTTGTTGCACCATTGTGTAAAACCCCTAGACTACACTATACACACACAAATATGGATTGCACGTGGAAATTGGTTAAGTCACAGATTTTTCAAATAATTTTAAAAATTGAATTTTTAAATCCAGATGGTTTTGGAAATGGATTGGGTTTAAAGCGAAAACTTTTGAAAAGGTGTTTTAAAGTTATTTTGAACAACTTAATGAATATTTGAAATTTGAATAATTTGATTTAAATTTGAATTCAATAATTTGAGATTGAATTCTATGATTTGAAAACTATGGTTTAAAAAGGTTATTCAACTTATAAATGGGTTTATATGGGTTTTTAAACCATTTTAAAATATGGTTTTGAGAATTTGAATTTAACCCAAGTTTACATTTGAAAGGCCTTAACTTGTGGAATTATAATCGGGTTTTCTGAAACGGAAAACAAGTGGTTTCATATAATAATAGCTTTTATATAAGGAAAGAATCTCCCAATTATGATGAAAAGATTTCATGTTTGGAATGGAATGGTTTTGAAAGCTATAATTGAATTTTGTGAAAGATAGTTGAACCCTAATTTGAAATTGAAGAGGATTTTAAATGATGTATCTTTTATATATAAAAGATTTGAAAACGAGAATTGTTTTGAAAGGTATGAATGAATCTTTGAAAATTGTTTTGAAAGCTATGAAATGAGTCTTTGATTTAAAGACTGGATGGGTTAATTCAATTTGAAATGGAATTGTTTTGGAAGGCTGGAAATGAATCTTTGTTAAAGATTGGTGATCCTTGTTTTAAATTAAAAGGCTCTTAAAAGATAAATCTTATGTTTTAAAGATTTAAGTGTGGGAATTGTTTAAACCATTGAAGGTTTTTAAAAATGAACCTTTTTGTTTAATAGATTGGAAATGGTAATTTGTTTTAACCATTTGGATGAAAAGTTTTGGATTTTAAGTTGTGACTTAACTGAGATCCCATATCCATATTGTGATGCCCCACCTCTATACCCACGCTAGACAAGAACATTACTGAATGCTGTCAACTAGCACGGAGAATAAGGCTGTTGAGGAGCGACCATCTGTATAATTGCTTTGTGCGAGTACCGATATACCGGATAAAAATATAACTTTTCATCTCAAGAGGAAATCCGACATATCGACACAAACTCAAAGCTACTACACAGTGGCTATAATTTCTTCGGAAACAAATATAGAAATAAATATAACATAAAACAGTCATAGACAATTCATATCACAAAGGCGGAAATAAATATGAATATTACACATGAAAGTGTACATCAGAGTAGTGGTCTAAAAAGATCCACATATCACAAAAGAAATAGTTACATGAACTACACAAAAGAATAAGTATACATTATGGAGTCTATCTCTCAAATGTATACAACAAAAACTACTAATCTAAGTAGTTAGCCAAAAGTCAGAGGGATCAATCCCAAGAGAGAAGTCAAGCAGAAGCACCTGTAACATCTCGGTCTGACCCGAGTATTATTTAATAAGAAAATAATAAACGGATCAGTCTAGCTATAAATATCAGATGAAGTGATATATAATAAGAGATATGACATAAACATATAATAATCACAATGCCAAGCTGTGATAAATAAGTAAACTGGAAATCAACAAGAGATTAATCAATATCACAATAATCTACTCAAGATAAAAAGGAATGTCATACTCCTAATTTCATTCACCAAGCCACAATAGATGACACATATATCAATGCCCATCGTAAAAGTTGGTGAAACATAAATTCCAGAATTCAACACACGAGATCCATAAATCACAATAAAAAAGAACAACGACGTCGTACAGCGGGACATCCGATGAATCAAATCACAATAAAAAGGATGGCCAATCCCCAAAAGAAACTGGACATCGACACACCTAAAAAGACATGCCCCATGAACAGTCGAACATCGACGCACCTAGAAAGATACGCCCCATGCTCTAGCATCGACGCACCTAGAAAGGTACGACCCATGTATAAAATGAGACGAAACTCAATAAAATGAGGAACAGTCCTCCACATAGACAAAGAGACATCGCACATTGCTAGTCTAAACCACAAAGATGATCGTCATGATCAAAGAGAAGTGTCAATTACAATAAGCTAGTAAATATATGAGCTTAGCTTCATGTCCCATAACCACTAGCTTAACTTAAATATTTACGAACAAATTGTAGATCTCCACTAGAAAATTGTCACAAGAGGTTCAATCGAACAAGTCCAAGAATTAACCGACGAAGTAAACGCAAGCGTTTCATACCACTCGTTTTACTAAGTCGTTTAATTAGATTTCTCATACGAGTGAGGTAAAGGTTTGTATATACTAATAGATTGGAAAACGGTTTTATAAACGAATTTGGTATTAAAATAGTATTGAAATCGTTTGAGGAAAGAGTTTTGATATTTACTACTAGTATAGAAAACCTTTATATTTTTAAAGTGACAAAGCACAAGGGGGATTGTAGAAACAATCAATCACAAAGGACACATTCGAAGATGTGAATAAAAATCCAATGAAATCGATAAAGGATCCATCGAAGTGGATATATCTAAAATTCCCAAAGAAAATAAGTCATCAAAGATGATAATAAATGATGACAATAAATAGGATCATCACGAATTGATTTAAATTGGATATTCAATCCAAAAAGGCAAATTGGACTCAAACAGCAGGTTCAGTCGACTGAACAGAGTTTTCAATCGACTGACCCTGTGCATGGAAATTTTCCAGGTTCAGGAAACTTTCTGTTTCCAGTTTCAGTCGACTGTGCAGAGTTTTTCAGTCGACTGAATCATGCCTGGAAACTCTCGGGTTTCAAGTTCAGTCGACTGAACAGAGTTTTCAGTCGACTGAATCATGCCTGGGGTGTTTTTCAGCCTATTCAAATGAAGAGCAAATTCTTCCAAAATGCAACCGGACGAACATTGGCTCTAAGGGTTTATGCCAATCGGCAACCCGGCCCTATATGCTCCTCGGTGCATCACCAAAAACATGATCAAACATCCATAAAAGGATTTCACACAAATTTGACTTAAAAACCCAAAAATTGGAGTATTCACAAAATCAATCCAAAACAAGAGCAAATGCACATGAAGAAGTGTTAGGAATTCATACCCAACAAACAAAGATAATTATAGTCATAGATGTGAGATAAAAATCTCACCTTTGAACTAAATTTATGAAGATGAAGCTTGAAAGCAAAGAGGAATCAACCACTCTTCAAGTCCAACTCTAGAAGCTTGAGTCTAAGCTAAAAAGAAGAACATTTCCTAAGTTAGGTTTTGGAAATTTCTAAAATTCAAAGAGAGAATGAGTTGGAGAAGAAGAAGAGGAAGCTTACCAATGGGTTCTCATGAACTCTGGAGCAAGGAGATGGATTTGCGAAGCAAGCTAGGGCTTAGGAATTTCTATTTCCCATTCTCTTCCTCCATTTTTGCTTGAGCTAGAGTGTTAAGAAAATAGAAGAGAAGTGAATGAAGAGGAAAGTGTTGGAACTAAGTTAAGTGGCTAATTGGCTCAGCCCAACCAAAGCCCTAAGCGGGAAAAAGTAGCAAAAATCAACTTTCTCCAAACATATCGAAGCTTATACTCAAAAAGGTCGCAAACGACATTTTGAACTCAATGGAGGTGGTCTCGAGTCCTAATTCTACCGTATGCAAAAAGTAGCTTTTCGGACTAAAATCCGACTAACGATAAAATATTTAAATAAAATATTTAAATATAAAATCGATAAATATGCGGGTTGTTACAGACTCCCCTCCTTAAAGAAATTGCGTCCTCGCAATAAGTAAGAAGGAAATATAAGAAGTAACAACCATAGAAGCATATTAACACAAACGAAAATTTTGAAATAGGAAGTTCACCATAAAGTGCACAAAAGAGTTAGTAAGAAATCTGGTGAAACTTCAATTTCCAAAATAACACCGGGCTCAAGAATGAAAACCGGAATCCCTAAGGCATTCCCGTAGATAAAAGACATGGGGAACGTCAAAAATAGCAGAAAATTGAGCCGGTGCAACGGCGTAGTACAAAAACGGTATGCCCGAAAAACTAGAAACTCAAACAATTTGGGACATCAGCGTAGTACAAAAACGGTACGCCCAATGAACCCAAGCAAAGACATCGATGTAGCACAAATGGTACATCCGATGAATCAAATAGCAAAGACATCGATGTAGTACAACGGTACATCCGATGAATCAAAAGCAAAGACATCGATGTAGTACAACGGTACATCCGATGAATCAAATAGCAAAGACATCGATGTAGTACAACGGTACATCCGATGAATCAAAAGCAAAGACATCGATGTAGTATAAACGGTACATCCGATGAATCAAAAGCAAAGACATCGATGTAGTACAACGGTACATCCGAAGAATCAAAAGCAAAGACATCGATGTAGTACAACGGTACATCCGATGAATCAAAAGCAAAGACATCGATGTAGTACAAACGGTACATCCGACGAATCAAAAGCAAAGACATCGATGTAGTACAACGGTACATCCGATGAATCAAAAGCAAAGACATCGATGTAGTACAACGGTACATCCGATGAATCAAAAGCAAAGACATCGATATAGTACAAACGGTACATCCGATGAATCAAATGCAAAGACATCGATGTAGTACAACGGTACATCCGATGAATCAAAAGCAAAGACATCGATGTAGTACAAACGGTACATCCGATGAATCAAAAGCAAAGACATCGATTTAGTACAACGGTACATCCGATGAATCAAAAGCAAAGACATCGATGTAGTACAAACGGTACATCCGATGAATCAAAAGCAAAGACATCGATGTAGTACAATGGTACATCCGATGAATCAAAAGCAAATACATCGATGTAGTACAAACGGTACATCCGATGAATCAAAAGCAAAGACATCGATGTAGTACAACGGTACATCCGATGAATCAAAAGCAAAGACATCGATGTAGTACAAACGGTACATCCGATGAATCAAAAGCAAAGACATCGATTTAGTACAACGGTACATCCGATGAATCAAAAGCAAAGACATCGATGTAGTACAAACGGTACATCCGATGAATCAAAAGCAAAGACATCGATGTAGTACAAACGGTACATCCGATGAATCAAAAGAAAAGACATGGATGTAGTACAAACGGTACATCCGATGAATCAAAAGCAAAGACATCGATGTAGTACAACGGTACATCCGATGAATCAAAAGCAAAGACATCGATGTAGTACAACGGTACATCCGATGAATCAAAAGCAAAGACATCGATGTAGTACAAACGGTACATCCGATGAATCAAAAGCAAAGACATCAATGTAGTACAACGGTACATCCGATGAATCAAAAGCAAAGACATCGATGTAGTACAAACGGTACATCCGATGAATCAAAAGCAAAGACATCGATGTAGTACAACGGTACATCCGATGAATCAAAAGCAAAGACATCGATGTAGTACAACGGTACATCCGATGAATCAAAAGCAAAGACATCGATGTAGTACAAACGGTACATCCGATGAATCAAAAGCAAAGACATCGATGTAGTACAAACGGTACATCCGATGAATCAAAAGCAAAGACATCGATGTAGTACAACGGTACATCCGATGAATCAAAAGAAAATACATCGATGTAGTACAACTGTACATCCGATGAATCAAAAGGAAAGACATCGATGTAGTACAAACGGTACATCCGATGAATCAAAAGCAAAGACATCGATGTAGTACAACGGTACATCCGATGAATCAAAAGGAAAGACATCGATGTTGTACAAATGGTACATCCGATGAATCAAAAGCAAAGACATCGATGTAGTACAAACGGTACATCCGATGAATCAAAAGCAAAGACATCGATGTAGTACAACGGTACATCCGATGAATCAAAAGCAAAGACATTGATGTAGTACAAACGGTACATCCGATGAATCCAAAGCAAAGACATCGATGTAGTACAAACGGTACATCCAGTGAATCAAAAGTCAAATAATTCGGAACACCGACGTAGTACAAAGACGGTACGTCCAATGAACCGAAGCCCGAATGATTTCGAAACACCGACGTAGTACAAAAATGGTACGTCCAATGAACCGAAGCCCGAATGATTTCGGAACACCGACGTAGTACAAAAACGGTACGTCCAATGAACCGAACCAATAAAAGAACATCAGACGCAAGTTCATAAAAAAAATGAGGTGAAACTCAATAAAACGAAGTACGTCAAAACGCCCGATGAACATGATAAAAAGATAATTTCATTCGGTCATCAACAAAGAAACAACCCCTTGTTGCTTACGACTAAACGCATTGGCAACACGATTTCCCCTTCGGGAATAAAAAGAATATCAAGATCATAGGAAGCTAGGAACTCGAGTCAACAAGCAGTTCCTTAAGAGAACATAAATATTCTAAAGATTTATGATCGAGGTAGAGAACAAATTTCTCATCCAAATATGATGATGCCAAATTCCAAAAGCAAAAACATTAGCCGAGAGCACTAGATCATGAGTGGCATATCTAGTCTCGATAAGCTATAAAGATTTAGAAGCACAAGTGATAGCACGTTTTCCTTTGCAAGAGAATGGCATTCCAAACCAATAGGTACAAATAGCAAAGTCTTGGTTCCCCTTCAGGAATCACAAGAAGGAATAAGAGTATCGAAAAGAAAGAACTTCTTTTAAAATAATTCTCTTCTCCGAAAAGTTAAAACTTTCAAAATTACATTTTTACAAGTCAATATATCGTGTCTGATTGTCACATCAAAGCGTTTAGGAAATTCCTATCGATAACGTTGATCAAGCGCATCGACCAAAATTCTTAAAGCACTCGACGGGCAATACAATCACAAAATCATCTTTTATAGGATAAATAAATCTCGTAAAAAGTTTTAAGAATATTCTTTGTTCGTTTCAAGAACAAAATCAAATTGCACTTATAATTAAATCTTGTGAAAAAGATTTGCAAAATTTTAAATTTCTATTTTCATCCAAAATCAATAAATAAAAGAATGGTCTCATCGAAATATTCATAGAATATTCGATTTATAAAATGGATGAAATAAGTTGGACAAATTGAATGACAAAATAAGCCATTCATAAGAATCATAACGAGTGCAGAATGCGGTTAATTTCCGCAACTTGTAGCAAACGAAAACCGGTGGTAAAGTCAAACTGAAAAGACCTTAACACCACACAAAAGATTTCTTAGGTGATAATCCTAAGACAAACTCAAAAATACCGGAAAATTTCTCAAACTACATGAATGAGAGAAATAACACTTTCCTTATAAGTGGGCTTAAGGAATAAAATGATTCCACCAAATTGGAATCGAAATCACAAAGGAAAAATAGAAATCTGCTTAACAGATTGAAAATGTCGAGGATGAATAGTCCACACGGGACAAAGGATATGGCCTCATAATAATTAAGCCAATCCGTACAAAAGTAAATTTCGAAGCCAAAGTAAAAATATCGGCTCGGAAAGAAAAGTCACATAAAACAATCTCGACATCTAAACAAAAGCAAATTGAGTGTTGCGGATCTACCATCCGGATTCACAATCCTCAAAGAAGTCATCAAGCCCAAAATATTCAAAGAAAAAGAAATAACAATTCCTTTTTGATATAAAATAGTGAGATGGAAACTATATCAAAAAGAACATGAACAAGATAATCACAAAGCAAATGTCATCAAGGATTGAATGAAAAATACCTTGACCAAGAGAAGAGTTGCCAGGGGCTTGCACAATATTTAGCTTTCTCATGTCCTTATTCAAAAGTTTGGGACATGCAGATAAAAGATGACCCGGTTTCTTGCAATAGCGACAAGAATGGGGTTTTGGACACATATTCGCATAGTGTTCCTTAGAATTACAATTGTAGCATCCTCCACGATCAGAGATTGGAGTCTCTGCTACAAAAGTAGTTTGCTTCACTCTCTTATTGGGATTAAGGCTCTTGAACTTAATATGCCTCTTCTTGGAAGTCCCAATATCACAAACACTTCCTTTACCAATCTCTCCATGAAGAAGAGTAACATCCACAAGCTGATTGAAAGAAACTTCAAGTTTCAAAGGTAGAACCATTTCGGGGTTCTTACTCAAAGCATAGATAAACTCTTGATTCTTTACGAGATCCAAAAGTTGTTGAGCAGACATAAATACTCCATCCTGGGTAGTAGCACTAGATTGACCGACGCTGGGACGGCCTGGTCTAACCATTTCTCTTCTTTAAGAAAGAAAGAAAGAAGAGGAAAAAGTTATTCTCAAAATGAATATCAAGCAATCTTGATAGATAAAACAAGGAATCATAAAAGAAAGTAGGATAGAACGGTACGAAGACCCGAATAAAATCCTAAAGCACGACTCCTAAGATGGACTTAGGACGATGATCCTTGTTATAATATTCCATATTGTTTCGAAGTTTGGCTCCGATACCAAGCTGTGACGCCCCACCTCTATACCCACGCCAGACAAGAACATTACTGAATGATGTCAACTAGCACGGAGAATAAGGCTGTTGAGGAGCGACCATCTGTATAATTGCTTTGTGCGAGTACCGATATACCGGATAAAAATATAACTTTTCATCTCAAGAGGAAATCCGACATACCGACACAAACTCAAAGCTACTACACAGTGGCTATAATTTCTTCGGAAACAAATATAGAAATAAACATAACATAAATCAGTCACAGACAATTCATATCACAAAGGCGGAAATAGATATGAATATTACACATGAATGTGTACATCAGAGTAGTGGTCTAAAAAGATCCACATATCACAAAAGAAATAGTTACATGAACTACACAAAAGAATAAGTATACATTATGGAGTCTATCTCTCAAATGTATACAACAAAAACTACTAATCTAAGTAGTTAGCCAAAAGTCAGAGGGATCAATCCCAAGAGAGAAGTCAAGCAGAAGCACCTGTAACATCTCGGTCTGACCCGAGTATTATTTAATAAGAAAATAATAAACGGATCAGTCTAGCTATAAATATCAGATGAAGTGATATATAATAGGAGATATGACATAAACATATAATAATCACAATGCCAAGCTGTGAGAAATAAGTAAATTGGAAATCAACAAGAGATTAATCAATATCACAATAATCTACTCACGATAAAAAGGAATGTCATACTCCTAATTTCATTCACCAAGCCACAATAGATGACACATATATCAATGCCCATCGTAAAAGTTGGTGAAACATAAATTCCAGAATTCAACACACGAGATCCAGAAATCACAATAAAAAGGAACAACGACGTCGTACAGCGGGACATCCGATGAACCAAATCACAATAAAAAGGATGGCCAATCCCCAAAGAAACTGGACTTCGACACACCTAAAAAGACATGCCCCATGAACAGTCGAACATCCATGCACCTAGAAAGATACGCCCCATGCTCTAGCATCGACGCACCTAGAAAGGTACGACCCATGTATAAAATGAGACGAAACTCAATAAAATGAGGAACAGTCCTCCACATAGACTAAGAGACATCGCACATTGCTAGTCTAAACCACAAAGATGATCGTCATGATCAAAGAGAAGTGTCAATTACAATAAGCTAGTAAATATATGAGCTTAGCTTCATGTCCCATAACCACTAGCTTAACTTAAATATTTACGAACAAATTGTAGATCTCCACTAGAAAATTGTCACAAGAGGTTCAATCGAACAAGTCCAAGAATTAACCGACGAAGTAAACCCAAGCGTTTCATACCACTCGTTTTACTAAGTCGTTTAATTAGATTTCTCATACGAGTGAGGTAAAGGTTTGTATATACTAATAGATTGGAAAACGGTTTTATAAACGAATTTGGTATTAAAATAGTATTGAAATCGTTTGAGGAAAGAGTTTTGATGTTTACTACTAGTATAGAAAACCTTTATATTTTTAAAGTGACAAAGCACAAGGGGGATTGTAGAAACAATCAATCACAAAGGACACATTCGAAGATGTGAATAAAAATCCAATGAAATCGATAAAGGATCCATCGAAGTGGATATATCTAAAATTCCCAAAGAAAATAAGTCATCAAAGATGATAATAAATGATGACAATAAATAGGATCATCACGAATCGATTTAAATTGGATATTCAATCCAAAAAGGCAAATTGGACTCAAACAGCAGGTTCAGTCGACTGAACAGAGTTTTCAGTCGACTGACCCTGTGCCTGGAAATTTTCCAGGTTCAGGAAACTTTCTGTTTCCAGTTTCAGTCGACTGTGCAGAATTTTTCAGTCGACTGAATCATGCCTGGAAACTCTCGGGTTTCAAGTTCAGTCGACTGAACAGAGTTTTCAGTCGACTGAATCATGTCTGGGTTGTTTTTCAGCCTATTCAAATGAAGAGCAAATTCTTCCAAAATGCAACCGGACGAACATTGGCTCTAAGGGTTTATGCCAATCGGCAACCCGGCCCTATATGCTCCTCGGTGCATCACCAAAAACATGATCAAACATCCATAAAAGGATTTCACACAAATTTGACTTAAAAACCCAAAAATTGGAGTATTCACAAAATCAATCCAAAACAAGAGCAAATGCACATGAAGAAGTGTTAGGAATTCATACCCAACAAACAAAGATAATTATAGTCATAGATGTGAGATAAAAATCTCACCTTTTAACTAAATTTATGAAGACGAAGCTTGAAAGCAAAGAGGAATCAACCACTCTTCAAGTCCAACTCTAGAAGCTTGAGTCTAAGCTAAAAAGAAGAACATTTCCTAAGTTAGATTTTGGAAATTTCTAAAATTCAAAGAGAGAATGAGTTGGAGATGAAGAAGAGGAAGCTTACCAATGGGTTCTCATGAACTCTGGAGCAAGGAGATGGATTTGCAAAGCAAGCTAGGGCTTAGGAATTTCTATTTCCCATTCTCTTCCTCCATTTTTGCTTGAGCTACAGTGTTAAGAAAATAGAAGAGAAGTGAATGAAGAGGAGAGCGTTGGAACTGAGTTAAGTGGCTAATTGGCTCAGCCCAACCAATGCCCTAAGCGGGAAAAAGTAGCAAAAATCAACTTTCTCCAAACATATCGAAGCTTATACTCAAAAAGGTCGCAAACGACATTTTGAACTCAATGGAGGTGGTCTCGAGTCCTAATTCTACCGTATGCAAAAAGTAGCTTTTCGGACTAAAATCCGAGTAACGATAAAATATTTAAATAAAATATTTAAATATAAAATCGATAAATATGCGGGTTGTTACACATATGTTTTTAAATATTGCGCTCATTATTCGGTTTAGCCGGGAGAGGAATTTTGTGTCATATAACCCATTCTGAATAATGATACGATGTTATGGATAACAATTGAAGACCGATGGTGAAGACCAGATATTTTCGAAAATGAAAGGATTTCTTGTCGAATGTCTCTACATTGGCTGATCCTCGGTGTAGAGATTTGAGCACTCATTGTGATGGGGAGTCCGGACGTGATTAGGATTTATCCGGATTTGCAAGATCTTCTTTATGAAGTGCCTTCGGTTCTGTTCGAACCCGAAACAGACTTGTATGGATGTGTGTCTGACGTTACACTTTGAGATGTAAAGCTGGTATCTATCAAATACATTTCTGTTTGGTGGAGGAGATTTATTCTCTTAGCTTAACACCCTTCTCTGAGACGTACGAGCTCAGAGGTTATGTAGTTGATGGTTACTAGTGATACATTCTCAATTTGGTAATGTGGCATACGAAGTGCTGCTGATCATTTGTTGATCAAAGCAACGCTTTGTGAAAAGTGTAGCTTTGTGGACGAGACTGCATCAGGACCTCACACCCCGGAAATGGTAGAAACAGGAAAGATGCGGCAAGGTTTCAGGGGTCGCGCCCCTAGGGTATGTCCATTTCTTCTGGATAGAGGTGATATCATGGTATGGAGCCCAGATATTTAACCTATGTGGTTACTGCAAATACATTACTTTGTGGTTGTTGGTATCGAGCACTCGGATAAAGGTTGGTTACTACCGGGAATGGAATATCTTAGGTGATACTCCCGGGAAGGGGGTACACCGGCCTTGTGTTGGCAGAGAACAGAGGGATGGTTCTTGGGGCGTCCCTCCAGAGGCGTACCCATGTGGCAATGGGAAGTTCCTTGGCCTGACCATTTGATGGAAATCCATTTATCCAATACGCGGCTTGTACGGTTTTAGTTGTATAACCTGCCATCTACTTATGGTGGCGCCCCACTGTTTGGATGGTAGCTACAGTAGGCATAGTTTGGAATGTCTATGCTGGCTAAGATTAATATTATACTTTCGAAATGTTTTCCACTATGCACTAATAATAATATCAAAATGGTTTTCGCGTATCAAGCATGTTTGACTATCATAAGGAGAAATCTCCTCCAATTCTGCGTTTGCATGGTATGTGTGGCAGGAGGCCTTATGGTTGTTTCATTTTTCAGAAAGCATTGTGGATTTCAAATTTATATTCTTTTGTTGTTTTTTAAAGATAAACTGTTTTTGTTTGCTCATACCTGTCCCATGACTGACCCAGAGTTTATTGTTCCATTCCTAAACTCTAGGTGCCCACAATTTTCCACACGGGCACTCTAGAGTTGGGTTTTTCAGATAGTAGATATCGATTCGGTAGATTTAGATTTCTCATTGGTATTCTTTGGAGATCTTAGATATTGGAGTCTTTGGATTAATGGACAAGACTTGCTTAGCTTGGTGAAAACTTGATGGTGGTTCGAGCTAGTGATTTGGAGTTTTTGGCATTGAGCATTGGATTGGAATTGTAGTCTGATCATTGGAGTATCTCTTTTGCTATTCGTTTTCTGCTATTCGTTTTCCGCTATTCTTTATTATCTCTGATAGTTTTGCTATGTATCGTATCCTTCATTGATATCATTGGATATTGTATTCATTCGGAATTGTATATGATATTTATTTCCTTTCTTTCGCTGTGTTGTTATACTTAATTGTGTTATAAGCTACGGCACGATTCGAATTTCAACGATTGAATTACGGCATTCAGGTACAAGTGGAGTACGGATGTCAATTTTCAAACGTTGTAATTTGGACCGTGACAATTTGGTATCAGGGCCGAAGTTTGAAACTTTAGCTCAGGAGTATAACACATTAAGTAACTCATTAGAGATGGGGTGAAGTATACCCTAGGTTGAGTATATCCCTAAGATATCTGTTCGTATGCCTCAGTAAATTCTCTTACTATTCACTGATGGTAAGTATGAGTGTAAGATGAGGACGAGATAGGGAACATGGGTGTATGACCACAAATGGTCAGTACCCTGCAATAGCGGAGACAAATTTTCTCTATCAATCTCCTTTGATTCGTCTTCTCAATTCTTTGATGATTCTTGGCAGCTCCAGGAAAAAGCTTTGATATATTTGCATGGGAACAAACTCCAGATGGGTCAGAATTGTTTGTTCGGATGAATTGTTTGCTTTGGTTGCTATGGCTGATAGGTATATTTTGGTTGTTTAAACTAAAAGTTTTTGGATTGTATCCATATATCTATTTATTCTGTTGGATCAAAGTATATTCTACGAGTGATTAGTTATCCTTTGAACTAATTAATACCTCTGTATATTCGTAGACCTGATGACCCGAGTATCTTGATTCGTTCTTGTATCCATTATGGATATTCTGATTTGGGAAGCCAAATGTAGAACAAATATTCAGTTTGATCTGGTAATTCATCTCTCTATATTCTTTTGTTGTCTCCCTGCTTACAAATTTCGAGGATGAAATTTTCTAACGGGGGGAAATTTGTAACATCCCCAAATTTTGAATAAGTTTAATTTGATAACTAATTTAATTTTTGGAATCAAATTGTGAATAAATGAGAATTTTTCCAAATTTAATTAGATATTTGTATAAAATTTATTTTAAATTGAATTGTGAGATTTAAAAATTCGAAAATAAATATTTTGAATAATAATTATAAATCTAATTGTGAATTAAATTGAGAATTTCCATAAACAAATAAAAATGTATTTTTGTATAAATGAATGTGATATTTCAAAGTTAAATAAGGTATGTATTGTAAATAGAAATTTTAATTTGGAAATTTAATAATTATATTGGAAACAAAATTTGTTTTCTAATTTTAATATGTGTATATGAATATATGATATAGTAAATAAATTAGGTTTAAAAAGCTTTATTAATTAAGAATTATATATGTACGATTATTTATAAATTGTTTTCAATTCATTTTCCTTTATAAATTATATAATTTCAAATGAAGGCTTTAAAACTTACATATATAGGTATGTATCTTTTGAAAATTAATACATGAATTAGAATTGGGTTGTAAAATATAAAAAGATTTAATAGCTAGTTTTATATGTACATAAATATTCAAGCTTTAACATGAAAATATATTTTTTAAATATATTTAAAACTACATAACATATATGTGCAAATATAAAATGGATAAACATGTTTTATAAATTGAAATCAAACAAGGTTTAAAAACAAAATTTGTAAATAAATTTTAAATTAATTTGAATAAAGGACTTAAATAAAATTTGATGGGTATTTGACAAATGTAAGTTATATAGAAACATATATTAACAAGTGTTAAAAATAAATGTACATGTGTTGGTAATGACAACAAGTGGCATTCAAATTTATTTTCTTTTAAATTAAAATGTAAAATAACATATAAAAAAAACAGACCTATTTTCTTTCATGAGAAAAATTTAATCAAAATGCTTAAGATCAAATGAAAACCTGAATACTTCCTCAAGCAAGCTGATTAAAACATGAACAAACTAAAACCTGAAAAGGGATTCAAGTAAGCAAGTTTAAAATCTGAAGCATGCTGAAAACCTGATTCACAAGCAATTCAACAAGATCAAGCAAACTAATAACATCGAGGACAAAGATTAAGGCCATTCATTTCAAATCTGGAACAAGCAATAGCTTGAGGCAACTCGAACTACAACAATGCTGGCTTCTCTACTTTTTTCAATTTCAGTTCTTTGTTCAGACATACCAAGGTGAGCAAATTTGACACTATTATATCTTTTAAATGTTTAGATTGTATACATGCATTTGTGATTGTAAGAATATCCTTGCATATATGTGTTTCTATATGGTTAAATTGATATATGCAAATGTCTGTGTTTCTGAAGGCATATATACGTCTTCTCTGTTCAAACAACAGGCTCTAAACTCTTAGATAAACCCAGATCTTTTAAATAAATCAATTTTAGAACTTGGTTTCTGAAGAGAAAATGATTGTAAGAGTATATGTCAAATTTTAAAAATAACTCCAAGAAAATTTCTTAAGTAATTAAATTTAAAAATTGAAAAATACAGTGAAACTTAAAATCTTGTCAAATTCAAGTATCATGGATTCGAATTTCGTTTACATCACCTTACTTGATTTCAAAAAACATGAATTTTAAAAGCAAAATCACAGTTTTTCGTTTGGTAAATTGTGGGAAATTTTGAGTTGAACGGGATTTGCATTTGCGACAATCTATGGCGACTAGCGGATCTGGGTTCATCGTGCTTGGAGCTAGAGATAAAGGGAAGGTATGGGATCATCAGTAAAATACTTGTATAAATTCCAGGTTGCCATGGTATCTATGCGAGGTTGAATTAGGGTTTGATGTCGAATTTTAGTCGTGGGGTTTCTCGAGGTTATTGCGACATGGGTGATTGATCGGAGTTGATGAGTCAAGGGGGGAAAGAAGGAGGAGGCGTTGGCGAGGGTCTGGACAAAGCAGCGTGGTCACAGCCTACCGAAGATGGTCGAATGGGAGGTTTTTCCGACGATCTATGATTCCAGTTTTTGTTCAACATGCTTAAAATTTGAATTCATCGTCGTTAATGGGAGTTGGGTGGTCGTAGCTATGGTAGGGATCATCGACGACTTGTCGAGGATCAGGGCAGTGATCGGAGGTGATCGGAGACTTTGTGCACGTGCACGTGGGGAAGATGCATTTCTGTTGTATTCAAAAATTGGGAGAAGAAGAAGGATGCTCAGGTTCGAACTCGAAAAGAATCGCGTGATAACTCGGGGAATTCGTGGATTTGCTCAACGCATACTGGGTCGCGCATGGCTTAAAGTCGTACTCGAAGGAATGTTCAATCGTGGCTCGGGTTTTAATATGTTGAGTTACTTGGTTGTAAAGAAAGAAAGTAAGCAGGTTTTATTAAAAGCAAGAAAAAATTCAAAATTTCAAACTCCAAGAAAAGACACAAGGTTTAAAATGGTTAACAAGTTTGAACAAATTTTGAGGATTTAAATTATTTTTAACTGTTTTTTTAAAGGTAGTTATAATTAGAGTAATTGTGTAGTTGAATTAATAAGTTTTCAAAATTTAAAAGAAATAGTAACCAAATTCCTAGACAAAGTTTCAAACGATTTTAAAAGATTGAATTTTGAAATGTTCAAAATTATTTTGGGTTTTGAGTAATCATATTAGGATAATAATTAAATGTAATTAATTTAAAGGTGATCAATTAATCAAATATTAAGAGTTAATTACGTTAAAGAATAGCTAATTAATGTGGTTTATTAATTATAGTAATTAATTAGGAAATAATTAAATAAATAAAAGTAATTAAGATTTAACTAAATTAAAATTAAGGGTTTATTAATTAAAGTAATTAAGTAAGGAATAATTAATAAATAGAAGTAATTAAGAATTAATTAATTATAATTAATAGTTAATTAATTAAGATAATTAATTAAAGAAATGATTAATTAATATCAATTGTAGTTAATGATAATTAATCATTGATTAAAGAATATTAATGAAAGTAATTAGGGGAAGATTATTAATTAAGTATTAATTAATTAAATCTTTGTAATTAATTAAGGATAATTAATCTAAGGATTATTATCAATTAAAGGTTAATTAATAATAATGGTTTGTATTCAGTTAATTATGAGTTAACCATAATTATAAATTTATCCACGGTAATGATCTGGTTCAAAATTAATCATATGACTTGATGATTATACTTATGAATGTATCGATTGTATGGAATGCTGTGAATTGCTTTGATGTGTAATGCTTTGTGATTTGAATTGTTTAAATTCAAGCTGTGATGGATGTAAATTATTTATTCATAATGCACTCATATTTTTCCATCTGTGATCCTATGTATATCAATAAGCGTTATAGGATATACCGCTTATCGATATTGTTATAATTGAATCTGTGGTGTGATTGATGTTGTTGCGCCATTGTGTAAAACCCCTGAACTACACTATACACACAGAAATATGGATTGCACATGGAAATTGGTTTAGTCACAGATTTTTGAAATAATTTTAAAAATTGAATTTTTAAATCCAGATGGTTTTGGAAATGGATTGGGTTTAAAGAGAAAACTTTTGAAAAGGTGTTCTAAAGTTATTTTGAATAACTTAATGAAGATTTGAAATTTGAATAATTTGATTTAAATTCGAATTCAATAATTTGAGATTGAATTCTATGATTTGAAAACTATGGTTTAAAAAGGTTACTCAACTTATAAATGAGTTTATATGGGTTTTAAAACCATTTTAAAATATGGTTTTGAGAATTTGAATTTAACCCAAGTTTACATTTGAAAGGCCTTAACTCGTGGAATAATCATCGGGTTTTCTGAAACCACTGAAGATCAGATGAGGAATTAGGAATTATCCGGACGTGATTAGGAATTATCCGGATTTGCAAGGGCTTCTTTATGAAGTGCCTTCGGTTCTGTTCGAACCCGGAATAGACTTGTATAAATGTTTTTCTGACGTTACATTTTGAGATGTAAAGCTGGTTTCTATCAAATACATTTCTGTTTGGTGGCGGAGGTTTATTCTCTTAGCTTAACAACCTTCTCTGAGATGTACGAGCTCAGAGGTTATGTAGTTGATGGTTACTAGTGATACATTTTCAATTTGGTAATGTGGCATACGAAGTGTTGCTGATCATTTGTTGATCAAAGCAAGGCTTTGTGAAAAGAGTAGCTTTGTGGACGAGACTGCATCAGGACCTCACACCTCGGAAATGGTCGAAACAGGAAAGATGCGGCAAGATTTCAGGTGTAGTGCCCCTAGGTTATGTCCATTTCTTCTGGATAGAGGTGATATCATGGTATGGAGCCCAGATATTTAACCTATGTGGTTACTGCAAATACATTACTTTGTGGTTGTTTGTATCGAGCGCTCGGATAAAGGTTGGTTACAACCGGGAATGGAATATCTTAGGTGATACTCCTGGGTAGGGGGTACACCGGCCTTGTGCTGGCAGAGAATTGAGGGATGGTTCACGGGGCGTCCCTCCAGAGGCGTACCTATGTGGCAATGGGAAGTTCCTTGGCCTGACCATTTGTTGGAAATCCATTCATCCAATACGCGCCTTGCACGGTTTTAGTTGTATAACCTGCCATCTACTTATGGTGGCGCCCCACTGTTTGGATGGAAGCTATAGTAGGCATAGTTCGGAATGTCTATGCTGGCTAAGATTAATATTATACTTTCGAAATGTTTTCCACTATGCACTAATAATATCAAAATGGTTTTCACGTATCAAGCATGTTTGACTATCATAAGGAGAAATCTCCTCCAATTCTGCGTTTGCATGGTGTGTGAGGCGGGAGGCCTTATGGTAGTTTCATTTTTCAAAAAGTATTGCGGATTTCAAATTTAAATTCTTTTGTTTGTTTTTAAAGATAAACTATAGTTGTTAACTCGTACCAGTTCCATGACTGTCTCGGAGTTTATTGTTCCCTTCCTAAACTCTGGGTGCCCACAATTTTCCACACGGGCAGTCTAGAGTTGGGGTTTTCAGATAGTAGATATAGATATCGATTCGGTAGCTTTTAGCTTTCTCTTTGGTATTCTTTGGAGATCTTGGATATTGGAGTCTTTCGATTCATGGACGAGACTTGCTTAGCTTGGTAAAAACGTGACGGTGGTTCGAGCTAGTGGTTTGGAGTTTTTGGCTTTGAGCATTGGATTAGAGTTGGAGTTTGATCATTAGAGTATCTCTTTTCCTCTTCGTTTTCCGCTGTAGTTTATTATCTCTAATATTTTTGCTATGTATCGTATCATTCTATTGTATTATCATTGATATCATTGGATATTGTATTCATTCGGAATTGTATATGATATTCATTTCCTTTCTTCCGTTGTGTTGTTATACTTAATTGTGTTATAAGCTCCGGCACGATACGAATTTCAGCGATTGAATCTGCGGCATTCAGGTACAAGTGGAGTACGGATGTCGATTTTCAAACGCTGGAATTTGGACCGTGACAGTGTGATTAATAATTAATATAAGATAAAATTCCAAAGTAAAGTGTGAATATGAATTTAAAGGATTTGGAATTTGAAATTTTGGAAATTTAAATTCCTTTGAATTTGAAAATGATTCTCAAAAAGTTTGGAAAAATAGTATATATTTGAGAAATTTTTTGAATTGGATTTAAAATCTGGTGTGACTTGAAATTAAGAATATTTGAAGGGTTTTGAAAGAGATAAAAGCATTGAACACTTTACGGTCGCTGGAAAATAACTTCGGTGATGACTGCAGCATCATCGATGTTCACTTTCGAGTTTCCAAGAGAGAAATTGCTACCAAATTATTTTAAATTGGAATTGTTTGCAAAAGATAAATTTGATTTTAGAAATGCAAGGAATTTTGGATATAGGTGATTTCAAAGGGAAGTTTGAAATGTTACAAGACTGTTTAAACTCTGCAATCTTAACTAAGAATGTTTATGGCATATAATAAGTTTGATAACTTGTAATTTGGAATTTGTTAAAATAAAATTCAACTTGAAAGAGTTAAATTAAAGGAAGTAGGAAATAAAATAAGATAGTAAACCAATATAATGTACTTAATTAAAAAGAAATGGGAATGGAATATAGATAAGTTGGAAACTTAAAGAAGTGTAAAAAAACTTGAATGGAAATAGAATGTAATTGAACCTAGTAAATAAAAGTAAAAATTTACTGGAAGTGAATTTGTGGGAGGACAAATTTATTCAAATTTGTAAGTAAGAAAAATGAAAACCGAATACTGGAATTTCAATTTGAATTGTGTTAAATTATGTGAATTGTGAAAATTAGTCAGGTTGGACTAAATTAAACAAAGTATTGGAATTAAGATTTGTAAGTACTAATTGATTCAGGTGAGTAGGCACATGAGTTGAAAATTTGTATATTTGAACGATATTAAATGGAATTAAGTCCCTGCTTAACAAAATTTAAAAGAATGGTATGTAACTAGATTTAACCGGAGTTAAGTTAAATTAAATTGAATTGAAATGAATTTAGTTGAGTTATAGATAATATTGAATGGAATAAAATTCTTTCTTAAATAAATAAATATAAACTAAGTTAGTATTGAATTGGATTAAAATAGATTTGGAGTGAGTTGTAAACAAATCCAATTCAAGCATCAATTGAATGGCCTTATTATTAATAAATTCAATAATGAATTGTTGATGTGAATTAAAATTAAGAATGGATAAAATAAATAACTAGTCGAATAAATTAGAAAAATGGTTGGGATTTGATCAAAGAAAAATCAAATCAAAAATTTGAATGGAAGTTGGTTGAATAAAATAAAATTAAGTTATTGGGTGGAATAGTTTGAAGAAAATAAATAACTTAAGTAAATTGTGAGATGGTTATTTAATATATTGGTTGTCGAGTTTAATAAATTGATTTGGAATTAAATATTTGGGTATGAAAGAAATGCAACGGAAGGACTGTGAATAAAATTAAAATGGGATAGAATCAAATGTAAATTGAGTTGGAATAAATTTAAATGGTTGTAAAGCTTAAGTAATTAGTTATTCACATTGATATTGTCGAATTGCATAAGAATGTGGATCGTTTGATGTAAACGGGATTAGATAAAATTCTATGAGTTATTAGAAGTGAAATGAGATGATTTTGAAATCATAGGGGATGAATATAAGTTGTCTTGCTTAGAATCAATTAAATATAAGCGTGTAAGTTGTAAATTACGTAAACTGAATGGAATGGTTTGAGAATGGGTTGTAAGCAATTGTAATGAGTGTTGGAACCTTATATGTGCTTATGGAAATTATATAACATGCATTATATGTGAAATTTATGTGTTTGCTATTGAAAGTAAGTGAAATGTTAATAAATTGCATATATTTAGTACTCATATGTTTGAATTGAGTAAGTACAGGTACCGGTAAGCCGTTTGGCTGGATTGGATCGCGCAAAATGCTAAAATAATAAGCCGCTTGCTTAAAAATGCTTAATAAAGGTACGCCTACGCAATAAAAATAAGAAATATGAACTGTTTTTGTTTTTTCGACCGTTTGGGTCGATGTATATATATTTATATCTCTTGTCAAATTGCAAAAGCTCCTCCGTACAAAGGAGACTCTGCTAAAAATTTTCGAAAATTTAGGGAGTTAGAATTTTTTTGAAATTTTTGATATTTTAGTTAGCGACAAAATGATTTTAAATTGGAAACTGAAATAAATTAGGGAATGAAACCAATTTAAAATAATGATATGAATTAGTTATAAATGGAAAATAAAATTTAATATTCAAAGATGAAGCTAAGTTAAATTCACTTGGAGATGGGAAAATCAATTTGAATAAAAATAGAAATAAATTAAAGTGGTGAAATAAAAATAAATATTTAAAGTGTATAAAATAGTTATACTAAACTTAAGAAAGGAATGGTGAATTTTTAATTGGAAATTGATATTACAAATATATTCTAAGTTAATATATGAATGAATAAATATTGACATTTTGTAAGGATTCAAATAAATGATTTTGAATGTTGTGATTGGATATTATTGCTATATAGGATATACAGGTATTATAAAGGAAAAGGAAATTGATTTTGATTTCAGAAGATAAATTTGAATTGCTCGACAAAAAGGTATGTGTTTAAATTTCTGAATGAAATTTGATTGGGTTTTTGATCTAGCCACTTGGTTTTTGTTTTCTTTTGAAATCTAGAGGCCCGTAGGGGGCGTTTTGTAGTTGTACCGAGCTAGCCGCGCAAAGGAAAGGCTGGAATTTTTTTTTGGAAATTTAGGGAGTTCGAAAAATTTTGAGAAAATTTTGGTAATTCAAAATTTAATTTTAATTGAAACTTGAATGATTGAGCAACTAGTATTGTTTGCAAATTATGGGGGGAGTTTGGGAAGTTAGTAAGAATAATAATGGGTATTTTATAAAAAGATAGTTGATAGGATGTTAAATTGTTGGTTTTGAGAAAAGTAAACGGGTATCGGACCATTCTTCCTAATTAGTAATTTCGAGGAGAAATTCTTTTAAGGGAGGAGGAATGTGACGACCCAGAATTTTTAGGCATTTTAAATTGGAATATTTAATTGATTTTAAATATTTAAAAGTTTAATTTTTAACTTGAATTCAAATATCTCAATTTATTTGATAATTAAACTATTGAATTAAATAATTTAAAGTTGGGTAAAATGTTGAATCTGGTGTTCTAAGCCTGTTAAAAATAATTTGAAGGCTTATAAAATTTATATTGATAATACTGAGGATAATAGAAGTTGTAAAATTAAATTTAACACTGATTTGTTCAGTTTTGAAATTTTACCGTTTAAATATAATTTAAAATAGCCTTCCGAGACACCGTCTCGGAATTCAACGAAACGAGTTCCATTGGATCCGTAATATTGTATTATTATCGGATTCCAAATTTCATTTTGATCGAAATTGTTGTGTGGGCGTACAATATATAAACGCGCTGAATATTTAATTGATAATAATCGATACAAAATGCTGACTTCCCCATACGATCGAATTAGGGCTCGAAATCTTTTCCATTGCGTTCGGAATAGGTGTTTTACATTATAAACGCCTAGCGGCACGTCAAGACAGGAGACCAAAATTCTATGTTGCTAAAATGTGATATTTTGAAAATTAAATAAAACTTTATTTGATCAAATAAAGATTATCGTTCCCTTCTTAAACATGCTTCCCTCTTTAATATTTACAACCGAACCCTTCTCCTTTTCAAATCAGAATCTTAAAAAAAAATTGGCTGAAGCCTTCTCGTTCGATCAATACCTCTCCCTCCCTCCTTTCTAACTCTTTCTCTGATCGAAGTTACAAGGCCGAGCGTCAAAATCGCTTGAGTCAGTGAACCAATAATCGAATTCATTCGAAAGTAGGGTTTCGCGATCGAAGGAAGGTCGCCATTAAATCGCGTCACGTTTCGCGAGGTCAGAGTGTAGGAGGGTTCGTCGACATAATTGTAGAGGGAAGGCCGCCACATGTTTGGTCGAGGTCGCGAGTGGCTAGGCGTCGGTTTGCGGTGAGGATTGGGAAGCGTGCGCGATGGTGAAGTGATGGGTCAGCGATGTCAAACTGAGGGATTTGGATGTATTGTCGCATTTGTTCTATAGGTCGTGGGTGCTCGTGCATTTGGGGATATCGGCAGGCAAAGGGATGGTGAATGCCATAGGTAGTTGAGCTACTAATCATGGAGGGCACAAAGTCAATTTGATGTCAGATACTCGACAGCAGGGAGGTATACCGTTTTTAATTTAATTGAATGAATAAAGGTTTATGTTGTTCATAGATGGGAATTTACCGTTTGATATACAGATGGGAAATTTATGTAAGGTTTAAAAAATGTGGGAATTTATTTAAAGATTTGATTTTTATGGGTTATATTTCTAATATATATATAGTTTCTAAGATATTAAAAAAATATACTAATACATATATTAAATCTACTATTTAATCTCAGAATAATTTATTGTGAATAAATTTGTTTAACTTATCCGATTATTTTAGTTACTAAAAACTATTCATTATAGGCATATTAGTTTAAAATTAAAATTTTAGACTAAATAAATTTATTTAATGGTAAGTGATTTTTCAATTAGTTCAAATATTTTATTTAAAAATAAAATTTATTTATAACCAAATTAATAGTTAAAACCAAAGTATTGGGAATAAATTGATCGATTAAATCTGTGTAATTGTTTATACAAGGTCCAAAATAGGGAAAGATATAGTCGAGATGGAAATGGGTTGCAAATAGCAATAAAAGGTGAGTTAATCTCATTCATCTGGGTTTTAATTTAAATTTAAATGGTTAAATTTAAATAATTGGTTGAATGGTTGAATTGATTTGATGTGCTATATTATAGTATATAATATATCTTAGAATGATTGATTTCCTGCATTATATAGCGGATGAGTCCCTATGCGCCGCATAATAGCGGATGTTATTATATTTAATCCCATATACCGTGACATTCCACCTCAAAGTGGAATTGGTATTTTATATTGTGCTAACGTCTATGGATGCATGAAAACAGGTTGGAGGGATCCAACTAGATTCCTCAACATTTATTTAAATTATTTAATATTCTCTATTGTGATTATTTGATATTCTATGATGAATTATATTGGAATATTGAATGCTATGGTTTGCTTGCATATATTTCGGCACACTGAGTTATCGAAATATATAAATTGGATTTTGGAAAGAAAATAAAAGAGTGGAGTTTTAAGTGAAATAATTATAGCGAACTTGAATAAATTAAGAATGAATTGAAGGGAAATGGAAGTGATATTAAAATACCAATAAATAATTATTTTAAAATTCAAAGTTTAAATTTGTTTAAAAGGATAAAGAAGTAATCTGGGAAATCTAAAATTGGTATTTTCAGTTAAATGTATTTTAAATCATAATTAAGGATTTAAATCTGAAGTTAATGGATTTTGGAATAAATGGGGTAAATTGGAAATCAATTTGGAAATTGATCGAAGTATGTAAAACCGGGATTTTTAAAGGAGAATGTGGCTATGGAATTTATAAACGGGGTTTATAAAGCAAAGTAATATATAAAAGGATATTTGGGAAGAATAAATTCAAGGTGGGAATTTATTAAAGGAAATTAGAAAATTTGTTTAAAAATAAATAGTGATTTATTTTTAAAGAATGTGAAGAGAAGTATATTTTCCTGGATAGCCAAGTACGTTTTCAAGGTAAATTTTTAAATACAAAATAAAAGTTTTAATGTTGTTTTTAAAAGCATGCTTTAGAAAATTTATTATTACCAAATGTTTAAATTCTAAAGTAAGTATTTTTCAAATATATTGTCCTAGTAATTATTTAAAAAGGAAACTTAGTATTTTGTTTTAAAGGAGTAAATCTAGTTCTATATTTTATTAAGTAACCATATTTTAAATATTTCTAAAGTATTATTTCTAATAAAGTATTAAAGTAGTTTTTTCTAAATTTAAATGTTAAAACATATTTTATAATAAAGTGTTTTTAAATTATTTTAAAAATCTAAGCTATGTGCTTGGTGGTTTCAGCGGAAATAGAAAATATTTGGGAAAGTATATTCTATAAAACGAAGGTAATTTGAAACTGATTTCAAAAGGGTTGAAAGTGGAAATATATCTTGCGAAGATATTTTGAGGATAATAATAATTTGGAGAAATTATTTATGTTGATGGATGTTGTGAATATTAATTGATAGTTAAATCACCGACTATCAGTATTGGCCAAATGCGCCGATCGTTTCGAAGAGACCGGGATCTGGATTTATTTCTTGAAAACCACTTCGATCCGGTTTGTACGTTTTCGTGGAAAAAACGAGTTTGGATTCGAAGATGGAGCAGTGAAGTGCAATGGCTAGTCGCTACTAATCTGGGGATATTTCCAAAATGGATGTAGTTGGAATAGTGCCTTCGGTCCATTCGAACCCGGGATGGACTTGTATGGACGAATGCTTCCGGAACATCGTCAGGTGGACGATGGGCATTCTAAGTGAAACGATCTAAAAGGTAACGTTAGCCTCAAGCCTCATCAACCTGGAATGACTGAAAATTAGGGGTTATGCAGCAAGGCTAGGTGGGTAGCACCCATTCAGGGTGAGGTCATCCCTGTCTAGATGTCCCTTATTGTTCGGCTTAGTGGTGCGGTTGCTGATCCCAACCGTGGGGTGATCTCACTCGAGATTATCCAGTAAGGAGTAGTCCCGGTCTTGTGTTGTAGGGGGTCGGGAGTGATCCTTGGTACTGTGATCTAGGCCACGTACAGTGACAGGTGGTACCCCAGTGCCTAGTCATTAGTTGGAAATCCATTCTCCATAGGCGCCTCTGACGAGTTTTGTTTGTTTTACCCACTCAGTAGCTAGTAGCTAGAATTTAATCATGTAACAATTTCGTCTATTTTCATAAGTATTTGTATATAAACCCTATTATAATATCGGAGGATTTTATAAGAAAGTGTTTTAGCTGTCGTAGGGTAAAAACCCGGCATGTTTATTTGTGGCGTGGTCTTACAAGATGCTTTTGCTTTCAAAAGGATTTTGAACCTTTAATAATATAATTGAGTGTGGTTTTCTCACGCTGGTATTCTAGACTGACTCGGGTATTATTTAACTATAATGCTCGGGTCAGACCGAGTATTATAGGATACAGGATATAATGTTGTGGAGCTCAAGAGTCGAGATGGAAGGCGATATGTACTTCCGTATTTGATTATTATTCCGATGTGTATCCAGTTGTATGTTATTGATATTGAACTCTGATGATGTACTCTGATGATGAATGTATAAAAAGATATAGTTTTCTTTTGTGTAAAGATCATTGATTGTCTATTATATTTTATTCCGCTGCGATGTTAGATTCTGATGTTGTTTTCTATCTTCTTCTTCTACCTCTTCTTCATTAACCCAAATGGTTCATATTTCTGTTCAACTTGAGTTGATTGATGTAGAATAGTATTGACTCAAGGGGTACGGATTTGCGGGCTGTTACAAAAAATGTAGTGGAATAACATGATGTAGTGGTATAGATATAATAATAGTAATAGTACTAAATCTTCATCTTCGTCCTCTAGAAAAGCAGTCTTTGATACACAAAAAAGCTCAGACTGACCCGAGCATAATGAATAGATAAAAAAATCGAGTCAATACTAAAAGATCTTATGTAAATTAAATCAACAGTAAATAAATATGTGTGTAATGGCGTCGAAGATGTTTATAGGGTTTGACATCTCTTATCCATTGTCTAGCTTGATTATAGCAACTTAAGAGATGTTCGGGGTTTCCATCGCCTAAGGATCCGTTAAACTATTTATATACATAGTACAATATGCTAATATAATAGTGTCTATAGTAAAGTAAAGTATTGAAATAGCATTAAGGCTTGGAGTCATTCTAAGAATAACTTAAATAAATAGATTGGAGTCATTGTCTGTTTTGGTTTATGGGTTGTTTGGGATATGATACATCTAATGGTATGGATGTATGAATAATATGTTGAGTTTATCTAAGACTATTGAGTGTATAGTATACTTAATAGTTTATTTTTCATTCTATCCGATTTAAAGGCATCTAAACCCGAACAAAACCATTGGTTTTACTTGCTATGGATGAATGATTGATTTCATTGATTTCATGTGATGATTGTATGCTTCTGTCGCAAGTGATTGTTATTCTATTGTATTAATTTATTTTCTATTTATTGAAACAACTTAAACATTTCAGTTTTATATAATTATTTACCTCTTTGGATTATATAAATACAGGTTACAGAAGCAGTTGCTATTGCTTTTGGTTTCAGAAAATAAGCGTGGTTTGCCCGATAAATAGGTAAGTTCTCGGATTACGTTTTATAACGATATTATATTATTTTTCCTGCTGTTGGGATATGTTGTTTTAAAATATATGATATATTATTATTATTAATATTATTATTTTTCCCAGACCTCTCCATACAAAGGAGACTCTACCGAAATTTCCCGTAATTTTTGGACTTAGAAATTTTTTGTGAATGTTTCCAAACATTATTAATATGAATATAAAAGGATTAATTGTTAAAAATTGATATATTTTATTTAAAATTATATAATTATGTAAATTAATTATTTATAAATTTAATATTTTGAATAAGATATGTTGATTATATAAATTCCTTCTTTTTCCTTTTCGAGGACAAAAAGTTTTGAGTGCGGGAGAGTGTAAGGACCTGTAATTTTCGATAATTAAAATTAGTTAATTTAATAAGTTTAGTGATTTAACGTTGGAAGAAATAAAAATTTCTGTTGGGTTAATGAAATAATAACTAAGATGAAACGTAACAATGTTAATTATTAATAAACTGAATGAAATTCCAATCAATTGAAATGACTAAAATGTATGACTTGGTTATAAAGTGAATATAAGAAAACAAATGTAAATACTGAATTAACCAACGAAATAATATGTAGTTAATGATAATTAAATAAAATCCATGTTATGCAAGCAATGGTAACATTTGTTTGTAAATAATAAACTTATAATGTGATTAAAAGTTAATGGAAACGATTATTATAAGTTACCTATATAATTTGTCTATAAAATTTAATTGGAAATCAATTGAAATTAAATGTAAATGAATGTTACATTAATGTGTGTTAAGGCAATAACTATAAATTTTGAATGTAATAAAATAAATAGAAATGTTAATTATATTCATAATATAATAATGGAGTTAATAAAATAGAAAAATCAAGATAAATAAATCAATTCGGGATTTTAAATTTTATTTAATGTGTGAAATTGGCAAAATTCAATATAGTTGAAATACAGTAGTTAATATAAATAAAGGATGGAGATTGAAGGATATTAATGTAATGAAATATAAAACAATGTTAACTATGTTTATAGAATAATAACTGATTTAAATAAAAAGATTGAAGCCAAATAAAATCAATTTATTGGAATTGAATTATAATTAATAAGATTAATGGAAATTGCAATTGAACACTGTAATTATTAAAATAATTAACACTGGATTGATATGTAAACTTATTTTTACTTATTATAAATGTCTTCGTAATCAAAAATGATAAAAATATGCTAGTTTATAAATATTGAATTAAAAGGTGATTAATTAATTTAACATTAATTTATTTAATTAACGTGAAAATAACCATTTTGGCAACTGACTCAGATTTCGACGAAACCAGTTTCATTGGATCCACAACGGTGAATTATTGTAGGATTACAAGTTTTGTAGCGATAAGACTTGTTGTTTGAGCGTACAGGCTCGAAACGCCTAGAAATCAATTTAATTGAAATTAGTTGAAATCAATTTTAAATAAGCTAATTTTAACATAACTTCTGCATATGATGGAATTAGGACTTGAAACTGGTTCCATTGAATTTAAAATTATCGAAAACATCTATTTTGATATATGGGACTTTCCATTTTTGTTCCAGGGACAGAACGGGCTTTTCAGGTCGTTCATCGTTCAACATGTAAATCAATCGGGTCCATTCTTTTTGTTTCCAACTTTGCCTACAAATAGCGCGTTATAAACCCTTGCAACATTTTTATTTTCTATCGTGTGTACGTACATTTCTTTCTCATCTCCTCCTTCCAGTGGCAGACAAACAAAACCCTAATTCCCAAATTGCAAATTCAATTTCATAATCAAAATCGAAGGTCAGACTTCCCCAAACCTATCAAATTATATATCTATTCAAAGCCCTTGATGAGCATAATTCACTGGTATAATTCGTTTCTCAATTCGATGCACCGTTTGTACAAAAATCGAGGATGAACCTCGGCCGTCCAATTTAGGGTTTTGACGATCCTATAGTGGATCGTCGCCCGATCGACGATCAGGAAGTTGCATTGGTAAGAGGGAGTCGAGCAAGCCCTGGGAATGGTGTTCATTTATCGAGATGATCATCGAAATTGGCCATAAATTGTATTTGTAAGGGCAGTGGTGCTGGCTCAAACATGGAGGCGGAACGGTCGAGGCGGCCTGAGGCGGTGGGTCGCGTGGAGGTGTCTGATCTGGACATGGCATGTTGTGGTGGCGGGGTAGGGTGGTCAATGGTAGGTCATGGTAGCTTTGAACATTCGGTCGAGTTTTTTTCATGTGCGTGTAGCGTGTTCTGGTATGGTGACGTGTCTGCCAAAGGTGTTTTCCTCTTTATTTTATTTTATTGTAATTAAATTTCAAATTCGAATGTTCTAAATTGCATATCTTTTGCATACAAGGTCTGTTTCATGCGCGGTTTGTTCCGCTGGGATCGTATTGAAATTCAGGACATTTTGACGCTGGTTAAGTCGAATTCTGAGACCGTTTTAATTTTTTATTTGAATTGGATTTTAATTCGATTTAAATTAAAAGGTGAGTGATTTGATCCACTCACAACTTCTAAAATTTATTATGTTAGTTGAATTGAATTTACGATGCGATTAGAAATTTATTTATGGCTATTTAGTAAATTCAAATTGCCATTCCTATTAATTTGAATCATTTTGAATTAAATTGCCATTTAATTTATTATTATTGAATTCAAAATTTCCACTTAATTACCTGCGAATGATAATCGGTTATTTTTTGCAATATTATTTAGTTGAATCGGATGATAATTATGATGGATATTTGATTGTTGACATTGGTTGATTGGATGTTATGCTTGATTTATAAAATGTTTTCACTCTGCAAGTTTTCTTTCTTATTATTAGAAAATCATTATGGGTTGAAATGATATATACCCTAACGATCTATAGGTTAGGGAAAAATCGTTATGGGTTAAAATGATAGACTCAAGCGATTTTATTGATTTTAATATTAATTCGGGATTGTGGTTTGAAATGATATATAACCGTAAAATTTTTAATTGCGGATTGAAATGATAAATATTCGAATCACTTGACCCTAGGGTAGAGAATTATATACGGACACCAGATTGGTTAAATTAAATGATTTTAAATCCTTGATATCGAATCCAGTTAAATGATAGTTTAAAACAAAAGTTGATTATATAAATGGAATTATTATTGGAAAATCAACTAGATGTTGAAATGTGAATTGGTTTAAAGGAACTACATTAAGAAATTTAATAGAAAGTTTAAAGTTAGATTTTTAAGTATAAATGAAATTTTATCGGAATTGATTTATTGAATTGGTATGAAATATAATCTTGAAATGTATTGAAATTGGCATAAAATAAATATTTAAATTGATATTAATTTCAAAATCATATTTTGATATAAACTATTTAAAAATATATTATTTTAAAGACTTTAATTATTAAGACTGTCAACTATAAACTAGTTTAACCTATATTAAATCATTTTAACCTATTTTAAACCATTTAAATTTCTTTTGAACTAATTAACCTTTTTTAACTAATTTTAAATCTAATTAATCTATTTCAAATCTATTTAATATATTTCAATTATATTTAATCTATTTTAAAATTATTTAACTATTATAACGACAAGGTATTTCATGCCATTCGCATCCACACATGTCAGACTTGAATTGCTCAAAATATCAGATTGTTAATTTATATTCGGCAAAACTCAGCATATACAGTCAATGAAATTAGTCATAGAATGACAGACACAGAGTAATATAACAATAAGCAGCGGAATAGATAAGTAGTAGTCAATGAAGCTACTGTATAAACAATAGAATTTGAAATAAATTACAACAGAATATCTCAAATACAATGTAATCTCGAATACAAGCAGATGACAAGTCTGAAAAAAGCATCGAATAGCTGAAAGCTGAATAGATACAGATGTTTCTCCAAGTGAAGCTCCAACTCCAACGTGAGTCTCAAATGCTATGACATTCAGTTTGACCCGAGCGTAAAGCAAAACACAAAACACTAGAGTTAGGATTAACATTCTTATGTCAATAAATTCAACTCAAGTGAAATGTCAACTGAAATACAAGTAACTTAAAGGATATTGGGGGTTTCCATCCTGTAACAACCCGATTTTTCGACGCCCGAAAGTCGTCATCAATCGCCCACTATAGCAAATGTCGAAAAATTGGGTCGTTAATTTTAAAAATATGTGTTTAAGGTGATTGAAGTGGTTAATAAACTTATTTAAATTATTTATTTACTAAAAAGATTTGAAAAGGAAAATTATTAGTTTAAATTCAAATCACCAGTTAAAAATAAAATTATTGGTTAATTAAACTTATCAAATAGGAAAATTAATTTGTTCAACTAATTCGAATATTAATAAAACCTTACGATGTTTATACAAGGTCCGAAAACGTGAAGAAAACAATTCATGAATGGAAATGGATTGCAAAACAAAAGCAAAGTTGAGATCTTCTCGCTCACTTGATTTGCCTAGTTAATTTAAATGAATAAATTTAAATTATTGGATGTGCTGGGATGAATTTGATAATTTATCTATTGGGTGATATTATACACACACACACACACACACACACATATATGTATATATGTATATATATATATATATTAGAGTGATTGATTTCCGGCATTAATAGCGGATGACCATATACCGCGATATCCTGCCTTGAAGCTGGATTGCTATTTAATTTGTTGTGCTAGCATCTGTGGATGCAGGGAAGCAGGTTGGAGGGATCCAACTGGATTCCTCAAATGTTTGAATTTATTTCATATGATATGATATGATTTATTTATGATCTGTAATTTGATTATATTGATAATTGAAATCATCGAAGGCTATGGTTTGGCTGAATATATTTTGGTACTTTTAAAATGCTAGAAATATAAAATTGGATTTTTGGAAGAAAATTAAAGTAGAGAATTTTAAGTAAAATAATTTTTGAGAATTGGATAAATTAAAAAGAAGGAATTTGGAAAAGGATAAAGGTTTATTTTTAAAATCCTATTGAATAAATTCCAAGTATGGGGAAGAGAATTTAATAAATGGAAATAAATGGGTTTTGAGAACTTAAGTAGTATTGTTTAAAAATTGAAAAATTTATTTAAAATTCGGATTTTAAATGGTTTGGGAGAAATAAAGGAATTTATTTTAAAAATGGAGTTAGTTTTGGGAAATCAATTTGAAACTGGTTAAATATTTGAAACTATGTTTTAAAAGGAGAATGAGACAATGGAATTTATAAACTGGGTTTTATAAAGAGAAATAATATATCGGTGGATATTTGGAAATATAGAATCAAGGTGGTAATTTATAAAGGAATGAGTAATTTTTTTTACAAATAAATGGCAGTTTATCTTTAAAAAGCGTGGAAAGAAAATTTACGAATTTGGGATGTTAATTGAGATAAATAAAGAAGGATTTATTAATTGATTTAAATGGACTATTTTGGAATGGAAAGTGTATTTTCCCTGAAAAGCCGAGTATGTTTTCAAAGTAGCTTTTATGTATAAATTAAAGGTTCAAAAGTTGGTTTTAAAAAGAATGTTTGGGAGAAATTATTTTCTTAAGTTGTTTTAAAATTTTAAAGTAAATATTTACTAAGTTAATTATAGAAGTATTTATTTTAAAGGTATAACTAGTATTTGATTTAGAAGATGGTTATTTAAATAATTATACTCCGTCTAATGATTTTATTTTAAAAAATAGTTTGGGCTTAACTTTTATATGAGATATTGGCATAAAAATTTCATAACTAATATTTACAATAAAGTACTTAAAATTGTTTTTATATTTAGTGTTTCTAAGTATATATTTTTGGATAAGCGATTTAAATTATTTTGAAAAGCTAAAGTAGTTCGGAGTTGTCAAATTTTCAATGGAAATAAACAATATTTGGAAACTTATTCCACAAAGAGAAAAGTAGTTTGAAAATTGTTTTCAAAGGGTTGAAGTGTGGAAATATATCTTGCGAAGATATTTATACATAAAATAATTATTTGGGGAAGTTATTTAAATCCGGTGGTTGTTTATGGATGGTATTTGATAGTTATTTAACCAACTCTCAGTACTGCCCTTTAAGAAAGCATTTGAATTTCGACGCGACCAGGGGTTGGATTCTAAATGGTTATCTGAAAACCACATCGAATCTTAAAGGGGATCTTTTGTTTAAAGGATCAAAAATGGAAATTTGTTGTGATTTAATTTAAATCTGAATGTATCCACTTGTTTTTAAAATAAGCGCTCATTATTCAGATTAGCCAGGTGAGGACATTGAGTCATTAAACCCATTCAGAATAACGATACGATGAAATGGGATTGCATTTGAAGATGGTGGTCGAAGACCGGGTGTTTTCGAAAACGAAAGGATTACATGTCGATTGTCTCTGCACTGAGTTGCTCCGGTATAGGGATTACCCTATGTGATGGGGAGTTCGGACTTGATTAGGGGATATACAGATTTGCAAGGACTTCTTTCCTTAATTAGATGAAGTGCCTTCGGTTCCATTCAGACCCAGGATGGATTTTTTTGGATGTATGTCTGACATTACACTTTGAGATATAAAGCTGATTTCTATCAAATACATTTCTGTTTGGTGGCGGAGAATTTATTCTCTTAGCTTAACACCCTTCTCTGAGACGTACGAGCTCAGAGGTTATGTAGTTGATGGTATTAGTGATATACTCCCAATTTGGTAATGTGACATGCTAAGTGCTGATCATTGGTTGATCGAAGCATGTCTTTTGTGAAAAGCGTAGCTTTGTGGGATGAGACTTCATCGAGCCTCACACCTCGAAAATGGTCGAAACAGGAAGGATGCGACAAGGTTATGGAAGTCGCGCCCCTCAGGGTATGTGCATTTCCTTCTGGATAAAAAGTGGTCTTCTGGCAGAGAGCCTAGAAATTTAAATTGTGTGGATAAAAAAGTGATATTTTGGTATGGAGCCTAGATATTTACTTATGTGGTTGTTGGAATTGAGGTGCCTCGGTAAAGATCTGTTACGACCGAGGGATGGCATACTCATGACAGCTAGTTACCTAGTTACAGAGGTAACCCAGCCTTGTGTTGGCAGAGATCCAGTTAGGTTCTCGGGGCGTCCCTCCAGAGGTGTACCCTTCGGATAAAGGAAGTTCCTTAGCCTTGACCATTTGTTGGAAATCCAATCACTCAATACGAACCCTGTACGGTTTTAGTTGTAGAATCTGCCATTTAACATGTTTGCTATAGTAGGCATACTATAATGGTACGTATGCTGGCTAAGATTAATATTATACTTTCAAAATGTTTTTCCACACTATGCACTAATAATAACATTCAAACGATTTTTTCGTATCAAGCATGTTTGACTAGTATAAGGAGAAACCTTCCCTAAGTATGCGATTGCATTGTGTGTATGTCGAGAGACCTTATGGTAGTTTCATTTTCCAAAAGCATGAACGTATTTCTTTTTATTTCTTTTTGTACAAATAACTATTTTTAGATCTCGCAGCAGTCCCATGACTGACTCGGAGTTTATTGTTCCCTTTTCTAAACTCTGGGTGCCCATAATTTTCCACACGGGCAGCCTAGAATCGGGTTATCTGTAGTTCGAGAGCGAAGTCAGGAAAGTATGCTGTGGAGATCAGGAGACAAGCTGGATGGCGAGACGTATCACGTATGTGATGTAATTTTCCGCTGTTGTGTTGTATTTGACTCTGATGATGTAATGTCTAAACAAATATAGTTATTTTGTTTTAAGGATTAGTCATTTATCAATTATATATTGTTCCACTGCGATTATGAGATTCTGATAATGTTTCTGTTTCTTCTTCTACCTTCTTTTTCTTTAACACTAATGGTTCAGTTTTTCGGCATTCGATTGTTCGGTATTTGACATAGAGGGCGTATTGATGTCGACTTTCGGGTGTAAAAAATGGATCGTTACACATCCTCTAAGGATCCGTGGAACTATCTACTACATAGTAATATATGTTATCATAGTATGTTTATAGTAAAGTAAAAGTATGAAAATGGCTTTAAGGTGTTACTCATATCCCCCTTAACACATTTTATATATTCCCGTAGTCTAGACAATGTCGTACGCTCCTCCGTAAACTGGAGGTTTACACATAGGACACAACATAGGTACGGTACAAAACAAACTCATAGAAGGCACGGTAGGGGATGCGACACGGTACTCGAGGCAATGCCAGGGTAGATATACCATTTGCACTCCCAGACTGGTGGTAACGTATAGCAGCTACTACCGCCTACCTCGTGACACACTCTCAAATCAAAGGGTGCACCCAATCACATCGCAAAAGCAATAGAGTGGTATCGAAGAAATGTGCCCGATCGGAGGAATGACCTTACTTGGCCCGGTATATCTCCTGTTTTTCCCGCATCAAGATGACTCATGGGAGTCAAGGTCACGTTAATAACATATAGAACCGTCACCAAGCCATCCTACTTCATTCTGGAATCTCCACCATGTGCACAATTGTTAAAGTGGTTTTCAGTACTGGCAAACAGTATGACAATATCGGATCTCGGTATCTTTAACAACCAATCATTATTATAACGTCGCGGTCATTTCAAAATAGTTTATAATTCATAAACCAAAATATCATTTCCATTTCAAAACCATATCAATACGATATCATTTCCATATCAAATATATCCATTTCCAAAAATCATAGCACTTCAAAGTTATAACACTTTCGAAAATATAAAGCGCCTAAAACAATAACACTTTAGAAATCATAACTTAGAACTCATAATACTTTGGAAATGATAAAACTTAAGAAATCATAATTTAGAAATCATAATACTTCCCACTTAACCGGTTTAGATATATTAAAATAGTGTATAAAATAAAATAGTTTATATAAAGTAGTTATAGGTTAAAATAGTTTATAATAAAATAGTTAGTATATTAACATAGTTTATATTTAAAATAGTTTATATTAAAATAATTTATATTAAAATAGTTTATATTAAAATAGTTTATATGAAAATAATCTATAAAGTAAAGTATATAAAAAGCTTTATATACAATATAAAAATACTTTATATATTAAAATAACTTACTCAAATTTCACAAATCGATTCATTTCCAAAATTTCAATTTAATCCAATCTCAAATCATCAATTTCAATTCAATTTAGTTTCTCAATAAACCATTTTAAATTATGTCGATTTCAAAAACAGATTTGAACCACAAAATAACCTGTTTCAATTTCAATATATTTCAACGCTTTAAATAATCCAAACTTCAAACTAACTTTGATAATTTCATATATATATCTTAATTTAACATCATTAATATTTTGTTTTGAAACATCCACTTAATAAATCCAATATCATTTAAATAAATCTCAAATGTTCTAAATATTTCCTTCAATTTATTTAAACTTGAAATATTCATTAATCACTTTAAACCAAAATCAAGTTATAAAATCATATCCTTAAATTCTCAATATCTAATGAGTTTCAAATCGATTTATTTAAATATAATTCTTAAAAGAATATTATTTCAAATCAATTTAAATTTATCTTCCTAACCTTAACTTCTAAAAATCACTATAACAATCTATTTTAAGATATAATTTTAAATAAATACTGAAACATTTTATGTATTAATTAAATCAACTTTATTAAATCAAATCTTATTATCAGACTTATTTTATATTAAAATCAATTTATCATATTTTAAAATAGTAAAATTATAAGTAAATTCTTAAAAGTCACAATTTCAAAACTAACTAATAATTTTAAACAATTTCAAAAAATAAAACTTTAAGAATTTAAACTTTATGGAATATATTTATATAATATCATAAAAATCATTATTTATTAAACCATATATTTCTTTCCAAAACCATAGAAATCATGTTCAAAATTTTCATATATAGACAAACAGCGTCTGTATATAATTTTCTATCCTATGGTTAAGTGATACGGATATTTATCATTTCAATCCGTAATTTGAATTATATATGGGTATATATCATTTCAAACCGCAATCCCAAATTTAATTCAAATGAAAATCGCTTGGCTTTATCATTTTAACCCATAACGATTTTCTCCTATTCAACAAGATCGTTCGGGTGTGTATCATTCCAACCAATTGGGAAGTCTATACTAACAGGGAACTTGTAGGGTGACATCATATATGACAATAATATAATAGACATATATCATCAATATAAATAACAGATAACGGTGTCAGATGTCACTGGTGAACAGATACAGATAATAGCATATATATAGCACTGTAATTAACTAGCCCCAACATATTTCAATTGTCGTTTCAATTGAAATCAATTTTAATAGATATAAGAATGTTAATCGTGAGTCATTTCTCACCTTTCGAGGCTAGAGAGAATAGACAATGAAGTTGAGTTACGAATTGCAAGCAAGACTTCCAAAATAATGCTAGATTTGCACAAATCGATGAGTAATGCTGATAAATAGTAATTGACGAAATCAAATCAGGCTGGATCGATGATGATAATTGGTATAGATGAACTTATATATAACTATATATAACTATATATATAAAATCCTATTCTAAATTCCAAACACATATTAAATAATATATATGTGTATTTCAAAATCATTATTTTAGATTAAAACATATATATTAAAATCAACATATATACATCATATAATTTGAAATAACTACCTATATATATGTATGTACTTATAAAAATGAAAAATACTTAGGTTATATTTGATATCTACCAATATATATATTCAACTAATTTATATAAATCTACACAACAGATCATGCATAAATTCATCTAACTCATACAATAAAACCAGCAAATCAAAAGAACAAACTTCTTCATTATAACATATACTTCCATATATACACTTTAAAACAATCATTTAATAACAAATATATATTACTTACTGCCAATAGTACATATATCCAGTAAATATATGTATCTCAACATATCTAAGAAAATATGCAGACGGTATACTTTAAAATAAATATTATTATGACCTATATGCACTATATACAAAATTTCTCTCAAGTATATTTCAAATCACGTACAAAATACATACATACATACATACATACATATATATATGTTTTGAAACCAAGACTCAAGTACACTTTAAAATATAATATAGTACAGTCTGAAATCTAACATATATATATACCTACATACTTTATAGAAATTACTTTATAAACGTAGCATGATATCAAAATATGTAAAACTTTAAATACATTTACACATATATCTACATATATATAAGGCGCGACAACCTTATGCACTTTAGAAACATATGTATATTATATATCCAAACAAACATACTTTAAAGCACTGTAATTATAAATATATATATATATAACCAAGAAAGTTCCAGAACAAAACGAACAGACTCTGACATGTAATAAGCTTTAGAAATATATACATTGTTGAAATTATATAAAATACTTATATAACCTACGAAGACAGGGTATATTTATATTATTATAACTCATATACTGTAAACATATCAATATAACTATAACCAATATATAAACTTACCTAACCAACATATTAAATTAATAAATACTATTGAATTTTGTACAGCTAGTATGAAAATATACTTACATACTAAAAGCATAAACATAATACTGTAACTTATATAACTCACAACTGTACCACTACTAACATAAAAAGAAATAATGAAATGAATTAATAACATATATATAAATATATATAAGCATACATGACCCATACCTCTCTGATCATGCAAATGCAACAGGAAGGAGAAGAGAAGAGGTTGGAAGAGGAAGAGGCGGCTTGGAAGCAATGGGGTTGTTTAGATGGTGGTGGCGGGCGACAAAGCCTGGGAGAGGCTGCTAGTGTGTCAACGGTGGAGGTTAGTTCGGTGGACACGGGATGGTGGACGGGGCCGGCGTGTTCGGCTGTGGTAGGTGCGGTTGTTGAAGCTAGCTTGGTGGTGCAAGGGCTGATGGGCATGGACGAAGTGGTAGACCAGAGAGGCTGCTATCGGTTGGTGTTCGATTGCTTAGGGTGGTTTCAAGCTCTAATATATACATGCGTAAAGAATGAAAGGTGACGGATGTTGTGAGCTACAAGAGTCAAATGTTTATAATCCTGATGATGGAAGAAAGAAGTGAAGGGTCAGAGAAAAATGGAACGAATTATCAATATAAACATTGGAACCAGTAAAATATTGAACGGTTGGAATGACAAAAGTCAGTCCTATTGAATTTCAATAAATAACAGCTAGTGACTATTCATTATCCCTCAAATGTAAATAGAAAAGACATGGTGAATAAATGAACGGACAAAAGAATTCAAAAAGTTCAAAACAGTACCAAAACGAAATCATATTGTCGATCCTTCAGCGAACCGGACTTCAAAACAGAAAATTAAATACACCATAGAGATTAGTACGATGAGACGATCAAAATGGTATACAGATATCAATGGTGTGATCATCATATCAAAAGTCGATAATCAGTACCGAAAATGCTGCTAATTTACAGAAAATAAGATAGACGGAGCAATAACATTCCAAATTTGATGAAACGAAATGTGACGTCTCACTCAGAAGATGATTTACAAATTTATTATATAAAAGTATTCAAGTTTGGAAAATATTTTATTATCATCAATTATTAATTGATTTGAATTTAAATAAAATTACACAAGAAAATAAACTTCCATATTATCAGATGAAAATTTACCATTTGCTGTGTTTAAATATACGAATTCTAAATATAAAATTTTTATTTCCAAATTCTACTATTTAAAATTTCATAAAAATTCAGTTAATTACGTTATAAAGTAAATAAAAATTTACGGGTCGTTACAACTATCTTAAATCAATTTTAACAGTATCTTTAATCTATAACTAAACTATTTTAGAGTATTTCAACTATTTATAACTATTGTAACTATTTATAATTATTTATACTATTTTCTAAGTTTTTAGACTAAGCAGAGGGAAGCGTTTATATTAAAATTTACTGGTTCAAAAGCAAATACGGTTAAATGATGTTATAACCTATGTTGGGATTTAAATGTTACAATTAATTGAATTTGATGATTTTAAAGCGAGGATTTAATCTAATTGGAAATATAATTTTTTAAAGAAATTATGATTTCGGAAACGATATGATTTCAACGGTGAACATGATTTCAACGTGAATACACTTTTAAAAGTCAATATAGTTTGGAATTGAATAGATTTCAAAAGAGATATGATTTGAAAGTGAGGATGATATTTTGATATAAACCATGAATTGACTTTTGAAATGTAAAAGAACCATCCGGTGTGAAATAAGCGTTTGGTTGTTCAAGAGACCGGGATCGAATATTGTCATACTCTCTGCCAATACCGAAAACCGCTTTAACAACTATGTACGTGGTGGAGATTCCAGAAATGAAGTAGGATGGTTTGGTGAAAGATTTTTGTATGAGGTATGACGTGACCCTGACTCCCTTGAGTCGGCTTAGATGTGACTAAAACAGGAGCCACGCCGGGCCAAGTGAGGTCATTCCTCCGAGAGGACACATTTCTTCAATACTATATTCTGACTTTGTGATTGATTTGGTGGCTACCCCCTTGATTTTGATTTGGGAGTGTGTTCCAAGGTGGTTGGTAGTAGCTGCTATGCATTACCACTAGTCCGGATATGCAACTGGTATATCTACCCTAGCATTGCCTCGAGTGCCATGTTCACATGCCCTAGCATGCCTTCTACGCGTTTGATTTGTACTATACCTATGGGGTGCCCACTGTGTAAACCTCTAGTTTACGGAGGAGCATACGGTACTGTATAGACTATGGAAATATATAAAATATGTTAAGGGGGATATTGATAATGCCTTAACACTATTTTAATAATTTTACTTCAATGTAGACATATTAAAATAGCGTATTGTACTGCATAGTAGATAGTTTAATGGATCCTTAGGAGATGTGAATCCCGAACATCTCTTAAGTTACTACACTCGCATTAGACACTGGATAGGAGATGTCAAACCCCATAAACATCTCTGACGCCGTCACACACCTATTTACCGTTGATTTAACTTGCATAAGATCTTTTAGTTCTGACTCGAGTGTTTTGTCTTTTTAATTCGCTCGGGTCAGCTTGAGCACTTCAGGGTTGAAGACCTTATTTCTGGACGACGAAGACAAAGATTTGTGCTAGTATTATTTACTATATTTCGTTGCATAATGTTGTTCCGCTGCATTTATTATTTATTTATTCTTGTTGTCTATAACCCGGATTTTGTATTGTATAAGTATAATTAAATTTATTTGTAAATAGCTTCATTAACTGTTATTTGATTATTGTATTTTGTCATTCCGCTGTGAGATTCTGTATTTGTTTTATTTCTTTCCTTTTTTCTTATTTACTCCATATCAATCTGCCCTTTTCAATGGTTTGAGTCTGACTTGTGTGTCTGCTTAAAACATTCAAAAAGGCAGGTCGTTACATCAATCACAAAGTCATAATATGGTATCGAAGAAGCATGTCCGATCGGAGGTGCAACCTAACTTGGCCCAGGTATAGCTTTTGTTTTAGTCACATCTTAGCTGACTCATGGGAGTTAGGGCTACGTAAATACCTCATGTAGAATCGAACACTAAACCATCCTACTTTGTTCTAGAATCTCCACCACATACACAGTTATTAATGTGGTTTTAGGTATTGGCAGAGAGGATGACAATATCTAATTCTGGTCACTTTAACAATCAAACGTTTATTTTACACCTGATGGTTATTTTAAATTTCCAAAACCGTTTCATATATCAAAATACCATATTCTCAAAACCATATCATTTTCGAAATCTTACTAACTTTTGAAATTATATCACGTATGAAATCATATCACTTTCGAATTCATATTTCCAAAATAGATCAAATCCTCATTTAAAATCATCATATTCCTTAAATATGTCATTTAAGTCCCTACTTATGTTATGACATCATTTAAAACAATTAAGGAATTAAACATAAAACTTCCACTTTACAAAACCTAAAATTCGAAAAAAAGTTTAGATAGTTTAAAATTGTTTTAAAAATAGTTTGAGGTAGTTTAAAATAGATTAAATTGGACAAATATAGTTTAAAATAGATTAAAATGGATTAACATGGTTTAAATAGATTAAAATAGATTAATATGATTATAAATAGACTAATTGAATGTAGTTTAAACTAGATTAAAATAGATTAATATAATTTAAAATAGATTAATATAATTTAAATTAGATTCAAATAGATTAAACAGATTTAAAATAGATTAAAATGGGATAAAATACTTTAAATAGATTTAAAATAGATTAAAATACTTTAGAATCTCGATTTAAACCAATTTCCAATTCCGACCTTCAAACTTGGATTTTCAAAGTAATTCAATTTATATAAATCAATTTTCATCAAAATATCATTTAATCCAATTCAAGATTTAAGGGTTTTAAAATCGTTAAATTTAACCAATCCGATGTCCGTATATAATTTTCTACTCTATGGTAAAGTGATACAGATATTTATCATTTCTGTAACGACCTATAATTTTCCGATAATTAAATTATTGAATTTAATAAGATTTTGTAATTTAATATTTGAAGAAATAAAATTTATGATATAGGAATGGGAAAACTAACTAGAATGAAGTTTAATAATGTAAATTAATGTAATAGACGACTATTTGAATGTAATCTCAAGTAATTGTAATAATTGTAAGTTATAATTGATTATAAATTTAAAAAGGAATAAATTTAAACGTTATATTAATTGATGAAATAATGTGTGTATTAATTGATAATTTAAATGTTGCATTAATTAATGAAATAGTATGTAATAAATTATAATTGGATGAAATTAGTGCTGTGTAAGTATTTATAGTATTTGTTTGTAAATAATAAAACCATAAATGTTGTAACGACCCATTATTTTTAACCATTCAAATTGACAATAGTCTACACATGACAAACTTGAATCGCTCAAAACAACAGATTGTTAATATTTATATATTTGGCATAACTTAGCATATACTGTAAATAATCAATCACATAATCATAGACACAGAGTTACAATAATAAGCAGCGGAATAGATAAATAGTAGTTGATGAAGCTACCATAGGAATAAGATAGCATAAAACAAAATACAACAGAAATCCCAATGCACAGAAGTCTCTAGCACAAAAGCAAATGAAAAGTCTGAAACATACAACTGAAATATAACAGAAATAAACTGAAAGCTGAAATAGATAAGATAGGTCTTCCAAGCAAACTCCAACCTCCAAAAGATGAGTCTTAAAGACTGTGACACTCAGGCTGATCCGAGCTTAAAGAAAAACACGAAACACTCGAGTCAGGATTAACATTCTTATGTAGATAAATCAAACTCAAGTGAAATTCCAAATAAATGTGAAATAACTTAAAGGATGTCGCGATTCCATCCTCTAAGGATCAGATAAACTATCTACATACATAGTACAATACGCTACATATAAAATGTCTATAGTAAAGTAAAATATCAAAATAGCGTTAAGGCGTTACCCATATCCCCCTTAACACATGTTATATATTTCCATAGTCTATACAGTGTCATAAGCTCCACCAAACTGATGGTTTACCCAGAGGGCATCCCATAGGTATGGTACAAAACAAACTCGTAGAAGGTGCGATAGAGCATGTGAACACGACACTCGAGGCAATGCTAAGGTTGGATCCACCGTTTTGCAGAACCGGGCTGGTGGTAACACATAAAAGCTACTACCGCCCACCTCGAACAACATTCCTAAAATCAAAGGTGCGCACCAATCAAATCATAAAGTAATATAATGATTTCGAAGAGATGTGTCTGATCGGTGGTATGACCTCATTTGTCCCAGGTATAACTCCTGTTTTAGTTACATCTAAGCTAATTAACGGAATTCGTGGCTACGTAAATACCACATACAGAATCATCACTATGCTATCCTACTTTATTTTTGGAATCTACACCATGTACACAGTTGTTAAAGTGGTTTTCGGTATTGGCAGAGAGTATGACAATATCCGATCCTGATCTTTTTAACAACAAACCGCTTGTCTCACACCGTGGTCAATTATAGAATTTCTTTATAAATATTTAAATAAAATCTCAAATATAATTTAAATCAAACGAATATTTAATTTTAATTCTATTTAAAATTTTAAAGTACACATTATATAACAAGTTATAAGTCATTTCCAAAAATCCTTAAGTTCTGAATGAATCTTTATTTAATTTCCATAAATAACCAGTTTAAGTTACCAATTAAATCCCAATGTACCTGCCCACCTTTTAATTTACTAACATTATGAAAGTCTATTTTAATATGAATTAACTAACGTTTTTAAAATATTGTATATATTAAATAAAATTTTAGTTTCATTCAATTTAAAATAAATTAAACTTTTTATTTATCTATTTAAAATCTTATTTTATATATTTAGAAAATAAAACAAGTAAAATTTTACAATTTAGTTTTTATTTAGACTCATAAATTTTTTATTTCCAAAAATCAAAGTTTAAGGTTATAAATTTTACAGTAAGAAAATATAATACTTATTGCATTTCAAAATCTAACTCATACATTTACTTTCAAACATTCAAAATCATTTTCCAAAAATAGACTAACGGTATCCGTATATAGTTTTCTATCCCATGGTCAAATGATACGGATATTCGTTATTTCAATCCGTAATAGTTTATATTTTACGGGTTTATATCATTAAACTAGCAATCCCAAAATTTCAATAATAAATGAAAATCGTTTGGGTTTATCATTTCACCCATTACGAAATTTCTCCTATTCTAAAGTCCGTTCGGGTATGTCATTTCAACCCATAGTGATTTCCAGAACAAACGGAACTTGCAGAGTGAGAACAACAAATAACAATAACATAACAATTCTTGCATATGTGATCAATAGTAATTTAAATAATTAGTTAACATATATTAGTGTCAATTTGCATCGGTGGTCAATTTAAAATAACAACATGTCATATTTAACAGTGAATAATTTACAATTCAGATTTAACAGCACATTTAAATTTTCATTTCCTATAATATCTATTTAATAAGCATAAGAACATTAATCGTGAGTGATTGCTCACCTTTCATGGCTAGAGAACGATGGAAACAACTACGACAAAGAGCAAAGTAACGGACACTGGCACGAATCAGGAAAGATATGTCAATTTGCTGCGACAAATAAGAATAGATTTTTAGCAAGAGAAATTTTGACAAAAACAAATATATATACATATACGTAAACTCTATATATATATTTGTAAAACTTAAGAAAGGACAAATATATGTATACAACATATATAAATGTCAACAACAACATCAAAAGGGGCATATACATACAACCCTTGTCATTGATGCAGATATGTGATATATATACGTATCACATATAGACTTAAATATAAAAGCAAATGTACTCCTACCAATAAATGTGTACGGCATACATAAGTTTTTTTTTCCACGTACCCATAGACACAGGGCCGGCCCAAACACATTCAATGCCCTAGGCCAATAAAAAAAAATATGTTTTTGTTGCCCCAAAATTTAATAAACAACAATACACTTAAATGTATGAAACAAAATGTAAATTCTATAATAGAAAGTTAACATTGATTACAAAATACTAGACAAATCATTTAGATCACCTAAAAAAAACTAAATGTCAACTTGATATGAAAATACATAAATAGACATTAACGGAAGCAACTTCTTCTTGCATTTTTTAAGGCAAACTCATCTATTATCTCTTCATAGTTAAGCATATCCAAGTACTCATTTTCAATTGAAATCATAGCTAATCCACTTAATCTCTCTTATGACATGGTAGTTCGCAGACATGTTTTAATTAATTTCAATTTTGAAAAACTTCTTTCCGCCGAAGCAACCATAACTGGAATAGTTAATAGGATTCGATAAGCAATCCAAACATTGAGAAATCCACTTGCATCTCGATAAAACCTCAAGAAATTAAGAATACCAATTGATGTAGTAATTTCCGATGGTAGAATTCCTTTTAATTGTTGAAGCTCATAAAACAACTCATTACCACAAATATCTTTCTCTTCCTTATGCGTCAAAAAATCTTCCAAATTCATGCAATTGTCTTTCAATTTATCATCATCAACATTTTTGAATCTCAAATTTAGCAAAAAGCCAAAAATTCCTTCATAATGTTTAAATTGCTCAAATCGATCTCTAAGCGAAGTTAAAGCTTGACCCATTATATGTAGAAAATAAGTAACTCTAAAAATTTCCTCTGGAGATTGTCTATTATAATTCTCTACGATGTCTTCATCAAATTGCTTTTTTCTACGCACAATTCTCTTTTAAAAAAATTTAGGATCAATGCCAACATCATTTGCAATTTCTTTAGCCTCCTCCATCATGGGTTCAAATCCATCTTCTTTAAGTTTTTCTAAAAAAGTTACCAGCTCTTTAATTTTGGAGATTGCATCTTCAATATGTATTTCCTCTCGTTGAAGTATTTTACTTACTCGATTAATATTATCTAATATCTTATACCAAATACACAAGCTAATTAGAAACTCAAAATTTTCCAAAGCATTTTGGCACAACCCTTTTGCCTCCATCATCACAACGTCCTCTTTAGAGTTATTTGCAATATCAATCAAAGCATCTCTTAGTTCCGATAATTGAAATCTTATTGCTTTAACACTTTCAATATGACTTTCCCAACGGGTTGCAGATAATGGTTTTGGAGTCAAATCTTTCACATGACTTCGGAGTATTTCCCACCGATGAGTGGAGCCAGAAAATAAAGTATAAATCTTTTGCACATACGCAAAAAAGTTTCTGGCTTTCATACATGATTTCACCATATCACATAATGTAAGATTTAGACTATGACATCCACATGAAATGTAGAAAGCCCTATGATTTACATCAAGTAGTCTTTTTTGCACCCCTTGATGTTTACCTATTACAAATTCAATAAAATTAGTTAACATAATAGTGAATAGTTTAAAATAAAGTTTAAGAGTATTATGTTAAATTTAATAATTTACCTTTCATATTCGAACCATTATCATACCCTTGTCCTCTCACATCATTAATATCAAGTTTAAGATTATCCAAAACATTTTCAAGTTCTTTAAAAAGACCAAGTCCGGATGTATCGTCGACGGTTATGAATCCAAGAAAGTATTCTTCCACATTGATATCACTTGCATCTTCAACATTCACACATCTTATAATAATGGACATTTGCTCCTTATGACTTAAATCCGGAGTGCAATCAAGGATGATTGAGAAATATTTTGCTTTCCTTATTTTTGCAAGCATTGTTATTTTGATCTTGTTGGCCAACAAACTTATCAATTCATTTTGAATTTTATGGCTAAGATAATGATGATTAATTTCGTTGTTTACCACACATCTAAGATGGTCTTCCATAATTGGATTAAATTCAGCCACAAATTCTATAAGTTGACAAAAAAGCCCATTATTTTTCTAATAAATCTTCTCATTTGATCCACGAAATGGCAAGTTATTTCTAGAAAGTGTTTTGACAACGCCAATTATACGCACAAGTACTTTTTTCCAACATTGTCTTTCTTGGTCAATTTGAGCTTCCATTGCTTTATGAATTGTTTTCTTTTGTTGAAGTCCCTTATGCAAATCAACCCATTTTATAAGATTTGCATTGTGCGATGGATTACTTTCATGCTCTCTTAGCTTTTTAGATAAATTATGCCAATCATTGCATCCTTCACTGGCCAATTGAGATACCTTTTGTGTATGCTTGAAAAGTTTATAACAAAAACAATAAACTTTATCACATTCATTTGAATATACAAGCCATTTTCTTTCATGCTCTTCTCTACGTGGATAGCCGCCAATGTAATGTTTAGAAGAAAAATGACTTCCATCAATCTTGCTTCTTGGAAATGCATCATTTTCTTGTAGAATCTTAATCGGACCATGTTGAATTAGCATAATTCTTTTGGTATCACTAATTACTCCCCATAACCCCGGATCATAATTAACATCAACGTCTTTTTCAAGATCAATTGTGGTTGCATCATTACTGTCTTCATCAAAAGAATTGCCAACATCTACGTTATGTTCATCCTCCATAACTTCTACAATATGTTGATTATCAATTTCTACATCAACATTTTCATTTATAGGCTCTACATCATTGTCAATATCAGTATTTATATTCTCATCCTCCTCCCAATTGGTTTCTTCAATTTGACTTGAAGTCTGAATTTTTTTATTTCTTACTTGAAATAAATTTGATATTGAGCCAACTAATGACTTTGTTTCTTCATCCCTCCGTTACTTTTTTTTTTCTATTTTGATATCCAGAATTTTGTCTTTGATTCCTATCTCAAATTGTGATATAACACAATATTAATATAGCAAATTTCAATTGTGTATTATTTACATTTTAATTGCATAACACAATAATCTAATGTTTTGAATAAAAGTTTCATCGCTTATTTTGAAATAATTTTTTTTAAACTATCAATTATTAACTAGCTAATTAGTAATTAACATCAAATAGCACAAAATAAATTATTATGTAGCTAATTTGGATCGTACCCGAAAAAACATTTTTTGAAAATTTTGATCGTACCGAAAAAAATATTTTTGAAAATTTAGATTGTACCCGAATAAAGTTTTGTTAACATTTAACAGCCAATTCTTATGCAATTATACACAAATTAGTGAAATGACAAATAAAAAAATTAATTTAGGGATTAGGGCATCAAAATCGGTATCAATCAACAAATAACCAATACCCTATAAACTGTCAAACCGATAATTGATAAAAATACTCACATAATTTAGAAATTAGGATTTGAGAATTAGGACAGGAGACAAATCGGCCTGACACAATTGACGATGAGCCAGCGTAGCGATGGACACCAGGACGAGGCAGCGACGACGGACTTGAGGATTGAGGGCCCAAGGCGAAGCTGATTTGTCAGTTGAACGGAATTCGGTGTGAATTGCAGATTCGCCTTTTGCAGTGGAGAATAGGAGAATCGATTTTTTTCTTCTGATTTGTTGCCCCTCCGTGAAGTGTTGCCCTAGGCAAATGTATCGCTTGCCTATGTCATGGGCCGGGCCTGGCCGTATATATACATTAATAAACATATTTCCATTGAATCACCACAGCACAAAAATGCATGGAAAAGAGCAGCATATATATAGACATAGCATATAGATAAACGTAAACGAAAATATAAGCAGCATATATACAAACATATATATGTATGCCATATATATGCATCACCAAGCATGGCATATGAGTAGCGGCTCAGCCAAGAAAGGCATGGCCACTAGGCGATTGGCTAGACAATGACGGGTCGAAGGCGGCAAGGAGGAGCAAGGTCGAGGTTGCCTCGGTGTTGGTGGGGTGGTAGATTTTGGATGGTGGCTCGCGTAGCTTTGGTCTAGTGATCAGAGGGTGAGTGGCACGACAAGAGGAAGAGAAGGTGGGTGGTGCTCTGGATCTGACTCGGGTCTAGTAGGGGTAAAACGCGGGTCGACTTCGAGTTGAGGAACAAGAAAATACGGTTTAGGCCTAGAGATGGAGAAGGAAGCGGTGATGGGTTTACTTGTTAAATTTGGAGTGAGACACGGCAATACAGAAACAAAACAAAAAAAATGAAGTAGTACGAGCCAATCGGAGATGCAGATGAAATGTTTACTCTTTTACTCTTATTATATAAAATTTTCCAAAAAGAACGAATGAGTGAAAATTAAGAGGCACAACAAAATATATATGAAAATCATTGAAATGGCAACAGGCATAGGTTGATTCAAGCAAAATAATAACAATTAAAGAAATTAATTGTTGCTTTGCCACCATTACTGAAGTTTGAACGGGCAAAGGAAATAAAAAGTCATGGATACGGTACCGATGCAACACACTACTTTATCGATTTCATCGCGCAGCGGACCTTGAGATACAGAGAAAAAATACTACGGAGATCAACACGATGAGACGAATAAAATGGTACACAGAAATTAGTGGTACGATCAAATTATAAAAACTCGAATTTTCCCCTACCGAAAATGCTGCTAAAACGCAGAAAATAAGATAATCGGAGCTATAGAAGTCCAAATTTGATGGAACGAATTACGATGACTCTCTCAGAAAATGGTTTACATTTTTATTATATAAAAATATTCAGGCTTCGAAAATATTGAATGTTCAACACATATATTGAGTAAATTTACATTTTAAAATTTCACAAATAAATTAACTTTCATATTTTTCAACAAAATTTAACTAATTACTGTAATTAAATAGACGCATTTCAAATGTCAAATTTAATTCAAAAAATTTATTGTTTAAAATTTCGAATAAAATTATTTAATTATGATATAAAATTCATTAAAATTTCAGGTCGTTACAACTGTGATTTAGTTAAGTAAATAGGGTGACAATTATGATATGTTACCTATTCATTTAATCTGTTGAATTAAATTGGAAATCAATTGAAATTAAATTTAATTACATATTATGTTAATGGAAATTATGATGAAAGTGGAGAATATTAATGCATCAAGATGTAAACAAATGTCTACTATATCCATAGAGTAATGTTTTTTGAATAAAAAGATTAAAATTTAAATAAATCAATTTATTGCAATTAGAATACAATTAATTGATATTAAATGCAATTAAATATTGTAGTTAGTATAAGAAAAAATATTATCTATAGAGTTGAGTGAAATAAAATGAAAAGTTATGTTGAATAAATTCATAAGGTAATAGTTGATTTAATATGTGAACATTTTGTAACAGCCCGAAATTTTCACACTCGAAAATTCCAGATAGTTATGAAAAAGAAGAAAGAGATAGAAGAAGAAGAACAGAAACACCAAACATCTCACATTCGCAGCGGATAAAATATAATAATAAATAATAACAGTTTACAAAAGAATACTATATCTGTCGATTACATTTTAATTTACATCAGAGTTTCACATATATATACAGTCACTGAACATATACAAACAAGCATGTCTCAGAATATATAAATACAGCGGAAATATCTATACGCTCTTGCCATCCAGTTCGCCTCTTGAGCTCCAGAACGTACCTACCTGAAAATCTGTAATACTCGGTCTGACCCGAGCATTACACCAAAGTAACACCCAGGTCAGGCTGGAAACCAGCGTGAGTAAATCCAACTAACATGGAATACCAAAGCAATCAACTTATATAAACTCGGGGTAACATATATCAATTTATTCAATTCACAATTTTCTATAGACAACATTTATTCCACTCATCCATTTTCCAAATTCCAAGATTTAGATTAAAATAGTCCAATTCCTTTAAATCACTTCATTCCATACTATAGATTCCACATATCAATCTATAAAAAAAATTCGAAGTGGTTTCGGATATTTACCAATACACGACCCCGGTCTCTTCGAAAACTCATGCCATCCTGACCCAAAATATCCAAATGAAAAACACGACATTTCATATCAGTAGTATCAACTCATCAAAACATCAAATACCATCCAATCATCAATACACAAAACTGGATTTGCTACCAAAATTAATTTAATTAATTATAATTAAATTCCCAATCTCAATCTCTTAGATTTCTTTTCTTGTTATTGATAAATTTTCAAATCAATTAATCGATCATCCTTCGCTTGTTCATCTTAATCAATTACCATGGATTAAATATCCTCCAATTACATTCAAGTGATTATCTTTAATTAACTTCACAATATTAATTATTTGTAACCAAAATCAATAAATAATCTTAATTACCTCATAAATTTAATTAACTATATTAATTTCATTTATCCTTAATCACTTATTAATTCATTTCACATAAGTCGCTTATTATGGATTTATCAATCTGAATTAATCGATCTTTGATCTCATCATTAATTATATAAACTGAGGATTCCAATTATATTTTGATTTATCCTAATCAGATTAAAATTTCTTTAATTTAAACCACCGTATTTACCATTTCGATTAATCCCAAACTATAATTAACTATCTTTTATTTATTCCATTAAATAAATCAATTATTCCTTTATTAGTCCTCTTAATCAATCCCTTGATCAGTTTCGCAAAGTGATTATATTTTTATTAATTACACTTAGTAATTACTTAACTTAACAAACTATTCAATAATTATTCTGAGTTACTTACACTTCATAAATTAATTAATTCAACCCTTTGATTACTAAATTCAATGATTAGAGTTTAAAACTATTCAAAACCCGAATATTTCGAGTCAAACAACAATCAATTCACGAATCATCCAAAACCAAGGTCAGCCGAATATCAGTTCACAGTGCATATCAAATCAATTCAATCATTTTATCCATTATTTAGATTAACCATTAAAATTTAAATAAAACACAGCTGAGTGAGATTTACTCACCTTTTGCTTTTATTTGCAATCCACCTCAAATTAGCCTCGGTTTCTTCGATTTGACCTTGAATAATCAATTTATACGGCTTCATTAATAATTTGAATTAACCAAACAATTTTATTATCCTTTATTAATTTAAGTAACTACGAAATCTAGTTTAAACCGATAATTTCCAGTTGACGAATTTTTTATTAGCTAATGGTTAAATCTTAAACTAATAATTTTCCTTTAATAAAATAAATCTGGTTTCCAAACTTTTACCTCTGCATGTACACAAAATTTCCTACTCTATATTTCAATGAATAAAAAAATAAATTTCCTTTGTATACATATTTGTGAATCTAAATTTTAAAACAAAAATATTTACCTTACTGCTGAGTTCAAATTTTGAACGAAACCCTAGCCCATTCAATCGATCGCGACTGCACAAAAAGTCAACTCGACACTGCCGTTTGCCCACCCTCCAAAACCACGAACCCATGGCCTTTCCAGATTGCCGCAAAACAATGTCACGACCGTGTTTTCCCTAACTCCGATCGAACAACGCCTTCCCCAACTAGCGTGAAGACCTCAGAAGATTGCGACAGCAACACTCGGCCCTGGCGATCGCGACAACGTCGCGACTAGGAATGGTTCGCGAATTCCAAAAACTCGGCCCTGAAGACGTTTGGATTGAAATCGATTCGAAAACAAGAATATAAATTTGAGACGAAGTGAAGGACGATAGAGGAGAATCCATCAAACATTTAACTTTCGCTTATGAACCAGAGAAAGTTTTTCATCTAAATGAAATTTGATTTCCCTAAAATGAAAAGGAGACGGAGATAAAAATATAGATTTTGGGGAAGCTTCTTGAGTACGCATGTTTGGTCAATAAAAATATCTTTGACTATTGGACTTTAAATTTTATTATATTATAAAATTTCCAAAATGCCCTCGTAATTGTTACCATAAAATTTCGAACTCCTCTTAAGGAATGTTGCAAGGCGATTATAAAGTTTTACCCGCATTCCGAACACAAAAGAACGTGTTTCGAAGGCTAATTTAATCGTATGCACGAGTTACAAAAGAAAACGATCAAATTTAAATTAAATCAATTAAAATAATTCTAAGCGTTTTGAGCTGCCAGGGTCAAACGACAACCCCGATTGCTACGAAAATTGAAATCGGATAATAACTAACTATTACGGATCTAATGGAATTGGTTTCGTCGAATTCCGAGACTGTGCCTCGAAAGGCTATTTTTAAATATCGATTTAAACGATATAATTTCAAAACTGAACAAATCACCTTTAAATTAAATTTCAATCATTCTATTATTTGCAGTATCATCATTATAGATTTTATAAGCCTTCAAATTATTTAAACAGGCTTAGAAGATTTCAGATTTAACAATTTACCCAATTTTCAATTATTAAATTCAATATTTAAACTATATAACTCAATAATTAAACTATCAAGTAAATATTAATATTTTTAAATTCAAATTAAAATTAACTTTTAAATATTTAAAATCAATTAATTATTTCATTTTAAATTGTTAAAAATTCCGGGTCATCACATTCCTCCCCCCTTAAAGAATTTCGTCTCCGAAATTACTATTTAGGAAGAATGGACCAATACCCATTTACTTTCTCCAAAACATACACTTCAACTTCCTACAAACTATCTTTTATTAAAGGCCCGCTATCTCCTTAGCCAACTTCCTAAAATCTTCTATGGTTTCAAACAATACCCTTTTTGCTCAATCATCAAAATTTCAATTTAAAACCAAATTTTAAATTATCAAAATTTTCTCAAAATTTTTCTAACTCCTTAAATTCTCGAAAATTTTTGCCAGCGTCTCCTTTGCGCGGTGTTTGCACAAAAAATGGGCAAACACCTCCAAGTCGTATGATTTAGTTGATTATATGTTGTTCTTAATGATTTGGGTGATTTATGTAAATGTATAAAATAGATGGGCTAAACTGCAAAAGACACACAGATTTATAGTGGTTCGGCCAGAATGTGCCTACGTCCACTTTATATGTTATTCTCCTTTTCGATTCAGATTATAAGTACAAAACTTTGATTACAAGAATCTGAAAGTTGTTTGAAAGTTCTATCCATGCTTGAGCTCTCAAACTTGTCCACCATTGTTGTACCCCTACCCCTCTATTTATAGAGTGAGGCTGGGGGCAGGGGTCCTGAACGTATATAGCTGCTGGTGGGCCTGCGCTGATGTAATCTGGCCTGGCAACGTTGGTTCGGCAGGGCCTTGGTTCGGTGATGCATGGAAGTGGGTTGGTCAGGTGGAGGTTGGTCCGGTAGTGGCTAGGTGGAGTTTGGTCCGGTGATGGAGGAGCGAAGATGGTTGGTTCGGTGGTAGGAGGGAAGATGGTTGGTTCGGCAATAGGAGGGAAGATGGTTGGTTCGGTAGTAGGAGGGAAGTTGGTTGGTTCGGTGGTAGGAGGGAAGATGGTTGGTTCGGCAGTAGGAGGGAAGTTGGTTGGTTCGGTGGTATAGGACCGGTCGAAACACACCCAACACTTGCCTCCCAAAGTAGGGCATGTGCATGCAGATGGCGTACTTTGTTTTAACTTGGATGTTTCCATCCGGTCATATGTGCCGAATCACCCGGCCTGGTCATCCTGCGTTCGTCTATAAATAGGGGTGTTAGGCCTTCGTTATTCCTTTATCGTTTTGAGATAGCCGAATCAATCGAGTACCGGATCAACCAAGTGCCGAATCAACCAAGTGCCGAATCAATCAAATACCGAATCAATCAAATACCGAATCAACCAAGTGCCGAATCAAACCTAACTGCCGGACCAGGTGAGTTTTCTTCTACCGAATGAGTTCTTATGATGGGACTACCGAATGAAACATGGGGTTCGAATACCGAACGAATTTTCATTTTTGAATTGCCAAACGAGACTTGGGGATTTGAGTGCTGAATGAACCTTATATACTTGAATTTTTATGTTTTGAATTACGAGTGAAATTCCGACTACATATACTTGCATGTTTATATCCTCTGTTTTAACGATATACTTTCTTGTGTTGTAGATAAATGTCTCGTAAAGTGGAAACTCGATCAGATAAGAAGAAATCCAAGGACGAAGGAGAGTCCACCGTAGTGCCCCCAGCTCAGCCTGGACCGGAACGTCATGGACCCACCCCGAGATCGCTAGTAGATGGGTATGGTTTTACTTGACATTCCTGTATATACTAGTTCCGAAATATTAATGTACTTTCAGGTTGTAGTTATGTCATTGCAACGGACGACTTTATTTTTTACATGCAATTTTATAACATAAGCTGATTCTGTCATATTTGGATGCTGTCATTATTTTGATGTGTTGCATAAGAAATATAGCTGCGCATGTGCTAGTGATTCAACTGTGTTTGATGTCAAGTTCTTGCTTAAAGTATAATTTCATGTATTGCGATGTTAATGTGATGTGTGAATATATCAGAGCTACTTGTTTGTATACAAGAGAAGAAAGTACCGCCCTTTCGATTTTTAGTTGTAGATGGTAGCTTTGAATGCCCTGTGTGATTGAATATGGGTTGAGTGACCCGTCATCCAACTGAGAGTTCTCATTCCCATTAGCGAGTGCATCTTGTTTGGTGTCCTATACTTTAAGGGTTGTTATAGAGGATAGGAGGAAAGCTTTTATAAATAAAATGGAAATATAAGGAATAGTAAAACTTCCAATCACGGAAGGCCTCCGATGTGCTTAAGTTCGTGGAAAACGGGTTTTGTAGTCACTTTCCCTAGCTGTGGGTCTTGGAGACATTTGTCACCCATCTTACGCCTCCATGGGGAGTTTTCTTTTTTACCACAGCCGTATTTAAGACACATCGGAGCCGAGATCGCGCACAGTAACTACCCGGGCCATTATGGCCCGTAATCGTGGGTATTATTCGACTTACTGTGGCCGGCTAGCGCGGGTGCCGATCGTCAACTGTGAACTGCCCTTGGCTGGCCACACCTTATGTTGGGGCTTATAATCGGTTCATGGTTGCCGGCGAGCCGAATGTCGTAATGAGCTGCCTCGGCTATAGTCGGCCTTCTCGGTGGCTTATAATCGGCTCATTACAGTTGGCTTTAAGGGCCGTCACGAGCAATGAGTTAACCCGCAGCAGAGGGATGCTGGAGCAAAAGTGTCTCATTGGCGAGGGCATAGATTCGTATAGTACCTGTTAGGTCTTGTCCAAGTGAGGTTGTGCCGTGAAGTGTCCAGAATGGAAATGCCGCAACATAGGATTTTGTTCCACAGAAAAGGATAAAGCTTAACAAGCAGCCATGATATAAAGGAACAAGTTAAAAAGAGACAAGATTTTTAGAGTGGTTCGGCACGAAAATGCCTACGTCCACTGATTCTCTTTATTAATTCACTTCATATGGGCAGTACAAGTTACGAAAATTATCGACGAAGGTGTTGGATGTTCCATGCCCTCTGGAACACCTCTCCGTCCACTGTTGACAAAATATAAGCTCCGTTGTGGAGATCTTTATGAATTACATAGGGTCCGTCCCAGATTGGATCTAGTGCTCCAGAGCGCGGAAAGATCTGTTTGAGGACAAGATATCCTTCTTGTAAGCTGCGGTGTTTGACCTTGGAGTTGTATTGTGCTGCCACTTTTTGCTTGTGAGCTGCCGCTTTGAGTGCTGCATCGTTTCTTCTCTCTTCAATTAGATCCAAAGACATGTAGAGGAGTTCTTCGTTCTCTTCTGGGTTGTAGCGGATCTGTAACGTACGCGATTTTTCATTGCCGAAAAACCGAATAGTTAGGGTTTTAAGAAAAAGAAAACGACAGAAGAAGAGAGAAAAAGATAGGAAATAGAGAGAAAAGAAAATAGAAAGAAACAATATCAGAATCACAATCGCAGCGGAACAATATATAATAGATAAATGAATAATCTTTAAACAAAGAACTATATCAGTTATTATATTACATCACATTACATTTCATTACATCAGAGTGTACAACAACAAACAACATCAAACAGCGGAAAAGAAATACTATATACTAATAATACGCCATGCCATCCAATTTGCCTCCAGCAACTCTTGAATTCCAGAATATCCTGATAAACCTTAACTCTTGACTGCCCGTGTGGAAATTGGTGGGCACCCAGAGTTTAGGAAGGAAAACAATAAACTCTGAGTCAGTCATGTGACTGGTGTGAGAACTCAAAACAGTTTATTTATCTTTGAAAACAAAATAGAGGAATATTTTTAAAGTCAATTCGCAATGCTTTTAAAAATGAGACTACCATAAGGCCTCCCGTACACACACACATGCAAACGCAGAATCGGAGAAGATTTCTCCTTATGATAGTCAAAGATGCTTGATACGCATTAAAAGAACATTTGATATTATTACTAGTGCATAGTGTAGGAAAAAATTTCGAAAGTAGAATATAAATCTTAGCCAACATACGACCATTATCGTATGCCTACTATAGCTACTATGTTCAATAGCAGGTTACCGCCACATTCCATAGCAGCTTATAAAACTAAAACCGTACAAGGTCGTATTGTTTCTTTGGATTTCCAACGAATGGTCAGGCCAAGGAACTTCCCATTGCCACATAAGAATGCCTCTGGAAGGACGTCCCCGAGAACCAAACTGGATCTCTGCCAACACAAGGCCGGGTTACCCCTAACTGGGTAACTACTGACACGAGTATGCCATCCCCCGGTCCTTTGGGACCTTTAACCGAGAGCTCTCTAATCAACATCACACCATAATAAATAAAGTGTTCAACATGAGTAAGTATCTGGGCTCCATACCATGATACCACCCTTTTCCAGAAGGAAATGCACATACCCTAAAGGGAGCTATCCCTCATAACCTTGCCGCATCTTTCCTGTTTTGACCATTCCGGGGTGTGAGGCTCGACGAAGTCTCATCCACAAAGCCACACTTTATACAAAAGCTGTGCTTTGGGTCAACAAATGATCATAGAAATGATCACAAAGATAAACGATCAAACAAATGATCCTATCACAAATGATGAACACAATGATCATTTCACAGCAACACTCAGCATGTCACATTACCAAATTGGATATATATCGCTGATAACCATCAACTACATAACCTCTGAGCTCGTACGTTTCAGAGAAGGGTGTTAAGCTAAGAGAATAAATTCTCCGCCACCAACAAAAATATATTTGAAAGAAATCAGCTTTATATCTCAATTTGTAATGTCAGACATACTATCCATACAAGTCTGTTCCGGGATCGAACAGAACCGAAGGCACTTACAAAGAAGTCCTTGAAATCCGGATATCCACAATCCTGATCGGATTCCCCATCACATATGGAGAACTCTATACCGGAGCAACTCGGTGCAGAGTCAATCGACAGGTCATCCTATCGCTCTCGCAAATACCCGGTCTTCAACACCGGTCATCAAATGCTATCCATAACGACGTATCACATACTCGGAATGGGTTATACGACACCAAGGTCCTTTCCCGGCCAACCCGAATAGTGAGCGCTTATTCAAAAATAAGTGTGGCATTCAAATTCAAACAAATCACAACAAATACCTTTCAAAGGTAAATATTGATAGTCGGTTATTGAACTATCAATGGATATGCACAACATCACCAGATTCCAAATAATTTTCCAAATTATTTATTTCCCAAAAATATCTTTACATGATATAAAATTCCAATACCACAAAAATAAATCAATATTTATTTTTAAACAAATTCCACTTTCTTTTATAAATTCCATAGTGAATTTATATTTCACAATATCTACTGATATACGATTTTCAATAGGTTTCAAATATTCATTTTCAATTTATCTTCAAAAAGATAAATTCTCAAAATATTCACTTATTGGAAAACATTTCCATACTTATTTAATAAGTAATTCATAAATATTTTTATTTTCTACACTTGGAAAATATTCAATATACTTAAATCGAGATTAAGTATATATTTCATTCTTTAAGGAAATCATTTTCTTAAACATATTTATTTGGGCCAAAACGAATGTTGCGTAAGACATCGTTACGACAACCCAAAATCACTAGTATAGGGATTCGAAATTAAAATAGATATATAAATCCCAATACTATACAAAACATTTCCTCTCGGAAATCATTTACTATAACAACAGTGTTATAGTCCACCATTTCCTTCTATTTCTCGAAAACGTCTATTTCAACAATGAATGTTGAAATCTATGGTTTCGAATCTTAACATATTTCGAAAACATCGTTAGATCGTTTTAATTCTATTTAAGACATCATATCCAAAACATATTTTTTACATAATATTCACTATCCAAAAACGTGAATATACTTCGTTAATCAATTTCATCCTTTCTATACATTTCATTTTAAAGGATTATTCACTGTCTAAAACGTGAATATAACTCCATAAATAAGTTATAAAAATTAACATATCAAAATAAGTCGTTGCGAATTTATAAAACAATGTTTATAAATTCCATTTTTATTTATTTTATATCAACTCCTTTCTATAAATCTCCTTTATTAACCTATTCGATTTATAACTCAATTATATACCGAAAGTCCATATTATAAGTTAAATGCTTATAAATGATTATTCTACACAATCGTTCTTTTTAAGATTTTCCAAATTATAAATCTTATAACTTATAAGATTCATTTATTAAACCAAATCTATTCCTTCAAATAACTTTACAAATTTTATAAACCTACTGCTTATAAAATTTCATTTATAACTTCACCGTTTATAATTCTATAAATTTCATTCATTTACGAAATTTATTCACAATTCATTCTAACACTTATAAAAACTCGTTTTATAATTCTAATATTTTAATTTATAAATTATCAATTTATAAATCTTTTATATAAATCAATTTATATTATTCTTTTAAAACGTCTTTAAACTCCTTTATAATTTCATCATTTTGATTTATAAAATAATTAAATTTTATAAATCCTATTTTTAAACTTTTTACAATAAATCTAAAAATCCCAATTTAAACTATTTTATAAAATCATTAATCCCATATTTTCAAAAATTAGTTTTTATCTATATTTCCCAGAAATCATAATTTTATAACATTAAAATTATACGTTTATTTATTTAAAATGGATCAATTCCAAAAATATTTTATAAACGTATACTCTTCAAAAATCACTTTGAAATCCTTTTAAAATTCCAAAATTTGGTCCAATGATGCTACATACCAAATAGTCAATCACGACAACAACGATATCATATGTCGATATGATAAACAACGAATATCAAAATATCCATAATCAAATAAATACTGTTGAGGAATCCAGTTGGATCCCTCCAACCTGTTTTCCTGCATCCAAAGATGTTAGCACAATACCAATTCCGTTCTAGTACGAAATTATCGCGGTATATGGGATTTAAAATATTGTCCGCTTAATAGACGGCGCAATAGGGTTTCATCCGCTATACAATGCGGGAAATCAATAACTGCAATATATACATATGCCAATATATATATATTGCTATTATATATAATACCAATTTCACTGTTTATGTAATATTCGCGGTATATGTTTTTAATAAATAACATCCGCTTACTAACGGCGCATAATGTCTATTTCAACAATCAATAGATAACAATCATTATTCAAACATGCATTCAAATATTTTAAATATAACTATTTAAAATTAAAATTGAAACCAATTCGATTGAGTGAGAAGTTCTCACCTTGATTTCAATTTCGTTTTAGCGATTTATTTCGAATAAAATTAAACGCGAGTTTAATTTTACCCAAAATTCTCACTAACTCCAAACGACTCCAATCCAATTCCATCGCGTAGTGCTCGTCCATACGATTCCAACGCAACTGGTTTCGCGCGTTTTCGACCTCGTATGAAAAAGATATGATTTTTACAAGTTTCACGAATTTTTTATATATAATTTACAACATAATTTTTATATTATAAACCTAAATCAACATGGGCCGTAGGATCTCATTTGAAGGCATCAGGGCCGCACGTCTTCTCCTCTCACCCCTACGTTCTTCTTCCAGAAACAAATCACGCTCATGAACCCATAATAGCCGAGACTAGGGATAACAAATGCCGCCACCACACTCAATTAAAATTCGATCAGGTACCATCGTTCGAAGCGCCTTGCTCCACTCCACCCACACCTAAAGGAACGGCGAGCTCGGTCGCCTCATTTGCACGCATCACGAGGCCGAACGCACCCCCTTTGACTGCAAATTGCCGTCAATCTACTCCACTATTCTCGATCATAACCGTTGAACATGAAGTACTCGAGGAGATCTACAAGTTTCATGTTGAAGGATTCTTGAATTGGTTGATGGATTTGGAGGAAATGGAGGATGAATATAGGAAGATTTCGGCCATAGATTATAGATGGAGGCGGCTGCAGAAACAAACCCTAGCTTATTTTTTTTTAATTTGTGAAGAGATTGGCTATTTATAGAAAATCGAACGAAACACTATTCATTTTGGATTTTCCAAACTCCGATTTACGCGCGGTGACCAGCGTTTCTAGGGTTTACCTCGCGTTTTGGACACAATGGAATAGGTTTCGAAAGCTAATTCGGTCATCTGTGTGAGTTATGGCAATAAACGTTCGAATCGAATTAAACCGATTTAAACTATTTTCTAGGTGTTTTAGCTTGTACCGGACAAACGGTAAATCCGATTGACACGAAATTTGAAACCTTACAATAATATCACATTACGGATCCAATGAAACTGGTTTCGTCGAAATCCGAGACTTTTTGAAAAATGGCTATTTTAACTCGCCAAATTAATTTTAAAACAATTTCTATGCGTTTCAAGCTGCCACGATCAAACGATAACTCCGATTGCTACGAAAATTGAAATCCGATAATAACAAACTATTACGGATCCAATGGAACTAGTTTCGTCCAATTCTGAGACTGTTCAAAAAATGGCTAATTTCACTAGTCGATTAAATATTAAAATATTCGATTTTCACAAATTAACTTTAAATTCAATTTTAAAAGTTCTAAAATATCGTTCTAACTCCAACATGATAAAATAAAATTTTACAAATCATTTTCAATCATATTTAACCCAATTTTCAATTATTTCTGTATTTTCACATATTAAATTATTGATTTAATTATTCAATTAAATCCAATTATTCAAAATAAAATTTATTCGACTTATAAATTTCACTTATTAATATTTAAAATTAACTAAATATTCAATTTTAAATTAATAAAAAATCCTGGGTCGTTACAGACTTCCCCCCTTAAAAGAATTTCGTCCTCGAAATTAACAAGTAAGAAAAGTTACAGAATTTATTAACTTTCCCAAAATCCATAGTTAAACTTCTTACAATAACTTTACTTAGTATTCAAATCATACATAGTTATCTTTTCAAAAACAAACTATCTTGTTTGACTTTCAACTTCAAATCAAAATTTAAGTTTTCACAATATTTTCCAATTTTCTCAAAAATATTCTAACGCCTTAAATTTTCGGAAAAATTCGCCATAGTCTCCTTTGCGCGGTTCGATCCGAAAAAAACATGACAGTATATATATCACAAATATACATCTCATCAAGTAATGAGGCATCCCGCAGGGAAAAAGTGTAAAAGTACGATATTTAATACGAGATATGTACCTTATATATTATTAGCGAGCATATACGGCTAATATAGCGCGAAAGCGAGCTCCAAATGCGAAGCAAACGCGATCCGCACCTACTAAACACTCAACAAACAACACGAGAACATGTATATAGACAATAGTATCGATATACAACATATAGCAACATAATAACTATATATGCCAACATAGCAAATGAAACAAAAGCAACAAATGCAACTATCAATCAACTAGCATCCAACAAATTCATAACCAATAAATATTCATTCATATTCTCATTTATATTCAATGAAATGGTTTTCAATTTAAATCACATTTGATTCATTAACAGTGGATGTTTTTACTAACATTCATAACCAATTAGTTTGTATTCACTAATTCATATTCAAGTTGATTCACTTCCAAATCAAATTCAATTCCATTTAAAGATTCATTTAACTTCTAATTGGATTTCAATTACTTTAACTTCCAATTTCATTAATACTTAATGAATTATATACAATCAACTAACAATCATATAACAACCAATGTATATTCATTACAACCAAATTCCTTTGCTTATATTCATTTAATTTGGTTTAATTAAATTGATTTCCATTCAATTATTCAACTTCCAATAACATTAGATTTTAATGAATTAACACTTATATCCTTTATTCCATATCAATTATTCACATTTAATTGATTAATATTCAATCCATTCATTCAATTTAATTACAAAAGTTGAATTTCATTTATATAACTCAAGTTCATATCATCACTTAACTTTATTAATTTACTTTGATACCAATATCAACTTCATTCAATATCTCTTAAGTTATACTTCATTTTTAAACACCACTTGGTTTTACTTAACTTAAATTCCCACTTGTAAATCAGTTCAGCTTCCAAATTCTAAAGTAAATTTCCATTTAACTTTAAATTCATTTTTTATTTATAACTCATATTCACAAATATATGCATATAGTTTCACTTCTTATATATATAAGTTTATTTCTCAATTGCAAATCACTTTAATTATAATTCAATTCTTAATTCTTTTTCTTATACAATTATTCTCTTATTTAGATGTTTTTATTTAACTCGTTCAACAACCAAACAATCAACTTATATACACTTTAATAATTCTGAAAATTTATTTCTTTATATATAAAAATAATCAAGGTAAAATTATTTCATTTACCCAATTTTAAAACAATATCGTGTCGAATTTGTTCTGTACAAGTGTTTAGAGATCCCTATCAACAACGCTGATCACACGTATTAACCAGAATCCATATACCACTCAACAAACCAATCATCACAATATAAAACAATTTTATATTCACTAACAAATACGCACTCATAGCTGTTATTACACTCAAACTCATTCAAGAGTACTACTGACTCTATCTCTAATGAGTAATACCCAACAGAGCCATGGTTGTCGCTTAACCATATGCTCTGATACCAAATGTAACGTACGCGATTTTTCGTTGCCGAAAAACCGAATAGTTAGGGTTTTAAGAAAAAGAAAACGACAGAAGAAGAGAGAAAAAGATAGAAAATAGAGAGAAAAGAAAATAGAAAGAAATAATATCAGAATCTCACAATCGCAGCGGAACAACATATAATATATAAATGAATAATCTTTAAACAAAGAACTATATCAGTTATTACATTACATCACATTACATTTCATTACATCAGAGTGTACAACAACAAACAACATCAAACAGCGGAAAAGAAATACTATATACTAATAATACGCCATGCCATCCAATTTGCCTCCAGCAACTCCTGAATTCCAGAATATCCTGATAAACCTTAACTCTTGACTGCCCGTGTGGACATTGGTGGGCACCCAGAGTTTAGGAAGGAAAACAATAAACTCCGAGTCAGTCATGTGACTGGTGTGAGAACTCAAAACAGTTTATTTATCTTTGAAAACAAAATAGAGGAATATTTTTAAAGTCAATTCGCAATGCTTTTAAAAATGAGACTACCATAAGGCCTCCCGCACACACACACATGCAAACGTAGAATCGGAGGAGATTTCTCCTTATGATAGTCAATGATGCTTGATACGCATTAAAAGAACATTTGATATTATTACTAGTGCATAGTGTAGGAAAAAAATTAGAAAGTAGAATATAAATCTTAGCCAACATACGACCATTATTGTATGCCTACTATAGCTACTATGTTCAATAGCAGGTTACCGCCACATTCCATAGCAAGTTATACAACTAAAACCGTACAAGGTCGTATTGTTTCTTTGGATTTCCAATGAATGGTCAGGCCAAGGAACTTCCCATTGCCACATGAGAACGCCTATGGAAGGACGTCCCTGAGAACCAAACCGGATCTCCACCAACACAAGGCCGGGTTACCCCTAACTGGGTAACTACTGACACGAGTATGCCATCCCCCGGTCCTTTGGGACCTTTAACCGAGAGCTCTCTAATCAACATCACACCATAATAAATAAAGTGTTCAACATGAGTAAGTATCTGGGCTCCATACCATGATACCACCCTTTTCCAGAAGGAAATGCACATACCCTAAAGGGAGCTACCCCTCATAACCTTGCCGCATCTTTCCTGTTTTGACCATTCCGGGGTGTGAGGTCGATGAAGTCTCGTCCACAAAGCCACGCTTTATACAAAAGCTGTGCTTTGGGTCAACAAATGATCATAGAAATGATCACAAAGATAAAAGATCAAACAAATGATCCTATCACAAATGATCAACAAAATGATCATTTCACAGCAACACTCAGCATGTCACATTACCAAATTGGGAATATATCGCTGATAACCATCAACTACATAACCTCTGAGCTCGTACGTCTCAGAGAAGGGTGTTAAGCTAAGAGAATAAATTCTCCGCCACCAACAAAAATATATTTGAAAGAAATCAGCTTTATATCTCAATTTGTAATGTCAGACATACTATCCATACAAGTCTGTTCCGGGATTGAACAGAACCGAAGGCACTTACAAAGAAGTCCTTGAAATCCGGATATCCACAATCCTGATCGGATTCCCCATCACATATGGAGAACGCTATACCGGAGCAACTCGGTGCAGAGTCAATCGACAGTTCATCCTATCGCTCTCGGAAATACCTGGTCTTCAACACCGGTCATCAAATGCTATCCATAACGACGTATTACATACTCGGAATGGGTTATACGACCCCAAGGTTCTTTCTCGGCTAACCTGAATAGTGAGCGCTTATTCAAAAATAAGTGTGGCATTTAAATTCAAACAAATCACAACAAATACCTTTCAAAGGTAAATATTGATAGTCGGTTATTGAACTATCAATGTATATGCACGACATCACCAGATTCCAAATAATTTTCCAAATTATTTATTTCCCAAAAATATCTTTACAAGATATAAAATTCCAATACCTCAAAAATAAATCAATATTTATTTTTAAACAAATTCCACTTTCTTTTATAAATTCCATAGTGAATTATATTTCACAATATCTACTGATATACGATTTTCAATAGGTTTCAAATAATCATTTCCAATTTATCTTCAAAAAGATAAATTCTCAAAATATTCACTTATTGGAAAACATTTCCATACTTATTTAATAAGTAATTCACAAATATTTTTATTTTCTACACTTGGAAAATATGCAATATACTTAAATCGAGATTAAGTATATATTTCATTCTTTAAGGAAATCATTCTCTTAAACATATTTATTTGGGCCAAAACGAATGTTGCGTAAGACATCGTTACGACAACCCAAAATCACTAGTATAGGGATTCGAAATTAAAATAGATATATAAATCCCAATACTATACAAAACATTTCCTCACGGAAATCATTTACTATAACAACAGTGTTATAGTCCACCATTTCCTTCTATTTCTCGAAAACGTCTATTTCAACAATGAATGTTGAAATCTATGGTTTCGAATCTTAGCATATTTTGAAAACATCGTTAGATCATTTTAATTCTATTTAAGACATCATATCCAAAACATTTTTTTTTACATAATATTCACTATCCAAAAACGTGAATATACTTCGTTAATCAATTTCATCCTTTCTATACATTTCATTTTAAAGGATTATTCACTGTCTAAAACGTGAATATAACTCTATAAATAAGTTATAAAAATTAACTTATCAAAATAAGTCGTTGCGAATTTATAAAACAATGTTTATAAATTCCATTTCTATTTATTTTATATCAACTCCTTTCTATAAATCTCCTTTGTTAACCTATTCGATTTATAACCCAATTATATATCAAAAGTCCATATTATAAGTTAAATGCTTATAAAACGATTATTCTACAAAATCGTTCTTTTTAAGATTTTCTAAATTATAAATCTTATAACTTATAAGATTCATTTATTAAACCAAATCTATTCCTTCAAATAACTTTACAAATTTTATAAACCTACTGCTTATAAAATTTCATTTATAACTTCACCGTTTATAATTCTATAAATTTCATTCATTTACGAAATTTATTCACAATTCATTCTAACACTTATAAAAACTCGTTTTATAATTCTAATATTTTAATTTATAAATCATCAATTTACAAATCTTTTGTATAAATCAATTTATATTATTCTTTTAAAACGTCTTTAAACTCCTTTATAATTTCATCATTTTGATTTATAAAATAATTAAATTTTATAAATCCTATTTTTAAACTTTTTACAATAAATCCAAAAATCCCAATTTAAACTATTTTATAAAATCATTAATCCCATATTTTCAAAAATTAGTTTTTATCTATATTTCTCAGAAATCATAATTTTTATAACATTAAAATTATACGTTTATTTATTTAAAATGGATCGATTCCAAAAATATTTTATAAACGTATACTCTTCAAAAATCACTTTGAAATCCTTTTAAAATTCCAAAATTTGGTCCAATGATGCTACATACCAAATAGTCAATCACGACAACAACGATATCATATGTCGATATGATAAACAACGAATATCAAAATATCCATAATCAAATAAATACTGTTGAGGAATCCAGTTGGATCCCTCCAACCTGTTTTCCTACATCCAAAGATGTTAGCACAATACCAATTTTGTTCCAGTACGAAATTATCGCGGTATATGGGATTTATAATATTATCCGCTTAATAGACGGCGCAATAGGGTCTCATCCGCTATACAATGCGGGAAATCAATAACTGCAATATATATGTATGCCAATATATATATATATATATATATTGCTATTATATATAATACCAATTTCACTGTTTATGAAATATTCGCGGTATATGTTTTTAATAAATAACATCCGCTTACTAACGGTGCATAATGTCTATTTCAACAATCAATAGATAACAATCATCATTCAAACATGCATTCAAATATTTTAAATATAACTATTTAAAATTAAAATCGAAACCGATTCGATTGAGTGAGAAGTTCTCACCTTGATTTCAATTTCGTTTTAACGATTTATTTCGAATAAAATTAAACGCGCGTTTAATTTTACCCAAAATTCTCACTAACTCCAAACGAATCCAATCTAATTCCATCGCGTAGTGCTCGTCCATACGATTCCAACTCATCTGGTTTCGCGCGTTTTCGACCTCGTATGAAAAAGATATGATTTTTACAAGTTTCACGAATTTTTAATATATAATTTACAACATAATTTTTATATTATAAACCTAAATCAACATGGGCCGTGGGATCTCATTTGAAGGCATCAGGGCCGCACGTCTTCTCCTCTCCCCCCCTACGTTCTTCTTCTAGAAACAAATCACGCTCATGAACCCATAATAGCCGAGACTAGGGTTAACAAACGCCGCCACCACACTCAATTAAAATTCGATCAGGTACCATCGTTCGAAGCGCCTTGCTCCACTCCACCCACGCCCAGAGGAATGGCGAGCTCGGTCGCCTCATTTGCATGCATCACGAGGCCGAACGCACCCCCTTTGACTGCAAATTGCCGTCAATCTACTCCACTATTCTCGATCATAACCGTTGAACATGGTACTCGAGGAGATCTACAAGTTTCATGTTGAAGGATTCTTGAATTGGTTGATGGATTTGGAGGAAATGGAGGATGAATATAGGAAGATTTTGGCCATAGATTATAGATGGAGGCGGCTGCAGAAACAAACCCTAGCTTTTTTTTTTTAATTTGTGAAGAGATGGGCTATTTATAGAAAATCGAACGAAACACTATTCATTTTGGATTTTCCAAACTCCGATTTACGCGCGATGACCAGCGTTTCTAGGGTTTACCCCGCGTTCCGGACACAATGGAACAGGTTTCGAAAGCTAATTCGGTCATCTGTGCGAGTTATGGCAATAAACGTTCGATTTGAATTAAACCGATTTAAACGATTTTCTAGGCGTTTTAGCTTGCACCGGACAAACGGTAAATCCGATTGACACGAAATTTGAAACCTTACAATAATATCACATTACCGATCCGATGAAATTGGTTTCGTCGAAATCCGAGAATTTTTGAAAAATGGCTATTTTAACTCGCCAAATTAATATTAAAATAATTTCGATGCGTTTCGAGCTGCCACGATCAAATGATAACTCCGATTGCTACGAAAATTGAAATCCGATAATTAAAAACTATTACGGATCCTATGGAACTAGTTTCGTCCAATTCTGAGACTGTTCAAAAAATGGCTAATTTCACTAGTCGATTAAATATTAAAATGTTCGATTTTCACAAATTAACTTTAAATTCAATTTTAAAAGTTCTAAAATATCGTTCTAACTCCAACATGATAAAATAAAATTTTACAAATCATTTTCGATCATATTTAACCCAATTTTCAATTATTTCTGTATTTTCACATATTAAATTATTGATTTAATTATTCAATTAAATCCAATTATTCAAAATAAAATTTATTCGACTTATAAATTTCACTTATTAATATTTAAAATTAACTAAATATTCAATTTTAAATTAATAAAAAATCCTGGGTCGTTACAGGATCCTACGGTGGGAAGGCACTATAGTTTCAACTGGGAGCATAGCCTCCGATCCGTACGCCAAAGAGAAAGGAGTATGCCCTGTTGATGTTCTATAAGATGTGCGGTAGGCCCAAAGTGCCGTAGGAAGTTCATCCACCCAAGCGCCTTTGGACTTTTCAAGTTTCTTCTTGATTAGAGTTTTGAGAATTTTGTTGACAGCTTCAACTTGTCCGTTTGCTTGGGGATAAGCTACAGATGAGAAGCTTTTGTGAATTCCATGCTCTTGGCACCAGTCGGTGAATTCCTCGCTGTCAAATTGAAGTCCATTGTCCGATATGATTTTGAGTGGAACCCCGTACCTGCATAAAACATTTTTGATCAAGAAGTTAATAACTTTTGCCGAAGATATTTTATTTAGAGGTTCCGCTTCCACCCATTTGGTGAAATAGTCGACTGCCACTATTGCATATTTGGCTCCGCCTCGGCCCATTGGCAGTTCGCCAATCAAGTCAATTCCCCATATTGCTAAGGGCCAAGGGCTGGTCATCTGAGCAATCTCATTGGTTGGTAGTCGAGGGATCTTAGCAAATTTCTGACATCTGTCCTATTTTTTGACGAAGTCCAAGGCATCTTTGTTTAAGGTGGACCAGAAATATCCATGTCGGAGTATCTTCTTTGCCAGAGTTTGCCCTCCAGTGTGGTCTCTGCAACTTCCTTGATGGATGTTGGATAAGATTTCCTTGGCTTCCCTTCCAACGACACACCTTAATAAGGGGTTAAAGAAGCCGCGCTGATAGAGGATACCTTCTTGTATTGTGTAGCAGGAAGCACTTCTCAAGATTTTCCCGACTTCGTTACGCTCGTTGGGTAGTGTGCCATCTTGCAAGTATTTCCGAATAGGAGTCATCCAAGTTTCTTCTTCGATTGCAGCTATCAGATCCTCTTGTTCGAAACTTGGGGATAGTTGTTTTGGGATGGCTACTGTTCCAGAAATGGTGTTGTTCTTCATGCTAGCTTGCTTTGCCAGTTCGTCGGCCTCTCGGTTCTCCTCTCGAGGAATGTGTTTGATTAAATAGTGGTCCAACTGATCGAGTAGCAGCTTGGTTTTCTTTAGATATGCTGTGAGTCGTTCCCCTCGAGTCTGGAACTCTCCTAGTATTTGATTTACAATAAGTTGAGAATCACTATGGATATAAAGAACCGACTCCAATCTCCAGGGAAAGTTCTAATCCGGCTATCACTGCTTCATATTCTGCATCGTTGTTGGTGGCAGCGAATTCCAACTTTAGGGCATAGTGCAGTTTCCTTCCCCTGGGGGTGATTATCACAATACCTGCCCCCGAGCCTTGTTCGTTTGATGCTCCATCTATAAAGAGATTCCACCTGATATCTTTTGTTATTTCAGATCGATCTTTACCTTCGTTGGTAGTGAATTCGGCAATGAAATCTGCCATGGCTTTTCCCTTGATGGCGGTGCGAGGATGGTAGGTCTGATGGAATGAGATTGTAAATAGTGTCGCAGTTTCTGTGACGTGATTAGCAAACAGTATGCTAGCTTTTCAAGTTTAGGGTATCTGGCTTCTGCCCTTGTAAATCTCTTGCTTACAAAGTATACGGGCTGCTGCGCGTGGTTGTCTTCTCCTACCAAAGCGGCGCTTAAAGCATGGGACGATACAGCAAGGTATAGGTATAGTTCTTCGCCTTCATTTGGAGTTGAGAGTACTGGTGGTCTCTGAAGGTGTTCTATTAGGTTAAGGAAGGCTGTCGAGCATTCGTCAGTCCATTCGAACTTTCCTTTGTCTTTCTTTAGAGCTTCGAAGAAAGGGATGCATTTGTCGGTTGCTTTAGAGATGAACCTGCTTAGGGCGGCCACTTTCCCGTTTAGGCTTTGCATCTCTCTTTGAGTGGATGGTATCTTGATATCTTGCACAGCCCGGACTTGTTCGCGGTTTGCTTCAATCCCCTTGGCATGGACGATGAATCCCAAGAACTTTCCCGACGATACTCCGAAGGAGAACTTTAGAGGATTCAGCTTCATTCCATATTGGCAAAGTACTTGAAACATCTCGCCCAGGTGATTTATATGATCATTGGCTTTCCTCGATTTTACCAGCATGTCATCCACATAAACTTCCATAGTTCGTCCTATTAGTTCCGCAAACATCTTGTTGACGAGGCGTTGATAAGTAGCTCCAGCGTTTTTAAGTCCAAAAGGCATTACTCTGTAGCAGTACAATCCCCGGTTAGTGATGAAACTAGTGTGGTCTTGATCGGGGGCGTGCATAGGGATCTGGTTATATCCTGAGTATGCGTCCATAAAGGATAAGAGTTCGTGTCCGACTGTGCTGTCCACGAGCTGATCGATTCGGGGGAGTGGGAAGCAGTCCTTCGGGCAAGCGTCATTTAAGTTGGAGAAGTCGATGCATGTTCGCCACTTCCCATTAGCCTTCTTCACCAGTACCGGGTTGGCGATCCATTATGGATTGATGGCTTCTCGTATGAAGTTATTGGCAAGTAGGTTCTTTACTTCTTCCTCGAGGGCTGCTGATCGTTCTGCCCCCGTGCTTCTCTTTTTCTGCTTTACGGGCACCTTGGTGGGATCGATGTTCAGTACGTGGCATCCTACGTCTGGGGAGATTCCTGTTATGTCAGCGTGCGACCATGCAAATACATCCATGTTGTGGCGAAGAAAATCAACAAGTTGATTCTTCAATTCCGCTCTTAACTGAGACCCGACTCTCACCAGTCTACTTGGGTCGTGTTTGTCTACAGATACAAATTCCATAGCCTCTGCAGGCTCGATGGTGGCCTCCTCCTCCTCGTCCCTGGGGTCTAATTCGTTGAAAGGATCGCTGGTATATCGAAGAGGAGGGGCTTTCTTTAATTGCTATGCTTCCAAGTTTTTCCTGCAGAGACAAGTCTCTACATCCTTCCCTTTATCCTTCCTGCGGTTATTGCGAAGTTCAGTTACATAACAGTCTTGAGCGGTGTCTTGATCTCCCTCTATTTCTCATATTCCGTTATCTGTTGGAAATTTCATCTTCAGGCACCACGGGGCTAGGACAATTTGGAAGTCAGACAAGGCCGGTCTTCCCAAAAAGGCGTTATAGGCCGAGTGGTTCTCTATCAACACAAATGTTTGTTTTCGCACAATGGAGCGGGGATGACTTCCTATTTCGACAAAGAGGTCCAGTTGCCCGAGGGGCATCTTCGCATCTCCAGTGAAACCATGTAGCGGTTTGCTGTAGGGAGGCACATCCTCCATTGATAGCTTCATTTTGTCGAAAGCATGGTTGAATAGGTTATTTATTGAGCTTCCAGTGTCTACTAGAATTCGGAAAACTTTGGCTGGACTGAACTAGGCAGAGATAACCATAGAATCCATGTGAGCGTACTGCCTTCCCTCTAGATCACGCCTACTGAATGTGATGTCATCATTCTCTTTCCGTTTCGGGTAGCGTTCTTCTATAACAGAATTAATGCAGCCTTCATCGTTTCTAAGCGACCTTCCATATCTTTCCATCTCTGCCCAGCTTCTGTCGGCGATGTGTTGTCCTCCTGATATGGTATGGACCACTATCTTCTCCTGACTAGGCCGCTGGTGTTGTGATTTCCTCCGCCTACTTCTGGGAGGGGCAGCCCTGGGTTCTCATTGGCAGGAGTTGGAGTCCTGTTCTGTCCTTTTATATAGCGCTCTAGCCTCTTCCTTCTGATGTGTTCTTCAGTTAAGACCCGGAGATGATGGCATTCATTTGTGTCATGCCCATGAGATTCATGGAAGTGGCAGAACTTTCCGGACTTAACTGCGTTATCTGATTCGTTCTTGTGTGGGGGGCGCTTGTACTAACTTCATCTTAGGTGGCCATGAAGATGTTTTCGATTGTTTCATTCAAAGGAGTGTAAGAGTCAAACCTCGGTCCTGGCCGATATAAACGCTTTTCTCCCTTCCTGCCCCCAGCATTGTCTTTAGAGTCATTTCTTCGAACATCCTTTGCTGCAACGGGAACTCTGTCTGGAGTTGCCTTAGTCTGTTGCCCTGACTGCCTCTCAGTGGCAGCGTCTTCAAGCCTCATATACTTCCCGGCTTCATGGAAGAAATCGGGTAAGGTAGCTGGTTTTTCTTTTGTTAATCTCCTAGCAAATTTAGTATCCGGATGCACACCGCTGCAGAGGGCCATTAGGATAAGTTTCTCATCGGCATCTTGGACTGCGGCCGCTGTGGCGTTGAATCGGGTTAGATATTGTTGCACTGTCTCTCCGGGCTTCTGTTTGATATTAGATATGGAATAAGCGTCCTTGGGTTGTTCCACATGAATACGGAACTGGCCGATGAACTTTTCTTTCAACATTTCCCATAAGCTGATGGATCCTTGGGGTAGATGACAGAACCAGGAGGTAGCTAGATCTGCCAAGAATAGTGGGAAGCATTTACACAACACTCCCTCTGTTGCTCCTCTCATGAGCGTATGATGTGTGTATCTCTGCAAGTGTACAACGGGGTCAGAGGTTCCCTTGTAAGGTTCCATTGCTGGCATTTTCCATTCCCGGGGGGTGATGGCAGTTTCGATATTATGGGTGAAGGGGTTGGTTACCCTAGCGCCTATCCCCCGACCCCTTTGGTCCCGTTGGACGCACTCTCTGAACCATCGCGCCATCCTTTCATCAGAACTTGGAGTGGATAGAAATGAGTTTGGTTCTTCCCTGCGGGATTGATTCCGTCCAGATGACCTGTAGGGATGGTATCGTCTATCACTCCTAACTTTCTCCAATGGCTGTCTCTGGTCTTCAGGGGGGTACATTGGGTTCAGCCATAGTTGGCCCTTGCCTTGATCTTCCCCTGCTGGGTTCTGTTCTCTGCACTTCCTTAGGTCCAACTTCGGGCTGGACCCCAGCTCGGCCCCGTCCATTGGTGTTTCCATGGTTAGGTAGCATGGCAGGCTCAGCTACATCTGACCCCTGCCTAGTACCTCCCCTGTTGGGTTCGGTTCCAAGTGTTTCCTCGGGTTGGAATTCAGGCTGAGTCCGGGCTCGGCTCCTACCATAGCTGTTTATGTTGTTAGCCTCTTCGAAGAAGAAAGACCTTTGTTGTCTTCCAGATCCTCCAGACCGGGACTCACCCCATGATTCAGTGTTGCGGTTGGATTCTTCAGCATCCCTTAAGCATGACATGAGTTGATCCACCAAGGCTTCTTGTTGAGATGCGAAGCGGTTAGTTACTTCAGCCACAACCCTGTCCAGATTCGCCCTTGTAATTGGTTGTTCCGTAGCGGGGACCGTCAGATTTTTCCTGATTTCCATTTGCTGTTGTAACCGAACAATTGTCTTGATCTCTGATCACTGGATCTGGGATACTACTAGTTGCGATGTTCTTTCCTTTGTTAGCATCTTTCTTCCATCCGGGAGGCATGTCTTCTAAGCAACGAACGATGCTGATAGGAAAAGGGTTAAGTGGGAGAAGCTGAAGCTTCGAGCTCCTGCACTCAGTGAAAGCACAAAAAATGTTTGCACAAAAAATGGGCAAACACCTCCAAGTCGTATGATTTAGTTGATTATATGTTGTTCTTAATGATTTGGGTGATTTATGCAAATGTATAAAATAGATGGGCTAAACTGCAAAAGACACAGATTTATAGTGGTTCGGCCAGAATGTGCCTACGTCCACTTGGTATGTTATTCTCCTTTTCTGTTCAGATTACAAGTACAAAGCTTTGATTACAAGAATCTGAAAGTTGTTTGAAAGTTCTATCCGTGCTTGAGCTCTCAAACTTGTCCACCATTGTTGTACCCCTGCCCCTCTATTTATAGAGTGAGGCTGGGGCAGGGGTCCTGGACGTATATAGCTGCTGGTGGGCCTGGGCTGATGTAATCTGGTCTGGCAACGTTGGTTCGGCAGGGCCTTGGTTCGGTGATGCATGGAAGTGGGTTGGTCCGGTAGTGGCTAGATGGAGTTTGGTCCGGTGATGGAGGAGAGAAGATGGTTGGTTCGGTGGTAGGAGGGAAGATGGTTGGTTCGGAAGTAGGAGGGAAGATGGTTGGTTCGGCAGTAGGAGGGAAGTTGGTTGGTTCGGTGGTAGGGGGAAGATGGTTGGTTCGGCAGTAGGAGGGAAGCTGGTTGGTTCGTTGGTATAGGACCGGTCGAAACACACCCAACACGCGGCTAGCTCGGTACTACTACAAAAGGCCTCTACTGGCTCCCAAATTCCAAAAGAAAACAAAAGCTAAGTGGCTACATAAAAACCCAATCCAATTTCATCTAGAAATTTAAATACGTACCTTTTTGTCGGGCTATACAAATTTATCTTTTGGAATCAAATTCAATTTTCTTTCCCCTTTAATATCTGCATATCTTGTTTAGCAACAATATTCAGTCGTGACTTTACAAATCAGTTTACACATTCTCTTATATAGGTTTTCATATTTACTTCTATTCAAATTCGATTTTCCCGTTTTAATATGAATTCAGCTTATTTCAATTTTGAATATTAAATTTTTATTTTCCATTTACAACTGAGTCTTATCAGTTCCATCTACTAATCAATTTCAGTTTCATATTTAAAATCGTTTAATTGCTTAACAAAAAAAAAATTCTCAAAAAATTTCAAAAAAATTTCTAACTCCAAAAATTCCGGAAAATTTTGGCAGAGTCCTTTGTACGGAGGAGCTTTTGCAATTTGACAAGTGATATAAATATATATACATCGACCCACCCGGTCGGAAAAAGCAAAAACAGTTCATATTTCCTATTTTTATTGCGTAGGCGTACCTTATTTTGCATTTTAAGCAAGCAGCTTATTAATTTTAGCAATTAGTGCAATCCAAATCCAGCCAAACGGCCTTCAGTTACCTGTACTTACTCAATTTAAACATATAAGTACCATATATATGAAATTCATAACATTTCTCTTACATAAACAACTATAACACTTCAACTCTAAAAGATATGCATTCAAAATAATTTCCACAAGCAATTTATATGTTTTCAAAACTAATTCCATTGTTTTCAACCAATTTATATATCATTTCATTCAATTCAATGGTTTGCAACTCAATTTCTTACATTCCATTGATTTTTAAATCCAAACAAGCTCATATTCAATTTAGTTGATTTCAAAATCAATTTATTTAATCTCTTATTGACTCATATCATTTTAATTACTTTTATTTACGCCGAACGACAACCATTTCCATGCAATTTCGACGATATTCGTTTAATAGAGTATCTATTTCAGTTTATAACTACTTTAAATTAATTTAAACTCATTCTGAATTTAATTTAATTTCATTTCTAATTTATTCACCAACCATTCATTGCATTTCATTTCATTTCCGCAATTGTTCCATTCAAAACAATTTGTTAAGCTTGGCACATCCAATACTTATAAATTAATAACCATTTCCCAAATTAATTCAATCCAAGTTTTTATTGAATGGGCTTTCACCCTTATTCGAAGCCAAGCTTCCATAAATTTTAAACTTAAGTTAATTTACTTTATTAAAATTCCAACATTAAACTTAAGTTTACTTCTGTTGATTCTCATTTAATCAGCTTCCATTAAATTCAGTTAGCCCATCCATTTTAAATTTTACTTTCTAATTCTTTCTAATTCACCTTCTCAATTTGTCAAAATAATATCCAACCACATACTTATCTCATTTATACTTCAAATTAATATACCACCAAATTTAATTCCAGTCTGATAATCTAATTCCAATCACAATTTTGATTTAGTTTTTATTCTATCAAACTTCATCCATTTATTATTTAACCCAATTATCCCATTTTAATTTTTAATTCAATTACTTAATTCATTATCGAATTTATTTTATTAATACAAGGCTATTCTCAATTTATTTCTATTCACTTGGGTTTTGTTTTGCAACTCAAACCATTTCTATCATAATCACTTCTCTTATATCCAATTTACTTGCAAATTTCATTAAATATTATTCAAATCACCCTTGAATTTTATTTGTAATTCAAACCATCACTATCTTGATCCAACTCTATTTTATTTTTATTTTACAACATCTCCTCTTATTTAATTCATTATCAAATCTAAGTCGAATTCTATTTAAAATTCGAATTCATCCCTAAACCAATTACCAACTTACAATCCATTTATTTTCCCAAGTTAAATTTTATTAACATACTCAATCCAACAATTATTCAACCAATTAGCTTATTTCCAACTTCTAAATCACTATTCGATTATACTTACAAAATCACTTCATTAAATTTTTCCGAGTTTCAATTTTATAATTTCAGTTTGGAATTCCTTCGATTTTCCAAAATCCCAACACCTTTATTTTCAAAATTTTAGAAAAGATTTTAAAGTCACATAATACTATTAAAATAACTCTTTATAAAAATACCTTTTATAACTCGATGTCTCAACCAGTCCATCCTTATTCTCACAGAAATTCAGTTATACGTTGATCAGGCGTAGGACTGAAAATCTATAAGTACTTGGTAAACCCGTTTTCAACACCTAGTGAAAATACTTGGAAAATAATTTTATTGGAAATCTAGAAAACAGTTTTTGAAAATAGAGGAAATATCTTTGGTGAGGATGCTCTGGGAATCATCACCCCCATCCATGGTCGCAGTTAACCCGATGGTTACGTTGCCATCCCGACAAAATCCATAGATAACTGTAGTCCTCCGCGTCCCTCGATTACACCATGGAACCCACAACAGATCGCAGCTACAACTGGGGTTACGTAGCTATCGCAGTCAACCGATGTTGCGTTGCCTTTCCGGCAAAATCAAGTGTAGACCGTTGACACTCATCCTCCACACGATTTTCGCTATGGTCCCACAGTAGATCGCAGCGACATCGAGTTACACCGTCGTCATAGCATAACCCAAATGCCTCTGTAGGCATCAGCGCCCTCGACTTTCGCTACCCAATAATCCTCAGGAACTAGTTTTGTCCGGACTTCTCACAGGATCAACTTTAGAACCCCCCCCCCCTTTGGGGCTCAAGGCAGCACCACCCGGTGGCACTCCTGAGAAGTTCATTTCAAGGGAGCGCCTTTTTCCCCAGAGCCATCATCAGAACATTTTATACTATACACATATAGTATCTTCAAATCATACACCTAGTATGATCTCATACAAAGCTCTTTGCACAAAATCGATTATCCCAAAATCGATAATTCTCAAACTAGGCTTTCCAAATTCAATATTGATTTTACCCAAAATCAAAAGCCTTTCCAAATCCAAAGGTTCCCAAAACCTTTTTCCAAATTCTTCATAAGATCCTTTATAGATATTCAGATATATAAAATTCAAAAACTTTGAATCTTTTCAAACTTGTATAAAACTCCCTATATACTTCAAACATCTTCAAAATCATTTTCTTCTAGCAATAAATTCAACAAGGGGAGATTTATCTCATATAACAAAGATATACAACTTTGTTTATTCAAAATCAAATATTCCAATTTGATTACTCTTTTCACTATCAATTTCTTTTCCATTCACTTATCCACCTTTACATTAATCCCCATTTGGATTATCACTTCAATTCCTATCTTAGTTGGGTATTAAATCCGTAATAGTTTAAACTCCGACCAGTTTATATTTAGAAAAATAGCTTGAAATTTTTTAAAATAGATAAGTAGTTGAAAAATAATTAGTAGTTTTCAAAATAGCTATATAACAGTTATTTAATATTAAAATAGTTGGAAAATAGTTAAATAGTTTCAGAAATTTTAGATAATTGCAAAATAGTTGCAAAATAGAAATTAATTTGTGAAATAGTTGAAAAATAGTAATTAGTTTAGGAAAAAATTGAAAAATGTTTAAATAGCTCCAAAAATAATGGTAAAACAAATATATAATAAGTTAGCTTTAAAAAGAAAGGTTGTATATATTTAATAGCTTAGAAAAATAAGTTTGTATTAAAACAATTTATTTAAAATAGTCAAGAGCCAACTGTTCACTTCCCCAACAATTCAATTTAAATCTCCATTTAAATTGTCCAATTCCAATTCAAATAACTCCAAATTCAATTGGACTTGATTAATCCCCAATTCATGTTGAATCAATCTTGATTCCTTCCCTAATTTAAATCAAATTCTATTTGATTTTAATCATGTTCAATTTTAATTATAATTTCAAATTATTCCAATTAATACGAATTATTATCAATTGAACTCATTCCAAATTCAAATCATTTCAATATAATCCAATTTAATTTCTCATTTAAATTTTTAAACTTATACATCTTCAGTCACCAATCCACTTAATTCAAACTCAATTCAATTGGTACAAATGGAATCTAAGTTTCAACTTTAACCCATCTTGAATTATATAAATTCGAGTTGAATTTACAAAGGTTGGTTTAACTTTTTAAACTAAATTAACTTTTATTTAAAGTCTTAAACATTCTTAAATTTCTGAGTCCAATTCTTCATTTCAATTTATCTCTACTTACATTTTTCAAGATTCAAATAAGAGCTCAATACAATTTTGTTTTAAATATTTAATTATTATTAACTTTTATCTTCCAGTTTAAAGCGGGTTCTTAAACAATTTTAATTTATATTTTAATTATTCAAATTTATTTATTTATACAATACCATTCTCACTTTAAAGATTTTCATTAACAATAGGATGACATCATCCAAATTATTTTAAAACGTCCATTCATTTTCAATTTTTAAATCTCAAACCCGATTTGAGATCACACAAACTACTAATTCAAATTGACCATTTAACCTTCCAAGTTAAATTCAAATTTCGTCTTGAAATTTCCAATTCTGGTTGCTTTTTCTACACTTATTTAACTTTCCCAAAGTTAAATCCCAATTTACTTAATCCAATCAACCTCATTCAATTTGAATTCCCGCTTCAAACTTCAAAATTCTTTCCCTCTTATAAGTTCAAAACTTATATCACTTTGGGTTTTTATATCATATTTCAGGGAAAAATCAAAACTCAACCTCTTAGAGTTTATTCTAAATTATCTTTGATGTCATGTATACCCATACATATATACATATTTATTTCTTGACCCTCCCAGCCATATTTTAAAATTTAAACCACCTTTGGTTTTAAATTCATATCAATTTTCAAACAACCCATTGTTTGCAACAAGTCCAGTTATCCAAATAATACTTATTTATTATTTCTCATTATTTTGAATCAAAATTTCCAAATTCTGGAACCAGATTTAGAATTTTATTTTCAATCCATTAAATTTTAATTTGGCTGTATTTTTATTTCTACGTAGTTTAATTCCAATTTAAGACTTCAATTTCAGTTTGAATCCATTTCAAACTTATCTTTATTTAATTTTAGTTTGGTTGTATTATATTACTTCTTAATTTAATCCTAATGATTTAACAACCTATCACCTTAATATTTATTAGAAGGAAATATTGCTTAATATATCAAAAATATATTTTTATATAAAATCATTTAAAATCTTTATATTAGAAAATAACAAGTACGCTCTCATATATATATATATATATATATATATATATATATATATATATAAAACTCATTCTAAAGTACTCCAGACTCTATTTAATGAGTAATCCCCACCAGAGCCAAGGTTCTCGCTTAACCTTTCTTCTCTGATACCAACTGTAACAGCCCAAAATTTTCACACTCGAAAATTCCAGATAGTTATGAAAAAGAAGAAAGAGATAGAAGAAGAAGAACAGAAACACCAAACATCTCACATTCGCAGCGGATAAAATATAATAATAAGTAATAACAGTTTACAAAAGAATACTATATCTGTCGATTACATTTTAATTTACATCAGAGTTTCACATATATATACAGTCACTGAACATATACAAACAAGCATGTCTCAGAATATATAAATACAGCAGAAATATCTATACGCTCTTGCCATCCAGCTCGCCTCTTGAGCTCCAGAACATACCTAACTGAAAATCTGTAATACTCGGTCTGACCCCAGCATTACACCAAAGTAACACCCAGGTCAGGCTGGAAACCAGCGTGAGTAAACCCAACTAACATGGAATACCAAAGCAATCAACTTATATAAACCCGGGGTAACATATATCAATTTATTCAATTCACAATTTGCTATAGACAACATTATTCCACTCATCCATTTTCTAAATTCCAAGATTTAGATTAAAATAGTCCAATTCCTTTAAATCACTTCATTCCAGACTATGGATTCTACATATCAATCTATAAAAAAAAATTCGAAGTGGTTTCGGATATTTCCCAATACCCGACCCCGGTCTCTTCAAAAACTCATGCCATCCTGACCCAAAATATCCAAATGAAAAACACGACATTTCATATCATAAGTATCAACTCATCAAAACATCAAATACCATCCAATCATCCATACACAAAACTCAATTTGCTACCAAAATTAATTTAATTAATTATAATTAAATTCTTAATCTCAATCTCTTAGATTTCTTTTCTTATTATTGATAAATTTTCAAATCAATTAATCGATCATCCTTCGCTTGTTCATCTTAATTAATTACCACGGATTAAATATCCTCCAATTACATTCAAGTGATTATCTTTAATTAACTTCACAATATTAACTATTTGAAACTAAAATCAATAAATAATCTTAATTACCTCATAAATTTAATTAACTATATAAATTTCATTTATCCTTAATTACTTATTAATTCATTTCACATAAGTCACTTATTATGGATTTATCAATCTGAATTAATCGATCTTTGATCTCATCATTAATTATATAAACTGAGGATTCCAATTATATTTTAATTTATCCTATTCAGATTAAAATTTCTTTAACTTAAACCACCATATTTACCATTTCGATTAATCCCAAACTATAATTAACTATCTTTTATTTATTCCATTAAATAAATCAATTATTCCTTTATTAGTCCTCTTAATCAATCTCTTGATCAGTTTCGCAAAGTGATTATATTTTTATTAATTACATTTAGTAATTACTTAACTTAACAAACTGTTCAATAATTATTCTGAGTTACTTACACTTCATAAATTAATTAATTCAACCCTTTGATTACTAAATTCAATGATTAGAGTTTAAAACTATTCAAAACCCGAATATTTCGAGTCAAACAACAATCAATTCACGAATCATCCAAAACCAAGGTCACCCGAACATCAGTTCACAGTGCATATCAAATCAATTCAATCATTTCATCCATTATTTTGATTAACCATTAAATTTAAATAAAACACAGTTGAGTGAGATTTACTCACCTTTTGCTTTTATTTGCAATCCACCTCAAACTGGCCTCGGTTTCTTCGATTTGACCTTGAATAATCAATTTATACGGCTTCATTAATAATTTGAATTAACCAAACAATTTTATTATCCTTTATTAATCTAAGTAACTACGAAATCTAGTTTAAACCGATAATTTCCAATTGACGAATTTTTTATTAGCTAATGGTTAAATCTTAAATTAATAATTTTCCTTTCATAAAATAAAACCTGGTTTCCAAACTTTTACCTCTGCATGTACACAAAATTTCCTACTCTATATTTCAGCGAATAAAAAATAAATTTACTTTGTATACAGATTTGTGAATCTAAATTTTAAAACAAAAATATTTACCTTACTGCTGAGTTCAAATTTTGAACGAAACCCTAGCCCCTTCAATCGATCGCGACTGGACAAAAAGTCAACTCGACAATGCCGTTTGCGCACCCTCCAAAACCACGAACCCATGGCCTTCCCAGATTGCCACAAAACGTCACGGCCGTGTTTTCCCTAACTCCGATCGAACAACGCCTTCCCCAACTAGCGTGAAACCCTTAGAAGATTGCGACAGCAACACTTGGCCCTCGCGATCGCGACAACGTCGCGACTACGAATGGTTCGCGAATTCCAAAAACTCGGCCCTGAAGACGTTTGGATTGAAATCGATTCGGCTACAAGAATATAAATTTGAGACGAAGTGAAGGACGATAGAGGAGAAGCCATCAAACATTTAACTTTCGCTTATGAACCAGAGAAAGGTTTTCATCTAAATGAAATTTGATTTCCCTAAAATGAAAAGGAGACGGAGATAAAAATATAGATTTTGGGGAAGCTTCTCGAGTACGCATGTTTGGTCGATAAAAATATCTTTGACTATTGGACTTTAGATTTTATTATATTATAAAATTTCCAAAATGCCCTCGTAATTGTTACCATAAAATTTCGAACTCCTCTTAAGGAATGCCGCGAGGCGATTATAAAGTTTTACCCGCATTCCGAACACAAAGGAACGTGTTTCGAAGGCTAATTTGATCGTATGCACGAGTTACAAAACAAAACGATCAAATTTAAATTAAATCAATTAAAATAATTCTAAGCGTTTTGAGCTGCCAGGGTCAAACGACAACTCCGATTGCTACGAAAATTGAAATCCGATAATAACTAACTATTACGGATCCAATGGAACTGGTTTCGTCGAATTCCAAGACTACGCCTCGGAAGACTATTTTTAAATATCGATTTAAACGATATAATTTCAAAACTGAACAAATCACCTTTAAATTGAATTTCAATCATTCTATTATTTTCAGTATCATCATTATAGATTTTATAAGCCTTCAAATTATTTAAACAGGCTTAGAAGATTTCAGATTTAACAATTTACCCAATTTTCAACTATTAAATTCAATATTTAAACTATATAACTCAATAATTAAATCATTAAGTAAATATTAATATTTTGAAACTCAAATTAAAATTAACTTTTAAATATTTAAAATCAATTAATTATTTCATTTTAAATTGTTAAAAATTCCGGGTCATCACACATTTAAATCAAAATTAAAAGAATAAAAATGAATAAGTTTAGTACAGGAGTAAACATATGTTTATTTGTTTGAAATGTATTTTAGCTTACAAATAATTTAAAGGAATAAGAAAGCAATTATTTAATAAGAAATTAATAGCTTTAGGTTTGTATACAATAATTCCATAAATACGTTAAATTACTATAAAAGGGAATTGAATTGTCTCATTTCTCTTTTAAGATTTAACTTAGAAGTCAATGACAATTGTAACGATCCCGTTTTTAAAACCAAATTCAATTTAATAATTAATATAATTTTTAGAATTAATTTATGAATTAATTTGAATTTTTCCATAACAAATAAATTTGTGTTTGTTTATTTGTATATATCTATATGTAGATTGTAAATAGAATTTGAATTTGAAATTCACATATAAAAATCTTAAAAATTATTTGGATTTGAAAATAATATATTTATGATTTTTATAATGTATAAATTAGTTTTATATCATTTTCTTTTGAATTTTATAAATATAAACAAAGGAAATGTTTTTATAAAAATAGAAAAAATAAAAATTAAATCATATAAAAATATTATTAATATGCAAAAAGACAAGTGTTAAAATTATAGCATATAATTTAACAAGTGTAAATCATTTAACATAGAAATTAACAAGTGTAACTTAATTACAATCATGCAAAATACAAGTGTCACATTTGTTATTCATTTAAAAAAAATAAAAATAAAGAAATGGCTATATATACATCTGTCTTCCACTCTTCATTTTCTTTTCATTTTCAAAAGAACAACAAACTAAAACCTGTAAGCTCAAACCAGGAAATAAAATGCAAAACAAGTTAAATTCATCTCAAATCTGAAGCTAGCAAAGTAAATTCAAAGATCATCTCAAAAACAGCAAGTAAGTTCACTTTCAGTTTTCAAAAACTAGTAAAACAATCATTTTCAAACTTCAAACCTAAAGCTAAAATAAAGTTCAACTCAGTTGATCATCTCAAGTATAGATTCTACTCAACAAAAACAAGGCTTTCAAGAATAAACAACAACATATCAAAGTCATCTCTAGTTTTTTTAAAGATCAAAACAAGTTTCAGTTTTCAAGCTCAAAACTTATTCCAGGCCTCTCTGTTTTCAAGTGATAGGTGAGTAAACTACCCTTTAACATCTTAAATCTATCTAAATCTTGATTTGTATGAAATGATCATTGAAGTTTGGATGTAAAAATTTGCTTGCATGTATATATACACACATGTAAATGATGTGTTCATGTCTGAAAACAAGAACATTTGCTCTGTTTCGGGTTTACAGTAACAAAATTCAAAAACCAAAATCTCTTTACCCATTCTCTTATAGGCTTTAATTTTTAAACAAGATATGTTTGGATTAACATGATTTAATTTTAAAAAATATATTCAACTAAAATTAGTTAAAGGATTTTCTAGAGATTAGAAAATGCAGTAAAATTCAATACATGTTGAAAATTCAAGCATCATGGTTTCTTGTTTCAATTATATCATCTTGTTGGTTTTCGAAAACAATGATTTTTTAAAATGGAATCATGATTTTTAAGTTTGTATTCGTGGTGACTTTGCAAGATGAACGGGAATTAGTTTTCTATCGAATTCTGGTGATCGATGAAGAGAAAAGTCTCGGGATAGTGGCTGAAGGTAGTTGGGAGGTTGACGAACATGGTAAAAATGATCAGAGAATTTTTCGATCATCACTGTGGTGGCACAACATCGATTTAGGGTTTAAAACTAAGTTTTAGTTGAGGTAGAAATTCGAGGAACTACGGTGACGTCAGTGCATCGCGGTTGATCGCAGGTAAGGGGATCGAAGCGTAGAGCTTAGGCAAGGGTCCAGACACGAGGTCGAGATCTTCGGTGGTCGGAGACAAGAGGAGCAAGGTGATTTCTTGGGTGACAGATGTGGGTTCATGTATATTCGATTTTGCTAAAACTTCGATTTCGTGATCGTTTTGGGATTTTGATGGTTGGGGCTGTAAGAGATGGTCAACGATGACTTGTGGGTGGCAAAGGCGATGGTCGGAGATGCTCCGACCATGTGTGAACGTGCACAAGGTATTAGGTCTGGGTTTTGTTTGCTAATGAATTTGAGGTTGGTGGTCTAGGGGAAGAGCTCGGGGAAACGATATGTTGGCTCGGGTTTTTGATCGAGTCATTTGCGAGTGTTTTATGGGAATAGGTTTTTAAGTTTTAAAATAAAACAGAAGAAAAAAGGAGGAAGATGAAGTTTTTCTTGGGTTGGTCTCGGGGGAATGATTAGTTGACTCGGGTTTTGTCTCGAGTATGTGATGTGGCAGTTTTCAAATTTTAAAACAAAGTCAAGTTTAAAACATTTCTTAATCAATTCTTTTAAATAATTGTTTTTATTTAAGTATGGATTAGTTAAAGATTTCAAAGTAATTTATTTTAAAATTTATTAAGTTTAAATTATTTATTTCTTTGACCAATATTATAATTACTTCTTTAAGTTATTTAAACAATTTTAAAAATGTAATTAGGCAGATTAATTACAAAAGGTAAAATGTTTTTAATTAACTTAAAGGTCTTAAGCGAATTCATGTGTTAATGTTAATTATTTTCAAAGGTTTAATAAACAAAACTTAAATGTAATTAAGTGATTAATAAAGATAAATTGTTTATCTTAACTCAATTAAGTTAGTAATTAGAGGTAAATTTATTTATTAATTAATTAAGGGTAATTAATTTATGAAATTAGTTTAAGGATAATTAATTAATGTAAGTAATTAAAAGATAATTAATTAAATGTTAATTTATTAATAATTAAAGGTTAATTATTTTATAATTAATAGATAATTAATTTATAATTAAGGTTAATTAATTAATGATTAAAGGTTAATTAATTAACAATTAATTAGTAATTATTGGATAATTAATTAATGAAGGATGATTAATTAATTTTATAACAAATAATTTGCAATTAATAAATGTTAATTAAGCAGGTTTTAAAGGTAATTAAAGTAACTAATTTGGAGATTAACAATTAATTGATCTCGCTTATGGAAGATTACATTATGTTGAATGCCTTGAATTGTTTGATACCTCTGATATGTGATGCTCTATGATATGAAATTTTCGGATTGAGTTGTGATAATGCAAATTATTTATTTGTGATGAATTGCTGTGGGAATGTGAACCTTTGAATTGATTTGAATTTTTTACTTAAACAACTTGGCCTTTAAAATGGCATTTGAATTTGGATGCAAGTGGGGGCCGGATTCCAAATGGTTATCTGAAAACCACATCAAATCTTAAAGATTATAAATGGAAATTTGTTGTGACTTATGTATCCACATGTTTTTAAAATAAGCACTTATTATTCGGTTAAGCCGGGGGAGGACATTAAGTCATAAAGCCTATTCCGAATAATGATACGACGAAATGGGATTTCATTTGAAGACGGTTGATGAAGACCGGGTATTTTCGAGAACGAAAGGATTACCTGTCGATTATCACTGCACTAAGTTGCTCCGGTATAGAGATTTCCCTATGTGATGGGGAGTCCGGTCGGGATTGTGGATATCCGGATTTGCAAGGACTTTTTCCTTAATTGGATGAAGTGCCTTCACTTCCATTCAGACCCAGGATGGACTTGTATGGATGTATGTCTGACGTTACACTTTGAGATGTAAATCTGGTTTCTACCAAATACATTTCTGTTTGGTGGCGTAGAATTTATTCTCTTAGCTTAACACCCTTCTCTGAGACGTACATACTCAAAGGTTATGTAGTTGATGATTACTAGTGATATATTCCCAATTTGGTAATGTGGCATGCCAAGTGCTGATCATTGGTTGATTGAAGCATGGTTTTTATGAAAAGCTTAGCTTTGTGGGACGAGACTTCATCGAACCTCACACTCCAAAAATGGTCGAAACAGGAAAGGACGCAACAAGGTTATAGGAGTCGCGCCCCTCGGGGTATGTGCATTTCCTTCTGGGTAAAAAGTGGTACTCTGGTATGGAGCCCAGATATTTTTCTTGTTTGGTTGTTGGTGATAGAGGTACCTCGATAAAGGTCGGTTGCGACCGGGGGATGGCATACTCGTGATAGTTAGTTTCCTAGTTACAGAGATAACCCGACCTTGTGTTGGCAAAGATCCAGTTAGGTTCTCGGGGCGTCCCTCCAGAGGCATACCCATTCGATAAGGAAGTTCCTTAGCCTTGTCCATTTATTGGAAAACCAAACAAAACAATACGATCCCTTTACGATTGCAGTTATAGAACCTGCCACCTCAGGTGGTAGCTATAGTGGGCATACTATAATATTACATATGATGGCTAAGATTAATATTATACTTTCGAAATGTATTCCACACTATGCACTAATGATAATATCAAAAGGATTTTTACGTATCAAGAATATTTGACTACTATAAGGAGAAACCTCCCCCATGTGTGTGATTGCATTGTGTCTGCGATAGGAGACATTATGGTAGTTTCATTTTCCAAAAGCATGAACGGATTTTATTTTCTTTTGGTCAAATAACTGTTTTTAGTTTCTCACACCAGTCCCATGACTGACTCGGAGTTTATTGTTCCCTTTTCTAAACTCTGGGTGCCTATAATTTTCCACGCGGACAGCCTAGAATCAGGTTATCAATAGATTCTGAAGCTAAGTAGATGTATATGGATTTGGAACCTTTAGGGTTTTTAGCTTTTCGGTTTGGAGCTTGGAGTTAAAGTTGCACTATGTTTATCTCTTTTTCAAGACAAAGTTGATGTTCCACTATTATGCCATCTTTTCGCTATCTATTTTGTATTCCGCTGTTGTGTATCATATCTGTCTCTAATGATGTTTATCAGTTGTTGTAAATCATTTTGTTTCCACTGTGTTGTTATCATTTAATGTGTTATAGCTCCGGTGATACAGACTCAAACATTCGAATCTCTACCATTCGAATACGGGTGATGTATTGGATGCCCATTTTGGAAGATTAAAAGTCTGAATCGTCACAATTTGGTATCAGAGCAAAATGTTGAGTAAGAACTTTTGCTTTGGAGTATAACTCATTAGGTGACTCATTAGAGATAGGGTTTGAAATACCCTAGAATGAGTATATTCCTTAAGATATTTCGTTCGTATGCCTAAATCAATTATCTTACTATTATAGATAGTAGGAATGAGTGCAAGAAGAGGACGAGGTAGGGGAAGTAACGCTACAAATGATCGAGACCGTGCAACAACAGAAGCAGCTCTTGCCATCCAACCCCAGTCGAATCCGGCTGATTTATATCGGAGTTTCTCAAGACTTGGAGGGAAACCATTCACAGGCAAAGGACTATTATAGAAGCGCAAGCCTGGATTCGATCTTGCAAGAGGATCTTTAAGGTATTGAAGTTGGATGATGATCAGAAAAGGTTGATAGCTTCCTAGCACCTCCAGGAAGAAGCTTTGGCATGGTAGGAGACAAATTACTTTGGCTGAGTCGGAGGATGAATTTACCTGGGATAGATTCAAGCAAGTGTGTGAGCAACGTTATGTGCCTTCCGCTAGTATTTCCAGGATGTATCAGGAGTTTACTAACTTGAAGCAAGGAAGTCTATCTATTGAAGAATCCATAAACAAGTTTTACGAGTTATCTCGATTTGGACCTAAACTGGTGAATATCCCTCTTAAAAAGAATGAGAGATTTATCACAGGGATGAACAAGAAGTTTCACGAAAGGATGACCAACTTAAGAAGTAGTTGCAAGGAGCCCAGGAAGGAAGGAAAGAAGGATCAACTTAGGAATTCAGGTCAAGAAGCCATGGAATGCTATTATTGCAATAAGGCATGACACATGGTTAGAGATTTCCCGACAATGAAGCAGGCTCAAGTAGCAAAGGTGTATGCAATCAAGAATCGACCTTCAACCTCAAGAGATGATAAAGGAAAAGGAGTTTTGGAAGGTAACCTTCTTATTTATGATAAAGTTGTTAGAGTTCTATTCGACAATGGAGCCACACATTGTTTTATTTCTCAGCAAACCGTAGTCGAATTAAAACTTGAACCCGAATTTGTAGACGAACCAATTTGTGTGAAGAATCCGGTAGGAGCCCCTGCGAATTTTTGTTTGCGTTGTAGAAAGGTTCCTATTTATTATTCTCATCATCAGTTTCCTATCAGCTTTTTCGTTCTTGACTTTAATGAATTGGAAAATTTTACTCGGAATGAATTGGCTAACAAAATATGAAGCTAAATTAGATTGTTTCAATAGAACGATTTTGATCAAAACTAAACTTGGAAATTTTGTTATGATTTCTTATGAAGATCCAAGTCCAAAGAGGGATAAGCTAATGTATACTTGGGGTATCGCAAACCGAGTTTGGAATCCATACCTATTGTTCGAGAATTTCCTGATTTATTCGAATATGTTAAATCTTTACCTCCGCATGGGGAAATTGAATTCAGAATCGGCTTGGTTCCCAATGCCCATCCTCTTGTGCATGCAAGTTGCAGGATGGCACCAACAGAAAGAATAGAGCTAGTCATGCAAACCCAAGATTTACTGGACGAATGATTTATATGACCTAGTCGTCCCAGTTGGGGTTCAGCTGTTATATTTGTAGCCAAGTCCGATGGATCTCTGAGGTTGTGCGTAGATTATCATGATCTCAATAAATTAACTCTTAAAAATAAATTTCCTTTTCCCCAAATCGACAACCTGTTCAATCAATTGCATGGTGCTCGATTCTTCTACAAGATGGATCTAGCCCAAGCATTCCATCAACTAAGAATTGTTGAAGACTGTATTCATTGACTGCTTTCTGGGGTCCAGATATATTCAACGAATGGTTAGTTATGCCCTTCGGACTAACCAATGCCCCTGCAGATTTCATAGACCCGATGACCAGAGTATTTCGAGAAGTGTTGAATAAATTCGTTCTAGTAATTATTGATGACGTTCTAATTTATTCCAAAACTTAAGAAGAGCATGTCGAACACTTAAAAATAGTTTTGGAGATATTGGGGAGGAATATTCTTTTTGCCAACTTTTCTAAATGTAATTTCTGGGTAAAAGAAGTTAGATTTCTGGGATATATTGTAACAGAAGACGGAATTTCTGTAAACCCTGATAAGGTTTTCGCTATCCTAGACTAGAAGCAACCCACAACTCTAAAGGAGGTCAGAAGTTTTCTGGGATTAGCCCGGATACTACCGAAAGTTTGTCCAAGATTTCTCCAAGTTAGCTAGTCCGTTAACTAAGCTGACTGTGAAGAATGCGAAATTTATTTAGACTCGGAAGTGTGAGGAAGCGTTCCAGTAATTGAAGAAAAGGGTAACCACTACTCCCGTTCTTGCTATTATTAATGGTAACCAAGGTTTATCTGCTTACATGGATGTGTGTGGTGAAGGTGTGGGTGCTGTTCTAATGTAGGAGGGTAGAATGATTGCCTACGCGAGTGGGCATTTGCGACCACATGAGAATAACTACCCGATCCACGATCTTGAGCTTTTGGCAGTTATCTTTTCTTTCAAAATCTTGCGTCATTATCTTCTGGGTGAAAATTTCGAATTGTTCACCGACCAAAAATCTTTGAAATACCTCTTTACCCAGAAGGATTTGCGTTGGTTGGAATTATTAGCGTCATACGACCTATATATTCAGTATACACCTGGTAAAGCCAACGTCTTAGCTGATGCTTTGAGTAGAAGACACGTTGTTCTTGCTTATCTTGTTGTCACTCCTACTCTTCTTGAGAAGATTACTAGTAAGCAGAAAGAAGATGAGTTTCTCCATGAAGTTTATGAGAGAATACATCAGGATGAACATTCCAGCTTTGAAATCGATAATAGTAAAATTATAAGACTGAAAGGGGGGATTTCTGTCCCAATCATCCTAGATCTCAAATGAGACGTATTGGACGAATGTCACAAATCAAAGTTCAATATCCATCTAGGGGTTAACAAAATGTATCGGGATATTAAGAGAACTTTCTGGTGGAAAATGATGAAGAGGGATATATCTATTTATGTTAATCGATGTGCAACTTGTCAACAAATAAAGAGTGATCACATGAAGATGATGGGTTTACTCCAACCACTAGAAGTGCCCAAATGGAAGTAGGACCAAGTGTCTATGGATTTCATAAATGGTTTGCCACGAATTCAGAAGGGTAAAGAGGCAATTTGGGTTATTGTGGATCGTCTGACTAAGACTGCCCACTTTACCCTAGTTAAATCTACCCGAACGGCAGCGAGTTTGGCAAAAATATATGTGAAGGAAGTTGTTCGACTCGATGGAATACCAATTATTATAATGAGTTATCGTGACCCAATATTCATTAGCAGATTTGGGAGGCATTTCAAGCCGCACTAGGAACGAAGTTGAACTTCAGTACTGCTTACCACCCGTAGTCTGATGGGCAAACTAAGAGAATAAGTCGAATCTTGGAAGATCTTTTGCGTGCTTGTATGCTTGATTTTGGAGGTTCATCGGAGGACCATATGCATCTGGTTGAATTTTTATATAATAATAGTTATCAGGCCAGTATTAGAATGGCTTCTTTTGAAGCATTGTATGGTCGTCCTTGTAGATCACCTACGTGTCGGATTGAGTCGGTGATAGAATTGTTCTTGGTCCGGATATGATAAGGGAAGCTACTAAGAATGTTGGTTTTATTCGGAAGAAGTCGAAAACTGCTCAAAGTCGACAGAAAAGTTATGCCGACCGAGGAGAAAAAATTTAGAATTCCAGGATGGAGATTCAGTTTTCTTAAAGTTCTCCAATGCGTGAAGTTTTGAGATTTGGGAAGACGGGTAAGCTGGCACCACGATATATAGGTCCTATTCCTATACCTAAGAGGATTGGTCCTTTGGCTTATCGAGTACAGTTACCTAATTGGTTATCTGGCGTGCATAATGTGTTCCATGTTTCACACCTTCAGAAATATGTGCATAGATCATATCATTATGGTGGCCGCTCAACAGGATTTGGAAATCACACCTAACTTGGCAGTGCAAACAGAACCATTAAAGATTATTGGTAGAGATGAAAAGCGGTTAAGGAATAAAGTGCTGCAATTGGTGAAAGTACAATGGAGTGGAGATCCGAATGATTGTACTTAGGAAATAGAGGAAAGCATGCAGAATTCCTATCCCAAATGTAGAGTTGATATTGCGGCTTCCTGGTAAGCCATTTCTCTAACTTTTTATGTGTGTTCATATGTTCTTTGTTTGCCTCTCTGTCTTTCAAATTTCGAGGACGAAATTTTCTTAAGGGGGAAATCTGCAACAATCCCGTTTTTATAACCAAATTTAATTTAATAATCAATATAATTTTTAGAATTAATTTGTGAATTAATTTGAATTTTTCCAAAACAAATAAATTTGTGTTTGTTTATTTATATATATATAAATATATAGATTGAAAATAGAATTTGAATTTGAAATTCAAATATGAAAATCTTAAAAATAATTTGGATTTAAAAATAATATATGTATGATTTTATTAATGTATAAATTAGTTTTAAATCATTTTCTTTTGAATTGTATAAATACAAACAAAGGAAATGTATTTATAAAAATAGAAAAAATATAACGTGAAATGATATAAAAATATTATTAGCATGCTAAAAGGCAAGTGTTAAATTTATAACACATAATTTAACAAGTGTTAATCATTTAACATTGAAATTAACAAGCGTAACTTAATTATAATCATTCAAAATAAAAGTCTCACATTTGTTATTCATTTTTTAAAAAATAAATAAAGAAAACATGGCTATATATACATCTATCTTCCATTATTCATTTTCTTTTCATTTTCAAAAGAACTGCAAACTAAAACCTATAAGCTCAAACCAGGAAATAAAAATATAAAACAAGTTAAATTCATCTCAAATCTGAAGCTAGCAAAGCAAATTCAAAGAACATCTCAAAAACATCAAGCAAGTTCACTTCTTGTTTTCAAAAACCAGTATAACAATCTTTTTCAAACTTCAAACCTAAAGCTAAAACAAAGTCAAACTCAGTTAGATCATCTCAAGTATATTTCAACTCAAAAAAAATCAAAGCTTTCAAGATTAAACAATAGATCAAAGTCACCTCCAGTTTTTTTTTAAAGATCAAAACAATTTTCTATTTTCAAGCTCAAAACTTATTCCAGGCCTCTCTGTTTTCAAGTGACAGGTGTGTAAACTACCCTTTAACATCTTAAATCTATATGTATCTTGATCCGTATGTAATGGTCATTGAAGTTCGGATGTAAAAATTTGCTTGCATGTATATATATACATGTAATTGATGTGTGTATGTGTGGAAACAAGAATATTTGCTCTGTTCCAGGTTTACAATGCTTAAACCAAATTCAAAAACAAAAATCTCTTTACCCATTCTCTTATAGGCTTTAATTTTTAATCAAGATATGTTTGGATTAACATGATTTAATTTTATAAAAATTTCGAGTAAAATTCGTTAAAGCATTTTCTGGAGATTATAAAATGTAGGAAAACTCAATATATGTTGAAAATTCAAGCATCATGGTTTCTTGTTTCAATTATATCATCTTGTTCGTTTTTAAAAAAATGATTTTTTTAGAATGGAATCATGATTTTTAAGTTTGTATTCGTGGTGAATTTGCGAGATGAACGAGAATTAGTTTTTTATCGAATTCTGGTGACCGATGAAGAGATACGTCTTGGAATCGTGGCTGAAGGTAACTGGGAGGTTAATGAACTTAGGAAAAATAATCAGAGAATTTTCTAATCATCAGTGTGGCGGGATGGCATCGATTTAGGGTTTAAACCTAAGTTTAAGTTGAGGTCGGATTTCGAGTCATTACGGTGACGTCAATGCATCGAGGTTGATCGCAGGTGAGGGGATCGAAGCGTGGAGCTCAGGCAATGGTCCACACGAGGTCGTGATCTCCGGTGGTCGTAGATAGGAGGTGTGAGGTGATTTCTTAGGTGACAGTTCGTTCCAGTGGGTTCATGTATATTCGATTTAGCTCAAACATCGATTTCGTGATCATTTCGGGATTTTGATGGTCGGGGCTATAAGAGATGGTCAATGATGACTTATGAGTGGCAGAGGCGATGGTCGGAGATGCTCCGACCATGTGTGCACATGCACAAGGTATCCGGTCTGGGTTTTGTTTCCTGATGGATTTAAGGTTGGTGGTATCGGGGAAGAGCTTGGGAAAAAGATATGTTGGCTCGGGTTTTTGATCGAGTCATTTGCGAGTGTTTTCTGGGAACAGGTTTTTAAGTTTTTAAATAAAACAGAAGGAAAAAAAGAGAAAGAGGATGTTTTTCTTAGGTTGGTCTAGGGGGAATGACGAGTTGACTCGGGTTTTGTCTCGAGTACGTGATGTTAAAGTTTTCAAATTTTAAAAAAAAATCAAGTTTAAAACATTTCTTAATCAATTCTTTTAAATAATTGTTTTTATTTAAGTATGGATTAGTTAAAGGTTTCAAAGTAAATTATTTTAAAATTTATTAAGTTTAAATTATTTATTGTTGTGACCATTATTATAATTACTTCTTTAAGTTATTTAAACAAATTTAAACATGTAATAGCCAGATTAATTACAAAAGGTAAAATGTTTTTAATTAACTTAAAGGTCTTAAGCTAATTCATGTGTTAATCATAATTATTTTCAAAGGTTTATTAAACAAAATTTAAATGTAATTAAGTGATTAATAAAAATAAATTGTTTATCTCAAATCAATTAAGTTAGTAATTAAAGGTAAATTAATTTATGTAATTAATTAAGGGTAATTTCTTTATAAAATTAATTTAAGGAAAATTACTTAATGTAAGTCATTAAAAGGTAATTAATTAAAGGTTAATTAATTAATAATTAAAGGTTAATTAATTTATAATTAAAGGATAATTAATTTATAATTAAGGTTAATTAATAAATGACTAAAGGTTAATTAATTAATAATTAATCAGCAATTATTGGATAATTAATTAATTAAGGATGATTAATTAATTTTATAACAAATAATTTGTAATTAATAAATGTTAATTAAGTAGGGTTTAAAGGTAATTAAAGTAATTAACTTGGAGATTAACAATTAATTGATCTCGCTTGTGGATGATTGTATTATGTTGAATGCCTTGAATTGTTTGATACCTCTGAAATGTGATGCATTGTGATATGAAATTTCTTTATTGAGTTTTCATAATGCAAGCTATTTATCTGTGATGAATTACTGTGGGAATGTGAACCTCTGAATTGAATTGAATTAAATTGTTTACCTAAACAACTCGGCCTTTAAAACGGCATTTGAATTTCTATGTGACCGGGGGTCGGATTCCAAATGGTTATCCGAAAACCACATTGAATCTTAAAGATTATAAATGGAAATTTGTTGTGACTTATGTATCCACATGTTTTTAAAATAAGCGCTCATTCTTCGGTTAAGCCGGGGAAGACATTAAGCCATAAAGCCCATTCCGAATAATGATACAACGAAATGGGATTTCATTTGAAGATGGAGATTGAAGACCTAGTATTTTCGAGAACGAAAGAATTGACTATCGATTATCTCTGCACTGACTTGCTCCGGTAAAGAGATTTCCCTATGTGATGGGGAGTCCGGTTGGGATTGTTGATATTCGGATTTGCAAGGACTTTTTCCTTAATTAGACAAAGTGCCATCGGTTCCATTCATACCCAGGATGGACTTGTATGGATGTATGTCTGACATTACACTATGAGATGTAAAGCTGGCTTCTATCAAATACATTTCTATTTGGGGGCGAAGAATTTATTCTCTTAGCTTAACACCCTCCTTTGAGACATACGAGCTCAGAGGTTATGTAGTTGATGGTTACTAGTGATATATTCCCAATTTGGTAATGTAGCATGCCAAGTGCTGATCATTGGTTGATCGAAGTATGGCTTTTGTGAAAAGCGTTGCTTTGTGGGACGAGACTTCATCGAACCTCACACCTCGAAAGTGGTCGAAACAGGAAAGGATGCAGCAAGGTTGCTGGGGTGTCGCCCCTCACGATATGTGCATTTCCTTCTGGATAAAAAGTGGTATTCTGGTATGGAGCCAGATATTTTTCTTCTGTGGTTGTTGGTGATAGAGGTACCTAGATAAAGGTCGTGTGATGTCCCGGAAATTTAGGCAATAATTATTTAATAATTCCTTTGATAATTATTTTAAAATGTGAAATATTGATTTAATAAATTAATTCAAACTGGAATTCTCTTTTGAAAATTAATAGTTATTTAGTTTGTTAATGATATTCTTTTCAATGTTAAAAATATTTAAGTAATAAATTCATCTATCTAAAACTAATTTAAAAATATTTTATTTATAATGTATAATTGTTTATACATTGTAAATAGAGGATTTGGTTTTAATTTTAATTTATATAAAATAAAGGATATTTTCTTATTATTATATAAATGTATAAATTGTAAATTGATTTAATTTTATTTAAATTAGTATTGTAACCTTTTTTAAAAGTTTGTTTTAAAAGAACTATCTTATAATTTTCATAGAAATGTAAGTAAGAATTTGTTTTGTTTAAATTTTATTTTATAATAAAAGTTTGTTTTGTTTTATTTTAAAATTGTTTTTCTCTTTGAAATAAGACTTAATTCATTCTTGTTTAAGTATGACATTTGATTTGAAACTCTTGAATAAATTTAATTCAACAAGTCTTTTCTTTCGAAATGTAGTTTCATAAAGAATGTTATTTTAAAAATAATTAAACAAGCATTAAAATATAAGTGTATAGTTTTATAAAGAAACTTATATGTATTTATTTAAAACCTAATGTTAATAAATCATTTGTAAGTTGCTAAAATAAATTAGAAATGGTTTAAGACAAATTCAAATACATTTATAAATTTAGAAATGGCTTTTAAATATTAACATGCATATGTGTTAATCATTTAACTAATAGAAGAGACACTTGTAAAACAATTAGCATAATAAGTACAAGTGGCATTTGTTTTAAATCTCATTATTTAAAATTATTTATAGGAGAAATGTAGCAAATGCATTTGGATTAAAACACATTTTTTCTCATTTGAAAATCTGAGAATCATATTTCTGTAAAATCAAAACCCAATTCAAACAACAAATGCATGTTTTTAAAATTTGCATTCAACCTCAAAATTGCAAATTGCAAATCTGCAAATAACAAATCAAATCTGCATGCTAAGTTTAACATCAAATCTGGAGCTCAACACCAATTTAAAATCTAAGCAAGGAATGGGTCTGCATGCATACACCAACCAGAGAATCAACTTCAAGAGTAATTTAATGGAAGCAAATCATATTCAACTTGCAATCTGTTGTTCAATGAAATCTGCACCTAAGATTGTTTCTGCATCTTCAATTTAAAGGTGAGTAAGCTTCTTATCTTTTAAAAACAGTTTTCTTTAAAAAAAAAATCAAAATCAAACACAAATTAAAGAACCTATGTCTTTATTTACAGAAATCAAACTGATCTAAAAAAAACTGTTCTGTTTTGTATAAAATAAAATGGGTTAACACGCATGCACAAAATCTGTGACCTGATAAAAGGAAGCATGTTGTTTGATTATGTTGTGATGATTACTTATTCTTGAATGTTCTGTGTGCATATTTATGAATATGTATATGTGTTGATTTCCTGTAGTTGCAGATCTGGTTAGCTTGTAAACTGAGATATTCTTAAATACAAATCTTTATCATCTGTATTGTTACAGTTAGTAATTTTATGTGTAAACAAAATATGTTTAAATGTAGGTTCTGGAAAATCATGAATTAGTTAAAATAAGTTAAAATCTAAAATCTGTTTTTACTGAAACAATAAGGGACAGTTAACATAGAAATTTCAAAACAAGAATCTTAAACTATTAAAACAAGTTTATAACCTGATTATATGGAAGTGAGAAATGATGGAATTAGGTGATAAATGATCAAAAGTTGTTTCAGAGGAGATGGTGGTTGAATTGAGGTTTTCAGGTTTTCAAAAACTGATTTTAAGTTTGCAGTTCTTAGCATTTGCATATGCTCTATGTTGCATCGAGTAGGAGGGGAATTTGGAAGGTTGGAGAAGGGTTGTAGATAGAGCTATAGCCGGAGTTGTAAGTGGTCTGGTGATCGGTGATTTGGTTGCAAGATGTTGACAGGTTTACATTGGTAACTCAGGTGAACTGTTAGTAGTGTGCATAGTATTTTACTCGAAGTGAAACTCGAGTGATTTTGTTTTTGACTCGGAGAAGGTAGCTTAGGAACTCGAAGTAAAAGAGTGGGTGTCTCGAGTTTTTGGTTGCAGGTTTTAAAGTCTGTAATTTTACAGTTTTTAAAATCTTGAATGAAACTCTTATTTTAAAGATTTAAAATTGAATCAAATGTAAGATTTAAACTGAATTCAAATGTATCTTTGAATTCAAAGTTTTTAAAAAAGTAAAATCTTAAATTTAAACAAGATTTAGATTCAGTTTAAAGCAAGAATTAAAACAGAGAGTTTGCAGTTTTTTTTACATGTTGAATGAAATTTTAATTTTAGTGTGGAAATTTGATTTTAGATAGAAGTAGAAACTGAATTCAAATAAAGTTTTGAATTCAAAGTTTTTAAAAATGGAATATTTTAAATTTAAACAAGTTTTAAATTTGGCTTTTAAATCAATATTAGAACAGTTGCAGGTTTTAGAACCTGTAATTTTGCAGTTTGTTGTTTAAATAAAATTCATATTTTAAATTTCAACTTGATTCAAGTATAAGTTAAAAACTGAATTCAAATGTAGTGTGAAGTTCAAAGTTTAAAAAAAATGAAATCTTAAATTTAAACAAGATTTAAATCTTGTTTTAAATCAAGAATTAAAAAAGTTTTCAGGTTGCTCTTAAAACCAGGTTTTTGATTCAAACAGGTTTTTGTTAGTTTTGTATGTTTTAAATTTTTGAACAGCTTTGAATGTTTTAAGCAAGTTTAAACTTAGTATGAAATCAATTTAAAAACTATTTCCAGGTTTCTTTGAAACCCAGTTTTAATTTCAAAACAGTTTTTAAATTTAAAATGAATGAACATATTCAAATGTTTAAAAGTGAATTTGAAAATGAAATTTCATTTCAAATAAGTTTAAACTTGAAAAGAATTTAGTTCCTTTAGTATTTGAAAGTATTTGAATTAAAATATGAAGTGTTAATTTAAATTTGAATTGAAATAATCAATTAATTTTTCAAAGCTTAATTTATTTTAATCAAATAAATTTGTCTTAAAATATTTCTTTATATTTAAGTAATGAATGTTTTTAACATTCATTTTATTTTTAAGGTTTATAATTATTAAATTTGGGTTATTGTTCAATAGTTAAACATTTTAAATATTAGAGTTTTAAATGGAATTTGAATTTTAATTTAGAAATGTATTGTTTTAATACATTTTGAATAAATGAGTCATTTGATAGTGATTTAGTTATTTTGAACATATTTAAAATAACTAAGGATTTTACTTAATTATTTGATTTTAAATAATGATTTAGATTAATATTAATTAAGAATGATTTATTAATCTAATTCAAATTTTCTTATGTATGTAATTAATGAATTGTTGTTAATTAATAATTGGTGATAATTATCTAAGGATAATTTAGTAATTAATTAATGTAATTAATTTTGATAATTAACCAGATTATTTAATTGGATATAATTAATTGTAATTTGTTAAGTATAATTAATTGTTAAAGTAATTAAGGAATTAATTACTTATTGTAATTAATTTTGATATGTGATTTATTTAAGCTAATTAATTTAGTTTAGTTAATTTAAATAAATCATTTGAGATTTTAAAAGTATAATTACTTAATGTAATTAATGGAGCAGGATTACTTCGAAAAGTAATATTGATAATTACTGGAATGTAATTAGTAACTTGGATAATTACTTTTGTAATTAATTAAGGAATTAATAAATAATTAATTATTGGATAATTAATTTGATTAATGAGTAATTAAAGATAGTTAATTACTTAATTGAATATTAATCAAGGTAATTAATAATTGGATTAATTACTAAATGCAATTAATTTTAATTAAGTAATTTATTTAAATATTAGAGATCATTAATTATTTTAATTAATGATGTAATTAAGGATTGTTTAATTAGGTAATAACTAATTAATTTATGATTAATTGATTGTAATTAATTAAGGATAAATATAATTAATTATAATTAATTAATAAATGAGTAATTAAATATTAGTTACTAATGATTGAGGTTAATTAATTTGTGGAAATTAATTAAGGATTAATTACTTATTGAAATTAGTAAATGATTAATCAAAGTTATTTAATCAAGTTAAATATTTAGGAAGTGAATTAATTAACTGGGTTAATTAATTAATGAATGTTAAGTAGGATTTAAATGAGTAATTAATTTATTTTATTTTAAATTAATTAGAGATGGTTGTAATTAATTTAATTCATTTTAAATTAATTATAATTGATGATTAAATCATTGCTTATGGATGTTATTGATTGAATGTTTGTGATCTCAGTAATGAGATGAGTCGTATCTATATGATATGAATGCTTGGTTTAAATATGTTGGTTTGTGATGGATTATTTGGTTGTGATGATTATCTGTTTATGGATAATACAGATTGTCTGTTTATGATATGAATGTGATTATCTATTGTGATATGTAGTTTATCTATCTATATGAATTAGATAACAATGAAATGAGTTAATTGTTTAAAACCCTTAAGTACAACTTGGACATTAAGATGGCGTTTGGTTTCAGTGAGACCGGGATCGGGTTTCCATATTTGGATATCCGAAAACCACATCGATTCCAATTAAACGTTAGGTCGTTATTTCCAAGTGGAGCAAGTGAAGACTCGAGGTGTAAGGGCTATACGTCAGTATAACTCTATGGGTGATTCCGTAATGAGTTGACGGAATAGTGCTTATAGATTCGAGATGGTGATTTAGAGTGCAAGGGTTATCGTCGTTAACTCTGAGGGTGATTCCAATACGAGTGTAACGAGATAATGCCTTCGGTTTCGTTCGAACCCGGAACGAACTTGTATGGATTGAATGCTTTCAGCACATCCTCAGGTGGACGATGAGCATTCTAAGATTGATATGTCCTATAAAGGTAATCGTAACCTCAAGCCTCATCAACCGGGAATGGCTAAAACAGGGGAGGTGCAGCAAAGCTTCGTGGGTCGCACCCACCGGAGAGCAAGATTTATCCCTGTCTAGAAGTCCCTTTATATTCGGCTGTGTGGCAGTTGGTGACGACCAATCTGCGGGGTGGTTGTGACGCCCCACCTCTATACCCACGCTAGCCAAGAACACTACGGTGTAGTGCTGTCAACTAGCATGGAGAATAAGGCTGTTGAGGAGCGGCCATCTATAGTTAGGCCTTACACTAGTATTGGTTATCTCGATAGGAGTGGTATGTATATAAATATTCTTTCATTTTTCATCTTTGATTTATTTTCTCCATCGACATACCCCAATTCCAGTATAAAACGAACTACGATGGTTCGTGATAGTTTCGAACAGTAAATATAAAATATTACACAGATAATATAATGCGGAACACAAATAAAACGGAAAGTCTCATATATACAATAACTGATGTCAGTTACAATACATTTGATACAATACATATGACACGGTACATATGATACAACTACAACAGTCGACTAAGGAAGTTACATATACAAGTACATTAACGTATATAATATACATGAATACATATCTTCCCATACAATTATACAGACTACTACAAATGACGACGACTACTCCAAAAGATATGAAAGAACTTCATAGCTCTAGCAGCAACCCAAAGCGGAATATCTACAACCTGAAATACTCGGTCTGACCCGAGTATTAAATTCAAAAGAAAATAATACCCGGGTCAGTCTAATTCAAACACAATTATTAGTGCACAGAAGCAATAATAATCAAACAACAATTAGATGACAGTCAAAGATTAATTCACCTATCCGATCCTTAAATTAAGAAATCGGATAACAATAAATATAACACGTAGCAGTGTTAACCAACAAATCAGCAAATTCAACCAAATCAGAATGCCTTTCAGAATATTGAATTGAATAAACAAAACAGTTCAAACCATTGAGATATCAATTAAAATATTAAATTCGAGTAGGGCTGCAGTACACGCACGCGTGCACTGCCTTGCCACTACATCATACGAATATGCAAAGGATCAATAAATCGAAACAAGATAGAATATTATAAAAGCCGTACCGTGTGGCTGCAGTTCACGCTTGCGTGCACTGCCTTGCTACTACAGTGATGATGCACCCAAAAGATCAACGAACCAAAATCAATGAAGATTCAAATATCAATGCCACTACATCAATGGTCAAAACAGGTCAAAACAGACAAACAAGGAAAATGTGCACGTATGTACACCATGAAAGTACACAAACGAACACAAGGTCAAACCCGAAAACCGGGTTCAACACAGGTGCATATATCATAAACCAAATATACAACTGCACATGAGCAGACAAAAAGGATAGCCCGTGCACCAAGATGGTAAAGAGTGTGCATACACATGAAGATCAACATAGGTATTTCACGAACCAAAATCATACACACGAAACAAAAAGGGAAATGCATAGAGGCAATATGTCAGGTTTAGTTCAACATGGCATAAACAAGTGAACCAAGAAATGGACACAAAGGTCACGGGCCAACAAGGATACACAGTGAAGCGTACGGCCAATACGAGTAACCATGAACCTGTTTCAGCAAAGCCAAAACTGGGTGTAACACAATGGTACAACACACATGAACATACATGCTACAAAATATCACACATATATACAATTATACATACATATGTGTGTACATGAAAATCAGTGCATATTTAAATGTCAACAAGTGGAACAAAGATCAGACTAACCAGTTAAACAGTGCAGGTTCGAATTGAATCATGCAACAATATAGTCTTAACAAAGAACTGCAGTGCAAAATAATGCCCAACCCAATTGACACGATGTCCAGAATAAATGCAAAGACTGGTGCAACTCAATACGGCAACTACCAAAAGGAAGTCGAGACTAGCCAGTGCTAACATGAAGTGCAATAAGCTCAATGAAACAGACATCAAAAAAAAAAAAATCAAATTAGCCAATATGATCGAGGAAACAAGTCCAGCAACGACCAAGAGCAAGGAACAATGCAGTTTCAATGCTGCAAGGCTCGAGTATATATATGAATACACTTATATGGTGACACAGCAGTATGTTGAAGCAGCAGAGTTTCAAAACTCGAAGTCAAGTGATAAAAATCAAGTTTAAAAAGTCAGGATGATACATGAATTGCAACACACAACAAAATTCACGTTACTGCCCCTTTCTCAATTAGAGCAACAAATTGAATGTCAAAGCAAGAATGCTTTGTGATCAAAATATGTACATGTGATAAGATATATTCATGTAAAAGATATCAAGCCATTGTACAGGCATGTACAGTCAATAAAATAAAAATCAAAGCAAAAGTGTCTAAAATGTGTGTTTTTACTTTGCTCTGAAAAGTGTGCAGATATATATAAAAGATATCAAAGCCATGTCCATCAAGCAAACATACATATGAAATGGAGCAGGTCAGTAACCATGTCGAACATCCAAACTAAGGTCGAATGGCCGAGCATAGTATTGACGAAATCAACAATTATGCGGCCGACTCGAGTGATACAAGTTCGACAAATACCCTGTGCAACTACAACCGAGACTTCATTGATTCAAGTCATGGCCGAAGCGAGCATGGTAACACAATCAAATGCAAGGGGAAATGTAAATAAAATACACCACTCAAAGTTTCAATCTGCAATAACATGGTAAAAATGAAAAACTACAAACCACTGAACAGCAGAAGTCAATGCCACTAATTCAATGACCAGAGGCAATGGACAGTATGGCCGAAGTTACACAAAAACCCAAAATCGTATCAAGTAAAATCATCAATCCAGAGATCATCAAAATACCCGAAACCGATAAAATCAGTGTAATTACCAACATCAAAACAAAGTCGAATGGCCGAAGACCACAAAAACAAAATAAGCAACGAATTCAACAAAGTCGAATCAGATGTGAGTAGTAATAACACTCACCTTTTCAATTGATCGAGAATTGAGGCCGAGGCAACACGAAGTTGTTCCAAAATCCAAGAATCGAAACCCTAGCAGCCACGAAGAATTGGAGCCGCCATTTTTATAATTTTCGTGATTTCGTTTGTTTTGTTTTGTGAGGGGTTTTCGAATGAACAAAAAATGAAAAGGGGTACGGGTTGTAGGGCTTAGATAATTATCACAAAAAAAAAGAAATGTGGCCCAATATTTTCTAAGTCCACAAACCCCTTTTTACAATTTTTGAAAAGAATTTAAACTGAATTTTAAAAAAAAAATTTAATTAGCAATTAGCAACAATTTTAATCGTTTAATGTCGATTATTAATTGATGTGAAACACCGGGTTGTTACAGACTCCCCTCCTTAAAGAAATTGCATCCTCGCAATCTTAAGGAATAAATGGACAAAAGGTAACAACCCAAAAACATTTCATCACAAAATGAAGAAATTTGAAATAAGAAGTTCACCATGAAGAGCATGAAAGAGAAAGCCTGAACGTGTTTGCTCGATGAATTTTCTGGATTCTGGAGTGAAATCCATAGGATTTGAGAACCACAGAGCTTTCACGAGAAAAACATCATTATTTCGAAGGTGCTATACCCCCGAAGCAATGATGTGAATAGAAGGTTGCTCAAGAATAAGGATCGGAAACCCCTAAGGTATCTCCGTAATTGGATGACGTAGAAAACGTCATGAATAGCAGAAAATTGAACCGGTACACCGGCGTAGTACTATATAAACACCAAAGAAATCTTTTAATTTCATAAAAGAAATTCACAAATTCTCAACAAAATTTTACTATCAAATAGATAATCAGAATACAGAAATCACAAAACAGCAATATCTAATCACCGATTCGATAATTAGAAAACAGCAAAATCAGCAAATCTAATTATCAACAAAGATAATTAGAAAACACAAATATCTAACTATCAAAAACGATAATCAGGAATTACCACAACGGTAATCAAATTTAAAATCAGCAAATATTCGATTATCAAAACGATAATCAAATCTTAAATCACAAATATTTAATTATCACAAATGATAATTAAATCTCAAATATCTAATTATCACAAGCGATAATTAAATCTTAAATATCTAATTATCACAAGCGATAATCAGAAACAATAAATATCTGATTATCAAAAACGATAATCAGAAATCACAAATCAACGAATATTTAATTATCACAATTGATAATTAAATCTTAAATCGCAAATATTTAATTATCACAAATGATAATCAAATCACAAATATCTAATTATCACAAACGATAATTAGAAACAATAAATATCTGATTATCAAAAATGATAAATCAGAAATCACCAACATCCGATTATCGAAACGATAATCAGAAATCACAAATTATTCAACTAACGAGTCCGGAATTAACCAAAATAGCGAACGCACATGACCCATAACCACGAGTTTTACTAAATCATTTAATTCACTTCATCGTTTTCTTGAAAGTGAATAATGGTGTATTTTTTTTTAAAAAAAATAACATTTCACATTCTTAAACGGACAAGTCCGGAATTAAGCGAATCAGTAAAAGAAAGGGGTCATAGTCCTCGATTTTTCTGAAACGTTTAAATCGCTTCCTCATTCTTTTGAAAGCGTAAACTGTAAAACTTCTGAAAACAATTTTCATTTATTTAAAAAAAATTAATAATTTACATTCTCAAACGAACAAGTCCGGAATTAAGTGAATCAGCAAAAGAAAGGGGTCATAGTCCTCGATTTTACTGAAACGTTTAATTCGCTTCCTCATTCTTTTGAAAGCGCAAATCGTAAAATTTTTGAAAACAATTTTGATTTATATTTTGAAACAAATTTTAAAACACGTGATTAAAGCAGCAACATCCGTAGCAACTTCGACATACGTCAAAATTTAATCGAAATAATTGGCATCAAAATATAATACCAATGAATTTTCATTCATCAAAAATGTCACAAGAATCCTCTCAAAGATAGGAAGGGGTATCATACCCTAAACTTGTATTCATAACAAGTCAATAACACGCGAATTCACCAATGCACAAAAATTGATAAAACTTATCAATAGAAATCACGAAAATTGGTGAAGCACAAATTCTAGAAATCATCATAAGAAATCCAGTAAACACAAATTCTAGAAATCTACACAAGAAATCCAGATATCACAAAATGAGAGTACGAAAAATCAAATGGGAGTATGGAAACTCGTATGGGAGTATGGAAACTCGAATGGGAGTACGGAAACTCGAATGGGAGTATGACATAGAATAAAAGATATGGCATAACATAAAATATCCATAATGACATACTACTATAAGTATGTAAATAATGATCAACAGGAGATCAACCGATAAGAGGTATGGCATAAATATGAAATATCCATACTGACATACAACTATAAGTATGCAAATAATGATCAACAGGAGATCAACCGATAAGAGATAATCAATATCACAAGAATCTTCTCAAAGATCTAAAGAGGTATCATACCCCAAATTTGTACTCATGACAAATCAATAACATATGAATTCACCAATGCACAAAAATAGGTGAAGCATAAAATTTCCAGAAATCAACATAAGGAATCTAGAAATCACAGAAAAAGGGAAAGAGGCCTATCACATGACGGTCCGAAGACCAGGGGGAGCTACCCCGCATGTGTGAATGGAATCACACAGATTGAGGTCAAGACTAACCAAAAAGCAGAAAGGTATGTGTGAATGGAATCACACAAGTGGTGTCTAGTCTGACCATCAGAACGATCATCATGATCAACAAGGAGTGTCAATTACACTAAGCATGTGTGAATGGAATCACACAGATTGAGGTCAAGACTAACCAAAAAGCAAAAAGGTATGCATGAGTGGAATCACACAAGTGGTGTTTAGTCTAACCTTGCAATGAAGGGGACATCGCGCAATTGCTAGTCTTATTCATAAAGCGATCATCAAGATCAACGAGAAGTGTCAATTACACTAAGCTAGTGAATATAAAAGTTTAGCTTCATGTCCCATAACCACTAGCTTAACTTAAATATTTACGAACAAATTGTAGATCTTCACTAGAAAAATGTCACAAGTGGTTCAATCGAACAAGTCCAAAAATTAACCGACGAAGTAAACGCAAGCGTTTCATAGCACTTGTTTTGCTAAGCCGTTTAATTAGATTTCTCATACGAGTGAAATAAAGGTTTGTATATACTAATAGATTGGAAAACGGTTTAGGAAAAGATTTTGATATATAAAAGAGTTTTGATATTTACCACTAGTATTAAAACCTTTATATTTTTAAAGTGACAAATCACAAAAATGATTGTAGAAACAATCAATCACAAGAATTCACATACGAAGACGTGAATAGAATCCAAAGAAATCGATACCGAATTCATCGAAAGGTATGTTCACAAAAATCCCGAAGAAATGGTCATCAAAGTTGCTAATAAATGATAGCAACAAATTGGGAAATAATCAAAAATCGATTAAATTTGGAAACCAAATCAATTCACTAAAATTCACATTCGAAGACGTGAATAAAATCCAAAGAATTCGATTCTAAATCCATCAAAGTAGGAATATCCAAAAATCCCAGAAATAGAAGTTATCAAAGTCGACAAAGAAGATAACAACTAATCGGAAAAGAAGAATCGATTAACAATTGGAAAAACAAAGCAGAACGAGCATAAATGCATAAATGACTTCAACAAAAATGAAAATCAAGTCAATGCCGAAGTCAACAAGAAATGGCCAAGTTCAAACAAAATCAACGTCGGCTAAATCAATTCAAAGCCGAAAACACAAGAACAAAATCCTCATCATCAAAGAATTCAACTTAAGTTCGCAAAGCAAACGGAGGCCGAAGCCAAAATACTTTCACGAAATCAAAAACAAAGGCACATGAATAAGCGTTAGGAGTTCATACCTAACTATCAAAGATAATCATATGAAAAGATGAGAGATAAAATATCGACAAATAGTTGTAACACATGTACTATCTAAGTTATGTTTTATATTTGTTCTAAACCCCAGGCTTTGATACCAAGCTGTGACGCCCCACCTCTATACCCACGCTAGCCAAGAACACTACGGTGTAGTGCTGTCAACTAGCGTGGAGAATAAGGCTGTTGAGGAGCGGCCATCTATAGTTAGGCCTTACACTAGTATTGGTTATCTCGATAGGAGTGGTATATATATAAATATTCTTTCATTTTTCATCTCTGATTTATTTTCTCCCATCGACATACCCCAATTCCAGTATAAAACGAACTACGATGGTTCGTAATAGTTTAGAACAGTAAATATAAAATATTACACAGATAATATAATACGGAACACAAATAAAATGGAAAGTCTCATATATACAATAACTGATGTCAGTTTCAATACATTTGATACAATACATATGACACGGTACATATGATACAACTACAACAGTCGACTCAGGAAGTTACATATACAAGTACATTAACGTATATAATATACATGAATACATATCTTCCCATACAATTATACAGACTACTACAAATGACGACGACTACTCCAAAAGATATGAAAGAACTTCATAGCTCTAGCAGCAACCCAAAGCGGAATATCTACAACCTGAAATACTCGGTCTGACCCGAGTATTAAATTCAAAAGAAAATAATACCCGGGTCAGTCTAATTCAAACACAGTTATTAGTGCACAGAAGCAATAATAATCAAACAACAATTAGATGACAGTCAAAGATTAATTCACCTATCCGATCCTTAAATTAAGAAATCGGATAACGATAAATATAACACGTAGCAGTGTTAACCAACAAATCAGCAAATTCAACAAAATCAGAATGCCTTTCAGAATATTGAATTGAATAAACAAAACAGTTCAAACAATTGAGATATCAATTAAAATATTAAATTCGAGTATGGCTGCAGTACACGCACGCGTGCACTGCCTCGCCACTACATTATACGAATATGCAAAGGATCAATAAATCGAAACAAGATAGAATATTATAAAAGCCGTACCGTGTGGCTGCAGTTCAAGCTTGCGTGCACTGCCTTGCCACTACAGTGATGATGCACCCAAAAGATCAACGAACCAAAATCAATGAAGATTCAAATATCCATGCCACTACATCAATGGTCAAAACAGGTCAAAACAGACAAACAAGGAAAATGTGCACGTATGTACACCATGAAAGTACACAAACGAACACAAGGTCAAACCCAAAAACCGGGTTCAACACATGTGCATGTATCATAAACCAAATATACGACTGCACATGAGCAGGCAAAAAGGATAACTCGTGCACCAAGATGGTAAAGAGTGTGCATACACATGAAGATCAACATAGGTATTTCACGAACCAAAATCATACATACGAAACAAAAAGGGAAATGCATAGAGGCAATATGTCAGGTTTAGTTCAACATGGCATAAACAAGTGAACCAAGAAATGGACACAAAGGTCACGGGCCAACAAGGATACACAGTGAAGCGTACGGCCAATACGAGTAACCATGAACCTTTTCAGCAAAGCCAAAACTGGGTGTAACACAATGGTACAACACACATGAACATACATGCTACAAAATATCACACATATATACAATTATACATACATATGTGTGTACATGAAAATCAGTGCATATTTACATGTCGACAGGTGGAACAAAGATCAGACTAACCAGTTAAACAGTGCAGGTTCGAATTGAATCATGCACCAATATAGTCTTAACAAAGAACTGCAGTGCAAAATAATGCCCAACCCAATTAACACGATGCCCAGAATAAGTGCAAAGACTGGTGCAACTCAATACGGCAACTACCAAAAGGAAGTCGAGACTAGCCAGTGCTAACATGAAGTGCAATAAGCTCAATGAAACAGACATAAAAAAAAAAGCAAATTAGCCAATATGATCAAGGAAACAAGTCCAGCAACGACCAAGAGCAAGGAACAGTGCAGTTTCAATGCTGCAAGGCTCGAGTATTTATATATGAATACACTTATATGGTGACACAGCAGTATGTTGAAGCAACAGAGTTTCAAAACTCGAAGTCAAGTGATAAAAATCAAGTTTAAAAAGTCAGGATGATACATGAATTGCAACACACAACAAAATTCACGTTACTGCCCCTTTCTCAATTAGAGCAACAAATTGAATGTCAAAGCAAGAATGCTTTGTGATCAAAATATGTACATGTGATAAAATATATTCATGTAAAAGATATCAAACCATTGTACAGGCATGTACAGTCAATAAAATAAAAATCAAAGCAAAAGTGTCTAAAATGTGTGTTTTTACTTTGCTCTGAAAAGTGTGCAGATATATATAAAAGATATCAAAGCCATGTCCATCAAGCAAACATACATATGAAATGGAGCAGGTCAGTAACCATGTCGAACATCCAAACTAAGGTCGAATGGCCGAGCATAGTATTGACGAGATCAACAATTATGCAGCCGACTCGAGTGATACAAGTTCGACAAATACCCTGTGCAACTACAACCGAGACTTCATTGATTCAAGTCATGGCCGAAGCGAGCATAGTAACACAATCAGATGCAAGGGGAAATGTAAATAAAATACACCACTCAAAGTTTCAATCTGCAATAACATGGTAAAAATGAAAAACTACAAACCATTGAACAGCAGAAGTCAATGCCACTAATTCAATGACCAGAGGCAATGGACAGTATGGCCGAAGTTACACAAAAACCCAAAATCGTATCAAGTAAAATCATCAATCCAGAGATCATCAAAATACCCGAAACCGATAAAATCAGTGTAATTACCAACATCAAAACAAAGTCGAATGGCCGAAGACCACAAAAACAAAATAAGCAACGAATTCAACAAAGTCGAATCAGATGTGAGTAGTAATAACACTCACCTTTTTAATTGATCGAGAATTGAGGCCGAGGCAACACGAAGTTGTTCCAAAATCCAAGAATCGAAACCCTAGCAGCCACGAAGAATTGGAGCCGCCATTTTTATAATTTTCGTGATTTCGTTTGTTTTGTTTTGTGAGGGCTTTTCGAATGAACAAAAAATGAAAAGGGGAACGGGTTGTAGGGCTTGGATAACTATCACAAAAAAAAAAGAAATGTGGCCCAATATTTTCTAATTCCACAAACCCCTTTTTACAATTTTTGAAAAGAATTTAAACTGAATTTTAAAAAAAAACTTTAATTAGCAATTAGCAACAATTTTAATCGTTTAATGTCGATTATTAATTGATGTGAAACACCGGGTTGTTACAATGGTCTTGTTCGGAACTGTTCAGTAAGGAACGGGTCCGACTTTGTGTTGTACGGGAGTGGGAGTACTCCTCGGTATGGTGATCTAGGCTACGTACTGTGACGGGCAGTACCCCAGTAGCCCTGCCATTGTTGGAAACCCATTTTCCCTACGTGACCCTACGGTTTTGTTTGTATTACCCACTTTTGTGGCTAGTAGCTGGAATTTAATCATGTAACCATTTCGGCTATTTCTTATTTACTTGAAAACCCTAGACACTATTATAATATCACTGGATTTCCTATCAAATGTTTTGGTTAGCGTAAGGTAAAAACTTTTCCATGTTTATGTGTGGGAAGTCTTACGTGATACCTTTTGTTTTCAAAGGATTTTCTAAAGTTAAGCAACTTTTATCCCCGTTTACTCACACAAGACCCCTGTCTGACCTGAGTGTTTATTTTTTGTTTTATTAAACTCTTGGTACTCATATTATGTATGAGTAGTCAAGTGATTCAGGATTGCTTTGACTAGTTTCTAGAGGAGATAATGGAGCAGGAGGCTTCAGCGTGTAGATATAGTTAGTGGTTCCGATGTGTTGAGTTGTGTCTGTTTCTCTGATGTACTTGAACTGTAATAGCTAAACAGATGTTTATAACTGTCTAGTTTTGTGTTGTATTAGTTGTATTACTTTGATGTATATGATACTATGTAAAGTTTTATGTGATACATTATAATTTATTCGATTCCACTGTGAGATTCTGATGTTGTCTGTTCTTTCTTTCCTTTCTTTTATCTTTTCTATCCCTTTCTTTCTTCTTAGCGATGCGACTTCCTAGAGTGTGGAAGTTTGGTCGTTACAACGTGGTATCAGAGCAATAGGCTGAGCGAATACCTAAGCTCTGAAGTGTGTCTTTCATTAGAGAGCTCACTAGGTTGAGAGAATACCTATGCTCTGGAGTGGTGTCCTTCTTGAGAGAGCGTATTTGTAATTTATATATATATTTATTTATTCCTACCTATTAGATTGGGTTACCTGTTCAGGTTTTCCAATATAAGTAATAAAGGTAGATAGGGTAGTGGTGTGTGTAACACAACTACCAATGGTTGGAGTTCGAGTGTTTGAAGTTGGAAGTGGTCTGCTAGGGCAGTTTTGGCATCTTGAGTAGTTCTGCAGTTTGGTGTGAAGGATTTCACTCGTGTGAGTGGACTCTCTTGAGTTTGGATTAGTTGGAAGTGCAGAAGCCAGAGTTGGTATCTTGGCAACCTTAGGAAGGAATTCTGTCTATGTTTGAGCTTGGTTTAGGAGCGAGTTTCCTGAGAGGTATCTGTCTATCTGGAAGGCTCTTTTGTGAAGAGGCTGGTGTAGCTTTGTGATTCGATGAGCTTTTGGTTAAGGAAGTTTTGGCAGCAGTAGCAGTAGTGAGTGGCCTGTTCTTCGGTGGTTCAGAAATCTCTTTGATTCTTCTGTCAGAAGTCGGGGCATATGGTGGAGCTTGTCCGTTTCTTCTGGAGCTCAGCTGGGAGTGATGTATGTGGTTAAGAGGTGGACCACTAGTTTCTTCTTTTGAAGGCTTTAGCTGTTCTGTTTGTTTAAGAGAGAACGATTTCTTGGAATCTGAACTGAGTGGGATCGCAAAAGTGACTTGCGATGGTTCGGAAGTTCTCTGAGTAATCTTTGTTTAGATTGAAGCATCTTTCGAGGATGTTTGAGTTATCGAAGTGGTATTTTCTGGATGTCTTCGAAGGAGTTAAGATTTGCATCCATCGAGAGTATGAGTTCTGATTCGACTTGGTTCTTGGAGTTTTATCCGTGGATCAGATTAGTAGGAGATTCTTTGAGAATGAGATCTGTTTAAGCTGGCAGGATTTATTGGATCCAGTTTTCTGGTTGAATTTTTGCTATGATGTTTGTGACTGAATCAGATAGGTCACTGAGATTTTAAGGAATTTGATGAACAATGTTTCCGGGATAAGTTGATACTTGTGTTCATCAACATCATTCTTGAATCAGAGTTGCGCAGTGGAAGCATGGTGGCAGCTATTCCAGAATAGAAGCAGCCCCGATTCTTTGGGAATTTGAGTTTTGTCTTAGATCAAAGGATTTCTACAGGAAATTTATTTTGGATCTGGAAGCTTGATTGTTTTGTGCACCTGTTCTATTTCAGAATAAGAGATTGGATCTTTCTGTTTTCTCTTGAGAGTTGAGTGTTTGGTCTACGGGATTGAATTGCCAGTTCGGATGGCTGGAATTTTGTTTTGTTTTTCACGTATCTCTAAGGGAGTACGTGTATGATCTACCATTGGTTTTAGAATCAGTAGTTCTGAGAGATTTGGGAATTGATCAGGACTTGTCTATAGTCCTGTATTCTGTTTAGATTTGTAGATCTAGATATATAGGAGCTCTAGATCTGTATAGTGTAGCTAGTTTAGATTTTGTAGGGCGAGTGTCCCGGTATTTGTACCTGGGAAACTCTAGGGAATCTTATCCAGAATTATTGTCTGGATAATTGGAATTGTTTGTTTGAATTGGTTACTATGGTTGCTAGTATTTGGTTGACAGCATATGCTTGCTCTTTTTAAATTTAAAATCTGTATGGGATTATTAAATTACCTTTGCTTTTAAATTTCGGGGACGAAATTCTTTTAAGGGGGGAGGAATGTGATGTCCCAGAAATTTAGGCAATAATTATTTAATAATTCCTTTGATAATTATTTTAAAATGTGAAATATTGATTTAATAAATTAATTCAAACTGGAATTCTCTTTTGAAAATTAATAGTTATTTAGTTTGTTAATGATATTCTTTTCAATGTTAAAAATATTTAAGTAATAAATTCATCTTTCTAAAACTAATTTAAAAATATTTTATTTATAATGTATAATTGTTTATACATTGTAAATAGAGGATTTGGTTTTAATTTTAATTTATATAAAATAAAGGATATTTTCTAATTAGTATATAAATGTATAAATTGTAAATTGATTTAATTTAATTTAAATTAGTATTGTAACCTTTTTTTAAAGTTTGTTTTAAAAGAACTATCTTATAATTTTCATAGAAATGTAAGTAAGAATTTGTTTTGTTTAAATTTATTTTATAATAAAAGTTTGTTTTGTTTTATTTTAAAATTGTTTTTCTCTTTGAAATAAGATTTAATTCATTCTTGTTTGAGTATGACATTTGATTTAAAACTCTTGAATAAATTTAATTCAACAAGTCTTTTCTTTTGAAATTTAGTTTCATAAAGAATGTTATTTTAAAAATAATTAAACAAGCATTAAAATATAAGTATATAGTTTTATAAAGAAACTTATAAGTATTTATTTAAAAGCTAATGTTAATAAATCATTTGTAACTTGCTAAAATAAATTAGAAATGGTTTAAGACAAATTCAAATACATTTATAAATTTAGAAATGGCTTTTAAATATTAACATGCATATGTGTTAATCATTTAACTAATAGAAGAGACACTTGTAAAACAATTAGCATAATAAGTACAAGTGGCATTTGTCTTAAATCTCATTGTTTAAAATTATTGATAGGAGAAATATAGCAAATACATTTGGATTAAAACACATTTTTTTCTCATTTGAAAATTTGAGAATCATATTTCTGCAAAATCAAAACCCAATTCAAACAACAAATGCATGTTTTTAAAATTTGCATTCAACCTCAAAACTGCAAATTACAAATCTGCAAATAACAAATCAAATTTGCATGCTAAGTTTAACATCAAATCTGGAGCTCAACTCCAATTTAAAATCTGAGCAAGGAATGGGTCTGTATGCATACACCAACCAGAGAATCAACTTCAAGAGTAATTTAATGGAAGCAAATCAGATTTAACTTGCAATCTGCTGTTCAATTAAATCTGCACCTAAGATTGTTTCTGCATCTTCAATTTAAAGGTGAGTAAGCTTCTTATCTTTTAAAAACAGTTTTCTTTAAAAAAAAAATCAAAATCAAACACAAATTAAAGAACTTATGTCTTTATTTACAGAAATCAAACTGATCTAAACAAAACTGTTCTGTTTTGTTTAAAATAAAATGGGTTAAAACACATGCACAAAATCTGTGACCTGATAAAAGGAAGCATGTTGTTTGATTATGTTGTGATGATTACTTATTCTTGAATGTTCTGTGTGCATATTTATGAATATGTATATGTGTTGATTTCCTGTAGTTACAGATCTGGTTAGCTTGTAAACTGAGATATTCTTAAATAGAAATCTTTATCATTTGTATTGTTACAGTTAGTAATTTTATGTGTAAACAAAATATGTTTAAATGTAGGTTCTGGAAAATCATGAATTAGTTAAAATAAGTTAAAATCTAAAATCTGTTTTTACTGAAACAATAAGGGATAGTTAACATAGAAATTTCAAAACAAGAATCTTAAACTATTAAAACAAGTTTATAACCTGATTATATGGATGTGAGAAATGATGGAATTAGGTGATAAATGATCAAAAGTTGTTTCAGAGGAGATGGTGATTGAATTGAGGTTTTCAGGTTTTCAAAAACCTGATTTTAACTGTGTAGTTCTTAGCATTTGCATATGCTCTATATTGCATCGAGTAGGAGGGGAATTTGGAAGGTTGCAGAAGGGTTGTAGATGGAGCTATAGCCGGATTTGTAAGTGGTCTGGTGATCGGTGATTTGGTTGCAAGATGTTGACAGGTTTACATTGGTAACTCAGGTGAACTGTTGGTAGTGTGCAGAGTATTTTACTCGAAGTGAAACTCGGGTGATTTTGTTTTTGACTCGGAGCAGGTAGCTTAGGAACTCGAAGTAAAAGAGTGGGTGTGTCAGGTTTTTGGTTGCAGGTTTTAAAGTCTGTAATTTTACAGTTTTTAAACTCTTGAATGAAACTCTTATTTTAAAGATTTAAAATTGAATCAAATGTAAGATTTAAACTGAATTCAAATGTAGCTTTGAATTCAAAGTTTTTAAAAAAGTAAAATCTTATATTTAAACAAGATTTAGATTCAGTTTAAAGCAAGAATTAAAACAGAGAGTTTGCAGTTTTTTTTACATGTTGAATGAAATTTTAATTTTAGTGTGGAAATTTGATTTTAGATGGAAGTAGAAACTGAATTCAAATAAAGTTTTGAATTCAAAGTTTTTAAAAACGAAATATTTTAAATTTAAACAAGTTTTAAATTTGATTATTAAATCAATATTAGAATAGTTGCAGGTTTTAGAACCTGTAATTTTGCAGTTTGTTGTTTAAATAAAATTCATATTTTAAATTTCAACTTGATTCAAGTATAAGTTAAAAACTGAATTCAAATGTAGTGTGAAGTTCAAAGTTTTAAAAAAAATGAAATCTTAAATTACAAGATTTAAATCTAGTTTTAAATCAAGAATTAAAACAGTTTTCAGGTTGCTCTTAAAACCAGGTTTTTGATTCAAACAGGTTTTTGCTAGTTTTGTATGTTTTAAATTTTCGAACAGCTTTGAATGTTTTAAGCAAGTTTAAACTCACTATGAAATCAATTTAAAAACTGTTTCCAGGTTTCTTTGAAACCCAGTTTTAATTTCAAAACAGTTTTTAAATTTAAAACGAATAAACATATTCAAATGTTTAAAAGTGAATTTGAAAATGAAATTTAATTTCAAATAAGTTTAAACTTGAAAAGAATTTAGTTCCTTTAGTATTTGAAAGTATTTGAATTAAAATATGAAGTGTTAATTTAAATTTGAATTGAAATAATCAATTAATTTTTCAAAGCTTAATTTATTTTAATCAAATAAATTTGTTTTAAAATCTTTCTTTATATTTAAGTAATGAATGTTTTTAACATTCATTTTATTTTTAAGGTTTATAATTATTAAATTTGGGTTAATGTTCAATAGTTAAACATTTTAAATATTAGAATTTTAAATGGAATTTGAATTTAAATTTAGAAATGTATTGTTTTAATTCATTTTGAATAAATGAGTCATTTGATAGTGACTTAGTTATTTTGAAAATATTTAAAATAATTAAGGATTTTACTTAATTATTTGATTTTAAATAATGATTTAGATTAATATAAATTAAGAATGATTTATTAATCTAATTCAAATTTTCTTAAGTATGTAATTAATGAAATGTTGTTAATTAATAATTGGTGATTATTATCTAAAGATAATTTAGTAATTAATTAATGTAATTAATTTTGATAATTAACTAGATTAATTAATTCGATATAATTAATTTAATTTGTTAAGTATAATTAATTGTTAAAGTAATTAAGGAATTAATTACTTATTGTAATTAATTTTGATATGTGATTTATTTAAGCTAATTAATTTAGTTTAATTAATTTAAATAAATCATTTGATGATTTTAAAAGTATAATTACTTAATGTAATTAATGGAGCAGGATTACTTCGAAAAGTAATATTGATAATTACAGGAATGTAATTAGTAATTTGGATAATTACTTTTATAATTAATTAAGGAATTAATAATTAATTAATTATTGGATAATTAATTTGATTAATGAGTAATTAAAGATAGTTAATTACTTAATTGAATATTAATCAAGGTAATTAATAACTGGATTACTTACTAAATGCAATTAATTTTAATTAAGTAATTTATTTAAATATTAGAGATCATTAATTATTTTAATTAATGATGTAATTAAGGATTGTTTAATTAGGTAATAACTAATTAATTAATGATTAATTGATTGTAATTAATTAAGGATAAATATAATTAATTATAATTAATTAATAAATGAGTAATTAAATATTAATTACTTATGATTGAGGTTAATTAATTTATGGAAATTAATTAAGGATTATTTACTTATTGAAATTAGTAAATGATTAATCAAAGTTGTTTAATCAAGTTAAATACTTAGGAAGTGAATTAATTAAGTGGGTTAATTAATTAATGTATGTTAAGCAGGATTTAAATGAGTAACTAATTTAATTTATTTTAAATTAATTAGAGATGGTTGTAATTAATTTAATTCATTTTAAATTAATTATAATTGATGATTAAATCATTGCTTATGGATGTTATTGATTGAATGTTTGTGATCTCCGTAATGAGATGAGTCGTATCTATATGATATGAATGCTTGGTTTAAATATATTGGTTTGTGATGGATTATTTGGTTGTGATGATTATCTGTTTATGGATAATACAGATTGTCTGTTTATGATATGAATGTGATTATCTATTGTGATATGTAGTTTATCTATCTATATGAATTAGATAACAATGAAATGAGTTAATTGTTTAAAACCCTTAAGTATAACTTGGACATTAAGATGGCGTTTGGTTTCGGTGAGACCGGGATCGGATTTCCATATTTGAATATCTGAAAACCACATCGATTCCAATTAAATGTTAGGTCGTTATTTCCAAGTGAAGCAAGTGAAGACTCGAGGTGTAAGGGATATACGTCAGTATAACTCTGTGGGTGATTCCGTAATGAGTTGACGGAATAGTGCTTATAGATTCGAGATGGTGATTTAGAGTGCAAGGGTTATCGTCGTTAACTCTGAGGGTGATTCCAATACGAGTGTAACGAGATAATGCCTTCGGTTTCGTTCGAACCCGGAACGAACTTGTATGGATTGAATGCTTTCAGCACATCGTCAGGTGGACGATGAGCATTCTAAGATTGATATGTCCTATAAAGGTAATCGTAACCTCAAGCCTCATCAACCGGGAATGGCTAAAACAGGGGAGGTGCAGCAAAGCTTCGTGGGTCGCACCCACTGGAGAGCAAGATTTATCCCTGTCTAGAAGTCCCTTTATATTCGGTTGTGTGGCAGTTGGTGACGACCAATCTGCGGGGTGGTCTTGTTCGGAACTGTTCAGTAAGGAACGGGTCCGGCTTTGTGTTGCAGGGGAGTGGGAGTACTCCTCGGTACGGTGATCTAGGCTACGTACTGTGACGGGCAGTACCCCAGTAGCCCTGCCATTGTTGGAAACCTATTTTCCCTACGTGACCCTACGGTTTTGTTTGTATTACCCACTTTTGTGGCTAGTAGCTGGAATTTAATCATGTAACAATTTCGGCTATTTCTTATTTACTTGAAAATCCTAGACACTATTATAATATCACTGGATTTTCTATCAAATGTTTTGGTTAGCGTAAGGTAAAAACTTTTCCATGTTTATGTGTGGGAAGTCTTACGTGATACCTTTTGTTTTCAAAGGATTTTCTAAAGTTAAGCAACTTTTATCCCCGTTTACTCACACCAGACCCCTGTCTGACCTGAGTGTTTATTTTCTGTTTTATTAAACTCTTGGGTACTCATATTATGTATGAGTAGTCAAGTGATTCAGGACTGCTTTGACGAGTTTCTGGAGGAGATAATGGAGCAGGAGGCTTCAGCGTGTAGATATAGTTAGCGGTTCCGCTGTGTTGAGTTGTGTCTGTTTCTCTGATGTACTTGAATTGTAATAGCTAGACAGATGTTTATAACTGTTTAGTTTTGTGTTGTATTAGCTGTATTACTCTGATGTATATATACTATGTAAAGTTTTATGTGATATATTATAATTTATTCGATTCCGCTGTGAGATTCTGATGTTGTTTGTTGTTTCTTTCCTTTCTTTTCTCTTTTCTATCCCTTTCTTTCTTCTTAGCAATGCGACTTCCTGGAGTGTGGAAGTTGGGTCGTTACAGGTCGGTTACGACTGGGGGATGGCATACTCACGACAGTTAGTTACCTAGTTACAGAGGTAACCCAGCCTTATGATTGCAGAGATCCGGCTAGGTTCTCGGGGCATCCCTCTAGAGGCGTACCCATTCGGTAAGGAAGTTCCTTAGCCTTGGCCATCTGTAGGAAAACCAACCAAACAATACGAGCCCTTTACGATTGCAGTTGTAGAACCTGCCATCTCAGGTGGTAGCTATAGTAGGCATACTATAATGATACGTATGCTGGCGAAGATTAATATTATAATTTCATAATGTTTTCCACACTATGCACTAATAATATTATCAAAAGGATTTTTACGTATCAAGCATGTTTGACTACTATAAGGAGAAACCTTCCCCATGTGTGTGATTGCATTGTGTGTGCGGCGGGAGACTTTTTGGTAGTTTCATTTTCCAAAAGCATGAACGAATTTTATTTTATTTTCTTTTGGTCAAATAACTGTTTTTAGTTTCTTACACCAGTCCCATGACTGACTCAGAGTTTATTTTTCCCTTTTCTAAACTCTGGGTGCCCGTAATTTTCCACACGGGTAGCCTAGAATCAGGTTATCAATAGATTCTAAAGCTAAGTAGATGTAGATATGGATTTGGACACTTTTGGATTTTGAGATTTATGGTTTGGAGCTTTGGAGCTTTGGAGTTGAAGTTGCAGTATGTTGATCTCTTTTTGAAGACAAAGTTAATGTTCGGCTGTTATGCTATCTTTCCGCTGTCTATTTTGTATTTCACTGTAGTGTATCATATCTGTCTCTGATAATGTTGATCAGTTGTTGTATGAATGTTGTATCCATGTTGTATATGAATGAAAATCATTTTGTTTTCGCTGTTTTGTTATCATCTAACGTGTTATAGCTCCAGCGATACGGACTCAAACATTTGAATCTTCAGCATTCGAATACGGGTGATGTGATGGATGTCGATTTTCAAAGGTTGAAAGTCTGGGTCGTCACAACAATTGATGTGATTGGAACCTTTTAATAAAGAAGAGAGAAGACATTATTTATAGATATATATGGAAATAAATTTAAATTGGGTGATATATTTCCATCTAATTTAGTTTATGTTTCAAATTTTAGTGTTGGTTTACTGCATATATGTTTGTACCTAAATTTAAACTTAGGTTTCAGATCCAATAAAAAAAGATGGATTATTTAGGTTTAAATCTCATATGGATTTAAATAAAATGTTAATAGTAAATTGTAAAGGAGTAAAGTATATTTACCCTTGACTATTTCCTTTTCACTTAGACTTGATTAGATTTTAATGGCAACATAACTTACCTTATCATCTTCGCTCTTGTAATTTACTCCTACATTCATTGCCTCCTTATGTGGATTAGTAGCATACCTTTTATTTATGAATGTAAATTATAATTGGAGATAAAGATCCACACACACATACATACACATATATTACACACCTATTTATATTACCTCTTGTATGCTGTCTTATTTTTTTAATGTATGTTAATGCATTCCTAGTAAAATGTTTAATCGAAACGTTAACATGTTTGTTCAAATTCCCGATCTAATCAGAAAAAGAGAAATGAAAGGTTCTTGATGCTATATATTGCCTTAATTAATTACACAAATTTGTGTAGAGAATTTATTTTCATTTATCGTGTGTTACGTAAAATTAAATAGGTGTAACTGTGAGTTTATGAGAGTAAAGGAAAGTAATAAAGAGGAGACATAAGTCTAAATTTTTTATTTCAAAGGTTTGTTGGTAGTGTACATCTGGTCCGTGCATTCTTTCTTTCTTCATTTTTGTTGCTTCTTCATTTTCGTTTATTTCCTTCCTCTTTTTTTTGAAGCTACATCTTCTCAAATGTGAGTTTCAATTTTTATACGTATATTTTTTTTATTCAACCTTTCTCACCTCTTTACACCATGTCCTACCTCCAATTCCTAAAAAAAATTGTGAGTTTGTTGTTTTCTCCACCTCATTTCATATTTCCACAGCCACTTCATCACTTTTCATTTTGGTTTCCCATATCCTTCTTCTACAACCTCATATTTCTGTTTTTATTTTGGTAGCCTTCCTAAAGCCTTCATTTTAGAAACGTGACATTCATTTTTGTCCCTCCACCTTCATTTCTTTATTATTAAATAACTTGCCACTTTATTTCTTCTTTTACATATTGTTTCTCTTCACACCTCATACACATTTAGTTCAAATTATTTTTTGCTGAAGTTATAATCTCATCAGCAAATTGCTCACGTTTTTAAAATAATTCCTTCATTTTCTTGTCGCCGCTTGATTTCCTATGTTTAGATCTCGATTACAAACCTTCATTTCCCCAAATCATTTTGATATGAACATGAAAATTCAAAAGCTTTCTTTTATGAATCATGAGTTTCATTTTTTTTTCATTTTTCCTACATGTCCTGCCTTCATCTTATTTTGTTCTGCCATCTTTGCCTGAAGCCTTCTCTTAAGAAAACATAAGTATTAAATTTTTTTAATTTTTTTACTTAACGTGTACCAATTATTATTTTAATAATATCTCTTGTAACATGAATATCTTTTGCATATAAACTTTGATTTACGTGTGATTTCTTCTATTAGAATTTTGGGATTTTATTGGATTGAAATCGACTATAAATCAAAGGTGAGTGTTTTAACCCACTCATAACTACTAAATTATCTTATATTGGTTAGTTTTAATTTATGATGTGATTAGAAATTGATTGGTTAACGTTTCGTATATTTAAATTGTCATTCCAGTTAAATATGACTTTTATTGCATTTAATCGTCATTCAATTTAATATTAAATTTTAAATTTTCAGTTTATACTTGTGATTGATAATCTGTTAGCTATTGATTTTTATCGATCGATTTGGATGATGATTTTTGATTGATGTTTGATTGTTGATATTGGATGACTGGATGTTATATTTTATATTGTTGTAACACTGCATGTGACGACCCGGATTCCAACGCTCGAAAATCGACATCCAATACATCACCCGTATTCGAATGCCGGAGATTAAAACGCGGGAGTTCGTTTAGTCGGAGCTTATAATAAACTAGGTGAAAACAACACAGCGGAACGGAAAGAATTTCATTGATACACAATATGAATACAACATTATACAATATCAGAGCCAATAAGATACAAAAGCGGAAAACACAAAACAGCGGAAAGATATCTTCAACAGGGCCACTAAGAAAGAGAGAGAGAGAGAGATAATCCAGAAGACTGCATCTTCATTGCCAAAACTCCAAAGCTCCAAAGCTCCAAACCAAAAGCTCAAACCAAAAGCTATCATGCCGCAACGAAGCAAATCTGATCCTAAATCCACAGACTTCAAAGACTTTCAAAATCTACACCTACTATCTGACTATCTGATAACCAGACTCTAGGCTGCCCATGTGAAAAATTATGGGCACCCGTAGTTTAGAAAGGGAACAATAAACTCTAGGTAAGTCATGGGACTAGTATGAGCAAACAAAAACAGTTTATTTGAACAAAAAGAAATAACAAAAAGAAATAAAAAGAAATCCGCTATGCTTTTTGGACAATGAAACTACCATGTGGTCTCCAGGCGCACACACAATGCAATCGCACACTTGGGGGAGGTTTCTCCTTATAGTAGTCAAACATGCTTGATACGCGAAAATCTTTTTGATATTATTATTAGTGCATAGTGTGAAAAACATTTCGAATGTATAATATTAATCTTAGCCAGCATACGTACCATTGTAGTATGCCTACTATAGCTACCATGTTAAACGATAGGTTTTACAGCTAAAACCGTACGGGGCTCGTATTGGGTAATTGGATTTCCAAAAAATGGCCAAGGCTAAGGAACTTCCTTTTCGAATGGGTATGCCTCCGGAGGGACGCCTTGAGAACCTCACCGGATCTCTGCCAACAAGAGGCTGGGTTACCTCTTTAACTAGGTAACTAACTGTCACGAGTATGCCATCCCTCGGTCCTAACCGAAGTTTATCCTGGCATTCCACAAATTCCAACAGCCACATAATTAAAATACCTAGTCTCCATACCTGAATACCACTTTTTATCCAGAAGGAAATGCACATACCCTAAAGGGCACGACCCCCGTAACCTTGCTGCATCCTTCCTGTTCTGACCATTTTTGAGGTGTGAGGTTCGATGAAATCTCGTCCCACAAAGCTATGATTTTCACAAAATCCATGCTTCGATCAACCAATGATCAGCACTTAGCATGCCACATTACCAAATTGAATATATCACTAGTAACCATCAACTACATAACCTCTGAGCTCGTACGTCTCAGAGAAGGGTGTTAAGCTAAAATAATAAATTCTCTGCCACCAAAGAGAAATGTATTTGATAGAAACCAGCTTTATATCTCAAAGTGTAAAGTCAAATATACATCAATACAAGTCCATCCAAGGTTTGAATGGAACCAAAGGCACTTCGTCCAATTAAGGAATAAGCCCTTGCAATTCCGGATATTCCCTAATTACGTCCGGACTCCCCGTCACATAGGGTAATCCAAATATCTATAACGGGGACTCTCGGTGCAAAGATATTCGATAGGTAATCCTTTCGCTTTTGAAAAATACCCGGTCTTCTACCACCGTCAAATTCTATCCCATTTCGTCGTATCATTATTCGGAATGGGTTTTATGACATAATGTCCACTCCCGTCTTAACCGAATAATGGGTGCTTATTTTATAAACATGTGGACATAGCCACAACAAATTTCCTTTTTTAATCTTTTGAACAAAAGATCCACCTTTAAGATTCGATGTGGTTTTCGGATAACTATTTGGAATCCGACCCCCGGTCGCATCGAAATTCAAGTACCGTTTTAAAGGCCAAGTTGTTTAAGTAACAATTTTTTTTCAATTCAGAAGTTCACATTCACACAGCAATTTATCACGGATAAATAACTTACAATAATCACAGCTCAATTCAAAGCAATTCATATCACAAAACATCACATATTAGAGATATCAACAATTCAAGGCATCCAATATAATCCAGTCATCCATAAGCAAGATTAATTAATCACCTAAGTATAATTAATTTAATTAACTCAAAATAAATTAGTTACTTATGAATTAATCACCTAACCCTACTTAATTAACATTAATTAATTACAAACCATTGGCTATTATTTTAATTAATTGATGAAATTAATCATCCTTCATTATCCATCTTAAGTAATTACATCAATTACTTACATTAATCACATAAATTAATTAACCTTAAGTTAATTACATTAAATAATCAACCCTTAATTAATTATATTAACAAATTAACCCTTTAATTACTATGTAATTATGCTATAATCGCTTGATTAATTAACCTTTAATCATTAATCAACTATCATTTAATAATAAATTAATTAACCTTTAGTTATTAAATAATTAACCTTTAATTATTTAATTATCCTCTAATTACTTACATTAAGTAATTACCCTTTAAGTAATTAATTATCCCTTTAATCACTTACATTAATTAATTAACCTTTAACTAATTAATTATCCTTTGATTAATTTCGTTAAGTAAGTATCCCTTAGTTATTGACGTTAATTAATCATCCTTTAACCAAATACATTAAGTAATTATTCTTTAATTACTCACATTAATAAATCATCTTTTAATTAATTACATTAAGTAATTATCTTTTAAGTAATTATCCTTTAATTACTCACATTAATTAATTAACCCTTACTTAATTAATTATCCTTTGATTAAGTACATTAGTTAATTACCCTATAATTAATTTATAAATGATCCTTTAACTAATCAAGACCCTAAATTAATTAAAAGATCAACCATTTATCTTAATTAATAACATCATTTAAACCTCATTGAATAAACCTTTGAAATAAATTATCATTAACATAAAATTTAAATTAAACCTTTAAGTTAATCAATAATCAAAAACATTATTTAAGATAAACCATTTACCTTTAAAATCTTATTTAAATAACCTTTGGAATTAATTCATCATTTACTTATAGATTAACTTAAGATCCTTAAATTAATAATTAAAACATCTTACCTTTTTAAATTAATTCCTTAAATGCACTATTTAAATTTATTTAAATAACATAAGTATTAACTTAATTTATTCAAGTTAAAATAAATTATAAAACTTTCATTCATCCAAACATTTGAATAAACATTTATTATTTGAAAGAAATTTGTTTAAAGAAATAGTTTAAAACTTGATTTATTTAAATTATAAAAATTGAGTTATTTAAAAAATTAAAAACTCAGACCCGAGACTAACTCGAGTCCCTACCCGAGCCCATTCTAGTTTTCCCCGAGCAACCCCCGAGTCATTTTTTCCTTTTTAAAACTTTACTTTGTTTTTTAAAATTTAAAACTGTTATACCTTGAAACACTCACGCGAACTCACCTGCATTCATACTTGAGCCACACCTTCACTTTCCCAAGCCCTTCCCCGAGACACCTTCTTCTTCTCAAATTCCTACAGCATACCATACACATAGATACCCGCATACACGTGCACATGCGATCAGAGCTTCTTCGATCGATGCTGCAACCTCCAACGAGTCGGCGACGACCTACCCGATCACCACGACCATCCAGTTCGAACAATTATGCCAGAAATCAGAATCGAGCATGTCGAACGCTATTGGAACCCAATCGATCGACTAAAACCTCCTCGTACTGCCGCCTGCGACAACCAGGGACTACGCCATCACACCCGAAGCTGTGCCACCATCTCGAGCTTTGATCCTACCACCACTGAACGATTCCGATGCACCCACGACGCTGCAGCAATCCAATTTCCAACATTGACTAAAAACTGTGTTTAAACCCTATATTCTCATCATCCAGCCACCATGGTAGTTAATAAATGCTCCGACCATTTTTCCAGTGTCCCCCATCGCTTCATCCTCCACTGATCAGAACCCCGAAGTCCAAAGTCCACTCGATCGCCAGAATTCGACAAAAGACCCAAAACCGATCAACTCGAGATATCTCCACAAACCCAAACTTAAAAATCATGAATTGATTATCAAAAATCATTATTTTCCAATGCGAATCTGTTCCTATGATCAAAACTTGAAATCCAAACATTCGATTTTGGACTTATATTTGATTATTACTGTAAATTGATTATTCTTCAAATAATTACTTAGTATAAATACCTCAAATGATTTTTAAAATCTGCATTACATTGTTGCACTCATTTTACTTTTAGAGATCATAGTCTAACAATGCTTCTTTGTGAAAATATGAATTTTTTTATGTTGATCTGTGCTTGTAACTCAAACAGAGGAAGATATATATACATATACACAGACATGCACAACCCTTTTTTTACATATATATTCAAACATGCAGGCATATTAAACAAACATTTTCACAACATTCTTCAAGTTTCAATCCAAATATCAAGTTATATAAGCAAAATCAAGTTTTAATATATAGTTTACTCACCTGTATTGATAATGAACAGAGAACAGACTTGAACCTGGAATTGATTTTGAAAATCTGGAAATAGATTTTTGCTTTTAAACTAAAAACAGGAAGTTATATTTGATGTTGAAACTGAAGATTCTTTTGGAAACTGACCTTGCTTTTTACTGAGTTGATTTTGAATTTGAAAAGCTTTGATTTGCTTGCTGATCTGGTCTTGTACTTAACTAATTTAAATTTACATGCTTTATTTTTTTTAAATCTGGAAGATTGTTTTTGTCTTTGCTTTGTGTTTGGAAACTGGAAAATATTTTGATTTGAACTTGCTTTTGATTTTTTTTACTGTTTTTTCTTTTCTTTCTAAGGTTTTTGGATTTGAAGAATATGAATGAAATTGAAAGCAGAAGTATATATGTGTATATATATAACTTTGTTCTCATTTATCTATTATTTTTAAAAAGAAAAAGAAAATGACACTTGTATTTCATCTTAAAATAAAACTAACACTTGTTTAATCTCTTGTTATATGTTTTGCACTTGTATCTTTATATGCTAATTTGATCACAAATGTTTAATGCATGTTAATATCAACTTACACTTGTAAAATGGCATGCATTAATGTTTTTATATGTTTATTTATAATTTTTATATTATATTTATTATTTAGTTATGTATATATTTTTTCACATTTTTATTAATTCATTTTCTATTATTTATACTTATATAACTTTTAAAGAAATGATTTAAAATTTAATTATACACTAATAAATAAACACACACACTGTAACGACCCAGGATTTTTATTAATTAAAATTTGAATATTTAATTAATTTTAAATATTAATAAGTGAATTTATAAGTTGAATAAATTTTATTTCGAATAATTGGATTTAATTGGATAATTAAATCGATAAATTAATATGTGAAATTATGGAAAATAATTGAAAATTGAGTTAAATTGATTGAAAATGATTTGTAAAATTTTATTTTATCATGTTGGAGTTAGAACGATATTTTAGAACTTTTAAAATCGAATTAAAAGTTTATTTGTGAAAATTGAATATTTTAATATTTAAATCGACTAGTGAAAATAGTCAATTTTTGAACAGTCTCAGAACTGAACGAAACCAGTTCCATTGGATCCGTAATAGTTAGTTATTATCGGATTTCAATTTTCGTGTCAATCGGAGTTATCGTTTGATCGTGGCAGCTCGAAACGCATCGATTTGTTTCTAATTTTAATTTGGCGAGTTAAAATAGCCATTTTTCAAAAAGTCTCGGATTTCGACGAAACCAGTTTCATCGGATCCGTAATGTGATATTATTGAAAGGTTTTAAATTTCGTGTCAATTGGATTTACCGTTTGTCCGGTACGAATTAAAACGCCTAGAAAATCGCTTAAATCGATTTAATTTAAATTGAACGTTTATTGCCATAACTCGCACAGATGTCCGAATTAGCTTTCGAAACCTGTTCCATTGTGTCCGGAATGCGGGATAAACCCTAGGAATGTCAGTTTCGGCGCGTAAATCGGAGTTCGGAATTTCCGGAATGAATAGTGTTTCGTCGTTTCCCTGTAAATGCACCAACACCCCTTCATAAATAAAAAAAAAGAAAAAGAAAATATAACCCTAGCCGCCACCCCCCCTATCTATGGCCAGAAATTCTCCTCTTTCTCCCCTCAATCACTCATAATCCGTTGACATTCATGCGAAGTGTTCAACAGCAATATCGTAGAGCGTATCAAGAGCTTCAGATCCATACGGATTTGATGGAGATCGGAGCAACCAGGAGGGAGAGAGAGGCCCGCGTTCCCTGATGTTGCGCACGCAACCCTAGGCACCAGGTGCAGCCAAGCTTGGCCTAGCTCTGGGCGTGGGTATCTCTTGTCACGAGCATTCCGATGGCACATCCTGATCGCCTTCAAGTGGAGCGAGGAGGTGGTGAATCGAAACCCTAGTTTTCTATGTATGGTTTCATATGCGTGCGTTCATGTTCTGGAGGAAGACGCGATAGAGGGAGTAAGGGAAGGGACGGGCCTGATGTGTTGGGCTTGGGATCAAGGGCCACGATTAAAGCAAAGGTTGAAAATTAAAGTAAAAGTTGTAAATTTATTAAGTTATAAATTCGTGTAAGTTCAAATATTCATAACATTTTCATACGAGGTCGAAAACGCGCGAAACCAGTTGCGTTGGGATCGTATGGACGAGCACACGCGATGAAATTGGATTGGAGTCGTTTGGAGTTAGTGAGAATTTTGGGTAAAATTAAACGTCCGTTTAGTTTTATTCGAAATAAATCGCTAAAACGAAATTGAAACCAAGGTGAGAACTTCTCACTCAATCGAATCAGTTTCGATTTTATTTTAAATAGTTAGATTTAAAATATTTGAATGCATGTTTGAACGATGATTGTTATCTATTGATTGTTAAAATAGACATTATGCGCCGTTAGTAAGCGGATGTTATTTATTAAAAACATATACCGCGAATATTTCATAAACAGTGAAATTGGTATTATATATAGTAGCAATATATATATATATTGGCATATGTATATATTGGAGTTATTGATTTCCCGCATTTTTGTAGCGGATGAGACCCTATTGCGCCGTCTATTAAGCGGATAATATTTAAAATCCCATATACCGCGATAATTCCGTACTGGAGCGGAATTGGTATTGTGCTAATGTTTGTGATGCAGGAAACAGGTTGGAGGGATCCAACTGGATTCCTCAACAGTATTTATTTGATTTCAGATATTTTGATATTTGATGGATTATCATATCGATATATGATATCGTTGTTGTCGTGATTGACTATTTGATATGTAGCATCATTGGACCAAGTTTTGGAATTTTAAAATGATTTATAAAGTGATTTTTGAAAATATACTATATGTTTGGAATTTGATCTATTTTAGATAAATAAACGTTATAATTTTTAAAGTTATAAAAATTATGATTTTTGAGAAAAATAGTTAAAAACTGATTTTTGAGAATATGATGCTAATGATTTTATAAAATAGTTTAATCGGGATTTTAGAATTTATTGTGAAAAGTCTAAATATAGGATTTATAAAATTTAATTATTTTATAAATCAAAATGGTAAAATTATAAAGGAGATTAAAGACGTTTTGAAATAATAATATAAATTGATTTATATAAGAGATTTATAAATGGATATTTATAAATTAAAACGTTGGAATTATAAAACGAGTTTTTATAAGTGTTAGAATGAATTGTGAATGAATTTTATAAATGAATGAAATTTATAGAATTATAAACGGTGAAGTTATAAAGGAATTTTATAAGAAGTAGGTTTATAAAATTTATAAAGTCGTCAAAAGAATAGATTTGGTTAAATAAATGAATCTTATAAGTTATAAGATTTATAAATTGGAAAGTCTTTAAAAGAACGATTCTGTAAAATAATCATTTTATAAGTATTTAACTTAGAATATGAACCTTTAGTTTATAATTGAGTTATAAATCGAATAGGTTAATAAAGAAAATTTATAAAAGGAAGTTGTTATAAAATAATTAGAAATGGGATTTATAAACGTTGTTTTATAAATTCGCAAATGACTTATTTTGATAAGTAAATTGTTGAAACCTATAAATGAAGTTATATTCACGTTGTTGACAGTGAATAACCCTTAGAAATAAAATGAATGGAAATGATGATATTTGTTAACGTAGTATATTCACGTTTTTGAATAGTGAATAGTATATTACAGAGATTGTTTAGAATGTGATATTTTGAACTGAATTAAAACGATCTAACGATGTTTTAAAAGGTGTTAAGATTCGAAACCATAGATTTCAACATTTATTGTTGAAATAGACATTTTCGAGAAATAAAAAGGAAATGGTGGACTATAACACTGTTGTTATAGTAAATGATTTCTGAAAGGAAATGTTTTGAATAGTATTGGGATTTATATATCTATCTTAAAAATTCGAATCCCTATACTAGTGATTTTGGGTTGTTGTAACGATGTTTTACGCAACATTCGTTTTGGTCCAAATAAATATGTTTAAGAGAATGATTTCCTTAAAGAATGAAATATATACTTAATTTCGATTTAAGTATATTGAATATTTTCCAAGTGTTGAAAATAAATAAAATTTGTGAGTTACTTATGAACAAATAAGTATGGAAATGTTTTTCCCATATAAAGTGAATATTTTGAGAACTTATCTTTTTGAAGATAAATTGAAATGAATAATTGAAATCGAATATTCATAGATATTTTGGATTATAAATTCACTAAGGAATTTATAAATGAAAAGAAGAATTTGTTTAAAAAAATAAATATTGATTTATTTTTGAAGTGTGAAAATTATATATCTAGTAAAGATATTTTGGAAAATAAATAATTGGAAAATTATTTGGAAACTGGTGATGTGTGCATATCCATTGATAGTTCAATAACCGACTATCAATATTTCCCTTTGAATGGTTAATTGATGTGATTTGTTTGAATTTGAATGCCACACTTATTTTTGAATAAGCACTCACTATTCGGGTTAACCGGGAAAGGACCATGGGGTCGTATAACCCATTCCGAATATGTGATACGTCGTTGTGAATTGCATTGAAGATCGGTGTTGAAGACCCGGTATTTGCGAGAGCGATAGGATGACCTGTCGATTGACTCGGCACCGAGTAGCTATGGTATTGAGTTCTCCATATGTGATGGTGAATCCGATCAGGATTGTGAATATCCGAAATGCAAGGACTTCTTTGTAAGTGCCTTCGGTTTTGTTCGAGCCCGGAACAGACTTGTATGGATTGTATGTCTGACATTACAAATTGAGATATAAAGCCGATTTCTTTCAAAAATATTTCTGTTGGTGGCAGAGAATTTATTCTCTTAGCTTAACACCCTTCTCTGAGACGTACGAGCTCAAAGGTTATGTAGTTGAAGGTTATCAGCGATATATTCCTAATTTTGTAATGTGACATGCTGTGTGTTGCTGTAAATGATCATTGTGTTGATTATTTGTGATAGGATCGTTTATTTGATCGTCTATCCTGATGATCATTTCTATGATCATTTATTGACCCAAAGCATGGCTTTTGTATAAGGTATGTTTTTGTGGACGTGACTTCGTCGAGCCTCACACCCCGTGAATGGTCAAAACAGGAAAGATGCAGCAAGGTTATGAGGGGTAGCGCCCTTTAGGATGTGTGCATTTCCTTCTGGAAAAGGGTGGTATCATGGTATGGAGCCCAGATACTTACTCATGTTGAAAACACTTTATGATTGTGTGAATTGATTGCGAGCGCTCGGTAAAAGGTCCCAAAGGACCGGGGGATGGCATATTCGGTCAGTTGTTACTCAGTTAGGGGTAACCCGGCCTTGTGTTGGTAGAGATCCGGTTTGGTTCTCGGGGATGTCCATCCAGAGGCATTCTCATGTGGCAATGGGAAGTTCCTTGGCCTGATCATTCGTTGGAAATCCAATTCCCAATACGAAACCCTGTACGGTATTAGTTGTAGAACCTGCCATTCACTTATGGTGGTCACCACTGTTTGGATGGTAGCTATAGTAGGCATAGTTCGAAATGTCTATGCTGGCTAAGATTTATATTCTACTTTCGAAATGATTTTTTCTACACTATGCACTAATAATAATATCAAATGTTCTTTTAAATGCGTATCAAGCATCTTTGACTATCATAAGGAGAAATCTCCTCCGATTCTGCGTTTGCATTGTGTGTGTGTGCGGGAGGCCTTATGGTAGTCTCATTTTTAAAAGCATTGCGAATTGAATTTAAAAATATTCATCTATTTTGTTTTCAAGATAAATAAACTGTTTTGAGTTCTCACACCAGTCACATGACTGACTCGGAGTTTATTGTTTTCCTTCCTAAACTCTGGGTGCCCACCAATTTCCACACGGGCAGTCAAGAGTTAGGTTTATCAGGATATTCTGGATATTCTGGAGTTGCTGGAGGCAAGATGGATGGCATGGCGTATTACTAGTATATAGTATTTCTTTTTCCGCTGCACTGTTAGATGTTGTTGTTGTTGTACACTCTGATGATATGAAGTAATGAAATGTGATGTAATGTAATAACTGATATAGTTCTTTGTTTAAAGATTATTCATTTATCTATTATATGTTGTTCCGCTGCGAATTGTGAGATTCTGTTGTGTTCTATTCTTTCTATTTTCTTTTCTCTCTATTTTCTGCCTTCTTATCTCTTCTTCTCTCTTTTTCTTTTCTTAAACCCTCAGTGTTCGGTTTTCCGTCGTTCGATTGCTCGGCAGTCGATAAAGTGAGTATCGATGTTGAATTTTCGGAAGACGAAGAATCGGGTCCTGACAATGTGGTATCAGAGCTTATGGTTAAGCGACAACCATGGTTCTGTTGGGTATTACTCATTAGAGATAGAGTCAGTAGTACTCTAGAATGAGTTGAGAGTAATAATAGCTATGAGAGCGTATTTGTTAGTGAATATAAAATTGTTTATATTGTGATGATTGGTTTGTTGAGTGGCATATGAACTTTCGTCAGCGTGGTCCGCAAGACTATGCCGAAGGGGTTTCTAAACACTTGAATAGAACAATTCGACATAATATTGTTTTTAAAAATTGGGTAAATAAAATAATTTTACCTTGATTATATTTCATATATAAAGAAATAATTTTTCAGAATTATTAAAGTGTATATAAGTGGATTGTTTAGTTGTTTGAATAATCTAAATAAAAGAATAATTGTATAAGTATAATGAATTATAAGAATTGAATTATAATTAAAGTGATTTACAATTGTGAAATAAACTTATATATATGAGAAGTGAAACTTTATGAATATGAGTTGTAAAATAAAAATGAATTTAAAGATAAATGAAGTATAACTTAAGCGATGTTGAATGAAGTTGATATTAGTATCAAAGTAAAATAATAAAGTTAAGTGATAAATGTGAACTTGAGTTATATAAATGAAATTCAACTTTTGTAATTGAATTGAATTAATCAATTGAATGTGAATAATTGATATGGAATAATGAATGTAAGTGTTAATTCATTGAAATCTAATGTTATTAGAAGTTGAAAAATTGAATGAGGATCAATTTAATTAAACCAATTGAAAGTGATGATGTTAAACCAAATTTAAATGAGTATAAGCAAAGGAATTTAGTTGCAATTAATATACATTGGTTGTTATATGATTGTTAGTTGATTGCATGTAATTCATTAAGTATTAATGAAATTGAAAGCTAAAGTAATTGAAATTCGATTGGAAGTTAAGTGAATCTTAAGAGAATTGAATTTGAATTGGAAGTGAACCAACTTGAATATGAATTAGTGAATGTAAACTAATTGAAAATGAATGTTAGTAAGAACATCCACTGCAATGAATCGAATGTGATGAAATTGAAAACCAATTCATTAATATTAATGAGAATATAAATGAATATCTATTGGTTATGGATGTTAGTTGGTTGATGGTTAAATTTATTGTTTTGTTGCATTTGCTATGTTGACATATATAGTTATTATGTTGCTATATGTTGTATATCGATACTATTGTCTACATGCATGTTCTCATGTTGTTTGTTGAGTGTTTAGTAGGTGCGGATCGCGTTTGCTTCGCATTTGGAGCTCGCTTTCGCGCTATATTAGCCGTATATGCTCGCTAATAAAATATAAGGTACATATCTCGGATTACATACCGTACTTTTATACTTTTTCCCTTCGGGATGCCTCATTACTTGATGAGATGTATATTTGTGATATATATACTGTCATTTTTTTTTTCGGATCGAGCCGCGCAAAGGAGACTATGGCGAATTTTTCTGAAAATTTAAGGCGTTAGAATTTTTTTTTGAGAAAATTGGAAATTTTTTGAAAACTATAAACTTTGATTTTGAAGTTGAAAGTTAAACAATAGTAGTTGTTTTTGAAAAGATAACTAAGTATGATTTGGAAACTTAGTAAAGATTATAAAAAGTTTAACTATGGATTTTGGGAAAATTAATAGATTCTGTAACTTTTCTTACTTGATAATTTCGAGGACGAAATTCTTTTAAGGGGGAAGATTGTAACGACCCAGGATTTTTATTAATTAAAATTTGAATATTTAATTAATTTTAAATATTAATAAGTGAATTTATAAGTTGAATAAATTTTATTTCGAATAATTGGATTTAATTGGATAATTAAATCGATAAATTAATATGTGAAATTATGGAAAATAATTGAAAATTGAGTTAAATATGATTGAAAATGATTTGTAAACTTTTATTTTATCATGTTGGAGTTAGAACGATATTTTAGAACTTTTAAAATCGAATTAAAAGTTTATTTGTGAAAATTGAATATTTTAATATTTAAATCGACTAGTGAAAATAGTCAATTTTTGAACAGTCTCAGAACTGAACGAAACTAGTTCCATTGGATCCGTAATAGTTAGTTATTACCGGATTTCAATTTTCGTGTCAATCGGAGTTATCGTTTGATCGTGGTAGCTCGAAACGCATCGATTTGTTTTAATTTTAATTTGGCGAGTTAAAATAGCCATTTTTCAAAAAGTCTCGGATTTCGACGAAACTAGTTTCATCGGATCCGTAATGTGATATTATTGTAAGATTTCAAATTTCGTGTCAATTGGATTTACCGTTTGTCCGGTACGAATTAAAACGCCTAGAAAATCGCTTAAATCGATTTAATTTAAATTGAACGTTTATTGCCATAACTCGCGCAGATGTCCGAATTAGCTTTCGAAACCTGTTCCATTGTGTCCGAAACGCGGGATAAACCCTAGGAATGTCAGTTTCGGCGCGTAAATCGGAGTTTGGAATTTCCGGAATGAATAGTGTTTCGTCTTTTCCCTATAAATACACCAACACCCCTTCATAAATTAAAAAAAAAAAGAAAAAAGAAAATATAACCCTAGCCGCCACCCCCCTATCTATGGCCAGAAATTCTCCTCTTTCTCCCCTCAATCACTCACAATCCGTTGACATTCACGCGAAGTGTTCAACAGCAATATCGTAGAGCGTATCAAGAGCTTCAGATCCATACGGATTTGATGGAGATCGGAGCAACCAGGAGGGAGAGAGAGGCCCGCGTTCCCTGATGTTGCGCACGCAACCCTAGGCACCAGGTGCAGCCGAGCTTGGCCTAGCTCTGGGCGTGGGTAGCTCTTGTCACGAGCATTCCGATGGCACATCCTGATCGCCTTCAAGTGGAGCGAGGAGGTGGTGAATCGAAACCCTAGTTTTCTATGTATGGGTTCATATGCGTGCGTTCATGTTCTGGAGGAAGACGCGATAGAGGGAGTAAGGGAAGGGACGGGCCTGATGTGTTGGGCTTGGGATCAAGGGCCACGATTAAAGCAAAGGTTGAAAATTAAAGTAAAAGTTGTAAATTTATTAAGTTATAAATTCGTGTAAGTTCAAATATTCATAACTTTTTCATACGAGGTCGAAAACGTGCGAAACCAGTTGCGTTGGAATCGTATGGACGAGCACTACGCGATGAAATTGGATTGGAGTCGTTTGGAGTTAGTGAGAATTTTGGGTAAAATTAAACGTCCGTTAAGTTTTATTCGAAATAAATCGCTAAAACGAAATTGAAACCAAGGTAAGAACTTCTCACTCAATCGAATCAGTTTCGATTTTATTTTAAATAGTTAGATTTAAAATATTTAAATGCATGTTTGAATGATGATTGTTATCTATTGATTGTTAAAATAGACATTATGCGCCGTTAGTAAGCGGATATTATTTATTAAAAACATATACCGCGAATATTTCATAAACATTGAAATTGGTATTGTATATAGTAGCAATATATATATATATTGGCATATGTATATATTGGAGTTATTGATTTCCCGCATTTGTGTAGCAGATGAGACCCTATTGCGCCGTCTATTAAGCGGATAATATTTAAAATCCCATATACCGCGATAATTCCGTACTGTAGCGGAATTGGTATTATGCTAATGTTTGTGATGCAGGAAACAGGTTGGAGGGATCCAACTGGATTCCTCTACAATATTTATTTGATTTCAGATATTTTGATATTTGATGGATTATCATATCGATATATGATATCGTTGTTGTCATGATTGACTATTTGATATGTAGCATCATTGGACCAAGTTTTGGAATTTTAAAATGATTTATAAAGTGATTTTTGAAAATATACTATATGTTTGGAATTTGATCTATTTTAGATAAATAAACGTTATAATTTTTAAAGTTATAAAAATTATGATTTTGAGAAAAATAGTTTAAAACTGATTTTTGAGAATATGATGCTAATGATTTTATAAAATAGTTTAATCGGGATTTTAGAATTTATTGTGAAAAGTCTAAATATAGGATTTATAAAATTTAATTATTTTATAAATCAAAATGGTAAAATTATAAAGGAGATTAAAGACGTTTTGAAATAATAATATAAATTGATTTATATAAGAGATTTATAAATGGATATTTATAAATTAAAACGTTGGAATTATAAAACGAGTTTTTATAAGTGTTAGAATGAATTGTGAATGAATTTCATAAATGAATGAAATTTATAGAACTATAAACGGTGAAGTTATAAAGGAATTTTATAAGCAGTAGGTTTATAAAATTTATAAAGTCGTTAAAAGAATAGATTTGGTTAAATAAATGAATCTTATAAGTTATAAGATTTATAAATTGGAAAGTCTTTAAAAGAACGATTTTGTAAAATAATCGTTTTATAAATATTTAACTTATAATATGAACCTTTAGTTTATAATTGAGTTATAAATCGAATAGGTTAATAAAGAAAATTTATAAAAGGAAGTTGTTATAAAATAATTAGAAATGGGATTTATAAACGTTGTTTTATAAATTCGCAAATGACTTATTTTGATAAGTAAATTGTTGAAACCTATAAATGAAGTTATATTCACGTTGTTGACAGTGAATAACCCTTAGAAATAAAATGAATGGAAATGATGATATTTGTTAACGTAGTATATTCACGTTTTTGAATAGTGAATAGTATGTTAAAGAGATTGTTTAGAATGTGATATTTTGAACTGAATTAAAACGATCTAACGATGTTTTAAAAGGTGTTAAGATTCGAAACCATAGATTTCAACATTTATTGTTGAAATAGACGTTTTCGAGAAATAAAAAGGAAATGGTGGACTATAACACTGTTGTTATAGTAAATGATTTCCGAAAGGAAATGTTTTGAATAGTATTGGGATTTATATATCTATCTTAAAAATTCGAATCCCTATACTAGTGATTTTGGGTTGTCGTAACGATGTTTTACGCAACATTCGTTTTGGTCCAAATAAATATGTTTAAGAGAATGATTTCCTTAAAGAATGAAATATATACTTAATTTCGATTTAAGTATATTGAATATTTTCCAAGTGTTGAAAATAAATAAAATTTGTGAATTACTTATGAATAAATAAGTATGGAAATGTTTTTCCCATATAAAGTGAATATTTTGAGAACTTATCTTTTTGAAGATAAATTGAAATGAATAATTGAAATCGAATATTCATAGATATTTTGGATTATAAATTCACTAAGGAATTTATAAATGAAAAGAAGAATTTGTTTAAAAAAATAAATATTGATTTATTTTTGAAGTGTGAAAATTATATATCTAGTAAAGATATTTTGGAAAATAAATAATTGGAAAATTATTTGGAAACTGGTGATGTGTGCATATCCATTGATAGTTCAATAACCGACTATCAATATTTCCCTTTGAATGGGTAATTGATGTGATTTGTTTGAATTTGAATGCCACACTTATTTTTGAATAAGCGCTCACTATTTCGGTTAACCGGGAAAGGACCATGGGGTCGTATAACCCATTCCGAATATGTGATACGTCGTTGTGAATTGAATTGAAGATCGGTGTTGAAGACCCGGTATTTGCGAGAGCGATAGAATGACCTGTCGATTGACTCTGCACCGAGTAGCTACGGTATTGAGTTCTCAATATGTAATGGTGAATCCGATCAGGATTGTGAATATCCGGATTGCAAGGACTTCTTTGTAAGTGCCTTCGGTTTTGTTCGAGCCCGGAACAGACTTGTATGGATTGTATGTCTGACATTACAAATTGAGATATAAAGCCGATTTCTTTCAAAAATATTTCTGTTGGTGGCGGAGAATTTATTCTTTTAGCTTAACACCCTTCTCTGAGACGTACGAGCTCAGAGGTTATGTAGTTGAAGGTTATCAACGATATATTCCCAATTTGGTAATGTGACATGCTGAGTGTTGCTGTAAATGATCATTGTGTTGATTATTTGTGATAGGATCGTTTATTTGATCGTCTATCCTGGTGATCATTTCTATGATCATTTGTTGACCCAAAGCATGGCTTTTGTATAAAGTATGTTTTTGTGGACGTGACTTCGTCGAGCCTCACACCCCGTGAATGGTCAAAACAGGAAAGGTGCAGCAAGGTTATGAGGGGTAGCGCCCTTTAGGATGTGTGCATTTCCTTCTGGAAAAGGGTGGTATCATGGTATGGAGCCCAGATACTTACTCATGTTGAAAACACTTTATGATTGTGTGAATTGATTGCGAGCGCTAGGTAAAAGGTCCCAAAGGACCGGGGGATGGCATATTCGGTCAGTTGTTACTCAGTTATGGGTAACCCGGCCTTGTGTTGGTAGAGATCTGGTTTGGTTCTCGGGGATGTCCATCCAGAGGCATTCTCATGTGGCAATGGGAAGTTCCTTGGCCTGATCATTCGTTGGAAATCCAATTCCCAATACGAAACCCTGTACGGTATTAGTTGTAGAACCTGCCATTCACTTATGGTGGTCACCACTGTTTGGATGGTAGCTATAGTAGGCATAGTTCGAAATGTCTATGTTGGCTAAGATTTATATTCTACTTTCGAAATGATTTTTTCTACACTATGCACTAATAATAATATCAAATGTTCTTTTAAATGCGTATCAAGCATCTTTGACTATCATAAGGAGAAATCTCCTGCGATTCCGCGTTTGCATTGTGTGTGTGTGCGGGAGGCCTTATGGTAGTCTCATTTTTAAAAGCATTGCGAATTGAATTTAAAAATATTCATCTATTTTGTTTTCAAGATAAATAAACTGTTTTGAGTTCTCACACCAGTCACATGACTGACTCGGAGTTTATTGTTTTCCTTCCTAAACTCTGGGTGCCCACCAATTTCCACACGGGCAGTCAAGAGTTAGGTTTATCAGGATATTCTGGATATTCTGGAGTTGCTGGAGGCAAGATGGATGGCATGGCGTATTACTAGTATATAGTATTTCTTTTTCCGCTGCACTGTTAGATGTTGTTGTTGTACACTCTGATGATATGAAGTAATGAAATGTGATGTAATGTAATAACTGATATAGTTCTTTGTTTAAAGATTATTCATTTATCTATTATATGTTGTTCCGCTGCGAATTGTGAGATTCTGTTGTGTTCTGTTCTTTCTATTTTCTTTTCTCTCTATTTTCTGCCTTCTTATCTCTTCTTCTCTCGTTTTCTTTTCTTAAACCCTCAGTGTTCGGTTTTCCGTCGTTCGATTGCTCGGCAGTCGATAAAGTGAGTATCAATGTTGAATTTTCGGAAGACGAAGAATCGGGTCCTGACACACACACACACAGATATATATATATATATATATATATATATATATATATATATTATATGTTTTAGAATATAGAATTTTAACTTTGAATAGCTTTTGAAAATTATTGTATTAAATTCAAAATATAACTTGCCAAATCACAATATATATACACACATATATAAATATATATTAATTAGAAAACAAATTTTTTATTAGGTTTAAAATGTAGAGTTTTTTAAATCTAATTTATTTTTTTCAAAATATCTATTTTTAAATTCCAAATCAAATTATATTTACAATCCATATATATATAAACCCGTATCTTATTTGTTTCGGAAAACTCAAATTAATTCACATATTAATCCAAAAATTTATATTAATTACTAAATTAAATTTGGTTCAAAAATGGGATTGTTACATATTCGCCCCTTAAGAAAATTTCGTCCTCGAAATTTGCTAGACAGGGAGTCAAACAAAGAACATATGAACACACAAAAGATAAAGAATTGGTTTACCAGATCAGGCTAAAATATTTATTCTATATTTGGCTTACCAAATCAAAATATCATTAATAAATACAAGATCGAACTTATTTAATACGTTCATGTAATACTCGGGTCATCAGGTCCATGAAATATGCAGGGGCACTGGTTAGTCCGAAGGGCATAACTAACCATTCATAGAATGTATCGGGACCCCGAAAACAGACAAATGAATAAAATCTTTAATGATTCTCAGCTGACGGAATCCTAGGGTTAGATCCATCGGACTAGACAAAAGGTACTGCAGCTAAACCCCAATTGGAAATACTAGGTCGAAGAAATCCTTTCCAGTAAACCTTGGGTTTGCCCAGCTAGCTCTAGTCTATCCTATGACTTGCTTACACAATTGGACGAGCATTGTAAACTAAGTTGGTTCTAAATTCGATTTACCAATACGGAGGTAAAGACTTAACTTCTTCAAACATGACAAGAAATTCTCAAACAATAGGTATGGATTCAAAACTCAGGTCGAAATACCGTAAAGTACACATTAACTTGTCCCTCTTCGGACTTGGATCCTCGCAACAAAATTCCCAAATTTGGTTTTGACCGAAATCGTCTTATTGATACAATCTAATTTAGCTTCATATTTGGTTAACCAATTCATTCCGAGTAACATCTCAAATTTAGTAAAGTCAAGAACGAAAAGGTTGATAGGAAACCAGTGATGAGAATACGAAACTGGAATTTTTCTACAACGTAAATAAAGATTTGCAGGGCCTCCTACCGGGTTCTTCACATAAATAGGTTCGACTACGAATTTGGGTTCTAGATTTAACTCTCCTACGGTTTGTTGGGAAATAAAACTATATGTGGCTCCAGTGTTGAATAATAATCTAACAATTTTATCATAGATAAGTAAATTAGGTAAGAAGTATATACTGGAAATACTAGCGGAAGGCATATAATGCTGGTCAAATACTTGTTTGGAATCTATCCATGTAAACTCATTTTCCGATTTGGCCAAAGTAATAGTTTCTCGCTATATCAAAGCTTCTCCCTAAAGCTGCCAGGAAGCCATCAAAGTAATGGTCTCCACCATGCCAAAGCTAAGCTGCCAAGAAGCCATCAAAGAATTGGACGATGATCAAAAGAGGTTGAGGGAAAAAGTTGTTCCTTGTTGTTACAGGGTATTGACCATTTATATTGTTACTCCCCCGTCCCCTACCTTGTCCTCTTCTTGCACTAAAAGACTTAGGCATACGAACAAGATATCTTAGGAATACTCATTTTAGGGCATTTCGACCCCTATCCATAATGAGCCACCTAATGAGTTATACTCCGAAGCTAAAGTTCTTACTCAACTTTAGCTCTGATACCAATTGTGACGACCCGAATTCTAACGATCGAAAATTGACATTCAATACAACATCCATATTCGGATGCTGGAGATTCAAACGATGGAGTCCTTTTCGTCGGAGATTATAACACATTAGGTGAAAACAACACGGCAGAAACATAAAGAATTTCATTGATACACAATACGAAATCAACATGATACAATATCAGAGCCAATAAGATACAACAGCGGAAAGATATCTTCAACGGGCCCACCAAGAGGGAGAGAGATAATCCAATAGACTGCATCTTCATTGCCAAAGCTCCAAAGCTCCAAACCAAAACTTGCCATGCTGCAACGAAGCAAATCCGATCTCAAATCCACAGACTTCAAAGACTTCCAAAATCTACACCTACTATCTGACTATTTGACAATCCGACTCTAGGCTGCTCGTGTGGAAAATTATAGGCACCCGGAGTATAGGAAGGGAATAATAAACTCCAGGTCAGTCATGCAACTGGTGTGAGAAAACAAAAATAGTTTATTTGAACCAAAAGAAACAACAAAATGAAATAAAAAGAAATCCGCTATGCTTTTTGGAAATGAAACTACCAATAAGGTCTCTTGGCACACACACAACGCAATTGCACACTTGGTGGAGGTTTCTTCTTATAACAGTCAAACATGCTTGATACGTGAAAATCTTTTTTATATTATTATTAGTGCATGGTGTAAAAACATTTTGAAAGTATAATATTAATCTTAGCCAGCATACGTACCATTAGAGTATGCCTACTATAGCTACCATGTTAAATGGCAGGTTCTACAACTAAAACCGTACAGGGCTCGTATTGGGTATTGGATTTCCCACAGATGGCCAAGGCTAAGGAACTTCCTTCCGAATGGGTACACTTCTAGAGGTTCCCCCCCAAGAACCTAACCGGATCTCTACCAACACAAGGCTGGGTTACCTCTACAACTAGGTAACTAATTGTCACGAGTATGCCATCCCCCCGGTCATAACCGACCTTTATCCCAGGATTCGACAAATTCCAACAGCCACATAAATAAAATATCTGGACTCCATAACAGAATACCATTTTTTATCCAGAAGGAAATGCACATACCCTGTAACACCTGGATATTTTCAATCATTCGCATCCGCACTTGTTGGACTTGAATTGCTCAAAATACCACGTTGTAAGTAAAATTTGGCAAATCTCAGAATATACAGTAAATAAAATTATAGATAACAGACACAGAGTATAATAATGCAGCGGAAGTAAAAGAAATAATAGTTCGTGAAGCTACTATGTAAATATATCAGAGTTACCTAAGATACAACAGAAGAAATAAAGTACAAAAGAAGTCTCAAGATGATAACCAAGTACAAAATGAATACGACACTGGGATCAACAGGATAACTGGAAGTGAAGCAGATAAAACTAGAAAAGAAGATAATCTCCAGCGATTCCAAATCTCCAGAAAGTGGAATCCCAATCTGTGAATACTCAGGCTGACCCGAGCGCAAATAAAAAATACAAACACTCAAGTCAGGACATAAATACTTATACAATGTAAACCAACTCAAGTGAACTGTAGTAAAGGCACAAGCAATTTAAAGGATGCTTGGGACCGCCCATCCTCTAAGGATCCGTCAAACTATTTACTATGTAGTAATATTGCGCTATTATAGTAATGTCTATAGTAAAATAAAATTACTTTAAAATAGCATCACGGGGTTACCCATATAGCCCCAGACACGATATAGTCCAAGTAGTCCATCCAATATCTGCATATCTCCTAATTGGGAGACTACGAGAAGATACGCATGGGGCACAGAAGAAAACCAAACTCGTAGTAAAGGCTTGATAGGGTAGGTGACACTGCACACAAGGTAATGCCAGGGTAGATATACCAATTATGACAATCGGGCTGGTGGTAACGCAACAGCCACATACGCCCACCGCGGAACACCCAAACAATCACAAGTAATAGCATGGTATCAAAGAAACGTGTCCCCTATGAGGTGCGACCTCACTGGCCCGAGATCGCTCTTGTTTTAGCCACCTTATGCCAACTCACAGGAGTTGGGTCCACGTAACATACCACATGAACGTCGCCACCATCCTACTTCATTCTGGAATCTCCACCACATACACGGTTGTCAAAGTGGTTTTCGGTATCGACAGAGAGTATGCCCATATCTGATCCCGGTCTCTTTGCCAACCAATCGTTATTATAACCCGTGGTTATAACTTTAAAATAGTATTTTGTACTTCAAATAAAATATCATTTCAATTCAAATCTTTATCAAAATAAAGCTTAAATCATTTCCAAACCATTTCAATATATCAACATACCATATCTTTCAAATTCGGTTATTTTTCAAAACAAATATCAAGTCATTCCTAACAATTTCAATATATTAAATTATCATATCCTTTCAAAACTTCCTTTCAAATCATTTTAATTCATAAATATCATATCTTTCAGGACTTCAATTTCAAATCATTTTAATATCAAAATATCATATCTTTCAGAACTTCATTTTAATATCAAAATATCATATCTTTCAAAACTTCATTTCAAATCATTTTAATATCAAAATGTCATATCTTTCAAAACTTCATTTTCAAATCATTTTAATATCAAAATATCATATCTTTCAAAACTTCATTTCAAATCATTTTAATATCAAAATATCATGTCTTTCAAAACAACATTTTCAAATCATTTTAATATCAAAATATCATATCTTTCAAAACTTCATTTTCAAAACTTCATTTTCAAATCATTTTAATATCAAAATATCATATCTTTGAAAATTTCATTTTGAAATCATTTTAATATCAAAATATCATAGCTTTCAAAACATCATTTTTAAATCATTTAAATATCAAAATATCATATCTTTCAAAACTTCATTTTTAAATCATTTAAATATCAAAATATCATATCTTTCAAAATTTCATTTTTAAATCATTTAAATATCAAAATATCATATCTTTCAAACCTTTATTTCAAATCATTCTTATGAGTTCAAATCCAAATATTCAACTTTAAATACCTTCTAAAATCAAGATAACATTCATTTATTATCCTTTCAAATCACCTTTTAAAATGATTTATATTCCATCAAATTAATTCATTTAAACCATTTACAAGTGGAGTTATTATACTTTCAATTTAACTATTCAATTTCCAAAAATAATAAACTTCAATTTAAACCATTTAAACATTATAAAATCGTATTTTAACATTCAAAAATGTTTATTAACATACCTTTAACATATGATTTTTATAAAATAAATTTATCATAAATAATTCAAATTTTCAATAAATTTACTTAACAAATTCAAGTGTTGTAACAGCCCGAAGTTTTAACAAGTATTTTTTCCCTTTTAATTATAAAACTTTGGAGGTTTATTATATAAAAATATAAATTTGGAATTAATTAAAAGAATTACCCAAATTTTTAAATAAATAATGAGATCTCTGAAATTTTGACGTGGTTAAGAATTAACTTTAATTGGAAATTTGGGTTTTTTGTTAAAGATGGTAAATAACTTAATTTCTAGCAAAATCATGTTTTAATTAGGAAATAAGATTTGAAAAAAATTTAGTATATAAATAAACTGTTTAATTACGCGTTTAAAAGGCGCGTTATTGATGGAGCATTTTTAACGTATATTTACTACATAAGAGAACGCGTAAATTTAAAAGCGTTACTTTTATTATGAAAATGGACGTGTGTTTATTTTAATTATTGCGTTCGTTTTTCATGCGTCTAAATTTCTTACCTTGGATAAAAATAATCAAATAAAATAAATCAGTAGACATGCATTTTTAAGTGGGAAAGGAATAAATTTTCTTTTCGTTGACTCCACATATTTAATAAATAAAACCCATTGATTTTCCAATAACGTTCAAATCAAATATCCTTTTCCATTTCTTTACTCTAAGAATCAACACTTTTCTTTGTTCAATTCTATAAAACATTCTCCAATTTTCCATTTTTCTGTACCGTTAAAACAACACAATAATTTTTCCTTGGCTATAAATGGATTACATACTTTTTAAAAATAAATAATTTATACTGTTACTTATATACATTTTAGTAATAGATTTCTTGGTAAATGGTAAATGAACGAAAAAAAACCCCAATGTAAACAAATTCTATTTTAGTTAAGTAATAACTTTCATAAATTACAGTGTATTAATAAACTGTTGAATTACGCGTTTAAAGGGCGTGTTAATTGATGGGATAAATAATGTATAAGAAAACGTGTGAAATTTAAATCCGTTATTTTGGTTATATTTGGGCATAAAGTATTGGTCTGTTGTACGCATTTTAAGTATATTTACTTTCCTTCTGATTTAATAGAAGCGTTACCCACAAATTTACAACCGTTCACATTCTAATTTTAGTCTTTGTTCGTAAATCAATTGTCGTGCACGTTTAAAGGAGGAAATTCACCGTGCCTTACCATTGCTTCCATTTATTTAAAAATGTATATTTTTTTTTTACTCTTCCAAAGAGCTGTTTATTTCTTTTAAAACTGGATTGAAATCACCGGGGGTTTCCACTTTCCTTTGCGTGAATAATTAACAATTATTAATTCATAGACGTTTCAAATTAATAAATATATTTATATTTTGTAAAAGAATTTAACCTAATTCGTTTACCATTTTGTTTCTTAGTTAGTAAGAAATAAATAAAATGTTAAATTGGATAGTAGACAGTGGATAAATAAGCTTTATAAAAGGCACGTTTTAAATTTACGTTTATACATGTTTTGTTTCATTAGGGGTGTAAATAGTACGTATGTAATAAAATACTCTTTAGCATATACGAGTAGCAAATGAATAAAAACGTGAAAATTTAAATGCAGGAGTACGTTAGATTTAAATCTTGCGTCTAGAGTGTGCGTTCTTAAATAATAAATTAATTAATTATAGCCGTTCAATGTATAGTACCCTGAATAAACGTGCAAACGTTACACTTCCCATTTTCTTCAATTGTTTTAAATTTGCTATAAAACCTTGAATAAAATAACGTTTAAATATTCATTTATTTCTTACCTATCTTTCATCCCAATCAACGCAAGTTTTAAATCGGGTATATTTTTCCAATTCCATTTCTGGTAAAAGCCATTTCTTTTCTGATGCATTCCTTTCCCACTATACCAATTTTCAACACATCTTCTCTGGATATTAAATCACGTTCAAAATTTTCCTTTCACCGTCCCTAAAGAAATTTATATCTTGCCATTACTTTTGCGTAATCCATGCAAATCTCCACTGAAATCAATACTCATTGAAATATGAGTTTCCAAATCTTTCTTGCCTAAATCAACGCATAGCTCATTGATAAATACCAGCCACGAACACTTTTTCTTTACCTCATCTTTTGGACTTCGTCTCCTAGCTTGTGTGGAGCTTCAGGTAATGGCAGTTATTTTCTTTCTTCTTCCTTTTATTTTATTTTTCTTTATTTTCTTCTACTTCACTCGGCTGCTCCACCTGAAGCTTTGAAATTCCATTTTCATTCTCTACCTTTTGCAAACTTTATGCCTAACAGTATCTTACTGTGTGAACTCGCGTGCATATAAAAAAATAAAACAAAAGGAAATCAATTTGCATAACCACGGTGAAAATGTAGGTGGGTTATAGGTTGGATTTCGTAAATTTTCAACGTGAATACGTTGCATGTGAATAGAATATAGGCATGAGCCACCTAAGTTTAACTTATTGTTTCTTTTTTTTATCTAGCACGTTATAATATTTGGTTTTAATTTAAGAAAGAAAAATAATAATAACGTGCATAAATGGCCGAGAATAGTAGTTGCGTGTTCAAAATTTCAAACCAAAGTTTCATCACCTTTTGCATTGTTGGAAAAAATAAGTGTGTGTGCACCACTTTTTGATCACAGACTTTATAACTAAATTTCCAACTGTTCACTCTTTAGCATTCATATAATTCAAATAGAAATTTGGGCCGAGCTTGAAGAATGGGGTCAAGTCTTGGGTGGAGTGGTCGAGAAATTGTGGCAATCATCCTTTTATTCTAATCTCGTTCCAGTTGTTATTTAAAATTTTGATCGTTTTCAATTTCGCGTAATTAGTTATTCGTTTATCTTGTTCAAGATCTGAATCAGATTGGCTCATCTTCCAATCATTGATCGTGCCTTCTGTACGCTGTTCTGTTGTGGTTATCTTAGTTTTGAATCAAAATCTTTAGCTTCGTAAAGGTGAGTTTTCTCACCTGACAAACGTACTTATATATCTGTAAATTGATAACAAGTGTGATTGTAGAATAATTATTATTTTTATTTGAATGTGATATAAATTGATGATGTTAAAAATCCCGTTATTAAACCTATACATCATCAGTTATATTATATATTGTTTATTTATGTTGCTACACTATTTATTTATTATTTACAGTTAATCACACTGCAAGTTCCCTGTAGAATAGCAATCGTCACAGGCTGAAATGATAGGCCTGAACGATATTTATTTATTCATTTATTTATTTAGTTTATTTTAATTCTTGGGATTGCGGGTTCGAAATGGTAGAACCCAGATTTATTTTGTAAATTACGGATTGAAATGATATATTATCCGTATCACTTGACCTAGGTTATAAAATATTATACAGACCTGTGGTTATATATATATATATATATATATATTCTGGAAATATTAAATATTTTTTTATTAAATACTTTGTTTAAAGTGGATTAAAATGATTATTATAGCTATAGTGATATTTTACAAGATAAATATGTAATAAATGAATGTTAAAATTTAAAGTATAAATTTATCTTGTAAATTTTGATTGTAAAATAGACAGAATTTAAGTTAAGAAAATATAGGAAAATTTGGTATAACTTGAATATAAAGCGAAATAATTAAGGTTAAGTTTTCTATGAGGAAACAGGTAAACTTGGGATAATATGGAAGTTAAATTATAACTTGATTTAAAATTTGGAGGATGGTTTTAAAAATAAAGGTAGGTTCAGAAATAAATTAGAAATTTAGTTTATCTTTGAAACGGTGATTAAACTAAATTGTTAAGAAAAATTCATGGAAATTTTACATTTGATAGAAATTATAAAGAAGTTAGATATATATTTGCAAATTTGACTTTATAAAAATCATAAAATATTGAGAAATTTAAATGACTATTTAAAGGTGGAAATTTTGATTTTATAAGTAAATTTGTTTAAATAGAGGTTAAATTTTTGCTGAAATTTTATTGAAGTTTAAAATTTAATTTACTCAAATTGTTAAAAGGATATTACCGCATTTAGCAAAGTGCTGAATGATGATGCGAATAAACTAAGGCTAAACCTTTGAAATTTATATTGGTTTGAAAGAATAATAACTTCACCTTTAAACAGTTTAAAATAAAGTATTTTGATTGAAATATAAACCATTTTTAAAGGTTTATAACCACGGGTAATAATAACGTTGGTTGTTAGGAGACCGGGATCAGATATGGGCATACTCTCTGTCGATACTGAAAACCACTTTGACAACCGTATATGTGGTGGAGATTCCAGAATGAAGTAGGATGGTGGTGACGTTCCTTTGAGGTAAATACGTGGACCCGACTCCCGTGAGTTGATAAGGTGGCTAAAACAGGAGCGATCGACGGATTAATGAGGTAGCACCTCTGATCGGGCGCACTTCTTCGTATGCCATTCTATTACTTTTGTGATTGTTTGGTGCGCACCTTTGATTTGGGAGTGTTGTTCGAGGTGGGCGGTAGCTGCGCGCTACGCGTTACTATTGGTCCGGAAGCGTAATTGGTATATCTACCCTAACATTGCCTAGTTGTGCCATGTCACCTACCATAGCGAGCCTTGTATGAGTTTGTTTTCTCCCGTAGACCGTGGAGTATTTAGGGTAGTTTCCCGATCTGGAGATGCGCTCATACTGGATGGACTACTGGGACTATTATGTGGTAAGGGCTATATGGGTAAACCCTTAACGCTATTTAAAAGTAAGTTTATTTTACTAATAGACACAATTATAATAGCGAAATATTACTACATAGTAAATAGTTTAACGGATCCTTAGAGGATGGGCGGTCCCAAGCACCTTTAAGTTACTTGTACTTTATTACAGTTCACTTGAATTAGCTTACACTGTATAAGTATGTATGTCCTGACTCGAGTGTTATGTTTTATTTTACGCTCGGGTCAGCCTGAGTTTCAGTTCAGACTTCACTTCTGGAGCTAGGACTTAAGCAGATCATCTCTTTTCAAGCTTTCGTCAAGTTTTTGTTCAGTCCTTATTTTAGTCTTTGTAATCAAGACAATTTATGATTGAGAGTTTCTATGGAGATTTCAAAGTATATTTAGTTTTAAGACTTTGTACTTTATACTTATTTTGAGACTATTGATAGTGGCTTCATGAACCACTAAGTTATTTTTAAATTCCGTTGCGAGTATTCTGATTTCTGTATCTATGATTCTATGATTATTTATTTACTGTATATTTTGAGATTTGCCAAATTTTATTTATAACGCGGTATTTTGAACAATTCAAGTCCTACATGAGCGGATGCGAATGGTCGAAAATATCGAGTCGTTACAGGTGTACAATTTCCTTTCCTTCACATATGTAATTTATTAACACTTACATTTTTAAATTTCCATTTCACAAATTAAACTATATTTCCAATTGATTTCATTTAACTAAAATCTTTAATTAAACCAAATTTCACATTTCCAAGTCAAGTGGTATTTTAAAATTACACATTTAAGCATTCATTTATTTAACCATTTAAATTCATAGAAAAATCAATAATACTTTAATAAATCACTTAAATTCAAATTTAAATCAAATTATCATATTTACCATTTTCCAAATTAAATTAAATTTCCAATTTATTTATATAACTTAAATATCATTTTTCACCAAAACTCCAAATTTTCGAACTTAAGTTATATTTCCAAAATTCAACTTAACCATTTATTTATTTAACATTTCCAATTATAGAAAAATCACAAATCCTTTATTTAAAACACTTTCAAATCTATTTAAATCAAATTATCATAAATTTACATTTTAAATCACTTAAAATTTTATTTATATACTTAAATGACATTTTAAAAGCCAAAGTCCAAATATTTTTGAAAACTATATACTTAAATCACTTAAAATAATAGAACATATATACTTAAAAATATAATAAAACATATAATAAATCACTTGAAAAGTGTAAATTTACGAAAATTTTATTTATATACTTAAATCATTTAAAATAAGTAATTCAAAAATCCACTTTAATAACTTAAAAGTGTAAATGACACTTTTGAAAACTATATATCGTTCTACGCATTCAATTGTTGTCGCTTCACATTTTCATAAGTATAAATGTCAGGTGAGATTTACTCACCTCTTTGTGCTGGAGATATGAATTCAAACGACACAAACGGATCCCAGAAAGCACGACGACACAACGATGGATTCAAGTGGATGAGAATCAAGCTTATTGATCTTGTACACAACCCATGAACAAGACAAATAAAATTATAAATGTAAAAACCTGTATGTTTTATGATTGAATATTTAAATATTTTATTTAAATATTTTACCGTTAGTCGGATTATAGTTCGAAAAGGTTATTTTTTGCATACGGTCGAATTAGGACTCGGAACCACTTCCATTGGGTCCAAAACACCGTTTGCGATCTTTTTGAGTATAAACCTTGATATGTTTGGAGTTAGTGGAATTTTGCTACCTTTTCACTTTGGGTTTTGGGTTTGGTTTAGCCCATTTGCCTAAACTATTAACTCTAACTCAACCCCCTTCTCTTCATAACTTTACCTTCATTTCCTAACACTCAAGCTTCATAAAAAATTGTGGAAGGAATGGGAAATTAAAACTCCAAGCTCAAGTTCATTTTCAAATCCAACATCCAATTCAAAATTCAAAGAGAACCCATTGACTCTTCCTTTCTTTCAAGCTTCTTCTTCATTGATTTTGTGTAAAGGTGAGATTTTTATCTCACATCTTTGTCTATAACTATCTTTGATTATTGGGTATGAATTCCTAACACTTTTACATATGCATTTGCCATTGATTTGGATTGAATTGGTGAGAATCCCAATTTTTAGTGTTTTGGGTTCAGATCTTTAAAAAATCCAATCTTTGATGTCTGAACACGTTTTTGGTGATGAATCGAGGAGCCAATAGGACCGGGCAGCTGACAGGCGTAATCCCCTAGCATTCGTGCTCGATCGGTTGCAAACTGAGTGAGTTTTGAGCTGCAAAACCCTTAGGTCGCTCGGCCTGCACAATTCAAAGTGCTCGGCCTGCAGTTAGGTCACGCCCCGCTTGGTCGCATCAAATTGAGTCGCTCGGCCTTAGGTCTTAGCCTATAGGTCGTTAGGTCGCTCGGCCCTCTTATCTTCCATAAGTCGCTCGGCATTGATTAGGCCGCGTGCGCTTAGGTCGTTGCTCGGCCTTGTATCCTTTAGGTCGTTAGGTCGTTAGGTCGTTGCTCGGCCTTGTTAACCCTTAGATCATTAGGTCGTTCGGCTTGTCCCTATGTGTTAGGTCGTTCGCGTTAGGTCACTCGGCTTGTCCCTATGTGTTAGGTCGTTCGTGTTAGGTCGCTCGGCCCATTATGTCGCTTTCCTTGCTTTTGAGTCGGCCTACCTTAGGTCGTAACCCCCTAGGTCGCTTGGTCTGCTCGCTCGTGCTAGGTCGCTTTGCCCATTAGGTCGCGCGTGCCTTTAGGTCGCGCCATGTTGGGTCGCGCCATGTTGTGTCACACCATTTCTTTAGGTCGCTCGACCTGCTTTTCAACTTAGGTTGTTTTCGGTCCTTATGCCGCTTGCACCTTAGGTCGTTTTCAGCCCTTAAGTCGCTTCCAATTTAGGTCGCTCGGCCTGCTTTTATAGGTCGCCCCATACTTAGACGCAAGGGTATTTCCACTTTGATGAATTTGGAATTGAATTCTTTGGATTTCATTCACGTCTTCGTATGTGAATTTTGTGATTGATCGTTTCTACGATCATTTTTGTGATTTGTCATTTTAAAATATATACAAACCTTTACTTCACTCGTACGAGAAATTTAATTATACCGCTTCGTAAAACAAGTGGTATGAAACGCTTGCATTTACTTCGTCGGTTAATTCTTGGATTTGTTCGATTGAATCTTTTGTGACAATTTTCGAGTGGGAATCTACAATTTGTTCGTAAATATTTAAGTTAAGTTAGTGGTTATGGGACATGAAGCTAAGCTTTTATATTTACTAGCTTACTGTAATTGACACTTCTTGATTATCGTTGATGATCATTTTTGTGATTTAGACTAGCAAATGTGCGATGTCTCTTTGTCTACGAGGGAGACTAAACCCCGTTTCTGTGGAGCTTCGGCTCAATTTGGTGGGGTAGCGACCCATGGTCTTCGGGCCGTTTTGTGGAGCTTTGGCTCAAAATTAATGGTTAGAAACCATGGAATAGCGTTCCATTTTGTGATACACGTGTTGTAAGTTTTCATGCTCCCGTTTTGTGATGGGCCTCCCCCCTTTTTGTGATTTCTAGATTTCCATTGATGATTTCTAGAATTTGTGTTTCACCAATTTTCGTGATTTTCATTGCTATGTTTTATCAGTATTTGTGCATTGGTGAATTTGTGTGTCATTAACTTTTTGTGAATGAATACATTGAGTATGACAATCCTTTTTTATCTTTGATAAGATTCTTGTGATATTGATTAATCTCTTGTTGATTTTCAATTACTTGTTCATCACAGCTTGGCATTGTGATTATTATACGTTTAGTCATATCTCTTATTCTATATCATTCTATCAGATATTTAAAACTAGACTGATCCGTTTATTATTTTCTTATTAAATAATACTCGGGTCAGACCGAGATGTTACAGGTGCTTCTGCTTGACTTCACATCTAGGATTATCACCCTGACTTTTGGCTAACTATTTAGATTAGTAGTTTTTGGTTGTATACATTTGGGATATAGACTCATTGATGTATCCATATTCTTTTGTGTAGCACTTGTAGCTATTCTTTTGTGATATTGTGGATCTTGTTTGACCACTACTCTGATGTACACTTTCATGTGTTATATTCATATCTTTTTCCGCCTTTGTGATATGCATGTCTATGACTGATTTGTGTTATGTTTATTTCTATGTTTTCGAAGACATTATAGCCACTGTGTAGTAGCTTTGAGTTTGTATCGGTACGTCGGATTTCCCCTTTTATTTTATCTGGCATATCGGCGCTCGCACAAAGCAATTACACGGAGGGTCGTTCCTCAACAGCCTTATTCTCCATGCTAGTTGACAGCATTACACCGTAATGTTCTTGGCTAGCGTGGGCATAGAGGTGGGTTGTCACAGCTTGGTATCAGAGCCAAACTTCGGGACAATGTAGAATAATCTAGTAAGGATCATTGTCCTAAGTCCATCTTAGGAATCATGCTTTAGGATTTAATTCGAGTCTTCATACCGATTCATCCTATTTTCTTTATGGTTCCTTGTTTATCTATCAAGATTGCTTGATATTCATTTGGTGAATAACCTTTTTTCTTCTTCCTTCTTAAGGAAGAGAAATGGTTAGACCTGGCCGTCCCAGCGCCGGTCAATCTAGAGCTACTCCCCAAGATGGAGTATATATGTCTTCCCAGCAGCTTCTTGATCTAGTAATGAATGCTCAAGCAGCTGGATCTAATCCGGAGTCTACTCATCCTAGGTCTGGATTTGCACGTTTGTGCAGTGATTATACCAATTTGGATGGGAAGGCATTCAAAGGTTTTGAGACTATTATCGAAGTCCAGGCTTGGCTGAGATCGTGCGATCGAATCTTTTCTCGCATGAATCTTATTGATCTTCACCGTGTCCAAGTGGCTTCAAGTATGCTCCAAGAAAGAGCATTAGATTGGTAGGAGCTTATTATTTCTGAAATTATTGAAGCGGATCTTGCTTGGGAGAAATTTCGAGAACGATTCGAATTGAAGTTTGTGCCAAAAGCCAAGAAGGTGGCATTGGCTCGTCGTTTCATTGACCTTGTTCAAGGCGAATCCTCTGTGGCAGACTATGTCGCATCATTCGAGTCACTTTCTAAATACGGGGTCGAATATATAAACACCCCATTGAAGAAGAACCAAAGATTTGTCTATGGCTTGAATAAAAATCTCAAGAAGCCATTACTTCTAAAGTTAGAAGTTTCTTTTGATCAACTCGTTGATATCGCTCTTCGACTTGAAGAGGAAGATGAAGAGAGTGATGTTGAAGTTATGGGTGCCAAACCGAACTTCAACAACAAGAAAAGGCCTAATAAGTTCAAGGGTCCTTATCCCAATAAGAAAGGGAAGCAAGCCTCTCCGGCAGATAAGACCTCTACTTCTAATAGTGGGCAATGTTACAATTGTGGTTCTAAGGACCATTATGCAAACAAGTGTTCAAAGCCTCGTATTTGTCGCTATTGCAAAAGCCCGGATCATTATTTATCTTCTTGTCCCAAACTTCAAAACAGGAAGGAGGGAAAGCTTAATGTTGCTCAAGCCCCTGGCAACACATCTCGTGGTAATGGTATTTCTCATTCTATCCTTGATGGCATTATTTTATTTCGTGATCATCCTATTCGAGTTCTTTTTGATACGAGTGCGTCCCATTCTTTTATTTCAAAAGAACTTGTTGACACTTTTTCTTTGGATGTTTTGTGTTTAACGACTTCTTTGAGAATTGCGAATCCGGTTGGTGGATCCACAACAATCAGTTTATTGTGTAAAGATGTCGAGATTATTTTGTGTGATATTTCTTTCCGAGCCGATTTGCATGTTATGCGCTACTTAGGCTTTGGAATGATTTTGGGTATGGATTGGCTTAACCGTTATGAAGCCCAAATCCTATGTCTTGAGCGGACTATTCATCTTCGACATCCTCAATCTGTTAAGCAGGTTTCTATTGATCTTAAAGATTCAGATTCCAGCTTGGTTGCATCTTTATATTCTTTAAATCCTCATGATGACGATAATGATGATGAGGAAGATATTATCTCTCTTATTCACGTTGTTCGTGAGTTTTTCGATATATTTGAGCCCGTTTTAGGATTACCGCCTAAGTGACCAATCGAGTTCAGAATTAATCTCATCCCTGGAGCTCAACCTATCACTCGTCCTCCTTATCGTATGTCCAATAAAGAAAATGAGGAGATGCGCAAACAATTATCCGAATTGGAGATGAAGCAATTTATTCGCTCTAGTTCCTCGCCTTAGGGAGCTTCGGCTATTTTTATGAAGAAATCTGATGGTACACTTAGGCTTTGCGTTGACTACCGCAAGCTTAATGATCTTACTATCAAAAATAAATATCCTTTACCTTGGATTGATGATCTATTCGATCAACTTAGTGGTGCTAGAGTCTTTTCACAATTAGACTTAGCTACCGGTTTTCATCAGCTTCGTATTGCAGAGGATAGTATTCCTTTGACATCGTTCCGTACTCGTTATGGATCTTATGAATGGCTTGTTATGCCATTTGGTTTAACAAATGCTCCGGCTTATTTCGTTGACCTTATGAATAGAGTTTTAAAAGACTTCCTCGATCGGTTTGTTCTCATCTTTGTTGATGATATTCTTGTGTATTCAAAAACCGAGGAGGAGCATGAAAAGCATCTTCAGATTGTGTTGGAAACTCTTTGGAGCAATCAATTAAAAGAAAATTTTTCTAAATGCCACTTTTGGCAATATCGTGTGAAGTTTCTCGGTCATATTATTTTCGAATCCGGAATTTCCATGGATCCTTCAAAGATTGAAGCGATTCAAAATTGGAAGAGACCGGAGAGTGTGACGGAGATTCGTAGTTTTCTTGGATTGGCAGGTTATTACCGCCGGTTCATAAAGGTCTTTTCCAAAATTTTCGTGCCTCTTACTAGTTTGACAAAGAAGGGAGTTAAATACATTTGATCGGACAAATGTGAAGCTTCTTTTCATAAATTAAAAGAACTCCTTTCTGATGCTCCTATTCTTGTGATTCCCGAAGGAAACCAAGATTTTATTGTTTATACCGATGCTAGTCGAGTTGGTTTAGGTGCCGTTCTTATGCAAAAAGAACGTGTTATTGCTTATGCTTCTAGGTAATTGAAGCCTGCCGAGACCCGATATGCCACTCATGATTTAAAGCTCGCGGCTATTGTTTTCGCCCTTCGTATTTGGCGTCATTATCTTTTGGGAGAAAAATTTATTCTTTACGCTGATCATAAATCCTTGAAGTATCTATTTTCTCAAAAGGAACTAAATTTGCGTCAACAACGTTGGCTTGAATTTCTTGCAGTTTATGATCTTGATATTATTTATACCCCCGGAAAGGGAAATTGTGTTGCTGATGCACTTAGTCATAAGCAACAAGCGGTTGTTTCCGTGATGATATCCTAATGGAATGATCTTGGAATTCTATCCACTTGTGAGATTCGAGATCGTGTTCGATTTGTGTTCATCTCTTGTTTTATGTAGCCTTGAGGCTCATCCTTCTCTTTTATACCGCATTCTTGAAGCTCAAGGGCTAGATCCCGAATTGGCTCTTCTTGGCCAAAGTTTTAGGAATAAAATTGATATTGAAGGTTTGAAAGACTTTGATATTGATTCTCGTGGCGGCATTCGAAAATTTGGCAGACTTATCGTGCCAAATACCAATGATCTTCGTAAAGATATTTTAGAAGATTCACATCGTTCTAAATTTACCATTCATCCCAGTACTAGTAAAATGTACGCGGATATGAAGCGACTTTATTATTGGGAGGGATTGAAATCTGATATTGCTAACTTTGTTAAGTGTTGCATGACTTGCCAACTCATTAAGGCCGAACACCAAAGGCCCGGTGGGTTATTGCAACCTTTAGAAATTCCAATTTGAAAGTGGGATCAAATTTCCATAGATTTTATAGACGGCCTTCCCTGTTCTCGTTCGGCTCATGATAGCTTATGGGTGATAGTTGATAGACTTACTAAATCCGCCCATTTTATTCTCGTTCAGTCCAATGGAACCGTTCCTCTTTTAGCCAAACTCTTTATTAAAGAGATTGTTAAATTACATGGAGTTCCTACTTCTATTGTTAGTGATCGTGACCCATTGTTTACTAGTGGATTTTGGAAGTGTCTTCAAAAAGCTTTGGGAATGAAGCTTAATTTTAGCACCGCTTACCATCCCCAGTCTGATGGACAAACTGAGCGTGTGAGTCAAACTCTTGAAGATCTTCTTCGTGCAAGTGTTCTTGATTTTGGTGGAAGTTTGGAAGATCATATTTCTCTTATTGAGTTTTCGTATAATAATAGCTTCCAATCTAGTATTGGCATTGCTCCTTTCGAGGCACTCTATGGAAGGCCATGCCGATCTCCTTCTTGTTGGCTTGAGGCCAGTGAGAAGCTGGTTTTAGGTCCAGATTTTATTCGTGATTCCACAGAGAAGATTGACCTTATTCGTCATAGGATGAAAGAAGCCCAGAGTAGACAAAAATCCTATGTCGATAACCGGAGAAGGAAATTGGAATTTTCTGTGGAAGATCTTGTGTTTATTCGTGTTTCACCTATGAAGGGTGTTGTACGTTTCAGTCGATCAGGAAAATTGGCATCTCGATATATTGGTCCAATTACCATCACCGAACTTATTAGTTCTGTGGCTTATCGCCTTTTATTACCGGTTCAGTTTTCTGCTATTCATGACGTGTTTCACGTTTCTCAATTACGGAAATGCCTTCGAGATTCGGATTCTATTCTTGAGCCCGGTGTTGTGGAAGAAATTGAAGTTTCACCTAATTTAACTTATGAGCAACATCCTATTCACATTATTGCTTCGGAGGTCAAGCGCCTTCGAAATAAAGATGTTCCGCTTGTTTAAGTCCAATGGTCCTCAAATCCTAAGGATTGCTCTTGGGAATCTAGGGAATTCATCGAGCGAACACATCCGGACTTACTTTCTCGTGCTTTTTGAGGTGAACTTTTTATTTCAAATTTCTTTTGTGTTGATATGCTTTCATGGTTGTTACCTTGTGTTTCCTTCTTAGATATTGCGAGGACGCAATTTCTTTAAGGAGGGGAGTCTGTAACAACCCGCATGTTTCATGATTGAATATTTAAATATTTTATTTAAATTTTTTATCGTTAGTCGGATTATAGTCCAAAAAGGTTACTTTTTTGCATACGGTCGAATTAGGACTCGGATTCACTTCCATTGGGTCCAAAACACCATTTGCGATCTTTTTGAGTATAAACTTTGATATGTTTGGAGTTAGTGGAATTTTGCTACTTTTTCACTTTGGGTTTTGGGTTTGGTTTAGGCCATTTTCCTAAACTATTAACTCTAACTCAACCCCCTTCTCTTCATAACTTTAGCTTCATTTCCTAACACTCAAGCTTCATCAAAAATGGAGGAAGGAATGGGAAATAAAAACTCCAAGCTCAAGTTCATTTGCAAATCCAACATCCAACTCCAAATTCAAAGAGAATCCATTGATTCTTCCTTGCTTTCAAGCTTCTTCTTCATTGATTTTGTGTAAAGGTGATATTTTTATCTCACATCTTTGTCTATAACTATCTTTGATTGTTGGGTATGAATTCCTAACACTTTTACATATGCATTTGCCATTGATTTGGATTGAGTTGGTGAAAATACCAATTTTTAGTGTTTTGGGTTCAAATCTTTAAAATATCCAATCTTTGATGTTTGAACACGTTTTTGGTGATGAATCGAGGAGCAATAGAACCGGGTAGCTAATAGGCGTAATCCCCTAGCGTTCGTCCTCGATCGGTTGCAAAGTGATTGAGTTTTGAGCTGCAAAACCCTTAGGTCGCTCGGCCTGCACAATTCGAAGTGCTCGGGCTGCAGTTAGGTCGCGCCCCGCTAGGTCGCATCAAATTGAGTCGCTCGGCCTTAGGTCGTAGCCCATAAGTCGTTAGGTCGCTCGGCCTTCTTCACTTCCTTAAGTCGCTCGGCATTGGTTAGGCCGCGTGCGCTTAGGTCGTTGCTCGGCCTTGTATCCTTTTGGTCGTTAGGTCGTTGCTCGGCCTTGTTAACCCTTAGGTCGTTAGGTCGCTCAGCTTGTCCCGATGTGTTAGGTTGTTCGCATTACGTCGCTCGGCTTGTCCCTATGTGTTAGGTTGCTCGGCCTATTATGTCGCTTGCCTTGCTTTTGAGTCGACCTACCTTAGGTCGTAACCCCCTAGGTCGTAACCCCCTTGGTCGCTCGGTCTGCTCGCTCGTGTCAGGTCGCTTTACCCATTAGGTCGCGCGTACTTTTAGGTCGCGCCATGTTGGGTCGAGCCATGTTGGGTCGCACCATTTCCTTAGGTCGCTCGACCTGCTTTTCAACTTAGGTCGTTTTCGGTCCTTATGCCGCTTGCACCTTAGGTCGTTTTCAGCCCTTAAGTCGCTTCCAATTTAGGTCGCTCGGCCTGCTTTTTTAGGTCACGCCATACTTAGACGCAAGGGTATTTCCACTTTGATGAATTTGGAATTGAATTCTTTGGATTTCATTCACGTCTTCGTATGTGAATTTTTGTGATTGATCGTTTCTATGATCATTTTTGTGATTTGTCATTTTAAAATATGTACAAACCTTTACTTCACTCGTACGAGAAATCTAATTAAACGGCTTCGTAAAACAAGTGGTATGAAACGCTTGCGTTTACTTCGTCGGTTAATTCTTGGATTTGTTCGATTGAATCTTTTGTGACAATTTTCGAGTGGTAATCTACAATTTGTCCGTAAATATTTAAGTTAAGTTAGTGGTTATGTGACATGAAGCTAAGCTTTTATATTTACTAGCTTACTGTAATTGACACTTCTTGATTATCGTTGATGATCATTTTTGTGATTTAGACTAGCAAATGTGCGATGTCTCTTTGTCTACGAGGGAGACTAAACCCCGTTTCTGTGGAGCTTCGGCTCAATTTGGTGGGGTAGCGACCCATGGTCTTCGGGCCGTTTTGTGGAGCTTTGGCTCAAAATTAATGGTTAGAAACCATGGAATAGCGTTCCATTTTGTGATACACGTGTTGTAAGTTTTCATGCTCCCGTTTTGTGATGGGCCTCCCCCCTTTTTGTGATTTCTAGATTTCCATTGATGATTTCTAGAATTTGTGTTTCACCAATTTTCGTGATTTTCATTGCTATGTTTTATCAGTATTTGTGCATTGGTGAATTTGTGTGTCATTAACTTTTTGTGAATGAATACATTGAGTATGACAATCCTTTTTTATCTTTGATAAGATTCTTGTGATATTGATTAATCTCTTGTTGATTTTCAATTACTTGTTCATCACAGCTTGGCATTGTGATTATTATACGTTTAGTCATATCTCTTATTCTATATCATTCTATCAGATATTTAAAACTAGACTGATCCGTTTATTATTTTCTTATTAAATAATACTCGGGTCAGACCGAGATGTTACAGGTGCTTCTGCTTGACTTCACATCTAGGATTATCACCCTGACTTTTGGCTAACTATTTAGATTAGTAGTTTTTGGTTGTATACATTTGGGATATAGACTCATTGATGTATCCATATTCTTTTGTGTAGCACTTGTAGCTATTCTTTTGTGATATTGTGGATCTTGTTTGACCACTACTCTGATGTACACTTTCATGTGTTATATTCATATCTTTTTCCGCCTTTTTGATATGCATGTCTATGACTGATTTGTGTTATGTTTATTTCTATGTTTTCGAAGACATTATAGCCACTGTGTAGTAGCTTTGAGTTTGTATCGGTACGTCGGATTTCCCCTTTTATTTTATCTGGCATATCGGCGCTCGCACAAAGCAATTACACGGAGGGTCGTTCCTCAACAGCCTTATTCTCCATGCTAGTTGACAGCATTACACCGTAATGTTCTTGGCTAGCGTGGGCATAGAGGTGGGTTGTCACAGCTTGGTATCAGAGCCAAACTTCGGGACAATGTAGAATAATCTAGTAAGGATCATTGTCCTAAGTCTATCTTAGGAATCATGCTTTAGGATTTAATTCGAGTCTTCATACCGATTCATCCTATTTTCTTTATGGTTCCTTGTTTATCTATCAAGATTGCTTGATATTCATTTGGTGAATAACCTTTTTTCTTCTTCCTTCTTAAGGAAGAGAAATGGTTAGACCTGGCCGTCCCAGCGCCGGTCAATCTAGAGCTACTCCCCAAGATGAAGTATATATGTCTTCCCAGCAGCTTCTTGATCTAGTAATGAATGCTCAAGCAGCTGGATCTAATCCGGAGTCTACTCATCCTAGGTCTGGATTTGCACGTTTGTGCAGTGATTATACCAATTTGGATGGGAAGGCATTCAAAGGTTTTGAGACTATTATCGAAGTCCAGGCTTGGCTGAGATCGTGCGATCGAATCTTTTCTCGCATGAATCTTATTGATCTTCACCGTGTCCAAGTGGCTTCAAGTATGCTCCAAGAAAGAGCATTAGATTGGTAGGAGCTTATTATTTCTGAAATTATTGAAGCGGATCTTGCTTGGGAGAAATTTCGAGAACGATTCGAATTGAAGTTTGTGCCAAAAGCCAAGAAGGTGGCATTGGCTCGTCGTTTCATTGACCTTGTTCAAGGCGAATCCTCTGTGGCAGACTATGTCGCATCATTCGAGTCACTTTCTAAATACGGGGTCGAATATATAAACACCCCATTGAAGAAGAACCAAAGATTTGTCTATGGCTTGAATAAAAATCTCAAGAAGCCATTACTTCTAAAGTTAGAAGTTTCTTTTGATCAACTCGTTGATATCGCTCTTCGACTTGAAGAGGAAGATGAAGAGAGTGATGTTGAAGTTATGGGTGCCAAACCGAACTTCAACAACAAGAAAAGGCCTAATAAGTTCAAGGGTCCTTATCCCAATAAGAAAGGGAAGCAAGCCTCTCCGGCAGATAAGACCTCTACTTCTAATAGTGGGCAATGTTACAATTGTGGTTCTAAGGACCATTATGCAAACAAGTGTTCAAAGCTTCGTATTTGTCGCTATTGCAAAAGCCCGGATCATTATTTATCTTCTTGTCCCAAACTTCAAAACAGGAAGGAGGGAAAGCTTAATGTTGCTCAAGCCCCTGGCAACACATCTCGTGGTAATGGTATTTCTCATTCTATCCTTGATGGCATTATTTTATTTCGTGATCATCCTATTCGAGTTCTTTTTGATACGAGTGCGTCCCATTCTTTTATTTCAAAAGAACTTGTTGACACTTTTTCTTTGGATGTTTTGTGTTTAACGACTTCTTTGAGAATTGCGAATCCGGTTGGTGGATCCACAACAATCAGTTTATTGTGTAAAGATGTCGAGATTATTTTGTGTGATATTTCTTTCCGAGCCGATAAGATTTTGGCACCAGATTTTGAAGCAACGAAGTGCTGCCATTTTGAGAGCTCGACTACAACATTTCTTCACTTCTTTTCTCCACTCTAATCTAGTGCTTACATCCATCCAAGATTGAAGATCAAGGTTGAAGATCCAAGATCCAAAGTTAAAGATCTACATTCTTCAAAGAGAGATTTCATCGATTGAAGCGAGATTTTGGCCGGATCAAGCTTAGTTCTTCGCTGTCCAGATCTGAAGTTGTTATCTTTTGAGGCGTTTAGGTGTTCTGGTGAGTGGTGGTTATCTCTCACACGGACCCAAAGGAGTATATTGGATCGGTGGTTTGTTTATGTGTTAAAGAGAGTGATTTCGTGCATTTTCTTAAGTCTGCATGTAGATCTATGGTTAATGATGATTCAACATCTATTTTACTACATGTTCACTTATGCAAGTTCATTCATCAAGTTGTAGAGATATTGTTCGTAATTCATGCTTGTTAGAATGCATGTTATATTTGGACTCTTTATTTACGAAATTGCCATTATTGTTGTAATTGTTTATTTAGATCTTGTTTGAATGATTGTTTACTTGGATTAATGTTTGATTTGATAGATTGTTGCAAAATTAGCTAATAGTTGATTTGGACAAGTTGGTCGAGGATGATTCAAAAGCTAAGTGGAAAGGCTCTTGAATAGTGAAAGCTGCTTGTGACATATGAAGCGGATGGTGAGGCTCATATGGATAGATTCGATGACGATGGACTTTGCTATGATGCGATGAAGCAAAGTTTGATGTGAGACAACCTTGGTTTAATCCAGACGGGATCATCCCAAGTATGTTGATAACTCGAGGGATGGTTCGAGTTGGTTGATAATGGATTGCTTGAGAGGTAGCTTGGGCTAGTATGAGAATAGTCGTCGAGGAGGGTGACTAGGAGGCTTGGATTTCATCGTTGTTGAAGGTTCTAGTAAACTCAAAACAAGAGTACATGGGGCGCCCAAAACGACTACAGGTAGGTGGTCGAGACACCCAAAAGACTATAGGCAGGTGGTCGAGTACTCTGGGCAAAGTAGGTAAGTCCTAGGCACGGGTCACGATGACGTGCGGAGTTTGTCTAGAACCGGGGTTACCATTAGCCCTTGACTTACAGATGAAACAATGTTCCGGTCATTCAATTAACGGTGGTTTCGAGGCAATGATAACAGTGGTAGCCAGAGTCATGGATGTTTGGTTGTATCGTCACTCGGTCTCAAGAGCGATGTTTTGTGGGTGCTTATCTGATCTTGGTTTAGGCCTTGGGGGTTTGTACTTGAAAAAAATCGACCTTGACTCGAGTGATAATTGCTTTACTTTAATTTTCTACTTTGCTATGTTTGTTTCTGCTTAGTGTGTCTGGGGGCTATCACTGTAGAATGAGGTGGAGTGGGATGGTTGAGTTCCTATTCCTTTTACCCTTTATGCTCTTTTGGTATGTTTGATAGTTGATTTACTGCTCACTAAGACTGTTGTCTGACTCAAGATTTTATGTTTAACTCTTATTACCTTGGGCTGTTCATCCATGTTGGGATGGGCAGACTAGGTAGCAGGTGACAGGTGCTATTCTTAGTGGTCAACGCTGCTGATGACGAAGACGAGCTGGAGGCTTTTGCATATTGTTTTCTTATTATATGTACTGGATATTCCGCTGTTTGTATATTCTCTGAGTGATATGTAGTGAGGCTTGATGTATTGACTTTGCTGATTGCTATATCAAACTATTATGAGTTTATATGATGAAATTCTGTTCTATGGAGCTTCACTATGTATATTTTCTATTGTATTTTGTCCATACGCTGTGAGTAATACGATAGATTCCGCTGTTTAATCTTACCTTGACTATCGTCCATGGCTGCTTGGCACGCCTTTCAGCGCACTATCTCCTTATTTTGGTGCGGGAGTCATGGGCGGTCGTCACATTTGGTATCAGAGCTTAGGTTAATCGATTTTAGCCAATGCTCGCTGACGTAACTACGTATGAGAGACGTAATTGTATTTTGATGGATGATTACTATATATAATATAGTAGCTTAGAAGGATTTGAACTCCTTATGCAGTTGTTTCTCAAGGTGTTCTAAGTCATTCCTTTTTGTAGATATTAAGAATGAGTCGAAGAGGGAGACCAGCTGCTAGGGAAAGCCGTGCTGCGGAGGGAGTTGGTGATTATGCTGCTATGTTCGAAGCTATGATGACTTCGATCATAAGAAGGATGCCAGCTCCGGGGCCATCAGTTGATGTTGGAGTTCAAGTTCAAGCTCCAAGACCAGTGGATTTTGCTAAGTTGTGAAAAGACTATACTTCTCTTGGAGGAAAGGTTTTCTTGGGAACAGAATCAACCATTGAAGTTCAGAGATGGATAGATGCTAGTAAAAGGATTTTTGGTGATTTGGGAATTGAGGATGCAACTAAGAGGAAGCTTGCATCAAGACAGCTTCAAGGGAGAGCTTCGGATTGGTGGAACTCTATCACCATAGATACTCCAGAGGAAGAGATCACTTGGGAGCAATTCCAAGCTAGATTTGAAGCTAAGTTCATCTCTACGGCTCAGAAATCTGTTTTGTTTAAGAAGTTTGTGGAGCTCAAGCAAGGTGGGAGACCAGTTCTTGAGTATGTTTTTGAGTTTGAAGCTTTGTCCAAGTATGCTCGGTCGTATATTGAATCTCCCTATCAGAAGAATGAGAAGTTTGTGACAGGCTTGGACACTTATCTTGGGAGGCAGTTGGTGGATCATTTGGATGATCCGTTTGAGAAGCTTGTGGAGAAGGCTCTCAGGCATGAGAGTTTGTTTCCTAAAGAAGGATCTGTTGTTGCTGTGACCAAGGAGGAGTCCAAACCACAACAAGGTGGGAACAAGAAGAGGAAGCAGCAGCAGCAAAGGGGTAAGAATGGCTAGAAGAAGCCGAGGAGTGAAGTGACCTGCTACAACTGCCAGCAGAAGGGCCATCTCTCCAGAGATTGTAAGAATCCCAAGGTGCCGGGAAAGTGCTATAACTGCGATAAGCTGGGACACATCAAGAAGGATTGCCCAGAACCAAGGATAGACAGGCAGATTGTACAAGCTTATGCTTTGGGAGCTGTGCCGTCGTCTTCAAAAACTCCTACTGCTAAAGAGAAGGGGAAGAATGTAGTGGTTCAAGGTACTCTTTCCATATGTGGTGTTCCAGTTAGAGTATTGTTTGATACTGGGGCGTCGCATTCGTTTGTTTGTAATGATCTTGTAGGCCGGTTGGGTTTGGAACCGGATATTGTTGATATGCCATTGGTTGTGACTAATCCAGTTGGGGGTTCGTCATGTTTGTGTATGATATGCCGTGGTCTGGTTGTATCGAGTCATGATTGCTCTTTTGTTTGTGATTGTTTTGTTCTGAACTTTGCGGGATTCGGAATTATTTTGGGTATGGACTGGCTTAGGAAGTACGCGGCAAGGGTTGATTGTAAGAGGCTGGAGGTGACAGTCGAGAAGGTGGAGGGGCGAAAGGTTGTGATACGATGTAAGCATGAAGAAGGCGTCTTCATGAGCTTCATGTATTCGCTGGTTGTTCCACGGGATGGACTGTCATCGGTGCCTATTGTGAATGGATTTGGGGATGTCTTTGACGAGGTCAAAGGCTTACCGCCGCATAGAGAGATCGAGTTTCGTATCGATCTAGTTGAAGGTGCAAGTTGATGACCTTTTACGGAAAGGATTCATTCGGCGTACCGTGTCCGAATGGGGTGCACCAGTTGTGTTGGCAACCAAAGCGGATGGATCGTTAAGGTTGTGTGTGGATTATTGTGAGCTGAATAAAGTGACTAAGAAGAACAAGTATCCATTGCCGAGAATAGGTGACTTGTTTGATCAGCTTCACGAAGCTAAGGTGTTTTCTCAGATGGATTTGGCAACGGGATTTCACCAGTTGAGAGTGGCTAAGGATAGTGTTCCGAAGACTGCTTTTAGGACACCATCCGGTTTTTATGAGTGGTTGGTAATGCCGTTTGGATTGACCAATGCACCAGCATATTTTGTGGATCTTATGAATAGGGTGTTCAGAGATCAGTTGAACAAGTTTGTACTTGTGTTCGTGGATGATATTTTGGTTTACTCCAGAAATGAAGAGGAACACAAGACACACTTGCGTATTGTTTTGGAAATCTTGCGGAAACATCAACTGAGGGCTAAGTTTTCGAAGTGTCACTTCTGGAAGAGTGAAGTGAGATTCTTAGGCCATGTTATCTTTGGAAATGGAATAGCGGTTGATCCCGCTAAGGTGGCAGCAATCCAAGATTGGGTTAGACCTAAGAATGCATCTGATGTGAGAAGTTTTCTTGGATTAGCAGGATACTATCGTCGGTTTATCAAAGACTTTTCCAAGATAGCTGCACCGTTAACAGGATTGACGAAAAAGAACCAAGTGTTCAGATGGGATGCTAAGTGTGAGCAAGCTTTTGGAATCCTGAAAGAGCGACTGACAAGTGCTCCTCTTTTGACAATTCCAAGTGGGAATGATGAGATGGTGTTTTACACCAATGCATGTGGTACTGGACTTGGTGCAGTGCTGATGCAGAGGGATAAAGTTGTCGCGTATGCTAGTCCACAACTGAAGCCGCATGAAAGGAATTATCCGACTCATGAATTAGAGTTAGCGGCGATTGTATTTGCTTTGAAGATGTGGAGACATTACCTATTGGGAGTTCGATTCGAGTTGTTTACAGATCATAAGTCGTTGAAGTATCTGTTCTCCCAAAAGGATTTGAATCTTCGACAGCAACGGTGGCTAGAGTTTTTAGCATCATATGATTTTGGTATAGCCTATACTCCGGGAAAAGGTAACGCAGTGGCAGATGCGTTAAGTCGAAGACGTGCAGGATTGGGAGCCATGTTTTCGGAATGGAAGAATCTTGAGTATTTGGCTGGATTTGACTTCAGGCCTAGATGTGAATTGGAACCTGAGATGTTGGTAAACTTATCAATAAGACCTACTCTTGTGGAAAGAATTGGCGAGAGCCAAAAGCGAGAAGATAAGCTTGTCAGGATTATCCGTGATTTGGAATCTGGATTGGATCCAGAAAAGGATAAAGGATTCGAGGTCAATCGAGAGGGTTGGCTTCGGAAACAAGGACGACTGGTTGTTCCCGATATAGATGAATTGAGGGATGAAGTTCTGAAGGAAAGTCATCACTCGAAGTTGACAATTCATCCAGGTGGAAATAAGATGTATCGGGATATGAAAAGGACTTACTACTGGGAAGGTATGAAGAAGGATGTTGGAAATTTTATTTCCAAATGTATGAACTGCCAGTTGGTAAAAGCCGAACAAAAGAAGCCAAGTGGATTGCTTCAGCCATTAGAGGTTCCTACATGGAAGTGGGAGAAGATATCGATGGATTTTATTGATGGTCTACCTAGAACCAGGGCAGGGAATGAAGGGATTTGGGTCATTGTAGATCGTTTGACTAAGAGTGCAAGATTCATTCCTGTTCGATCAACTAGGACCGCATCGAAGTTGGCTGAGCTTTATGTTAAGTGGATAGTTCGATTCCATGGTATTCCGAAGAGTATAGTGAGCGATCGAGATCCATTGTTCACTAGCAGATTTTGGAAGAGCTTCCAGGAAGTTTTGGGAACTGAGTTGTGTTTGAGTACAGCTTATCATCCCCAAATAGATGGTCAGACTGAGAGAGTCAACCGAGTTTTGGAAGATCTCCTGAGGGCTTGTGTTTTAGATTTCGGAGGATCATGGGAAGATCATCTTCATTTGGTGGAATTTGCATATAATAACAGTTACCAGTTAAGTATTGGTATGGCACTGTATGAAGCATTGTATGGAAGACCGTGTAACTCTCCGACATGTTGGTTGGAAACAGGAGAAAAGCTAATACTTGGGCCAGACATGATTCGTCAGACTACGGATTGTATAGAGATCATTCGGCGACGAATGAAGGCAGCCCAAGATCGTCAGAAAAGTTATGCCGATAAGCGTTGTAAGGATTTGGAATTCAACATAGGTGAGATGGTTTTTGTGAAGATTTCTCCACTGAAGAATGTTATTCGATTCGGGAAGAAAGGGAAATTGACTCGAGATTTGTTGGACCATTCCCGATCATCGAGCGAATTGGAAAGCTCGCATATAAATTGGAGTTACCAGAAAAGATGGCGAGTGTGCACAATGTTTTTCATGTATCTTATCTACGGAAGTATGTGCACGACTCGAATACAGTGGTTTCTGCTGATAGCTGTGAAGATTTAGAAGTTGATCCAGTTGTTACGAGACCTCGTAAGCCGCTTCGTGTTGTTGAAACCGACACGAAACAGCTTAGGAGGAAGACGATTACGTTGCTCAAGGTACAATGGAGTGATGATGTTAATGACTGTACGTGGGAGGAGGCAGAGAGGATAAAGGCAGCTCATCCTGAACTCTTCGAGATATGGCCCTAAGGTGTCGTGACATCTCACGAATTTGTAACTTGTTCTAGTCTTAGAATTCTGCATGCTAGGCTAGTAATTGGATGCATGGTTTGTTGATTGCTATGGATGGTAGGCATGCAGAATAGTTTTGTTTGCTCTTGTTTGTTTGGAATTTCGGGGGCGAAATATCTAAGGGGGAGAGAATGTAACGACCCGTATTTTACGTGTCGACTAATCGTAAAATAGTTGCATTAGGTCATTGATGTTGTTAAGTCGTTTAGAGCTTGAGTCGTTCAAAGTTGTGTCGTGTGTTAGTTTAGGTCGTAGAATGCCTAAGTCGTGTTGTAGTTGGAATAGAGGAACGACTTATGGGAGTCAACGACTTAGTGCTTAAGGCGTGTGGATGTTAGCTCGAGTAGAACTTGGCCCGTGTTGTTGTTTAGGTCGTGTGAGAGATAGGTCGGACGGAGCAACCTATAGAAGTGACGACCTAAGGGTATTAATCGACCTATAGTATTTAACGAGTTAACGGGTTAGCAGAGCTAGCAAGTTAACGACCTAAGGGTTTGGTCGACCTAAGTAGGTTAACGACTTAAGAGTGAACGGCTTAGGGGTTAACGGCTTAAGGTAGGAAGGTCGTTCGTGCGACTTAGTATAGTTGGGTCGTATTGGGACATAGGTCGTATAAGGAATGGGACGACCTAAGGGACTTAATGGGTTAAGCGAGTGAACGACCTAAGATAAAACTGTGTTGTAGTTAGGTCGTGAACGACCTAAGGCTTAAGTTGTTATGGTATAAGTCGTAAGTCGTAGGGACCTAGGCTTAGTATTAAGTCATTAGGTCGTGTCTTAGTTAACTCGCGTACGAGTTAGGTCGCGAGCAATGTAGGTCGCGTAATGGCTTAGGTCGCTGGTTAATAGATAGGTCGGTTGAACGACTTAGGGACTGGGAAGAGCTAGTAGTTGTAGCGAGTTAGTGGAGTTTACAACCTAGTGATTAACATGTTAAGACTTAGGTCGTTAAGTCGTAAAGTGGTTAAGTCGTAGGACGTTAAGTCGTCTTCCCTGATGAGTCGTAGGTCGCGAGGGTTGTTAAGTCGAGCATTAGCTTGTTTCGTTAGGTCGTTCCTGTAGTAGGCCGCATAAAGGCTTAAGGGGTTAGGTCGTGTATGTTTTAGGTCGTGCATAGGTTTAAACCGATAGGTCCTTAGGTCGATGGGGGATCTTTAGGTCGTAGGTCATGGACGACCTAAAGGCGAGCGACCTAAGAGCGAGCCTATAAATACACGGTCTTTCTTCACTTTTTGGCACCGGATTTTGAAGCAACGAAGTGCTGCCATTTTGAGAGCTCGACTACAACATTTCTTCACTTCTTTTCTCCACTCTAATCTAGTGCTTACATCCATCCAAGATTGAAGATCAAGGTTGAAGATCCAAGATCCAAAGTTAAAGATCTACATTCTTCAAAGAGAGATTTCCTCGATTGAAGCGAGATTTTGGCCGGATCAAGCTTAGTTCTTCGCTGTCCAGATCTGAAGTTGTCATCTTTTGAGGCGTTTAGGTGTTTTGGTGAGTAGTGGTTATCTCTCACACGCACCCAAAGGAGTATATTGGATCGGTGGTTTGTTTATGTGTTAAAGAGAGTGATTTCGTGCATTTTCTTAAGTCTGCATGTAGATCTATGGTTAATGATGATTCAACATCTATTTTACTACATGTTCACTTATGCAAGTTCATTCATCAAGTTGTAGAGATATTGTTCATAATTCATGCTTGTTAGAATGCATGTAAGATTTGGACTCTTTATTTACGAAATTGCCATTATTGTTGTAATTGTTTATTTAGATCTTGTTTGAATGATTGATTACTTGGATTAATGTTTGATTTGATAGATTGTTGCAAAATTAGCTAATAGTTGATTTGGACAAGTTGGTCGAGGATGATTCAAAAGCTAAGTGGAAAGGCTCTTGAATAGTGAAAGCTGCTTGTGACATATGAAGCGGATGGTGAGGCTCATATGGATAGATTCGATGATGATGGACTTTGCTATGATGCGATGAAGCAAAGTTTGATGTGAGACAGCCTTGGTTTAATCCAGACGGGATCATCCCAAGTATGTTGATAACTCGAGGGATGGTTCGAGTTGGTTGATATTGGATTGCTTGAGAGGTAGCTTGGGCTAGTATGAGAATAGTCATCGAGGAGGGTGACTAGGAGGCTTGGATTTCATCGTTGTTGAAGGTTCTAGTAAACTCAAGACAAGAGTACATGGGGCGCCCAAAACGACTACAGGTAGGTGGTCGGGACACCCAAAAGACTACAGGCAGGTGGTCGAGTACTCTGGGCAAAGTAGGTAAGTCCTAGGCACGGGTCACGATGACGTGCGGAGTTTGTCTAGAACCGGGGTTACCATTAGCCCTTGACTTACGGCTGAAAGAATGTGCCGGTCATTCAATTAACGGTGGTTTCGAGGCAATGATAACAGTGATAGCCAGAGTCATGGATGTTTGGTTGTATCGTCACTCGGTCTCAAGAGCGATGTTTTGTGGGTGCTTATCTGATCTTGGTTTAGGCCTTGGGGGTTTGTACTTGGAAAACATCGACCTTGACTCGAGTGATAATTGCTTTACTTTAATTGTCTGCTTTGCTATGTTTGTTTCTGCTTAGTGTGTCTGGGGGCTATCGCTGTAGAATAAGGTGGAGTGGGATGGTTGGGTTCCTATTCCTTTTACCCTTTATGCTCTTTTGGTATGTTTGATAGTTGATTTACTGCTCACTAAGACTGTTGTCAGACTCAAGGTTTTATGTTTAACTCTTATTACCTTGGGCTGTTCGTCCATGTTGGGATGGGCAGACTAGGTAGCAGGTGACAGGTGTTGTTCTTAGTGGTCGACGCTGCTGATGACGAAGACGAGCTGGAGGCTTTTGCATATTGTTTTCTTATTATATGTACTGGATATTCCGCTGTTTGTATATTCTCTGAGTGATATGTAGTGAGGCTTGATGTATTGACTTTGCTGATTGCTGTATCAGACTATTATGAGTTTATATGATGAAATTCTGTTGTATGGAGCTTCACTATGTATATTTTCTATTGTATTTTGTCCATGCGCTGTGAGTAATACGATAGATTCCGCTGTTTAATCTTACCTTGACTATCGTCCGTGGCTGCCTGGCACGCCTTTCAGCGCACTATCTCCTTGTTTTGGTGCGGGAGTCATGGGCGGTCGTCACATGATACACGTGTTGGTGAGTTTTCATGCTCCCGTTTCGTGATAGGCCTCCCCCTTTTTTGTGATTTCTGGATTTCCATTAATGATTTTTAGAATTTGAGTTTCACCAATTTTCGTGATTTTCATTGATATGTGTTATCAATATTTGTGCATTGGTGAATTTGTGTGTCATTAACTTTTTGTGAATGAAGATATTGAGTATGACAATCCTTTTTGATCTTTGAGAAGATTATTGTGATATTGATTAATCTCTTGTTGATTTTCAATTACTTGTTCATCACAGCTTGGCATTGTGATTATTATACGTTTAGTCATATCTCTTATTCTATATCATTCTATCTGATATTTATAGCTAGACTTATCCGTTTATTATTTTCTTATTAAATAATACTCGGGTCAGACCGAGATGTTACAGGTGCTTCTGCTTGACTTCACATCTGGGATTATCACCGTGACTTTTGGCTGACTACTTAGATTAGTAGTTTTTGGTTGTATACATTTGGGATATAGACTCATTGATGTATCCATATTCTTTTGTGTCGCACTTGTAGCTATTCTTTTGTGATATTGTGGATCTAGTTTGACCACTACTCTGATGTACACTTTCATGTGTTATATTCGTATCTTTTTCCGCCTTTGTGATATGGATGTCTGTGACTGATTTATGTTATGTTTATTTCTATGTTGTTTCTGAAGACATTATAGCCACTGTGTAGTAGTTTTGAGTTTGTGTCGGTACGTCGAATTTCCTTTTATGTTTTATCTGGCATATTGGTGCTTGCACAAAGCAATTAAATGGAGGGTCGCTCCTCAACAGCCTTATTCTCCGTGCTAGTTGACAGCATTATACCGTAATGTTCTTGGCTAGCGTGGTTATAGAGGTGGGGCGTCACAATAAATCATTGCAACATTCAATTTGAAACAACTTTGAAATAAGAAGTAATAATGGAATGAAAGTTTTTGCCTTGTTTACAATTGCTTGCTCAGCCTAAGAGATGTTTTGGCTCAGATTTGGACATGCTTTGGCTCAGATTTGGACATGCTTTGGCTCAGGTATGGACATACTTTGGCTCAAGTTTGGGTTTAAAGAGGCACAGCTACAAGGCATTGACGTGGTGGGGAGTTACTGCACCTGAATACAAAGGGTCTAGGCTTGATAGAGGAGTTTGGGTTCAACATATTGGTTCGTCCATGGGGTTTTGGGCTCGGCCCTAACATGTTCAGGTCTGGTCGGTATAGGAGGTGGTGTGTATGGGTGGTAGAAAGGTGGTAGGGGTGGCAAGAGGTGGTGGCCAAGGTGATGGAGGAAGGCATGTTGCAACTAGTGGTGGCTATGCATTGTTTTAAGAGATTTGTTGCATATTTTATGAAGTTTCTCTTCATGTATTGGTGCGGCCTGACCATGGTCAGAGGAGTATGTGATGGTGGTGACAAAGAAGCTATGTAGGAGGTGGTGGCCGTGGCTATGGAGTGGAGGCGGAGCAAACTAGGCAAGAAAGCAAGGCAAAATACATGAAAATAAGAAGAAAAGGAAAAAAAACATGTAGCCATTACCAATATTTTTCCAAGCCGTGAAAATTATTGTTGAGATGAGGTTTTCATGTGAAAGAGGAATGAGAAACTCACGGCTATCATAAGAAAAATTTACGGCCAAAAAGAATAATGAGGAGGTTGCGGGAAAATGAAGAGTTTTGGAAACGAAAAGGCTTAAGTTTCTAAAAGCACTTTAAACCTTTCATATGTCCTTTTCTTTAATTCAATTTAAAATAAAATAAAATCAGTAATATACTTTTAAAAACTGAAACAAAGCAATATGAAATGAAAATAAATAATTAAAACTTAAGAAAATTGAAAAAGAGTATAAGAAATTGCTAAAAAAATCCAAAACAGTGTCCAGAAATTACAAATAAATCACCATTGACTTTGGAAAATTATCAACTTCATTTTAAAAATATTATAAAAAAATTTGAAATAAAAATTATTTTAAACATTTTCAAAGTGAAATAAATAATTTAATTTAGGGAAAATAGAAAAAAACTAAAGAAATTGTTTAAAAATTGAAAACAGGACTTAAAATATACAAATAAAATATCACCAGCCTTATAAAATTTCTATATATTTAAAAAAAATAAGAAGTCAAATAAATAAAATAAATGAGGAAAAAAATAGAGTGGGAATGAGAGGAAAATAAGTTCTTAAGAAAAATATAAAATATTAATAAAGAATTTCTTTGAAAAATTGAAATTAAAAATTAAAAATTTTAAACAAAAATACAGCTGACACTGGAAAATGTCAATTGCACTTTTAAATATGTTTTGAAACCAAAATATATACATAACATGTATTTACCCATATAACATAAATTAGAACATTACATGACCAAATAAAATATTATTTATATAATTTAAAATAAACAATTTTGTTAAATACAGCAAATTTCACACAATAGTTAAAAGGCATAACTTTCACATTATAAATGAGATTTAAACGAAAAGGAAAGAAGTGTTCTTAAAATTTTATTTACATTCATAATAAGAGATAAAATTAAAATTTTCAAACTTTCAAATTTTAAATCTAAGAGTCAAAGTTTGACCATATTGACCAAAATTCACTTTTAGGTAAATATTCTTTTTAGTCATGTTTTGGAATGATAATTCATATCAAAATCAAAGTTTATATTTAAAATAAAAAATTATCTAAATTAAATAAATAAACTAAAGTAGAATCAAAATTCAATTAAAAATAATTACAAAATACAAGGTTGTTACACTCTCCCCCACTCAAAACTTTTCGTCCCCGAAAAGGAATGAGTTACGGGAAAGCACAGAAAAGATAGAAATGAAATAAGAGTAAGACAAGGTGACAAGAAGATTGAGATTTATCCCTGATAACTGTTGTTATAAGTAAGTTTAACGAGGTGGATATGATCTTTCCAGATCCTCCAGAATCAAGAATACGAGCACGAAAAAGATGGATTCAAAAATGAGTACCAAAGGTTATAGAAAGATTTCTAAACAGAAAGATTATAGAAAGATGTCTATACCAGTCTGTAGCAAGATAGGGATAATAAGGACAATCAAAAGATAGTTTGAAAAAAAAAATAAGGAAATAAATTTGAAACCATGGAAATTTCAACTTAAATAGAAAATAAATTTTTACACAAGTTAAATAAATCTTAACTATCTCAAATTCCATTATCTTATCATCCAATTACTTTAAATTAACAATTTTTAAAACCATGGGTGTTAAAAAATAATCATTTATTATACTCATAATGTACTTAATAAATTCAATTCTTCTTTATTCCGAATTAAAATTAAATTTATTGCTCTCAATATATTTATCACTTATGTTAAATATACTTACACTTATTATAACTGCTTTATTTTATTCTTAGTTCTTCTAACATTATTTTCTTGTAAGTTATTCAATTACCCTTTATTATATTTACCTCTGTTAATCATTTTACAAATAAATTTAAGTGTATAACATTTATTATAACCACTCAAATTTTATTTATAAAATTTTTTATATTGTATATTATCCAATTATATTGTTAACTTCTGAAATTAAGGTAAGTTATATTTGAATGCAATTGCATTATACAAATAAAACTTTCCAATTAAGTCGTTTCATGCTTGAATATTCATCCAAAATTTTGATTTTCTTTTTATAATTGAAATTATTCTTTAAAATAAAATTTAAGAATAAAATTTCTGATTTCTTCAAACCATTTAGAGATAAATAAATGTATGTACATAGTTTATCAAATTAAATTTAAATCATATATCTATATATATTATAAATCAAGTCATATTTTAGAAATTCAAATCAATTTGATTTCCCAAAACAAAGCTGTAGCAAGACTACAGAGCAGTCTCTTCATCTCGAAACTCGAAAATGAATGTCGATGTGCTGCAGTCATCACCGAAATTATTTTCTAGCGACAAAGAGAAGAGCACTGATTTTCAAACTTTAAAATTCTTTGGAAACATAATCTTATTCGAAAATGCTTTAAATAATATACTTTAAAACTTAAAAACAAGGTTTGAAACCATCGGAGATTAAATTATCAAATTTCTTGTTTTAAATTCATTTCAGTTCCCAAATCAATTTATAAACAACTATTTATAAATTCATTTATAGAACAATAAATGAGAAATCAAGTATTGTCTTTTCAAATAATCAATTTAAATCAATTTATTAAGTTCCATAAATTTATTTATATATCAAAATTTATTTAGTTAACCAAATTTTAAAATAATATTGTGTCAGTTTGTTCTGTCAAAGTGTTTTAGAAATCCTATCGATAGCGTTGATCAGACGAATCGATCGAAAACCCAAATCAACATCAACAACTCAAACAACACAGTATATAAAACAAAACATAGATTTACAAGTACAATTCAATTTTTTTTGGAAGAATAGATTGGAAACAAAAGACAAGATGACTAATTAACAAAGTAGGGAGATGGGTAAGCTTATGTAAATTGCGGGCAACCTTAAGTGGGACAACGGTGACTTAAAGAATAAGATCAATGTGGATTTTTGGAGGGTAAATCTACATTCAATCTCAAGAGAAAGAGTTTGGTATAACAAAAGATATTAGCATCTAAAACAAAGATTGATATAAATCCATGGCGAATTGATGCTAATTGTAAAGGAGTTTTCCCCTATTCAATTCAATTTGCAATTGGCGAGACCGCCGACTCACTAAAAAGATCATTTGAAGCGGAGTTATGGCACGCTCCAGAATCAAAAGAAGATGAATAGTGAGGGACACGAATGGATTTTGGAACCATAGGTAACGTTCCAATATTCAAAGGAAATTCGAATCAAAGAGGAAAATTTAAACCCGAACGAAAGTGATTATGTAAATAATTAACCTTATATTCTAAGTTTTGCCTCAAAACCAAAGCTCTGATACCAAATGTAACACTCGGACAGTTTCAACCATTCACATCTGCACATGTCGGACTCGAATTGCTCAAAATAACACGTTGTAAGTAAAATTTGGCAAATATCAGAATATAAAGTAAATAAAATCATAGATCACTGACACAGAGTAATAGTAGTGCAGCAGAAGTAAAGGAAATTGTAGTTTATGAAGCTACTATGTAAATATATCAGAGTTACATAAGATACTACAGAAGAAATAAAGTACAAAAGAAGTCTCAAGATGATAACCAAGTACAAAATGAAAAGAACACTGGGATCAACAGGATAACTGGAAGTGAAGCAGATAAAAATAGACAAGTAGATAATCTCCAGTGACTCCAAATCTCCAGAAAGTGGAATCCTAATCTGTGAATACTCAGGCTGATCCGAGCGTAAATAAAAAATACAAACACTCGAGTCAGAACATAAATACTTATATAATGTAAACCAACTTGAGTAAACTGTAGTAAAGGTACAAGTAACCTAAAGGATGCTTAGGACCGCCCATCCTCCAAGGATGCGTCAAACTATTTACTATGTAGTAATATTGCGCTATTATAATAATGTCTATAATAAAATAAACTTACTTTAAAATAGCATCACAGGGTTACCCATATAGCCCCAGACACGTAATAGTCCTAGTAGTCCATTCAATATCTGCATATCTTCTGATCGGGAGACTACGAGAAGATACACATGGGCTACAGGAGAAAACCAAACTCGTAGTAAAGGCTCGATAGGGTAGGTGACACGACACACAAGGCAATGCCAGGGTAGATATACCAATTACGACACTCGGGCTGGTGGTAACACATCAGCCACATACGCTGTAACAACCCGATATTTTCAACCATTCGCATCCGCACATGTCGGACTTGAATTGCTCAAAATACCGCATTGTAAATAAAATTTGGCAAATCTCAGAATATACAGTAAATACATAATCACAGATCACAGACATAGAGTAAATAATAATGCAAAGGAAATAAAAGAGATAGTAGTTCATGAAGCTACTATATAAAAATAAGATACATCAGAGTTAAACAAGATACAACAGAAGAGTAACAAGATACATCACGTACAAATAAGAATACATCAATAAAATCACTGGATATAGAAAGCAAAATAGATGGCTGCATCTTCAAGAAAAGCTCCAACTCCGAAGGTGAATCTTGAATGCTAGCTCACTCAATCTGACTCGAGCGTAAAGCAAAACACAAAACACTCGGGTCAGGACATAAATACTTACGAACTGTGAATCAATTCAAGTGAACAGTAACAAAAAATGCATCAGTAACTTAAAGAATGCTTGGGATCGCCCATCCTTTAAGGATCCGTTAAACTATTTACTATGTAGTAATATTGCGCTATTATAATAATGTCTACAGTAAAATAAACAAAGTTTTAAATAGCGTTCCGGGCTACCCATATCACCTTTCACACATAATAGTCCCAGTAGTCCATCCAATATCATACCATCTCCACTCCGGGTGACTGTCAGAGGATACCACACGGGCTACGGGAGAAAAACAAACTCGTAGTAAAGGCTCGGTATGGTAGGTGACACGACACACAAGGCAATGCCAGGGTTGATATACCAATTACGCACACGGGCTGGTGGTAACGCAGCAGCCACATACGCCCACCTCGTAACACACTCCCATATCAAAATCGGAGGATGGCCATCTAATCAATCCCCAGTAAGAGTATAGTATCGAAGGAATGTGTCCGATCGGAGGAATGACCTCACTTGGCCCGAGACCTCTCCTGTTTTAGCCACCTTATGCCAACTCACGGGAGTTGGGTCCACGTAATATACCTCAAGAGCGTCGCCATTATCCTATTTCATTCTGGAATCTCCACCGCGTACTCGGTTGTTAAAGTGGTTTTCGGAGTTGGCAGAGAGTATGACAATTTCTGATCCCGGTCTCTTTAACAACTAAACGTTATTATAACGCCGTGGTCATTTCAAAATAGTTTATATTCAAAAAGATCAAATCATTTCATTTCAAACTATATTTCTTTCAAAATAGTTTATACTTCGAAACCAAAACCATTTTTATTTCAAAACTATTTATTCAATCAAAATAGTTTATACTTCGAAACCAAAAACATTTCAAACATATATTCATTCCAAAATCATAATATTTTCAAAGTATAACTCTTTCGAAACCAAAAATACTTGAAACAATTACACTTTGAAAGTCATAACATTTCAAAATCATACATTTGAAATCATGGGATATTCATTTAATTATTTACATTTTACAATTCATTCAATTAATCCCAAATTTTCAATTTCCAACTTAATTAAATTCAAACCATCATTTCAATTAAATTTCCCAATAACCATTTCAAATCATATCAATTTCAAATATAGATTTGATCCATAATTATACTATTCAATTTTTAATATATTTCAAAGCTTTAATATCCCGCATTTCAAAAATTAAATTTTATAATTTCATATATCTCAAATCTAGTTTCATTATTACTTAGTTTTGAAATATTCATTTCATAAATCCAATATTATTTAAATAAACTCAATTTTCAATTAAACTAAATATCCTTTCATATCAATATAAACTTCAAATATTCATTTATCAAAAGTACACATCATTTCAATTCATATTCTTTATCAAAATAAAGATCAAATCATTTCCAAACCTTATTATCAAATCTTTATTTGAATTCAAATTCAAATACTCAAATTTAAATATCATTTTTAAATCAAATAAGTCATTCATTTGTTATTTAAAGTATCATTACAAAATACATTAAAAATTCTATTCAAAAATTCATTTATCTCATTACATTTCATCCCATTTAACACATAACCAAGTAAACCCTATTTAAATTCAAATTCAATATTTAAATTCCTTAAAAATTAAAATTTAAATATTAAAATATATTCAAAACTTCTTAAATTTCACAATTAAGCAATTTTCAAAAGTTAAATCATTTAACACTTTAAAATATAACTCAAATAGTGTTAAAATCTATAACATTTCAAATATTGTCAAATTATAGCAACGACAGCATTTATAAAGTGCTATCGTAGCTCATAGCTTCCAAAAATAGTTTATTTCAAGAATAACGACATTTATAAAATGTCGTAATAGATATTTAGTTATTTCAAACATTGTTAGATTCAAAACAATAGCATTTAAAAATGCTGTCAAAAGACTACAACAATTTGAAAATGCTATAAAATTCCAGATTTCATTTTAGCTTTTCAAAAATAATAATAAAACTCCAAATTTTTATCATAACTTAAAAATCATATTTCTAGACTTCAAAATTTCACATTTAAAATCATTTTAACATATGATTAAAGCAACAAAAATTTTCGATCAAATATTCAATTTAAAAACTCCATTCATTTATTAAGTCAAAATTCACTGTTTATTAACTTATAAATTAAATAAAACTTAAAATTTTACTTCAAATACAATTTTAAAACTTTAAATTTAATTTCCATTATTTATTTACATTTTAAAATAAAATTTAAAGTCTAAAATCTCAATTACTTCAAATTTACGTACTCAAATTCACAATTTCAAGACTTAATATTTAATTTTCTTGAAACCATAAAATATATTTTTTTAAATCAAAATTTCATACTTTTAAAAATACATATTTTAATAAAATCATTTAAAATATACCACGGGGTCTGTATATAATTTTCTAACCTAGGTAAAGTGATACAGATATATATCATTTCTATCCGCAGTTTACCAAGAAAACTCGGGTTCTATCATTTCAAACCCGCAATCCCAAGTCAAATAAAATACAATAAAAATCGCTCAGGCCTATCATTTCAGCCCATAACGATTTTTTTCCTATTCTAAAGTCCGTTCGGGTATGTATCATTTCAACCCATAGTGATTCTATTCTAACAGGGAACTTGTAGTGTGATCATATGCATAAACAATATAAACAATGTCAATGTTGCAATACATCAAATGTCAAGTGATAACTAACAGTTTTAACATGGTAATAACATGGCATAGCATATCATATGATCATCATTAACTTGCATAAACATTTTATATTACTATACACTTGCCATCAATTTACTATTTCATAAGTAAATATGTCAGAGTGAGAAAGACTCACCTTTTATGAAGATAGAGACAAACAACACACACAAGAGCGATTCCAAAGGCATGACAAACACGATTTGATTTAAATTGTTGGAGACCCTTGTAAACAACACAAAATATAACATACATAAGCACAAATATAGATATCAAATACAAATATAATCAACAACTTTAGTTTGCAGAACAGTTGCAAAACAAGAGTGATGACCAAACCTTGGAAGCAAAAGACTTGCACACGACAACATAAGCTTGTCACATGATCAAATGGGCTTGGTCTCACCACACTAGGCTCTGGTTTGGGTCAGGTATGGCAACCATAAAGGTCAGGTTACAAGTGGATGAAGGTGGTGGAAGAGTTACAACATGAAGCATACATGGGTTCAAGGCAAATATGTGAAGTTTTTGGTGCATTTTGACTCGGCTATGACCACATATAGGCTCGACCATGGGGTCTTCATGTCAGGTCATATCTGGACAGTAGTGAAAGGGGCAGCCAGAGGTGAAGTAGATGATGGTGGTGGTTTCTAAGGGGTGGGCAAAGGCAACTATGAAGGCAATAGTACGTATAGGCTTGGCTAGCATTGTTTTGGTGAAGTGCTTTGCAAATTTGAGGTGGTGGCTTCATCTAATGGTCATGGCCAGAGGTGGTGGTCAGAGGAGAGGGGATTGGTGCTTCTGTAGAAGGTGGAGAGGATGGTGGTCAGCAAGGAGAGAGGTGAGGCCAAGCGAACATGAAGAAGAGGAAGGCTAAATCAGTGAAGAAGAGGGAAAAATGTGAAAAGAAAAGCCATTGTTTTTATTTTATTTTTCTCTCTTGAAGCGTGGGAGCCATGAGTTTGTGATGAGAAGAAACAACTTCACATGAATGGAAGAGGGAATTCACGGCAATAACAAAAGAAAGTGGTCGGCCAATCAAAAATGAAGAGGCAATTGGAATATGAAAGGACAAGAATACAAAGAGACTAAGCATACAAAGGGTTTCAAACTCTTCATATATCCAATATTTCTTTTTAAATTTTTATATAATTGAAATATAATATAAATTCTGATAAAATACGAAATATAACAAATAAAAAAAGTATAAATAAATAAATATTAATTATATATGATTAAATTAAGAAAATAGCACAGAAAATGAAAACTAGTCTAGAAAATTTGAAAATAAATGGAATAAACTTTGAAAATTTTTTATGTACATGAAAAATATTTATAAATAAAGATAAAAAGATAAAAATAAAATGTATACATAAAAATGAATAATAAATTTTAATTAAATATAATTTAAATGAAGAAAATAGCAGAAAAATGGAAACTAACCTTTAAAAATAGAAAATAAATTCAATGAGCTTTGGAAAAATTCAAACATCACTTTAAAAATATTTAAAAGGTAAAAATATATGTAACATAACATATAATACAATTTAGAATAAGATATGACAATTAAAAAGATTGTTTATATAATTTAAAATAAAAAATAGTGTTAAATAAAACAATTTACACCCAATTTTGTAAAAAGCATAACTTTCACAATATTATTCGGATTTCAACGAAACGAAAAGCAGTGTTCTTGAAATTTTATTTACTTTCATAATAAAAGATAAAATTCAAAATTTAAAACTTTTAAAATTTAAATTTAAAAGTAAAAGTTTGACCAGATTGACCAAAATTCACATTTTCTGGAAATATTCAATTTATGCATGTTTGAAATTCTAATCCACATCAAAATCAACATTTATATTTCAATTAACAAAATATATTCATTTTAATAAATAAAATAAAGTTTCTAAATTAGGAATTTAAATTAAAATAATTAAAATATACAATTACAAAAATCAGAAAATACAGGGTGTTACACTCTCCCCCACTCAAAACTTTTCGTCCCCGAAAAGGAATGTGGTACGGGAAAGCACAGAAAAAGATAGAATGAAATAGTATTAAGACAAGATGAAAAGAAGATTAAAATTATGCCTGATAACTGTTGCTATAGGTAAGTTTAACAATGTGGAGATGATCTTTCCAAGATCTTCCAGAATCAAGAACATAAGCATGAAAAAAAATCTTTTAGAATCTGATTCACCCTTCCCGTTTGACCAACGGTCTGTAGATGGCAAGCAGTGCTTAGATTCAAAGATGAGTACCAAAGATTATTAAAGATTATAAAAAGATTTCTAAACAGACTGGTATAAGCAATAGCCTCCTATTCTGTAGCAAGATAAGGGAAATTAGGACAACCAAAAGATAGTTTGAAAAATAAAATAAGATAATAAATTTGAAACCATAAAATTTTAACTTAAACTGAAAATTAATTTTACATAAGTCAAATAAATCTTAAGCATCTCTAATTTCATTATCTTATCATCCAATTATCTTAAATTAACAAATCCCTAAAATCATGTATTTGAAAAATCTTTTATTATACTCAAAGTGTACCAAATAAAATTTAATTCTTCTTCACTACTAATTAAAATTAAATTTATTCCTCTCAATATATTTTATCACCTATGTTAAATATACTCACACTAATTATATTTGCTTTATCTTATTCTTAGTTCTTTTAACATTATTTTATTGTAAGTTATTTAATTATCCTTTCTTATATTTACCTCTGTTAATTATTTTATAACTAAGATTTAAATGTATAACATTTATTATAACCATTCCAATTTTATTTATAAAATCTTTTTATATTGTATATTATCCAATTACATATTCAACTTCTGAAAATTTAGGTAAGTTATATTAGAATGAAATTGTGTATTATACAAATAAACTTTCCAATTCAATTATTTCAAACTTGAATATTTATCCAAATCTTGAAATTATGCTTAAAATTATCCTTCCAGATAAAATTTAGGAACTAAATTTCCAATAAATTCCAAACTATATAGAGATAACTAAATGCACATATACTATATATACAAATATCCATTCAAATTTAAATCATATATCAGCATATGTTATAAATCCAGTCTTATTTTAGAAATTCAAATCAATTAAATTCCCCAAAAAAAAACTGTAGCAAGACTACAAAATGGTATCTTCACTTGAAACTCGAAAATGAATGTCGATGATGCTGCAGTCATCACCGAAGTTATTTTCCAGCGACAAAGATAAGAATACTAATTTTAAAATTTTAAATTCTTTGGAAACAAATTTCTATTCGAAAATACATTAAATAGTACATTCTTTAAAACTTTAAACACAAGGTTTGGAACCATTGGAAATTAAATTCCCAAATTCTTGTTTAAATTCATTTTAAATTTCCAAATAAATTTATAACCATGTTCATTGTTCACTTATTTATAAATGAAACAAGAGATAATAATATATAAAACCAAATATTATTTCCTAACAACCATTCAACAAAATTCAGAAAAGATTTATAATATAGTTACAAAATTTATTTCATTACTAAATTTGAAAAAACAACATATTGTGTCAGTTTGTTCTGTTCAAGTGTTTTGGAAATCTTATCGATAGCGTTGATCAAACGAATCGATCAGAAACCCAAATCAACATCAACAACTCGAAAACACAATATATTAAACATTTTAAATATTAGTTTAAAATTACACTTCAAGAATGATTTGAAGATAAGTTGGAAAAAAAGGTGAGATAATTAAATAACAGAATAGAAAGATGGATAAGCTTATATAAATCACGGGTGCAACAACCCTGTATTTTGTAATTATTTTATTGTATATTTTAATTATTTTTAATGTAAGATTTTGATATAAAAACTTATTTTACTTATTTGAAATGATTAAATTTATTATTTAAATATAATCTTGAATTTTTTTTGAGTTATAATTCGAAACTTGTGTAAGTTGAATATTTGCCTGAAATGCTGATTTTGGTCAAAATAGTCAAACTCTGACTTTCAACTTAAAAATTTAAAAGTTTAAAAAATTTAATTTTTATTTTATTATGAAAGTACATAAAATTCTAAGAACACCACTTTTCGTTTCGTTGAATTTGGATGTAAATTGTGAAAGTTATAGGGTTATTTAACAATGACTATTTTAAATTGTATAAATTACTTCTTCTTTTTTATATTTTATTTTAATATGTGATCATATATTATATTATGTATATTTTGACTTTTAAGTATTTTTAAAATGATAATATAATTTTTCTAAAGTTAATTTGAATTTATTTCAATTTATAAAGCCTAGTTGGTATTTACAGCATTTTTCTTTATTTAACTTTCTATTTAATAAAAATTAAATTATTATTTTACCTTGAAAATGTTTTAAAACCATTTTTAATTCAAATTTTGTGTTATAATATATTTTTTGTGAAGTAATAAATTTTTCAAAGTCATTGGAGATTTTCTTGTAATTTTTATGTCAAGGTTGCTATTTTTAAGGAATTTCTTATTTCCTTTTTCTATTTTACTTAAAATAAATTATTTATTTTATTTTATTCTTACTTAGTTTCGGTTTTAAATAACATTTCTGAGTTTGTTTTTTTTAATAAAATTAAAAAGAAAAGGAAATGCAAAGGGTTTAAAAAGTTAAGAGATCTTAAAAGCCTGAAACGTAAAGACGTTTTATCCGTTTCCTTTTGCAATTAATACATCAATTTATCTTAGCCATTCCTTTCCTCGTCCTTTGCAGCCGACTCCCTCATATTATTCACGAATTTTCAAGCTCCAAAACCCTAAAAATCATGGCCTCCATCTTGAGAAAAAAATCTGGTAATGGCTGCATCTTTTTCTACCTTTTTCTTCTCATTTTCTATGTATTTTGCCTAGTTTTCTATGCTTTCTGGATTGGCCTCTACCACCCACCATCACCACCATACTCTCCACCATCCCCTACCACTCTTCATTGGCATCATCTCCAGCCATCATTTCAGATCCATCCATGGCCACACCTCCCTTGGTGACAAAACTCCACAAAATTGCAAATAATGTTCAAAACAATGCACTAGCCACCACTATTGCTTCACCACCTTCGTACTTCACCATGGCCACCACCTCTAGCCACGACCACCACCTTGCTACCACCACTACACTTCATCTTAGACTCTGTCCAGATCTGAAATTGACATGGCCAACACTCCATGAACCAAAACTCCACAAAAACAATGCATAAAGCCTTGAAACATTCATGATAGTCACCCTATCACTTCATATCTTCATCCACCACCTTGGCCACCACCACCTTTTCCAGACCTCCCCACACCCCTCCATCTACTGTCCAAACCTGTACAAGTATGGCCAAGCCCCACTTGACCCAAGGCCGAGCCTTGTTGTGCTCAAAAACTTCATATATGTTGCCTTGATCAATTGTATGCTTCATGTTATAACCCTACCACTCCATACTTCTTCTAGCCGTGAGTTATGGTGCCAAACCTGAGCTATATCATCATCATGGCTGAACCCAAGAACCTCCTAGGCCAAGCATTTGAATGGTTAAAGCAAGGTCAAGTAATCTATTCCTTTGTTGCTTCGTATTTTCATTGTTTCAACATTGTTTTGCGTTGAATATTTATGTGTATATTGTCTTATTTTGGTTATTGCTTACAAGACAAATATCAAGGCTCTCCATTCATTCAAATCAAAAGTCATGCTATATCATGCTTGTCGTGCTTTTGGAATCGCACTTGCGTATGTTGTTTTGGTCTTCAGCTTGAAAAAGTGAGTCTTTCTCACTCTGACATTTATACTTATAAAAAGTGAATTGATGACAAGTGTTTAGTAATATAAAATGTTTATGCAAGTTAATGATGATTATATGATATGCTATGCCATGTTATTACCATATTATTACCATGTTGAAACTGTTAATTTTCACCTGACATCTGATATATGACTGTATATTGTGATATTGACCTTGTTTATATTATTTCTGCATTTGATCACACTGCAAGTTCCCTGTTAGAATTAAATCATTACGGGCTGAAATGATAGGCCTGATTTATTTTATTTTATTTATTTTAACTTGGGATTGCGGGTTTGAAATGATAATACCCGGATTTTCTTTGTAAATTACGGGTTGAAATGATATATTACCTGTATCACTTTACCTAGCGTAGAAAATTTTATACAGGCCCGTAGTTAAAATATGCTTTTCTAAAAATTTTAAAATACTTTAGAAATTTAATTATTATAATATTTTGATTTGAAATTTAATAAAAATAGGATTTTTGTAAAATATTATTGAATTTCTGAATAATTGTAAGTGAAATGAATTAATGAAAAAGTTAGAAATTTTGAACGTAAGTTATTTTGGAAATTTTGATTTGATTTTAATTGGAAATTTAATTGAGTACGAAATTATGAAAAATTTATGACAATTTGAATTTAAATGAATTTAAAATGATTTTTATCATATTTATGATTTTTAATAAAGTTGAAATGTGAAATGAATAAATATTTTAAGTTGAAACTTTGAAATATAACTAGAATTGGAAATTTATGAAATTGACGTAAAAGAGAACTTTTAGTTAAGCAAAAAAAAAAAAAAACTAAGTTATATTTGAGAATTTGAACTTAAGTGTTAAGTTGAAATTTAATGTAATGGATTTTAAAATTGAACGTTGCATTTTAATAAGTGGATTATTATTAAATCTTGATTTTTGAATGGAAATTTAACTTTATAAAATCATGAACTTGAGGAAAATTAAATGTGTTTATAAATGTGAAAATGTATGATTTTATAAGTTAAAAATGTTTTTAATAAAAATATAATTGGTTGAGAAATTTTATTGAATATTTGAAGTTAATTGACTGTATTTTTGAAATGCTATTAATTACAATGTAAATGATATTACAGCATTTGTAAACGCTGTAGTTGATGATAATGTACTAAAAAGCTAAAGTAAATTAAAGCTATTATAGCAATTTTTGTAAGTGCTATAATCTTTGAATTTAACTAAGTTATTCGAAATTTAAGTAAACCTATTATAACATTTTAAAATGCTGTCCTTTGTTAAATTGAACTGTTTTGAATGAACTTTCCGTATAGTTTTCTAAATGATGCGAAAAGTGAATTTTCACTGTTTTGATAAACTTAAGTGAATAAATGAACTTTGGAAGTCAAAAATTTTGGAAATTTAATAATTTAATTATTAAACATAATAACGTCATATTAATGATTAAAAATGATTTTTGGAATATATACTGTTTTCAAATATGGATTAAAATGATATTTTAAATTGAATAAAATGAATAATGATTTGAAATGAATGTGGTTTCGAAAGGATATGATATTTTGATATATTAAATGATTGAAATGTGGTTTTGAAAGATATGATATTTTGATATTAAAATGATTTGAAAAGAAGATCCGAAAGATATGATATTTTGGAATGATTTAATCTCTATTTTGATAAAGATTTGGGTTGAAATAATATTTTATTTTGAAGTATAAATATTGTTTTAAAAAGTCATAACTATGGGTTATAATAACGATTGGTTGTTAAAAAGACCGGGATCGGATATTGTCTTATAGCCGGCCAATACCGAAAACCACTTTAACAACTGTGTACGTGGTGGAGATTCCAGAATGAAGTAGGATGGTGGCGACGTTCTCGAGGTATATATTACGTGGACCCAACTCCCGTCAGTTGGCATATATGACTAAGACAGGAGCTATACCGGACTACACAAAGGGTCGCACCCTTTCATCAAGCATGCTCCATCGGAAACCATTCTATTACTGTTGTGATTCGATTCGGTGGCGCCACTTTGATTCGGGGGTATTCTTCGAGGTTGCGGAAGCTGCTGGCTTGCCGTCACCACCGGTCCGGGAGTGCAAACGATGTACCCACCCTGGCATTGCCTCGCGTGCCGTGTCATATCCTTATATCGAGTCCACTACGATTTTGGTTTTAAAGATCCGACCGCGTTAAGGTTCACCATCCCCTTAACGCTATTTTCTATATGATTATACTTTACTGATTAGACACTATCGTATATAGCGTATATTACTACATAGTAAATAGTTTAACGGATCCTTAGAGAATGGGCGGTCCCAAGCATCCTTTAAGTTACTGATGCATTTTATTACCGTTCACTTGAGTTGATTTACAGCTTATAAGTATTTATGTCCTGACTCGAGGGTTTTGTGTTTTGCTTTACGCTCGGGTCAGATTGATTGAGTTAGCATTCAAGATTCACCTTCGGCATTGGAGCTTTCCGTGAAGATCCAGCCATCTATTTTGTTTCAGTATCCAGTGGTTCAGCGATGTATCTGATTTGTACCTAATGTATCCTGTTACTCTTCTGTTGTATCTTATTTAACTCTGATGTATCTCATATTTATATAGTAGCTTCATGAACTACTATCTCTTTTTCTTCCGCTGCATTTTTATATACTCTGTGTCTGTGATCTGTGATTTCTATTTACTGTATATTCTGAGGTTTGCCAAAATTTTATTTACAACATGGTATTTTGAGCAATTCAATTCCAGCATGAGTGTCTGCCTATGCACTTATAATGGATGCGAATGCTTGAAAATACGGAGTTGTTACAGTTGGTATTAGAGCTTTGGTAGCTCTAGGCAAAACTCAGCATATGGAGTGAATGTATTTACAGAATCACTTTCATTCGAGTTTGAATCTCTCCCTTTTGACTCGATTCCTTTGAATTTTGGAACATTCCCTACGGTTCCAAAATCCATACGTATCCCTCACTATTCATCTTCTTTTGACTTTGGAGCATTCCATAACTCCGCTTCGAATGATCTTTTTAGTGAGACAGCAGTCACGCCAATTTCAAATTGAATTGGAAAAAGGGGGAAAACTCCTTTGCAGTTAGCATCGATTCACCAGAGATTCTTATCTATCCTTGGTTTAGATGCTAATATCTTTTGTTATTTCAAACTCTAACTCTTAAGATCGAATGTAGATTTACCCTAGAAAAATCAACATTGATCTTATTCTTTGAGTCACGGTTGACCCGGTTAAGGTTGGCCGCGATTTGTATATGCTTATCCATCTTCCTATTCTATTATTTAATCATGTCATCCTTGTTTCCAACTTATTTTTAATCATTATCTCCTTTGATTTGTGATAATCAAAAATTTGAATCTCTATCCTTCTTTGAAAATTTATTCATGTATAGTGTATTTGTAAACTAGTATTTAAAATTAAAATGTTTTATATATTGTGTTGTTTGAGTTGTTGATGTTGAGTTGGGTTTCTGATCGATACGTCTGATCAGCGCTATCGATAAGATTTCCAAAACACTTTGACAGAACAAACGGACACAATATATCTTAAAAAAAAAATTGGTTAATGAAATAAATTTTGATATATAAGTAAATTTATGAAACTTAATAAACTGATTTAAATTGATTATTTGAAGTGATAATACTTAATTTATCATTTATTGTTCTATAAATGAATTTATAAATAGTTGTTTATAAATTGATTTGAGAACTGAAATGAATTTGGAACAAGAAATTTGAGAATTTAATTTCTAATGGTTTCAAACCTTTTGTTCAAAAAGTTTTAAAAGGGATATATTATTTAAAGTATTTTCAAATAGAAATTTATTTCCAAAGAATTTTAAAGTTTAAAATTAGTGCTCTTCTCATTGTCGCTGGGAAATAACTTCGTGATGATCGCGACATCATCGACGTTCATTTTCGAGTTTCGAAGTGAAGAGACTGTTCTGTAGTCTTGCTACAGTTTTGTTTCGGGGGAATTTAATTGATTTGAATTTCTACAATATGACTTGATTTATAATATATATAGATATATGATTGAAATTTGATTTGACATATTATATATATATTATTACTTATCTCTAAATGGTTTGGAGAAATCAGAAATACAATTCTTAAATTTGATTTTAAATAATAATTTCAATTATAAAAAGAGAATCAAAAATTTGGATAAATGATTAAAACTTGAGAGAATTGAATTGGAAAGTTTTATTTGTGTAATATAATTGCATTCAAATATAACTTAACTTAATTTCAGAAGTTAACAATGTAATTGGATAATATACAGAATAAAAAGATTTTATAAATGAAATTTGAGTGGTTATAATAAATGTTATACACTTAAATTTTAATTATAAAATGATTAATAGAGATAAATAAAATAAAAAGGGGTAATTGAATGAATTACAATAAAATGATGTTAAAAGAACTAAGATTAAAAGAAAGTTGTTATAATAAGTGTAAGTATGTTTAACATAAGTGATAAATATATTGAGAGGAATAAATCTAATCTTTACTTGGAATAAAGAAGAATAAAATTTATTAAGTACATTGTGAGTGTAATAAATGATTACTTTTCCAAATCCATGGTTTTAAAAATGGTTAATTTTAGATGATTGGATAATAAGATAATGAAATTTGAGATAGTTAAGATTTATTTAACTTGTGTAAAGATTTATTCTCTGTTTAAGTTGAAATTTCCATGCTTTCAAATTCATTTCCTTATTTTGTTTTTCAAACTATCTTTTGGTTGTCCTTATCATCCTTATCTTGCTATAGACCGGTATAGGCATCTTTCTATAATCTTTCTGTTTAGAAATCTTTCTATAATCTTTGATAGACCTTTGGTAATCATTTCGAATCCATCTTTTTCGTGCTTGTGTTCTTGATTCTGGAGGATCTTGGAAAGATCATCTCCACCTTGTTAAACTTACCTATAACAATAGTTATCAGGTATAATTTCAATCTTCTTGTCATCTTATCTTAATCCAATTTCACTCTATCTTTTCTGTGCCCTTCCATACCTCATTCCTTTTCGGGGACGAAAAGTTTTGAGTGGGGGAGAGTGTAACAACCCTGTATTTTGTAATTATTTTATTGTATATTTTAATTATTTTTAATGTAAGATTTTGATATAAAAACTTATTTTACTTATTTGAAATGATTAAATTTATTATTTAAATATAATCTTGATTTTTTTTGAGTTATAATTCCAAACTTGTGTAAGTTGAATATTTGCCTTAAATGCTGATTTTGGTCAAAATAGTCAAACTGTGACTTTCAACTTAAAATTTTTAAAGTTTAAAAAATTTAATTTTTCTTTTATTATGAAAGTACATAAAATTCTAAGAACACCACTTTTCGTTTCGTTGAATTTGGATGTAAATTGTGAAAGTTATACCCTTTACAATATTGTGCGTATGTAGGGTTATTTAACAATGACTATTTTAAATTGTATAAATTACTTCTTCTTTTTTATATTTTATTTTAATATGTGATCATATGTTATATTATGTATATTTTGACTTTTAATTATTTTTAAAATGATAATATAATTTTTCTAAAGTTTATTTGAATTTATTTCAATTTATAAAGCCTAGTTGGTATTTACTGCATTTTTCTTTATTTAACTTTCTATTTAATAAAAATTAAATTATTATTTTACCTTGAAAATGTTTTAAAACCATTTTTAATTCAAATTTTGTGTTATAATATTTTTTTTGTGAAGTATAAATTTTACAAAGTCATTGGAGATTTTCTTGTAATTTTTATGTCAAGGTTGCTATTTTTAAGTAATTTCTTATTTCCTTTTTCTATTTTACTTAAAATAAATTATTTATTTTATTTTATTCTTACTTAGTTTCGGTTTTAAATAAAATTTCTGAGTTTATTTTGTTTTTATAAAATTAAAAAGAAAAGGAAATGCAAAGGGTTTAAAAAGTTAAGAGATCTTAAAAGCCTGAAACGTAAAGATGTTTTATCCGTTTCCTTTTGCAATTAATACATCAATTTATCTTAGCCATTCCTTTCCTCATCCTTTGCAGCCGACTCCCTCATATTATTCACGAATTTTCAAGCTCCAAAACCCTAAAAATCATGGCCTCCATCTTGAGAAAAAAATCTGGTAATGGCTACATCTTTTTCTACCTTTTTCTTCTCATTTTCTATGTATTTTGCCTAGTTTTCTATGCTTTCTGGATTGGCCTCTACCACCCACCATCACCACCATACTCTCCACCAACCCCTACCACTCTTCCTTGGCATCATCTCCAGCCATCATTTCAGATCCATCCATGGCTACACCTCCCTTGGTGACAAAACTCCACAAAATTGCAAATAATGTCCAAAACAATGCACTAGCCACCACTATTACTTCACCACCTTCATACTTCACCATGGCCACCACCTCTAGCCACGACCACCACCTTGCTACCACCACTACACTTCATCTTAGACTCTGTCCAGATCTGAAATTGACATGGCCAAGACTCCATGAACCAAAACTTCACAAAAACAATGCATAAAGCCTTGAAACATTCATGATAGTCACCCTATCACTTCATATCTTCATCCACCACCTTGGCCACCACCATAGGCCGCCACCACCACCTTTTCCAGACCTCTCCACACCCCTCCATCTACTGTCCAAACCTGTACAAGTATGGCCAAGCCCCACTTGACCCAAGGCCGAGCCTTGTTGTGCTCAAAAACTTCATATATGTTGCCTTGATCAATTGTATGCTTCATGTTATAACCCTACCACTCCATACTCCTTCTAGCCGTGAGTTATGGTGCCAAACCTGAGCTATATCATCATCATGGCTGAACCCAAGAACCTCCTAGGCCAAACATTTGAATGGTTAAAGCAAGGTCAAGTAATCTATTCCTTTGTTGCTTCGTATTTTCATTGTTTCAACATTGTTTTGCGTTGAATATTTATGTGTATATTGTCTTGTTTTGGTTATTGTTTACAAGACAAATATCAAGGCTCTCCATTCATTCAAATCAAAAGTCATGCTATATTGTGCTTGTCGTGCTTTTGGAATCGCACTTGTGTTCGTTGTTTTGGTCTTCAGCTTGAAAAAGTGAGTCTTTCTCACTCTGACATTTATACTTATGAAAAGTGAATTGATGACAAGTGTTTAGTAATATAAAATGTTTATGCAAGTTAATGATGATCATATGATATGCTATGCCATGTTATTACCATATTATTACCATGTTAAAACTGTTAATTTTCACCTGACATCTGATTTATGACTGTATATTGTGATATTGACCTTGTTTATATTATTTTTGCATTTGATCACACTGCAAGTTCCCTGTTAGAATAAAATCATTACGGGCTGAAATGATAGGCCTGATTTATTTTATTTAATTTATTTTAACTTGGGATTGCGGGTTTGAAATGATAAAACACGGATTTTCTCTGTAAATTACGGGTTGAAATGATATATTACCCGTATCACTTTACCTAGCGTAAAAAATTTTATACAGGCCCGTAGTTAAAATATGCTTTTCTAAAAATTTTAAAATATTTTAGAAATTTAATTATTATAATATTTTGATTTGAAATTTAATAAAAATAAGATTTTTGTAAAATATTATTGATTTTCTGAATAATTGTAAGTGAAATGAATTAATGAAAAAGTTGGAAATTTTGAACGTAAGTTATTTTGGAAATTTTGATTTAATTTTAATTGGAAATTTAATTGAGTATGAAATTATGACAAATTTATGATAATTTGAATTTAAATGAATTTAAAATGATTTTTATCATATTTATGATTTTTAATAAAGTTGAAATGTGAAATGAATAAATATTTTAAGTTGAAACTTTAAAATATAACTAGAATTGGAAATTTATGAAATTGACGTAAAAGTGAACTTTTAGTTAAGCAAATAAAAATAAAACTAAGTTATATTTGAGAATTTGAACTTAAGTGTTAAGTTGAAATTTAATGTAATGGATTTTAAAATTGAACATTGCATTTTAATAAGTGGATTATTATTAAATCTTGATTTTTGAATGGAAATTTAACTTTATAAAATCATGAACTTGAGGAAAATTAAATGATGTTTATAAATGTGAAAATGTATGATTTTATAAGTTAAAAATGTTTTTAATAAAAATCTAATTGGTTGAGAAATTTTATTGAATATTTGAAATTAATTGACTGTATTTTTGAAATGCTATTAATTACAATGTAAATGATATTACAGCATTTGTAAACGCTGTAGTTGATGATAATGTACTAAAAAGCTAAATTGAATTAAAGCTATTATAGCAATTTTTGTAAGTGCTATAATCTTTGAATTTAACTAAGTTATTCGAAATTTAAGTAAACCTATTATAACATTTTAAAACGCTGTCCTTTGTTAAATTGAACTGTTTTGAATGAACTTTCCGTAGAGTTTTCTAAATGATGCGAAAAGTGAATTTTCACTGTTTTGATAAACTTAAGTGAATAAATGAACTTTGGAAGTCGAAAATTTTGGAAATTTAATAATTTAATTTTTAAACATAATAACTTCATATTAATGATTAAAAATGATTTTTGGAATATATACTGTTTTGAAATATGGATTAAAATGATATTTTAAATTGAATAAAATGAATAATGATTTGAAATGAATGTGGTTTCGAAAGGATATGATATTTTGATATATTAAATGATTGAAATGTGATTTTGAAAGATATGATATTTTGATATTAAAATGATTTGAAAAGAAGATCCGAAAGATATGATATTTTGGAATGATTTAATCTTTATTTTGATAAAGATTTGGGTTGAAATAATATTTTATTTTGAAGTATAAATATTGTTTTAAAAAGTCATAACTACGGGTTATAATAACGATTGGTTGTTAAAGAGACCAGGATCGGATATTGTCTTATAGCTGGCCAATACCGAAAACCACTTTAACAACTGTGTACGCGGTGGAGATTCCAGAATGAAGTAGGATGGTGGCGACGTTCTCGAGGTATATATTACGTGGACCCAACTCCCGTGAGTTGGCATATATGACTAAAACAGAAGCTATGCCGGACTACACAAAGGGTCGCACCCTTTCATCGAGCATGCTCCATCGGAAACCATTCTATTACTGTTGTGATTCGATTCGGTGGCGCCACTTTGATTCGGGGGTATTGTTCGAGGTAGGCGGAAGCTGCTGGCTTGCCGTCACCACCGGTCCGGGAGTGCAAACGGTGTATCCACCCTGGCATTGCCTCGCGTGTCGTGTCATATCCTTATATCGAGCCCACTACGATTTTGGTTTTAAAGATCCGACCGCGTTAAGGTTCACCATACCCTTAACACTATTTTCTATGATTATACTTTACTGATTAGACACTACCGTATATAGCGTATATTACTACATAGTAAATAGTTTAACGGATCCTTAGAGGATGGGCGGTCCCAAGCATCCTTTAAGTTACTGATGCATTTTGTTACTGTTCACTTGAGTTGATTTACATCTTATAAGTATTTATGTCGTGACTCGAGGGTTTTGTTTTTTGCTTTACGCTCGGTTCAGATAGATTGAGTTAGCATTCAAGATTCACCTTCGGCGTTGGAGCTTTCCTTAAAGATCCAGCCATCTATTTTGTTTCAGTATCCAGTGGTTCGGTGATGTATCTGATTTGTACCTGATGTATCCTGTTACTCTTCTGTTGTATCTTATTTAACTCCGATGTATCTCATATTTATATAGTAGCTTCATGAACTACTATCTCTTTTTCTTCCGCTGCATTTTTATATACTCTGTGTCTGTGATCTGTGATTTTTATTTACTGTATATTCTGAGGTTTGCCAAAATTTTATTTACAACACGGTATTTTGAGCAATTCAATTCCGGCATGAGTGTCTGCCTATGCACTTATAATGGATGCGAATGGTTGAAAATACCGAGTCGTTACAACGGGCAACCTTAACCGGGTCAACCGTGGCTTAAAGAATAAGACTGATGTAGATTTCTTGGGTAAATCGACATTCGATCTCAAGATGTAGAGTTCGAAATTATAAGAGATACTAGCATCTAAACCGAGGATATAGAATCTCTGGTGAATCGATGTTGTTGTAAAGGAGTTTTCCCCCTTTACAAATAAATTTGAGGTTGGCGTGACCACCGACTCATTATGAAGATCTTTTGAAGTGGAGTTATGGGATACTCTAGAAACAAAAGAAGGTAAACATTGAGGGACATGAATGGATTTTGGAACCACGGGGAATGTTCCAAAATTCAAAGGAATCGAGTCAAAAAGGAAGAGGTTTAAACTTGAATGAAAGTGATTCTATAAATACATTTACCCTATATACTGAGTTTTGCCTAGAGCTACCAAAGCTCTGATACCAACTGTAATAACCCGATATTTTCAACCATTCGCATCCGCACATGTCGGACTTGAATTGCTCAAAATACCGCATTGTAAATAAAATTTGGCAAATCTCAGAATATACAGTAAATACATAATCACATATCACAGACACGGAGTAAATAATAATGCAGCGGAAATAAAAGAGATAGTAGTTCATGAAGCTACTATATAAAAATAAGATACATCAGAGTTAAACAAGATACAACAGAAGAGTAGTAAGATACATCAGGTACAAATCAGAATACATCACTAAAATCACTGGATACAGAAAGAAAAATAGATGGCTGCATCTTCAAGAAAAGCTCCAACTCCGAAGGTGAATCTTGAATGCTAGCTCACTCAATCTGACTCGAGCGTAAAGCAAAACACAAAACACTCGAGTTAGTACATAAATACTTATGAACTGTAAATCAACTCAAGTGAACAGTAACAAAAAATGCATCAGTAACTTAAAGAATGCTTGGGATTGCCCATCCTTTAAGGATCCGTTAAACTATTTACTATGTAGTAATATTGCCTATTATAATAATGTCTACAGCAAAATAAACATACTTTTAAATAGCGTTCCGTGCTACCCATATCACCCTTCACACATAATAGTCCCAGTACTCCATCCAATATCATGCCATCTCCACTCCGCGTGACTGTCAGAGGATACCACACGGGCTACGGGAGAAAAACAAACTCGTTGTAAATGCTCAGTATGGTAGGTGACATGGCACACAAGGCAATGTTAGGGTAGATATACCAATTACGCACACGGGCTGGTGGTAACGCAGCAGCCACATACGCCCACCTCGGAACACACTCCCATATCAAAATCGAAGGATGGCCATCTAATCAATCACCAGTAAGAGTATAGTATCGAAGGAATGTGTCTGATTGGAGGAATGACCTCACTTGGCCCGAGATCGCTCCTGTTTTAGCCACCTTATGCCAACTCACGGGAGTTAGGACCACGTAATATACCTCAAGAACGTCGCCACTATCCTACTTCATTCTGGAATCTCCACCGCGTACACGGTTGTTAAAGTGGTTTTCGGAGTTGGCAGAGAGTATGACAACTTCCGATCCCGGTCTCTTTAACAACCAAACGTTATTATAACGTCGTGGTCATTTCAAAATAGTTTATATTTTAAAAAGATCAAATCATTTCATTTAAAATTATATTTCTTTCAAAATAGTTTATACTTCGAAACCAAAATCATTTTTATTTCAAAACTATTTATTCAATCAAAATTATTTATACTTCAAAACCAAAAACATTTCAAACATATATTCATTTCAAAATCATAATATTTTCAAAGTACAACTCCTTCGAAACCGAAAATACTTGAAACAATTACACTTTGAAAATCATAACATTTCAAAATCATACATTCGAAATCATGGGATATTCATTTAATTCTTTACATTTTACAATTCATTCAATTAATCCTAAATTTTCAATTTCTAACTTAATTCAATTCAAACCATCAGTTTCAATTAAATTTCCCAATAACCATTTCAAATCATATCAATTTCAAATATAGATTTGATCCACAAATTAAACTATTCAATTTTTAATATATTTCAAAGCTTTAATATCCCGCATTTCAAAAACTAAATTTTATAATTTCATATATCTCAAATCTAGTTTCATTATTACTTAGTTTTGAAATATTCATTTCATAAATCCAATATTATTTAAATAAACTCAATTTACAATTAAACTAAATATCCTTTCATACCAATATAAACTTCAAATATTCATTTATCAAAAGTACATATCATTCCAATTCATATTCTTTATCAAAATAAAGATCAAATCATTTCCAAACCTTATTATCAAATCATTATTTGAATTCAAATTCAAATACTCAAATTTAAATATCATTTTTAAATCAAATAAGTCATTCATTTGTTATTTCAAGTATTATTACAAAATACATTAAAAATTCCATTCAAAAATTCATTTATCTCATTACATTTCATTTCATTTAACACATAACCAAGTAAACCCTATTTAAATTCAAATTCAAATTTAAATTCCTTAAAAATTAAAATTTAAATACTAAAATATATTCAAAACTTCTTAAATTTCACAATTAATCAATTTCCAAAAGTTAAATCATTTAACACTTTAAAATATAACTCAAACAGTGTTAAAATCTATAACATTTCAAACATTGTCAAATTATAGCAACGACAACATTTATAAAGTGCTATCGTAGCTTATAGCTTCCAAAAATAGTTTATTTCAAGAATAACGGCATTTATAAAATGTCGTAATAGATATTTAGTTATTTCAAATATTGTTAGATTCCAAACAATAGCATTTAAAAATGCTGTCAAAAGACTACAACAATTTGAAAATGCTATAAAATTCCAGATTTCATTTTAGCTTTTCAAAAATAATAATAAAACTCCAAATTTTTATCATAACTTAAAAATCATATTTCTTGACTTCAAAATTTCACATTTAAAATCATTTTAACATATGATTTAACACAACAAAATTTTTAGATCAAATATTCAATTTAAAAACTTCATTCATTTATTAAGTCAAAATTCACTGTTTATTAACTTATAAATTAAATAAAAATTAAAATTTTACTTCAAATATAATTTTAAAACTTTAAATTTAATTTCCATTATTTATTTACATTTTAAAATAAAATTTAAAGTCTAAAATCTCAATTACTTCAAATTTACGTACTCAAATTCACAATTACAAGACTTAATATTTAATTTTCTTAAAACCATGAAATATATAATTTTAAATCAAAATTTCATACTTTTAAAAATACATATTTTAATAAAATCATTTAAAAATATACCACGGGGTCTGTATATAATTTTCTAACCTAGGTCAAGTGATACGATATATATCATTTCTATCCGCAGTTTACAAAGAAAACGCGGGTTCTATCATTTCAAACCCGCAATCCCAAGTCAAATAAAATACAATAAAAATCGCTCAGGCCTATCATTTCAGCCCATAACGATTTTTTTCCTATTCTAAAGTCCGTTCGAGTATGTATCATTTCAACCCATAGTGATTCTATTCTAACAGGGAACTTGCAGTGCGATCATATGCATAAACAATATAAACAATGTCAATGTCGCAATATATCAAATGTCAGGTGATAACTAACAGTTTTAACATGGTAATAACATGGCATAGCATATCATATGATCATCATTAACTTTCGTAAACATTTTATATTACTATACACTTGCCATCAATTTATTATTTCATAAGTAAATATGTCAGAGTGAGAAAGACTCACCTTTTACGAAGCTAGAGACAAACAACACACACAAGAGCGATTCCAAAGGCACGACAAGAACGATTTGATTTGAATTGACGGAGACCCTTGTAAATAACACAAAATATAACACAAATATAGATATCGAAATACAAATATAATCAACAACTTTAGTTTGTAGTACCGTTGCAAAACAAGAGAGATGACCAAACCTTAGAAGCAAAAGACTTGCACACGACAACATAAGCTTGTCACATGATCAAATGGGCTTGGTCTCACCACACTAGGCTCTGGTTTGGGTCAGGTGTGGCAACCATAAAGGTCAGGTTACAAGTGGATGAAGGTGGTGGAAGAGTTACAACATGAAGCATACATGGGTTCAAGGAAAATATGTGAAGTTTTTGGTGCATTTTGACTCGGCTATGACCACATATAGGCTCGGCCATAGGGTCTTCATGTCAGGTCAGATCTGGACAGTAGTGAAAGGTGCAGCCAGAGGTGAAGTAGATGATGGTGGCGGTGGCTAAGGGGTGGCCAAAGGAAACTATGAAGGCAATAGTACGTATAGGCTTGGCTAGCATTGTTTTGGTGAAGTGCTTTGCAAATTTGAGGTGGTGGCTTCATCTAATGGTCATGGCCAGAGGTGGTGGTCAGATGAGAAGGGGTTGGTGCTACTGTAGATGGTGGAGTGGATGGTGGTCAGCAAGGAGAGAGGTGAGGCCAAGCAAACATGAAGAAGAGGAAGGCTAAATCAGTGAAGAAGAGGGAAAAATGTGAAAAGAAAAGCCATTGTTTTTATATTTTTTTCTCGTTTGAAGCTTTGGAGCCGTGAGTTTGTGATGTGAAGAAACAACTTCACGTGAATGGAAGAGGAATTCATGGCAATAACAAAAGAAAGTGGTCGGCCAATCAAAAATGAAGAGGTAATTGGAAAATGAAAGGACAAGAATACAAAGAGACTAAGCATACAAAGGGTTTCAAACTCTTCATATATCCAATATTTCTTTTTAAATTTTTATATAATTGAAATATAATATAAATTCAGATAAAATACGAAATATAATAAATAAAAAAATATAAATAAATAAATATTAATTCTATATGATTAAATTAAGAAAATAGCATAGAAAATGAAAACTAGTCTAGAAAATTTGAAAATAAATGGAATAAACTTTGAAATTTTTTTATGTACATGAAAAATATTTATAAATAAAGATAAAAACATAAAAATAAAATGTATACATAAAAATGAATAAATAAATTTTAATTAAATATAATTTAAATGAAGAAAATAGCAGAAAAATGGAAACTAACCTTTAAAAATAGAAAATAAATTCAATGAGCTTTGGAAAAATTCAAACATCACTTTAAAAATATTTAAAAGGTAAAAATATATGTAACATAACATATAATACAATTTAGAATAATATATGACAATTAAAAAGATTAGTTATATAATTTAAAATAAAAAATAGTGTTAAATAAAACAATTTACACCCAATTTTGTAAAAAGCATAACTTTCACAATATTATTCGGATTTCAACGAGACGAAAAGCAGTGTTCTTGAAATTTTATTCACTTTCATAATAAAAGATAAAATTCAAATTTTCAAAATTTTAAATTTTAAATTTAAAAGTAAAAGTTTGACCAGATTGACCAAAATTGACATTTTCTGGAAATATTCAATTTATGCATGTTTGAAATTCTAATCCACATCAAAATCAACATTTATATTTCAATTAACAAAATATATTCATTTTAATAAATAAAATAAAGTTTCTAAATTAGGAATTTAAATTAAAATAATTAAAATATACAATTACAAAAATCAGAAAATATAGGGTTGTTACACTCCGATGAACACATTCCCAAAAATCGAAGGGCGCCCAAACAATCGCAAGTAATAGTACGATATCGAAGAAATGCGTCTGCTACGAGGTACGACCTCACTGGCCCGAGACTGCTCCTCTTTCAGCCACCTTATGCCAACTCACGGGAGTTGGGTCCATGTAATATACCACAAGAACGCCGCCACCATCCTACTTCATTCTGGAATCTCCACCACGTACACGGTTGTCAAAGTGATTTTCGGTATCGACAGAGAGTATGCCCATATCCGATCCTAGTCTCTTTGCCAACTAATCGTTATTATAACCCGTGGTTATAACTTTAAAATACTATTTTGTACTTCAAATAAAATATCATTTCAATCCAAATCTTTATCAAAATAAAGATTAAATCATTTCCAAACCATTTTAATATATCAACATATCATATCTTTCAAATTCAATTATTTATCAAAATAAATATCAAGTCATTCCTAACCATTTCAATATATTAAATTAGCATATCCTTTCAAATCATTTTAATACATAAATATCATATCTTTCAGAACTTCAATTTCAAATCATTTTAATATCAAAATATCATATCTTTCAGAACTTCATTTTCAAATCATTTTAATATCAAAATATCATATCTTTCAAAACTTTATTTTCAAATCATTTTAATATAAAAATATCATATCTTTCAAAACTTCATTTCAAATCATTTTAATATCAAAATGTCATATCTTTCAAAACTTCGTTTTCAAATCATTTTAATATCAAAATATTATATCTTTCAAAACTTCATTTTCAAATCATTTTAATACCAAAATATATTATCTTTCAAAACTTCACTTTCAAATTATTTTAATATCAAAATATCACATCTTTCAAAACTTCATTTCAAATCATTTTAGTATCAAAATATCATATCATTCAAAACTTCATTTTCAAATCATTTTAATATCAAAATATCATATCTTTCAATACATCATTTTTAAATCATTTTAATATCAAAATATAATATCTTTCAAAACTTCATTTTCAAATCATTTTAATATCAAAATGTCATACCTTTTAAAACTTCATTTTTAAATCATTTAAAGATCAAAATATCATATCTTTCAAAACTTCATTTTTAAATCATTTAAATATCAAAATATCATATCTTTCAAACCTTTATTTCAAATCATTCTTATAAGTTCAAATCCAAATATTCAACTATAAATACCTTCTAAATTCAAGATAACATTCACTTATTATCCTTTCAAATCACCTTTTAAAATGATTTATATTCCATCAAATTAATTCATTTAAACCATTTAAAAGTGGAGTTATTATACTTTCAAATTAAGTATTCAATTTCCAAAAATAATAAACTTCAATTTAAACCATTAAGCATTATAAAATCATATTTGAACATTCAAAAATGTTTATTAACATACCTTTAACATATGATTTTTATAAAATAAATTTCTTATAAATAAATCAAATTTTCAATAAATTTACGTAAAAATTCTAGTGTACAATTTCCTTTCCTTCACATATGCAATTATTAACACTTACATTTTTAAATTTCCATTTCACAAATTAAACTAAATTTCCAATTGAATTCATTTAACTAAATTAAACCAAATTTCACATTTCCAAGTCAAGTTGTATTTTAAAATTACACATTTAAGCATTCATTTATTTAACCATTTAAATTCATAGTAAAATCAATAATACTTTAATAAATCACTTAAATTCAAATTTAAATCAAATTATCGTATTTACCATTTTCCAAATTAAATTAAATTTCCATTTTTTTTAAATAACTTAAATATCATTTTTAACCAAAACTCCAAATTTCCAAACTTAAGTTATATTTCCAAAATTCAACTGAACCATTTATTTATTTAACATTTCCACTTATATAAAAATCATAAATCCTTAATTTAAAACACTTTAAAATCTATTTAAATCAAATTATCATAAATTTACATTTTAAATCACTTAAAATTGTATTTATATACTTAAATGTCATTTTAAAAGCCAAAGTCCAAATTTCTAGATTTAAGTTATATTTCAAAAATCTAGTTTAATCAATTAATTATTCAACATTTTTAATTTATAGAAAAATCAAAATTTCTTATTTAAACATTAAAAATTCAATTTGAATCAAATTTTCATAAATTTACACTTTTAAGAATACTTAAAAATATTCAAAATACTTTATAAAATACCCATGGGCCTGTATATAGTTTTCTAACATAGGTCAGGTGATACAGATATATATCATTCCAATCCGCAGTTCAAAAGGAAAAATTCGGGTTATATCATTTCAAACCCGCAATCCAAAGTTAAAATAAATAAATAAAAATCATTTAGGCCTATCATTTCAGCCCATAACGATTTTTCCCTATTCTAAAGTCCGTTCGGATATGTAGCATTTCAACCCATAGTGTAACGTCCCGTAAAATTCGATGATTTTAAAAGAGTTAATTCAATAGGATTTCTAATTTAATTTAGAAAGAAATAAAAGTCTTAAAGTTTATATTGGAGCGAATGTAGAAATTTGATGAAGCAACTGTAATTAAATGTTAACAATTTAATATTTATATGGCAATAAATTAAATTGAGAGGTATTTAAGAATTTAACCCCATAAGTTGATGTAAATGTATTAAACTTGAAATTTTAAAAGATATGATATTTATAACTGGATTTTTTCCAAGATTACAATTAAATTAACTTTAATGTTACACTAATAAGATCTAGATAATAACTTAAATTTAAGAATGTGACAAAGTGAACAGAAATGTTAATTTTATTTCATAAGTTAACAATTGATGTAATAAAAAGAATGAAACCAAGATAAAATAATTAATTGGGATTTTAATTTTTATTAATATGTAAAACTGAAAAAAAAATTCAATATAAATTGAAATATAGTAATTAATATAAATAAAATACTAAAATTGGATAGTATTAATGTAGTGAAAGACAAACAAATATTAACTATGTTATTTGTGTAATTAATGGATTGGAATACAAAAGACTAATTGTAATAAGGGATATAATTGAGGAATATAAGTGGTAGAATAATAAAAATTTATGATTTTATTTTTGTTAACATATGTTAAGAGATATGTTTATGATCTTAATTTGAACTTCTACTAATAACATGTATTACGATAAGATAAAAAAAATGATAACATACGTCAGGTGTATTTAATGACATTGTTTGAATGTAATTAATAACGGTGATTATAATAATAAATGTTAATCATGATTAAATTATGTGAATGTTATTATTAATTATTTGAATGCAAGTATAAAAGGTTATGCAAATATCAATATTCAATATCGGCACACCTTTGAAACAAGGTTTTAAATAAATAACTACATTGATGTTTTATTTTTTTTGGGAACCTTATGTACTATGAATGCATGCTAAGATCGGCCAACACATGGAGAAAATGGAAATGTTAATAGAATTAAATAAGAAAGTTAAATATGAAGAATAGAAAAGGATTCTTTTACCCTACTAAAAAAAATCTCCTCATTTTACTTTCCCTTTTTATAAAATCCTTCCTCCTCCTCTCCAAAAAAAAGGGCTGCCATCATCTTCATTTAAACAAAATAAAACCAATAATAATTTAATGTCAAACATCAAATTAAATAAAAATAAAGGTGATTCATCCAGCTCTTGCAAGGGTTGGGTGTGGGTCTTGACGATCTGAGGAGAAATTACAAATCAAGGAGTGAATTTTGGCTAGATCTAAGAGGTGTCTTCTATTTTAAAATGTTATATTAAGTATAATGTTATTATCATAGTTTGTATGTATATGCTATTTCCTTATTTGTTTTGAAATCGTTATGTCATTTGAATTATTTGTTGAATGAATTAATTTGATAAATAAAAACAATTTTTTTGTATATATATTAAAATAATGTTTTAATTATAGATCCATGTTTTAAACTCTTAAACCAAATTGCAATTTTTTAGATCTAAAAGTTTATATACATATAATTTGCATTTGTGTTGAAAAAGAAATATTGTATACACATATTGTCACTTTATCTTGAATTGATAATATCATGAAATTTGAATACTTTGTTGAATAAATTATTTGTTCGTAATCTAATAAATTATAATAGAAGTTTACATATTCTTAACAATTTTTTGATGATAAATCTAAGATTTGATTTTGATTACAACAATATTTAAATTTGTTACCTAATTTATTATCTCAAATGTCCTTATTTAAGGATCTTAAAGGTTTGTTACTATATTGCTTAATTCGCCATGTTCCACTTTTGTTTTGTTAAAAAAATAAATAAATTTCATTAAGGTAAAAAGGTTTAATTTATATGTACATATGTATTTTTGACTTCAAGTATACATAAGTTTACAAATGCATTAGACAATTTAATGTGGGATGGAAGCATGCTTTGAATTAATTAATAAGCTTTGGTTTAATCTTTATACGCACATGTATCTGTGTTTGTGTGCATGTGTATACATATAAACATTTAATATTCTAATTTCAAATTGATAAAGCATGATTTAATTTTTATTATTATTATTATTATCAAACAATTTAAAAGTGAGGTAATATTATATACATATTAATTTATTGTTTGTTGTTTATATTTTCTAGTCATAATACAACTTGCATGATAATTAAATGTCATATTAATAAAATTGGCTAAAGTGGGAAAGTGGAATTAATCAATGTCATCACCTTTTATCTCCTTCCCTATTAGATCCTTATGTGATTGAATCTACATTTATTCTTGTTTATTCCTATATATTGTCACCAATTAACCGTATTTGATATATGTTTAGCAATTTTGACACACAGTTAAAGTATGAATATATATGATGTATTCAAACTTTTTTGTGTCTAGCACTTAATTAATTTAGAATCAAACTAATAAAACGTGACATTTATTTTTGTCCCTCCACATTCATTTCCTGATTATAAATAACCTACATCTTATTTCTTCTTTTACATTTTGTTTCCCCTAACACCTCATATTCAAAAGCTCTTATTCTTGCAAATCCAAAAGCATTCTTTTATAAAAATACTTTTTTCCTTTTTCGTACACTTCTTGTCCTCATCTTAGTTGTTCTTCAATCTTTTCCTAAAGCCTCATCTTGAGAAAACGTAAGTATTAAAATTTGTTTACTTATATATATTTTTAACACGTACTAATTTTTATTTTAACAATATTTCTTGTAACATGAATATCTTTTGCATATAAACTTTGATTCACGCGCAATTTCTTCTGTTGGATTCAAATCTATATTCCAGACAACATAAAATTGATTTAGTTGATTTTGGAGATTGTTGAGTTTTGCGCTTATGTTGGATTTTTATGGGCTAAAATCAAAGGTGAGTGTTTTAACCCACTTACAACTTCTAAAATTTCTTATGTTTGTTAAATTAAATTTGGTTGTGATTATGCATTTATTTATGATTTTTTTGTATATTTTTAATCATCATCTCAGTTAATTTCATTTATTAAATTAAATCTTTATTTAATTTATTTTTGAATATAACTGCCAGTTAAATACCTGTTATATATATTATCAGTTATCTGTTGATATTGATTAATTGTTTTTGATGATGATTGTGATGGATGTATGATTTATGATGGATGAATGGATGTTGTATTTTATTTTTATAAACTGCAAGTTATTATGCATTTTTATTGATTCGGGATCGTGGTTTGAAATGATATATAACCGTAATTTTTATTTTTAATTACGGTTTGAAATGATAAACATCCGTATCACCTGACCATATGGTAGAAAATTATATACAGACACCGCGGTCTATATATATATAAAAATATGTTCAAATGATTTCTATGGTTTTTAAAGAAATATACGGATTATATAAATATTGATTTTAGATGTTATATAAACGTCAAATTTATTATTGATTTTAGCTATATATAAATAGGCTTGAATATAAAATAAGCCAAATAATAAAGTTTGATTATTTTATATAATAAGGTTTAATGTAACGATCGCGATTTTCGACTCACGAAAGTCGACATCAATACGTCCACTGTATCAACTGCCGAGCAATCGAATGCCGGAAAATCAAACCATGAGGGTTAAAAAGAAAAGGTAGAAGAAAAGATAGAAGAAGAAAAAAGAGCAGAAACAATAACAGAATCTCACAGTCGCAGCGGAACAACATATAATAGATAAATGAATAATCTTTAAATCAAAGAACGGTACATTTTATACATTACATCATCAGAGTCAATATACAACACAACGCAATAATGGACAGTTATACAAACTTGTCCTTATTGTCTGAATACACAGCGGAAAAGATAATATCATATACAAGTGGTACGTCTCGCCATCCAGCTCGCCTCCTGAGCTCCATAGCACTCCTAAATCCAGAATAACCTGTTTCTAGGTTGCCCGTGTGGAAAATTTTAGGCACCCAGAGTTAGGAAGGGAACAATAAACTCCAGGTCAGTCATGCGACTGTTGTGAGAACTAAAGAAGTTATTTATCTTTAAAACAACAACAACAAGGGAAGTTAAAAATATCCGCAATGATTTTGGAAAATGAAACTACCATAAGGCCTCCCGCCACACACATAATGCAAACGTAGAATTGGAGGAGATTTCTCCTTATGATAGTCAAAGATGCTTACTATGCAAAACAAATCATTTTTGATATTATTATTAGGGCATAGTGATGAAAACATTTCGGAAGTATAATATAAATCTTAGTCAGCATAGGTACCATTATAGTAAGCCTACTATAGCTGCCATATTAAATGGCAGGTTCTACAACTAAAACCGTACAAGGCTCGCATTGTTTCTTTGGATTTCCAACAAATGGTCAGGCTAAGGAACTTCCTACTGCCACATGGGATCGCCTCTGGCGGGACGTCCCGAGAACCTAACCAGATCTCTGCCAACACAATGCCGGGTTACCTTTGTAACTAGGTAACTACTACTCGAGTATTGCACTCCTCGGTCCTGTGGGACCTTTATCCAAGGGGCCTCTATCACAAAGAAACAACCACACAGAAAATGATGTTGGAGCAACCACATAGGTTAAGCATCAGGGCTCCATACCTGACACCACCCTTTTCCAGAAGGAAATGACATACCCTAAAGGGAGCGACCCTCAAAACCTTGCCGCATATTCCTGTTTTGACCATTTTCGGGGTGTGAGGTCTGACGAAGTCTCGTCCACAAAGCTAGGCACAAAGCCATGCTTTGATCAACAAATGATCAATAAATAATCATCACACGACAACACTCAGCATGCCACATTACCAAATTGGGAGTATATCGTTGATAACCTTCAACTACAAAACCTCTGAGCTCGTACGTCTCAGAGAAGGGTATTAAGCTAAGAGAATAAATTATCCGCCCCCAAGAGAAATGTATTTGAAAGAAATCTGCTTTATATCTCAAAATGTAATGTCAGACACGTAACCATACAAGTCTGTTCTAGGTTCGAACAGAACCGAAGGCACTTCCAAAGAAGCCCTTGCAATCCGGGTATTCAAAATCCCGATCAAATTTCCCATCACAAAGGAAATCTCCATGCCGTAGCTAACGGTGCAGAGACAATCGATAGGTCATCCTATCATTTTCACAAATACCTGGTCTTCAACACCGGTCTTCAATGCTATCCATTACGTCGTATCACTATTCGGAATGGGTAATCCGAATAACGAGCGCAATAATTTAAAAATAAGTGTAGCAATCAATTTCAACCAATTCACAACAAATAGCCAATTAAGGGTAAATATTGATAGTCGGTATTTAACTATCAATCAATATTCACAACATAACTAGATTGCAAATAATCTTCCCCAATTATTTATTTTCAAAATATCTTTACAAGATATATTTTCCACACTTCAACCAATTGAAAACAAATTTCAAATCATTTTTCACCTTTCAATCTTTGAAAACAAATTTCAAATCAATTTCCTTAAACGGAAACACTTCCAAATAGTTATTCATTTTCACTGGAAATCTGCCGAGTTTCAAATACTTTAAAAATAACTTATATTACTTATCTAAAATATATTTGGAAAACCCTTTCAAATAAAACTATTTTTCTTTAAACGCTTTGCTTAAATATTAGTTATAAAAATATTATACCAGTATTACATATAACTTAGGTCCAAACTACTTATTTTTCAAAATAAAATTAGTAGATAGAGTATAATTATTTAAATAGCTATTTTTTAAAACAATTATTGGTTAAATCTTAGAAATAATCATTTCAAAAATCAACTTAATAAATATTTACTTAAAGGATTTAAAACAAGTTAAGAAGTTAATTTCTCCAAAATATCCTTTTCAAAACCAATTCCATAATTTTATATACATATATTTCAAAACTATTCAGAAAATCTTATTCGGCTTCCCAAGGAGAATACACTTTCGTTTTCAAAATGGTTCATTCAAACCAATTAAATAAATCCTTACCGATTTATTAAATTTACGTTCCAAATCTGTGAATTTATTTCAACACTTTTAAAAATAAATCAATGTTTATTTTCAAAACAAATTCCCCTTATAAATTTCCATTGTGAATTTACATTTCGAAATATTCACTTTTATACGATTTTTCAAATCAATTTCAATTATTCACTTTCAACACCAAATCAACTTTCAAATTGATTTCTAAATGTATTGCAAATACCAAACCAATTTCTAATTTAATTTTCCAAACATTTATTTCAAACACCAAATTTATTCCCGAATTAAATTTATAAATTTATTTCCTTTGAAATAAATTCTCCTTTATCCCTTTCAAACCATTTAGAATCCGAATTTTTAAATAAATCCTTTAACTTACAAACAATATTATACTAAATCCACTTATTTAGCCTTTTCCCCATATTCTGGAATTTTATTCAATAGGATTAGAAATAAACTTTACCCTTTTAAAATCCCTTCATTTAAATTAATTCAATTCCAAAAAATAATTTTTTTTACTCGAATTTTCAAATATCCAATTTTTTTAATTTCCGGTATCTAACGATACCAAAAATATATTCGGCTAAATTTTAGCCTTCAACAATCTCAATCACAATATAACCACATACAGATTATAAATAATCAACACATAACATTGAAAAAAATTCAAATATTTTGAGGAATCCAATTGGATCCCTCCAACCTGTTTTCCTGCCTCCACAGATGTTAGCACAATGCCAATTACACTTCGAGGTGAAATATCGCGGTATATTGGATTTATAAAATATTATCCGCTATTATGCGGCGCAATAGGTTCTCATCCACTATATAATGTGGGAAATCAACTCCAAATACATATATAATACCAATTTCACATCAAGGTGAAATATCGCGGTATATGTGTTTAATAAATAACCTCCGCTTAATATACGGCGTATAGGGTCTATTTCAATACAATAGATAATAATTTATAATCTAAGCATACAATCAAGCAATTTTAAATCTAACTATTTAAAATTTAAATCGAAACAATTCGATTGTGTGAGAAATTCTCACCTTGAGTTTCCGATAACAGTTGTAGCGTTTGTTTCGAATAAAATTAAACGTGCGTTTAATTTTCCCTGAAAATATCAGTATCTCCAAATGACTCCAAACCAGTTTGCGATCAACTGCATAGTACGGTCGTGGCCCACATGTCTTTCTTCATGTAATTCTTTGATAATTTTCAATCGTAAACTGCAATCTGGAATACACAATTGATTTCCTTTGAACAGAAAACCTTCAACTAGCATATATCCATCCCTGCTTCCCTGCTTGACTTTGTCTAAGATCTTGGAAAAATAAGAATCTGATGTAAGCAAATCTGGAAGTAAATCAAAACCCATCACCTCTACTCGCATGGTTGTTAGTGAAGTATTCCTCCGACTCAATGCATCTGCGACGCGATTAGTTACTCCAAATTTATGTTTGACGACGAATGTAAATTGCTGCAAATAAGCTACCAACGATGCATGCCTAGCTGCAATTTTATTCTGCCCTTGTAAATGTTTCAACGCTTCATGGTCCATATACAAAACAAATTCTTTGTGGAACAAGTAATGTCTCCAATGTTTCACAGCCTGCACAATAGCATAAAACTCCACATCATAAGTATTGTATCTCATCAATGCTCCAGAAAGTTTTTCGCTGAAATAGGCAATTGGACGACCCTTCTGACTCAACACTCCTCCAATTCCAACTTTCGATGCTCCGTATGTAACATAATAGTAATTGAAAATATGGCAACACTAGAATAGGTGCTGAGGTTAAAAGTTCCTTGATTCGCTCAAAAGCAAATCCTGCCTCTTCCGTCCATGAAAACTTCTTTCCCTTCATGCAATCAGTAACAGGAGCCATCACACTACTAAAGTATGGTATAAATCTTCGATAAAATGAAGCTAACCCATGAAAACTTCTGACTTCTATTATAGTTTTGGGTTGTGGCCAATTTCTGATTGCGGCTACTTTACTCTGGTCCACTTGTATCCCTTTTCAGACACAACATAACCTAGAAATAAAACACTTGGCGTCATGAACACGCATTTCTTCGTCGCTGCATAGAACTGTTCTTGACGAAGAATAGTTAATACCTTGCGCAAGTGTTGAATGTTGTGATATCCTGGAAATTTGGGCAATATAAATTTAATAATCCGTGTTTTAAATTTAATTTAATTTTTGATAATTGTATAAATAAAATTGGGAATTTGATTTAATAATCATGTTTTAATAAATATTTAAGTTGAAAGATTTTATCTTTTTAAATAAATAAATTGTTTTCTGTTTATAATATATAATTGTGTATATTGTAAATTAATAAACTTTGATTTTGAATTTAGTAAATGAATTAATTTTCTAGCTCTAATCTATATTTGAGAAATTGGAAATTTGATTTAAATTTAAGAATTAACTTTTCAACACAATTCAATAAATAATGTTATGGTTCATACTATGATAAATCTTATTTGTTTTGACATTTTATTTAGTTTAAAAAAAAATATGAATCTAAAATAGATAAATATGAAAGCTAAGTTTTACTTTATATTACTTGGGATTTATATATATACATATATATATAAGAATTTACAATGCAAATTACAAATGATTTTAGTTTGTTATAATCTCTTTTACAAATTATTTAATATTGTTTAAATTGTATTTTTAAATAAAAATTATAATACTTAAGTTCTTATGAACATAAATAGATTTTGTAAGGAATAAAATTGTTGTTTTTAATTTTAATAGAGTTGTATATGCATCTATATATAACTTGATTATTAAAATTTAATTTGATAAATTAATTTAAAGTTTGAATTTAATGTTTTAAAGAATAAATACCCAAAAGTATTTGAATAGGCTTTTATTTTTAAAATTTGTTTGTTTTGTTTTTTTTATAAAGAAAACGGATAAACTCATTTATATATACACAAGAAATAAAAATAAGATTTAGAAGCTCTTATAAAAGAAATTAAAGTTGTTTAAACAATCTTAAATTAAAATTTAAATACTTAATTACATATGTAAGTTTATTACCATCTTAAATGACATGTGTAAACCATTAAAGTAAGCAAAGTGACAAATGTTGAAAATTACTGTAACAACCCGCATATTTATCGGTGGTATATTTAAATAATTTATTTAAATATGACGTCGTATGTCGGATTATGGTCCGAAAAGCTACTTTCTACAAACGGTCGAATTGGGACTCAAGACCACCTCCATTGGTTCCAAAATGGCATTTGCGATCTTTTTGAGTATAATCTTTGATATGTTTGGAGTTTGTGAAATTTTGACCTTTTCTATTGGGTTTTGGGTTTGGGTTCAGCCCACTAGCTAACTAAACCCACTTAACCCCTCTACTTCAGCCCTCTCCTCTCCATTCACTCTCATTCCATTTCATTTCTTAAGTTAAAACTGAAATGGGGGAAGAGAAAAAGAATTAGGAATTCCAAGCCCTAGTTTCCTTTGCAAAGCTTGATTTCTTGCTCCAAAATCATAGAGAAGCCATAGGTAAGTCCCTCTTCTTCTTCTCCAACTCTTTCTCCTTCAATTTCAGAAAGTTTTCCTAAACCTAACTTAGGAAAATACTTGTTTGTTATTAGATTGAAGCTTGTTGGATTGAAGTAGTGATTAGTTGGTCTTCTCCTTGTGTTTTAGCGCCTTCATCTTCTTTGTTGTGAGGTTAAAAGGTGAGTTTTGAACTCACATCTACTTCTCTTGATTTCATTGATGTTGGGTATGAATACCTAGCACTTGTTCATATGCACTTGCTTTTAGTTTGGATTGAATTGGTGAATATCCAAATTTTTAGTGTTTGGGTTCAATTCTTGAAATCCTAACTTTGATGTTTTGATCATGTTTTTGGTGATGAATCGAAGTGTTTATAGGGCCGGGTAGCCGTTAGGCGTAAACCCCTAGCGTCCGTGCTCGTCCGGTTGAAAGTTGGGAGAGTTTGCACTTCATTTGTTATAAGTAGGAAATGCAGGAAATTGGGTTCAGTCGACTGGATTCTCTGTTCAGTCGACTGAGCTGAAGCCCGAAATTTCTCTGGACAATTTTCAGTCGACTGAACAGGGATTTTCAGTCGACTGACCTACTCCTGTTTTTCCTATTTTGCCTAATTATGCTTATTTTGATTGGTTTTCCGGATTTTATCGATTCATGTTGGTTCTTAGTGGTTGTTATTGCCTTTTTGACTTTGATAACTTATTTTTGACTTCATCCACGGGTTTTTATAAAATAATCTTTCTAATCATATTAACTCCAATTTATAAATTCTATTTAAACACACGCACATTTTCGCACGTCGAGTGAAGTGGAAGGATGATTAAATGGTTGGGCAAAACACGGACCATGAATCTGTGCGTTTATCCTTCCGATTAATTCCCGACCTATTCAATTGATCGTTTTGACCTTCGGGTTTGGTTTATCGATGATATGAGATAAACTATGTACTGCTTTGAGTGTGAAAGTAACTGACGGATAGTAAACCATTTAGTGCGAACGAGTGGATATGGGACGCACGTTAACACTTTTCGGATTCCTTTTCGAGAGTTGTGACACATTCCGTCAGTTAGTGGTGTCCAGTACTGGGTCTCACCACTACGGTTTGTCGCCCTATAGTATTGCTTTCTATGTTGGTCGTTATGAGCCGCATGGGTGATATTGGGTTTGTTGCCTTTAATATCGCTTTTGGAGTTGGTCCTTTTCCCTGACTCAAAAGATATTGGAGTGGTTTCTTCACCACCGCTCAAGAGATATTGGAGTGGTTTCTTCACCACCGCTCATGAGATATTGGATTTGTTGCAATTGGTATTTGTTATTTGCCTTTTGGCTTGCCTGGGATATTCTTATCCTTTGTTTATCCATGTTGCCGATGATATGAGGCTTGTTTTATGATGTTCATCTTTTGTTAGATGATTTTAGTATCTCCCTTAGAGACATTTTTTATACTATATGATCTTGCAGGTTCATTATCGTTCAGTTTATCTAACTGATTTGTTTAGCTAGACTGACCCGTGTATTTTATACTCGGGTCAGACCGAGTTGTTTCAGGTTAGGTGCTTTTGGACTTAGCCTCTTTTGCTTCCGCACGGACTATTCCGCTAGTTCCTTTTGTCTTAGCTTTTGTGTAGTCCTTATCTGTTGTAACTCTGATATGTATTCTTGTGAACTCGTCTGTATATTGTGGTTTGCTGTACCACTTGACATGTATTATTTTGTATACTCTGCTTTGTATCAGTATATGTGTGTATATGATGGTTTACTGTTCTGTGATGTATATTACATTTGAGTTGTTATATTTTCTTCTGATAGATCCTATAGCCATTGTAGTTTTGCTTTAAATATTTATTGAATAGGTCGAATTTTAATGTGTTTCTACTTTTCGACATATTTAGTGAATAGTTAAGGTAAGATTGCACATGGTTGCTCCTATCCAGCCTTATTCTCCGTGTTAGCAGACGGTATTATCTATACAATACTCTTTGCTAACGTGGGTATAGAGGTGGGGCGTCACAGCGTGGTATCAGAGCTGAGTTCAGAACAAAATGTGATAAACACAGAATAGATGCACATATTACGATACATCAAAGTGTAATAAGTGATACAAATCCTTGAATCATCGTCTCTCTCTCTATTCCTTCTTTGTCTTTGATGTTAGATAGAATTTGGGAATACGTTTAGGAATGTATTTTTTTTCCATAGTATTCCGTATTGAAATATCTACCTTGAGATTAATCTTTATCTTCTTTAACTTTCAGCTTATGGCTGGAAGAGGCAGGGGTCGACGTTCGGATGCTGGGCAATCTAGTGGCTCGCATCCGAATGGCGTATATATGTCTGCCGATCAATTTTTGGAATTGTTTAGGAGCACTCAGCCTCCCGTTCCTCCTCGAGTGTCTCCACCTCGTAAGTCTGCTTTTGCACGTCAGTGCAGTGATTTTGCTCATCTTGGAGGAAAGCCGTTTAAGGGCTCCGAGTCTGTTCTTGAAGTGCAAGCTTGGCTTCGCACGTGCGAGCGTATTTTCTCTCGCATGGATCTTTCTGACCATGATAGAGTTCTTGTAACTTCTAGCTTATTACAAGAGCGTGCTCTTGACTGGTATGAGCTTCATGTAGCTGAAATTGATGAGTCTACTCTTTCTTGGACTCAGTTTCGTGGACGATTTGAACTCAAGTTCGTTCCTGAATCTGAAAAAGTTTTATTGACCCGTCGCTTCATTGAGTTGAAGCAAGGGAAATCTTCTGTTTCTGAGTATGTCGCATCGTTCGAGGCTTTATCTCAGTATGGTCTTGAATTCATCAGCACTTCTTATAAGAAGAATTTGAAGTTTGTTTTTGGTCTTAAGAAATATCTTAAGAAGTCTTTGTTGCTCCAGCTTAAACTTTCTTTTGAGGAGTTGGTTGATTCTGCGCTTCATCTCGAGACCGTCGAGAAGGAGTGTGATAGTGGTAGTGAGGTTGAGGTTCGTAAGAACCCCAACAAAAAGCAGTCTCCATTGGATGAGCCGGAATTTTTCCCTTCCAAGAAGAAAAAGCCCGATGAATCTGATTCTCAGTCTCAGTCTTCCGGAACACCTTTCGTTCGAAAGTGTTTCAATTGTGGTTCTCCGGATCATATTATTCGAGCTTGTCCTAAGCCTCTCTTCTGCCGTTATTGCAAGAAGGAAGGTCATCGTAGTTCCACCTGTCCCATTGCTCCAAATAATTCTCCAGCCGGCAAGTTAAATACAGCTGGTGCTTTTGGAGGTTCTTCTCAGGGATAAGGTATGTCTCTATCTATTTCGGAAAGTTTCTATTTTCTTGGTGATTTCGATTCCAACTTGATGGCATCATTTTATTCTTTAGCCCTCATGATGAGGAAAGTGTTGTTTCTCTAATTCTTGTAGTTGAGAGTTTTCCGGTATTTTTGGTCTTGTCTAATGGTTATTACCTAAGCAATCTTTTGAGTAGTGTTAAGGTCTTTTTAACTCGACCTTACCACCGGTTTTTCATTTAGACACGAGTTGCGGAAGTTAGGATTCCACTTACTACATTCCGCACTCGTTGTGATTCTTATGAATGATTTGTTATGTCGTTCAGTCGTCTAGCTCATTTCATCCATTTTATGAATCGAGTATTCTGCGAATATCTCGATGATTCCATTTTAGTATTTTATTGGTTTTGGGTGGAAATTAGCAATTTAAAATTTTTGCAAATCTTTTTCATAAGAGTTATTTATAAGTATAAATGGGATCTTGTTCTTAAACGAACAAAGTGAATTTTTAAAAAGTTTTTAGAAACATGTTTATCTTATAAAAGATGGTTTTGTAATTGTATTGCCCATTGAGTGCTTTAAGAATTTTGGTCGATGCGCTTGATCAACGTTATCGATAGGAATCTCCTAAACGCTTTGATGAGACAATTTGACACAATAAATTAATCTGAAATAAGAAAATTTTTCTCGAAATATGATTTCATGAAGGAAATTGAAATTTTGAAGCTTTAGCTTTTTGGTAAAGAATTTTATTTGAAGTTTTAGCTTTTAAGAAAGTAGATTATTTGAAAGGACTCTTTTCCGATACTCTTATCTTGGGATTTCCGAAGGGAACCAAGATTTTATCTTTTTACCAATACTAGTCGTGTTGGTTTGAATGTCGTTCTCTTGCAAAAGAAAACGTGCTATAACTTGTGCTTCTAAATCATTAAAGCCGATAGAGACTAGGTATGCCACTCATGATCTAGTGCTCACGGCTATTGTTTTCGCTCTTTATATTTGGCATCATTATTTTTGGGAAAGGAATTTTGTTCTCCTCACCAATCATAATTTTGAATGTTTAATTTCTCATAAGGAACTTAGTGTTGGTTCGAGTTCCTTGCATCTTATGATTTTGACATTCTTTTTATTCCCGAAAGGGGGATCGTGTTGCCAATGCATTTATTTGTAAGCAACATGTGATTGTTTCCTTGTTGATGTCCGAATGGAATGATCTTTTACCAAGTTCATCGGACGTTTTGTTGTACTTCATTTTGTTGAGCTTTGGTTCATTTGACGTATTATTTGTGCCACGTCAGTGTTCCGAATTATTTGAGCTTAGGAATTCATATAATTCTCTGAGCAAGCAAGTTCAGGCATATCTTTTAGTGCACTTTATGGTGAACTTCTTATTCGGTTATTCTTATGTGTTGATATGTTTTTGGTTGTTACTCTTTATTTTCTTCTTAAGAATTGCGAGGACGCAATTTCTTTAAGGAGGGGAGTCTGTAACAACCTGCATATTTTTCGGTGGTATATTTAAATAATTTATTTAAATATGACGTCGTATGTCGGATTATGGTCCGAAAAGCTACTTTCTACAAACGGTCGAATTGGGACTCAAGACCACCTCCATTGGTTCCAAAATGGCGTTTGCGATCTTTTTGAGTATAATCTTTGATATGTTTGGAGTTTGTGAAATTTTGACCTTTTCTATTGGGTTTTAGGTTTGGGTTCAGCCCACTAGCTAACTAAACCCACTTAACCCCTCTACTTCAGCCCTCTCCTCTCCATTCACTCTCATTCCATTTCATTTCTTAAGTTAAAACTGAAATGGGGGAAGAGAAAAAGAATTAGGAATTCCAAGCCCTAGTTTCCTTTGCAAAGCTTGATTTCTTGCTCCAAAATCATAGAGAAGCCATAGGTAAGTCCCTCTTCTTCTTCTCCAACTCTTTCTCCTTCAATTTCAGAAAGTTTTCCTAAACCTAACTTAGGAAAATACTTGTTTGTTATTAGATTGAAGCTTGTTGGATTGAAGTAGTGATTAGTTGGTCTTCTCCTTGTGTTTTAGCGCCTTCATCTTCTTTGTTGTGAGGTTAAAAGGTGAGTTTTGAACTCACATCTACTTCTCTTGATTTCATTGATGTTGGGTATGAATACCTAGCACTTGTTCATATGCACTTGCTTTTAGTTTGGATTGAATTGGTGAATATCCAAATTTTTAGTGTTTGGGTTCAATTCTTGAAATCCTAACTTTGATGTTTTGATCATGTTTTTGGTGATGAATCAAAGTGTTTATAGGGCCGGGTAGCCGTTAGGCGTAAACCCTAGCGTCCGTGCTCGTCCGGTTGAAAGTTGGGAGAGTTTGCACTTCATTTGTTATAAGTAGGAAATGCAGGAAATTGGGTTCAGTCGACTGGATTCTCTGTTCAGTCGACTGAGCTGGAGCCCGAAATTTCTCTGGACAATTTTCAGTCGACTGAACAGGGATTTTCAGTCGAGTGACCTGCTCCTGTTTTTCCTGTTTTGCCTATTTATGCTTATTTTGATTGGTTTTCCGGATTTTATCGATTCATGTTGGTTCTTAGTGGTTGTTATTGCCTTTTTGACTTTGGTAACTTATTTTTGACTTCATCCACGGGTTTTTATAAAATAATCTTTCTAATCATATTAACTCCAATTTATAAATTCTATTTAAACACACGCACATTTTCGCACGTCGAGTGATGTGGAAGGATGATTAAATGGTTGGGCAAAACACGGGCCATGAATCTGTGCGTTTATCCTTCCGATTAATTCCCGACCTATTCAATTGATCGTTTTGACCTTCGGGTTTGGTTTATCGATGATATGAGATAAACTTTGTACTGCTTTGAGTGTGAAAGTAACTGACGGATAGTAAACCATTTAGTGCGAACGAGTGGATATGGGACGCACGTTAACACTTTTCGGATTCCTTTTCGAGAGTTGTGACACATTCCGTCAGTTAGTGGTGTCCAGTACTGGGTCTCACCACTACGGTTTGTGGCCCTATAGTATTGCTTTCTATGTTGGTCGTTATGAGCCGCATGGGTGATATTGGGTTTGTTGCCTTTAATATCGCTTTTGGAGTTGGTCCTTTGCCCTGACTCAAGAGATATTGGAGTGGTTTCTTCACCACCGCTCAAGAGATATTGGAGTGGTTTCTTCACCACCGCTCAAGAGATATTGGAGTGGTTTCTTCACCACCGCTCATGAGATATTGGATTTGTTGCAATTGGTATTTGTTATTTGCCTTTTGGCTTGCCTGGGATATTCTTATCCTTTGTTTATCCATGTTGCCGATGATATGAGGCTTGTTTTATGATGTTCATCTTTTGTTAGATGATTTTAGTATCTCCCTTAGAGATATTTGTTATACTATATGATCTTGCAGGTTCATTATCGTTCAGTTTATCTAACTGATTTGTTTAGCTAGACTGACCCGTGTATTTTATACTCGGGTCAGACCGAGTTGTTTCAGGTTAGGTGCTTTTGGACTTAGCCTCTTTTGCTTCCGCACGGACTATTCCGCTAGTTCCTTTTATCTTAGCTTTTGTGTAGTCCTTATCTGTTGTAACTCTGATATGTATTCTTGTGAACTCGTCTGTATATTGTGGTTTGCTGTACCACTTGACATGTATTATTTTGTATACTCTGCTTTGTATCAGTATATGTGTGTATATGATGGTTTACTGTTCTGTGATGTATATTACATTTGAGTTGTTATATTTTCTTCTGATAGATCCTATAGCCATTGTAGTTTTGCTTTAAATATTTATTGAATAGGTCGAATTTTAATGTGTTTCTACTTTTCGACATATTTATTGAATAGTTAAGGTAAGATTGCACATGGTTACTCCTATCCAGCCTTATTCTCCGTGTTAGCAGACGGTATTATCTATACAATACTCTTTGCTAACGTGGGTATAGAGGTGGGGCGTCACAATTAAAACAAGTGTCCTATTTAGATTTTTTTTCTTTTATTGTGATAAAATTAAAAATCTACTTATATTAATACATTTCTTCTCATCTCATTTTTCTTTTTCAAGCTTAAGAAAATCTTCAGATCTAAAATCTGAAATCAACACTAATACTTAAGTTTAAACTCTTTGATCCTCTTCCACAAAACAGAAATCTGTTCAAGACCAAAACTGCAACTTCAAAACTAAATTCTGCAAATTCATATACCTGAGATTCATTTACAAAGCTAAATCAATCTACATGCATTTAAAAATCAATTTGCAACTCTAAAAAAAAATACAAACCTGCATGCACCTGAAGTTCATCTGCAACTTCAAGTCTCAACTCAAATACCTGCAGTTCTTTCCTAAGTAGAGCCAAAGTCTGCATTTTATTCTAGGAAGCATGCAAATGAAACATGGAAACAATCATGCAAATGTAAATCTGGAAAACAAAGTACTACCATCATTTCAAGTTTAAAAGCAATCTGAAGTTCAAGTCTTCAATAAGCAAAAGCAAGATGGATGTTTTTAAAGCATCTGCAGTTTTTAAAATGAAATCTGAAGCTCATATGCTCTGCCCCTAAACCTGTGAGTAACATTTTATTCAACTAATTTAAGTAAATTTTGTTGCTTGAATTTAGTTACTGATATAGTCATAATTATATGAAAGCATATGATAAAAGTTTCTATGTACGATTGCTGAGTATATATGCTGTAGAGTATATGTTACTGCCTGTCTCTAGAATTGCTAGTTTATTCCTGATCAAATTCCATAATTTCATATTCAAACCTTTGTTATGTTTATGATTTATACAAAATATGATATGAATCATAAGTTAAGAATTAATTTTATTAAATTTTAAAAATAAATAAATAATAAATGAAACTGCATTGTTTCTGAAAACACAATGCAACAGAGTAATCTTTGGAAACAAGAATTCAATCATCGAAATTCTTTGATTTAAGTTTATCAACCGGTTACATTATTAATGACTTGATTTTAAAAACTAAATTTAGAATTTTTAGTTTGTATTTAATTAAGTATTTCTGGCTTAACCAGAAATCATATTTTGGAGTGGCTCTGTCGATTTAGGGAGTTTGGGTGACCGGTATTTTATTCTGGTGATGGATTTATGATCATGGTTGTTATGGAAAAATGGAAGTTGATGGGTTTAAGCATTAAGGCAGTGGGAATTTGGAATTAAGGCATTTAACCCTAGTTTTTAGGTCCATCTGGAAATTAAATACTGCAACTCCTATGTTTGATCGAATTGACCCAGATTCAAGTGAATGATAGATGGAGTTTGGGTGAATTCGTGACCGGGAGCAAAAAATTTCTGATGATCGGAATTATGTGTTTGAGGAAAGTTCATGGATTCGACATTACTCCTGTTAAAGTTTGGACGCTCGAATTTGAACGAGGGTTTCTGCATTCAAAATTGGGGTTGATTTGGTGTTTGGAGAGGATTGTTGACTTGCGAAGAGGGTTGCGAGAGGCCGGAGGTTATGGCCGTGGGTGTGCAGGTGTACTGTGGTTAATGGCGTTTCAGTTGTTTTTTTTTGGGAAGAAGGGGTTTGTGTTACTCGGGTTGTCTCATATTTTGCTCGAAGCAAGGGGGTATCGAACTCGAAGGAAGTGATGTGAGGCTCGGTTTTACTTTGTTACAGGGAATTTGGGTAAACCTATCAACACAGGTTTTGAATAAACCAGATTCTTTTTATTTGGGTTTTAATTAATTTTAAGAAGAGTGTGTCCTCGAGTTATCTTAGTTTTAGCTCGATTTAGTTTGTTGAAGTTTGAAACTTGTCTTGTTTTCAAAAATTTAAAACTAAATTTAAAAAATGGAAACAAGAATCTAAAGTAAGTTTTAAATCTAATTTAAATTATGGATTCAAGTTGAATTGAATCTTAAGTAGGAAATGATGAAGAATTTAAATTCAAAATTTGCTTTAAAATAGCTTTGAAAGAGTTTATTGTTTAAAATGTTTTTTTAAGAGAATTTAAATTTGAAATTGAAATATGTAGTAATGTTTAAATAAAGTTTAAATTTGATTCAAATCTAATTTTGAATCTTTGGTTTAAAATGAATTTAAGTTTATAAATTTAAGTGTTAAACCAAATTTGAATAATAATGTAAAATCTAAATGGTTTTAATTTAAGAAGAAATTTGTTTTAACCTTTGTAATAAAAGTATTATTATCAATTAAAGGTTTTAGATTGATTTTAAAACTTGTTAAAGTTAATAATAATGTTTGTATTTCATTTAATTATTAAGGAGATTAAATGAATAATTAATTTATTTAATAAATTAATAAAATGGTAATTAAGGGTTAATCATAAAGGTTTAAGTTTAATTAATTTTAGAGAAATTAACTTGTAATTAAGAATAATTAATTAAATAAAATTAGTTTTTAATTAGTGATTAATAATTAATTAATCAAGTAATAATGGATTTAATTAAGTTTTAATTAACACTTAATTATTTAATTAATCTGGAATTAATTAATGGGTTAGTTAATGATTGATTAATTTTTAATTAATAATGATTAAAATAAGTTAATTATTTTAGAAAAATAATTAATGAGTTGTTAATAGTTAATGAAGGACATTAACTAAGGATTGTTTAATAATTAATTAATGTGATTAATTTATAATTATTAATTAGATTAATTAATTTAAAAATAATCATTTGTGTAAGTTATTAAGTATAATTACTTATGGAAGTAATTAAGGAATTAATTACTTATTGCAATTAATTGAGTTAATTTGATTAGTTTAAGTTAATTAATTCATTTTAATTAATTTAAAATTAATCATTTGATGATTTGTGAAGAATAATTACTTAATGTAATTTAATGAAGAGGAATTACTTGGAGAAGTAATTAATGGGTAATTACTATATGTAATTAATTGGAAGTGATTTGATATTGAGCGATTTAAATATAATTGCTTCGTGAATTAATCAAAGGATTTCTTAGAGATAATTAATTAATGAGTAATTAATTTATTTGGTGAAGTAATTAAGGGTAGTTGATTACTGAATAGGGTTAATCAAGGGTGATTAACAGTTATGGTTAAATTAAGATTTATTCCTTAATGTAATTAATTTAAATAAGGTAATTAATTAAAATGTAATTAGAGATCATTAATTAATATAATTAATGATGTAATTAAGATTGATTAATTAAGATTAATTAATCAATAATAAGTGATTAAAGGTAATTAATTTATGTAATTAATTATAGTCAATTAATTAATGAAGTAATTAAAAGTTAATTACTGTATTTGGTTAAATATAATTAATTTGAGAAATTAATTAGTGTATAATTACTTGAACGTAATTAAGGGTTAATTAATCAGGGATGATTAATTAAAATGAATCATTGGATGATGATTAATTAAGTGATTGATAAATTATCAATAGTGATATGAGCAAGTTGATATGGGTGAAGTAATTAATTTAATTTACTTTAAATTAATTTGAATGATATAATTAATTTAATTCATTTTAAATTAATTATTTTGGTGTGATTATAAATCATTGCTTATATGGTTGGATGGTGTTGTTTGCTTTGGATGGTTAGAATCTCAGATATGAGATAGATAACGTTGAGTAATTTTGATGCATTGGCTGCATTGTGATGTTGATATGGATTACCTTTTGGATAGTGATAATATAGTTTATCTGATATGATGATAATGTTGATTATCTGTTATGAACCTGTGATTTATCTATTTGTGTGTATATAGATAATTGAATTGTTTTAAATCTTTAAAACAACTTGGCCTTAAAAGACACGCTTTGGATTTCGATGAGACCGGGATCGGGTTTCCATATTTGGATATCCGAAAACCACATAGATCCAAATTAACGATAGGTCGTGAATCAAAGTAGAGCTTTGTGAAGACTCGAGGTGTAAGGGCTATACATCAGTATAACTCTGTGGGTGATTCCATAATGAGTTTAACGGAATAGTACTTATAGGTTCGAGATGGTGATTTAGAGTGCAAGGGTTATCGTCGTTAACTCTGAGGGTGATTCCAAAATGAGTGTAACGAGATAATGCCTTCGGTTTCGTTCGAACCCGGAACGAACTTGTATGGATTGAATGCTTTCAGAACATCATCAGGTGGACGATGAGCATTCTAAGAGATATGTCCTCTAAAGGTAATCGTAGCCTCAAGCCTCATCAACCGGGAATGGCTAAAACAGGGGAGGTGCAGCAAGGCTTCGTGGGTAGCTCCCACTGGAGAGCAAGATTGATCCTTGTCTAGAGGTCCCTTTTTATTTCGGCTGTGTGGGCAGTTGGATGTACACCAACTGCGGGGTTGTCTTGTTCAGGACTGTCCAGTAAGGGATGGTTCCGGTCTTGGTAGCAGGGGAGTTAGGGTGGCTCCTTGGTACGGTGATCTAGGCCACGTACTGTGACGGGCGGTACCCCAGTAGCCCTGCCATTGTATGGAATCCAAAATCCAGTAAGTGCCAACGGTTTTGATTGTATTACCCACTTTTGTGGCTAGTAGCTGGAATTTAATAAATGTAACAATTTCGGCTATTTCTTATTTACTTGAAAACCCTAGACCGTATTATAATATCACTGGATTTCCTATCAAATGTTTTGGTTAGCGTAAGGTAAAAACTTTTCCATGTTTATGTGTGGGAAGTCTTACGTGATACCTTTCTTTTCAAAAGGTTTTTGAAATTTAAGCAACTTTAACCTGTTACTCACACCAGACCCATGTCTGATCCGGAGTTTATTCTTTTGTTTTCTTAAACTCTTGGGTACTCAAATTTTTACGAGTAGCCAAGGGATTCAGGTTAGCTTTTGACGAATTATGGAGGAGTAATGGAGCAGGAGGCTTCTGCGTTAGATATATAGTATTCCGCTATGTGTTCTGTGTTGTTTCTGAGTTGTGTTATGTTGTAAATACTAGACAGGTGTTTATAACTGTCTAGTATGTATTGTATATCTGTGTACTCTGATAGTTATTGTAAACTATGTAATATTTTATGTTATTAATATACTTTATTCGTTCCGCTGTTGAGATTCTGATGTTGTGTTCTTCTTTCTTCTCTTTCTTTTCTCTTTTCTATCCCTTTCTTTCTTAATTGATGATGCGATTTTCTGGGAGTAGAAAGTCGGGTCGTCACAGTTGGTATCAGAGAATTTGGTTGAGTGAATACCTAGGCTCTGGAGTGGTGTCTATCTTGAGAGAGCGTATTTGTATTTTTATTATATATATATTTATATAATTACTTCTACCTATTTGTTGGGTTACCTGTTCAGGTTTTCCAATATAGGTTGTAAAGGTAGATAAAGTAGTGGTGTGTAACACAACTACTACCAATGGCTGGAGTTTTGAGTGTTGAAGTTGGAAGTGTATTTGTCGAGACTGTAGACCTAATACCGTCTCGAGTGAGTTGTGCAGAGTATAGGATTTCATAGATCTCTGAAGGTAACCTGTTAAGGTTCGGAGTCTATCTTTGAGTTGAATTTGGATCTATCAGCTAGGTAGAAGAGATAATGATGGTATCTTGATATCTCAGGAGGTAGTAGCTGCGTGATGTGATGTAGTGACTATGGATGTTCTCGAAGATGTTTTCTTTGGAACAAGTTAAGGAGGTGAGTCTGCTTTGATGTTGTGGCTGGATTCAGCAGGATGTTTCTGTCCAGTTTGAAGCCTGAGTTTCTCGAAGAGCTTTGGTTTAGGAAGTCTTTAGTGTCGGTGTCCGCGGTACAGTTAGTAGTATTCTGGGTGCTGGCAAGAAAGATTTTCTGGTTAGCAGTTTTTCTGAAGATAGAGTTCAGAAGCAGCAGAGAGGATTTCATTTCTTCGATGGATTGGCTAGATAAGCGTAAGCTGTTTTGATTGGTAAAGGGAGAACAGTTTTCTTTGGATATTAGGCTGATTGATCGCAAAAGTGACTTATAGTTTGAGTGTCTCTTGAGCTATGGGAAGTTTGTTCATATTTGGAGGTTGAGTTTTCTTATCGACTGGATTCTAGGAGTGATACCGAAGGTTTAGTGAAGCAGCTTTGGATCAGACGGGGCAACTGAGTTTTCTTTTATGAATCTGTTGAACCATATTTCTGTAATGTGTTATCCAGTTTGTGCTCGAGTTTTTCTTCTGCTTCAGATCAGAGTTGTGCAGCGGAAGCAGTTTGGGAATGCTTTTTTTTTATCTTTTCCGGATAGGAGGAGCAAGTTAATCTTCTGATGTTTGTGGAGTAGAGTTGATGTTCTTGAGGAGATCACTTTGTTGGATTGTTTTGGTCCAGTTTGTTTCTAGGGACATCAGCTGTTAACGCTAAAATTTAAACGCTAACACCCCGGTGTATGAAGTGAGATCGTGAAAGCACCACCCGATTGCTCGGGAACATATTATAAGCAGATAATAGTGAAAAAACAGTAAACAACAGCAATTTTATAGTGGTTCGGCTTAAGAGAGAGCCTACGTCCACTTTGAATATCTTTATTGACGATTTGATTACAAGTCAATGCAGTTACACTTTGATTACAACACACTTTGAGTTTCAAGTGATTTAGAACAAGTAGCCTAAACTTCAATGTCGATCCAAATCTTTGAACACATGTTAGACATGTTTGATTTCTTCGTGAAGTTCCTTGAAGGTGTTGAAGTAGTTCAGAATGCAGCAGAGTAACGGCGCTTGAAATGAATGAGCCCCAAAAGTCCCTTGAATGTTGGGGGTGGCTATGTATTTATAGGCAAATCTGGATAGAAATTTTTTCGCCCAAGTCCTGAGTTGTGACCGACTCAGGCTAAGCCGTGGCCGAGTCAAGTTGAGTCGTGGCCGGCTTATCTGATTAAGCATTTGGTCTTCTCACTAGCTCATTCTCTTGCTGGATTCTAAGCCAAGTCCTGAGTCGTTGGCGAGTCAGTTCTCACTGGGACATGCATTGTGGCAACGGAATACGACTCAGTGGCTTTAAGTCGCGGACGAGTCATCCTGAGTTATGAGTCATTAAGTCATTTCTTAGGCCGTCAATCCTATTGAGTCGTTTCTTATGATGAGTCGTGGACTTGTTGAGTCGCTGAGGCAATACCTTTGATGAGTCGGTAATGCATTGAGTCGGTCTGTCTTGTGAGCCTTTAACTAGTTAAGCCACTCTGCTCCTTCAAGTCGTTGAGTCGTTGATCCACTGAGTCGTTGTCAACTCTGAGTCGCTGCTTACCATGAGTCGTTGAGACGATAGTCTTGATGAGTCGGTAACTTATTGAGCCGTCCTGCCTTGTGAACCGTTAACCCCTTGAGTCGTAACCCTTTAAGTCGCTTTGAGCTTTAGGTCATTAACTTATTGAGTCGGTGACTCGATGAGTCGTGAGGCTTCCTGAGTCGTAGATCCTTCCTGAGCCGTTAAACACCTTAAGTCGTGGCCCATCCCAGGCCTTAACTCGTTGACTCCTTTAACTCGTGGGCCCCTTAACTTGTAGGCTGGAACGGGGTTAACATTTGCCCCTCGAAGCACACGCTTAAGTCGTAATTCGTGTGCTTCGACTTATCATAACTCGGGCGTGCTGATTCGAGTTCCAGCTCTTCCAGATATAAAACGCTTGACTCGTTCCTCCTATCTCCCACTTCTTATCAGCGATCCTCTAAACCGCATCCGCCATTAATACTTCTCTGAACCTTCTAAGGCGTCTCCGAGCTAATCAATTGACGACTTATCCTTGCTATTACATTGCGTAAGTGAATTCAATATTTGTCCAACCATGTTTGCCGTTAAATCGTGAATCCCCATCCTCTGATTCTAATCCAACGCCATGCGTCGCGTTGCATCCTCGAGCCAAGCTGTGATTGATTTCCAATCGTCATTAGCTATGTTGTTGCGGCTTACGAGAGCTCAGCTACGCGTTGAATGTACGATGGACCTGAGGCGATTCGAATCTGTCTTGGGCGATTTGTTGGTGCAGAGAAATAATAGGTTTTACTGAGGAAGTGGTGGATTTGGAAGAGACGAAATGACCCTTAACGGGTTAATGGGTTGGAGAGTGGACGACCGGTTGAGGAAATGATATTGGATTCATACGGCCTAATTGGTTTTTTGATTGCACGAGCGACTCAGCCCCTTAGATCCTCACCACGACTCATCCTTTGAACCGCGAACGACTCAAATCATCTGCCGTGAACGACTTAAACCATAGGCCATAAGCGACTCAAGTCATAAGTCGTGAACGACTCAGCACTTGAACTATTTTTCACACCGAGTTGCTCCTTGTGGTTTGAACCTATGACCGGCTCAATTAGATGTAACCTAGGATTTGAGTCGCAGCCGAGACAGGACTTGGAGAATTTCAAACTGCCTCGAACTAAAATCTTTTCCATTACTATGCCTTACGACTTAGAGAACCAGTGACTCAATGTCTTGGAGCATGAATAACCTAGCTTAACTTGCTTCATAATCTTTAAAATGTGGACGAGTTATCGCATTATACTGCTTTGAAGCATAATTCTGACTCGATCTTTGTCTTGAATTGCTGAAATAAACTGCCTTAATATTGAATTGTTTGGACTTTAACCTGCTAAACTTTGTTGCGTATTTTAGTTTTACAGATTGCTTCAATTTGCAAGTATACAACCTGTTTAATACAACAATCACAGAAAATCAGGATGAATATACTGCCATCGATTGCCCACATCCAATGACAGATTAGTCAATAGAGGATAAATGTTAACTAGATTGCGTGAATGAAGTACTTTAAACCAATGAATCCAAGTAGAGTGCTAAAGCAATGTTGAAATAGTCAACTGAAATTGACCAGTTTGCAATAACACTATACCTGAAACTTTAAATTAACAAGTCCTGAAATTTAGTAATTGATCAATTGCCAACTAGCTTAACTTCAGTTATATTTACTTGTTTATTTTCATTAGTTCTGCACAACACTTCACACTTTTAGGAAACGTGCACCTTCGCATTTGAACATCCAGTTGCTTGTGTAGAATGACATCTCAACAAGAAGAACCGATGGGCCAGGCTGAAGATGTCTTCCCAGTGGCCAACCTGTTGGATAACCCTCCGGAGAGAACTCCCACAACTCTGAATCAGCAGGTGTTTAACCAATTGCTCATCCAGTTTGGCATTGCCGAAGCTGATGCCTTACTGCCGGGGCCAAATGATACTGCAGATAGGCCCCCTTCTGGCTTTATTGCTGTCAATCGCCAAATGTGCTTGAGCGGTGCCATACCACCTTTCAATGACTTCCTTCAGCAGTTCCTGCTTCGATTATCTATCTCTCCATTCCAATTACACCCCAATGGCCATGCCATTCTGATGGGGTTATGTGTGCTATTTAGTAGAGTTCTGGGCCGATTACCGAGCTTTGAGGAAATCTGCTACTTCTGCTCATTCACAAAAATTAAAGATCATCCCTCTATCGTAGTTATAAGGAGTGCTCGAAACCGCAAACTCATCACCGATCTTCCTGAAAGCGTTCATGGATTTCTAAATCAGTATTTCTTTGTTCGCTGCCCTCCAGGGTTTTATGCTATCTGGAGAGTAGGAAGTAAGATTTTCCTGTTTTTATTTCTCCATTCTTGGTCTTTTCGAAATCTGAGTTGCTAAATGCTAACTTGGCTTCTTTTTTTTTCTATTTTAGCACTTCCTCCTCCCTCTAGAGATCCATGCTACAAACAAATTTTTGAGAGATTGAACGCTGTGGCGGCAGAAGAGAGGAGTATAAAGTTTTTGTTAAATGATGGATTTTCACATCAATATGGGCTTCTTCATTCCTCTCGCTTCACTTAGCCTCGTGAAGTCCCAACTGAAATTCCCGATTCTCCGACGGAAACTCCTGATGCCCCAGTCTCTACTAAAGAGCACATGCAGGGAGGAACCTCTGTAGAAACTCCTCTAGTGAAGTGTTCAATTCCGAAGGATGGTGCGGGGCCGTCTGACAAGTCTGTACTTGCCCCAGTTATCGAAGAGGAAGAAACTCCACGATCTTCCGGAAGATCTGCTGACGAAGGAGTTGAGAAAGCCAGTCCCAAAAAACATGATGGTGATGATGTTTTCGAGGGGTTGAGCGATTTAATTGTGACTTCTCAAGAACTTTTCAAAGATGATGTTTCCAAAACTATCTCTTCTGTAATTGAGGCGACATCTTCTCTACAACAAATGTCAACTCCTTCTACTCAAGTTATCACTACCTCTACTCCACAGAGTGGTCTGTAACTTGATGCGTGTAGTTTACACGTTACACAACACTTAGGATTTTTTAGCACTTCTACGCATTCATCTTCTTATACTTTAAAGATTTCTAAAGCTTATTATTTTTATTCCAGATTCTCCAATGGGGCGCAGCAGCTCATACTATGATGATTTCCAGCGCTACAGGAGGCGTAGCCAATATGATTATAGGCGTTTCCTCCCTTCTTACAGAGAATCTGATGAAGAGAGGGCCATCAGGAAAGCAGACGAGAGACGAGCATATGAAGAACGTCACCGAAGAGAACAAGAAAGACATGACCCTCCCCACAGAGATGATGATATTCAAAAAAGAAAGACTCACGATGAAAGAGGTAAAGGTCACATGGACGATTCTTCTAGCAAGCGGGCTAAACTTACTGAAGAAACAATGCCGACAGTTTCTCAAAATGTTCCTGCTCAATCTCCTGCCCCCGTTCGTTCCGACATTCAAACAATCATCAACCGGCCCGCATACCAAGTTGGGCAAGGTCCTCCCACTCTTCAAAGTCGATTCCCTCAGTGGTGCCTGAGAGGGGTTCGATTTGATCTCGACTTGGTTCCTCTCGACAAATCGGCTATGCTGCGAAATCTTGATACTGTCAGGACCGATATTGAAAGAATGTCGAACTGGCAAAAACTTGTCGACGAGCTTCAGAGGGTTAACCGAGCCAATCTCGAGGCCATGCTCACAATGGAGAACGATAAGGCTGAGTGGCAGAAGACTCTCGAACAGCATGACGCCGAAATGAGAAGTATTGCTTCCTATAATGAAAAGCTTGAAGCGGAAGTAGAAAGCTTAAGGAAGAATTAGCTACTTTATCTACTTTCTATTCTCAAAAGGAAAGCATGCTTCAGCAACAAGTACGAGATGCGCATGCCAGTCAAAGGGCAGTCGAAGATAAGCTTACACACAAGGAGAAGGTCATAGAAGAATATCGCGCTGAAACTTTACAACTGCGAGAACAGACCGGCTCTCAAAGCTTGGAGATAGAGATTTTAAAAGCTCGACTTGCTATGGCCGAAAAGCAGCGTGACGAGGCTGTTGCTGGTAAACTTGCGGCCGAAGAGGCCCATCAAGCAACCAAAGCTGACATTGGCTCCACATTATTCGATTTTTATCTGCACAGCATTTTGGGGCGTGGCAGCCTTGCCTTTCTAGGCCCTAAGTATGAAATTACACTAGCTGAAGTTTGGGAAGTAGCACTCGATATGCTCGGTGGTAAAGGTGCTGGCTACGCTGAGTTAGCTCTTGAAGAGCATTATCTTGATGATGATGCCCGCGCCGCTCTTGCCAAGGGAAAAGAGCAACTCGCCAGAGTGCGGGCCGGAATGGCGGAAGGGGAACGTTCTGAAAAAGAAATACCACCTACCACTTCTGAACGTCCTTTAGTTTCTTCTGAAGTTGACATCACAGGTTCCAGTGCTCATTCGCTGCCTCCTACAAGAACCGGGGTAATTACCCCTACTGATGATGAGGCTTTGGAGGATATCGGGGCTCAAAATTATGAGATTGAGCTAACGAAGCAAACATCTTCAGGTAATTTTGACATTGGTCCGATTCAGGTGGATCGCTTGCTTGCTCCTCAAAAGTTTGATGAGCTTCTCGATTATTTCTTGAATCTCGACGAACCCATATCTCCCTTCTTTTGGGGAGATACTAATATTTTTAATTTCTCTTCTTCTGCAGTTGAAACACCAAGTGCTGTGCAGACTTCGCCTCCTCCGGTTATCCCTCCTCCGTTTCTTCAGGTGACTCCTCCTTCTGCTTCACAGCCCGGGTCACAAGAGGAGCAAATTGAGGCTCTTCATGGCTTGGATTACCCTATCGCTTCGCAAGAGCAGAAAGACGAGGGACTTGAAGGAGGCGAGATCTCTCCGGAGCGGACTCCTTCTGATGACGTAGTTTTGTCCACTCTTGTTACTCCAGGGAGTGAGTCTTCTTCGAAGAGAAGAAAGAAGCACGGAACATCGAAGAGGAGGGGGAAGAAAATCATTGCTACTGAAGAGGAACCGGAAGTTGCACCGGTTGCACCTCCCTCTCCTTCTTCCCTTATGCCTATAGATAGACCTGAAAAACTAATCATTCGGTCGGGCAAAGGGTCCAAAGGTGGTAAGAAGAAGTGAAGAGTCGGGCTTCGGGCTTTTTGATTCCTTTTTTGTGTAATGGTCGGATGTTGTGCAGGCACCGGCCCCTGCTTTTTTATTTTGAAACCTGTATCTGCAATTGAATAAAATGATCCTTTATTTGTACAGACTCTGGTTTGAATTTGAGAATGCATTTATTATTCATTTTTGCACAAGTTTATTTATATGATATTGCGGTGAGCTTGTGGTATGTTGTTTGAGCGTACTTTACCGATGTAGCTATACCATTTTGTATGTAACTATACCATGTTGCCCCCATACCATAAGCTTGCTGCAATATTGTATACTTTGAGGGGACTTGCACTCTTATTTTATGAAGAATAATTACTTCATTCTTGAAGAAATTTTTCGTACAGTACAACTTCCTTCCTATAAGTTTTTACGCTTTGTCCTTCGAAGAAATCACTTTTTTTTTCTTTTGCTTATGTACGCATTTTGCCAAGTGAATTCTTCTATGTGGTAAAGCGGGCCTCTGAAGGGTACTTTAACTTTCTTCCCTTTTTTTTTTTTTTTTTTTTGAGGAAGGTAATTTTCTAGAATAGGTAAATCACTCTTCCTTTGAAAGTTAAAGTATGCTCTTGATGAGGATTTTTTTTTTAAAATAGAAATTTGTACCTCTGAGGAGGGATTTTTCACGTTTCAACACTTGGAAGTTTTATTTCAATCTTGGTGAAACGTGTACCTCCAAAGAGTTGTGCCTTTGAAGAAAGCCTTTTCACGTTTCAACACTTGGAAGTTTTATTTCAATCTCGGTGAAACGTGGGCTTCCGAAGAGGTCTTTCTTTTTGATTCTGTCCCCAGGAGGGGGTTGTACCTCTGAGGAGGGATTTTTCACGTTTCAAAACTTGGAAGTTTTATTTCAATCTTGGTGAAACGTGTACCTCCAAAGAGTTGTGCCTTCGAAGAAAGCCTTTTCACGTTTCAACACTTGGAAGTTTTATTTCAATCTCGGTGAAACGTGGACTTCCAGAAAGGTCTTTATTTTTGATTGTGTCCCCGGGAGGGGGTTGTACCTCTGAGGAGGGATTTTTCACGTTTCAACACTTGGAAGTTTTATTTCAATCTTGGTGAAACGTGTACCTCCAAAGAGTTGTGCCTTCGAAGAAAGCCTTTTCACGTTTCAACACTTGGAAGTTTTATTTCAATCTCGGTGAAACGTGGGCTTCCGAAGAGGTCTTTCTTTTTGATTGTGTCCCCGGGAGGGGGTTGTACCTCTGAGGAGGGATTTTTCACGTTTCAACACTTGGAAGTTTTATTTCAATCTTGGTGAAACGTGTACCTCCAAAGGGTTGTGCCTTCGAAGAAAGCCTTTTCACGTTTCAACACTTGGAAGTTTTATTTCAATCTCGGTGAAACGTGGGCTTCCGAAGAGGTCTTTCTTTTTGATTGTGTGCCCGGGAGGGGGTTGTAACTCTGAGGAGGGATTTTTCACGTTTCAACACTTGGAAGTTTTATTTCAATCTTGGTGAAACGTGTACCTCCAAAGAGTTGTGCCTTCGAAGAAAGCCTTTTCACGTTTCAACACTTGGAAGTTTTATTTCAATCTCGGTGAAACGTGGACTTCCAGAAAGGTCTTTATTTTGTTTTGCATTTCAACTTTGGTGAAGTGAAATTCCGAAGAGCGGCTGTTACACTTCAACTCCTGGTGAAATGTGCCTCCGAAGAGGGCTTTATTTTGTTTGCATTTCAACTCTGGTGAAGTGAAATTCCGAAGAGCGGTCGTAACACTTCAACTTCTGGTGAAATGGGCCTCCGAAGAGGGCTTTTATTTTGTTTGCATTTCAACTCTGGTGAAGTGAAATTCCGAAGAGCGGTTGTTACACTTTAACTCCTGGTGAAATGTGCCTCAGAGAGGGTTTTCATCGCCTGGAAGTTACTCTCTCATGGTTGGAGGATCATGACTCCTCCAATCTTTTTTGTTGAGTAGAGAACTTTCTTTTTTGTGGCGTATGACCCATTAGAGGTCTTTATCCTCCGAAGAGTTGTGCCTCCGAAGAGGACTTGTGCTGCCGATGATGGCTTTGGTTGTTCCCTTGTCCACTTGCTTATGCCTTTTCAGCGATCCTTTTTTTTTAAACAAGTAACTTGTTTAATCCAAGGAAGTGTACTTCATTGTCAGGCAAGTTCGTGAGAACGAGCATCAGCTTCTTAATTGGATGTTTGTTTGTTCAAACGATCTCAATTTATTAGCAAAGGCCCGTTTCTGTCGAAATCATAGGCCGTTCAATTGAAGTACTTCCTATCTAGGATTTGAATTCGGAGCTTTTGTGACTTGAAATTTGGCGAGAATCACTTGGTCTTATTATGTGCAAGTTTCACTTCCATTGTCTGCAAAAATTTAAATTGACATTTCAGCAATACATTCTATGTACTTTTTATATCGAAAATAAAGCAAACATGTACAAATAATAAGGAACACAAGATTTATAGTGGTTCGGCCAGGAAATTGGGCCTACATCCACTTTATATTTTTTCATTATTTACTTGCATCAGTTTTACAATTGCCTTCAATTACAAGAATCATACATTCAAAATTCTTTTTACAATATTTCAACAAAATTTTCAAGTAAAGTATGGACGCAAATGATTGCTGTTCTATGCCCTTGGAATTTGATCTCCTTCAACAGTAGTGAGTTTGAATGTGCCGTCAAGAAGCTTCTGACCTATGACATATGGTCCTTCCCAATTTGGCCCAAACACACCTGTCGCTGTCATAATTCTCTTCAGGACTAGGTCTCCAATCTCAAAGCTGCGTTGGCGAACTTTGGAATTGAAATGTCTGGCTATCCTTTGCTGATGAGCTGCAATTCTGAGATTGGCCTCATCTCTTTTTTCATCAAGGAGATCTAGCGCTTCAAGCTGTAGCTTTTCGTTTTCTGCTTGATTGAAATGGATTCTTCTATGTGAAGGGACCTCTATTTCTACCGGAATCATTGCCTCTGACCCGTATGCTAATGAAAACGGGGTGTGCCCAGTCGCAGTTTTGTGAGTGGTTCTGTATGCCCATAGTGCCAGTGGTAGCTTATCGACCCAACCACCTTTTGCTCTTTCAAGTTGCTTCTTGATGGTTGACTTAATAATTTTGTTCACGGCTTCCACTTGCCCGTTTGCCTGCGGATGAGCCACTGCTGAGAAGCTTTTTCGGATTTTGAATCGCTTGCAAAAATCTTGGAATTCTTCACTTTCAAACTGAGTACCATTGTCTGTAATTATTTTTTGAGGCACACCGTATCTGCAAATGATGTTTTTAGTCACAAAACTTATCATCTTCTTTGAGGTGATAGTAGCCAGTGGTTCAGCTTCTGCCCACTTAGTAAAATAATCTACAGCAACAATGGCATATTTAATTCCAGATTTGGCAGTTGGTAACGGTCCTACGAGGTCTATCCCCCATATTGCAAACGGCCATGGACTAACCATCTGTGTGAGTTCAGTGGAAGGAGCTCTAGGAATTTTGGCGAATCTTTGGCATCTGTCACATTTTCGGGAATACTCTGCTGCATCTCGATTAATTTCTGGCCAAAAATATCCATATCGGAGAATTTTCTTTGCTAATGTTTGGCCACCTGAATGATCACCACATTCTCCTCCATGTACCTCCGCTAGGATTGCTTTGGAATCTTCCCTGGATACACATCGAAGTAATGGCATTGAGAATCCCCGTCTGTATAATCGGCCATCCTGGATTATATATCGAGAGGCTTTTCTCAGTAGCTTTTGTCGTTCTTTTGAGTTCCCTGGTAAGGATCCATTGAGCAGATATTCTGTTATCGGAGTCATCCATGATTCTTGCTCTTGAGACATGCTCATGATCCAATCAATATCCATCTCATCAATGCTAGGAGTCGACAGGACCTCCACTGGAGTTAACCCCAGAAATTGAGCTTCGCCTGTGCTAGAATACTTTGCGAGAGAATCTGCTTTCATGTTTTCTTCTCGAGGAATGTGAATTATCATGTAATGATCGAAATCACCCAGGAGTTCCCAAGCCTTTAACAAGTAGGCGGGCAGATTCCCCCCTTTTGCTTGGAATTCCTTTTTGACTTGGCATACAATAAGCTGAGAATCACTGAATATCTGTAACGCTCGGATGTTTAATTCTTTAGCAATCCTTAAGCCAGCGATAAGGGCTTCGTATTCTGCTTCATTGTTTGTTGAAGGAAATTCCAATCTTAGTGCATAGCATAATGATCGGCCTTCAGGGGTCTCGAGTACAACTCCGGCTCCAGAACAGTAGTCGTTTCTCGCACCATCGACATATAACTTCCATTGGATTGGGGAATCGTCGATCGTTTCCTCCTCACTGTTACCCTTATCTGTGAATTCTACGATGAAATCTGCTAAAGCTTGTCCATTGATTGCTTTTCGGGGATGATAAGTGATGTCATACTAACTGAGTTCAATATTCCCCTTTAGAAGACGACCCGAAGTCTCAAGGCGAAACAGGACTTGCTTTAAAGGTTGATCAGTGAGGACTCTGATAGGATGAGCTTGAAAATATTGCCTCAACTTCCTAGATGCAATTAGTAGGCAATAGGCAAGTTTTTCCAACTTAGAGTAATTCATCTCTGCCCCAGTGAGTCTTTTGCTGATATAGTAAACTGGATGTTGAATCCTTTTGTCTTCTCGTATCAGCGCTGCACTTAAAGCATGAGATGATACTGCCAAGTATATAAGAAGATCCTAGCCATCGCCAGGCCTAGAAAGTATTGGAGGCGTTTCCATATGGCGAATCAATTCATCAAAGGCTTTTTGGCATTCGGGAGTCTAATCGAAGTTTTTCTTTCCTTTCTTTAGGGCGTCAAAGAATGGGATGCATTTATCTGTGGCTTTGGAAACGAACCGACTCAAGGCGGCGACTTTTCCATTGAGACTTTGCAATTCCTTCTTTGTTCTAGGGGCTTTGACTTCTTTCAGTGCAGTAATTTGAGCTGGACTGGCCTCAATGCCCCTAGCGCTCACGATGAAACCTAAAAACTTGCCGGATTCCACTCCAAATGAACATTTTAAAGGATTGAGCTTCATTCTGTATTTTCGGAGGACTGCGAACATGTCTGCAAAGTGTTCTATGTGATCCACTGCTTTCTTAGACTTTACTAACATGTCATTGACGTAGACTTCCATAGTCCTGCCCAGTTGCGGTTTGAACATAGTATTAACAAGTCTTTGTTATGTTGCCCCTGCATTCTTCAGCCCGAAAGGCATAACTCTGTAGCAGTAAAGACCAACGTCGGTGATAAAGCTCGTGTCCTCCTGATCTGGCTCATGCATCATGATCTGGTTATATCCGGAGTAAGCATCCATAAAAGATAACAATTCGTGTCCCGCTGTTCCGTCTACCAGTTGGTCGATTCTGGGTAATGGGAAGCAGTCTTTGGGGTAGGCCTTGTTTAGATCTGGAAAATCGATGCATACTCTCCATTTTCCGTTGGCTTTCTTAACCAGCACTGGATTTGAAACCCAATTCGGATAAGTAGATTCTTTGATAAAATTATTCTCCATGAGCCGATCAACTTCTTCTTTTAATGTCGCCGACCTTTCTGGACCTTGAGTTCTCCTTTTCTGTTTCACAGGTGTAAATTTTGGATCAATATTTAGAGCGTGTACTGCAACTTCTGGGGATATTCCGCACATATCGGCATGAGTCCAAGCAAAAACATCCAGATTTGTCTTTAAAAAAGATATTAAGATATTCTGAATTGACGCATTAAGTTGCGAACCCACATTCAACACCTTGTTTGGGTCTTTCGGGTCAACTGGTATTGGTATTGTCGTTTCCACTGGTACCACTCTATTCTCCCCTGCACTGACTTTTCTAGGATCCATCTCTTTCCTTGCTCCGCTGTGCTCGCCAGTGCAGGGTCCGCCCTGTAATTGCTATAAGGATGGTTCTTTGATGCGGACTGGGGCTGCCGCAGCCTTTCCCATTTCTCTTTTTCTGGTCTCTCGTAGCTCTGTTAGATAACATTCTCGCCCCGCATTTTGATCCCCTTTTATAACTCTCACTCCATTATCTGTGGGGAATTTAATGGTGAGGCACCACGGGGCCAAGACAATTTTGAATGCTGCGAGAGTTGGACGGCCAAGGAAAGCATTGTAAGCAGAAAATTCGTCGACAATCACAAAAGTTTGCTTGCGGACCACTTTTCTCTCTCCTTCTCCAAGTTCCACAAACAAATCAATGGTTCCTACCGGCTGCTTTGGCTCCCCGGTGAAACCAGCGATTTTCTGTGATGAGGCCTGCACATCAGCCATAGGGATCTTCATTTGGTCGAATGTTTTCTTGAAGAGGATATTACAGGATGCGCCACAATCAATGAGAACTCTTCTGACAATAGCTGGCCCGATACCAGCTGAGATGACTAGGGGATCCAAGGTAGGAGCTTCAATACCTGCGGAATCCCTAGCTTTGAACACAATATCATCATCAAAAGTTCTTTGTTGCTTCAGGGGCATAGCACCTTCCAAAACAAATACATCTTCCTCGGTCGGTACATACTTCAAAGCTCGGGTATACGTTTCCATCTCACCCCAGCTTCTGCCTGCTGGGTGAGGTCCTCCTGTAATGACATTGATAATGGGCCTTCCAGATTCATGCCCTGCAGCCTTCTCACTCGTCCCAGGCTGATGAGTAGGAGCTTGTTGCCCCTGACTAGACGAAGCAGGATTGTTGCTATTCTTTTTCACAAATTGCTGCAGTTTGTTTTCCCTTAGCAACTCTTCAATCAGATTTTTCAACTGGCGGCATTCGTCGGTCTCGTGACCGGGTTGATTATGGAAGCGGCAGAACTTCCCACTCTGTATAGCCTTTTTCCCGATCCTTAGAGGAGGAGGTTTAGGAAAGTCAATAGAATCTTTAGTGGCAAGGTAGATACGCTCCGGCGTATCTGATAAAGGAGTATACTCTGATGGCTTGAAGGATCGGGGCTTCTTCAGATTACTCTGTTTCTTCCTATTGTTATTTTCCCTTTTTTGCCCTACAGATTCATTTTTGCGTGGAGCAGCAGTGTTATCTTCAGCTTTTTCCAGCACTGCCTTTACCGGTATGGGACGGCTTTCCAAGCGTATGAATTCATCTGCTTTTTTATAGAATTTTTCAAGGGAATTTGGTTCCTTCATGTTCAGCCATTTCCCAAATTCGCTCGACTTGTCGATCGATGGCCCTCATTAGATAGGTCAAGATCATCCGTGGTTCTGCATTGTCTACCTCGGCCAGCGCTATATTAAAGCGATTCAAGAAAGATCTGATAGTTTCACCCGGATTCTGTTCTAAACTTGACAATGACATAATATCTTTGGCTTTTGAAGCGTATAGTCTGAACTGCTCCTTGAACTTCCGGGTTAAGTCAGAAAACTGATCGATAGATCGGACTGGCAGTTTAGTGAACCGAAGCAGGGCTACACCTTCCAGGTATACAGGAAAATATCGGCACTTTATTTCATCAGAAGCGCTGGCACCTGTCATGTGCCAATCATACTTATACAAAAATTCGTTCGGATCACTTGTTCCTTTGTAAGCAGGAATGGTCGGAGGGACAAACTTCCTTGGGAATTCAGCCTATAAGATTTTCTCAGTAAATGGAGTTTTACTTGGGGCAAAACCCCATTCTTTCTCGTCCTCAACCCTCTGCATACTCTCTTTCATGATTTGTCGGACCATCCCAGAAAGATACTCCTCATCATGTCGAGTTCTAGATCCACCAACCTCAGGAAGTGTTTGTTCAAAGGGGCTAGCAGCCCTTTCAGGAGCATTCCTTTCTTCCGCATCATGAATGTTGCCAACAAAGTTCCTTTCATTACCTGCCGGTTGGCGGTTTGCCCCAAGCAAATCGTTCAACCTGTTCAGAATTAGGGCATTTTGGGCATTCTGAGCCTCGAATTGTGCATTTTGGGCATTTATCTGTTGGTTCAGCCCTAAGATTGCAGCATCCAGCTCTGCCTTTGTAACTCCGACCGCTGGAGTGGCTTGATTCGATATAGGGGAAGTGGAGGTTCCCTCTTGAATATTCCCAGATCTGACAGATCTACTCTTCCTTCCAGGAGCCATAATCTCGGATAGACTTCTGGTTTTCAAGGAAATTCTCTCTACAAACCTCTGTGAAGCAATGATGATAATTCACCTGAGTTCAGTTCTCAGTGAAAGCACCAAAAATGTTAACGCTAAAATTTAAACGCTAACACCCTGGTGTATGAAGTGAGATCGTGAAAGCACCACCCGATTGCTCGGGAACAGATTATAAGCAGATAATAGTGAAAAAACAGTAAACAACAGCAATTTTATAGTGGTTCGGCTTAAGAGAGAGCCTACGTCCACTTTGAATATCTTTATTGACGATTTGATTACAAGTCAATGCAGTTACACTTTGATTACAACACACTTTGAGTTTCAAGTGACTTAGAACAAGTAGCCTAAACTTCAATGTCGATCCAAATCTTTGAACACATGTTAGACATGTTTGATTTCTTCGTGAAGTTCCTTGAAGGTGTTGAAGTAGTTCAGAATGCAGCAGAGTAATGGCGCTTGAAATGAATGAGCCCCAAAAGTCCCTTGAATGTTGGGGGTGGCCATGTATTTATAGGCAAATCTGGATAGAAATTTTTTCGCCCAAGTCCTGAGTCGTGACCGACTCAGGCTAAGCCGTGGCCGAGTCAAGTTGAGTCGTGGCCGGCTTATCTGATTAAGCATTTGGTCTTCTCACTAGCTCATTCTCTTGCTGGATTCTAAGCCAAGTCCTGAGTCGTTGGCGAGTCAGTTCTCACTGGGACATGCATTGTGGCAACGGAATACGACTCAGTGGCTTTAAGTCGCGGACGAGTCATCCTGAGTTATGAGTCATTAAGTCATTTCTTAGGCCGTCAATCCTCTTGAGTCGTTTCTTATGATGAGTCGTTGACTTATTGAGTCGCTGAGGCAATACCTTTGATGAGTCGGTAATGCATTGAGTCGGTCTGTCTTGTGAGCCGTTAACTAGTTAAGCCACTCTACTCCTTCAAGTCGTTGAGTCATTGATCCACTGAGTCGTTGTCAACTCTGAGTCGCTGCTTACCATGAGTCGTTGAGACGATAGTCTTGATGAGTCGGTAACTTATTGAGCCGTCCTGCCTTGTGAACCGTTAACCCCTTGAGTCGTAACCCTTTAAGTCGCTTTGAGCTTTAGGTCATTAACTTATTGCGTCGGTGACTCGATGAGTCGTGAGGCTTCCTGAGTCGTAGATCCTTCCTGAGCCGTTAAACACCTTAAGTCGTGGCCCATCCCAGGCCTTAACTCGTTGACTCCTTTAACTCGTGGGCCCCTTAACTTGTAGGCTGGAACGGGGTTAACATCAGCAAAGGTTGAGCTGATCAAGAGAGTTGAAGGTAGCCCAGGATCGTCAGAAGTATTTTGGGGATAAGAGACAAAGGAATTTGGATTCCAGAGTCGGAGATTTGATCTTGAATAAGCTTTCTCCGATCTAAAAAGCTATAAGATTGAGTAAGACTGGGTAAGTCAGCTCCGAGATGTTTTGGATCTTTTCTGTGATTTGTGAGGATTGGTGTTTGATTTTCAAAGTTGAATTGTCAGTTTGGATAACTGGAATTCGATGTTTTTTACGTATCTCTGAGGGAGTACGTGTATGGTTTATCTCTGGTTGTGGAACCAGCAGTTCAGGAGGATGTGATTGTTGATTCAGACTCGTCTGTAGTCTGATATCCTGTTTAGTCATGTAGATCTAGTTGGATAGGAGTTCTATAGCTTAATTGTTATCCCATTTTTGGTCAAAACTGGAATATCAATGTTGTGTGCATTTCCAGCACGACCGAACCAAGAAGAAGCATCCAACAAGCGTATATAAGTCACGGATTTCACTCAAGGTCCAAATATAAAAGTTCATTCGGTGAAACAACACTCAAGCCCATTCGGCAGTATGAAACGAGATCTCATTCGGCATTCGAAATACCATGGCTCATCTGGCATTCCCAATGCCGAGATTCATCCGGCATTCCCAATGTCGAAGTCCATTCGGCATTCCCAACTCCACCGGTCCAAGGCCTCACCGGACCGGCCTCCACCGAACCAACTCCTGCCGAACCAGGTGACAACCAGACCGGCTCTCCAAGCATCCATCACCGGACCAACCTCTACCGGTCCAACACCTCTCCCTGCAGAGCCGAACCAACTATTCACCCAAGCCATGCCGAACCAATACTCCACTCAACCTACCACCGGACCAACCTACCACCGGTCCAACCATCCCAGCTACGACCGAACCAAGCTCCGCCGAACCAGATGTGCCAGGCTAGGTTGCTTCAGCCCAGGCCCACTAGCAGCTATATACATCCAGGACCCCTGCCCCCAGCCTCACTCTATAAATAGAGGGGCAGGGGTACAACAAAGGGGGAAGTTTGAGAGCTCAGGCATGGAAGGAACTTTCAAACAACTTTCATATACTTGTATACAAAGCTCTGTACTTGTAATCTGAAGAGAAAAGGAGAATAACATATAAAGTGGACGTAGGCCCGTTCTGGCCGAACCACTATAAATCTATGTGTCTTTTACAGTTTAGTCCCTGCTTTTTACATATTTGCATAAATCACCCAAATCGCTAAGAACAACATATAATCAACTAAATCGTACGACTTTGGGGTGTTTGCCCATTTTTTGCGCAAACATTTTGGTGCTTTCACTGAGAGTTGAACACAAGGACCTACCGCTTGGAAGTTGAATTTGAGAGTTTAGAGATTCAGATTGGAAGAGTCATGGCGAGACAATCAAGCAGAAGGCCAAGGCCAGAGCAGAGTCAACAGGAAGGGAGTCAAGAGGCTTCCTCAGGAGCAAACCAAGCTTCAGCCTTCATCACCAAGGATGAGATGGAGGCTATGATGAGAAGACAAGAAGAGATGATCCAGAACTTGCTTCAGCAAATTGGGCAACTTGGAGCACAAAACCAAGGAGCAACTGGAGTTCAGAATGGAGCAGGACCATCTGGCGTAGCACCAGAGCTAGGGCGCAACACGCAGAGCATGTTAATCCGATCCCGGGAAGAGAGACGGGGGTATCCGAACAACCTGGTGGCAATAGAGGAGTGAACGCTCAGTCAAGGGGGCAGATCCCAGAGTTCGCTCGTGAACTCGGGGGGCAGGTTGAAAGTGATGAACGAAGATTGCATCTCAGAGACGATGACAGATTGGCGGAGATGGTTAGAAGAGCTATGAGAGGCGGTTTAGTAAACAAAGACTTGGAAGATGTAAACAGAAGTCCTTTTTCTTCTGCAATTAGGATGGCTAGGAACCCACCAGAATTCAAGCTACCATCAGTAGAGATGTACGATGGGAGGACAGACCCTGCGGTCCATCTTACTAAGTATATGAGGCACATGGAAGTGCTGGGGGCATCACAGGAGATCATGGCCCGGTGCTTTCCACTGTATTTGACGGACATTGCAGCGTTATGGTTTAGACAACTGGAGAGCGGCTCCATAGGAACGTGGGCAAATTTAACTGATAAATTCATGAGGCAATTCAGGGTTCATATTGCGAGACCCAAGAATGTGATGACTTTGGCAACCTTGAAGCAGAAAACTGGAGAGATTTTGAGGAGCTTTCTAACACGATTTAATGCGGCGGCAGCATCAGTGGGTCGACCAGATCCATCTATGGTCATGATGGCGGCTGTATCTGGAATAGCTGATAGTACAGAGTTCAAGAATTCATTAACCAAGGACCCGCCTATGAATCTGGGAGAGTTCTATCATGAGGCTGAAAAGTTTTTGCGTTTGGAAGATGCTAGTGCAGAAAGAGAGGAAGAAGATGACGTTTGCGCAATCAAGAGCGGAAACCCACCTGGAAAGGGTGCGGAGACTAGCAAAGGAAAGAGAAAGGCTGAGGATAATGACGGGGACAGGTCAAAGCGACAACGGAGGGAGCCGCGATTCATCACTCACACTGAGCTGAATGAGAGTCTGGAACGAATTTATCAGGATACCAAGGGGCAGGTTCCGTATCGTAGACCAATGCGAAGGGATCCAACCTCTGACGAAAGAAAATCAGATAAGTTTTGTGTATTCCATGAATTAAACGGTCATAACACTAATGATTGTAGGCATTTGAAGGACGAGGTGGAAGGGCATATCCGGAACGGTATGCTCCTTTAGTACGTAAGGGGGCGAACTCCAGCAGTGGAGCCAGAGCGACCACCGTCTACATCGGCTAGAGGTGACCCTGGATCGGGGCACCGTTTGATTATCCATTGATTGCTTGATTAAAATAACGATGAACAAGTTGTAAACCTCTCGCTAACACGGTTAAATCATTTACACATGTGAGCGATCGCGCACGATCCATAGGCATGCTCTGAATGACTACCAACCGCGTTATAGTAAGAGTTTACGCTTTCACATCTTCATTTTGCTTTTTTCTTTGATTTTGATTTGAACATTTAAATTCTTCCTGTTTGGACATTTCTGCCGTAAGGTTCATATGATTATTGCTTTAACATTTACAATTCTATGGAAAAAATTACTTGTATGCCTGTTGGATCGCGAACGGTCAACGAGCACCTCTTGCATGGCAGCGAACTGCCAAAGTCTTTGATTCGGAAACTCCCCCAAACAATAACTCCGGCACTGATAATATTAAGTCCCCCCCGGGCACACATAATTCGCCTCAAACGGCACCCGACCTCGAATGGTCACAACTCGCCTCGAACGGCACCCGACTTCGAACAGTCACAATTCGCCTCGAACGGCATCCGATCGCGAACGGTCACAATTCGCCTCGAACGGCACCCGACTTCGAACAGTCACAATTCGCCTCGAACGGCATCCGATCGCGAACGGTCACAATTCGCCTCGAACGACACCCGACTTCGAAAGGTCACAATTCGCCTCGAACGACACCCGATCGCGAACGGTCACAATTCGCCTCGAACGGCACCCGACTTCGAACAGTCACAATTCGCCTCGAACGGCACCTGATCGCGAACGGTCACAATTCGCCTCGAACGACACCCGACTTCGAACAGTCACAAACTCGCCTCGAACGGCACAACTCATCTCGCCACAAATGGCTCGATCGCGAAAGGTCGCCATTTGAGGTCCACCTCCTGACCGCCAATAGTCGCACCTTACCACGAATGGCTCGATCTCGAACGATCGTCATCCGAAGTAAGGCGCTTGACCGCGAACGGTCCCATTTCATCTCTTGCCGCGAACAGCACCGGCCGTGAACGGTCACATTTCACACCAAGTGGCTTGATCGCGAACGGTCGCCATTTGAGGTCCGCCCTCTGACCGGGCTCGGTCGCACTTCACCTCGAATGGCTCGATCCCGAACGGTCGTCATTTGAAGTAAAGCGCTTGACCGTGAACGATCACATTCCACCGCAAATGACTCGATCTCGAACGATCGTAGCATGGATTTAGACGCTTGACCGCGAACGGTCGCACTTCACCTCAAATGACTCGATCGCGGACGGTCGTCATTTGAAGTTAGGCGCTTGACCACGAACGACCGCGCTTCATCCCAAATAGCTCAATCCCGAACGGTCGTCATTTGGGGCTATATAAAATATCAAGCTCTTTACAGGTTGTCAACAGGATATGAACATCCAGCTCATGGCATTACAAAACACACCTTCCTATCGCAAGGCATGTTTTGGGGGGCAAAGTGTTATCCCATTTTTGGTCAAAACTGGAATATCAATGTTGTGTGCATTTCCACCACAACCGAACCAAGAAGAAGCAGCCAACAAGCGTATATAAGTCTAGGATTTCACTCAAGGTTCAAATATAAAAGTTCATCCGGTGAAACAATGCGAGAGTCCATTCGACACTCCAACACTCAAGCCCATTCGGCAGTATGAAACGAGATCTCATTCAGCATTCGAAATACCATGGCTCATCCGGCATTCCCAATGCCGAGATTCATCCGGCATTCCCAATGCCGAAGTCCATTCGGCATTCCCAACTCCACCGGTCCAAGGCCTCACCGGACCGGCCTCCACCGAACCAACTCCTGCCGAACCAGGTGACAACCGGACCGGCTCTCCAAGCATCCATCATCGGACCAACCTCTACCGGTCCAACACCTCTCCCTGCAGAGCCGAACCAACTATTCACCCAAGCCATGCCGAACCAACACTCCACTCGACCTACCACCGGACCAACCTACCACCGGTCCAACCATCCCAGCTACGACCGAACCAAGCTCCTCCGAACCAGATGTGCCCGGCTAGGTTGCTTCAGCCCAGGCCCACCAGCAGCTATATACATCCAGGACCCCTGCCCCCAGCCTCACTCTATAAATGGAGGGGCAGGGGTACAACAAAGGGGGAAGTTTGAGAGCTCAGGCACGGAAGGAACTTTCAAACAACTTTCATATATTTGTATACAAAGCTCTGTACTTGTAATCTGAAGAGAAAAGGAGAATAACATATAAAGTGGACGTAGGCCCGTTCTAGCCGAACCACTATAAATCTGTGTGTCTTTTACAGTTTAGTCCCTGCTTTTTATATATTTGCATAAATCACCCAAATCGCTAAGAATATAATCAACTAAATCGTACGACTTTGGGGTGTTTGCCCATTTTTTGCGCAAACATTAATAGTATTGATTGTTTGGAGTCTATAGAGCGAGTATCCCGATATTTATACTGGGGAAACTCGTGAAAATTTTATCCAGAATTTTTTTGGATAATTAGATTTGTTTTGTTTAAATTGGTTGCTATGGTTGTTAGCATATGTTTGATAATATATACTTGTAAATAAAAATCTTAAGATAGATTATTAAATTACCTTTGCTTTTAAATTTCGGGGACGAAATTCTTTTAAGGGGGAAGGAATGTGATATCCCGAAAATTTGGGCAATATAAATTTAATAATCTATGTTTTAAATTTAATTTAATTTGATAATTGTAATAATAAAATTGGGAATTTGATTTAATAATCATGTTTTAATAAATATTTAAGTTGAAAGATTTTATCTTTTTAAATAAATAAATTGTTTTTTGTTTATAATATATAATTGTGTATATTGTAAATTAATAAACTTTGATTTTGAATTTAGTAAATGAATTAATTTTCTAGCTCTAATCTATATTTGAGAAATTGGAAATTTGATTTAAATTTAAGAATTAACTTTTCAACACAATATAATAGATAATGTTATGGTTCATAATATGATAAATCTTATTTGTTTTGAGATTTTATTTAGTTTAAAAAAAATGAATTTAAAATAGATAAATATGAAAGCTAAGTTTTACTTTATATTACTTGGGATTTATATATATATATATATATATATATATATAAGAATTACAATGCAAATTACAAATGATGTTAGTTTGTCATAATCTCTTTTACAAATTATTTAATATTGTTTAAATTGTATTTTAAATAAAAATTATAATACTTAAGTTCTTATGAACATAAATAGATTTTGTAAGGAATAAAATTATTGTTTTTAATTTTAATAGAGTTGTATATGCATCTATATATAACTTGATTATTAAAATTTGATTTGATAAATTAATTTAAAGTTTGAATTTAATGTTTTAAAGAATAAATACCTAAAAGTATTTGAATAGGCTTTTATTTATAAAATTTGTTTGTGTAACAACCCTGCTTTTGGAGATTACCTGTAAATATTAAATTATAACGGTAGTTATAATTTAATATTGTGAATTGAAATAAAATTGGAGAAATTAAATTGTTATTTGGAATAAACAATGAATTTTGAAACTAAAAAGAGAAAATAAAGTTTAAAACTTTATTTTATTTGTTTGGGTTAATAATAAATGGAAAATAGTTTTCATTTAGAGAAAATGCAATAATTTTATTCATTATTGTCAATTACTTCTTTTATTAATTTTTTAAAAAAAGGAAGTATTTGATTTTTTTTAAAGGTTGTTTATTTAAATAAAAATGTGGAAATTGGTTTTAAAATATGTTTTGGTTATAAATAAGGTTCGAAATATTTTTCTCAGTAAGAAAGGTATTTTTGGTTGAATTTTAGAAGTTAAAAGTGTGAACTTTTGCATTTGTTTGTCAAAATAGTGTATTTTTGCAAATTAAGCTTATTAATAATAATAATGATGTTTTAAAAAATCAAAATTGATCTTTTCATATATTAAAATAATTTATTTCATGTGTATGTAAATTTACATATTTTGTTTGGTTGAAAATTGGAAAGAAAATGACTTTGTTTTATTTTATAGTGTAATATATGTGCATTTGATTTAAGTGTTGATTTTATAACTTAGGTCATTTAGTTTTCTTCTTATTGGGTCCTAAAAGCCCATTAGCCTAATCTAAGAAATAAAGAAATGAGAAAGACATCTCCTATACGTACAGGAAATTATTATATCTCCTTCCTCAAGTCAAAAAAAAGAACCCATTTCCTTTTTACAAACCCTGGCTAAAAATCATCAAATTAGACTCAAATTTAGTATTCTAAAAATCAGTTTGAAGATAAATCTACAGGTAATCAAAATCTAAAACCTAATATTTCATCAAAAGTCCAAATTTGTGAATGATTGTTTGTTGATTGATTTCTTCTTTCTTGCATGCACTTGTTTCATAGTTTTACAGGTTGTGGAACCTAAAATTCCACCCAAGCTTCAATCTTTCTCCACTAATCCGAGTATTTAGGAAAATCAGCAAGGTGAGAACATTATCTCATGAATACTAGCTAAATTGCTTGTGAAATTGCTTGAATTTGCTGCATATGTAAAAGTTAATTCAATGTATAGTCTATTTTCATTTCTGGCCTAAAGTGCCCACTTTGGCCATCCATAACTTTCATCTCCGGCAACGAAATGCTGCCGGATCTTTTTCTGAGTCATGTTTATATGTTAAACTTCATTTCTGCAAATTTTGGTTGAATAATATGGTCATTTGAGTGTTCAAATCGTCACTGCAATATCAGTGCACAGCCTGCAAATATCCTGTGCACATTTTGTTTTCCGAGTTGTTGCAAACATGGCCTGAGTCCATGTTTGAGACATCATATCTTTTTCGTTTATTTCTCAAATTGCACGAGTCTTTTTTTTTATGAAAGATGAAGTTCTCTTCTTTCGCGTACCAAATTTCAGGTCATTATAGCATAGATAGCTTATATAAATCTGCTGCCAAACTTGGACCTGGACCATGTTTTTGCCCAGAGTCCAACAGTGAAACACTGTCGGGGTACAACTTTGAGAGATCATATCTTTCTCATTATTTATCCAAATTGCATCATTCTTTTTTTGTTTAGTAGATGACGTTTTGTACTATATGTGTATTAATTTTTAGCTCAATCTGATATCATTTGATCTCCTGTTATATGCCTGAAAGTTGAGTCAAGGAGTGTTTTTAGGCCTGCACATTTATTTGGTTTTTGAACTATCGCAAACATGGTCTGAGTCCATGTTTGAGACAGCATAACTCATTCGTTTCAAACCGGATTTGAGCGATTCTATTTTCAGATTGAAGTAGGTGTGCTGATTTACATTTCTGTAAAATTTCATGAAAATCTGGGTTAGTTTACTATTTCTAAACTACTGTCGAACTTGTACTCACAGCTTGCTGTAATTCAGTATTTTAAACTTTGTTTTGGTCCGACTTTGAAACGATGCAGATTTTTCGTTTCAAATCGGATTTGAATGATTCTTTTTGAAGATTGAAGTAGAAATGTTGAAATATATTCCTACCAAATTCCATGTCATTTGGACTCGGTTTGCAGGTCCAAACCTGCTGTCGAACTTAGGTTCGCAGCCTGTTATCACCGGGTTTTTATACTTAGAATAATTTTCTGTTTTTTCTGATATTTTCCGATTTCTTTGAGATTTTTCTCTAGATTTCGTACATGGGTTTTATAAAGCATTACAAAGTGTTTTTCAAGAAAATTGAATTTTAAAATTATTATTTAAAATTATTTTTAAGTATTAAATTAGTTACTCCATAATAGGAGAATTTCAAATGCAATTTCTAAAGCGATTTTGAGGCGTTCCTAAAACTCGTTTTCTTCAATTTAATTTCTATATAAAACACACAATTTTGCACTTCGAGCGAAGAGAGAGGAGAATTAAATGATTAGATAAAACGCGTGCTATGAACATGTGCGTTTATCTTTTCAGTTAATTCCTAATCTATTCGTTTGATTGTTTTGACCTTTGGGTCTGGTTTACCGATGAGATGAGGTAAACTTTGTACTGCTTTAAGTGTGGAATTGACTAACGGTTAGTAAATCGTTTAGTGCGAACGTGTGGTATGGGACACACGTTAACACTTTTCGGGTTCCTTTCCGAGAGTTTGTGACACATATTGCCAGTTAGTGGTGTCCAGTACTGGGCCTCCGGACCTTCGCCACTACGGTTTGTTGCCTTCGGGTTTGTGCCTTCGGATTTGTTGCCCTATAGTATCGCTTTTGGAGTTGGTCCTTCGTCACCGCTCGAGAGATACTTGGGTTTGTTGCCTTCGGGTTTGTTGCCCTATAGTATCGCTTTTGGAGTTGGTCCTTCGTCACCGCTCGGGAGATAATTGGGTTTGTCGCCTTTGGGCTTGTGGATCCTTGTTTATACAGTACTGAGCACGTGCATCTTTTGTTTCATTGATATTTATATTTCCCTAGAGTATCGCCTTTCGGAGTAGGTCTTTTGAACCACTCAATACATAGCGATTACCTTGTGGAAACTTGTGTTACCTTCATTGGTATTTGTTATTTGCCTTTTTGGCTTGATTTGGGATATTCATATCATTTGTTTATTGGTTGCCGATGATATGAGGCTTGTTATGATTCATCTTTTGTAGATGATTGAGTTATCTCTTTTAGAGATATTTGTGGTACTTTATGACCTTGCATGTTCATTATTGTTTAGCTTGTCTAACTGATTTGTTTAGCTAGACTGACCCGTGTATTTTATACTCGGGTCAGACCGAGGTGTTTCAAGTTAGGTACCTTTGGACTTAGCCTATTCTGCTTCCGCGTGGACTATTCTGCTAGCCTCTTTTGTTATACCTTTTTGTGTAGTCCCTCTTGGTTGTAACTCTGATTTGTATATTCTTTTGACTCGCCTGTATATTGTGGTTGCTATACCACTTGACATGTATCATTTTGTATACTCTGTGATGTATCTGTATATGTGTATATGTATGTGATGATCTACTATTCTGTGATGTGGTTTACATTTGAGTTATTATATTTTGTTCTGTTAGATCTTATAGCCATTATAGTTCTGTATTAAGTATCTATTGGATATGTCGATACACATAAAAAATAATGCTACATTTATCGACGTATTCAATAGATAGTTAAGGCAAGGCTATAGATGGTCGCTCCTATCCAGCTCTATTCTCCGTATTAGCAGACGGTATTACCTTGTAATACTCTTTGCAAATGTGGGTCTCGGAGTGGGGCGTTACAACTTGGTATCAGAGCTGAGCTCGGAACAAAATATAATAAACACAGAATAGAAACACATATTACAGTACATCCAAGTATAATACAAGTGATAATATAGTTTCCACTATCGTATTCCTCAATCGTGCCTTTAGTCTTTTCATTTTCTTAAAATGGATAATAAGTTTGAAAACATTATAAGGGTTTTAAATATCACTATTTTTAAAATATTAAAAATTAGACATCAGATGGCTTAGATTTAAACTAAGTGTTTTGATTCTTAATGATTAGAGTTGCGTAGCAGAAATGGTGTGACCGTTTTCGCTGGGCTCATTTAATGCTTTGTTTTTGATAAATGCTTGTTTGGTTGATAATTGCATGAATGTGTGTTAGCATAGTAATTGTTGAAATGATATTGAGTAGGTGATATAATTGAGAGTTAGAAACCTACTCAATGCAAATGATAAGAACTTGCGGTGCCTTCAAGTTATAGCTACCGCAAGAATTATTAGAAAGATTAAATTTTGAAAATGAAATTTAATTCATAAGTGGTATTTAACCAAAGTTTAAAATGAAATAAAAATTTAATGTCTAAGAATTTCATGGATGCATTTTAAAGAAGTAAAATTACTAAAGGAATTTTTGGAAAAGAAAGCATCCATGTGAATGGAGAATCTTTTTAACAAGAGATATACTTATGTATATAACTTGATTGTTTATGAATTGATTGTATGGTTGTATAATTAGAAAATGTTTTATGTTTTGAAAATAAACATTGTTACAACCAATTTTAAGATTCATTAAGAAATAAAAAAAAAGGTTTTATAATTTCTTGTGTCAATTGGCTAATAAGTATTTTAAGAATTCTGGTCGATGCGTCTGATCAGCGTTATCGATAGGGATTCCTAAACGCTTGCGAGATGATGTGATACATGCTTTTGAAATGACAATAAATAATATTTACTAGTATGGATATTGAATGCAAAAATTTATAGATATTGCAAAGATTTTGAAAATTTTAAATTGTCATTTGAGATAAGTATTTTATATATACTCAAGGACTTATGAAAATAGTGTGACATAGAGGGCAATGGAGAGGCAATGTTGATCTTGGTCAACTTTGCAGTCCTTGGTAATGTCATTCACTATAAATATATTAGTTGGATGTTTTCATTTTATAAATTGGTAATGAATATGGTTTCATTTAAATAAATTTTATTCATTATTGATTATATTACATGTTTGTGAAAGTTTACATACATGAAAAATTTTAAATGCTTAAGTAAGCTTTTGGGGAAAGAATTTTTGAAAATATTACCTTATGGTAATTTATTTATATGGCCAATAATTTTAATTAAGGAAATACCTTAATTGGATGAAACTATCATGTGATAGTGATTAATAAAACAAAGTATTCAAATTAAGAAAATGAATTGTTTAGAAATCTAAAATATAGATTGGAAGCAGGTTTAGTAAAAAGTAAAAGGATAGTTATGAAGATTAGTTTAAACATTTAATCATTTGATTAATAACAAGTGAAAAAAAAAGTATGCCTCCGGGAAAATTTAAGATAATGCTAATTTAGTGCTTTTGAATTAGCATGAAATTTAATAAGGAGCAAAATCCATTAGAGTAAGTTTGGTTTTGAATTTAAATAGTGTTAAAAACTTGTTAATTATGTATTTGTAAAGTTCAATTGAAAACAAGTTTTAATTAAGTATCAAACTTGGCTAGTTCTAAGTGATAATAAAATAAATGTTTAGCTTTATGGATCAAGTGAAAATTGAATATAAAAGATTCATTTATTATAAAATGCAAATTTTTGTGAAAAGCTAGAAATAATAATAAATAGAGCAACAAGATAAGATTTCTTTTTAATTGTGAAAGCAACTTAAAAATTAAAAAGAAAAAAAAATCAATATGTAATTCCAAAGTCTAGTTTGGATAGAAAATTGTTTCTTACTAATGTAAGAAAGTAAGTATTTTAATTAAATTATGGGTCTTCTTTCAAAAGACTTTTTGTTAAATGAGAAAAAGTTTTCTTTGTAAACCATTTTGAAAGTTTGTTGTATGTATTATAGTGTAATTCTAGATGTCTTGGCTTTTCTGAGAAAAGGATCATGTAATAAATGTTTTAGAGAAAAGATTTTTGATCTTAAATTATGTAGTTTGGATTTAACAATGATTTAAAATTTTTGACAATTAAAGGTCTTGTGTCGGAAAATTTTAATTGAAAAGTGATGTTTTAAAACATCAATAACTTGTGATTTACAAATTCAAATGGGTCCATTATTTTTGCAAAAGAGAGTACTTTCAGTAAGCTAGAAATCATCTTTATGACATTTTTCAAAATTTTGCAGTTCGGTTATTCAAAAAACGAGTTGAAAACTGATGGACATCTCTGTCCTCTTTTATAATTTCTGAGTTTAAAGCTGAAAGTAAATTGAGCGTAACTTTCAAAGCGTAAATCCGATTTTGAAGATCTTTATATCGCTGGAAAGCTTGGACTGAGTAGAATAACTTTTATTTTATGAGAATTTTCAGATTATGAGTTTTACTGTGTCAAAAGTCTGAGTCTTTCTAGCAGGCCTGAATTTGAAAATTTTGAAGGTTTGAGTTGTTGTCTTATTTAAACTTTGATTTTAATGCTTCATATGTTTATAAGTGCATACTAATATGTTTCAATAAGTTAAGTGCAGGTGAAAGAGGATACTTGAATGATTAATTAGCAAAATAGTAAGTATAAAAGTAGGCATGCTCGCATTTTAAATGTTAAAAATGAAAGGTATGAATTGCAAGGTGTTTATGTGTTATATATATATATATATATACATATATATATATATATATTATGTTCTGACCTTTTGGTCGATGTATATCTATAATTCATACTTATGAAATTGAAAAAGGCTCTTCATGCAAAGGAGACCCTGCCGAATTTTTCGAAAAATTAGAGACTTAGAAAAATTTTGAGAAAATTTAATTAACGATTATTTAGAGCCATCAATGAAGGGTCTAATAAGTGTCCTTTTAAATCATAAAGTAAAATGGTTTAAAACTTGATATATTCAGTGGAGAAAAAAAAATTGCTTATTGTGGTATATTTATTTTTGGAATTAGAGTATGGAACAACTCCAATTTAATTTACTTTAAATTTAATGTAAAGATGATCGAATTAAAAATTTAAGTAAGAGACTTTAAAAATTTTCAAGTATTGAAGTTTGTGTTTTGTGTATTAATAAAAATGGATTTGAGTGAAAACTCTTATAACAAATTTTTGAGAAAATTTCTTTTAATCCATTCTTGTGTGTCATGCCTTCATATGATTCTTGTGATGACTTGCATTCATGCAGTCATGTGTTATGGTGGTAGCTTGAAATACCACCTATCTTTTGTTGAATCCTCTTTTTATGATTGTGCTTATTTGTGTTACCCCTTTAAAGGAGTTAAGTGCATTTCAGTATATTCGGAAAGTTGGCTCCTAGTTATATAGGACCACCTACTATTACTGAACGTCTTGGTTCGATTGCTTTCATACATCGTTTTCTGTTCAGTTATGGGTATTCTTGATATGTTCCAGGTAACCCAATTTCATTGTATCTTTGAGATTTAATCTCGATTGTTAATTCTCTTGTGTTGCATGATCACGAGTCTCACCGACTTGTGTATTATGCCGAATTCTATTCGTGTAGTTGTTTCGAAGATTAAACACCTTCGAAATAAGAATGTTCCGCTTATGAAATTCTATGGTCCGCTAACACTAAGTATTGTACTTGAGAAACCATAGGATTTGCCGAGCAAACTTGTCCTGATCCTTTCATCCTCTGTTGAGGGTGAATATTTATAATCCTATCTTTTGATTTGAATCTTGTTGTGATGAAATAGATGTTATAGATAACTTCCAATATAGAAATTGCGTGGACGCAATTTTGTTAAGAGAGGGAGTCTATAACAACCCTGCTTTTGGAGATTACCTGTAAATATTAAATTATAACGGTAGTTATAATTTAATATTGTGAATTGAAATAAAATTGGAGAAATTAAATTGTTATTTGGAATAAACAATGAATTTTTAAACTAAAATGAGAAAATAAAGTTTGAAACTTTATTTTATTTGTTTGGGTTAATAATAAATGGAAAATAGTTTTTATTTAGAGAAAATGCAATAATTTTATTCATTATTGTCAATAACTTCTTTTATGAATTTTTTTTTAAAAGGAAGTATTTGATTTTTTTTATAGGTTGTTTATTTAAATAAAAATGTGGAAATTGGTTTTAAAATATGTTTTGGTTATAATTAAGGTTCGAAATATTTTTCTCAGTAAGAAAGGTATTTTTGGTTGAATTTTAGAAGTTAAAAGTGTGAACTTTTGCATTTGTTTGTCAAAATAGTGTATTTTTGCAAATTAAGCTTATTAATAATAATGATGATGTTTTAAAAAATAAAAATTGATCTTTTCATAGAGTAAAATAATTTATTTCATGTGTATGTAAATTTATATATTTTATTTGGTTGAAAATTGGATAGAAAATGACTTTGTTTTATTTTATATTGTAATATATGTGCATTTGATTTAAGTGTTGATTTTATGACTTAGGTCATTTAGTTTTCTTCTTATTGGGTCCTAAAAGCCCATTAGCCTAATCTAAGAAATAAGGAAATGAGAAAGACATCTCCTGTACGTACAGGAAATTATTATCATCTCCTTCCTCAAGTCAAAAAAAAAGAACCCATTTCCTTTTTACAAACCCTAGCTGAAAATCATCAAATTAGGCTCAAATTTGGTGTTTTAAAAATCAGTTTGAAGATAAATCTACACGTAATCAAAATCTAATATTTCATCAAAAGTCCAAATTTGTGAATGATTGTTTGTTGATTGATTTCTTCTTTCTTGCATGCACTTGTTTCATAGTTTTACAGGTTGTGCAACCTAAAATTCCACCCAAGCTTCAATCTTTCTCCACTAATCCGAGTATTTAGGAAAATCAGCAAGGTGAGAATATTATCTCACGAATACTAGCTAAATTGCTTGTGAAATTGTTTGAATTTGCTGCATATGTAAAAGTTAATTCAATGTATAGTCTATTTTCGTTTCTGGCCTAAAGTGCCCACTTTGGCCATCCATAACTTTCATCTCTGGCAACGAAATGCCGCCGGATCTTTTTCTGAGTCAAGTTTATACGTTAAACTTCATTTCTGCAAATTTTGGTTGAATAATATGGTCATTTAAGTGTTCAAATCGTCACTGCAAAATCAGTGCACAGCCTGTAAATATCATGTGCACATTTTGTTTTCTGAGTTGTTGCAAACATGGCCTGAGTTCATGTTTGAAACATCATATCTCTTTCGTTTCTTTCTCAAATTGCACGAGTCTTTTTTTTATCAAAGATGAAGTTCTCTTCTTTACGCTTACCAAATTTCAGGTCATTGTGGCATAGATAGCTTATATAAACCTGCTGCCAAACTTGGACCTGGACCATGTTTTTGCCCAGAGTCCAACAGTGAAACACTGTCGGGGTACAACTTTGAGCGATCATATCTTTCTCATAATTTATCCAAATTGCATCATTCTTTTTCTGCTTAGTAGATGACATTTTTTACTATATGTGTATCAATTTTTAGCTCAATCTGATACGATTTGATCTCCTGTTATATGCCTGAAAGTTGACTCCAGGAGTGTTTTTAGGCCTCCACATTTATTTGGTTTTTGAACTGTCGCAAACATGATCTGAGTCCATGTTTGAGACAGCATAACTCATTCGTTTCAAATCAGATTAGAGCGATTCTTTTTGCAGATTGAAGTAGGTGTGCTGATTTACATTTCTGTAAAATTTCATGAAAATCTGGGTTGGTTTGCTACTCCTAAACTACTGTCGAACTTGTACTCACAGCTTGCTGTAATTCAGTATTTTAAACTTTGTTTTGGTCCGACTTTTAAACGACGCAGATTCTTCGTTTCAAATCGGATTTGAATGATTCTTTTTGAAGATTGAAGTAGGAATGTTGAAATACATTCCTACCAAATTACATGTCATTTGGACTCGGTTTGCAGGTCCAAACCTGCTGTCGAACTTGGGTTCGCAGCCTGTTATCACCGGGTTTTTATACTTATGAATAATTTTCTGCTTTTTCTGATATTTTCCGATTTCTTTGAGATTTTTCTCTAGATTTCATACACGGGTTTTATAAAGCATTACAAAGTGTTTTTCAAGCAAATTGACTTTTAAAATTATTATTTAATATTATTTTTAAGTATTAAATTAGTTACTCCATAATAGGAGAATTTCAAATGCAATTTCTAAAGCGATTTTGAGGCGTTCCTAAAACTTGTTTTCTTCAATTTAATTTCTATATAAAACACATAATTTTGCACTTCGAGCGAAGAGAGGAGAATTAAATGATTAGATAAAACGCGTGCTATGAACACATGCGTTTATCTTTTCAGTTAATTCCTAATCTATTCGTTTGATTGTTTTGACCTTTGGGTCTGGTTTACCGATGAGATGAGGTAAACTTTGTACTGCTTTAAGTGTGGAATTGACTAACGGTTAGTAAATCATTTAGTGCGAATGTGTGGTATGTGACACACATTAACACTTTTCGGGTTCCTTTCCGAGAGTTTGTGACACATATTGCCAGTTAGTGGTGTCCAGTACTGGGCCGCCGGACCTTCGCCACTACGGTTTGTTGCCTTCGGGTTTGTGCCTTCGGGTTTGTTGCCCTATAGTATCGCTTTTGGAGTTGGTCCTTCGTCACCGCTCGAGAGATACTTGGGTTTGTTGCCTTCGGGTTTGTTGCCCTATAGTATCGCTTTTGGAGTTGGTCCTTCGTCACCGCTCGAGAGATACTTGGGTTTGTCGCCTTCGGGCTTGTGGATCCTTGTTTATACAGTACTGAGCATGTGCATCTTTTGTTTCATTGATATTTATATTTCCCTAGAGTATCGCCTTTCGGAGTAGGTCTTTTGAACCACTCGATACATAGCGATTACCTTGTGGAAACTTGTGTTACCTTCATTGGTATTTGTTATTTGCCTTTTTGGCTTGATTTGGGATATTCATATCCTTTGTTTATTGAGTTGTCGATGATATGAGGCTTGTTATGATTCATCTTTTGTAGATGATTGAGTTATCTCTTTTAGATATATTTGTGGTACTTTATGACCTTGCATGTTTATTATTGTTTAGCTTGTCTAACTGATTTGTTTAGCTAGACTGACCCGTATATTTTATACTCGGGTCAGACCGAGGTGTTTCAGGTTAGGTACCTTTAAACTTAGCCTATTCTGCTTTCGCGTGGACTATTCTGCTAGCCTCTTTTGTTATACCTTTTTGTGCAGTCCCTCTTGGTTGTAACTCTGATATGTATATTCTTTTGACTCGCCTGTATATTGTGGTTGCTATACCACTTGACATGTATCATTTTGTATACTCTATGATGTATCTGTATATGTGTATATGTATGTGATGATCTACTGTTCTGTGATGTGGTTTAAATTTGAGTTATTATATTTTGTTCTGTTAGATCTTATAGCCATTATAGTTTTGTATTAAGTATCTATTGGATATGTCGATCCACATGAAAAAAAAATGCTACATTTATCGACGTATTCAATAGATAGTTAAGGCAAGGCTATAGATGGTCGCTCCTATCCAGCTCTATTCTCCGTATTAGCAGATGGTATTACCATGTAATACTCTTTGCTAATGTGGGTCTCAGAGTGGGGCGTTACAGCTTGTTTTGTTTTTTTATAAAGAAAAGGGATAAACTCATTTATATATACACAAGAAATAAAAATAAGATTTAGAAGCTCTTATAAAAGGAATTAAAGTTGTATAAACAATTTTAAATTAAAATTTAAATACTTAATTACATATGTAAGTTTATTACCATCTTAAATGACATGTGTAAACCATTAAAGTAAGCAAAGTGACAAATGTTGAAAATTAAAACAAGTGTCCTATTTAGATTTTTTTTCTTTTATTGTGATAAAATTAAAAATATACTTATATTAATACATTTCTTCTCATCTCATTTTTCTTTTTCAAGCTTAAGAAAATCTTCAGATCTAAAATCTGAAATCAACACTAATACTTAAGTTTAAACTCTTTGATCCTCTTCCACAAAACAGAAATCTGTTCAAGACCAAAACTGCAACTTCAAAACTAAATTCTGCAAATTCATATACCTGAGATTCATTTACAAAGCTAAATCAATCTACATGCATTTAAAAATCAATTTGCAACTCTAAAAAAAAATACAAACCTGCATGCACCTGAAGTTCATCTGCAACTTCAAGTCTCAACTCAAATACCTGCAGTTCTTTTCTAAGTAGAACCAAAGCCTGCGTTTTATTCTGGGAAGAATGCAAATGAAACATGGAAACAATCATGCAAATGTAAATATGGAAAACAAAGTACTACCATCATTTCAAGTTTAAAAGCAATCTGAAGTTCAAGTCTTCAATAAGCAAAAGCAAGATGGATGTTTTTAAAGCATCTGCAGTTTTTAAAATGAAATCTGATACTCATATGCTCTGCCCCTAAAACCTGTGAGTAACATTTTATTTAACTAATTTAAGTAAATTTTGTTGCTTGAATTTAGTTACTGATATAGTCATAATTATATGAAAGCATATGATAAAAGTTTCTATGTATGATTGCTGAGTAGATATGCTGGAGAGTATATGTTACTGCCTGTCTCTAGAATTGCTAGTTTGTTCCTGATCAAATTCCACAATTTCATATTCAAACCTTTGTTATGTTTATGATTTATACAAAAGATGATATGAATCATAAGTTAAGAATTAATTTCATTAAATTTTAAAAATAAATAAATAATAAATGAAACTGTATTGTTTCTGAAAACACAATGCAGCAGAGTAATCTTTGGAAACAAGAATTTAATCATCGAAATTCTTTGATTTAAGTTTATCAACAGGTTACATTATTAATGACTTGATTTTAAAAACTAAATTTAGAATTTTTAGTTTGTATTTAATTAAGTATTTCTGGCTTAACCAGAAATCATATTTTGGAGTGGCTCTGTCGATTTAGGGAGTTTGGGTGACCAGTATTTTATTCTGGTGATGGATTTATGATCATGGTTGTATGGAAAAATGGAAGTTGATGGGTTTAAGCATTAAGGCGGTGGGAATTTGGAATTAAGGCATTTAACCCTAGTTTTTAGGTCCATCTGGAAATTAAAATACTGCAACTCCTATGTTTGATCGAATTGACCCAGATTCAAGTGAATGATAGATGGAGTTTGGGTGAATTCGTGACCGGGAGCAAAAAATTTCTAATGATCGGAATTATGTGTTTGAGGCAAGTTCCTGTATTCGACATTACTCCTGTTGAAGCTTAAATGCTCGAATTTGAACGAGGGTTTCTACATTCAAAATTGGGGTTGATTTGGTGTTTGGAGAGGATTGTTGACTTGCGAAGAGGGTTGCGAGAGGCCGGAGGTGATGGCCGTGGGTGTGCAGGTGTACGGTGGTTAATGGCGTATCAATTGTTTTTTTGGGAAGAAGGGTTTTGTGTTACTCGGGTTGTCTCATATTTTTCTCGAAGCAAGGGGGTATCGAACTCGAAGGAAGTGATGTGAGGCTCGGGTTTTACTTTGTTACAGGGAATTTGGGTAAACCTGTCAACACAGGTTTTGAATAAACCTGATTCTTTTTATTTTGGTTTTAATTAATTTAAGAAGAGTGTGTCCTCGAGTTATTTTAGTTTTAGCTCGAGTTAGTTTGTTGAAGTTTGAAACTTGTCTTGTTTTCAAAAATTTAAAACTAAATTTAAAAAATGGAAACAAGAATCTAAAGTAAGTTTTAAATCTAATTGAAATTATGGATTTAGGTTGAATTGAATCTTAAGTAGGAAATGATGAAGAATTTAAATTCAAAATTTGCTTTAAAATAGCTTTGAAAGAGTTTATTGTTTAAAATGTTTTTTTAAAAGAATAAATTTAAATTTGAAATTGAAATATGTAGTAATGTTTAAATAAAGTTTAAATTTGATTCAAATCTAATTTTGAATCTTTGGTTTAAAATGAATTTAAGTTCATAAATTTAAGTGTTAAACCAAATTTGAATAATAATGTAAAATCTAAATGGTTTTAATTTAATAAGAAATTTGTTTTAACCTTTGTAATAAAAGTATTATTATCAATTAAAAGTTTTAGATTGATTTTAAAACTTGTTAAAGTTAATAATAATGTTTGTATTTCATTTAATTATTAGGGAAATTAAATGAATAATTAATTTATTTAATAAATTAATAAAATGGTAATTAAGGGTTAATCATAAAGGTTTAAGTTTAATTAATTTTAGAGAAATTAACTTGTAATTAAGAATAATTAATTAAATAAAATTAGTTTTTAATCAATGATTAATAATTAATTAATCAAGTAATAATGGATTTAATTAAGTTTTAATTAACACTTAATTATTTAATTAATCTGGAATTAATTAATAGGTTAGTTAATGATTGATTAATTTGTAATTAATAATGATTAAAATAAGTTAATTATTTTTAAAAAATAATTAATGAGTTGTTAATAGTTAATGAAGTACATTAACTAAGGATTATTTAATAATTAATTAATGTGATTAATTTTTAATTATTAATTAGATTAATTAATTTAAAGATAATCATTTGTGTAAGTTATTAAGTATAATTACTTATGGAAGTAATTAAGGAATTAATTACTTATTGCAATTGATTGAGTTAATTTGATTAGTTTAAGTTAATTAATTCATTTTAATTAATTTAAAATTAATCATTTGATGATTTGTGAAGAATAATTACTTAATGTAATTTAATGAAGAGGAATTACTTGGAGAAGTAATTAATGGGTAATTACTATATGTAATTAATTGGAAGTGATTTGATATTGAGCTATTTAAATATAATTGCTTTGTGAATTAATCAAAGGATTTCTTAGAGATAATTAATTAATGAGTAATTTATTTATTTGGTGAAGTAATTAAGGGTAGTTGATTACTGAATAGGGTTAATCAAGGGTGATTAACAGTTATGGTTAAATTAAGATTTATTCCTTAATGTAATTAATTTAAATAAGGTAATTAATCAAAATGTAATTAGAGATCATTAATTAATATAATTAATGATGTAATTAAGATTGATTAATTAAGATTAATTAATCAATAATAAGTGATTAAAGGTAATTAATTTATGTAATTAATTATAGTTAATTAATTAATGAAGTAATTAAAAGTTAATTACTGTATTTGGTTAAATATAATTAATTTGAGAAATTAATTAGTGTATAATTACTTGAATATAATTAATGGTTAATTAATCAGGGATGATTAATTAAAATGAATCATTGGATGATGATTAATTAAGTGATTGATAAATTATCAATAGTGATATGAGCAAGTTGATATGGGTGAATTAATTAATTTAATTTACTTTAAATTAATTTGAAAGATATAATTAATTTAATTCATTTTAAATTAATTATTTTGGTGTGATTATAAATCATTGCTTATATGGTTGGATGGTGTTGTTTGCTTTGGATGGTTAGAATCTCAGATATGAGATAGATAATGTTGAGTAATTTGGATGCATTGACTGCATTGTGATGTTGATATGGATTATCTTTTGGATAGTGATAATATAGTTTATCTGATATGACGATAATGTTGATTATCAGTTATGAACCTGTGATTTATCTATTTGTGTGTATATAGATAATTGAATTGTTTTAAATCTTTAAAACAACTTGGCCTTAAAAGACACGCTTTGGATTTCGATGAGACTGGGATCGGGTTTCCATATTTGGATATCCGAAAACCACATCGATCCAAATTAACGATAGGTCGTGAATCAAAGTAGAGCTTTGTGAAGACTCGAGGTGTAAGGGCTATACGTCAGTATAACTCTGTGGGTGATTCCATAATGAGTTTAACGGAATAGTACTTATAGGTTCGAGATGGTGATTTAGAGTGCAAGGGTTATCGTCGTTAACTCTGAGGGTGATTCCAAAATGAGTGTAACGAGATAATGCCTTCGGTTTCGTTCGAACCCGGAACGAACTTGTATGGATTGAATGCTTTCAGAACATCGTCAGGTGGACGATGAGCATTCTAAGAGATATGTCCTCTAAAGGTAATCGTAGCCTCAAGCCTCATCAACCGGGAATGGCTAAAACAGGGGAGGTGCAGCAAGGCTTCGTGGGTAGCTCCCACTGGAGAGCAAGATTGATCCCTGTCTAGAGGTCCCTTTTTATTTCGGCTGTGTGGGCAGTTGGATGTACACCAACTGCGGGGTTGTCTTTATCGGGGCTGTCCAGTAAGGGATGGTTCTGGTCTTGTGTTGCAGGGGAGTTAGGGTGGCTCCTCGGTATGGTGATCTAGGCCACGTACTGTGACGGACGGTACCCCAGTAGCCCTACCATTGTATGGAATCCAAAATCCAATAAGTGCCAATGGTTTTGATTGTATTACCCACTTTTGTGGCTAGTAGCTGAAATTTAATAAATGTAACAATTTCGGCTATTTCTTATTTACTTGAAAACCCTAGACCGTATTATAATATCACTGGATTTCCTATCAAATGTTTTGGTTAGCGTAAGTTAAAAACTTTTCCATGTTTATGTGTGGGAAGTCTTACGTGATACCTTTCTTTTCAAAAGGTTTTTGAAAGTTAAGCAACTTTAACCTGTTACTCACGCCAGACCCATGTCTGACCCGGAGTTTATTCTTTTGTTTTCTTAAACTATTGGGTACTCAAATTTTTACGAGTAGCCAAGGGATTCAGGTTAGCTTTTGATGAATTTTGGAGGAGCAATGGAGCAGGAGGCTTCTGCGTTAGATATATAGTATTCCGTTGTGTGTTCTATGTTGTCTCTGAGTTGTGTTATGTTGTAAATACTAGACAGGTGTTTATAACTGTCTAGTATGTGTTGTATATCTGTGTACTCTGATAGTGATTGTAAACTATGTAATATTTTATGTTATTAATATAATTTATTCGTTCCGCTGTTGAGATTCTGAGGTTGTGTTCTTATTTCTTCTCTTTCTTTTCTCTTTTCTATCCCTTTCTTTCTTAATTGATGATGCGATTTTCTGGGAGTAGAAAGTCGGGTCGTCACAAATGTGCTCCTCTGTGCTTGCACTATAGATTAAGATATCATCGAAGTAAACAACAACAAACTTCCAGATATAAGGTCTGGAAATTTGATTCATCACCCTCATAAATGTACTTGGTGCATTAGATAGACCAAACGACATAACCAGCCATTCATATAATCCTTCCCGAGTCTTGAATGTTGTCTTCCATTCATCACCTGGTCCAATGCAAATCTGATGATAACCACTCTTAAGATCGATCTTCGAAAAGATTACAGACCCACTGATTTGATCCAATAGATCATCAAGTCTTGGCATAGGAAATCTGTATCTAACAGTTATTTTGTTGAGTGCCCTGCTATCTGTACACATTCTCTATGAACCATCTTTCTTTGGTACTAACAAAGCTGGTACAACACAAGGACTGAGATACTCTCGAACACGCCCTTGCTCAAGTAAATCCTCAACCTGTCTCCTCAACTCTTCATGCTCTTTCGGACTCATACGATAATATGGCCTATGCGGTAAAACAGCACCTGGCACTAGATCAATTTAATGTTGTATATCCCTCAATGGCGGTAATTCCTTGGGCAATTCTATAGGAAAGACGTCTTCAAATTCATTTAACACCGGTCTGACCTCCGCAGGAACTTCAACGTCTTCACTTGTTTAATACCCAATCAACATAAACAATTCAGCATTATCTTTCACTTCTTCAACAAATTCTCTTGTGGATAATAGTCTAGCTGATTCCACCTTCTTCTCTGCCTTGCTTACACTTTGTTCACGCTTCTTAGGAACCAAAGTAATTTGAGTACCTTCGAACATGAAACTGTAGCTGTTGGTGTGACCATTATGTTGTACAACTCGATCATATTGTCATGGTCTTCCTAATAGTAGATGACACACATCCATGTCGACAACATCACACCATATATCACCTTTATACTTCTTCCCAATAGAAAATGTAACAAATGCTCGTCTTCCCACTGTCACTTCTCTACCTTTCTTTAGCCATGCCAGTTTATAAGGTCTAATATGTTTTTCAGTCTTCAACCCTAGCTTCGTAACGGCTTCTTTAGAAATAATGTTATCACGGCTTCCCGCATCAATAACAAATCGACAAACCTTTCCCAAGATAGTACATGTAGACTAAAAGATATTGCTTCTTAGCCAACTAGAATCATTCTCATGCTTTGGCACTATACAAGACCTTCTTATTATCAAGTTACATCCTTCATCTCCTAACACAACTTCTTCATCTTCATCAAACTTCGATGGTTGAGAATAATCGACTTCAGCTTCCACATCCTCATACTCACATTCCTTTGCAATAAATGCTCTCTTCTTTGGCTTTGTACATTCATTGCTTTTATGGCCAAACTCCTGACAATTATAGCACTTGATACCGTTGTTGACCTTTGCTTTAGCGGCTTCATTGACAATTGGTTTACTGACTGCCTTTGAAACATTAGCGCTGCTACTAGCTCCCTTACTCTGATTGTTAGATCCCACAAACACACCACTTCCTCATCTCCCTTGTTTCTCCCAAGCTAGAGCTTTCTGATGTGCTTCAGCAACAGACATTGGATTGAACATATTAACCATGTCTTGAATTTGCATTCGTAACCCTCCAATATATCTAGCTGTGAGCTGTTCCTCGGTTTCCGTAATATCATTCCTTGCAATTAATTGATAGAATTCATCTACATAATCATTCACCGTCCTCGTCCCTTGTCTCAAGTTCTGCAAACGTTGATACATAAGAGATTGAAAATTGTACGGCAAGAAAGTTTCTTTCATCATCTTTCTCATCTTCTCCCAAGTGACAATTTTTGATTTTCCCATTCTCTCCCGAGTTAGTTTAGTTTGCTGCCTCCAAGCCATAGCTCTTCCCCTTAGCCTTGTAGCAACTAATTGGACTCTGCGATTCTCTGGCACATCCTTGAATTCCAAAATTTCTTCAACATTAGACAACCAATCAAGAAATTCTTCTGCTTGCATACCACCTTTGAATTATGGAATTTCCATCCCCATACCCGACTCCCATTTACGATCATTTTCTGAATCCAGGTATTGATTACGCACTTGGCCTCAATTTCGATAATGAATACTACCTCCATCACCATCCTCCTCAAAATCACATGTATGTCGATATCGATCCCGTCCATCTACATCTCTACAACCATACATGTCCCTTCTACCCTGTCTTTCAACATCATGATAAGGTTCATTGTCAAACCCACATTGAGTTCTTCCCTCTTCATGTCGATACCCAAGGTGTTCTCGCCTCATTGAAACTGAAGATTCTCTCCTATCTCGATAAGACTGGGGTGACATCCTCCTTTCTTCCGAAACCGATCATGAAACCCTGTTTCCACATTGATTCGAAACTGGTGAAGTTCTCCTTTGATTGTGATTCATGTCTTTCATCAATTTCTCCAATTTTTCAATACCCTCATTGAACTTTTCATTGATACGCTGCTCCATCTGCTCAGCTTCTTGTCTTCTATACACATGTTCAACATTATGATAGCGGTTAGCACGTCTCGGAGGCATGATCTTCAAACAATCTTGGTTCTTTGACTTAGCTCTGACTCGGCTCTAATTTGTTCGGCTCCGACCTAACTTGCTTTAACTCGGTTCCGACTTAGCTTCAACTTGATCTTACTTAGCTCCAATCCGGCCTTGATCTTACTTAGCTCCAATCCGGCCTTGATCTTACTTAGCTCCAATCCGGCCTTGATCTTACTTAGCTCCAATCCGGCCTTGATCTTACATAGCTCTGATACCAAATAAGTGTCGCAGCGGATTTAACTTTGATGTGCTAATAATGCTTTGATACAAATTGACGCAATCTTTCTTCCTCACGAAATGATGATTTTGTGCCAAATAAACCTGACAGAACGATAAATGCCCATTTCCGTTGATCGTGACGATGCCGGAATCTAGCTATATCCAACCCGTTGATCTCGCAAGATACCGTGTTGAAAGATCTACAATTCGATTGTTGATCACTCGCAAGTGATACCGAGAATTGGCTTCTACTTCATTGATTCGCGAACGAATAACCCGAAGAAGGAAAGAAGAAGGAGATCACACTCAACTTCAACAATGGTGTTAAAAGCACAGACAAAATTTTATTCAAAAATCAACTCCGTTGTACAATGACAACACGTCCCTATTTATAGGAATAACAACACATAGACATGCAACTTATCACAGCGACTCACACAGCGACTCACGACCTACGACTCAACAACAAATGACTTAACAATACATGCGACTTAACAGTTCAACCATACATGCGACTTAACAATACATCATAACAACATATGAAATGCGACTCAACGACATAAGAAGTTACAACATAACGATATACAACACACGATTTAACATTAGCGACATAAGCAAATATGCGACTTAAGGAAGCAGGTGACTTATGGCAGCAGCGACTTAAGAAATCAGCAAAGGTTAAGCGACTTAAGCGAACCAAGGCATAAGCTTCAGCTGCGACCTAAGAGAATAACATAGTTTCATGCGACATACGACTTAAGAAACGCGGCCTTGTTTTCTTGAGCCATTAGATTCATAGGTCGGTAGGTCGTTGAGAGACTTAAGAAACGCGGCCTTGTTTTCTTGAGCCGTTAGCTTCATAGGTCGGTAGGTCGTTGAGCGACTTATGGTTGAGAGGCCTAAGACCGTTAACATACAATTGACATAACTCGCAGAACTCGCATAACTCGTTAGGTCGCTCAGGTGACTCAGGCATGGTGTTAGGTCGCTCGCATAACTCGTTAGGTCGCTCAGGCGACTCAAGGCATGGTGTTAGGTCGCTCACGCGACTCAAGGCAAGGTGTGCTGCATCAGTTATAGTCCACCATTTCCGTATTTCTCAAAAACGACTATTTAAACAATAAATGTTGAAATCTATGGTTTCGATTCTTAATACATTTAAAAAAACATCTTTAAATCATTTTAATTCGATTTAAAATATCACTTCCCCGGAACTTTTCTTTAATATAATATTCACTGTCCAAAATCGTGAATATTATTCCTAACCAAATTCTTTATTATTACAACATTTAATTTAAAGGATAATTCACTATCCAATATCGCGAATATAACTCCTTTAATAAACTCCTATATTTAATCTATCAAATTCAATTGATTTCGGATTTATAAAACAACGTTTATACATTCACATTTATATATTTTATAAAAAAAACTTCAACTTATAAATTCCCTTAATTAACAAATTATATTTATATCTCATTTACATGCCAAAATCCAGTTTATAAGTTAATTACTTATAAATCTTTTATTTTACAAAAATTCATTTCATTTTATAACTTCATAATTTATAAATCTATAAATTTCATTCACTTATGAAATCCATCTATGCTTCATTTTAACACTTATAAAAGCTCGTTTTATAATTCCAATATTTTCAATTTACAAGTATCAATTTTATAAATCTTTTATATAAACCGTTTATAATAATTTAAAAATTCTAATTTAAACCACTTTACAAATTAATCAACTACTTATTTCAAAAATCACATTTCGGTTATATTTCACAAAAATAATAATTTTTATAAAATAAAAATTATAACGTTTATTTATTCAAAATAAATCAATTCCAAAATTCAATAAAATGTATACTTTCAAAAATCACTTTAAAAATCCTTTTAAAATTTGAAAATAATCACTTTAGCACTTTTAATTTTCCAAAATAGGCCATTGCTGCAACAGCACTAAATATAACAATCACGGCATCCAAAACATCATATATCATATGATAACATAATGTATCACAATATCTGTAAATAAATCAATACGGGTGAGGAATCCAGTTGGATCCTACCAAACTGTTTCCCTGCATCCACAGATGTTAGTACAATACCAATTTCACTTCAAAGTGGAATATCGCGGTATATGGGACATATAAAATATTATCCGCTATTACGTGGTGCAATAGGGTCTCGTCCGCTATATAATGCGGGGAAATCAACTACAAGTACATATATAATACCAATTCCACTTCAAGATGGAATATCGCGGTATACGTTTTTAATAAATAACCTCCGCCTAATATGCGACGTATATGGTCTATTTGAAAACAATAGATAATAATTTATCATCCAAGCATAGTATCAACAAATTTTAAATCTAACTGTTTAAAATTTAAATCAAAACGCAATTCGATTGAGTGAGAAGTTCTCACCTTGCTTTCAATAACGGTTGCAGCGTTTTATTTCGAATAAAATTAAACGCACGTTTAATTTTACCTAAAATTATCACCATTTCCAAACGACTCCAAACAAGCTCCATTGTGTAGTGCTCGACAAAAAAAAGCCAACGCAATTCGTTTCGTAATTTTCCGACCTCGTATCAAAAAGTTATGTTATTTCAAACATTATACAATCTTTAATATAATCAATTTACAATTTATATTTCATTTTTTAAACCTATTCATCTCTGGACCGTTGATTTCTCCACCCAGAATCGTGGCCGCGTGATGCTTTCTTCCATCCTTCAGTAAACACATTTGACTTTGAACCAAAAGCCGCCATCTTTCCTCCAATTATTACGCCACCCACATCGTGCCGGAGCACGATCAGAAAGTGCTAAACGACACGCGTCGCTAGTCTCCACTCACGGCTGAAGCCAGGCGAAGTTCGGCTCTTCCTTACTCTCGAAAAATGTGCCCAAACCTACCACGAGCACGAGTGAATTGCCATCCATTCATAGCGAATTTTTCGATCTCCACCGTTGAGATTATAGAGCTCGATACGCTCTACAATATTGTTGTTGAAGTCGAGACGTGAGAGTGGATGGATTGGACAAGATTGAGGGAAGAACATTGGCTATTTTTGGCCATTAATCTAGATGGCGGCGGCTGAAGACAATCAGGGTTAGGGTTTGATTTTAGTTTGCAAAGTGAAGATGTGAGGTCCTTATATAGAAATTTTTCAAATACACTATTCATCAAAATTTTCCAAACTCCAAATCTTGCACGGTGACCGGCGTTTCTATGGTTTAACCCGCGTTCCGGACACAATGGAACGTGTTTCGGAAGGTAATTCGATCATATGTGCGAGTTACAAAAATAAATGATCAAATTTAAATTAAATCGATTAAATCAATTTCTATGAGTTTTGGCTTGCCCCGGACAAATCGTAAATCCGATTGACACGGAATTTGAAACCATACAATAATATAACATTAAATATCCGATGAAACCGGTATCCTTGAAATCCGAGATTGTTTGAAAAATGGCTGTTTTAACTCGTCAATTAAATATTAAAATATTCAATTTTCATAAATTAACTTTTAATTAAATTTTAAAAGTTCTATAACATCATTCTAACTCCAATGTGATTTAATACAACTTTATAAATCATTTTTAATCACATTAAACCCAATTCCCAATTATCTATGTAATTTCAAATATTAAATTAGCGATTTAACTATTCAATTAAATCTAGAAAAAATAAATTATTCGACTTATAAATTTTACTTGTTAATATTTAAAATTAATTTAATATATGAATTTCAAATGAAAGAAATTCTGGATCATTACAAACTTCCCCGTTAAAAGAATTTCGTCCTCGAAATTACCAAGTAAGCAAAAGTCTTGAAGTCCATTAACTTTTCAAAACCATAGTTAAACTCCTTACAATAACTTTACGAAGTTTTCAAATCGTACTTAGTTACCTTTTCAAAACCAACTATATCGTTTAACTTTCCACTCCCTAAAATCAAAGTTGTAGTTTTCAAAAATTTCCAATTTTCTCAAAAATATTCTAACGCCTTACATTTTCGAAAAATTTCGCCAGCGTCTCCTTTGCGCAGTTAGCTCGATACGACCACAAAAATGGCACCACAGCCCCCCACATTCCAAAAAGAAAACGAAAAGCCAAGTGGCTAGACAAGATAATCATCAAATTTCATACTGAAATTGAAATACATACCTTTTTGTCGAGCAATTCAATTTTTTATCTTCGAAATCTAAATCCCAATTTCCTTTAATCCACCTGTAAATCCTGCTAATCATAATATCCATTTTCATTCAATCTCACATCATAAATTTCATTTGAATTCAATTTACAATTTCAATTCTATTTGGATTCAATTTACCTTCTGAATATCGAATTTTATCAATTATTTTTCATTCATAGCTGATTCATCTTGCTATTTTAAATTAGTTTCTTTTACTAATTCATTACAAGTCCTAACTTATTTCATCTCGCACAATTCAAATTGGTTTGATATTCTATTGATTTTCATTCACTTTATTCAATTAGCTTTAAATGAATCAACACTTATATTCATTATTTCATATCAATTTTTTACATTCGATTGATTTACATTCAATTAATTCATTAATTAAATTGCTAATTCATCTAACAAATAAGGTTGAATTTCATTTATATAACTCAAGTTCATATTCATCACTTCACTTTATTAATTCACTTCGATACCAAAATTAAATTCATTCAACATAACTTAAGTTATATCTACTTACAAATTTGAAATGGATTTCAACATTTAATTTCATTTTCTTTCACTTGCGATTGAAAATTTTATTTATTCATTCACAATTTATTTTCCAACTTAATAATTGTATTCCAATCATTTAGTCTATTAGACTTCTAAAATTCACCTTTATCCCATAAACATTTTATATAACATTCAAGAGTCTTTTCAATTTTTCAAAAATCATCTTTGAAAATCAATTCGAATTATCTTTTGAATTTCCAAAACCCAAACCCAAATTTTCCCAACAACTTCCATTTAAAAAAACTTGGCAGCAATCCCTCTTTTGGAAACTTGAAAATGAACACCGATGATGCTGCAGTCATCACCGAAGTTATTTTCCAGCGACCGAAAAGAGTTTAGAGCTTTTATCCCTCCAAAAACATTTTTTTTCCAAACCCTTGAAAACCATTTTCAAAATATTTCAAAATATTCCTCTGGAATTTACTTCAAATTACAAATCACATTTACAATTTATATCATCCAATTCTATTTGTATGTGAATTTATTTTTTTAACTTTGGAGTTACGATTTCAATTTCTTTTTCAACATTAATGATAATATTTTAATATCATCACTTTCTAGCAACCAAGCCATCATATATTATAATAATTCACAAAAAAATTTCTCTTTTGTATACGAAAATAATTTAGGTAAAATTATTTCATTTACCCTATTTTAAAACGATATCGTGTCGAATTTGTTTTGTACAAGTGTTTAGAGATTCCTATCAATAACGTTACTCGTATTGACCAGAATCCATATACCAATCAACAAAATATAAAACAATTTTTTTCATATTCACTAACAAATATGCACTCATATCTATTATTACACTCACACTTATTCTAGAGTACTGCTGACTCTATCTCTAATGAGTAATACCAAATAGAGCTAAGGTTGTCGCTTAATCAAATGCTCTGATACCGCTTTGTAAAGACCTGATTCATCGACTTCCGAAAATCGACATTAATACATCCACTGTATCACTGCCGAACATCGAATGCCGGAAAACCGAACCCATAGGGTTTAAGAAGAATAAAAAGGTTGAAGAAGAAGATAGAAGAAGAAAACAGAAACAATAACAGAATCTCACATATCGCAGCGGAACAATATATAATAGATAAATGAATATCTTTAAAACAAAGAACTATATCAGTTATTACATTACATCACATTACAATACATTATCAGAGTTTATAACAACAAACAACGGAAAAGAAATACTATATACTGGTAGATACACCATGCCATCTTGCTTGCCTCCGGAGCTCCACAGCACCTCCTGAATTCCAGAATATCCTGATAACCTAACTCTAGACTGCCTGTGTGGAAATTAGTGGGCACCCAGAGTTTAGGAAGGAAACAATAAACTCTTGGTCAGTCACGGGACTGGTGTGAGAACTTAAAACAGTTATTTATCTTTAAAACAACAACATTCCATGGCATTACGCAAAATAAATCATTTTTTTGATATTATTGTTAGTGCATAGTGTAGAAAACATTTCGAAAATATAATAATAACCCTAGTCAGCATGGGCATTACGCACTTATGCCAACTGTAACGTCCAGCCTTATCGCACGGTTTAAATCAACACACATGCAATTTCAAACCATACGGAAGGACGGATCGTTATGGGGTAAATAAGAAAAACAGAGAAGAGAAAAAACTAAACAGAATCTCACAGCGGAAGGATAAAATATAAAAATCAAATATATAGTTTATAAATCTGTTTACAAAACCATTTATATAATACATATCAGAGTTACACATACCAATCACAATGCAGCGGAACAGTGTGTAGTGCACTAGTAAAAATAATAATAATATAAATCATTGTCTTCGTCCTCCAGAGCTAAATCTTCAAATCCTGAAACGCTCGACTGACCCGAGCGAATTTGAAAAGAAAAAAACATTCGAGTCAGAACTAAAAGATCTTATATGAGTTAAATTAACAGAAATAGATATGAGTGCAGTAACTCAAGAGATGCTCGGCATTTACATCTCCTAAGGATCCGTTAAACTATTTACTATGTAGTATATTGCGCTATCATAATAGTGTCTAATTGTAAAATAAACTTACTTTTAAATAGCGTTAAGGAGTGACCCAATATTCCCCTTAACACAATAATAGTCCCAGTAGTCCATCCAATATCATAGTCCCTCCTGATCGGGAAGCCAGCAGAGGATACCACACGGGCTACGGGAGAAATCCAAACTCGTACAAGGCTCGATAGGGTAGGTGACACGGCACAACTAGGCAATGCCAGGGTAGATATACCAATTACGCTTCCGGGTCGGTGGTAACGCGTAGCGCGCAGCTACCGCCCACCTCGAGCCACACCCCCAAATAAAATCAAAAGTGGCCACCGAATCAATCCAAAAGTCAAAGTATAATATCGAAGGGATGTGTCCGATCAAAGGTGCTACCTTGTTAACCCGTCAATCGCTCCTGTTTAGCCACCTTATGCCAACTCAAGGGAGTTGGGTCTACGTATTTATCTTACAGGAAATGCCGCCACCAACCTACTTCATTCTGGAATCTCCACCGCATACATGGTTGTTAAAGTGGTTTTCGGAGTTGGCAGAGAGTATGACAACTTCCCATCCCGGACTCTTTAACAACCGAACGTTATTATAACACCGCGGTTATTTAAAAATAATTATACTTTCAAAACCAGAATATAATTATCCATTTCAAAACCCATAAATACGTTATCATTTCTTTTTAAAACCCAAACGAATATGATATCATTTTATTTCAAATATATTTCTTTTCCAAAATCATGCCACTTTAAAATTTATAATACCTCGAAACCAAATATTTGAATTTTAACTTTCAACATAATACTTCGAAATCTATAGTTTAAAACCATAACTTTCAAAACTTAAATGGTTTGGATATTCAACAGCATATAAAATAAAACAGTTGAATTAAAATTTCTTCAAACGTAAATAATTTCCACGCCTTCACAATTTTTATTCACTTTAGATTCAGTCTAAACCCGTACTCTTTATATTCTCTTTCAGTTTAAATAAAACACTTCGATTTTCAATATTTCAAACTTTGAGTATTTAATGAATTTCAAAACTAAGGTTAGGGTTTCAAATCAACAATTCATTTTCCTATTATTTAGTTTGAAAGGTTTACATGATAAATCCATAACCATTTAAAATAAAACTAAATTTATTAACACTAAATATTTCCTTCCATTTTATTTATACTAGAATTATTCATTAAATCCAGTTATAAATATCATACCTTTAAAATTTCCAATTTAAATAAGTTAACATCAACTTATGGAGTTAAATTTTTGAAAAGCTCAATTCAAATTAAATTTCCAATTTATCTTTCAATCTTAATTGATTTGAATCATTTAAAATTCTATATATATATACAAGATCTTAAACCTGTACTTAATCATATAATATAAATTATCAAATGCCATTTTTCAACTTATTCATTTTCATGTAACAGATTTATGCGTAGCTTAAATTCACAATTTAACTATGTATGTATATATAAAATATATTTATATCATATCCAAATTTAGTATTTATTAAACCGTATCATATCCAATCCATAAAATCATTTCAAAAATAATTATATATATACAACGGTGCCTGTATATAATTTTCTATCCCATGATCAAGTGATATGGATATTTATCATTTCAATCCGCAATTTAAAAATAAAAATGCGGTTGTATATCATTTCAAACCGCAATCCCGAATGAAAAAGAAAATGCATAATAACTTGCATTTATATAAGATAGAACACATCATCCATTCACTCAATATCAATCATCAACCAATTTATTTCAATCATCATCAATTTAAACAAACATCGATATATAGCATATAAAATATAATAGGTAATAAATAACAGTTATTAACTAACAGTTTATATTCAATAATGAATTTATTAATTGTTTAACCATCAGTTTATATGCAAACAAATAAATTTTAACTATCAAATTTTTATGCAATAATAAATTAAATTCACAGTTAATTTAAATAAATGCGATTTAACTGAGATAATGGATGAACTTTCCAAACAGCCATAAATAAATTTATACTCATATCAAAAATCAATTTAACAAACATAAGAAATTTTAGAAGTTGTAAGTGGGTTAAAACACTAACCTTTTGAATTTAAATTGAATTTAAATCCAGTTTAAATCCAAAATTTGAGAGTCTCCAAATTCATCCAAACTTGCTTCAAATGTCCGGAATCCCAATACGAACCTAGCGGAGAAAACCGCGTGTAAATTGGATCACGTACGTGAAAGATATAGCGATAAAACGATTTGAAATTTGAAAATTATAATAAATAAATAATAACAAAACTCATCCCCACCAAAATAACCCTCCACGTCACCCCCTGCAGATCTTCTCACGCGAACAACACGTCAACTCCTCTTTTCTGGAACCATGTGAACGCAACGACCCAAAACCTACATGCGGCCGCCACTTCCACCGTGTGCGCCCAACTCAGATCCACTTGCCGGCCCCTCCTAAGCCTCCATGCCATCCCCATACCACCCACGCTCAAAACCCGAAAGCCCCAAACGCAAGAATGCAACAGCCGCCGACGTGAAAGGAAACCATAGTCGAATTCTTTAGCTCGATCCAGCCGTCGATTCGACAAATCAATAACTCCGATGAGCAGCACTCTGTCCCCCCTATGCCATGGTACCAACGATTTGTCGATCGCAAGAAATTGATCAACACGATGATGAATGGCCGAAAATGATTCCCGGAATTCTGGAAAAAAAGCAACTCGAATTGAAAAACGAATTACACCATTGAATTACATTCGTCGAGAGCATCAACATATACTTTTTTGAGAATTTTCTGAGGCCTTTGAATTTTTGACTTTGGATCTGATTTGAATTTGGATCTAGAGTTTGCATCCATTGAGGAAGAGGAAGAGCTGATGAAATGAACGCACAAACAAATGAGAATAGATGGAGGATAGGGTTTATAACTGGATTTATACAGGTAGGTTAGAAATAGAATAGATGGATCCGATAAACAAACGTGCTGAACGATAATTGGCCCAAAAAGCCTGTTCTGACCCCGGAACGAAATTGGTTAAACCCATATATCCAAATAGGTGTTTTAAAATATTCTGAACGCGATGGAAAAAGTTTCACATCCAAATTCCATCGTATGAAGAAGTTATGCTGAAATCAATATTTTCAAATTGATTTCAATCAAATTGATTTTAAGGCGTTTCACGTTCGTGCGATCAAACGACAAGTCCGATCGCTACGAAACTTGAAATCCTACAATAATTCACTGTTACGGATCCGATGAAACTTGTTTGTTCGAAATCCGAGTCCGTGACCAAAATGGCTATTTTTATATTAATTAATAAATTAAGAATTGGTAAATAAATCCAATTTTTATATTTCAGTTTTTAAAAAAATTGGAAATTTTTATCACATAATAATTGTCAAACACTTGAAATGATTTAACAATCTTTAAATGTCAATTTATTAAAGATAATTAAATATACATCTTCAATTTCATAAAATTCCATATTATGGATAAATTTCTGTATTCCCATTTAATTGAATTAACTCATAAGTATTCCATTCATTCCTGTCAAACTGATGGATTAAATATTGAATTCCAAATTATCGCACAAATTTCTCATATTATCTTTATTTCAAATAACGAATTATTTAACTTTATCCAATCTCATTTAATTGCAATTAAATTCAATTATTGAACTTTAAGTTTCAATATAAATAAATAAATTCTGATTCCCATTCTTTAAATTCACTATTCATCATATTACTATCCTGGGTACCATTTATTTTAATATACATATACCGATACTTTAAAATTTTCCAATTTTTTTAACGTAACATTAATTTATATATATTGCAATGATTTCCGATTTAATTGAAGGAACTAAGTATATAACTCATAATAGTTGTGGTAAAACTCTTAAACCCACATTTAAGTATTTCATTATCCGTTATGTCTATTAATTAAATAAATTCCATTTTTAAGTCCATTTAAATTTATTACTAAGTACGCATTTATTTTTTTCCAATAAATTTGAATTCCGTTCATTTATCATACAATCACTTTCCCATTCACACCTTATTATCAACCCACAATTATTGCAATTCATTATCTTATATTGATTTTATACAATTACCATTAACTTTACATTCAATTACTATTCGATGCATATTTATTCATCAATCAATTCGATATTTACTTTTCTTTCCTTCTATTTGATAAATAACCTAGTATACATTTACATACATTCATTTCATTCCATTCATTTATGGGTATTGCATTGAAATTTAATTTATTAGCTAATACCAACATTATTACCATTAATTACAATTGGATTCCCAATTTTATTCAATACCCTAAATAAATACCATATATATTAATCAAATCCTTACATTTGTTTTTCTCATATTCCATTTAAAATCAAATCATAACATTTAAATGATTTTATTGAATTAGAATTTCATTCAAGTCATAAATTATTAACTTGCATCAACATGATTCCTTAATTTATTCCAATTACCGTTTACACTTTTTTATTGCATTAACTCAATTTAATATTTTCATTAATTTCTCATATTAAATTTTATATCCAGGTAAGAATCCTTTTTCTACTTAATTCATTTGGATTTTATTCAAATTTCTATAAATAGGTTTTAAGTCACCATTTACATAATTTATTTTAACCTTCATTTTAACATTTATTTATCCCCTTTATTGTTTCTACTAAAACAAATTTCAAAACTCCTATTAAATAAACAAATTCAATTGTCGAAATTTACGGGTCGTTACACTCTCCCCCACTCAAAACTTTTCGTCCTCGAAAAGGAAAAGAAGGGAAAAGAAGAAATAAGAAAACAATAAATCTTTCTTAATTAAATTTATAAACAAATAAGTTTACAAAATAAAATAATTTAACATAAAATATACCAATTTATACCCATTTAAATCCTTTATACATAAATTGTTGAAGTTTGTAAACAATTTCAAATTTTTCTAAGTCCAAAATTTACGGAAAATTTTGGCAAAATCTCCTTTGTACGGAGAGGCTCGGAAGAAAATAAAATATAAATATTACAATATAAACAAATATTTTCCAAAATAATAAATATCCCTACACGGGAAAATATATAAAATAGCGCTATAAACCGTAATCCGAAAACGTACCTATTTGTCAGGCATTTTACGCTTAATTTATGGAACCAAAAGCAGTAGCAATTGCTTCCATAACCTGCATTTCACTTGTAAAATCTAAAAGGGCTACAATTTATATAAAGTGAAATATTTAAGTGGTTTCAATTACTAACAACAAATCAATACAACAACCATCAATTTCACGCCCAGCATACATAACAAATACAAAACAACCATTCAATCAAACAAACAAATAGTTGTACGGGTTCAAAACTTTTACATTGTATGGAATGAAGAATAAACTACTAGCACATCATTTACTCAACAGTCTTAGATAAAACTAAATAGATTATTCATTCACCCAGACCCGAATTTTAAAGAATCTTACCCAAACAACTATAACCAATCAACAATACAAATCAAATTTACTTATTGTAAATTTTATTTCATACATTAATTGTTTAATTTCCTTCCTTCATTCATTCAGTGATTCTTTTCATCCATATAACGGTTTATCATTTTATTTTCATTTATTTCTTTCAATTTTATTTACAAATAGCTTCAACCCTTTTTCTTAAGTTTACAATTTCTCTTTATTATATTACATTCATTTATAATTGCATGACCTCATCTATTTACACTTTAATTACTTAAGTTTATAATCATCTATTTGTCATACTTACCTTTAATTATATTTACATGGTAAAATTCTAATTATAACTTAAGTTTATAACATTGAATTCTCATTTAACAGCAATTTCATTGAATACTTTCATTATTTCAAATTTCTACTTGTATAATATTCTATTACAATCTCTTATTAAACATTTCAACTTTTAATATTTGGTATGTTATATATGTTATTTAAGGGGGTAATTGAAAGTTATACAAGTTTCTCATTTGTTTTAATTAATTCATTGTTCAATAAATTTTTACCTTTTGTCTTATAAGTTACCATTTCAACTTCTTTTATTTCCTTTATTCTTGGCATTAAATCTCTTATTTAAATTAGAAGTTTCAATTATTAATTACTTACCTTTCATTTCACTATAATAATTGAAACAACTAATTAATTTAACGGAAATTTAAGAATTAAATACCGGGTCAAATTTCAAATTATTTTTAAATAATAGATAAATATATTCTTACAACTTATATATTTCTAATTATATTTAAACAATTTAAATTTTATATTTTTCTACCAAAATGAATCTGTAGTAAAACTACTATAGTGGCCTCCCCCCTTCGAAACTCGAAAATGAAAGTCGATGATGCGGCCGCCATCACCGAAATTATTTTCCAGTGACAGAGAGGAAAGTACAAAACATATTTTCTTCAAAAATCTTCTTTAAAATAATTCTTCCGAATTATATTAAAATATTTATATCATAAAATACTTATAAACAATATTATTATATTCCAAAATTCATAAAAAAAATTCAAAACCCCGGATCTTTAGTTCTAAATTTCCAAATTTCATTTATTTTAATTTTCCATCTTATTTCTATTATTATTTATACACTTTAATACCTAACAACCAATCTATTGCAGCCAAATATATATATCATTAGAAAATTTTTAGTTTATATATAGAAAATATAATTGGCAAAATTATTTCATTCACCTATATTAAAACAAATATTATGTCGGTCTGTCCTATTAAGTGTTTAGAAATCCTTATTGATGTCATAGCGTCCCATGCATCAACCAGAATTTATAAATACGAAACGAAACAAATTAACACAATATCAAAACCTTTTATAACACTAACAAATACGCTCTCTCATATATACACTCAGCGACTCCCATAGGATATTACTACCCTATTAATAAAGAGTCAGACCCCACATAGCTAAGGTTTATCGCTAAACCAAAGCTCTGATACCAACTGTAACGTCCCGCCTTTTCGCATCGTTTAAATCGACACACGTGCCAATTCAAACCATACGGAAGGACGGATCGTTGTGGGGTAAATAAGAAAAATAGAGAAGAGAAAAAACTAAACAGAATCTCACAGCGGAAGGATAAACTATAATAATCAAATATACATTTTATAGATCTGTTTACAAAACCATTTATATAATACATATCAGAGTTACACATACCAATCACAATGCAGCGGAACAGTGTGTAGTGCACTAGTAAAAATAATAATAATATAAATCTTCGTCTTCGTCCTCCAGAGCTAAATCTTCAAATCCTGAAACGCTCGGACTGACCCGAGCGAATTTGAAAAGACAAAAAAACTCGAGTCAGAACTAAAAGATTTTATGTGAGTTAAATTAACAGAAATAGATATGAGTGTAGTAAGTCAAGAGATGCTCGGGATTTACATCTCCTAAGGACCCGTTAAACTATTTACTATGTAGTATATTGCGCTATTATAATAGTGTCTAATTGTAAAATAAACTTACTTTTAAATAGCTTTAAGGAGTGGCCCAATATTCCCCTTAACACAATAATAGTCCCAGTAGTCCATCCAATATCATAGTCCCTTCTGATCGGGAAGCCACCAGAGGATACCACACGGGCTACGAGAGAAATCCAAACTCATACAAGGCTCGATAGGGTAGGTGACACGGCACAACTAGGCAATGCCAGGGTAGATATACCAATTACGCTTCCGGGTCGGTGGTAACGCGTAGCGTGCAGTTAACGCCCACCTCGAGCCACACCCCCAAATAAAATCAAAAGTGGCCACCGAATCAATCCAAAAGTCAAAATATAATATCGAAGGGATGTGTCCGATCAAAGGTGCTACCTTATTAAACCGTCAATCGCTCCTGTTTTAGCCACCTTATGCCAACTCACGGGAGTTGGGTCCACGTATTTACCTTACAGAAAACGCCGCTACCAACCTACTTCATTCTGGAATATCCACCGCGTACACGGTTGTTAAAGTGGTTTTCGGAGTTGGCAGAGAGTATGACAACTTCCGATCCCGGTCTCTTTAACAACCAAACGTTATTATAACACCGCGGTTATTTAAAAATAATTATCCTTTCAAAACCAGAATATAATTATCCATTACAAAACCCATAAATACGATATCATTTCCTTTTAAAACCCAAATAAATATGATATCATTTTATTTCAAATATATTTCTTTTCCAAAATCATGCCACTTTAAAATTATAATACCTCGAAACCAAATATTTGAATTTTAACTTTCAACATAATACTTCGAAATCCATAGTTTAAAACCATAACTTTCAAAACTTAAATGGTTTGGATATTCAATTGCATATAAAATAAAACACTTGATTTAAAATTTCTTTAGAAGTAAATAATTTCCAAGCCTTCACAATTTTTATTCACTTTAGATTCAGTCTAAACCCATACCCTTTATATCCTCTTTCAGTTTAAATAAAACACTTCGATTTTCAATATTTCAAACTTTGAGTATTTAATGAATTTCAAAACTAAGGTTGGGGTTTCAAATCAACAATTCATTTTCCTATTATTTAGTTTGAAAGGTTTACATGATAAATCCATAACCATTTAAAATAAAACTAAATTTATTAACACTAAATATTTCCTTCCATTTTATTTATACTAGAATTATTCGTTAAATCCAGTTATAAGTATCATACCTTTAAAATTTCCAATTTAAATAAGTTAACATCAACTTATGGAGTTAAATTTTTAAATAAGCTCAATTCAAATTAAATTTCCAATTTATCTTTCAATCTTAATTGATTTGAATCATTTAAAATTCTATATATATATATATAGAAGATCTTAAACTTGCACTTAATCATATAATATAAATTATCAAATGCCATTTTTCAACTTATTCATTTTCATGTAAAAGATTTATGAATAGCTTAAATTCACAATTTAACTATGTATGTATATATAAAATATATTTATATCATATCCAAATTTAATATTTATTAAACCGTATCATATCCAAACCATAAAATCATTTCAAAAATAATTATATATATATACCGCGGTGCATGTATATAATTTTATATCCTATGGTCAAGTGATACAGAGATTTATTGTAACAACCCGATATTCGCGTCAATTCATAACCGACGTTAAAACGATTTATATTTTTTCGTCAATTGCCATTTTGAAGTTTTTAAAATTTAAATTAAAATTTAAATTACAAATGGTTATTAAGTTGGAGGGGCTTTGATATTTTTTTAAAAAAAATAATAAATGGTCCACGAGTTTTGTTTGGGCCGTGAAAATTTAATAAAGAAACCCGTTCCCCCCTTTTCTCTTTGATACTTCCCATTCACGAACCCTAAAAAGAAAAAAAAAACCGAACGAAGAAATAAAAATGGCGGTGGTCTCGTTCGTCCCCCTTTTCAAAATTAGGGTTTTCATAATTCTTCGACGTCGCGCTGGGTACTCTCAAGAAGTGTCGATCGTTCGTGCTTCTAATTGCTTCGAAACACAGGTGAGTGAACTGTCACTCACATCTAATTCCTGCTTAGTATTGTGTTCATGTTGTTCAACTTTGTTTCGATGTCGATGATTTTTATTTGCCTTGGTTCGATTTCTATTATCCCCGGCATTGAGTAGTCAAGTGATTTTGTAGCTTGAGTACAGTGAAATGTAAACGACGGATTATTATGAGTATTTTCTGTTGGCATCGTTCTTTTATGGCTTGATACTTAAATTTGAGATACTCTTGTGACTTCGTGAAGATTGAAAACTTATTCAATTTGCTGACTTGTTGACATTTGAGTTTGATGGTATATTTCTGATAGAATTTCACTATGATACTCTTTTGACCGTATTTGAACTGCTACTTGTTCACCATGTTGTATTGTGAAATCTAACTGCTTCACTGTCATTTAGTGTAAATATGAAATCTGCCTCGTTCCACTTCTTTATTGAGTTCATGCTTGTATTGATATATGTTATGCTGATATAATCTTCGCATTATTTGAGTTATGGCACTGGTCTGGTCCATGATTCGAAATGTACAATGATTTGCTGACTTTTGTTCCATGTTTTGCATTCCACCTGCAATCATATTGTCTCATGTCTTAGCTTTAGCAGAACCAGAGCATGTTTGAAATGTTGGTTGAGTAAAATGTTGCATTCACCACTTTGTACATGTGAGCATGTTGAACTTGTTACTGTGCTATTGTATGGTTGCATGCCTGACCATATCTTGTTCTACTTCAGGTTAAATTACCCTTGTTTGTCTCTAAACCCCTAATTGCTTGAAGTCTTATTGCAGCCCTTATGTTCATGTGCATACTTGAGTTTGGCATTTGAAGACTAGTCTAGTTGTACTGGTGGCTCTATGTCCATTTCTGTGTTGTACATATGCACTGCTCTGAATTGCAGTCTGCCCTTGTGTTGTGTGTTGTGGTGCTATTCCTCTGGTGCCCTCACCCTCCTCCTATCTTTGTAGTCACACCACTGCACTTCCATCACCATATCTCCATCATCTATGTATCTGGCCTGGTTGACATTTGCATTTGGTCACTTGTTTCATTTTGTCACCTCTGCACTTTGTATTGTTGCCAGTTGCATTCATTAATGTCAGTTGCCTTCATTGTTGCTAGTTGCATTGTTTTGTTCAGTTTGTACTTGGAGTCTCTGTGCTTCATTGTTTCCAGTTGCATTCATTGTTTCCAGTTGCATTCATTGTTGCCAGTTGCATTCATTGTTGCTAGTTGCATTGTTTTGTTCAGTTTGTACTTGGAGTCTCTGTGCTTCATTGTTTCCAGTTGCATTCATTGTTGCCAGTTGCATTCATTAATGCCAGTTGCCTTCATTGTTGCTAGTTGCATTGCTTTGTTCAGTTTGTACTTGTAGTCTCTGTGCTTCATTGTTCCACAATTGGCATTGTCTCGTATTTTGTTATTCGTGATGCCTGGCTATGTTGCCTTATCATAGGTGCACTGTCCAGCTTCAGGTTGTAACATTGATTTATATGAGTCGTTTTGGGGCTTGGTTTTGTACTGTCTGCATTTTGACTCGATTAGGCTAGTTCATATTGAACTGGTCCATTTTTGTGTTTCACCATGCAGTGTTTGTTCTATGTTGGTCGATTTGTTTTAGTATCGGCCATTTCATTTGAATACACCTGTGTTGAACCCGTTCTTTTATTTTGGGTTTGACCTTGTGCCCGATTGTGTACATCATTACTGTAGTGGCAAGGCATTGCACGCAGGCGTGAACTGCAGCCACACGGTATTGAGTTTTTGGGTACGACATCACTATAGTGGCAAGGCAGTGCACGCAAGCGTGAACTGCAGCCACACGGTACGGTTTTATGATATCTATCTTGTTTTGATTAATTGATCTTTTGCATATTCCATATGCTGTAGTGGCGAGGCAGTGCACGCGTGCGTGTACTGCAGCCCTACTCGATTTAATATTTTAATTGATATTTAAATGTTTTGAACTGTCTTTGTTTATTTCAATTCAATATTCTGAATTGCATTCTTATTTGGTTTAATTACTGTCGTCTATTCATTATTTGATTATTATTGCTTCTGTGCACTAATAACTGAGTTTGAATTAGACTGACCCGAGTATTATTTTCTTTTGAATTTAATACTCGGGTCAGACCGAGTATTTCAGGTCGTAGATATTCTGCTTTGGGTTGCTGCTAGAGCTATGAAGTTCCTTCATATCTTTTGGAGTAGTCGTCGTTATTTGTAGTAGTCTGTAAAATTGTATAGGAAGATATGTGTTCATGTATATTAAATACGTTAATGTACTTGTATATGTAACTTCCTAAGTCGACTGTTGTAGTTGTATCATATGTACCGTGTCAAATGTATTGTAACTGACATCAGTTATTGTATATATGAGAATTTCTGTTTTATCTGTGTTCCGCATTTATATTTATCTGTGTTATTATTTTATATTTACTGTTCTAAACTATTATGAACCATCATAGTTCGTTTTATACTGGAATTGGGGTATTTCGATGGGAGAAAATAAACCAGAGATGAAAAATGAAAGAATATATATATCACTCCTATCGAGATAACCAATACTAGTGTAAGGCCAACTATTGATGGCCGCTCCTCAACAGCGTTATTCTCCGTGCTAGTTGACAGCACTACACCGTAGTGTTCTTGGCTAGAGCGGGTATAGAGGTGGGGCGTCACATTTATCATTTCAATCCGCAATTTAAAAATAAAAATGCGGTTGTATATCGTTTCAAACCGCAATCACGATTGAAAAAGAACATGCATGATAACTTGCAGTTTATATAAGATAGAACACATCATCCATTCACCCAATATCAATCATCAACCAATTTATTTCAATCATCATTAATTTAAACAAACATCGATATATAGCACATAAAATATAACAGGTAATAAATAACAGTTATTAACTAACAGTTCGTATTCAATAATAAATTTATTAACTATTTAACCATCAGTTTATATGCAAATAAATAAATTTTAACTGTCAAATTTTTATGCAATAATAAATTAAATTCACAGTTAATTTAAATAAATGCGATTTAACTTAGATAATGGATAAACTTGCCAAACAGCCATAAATAAATTTCTACTCATATCAAAAATCAATTTAACAAACATAAGAAATTTTAGAAGTTGTGAGTGGGTTAAAACACTCACCTTTTGAATTTAAATTGAATATAAATCCAATTTAAACCCAAAATTTTGACAATCTCCAAATTCGTCCAAACTAGCTTCAAAGTGTCTGGAATTCCAATACGAACCTAGCGGAGAAAACCGTGTGTAAATTGGATCACGTACGTGAAAGATATAGCGATAAAACGATTTGAAATTTGAAAATTATAATAAATAAATAAATAACAAAACTCATCCTCACCAAAATAACCCTCAATGTCACCCCCTGCATATCTTCTCGCGTGAACATCATGTCAACTCCTCTTTTCTGGAACCATGTGAACGCAACGACCCAAAACCCACATGTGGCCGCCACTTCGACCGTGCGCTCCCAACTCAGATCCACTCGTCGGCCCCTCCTAAGCCTCCACGCCATCCCCCCACCACACACGCTCAAAACCCGGAAGCCCCAAACGCAAGAACGCAGCAGCCGGCGACGTGAAAGGAAACCCTAGTCGAATTCTTTAGCTCGATTCAGCCGTCGATTCGACAAATCAATAACTCCGATGAGCAGCACTCAGTCCCCCACGCCATGGTACCAACGATTTGTCGATCGGAAGAAGTTGATTAACACGATGATGAATGGCCTAAAATGATTCCCTGAATTCTGGAAAAACAACAACTCGAATCGAAAAACGGATTACACCATTGAATTACATTCATCGAGAGCATCAACATATAATTTTTTGAGAATTTTCTGAGGCCTTTGAATTTTTGACTTTGGATCTGATTTGAATTTGGATCTAGAGTTTGCATCCATTGAGGAAGAGGGAGAGGTGATGAAATGAAAGCACAAACAAATGAGAATAAATGGAGGCTAGGGTTTATAACTGGATTTATATAGGTAGGTTAGAAATAGAATAGATGGATCCGATAAACAAACGTGTTGAACAATAATTTGCCCAAAAAGCCCATTCTGACCCCGGAACGAAATTGGTTAAACCCATATATCCAAATAGGTATTTTAAAATATTCTGAACGCGATGTAAAAAGTTTCACGTCCAAATTCCATCGTATGAAGAAGTTATGCTGAAATCAATATTTTCAAATTGATTTCAATTAAATCGATTTTAAGGCGTTTCACGTTCGTAGGATCAAACGACAAGTCTGATCGCTACGAAACTTGAAATCCTATAATAATTCACTGTTACGGATCCGATGAAACAGGTTTCGTCGAAATCCGAGTCCGTGAGCAAAATGGCTATTTTTATATTAATTAATAAATTAATAATTAGTAAATAAATCCAATTTTTATATTTCAGTTTTTTAAAAAAATGGTAATTTTTATCACTTAATAATTCTCAAACATTTGAAATGATTTAACAATCTTTAAATGTCAATTTATTGAAGATAATTAAATATAAATCTTCAATTTCATAAAATTCCATATTATAGATAAATTTCTGTATTCCCATTTAATTGAATTAACTCTTGAGTATTCCATTCATTCCTGTCAAACCGATGGATTAAATATTGAATTCCAAATTATCGCACAAATTTCTCATATTATCTTTATTTCAAATAACGAATTATTTAACTATATCCAATCTCATTTAATTATAATTAAATTCAATTATTGAACTTTAAGTTTCAATATAAATAAATAAATTCTGATTCCCATTCTTTAAATTCACTATTCTTCATATTACCATCCTGGGTACCATTTATTTTAATATATATATACCGATACTTTAACATTTTCCTATTTTTTTTATCTCAATTGCATAACATTAAATTTACCTTAACGTAACATTTAATTTATAATTATTGCAATGATTTCCGATTTAATTGAAGGAGCTAAGTATATAACTCATAATAGTTGTGGTAAAACTCTTAAACACGCATTCAAGTATTTCATTATCCGTTATGTCTATTAATTAAATAAATTCCATTTTTAAGTCCGTTTGAATTTATTAGTAAGTACCCATTTATTTTTTTTCCAATAAATTTGAATTCCATTCATTACCATACAATCACTTTCCCATTCACACCTTATTATCAACCCACAATTATTGCAATTCATTATCTTATATTGATTTTATACAATTACCATTAACTTTACATTCAATTACTATTCGATGCATATTTATTCATCAATCAATTCGATATTTACTTTTCTTTCCTTCTATTTGATAAATAACCTAGTATACATTTACATACATTCATTTCATTCCATTCATTTATGGGTATTGCATTGGAATTTAATTTATTAGCTAATACCAACATTATTACCATTAATTACAATTGGATTCCCAATTTTATTCAATACCTTGAATAAATAACATATATATATTAATCAAATCCTTACATTTGTTTTTCTCATATTCCATTTAAAATCAAATCATAACATTTAAATGATTTTATTGAATTGGAATTTCATTCAAGTCATAAATTATTAACTTGCATCAACATGATTCCTTAATTTATTCCAATTACCGTTTACACTCTTTTATTGCATTAACTCAATTTAATATTTTCATTAATTTCTCATATTGAATTTTATATCCAGGTAAGAATCCTTTTTCTACTTAACTCATTTGGATTTTATTCAAATTTCTATAAATAGGTTTTAATCACCATTTATATAATTTATTTTAGCCTTCATTTTAACATTTATTTATCCCTTTTATTGTTTCTACTAAAATAAATTTCAAAACTCCTATTAAATAAACAAATTCAATTGTCGAAATTTACGGGTCGTTACACCAACTATAGCTACCAAGATCAATAGCAGGTTACCGCCACATTTTACGGCAGGTTATACAACTAAAACCGTACAGGGTACGTATTGTTTCTTTGGATTTTCCAACAAATGATCGGGCTAAGGAACTTCCCATACCGAAATGGAACGCCTTTGGAAGGACACCCCGAGAACCTAACCGGATCTCTAGTAAACAAGGCCGACGCTGCCTCATGCTATACAGCTGTGACTAGGTAACTAACACATTGACGCTACCTCACGCTATACAGCTGTGACTAGGTAACTAACACATTGACGCTACCTCACGCTATACAGCTGTGACTAGGTAACTAACACACTAACGCTACCTCACGCTATACAGCTGTGACTAGGTAACTAACACACAAGCTATGCCATTCCCCGGTCGTTACCGACCTTTATCCGAGGATCCTCAACCACAAAGCAACAACCACAAAGTAGTAAATATGCAGTAACCACATAGGTTCGATGTCTGGGCTCTATACCATGATATCACCTTCTATCTAGAAGGAAATGGACATACCCTAGGGCGCTACCCTAACAAAAACAACTTGTCGCAACATTCCTGTTTTGACCATTGCCGGGTTGAGAGGGCCGACGAAGTCTCGTCCATAAAGCTACGCTTTTTCACAAAGCCATGCTTCGATCAACAAATTATCAGCAACACTTCGTATGCCACATTACCAAATTGGGAATGTATCACTAGTAACCATCAACTACATAACCTCTGAGCTCGTACGTCTCAAAGAAGGGTGTTAAGCTAAGAGAATAAATTCTCCGCCACCAACAGAAATATATTTGATAGAAACCAGCTTTACATCTCAAAATGTAACGTTAGACATACATCCATACAAATCTGTTCCGGGTTCGAACAGAACCGAAGGCACTCCAAAAGAAGCCCTTGCAATCCGGGTATTCACAATCTCTATTGGACTTTCCATCACTTAGGAATCTCTATACCGTAGCTACTCAGTGTAGAGACAATCGATAGGTCATCCTATCATTCTCGCAAATACCCGGTCTTCATCACAGGTCTTCAATGTTATCCATATACGTCATATCACTATTCCGAATGGGTTATATGACACAAAGGTCCTCCCCCGGCTAAACCGAATAACGAGCGCAATATTTTAAAAATAAGTGTAGCATTCAAATTCAAGCAAATCACAACAATTTTCCACTTCGATCTTTTAAATAAAAGATTCATCACGATCACAAAGGTTCGATGTGGTTTCCGGATATCCACTTGGAATCTGACCCCGGGTCGCATCGAAATTCAAACGCCATTTAAAGGAAAATATTGATAGTCGGTTATTTAACTATCAATCAACATTCACAACAATTTTCAGGTTTAAATAGTTTTCCCAATTATTTATTTCAAAATATCATCGCAAGATAAATTTTCACACTTCACCCCTTTGAAAACAAATTTCAAATCACTTTTCAATCCTTTTAAAACAAATTTCAAATCATTTCCCTTTATGGGATATATTCACAAATATTTATTCATTTTCATTTCAAAATGGATCATTTAAATCAATCAAATAAATCCACACCGCTTTATTTTAAATTTATGTTCCAAATCTGTAAATTTATTTCCACACTTCAAAAATAAATCAATGTTTATTTTCAAACAAATTTCCCTTTCCTTTATAAATTCCCCGGTGAATTTAAATATCCACTGATATATGATTTTCAAATCGATTTCAAATATGCACTTTCAATTTATCTGTAGAAGATAAAATCTCAAAACATTCACTTCATATTGGAAAACATTTCCATACTTATTTAAAAATAAGTAATTCATAAATCTATTTATTTTCAACATTTGAAAAATATTCGATATACTTAAATCACAATTAAGTATATATTTTATTCCTTAAGGAAAACATTCTCTTAAACACATTCGTTTGAGTCAAAACAAATGTTGCGTAAAACATCGTTACGACAACCCATAGTCACTAGTATAGGGATTCAAAATTGAGATAGATATATAAATCCCAATATTATATAAAACATTTCCTTTTGAAAATAATTTACTATAACAACAGTGTTATAGTCCACCATTTCCTTATTTCTCGAAAATGTCTATTTCAACAATGAATGTTGAAATCTATGGTTTCGATTCTTAATACATTTAAAAACATCTTTAAATCATTTTAATTCGATTTAAAATATCACTTACCCAGAACATTTCTTTAATATATTATTCACTGTCCAAAATCGTGAATATTATTCCTAACCAAATTCTTTATTATTACAACATTTAATTTAAAGGATAATTCGCTGTCCAATATCGCGAATATATCTCCTTTAATAAACTCCTATATTTAATCTATCAAATTCAATTGATTTCGGATTTATAAAACAACGTTTATGCATTCACATTTATATATTTCATAAAAAAAACTTCAACTTATAAAATCCCTTAATTAACAAATTCTATTTATATCTCATTTACATGCCAAAATCCAGTTTATAAGTTAATTACTTATAAATCTTTTATTTTACAAAAATTCATTTCATTTTATAACTTCACAATTTATAAATCTATAAATTTCAGTCAGTTATGAAATCCATCTATACTTCATTTTAACACTTATAAAAACTCATTTTATAATTCCAATATTTTCAATTTACAAATATCAATTTTATAAATCTTTTATATAAACCGTTTATAATAATTCAAAAATCCCAATTTAAACCACTTTACAAATTAATCAACTACTTATTTCAAAAATCACATTTCAGTTATATTTCACAAAAATCATAATTTTTATAACATAAAATTATGACGTTTATTTGTTTAAAATAAATCAATTCCAAAATTCAATAAAATGTATACTTTCAAAAATCACTTTAAAAATCCTTTTAAAATTTGAAAATCACTTTAACACTTTTAATTTTCCAAAATAGGCCCAATGCCTAAATATAACAATCACGGCATCCAAAACATCATATATCATATGATAACAGAATATATCACAATATCTATAAATAAATCAATACGGGTGAGGAATCCAGTGGGATCCCCCCAACCTGTTTCCCTGCATCCACAGATGTTAGCACAATACCAATTCCACTTCAAGGTGGAATATCGCGATATATGGGATTTACAAAATATTATCCGCTATTATGCGGCGCAATAGGGTCGCATTCGCTATATAATGCGGGAAAATCAACTCCAAGTACATATATAATACCAATTCCACTTCAAGGTGGAATATCGCGGTATATGTGTTTAATAAATAACCTCTGCTTAATATGCGGCGTATATGGTCTATTTCAAAACAATAGATAATAATTTATCATCCAAGAATACTATCAACAAATTTTAAATCTAACTGTTTAAAATTTAAATTGAAACACAATTCGATTGAGTGAGAAGTTCTCACCTTACTTTCAATAACGTTTGCAGCGTTTTATTTCAAATAAAATTAAACGCACATTTAATTGTACCCAAAATTATCACTAGTTCCAAACGACTCCAAACAATCTCCATTCCGTAGTGCTCGACAAAATGAAGCCAAAGCAATTCGTTTCGTAATTTTCTGACCTCGTATCAAAAAGTTATGTTATTTCAAACATTATACACTCTTTAATATAATCAATTTACAATTTATATTTCATTTTTTAAACCTATTCATCTCTATACCATTGATTTCTCCACCCAGAATCATGGCCGCGTGATGCTTTCTTCCATCCTTCAGTAAACACGTTTGACTTTGAACCCAAAGCCGCCATCCTTCCTCTAATTATTGCGCCACCCACATCGTGCCGGAGCACGATCAGAATGTGCTAAACGACACGCGTCGCTAGTCTCCACTCACAGCCGAAGCCAGGCAAAGCTAAGCTCTTCCTTGCTCTCAAAAAACGTGTCCAAACCTACCACGAACGCGGGTGAATTGCCATCCATTCGTAGCGAATTTTTCGATCTCCACCGTTGAGATTATAGAGCTCGATACGCTCTACAATATTGTAGTTGAAGTCGAGACGTGAAAGTGGATGGATTGGACGAGAATGAGGGAAGAACATTGGCTATTTTCGGCCATTAATCTAGAGGGTGGCGGCTGAAGACAATTAGGGTTAGGGTTTGATTTTAGTTTGCAAATTGAAGATGTGAGGTCCTTATATAGAAAATTTTCAAAAACACTATTCATCTAAAATTTTCCGAACTCGAAATCTCGCACGGTGACTGGCATTTCTAGGGTTAACCAGCGTTCCCCAGACACAATGGAATGTGTTTCGAAAGTTAATTCGATCATATGTGCGAGTTACGAAAATAAACGATCAAATTTAAATTAAATCGATTAAACCAATTTCTATGCGTTTTGGCTTGCCTCGGACAAACCGTAAATCCGATTGACACGAAATTTGAAACCATACAATAATATAACATTACGGATCCGATGAAACTAGTTTCGTCGAAATCTGAGACTATTTGAAAAATGACTGTTTTAACTCGTCAATTAAATATTAAAATATTCAATTTTCACAAATTAACTTTTAATTAAATTTTAAAAGTTCTATAACATCATTCTAACTCCAATATGATTTAATACAAATTTATAAATCATTTTTAATCACATTAAACCCAATTCCCAGTTATTTCTGTAATTTCAAATATTAAATTATCGATTTAACTATTCAATTAAATTTAGATATTCGAAAAATAAATTATCCGACTTATAAATTTTACTTGTTAATATTTAAAATTAATTTAATATATGAATTTCAAATGACAGAAATTCTGGGTCGTTACACATTGCCTAGTTGTGCCGTGTCACCTACCATGCCGAGCCTTTACTACGAGTTTCTATTTGTGTCGTACCTATGGAGTGTCTTCTCGTAGTCTCCCGATCAGGAGATATGCAGGCACTGTATAGACTATTGGCATTATTTCTGTTAAGGGCTATATGGGTGGCCTTTTAACGCTATTTAAAAGTAAGTTTATTTTACAATTAGAATAGCGAAGTATACTACATAGTAAATAGTTTAACGGATCTTTAAGAGATGTAAATCCCGAGCATCTCTTGAGTTACTGCACTCATATTTATTTCTGTTGATTTAACTCACATAAGATCTTTTAGTTATGACTCGAGCGTTTTGTCTTTTCAATTCGCTCGGGTCAGCCCGAGCATTTCAGGATTTGAAGATTTTATTCTGGAGGAAGAAGACGATGATTAGTAGTACTATTATCTACTATATTTTTCCACTACACTATTGTATTCCGCTGCATTATTTTTATTCTTTCGTATGTGTACTCTGATATGTATTGTATAAATATAATAAAATGTGTAACGACCCAACTTCCAGACTCCACGAAATCGCATCGCTAATAAGAAAGAAAGGGATAGAAAAGAGAAAGAAAGAGAAGAAGAAGAAACAACACATCAGAATCTAAACAGCGGAACGAATAAATTATATTAATAACATGAAATATTTACATAGTTTACAAACACAATCAGAGTACACAGACAAATACAACACATACTAGACAGTTATAAACACCTGTCTAGTTATTACAACTCAAATCAGTACCAGAGACAACTCAAAGAAAACACAGCGGAAAACTATATATATCTACACGCAGAAGCCTCCTGCTCCATTTGCTCCTCCATAATTCGTCAAAGCTAATCTGAATCCTAACCTGAATCCCTTGGCTAATCGTAAAAATTTGAGTACCCAAGAGTTTATGAAAAACAAAAATAAACTCCGGCTCAGACATGGGTCTGGTGTGAGTAATAGGTTAAAGTTGCTTATCTTTGAAAACCTTTGGAAAGAAAGGTATCACGTAAGACTTCCCACAACTAAACATGGAAAAGATTTTACCTTATGCTAACCAAAACATTTGATAGGAAATCTGATGATATTATAATAGTGTCTAGGGTTTTCAAATAAATAAGAAATAGCCGAGATTGTTACATTTATTAAATTCCAGCTACTAGCCACAAAAGTGGGTAATACAATCAAAACCGTTGGCACTTATTGGATTTTGGATTCCATACAATGGCAGGGCCACTGGGGTACCGCCCGTCACAGTACGTGGCCTAGATCACCGTACCAAGGAGTCTCCCACTCCCCTGCAACACAAGGCCGGACCCATTCCTTACTGAACAGTTCCGAACAAGACAACCCCGGCAGTTGTCGCGACCAACCGCCCACACAGCCGAAATAAAAAGGGACCTCTAGAAAGGGATCAATCTTGCTCTCTAGTGGGAGCTACCCATGAAGCCTTGCTGCACCTCCCCTTTTTAGCCATTCCCGGTTGATGAGGCTTGAGGCTACGATTACCTTTATAGAACACATCTATCTTAGAATGCTCATCGTCCACCTGACGATGTTCTGAAAGCATTCAATCCATACAAGTTCGTTCCGGGTTTGAACGAAACCGAAGGCACTATCTCGTTGCACTCATTATTGGAATCACCCTCAGAGTCAACGACCATAGCCCTTGCACTCTGATTCACCATCTCGAATCTATAAGCACTATTCCGTCAACTCATTACGGAATCACCCACAGAGTTATACTGACGTATAGCCCTTATACCTCGAGTCTTCACTTGCTCCACTTGGATTAACGACCTAACGTTTAATTGGAATCGATGTGGTTTTCGGATTCCAAATATGGAAACTCGATCCCGGTCTCATCGAAATCCAAAGCGTGTCTTTTAGGTCCAAGTTGTTTTAAGTTTAAAACAATTCAATCTAATTATCCATATACACATAGATAGATAATTCATATCATCATAATAGATAATCATCAATATTATCATAAACAGGTAATCATCACAAATTGATAATCTATATTATCATCACCCATGGACAACTCATATCATCATCATAATGCAACTAATGCATCCATATCACACAATACTAATCTCATCTCTGAGATTCAACCATTTAAGATAAACCATATCGTCCATTCATAAGCAAAGATCGATAATCACACCATCTATAATTAATTTAAAATGAATTAAATTAATTACTTCTATCTCTAATTAATTTAAAGTGAATTAAATTAATTACTTACCTTTAATTAATTTAAAATGAATTAAATTAATTACTTCCTCACTTTAAATCTTGCTTACTTAACCATTAATTGATCACAAATCAATTAAATAATTATCCTCAAATTAATCACCTTAATTAATCACCCTTGATTAATTATCCTTTAATTATATTCAAGTAATTATCTTTAATTAATTTACAAATTAATTATCCTTAACCAAAATCAGTAATTAACCTTTAATTACTTCATAAATTAATTAATTATATCAATGCTTAATTAATTACATTAACTAATTACTTCCTTAATCACTTATCATTGATTAATCCTAATTAATTAATCCTTAATTACCTCATTAATCATATTAATTAATGATCCTTGATTAAATTTAAATTAATTACTTTTTAAATTAATTACATTAAGTAATTGACCCTAATTAAACCACAATTATTAATCATACTTGATTAATTACATTTAGTAATTAACTACCCTTAAGTACTTCCTTAATTACTTCTAAATTAATTACATTTAATAATTAATTATATTTATTAATCATCCTTGATTAATATCATTAGTAATTAATTACTCTTAATTAATTACATTACTCAATTATTTCAAATAACTTAATTAATAAATGCTTAAATTAATTACAATAATTATTAATCACTTCATTAAGAAATTATCTTCACATTAATTACACAAAGTAATTAATCCCAAAATACCATACTTCAATTAATTATCTTCAGTAATTTACTTATCTTAATTACTTCTCTAAGTAATTATTTTCACTGATTACTCATCAACCCATCTAAAGACTATTCTAAATTAATTAAACTTAATTAATTAATTTAAACTAATCCAATTAATAAATTAATTACAAAGAGTATATCTTTAATTATTTCCATAAAGTAATCATACTTAATTAAGTTTCATAATTGATTATTTAAATTAATTAATTCAATTAATTATCAAAATTAATTACATTAATTAATTAATTAATTAATTAATTAATAATCACAATTTAATGACCATCATTAACTTATTATCAAATTCTTAATTACCTTTCTTAAGTAATTAACTTAAATTAATTACAAATTTAATTAACCTTAATTAATTTCAAATCTTTAATTAATTAAACAAATTAATTAATTAAATTATTTAAATTATTAATTTTAATGAAACAAAGATCATTAAATCTTAAATTTACTTTAAAAATAAAACATTTCTTATTCATGATTACTTTATCATTAATAAAGTAACTTAAAACAATTTAACTTAAAATTGTTTTCAAATTACATTTAAAATTTAAAATTTAAAAAGAAAATCAAACTTAACTTTAACAAAGTTTTAAAAACATTTTAAAACCCTTTAAAAACTTATGCTAAAGATTTTCTTATTTTATAAAAGGAGTTAAAAGAAATTTAACCCAAATTCATTTCAAAATACAAATCATATATATATATGTTTTGAAGTTGTTTAAAACATTTAAAATATTTAAAACTTCTTTTCTTTTCAAAACCTGATTCAAATTTGATTCTTGTTTCCAGATTTACAACTTGTGTTTAAATCTTCTACCTTAATTTAAATCTTTATCTTAAATTTCAGATTTATTTAAACCCCCCTTTAAAATTGCTAAAACATTTTAATTTAAAAGTTTGAATTAAATTTTTTAAAAAAAAACTGGAATTCAAACTCAAATTGGAAAAATCATACCTTTTAAAATTAAGTTTTAAATTCTGTTTAAACCTTGCATTTAGATTTTAAAACAAACTTTTCAAATTAAAACTACAGGTTTCAAAAACTTGTGATTACAGAAGGTAAACCCGAGCCACTCTTCAGTTTACTTCGAGTAAACCCCAGGTTATCTTCGAGCAAAAGCTCGAGTTAACTCGAGTATACCCGAGTAAAACAAACACAGCAACCCCAAAAACTTTCACCTGATACACCACCCCCACCGTGCATATGCACGGTGACTCTGGCCATCTCCAGCCTCCACCAACACATCGAACAAGTCGACGTTCAACCCCAAAACCCATTACAACCATTAAAACCCCACTAGCATCACGAAATCAAAATTCGAACACCACGAAAAGAATCAGGAAACAACAGTCAACCTTCACCAAACCGAAAACCTTCCTCATCCTTGCTCTTCCGGTCACCGGAGGCGTTGGAACTCCATCCACCTCTTCTTCAACACTCAAGCCCCCGTTACCCCAAGAATTGCTGCACTCGATCGTTTCTTGACTTCGAGATGATCAAAATTTACCAGACCAGTTAAAATTAGGTTTATAGACTTCGTCACCCTCCCTTTGCCTCCACCGCACACTATTCATATTCCTGACATTTTTGCCCCACTCCCTGATCACTACTCCACCTCCACCAAAAACCCCAAACACTCAAATTAACTTGGTTATCAGAGATTGGCCAAAACCCAATTTCAGTTCAAATGGGTACTGCAGTCTCAATCCCTACCTAAACAATATGATTTTAGTTTTAAAAATCATCTTTTTGTTTAAATTTCCAGATTATAACACTATATTTATAATTTATAATGTTACAGTTTCATCTTTATTTAACATACTGTGAAGTTTTACAATTTATAGAGACATCACCCAACTTTATTTTACTTAAATAAATTTCTAAACTAAACTATGTTATAATTAACACATTTGCTTCAGGATTTAATCCCTAACAAACTTTAAACAAGAACAAGAGGATTTTATTTTATTTATATATATAAGAATCTGGAACTAGAATCAGAAGAGCACAGTCACATACATGCATGTATTAAACATCCAAATTGCATAGAAACCCATCAATGTTCATTCACACAAACATATTTAACTCAGAAGGAAAAACATGCAACATATTCACACTTAATCTTTTTAAGTTACTAATGTTACTCACCTGTAAATAGAGATGGAACAGAGCTTTTGGAAAACTGTTTTGAAAGCTTTTTCCCCTATGCTTTTTAAAAAAAACTGAGTTGCTTGCATGCAGGCTTGATTCCATTAGCATTTAAATTTTTAATTTGAAAAACTTGAAGTTGCATGCTTTGATGGCTTGATTTCCAGGTTGCAGAAGACAAAAACCCATATTCATTTTGCTTTTGAATTAAATTTGAATTGCTTTTACTTCTTTGAATTTCTGATAAAACTTGAGTTGCTAGCAGATTTAAACTTGAAAATTTTGCAGTTGTATGCAAATGAAATTTGTTGAAGACAAACCAGATTGAAAGATGCATGCAGATTTTCATTATGCTTTTTGAAATGAATTTCAGGTGCAGGCTATTTCTTTTGCATTTGGAAAGGTTTAACAGAGGACTGCAGGCTAGCTTTTGGAAATGGAATTACAGTTGCATTTTGAACTTGAGGTTTTAACATAGGACTTGCTTGATTTAAAACTTAGGTTGAAAAGAAAACGCTTGCATGTTTTAAAAATTCAGGTGAAAGGATGCATGCAGGCTTATGCTTTACTTTTGCATTACAGATTTCTGGTGCAGGCATACAGAACAGATTGAAGAATTGGATTCAGAGAATAGATTTCCAGATTTCTTTCTAGTTTGAGGATAAAACTTTCAGATTTGATCATGGTTTGTAAGGAATTTGAGTATTGAAAAGAAAATCAAATTTTGAACATGATTTTGTTCTTGGTTTTGAATAAATTATGAGCTGAAACTTTTCTTTTCTTTTTTAAACTTTGAAAAAAATGAAGATTAGAAAAGGAGAAGATTGAAGAAAACATGTTTTAAATAAGTATAAATGATTTAATTAAAATTTAAAAGAAAAATTAAAAATAAATATGACACATATACTAAATTCTTACGTTTGTCAATATGAGTAGGTTGTTAGTTCACACTTGTCTCATTAGTTACATAAAATATTAACACTTGTTTTATACTTATGTTACTTATTATTTTTAATTTAAAGATAAATAGAAATCCTCTTTTCTTTATTAAATACATATATAGTAGTTTCATTAATAAATGTATATGTATTTCTTTTTAAAGAAAATGAAATAAAACAAATCATAAAAATATGAAAGCTCACTTACAAAATTTAAATATGGTTATTCATTTGAATTTCAAAATGAATTCAAAATCAAATTCTATTTATACATTTTAAAAATCCAATTTAAACTAGTTTATATTAACATATTTTTAATTTTTAAAATAATAATATTGTCTTTTTAAAACATATCTATATTTATACATTTATCATTATTATTTGAAAATAACATATTTATTCAATTTAAATAATTCATAAAAGAAATTATAAATTATTTATACTATTTAACTTATTTAAATGCATTAATGTTTTAATATATAAATGGTATTTTCAATTTTTAAATAATTTCGAATTAAAATTATTAAGCTATATTTAAAACAAATAAAATAAAATTTTATTTATCCTATCAAAATTTAAACTATGTTTAAAATACAATTATACAATTTAAAACAATTACTTTAAGTATTTTAAACAATTAGTTATTTATTAAATAAAATAATAATCTTCAAATTATCAAATGAATATTATAATTTTAAAAACTATATTTTATTTGTTTATTGATCTAAAATCAAAACTTATCTATCTACAATATATATACATATATATATTATAAATAGAAAGAAATTTATTAGCTTTTAAAGGATAAAATTCATCAATTAAACATTTATTTAATTGGATTATTAATCAAGTAAATTTTATTAACAAAATTTTATCAAATCAATTTAATTTTAAATATAGATTATTACATTGGTATTGCTAAAATTTTCGGGATATCACAAAATGTTTTGTAAAACAGCTTCATGAACTATAAATATTATCGTTCCGCTACAATAGTATTTAATATTTTCAAATAGAAATCTTTTCAAAGAATTTAAATGTTTAAATCAGTGCTCTTCTCTTTGTCGTTGGAAAATAATTTCGATGATGGCGGCCGCATCATCGACATTCATTTTCGTATTTCGAAGTGGAGAGACCATTCAGTAGCTTTGCTACTCTTTTGTTTGGAAAATGAATTTGATTTGAACTTCTTAAGAATGACTTGATTTATAATATATTATATATAAGTATTTGATTATAGATTTGATATATATAGTATATGTATGTTTACCTATAAAATGTTTTAAGTTAATTGAAAATTTAATTCTTTAATTTATGTTAAAGGTGATTTTAATTTCAAAATGATACCAAAATTTTGAATAAATATTTAAATTTTGAAATAGTTGTGTAAGGAAATATTTTAATTGTATAATACTCAATTGCATTCCAAAATATATAACTTACCTAAATTATTCAGAAGTTGAATATGTAATTGGATAATATACAATATAAAATGATTTTATAAATAAATTTGAGTGTTTATAACAAATGTTATACACTTAAATTAATTATAAAATGATAATAAAGATAAATAGAATAATAAGTTAACAGAATAATAAATGAGATAAATAAAATAAATTCTGTTTTGAGGGAATTAATAAATTGAAATAAAATCAACTAAATGAAATATCTTGAATTAATTGAATTTAAATCGAATTTTGTTTTGAAGGAAACTTTTTTGTATCTAACATTAATAAATGTGAAATTAAGTCAATTTAATGGAAACCTTGAATTCAAAAACAAATTGTTGAATATAAATTTATTTAAATTGAAATTTATATGGTTTGAACCAATTGCTTTGCTTTGTTTTCAATCTATTTTCTTTTTGGTTGTTTCTATTCTCCTACCTGCTTCCTTTTTGGGAATGAAAAGTTTTGAGTAGGGGAGAGTGTAACGACCCGTAAATTTTAATTGTTTTAATAATGTGATTAATTGAATTTTCGTGAAATTTTAAAAAAAGTAAAATTTTGAAATAAAAATTTAATATTTGGAATACGTCTAATTGAACATAGCAAACTGTAAATATTCATCTAAAAATATGGAATTTTAATTTATTGTGTAATACTATTTCAATTTATATCAGTTAATATTTGATGATAATAAAATATTTTCGAAACCTAAATATTTTTATATAGAAAAATTGTAAATCATCTTTTGAGCAAGACGTCATTTTTCATTTTTTCAAATTCGGACTTCTTTAGCTCTGTCGATCTTATTTTTCTACGTTTTTACTGCATTCTCCGCTAGTAGAAAATTCAAATTTTTATAATTTAATCGTACCGCTGATATCTGTATACCGTTTTTGATCGTCTTATCATGCTGATCTCTATAGTATAATCGTTTGTGGGTTTCGAAGTCCGAGAAACAGCGAAAAGCTACGGAACGATTTCCGTGTTAGTTGCATAATTTGCCTTTTGAATTCCATTACCATTCATTTACCCACCTATTGGAAAACAAATGGTTACTAGCCTTTTTGCATGCTCAGATATTAGTGCCGTTCAAATTGCCTCTTGGATTCCTTATTTTTTTCAATATGATACGTTGATTTGTATTTTAGTCTCATTTTGAAAATATGAACTGCTACTATTCTTCTCTTTTTGCTCTGTTCATTCTTTTCATGCTGCTCCTTCCCTTCCTCAGTTTCATTTCCATCACTCAAGTGTGTGTATGTGTGTGTGTATATGTATGTATGTATGTATATAATTGCGCTGATCTCTGGAGCCATCTTGCTCGACCCATACTTCTCCGTCTTACCTCTTGACTTGCATTTTGTTCAAGGTATCATCTGTATGTACTATTAAGCTGTGATAATTAAAATGTTTTTAATATTTATGTTGTTGTTGTTTTAAATTTTATATATATATATAAGTATCGTATATACTTAAACCACTCTTCAAAAAAAAATCGTATATACTTAAACATATGTCTATTACTATATGTTATATATATAACAATTATGCAAATTTATATATATAGAAGTCTGTCTTGTTCAATAAAATAGGCTGCGTACGTATCGTACGTATATATAGCATGGCAGAGCGTTGGTCCAATCGAAATCATGTTTGTGTTATATATATTATGTCTGTAGATGTGAAGTGGACATTGCTGTGTCTATGTAAGAGGAGAGATATATATTTATGGTAATTAAATGAGTTATGTGAATTGTATAATATTGAGTTTAAACTTTTGCATATATGTATATAGTATCAAAGTCTCGTGTTTTATAAATATATGTTACAATGTATATTACCTTATGTTTATAGCATTAAGATTTATATCTAAGGTTCATTTAAAGATACAAGTTTATATATATGTTCTTTTGAGTTATATATGTGCCGTTAATATAGTATTGTGCATTTTATTATAAAGTATATGTATATAATAGTTGTTACTATTTAAAATGTATATATAATACGTTTTGTTTTTTTCTTTTCTGTTGAAATGTATATATAACAAGTTTTGTTAATATTTTGAAATGAATAAAATATCACATATATATATACACACACACATATTTAGTATGATCGAACTCTTTGCTTTACGGTCTGGACTAAATTCTTGTAACGACCCGCTATTTCGGACTATTCGCATCCGCACATGTCGGACTTGAATAATTCAAAATACCGAATTGTTAATTTAAATTTGGAAAAACTGAGATATACAGTAAATAAATAATCACAAAATCACAAACACAAAGTAATAATATGCAGCGGAAGTAAAAGAGATAGTAGTTCAAGAAGCTACTATATATATATAACAGAGTTAAATAAGTTACAACAGAATTCTCGAATACAATAATCGAGTACAAGAATCAATATACATCACTGAAATCAACTGAATCTCTGAAAGCTGGATAAATAGGTGGATCTCCAAGCGAAGCTCCAACTCCAAAGGTGAGTCTCGAAAGCTGGTACTCTCAGTCTGACCCGAGCGTAAAGCAAAACACAAAACACTCGAGTCAGGATTAACATTCTTATATCAATAAATCCAACTCAAGCGAAATAGCAATTGAGATACAAGTAACTCAAAGGATGTTGGAATCACCATCCTCTAAGGATCCGTTAAACTATCTACTATGCAGTAGCGTACGCTAAATAGATAATGTCTATCGGTAAGATAAAGTATCAAAATAGTGTTAAGGCGTTACCATTATCCCCCTTAACACATTTTTATATAAATGTCATAGTCTATACAGCACTGTAAACTCCACCGTAAACTGGTGGGATATCAGGGAGTACTCCATAGGTATAATACAAAACAAATTCGTAGTGGTCGCGTATATGGGAATAAAGGTATGACAAGGCACATGAGGCAATACCCAAGGTAGTGAAACTACCGTTTGCCTGATCCGGACTGGTGAGAACGCATCGCCGCAACGATCGCAACACCGCGAAACAACACTCCTGAAATTCCGAGGGTGCACCAATCAATAACAAGAAATGAGTAGTTTCCGAAGAAGTGTGTTCGCTCGAGGTGGCTAACCCCATTTGGCCCGGCACGGCTCCTGTTTTAGTCATTTCCAATTTGACACAAGTGTCAAGGCTATCCATTATCGTTCTCTTTCTTCAGTCATCACGTACATCATGCCAACCACTTCATTCTGGATCACACTCCGCGTATAGTTATTAAAGTGGTTTTCGGTTTAGATAGAGAGTATATCCATAACCGATTCCGGTTTCTTTAATAACTTTCGTAATTATTACACCAATTGGTCGTTTAATAAATTTCAAAACAAATCGATTTCAATTTCAATTCGAAAATCAACATTTAGTTTGGCTTTCTAAATCAATTTCCAAAGTTTATGTTTCAAAACTTCCAAATTACCATTTCAAAATCTTATAATTCGATTTCAACTTTCATTTAAACAATTCAAATATTGATTCAAGTTCATATATAAATTTCATTCCGAAATCATTTAAAATGGTTTAATTTTCATTCCAATCAATTTAAATTCATTTATCGATTTCATTCAATATTCGCTAAGTAAATTTATCCTTTAAACAACTTCTATTTAAATTCCAATTCATTTAGATCAATTACTTACGTTCAACTTCATTATATCAAAACTCCAAATTGAAATAAATTAAATTCGTCAAATCAATTCTTTAAATTACAAGTCTTACGTTAATTTCAATAAGTCTCATTCATTTCAATAAATCACATTTTATTTCTTGTTAAAGAAATTCAATTTTCACTTATTTATTGACTTCGTTACAAATTTCAAACTCAATTGATAAAGAACTAAATTCCACATAATCGAGAAGTTTCAATTTCACTTTCTTAAATAATTTTTCCGAAACAAAATAAAGAAACTCAGTTTCATTTATTAACGAAGTTCAAATCCACTTATTCAAAAGTCCAATTTCTCTTATCAAAGAATTCAATTTTTATTCAATTATCAAATAATTAAATCTTATTCAATTATCAAATAATCTCGATCTCGATCTTAATTATTAATTATTTCAAAACTTAATAATTACAAACTTGATTATAAATTCAACTTGATTATTAAATCATTTCCACTTAATTATGAATTCAAACTTAATTATCAAATCATTTCAACTTAATTATAAATTCAACTTAATAATTTCAAACTTAATTATAATTCCAACTTAATTATAATTTCAATTTTAATTATTAAATGATTTCAAACTTAATAATTTCAAAACTCAATTATTACTAATTCCAAATTATTTACAATAATTCCAAATTTAGCTATTAAATAATTAAATTTCAAACAACGTTCTTACATCAATTACTACGTTAATATTTGTTCCAGATTTCAATATTTACATTTTCCTTTCATAAAATTCAAATTCCAACTTCATTTCAAAACTTATTCTTTACTCGAATAAAATCATCATTTTATTTTTAATTCAAATTATTGACCAATCGGATTTTATTTAATTCTCTATCCTAGGTCAAATTCATTTCGGTATATATCATTTCAACTCGATTCCAATTCCAATTCACAAATCAAAGCATAGTAAATGGAACTTGCAGTGTGATAATAGGGATGGTGTCAAAAGTAAATAAACAAGTAAAAACAACAATCAATACAATCCAATATATCAATTCAAATAATCCCGAAATAATCGTATTAATTCACATTGTTGTTTGTGCTAATTAATATAATTATTTCTAGAATCTACACTACCATTTCATGTAGATTAAAGATTATAACACCAATATTTATACGGTTCTTCAATTGACATCAATTATTCAATTTCATACTTAATTCAATTAATACAACATAAATTCAAATTGTTCAAGGGTAATTAATCATTTTTCTACGTGTCAAATAATCAAACATTTAAGGGGTCATATTTACAAATTTAACTATTCAAATCCAACACATAAGTCGATTCAAATTTTTAACTATCCTACGTCAAATTCAATTACATAATATTTGTTACTTTATACATTAAAATTTTAACATCCAATATAAACGACAAACAATCAATCAATTATGAGCCAAACTGGATTATCATTGCATAAATAGTTAACAGATAATGGTGTCAGATGTCATAGGTGAACTAATACAGGTAATAGCATACATATAACAGTGTAAATAACTAACAGCAGCATATTTCAATTTGTCGTTTCAATTGAAATCAAATTTAATAAATAAAGAATATTAATCGTGAGTGATTTGCTCACCATTCGAGACTAGAGAATAGAAAAGAACACGACGCCCACATGCACCCGGATACGTTCGCACATACGAAGGAAAGCTAAAGGCTGATGCGATACATTTCAAACAATGGCGAGACAAAAGCAAAGCACGATAGACACGAGTTGGCGACTAATCTGATAGATAAGAAAGCGACGGAATCAAATTAAAATTTGATCGACGAAGATAGTTGATATAAGTAACTTGCATATATATGTAACAATATTTAAGACCATGTTCTAATTTTAAATGCATATTAAATTAAAACATACATATTTAATTTCAAATCAATGATTTTACTTTAGTATAAAATAGCGTCCATGTATATAAAACCAATTTCTTATATAAAACCAATTTCCTATATACTTTACACTGTAACCGTATAACTACCATAAATATGCTTCAGTATCTATATTTATTATAAAACCAACTTATATATATTAGCACATTCGAGATACACGCAACTACTGGATAAACAACAGTCTAGATATATACGCAACAACAAGATTATATGCAACAAGCATAAGTGAAAACCCAATATGAAAAATGTGACTCACGCATACTTTGCCTATATATGAAACTTATGTTTTATTCATGTAGTGGAATACTCGGCAAAGCACCTAGTTTATATACATATGAATATATATATGAACGTTTTTTTTTCTGGCTGAAACAATAAAAATATACATATATTTCTTATATGTATAAGAATACTTAAGCAATATATAACTTAAAATATGAAACTAGATGCCATACTTTGAACTTATAGACAACACTGTAGCCTACCTTTAAAATATACTAATAGTATATCGCTCATATATAAATCAATCATTAAAATATGTATGTGCATGCGATGAATAACTTACGAACCAAATTAGTAGTTTACATTTGTATATGTAACAACCCGCATATTTATCGATTTTATATTTAAATATTTTATTTAAATATTCTATCGTTAGTCGGATTTTAGTCCGAAAAGCTACTTTTTGCATACGGTCGAATTAGGACTCGGGACCACTCCCATTCAGTTTAAAATGCCGTTTGCGACCTTTTTGAGTATAAGCTTCGATATGGTTGGAGAAAGTTGATTTTTGCTACTTTTCACTTTGGGTTTGGTTTTGGGCTCAGCCCTATGTTTAACTTATGCTCAAATCTGAGCCACTCTTCCCCACTCACCCTCATTCACTTCTCTTTTCAGTTCTAAGGCTATAATGGTGGGAGAGATTGGAAATTAAAACTCCAAAACCCTAGTTTTCTTTTGCAAATCAAACTCCTAGCTCCAAATTCAAGAGAACCCATTGGTAAGCATTCTCTTCTTCTTCTCCAACTTATTCTCTTACCAATTTCAGAAATTCCTAAACCTAATTTTGGGAATGTTCTTGTTTTGAGCATAGATTCAAGCTCATTTGGGTTGTGTTGAAGAGAGGTTGATTCTCCATTTGATTTCAAGCTTCTTCTTGTTTGATTTTGTAAAAAGGTGAGATTTTTATCTCACATCTTTGTCTATAATTATCTTCGATTGTTAGGTATGAATTCCTAACGTTTATTCGTGTGCAATTGATTTTGGTTTGGATCGATTTCGTGTATATTCCAATTTTTGGTGATTTGGTCTAATTTATGAAAATCCTATTATGGATATTTGGACATTGATATTTGAGGCGTATCGAAGAGCCGTTTAGGCTGGGTTGTCGTTCGACGTAATTCCTTAGTCATCGCCATTTGCTCGTTCGATCGATTTCGATATTCGTTTGGCCATTTTTGGCCTAGGTTCAGGGAATGCCCTGAAACCTTCATTCAGACGTCTGAAACGTGATATTCAGACGTCTGAATATTGTCCGGGAAGTTTTCTATTCCCAAATTCAGACGTCTGAATATATGGTTTCAGACATCTGAATTGGTTCTATTTCAAACAGAAAGGAAATAGGCTAAAATATGCCTATTTCAGACGTCTGAAATACTTGATTCAGACGTCTGAATTGTGTTCTGGAAATCTTTATATTTCCAGATTCAGACGTCTGAACCACTTGTTTCAGACGTCTGAAACTGCTGTGTTTTGCCTATTTTGCCTATTTGCCTATTCGCTTGAGAATTCCAATTTAAATCGATTCGTGATGATCCTATTTGTTGTTATCATTTATTATGACTTTGATGACTCCGTTTTAGGGATTTTTGAATATCCATTTCAATGGATTCTTTATCGGTTTCTTTGGATTTTATTCACGTCTTCGAATGTGAATTTTAGTTATTGATTGTTCTTACAATCTTCTTTGTGATTTGTCACTTTAAAAATATAAAGGTTTTCTATACTAGTAGTAAATATCAAAACTCTTTCTTCAAATGATTTCAACACTATTTTATTACAAAGATCGTTTTCTCAAACCGATTTCTAATCTATTAGTATATACAAACCTTTACCTCACTCGTATGAGAAATCTAATTAAACGGCTTAGTAAAACAAGTGGTATGAAACGCTTGCATTTACTTCGTCGGTTAATTCTTGGACTTGTTCGATTGAACCTCTTGTGACAATTTTCTAGTGAAGATTTACAGTTTGTTCGTAAATATTTAAGTTAAGCAAGTGGTTATGGGACATGAAGCTAAACTCATATATTTACTAGCTTAGTGTAATCGACACTTCTCGTTGATCATGACGATCATCTTTGTGATTTAGACTAGCAATGTGCGATGTCTCTTTGTCTACGAGGGAGACTAAACCCCGTTTTGTAGAGTTTCGACTCAATTTGGTGGGGTAGCAACCCATGGTCTTCGGGCCGTTTGTGGAGCTTCGGCTCAATTTGTGATGGTTAGCAACCATGGAATTAGCTTTCCGTTTGTGATACACGTGTTGGTGAGCTTTATGCTCCCGTTTGTGATAGGCCTCCCCCCCTTTTGTGATTTCTGGATTTCTTGAGATGATTTCTAGAATTTGTGCTTCACAAATTTTAGTGATTTTCATTGATAAGTTTTATCAATATTTGTGCATTGGTGAATTTGTGTGTCACTGACTTTTGTGATTGGCATTGATATAATTGTCAGTATTTATGGTTTGGTGAACGAAATGAGGAGTATGACATTTCTTTGATTCTTGTGTAGATTTGGTGATATTGATTAATCTCTCGTTGATTTTCAATTACTTATATATATCACAGCTTGGCATTGTGATTACTATGCGTTTAGTCATATCTCTTATTCTATATCGTTTAATCTGATATTTATTGTTAGACTGATCCGTTTATTATTTTCTTATTAAATAATACTCGGGTGAGACCGAGATGTTACAGGTGCTTCTGCTTGACTTCTCTCCGGGGATCCATTACTCTGACCTTTTGCTTACTACTTAGATTAGTAGTTTTTGTTGTATACTCTTGAGATATTGACTCATTGATGTATTCTTTTGTATAGCACATGTTGCTATTATTTTGTGATAGTGTGGATCTTGTTAGACCACTACTCTGATATACACTATCTTGTGTAATATTCATATCTATTTCCGCCTTTGTGATATGAATTGTCTGTGACTGATTTATGTTATGTGTATTTCTATATTTGTTTCCGAAGATTATTATAACCACTGTGTAGTAGCTTTGTGTTTGTATCGGTGTGTCGGATTTCCTCTTGAGATAAAATGCATGTTATACTATCTGACATATCGGTGCTCGCGCAAAGCAATTATACAGATGGTCGCTCCTCAACAGCCTTATTCTCCGTGCTAGTTGACAGCATTCACCCGTAGTGTTCTTGGCTAGCGTGGGTATAGAGGTGGGGCGTCACAGCTTGGTATCAGAGCCAAACTTCGAAACAATATGGAATACTATAACAAGGATCATCGTCCTAAGTCCATCTTAGGAGTCGTGCTTTAGGATTTAATTCGAGTCTTCGTACCGTTCTATCCTATTTTCTTTTATGATTCCTTGTTTTATTTATCAAGATTTCTTGATAATTATTTGGTGAATAACCTTTTACTTCCTCTTCTTTCTTTCTAAAGGAAGAGAAATGTCTAGACCAGGCCGTCCCAGAGCCGTACCGTCTAGTGTTCCACCCTAAGATGGAGTTTTTATGACTTCTCAACAGCTTCTTGATTTAGTGACAAATGCTCAAGCAGCTGGAGCTAACCCAGAACCTACTCACCCAAAGTCGGGGTTTGCACGCTTGTGCAGCGATTACACTAATTTGGGTGGGGAGCCATTCAAAGGTCCCGAAACTGTTATTGAAGTACAGGCTTGGCGATCATGCGATCGAATCTTTTCTCGCATGAATCTTATTGACCTTCACCGAGTTCAGGTGGCCTCTAGTATGCTCCGAGAAAGAGCATTGGACTGGTACGAGCTTCTTATTTCTGAGATTAATGAAGCGGATCTCACCTGGGAGCAATTCCGAGAACGCTTCGAATTAAAATTCGTTCCAGAAGCTGAGAAAGTGACATTGGCTCGACGATTTATAGACCTTGTTCAAGGTGAGTCCTCCGTGACTGATTACCTCGCCTCCTTCGAGTCGCTTTCTAAATACGGGGTTGAATACATCAACACCCCTTTAAAGAAGAACCAGAGGTTCGTCTATGGCTTAAACAAAAGTCTCAAGAAGCCATTACTTCTAAAATTAGAAGTTTCTTTCGACCAACTCGTTGATATCGCTCTTCGTCTTGAAGAGGCGGATAGGGAGAATGATGTTGAAGTGGTGGGTTCCAAACCAAGCTTCAACAATAACAAGAAGAGGCCAAACAAATTCAAAGGCCCCTATCCTAATAAGAAAGGGAAGCAAGCAACCTCTGTGGCAAAGACTTCTTCCTTTGGTCGTGGGGAATGCTATAATTGTGGTTCGAAGGACCATTATGCGAACAAGTGTCCCAAATCTATCTCTTGTCGCTACTGCAAAGGTCCCGGTCATGTTATATCCTCATGCCCCAAGCTTCAGGGCAGGAAAGAGGGAAATCTTAATGTTGCTCAAGCCCCTGGCAACACATTTCGTGGCCAAGGTATTTCTCATTCTATTCTGGATGGAATTATTTTATTTCGTGATCATCCTATTCGAGTTCTTTTTGATACGGGTGCATCCCATTCTTTTATATCAAAAGAGGTTGTTGATACCTTTTCTCTGGATGTTTTGTGTTTAATGACTTCTTTGAGAATTGCGAATCCGGTTGGTGGATCTGCAACAATCAGTTTATTGTGTAAAGATGTCGAGATTATTTTGTGTGATTTTCCTTTCCTAGCCGATTTGCATGTCATGCGTTATTTAGGCTTTGGAATGATTTTGGGAATGGATTGGCTTAACCGTTATGAAGCTCATATCCTATGTCCTGAGCGGATGATTCATCTTCGACATCCTCAATCTGTTTATCAGGTTTCTGTTATTCTTAAAGATTCGGATTCTGCTTTGGTTGCATCTTTATATTCTTTAAATCCTCGTGATGACGATGATGATGATGAGGGTGTTATTATTTCTCTTATTCACGTCGTTCGTGAATTTTCCGACATATTCGAGCCCGTTTTAGGGTTACCACCTAAGCGAGCAATTGAGTTCAGAATTAATCTTATTCCTGGAGCTCAACCTATCACTCGTCCTCCGTATCGTATGTCCAATAAAGAAAACGAGGAGATGCGTAAACAATTATCCGAATTGGAGACGAAGCAATTTATTCGCTCTAGTTCCTCGCCTTGGGGAGCTTCAGCTATTTTTGTGAAGAAATCCGATGGAACACTTAGGCTTTGCGTTGACTACCGCAAGCTTAATGATCTTACTATCAAAAATAAATATCCTTTACCTCGGATTGATGATTTATTTGACCAACTTAGTGGTGCTAGAGTCTTTTCACAATTGGACTTGGCTACCGGTTTTCATCAGCTTCGTATTGCAGAGGATAACATTCCTTTGACATCGTTCCGTACTCGGTATGGATCTTATGAATGGCTTGTTATGCCATTTGGGTTAACGAATGCCCCGGCTTATTTCGTTGACTTAATGAATCGAGTTTTTAAAGACTTCCTCGATCAATTTGTTCTCATCTTTATTGATGATATTCTTGTGTACTCTAAAACCGAGGAGGAGCATGAAAAACATCTTCGAATTGTGTTGGAAACTCTTAGGATTAATCAATTAAAGGAAAAATTTTCTAAATGCCACTTTTGGCAATCTCGTGTGAAGTTTCTCGGTCATATTATTTCCGAATCCGGAATTTCCGTGGATCCTTCAAAGATTGAAGCGATTCAAGATTGGAAGAGACCGGAGAGTGTGACAGAGATTCGTAGTTTTCTCGGATTGGTGGGCTATTACCATTGTTTTATCAAAGACTTTTCTAAGATTGTCGTGCCTCTCACTAGCTTGACGAAGAAAGGTGTTAAATACATTTGGTCGGACAAATGTGAAGCTTCTTTTCAGAGATTAAAAGAGCTTCTTTCTGATGCTCCTATTCTCGTTATTCCCGAGGGGAATCAAGATTTCGTTGTTTATACCGATGCTAGTCGCGTTGGTTTGGGTGCCGTTCTTATGCAAAAAGAACGTGTTATTGCTTATGCTTCTAGGCAATTGAAGCCTGCCGAGACTAGATACGCCACTCATGATTTAGAACTCGTGGCTATTGTTTTCGCCCTTCGTATTTGGCGTCATTATCTTTTGGAAGAGAAATTTGTTCTTTAAACCGATCATAAATCTTTGAAGTATTTATTCTCTCAAAAGGAACTAAATTTGCGTTAACAGCGTTGGCTCGAATTTCTTGCACCATATGATCTTGATATTCTTTACACTCCCGGTAAGGGTAATCGTGTCGCCGATGCTCTTAGCCGTAAACAACAAGCTGTTGTTTCTATGATGATATCCGAATGGAACGATCTCGAGATCTTATCCACTTGTGAGATTCGAGACCGCGTATCCGATTTATGCTCATCATTTGTTTTATGTAGCCTTGAGGCTCATCCTTCTCTTTTAGACCGCATTCTGGAAGCTCAAAGGCTAGATCCTGAAATGGCTCTTCTTGGCCAAAATATTAGGGATAAAATTGATATTGAACGTTTGAAAGACTTTGATATCGATTCTCGTGGCGGCATTCGAAAATTTGGTAGACTTATCGTACCAAATATTATTGATCTTCGTAAGGATATTTTGGAGGATTCTCATCGATCTAAATTCACCATTCATCCCGGTAGTAGTAAAATGTACGCAAATATGAAGCGACTTTATTATTGGGAGGGAATGAAACTTGACATCGCTAACTTCGTTAAGCGTTGCATGACTTGCCAACTCGTTAAGGCCGAACATCAAAGGCCCGGTGGGTTATTGCAACCTTTAGAAATTCCAATTTGGAAGTGGGACCAAATTTCCATGGATTTTATAGATGGCCTTCCCCGTTCTCGTTCGGGTCATGATAGCTTATGGGTGATTGATATACTTACTAAATCTGCCCATTTTATTCCTGTTCGGTCTAACCGAACCGTACCTCTTTTGGCCAAACTTTTTATTAAAGAAATTTTTAAATTGCATGGAGTTCCTACTTCCATAGTTAGTGATCGTGATCCATTGTTTACTAGTGGATTTTGGAAGAGTCTTCAAAAAGCTTTGGGAACGAAGCTTAATTTTAGCACCGCTTATCATCCTCAGTCCGATGGACAAACCGAGCGTGTGTATCAAACTCTCGAAGATCTTCTTCGTGCTTGTGTTCTTGATTTTGGTGGAAGTTGGGAAGATCATATTTCACTTGTTGAATTTTCGTATAATAATAGCTTCCAATCTAGTATTGGTATGGCACCTTTTGAGGCACTCTATGGAAGGCCATGCCGATCTCCTTCTTGTTGGCTTGAGGCCGGTGAGAAGCTGGTTATAGGTCCAGATTTTATTCGGGATTCCACAGAGAAAATTAACCTTATTCGACATAGAATGAAAGAAGCACAGAGTAGACAAAAATCCTATGCCGATAACCGAAGAAGGAAGTTAGAATTTTCTGTGGGAGATCTTGTGTTCATTCGTGTATCACCTATGAAAGGTGTTGTACGTTTCAGTCGATCGGGAAAATTGGCGCCTCGATATATTGGGCCATTTCCTATCACTGAACGTATTGGTTCCATGGCTTATCGCCTATCATTACCGGCTCAGTTCTCTGCTATGCATGACGTGTTTCACGTTTCTCAACTTCGGAAATATCTTCGAGATTTCGATTTTATTCTTGAGCCCGGTGTTGTGGAAGAGATTGAAGTTTCGCCTAATTTAACTTATGAGCAGCATCCTATTCGTATCATTGCTTCAGAAGTCAAACGCCTTCGAAATAAAGATGTCCCGCTTGTTAAAGTTCAATGGTCTTCAAATCCTAAGGATTGTTCTTGGGAATCTAGAGAGTACATCGAGCAAACACATCCGGACTTACTTTCTCGTGCACTTTGAGGTGAACTTCTTATTTCAAATTTCTTTTGTGTTGAATATGCTTTTATGGTTATTACTACATATCTTCTTCTTAAATATTGCAAGGACGCAATTTCTTTAAGGAGGGGAGTCTGTAACAACCCGCATATTTATCGATTTTATATTTAAATATTTTATTTAAATATTCTATCGTTAGTCGGATTTTAGTCCGTAAAGCTACTTTTTGCATACGGTCGAATTAGGACTCGGGACCACTTCCATTGAGTTTAAAATGCCGTTTGCGACCTTTTTGAGTATAAGCTTCGATATGTTTGGAGAAAGTTGATTTTTGCTACTTTTCACTTTGGGTTTGGTTTTGGGCTCAGCCCTATGTTTAACTTATGCTCAAATCTGAGCCACTCTTCCCCACTCACCCTCATTCACTTCTCTTTTCAGTTCTAAGGCTATAATGGTGGGAGAGATTGGAAATTAAAACTCCAAAAGCCTAGTTTTCTTTTGCAAATCAAACTCCTAGCTCCAAATTCAAGAGAACCCATTGGTAAGCATTCTCTTCTTCTTCTCCAACTTATTCTCTTACCAATTTCAGAAATTCCTAAACCTAATTTTGGGAATGTTCTTGTTTTGAGCATAGATTCAAGCTCATTTGGGTTGTGTTGAAGAGAGGTTGATTCTCCATTTGATTTCAAGCTTCTTCTTGTTTGATTTTGTAAAAAGGTGAGATTTTTATCTCACATCTTTGTCTATAATTATCTTCGATTGTTAGGTATGAATTCCTAACGTTTATTCGTGTGCAATTGATTTTGGTTTGGATCGATTTCGTGTATATTCCAATTTTTGGTGATTTGGTCTAATTTATGAAAATCCTATTATGGATATTTGGACATTGATATTTGAGGCGTATCGAAGAGCCGTTTAGGCTGGGTTGTCGTTCGACGTAATTCCTTAGTCATCGCCATTTGCTCGTTCGATCGATTTCGATATTCGTTTGGCCATTTTTGGCCTAGGTTCAGGGAATGCCCTGAAACCTTCATTCAGACGTCTGAAACGTGATATTCAGACGTCTGAAACGTGATATTCAGACGTCTGAATATTGTCCGGGAAGTTTTCTATTCCCAAATTCAGACGTCTGAATATATGGTTTCAGACATCTGAATTGGTTCTATTTCAAACAGAAAGGAAATAGGCTAAAATATGCCTATTTCAGACGTCTAAAATACTTGATTCAGACGTCTGAATTGTGTTCTGGAAATCTTTATTTCCAGATTCAGACGTCTGAACCACTTGTTTCAGACGTCTGAAGCTGCTGTGTTTTGCGTATTTTGCCTATTTGCCTATTCGCTTGAGAATTCCAATTTAAATCGATTCGTGATGATCCTATTTGTTGTTATCATTTATTATGACTTTGATGACTCCGTTTTAGGGATTTTTGAATATCCATTTCAATGGATTCTTTATCGGTTTCTTTGGATTTTATTCACGTCTTCGAATGTGAATTTTAGTGATTGATTGTTCTTACAATCTTCTTTGTGATTTGTCACTTTAAAAATATAAAGGTTTTCTATACTAGTAGTAAATATCAAAACTCTTTCTTCAAATGATTTCAACACTATTTTATTACAAAGATCGTTTTCTCAAACCGATTTCTAATCTATTAGTATATACAAACCTTTACCTCACTCGTATGAGAAATCTAATTAAACGGCTTAGTAAAACAAGTGGTATGAAACGCTTGCGTTTACTTCGTCGGTTAATTCTTGGACTTGTTCGATTGAACCTCTTGTGACAATTTTCTAGTGAAGATTTACAGTTTGTTCGTAAATATTTAAGTTAAGCAAGTGGTTATGGGACATGAAGCTAAACTCATATATTTACTAGCTTAGTGTAATCGACACTTCTCGTTGATCATGACGATCATCTTTGTGATTTAGACTAGCAATGTGCGATGTCTCTTTGTCTACGAGGGTGACTAAACCCCATTTTGTGGAGTTTCGACTCAATTTGGTGGGGTAGCAACCCATAGTCTTCGGGCTGTTTGTGGAGCTTCGGCTCAATTTGTGATGGTTAGCAACCATGGAATTAGCATTCCGTTTGTGATACACGTGTTGGTGAGCTTTATGCTCCCGTTTGTGATAGGCCTCCCCCCCTTTTGTGATTTCTGGATTTCTTGAGATGATTTCTAGAATTTGTGCTTCACCAATTTTAGTGATTTTCATTGATAAGTTTTATCAATATTTGTGCATTGGTGAATTTGTGTGTCACTGACTTTTGTGATTGGCATTGATATAATTGTCAATATTTATGGTTTGGTGAACGAAATGAGGAGTATGACATTTCTTTGATTCTTGTGTAGATTTGGTGATATTGATTAATCTCTCGTTGATTTTCAGTTACTTATATATATCACAGCTTGGCATTGTGATTACTATGCGTTTAGTCATATCTCTTATTCTATATCGTTTCATCTGATATTTATAGTTAGACTGATCCGTTTATTATTTTCTTATTAAATAATACTCGGGTGAGACCGAGATGTTACAGGTGCTTCTGCTTGACTTCTCTCCGGGGATCCATTACTCTGACCTTTTGCTTACTACTTAGATTAGTAGTTTTTGTTATATACTCTTGAGATATTGACTCATTGATGTATTCTTTTGTATAGCACATGTTTCTATTATTTTGTGATAGTGTGGATCTTGTTAGACCACTACTCTGATATACACTATCTTGTGTAATATTCATATCTATTTCCGCCTTTGTGATATGAATTGTCTGTGACTGATTTATGTTATGTGTATTTCTATATTTGTTTCCGAAGATTATTATAACCACTGTGTAGTAGCTTTGTGTTTGTATCGGTGTGTCGGATTTCCTCTTGAGATAAAATGCATGTTATACTATCTGACATATCGGTGCTCGCGCAAAGCAATTATACAGATGGTCGCTCCTCAACAGCCTTATTCTCCGTGCTAGTTGACATCATTCACCAGTAGTGTTCTTGGCTAGCGTGGGTATAGAGGTGGGGCGTCACAGTATATAACTTGTACACTTTCACATTTAACAAAACCCAAATTATTACACAAATTAGAAATGTATTATACAAGATAACACTTTACGTGTATACATACATACCACCTACAATATGTATAATATTAAAAATCCACATTCGTGTAATACAATATATATATTAGCCCATTTAAACATATTCTTACATAATAGAGACGTATGTGTTAGACTTTTATAATATTCACATCTTATACATATTATGGTTTTTAAAACAATACTTATCTACAACAAACAGTGTACAAATTATTATTATTATTATTTTTATATAAACCCTTATATACAACATATCATACACGTAAGCCAATATATAGTATTTCTGTAAATAGGTACATCCATTATTTTCCAATCCAGTACAAAACGCATATATGAACAGAGTATGAAAATTCAATATATATATAAACTTTTATGTAAAGCTAACCTTTATATACACGCGAGCCACAGAACGAATGGGAGAAGGCTCGGTCATGCCATTAGCCTGGAAGGAAGATGATGATTCTCAAGTGCAGGGAGAAGCATGCAAGGGAAAATGACGCTAGCTCGGCTCAAAGCTGGAGGGAGGAAGGAGGAAAATCACGCGCAAAGGGGATCCTGAGCAATATGAGGCGGAGAGGGGGAAGTGCTGGCGTGTGAGGTGGTTGAGGCGGTTCACGGTGGGCTCGGGAAGGGAAGGAGATGGGTGGCCGAGCTTTGCATGGGTGGACAACGTGTACGAGCGGAGGAGGAAAAAAAATGGGATCTGTGTGCGTACATGAATGCTAGTGAGGCCATGCTGTGACTAAGTTTTGTTGAAAAGCAGTTGAAGGTGTTTGAGGTTGGTGAGATATGGCTTGCAGGGTGAGATTGGAAGTTTGGGTAATGGCCGATGGGAAGGCGGAGGGTTGGAAAGAAGAAATTTGAAAGTAAAAAAAAATGCAAACCTGAGTATTGGGAGAATAAGGAAGGAACGCGCGTGAGCTATGGGCCAAGAGATGATGTAGAGAAACGTGAGATATATGCGTTTGGAATAAATTTGCAAAAATATTGTTAATAACATATTTATCTTCCCAAAAAAATGAAACAGTGGGAAAATAATCAGTCACGACCATAAATTTTGAGAATAATAAAGTTAATGGTTGTTAGGTTATAGGTGGAAACTGAAGAGACAAATAGAAAATCAAAAGGCATGAAATGGATACCCATATGGTTACCGTTTTCGCAAATTCCGCTGTATACCCGACTTTAAAATGCAGGATTGAATATACCGTGGTGACCAGCGCGATGAGACGGTTAAAACGGTATACAGCTATCAGTGATTCGATTGAATTATAAAAATTCGAATTTCCTAATAGCGTAAAATGCAAGAAAAACGCAGAAAAATAAGATCGACGGAGCTAAAGATGTCCGAATTTGGAAAAACGACAAACTGACGGCTTGCTCAGAAGATGGTTTAGAATTTTTTCTATGTAAAAATATTTAGGTTTCGAAGACGTTTTATTTTCATCGCTTTTTAACTGATTAAATTGAAGTAGATTTACGCGCGAAATAAACTTTTATATTTTCGGACGAAAATTTACCAGTTGCTATGTTTAACTAGACGCATTCCAAATATCAAATTTATATTTCAAAATTTCATCTTTTAAATTTTCAAAAAAAATTCAATTAAATACGTTACTGAAACCGTCAAAATTTACGGGTCGTTACATTCTCCCCCACTCAAAACTTTTCGTCCCCGAAAAGGAAGAAGGTAGGAGAATAGAAACAATCAGAAGAAAATAGACTTGAATTACATTATAAACAATTAATTTAAACCATATAAATTTCAATTTTAATTAGATTTATGTTCAACAATTTTTTTTTGAATTCAAGGTTTCATTAAATTGATTTGATTTCTCATTTATTATGTTAGGTACAAAAGGTTTCTTTCAAATGAAATTCAATTAATTCAAGATGCCTCATTAAGTTGATTTAATTTCAATTAATTAACTTTCAAACAAATTTTTTCTTCTGTTAATCACACCTATTATTTATTTAACTTATTATTTTATTTATCTCCATAAACATTTTATAATTAAATTTTAAGTGAATAACATTTATTATACACACTCACATTTTATTTATAAAGAAAATTTATATTGTATATTATCCAATTTTCTTAAATTAACAATTCCAAAGAACATAAATTTGAATGGTCATTTATTATAATCATATTTTATTCGACAAATTTAATTCTTCTTTATTACAAATTATTATTAAATTTATTCTACCTAATATATCCTATCACATATATATTAAGTATATTTACATTTATTATAACTACTCGAATTTATTTAAAAATTCCTTTGATATCATTTTATATTGTATAATATTCAATTACGTAGTTAATTTTTGAAAATTTAGGTAAGTTACATATAATGCAGTTGAGTATTATGCAAATAAAATTTTATAATTCAGTTATTTCAAGTTAAGTATTTATATAAAAGAATTTGGTTTCATTTATAATTGAAAATCAACCTTTTACAAATTTTAAGAATTAAATTTCCGATTAACTTCAAACAATTTAGAGATAATTATGTATATATTATATATATCAAATCAAATTAAATTTAAAATAATATACCTATATATATAAATCAAATCATACTTAAGAAATTCAACTCAATTTATTTTTCAAAACAAACCGTAGCAAAGCTACAGAATAGTCTCTCCACTTCGAAACTTGAAAATAACTGTCGATGATGCGGCCGTCATCACCAAAAATTTTTTCTATCGACAAAGAGAATAGCACTGATTTAAACATCTAAAATTCTTCGAAAACCATTTCTATTCGAAAATATTTTAAATAATATACATTTTAAACTTAAAACCATAGTTCGAAATTATCGGAAATTAAATTCTCAAATTCTAAGTTAAATACATTTCAAATTCCAAATCAAATTATAACCCAATTTTATAAATTCATTCATTTATTATATGAAAAAGTCAATGATTCATAAACAATAAATGGAAGTTAAATTTTTCACATTTCGGACAACAGATTCATTAACATTTTAATTTCAAAAATTTATACTCATTATAATATAATCATTCAAAATTATTTTATTTTCCAGATTCTGAAACAATATTGTGTCAGTTGCTCTGCTCAAGTGTTTTGGAAAATCCTATCGATATCGTTGATCAGATGAATCGATCGGAAAACCAAATCAACATCAACAACTCAAACGACACAATACATATATATATAAACCATTTTAAATATTAATTTACAAATATACTTTCACGCTCAACGATACAAGGATGGATTTCAAAATAAGTATAGAGATTCAAATTTTATGGAAATTAAATCAAAGAGAATTTTGATTCGAAAATAAGTTCGAAACAGAAGATAAGATAATTCAATTAACAAAATCGGGAGATGTATAAGCTTATTAAATTCACGGGAAACCTTAACTGGGTCGGCCGTAACTTCAAGAATAAGATCGATGCTGAATTCCGAGGTAAATCAACATTTGATCTCAAGAGATAGAATTCCGGTATAGCAGGGAATATATAGCATCGTAAACCGAGGATATAGAAATTTTCTGTAAATCGATGTCTATTGTAAATGAGTTTCACCCACTTACAAATAATTCGAAGATTGGCGAGACCGCCGATCTATTATAGATATCATTCGAAATGGAGTTATGGGATACTCCAGAATTTAAAAGATGACGAATAGTGAGGGACAAGATGAATTTTGGAACCGAGGGACGTTCCGAAAATTCAAAGGAATTGAGTTAAAAGGAAGAGATTGAAACTCGAATGAGAGTGATTCTGTAAATATATTTAACCTATATGCTAAGTTTTGCCTAGAGCTACCAAAAGCTCTGATACCAACTGTAACGACCCGCTATTTTGAACCATTCGCATCCGCACATGTCGGACTTGAATAATTCAAAATACCGAATTGTTAATTTAAATTTGGCAAAACTAAGATATACAGTAAATAAATAATCACAGACATAAAGTAATAATATGCAGCGGAAGTAAAAGAGATAGTAGTTCATGAAGCTACTATATATATATAACAGAGTTAAATAAGTTACAACAGAATTCTCGAATACAATAATCGAATACAAGAATCAATATACATCACTGAAATCAACTGAATCTCTGAAAGCTGGATAAATAGCTGAATCTCCAAGCGAAGCTCTAACTCCAAAGGTGAGTCTCGAAAGCTGGTACTCTCAGTCTGACCCGAGCGTAAAGCAAAACACAAAACACTCGAGTCAGGATTAACATTCTTATATCGATAAATCCAACTCAAGCGAAATAGCAAATGAGATACAAGTAACTCAAAGGATGTTGGAATCACCATCCTCTAAGGATCCGTTAAACTATCTACTATGAAGTAGTGTACGCTAAATAGATAATGTCTATCGGTAATATAAAGTATCAAAATAGTGTTAAGGTATTACCATTATCCCCCTTAACACATTTTTATATAAATGTCATAGTCTATACAGCACTGTAAACTCCACCGTAAACTGGTGGGATATCAGGGAGTACTCTATAGGTATAATACAAAACAAATTTGTTGTGGTCGCGTATATGGGAATACAAGTATGACAAGGCACACGAGGCAATACCCAAGGTAGTGAAACTACCGTTTGCCTGATCCGGACTGGTGAGAACGCATCGCCGCAACGATCGCAACACCGCGAAACAACACTCCTGAAATTCCACCTACAATATATATAATATTAAAAATCAACATTCATGTAATACAATATATATATAAGCCCATTTAAACATATTCTTACATAACAGCGACGTATGTGTTAGACTTTTATAATATTCACATCTTATACATATTATGGTTTTTAAAACAATACTTATCTACAACAAACAGTGTACAAATTATTATTATTATTATTATTATATAAACCCTTATATACAACATATCATACTCGTAAGCCAATATATAGTATTTCTGTAAATAGGTACATCCATTATTTTCTAATCCAATACAAAACGCATATATGAACAGAGTATGAAAATTCAATATATAAATAAACTTTTATGTAAAGCTAACCTTTATATACACGCGAGCCACAAAACGAAAGGGAGAAGGCTCGGTCATGCCGTTAGCCTGGAAGGAAGATGATGATTCTCAAGTGCAGGGAGAAGAATGCAAGGGAAAATGACGCAAGATCGGCACAAAGCTGGAGGGAGGAAGGAGGAAAATCACGCGCAAAGGGGATCCTGAGCAATATGAGGTGGAGTGGGGGAAGTGCTGGCGTATGAGGTGGTTGAGGCGGTTCACGGTGGGCTCGGGAAGGGAAGGAGATGGGTGGCCGAGCTTTGCATGGGTGGACAACGTGTACGAGCGGAGGAGGAAAAAAAATGGGATCTGTGTGCGTACAGGAATGCTAGTGAGGCCATGATGTGACTAAGTTTTGTTGAAAAGCAGTTGAAGGTGTTTGAGGTTGGTGAGATATGGCTTGCAGGGTGAGATTGGAAGTTTGGGTAATGGCCGATGGGAAGACGGAGGGTTGGAAAGAAGAAATTTGAAAGTAAAAAAAATGCAGACCTGAGTATTGGGAGAATAAGGAAGGAACGCGCGTGAGCTATGGGCCAAGAGATGATGTAGAGAAACGTGAGATATATGCGTTTGGAATAAATTTGCAACAATACTGTTAATAACATATTTATCTTTCCAAAAAAAATGAAACAGTGGGAAAATAATCAGTCACGACAATAAATTTTGAGAATAATAAAAGTTAATGGTTGTTAGGTTATATGTGGAAACTGAAGAGACAAATAGAAAATCAAAAGGCATGAAATGGATACCCATATTGTTACCGTTTTCACAAATTCCGCTGTATACTCGACTTTAAAACGTAGGATTGAATATACCGTGGTGACCAGCGCGATGAGACGGTTAAAACGGTATACAGATATCAGTGATTCGATTGAATTATAAAAATTCGAATTTCCTAATAGCGTAAAATGCAAGAAAAACGCAGAAAAATAAGATCGACGGAGCTAAAAATGTCCGAATTTGGAAAAACGACAAACTGACGGCGTGCTCAGAAGATGGTTTAGAATTTTTCTATGTAAAAATATTTAGGTTTCGAAGACATTTTATTTTCATCGCTTTTTAACTGATTAAATTGAAGTAGATTTACGCACGAAATAAACTTTCATATTTTCGGACGAAAATTTACCAGTTTCTATGTTTAACTAGACGCATTCCAAATATCAAATTTATATTTCAAAATTTCATCTTTTAAAATTTCAAAAAAAATTCAATTAAATACGTTACTAAAACCGTTAAAATTTACGGGTCGTTACACTTCTACATTTACTTCTTATTATATAAATATTTTGTTAAATGACCATAAATTTTATAAATTGCCTTTGAAAATTAATGCACATTTTGGACAATGTATATATATAATTTATAATATACGCTATATGATTTCAAAAAATATGTGGATATCATGATTTTTAATATATATATATATATAGATATATTTATACATATGATAGTATGCATGCTTGTAAAGGCAACCGTATATGGTATTAGGAAGCAAGGCATACGAGGTAATACCTTATGATATAGATTAGGTACGACTTCAGTATGGGTTACTGTATTTTAATATTTTTAAAAGGCAGATATATATACTTCTATTTGAATGCCTGTGTGTAATTTTTGGTCATGTTGGAATTTGGAACCGGTTAGTTATATATAAATATTTATGCATTAAAGCCGGAATGTTTTGGTTTTGGTAATAAATGTACTATGTGTTTGATATATGCATTAAACCGGTTAGTTATATACGTGTGACGCCCCACCTCTATACCCACACTAGCCAAGGACACTACGGTGTAATGCCGTCAACTAGTGCGGAGAATAAGGCTATTGAGGAGAGACCATCCGTGTAATTGCTTTGTGCGAGAACCGATATGTCAGATAGTACAACATGCAGAAATCCGACACACCGTTACAAACTCAAAGCTACTACACGGTGGCTATATTTATTCTTCGGAAACAAACATAGAAATGAACATAACACAAATCGGTCACAAATATCCATATCACAAAGGCGGAAAAAAGATATGAATATAACACATGAAAGTGTACATCAGAGTAGTGGTCAAACAAGATCCACAAATATCACAAAAGAATAGCTACAAGTGCTAGACAAAAGAATATGGATATATCAGGGAGTCTATATCTCAAATGTATACAACAAAAACTACTAATCTAAGTAGTTAGCCAAAAGTCAGGGTGATAATCTCAGATGTGAAGTCAAGCAGAAGCACCTGTAACATCTCGGTCTGATCCGACTATTATTTAATAAGAAAATAATAAACGGATCAGTCTAGCTATAAGTATCAGATGAAATGATATAGAATAAGAGATATGATATAAACATATGATAACCATAAAGCCATATTGTGATAAGTATGAAATTGAAAATCAACAAACGATTAATCAATATCACAAGAATCTTCTCAAAGATCAAAAGGAATGTCATAACCTTTATTTTTATTCACCAAAACCATAAATATTGTCAATAATATCAATGCCAATCACAAAAGTTATTGACACACAAATTCACCAGTGCACAAATATTGATAAAACTTATCAATGAAATCACAAAAATTGGTGAAACACAAATTCTAGAAATCATCAATGGAAATCCAGAAATCACAAAATGGTGGAAGGCCTATCACAAAACGGGAGCATGAAAACTCACCAACACATGTATCACAAAAATGGAATGCTATTCCATGTTTGCTAACCATTAATTTTGAGCCGAAGCTCCACAAAACGGCCCGAAGACCATGGGTCGCTACCCCACCAAATTGAGTCGAAGCTCCACAGAAACTGGGTTTAGTCTCCCTCGTAGACAAAGAGACATCGTACATTTGCTAGTCTAAATCACAAAAATGATCATCAGTGATCATCAAGAAGTGTCAATTACAGTAAGCTAGTAAATATATAAGCTTGACTTCATGTCCCATAACTACTTGCTTAACTTAAATATTTACGAACAAATTGTAGATTTCCACTCGAAAATTGTTACAAGAGATTCAATCGAACAAGTCCAAGAATTAACCGACGAAGTAAACGCAAGCGTTTAATACCACTTGTTTTACGAAGCCGTTTAATTAGATTTCTCGTACGAGTGAGGAAAAGGTCTATACATTTTTAAAATGACAAATCACAAAAATGATCGTGGAAACGATCAATCACAAAAATTCACATACGAAGACATGAATGAAATCCAAAGAATAAGATTCCAAATTAATCAAAGTAGAAATACCCTTGCTACTCGACACGGGGCGACCTAGTCGATGAGCGACCTAAGAGGTAGCGGCATAAGTGCAGGTGCGAGCGACTTAGGAATGGTGCGACCTAACATAGCCAAGCGACCTATGTGGCCAGCGACCCAAGGCGAGCGACCCACGTAAGAAGGCCGAGTGACCTAAGTGCTCAAATGGGCGCGACCTAAGAGAGCGAGCGACTTAACAGATACGACATATGGCCGAGCAACCTAGTGGGGTTGCGACCTAAGGAGCTAGCGGTATAACATGGCCGAGCGACCTAACAGATACGCCATATGGCCGAGCGACCTAGCGACGAAACGACCTAAGTGGGAAAGCCGAGCGACCTAATGACTTAAACAAGGACGAGCGACCTAACGACTTAAGCAAGGCCGAGCAACCTAATGACTTAAGCAAGGCCGAGCGACGACCTATGGTGCAAGCGATCTATGAGGGAGGAACGACCTAAATACAGGACGACCTAAAGGAGACAAGGCCGAGCAATGACCTAGCACGACGCGACCTATAGGGGAGGAACGACCAAAATGCAGGCCGACCTAAAGGAGACAAGGCCGAAAAACGACCTAGCATGACGCGACCTACAGGGGAGCGACCTAAATGCAAGCCGACCTAATGTGCATGCCGAGAATCCTTCATGTGCAGGCCGAGCGACCTAGGGGTTTGAAGTGCAAAAACTCTCCCAATTTGCAACCGATCGAGTACAGACGCTAGGGGATTATGCCCATAGGCTACCCGGTCGTGTTGGCTCCTCGATGCATCACCAAAAACGTGTTCAAACATCAAAGTTGGGATTTTTAATGATTTGAACCCCAAACACTAAAAATTGGGGTTTTCACCAATTCAATCCAAATCAATAACAAATGCACATGAATGAGTGTTAGGAATTCATACCTAACAATCAAAGATAGTCATAGACAAAGATGTGAGAAAAAATCTCACCTTTACACAAAATCAATGAAGAAGAAGCTTGAAATCAATGGAAGAATCAATGGCTTCTCTTTGAATTTGGAGTTAGATGTTGAATTTGCAAATGAACTTGAGTTTGGAGTTTTAATTTCTCATTCCTTCCTCCGTTTTTGATGAAGCTTTAGTGTTAGGTAATGAAAGTGAAGTTATGAAGGGAAGGGGGTTGAGCTAGAATTAATAGTTTAGGCTAATGGGCTAAACCAAACCCAAACCCCAAAGTGAAAAAGTGGCAAAATTCCACTAACTCCAAACATATCAAAGTTTATACTAAAAAAGATCGCAAACGGTGTTTTGGACCCAATGGAAGTGGTTTCGAGTCCTAATTCTACCGTATGCAAAAAGTAACTTTTCGGACTAAAATCCGACTAACGATAAAATTTTAAAATAAAATATTTAAATATTCAATCGTAAAATATGCGGGTTGTTACAGACTCCCCTCCTTAAAGAAATGCGTCCTCGCAATATTTAAGAAGAAAATACCAGGTAACAACCATAAGAGCATATCAACACAAAAGAAATTTGAAATAGGAAATTCAACTCAAAGAGCACGGGAAAGTAAGTCCGGATGTGTTCGCTCGATGAACTCTCTAGATTCCCAAGAGCAATCCTTAGGTTTTGAGGACCACTGGACTTTAACAAGCGAGACATCTTTATTTCGAAGGCGCTTGACCTCCGTAGCAATAATACGAATAGGATGTTGCTCATAAGTTAAATTAGGTGAAACTTCAATTTCTTCCACAACACCGGGCTCAAGAATAAAATCGGAATCTCGAAGGCACTTCCGTAATTGAGAAACGTGAAACACGTCATGAATAGCAGAAAACTGAGCCGGTAATAAAAGGCGATAAGCCACGGAACCAAAACGTTCGTTGATGGGAAACAGACCAATATATCGAGGTGCTAATTTTCCCGATCGACTGAAACGTACAACACCCTTCATCGGTGAAACACGAACAAACACAAGATCTCTCACAGAAAATTCTAAGTTCCTTCTCCGGTTATCGGCATAGGATTTTTGTCTACTCTGGGCTTCATTCATCTTATAACGAATAAGGTCAATCTTCTCTGTGGAATCCTGAATAAAATCTGGACCTAAAACCAGCTTCTCACCGGCCTCAAGCCAACAAGAAGGAGATCGGCATGGCCTTCCATAGAGTGCCTCGAAAGGAGCCATACCAATACTAGATTGGAAGCAATTATTATAGGAAAACTAAACAAGAGAAATATGATCTTCCCAACTTCCACCAAAATCAAGAACACACGCGCGAAGAAGATCTTCAAGAGTTTGATTCACACGCTCAGTTTGTCCATCGGACTGAGGATGATAAGCAGTGCTAAAATTAAGCTTCGTTCCCAAAGCTTTTTGAAGACTCTTCCAAAATCCACTAGTAAACAATGGATCACGATCACTAACAATAGAAGAAGGAACTCCGTGCAATTTTACAATTTCTTTAATAAAGAGTTTGGCCAACTGAGGAATGGTTCGATCGGAACGAACGAGAATAAAATGGGCGGATTTATTAAGTCTATCGACTATCACCCATAAGCTATCATGACCCGAACGAGAACGGGGAAGGCCATCTATCAAATCCGTGGAAATTTGGTCCCAGTTCCAAATTGGAATTTCTAAAGGTTGCAATAACCCACCGGGCCTTTAGTGTTCGGCCTTGACAAGTTGGCAAGTCATGCAACACTTAACAAAGTTAGCAATATCAGATTTCATTCCCTCCCAATAATAACGTCACTTCATGTCCGTGTACATTTTACTACTACCGGGATGAATGGTAAATTTAGAACGATGAGAATCTTCTAAAATGTCTTTACGAAGATTACTAATGTTTGGCACGATAAGTCTACCAAATTTTCGAATACCGCCATGAGAATCAATATCAAAGTTTTTCAAACCTTCAATATTAATATTATCCCTAAAATTTTGGCCAAGAAGAGCCAATTCAGGATCTAGCTTTTGAGCTTCAATAATGCGGTCTAAAAGAGAAGGGTGAGCCTCAAGGCTACATAAAGCAAGAGATGAACATAAATTGGAAACGCGATCTCGAATTTCACAAGTGGATAGAATTCCGAGATCCTTCCATTCGGATATCATCATTGAAACAACCGTGTGTTGCTTACGACTAAGTGCGTCTGCAATACGATTTCCCTTTCCGGGGGTATAAAGAATATGAACATCATAAGCTGCAAGAAATTCGATCCAACGTTGTTGACGCAAATTTTTAGTTCCTTTTGAGAAAATAGATACTTCAAGGATTTATGATCAGTATAAAGAATAAATTTTTCTCCTAAAAGATAATGACACCAAATACGAAGGGCGAAACTAATAGCCGCGAGCTCTAAATCATGAGTGGCATATCTAGTCTCGGCTGGCTTCAATTGCCTAGAAGCATAAGCAATAACACTTTCTCTTTGCATAAGTACAATACCCAAACCAACGCGACTAGCATCGGTATAAACAACAAAATCTTGATTCCCCTCGGGAATAACAAGAAAAGGAGCCACGAAAAGGAGTTCTTTTAATTTCTGAAAAGAAGCTTCATAAATTTCCGACCAAATGTACTTAACACCTTTCTTTGTTAAGCTTGTAAGAGGCACGGCTATTTTTGAAAAGTCTTTTATAAAACGATGGTAATAACCTGCCAATCCGAGAAAGCTATGGATCTCCATCACACTCTTCGGTCTCTTACAATTTTGAATCGCTTCAATCTTTGAAGGATCAACGGAAATTACGGATTCGAAAATAATATGACCGAGAAATTCACATGAGATTGCCAAAAGTGGCATTTAGAAAATTTTGTTTTCAATTGATTGCTCCTAAGAGTTCCTAACACAATCCGAAGATGCTTTTCATGCTTCTCCTCGGTTGTTGAATACACAATAATATCATCAATGAAGATGAGAACATATCGATTAGGAAATCTTTAAAAACTCGATTCATAAGGTCAACGAAATAAGCCGGAGCATTCGTTAAACCAAATGGCATAACAAGCCATTCATAAGATCTATAACGGGTACGAAACGACGTCAAAGGAATACTATCCTCTGCGATACGAAGCTGATGAAAACCGGTAGCTAGGTCTAATTGTGAAAAGACTCTAGCACCACTAAGTTGATCGAATAGATCATCAATCCGAGGTATAGGATATTTATTTTTGATAGTAAGATCATTAAGCTTGTGGTAGTCAACGCAAAGCCTAAGCGTACCATCGGATTTCTTCACAAAAATAGCCGAAGCTCCCCAATGCGAGGAACTAGAGCGAATAAATTGCTTCGTCTCTAATTCGGATAATTGTTTGCGCATCTCCTCATTTTCCTTATTGGACATGCAATAAGGTGGACGAGTGATAGGTTGAGCTCCAGGGATGAGATTAATTCTGAACTCAATTGCTCGCTTAGGTGGTAATCCTAAAACGGGCACGAATATGTCGGAAAATTCACGAACAACGTGAATAAGAGAAATAATATCTTCCTCATCATCATTATCATCATCATCATGAGGATTTAAGAATATAAAGATGCAACCAAGCTGGAATCCGACTCTTTAAGGTTAATAGAAATCTGCTTAACGGATTGAGGAGATCGTAGATGAATAGTCCGCTCAGGACATAGGATTTGGGCTTCATAATAGTTAAGCCAATCCATTCCCAAAATCATTCCAAAGCCTAAGTAGCGCATAACATGCAAATCGGCTCGGAAAGAAAAATCACACAAAATAATCTCGACATCTTTACACAATAAATTGATTGTTGCAGATCCACCAACAGGATTCGCAATTCTCAAAGAACTCATCAAACACAAAACATCCAAAGAAAAAGTATCAACAAGTCCTTTTGAAATAAAAGAATGGGACGCACCCGTATCAAAAAGAACTCGAATAGGATGATCACGAAATAAAATAATGCCATCAAGGATAGAATGAGAAATTCCTTGACCACGAGATGTGTTGTTAGGGGCTTGAGCAACATTAAGCTTTCCCTCCTTCCTACCTTGAAGTTTGGGACAAGAAGATAAATAATGATTCGGGCTTTTGCAATAGCGACAAGCACGGGGCTTTGAACACTTGTTTGCATAATGGTCCTTAGAACCACAATTGTAGCATCGCCCACTACTAGAAGTAGAAGTCTTAGCAGTCGGAGAGGCTTGCTTCCCTTTCTTATTGTTGGGATAAGGACCCTTGAACTTATTAGGCCTTTTCTTGTTGTTGAAGTTCGATTTAGCACCCATAACTTCAACACCACTCTCCCTATCAGCCTCTTCAAGACGAAGAGCGATATCAACGAGTTGATCAAAAGAAACTTCTAACTTTAGAAGTAAGGTTTCTTAAGATTTTTATTCTAGCCATAGACAAATCTATGGTTCTTCTTCAATGGGGTGTTTATGTATTCGACCTCGTACTTAGAAAGTGACGCGAATGATGCGACATAGTCTGTCACGGAAGATTCACCTTAAGCAAGGTCTATGAAACGGCGAGCCATAGTCACCTTCTCAGCTTCTGGCACAAATTTTAATTCGAAGCGTTTCTGGAATTTCTCCCAAGTAAGATCCGCTTCATCTATGTCAGAAATGAGAAGCTCATACCAATCTAATGCTCTTTCTTGGAGCATACTAGCGGCCACCTGAACACGGTGAAGGTCAATAAGATTCATGCGAGAAAAGATTCGATCGCACGTTCTCAGCCAAGCCTGGACTTCAATAATAGTTTCAGAACCTTTGAATGGCTTCCCACCCAAATTGGTATAATCACTGCACAAACGTGCAAATTTAGACCTAGGGTGAGTAGACTCTGGATTAAATCCGGCTGCTTGAGCATTCCTTACTAGATCAAGAAGCTGCTGGGCAGATATAAATACTCCATCTTTGGGAGTAGCACGAGATTGACCGGCGCTGGGACGGCCAGGTCTAACCATTTCTCTTCCTTCTGAAAGAAAGAAAGAAAGAAGAGAATAAGGTTATGTTTGCGCCAAAATTGGTCACAAACCCCAAGTGTTGTGAAAGCACCAGTGTGTGAATATAAATCAACAATATTCAAACACAAATCACAGATTTAAGCAAGCAACAGGTAGCAATTCAGAAATAATGAACAAGAACGCACGATTTATAGTGGTTCGGCTATCTCCGGCCTACGTCCACTTCAAAGGTTTTTTCTTTTTATTGATGTTCTTCACTGATTACAGATGATTACAGCGGATTACAATGGATTATAGCTCTAAAATTAGAGTACAACGGTAGTAGTAAAGTGCACAGTAGAGTCTGGTAGAGTCTGGGCGCTTCCGAATCAAGATATCCTTTTCAGAATGACCTGGGGCCCTATTTATAGCTGTAGGAGGATGATATTTCTCCTAAAAATCCGGTAGACCACTTCTGGCACGTGTGGGAGCCCACATGCCCGGCCTCAGGAAATTTGGGCCCACTTTGGATCGATTCGAACTCCATTCGAATCAATCAAGAAATTATCCAATCGAGATGAAATTTTGCGTGGGCATTCTTCAACATGTATGTAAGCTCCTGTAAAAATTTCATTGCATTTGGACTTGTAGATCTCAAGATATGGTCGATTCGAATTTCTATTCTCGAGCAGGTTGAACCCTTCGAATCGATGGGTTCGACTCGATGGCTTCACGCCCTTTCGTGATGACGTGGTGCGCATTCTTCGTGTCGATCCTCTATTTACTCCGAGTTTTATTGGGTCGCCTCCATGGTCTTAGCCGCCTTGACTTAGTGGATTTGAAGGCTTCGTTCACAGAGGGATTCGAACGGAGGCACGTTCGAATCGATCGTGATGTGCATTAGTGGATGGATTCGAACACACCCTCTTCCATGGATTCGAAGCAAGGACACTGGATGGATACAAAGAAGGGTGAAATCGTGGATTCGAAGGATTTCGTTATGTTGGATTGGAACAGGGCAGGCGTGAGACCAACTCACTTCTGATCGATGCGAACGCAAATGGAGGCGAACAGTTGGATTCGAACAGAAGTTGCACCGATGGATTCGAACAGTACTTTCGCCTATGGATTCGAACTTAGGGTTATTCCCTCCGATTTGCATCGATGATAACTTGAACATACGAACAAAGATTGACTCGAAATTTGGGACGTTGGCTTTCACGATTTTGCTTAACGTGTCTCATCAATTGCAGCCCGATCCGGACATAGATAAAAATTCATCGATATCCAAGGTTATCCTAATGCATAGTTGATGTTCAAGAATAATAATTATCGATTCTTAGTAAATTTTGGATATCTCGACTTTGCCAAAAGTTGGGATAACATTTTGCCCCCCAAAACATGCCTTTTTGTAAAAGGTATGTTTTGAACAGTCTTAAATCGAGTGTAGTAAGTTCACGTTTTATTCGTAGCTGCAGTATTATCAATCAAGTTCGTTGCTGTTCGGAGCCAAGTTATTATCGATCCCTTCCAATGGAAGTTAAGAACGAAATTCTTCAGTCTCTCTGGACTATCGATGGTCACTACGGACCCTTGCCAAGCCCATTCCCGACTTAGCGATTATATGGAAAGATCCTATTGCACTATGGCGTTGCCTTCTATCCCTTTCACTCTGGTCCTGGTTAGGACGTATAGCGATGTCTTGGTCGTTCTAGACCGATCATAGCCTTTCCGGGCTCTTGCTGGATCCTATCCTGTCACCCTCCGGTAAAGGGGAAATAGCACTTAAGTGAGTTGATCCTATCGCTCTCCGGCGAAGCAACTCACTTCTTGCACTCCGGTTCAGTGTATCTGAACATTAAGCGATGTCTTGGTCGTTCTAGACCGATCATAGCCTCTCCGGGCTCTTTCTGGATCCCATCCTGTCACCCTCCAGTGAAGGGGAAACATCGCTTAAGTGAGTTGATCATGTCGCTCTCCGGCGAAGCAACTCACTTCTTACACTCCGGACCTCGCCTCTCCAGGTAGGGTCATAAAGCGATCATTTTTAAATTGGCATTTAATGTTCATCCTTTAACTCTCTGGTCAAAGGCTTATTTTAAGAAATTCTAATTTATTTATTTAAATTCAAGTCCTACATGTTCAATCTCAAACATTAGGAAAAAGCTAAACATGGCCTCTCCGGGCATATCGGTTTATCTCCATCTCAAAGCATGCCTAGGGATCCTCCGGTTCCCGTACATGAGTAAGTGGAGTAACCGTTTATTCTGAAAACAAATCTAAATGGAATTATTTGACTGAAGTCCAAATCCTTGGCTTGGTCCTTGCAATCTTTAATCAGTGGATGACGTGTCGTGATCCCGATCCAGGATCGTTCCTGTTAGATGGAGGCGGTAGTTGTTCAGGCCTTGCCGCCGCTGTCCGTTCTCTGACATATTGTGGTAATCTACCACTCTTGGCATGTCCTTCCACCTCATCCTTCAAATGGCGGCATTCATCTGTAGTATGCCCATCCAGTTCATGGAATAGGCAGTATTTACCAGTTCTGTGCTCCCGCTCAGTAGGATCTCTCCTGGGTGGCTTTCGATAAGGGAGTTGCCCCCGAGTATCAGTGTAAATTCGTTCCAGGCCTGCAGTCAGATCTGTGTACTGCCTGAATCTCGGTTCCCGGAATTTCTTCCGTTTATCAGGACCATCGTATCTTTCATCCTGTTTCCTCTTTCCTTTATCTACTCCGGACTGTTCCTCGGAGGTTCCTTCGCTTTGCACGGTGTTTGTTTCCTGCCTCTCGGTCCGTGATTCTTCTAATCGGATGAACTTTTCAGCTTTGTGATAGAAATCTCCAAGATCTTGCGGTGTATCTTTAAATTTGGTCCCTTCGCCAACTCCTGCCACCGCCGTCATCAAAATCATCGATGGATCCGGGCGATCTACAGAAGCCACCGTTGCATTGAGTCGCAATAAGAAATCTTTTATGGACTCTCCGGTCCTTTACTTTATCGAGGCTAAAGTCATCACACTCTTGGGTCGCGTCACATGGACCCTAAACTGTCTCATGAAGCAGTCTACAAGCTCGCCCCATGTTCTGATTGATCCTATTTCTTGTTGCCTGAACCGAAGCGCAGCCAAATCCGACAAGTATAAAGGGAAGCATCGAGCCATCACTTCCTCAGATGCTCCTAGCACTTCCATGTGCCTAATATATCTGGTGATGTGCATGGTCGGGTCTGACCTCCCATCTTAAGGATCTAGCAGTGGTAGTTTGAATTTTGGGGGGTTCCTTGCATTTCTGATGTTTGGAGTGAACGGACTTCGACTGACTTCTTCCAACCCTCCGCCAGACAATCCTCCTCTCATGATTCATCGCATTAGACCAATCATTCTCTCATCTCCGTCCAGGGGTTGACCCCTGGCCACATTCCTGTCCTGCCCCCCGAGCCTTGAAGGGAATTCTGGTACATACTCTTCGGGTGGCTCGTTAGTGTAATCATCGGCTCCAGCTTGTTGAGCTCCGTCTATTGGTCTTCCAGTATCGGACCCCGAGGGTCTGCCCCCAAGCCCTTGTTGATCACCTTCAGCTCCTGCATTCTGGTCTTGAACCTGAGCTTCATTAGGTTCTGTAATCCTAATTCCTTGTCCCGCACTTGCAGTCGTTTTAGTTGGTCCAAGGTTTTGCACATTCGCCGCCCTCATTTGTTCTAGGAAATTTTGCAGCATCTCCTGTTGAGTCTTCACTATGTTTTCGCGTAATGAATTAGCCATAGCTTCCATCTCATCTCTGTTGATATACATCGAAGCATGTCCCTCTCCGGCTCTAGAGGATGCTTCTTGGCTTCCTCCTTGTTGGCTTCGATCAGCACTTTGTCTTGTTTGTCGAGTCATTATCTCTGAGTGGGGATTCTCCAAACTCTTAAATCTGAATTCTGAATCTGGTGTAGCGGGTGCTAGTTCTTCTCAGTGAAAGCACCAAAGTGTTTGCGCCAAAATTGGTCACAAACCCCAAGTGTTGTGAAAGCACCAGTGTGTGAATATAAATCAACAATATTCAAACACAAATCACAGATTTAAGCAAGCAACAGGTAGCAATTCAGAAATAATGAACAAGAACACACGATTTATAGTGGTTCGGCTATCTCCGGCCTACGTCCACTTTAAAGATTTTTTCTTTTTATTGATGTTCTTCGCTAATTACAGATGATTACAGCGGATTACATTGGATTATAGCTCTAAAATTCGAGTACAACGGTAGTAGTGAAGTGCACAGTATAGTCTGGTAGAGTCTGGGCACTTCCGAATCAAGATCCCCTTTTCTGAATGACCTGGGGCCCTATTTATAACTATAGGAGGCTGATATTTCTCCTAAAAATCCGGTAGACCACTTCTGGCACGTGAGGGGGCCCACATGCCCGGCCTCAGGAAATTTGGGCCCACTTTGGATCGATTCGAACTCCATTCGAATCGATCAAGAAATCATCCAATCGAGATGAAATTTGGCGTGGGCATTCTTCAACATGTATGTAAGCTCCTGTAAAAATTTCATTGCATTTTGACTTGTAGATCTCAAGATATGGTCGATTCGAATTGCTATTCTCTAGCAGGTTGCTTGCTTCGACTCGATCCCCTTCGAATCGATGGGTTCGACTCGATGGCTTCACGCCCTTTCGTGATGACGTGGTGCGCATTCTTCGTGTCGATCCTCTATTTACTCCGAGTTTTAATGGGTCGCCTCCATGGTCTTAGCCGCCTTGACTTAGTGGATTCGAAGCCTTCATTCACAGAGGGATTCGAATGGAGGCATGTTCGAATCGATCGTGATGTGCATTAGTGGATGGATTCGAACACACCCTTTTCCATGGATTCGAAGCAAGGACACTGGATGGATACGAAGTAGGGTGAAATCGTGGATTCGAAGGATTTCGTTATGTTGGATTGGAACAGGGCAGGCGTGAGACCAACTCGTTTCTGATCGATGCGAACGCAAATGGAGGAAAAGCAATCTGATGGAGTCGAACAGCTGGATTTGAACAGAGGTTGCACCGATGGATTCGAATAGTACTTTCGCCTATGGATTCGAACTTAGGGTTATTCCCTCCGATTTGCATCGATGATAACTTGAACATACGAACACGGATTGTCTCGAAATTTGGGACGTTGGCTTTCACGGTTTTTCTTAACGTGTCTCATCAATTGCAGCCCGATCCGGACTTGGATAAAATTCATCGATATCCATGGTTATCCTGACACATAGTTGATATTCAAGAATAATAATTATCGATTCCTAGTAAATTTTGGATATCTCGACTTTGCCAAAAGTTGGGATAATAGGTTATTCACCAAATGAATATCAAGCAATCTTGATAGATAAACAAGGAATCATAAAGAAAATAGGATGATTCGGTACGAAGACTCGAATTAAATCCTAAAGCACGACTCCTAAGATGGACTTAGGACGATGATCCTTGCTAGATTATTCTACATTGTTCCGATGTTTTGCTCTGATACCAAGCTGTGATGCCCCACCTCCATACCCACGCTAGTCAAGGACACTACGGTGTAATTCCGTCAACTAGTGCGGAGAATAAGGTTGTTGAGGAGCGACCATCCATGTAATTGCTTTTTGCGAGAACCGATATGTCACATAGTACAACATGCGGAAATCCGACACACCGTTACAAACTCAAACCTACTACACAGTGGCTATATTTATTCTTTGGAAACAAACATAGAAATGAACATAACACAAATCGGTCACAGATATCCATATCAAAAAGGCGAAAAAAAAGATATGAATATAACACATGAAAGTGTATATCAGAGTAGTGGTCAAACAAGATCCATAAATATCACAAAAGAATAGCTACAAGTGCTAGACAAAAGAATATGGATACATCAGGGAGTCTATATCTCAAATGTATACAACAAAAACTACTAATCTAAGTAGTTGGCCAAAAGTCAGGGTGATAATCTCATATGTGAAGTCAAGCAGAAGCACCTGTAACATCTCGGTCTGACCCGAGTATTATTTAATAAGAAAATAATAAACGGATCAGTCTTGCTATAAATATCAGATGAAATGATATAGAATAAGAGATATGACATAAACATATGATAACCATAAATCCATACCGTGATAAGTACGTAATTGAAAATCAACAAGAGATTAATCAATATCACAAGAATCTTCTCAAAGATCAAAAGGAATGTCATACCCGTTATTTTTATTCACCAAAACCATAAATATTGTCAATGATATCAATGCCAATCACAAAAGTTAATGACACACAAATTCACCAATGCATAAATATTGATAAAACTTATCAATGAAATCACAAAAATTGGTGAAACACAAATTCTAGAAATCATCAATGGAAATCCAGAAATCACAAAAAGGGGGAAGGCCTATCACAAAACGGGAGCATTAAAACTCACCAACACGTATATCACAAAAATGGAACGCTATTCCATGGTTGCTAACCATTAATTTTGAGCCGAAGCTCCACAAAACGGCCCGAAGACCATGGGTCGCTACCCCACCAAATTGAGTCGAAGCTCCACAGAAACGGGGTTTAGTCTCCCTCGTAGACAAAGAGACATCGCACATTTGCTAGTCTAAATCACAAAAATGATCATCAATGATCATCAAGAAGTGTCAATTACAGTAAGCTAGTAAATATATAAGCTTAACTTCATGTCCCATAACCACTAGCTTAACTTAAATATTTATGAACGAATTGTAGATTTCCACTCGAAAATTGTCACAAGAGATTCAATCGAACAAGTCCAAGAATTAACCGACGAAGTAAACGCAAGCGTTTCATACCACTTGTTTTACAAAGCCATTTAATTAGATTTCTCGCACGAGTGAGGATAAGGTTTGTATATTTTTAAAATGACAAATCACAAAAATAATCGTGGAAACGATCAATCACAAAAATTCACATACGAAGACGTGAATGAAATCCAAAGAATACGATTCCAAATTCATCAAAGTGGACATACCCTTGCTACTCGACACGGCGTGACCTAGCAGATGAGCGACCTAAGAGGTGGCGACATAAGTGAAGGGGCGAGCGACTTAGGAATGGTGCGACCTAACATGGTCAAGCGACCTATGTGGCCAGCGACCTAAGGCGAGCGACCCACGTAAGAAGGCCGAGCGACCTAAGTGATCAAATGTGTGCGACCTAAGAGAGCGAGCGACTTAACAGATACGGCATATGGCCGAGCGACCTAGGGGGTTGCGACCTAAGGAGCTAGCGGCATAACAGGGCCGAGCGACCTAATATATAAGGCATATGGCCGAGCGGCCTAGGGACGAAACGACCTAAGTGGGAAGGCCGAGCGACCTAACGACTTAAGCAAGGCCGAGCGACCTAACGACTTAAGCAAGGCCGAGCGACGACCTATGGTGCAAGCGACTTAACGACTTAAGCAAGGCCGAGCGATGACCTATGGTGCAAGCGACCTATGTGGGAGGAACGACCTAAATGTAGGCCGACCTAAAGGAGACAAGGCCGAGCAGCGACCTAGCACGACGTGACCTATAGGGGAGGAACGACCTAAATGCAGGCCGACCTAAAGGAGACAAGGCCGAGCAACGACCTAGCACGACGCGACCTATAGGGGAGCGACCTAAATGCAGGCCGACCTAATGTGCAGGGCGAGAATCCTTCATGTGTTGGTCGAGCGACCTTGGGGTTTGAAGTGCAAAAACTCTCCCAATTTGCAACCGATCGAGCACGGACGCTAGGGGATTATGCCCATAGGCTACCCGGTCGTATTGACTCCTCGATGCATCACAAAAAACGTATTCAAACATCAAAGTTGGGATTTTTAAAGATTTGAACCCAAAACACTAAAAAATAGGATTTTCACCAAATCAATCCAAATCAATAGCAAATGCACATGAATAAGTGTTAGGAATTCATACCTAACAATCAAAGATAGTTATAGACAAAGATGTGAGATAAAAATCTCACCTTTACACAAAATCAATGAAGAAGAAGCTTGAAATCAATGGAAGAATCAATGGCTTCTCTTTGAATTTGGAGTTAGGTGTTGGATTTGCAAATGAACTTGAGTTTGGAGTTTTAATTTCTCATTCCTTCCTCCATTTTTGATGAAGCTTTAGTGTTAGGAAATGAAAGTGAAGTTATGAAGGGAAAGGGGTTGAGCTAGAATTAATAGTTTAGGCTAATGGGCTAAACCAAACCCAAAGCCCAATGTGACGCCCCACCTCTATACCCACGCTAGCCAAGAACACTCCGGAGAAGTGCTGTCAACTAGCACGGAGAATAAGGCTGTTGAGGAGCGACCATCCATGTAATAGCTTATCACACGGTGGCTATAAATAATCTTCGGAAACAAACATAGAAATAATCATATCACAAATCAGTCACAGATATCCATATCACAAAGGCGGAAGAAGATATGAATATATAACTAACACATGAAAGTGTACATCAGAGTAGTGGTCAATAAGATCCACGATAATACAAAAGAATAGCAACACGTGCTATACAAAAGAATACAACTATGAGTCTATATCTCAAGTGTATACAGCAAAAACTGCTAATCTAAACAGTTAGCCAAAAGTCAGAGTGATGAATCCCTGGGAGGAAGTCAAGCAGAAGCACCTGTAACATCTCGGTCTGATCCGAGTATTATTTAAGAAAATAATAAACGGATCAGTCTAGCTATAAATATCAGATGACATGATATAACATAAAAGATATGGCATAAACATAAACATCCATAACGACATACCGCTATAAGTATGTAAATAATGATCAACAGAAGATCAATCAATAAGAGATAATCAATATCACAAGAATCTTCTCAAAGATTCGAAGGGGGCATCATACCCTAAACTTGTACTCATAACAAGTCAATGACACAAATTCCAGAAATCAACACGAGAAATCCAGAAATCATAAAAAGGGAAAGAGGCCTATCACATGACGGTCCGAAGACCATGGGGAGCTACCCCACATGTGTGAGTGGAATCACACAGAATGAGGTCAAGACTAACCAAAAAGCAGAAAGGTATGTGTGAATGGAATCACACAAGTGGTGTCTAGTCTAACCTTGCAATGAAAGAGACATCGCGCAATTGCTAGTCTAATTCATAGAGCGATCATCAAGATCAACGAGAAGTGTCAATTACACTAAGCTAGTAAATATAGAAGTTTAGCTTCATGTCCCATAACCACTTGCTTAACTTCAATATTTACGAACAAACTGTAAATCTTCACTAATAAAATTGTCATAAGAGGTTCAATCGAACAAGTCCAAGAATTAACCGACGAAGTGAACGCAAGCGTTTCATACCACTTGTTTTACTAAGTCGTTTAATTAGATTTCTCATCCGAGTGAGGTAAAGGCTTGTATATACTAATAGATTGGAAAACGGTTTAAGAAAAGAGCTTTGTTATTAAAAATAGAGTTGAAATTGTTTGTTAAAAGAGTTTTGATATTTACTACTAGTATTGAAACCTTTATATTATAAAGTGACAAAACACATAAGTAAGTGTAGAAACAATCAGTCACAAAGATCGCATACGGAGATGCGAATAAAATCCAAGGAAATCAGCTCAGGAAGTTCGGTTGAATGTTCTTCAGATAAGATCGCCTACGCAGAGTTATACGGGGTTCGACCTGCCCGGTCAGGTCGCGGGGGTCCAGGGAGCAGCGCCCCCGGCGGGGTGCGGGGCAGCGCCCCGTCACGGTACGACCTAAGTGAAGACAAGCGGCTTACGACCTAAAGCAAAATGAGGTCTAACGACCTAAAGACTCAAGGGTCATACGACTCAGCGACTCAAGGGTTAACGACTCAGCGACTCAAGGGTGAACGACTCAGCGACTCAAGGGTTAACGACTCAGCGACTCAAGGGTGAACGACTCAGCGACTCAAGGGTGAACGACTCAGCGACTCAAGGGTGAACGACTCAGCGACTCAAGGTTGAACGACTCAGCGACTCAAGGCTGAACGACTCAGCGACTCAAGGTTGAACGACTCAGCGACTCAAGGGTGAACGACTCAACGACTCAAGGTTGAACGACTCAGCGACTCAAGGGTGAACGACTCAGCGACTCAAGGCTGAACGACTCAGCGACTCAAGGTTGAACGACTCAGCGACTCAAGGGTTAACGACTCAGCGACTCAAGGGTGAACGACTCAGCGACTCAAGGGTGAACGACTCAGCGACTCAAGGTTGAACGACTCAGCGACTCAAGGTTGAACGACTCAGCGACTCAAGGTTGAACGACTCAGCGACTCAAGGTTGAACGACTCAGCACAGGCGAACAGAAATACAAAGGCGGTGACTTTTCAACGCGCGCGACTTACGACTTAGGCTTAACTCGTGGACGACTTAGCGATGGCCAGAAACGACTTAACTCCGAGGCAGTGCGACCTAACAGCAGTTTTTTGTCAAAAACGCTAAAAATTGGAGTTTTTCGCCAATCCAATCCAAACCAAATGCAAATGCACATGCTAAAGTGATGGGGAATCATTCCCAACAGTCCAATATAGTTATAGGCTAGAATTGTGAGATAAAAATCTCACCTTTGCACTAATGTTTATAAAGATGAAGCTTGAAAGCAAGGAGAAGCAATCCAAAGCTTGAATCCAATATCTTCTACTTGAATTTGGAGTTGAATGTTGGATTTGCAATTGAATTTGTGCTTGGAGTTTTAATTTCCCATTCCCTCCACCATTAATGCCAAAGCTTGATTAGTTAGGAAATTTATGAAGAGTGAGGAGAAGAGGGTTGGAACTTGGGCTTAATAGGCTAAACTAACCCAAAGTCCAAAGCGGGAAAAGTCAGTGAAATTTCACTAACTCCAAACCTATCGATGTTTATACTTAAAAAGTTGTAAACGACATTTCGAACTCAATGGAAGTGGTCTCGAGTCCTAATTTGACCGTTTGCAAAAAGTAGCTTTTCGGACCAAAATCCGATTAACGAGTTAATATTTAAATAAAATATTTAAATACAAACTCGATAAATATGCGGGTTGTTACACCCAAAGTGAAAAAGTGGAAAAATTCCACTAACTCCAAACATATCAATGTTTATACTCAAAAAGATCGCAAACGATGTTTTGGACCCAATGGAACTGGTTTCGAGTCCTAATTCGAACGTATGCAAAAAGTAACTTTTCGGACTAAAATCCAACTAACGATAAAATATAAAAATAAAATATTTAAATATTCAGTCGTAAAATATGCGGGTTGTTACAATGCGTGTTGATGATATACCGACTTCAAGGTGTATATGTATATACGTTATAATTATGTAAATTTTAAAAGTATGTTTAAATTTATTGATTTTAATGTAAATATATAAAGGGGCATTATATTAATATACTATAACGTTTATTCATTTATACGACTTTTAAATGTTGAGTTTTAATTATAATATGTATATATTGACATTAAAAAATGTATGTGTCTTAAGAATAATGATTTATATATATATATATATATATATATATATATGCATATATATTCTATTTTAATATTTGCCTTAAGTTAAACATTGATTTTTATAAAATAATAATAATAATATATATATATATATACACACATTTTTTTATATGTTAGACTTAATTGATTTGATTTTTCTCATCGATTCCTATCTATCAGCTCTGTCCGTCAAGTCCGCTTTCAACTTACTTCGCTTTGAGATTGTGTTGGATGAGTCGATTGTCCAGATCAGGACTCAAACTCGTGCTTGTTCTGTTGTCTAACCCCTCTAACCTCGAAAGGTGAGCAATCACTCACAATTTATGTTCTTATATTTATTAAATTTGATTTCAATTGAAACATCAATTGAAATATGCTGCTGTTAGTGATTTACATTATTATATATATGCCATTATATGCTATCTTTTTACCTGTGACATCTGACACCATTATCTGTTATTTATATTGGTGATATCTGCTTGTTTTATTATTATTAGCATACCTGTTATTCCTCTGCAAGTTCCCTGTTGGTATAGAATTTACTATAGGTTGAAATGATACATACCCGAATGGACTTTAGAATAGGAGAAAATCGTTATGGGTTGAAATGATAGACCCAAGCGATTTCAATTAAATTGAATTTGGTATTGCGGGTTGAAATGATATATATACCCCTATATATTTAAATTGCTGACTGAAATGATAAATATCCGTATCACTTGACCATGGGATGGAAAGTTATATATACAGACACCGTTGGTCTATATATAAATATTTTGAAATGATTTCTATGGTTTTAAAAAGGAATATACATATGGTTTATTTAATATTGAAATTATTTTATATATAAATAAGTTTTAATATAAGTAGAATTGATAATAAACTTTAATCAAATAAAAGTTGGACTTAATTAACATATAATATGTTTAAGTATTATATTGTTAAATATATTTTTAAGGATATGTATAAGTTAAGGAAGATAAAGTTGAATTAACTAAAATTGTATTTCATTAAGAATCCTACTAAATTAAATCGATTTGAACTATTGAATTTGAAGTTTAAGATTTGATTTCATAACTGGATTTTTGATTTAAAGTGATTAAATGGATACTTCAAGTTCAAATAAAATGAAGGGAATATTTAGTTTAAATGTAATTTAAGGTTATTTAATTAATACTGAATTTAAGTGAATATTTCAAAACTAAGTAATAGTGAAGTCAAATTGGGAGATAAATGTAACTATCAAATTTAGTCTTTGAAATGTTAAATATTTAAAGCTTCGAAGTATATTAACTTAGAATTACATTGAAATTTAAATGGTTTATTTATGGTTCAATTCTGTATTTGAAATCGATATAATGGTTTATTGAGAACTGAATTGAATTGAAATTGATGATTTGAGATTTCAATAAATTTGAAATTTGGGATTGGAGTTGATTTGGAATTGATTTATGAAATTTGAGGAAACTATTTCATTATATAAAGTATTTTTAAATTATATTTAGAACTATTTATATATGTTACTTTATAAATTTATTTCATATAAACTATTTTAATGTAAATTATTTTTAATATAAACTATTTTAAATTATAACTATTTTTATATAAACTATTTTAAATTTTAACCTATTTTATTATTTATACTATTATTTATATTTAAACAGTTAAGTGGGAAGTGTTATGATTCCAAAGCATTATGATTTCTAAATTTTGATTTGGAAAGTATTATAACTTTGAAGTACTAAGATTTTGTAAATGGATATATTTGAGATGGATATATTTAAAATGGAAATGATATTGATATGGTTTTGAAATGGCAATGATATTTTGGTTTTGAAATATAAACTATTTTGAAAGTTTATTAAATGACCAATCGGTGTAATAATTACACAGTTATTAAAGAGTCTGGGATCAGTTATGGACATACTCTCTGTCTAAAACGAATACCACTTTAATAACTATTATACGCGGGCTGTGATTTAGAATGAAGTGGTTGGAATGATGTACATTTATGGTTGAAGAAAGAGAACGATAACGGATAGCCTTAACACTTGTGTCAAATTTAAAATGACTTAAACCGGAGCCGTGCCGGGCCAATGAGGTTAGCCACCTCTAGCGGACACGCTTCTTCGTAAACTACTCATTACTTGTTTTTGATTGGTTCGCACCCTTGAATTGGGAGTGTTGTTTCGCGGTGTTGCGATCATTGCGACGATGCGTTCTCATCTGTCCAGATCAGGCAAATGGTAGCTTCACTACCTTGGGTATTGCCTCATGTGCCTTGTCATACTCATATCCCTATGCACGACCAGTACGATTTGTTTTGTGCTATACCTATGGAGAGATCCCTGATAGCCCCCTAGTTTACGGTGGAGTTTACAGTGCTGTATAGACTATGACGCTTATATAAAATGTGTTAAGGGGGATAATGGTAACGCCTTAACGCTATTTTAATACTTTATATTACTGATAGGCATTATCTACTTAGCGTATATACAAATAGTTTAATGGATCCTTAGAGGATGGTTATCTCAACATCTTTTGAGTTACTTGTATTTCAGTTGTTATTACACTTGAGTAGGATTTATTGATATAAGAATGTTAATCCTGACCTGAGTGTTTTGTGTTTTACTTTACTCTCCAGTCAGATTGAGTGTACGGTATTGGAGACTCAGCTTTGGAGTTGGATCTTTGCTTGGAGATCTAGGTATCCATCTAGTTTTCAAATATTCAGTTGATTCTACTGATGTATTCTGATTCTTGTATTTGACTATTGTATTCGAGGCTTCTGTTGTAACTTATTTTACTCTGTTATATATATAGTAGCTTAATGAACTACTATTCATTTTATTTCCGGTGCATATTGTATATTACTCTATGTCTGTGATTCTATGATTTATTTATTACTGTATATGCTGTGTTTTGCCAAATAAACTTACAATCTGGTATTTTGAGCAATTCAATTCTGGCATGTTCGGATGCGAATGGTTGAAAATATTAAGTCGTTACATACCATTTCTAATTAATTAAATCAAATTAAATTTATTTCTTCAATTCCTGCTTACTTAACCATTGATTAATTATAAACCATTAATTAATCATCCTTAAATTATCCATCTTAATTAATCATCCTTGATTAATTATCTTTTAATTACAATAAGTAATTAACCCTTAATTAATTACACCAATTAATTAACCTTTACCCAACCATATTTATTACATTGATCCTTAATTAATTATTTAAATTAATTATCTTATAATCACTTACATTGATTAATTATCCTTTAATTAATCACACTCCTTAATTAACTAATCCTTAATTTATTTCTTTTAATTAATCAATCATTTGATTAATTACACTAAGTAATTAATCCTTAATTACTTTCACTAAGTAGTTATTCTTCTTTATTAAGTACACAAAGTAATTAAACCAAAACTACTTCTATTTCTAAATCAATTACATCCAATAATTATCCATTAATTACTTCGCTAAGTAATTAAACTTATAAATCACATTAAGTAATTACTTAACCAATCACCCGATGATTATTTTAAATTAATTATACTAATTAATTAACTTAAACTAATCACATTAATTTAATTAATTACATATAGTAATTAATTCCTTTAATCACTTCCCTTAAGTAATAATACTTAATCAATTCCATAAATGATTATTATTAATTAATTATCATAAATTAATTACCCTAATTAATTACTCTTAATTCATTAGTTAATGATTCCTAATCAATATTATTCATTAACTATCCATTAATAGGTAATTATACTTTGATTATTAACCTACAAAAGTTAATTTGAAATCTTTTGACTAACCAAAGTTTGATCACTTCTAGTTCATCATTAAATCATATTTAAGAATTCTATTAAGTTAATTATGCGAACATAATAATTTTAGATAACAAATTTAAAACATGTTTATCTCTAAAAATTTAAATCTTAAAAACTTGTTTCAAAACTTGTTTTAAAATTTCACATAGAACTTGGAATCATTTCTATTGAAAACTAAAATATTTTCAAAAACAGGAAATCTGGTCTACACATTTTCTTTTTATAAAATTGTTCATATTTCAAATTTTAAAGCCCTGGTTAAAACATTTACACACACCCGAGTACATGGTATAAATCCATGAACGCAATCTCGAGCCCAAATTAAAATTACCTGAACTACAATCCAAGGGTTCCATCAACTCGGTACACTCAAGTACATCACAAAGCTATTACTTCCTTCCCCGAAGCAAAACCAACACAGCAACTCAATAGACACAAGATGGAACATGTGCACGTGAACAGTTCATTTTCGATGCTCCGACTATCGATATTGACGTCGACACATCGACTATGATCTTCTCTCCTGATAACGACCACCCAAAGCCTCGATGCAAGAAATCGAAATCGAGCATAAGACCCAAAACTGGAACCAAAACAACATCAAAATCATCCTTGCCGACGGTGATCTTCTCCACCAGAAAACCTGACATCCTGACCCAAGCTTCGCCACAATCTTAGGCTCTGTTTCCCCTTCGACCTGACTATCCCGATTCCCCAACGATGGTGTAGCAGCTCAAATTCTCAGTTCGACCATAAACTGAACAAAACCCGACTCCTATGATCCAACATCACCACGTTGATCGTAAAATTCAGTGGCGATTTACTCCGTAAACCCCTAACCTCCCCACCTCCTTCAACTAAGTCCTCGTCCACCTCGAGACCATCGATCGCCAAAAAATCTTCCGAACCACTTTCTGGCTAACCTAAGATTCCCCACTCGATACAACCTAAAAAATCATGATTTCTTCTTTAAAATTCGTATTTTCCTGTGTCGATCCAAATTATATAATTGAATCAGCAAATTGTTATATTTGATTTTAACCTGTTATCAAAATTTCTACTGTATTTTCCAAAACCCCAACCAATTTCACTCCAAAAATAATTAAACATTATTTTTAAAACTTATTCTACGTTTACATAATATGATCTTGTTTGAAAATAAAAGCTTATTAGAGATTAGTTAAGGAGGTTTTAAATTTTGATTTATTTTAAACTCTGTAACTTGAAAAACAGAGAAACCCAGACATGCATGGTTCAACACAACAACATACAGGATATACACTTGTACATATATACATGCAAAACATGAATCATTCCAGGGATCATATGCACAGAATTTACTTTATTTAGGCTTTAAAACAAAAGTGTTTACTCACCTGACAGTTTTGAAGCGGAGATTTCTTTTTTTGAAACAGGATTGAAAACTGAAGCTTTTGAAAATTTGAATATCACTGCTTATTGATGTTATTTTGTTTTCTGAAACTTGTATTGCTTGAACTTAAGAATTGAAAAGGCTTTGAAGTTTGATTGTGTAACTGGAATGCCTCACTGGACTGGAACATGATGATTCAACTTTATTCCAGGCTTGCAGTATTTTGATTACATGCACTGAAAATTGTTTCATAGGAGATAACAGGTTTTTTTCTCAAAGATTTTCTGGTTTTGAAAAGTTGAACGGGTTTGTTTTGAGGAAAAGGGTATAGATTTTGATTCTGAATTTAAGCTTTGTAAAATTCTTTCAGGTTGATTTTTTTGAGGAAATGTTTTCAGGTTGAGGCCATGATTTCTTGCTTGAATTTGAAAGGAAAAAAAGATAAAGAAAGAAAAATGGGAGTTTTATATGATGTAAACTTATGTTTTAATAAAATTAATGAAAAAGAAAATAAGAGAAAGACACTTGTTAAATCTTCTTACATTTGTCAAAAACCAATGTTTAATTCCCAACACACGCATTCAACAAGCTTTAAAATTAACACTTGTCATTTTCTTATTTTTAATGATTTAAAAGTATTTATTATAAATTTTCCTAATAAGTAATCGTTTTATTAATTTATAAATGCTTTGTCTTATTTTATAAAAATAAAACTTTTAAAAGAAAATAAGATAATAACCAATCATAATTTAAATAAAATCATATATAATATTTTTAATCCATTTTTGAATACTAATTAATATCTTTTGAATTTATTTACTATTAAATAAATTCTTTTCCAATTTCTATAAATAAATTTCCTTTAAAGGAATTAATTTAAAACAATCTTATTTTAAATAAAAAACCTTATCCATATTTTATATCCAAAATATTTTTAAGATATATATTTTTTCAAATTCAAATTTTAGATCCAAATTAAAATTCAAATTAAATTTTAAAAATCCAATTTAAAAATAATACAATTATCTGATGCCAAAGAATTTGGGTTATCACAATATCACTTACACTAGAACCTCTGTCAAGCCCATACAAGAATTTCTAAACACAAATGACTAGCACTGCACAAATTATTATAAGTTATTTCCTGCCACTGAAGTTTAAAAGAGATATGTAAAGTGACTTGGTGGCATCAAATTTGTCCTGAGCATGACCTGCCAGCATAGTTATCCAAGTTTACAAAGTGATGTTAGAGTACATACACCATTAGGTTGTTAGATTAATTTAATTCATAGTATCAAATAGTTAATGTAATACTATACTGAAAATTGGTTCTTACTCTTGTAACAACACGATATTTTCAGCCATTCGCATCCACACATGCCGGACTTGAATTGCTGAAAATACCGCATTGTAAATAAATTTGGAGCAAATGAAATACAAATCACAGAATCACAGACACAGAAATATCAGAATAACTCGCAGTGGAAATTAAAATGCCATAGTAGTTCATGAAGCTACTATTACAAACTCTCAAAACATAATACATAACATCATTCTAGAAAAACCATATACAATAGAAATCTCAAATACATAGAAGTTTATAAATACCAGGGCTGAAATAGAACAACTGAAGCTTAAATGGAATAGATAACTAGACAAGCAGAATCTCCAGCGATTCCTAGCTCCATAAAAGAAATCCAAAGCTAAGCTGTAAATACTCAGGCTGACCCGAGTGTAAAGTAAAAACACAAAACACTCAAGTCAGGACATATATACCAATATAATGTAAACCAACTCAAGTGAACTGTAGTAGAAATGCACAATAACTTAAAGGATCCTTGGGATCGCCCATCCTTTAAGGATCGGTTAAACTATAAATTAAATACATCCTGTGGTTAAAATTTCAAAATGGTATTTTTATACTTCCAAATCAAATATCATTTCAAAAATTAAATTTCATTCAAAAATCCATTTCAAAATATCAAAATATCATATCTTCCAAACCACATTCGTTTATTGAAAGTACCATTTCAACACACATTTCAAATAGTTTATATTTCAAAATAAATTTCTTCATTTTAAATCATAAAAATGAAGTTATTATATTTAATAATTAAATTATTAAATTTCCAAAAATTTAATCTTTCAAAATTCATTTATTCACTTAAATTTATTAAAACAATGAAAATTCAACTTTCGCAGCATTTGGAAAATGCTATAGAAAGTTACATTCAAAACAAATCAATGTAACAAAAGACAGCATTTAAAATGCTGTAATAGGGTTACGTTAGTTTCAAATAAACTTAGTCAAAATTCAACAATTATAGCACTTACAAAGTGCTATAATAACCTTTAATTAAATTTAGCCATTCGGTTCATTATTATCAACCACGTCATTTACAAATGTTGTAACATCATTTACATTAAAAATAATAGCATTTCAAAAAATGAAGTTAATTAACTTCAAATATTCAATATAATTTCACAAAAAAATTATATTTTTATTTAAATTATTTTTAACTTATCAAATCACATAGTTTCACTTTTAAAACAATCATTCAAATACCCTTATATTCATGATTTTATAAAGTTAAATTTCCATTCAAAAATCAAGATTTAATAATAATTCACTTATTAAATTCCAACATTAATTTTTACACTCATTAAATTAAATTTAACTTAACGCTTAAGTTTAAATTTTCAAATATAACTTAATTTAATTTTTATTTACTTAACTTAAAATTCGCTTTTAAGCCAAATTCACAAATTTTCAATTTTAGTTATATTTCAAAATTTCAACTTAAATATTCATTCATTTCACATTTTAACTTTATTCAAAAATCATTGATATATCACAAAATCGTTTAAATTCACTTTAATCCAAATTATCATGAATTTATCATATTTTCTTATTTAATTTAAATTCCAATTATCACCAATTTAAAATTTCCCAAATTAACTTACATTTCAAATTTTCTAACTTTAACATTTATTTACTTCACTTACAAATTTTCAGAAAATCAATAATACTTTACAAAAATCATTTTTAATTAAGTTTAAATCAAAATATTATAATATTTACATTTCTAAAATATTTTAAAAATTTTAGAAAACATATTTTAACTACGGGTCTGTATATCATTTTCTACACTAGGAAAAGTGATACGGGTAATATATCATTTCAACCAGTAATTTACAATGAAAACTCAGGTTTTATCATTTAAAACCCGCGGTCCCAATTAAATTAAATAATTTGAAAATCGTGCAGGCCTATCATTTCAGCCCATAACGATTTTTCCCTATTCTAAAATCCATTCGGGCATGTATCGTTTCAACCTATAGTGATTCTAATCTAAAAGGAACTTGTAGTGTGATAAACTGATATAAACAACAGAACATCATAGTATAACAGTAACATATGATACAACAGGTGTTTAAGCATTGGTGAACATCATATAATCATAGCATAGCAGATATGATATGGTTATGCATTTTACAGATTCGAAAGTGGTCAATTTACAAGTTATGTAAGTACAAATTATCTGGTGAGAATAACTCACTGGTTTTGCTAGAGATGACAACAATGAATGCACAAAAAAGATTCACACAAGCACGATAGCACGACAAGATACGAGCGGTAGAGCCAAAGATCAATTCCCTTGGAAACAAATCAAACCAAATTATACAACAAATATAAGCTTTCAATTCAAATACGATTAAATTAAGCTAGAATTAACTGCACAAATCAAAGCAGAAATGCTTTGCACTTGCTTCCAACTTTCATTAGGCACTGCTATAGGTGAAATACAAGGCTAAAGGATGGTTTTTGATCAGATTTTGGTTTCGTGAGGGTCGGCCAAACATGGATGGAGATGGTGCAAAGGTGAGCATGCATGAAACAACACTAAGCAACAACATACACGATTTTCAATGCAAAGCAAGGCTCAAATAGGTCATGGCCAAGGCTATATAGGCACGGCTTCTCTGGTGGGGTCAAGGGTATGACATGCCAGAGGGTTCAGGTGGAGCTGGAGGTGGTGGAGGTGGAGTAGGTGGCGGCTAAGGGGGTGATGAAGTGGTGGCAACATATGTGGTGCTTAGCTATGCATTCAAGAAGAGTTTTGAGCAATTTTGGTGAAGGATCATCAACAATGGAGGCTCGACTTGGGGTTGGAAAGAGAGGAGGTGATGGTGACATGCTCAGGTGGTGATGGAGGTGGCATGGCTTGTGGAGGAGGTAGGCCGAACCTAGAAAGATGAAGAGCAAGTGCAAATCAAATCAAAGAACAATAAAAGTGAAAACAAAAGAGAAGTGATTAACAAATTTTTTCTCTAGCTATGACCGAAATTTTCTTTCAGGAATGAGAAAAAGAAAGTTTACATAAATGATAAATGAGGTAGGCGGCTGGAAGAATGAGGAGTTATGGCCAATTGAATGAAAAGTTATGTTGAAATGTGAAAATGTGGGAATTCAAAAAGCCTTTAAAACAAAAGGTCACAAAACCTTTTCAAATTTCTTTATTTTCTTTTATAATTTTAAATATCTGAAAATACATACAATTTCAGTTAAAATTCGAAAATATAACAAATATATAAAATATAAATAAATAAATATTAATTATATATGATAATAGCACAAAAATGAAAACTAGTCTACAAAATTTGAAAATAAACAGAATAAACTTTGGAAAAGTTATATGGACTTGGAAAATATTTATAAATAAAGATAAGAACATAAAATAAAAATGCATTCACAAAAATAAATAAATTTAATTTTATTTAATTTAAATTAAATTAAGAAAATGGCAGAAAAATAGAAACTAGCCTTTAAAAATAGGAAATAAATGCAATAAATTATGGAAAAATTATAACATCACTTTAAAATGTTTAAAAATAAAATATATAGCTAACATGTCATATTACACATATTATAACATGATAGGACAAATAAAATATTATTTATATAATTTAAAATAGACAATTTTATTAAATAAATCAATTTACATACAATATTGTAAAAAGCATAACTTTCACAATACAAATCGGATTTCAATGAAACGAAAAGTAGTATTCTTGAAATTCAATATATTTTCATAATAAAGGATAAAATTCAAAAATTCAAATATTTAAATTTTAAATTTAAAAGTCAAAGTTTGACCAGATTGACCAAAATCCACATTTTCTGAAAATATCCTATTTATTCAGGTTTGAAATTATAATTCATACAAAGATCAAAATATACTCTTAAAATAACAAAATTTATTCATTTTAATAAATATAATAAAGTTTTTAAATCAAGAGTTCAAAAAAATTAATTAAAATAAACACTTAAAATAAATCACAAAATACAGGGTTGTTACACTCTCCCTCACTCAAATCTTTTCGTCCTCGAAAAGAACGAGCAAGGAAAATAAGGAAAAGCAAGATAGACAACAAATAGTACCTGAAAAAAATAATTCTGGATTCGAAGCATGAATGCTCTCCTCCGTTTCCCAGGTACAATCCCAATCATCGGTACTTCATAGTACTTTGACCATATTAACAGAACTGCTTCTTAGGTGCTTCGTACCTCTGTCGACAATACGAAGTGGCTTCCTCTCGACAGTTAGATTAGGCTAAATATCCAACTATCAAAAGCAGAAGGCTGAACCAAAAACAGACGGGTCAAGAAGATACTAAAGGAGATGTGAGACATGGAATACATCATGCACTCCAGACAGCTTCTTGGCAAATCCAGTCGATAAGCCAAAGAACCCACTTTTTCCACAAACGCGAAAAGTACCCTCGAAAAGTAAGAAGAGGGTAGGAATAGCTAGAAGAGGAAATAAATTGAAAGACAAGGATTAACTATTATTTTAAAACCATCTAAATTTTAATGTAAAATTTTATATTTAACATTTTAAACATTTTATAATCTGATAAATGGTCATTTGATTCAATTTTAATAGTTCGAAATAAACAATATTTAAAACATTTTACATAAATGATCAAAATATCCTTTATACAATACTTTACCAAAATACTTTTATAACTCGATGTCTTAACAAGTTTACTTTCGTTCCTGCAGACTCTGGCCATGCGTTGATCAGGCGCAAAGCTAGAATTCTTCAAGTACTTAGTAGACTTATTTCAATACCCGTGAAAATACTGGAAAAACTTTTAAAACAGATATGGAAAGTACAATCCAAACAAAACAACCAAACCGAAAAAGGTCGATCATGGATCGCGGATGCACAATGGTTATGCTGGATCCCCCAGGAAACATCCGTACCCATAGGCCGACTACCGCAGCCCTGCGATTACGACATAAAGACTGGTAGTACTGCAGATACACAATGGTTACGCCTGGATCCCCCAGGAAACATCCGTACCCTTAGGCTCTCGCAGCCCTTGCAGATTATGCTACCAAGCGACCCAATAGATCACAGATACACAATGGTTATGCCTGGATCCCCCAGGAAACATCCGTACTAGTTGGCTCTCGCAGCCCCTGTGAACTGCGCTATGCAGTTGCACTCGTAAGACCACGGGGATCGCCGTGGAATTCGATGGACACTCGAGTATCATATATGGAAAACCCAAATAAGAGAGAGAATAATATCGATAGAATGAATCCACAATGTGGCCACAAAGCGGATATCAAGCAGAAGGCACTTTCCATATCTTTACTTCGAAAATATGTATCATAAAGTACCTTTCAAAATCACTTCATACTTATATAAAGTCCATTATATATAATATTTCATTTTCAAATCAAATACTTCCCAAAGTCAATAGTATATCAAATCACACTTATATAGACTTCGATTACATAAGATTTCAATTTATAAATTGAATACCCTTTCAAATCAACTGATTCAAATCACTTCATACTCATACAAATCAATTTTATATAAGTTCAATAACTCCTAAATCAAAGTAATTAAATAAACAAGGTTCTCAATTTCAAACCCTTTCAATATCAATTCAGTTTCAAAATCATATATGATTTTGCCAAATCATTTCTTCCTGATTATACATATTCAGTTTCAAAGTTTCTTAAAACAATAGATTTAGAATATAATCCAAATTTCCAAATCAACAAAAATTTAGGTCAAACAAATTCATTTACATTTCAAACATATATTTACTTTCAAAAATCATAATACTTCCAAAGTCATAAATCTTTCAAAACCAAAATAGTTGAAATCATTACACTTTGAAAATCATAACCTTTCGAAATCATACATTTGAAATCATAAAACATTCCATTAATTATTTACATTACATAAATTTATTCAATTAAACCCAAATCTAAAATTTCCAATTTTAATTAAATTCAAATCATCAGTTTCAATTCAATTTAGTTTTCCAAAAAAAAATTCAAATATTATCAAATTTCAAGTAAAGATTTGATCCATAATATAAACTATTCAATCTTTAATATATTTCAAAGTTTAAATATACCATATTTCAAACTAATTTTTCATAATTTCATATATCTCAAATTTTACTTGATTATTACTTTATACTTTAATCATATCAACTAAACTTATATTCCTTAGCAAATACTTCATAACTTTTAAAATTTCTTAGCTTTGAAAAGTTAACCTTGATTTGGAAGTGCTCGAACCTTCAAAATAGTCAAAGAAATCATATTTTAAATCCAAGTGTTGGAAAATCACCAACAAATCAGTAAACCAATTCCAAAAGATAAGGTTATACCAAAACAAAATCTGAATCTCGAGGACTGAACACCGGCTTACTTGAAATCATTTCAATATATATATACATATATCTTTCGAATATCAAACCATACTTCAAAATCTGAAACCAGAATTTGGTTTCACAAAATCATTCGCATAGCGAAGCTACTAGAGTTGCCTCTCCCCCACTTAGAAACTAGAAAATCAATGTCGATGATGCATGCATTCATCACCGAAATTATTTTCCAACGACTTAAGTGGGTTCTGGACTTTTATTTTCTTGAAACTTTCTTTGAAATCACTTCGAAATCATTGGAATTCATTCTAATACATTTGAAACATTTCTTATTCAGAAAATATCTTTAAATCATATTATTATTATATATTTTCCAAAATCTTAAAACGATTTTAAAAAACCGGAGTTTGATTCCTTGAAATTCAGATTGAAAACCCTTCAGTTATAAATTATTTTATAAAAATTTAAATTTCTCATAAATTTTCAAAATTTCAAATCCTTTCAAAACTTCAAATTTCCATTTTTAAAAGATATAAAATCTTTATCGAAAACATTATACTTTTATATGCAAAATAAGGTCATCCTTATTAAAATAATAATTTCGATGTATGCACAATTTCAAAATACAACCAAACACAAATTTCAAGAGATTTTTTTTTCAAGGATGGATTTCAAATAAACATAATTCGAATTTAGAGGAACTCTAATCAAATAGACATCTGATTCGAATATAAGCTCGAACAAAGATAAGATAATTTAATTACCAAACAGAAGATGGATAAGCCTATATAAATAGCTGGCGACCTTAACCGGTCAACCGAGACTTCAAGAATATAATCAATGCAAAAATTTCTAAGGCAAATCGACATTCGATCGTCAGAGAAAGAATGCAGATAGTGCAGGAGATAAATAGCATCATAAACGGAGGATATAGAAATCTCCTGTTAATCAATGCCAATTGTAAAGGAGTTTCACCCTTTTACAAATCGTTTAAAGATTGGCGTAATCACCGATCTTTATAGAGGCCATTCCAAAGTGGAGTTATGGAATGCCCCAAAATCAAAAGGGTAAAATAGGGAAAACAAGACTGGATTTCAGAACAAGTGGGAGCATTCCAAAGTTCAAGGAATCCTAGTCGATAAGAATCCTAACCAAGAGATTTCTAACAAGGTGGATACCGAAGAGACAAAGCTTAGAAAATTTAGATTTCAAAGTAAGAAAATTTTTATACCAAAATAATCTTTTAAAATATTTTAAAATCATTTGGAAATCATTTTATACTTCGAAAATACGTTCTCTCATAAAGAAAGGATTCTGAGATAGATTTCACTCATTCTAGGGTATTTCTACCCTATCTCTATTGAGTTTTTGCTCCGCACGTGAAGGTTTCCCAAAAACCAAAGCTTTAATACCAACTGTAACAACATGATATTTTCAGCCATTCGCATCCACACATGCCGGACTTGAATTGCTCAAAATACCGCATTGTAAATAAATTTGGAGCAAATGAAATACAAATCACAGAATTACAGACACAGAAATATCAGAATAACTCGCAGTGGAAATTAAAATGCCATAGTAGTTCATGAAGCTACTATAACAAACTCTCAAAACATAATACATAATATCATTCTGGAAAAACCATATACAATAGAAATATCAAATACATAGAAGTTTATAAATATCAGGGCTTAAATAGAACAAGTGAAACTGAAAGGGAATAGATTACTAGACAAGCAGAATCTCCAGCGATTCCTAGCTCCAGAAAAGAAATCCAAAGCTAAGCTGTAAATACTCAGACTGACCGAGTGTAAAGTAAAACTCAAAACACTCGAGTCAGGACATATATACTTATATAATGTAAACCAACTCAAGTGAACTATAGTAGAAATGCGCAATAACTAAAAGGATGCTTGGGATCGCCCATCCTTTAAGGAACAGTTAAACTATAAATTAAATACATCCCGTAGTTAAAATTACAAAATGGTATTTTATACTTCGAAATCAAATATCATTTCAAAAATTTAATTTCATTCAAAAATCCATTTCAGAATATCAAAATATCATATCTTCCAAACCACATTCATTTATTTAAAATACCATTTCAACACACATTTCAAATAGTTTATATTCCAAAACAAATTTCTTCATTTTAAATCATAAAAATGACGTTATTACATTTAATAATTAAATTATTAAATTTACAAAAATTTAATCTTTCAAAATTTATTTATTCTAAATTTATTAAAACAATAAAAATTCAACTTTCGCAGCGTTTGGAAAATGCTACAGAAAGTTACATTCAAAACAGTTCAATTTAACAAAAGACAGCATTTAAAATGCTGCAATAGGGTTACATTAGTTTCAAATAAACTTAGTTAAATTCAACAGTTATTGCACTTACAAAATGCTATAATAGCCTTTAATTAAATTTAGCCATTTGGTTCATTATTATCAACTACAGCATTTACAAATGTTGTAATATCATTTACATTGAAAATAGTAGCATTTCAAAAAATGCAGTTGATTAACTTCAAATATTCAATATAATTTCACAAAAAAAAATTATATTTTTATTTAGATCATTTTTAACTTATCAAATCACATATTTTCAATTTTAAAACAATCATTCAAATACCCTTATATTCATGATTTTATAAAGTTAAATTTCCATTCAAAAATCAAGATTTAATAATAATTCACTTATTAAATTCCAGCGTTAAATTTTAAATTCATTAAATTAAATTTAACTTAAAACTTAATTTTAATTTTTCAAATATAACTTAATTTCATTTTTATTTACTTAACTTAAAATTCGCTTTTAAGCCAAATTCACAAATTTTCAATATTAGTTATATTTCAAAATTTCCACTTAAATATTCATTCATTTGACATTTTAACTTTATTAAAAAATCATTAATATATTATAAAATCATTTAAATTCCTTTGATCCAAATTATCATGAATTTATCATATTTTCGTAATTAATTCAAATTCTAATTATCACCAATTTAAAATTTCCCAAGTTAACTTACATTTCAAATTTTCTAACTTTACCATTTATTTACTTCACTTATAAATTTTCAAAAAATCAATAATACTTTACGGCAATCATTTTTAAATAAGTTTCAATCGAAATATTATAATATTTACATTTCTAAAATATTTTAAAAATTTAAGAAAACATATTTTAACTACGGGTCTGTATATCATTTTCTACACTAGAAAAAGTTATACGGGTAATATATCATTTCAACCCGTAATCTACAAAGAAAACCCGGATTTTATTATTTCAAACCCGTAGTCCCAAGTTGAGAAATAATTTGAAAATCGTTCAGGCCTATCATTTCCGCCCATAACGATTTTCCCCTATTCTAAAGTCCGTTCGGGTATGTATCATTTCGACCCATAGTGATTCTAATCTAGAAGGAACTTGCAGTGTGATAAACTGATATAAGCAACAGAACATCATAGTATAAGAGTAACATATGATACAACAGGTGTTTAAGCATGGGTGAACATCATAATCATAGCATAGAAGATATGATATGGTTATGCATTTTACAGATTCAAAAGTGGTCAATTTACAAGTTATATAAGTACAAATTATCTGGTGAGAAAAACTCACTGGTTTTGCTGGAGATGACAACAACGAATGCACAAAAGAGATCTACACAAGCACGATAGCACGACAAGATACGAGCGGGAGAGCCAAAGATCAATTCCCTTGGAAACAAATGAAACCAAACTATACAACAAATATAAGCTTTCAATTCAAATACGATTAAATTAAGCTAGAATTAACTGCACAAATCAAAGCAGAATTGCTTTGCACTTGCTTCCAACTTTCACTAGGCACAGCTATAGGTGAAATACAAGGCTAAAGGATGGTTTTTGATCAGGCTTTGGTTTCCTAAGGGTCGGCCAAACATGGAGATGGCGCATAGATGAGCATGCATGAAACAACGCTAAACAACAACATACATGATTTTCAATGCAAAGCAAGGCTCAAATAGGTCACGGCCAAGGCCATATAGGCATGGCGTTCTCTGGTCGGGTCAGGGGGATGACGTGGAAGAGGGTTCGGGTGGAGCTGGAGGTGGTGGAGCTGGAGTAGGCAGCGGCTAAGGGGTGATGAAGTGGTGGCAACATATGTGGTGCTCGACTATGCATTCGAGAAGAGTTTTGAGCAATTTTGGTAAAGGATCATCAACAATGGAGGCTCGGCTTGGGGTTGGGCAGAGAGGAGGAGGTGATGGTGACATGCTTAGGTGGTGGTGGAGGCGGCAGGGCTTGTGAAGGAGGTAGGCCGAACCTAGAAGAAGAGCAAGTGCAAATCAAATCAAAGAACAATAAAAGTGAAAACAAAAGAGAAGAGATTACCAAATTTTTTTCTCTAGCTATGACCGAAATTTTCTTTTAAGAATGAGAAAAAGAAAGTTTATGTGAATGAGAAATGAGGTAGGCGGCTGAAAGAATGAGGAGTTATGGCCAATTGAATGAAAAGTTATGTCTAAATATGAAAAGGTGGGAATTCAAAAAGCCTTTAAAACAAAAGGTCACAAAACCTTTTCAAATTTCTTTATTTTCTCTTTATAAGTTTAAACAACTGAAAAAACAAATAATTTAATTAAAATTCGAAAATATAAAAAATATAAATAAATAAATATTACTTATACATGATAAAATAAGAAAATAGCACAAAAATGCAAACTAGTCTAGAAAATTTGAAAATAAACAGAATAAACTTTGGAAAATTTATATGGACTTGGAAAATATTTGTAAATAAAGATAATAACATAAAATAAAATTGCATTCACAAAAATAAATAAATATAATTTAATTAAATATAATTTAAATTAAGAAAATGGCAGAAAAATAGAAACTAGCCTTTAAAAATAGAAAATAAATGCCATAAATTTTGGAAAAATTACAACATCACTTTAAAATGTTTAAAATAAAATATATAGCTAACATGTCATATTACACATATTATAACATGATAGGACAAACAAAATATTATTTATATAATTTAAAATAGACAATTTTATTAAATAAATCAATTTACATACAATATTATAAAAAGCATAACTTTCACAATACAAATCAGATTTCAACGAAATGAAAAGTAGTATTCTTGAAATTCAATAAATTTTCATAATAAAGGATAAAATTCAAAAATTCAAAAATTTTAATTTAAAAGTCAATGTTTGACCAGATTGACCAAAATCCACATTTTCTGAAAATATCCTATTTATTCAGGTTTGAAATTATAATTCACATAATGATCAAAATATACTCTTAAAATAACAAAATTTATTCATTTTAATAAATATAATAAAGTTTTTAAATCAAGAGTTCAAAAAAATAATCAAAATAAACAATTAAAATAAATCACAAAATACAGGGTTGTTACAACCCTAGTCTTGAAAGTAAAAAACTAATACGGGAAATTACAGGTAAGGTAATATATCGAGCAAGGTTGAGAATTGGATTAAATTTTGATTTCATCTAATCAAATGTTTACTAACGATATATTTTGTACATGATATGTTACAAAGATAGTTAACCACCAGAAAATAAAGTCTCTTCTTATTTCATGATGAAATGATGCAATTTTAAGGTGTGTATGCAATAGAAATTGAGAAATTTATGCCACAAAGAGCATGCATATTATAGGTTTATTATTAACATGATGCAATCAAAATACGATAGGCTTTACATTATTTGTGATTGAAATGCAATGTATCACAAACCACAAAATATTTTGGTTTCATTCACTCCCTTTAAAAACTCATTTAGGGCACTTCCTTGCTATGTCTTTGGAAAAAAGACCTGTTCCATCTGTACATATTAATATTTTTCCGTCTTCATCATACATAACTTACCCAATCCCATCCTTAAAACTCAAAAGATTGATTATTGATAAGGGAAATTGGAGTTACAATGCTCAAAAAATACTTCACCAAAAGCACAAGCTACATTTTAGATTAACATGTATTCTAAGTTACAGTTTATAGTATACTAAACAAGAGATGAAAATGGAACTTATAAAAGAATACACCAAATAAGGTGTGTCTTCGATGATTGTGAACTTCAAAGATGCAAAATTAATCTCCAACTACATAGCCTTTGACAAAATTAATGAGAAACTGCAAAATATCAAAATAGATTAATTTAACAGTATTATTTTATCTTGAGTAAAAAGTATGGAATCAATGCATGCGTCAGTACCTAAGCATGTATTTTTCCACATTAGAAATAGTGTGCACATGGATGAACATATTGCCTGCTTTTCCTATTGATTTGTTTGCTAGCATATGTGGAATCTTTATATCCATTGCCCAGTTGGACTCTGTTTTAACAAAATAGAAACTAATGTTTGGACTTCTCTTCTTTTTGTAACGACTTGATATTTTCAACCATTCGCATCCAAATTTGCCAGAATTGAATTGCTGAAAATATCAAGTTGTTAATTTATATTTGGCAAAACTCAGCATATACAGTAAATAAAATAATCACAGAATCACAGACACATAGTAATATACAATATGCAGCGAAAATAAAAGATAGTAGTTCATGAAGCTACTATATACATAACAGAGTTAAATGAAATACAACAGAAATCTCAACTACAATAGTCAAATACAAGATCAGAATACATCACCGGAATCAACTGAATAACTGAAAGCTGGATAGATAGCTGATCTCCAAGCGAAGCTCCAACTCTAAAGATGATCTCAAAAGTTGAATCACTCAGTCTGACCCAAGCGTAATGCAAACACAAAACACTTAAGCCAGGATTAACATTCTTATATCAATAAATCCAACTCAAGTGAAATAACAACTGAAATACAAGTAACGCAAAGGATGTTTGGGATAACCATCCTTTAAGAATCCGTTAAACTATCTACTGTGTAGTAATATACGCTATTATAATAATGTCTAAAAATAAATAAACATACTTAAAAATAGCGTTAAGGCTTTAAATTTTCCACCTTAACACATATATAGTGTCAATAGTCTATGCAGTACCGCAATACCTCCAGATCGGGAGGCTACCAAAGGATACTCCATAGGTACGACACAAATCAAACTCATACAAGGTGCGCTAGGGTAGGTGACATGACACAACTAGGCAATGTCAGGGTAGATTTACCAATTACACATCCAGACTGGTGGTAATGCATAACAGCCACTACCGGCCACCTTGATCCACACTCCCAAAATCAAACGTGCACCCAGTCAATCATAAAGTTATAGAATGGTATCGAAGAAGTGTGTCTGATAAAAGGAGCTACCTCATTGGCCCTGAATCGCTCCTGTTTTAGCTACTTATGCCAACTCATAGGAGTTGTAGCGACCCGCTTTCCTAGCACCAGAAAGACGCATCATTACTTAAGAAAGAAAGGGATAGAAGAAGAAAAGAAAGAGAAGAAAGAACAACAACACTTCAGAATCTCACAGCGGAACGAATTAAATATAATATATAACATATATATAGTATCATATACATCAGAGTATACAACTATACATCACAATTTAGACAGTTATAACATTTCTGTCTAATGAACAATACAAGAACATCCATATAGAATAACATTACAGCGGAAACTCTATCTATATATCTATACACTGAAGCCTCCTGCTCCAAAGCACCTTTAGAATTCGTCAAGGCTGACCTGAATCCCTCGACTACTCATAAAAGTATGAGTACCCAACAGTTTAACAAAACATAAAATAAACACTTGGGTCAGACAGGGGTCAGGTGTGAGTAAACGGGTTAAAATTGCTTAACGTTAGAAAATCCTTTGAAAGAAAGGCATCACGTAAGACTTCCCATACATACACATGGAAAAGTTTTTACCTTACGCTAACCAAAACATTTGATAGGAAATCCAGTGATATTATAATAGTGTTTAGGGTTTTCAAGTAAACAAGAGATAGCCAAAATTGTTATATTCATTGAATTCCAGCTACTAGCCACAAAAGTGGGTAATACAATCAAAACCGTAAGGGCACGTAGGAAGAATGGGTTTCCATCAATAGCAGGGATACCGGGGTACCGCCCGTCACAGTACGTGACCTAGCTCACCGTACCGAGGATCCACCCTAAATCACCTGCAACACAAGGCCGGGAACATTCCTTACTGAATAGTCCCGGACAAGACAACCCCGCAGTTGGCTGCAGACCAACTGCCCACACAGCCAAAATAAAAGGGACATCTAGACAGGGGTAAATCTCGTCCTACTTGGGCATGACCCACTTAGCCTTGCTGCACCTCCCATGTTTTACCCATTCCCGGTTAATGAGGCTTGAGGCTGCGATTGCCTTTATAGAACACATCTATCTTAGAATGCTCGTCGTCCACCTGACGATGTTCTGAAAGCATTCAATCCATACAAGTCCGTTCCGGGTTCGAACGGAACCGAAGGAACTATCTCGTTACACTTATTTTGGAGTCACCCTTAGAGTTAACGACAATAGCCCTTCCACTCTGAATATTCATCTCGAATCTGAAAGTACTATCTTCGTTAAACTCATTCTGTAATCACCCTTGGAGTTATAATGATATACAGTTTTTTCACTTCGAGTCTTCACTTCATTTTACATGGATTTACGACCTAACGTTAATTTGGATCGATGTGGTTTTCGGATATAAAATTCGATCCCGGTCTCACCATGTAACGACCCGCTATTTTGGACCATTCAAATCGACAATAAAACCATACATATCCGATTTGAATAATTCAAAATACCGAATTGTTAATTAAAATTTGGCAAAAATTAAAATATACAGTAAATAAATCAATCACAGATCACAGAGTAATATAATGCAGCGGAATAGATAAAGAATAGTAGTTCATGAAGCTACTATATACATCAGAATTAGAAAAATACAACCGAATAGTTCAAATGCAGTGAAGTCTCCAATGCAACAGATGACTTCTCTGAACCAATCAACTAGAAAGGCTGGAATCTGAATCGATAGTTGGATTTCCAAATGAAGCTCCGAACTCCAAAGGTGAGTCTCAAATGCTGTATCACTCAGTCTGACCCGCGCGTAAAGCAAAACACAAAACACTCGAGTCAGGATTAACATTCTTATATCAATAAATCCAACTTAGGTGAAATATCGACTGAAATACAAATAACTTAAAGGATGTTTGGGATAACCATCCTCTAAGGGTCCATGGAACTTTCTACAAGGTAGAAATATACACTATAACACCGTGGTCATTTCAGCTTAATTTATACTTCAAAACCAAATCTTATTTTCACTTCAAATATCTCTATATTTTCCAAAATAGTATTTATATATATTAAATAATTTATACAGTAAAGTATTTTCAATTTCCTCAACTTAACAAATCGTTACAACATCAACCTGACCTTCCCATTCAAATAAAATTCAATCTCAATTTATCAATTTAAATTCAACTCAATTTCTACAATAACCACTTAAATTTATCGATCTCAAATTCGGATTTATAATCACAAATACCCCTTTATATTTCCATATATTTCAAAACATTAAGTATTCAAGGTTTCAACTAAATTTTCATTCAATTTAGTTTTCAAAATAATAAATTCAAATTTAGTTCAACCTAAATTTTCATTTCGATTCAATTTAGTTGCCAAATAACAAATTCAACTACAATACAGATCTCAATCTCAACATAAACCATTTAAATTCCAATATAGTTCAAGGCTTTAATATTTAAATGTTCTATATAACAATTTCATATAAATCTCGATTTAACCTCATTATTATTTAGTCTAGAAATTGTAATGTCCCGCCTTTTCGCACGATTTTGACCGACACACGTGCCAATTCAAACCATACAGAAGGGCGGATTGTTATGGGGTAAATAAGAAAACAGAGAAGAAAATAAAACAAAACAGAATCTCACAGCGGAAGGATAAAATACAATAATAAATATATAGTTCGTAAACGGTTTACAAAACACTTGATTCTTCTTTATACAATAAGTATCAGAGTTACACATACCAATACAATCAATGCAGCGGAACAGTATGAGTGTGGTGCAAAACTATAAATAATAATAATACGGGTTCTTCGTCTTCGTCCTCCAAAGCTAAAGTCTTCAATCCTGAAACGCCCGGACTGACCCGAGCGAATTGAAAAGACAAAACACTCGAGTCAGAACTAAAAGATCTTATGTGAGTTAAATTAACAGAAATAAATATGAGTGCAGTAACTCAAGAGATGCTCGGGATTTACATCTCCTAAGGATCCGTTAAACTATTTACTATGTAGTATATTGCGCTATTATAATAGTGTCTATTTGTAAAATAAACTTACTTTTTAATAGCGTTAAGGGGTTACCCATATAGCCCTTAACACAGAATATATTCCCATAGTCTATACAGTACCGTAATCTCCCCCGTACTGGGCGTCGTCAGAGGGCACTCCATAGGTATGGTACAAAGCCAAAATCATATAAGGCGCGCTAGGGTAGGTGACACGGCACAACTAGGCAATGCCAGGGTAGATATACCAATTACGCTTCCGGGCCGATGGTAACGCGTAGCCGCAGCTACCGCCCACCTCGAACAAACTCCCCCAAAATCAAAGTAAAAGTGGCCACTGAATCAATCCAAAGTCAAAGTATAATATCGAAGAGGAGTGTCCGATCAGAGGAATGACCTCATTAACCCGTCGATTGCTCCTGTTTTAGCCACCTTATGCCAACTCACGAGAGTCGGGTCCACGTATTTACCTTACAGGAAACGTCGCCACCAACCTACTTCATTCTGGAATCTCCACCGCGTACACGGTTAGTCAAAGTGGTTTTCGGTATCGACAGAGAGTATGTCCATATCCGATCCTGGTCTCTTTTTCAACCCATCGTTATTATAACACCGCGGTTATTTAAAAATAGTTTATACTTTAAAACCAGAATAAAATTTTCCATTTCAAAACTATGAATACGATATCATTTTAAAACCTAAAACAATATGATATCATTTTATCCAAATATAATTCTTTCCCAAAAATCATACTGCTTTAAAATCTATAATATCTGGAAACCAACATTTGAATTATATTTTCAAAGCATAATATTTCGAAAATTCATAGTTTTAAAACCATAACTTCTAGAACTTGAATGGTTTGGATATTCAACGGTATATAAAATAAATGGTTTGACTTTAAGGTTACTTTTTAAAGAAAAATATTTTCCATGGCTTTACAAATATATTTCCTTATTTAAAGTCTAAACCATAATTTAAATATCACTTTCAAGTTCCAAAACCATTTCATTTCTATATATATATATATATATATATATATATATATATATCCATTTGGAGTATTAATATTTCAAAACTAAAGTTGGAATTTTATTCTTTCAACAAATCAATTGTTCTATTATTTAGTCTTGAATATTCACATAAAATCCATAAATACGACTCCAATTTCTAGAAATTTAATATTTCCTTAAATTTAATTATACTAGAATATTCATTTAAATTTATCTTGGAAAAACTCCAGTTATAAATATCATACCTTAAAATTTCCAAACTTAAACATATAATATAAATTATCAAATTCCATTTTCTAAATTTTTCCCATTTTTATTTAACAGATTTATACACAGCCTAAATTCAAAAATTTTAACTTCATATGTATATATGTAGAAGAATAATATTTATAAAATATCAAAACTTAAAATTTTCATAAACCGTATCCCATCCAAACCATAGAAATCACTTTAAAATATTTTATATATAGACCGCGGTGCCTGTATATAATTTCTATCCTATGGTCAAGTGATACGGATATTTATCATTTCAATCCGCAATTAAAAAAATAAAATTTTGCGGTTGTATATCATTTCAAACCACAATTCCGAATGAAACGAAAAATGCATGATAACTTGCAGTTAAATGATATAAAATAAAACATCCATTCATCCATCATCATCCATCATCCAAATCAAAATCATCATCCAATACTAAATCAATATCAATATATATCCGAGAATATATGACCTGTAATAACTGGCAGTTATATTCAAAAATAAATTTAACACTATTAAACTAACAGTTTATATGCAAATAAATAACTATAACTGTAAATCTATATGCAGTAATAAAATTAAATGAACAGTTATATTAAATAAATGCGATTTAACAGATATGATGAATAAAACATGCCAAACAGTCATACTAAATTTCTACTCATATCTAAAATGAATTTAACAAACATAAAAACTTTTAGAAGTTGTGAGTGGGTTAAAACACTCACCTTTTGAATTTAAATCGAATTTAAACCCGATTTAAACTCAAAAAATCCGACGGTCCCCAAATCTGTCCAAACCAGCGTCATCAGATCCGGAACTAAATTACGATCCTAACAAAAGAAATTTCGCGTGAATCGGAGAACGTATGAAAAAGATATTCATTTTAAACGATTAGAAAACAAAAATAAAATAAAATAAAATAAAACAAAACCCACTTAACTTCAATGGCCACGTCAGCTAAAAGCTACAGCACATCGTCGAATTTTTTCTGGTCAAACGAATATCCAAAACAGAAAACGAATTGTACCAGCAGATTACGTGTCTCGAGAACTTTATCATAAAATTTTCTGGAATTTTTGTGGAGAGTTTGAATTTTATTAGAAAATTTGAATTGTAGATAGATTAGGTTTTGCAACCATTGAGGAAGAGAAAGAGATGAAGAAAAATGAACGTACAGCCAATTGACAATAGAAAGGAGGCTTGGGTTTATCACAGCATATTTATAGATAGATCGCAAAAGGATAGGTGTGCACGAATTTTAACGTGCAAACAGAAGTGGTCCCAAAAGGATATTAATTCTACACGTTACAGATTAAATTATTTCTTTCTCAACATTTACATTGCATTTTAAGCGTATTCACACATGTATAATTAGATGCTTCATTTAAATTTCCATATATATATTCACAATTCCATAAATTTCCAATACATAGATAAATTTCCAATTTCAACTAAATTTCTAAATTACTGTAATAATTACAGATTAAATTTCTATCCATTCTCAATAGATTTACGTTTACATACTAAAATCCACATTTCTATGTACATTTGAATTCCATATTATACATATTTTATTTATCTTAATTACTTCCAACTTAAATTTCAATCAACATAAAAAGTTTTATTCAGTTTCCAATAAATTTCAATCATGCTTTAAATCCAAATGAATAAATAACTTAATTCCCATTTAAGCATTTTTCATTTGATTTGCCATCAACCTTATATGATTAATTAAATCCCGATATATTAAATAAACGTTATTTCCATCATTCTTTATCCTATGAAGAAATTTAAGTTATTCACACATGTTACTAAATTTCATATTAATGCACACTAATTTACATTTATTGCAATGGTTACCAAATATTCCCCTGCAATAATTCATTCCCATATACATACTTACAATTCCACTTAAACTTTACTATACCCATTTATTTCCTCAACATTAAAACCAACGTTACCTCAATTCCACTAATGTACACTTATTCTATTATCACTCACTAACCATTCAAATTTTTATTAACAAATAGGCAGGTAATTCCTATGTTACAAATTTTTAATTCATCCTAATCCCTTACTATTGACATACATTTGCATTACTTACATATCGTTTACAATGTTACCCAAAATCTCTATCCATTGTAATTAATACCTTAAATAAGTTTCAATTTATATTCAAGTGAATACATTACCCTTTTCCGTTATGTCATCCATTTTTCACAAGAAACGTTTTATCGTTTCGACAACATTTTATTTCAAATCACCTACATTGATTTGTGTACGTCTCTACTATTTAAAGCATTACCATTCTCACCTTCATCTAAATCTTCATTTATGAATATTTAAAAATAAATTTCACTTATTTCCTATTTATACACTTATAAATTCCAATTCCAAATAAATAGATAAATCTCCGTTTGCACTACTTACATCAAAAATCAGCGATTATCCTATCTATACATTTTAAGTGGATGGATCAAATGTTGTATTCAAAAATCTACTTCTTAATATTCTTAGATTTAAACTCAACTCTCTATTAACAGAATATTTAGATGTTTAAACTTCTTTTATTACCAATAACTTATTATTATACATTAAACTTAAATATACTGACAAAGCTTGTTTTTGGTACTCTTTTCATTTCCATAAAATTAGCAGTGGATTCATACCTTATTATGTAATTAACTTTAATTCCACCTAACTAAATATTTACATAATCTTTTATTTGCAATAAATCAACTATTTTATATTAATTAAATTTGATCTTCCTGGTTTACTTATTCATAGTATGTAATTCAGTTACTCACCCTAACCTATTTATTTGAAATCCAATCCAGATTATTTTTACTAAGTTCCAATTTCCAAAGGTTACTGCAATTAATCCAATTAATTGCAATAAATTCTAATAAATTTGATTTTATTGGATTACAACTCAAAATAAATCAATTATTACTCAACCACATAGTTAACATTTCTTTTATGATTCATTACAGTAATATTTCCCAATTCTCATCTTTATTTTCATAAATTACTGGATTTCAATTTAATTGAAATTTTGTTAACTTTACACATAAATAAAAGCTTAAACCTCAATTAATTCATTCCTAAGATCACACTAATTATTATATTATAAAATGGACCTTTCCCTTGGTTACATCTTATTTATTCTCTTACCAATATTCCACACTAACTGCAATAATTTAGTGCATTAATTGAAATTGATCAAAATAAAACTTAACCAACAAATAGAATAAATACGTACAATAATTATTGTCATTAAATCTATTTCATAAGTCTACACTCAATTAATTCCTTAAAATAAGTTTTACGTTTATAAATTTACCTTCACACTTCCCGTTACTATTTTAATAATTACTAAAGTAACATTTTCATAATAACAACATTAAAATTTCTCAATATTTAGATGAACTTTATTTCCAAATACACACTACCAAATTTCAATCACTTATGTTCTATCCAACATTCTTTTAGATTTTATTTCCATCAATTAGTTCATCCAATATTTTCATCCATTTATTAACAAATTTTCCATTATACAATTTCAATTCTCCTTATTATTATTTCATTAATACTATTACCAACTTTTATTACTTTTAGTATTAATTAAACAATCATATTTAATTAAGAGGTTATAATGTTGTATTCACTATTCCCATTTTCACTCCAAAACTCAAACAGCCGTTTCAATTGCATTTGGATTTGCATTAAATTGGTTATCCATCAACTGCCATCTATATTACCACCTTAATTCACATACAATTACAGTCCTTTTTAATATATTAATACATAGGTAATTTAAATTTTTTCTTTATTTCTTTAATTTACATTTTATTCAAGTGCGACAATTTACGCTATTTCTTTATTGATATTTCACCTAACTTTCAACAATTAAGTTAAATAACCGTTTCTACAATTCATTATTAGTTATAAATTTAAATCTCCTTTATTTATTCAACTTACACACAGGTATACATCTTACACTATCTCAATCATTGGATTTTCATTTAGCGTTCATTCCAGCATAAATTCTATCTCTTTTATATATATCTTTATTTTATTTTACAAAAAAAAATTATTACATAATCCCTTTTTAACTAAAATTTAATCGTCGAAATTTACGGGTCGTTACACTCTCCCCCACTCAAAACTTTTCGTCCCCGAAAAGGAAAAGAAGGGAAAAGAAGAATTTCGAAATCAATATTTTTAATTTACAAAATTAGTTAATTTAGCTAAAATATACAAATTTAGATACAGTGAAATATTTAAGTGATTTCACCATTAATCAACCAAATCAAATAACAACCATCAACCTTACAAACAACATACATACACAAGACAAAGCAACCATTTATCCAACAAACAAGAAGTTGTTCGGGTTCAGAACTTGAAATTTGTATGGAATGAAAATAACTATCAAGTGCATCCTTTACTCAACAGTCTTAGATGGAACAAAGATAGATTATTTATTCGTCCAACAATTTCACATTTCTTTACCCAACCAACCATAAATCAACCAATAATAATTTCAAAACAACGACCAAATTCACTTATTATACATTGATTTCATGCTTAGTTGTTTGATTTCCTTTTATGATTCACGTAACCTTTAAATTTCATTTACTCATTAATGTTTGTTTCATTGATTTACTTATTACTTACAATTATTCCTTTATACTTATTTGTTAACAAATAGCTTCAATCTTTTTCCAATGTTTATTTCTTCTTCATGAACTATTTACTAAAATTTCATGATCCTATTTATTCACACTTTAATCACTTGAGTTTAAAATCATCTATCTGTCATACTTACCTTTTTATTATATTTACTCGATAGAATTTCAATTATAACTTAAATTAATAACATTAGATTCTCCTTAATTATAGCAAATTCATTGAATTATTCATTTCCTCAATCTTCACTTGTAAGTTTTCTCTTACATTTCCTTACTAACATTGCAACTTTTATTAGATGGTAAGTTATCTATGTTTTAAGAATGTAAGTGAAATTTATACAAGTTTCTTCTCGATTTCTTTAATTAATTAATGGTTAAATAAATATATTCGTTTTATAAATTTCAATTTCAACTTACCTTTAATTTCATTTATTTATTTAAAGGTTTACGTTACTATTATATTTAATAATAGTAAAAATTTAATTACACTACATTTGTTACCCTATAACATTAATTCTTATAAATAAAGAAGTTTACTAATCCATTTACTAATGTTTACAATTGTTTATTTACATTTCTTATCTTCCTATGGTATTAAATTTTCTTTAATTAAAGGTTCACATTTTCTATACTAAATTGAACTATTAATTAACTGGAATTTTTAAGAACCAAATACCGGGTTTAATTCCAAATTGTTTAAAATAGTAGATACACATATTCTTTTTTACTTATATAACTTTAATTATAATCAAATGATAAAGTTCTCTTAAACAAATTTGCAGTAAATTTCTACAGTGGCCTTTCCTCTTTGAAACTCGAAAATGAATGTCGACGATGCGTGCACTCATCGCCGAAATTTATTTTCCAGCGACAGAGAGGAAAGTACAAACTTATTTTCCAAAATCTTCCTTTAAAATAATTCTTCCGAAATATATTGAAATACTTATTTTAGAAAATACTTATAAATAATATTATTATATTCCAAAATTTATTCAAAAGAATTTTCAAAACCCCCGGAACTTCAGTTCTAAATTTCCAAATTCATTTATCTATTTTCTTCAATTTTATTTCTATTATTATTTACTCTATTTCCTAACAACAAATCTATAGCAACCAATTATAGATATAATTTGAAAATTTTATTTTATATATATATAGAAAATAGATTAGGCAAAATTATTTCATTCGCCTATATTAGAACAAATATTATGTCGGTCTATCCTATTAAGTGTTTAGAAACCCCTATTGATGTCACAGCGTCCCATGCATCAACCGAAATTTATAAATACAAAACGGAACAGATTAACACAATATAAAACCTTTTATAAAACTAACAAGTACGCTCTCTCATATATATATACACTCAACGACTCCCATAGGGTATTACTACCCTATTAACAAAGAGTCAAACCCCACAAAGCTAAGGTTTATCGCTAAACCAAAGCTCTGATACCAACTGTAACGTCCCGCCTTTTCGCACGATTTTGACCGACACACGTGCCAATTCAAACCATACAGAAGGGCGGGTTGTTATGGGGTAAATAAGAAAAAAGAGAAGAAAATAAAACAAAACAGAATCTCACAGCGGAAGGATAAAATACAATAATAAATATATAGTTCGTAAACGGTTTACAAAACACTTGATTCTTCTTTATACAATAAGTATCAGAGTTACACATACCAATACAATCAATGCAGCGGAATAATATGAGTGTGGTGCAAAACTATAAATAATAATAATACGGGTTCTTCGTCTTCGTCCTCCAAAGCTAAAGTCTTCAATCCTGAAACGCCCGGACTGACCCGAGCGAATTGAAAAGACAAAACACTCGAGTCAGAACTAAAAGATCTTATGTGAGTTAAATTAACAGAAATAAATATGAGTGCAGTAACTCAAGAGATGCTCGGGATTTACATCTCCTAAGGATCCGTTAAACTATTTACTATGTAGTATATTGCGCTATTATAATAGTGTCTATTTGTAAAATAAACTTACTTCTTAATAGCGTTAAGGGGTTACCCATATAGCCCTTAACACAGAATATATTCCCATAGTCTATACAGTACCGTAATCTCCCCCGTACTGGGCGTCGTCAGAGGGCACTCCATAGGTATGGTACAAAGCCAAAATCGTATAAGGCGCGCTAGGGTAGGTGACACGGCACAACTAGGCAATGCCAGGGTAGATATACCGATTACGCTTCCGGGCCGATGGTAACGCGTAGCCGCAGCTACCGCCCACCTCGAACAAACTCCCCCAAAATCAAAGTAAAAGTGGCCACTGAATCAATCCAAAGTCAAAGTATAATATCGAAGAGGAGTGTCCGATCAGAGGAATGACCTCATTAACCCGTCGATCGCTCCTATTTTAGCCACCTTATGCCAACTCACGGGAGTCGGGTCCACGTATTTACCTTACAGGAAACGTCGCCACCAACCTACTTCATTCTGGAATCTCCACCGCATACACGGTTAGTCAAAGTGGTTTTCGGTATCGACAGAGAGTATGTCCATATCTGATCCCGGTCTCTTTGCCAACCCATCGTTATTATAACACCGCGGTTATTTAAAAATAGTTTATACTTTAAAACCAGAATAAAATTTTCCATTTCAAAACTATGAAAACGATATCATTTTAAAACCTAAAACAATATGATATCATTTTATCCAAATATAATTCTTTCCCAAAAATCATACTGCTTTAAAATCTATAATATTTGGAAACCAACATTTGAATTATATTTTCAAAGCATAATATTTCGAAAATTCATAGTTTTATAACCATAACTTCTAGAACTTGAATGGTTTGGATATTCAACGGTATATAAAATAAATGGTTTGACTTTAAGGTCACTTTTTAAAGAAAAATATTTTCCATGGCTTTACAAATATATTTCCTTATTTAAAGTCTAAACCATAATTTAAATATCACTTTCAAGTTCCAAAACCATTTCAATTTCTATATATATATATATATATATATCCATTTGGAGTATTAATATTTCAAAACTAAAGTTGGAATTTTATTCTTTCAACAAATCAATTGTTCTATTATTTAGTCTTGAATATTCACATAAAATCCATAAATAAAACTCCAATTTCTAGAAATTTAATATTTCCTTAAATTTAATTATACTAGAATATTAATATAAATTTATCTTGGAAAAACTCCAGTTATAAATATCATACCTTAAAATTTCCAAACTTGAACATATAATATAAATTATCAAATTCCATTTTCTAAATTTTTCCCATTTTTATTTAACAGATTTATACACAGCCTAAATTCAAAAATTTTAACTTCATATGTATATATGTAGAAGAATAATATTTATAAAATATCAAAACTTAAAATTTTCATAAACCGTATCCCATCCAAACCATAGAAATCACTTTAAAATATTTTATATATAGACCGCGGTGCCTGTATATAATTTTCTATCCTATGGTCAAGTGATACGGATATTTATCATTTCAATCCGCAATTAAAAAAATAAAATTTTGCGGTTGTATATCATTTCAAACCACAATCCCGAATGAAACGAAAAATGCATGATAACTTGCAGTTAAATGATATAAAATAAAACATCCATTCATCCATCATCATCCATCATCCAAATCAAAATCATCATCCAATACTAAATCAATATCAATATATATCCGAGAATATATGACCTGTAATAACTGGCAGTTATATTCAAAAATAAATTTAACACTATTAAACTAACAGTTTATATGCAAATAAATAACTATAACTGTAAATCTATATGCAGTAATAAAATTAAATGAACAGTTATATTAAATAAATGCGATTTAACAGATATGATGAATAAAACATGCCAAACAGTCATACTAAATTTCTACTCATATCTAAAATGAATTTAACAAACATAAAAACTTTTAGAAGTTGTGAGTGGGTTAAAACACTCACCTTTTGAATTTAAATCGAATTTAAACCCGATTTAAACTCAAAAAATCCGACGGTCCCCAAATCTGTCCAAACCAGCGTCATCAGATCCGGAACTAAATTACGATCCTAACAAAAGAAATTTCGCGTGAATCGGAGAACGTATGAAAAAGATATTCATTTTAAACGATTTGAAAACAAAAATAAAATAAAATAAAATAAAACAAAACCCACTTAACTTCAATGGCCACGTCAGCTAAAAGCTACAGCACATCGTCGAATTTTTTCTGGTCAAACGAATATCCAAAACAGAAAACGAATTGTACCAGCAGATTACGTGTCTCGAGAACTTTATCATAAAATTTTCTGGAATTTTTGTGGAGAGTTTGAATTTTATTAGAAAATTTGAATTGTAGATAGATTAGGTTTTGCAACCATTGAGGAAGAGAAAGAGATGAAGAAAAATGAACGTACAGCCAATTGACAATAGAAAGGAGGCTAGGGTTTATCACAGCATATTTATAGATAGATCGCAAAAGGATAGGTGTGCACGAATTTTAACGTGCAAACAGAAGTGGTCCCAAAAGGATATTAATTATACACGTTACGGATTAAATTATTTCTTTCTCAACATTTACATTGCATTTTAAGCGTATTCACACATGCATAATTAGATGCTTCATTTAAATTTCCATATATATATTCACAATTCCATAAATTTCCAATACATAGATAAATTTCCAATTTCAACTAAATTTCTAAATTACTGTAATAATTACAGATTAAATTTCTATCCATTCTCAATAGATTTACGTTTACATACTAAAATCCACATTTCTATGTACATTTGAATTCCATATTATACATATTTTATTTATCTTAATTACTTCCAACTTAAATTTCAATCAACATAAAACGTTTTATTCAGTTTCTAATAAATTTCAATCATGCTTTAAATCCAAATGAATAAATAACTTAATTCCCATTTAAGCATTTTTCATTTGATTTGCAATCAACCTTATATGATCAATTAAATCCCGATATATTAAATAAACGTTATTTCCATCATTCTTTATCCTATGAAGAAATTTAAGTTATTCACACCTATTACTAAATTTCATATTAATGCACACTAATTTACATTTATTGCAATGGTTACCAAATATTTCCCTGCAATAATTCATTCCCCTATACATACTTACAATTCCACTTAAACTTTACTATACCCATTTATTTCCTCAACATTAAAACCAACGTTTCCTCAATTCCACTAATGTACACTTATTCTATTATTACTTACTAACCATTCAAATTTTTATTAACAAATAGGCAGGTAATTCCTATGTTACAAATTTTTAATTCATCCTAATCCCTTACTATTGACATACATTTGCATTACTTACATATCATTCACAATGTTACCCAAAATCTCTATCCATTGTAATTAATACCTTAAATAAGTTTCAATTTATATTCAAGTGAATACATTACCCTTTTCCGTTATGTCATCCATTTTTCACAAGAAACGTTTTATCGTTTCGACAACATTTTATTTCAAATCACCTACATTGATTTGTGTACGTCTCTACTATTTAAAGCATTACCATTCTCACCTTCATCTAAATCTTCATTTATGAATATTTAAAAATAAATTTCACTTATTTCCTATTTATACACTTATAAATTCCAATTCCAAATAAATAGATAAATCTCCGTTTGCACTACTTACATCAAAAATCAGCGATTATCCTATCTATACATTTTAAGTGGATGGATCAAATGTTGTATTCAAAAATCTACTTCTTAATATTCTTAGATTTAAACTCAACTCTCTATTAACAGAATATTTAGATGTTTAAACTTCTTTTATTACCATTAACTTATTATTATACATTAAACTTAAATATAATGACAAAGCTTGTTTTTGGTACTCTTTTCATTTCCATAAAATTAGCAGTGGATTCATACCTTATTATGTTATTAACTTTAATTCCACCTAACTAAATATTTACGTAATCTTTTATTTGCAATAAATCAACTATTTTATATTAATTAAATTTAATCTTCCTGGTTTACTTATTCATAGTATGTAATTCAGTTACTCACCCTAACCTATTTATTTGAAATCCAATCCAGATTATTTTTACTAAGTTCCAATTTCCAAAGGTTACTGCAATTAATCCAATTAATTGCAATAAATTCTAATAAATTTGATTTTATTGGATTACAACTCAAAATAAATCAATTATTACTCAACCACACAGTTAACATTTCTTTTATGATTCATTACAGTAATATTTCCCAATTCTCATCTTTATTTTCATAAATTACTGGATTTCAATTTAATTGAAATTTTGTTAACTTTACACATAAATAAAAGCTTAAACCTCAATTAATTCATTCCTAAGATCACACTAATTATTATATTATAAAATGGACCTTTCCCTTGGTTACATCTTATTTATTCTCTTACCAATATTCCACACTAACTGCAATAATTTAGTGCATTAATTGAAATTGATCAAAATAAAACTTAACCAACAAATAGAATAAATACGTACAATAATTATTGTCATTAAATCTATTTCATAAGTCTACACTCAATTAATTCCTTAAAATAAGTTTTACGTTTATAAATTTACCTTCACACTTCCCGTTACTATTTTAATAATTACTAAAGTAACATTTTCATAATAACAACATTAAAATTTCTCAATATTTAGATGAACTTTATTTCCAAATACACACTACCAAATTTCAATCACTTATGTTCTATCCAACATTCTTTTAGATTTTATTTCCATCAATTAGTTCATCCAATATTTTCATCCATTTATTAACAAATTTTCCATTATACAATTTCAATTCTCCTTATTATTATTTCATTAATACTATTACCAACTTTTATTACTTTTAGTATTAATTAAACAATCATATTTAATTAAGAGGTTATAATGTTGTATTCACTATTCCCATTTTCACTCCAAAACTCAAACAGCCGTTTCAATTGCATTTGGATTTGCATTAAATTGGTTATCCATCAACTGCCATCTATATTACCACCTTAATTCACATACAATTACAGTCCTTTTTAATATATTAATACATAGGTAATTTAAATTTTGTCTTTATTTCTTTAATTTACATTTTATTCAAGTGCGACAATTTACGCTATTTCTTTATTGATATTTCACCTAACTTTCAACAATTAAGTTAAATAACCGTTTCTACAATTCATTATTAGTTATAAATTTAAATCTCCTTTATTTATTCAACTTACACACAGGTATACATCTTGCACTATCTCAATCATTGGATTTTCATTTAGCGTTCATTCCAGCATAAATTCTATCTCTTTTATATATATCTTTATTTTTTTTTACAAATTTTTTTTTTATTACATAATCCCTTTTTAACTAAAATTTAATCGTCGAAATTTACGGGTCGTTACAGAAATACTCCCTTATTAGATTCAATATCATTTAAGTAACCTTAAATTACATTTTACTCGATATTTTCTTTAATTTATTTAAACGTGAAATGTTCATTAAATCACTTAAATCAAAAATCCAGTTATAAAATCATACCCCTTAAATTTCCCATTCAAAAATTTCAAATTGATTTAATTAAATAAATCCTTATTTAAATACCATTTTTATAAACCCAAATTTATCTCCCAATCTTAATTATTCAATTTATTACAAGAGAATCTACTTGAAATATAGATTTACATAAATACTTAACCATATTATGTGTATTAAATCAATCTAATTTAAATCAAATATTACTACTAAATCTATATATACAATTTTCGTTTATATAATATCTTGAGAATCAAATTTATTAAACCAAGTATTTCTTTCCAAAATTATAGAAATTATTTTCAAAATATTTATATGGACCAACGGTGTCTGTATATATTTCCATATAGTCAAGTGCTACGGATATTTATCATTTCAATCCGCATACTAAATATATACGGGTGGATATCATTTCAACCCGTAATCCCAAATTCAATTAAATGAAAATCACTTGGGATTATCATTTCAACCCTTAATGATTTTCTCCTATTCTAAAGTCTGTTTGGGTATGTATCATTTCAACCCATAGTGATTTCTAAACTACAGGGAACTTCGCAGAGTGATAATGTCAGGACACGATTCTTCGTCTTCCGAAAATTCGACATCGACACTCACTTTATCGACTGCCGAGGAATCGAACGACGGAAAACCGAACACTGAGGGTTTTTTTTAAAAGAATTTAAGGAAAGAGAAAGAGAGAAAAAGGTAGAAGATAGAGGGAAAAGAAAGTAGAAAAGAAAGGAACATAGAGAAAATTTTAAAATAGAAGAAAATAGGACGGAACAGAACACAACAGAACAACATCAGAATCTCACAATTCGCAGCAGAACAACATATAATAATAAATGAATAATCTTTAAACAAAGAACCATATCAGTTATTACATTACATCACATTTCATTACATCATATCATCAGAGTGTACAACAACAACAAATAGTGCAGCGGAAAAAGAAATACTATATAAGTAATACGCCATGCCATCCAGCTTGCCTCCAGCAACTCCAGAATATCCAGAATATCCTGATAAACCTTACTCTTGACTGCCCGTGTGAAAATTGGTGGGCACCCAGAGTTTAGGAAGGAAAACAATAAACTCCAAGTCAGTCATGTGACTGGTGTGAGAACTCAAAACAGTTTATTTATCTTTAAAATCAAAATAGAGAGATATTTTTAAATTCAATTCGCAATGCTTTTAAAAATGAGACTACCATAAGGCCTCCCGCACACACACACACATGCAAACGCAGAATCGGAGGAGTTTTCTCCTTATGATAGTCAAAGATGCTTGATACGCATTTAAAATAACATTTCATATTATTACTAGTGCATAGTGTAGTGGAAAATTCATTTCGAAAGTAGAATATAAATCTTAGCCAACATAGACATTTCGAACTATGCCTACTATAGCTACCATCCAAACAGTGTTGCGACACCATAAGTGAATGATAGGTTCTACAACTAATACCGTACAAGTTTCGTATTGTGAATTGGATTTCCAACAAATGGTCAGGCCAAGGAACTTCCCATTGCCACATGAGAATGCCTGTGGAAAGACATCCCCGAGAACCAAACCGGAGCTCTGCCAACACAAGGCCGGGTTACCCCTAACTGGGTAACTACTGACACGAGCACGCCATTCCCCGATCGTAAACGACCTTTCTCACGGGATCCCGATAGCCAACAACCACAAAGTAATAAATTCGCAGTAACCACATAGGTTAAATATCTGGGCTCCATACCATGATACCACCTCTATCCAGAAGGAAATGTACATACCCTAAAGGGTGCTACCCCTCATAACCTTGCCGCATCTTTCCTGTTTTGACCATTTCCGGGGTGTGAGGTTCGACGAAGTCACGTCCACAAAAACATACTTTATACAAAAGCCATGCTTTGGGTCAACAAATGATCAACACAATGATCACTAAGATAGACGATCAAATAAACGATCCTATCACAATAATCAACACAATGATCATTTCAGCATCACTCAGCATATCACATTACCAAATTGGGAATATATCGCTGATAACTTCAACTATATAACCTCTGAGCTCGTACGTCTCAGAGAAGGGTGTTAAGCTAAAAGAATAAATTCTTCGCCACCAACAGAAATATATTTGAAAGAAATCGGCTTTATATCTCAACTTGTAATGTCAGACACACAATCCATACAAGTCTGTTCCGGGCTCGAACAAAACCGAAGGCACTTACAAAGAAGTCCTTGCAATCCGGATATTCATAATCCTGATCGGATTTCCCATCACTTAGGGAGTCTCTATACCGTTGCAACTCAGTGCAGAGACAATCGACAGGTCATCCTATCGCTCTCGCAAATACCGGGTCTTTAACACCGATCTTCAATGCAATTCACAACGACGTATCACATATTCGGAATGGGTTATACGACCCCATGGTCCTTTCCCGGTTAACCCGAATAGTGAGCGCTTATTCAAAATAAGTGTGGCATTCAAATTCAAACAAATCACATCAATTACCCATTCAAAGGGAAATATTGATAGTCGGTTATTGAACTATCACTGATATGCACACATCACCAGTTTCCAAATAATTTTCCAAATTATTTATTTTCCAAAATATCTTTACACGATATATTATTTCAACACTTCAAAAATAAATCAATATTTATTTTTAAACCAATTTCACTTTCTTTTATAAATTCCTTAGTGAATTTACATTTCACAATATCTATTGATATACGTTTTCAATTATCCATTTTCAATTTATCTTCAAAAAGATGAATTCTAAATATCACTTCATATTGGAAAACAATTCCATACTTATTTAATAAGTAATTCACACATTTTATTTATTTTCAACACTTGGAAAATATTCAATATACTTAAATCAAAATTTAGTATATATTTCATTCTTTAAGGAAAACCATTCACTTTAACATATTTATTTGGGCCAAAACGAATGTTGCGTAAAACATCGTTACGACAACCCAAAATCACTAGTATAGGGATTCGAAATTAAAATAGATATATAAATCCCAATACTATACAAAACATTTCCTTTCGGAAATTATTTACTATAACAACAGTGTTATAGTCCACTATTTCCTTTTCATTTCTCGAAAACGTCTATTTCAACAATAAATGTTGAAATCTATGGTTTCGAATCTCAACACAATTAAAACTTCGTTAGATCGTTTTAATTCTATTTCAAATATCACATTCAAACATTTTCTTTAACATATTATTCACTATTCAAAAACGTGAATATTCTTTGTTAACAGATTTCATCCTTTTATTCATTTTATTTCAAAGGATTATTCACTATTCAAAAATGTGAATATAACTCCATTTATAGGTTTCAACAAATTTTCTTGTCAAAATAAGTCGTTTGCGAATCTATAAACAACGTTTATAAATTCCATTTCTATTTATTTATAAAAACTTCCTTTTTTATAAATCTCTTTATTAACTTATTCGATTTATAATTTTTAATTATAAACCAAAAGTCCAAATTATAAGTCAAACGCTTATAATTTATTTATTTGCAAAAATCGTTCCTTTGAACTTTACAAATTTTATAAACCTACTGTTTATAAAATTTCCATTTATAACTTCACCGTTATATAATTCTATAAATTTCATTCATTAATGAATTTCATTTTCACTTCATTCAAACACTTATAAAAACTCGTTTTATAATATCAATATTTCAATTTATAAATATCCATTTATAAATCTCTTAATATAAATCAATTTATAGTATTCTTTTAAAACGTCTTTAATCTCCTTTATTATTTCACCATTTTGATTCATAAAATAATTAAATTTCATAAATTCTATATTTAAACTTTTCACAATAAATTCTAAAATATCTCGATTAAACTATTTTATAACTCAATAGCATCATATTCTCAAAAATCAGTTTTTAACTATATTTCTCAAAAATCATAATTTTTATAACTTTAAAAATTATAGCGTTTATTTATTTAAAATGAATCAATTCCAAAAATATTTTATAAACGTATACTTTCAAAAATCACTTTGAAATCATTTTAAAATTCCAAATTTGGCCCAATGATGCTACACACCAAATAGTCAATCACGACAACAACGATATCATATATCGTATATGATAATCAACGAATATCAAAATATCCATAATCAAATAAATGCTGTTGAGGAATCCAGTTGGATCCCTCCAACCTGTTTTCCTGCATCCAAAAACATTAGCACAATACCAATTTCGCTCCAGTACGAAATTATCGCGGTATATGGGATTTAAAATATTATCCGCTTAATAATGGCGTAATAGGGTCTCATCCGCTAAACAAAATATGCGGGAAATCAACAACTGCAATATATACATATGCCAATATATATATATATTGATATTATTTATAATACCAATTTCACTGTTTATGAAATATTCGCGGTATATGTTTTTATTAAATAACATCCGCTTACTAACGGCGTATAATGTCTATTTTAACAATCAATAGATACCAATCAACATTTAAACATGCATTCAAATATTTTAAATCTAACTATTTAAAATAAAATCGAAACTGATTCGATTGAGTGAGAAATTCTCACCTTGATTTTAATTTCCGTTTTAGCGATTTATTTCGAATAAAATTAAACGGACGTTTAATTTTACCCAAAATTCTCACTAACTCCAAACGACTCCAAACCAACTCCATCGCGTAGTGCTCGTCCATACGATTCCAACGCAACTGGTTTCGTGCGTTTTCGACCTCGTATGAAAAAGTTATGAATTATTGAAGTTTACACAAATTTTTATATAAAAATTACAACATTATTATAATTTATAAACCCTCAACTCATCACCACCGTTGGATCCCATCTTGCAAAATCCTGGCCGTGCATCACCTCTCTTCTTCCCCACTCACAAATCTACAGGCCGCACGAACAAAGAATCAAACCCATCTAATATCAATTAGGGTTAGACTTTGCACAATCTATACTCGACTATACTCGATCACACAACCACCATCACGAAGCTCTCGACAAGAGCCATACTCGGCCCCAAGCTAGTGAAGCTCGGCCACCTGATGCATGTGGAAAGTCGTGCGCAGGCCATGACCAACGGCCCCCCTAGCTCCTCCTCCTCCGATGCTCCAAACTCGATCTCAACCGTTGATCTTGTAGATCTTGATGTGCTCTATAACTTTGTAGTTGATAAATTCTTGAAATAATGCTTGGATTTGAAGATAATGGAGGAGAATCAAAACGAATTTCTGGCCATTCAATAGTTAGGGCCGGCTAGGGTTTGATTAGGTTTTTTTTTTTTTTATCAAATTTATGAAGGCTCATGTCTATTTATAAAGAAAACTCGAACACTATTCATCCGGAAATTCCGAACTCCGATTTACGCGCCGTAACCAGCGTTTCTAGGGTTTACCCCGCGTTCCGGACACAATGGAACCAGTTTCGGAAGCTAATTCGGAAGTATGTGCGAGTTATGGCTGTAAACGCTCAATTTGAATTAAACTGATTTAAGTCGATTTCTAGGCGTTTTAATTTGTAACGGACAAACGGTAAATCCAATTGACTTGAAATTTGAAACCTTACAATAATATAACATTACGGATCCGATGAAACTGGTTTCGTCGAAATCCGAGACTTTTTGAAAAATGGCTATTTTAGCTCGCCAAATTAAAATTAAAAATAAGTCGATGCGTTTCGAGCTGCCACGATCAAACGATAGCTCCGATTGACACGAAAATTGAAATCCGGTAATAACTAACTATTACGGATCCAATGAAACTGGTTTCGTTCAATTCTGAGACTGTTCAAAAATTGACTATTTTTACTAGTCGATTTAAATATTAAAATATTCAATTTTCACAAATTAACTTTTAATTCGATTTTAAAAGTTCTAAAATATCTTTCTAACTCCCATATGATAAAATAAAATTTTACAAATCATTTTCAATCATATTTAACTCAATTTTCAATTATTTCCATAATTTAACGTATTAAATTATCGATTTAATAATCCAATTAAATTCAATAATTCAAATTAAAATTTATTTGACTTATAAATTCACTTATTAATATTTAAAATTAATTAAATATTCAAATTTTAATTTCTAAAAATTCTGGGTCGTTACAATCTTCCCCCCTTAAAAGAATTTCGTCCTCGAAATCATAAGTAAGAAAAATTACAGAATCTATTAATTTTCAAAATTCATAATTAAATTTCTCACAAATCTTTACTAAGTTTTCAAATCATACTTAGTTATCTTTTCAAAAACAACTACTATTGTTTAACTTTCAATTCCAAAATCAAAGTTAAAGTTTTCAAAATTTTCTAATTTTCTCAAATTTTTTCTAACGCCTTAAATTTCCGAAAAAATTCGCCATAGTCTCCTTTGCGCGGCTCGATCCGAAAAAAAAATGACAGTATATATATCACAAATATACATCTCATCAAGTAATGAGGCATCCCGAAGGGAAAAAAGTGTAAAAGTACGGTATGTAATCCGAGATATGTACCTTATATTTTATTAGCTAGCATATACGGCTAATATAGCGCAAAAGCGAGCTCCAAATGCGAAGCAAACGCGATCCGCACCTACTAATCACTCAACAAACAACATGAGAACATGCATATATGACAATAGTATCAATATACAACATATAGCAACATAATTACTATATATGCCAACGTAGCAATGCAAACAAACAACAAATGCAAACATCAACCAACTATCATCCAACTAACATCCATAACCGATCAACATTCATTCATATTCTCATTAATATTTAATGAAATGGCTTTCAATTTAATCACATTTGATTCATTAATAGTGGATGTTCTTTCTAACATTCATTTTCAATTAGTTTATATTCACTAATTCATATTCAAGTTGGTTCACTTCCAATTTAAATTCAATTCTATTTAAATTGATTTACTTCACTTTCAAGTTGGATTCCATTTCTTTAGCTTCCAATAACATTAATACTTAATGAATTATATACAATCAATCAACTAACAATTAAGTAACAACCAATGTATATTAATTACAACCAAATTCTTTTGCTTACAATTGGTTTAATTTAATTGATTTTCATTCAATTATTCAACTTTCTAATAACATTAGATTTTAATGAATTTCACTTACATTCATTATTCCATTTCAACTTAATTCACATTTAATTGATTAATAGTCAATCCATTCATTCAATTCTATTACAAAAGTTGAATTTCATTTATATAACTCAAGTTTATATTCATCACTTCACTTTATTAATTTTACTTTGATACCGAAATCAAATTAATTCAACATTTCTTAAGTTAAATTCCATTTAACTTTGAATTCATTTTTATTACAACTCATATTCATAAATATATTCATATAGTTTCACTTCTTATATATATAAGTTTATTTCACAATTGTAAATCACTTTAATTATAATTCAATTCTTATAATGCTTTTACTTATACAATTATTCTTTTGTTTAGATTATTCAAACAACTAAACAATCAACTTATATACACTTTAATAATTCTGAAAAATTATTCCTTCATATACAAAATATACTCAAGGTAAAGTTATTTCATTTACCCAAATTAAAACCAATATTATGTCGATTTATCTTGTTTAAGAGTTTAGAAACCCCTATCTACGATAGTTAGCTAGACTAGATCGACGGGAATCTATAAACAATCAACCGATAAGTCAACACAATACAAAACAATTTTTATATTCACTAACAAATACGCTCTCATAGCTATTATTACACTCAAATTCATTCTAGAGTACTGCTGACTCTATCTCTAATGAATTATACCCAACAGAACCATGGTTGTCGCTTAACCATAAGCTCTGATACCACATTGTCAGGACACGATTCTTCGTCTTCCGAAAATTCGACATCGACACTCACTTTATCGACTGCCGAGGAATCGAACGACGGAAAACCGAACACTGAGGGTTTTTTTTAAAAGAATTTAAGGAAAGAGAAAGAGAGAAAAAGGTAGAAGATAGAGGGAAAAGAAAGTAGAAAAGAAAGGAACATAGAGAAAATTTTAAAATAGAAGAAAATAGGACGGAACAGAACACAACAGAACAACATCAGAATCTCACAATTCGCAGCGGAACAACATATAATAATAAATGAATAATCTTTAAACAAAGAACCATATTAGTTATTACATTACATCACATTTCATTACATCATATCATCAGAGTGTACAACAACAACAAATAGTGCAGCGGAAAAAGAAATACTATATAAGTAATACGCCATGCCATCCAGCTTGCCTCCAGCAACTCCAGAATATCCAGAATATCCTGATAAACCTTACTCTTGACTGCCCGTGTGAAAATTGGTGGGCACCCAGAGTTTAGGAAGGAAAACAATAAACTCCAAGTCAGTCATGTGACTGGTGTGAGAACTCAAAACAGTTTATTTATCTTTAAAATCAAAATAGAGAGATATTTTTAAATTCAATTCGCAATGCTTTTAAAAATGAGACTACCATATGGCCTCCCGCACACACACACATGCAAACGCAGAATCGGAGGAGATTTCTCCTTATGATAGTCAAAGATGCTTGATACGCATTTAAAATAACATTTCATATTATTACTAGTGCAAAGTGTAGTGGAAAATTCATTTCGAAAGTAGAATATAAATCTTAGCCAACATAGACATTTCGAACTATGCCTACTATAGCTACCATCCAAACAGTGTTGCGACACCATAAGTGAACGATAGGTTCTACAACTAATACCGTACAAGTTTCATATTGGGAATTGGATTTCCAACAAATGGTCAGGCCAAGGAACTTCCCATTGCCACATGAGAATGCCTCTGGAAAGACATCCCCGAGAACCAAACCGGAACTCTGCCAACACAAGGCCGGGTTACCCCTAACTGGGTAACTACTGACACGAGCACGCCATTCCCCGATCCTAAACGACCTTTCTCACGGGATCCCGATAGCCAACAACCACAAAGTAATAAATTCGCAGTAACCACATAGGTTAAATATCTGGGCTCCATACCATGATACCACCTCTATCCAGAAGGAAATGTACATACCCTAAAGGGTGCTACCCCTCATAACCTTGCCGCATCTTTCCTGTTTTGACCATTTCCGGGGTGTGAGGTTCGACGAAGTCACGTCCACAAAAACATACTTTATACAAAAGCCATGCTTTGGGTCAACAAATGATCAACACAATGATCACTAAGATAGACGATCAAATAAACGATCCTATCACAATAATCAACACAATGATCATTTCAGCATCACTCAGCATATCACATTACCAAATTAGGAATATATCGCTGATAACTTCAACTATATAACCTCTGAGCTCGTACGTCTCAGAGAAGGGTGTTAAGCTAAAAGAATAAATTCTTCGCCACCAACAGAAATATATTTGAAAGAAATCGGCTTTATATCTCAACTTGTAATGTCAGACACACAATCCATACAAGTCTGTTCCGGGCTCGAACAAAACCGAAGGCACTTACAAAGAAGTCCTTGCAATCCGGATATTCACAATCCTGATCGGATTTCCCATCACTTAGGGAGTCTCTATACCGTTGCAACTCAGTGCAGAGACAATCGACAGGTCATCCTATCGCTCTCGCAAATACCGGGTCTTCAACACCGATCTTCAATGCAATTCACAACGACGTATCACATATTCGGAATGGGTTATACGACCCCATGGTCCTTTCCCGGTTAACCCGAATAGTGAGCGGTTATTCAAAATAAGTGTGGCATTCAAATTCAAACAAATCACATCAATTACCCATTCAAAGGGAAATATTGATAGTCAGTTATTGAACTATCACTGATATGCACGCATCACCAGTTTCCAAATAATTTTCCAAATTATTTATTTTCCAAAATATCTTTACAAGGTATATTATTTCAACACTTCAAAAATAAATCAATATTTATTTTTAAACCAATTTCACTTTCTTTTATAAATTCCTTAGTGAATTTACATTTCACAATATCTATTGATATACGTTTTCAATTATCCATTTTCAATTTATCTTCAAAAAGATGAATTCTAAATATCACTTCATATTGGAAAACAATTCCATACTTATTTAATAAGTAATTCACACATTTTATTTATTTTCAACACTTGGAAAATATTCAATATACTTAAATCAAAATTTAGTATATATTTCATTCTTTAAGGAAAATCATTCACTTTAACATATTTATTTGGGCCAAAACGAATGTTGCGTAAAACATCGTTACGACAACCCAAAATCACTAGTATAGGGATTCGAAATTAAAATAGATATATAAATCCCAATACTATACAAAACATTTCCTTTCGGAAATTATTTACTATAACAACAGTGTTATAGTCCACTATTTCCTTTTCATTTCTCGAAAACGTCTATTTCAACAATAAATGTTGAAATCTATGGTTTCGAATCTCAACACAATTAAAACTTCGTTAGATCGTTTTAATTCTATTTCAAATATCACATTCAAACATTTTCTTTAACATATTATTCACTATTCAAAAACGTGAATATTCTTTGTTAACAGATTTCATCCTTTTATTCATTTTATTTCAAAGGATTATTCACTATTCAAAAATGTGAATATAACTCCATTTATAGGTTTCAACAAATTTTCTTGTCAAAATAAGTCGTTTGCGAATCTATAAACAACGTTTATAAATTCCATTTCTATTTATTTATAAAAACTTCCTTTTTTATAAATCTCTTTATTAACTTATTCGATTTATAATTTTTAATTATAAACCAAAAGTCCAAATTATAAGTCAAACGCTTATAATTTATTTATTTGCAAAAATCGTTCCTTTGAACTTTACAAATTTTATAAACCTACTGTTTATAAAATTTCCATTTATAACTTCACCGTTATATAATTCTATAAATTTCATTCATTAATGAATTTCATTTTCACTTCATTCAAACACTTATAAAAACTCGTTTTATAATATCAATATTTCAATTTATAAATATCCATTTATAAATCTCTTAATATAAATCAATTTATATTATTCTTTTAAAACGTCTTTAATCTCCTTTATTATTTCACCATTTTGATTCATAAAATAATTAAATTTCATAAATTCTATATTTAAACTTTTCACAATAAATTCTAAAATATCTCGATTAAACTATTTTATAACTCAATAGCATCATATTCTCAAAAATCAGTTTTTAACTATATTTCTCAAAAATCATAATTTTTATAACTTTAAAAATTATAGCGTTTATTTATTTAAAATGAATCAATTCCAAAAATATTTTATAAACGTATACTTTCAAAAATCACTTTGAAATCATTTTAAAATTCCAAATTTGGCCCAATGATGCTACACACCAAATAGTCAATCACGACAACAACGATATCATATATCGTATATGATAATCAACGAATATCAAAATATCCATAATCAAATAAATGCTGTTGAGGAATCCAGTTGGATCCCTCCAACCTGTTTTTCTGCATCCAAAAACATTAGCACAATACCAATTTCGCTCCAGTACGAAATTATCGCGGTATATGGGATTTAAAATATTATCCGCTTAATAACGGCGTAATAGGGTCTCATCCGCTAAACAAAAAATGCGGAAAATCAACAACTGCAATATATACATATGCCAATATATATATATTGATATTATTTATAATACCAATTTCACTGTTTATGAAATATTCGCGGTATATGTTTTTATTAAATAACATCCGCTTACTAACGGCGTATAATGTCTATTTTAACAATCAATAGATACCAATCAACATTCAAACATGCATTCAAATATTTTAAATCTAACTATTTAAAATAAAATCGAAACTGATTCGATTGAGTGAGAAATTCTCACCTTGATTTTAATTTCCGTTTTAGCGATTTATTTCGAATAAAATTAAACGGACGTTTAATTTTACCCAAAATTCTCACTAACTCTAAACGACTCCAAACCAACTCCATCGCGTAGTGCTCGTCCATACGATTCCAACGCAACTGGTTTCGCGCGTTTTCGACCTCGTATGAAAAAGTTATGAATTATTGAAGTTTACACAAATTTTTATATAAAAATTACAACATTATTATAATTTATAAACCCTCAACTCATCACCACCGTTGGATCCCATCTTGCAAAATCCTGGCCGTGCATCACCTCTCTTCTTCCCCACGCACAAATCTACAGGCCGCACGAGCAAAGAATCAAACCCATCTAATATCAATTAGGGTTAGACTTTGCACAATCTATACTCGACTATACTCGATCACACAACCACCATCGCGAAGCTCTCGATAAGAGCCATACTCGGCCCCAAGCTAGTGAAGCTTGGCCACCTGATGCACGTGGAAAGTCGTGCGCAGGCCATGACCAACGGCCCCCTAGCTCCTCCTCCGATGCTCCAAACTCGATCTCAACCGTTGATCTTGTAGATCTTGATGTGCTCTATAACTTTGTAGTTGATAAATTCTTGAAATAATGCTTCGATTTGAAGATAATGGAGGAGAATCAAAACGAATTTCTGGCCATTCAATAGTTAGGGCCGGCTAGGGTTTGACTAGGTTTTTTTTTTTTTTTATCAAATTTATGAAGGCTCATGTCTATTTATAAAGAAAAATCGAACACTATTCATCCGGAAATTCCGAACTCCGATTTACGCGCCGTAACCAGCGTTTCTAGGGTTTACCCCACGTTCCGAACACAATGAATCAGGTTTCGGAAGCTAATTCGGAAGTATGTGCGAGTTATGGCTGTAAACGCTCAATTTGAATTAAACCGATTTAAGTCGATTTCTAGGCGTTTTAATTTGTAACGGACAAACGGTAAATCCAATTGACTTGAAATTTGAAACCTTACAATAATATCACATTACGGATCCGATGAAACTAGTTTCGTCGAAATCCGAGACTTTTTGAAAAATGGCTATTTTAGCTCGCCAAATTAAAATTAAAAATAATTCGATGCGTTTTGAGCTGCCACGATCAAACGATAGCTCCGATTGACACGAAAATTGAAATCCGGTAATAACTAACTATTACGGATCCAATGAAACTAGTTTCGTTCAATTCTGAGACTGTTCAAAAATTGACTATTTTTACTAGTCGATTTAAATATTAAAATATTCAATTTTCACAAATTAACTTTTAATTTGATTTTAAAAGTTCTAAAATATCTTTCTAACTCCCATATGATAAAATAAAATTTTACAAATCATTTTCAATCATATTTAACTCAATTTTCAATTATTTCCATAATTTAACGTATTAAATTATCGATTTAATAATCCAATTAAATTCAATAATTCAAATTAAAATTTAATTGACTTATAAATTCACTTATTAATATTTAAAATTAATTAAATATTCAAATTTTAATTTCTAAAAATTCTGGGTCGTTACAGATAACAAAAAATATAATAAAATAACAGGCATATATCATCAATAATAATATAATATATACAACAGGATATGGTGACATATCCCGCAGGTGAACAGTTACAGATAATAGCGTATATAACAAATTTAAATAATTACAACAACATATTTCAATTGTCGTTTCAATTGAAATCAAATTTAATGAATAAAAAATGTTAATCGTGAGTGATTGCTCACCTTCCGAGGCTAGAGGAGATTTGACAAATCAAACGAGCTACGAATTTCAAAGCAACTCTAGATGGACACGATTCGATGAAGAAAACAGGAACGTCGGGCGAAGCTGATAACGGAAATCGATAATGAATCAGAACTAGATTGATGAAGATAGAGGGTATAAATGAACTTATAAAACTATATATATATATATAGTCATATTCAAATATATATTAAATTTAATATATATGTTTATTTACACATTTCGAATCATTGCTTTAAATTAAAACATATATATATATATATAAATCAAACATATACCAAATATTGTTTGAAACAAATACATATATATGTACTTATTAAGAATACAAAATGCTTCCATACATGTTATATCTTTAACAATAATATTTTAAAATAAATTTACGTACACTTGCTTTACTTTAACCCATATAAACCAACATTAAAACTTCTATATATATAAACTAGTAATATAATATATTGATACAAAACAAGACTCCTATAGATATACAGACTAATATATATGCCCACAACAGATTTTATAACTCAAGTGTATATATATATATATATATATATTTATATATGTATTCTCATGTATAAACTACTTATAACTTTGAATATAGCTAACCAATACATAAATATTTTAACATATATGAGACATAAAATATACACATGAACTTCTTACTGACCCTATCAAATTTATAGAACATATATGCATTTCGATAAAAGTCTGCACAGGCAAACTGCGGGATACGTATGTACTTTAAACAAGAAATATAAAATATTAATAGTAGATCGAAATTTAGAATGTCTATAAATTAGATAAAATTAAAATATATATACATTATACTGTACATAACCATATACTGCAATATATATTCGGCAGGCATAATACTTACAATATAACTACACATGTATGCCTAAACATATTTTAAAACAGGCACGGTCATTTATATATATAAAATAGTATGCATAAAATATGTTTGGATTTATATTTCATGAGACTAGTTTATAAAAGTACTAATATATATATGTGTAAAATAATCAGATCAAAAATGTATAAACACGTCTATATAAAACAAACAGTTTATATAATATATACCTGCATACTTACAAGAACATCACATTATAAACCAAATAACAAATATTCTTTATAAACTTCCAAAATCTCATGAACTTACTGTGTAAACCAAAACAAAACAAAATATGTGTACTTAAAACCCAAAGCAGTATCCTATATCTAAAACAATACGTATATTATATACTTAGTAACATTTTCAAGACACTTTATATAAAATTTTGCAAATTATAAACCGAACTCGAGTACAAAACAGGGAAGAAGAAATATATAACTAATATTTTATATAAAATAAGTATACAACTATATATGCTACTTGAAAGATATAGAATAGTAGAAAAAAATAGTAGTTCTGTACGGCACACAAGCAACAAGGAAGGCTAGAGCAACAGGAACAATGTAACTAGTATACAAGCCTGTACATGTGTCTTAACAAATGCAGTCGAGCCATATATATAAACATCACCAAAAACTTAGTACTGCAAACACTTAGTAAACAAATAAATTTATATAATATGAAATTATATACATATACCATACTTTGAACATAGAAAAACAATGTATATAAAATCCTTTATAAAGGATGCAAACATATGCAGTTTATAAAAATATGTATTACTTACATATATAATAATACAAGACTGCAGAGGTTCGCCTAAAAGCTTGGGTTTCGGGTTGTATTAGGGCCTTGGCCGAGCATGTGGAGGTGATGATGGCCGAAGAAGGAAGGGTGGCATCTTGCCGAGGCAGGTGGTTGCAAGGAGGCGGACGAGGTTGCTAATGGCATGGCGGAGCGCTGAGTAAGGGGTGGATCTGGAGGAAGCTAGGAGGTGGTTGTCGGTGCGATGGGTTACATGGAAGGAGAGGAGGGAAGTGGAGGCCGTGGGGACATGCTGGCGAGCTGAGTTGACGCGGTGAGCAGATATGTGTGGGAGGTGGCGAACAAGCTTCGGCTAGCCGGTGGCGGACGGCGAAGCCCGGTCGGTGGTAGGCGGCTGCGCATGGGCGTGGGTATGCGGTTTGGCCTTGAAGAGGCGTTGCAACAATATTTGTAAAGGAAGAAAATTTTTGCAGAGGAGAGAAAGAGAGGGTGAGATTTGAAAGTAGGAACATCAGTGGGAAGATCTCAAATTTGTAAGATACAAATGAAACTGTAGACGTTACTTCGTTTCTCTGAATGGAATAACGTAAGTGAAGGCGAAGAAAAAGGGACAAATTAAAGGAAAGTTATTTAACCGGTAGCAATAAACAAAAATAGAACAGAATATAAAGTGAACGTTGGAACAGTGTGAATAGTGATTGACAGATTCAATCAATAAATAATAAAATAAAAGTATGGTGACGGTACCCTCAAATTTGGCGACATAAATAAAACAATAAATCGTTGTTTGGATGACACGTCTAAAGTTTGAAATTCAAAAGAGAACAAAAGGTCAAGGATCTGGTACCAATGCGGTTACCGATTTCGTGGAATTCGTTATTTACCGGACTTCAAAACACAGAATTGAATACACCGTAGAGATCAGTATGACGAGACGATCAAAACGGTACATAGATATTGGCTGTACGATCATCCGATCAAAAGTCGATAATCGGTACCAGAAAATGCTGTTATTTTGTCAGAATTAAGATAAACGGAGCAACAGGTGTTCAAATTTCGAAAAACGGAGATGCCATCTCACTCAGGAGAGGATTTAGACTTTTTATATGTAAAAATATTCAGGTTTGGAAAATATTTTATTATCAGCAAATATTAGCTAGCTTGAATTAAATAGAATTTCACAATGAAATAAACTTTGATAAAATAAATTGAAAATTTAAAATCTGCTATGTTTAATTTGACGTAATCCAAATATCAAATTTTTATTTCAAAATATTATTATTTAAATTTCTCAAAATTTCAATTAAATACTTTATAAAACCAATTAAAATTTATTAAAATTTTATGGGTCGTTACACTCTCCCTCACTCAAAACTTTTCGTCCCCGAAAAGGTAGGAGGTAGGAGAATAGAACAACCAGAAATAAAATAGATTGAAAGACAAGATAAACAATTAATTTAAAACTATATAAATTTTATTTGAAATATTTATTTGATAACTTCATTTGAAATTTAATTTTCTTTAATACTTTAATACTTTTCAAACTCCTTTGAAAACAATCATTTACATTATTACTTATATTTACAAAGAAGCTATTGAAATATTAAATCCAAAATTCATAAATTTTTATTTTGTTTCAAGATACCTTCCAAATATTATTATCAAATCACAAATCATTTTTTTTTAAAATATGTTTTATTTTAGATAAATAACTTCTAAAATATTTATAACACTAAAATTTCTATTAAACCATGTAGTATATAATTAAACAATATTTTAAAGGATATATCCAACAAGGATGGAAGGTAGATTTGAAAAACAGAATCAAGGTGAATAACTAAACTAGGCAGATAAGGTAGATGCAAGAAATAGTATCGGGCGCGAATAATTAATCTAGAACCATAAGAATTTAAATTTCAAATATTAATTCAACATTTCTTTGTTGGGAAAAATACTTTTATAAAAAATACCTTTATAGTAATACTTTTAAAATAAAATACTATTATATCGAAATAAATTTTCTTTTCGAAAATACTTTTATAACTCGATTTTTCAACAAGTTTATCCTCGTTCTTGCAGACTCTGGCCATGCGTTGATCAGGCGCAAAGCTAGAATTCTTCAAGTACTTAGTAGACTTGTTTCAACACCCAATGAAAATACTTGAAAAACCTTTAAAACAGATATGGACAGTACAATCCAAACAAAACAACCAAACGAAAACCTTTGTCCGACCATGGTTCGCAGATACACAATGGTTATGCCTGGATCCCCCAGGAAACAATCCATATCTGTAAGCTTTCTCAGCCCTACGAGTTACGCCATGATGACTAGTAGAGTGCAGGATACACAATGGTTAAGCCTGGGTCCCCTAGGAAACAATCTGTACCCCTAGGCTGTCTCAGCCAGGCAGTTTCTCTACTATTTTTGACCTACACAGATTGTAGGATACACAATGGTTACGCCTGGATCCCCCAGGAAACAATCCGTACCCCTAGGCCAGACTCAGCCTGGCAATTGCGCTATGCAGTCGCGAGAGAGAAAAAAAACCCATGGGTTACGCCACGGTGGGAACACTCGAGTATTACATCCGGAAAACCAAAAATCAGAGAGAATAATATCGATAGAATGAATCCACGATGTGGCCACAAAGCGGATATCAAGCAGAAGGCACTTTCCATATCTTTACTTCGAAAATATATATCGTGTAGTACCTTTTCAAATCACTTTCAAATATCGTACTTATATAAAGTCCATATATATAGGATTCCATTTTTCCCAAATCAAATACTTTCCAAAATCAATAGTAGATCAAATCATACTTATATAGACTTCGATTATATAAAATATCTTTCCAAATTGAGTACCTTTCAAATTAATAGATTTCAAATCAACTTCATATTTATACAATCCATTTTATGTAAGTTCAACCACTCCCAAATCAAGTGCTTAATAATATAAGGTTCTCAAATTTCAAATCATTTCAATATCAATTCTGTTTCAAAATCATATATGATTTCACCAAATTTTCTTCCGAATAAAATATCTAAATTTCAAAATTCCCAAAATAATAGGTTTAGAAAATTATCCTATTTTCCAAATTAAAATAGCTCAAGTCAAACAAATTCATTTCCAAAAATCACCATATAAGTACTGGTTTTTAATTCCAATTTAATTTCAAAACCAAATATTTTCCCAAAATCAATTATACTCAAAATGGTTTTCAAATTTATAATTATCCCTTTTTTTAAATACTTTTAAACTATCTATTTCTATGTGAAATATCCAATTACCTTTCTGAAAACCATTATTCAACTATTTTTTTCTTCAAAACATTTCAAAACTAAATTTGTATTCTTTATCAAACATTTTATACTCTTCGAAATTTCTTAGCTTTGAAAATTTAATCTCGATTTGGAAGTGTTCGAACATTCAAAATAGTTAGGGAAATCAAATTTTCAATTCAAGAGTTGAAAATCAACAATAAATCAATAAATCAATTATTAAATCCGAAACTCGAGGACTGAACATCGGTCTCATTTTAAATTGTTTCAAATATATACTTATATCTTTCTAAAATATCAAATTATACTTCGGAATTTGAAATCAAAAACGGTTTCACAAAATGACTTGCATAGCGAAGCTATTAAAGTGGCCTCACCCCCACTCTGAAACTCGAAAATCAATGTCGATGATGCATGCACTCATCACCGAAATTATTTTCCAGCGACATAAGTGAGTTCTGGACTTCTATTTTCTTCAAAAACTTTTTTGAAATTTCTTCAAAATTATTGAAACTCATTTGAAACATTTCTTATTCGAAAAAATATTTTTAAATCGTATTATATTTATATATTTTCCAAAATCTTAAAACCAATTTCAAAATACCGGAATTCAATTCTCGAATTTCAAATTTAACTTTACAGTTGTAAATCATTTTTATATAAATCAATTTCTTATAATTTTTCAAAATTTCAAATCCTTTCAAAACCTTTTTATATAGAATAACATTTCTTATTTGCTTTATATATATAGGTATATAATCCTTATCGAAAACATTTTCACTTTTATATATATAAAAAAAAATCATAGTTATCAAAATAAAATTTCGGTATAAACAATTTCAAAAATACAAACAAAACCCGATTTTCAAAGGATGATTCAAGAATGGATTTCAAAACAAAGATAGCGATTTAATTTAGAGTAACTCCAATCAATAGAATCCTGATTCGAAGATAGACTCGATCGAAGATGAGATAATTAAATTACAAAATAGAAGATGGATATACTTCTATAAATCGCGGGCGACCTTTACCGGTCAACCGTGATTCCAAAATTAGATCGGTGTAGAATTCTGAGGCAATTCGACATTTGATCGCCAGAGATATAGAATTCGGCATAACAAGATATAGCAGCATCGTAAAGCGAGGATACAGAAATCTTCGGTGAGTCAATGCCAATTGAAAAGGAGTTTTCACCCCCTTTACAAATCATTCGGTGGAGTTATGGGATACTCCGGAATCAAACGAATATAAATAGGGAGAGACAGAATGAATTTTGGAACCGAGGGACATTCCAAAATTCAAAGGAAATCAAGTCAAAAGGAAGATATTCAACTCGAGCGAAAGTGATTCTGTAAATAAATTTACCATATATGCTAAGTTTTTCCTAGAGCCAAAGCTCTGATACCAACTGTAATGACCCGCTATTTTGGACGACTCAAATCGACAATAAAACCATACATATCCGACTTGAATAATTAAAAATACCGAATTGTTAATTAAAATTTGGCAAAATTTAAAATATACAGTAAATAAATCAATCACAGATCACAGAGTAGTATAATGCAGCGAAATAGATAAATAATAGTAGTTCATGAAGCTGCTATATACATCAGAATTAGAAAAATACAGCCGAATAGTTCAAATGCAGTGAAGTCTCCAATGCAACAGATGACTTCTTTGAACCAATCAACTACAAAGGCTGAAATCTGAATCGATAGTTGGATTTTCAAATGAAGCTTCGAACTCCAAAGGTGAGTCTCAAATGCTGTATCACTCAGTCTGACCCGAGCGTAAGGCAAAACATAAAACACTTGAGTCAGGATTAACATTCTTATATCAATAAATCCAACTCAAGTGAAATATCGACTGAAATACAAATAACTTAAAGGATGTTTGGGATAACCATCCTCTAAGGGTCCATGGAACTTTCTACAAGGTAGAAATATACACTATAACAACATGGTCATTTCAGCTTAATTTATACTTCAAAACCAAATCTCATTTTCACTTCAAATATCTCTATATTTCCCGAAATAGTATTTATATATATTAAATAATTTATACAGTATTTTCAATTTCCTCAACTTAACAAATCGTTCCAACATCAACCCGACTTTCCCATTCAAATTAAATTCAATCTCAATTTATCAATTTAAATTCAACTCAATTTCTAAAATAACCACTTAAATTTTATCGATCTCAAATTCGGATTTATAATCACAAATACCCCTTTATATTTCCATATATTTTAAAACTTTAAGTATTCAACGTTTCATCTAAATTTTCATTCAATTTAGTTTTCAAAATAATACATTCAAATTTAGTTCAACCTAAATTTTCATTTCAATTCAATTTAGTTGCTAAATAACAAATTCAACTACGTTGATTTCAAATACAGATCCGAATCTCAACATAAACCATTTAAATTCTAATATAGTTCAAGGCTTTAGTATTTAAATGTTCTATATAACAGTTTCATATAGATCTCGATTCAACCTCATTATTATTTAGTCTTGAAATACTCCCTTATTAGATTCAATATCATTTAAGTAACCTTAAATTACATTTTACTCAATATTTTCTTTAATTTATTTAAACGTGAAATATTCATTAAATCACTTAAATCAAAAATCCTGTTATAAAATCATACCCTTTAAATTTCCCATTCAAAAATTTCAAATTGATTTAATTAAATAAATCCTTATTTAAATACCATTTTTATAAACCCAAATTTATCTCCCAATCTTAATTATTCAATTTATTACAAGAGAATCCATTTGAAATATAGATTACATAAATACTTAACCATATTATATGTATTAAATCAATCTAATTTAAATCAAATATTACTACTAAATCTATATATACAATTTTCATTTATATAATATCTTAAGAATCAAATTTATTAAACCATATATTTCTTTCCAAAATTATAGAAATTATTTTCAAAATATTTATATGGACCAACGGTGTCTGTATATATTTCCATATAGTCAAGTGCTATGGATATTTATCATTTCAATCCGTATACTAAATATATACGGGTGGATATCATTTCAACCCGTAATCCCAAATTCAATTAAATGAAAATCGCTTGGGATTATCATTTCAACCCTTAACGATTTTCTCCTATTCTAAAGTCTGTTTGGGTATGTATCATTTCAACCCATAGTGATTTCTAAACTACAGGGAACTTGCAGAGTGATAACAGAAAATACAATAAAATAACAGGCATGTATCATCAATAACAATATAATATAAACAACAGGATATGGTGTCATATCCCGTAGGTGAACAGTTACAGATAATAACATATATAACAAATTTAAATAACTACAACAGCATATTTCAATTGTCGTTTCAATTGAAATCAAATTTTATGAATAAAAAATGTTAATCGTGAGTGATTGCTCACCTTTCGAGGCTAGAGGAGATTTGACAAATCAAACGAGGTACGAATTTCAAAGCAACTCTAGATGGACACGATTCGATGAAGAAATCAGGAACGGCGGACGAAGATGATAATGGAAATAGATAATGAATCAGAACTAGATTGATGTTGATAGAGGGTATAAATGAACTTATAAAACTATATTTAACTATATTCATATTCAAATATATATTAAATTTAATATATATGTTTGTTTATACATTTCAAATCATTGCTTTAAATTAAAACATATATATATATATATATATATGTAAATCAAACATATACCACATATGGTTTGAAACAAATACATATATATGTACTTATTAAGAATACATAATGCTTCCATACATGTTATATCTTTAACGATAATATTTTAAAATAAATTTACATACACTTGCTTTACTTTAACCCATATAAACGAACATTAAAACTTCTATATATATAAACTAGTAATATAATATATTGATACAAAACCACACTCCTACATATATACAGACTAATATATAAGCCCACAACAGATTTTATAACTCAAGTGTATATATATATTTATGTATGTATTCTCATTTATAAACTACTTATAACTTTGAATATAGCTAACCAATACATAAATATTTTAACATATATGAGACATAAAATATACACATGAACTTCTTACTGACCCTATCAAATTTATAGAACATATATGCATTTCGATAAAAGCCTGCACAGGCAAACTGCAGGATACGTATGTACTTTAAACAAGAAATATAAAATATCAATAGAAGATCGAAATTTAGAATGTCTATAAATTAGATAAAATTAAAATATATATACATTATACTGTACATAACCATATACTGCAATATATATTCGGCTGGCATAATACTTACAATATAACTACACATGTATGACTAAACATATTTTAAAACAGGCACGGTCATTTATATATATAAAATAGTATGCACAAAATATGTTTGGATTTATATTTCATGAGACTAGTTTATAAAAGTACTAATATGTATATGTGTAAAATAATCAGATCAAAAATGTATAAACACGTTTATATAAAACAAATAGTTTATATAATATATACCTGCATACTTACAAGAACAACACATTATAAACCAAATAACAAATATTCTTTATAAACTTCCAAAATCTAATGAACTTATTGTGTAAACCAAAACAAAACAAAATATGTGTACTTAAAACCCAAAGCAGTATCCTATATCTAAAAAAATACGTATATTATATACTTAGTAACATTTTCAAGACACTTTATATAAAATTTTGAAAATTATAAACCGAACTCGAGTACAAAACAGGGAAGAAGAAATATATAACTAATATTTTATATAAAATAAGTATACAACTATATAAGCTACTTGAAAGATATAGAATAGTAGAAAAAAGAGTAGTTCTGTACGGCACACAAGCAACAAGGAAGGCTAAAGCAACAGTGTGATATCCCGGAATTTTAGATAATATCAATTTAATAATCTTTATATAAAATTAAATTGATATTGACAATACTGATTAATAAAATAAGTTTTGGTTTAATAATCATATTTAAATAAATATTTAATTTGTTATTTTATCTTTTTAAATGCTAAAATAAATGTTTAAATTGTAATCTATTACTTATATAGGAAAGGAGAAACCACACTTTTGCAAGTAACAACGTTTTGACATCTGGCGCTCAATTTCCATTTCCAAATGTCACTCGCCTGATTGCTCCTTTACATCGCAACAATTCGTCAACCAGTTGTCTTCCTTCTTTTATGGATACTATAATCCCAGCGGTTAAAAAACCGTCCACCTTCCTCCTTCGGTAATAATTCTGTCTGATAATTTAATTAGAGATTTAGCGTTTATCTCTCCAATTCTTCTTCTCCATTTTATTCTCCTCTTCTTTATTCCTGTAAGTATCTTCATTCTCCAATTTCCTCTCTTGCCACTGGTCCATTCTTTTTCTTTCTTCCTTTTTTCCTTCAATTAAAGCTTAAATCTTCCATCAGTAACCCAAAAGTAAACCGTTTTCCGTCCGATGAGGAGAGAACGAACAAGCGATTTACGCTTCATCTTCGCTTCTCTCTATTAAAGTCCATAAATGTTTCTGATGATACCAAATTAGAAGCAGATACAACCCAACCCGTACCGACATTCAGCAAGGAGATGCGTCATTGTCAATTTTGCCTCCGTCTTTGCACTCGATTTCGCTTTGGACGTCTGGCAAGATCTGGAATTCATGTGTGCTAATGGCAATTTCGAGGTTCCGATCTACAAAATCATATGCCGATAACCAAAAACACGATTTGGGTATGATCTACTTTCGACTTCCATATTCAAACAGAAGAAAAATGTTATTTATTATATGTGCTTGGATTGATGTGCTTTACTTTTACTCTTATCGCTGACTATTTATCATTATCATTGGACATTTCATTCAATTTTAAGAATCAAGTAACACATAGTGCTTATAATATGATAATGCCATCACCAAAATATGCATGGAGATAAAAAAAATTACCTCACTTAAAACTTAAGTGTGATTTACATGTTGGAATTTTACATGCTATGAATTCAATCTTAGGTGAAAAACAAATGAATATTGTATAGGAAAGGAAAAGGTTAAGTAAATAAATCTAATTTGAATACACACATATTAAATTTTAATGAATAATCAATGCTAAGGTTATTTTTGACATTTAAGAAAAGCTTAACCAAGCTAAAGTATTTTCATTATATAGTTGAAGAATATTTTGGCACATTACATCCTTAAGGACACTTTATATTTTTATGCATGTGTGTATATATACATATAAATACACACACATGTATATGTAAGCATGCATGCATATGTATATATACACGTGTATATATGTATAAAGATACTTAAAGTTAAAATGTTTAGTACTTTATGAATAATTCATGTCAAATACTCATTTACTTTAGTGTCTAGCTGTAGTCATTCAAGCATCAATATTAATACTTTGTTGCAATTTTAACAGCTGTTATTCTCTATAACCTGTACTACATAAAAATTTAATGATCTTCGAAGAAAGATTCACATTTAATCCTAAAATAGTCAGATAGTTTCTAAAAATATGTGTTTGGTTATTGCATTTTCTAATAGCTTTAGATTAGTATGCATAACTAATTCATAACCAATAAATCAGCAATGAATGGTGGGTTCATTCGATGTAAAGCTCATGTTTGACTGGATGGTCACTAACAAGGCCTTTTCTAGCATAGTTTGATATATAGATGTGTGATTTTGTTATTGGCAGAGAGGCCTTTTTAAGGATATATATGCAAATTCAAATTAAGAAGATATTGGAGGTAGCATCAATATTGTGTGTTGAAAGGAATTTGTGCATTAAGGGTGATGTAGCTGTAACTCTGCATAGGATAGAAATTATGGTAGGGAAATTTGTGATAATGAATTATGGTTGGGTAAATAAATATTTTGTTGTAGATGTAAAATTGTTAAATTTGTTTCATGCTCTTCTACTAGAAGTTGTAGGTCAGATGCATGAAAAGAAGTTGATTTCCATGTCTGTTTTAGTGTAATTTTTTTAGATTTGAAGAAAATATACTACTTAATTAATAGTTTTGTATCATTTATAAATGCTTAGCATATGTGAATACTATCATATTAATCATAGTCGAATCCAACATTGATGGAAACGGAAAAATGAGAGTGATATTACTCCTCTAATTCGTTTAGTTAACTTGGTCTTTATGGTTTTAAATTTCCTTAGATTTTTTCTTCCTTCTTTCCTTTTTCTTCCCTACGTCGTCGCCATTTATGAGCTTTAGAGTGAGCAAAAAATGAAATAAATGAAAATGAAGTTAAAGAAAGTATACTACTTAATTAAGAAAAAAATAAAGCATATTGAATCTTGCATAAAAAGTGGTTTGCGAGGAATATACTAATCATTAAATAATCTTCTTAACTTTTTTTTTTTGATGAAGGGGTGGTCCTCATATATGGAGAGCACTCATACTTTGCTGAACAGAAATAAATTCCATACAAAGATTTGTTGGTAATTTGCTACTACAAATATTCAGGATCATCACAATGATAATCAACGAAATGAGAGAGGTAAAAGTGAACAAATCACAATGTTTACAATTAATTGTATTGACAGAAGCAGCTACATGATGAAACAGTTTATATGTATTAACGACAATAAGGTGACTAGCGTGCGATCATGGGTTGAAGCGATAGAACAATCTTAAGATCCACTAATGCTGCATGGTAGTAGATGAGTATTTGCAGATGTGTGGAGAATGGAGATGCCAAGGTGCTATAGGCAGTAAATGAGAAGTTGCATGGTAATAAGTAAACTGAACAAATTGTTGCTCCCAAGGTGCTGCTGTAGAGTGAATTGTGATGCAACAACAAGAGCATGAATTGTGGTGCCAAGGTGTTGATGTTATTGAGAATTACTGCCTGGAGCTGCTGTTAGCCTTGGATCAATCCCACAAAAGCACTTATGTGAGCAATTTGGAGAATGCAAGGGACTAAAACAAGGTCGAAAGACTGGCCTGAATGTGCAAGATGTTGAATGACTGGCCATGCGAACAAAAGAGAGAATATGATGCACTATTATTGTTGCGGCAAGGCTATTGCATGAATGGCCTGAAATGGGTCAACTAACGGGCTGAAATGAGTACTCAATGATGCCGCCAAATGCTGGGCATCTCAATCCGGAGGTGCAAGTTAATGCTACAAGATGGAGGAAGATCGGCTTGTGATTTTAGGAACGCTAACGTGCCTGCTTCAATAGCTTGTGATATCTGAAGTTCTGGCTTGCCTGCATTAAAAGAACCTCTATATATGAAAAGTTAAACTCAATTTATTCTTTTTGAGGTTGATCACACACATATGGCTGAGAATAAAATCTCTGTAGTGTAAGTATACGCAAATTTTGGGTACTGTTTCTAATAATTGTTTGCCGGGTCTATTGTATTTAATTAGCATTTAAGTTTTTTGTACATTAGTGTAGCCATGTTATCCTTTTAACTAATGTCCTGACGTAGATTTATTAATTCTGTACAAATCCATTGTTAACTATTAGTAAGTTAGCTTAGATGGAAAAGATTGAATAACCCGGCTATTTCATAGAGCATGTTGTAAACCCATATTTTTTTAGCCATCTTATTATACCTTTTTAGATCATTTATTAATTATGTATTTTCTAATTAGCTAACTGAACGCGAATAAAAAATGGAACGTTCGACCCTTAGCATAACTCCCGCGCAAGAAATGTTCAAGTAACAATTTAGAAATATAAAAGTGGTACTCCATACACGTATAAAATCAAAGAGAGAAAGAATTGCAATCAAAGATTATACAACATCACATAATATGCATCACACATTTGTAGACCTTAGCTACACGATTGTACCTTGATTGGATACCACATATTATTTAGTCCTTTTCAGTTCACTAATAGGTATTGTGTTGCATTTGTGTTGCATTAACTACATTTTTATTTTCCTTTCATAATTTTCATTTGTGCTATAACACTAATACAATTTTTTTTGCTCAATATTCTAATTATATATAACTACTAAAACGCATTTTCTCCCAATGATATTATTTCATGAATAATAATTGAATTTACTATAATAGTACCCTAATACAAGTTACTCTTACTTTTTATGATTTAACAAATAGAAAGTAAATTTTCATGTACTTTCTTATCAATGTATTTCAAGTATTACTACACAGAAGATAAACTATACTAGCATGAAACACAGGTAACATATCTTGATAGTCAACAAGACATACACATGACTATAACTGAAAGGCTATTATCTAAAAAGTTCAAAAAGTTCTTAAAAAAATCTTATTGGCATATAGGAAATAGTACATACGTCACAAAGATTCATGGTCTTGCATTAGTAATCATGCATTCCCATTTTGTTGTACCAATAACATTTCCTTAACAAATTTTATATAGAATAAAAATTTGTATTGTATAACATTATAAAGCGTAATAAACATTAGTTGATCTTACAGTATTTAATCATTATAATGTTATTACAACAGTATTCAAAACTATCTTTTTAATGGTTTGGCAATAAAAAATGAATCACGCAACTTAACAAAAGTAAATTAAACATCACTGATGCTAATAAGAAATCATGCAAACTGATTGTTTTTTATCATTAAAACGATTTTTAACTTCAACATTCCCTTTTTTTAAGCAAGGTTGTACTATAATAACATATATAAAAAGCTCATGTAAGATATAAGTTTCCCAAACATATACAGTTCGTAGTGTAGGCCCAAAAATCCCAGATAATCAGCCTATTATCTTAGAAAAAAATCCACCTTCTACGAGTACTATTTCCTCACTTGATGTAATTGATTTGAGTGGCCAACCAAAAAGCAAAATAATGAGTAGGTTTTTTAGGAATAAAATTTTCTTGATAATTTCAAAACCGAGTACCGAGTCAAATTACATGATATCATCTGGACCTATCCAAAGAAACATATGTTATGCATCTTGAAATTCTTATACTAAATAAGACACGTTGAACACCCTCAATATCCAATATCTTTAAATAAAACATCGCATTTGTATGCACGTTGAATATCTTTGTGCGTAGTGTATCTGATACAAAATAACCTTGCAACATGTATTGGAGTAATTTCTTATTTCAAAATCTGTGAGGATATGAAGTTGTTTTGTAAGTTTTTGTTTTAGCAATTGTGCTATATTAAATTACATATATAAAACGATTTTTTTTTGCTTACTAACTTTGTTCTGCTACCCTTTTTGTTCGGTTTAGGATAAATATATGTGAAATCAAAGGAATTAAACACCAGTTATATGATGGAAATTATTATGTACTCCACTGAAATTTTGTTGCTGACATGGATAATCAAGCTTTGTTACAAAATGCTTACATTGCCCTTGGCAGTTATAATATAGGTTAATGTTGGAAATATTTAACCATCGTTTGTTATTTCATTGTTATCATATGCATATTGAGCATTAGTCTTTTGAGCGAACTGTCATTTTAGTTTCTGCTGATCAGAATTTTCCTCACGTCAAAAACTACTCCTCTTCTAAAGACAGATCAAAGTCAGTTCCTAATTTTGCTTATTAATACTCATGTCAAATACTACCTATCTTGATTTAAATGGATGATACGTAATAATATATTCTTATTAAATTTTAGTATAGTTTACTTGCATATGAGTTTGACTCATTCTGATCAGCTTATTATGTAATGTGTTTTGTAACTTTTTTCCTTTTTGGTCAAATTTTACAGATCTGGAATTCGTGTGTGCTAATGGCAATTTCGAGGTTTCGATCTACAAAATCATATGCTGATAACCAAAATCACGATTTGGGTATGATCTACTTTCGACTTTTGGATTTGGTTCAGTATATATTGAAATTTTACCATCTCAAATTTGTGATACTAAATTTGTGCATTCAGCGGAAGTGGAAGTCCAAATAAATTAATTTATGTACAGATCACGCCGAATCCTGAAGCCGTGACAGGCTTTAATAGAGTTGATTGCTATTTTATCCTCTACCATAGGGATAACTGTGATAACAAACAACAATCAATAGTCCTGGTTTTATCAAATGTATGAGTTGTGCATTGGAAAATTCATGCAAGTGCTCTTAAATTTTGTAAGATAAATGATATTTGATACTGGGACGACGATGGTCTAACTACCTATAGGTCATGTGTTGTAGTATCTGTAAAAGGTGAAAAAAACCCCAAAACCACCTAATGTTTTATGTTTATCGACACTCAAGATATACATAATAACTTTAAAACTATCTTTTTAATGGTTAGGCAATAAAAAATGAATCAAACAACTTAACAAAAGTAAATTAAACATCACTGATGCTAATAAGAAATCATGCAAACTGATTTTTTTTATCATTAAAACGATTTTTTACTTCAAATTTCCATTTTTTTAAGCAAGGCTGTACCATAATAACATATATAAAAAGCTCATGTAAGATATAAGTTTCCCAAACATATACAGTTCGTAGTGTAGGCCCAAAAATCCCATATAATCAGCCTATTATCTTAGAAAAAATCCACCTTCTACAAGTACTATTTCCTCACTCGATGTAATTGATTTGAGTGGCCAACCAAACAGCAAAATAATGAGTAGGTTTTTTAGGAATAAAATTTTCTTGATAATTACATGATATCATCTGGACCTCTCCAAAGAAACATATGTTATGCATCTTGAAATTCTTATACCAAATAAGACACGTTGAACACCCTCAATATCCAATATCTTTAAATAAAACATCGCATTTGTATGCATGTCGAATATCTGTGTGCATAGTGTATCTGATACAAAATAACCTTACAACATGTATTGGAGTAAATTCTTATTTCAAAATCTGTGGGGATCTGAAGTTGTTTTGTAAGTTTTTATTTTAGCAATTGTGCTATATTAAATTACATATATAAAACGATTTTTTTTGCTTACTAACTTTGTTCTGCTATCCTTTTTGTTCGGTTTAGGATAAATATATGTGAAATCAAAGGAACTAAACACCAGTTATATGATGGAAATTATTATGTACTCCACTGAAATTTTGTTGCAGACATGGATAATCAAGCTTTGTTACAAAATGGTTACATTGCCCTTGGCAATTGAAATATAGGTTAGTGTTGGAAATATTTAACCATCGTTTGTTATTTCATTGTTATCATATGCATATTGAGCATTTGTCTTTTGAGCGAACTGTCATTTTAGTTTCTGCTGATCAGAATTTTCCTCCCGTCAAAAACTACGCCCCTTTTAAAGACAGATCAAAGTCAGTTCCTAATTTTGCTTATTAATACTCATGTCAAATACTACCTATCTTGATTTAAATGGATGATACATAATAATATATTCTTATTAAATTTTAGTATAGTTTACTTGCATATGAGTTTCACTCCTTCTGATCAGCTTATTATGTAATGTGTTTTGTAACTTTTTTTCCCTTTTTGTTCAAATTTTACAGATCTGGAATTCGTGTGTGCTAATGGCAATTTCGAGGTTCTGATCTACAAAATCATATGCCGATAACCAAAAACTCGATTTGGGTATGATCTACTTTCGACTTTTGGATTTGGTTCAGTATATATTGAAATTTTACCATCTCAAATTTGTGATACTAAATTTGTGCATTCAGCGGAAGTGGAAGTCCAGATAAATTAATTTATGTACAGATCACGCCAAATCCTGAAGCCGTAACAGGCTTTAATAGAGTTGATTGCTATTTTTTCCTCTACCACAGGGATAACTGTGATAATAAACAACAATCAATTGTCCTGGTTATACCAAACGTTTGAGTTGTGCATTGGAAAATTCATGCAAGTGCTCTTAAATTTTGTAAGATAAATGATATTTGATACTGGGACGACGATGGTCTAACTAACTATAGGCCATGTGTTGTACTATCTGTAAAAGGTGAAAAAAAAAACCCAAAACCACCTAATATTTTATGTTTATCGACACTCAAGATATATATATATATAATAACCTTTAAAACTATCTTTTTAATGGTTAGGCAATAAAAAATGAATCAAACAACTTAACAAAAAGTAAATTAAACATCACTGATGCTAATAAGAAATCTTGCAGACTGATTGTTTTTTATCATTAAAACTACTTTTTACTTCAACATTCCATTTTTTTAAGCAAGGCTGTACTATAATAACATATATACAAAGCTCATGTAAGATATAAGTTTCCCAAACATATACAGTTCGTGGTGTAGGCCCAAAAATCCCATATAATTATCCTATTATCTTAGAAAAAAATCCACCTTCTACAAGTACTATTTCCTCACTTGATGTAATAGATTTGAGTGGCCAACCAAACAGCAAAATAATGAGTAGGTTTTTTAGGAATAAAATTTTCTTGATAATTTCAAAACCGAGTACTGAGTTAAATTACATGATATTATCTGGACCTATCCAAAGAAACATATGTTATGCATCTTGAAGTTCTTATACTAAATAAGGCACGTTGAACACCCTCAATATCCAATATCTTTAAATAAAACATCGCATTTGTATACATGTCGAATATCTGTGTGCGAAGTGTATCTGATACAAAATAACCTTGCAACATGTATTGGAGTAATTTCTTATTTCTAAATCTGTGAGGATTTGAAGTTGTTTTGTAAGTTTTTGTTTTACCAATTGTGCTATATTAAATTACATATATAAAACGATTTTTTTTTGCTTACTAACTTTGTTGTGCTATCCTTTTTGTTCGGTTTAGGATAAATATATGTGAAATCAAAAGAATTAAGCACCAATTATATGATGGAAATTATTATGTACTCCATTGAAATTTTGTTGCAGACATGGATAATCAAGCTTTGTTACAAAATGCTTACATTGCCCTTGGCAATTAAAATATAGGTTAGTGTTGGATATATTTAACCATCGTTTGTTATTTCTTTGTTATCATATGCATATTGAGCATTTGTCTTTTGAGCGAACTGTCATTTTAGTTTCTGCTGATCAGTATTTTCGTCACGTCAAAAACTACTCCCCTTCTAAAGACAGATCAAAGTTAGTTCCTTGCTTATTAATACTCATGTCCAATACTACCTATCATGATTTAAATGGATGATAAGTAATAATATATTCTCATTAAATTTTAGTATAGTTTACTTGCATGTGAGTTTCACTCCTTCTGATCAGCTTATTATGTAATTTGTTTTGTAACTTTTTTTTTCCTTTTTGTTCAAATTTTATCATTTATTGCTACGTTTTCATGGTATAGTTGAATGGATTTAGTTTCAATTTTGTAAGGCTATGTAATAAAGGAGTGGATTATAGCTTTCACTAATATATCCATGCAAAAAATCAATACAATTAATATTCGTTGCTTCATGATGTATGCACTAAGTACTTTTTTCTATTAGAACTAATGTACACCCACTACTTGCGAAACTAGCAGTTAATTTATGGAGAATGATGGAAATATATTGACGCAAGAAGTGTTTACTGTCATATTTTGAGTTTCATTCTAATATGGAAATATCTCACATTTATCATTTCTGATGTTTTCATTTAAATGTATGCAAGAACTGCATATTTTCAATAATGCGGACCAAAATCTCAGTATTTTCGTTATCCAGGTTTTGATTTTTTGCATAGGAAAGTTTCAATCATGTCGACAATCAAATAATTGGAACAAGGTACTTTAAATAAATCGTGGTGCTGTGTAGGTGTACCAGTTAGAGCACAGTCTTATATGTGTGCGTATCTGTGTATGTATGTGTATATAATGCATTACTCATTAGGAATGTATTACATAAAGAAATGTTAATACTATGCCCACTCACCCATCCATTACATAAGGTGGATTCTACTTCCACCACTATTTTTTTTATTTAACTCACCCAACACATCATGTACACTGAGTAAAAGAGTTTGTTCACATTACAGATCCACATATATTGCTTTAAATATAACATGCATCAGGTGAATTTACATGACAGATTAATGGATTTTATAGGGATACCACTGACACTATCATTAGGAAGTAGGAAATACAAAAATAAGATATGTGTACATATTATATGCAATAAATTGATTGGTACGTATTTATTTTCGTTGAAACAGTTATTCATTTTTTTTTAGGAACTTTGATGCTCATGTATGGATTATATCCATATATATACTACATATTTTTAGCAGGTACCCAATAATCCTATCGGCCTGCTACTAACAAATCAAACTTAGAATTATGTTAAGAAACTTTGAGCTATTATATTTTTCTTTATAATGCTTATACAACAAAAAAGAGTTGATTAATATTTGGGTGTTTATATAGAATGTGTTAAAACATAAATGCTATTATCATCAACACATTAGTTTTAATTTATTCAAAGCAGGGGTCATCTACACAGTTTGTGGATAAAAATTACGTATGATGTTATCAATTATATTTTACTTGCCTTTCTACTTCGTATGACTGTGTGTTTAAAATTAGTTTTCTTATAAGTTCCTATATTACACTGCATATATAGGAATTGGAGATAGGATGGACTTGAGAAATGGCGTTGATGCATCAGGGAGGAAACCCAAGATTCATTCATTGATTATTTTTGTCAAAATTTTGTGCAGTTCTTTCCAGTAATCTGGATTTACATGTAGTAAAAGGAAAAAGGTTAAACTGGTACTAATATACCTTTAATTTTTTTATATAGGGAAAGGGAGTTTACCAATATGCTGACAAATATGGTGCAAATGTTGATGGCTACAGGTGCGACATAAATTAAACAATGCTCGTTCAGATGATACACAAGTTTTGATTGGGTGATATGGAATATAATATAATTTGAGTTATGTCTGTTTTGAAACATGTAGCCCAGTCGATAAACAGAAGAATGGGCAGCTAATGTTGATGTTTACACTGGAGGTAGGAACACAATTGCAGTTCACTTTAAAATTGAAGTTTGATGTATATTTTCTTTTTGTTAACTGCCGACCAAGTTGTAGTTGATAGAAGAAAATTATAGTAGTTGAGTTCTAAAACATAAGGTTTGGTAATGCAGGAAAGACCGACCTTTTGATCTGGGCGGCAACTCTTGCTGGAATTCTGCTCGGTGGTGCTTTATTAGTTTACAGATGTATGGTTGTTCAACCGACAAGGTACTACTTACTACCGACTTACCGTACTGAGTATAAAAGTACCTGTGTGCTGTATTAGGAAATGGCTATAATGACACAATATAATGCATAAATTGGAACACAATAGAAGTTATCTTTAGATTTAGAGGTTGAATTCCGGGAAATATCTAAGATTGACATCTCTTTTGCCATCAATTGTGTGGGACCAAATAAATTTTGCATTTCCTTCAGTACCAACATTTACTATTTGGTTGTAGCTTCACAAATGATCAACTACTGCAGTTTGTTTACAACAAATTATAACGGGCATCATACGTTTGTTTGTTTGTTTATTTATAAGTGATTATAAATATCATAATAAAAGCTTACCCTACAAAACACATAATCCCATATATCTTCGGTAACGTCGCAAAGATTCACAATTTTGAATTGCAGAATTCCCCGTGTGCTCCTATTTTTCTTACTTCCCCGCCGTTATTGCAAGTACATGGCAAAAATTTTATTCATTTTATATTAATATGCAACTCATATCCTGTTGCATTATAAATACTATATTTTACTATCGCAAATATTTTTCATTTTCCTTCAGAAGCTCGGTTTGAATTCAGACTTTCTAACAACAGCCTAATCAACAGAGGGAAAATAACGACTACAGGTAGAATTTCTAATATGCATCAGCCAAATTAGCTCAACAGCCCACAGTGAAGTCAGCAAAAGAGGCAAAATGAGTTGCAACTGCACAAATGAATACTGAGCAAAGCAACATAGAAATTTTTGCTTGCAGTCATATATTTAGAGATGGACAAATGACTACTGATGTTTAAATATATATAAGCAAATGACTCCTGATATTATCACATATTTTTGCGCAAAGGGAATATTGTTCAAATATGTACGTTTTACTTCTGATACTGTAGTGATGCAAGTCTTATTTACAATGTGTCATTGTTTTGAGCTTCATTCTCTTTCAAGAGTAAAGATGCTCATTTTCCTTCAGTTACGATACCTGTATCAGTGTGGGGCTGCAGTCAAAAATCAGTTCATTTTTATACTATTTATTAGCTTTGCCAATTCATTACAATGTAAGAACAAACGTTTAAATTAAACTTTTACTGCCACATGTATTTATTGTTGCATCAAAAATTAGTTTGTTCATTGTGCTATAAAATTAGTGCTCCCAGTTAGACCATACTATGACAGTAAGAGAACACAATGTTTTGAATAAGAGATTTAAACTGTAAACTGTACGTTTTGAACTTTAAATCAAAATGACACATCAATACGAGTTTAGTCCACGAATAACTTTAAACTTTGGAGAACCGATGTAACAACCCGCATATTTATCGAGTTTGTATTTAAATATTTTATTTAAATATTAACTCGTTAATCGGATTTTGGTCCGAAAAGCTACTTTTTGCAAACGGTCAAATTAGGACTCGAGACCACTTCCATTGAGTTCGAAATGTCGTTTACAACTTTTTTAAGTATAAACATCGATAGGTTTGGAGTTAGTGAAATTTCACTAACTTTTCCCGCTTTGGACTTTGGGTTAGTTTAGCCTATTAAGCCCAAGTTCCAACCCTCTTCTCCTCATTCTTCATAAATTTCCTAACTAATCAAGCTTTGGCATTAATGGTGGAGGGAATGGGAAATTAAAATTCCAAAAACTCAAATTCAATTGCAATCCATATTTCTACTCCAAATTCAAGAAGAAGACATTGGATTCAAGCTTCTTGTGCTTAGATAGAAGAAGGATTGATCCTTGCTTGCTTAAAACTTCATTTTCATTGATATTTGGTGCAAAGGTGAGATTTTTATCTCATAATTCTAGCCTATAACTATATTGGACTGTTGGGAATGATTCCCTATCATTTTTGCATGCATGTTAGCATTTGGTTTAGATTGGATTGGCGAAAAACTCCAATTTTTAGCGTTTTGGTGAATTTTCTGCACTTAGGTCGTTCTGGCCATTTTTAGGTCATTCAGAGTTAAGTCGTTCGTCCATGGGTCGTGAGTCGTTCACGAGTTAACTTTAGGTCGTTCTGGAAGAATTGGCACTTCGGAATTAGGTCGCTCACGAGTTAAGCCTTAAGTCGTAGGTCGCTCACGAGTTAGGCCTTAAGCCGTAGGTCGCTCGCGAGTTAAGCTTTAAGTCTTAGGTCGTTTCCGACCTACAATCTCTAGGCAAACGTTAAGTCGCTCGCCCTGGTTTATCTCGTAGGTCGTCTCCGACCTAAGCTCCTGATAAGTCGTTCGAGTTAGGTCGTTGGACCATTTACCTTAGGTCGCTCGTCCACTAAGTCGGCCTGGTTTATCTCGTAGGTCGTCTCCGACCTAAGCTCCAGATAAGTCGTTCGAGTTAGGTCATTGGACCATTTACCTTAGCTCGCTCGACTCTGTTAAGTCGTAGGTCGTTAGACCTTAGGTCGCTCGACTCTGTTACATGCTTTGGTACAAGGAGGTTCAAGAATGGGTCAACAAATGATCAAAGTAATGATCACAAAGATAAATGATCAGGGTTACATGCTTTGGTACAAGGAGGTTACAGGGTTTTGAAAAAAATGCTTGACAGGTTTGTTTTTGAGGAAAATTTACAGGCTTTGCTTTTGATTTTGGAAAATAAATTACAGGTTTGTATTTGAGAAATGAATTACAGGGTTTTGTTTTGATTTTGGAAAGTGTTTACAGTTTTTTTAGTTTTGATCTGTGATTTACTTTACAAGATTTGCTTTGTTTTCTTTGTTTAGAAATGAGATGAGAAAAAGAAAACGAAATGGAAGATGCATGCTTATATAATCTAATTTATGGTTTATTAAAAATCGAGAAAAAGAAAATACAAGGGATGCCACTTGTTACTTACCACACTCAATCACTTAACACATGTTAACACTAAGCTTTCATAATTAACACTTGTCATTATCCCTTTTATAGTATTTTAAAAATGATTTTAAAAGCTTTTATAATAAATTTCCTAAATAATTAATTCATTTCTTAATTAATAAATTGTAACATTCCTGAATTTTGGCTTAAAAAATTGATAATTGACTTAGTCTTTAAATTAAATTTTGGAAAAAAATTGGCAATCAAATTTAATTTTGGATTTAATTGTCAAATTATTTAGAATTTGTTGGCATTTGAAATATAAAAATAAAATTGAATTCATCAAATTTAATAAGGTATATGTTCATTTAGTCATACAAATGAATTATAATTGGGAAATTAGAATTTTGAAATTTAATAAATATATTGACAATGAATATTGTTGATGTGAAAATACTAAAATGGATATACTGAAAAAAACAAATTGGATTTATTTTGGAATAAATACGAAGATTCTAGAATAAATTAAAAATATGTGTTTATAAAATAGTATTTTGGATTAGAATTCAATTATAAACATTTTGAAGATAAATATAGTTGACGTATATAAATATATAAAAGTAATAAGCACAAGATTTGAAATTTTATACTTGTACAAAACATAAATAAACATAGTTAATATATGTAATAAAAAATAATTTGTAAATATAAAACTAACTAGGGATTTAAATATAAATTAGATTGAATATATTTAAATATCAATATATAAATAAATTAAAAAAACATGTTAGTCGAATAAGAATTATTTTCTTAAGGTCGTGTAAATAGTTATAAAAAGAAATATAAATAGGAAATAATATAAAGCTATTTGAATTTAATGGATTTTAAATGCTGCATATATAATGTATGAATGCAAATATAAAATATTTCCTTTTTAAATTTAATAAATGTATTGTAAATGGAATTGATTTAATAAATTAATTTACAAAAGCTTTATAAACAAAGGAGTGTGTATATGTGTGATTTATTTGTTGAGTGTACAAATTGTTTTAATCCATTTCTCTTTAAAATGTTGTAAAGGAAAAATAAATACAAATGTATGTAAATAATTTTTAAATAAATTAATAAAAAGGTTTAAAAGTATAAAGCCTGTTTATGAATTTAAAAAAACAGGGTTTAAAACACAAATATGTAGGAAGGGGTTAAACATAATTTTTATCATGTGTGACAAGTGTTAAGTAAGTAACCATATTGGTTTACAAGTGTAGATCATGCATAAAGAAGATAGACAAGTGTCAAAATGGTTTTATAAAAAAAATAAAAAAACTACATCAGGCCATTCAACATCTAAGATCTGAGAAATCAAGTTTAAAGCAACTCAAACAGTAAGCAAGATTCAAGTCAACAGATTCAAATGCAATTCCAGCTTTTTCAAAACAAGAATCTGTCTTCAACCAAATAATAAAAAAAGAAAAAAAAACTTCGACCTGTAAATAATCTGAAGCAACTTAAAGAACATAGCAAGTTCAAGCTTTTAACCTGGAAATCAAGATTGTTTTGAGTTCAACCTGAAAAGAATTCAAAGCTTCAAACAGCTTCAACCTGTTAGCCTGAGATTTTCAAATCTAAAAGCTAAAGCTTTCAACCTGGAACAGAGAGAAAAAAGAAATCATCTTCAACCTGGAAATTAAAATGCAGATTCAACTTGAAAAAAAAACCTGGTCAAGCTAACATCTTTAAATCAGAGATCAAATCAAAATCTGAAACAAGTTTCAAGCAATTCAAAGCTCAGGTCAGTAAATTTAATAAAACCCATAATTAAAGTTTAAATTTAAAAATCTAAAGCAATTAAAACATAATTCACTCTAGTATTTTTTTTGACCTGAGGGAGTGATGATCAAAACAAAGATGAAAAGGGCAAAGCAGTTTGAAAAGAATTGCATGTTCCAGATTCACAAACAAATCATCTCCAGGAAAAGATCTATGTTTCTTCCCAACCCAATGTGAGCAAACCCCACTTTAATTTGCTTTTATGGTTTAAATGTTTGGATTTACATTTAAAAATGTTTGTTTAGTTGTAACAACCCGCATATTTGTCGAGTTTGTATTTAAATATTTTATTTAAATATTAACTCGTTAATCGGATTTTGGTCCGAAAAGCTACTTTTTGCAAACGGTCAAATTAGGACTCGAGACCACTTCCATTGAGTTCGAAATATCGTTTACAATTTTTTTAAGTATAAACATCGATAGGTTTGGAGTTAGTGAAATTTCACTAACTTTTCCCGCTTTGGACTTTGGGTTAGTTTAGCCTATTAAGCCCAAGTTCCAACCCTCTTCTCCTCACTCTTCATAAATTTCCTAACTAATCAAGCTTTGGCATTAATGGTGGAGGGAATGGGAAATTAAAATCCAAAACTCAAATTCAATTGCAATCCATCTTTCTACTCCAAATTCAAGAAGAAGACATTGGATTCAAGCTTCTTGTGCTTAGATAGAAGAAGGATTTATCCTTGCTTGCTTAAAACTTCATTTTCATTGATATTTGGTGCAAAGGTGAGATTTTTACCTCACAATTCTAGCCTATAACTATATTGGACTGTTGGGAATGATTCCCTATCATTTTTGCATGCATGTTAGCATTTGGTTTGGATTGGATTGGCGAAAAACTCCAATTTTTAGCGTTTTGGTGAATTTTCTGCACTTAGGTCGTTCTGGCCGTTTTTAGGTCGTTCGGAGTTAAGTCGTTCGTCCATAAGTCGTGAGTCGTTCACGAGTTAACCCTAGGTCATTCTGGCCGTTTTTAGGTCGTTCGGAGTTAAGTCGTTCGTCCATAAGTCGTGAGTCGTTCACGAGTTAACCCTAGGTCGTTCTGGCCGTTTTTAGGTCGTTCGGAGTTAAGTCGTTCGTCCATAAGTCGTGAGTCGTTGACGAGTTAACCCTAGGTCGTTCTGGCCGTTTTTAGGTCGTTCGGAGTTAAGTCGTTCGTCCATAAGTCATGAGTCGTTGACGAGTTAACCCTAGGTCGTTCTGGCCATTGTTAGGTCGTATGACCCTTGAGTCGTTAGGTCGTATGACCCTTGAGTCGTTAGGTCGTTAGACCTTGAGTCGTTAGGTCGTATGACCCTTGAGTCGTTAGGTCGTATGACCCTTGAGTCGTTAGGTCGTTAGACCCTTGAGTCGTTAGGTCGTATGACCCTTGAGTCGTTAGGTCGTTAGACCTCATTTTGTCTTCACTTAGGTCGTACCGTTTTGGACGGGGCGCTGCCCCGCACCCCGCCGGGGGCGCTGCCCCCTGGACCCCCGCGACCTGACCGGGCAGGTCGAACCCCGTAAGCGGTGGCGTTGCCCCCGCACCCCCACCTTAGGGGGTTGCCACCCCCCCTGGACCCCCCCTCCGTAGGGGATCTTATCTGAAAAACATTGAGCTGATTTCCTTGGATTTTATTCACATCTCCGTATGCGATTTTTGTGACTGATTGTTTCTACAATTGCTTCTGTGTTTTGTCACTTTATAATATAAAGGTTTCAATACTAGTAGTAAATATCAAAACTCTTTTAACAAACAATTTCAACTCTATTTTTTATAACAAAGCTCTTTTCTTAAACCGTTTTCCAATCTATTAGTATATACAAACCTTTACCTCACTCGGATGAGAAATCTAATTAAATGACTTAGTAAAACAAGTGGTATGAAACGCTTGCGTTCACTTCGTCGGTTAATTCTTGGACTTGTTCGATTGAACCTCTTGTGACAATTTTATTAGTGAAGGTTTACAGTTTGTTCGTAAATATTTAAGTTAAGCAAGTGGTTATGGGACATGAAGCTAAACTTCTATATTTACTAGCTTAGTGTAATTGACACTTCTCGTTGATCATGACGATCATTCTGATGATTTAGACTAGCAACTGTGCGATGTCTCTTGTTGCGAGGTTAGACTAGACACCACTTGTGTGATTCCACTCACACATACCTTTTTGCTTTTTGGTTAGTCTGGACCTTAATCTGTGTGATTCCATTCACACATGTGGGGTAGCTCCCCTTGGTCTTCGGACCGTCATGTGATAGGCCTCTTTCTCTTTTCTATGATTTCTGGACTTCTTGCATTGATTTCTAGAATTTATGTCATTGACTTGTTATGAGTACAAGTTTGGGGTATGATGCCCTTTCCGAATCTTTGAGAAGATTCTTGTGATATTGATTATCTCTTATTGATTGATCTTCTGTTGATCATTATTTACATACTTATAGTGGTATGTCTTTATGGATGTTTATGTTTATGCCATATCTTTTATGTTATATCATGTCATCTGATATTTATAGCTAGACTGACCCGTTTATTACTTTCTTAAATAATACTCGAGTCAGACCGAGATGTTACAGGTGCTTCTGCTTGACTTCTTCCCAGGGATTCATCACTCTGACTTTTGGCTAACTGTTTAGATTAGCAGTTTTTGTTGTATACACTTGAGATATAGACTCATAGTTGTATTCTTTTGTATAGCACGTGTTGCTATTCTTTTGTATTATCGTGGATCTTACTGACCACTACTCTGATGTACACTTTCATGTGTTAGTTATATATTCATATCTTCTTCCGCATTTGTGATATGGATATCTGTGACTGATTTGTGATATGATTATTTCTATGTTTGTTTTCGAAGATTATTTATAGCCACCGTGTGATAAGCAATTACATGGATGGTCGCTCCTCAACAGCCTTATTCTCCGTGCTAGTTGACAGCACTACTCCGGAGTGTTCTTGGCTAGCGTGGGTATAGAGGTGGGGCGTCACATTAGTTGCTGAAATATGCTTGCATTGTCTGTGCATATGTGTAAATAGTATAATATTTGTTTTGCACATTTCTCTATTGTTCCTCAAACACCAGGATTTCATATCAAAATTTATACTTCAAAATAAAAAAACAGATTTTAGTGAACACCTTTAAAAGAAATATGATGGCATAATCAAGTTTTAAGTTTTAAAAATAATTCTAAGTGATCAAGTTAAACAGTTATTTCAAAAAAAAAGTTAAAGGCATGATTAAATATAAGTTTAAAATCAATTATCTGAAATTCTTGATTTAAATCTAGAATCTGATTTAAACATGCAAATGATGAATTTTAACATTTAAATCACTATTTTTCAGTTTATATTTAATGAGAAAATTAAATTGCTCAAAATGGCTTAAAATGTCGATTTACGGTGATCGACGAGGAGTTGATAATCGAGCTTAGGCTTGGAGGTAGGGTGAACAATGGGGATTCATGGAAAAATAATCAATGATTTTATTATACGCCGTGGTGATCGATGGTCGTTGATTTAGGGTTTAGTAGCAACTCTTGACCGATTAGGCTTTTCAAAGCTGTTCTTTGAAGAGGGATCACGGGAGTCTAACGGTGTGGGGGGAAAAGTTTGGTGGATTGTTGGGGAAGCTTTGGTCAGAGGGACGTTGTCGATGGTGGCCAATATCATCGGCGGTGGTGAGTTTTGGCGTCACAGATGTGGTTCCAGTATTTGGTCAGGAGGGTCAATTTTGGTTGACGATGTGATTTTGGTTTTTGGGTTGCTTGAACTATCTTGGGTGGTCGTGGGTGATGTGCCGGTGGCATCAACATTGATCGGCGAGGGGCGCAAGGCTTGTGCACGTATACGTGCAAGTTTTCGTATCTGGGTTGGAGATTTTGGGGAAGAAAGGTGGAACTTGGGGTGGTGTCGAGTTTGTAAGCAGGTAAACTCAAAGTCGTACTCGAAGTATTCGCGAGCGTTAACCGATGTAAAAGTTTGAATATAACAGAAAAAAGGGCATGCATGGGAAATTTTCTCGGGGAGGTTTCGAATGAAACTCGAAGTTGGGTTCGGCGAAGAACAGGGTTTTGGCTCGGGTTTCCTGAGTTCGATAATTTAAAGCAAGTTTTAAAAATTATGAAAGGATTTAGTTTTAAAACAAATTAAAATGAAGTTATATAAATTAAATTTTCAAAAGGAAAGTATTCACAAAATTTTCAAAACAAACCCCAAATCTAAATTTAAATTATTTTAAAACTTGTTTTAATTTTGAATAATCATATTAAGTTAATCATTTAAATTACCCTAAGTGTCTTCAAATTTAATTTGATGATGTAATTAACTGATAGTCGAGGTAAATGATTTATCTTAAATATTTGAGGACTTATCAATAAAAGTAAGTAAAGATTAATTACTTAAAGAAAAATTACTTAATCAGAGGTTTAATTAGAGATTAATCAAAGATTTATTTGATGATTGGTTAAGGTTAATTAACTACATGATTTAGGTAATTAATTAATGATTAAACAGTTAATTAATTTATAATTTAAGGATAATTGATTTATGTGGTTAATTAATCATTCTAATTAATTAAGGATAATTTATTAATGGTTAATTAATTAATGAAATTTCTTAGGGATAATTACTTATTGTAATTAATTAAATGGTAATTAATTAATGGTTAATTAATCAATGTAATTAATTAAGATAATTAATTAAAGGTTAGTTAATTAATGAAAGTGATTATTAATTAAGAATTAATTAATTTTTTTGTAATTAACTAAGAATAATTAATCAAAGGATTAATCATAAATTAAAATTTAATTAATAAATGATTAAAGAGAAATTAATCAAATCAATTTGTGATTAATTGATATTAATTAACCAGGATTAGAAATTTATTCACAAGTAATTAATCTGATTTAATTTACATCGGATAATTTAATTTACTTTTACTTATGCATGTTTGGATTCTGTTAGTTGTTTGGATGGTTGATATTCCTCATATGTGATGCTTTGTGATATTTTGCAATGTAAGTTGCTTTGTGATATCTGTGATATGTTTCTGTGTAAATACCCTTTGGCGCATAGAACGACATTTGGAATTCGATGCGACAGGGAGTCAGATTCCAGTTGGTTATCCGAAACCCACATCGAATCCTAATGGTGAATCTTTGTGATTGATAAATTTACTTTATCTGTGAATTTGTGTATATAGATAACCGTTATAGGATATACCGCTTATCGATATTGTTATTGAATCCATGATGATTGATGTTGTTGCACCATTGTGCAAAGCCCTTGAACTACACCTTACATACACAAATATGGATTGCACGAGGAAATCGGTTAAGTCACAGATTTTAATGACTTTAAAGATTGAATTTTGAATCCAAAAATAGTTTTGGAATTGGAATTGAAAGCTTTTGAAAAGGGATTTCAAAGGTAAAAGTTATTTTGAATAACTTAATAAAGTTTTGAAATTTAAACAATTTGATTTAAATTTGAATTCAATATTTGAGGTTGAATTTAATAATTTGGAAATTATGGTTTAAAAGATTATACAAGTTATAAAGGTGTGCATGTGGGTTTTTGAACCATTTAAAAAGCATTGTTTTGGGAACTTGTAACGCCCCGAAAATTTTCGACTTTCGAAAATTCGACATCGACACTCACTTTATCGACTGCCGAGAAATCGAAGGCCGGAAACACGGAATGTTATGGGTTTTAAAAAAGAATTTAAGAAAAGAAAAAGAGAGAAGATAGAGGGGAGATAGAAAATAGAGGGAAAAGAAGATAGACAATTTTTAGAAAACAGAAAAAGAGAATTTGAAAATAGAACAGAACGGGACAGAAGACACAAAAAGAACAGAAAGAACAACATCAGAATCTCACAATTCGCAGCGGAACAACATATAATAATAAATGAATAATCTTTAAACAAAGAACTATCAGTTATTACATTACATTTCATTACATCATATCATATCATCAGAGTGTACAACATCATACAACAACAAACAGTGCAGCGGAAAAAGAAATACTATATAAACTAGTAATACGCCATGCCAATCCAGCTTGCCTCCAGCAACTCCAGAATATCCAGAATATCCTGATAAACCTAACTCTTGACTGCCCGTGTGGAAATTGGTGGGCACCCAGAGTTTAGGAAGGAAAACAATAAACTCCGAGTCAGTCATGTGACTGGTGTGAGAACTCAAAACAGTTTATTTACTTTAAAATCAAAATAGAGGAATATTTTTAAATCAATTCGCAATGCTTTTAAAAATGAGACTACCATAAGGCCTCCCGCACACACACACATGCAAACGCAGAATCAGAGGAGATTTCTCCTTATGATAGTCAAAGATGCTTGATACGCATTTAAAATAACATTTGATATTATTACTAGTGCATAATGTATAACAAATCATTTCGAAAATAAAGATATAAATCTTAGCCGACATAGACATTTCGAACTATGCCTACTATAGCTACTATCCAAACAGTGGTGACCACCATAAGTGAATAGCAGGTTCTACAACTAATACCGTACAAGTTTCGTATTGGGAATTGGATTTCCAACAAATGGTCAGGCCAAGGAACTTCCCATTGCCACATGAGAATGCCTCTGGATGGACATCCCCGAGAACCAAACCGGATCTCTACCAACACAAGGCCGGGTTACTCCTAACTGAGCAACAACTGACCGAATATGCCATCCCCCGGTCCTTTGGGACCTTTATCCGAGAGCTCTCTAATCAATTCACACAATCATAAAAACAAAGTGTTTCAACATGAGTAAGTATCTGGGCTCCATACCATGATACCACCCTTTTCCAGAAGGAAATGGACATATCCTAAAGGGTGATACCCCTCATAACCTTGCTGCTTCTTTCCTGTTTTGACCATTCACGGTGTGTGAGGCTCGACGAATTCACGTCCACAAAAACATACTTTACACAAAAGCTATGCTTTGGGTCAACAAATGATCAACACAATGATCACTAAGATAGACGATCAAATAAATGATCCTATCACAATAATCAACACAATGATCATTTCAGCATCACTCAGCATGTCACATTACCAAACTGGGAATATATCGCTGATAACTCCAACTATATAACCTTTGAGCACATACGTCTCAAAGAAGGGTGTTAAGCAAAGAATAAATTCTCCGCCACCAACAGAAATATATTTGAAAGAAATCGGCTTTATATCTCAAATTGTAATGTCAGACACACAATCCATACAAGTCTGTTCCGGAATCGAACAGAACCGAAGGCACTTACAAAGAAGTCCTTGCAATCCGGATATTCACAATCCTGATCGGATTTCCCATCACTTAGGGAGTCTCTATACCGTTGCAACTCAGTGCAGAGACAATCGATAGGTCATCCTATCGCTTTCGCAAATACCGGGTCTTCAACACCGATCTTCAATGCTATTCACAACGACGTATCACATATTCGGAATGGGTTATACGACCCCATGGTCCTTTCCCGGTTAATCCGAATAGTGAGCGCTTTTTCAAAAATAAGTGTGGCATTCAAATTCAATCAAATCACATCAAATACCCATTCAAAGGGAAATACTGATAGTCGGTTATTGAACTATCACTGGATATGCACACATCACCAGATTCCAAATAATTTTCCAAATTATTTCTTTTCCAAAATATCTTTACAAGATATATATAATTTCAACACTTCAAAAATAAATCAATATTTATTTTTAACTAATTTCACTTTTCACATATAAATTCCATAATGAATTTATATTTCAAAATATTCGTGCATATAACTTCAATAATTCATTTCAATTTATCCTTGAGAAGATAAATTCTAAATATTCACTTCACATTGGAAAACATTTCCATACTTATTAAAAATAAGTAATTCACAAATCTTTTTGTTTTCAACACTTAGAAAATATTCAATATACTTAAATCGAATTAATTATATATTTCATTCTTTAAGAAAATCATTCACTTAAACATATTTATTTGGGTCAAAACGAATGTTGCGTAAAACATCGTTACGACAACCCAAAATCACTAGTATAGGGATTCGAAATTAAAATAGATATATAAATCCCAATACTATACAAACATTTCCTTTCGGAAATCATTTACTATAACAACAGTGTTATAGTTCACCATTTCCTTTTATTTCTCGAAACATCTATTTCAACAATAAATGTTGAAATCTATGGTTTCGAATCTCAACACATTTTAAAACATCGTTAGATCGTTTTAATTCAATTTAAAACATCACATTCAAAACAATTTCTTTAACGTGTTATTCACTATTCAAAAATCGTGAACATACTTCGTTAACAAATTTCATCCTTTTATTAAATTTATTTTAAAGGATTATTCACTATTCAAAAATGTGAATATAACTCCATTAATAGGTTATAACAATTAACTTATCAAAATAAGTCGTTTGCGAATTTATAAAACAACGTTTATAAATTCCATTTCTATTTATTTATAAAAACTTCCTTTTTATAAATTCCTTTATTTACCTATTCCAGTTTATAACTCAATTATAGACTAAAAGTTCATATTATAAGTTAAATACTTATAAAACGATTATTTTACAAAAATCGTTCCTTTAAACTTCAAAATTATAAATCTTATAACTTATAAGATTCATTTATTTAACCAAATTTATTCTTCAAATAATTTCACCAAATTTATAAATCTTACTATTTATAAATTTCATTTATAACTTCACAGTTTATAATTCTATAAATTTCATTCATTTATGAATTTCATTTTCACTTCATTCAAACACTTATAAAAACTTGTTTTATAATGTCCATAATTCAATTTATAAATATCCATTTATAAATCCCTTAATATAAATCAATTTATATTATTTTTTTTAAACGTCTTTAAATTCCTTTATAATTTCATCATTCTCTTGATTTATAAAATAATTAAATTTTATAAATCCTATATTTAAACTTTTCGCAATAAATTCAAAAATCCCATTTTTAAACTATTTTATAACATCATTAACCCGTATTTTCAAAAATCAATCTTTTAACTATATTTCTCAAAAATCATAATTTTTATAACTTTTAAAAAAAATTATAACGTTTATTTATTTATAATGGATCAATTCCAAAAATATAGTATATTTCAAAAATCACTTTGAAAATCATTTTAAAATCCCAAAATCTGGGTCCAATGATGCTACACACCAAATAGTCAATCACGACAACAACGATAACATATATCGATATGATAATCCATCAAATATCAAAATATCTGAAATCAAATAAAAACTGTTGAGGAATCCAGTTGGATCCCTCCAACCTGTTTTCCTGCATCCAAAAACATTAGCACAATACCAATTTCGCTCCAGTACGAAATTATCGCGGTATATGTTCTTAATAAATATTATCCGCTTAATAACGGCGTAATAGGGTCTCATCCGCTAAACAAAAATGCGGGAAATCAACAACTGCAATATATACATATGCCAATATATATATATTGATATTATATATAATACCAATTTCACTGTTTATGAAATATTCGCGGTATATGTTTATAATAAATAACATCCGCTTACTAACGGCGCATAATGTCTATTTTAACAATCAATATATACAATTCATCATTCATACATGCATTCAAATATTTTAAATCTAACTATTTAAAATAAAATCGAAATCGATTCGATTTAGTGAGAAGTTCTCACCTTGGTTTTAATTTCGTTTTAGCGATTTATTTCGAATAAAATTAAACGCGCGTTTAATTTTACCCAAAATTCTCACTAACTCCAAACGACTCCAAACCAACTCCATCGCGTAGTGCTCGTCCATACGATTCCAACGCAACTGAGTTTGCATTTTTTCGACCTCGTATGAAAAAGTTATGCAATTTACAAGTTTATACACGATTTTATATAAACTTTTACAACATTTATTCAACTATCTTCATACCACAGCAAATCCTGGCCGTAAGATCTGCATCCAAGGCCTCTCCTTCATCTCCCTCAACTCACGTATCTCTTCTACAGGTTTTGGCCGTTACCATGAAACCCAAAACAAGAAACTAGGGTTTCAAATTACTCCCCCGATACTCGACGAAACTCGATCACACCAACGCCAACGCGAAGCCCTTGACGAGAGCCACCTCCACCTCCCCCACCATGAAGCTCGGCCACCTAGGTAAGCGTGCGCACGTCCCCTAACAGCCCACGAACGGCCCCCTTTCTCTCACTCCATGTCGCTCCAACCAAGATCATATCCGTATGGATTTCAAGCTCTCTTCATGCTCTACCTTTTTCGTGTTGAACACTTCTTCTAATTCTTTGTAGATTGAGAGAGATTGAGAGATGAATGAAGCTAATTTCTGGCCATTCATGTATAAGTGGCGGCTACTAGCTTTAGGGTTAGGGTTTTAGTATTTATTTTAATTTTATGAAGAGGTAGGGGCTATTTATAAGGAACGAGCGACACTATTCATCCCGGAAATTCCGAACTCCGATTTAGACGCCGTAACCAGCGTACCTAGGGTTTATCCCGCGTTCCGGACACAATGGAACAGGTTTCGGAAGCTAATTCGGAAGTATGTGCGAGTTATGGCTGAAAACGCTCAATTTGAATTAAACCGATTTAAGTCGATTTCTAGGCGTTTTAATTTGTACCGGACAAACGGTAAATCCAATTGACTTGAAATTTGAAACCTTACAATAATATCACATTACGGATCCGATGAAACTGGTTTCGTCGAAATCCGACACTTTTTGAAAAATGGCTATTTTGACTCGCCAAATTTAAATTAAAAATAAATCGATGCGTTTCGAGCTGCCACGATCAAACGATAGCTCCAATTGACACGAAAATTGAAATCCGGTAATAACTAACTATTACGGATCCAATGGAACTGGTTTCGTTCAATTCTGAGACTGTTCAAAAATTGACTATTTTACAGTCGATTATTAAATATTAAAATATTCAATTTTCACAAATTAACTTTTAATTCGATTTTAAAAGTTCTAAAATATCGTTCTAACTTCAACATGATAAAATAAAATTTTACAAATCATTTTCTATCATATTTAACTCAATTTTCAATTATTTCCATAATTTAACGTATTAAATTATCGATTTAATTATCCAATTAAATCCAAAAATTCAAATAAAAATTTATTTGACTTATAAATTCACTTATTAACATTTAAAATTAATTAAATATTCAAATTTAAATTAATAAAAATTCTGGGTCGTTACAATCTTTCCCCCTTAAAAGAATTTCGTCCTCGAAATTACAAGTAAGAAAATTACAGAATCTATTAATTTTCCCAAAATTTATAATTAAACTTCTTACAATACTTTACTAAGTTTTCAAATCATACTTAGTTATCTTTTTTCAAAAACAACTACTATGTTTAACTTTTAATTCCAAAACAAAGTTATAAGTTTTCAAAATTTTCCAAATTTTCTCAAATTTTTTCTAACGCCTTAAATTTCCGGAAAAATTCGCCATAGTCTCCTTTGCGCGGCTCGATCCGAAAAAAAAATGACAGTATATATATCACAAATATACATCTCATCAAGTAATGAGGCATCCCGAAGGGAAAAAGTGTAAAAGTACGATATTTAATCCGAGATATGTACCTTATATTTTATTAGCAAGCAAATACGGCTAATATAGCGCTAAAGCGAACTCCAAATGCGAAGCAAACGCGATCCGCACCTACTAAACTCAACAAACAACATGAGAACATGCACATATACAATAATCTCAATATACAACATATAGCAACATAATAACTATATAAGTCACATAGCAAATGCAACTAAAGCAACAAATGCAACCATCAACCAATTAACATTCATAATCAATAAATATTCATATTCTCATTAATTTTCAATGAATTGGTTTTCACTTTAAATCACATTTGATTTATTCACATTGGATTTTATCAACATTTCTTCTCAATTCAATTACTTTAGCTTTAAATTTCATTAATCAATTTCATTAATACTTAATGAATTATATACAACCAATCAACAATCATATAACAACCAATGTATATTAATTATAACCAAATTCCTTTGCTTATATTCATTCAATTTGGTTTAATTAAATTGATTTTTATTCAACCATTCAACTTCTAATAACATTGATTTTAATGAATTAACATTTATATTCATTATTTCTTATCAACTTTATTCACATTCAATTGATTATCATTCAATCCATTTATTCAATTCAATTACAAAGTTGAATTTCATTTATATAACTCAAGTTCATATCCATCACTTAACTTAATTAATTTACTTTGATACCCAAAATCAATTCCATTTACATTACTTAAGTTATATTTCATTTAATCTTGAAATTCACCTTTATTTACAACTCATATTCATATAATTTTACTTCTTATATATGTAAGTTTATTTCACAATTGTAAATACTTTAATTATAATTCAAGTCTTATAATTCTTTTGCTTATACAATTATTCTTTAATTTGGATTATTCAAACAACTTATTCAACAACCAAACAATCAACTTATATACACTAATAATTTTGAAAAATTATTCCTTATATATAAAATATAATCAAGGTAAAATTATTTCATTTACCCAATTTAAAAACAATATTATGCCGAATTGTTCTATTCAAGTGTTTAGAAACCCCTTCGGCTCAGTTTCGAGGCTGTGCTGACGAAAGTTCATATGCCACTCAATAAACCAATCATCACAATATAAAACAATTTTATATTCACTAACAAATACGCTCTCATAGCTATTATTACACTCAAACTCATTCTAGAGTACTGCTGACTCTATCTCTAATGAGTAATACCCTACAGAACCATGGTTGTCGCTTAACCATCAGCTCTGATACCAAATGTAACGCCCCGAAAATTTTTGACTTTCGAAAATTCGACATCGACACTCACTTTATCGACTGCCGAGAAATCGAAGGCCGGAAACACGGAATGTTATGGGTTTTAAAAAAGAATTTAAGAAAAGAAAAAGAGAGAAGATAGAGGGGAGATAGAAAATAGAGGGAAAAGAAGATAGACAATTTTTAGAAAACAGAAAAAGAGAATTTGAAAATAGAACAGAACGGGACAGAAGACACAAAAAGAACAGAAAGAACAACATCAGAATCTCACAATTCGCAGCGGAACAACATATAATAATAAATGAATAATCTTTAAACAAAGAACTATCAGTTATTACATTACATTTCATTACATCATATCATATCATCAGAGTGTACAACATCATACAACAACAAACAGTGCAGCGGAAAAAGAAATACTATATAAACTAGTAATACGCCATGCCAATCCAGCTTGCCTCCAGCAACTCCAGAATATCCAGAATATCCTGATAAACCTAACTCTTAACTGCCCGTGTGGAAATTGGTGGGCACCAAGAGTTTAGGAAGGAAAACAATAAACTCCGAGTCAGTCATGTGACTGGTGTGAGAACTCAAAACAGTTTATTTACTTTAAAATCAAAATAGAGGAATATTTTTAAATCAATTCGCAATGCTTTTAAAAATGAGACTACCATAAGGCCTCCCGCACACACACACATGCAAACGCAGAATCAGAGGAGATTTCTCCTTATGATAGTCAAAGATGCTTGATACGCATTTAAAATAACATTTGATATTATTACTAGTGCATAATGTATAACAAATCATTTCGAAAATAAAGATATAAATCTTAGCCGACATAGACATTTCGAACTATGCCTACTATAGCTACTATCCAAACAGTGGTGACCACCATAAGTGAATAGCAGGTTCTACAACTAATACCGTACAAGTTTCGTATTGGGAATTGGATTTCCAACAAATGGTCAGGCCAAGGAACTTTCCATTGCCACATGAGAATGCCTCTGGATGGACATCCCCGAGAACCAAACCGGATCTCTACCAACACAAGGCCGGGTTACTCCTAACTGAGCAACAACTGACCGAATATGCCATCCCCCGGTCCTTTGGGACCTTTATCCGAGAGCTCTCTAATCAATTCACACAATCATAAAAACAAAGTGTTTCAACATGAGTAAGTATCTGGGCTCCATACCATGATACCACCCTTTTCCAGAAGGAAATGGACATATCCTAAAGGGTGCTACCCCTCATAACCTTGCTGCTTCTTTCCTGTTTTGACCATTCACGGTGTGTGAGGCTCGACGAATTCACGTCCACAAAAACATACTTTACACAAAAGCTATGCTTTGGGTCAACAAATGATCAACACAATGATCACTAAGATAGACGATCAAATAAATGATCCTATCACAATAATCAACACAATGATCATTTCAGCATCACTCAGCATGTCACATTACCAAACTGGGAATATATCGCTGATAACTCCAACTATATAACCTTTGAGCACATACGTCTCAAAGAAGGGTGTTAAGCAATGAATAAATTCTCCGCCACCAACAGAAATATATTTGAAAGAAATCGGCTTTATATCTCAAATTGTAATGTCAGACACACAATCCATACAAGTCTGTTCCGGAATCGAACAGAACCGAAGGCACTTACAAAGAAGTCCTTGCAATCCGGATATTCACAATCCTGATCGGATTTCCCATCACTTAGGGAGTCTCTATACTGTTGCAACTCAGTGCAGAGACAATCGATAGGTCATCCTATCGCTTTCGCAAATACCGGGTCTTCAACACCGATCTTCAATGCTATTCACAACGACGTATCACATATTCGGAATGGGTTATACGACCCCATGGTCCTTTCCCGGTTAACCCGAATAGTGAGCGCTTTTTCAAAAATAAGTGTGGCATTCAAATTCAATCAAATCACATCAAATACCCATTCAAAGGGAAATACTGATAGTCGGTTATTGAACTATCACTGGATATGCACACATCACCAGATTCCAAATAATTTTCCAAATTATTTCTTTTCCAAAATATCTTTACAAGATATATATAATTTCAACACTTCAAAAATAAATCAATATTTATTTTTAACCAATTTCACTTTTCACATATAAATTCCATAATGAATTTATATTTCAAAATATTCGTGCATATAACTTCAATAATTCATTTCAATTTATCCTTGAAAAGATAAATTCTAAATATTCACTTCACATTGGAAAACATTTCCATACTTATTAAAAATAAGTAATTCACAAATCTTTTTGTTTTCAACACTTAGAAAATATTCAATATACTTAAATCGAATTAAGTATATATTTCATTCTTTAAGAAAATCATTCACTTAAACATATTTATTTGGGTCAAAACGAATGTTGCGTAAAACATCGTTACGACAACCCAAAATCACTAGTATAGGGATTCGAAATTAAAATAGATATATAAATCCCAATACTATACAAACATTTCCTTTCGGAAATCATTTACTATAACAACAGTGTTATAGTTCACCATTTCCTTTTATTTCTCGAAACATCTATTTCAACAATAAATGTTGAAATCTATGGTTTCGAATCTCAACACATTTTAAAACATCGTTAGATCGTTTTAATTCAATTTAAAACATCACATTCAAAACAATTTCTTTAACGTGTTATTCACTATTCAAAAATCGTGAACATACTTCGTTAACAAATTTCATCCTTTTATTAAATTTATTTTAAAGGATTATTCACTATTCAAAAATGTGAATATAACTCCATTAATAGGTTATAACAATTAACTTATCAAAATAAGTCGTTTGCGAATTTATAAAACAATGTTTATAAATTCCATTTCTATTTATTTATAAAAACTTCCTTTTTATAAATTCCTTTATTTACCTATTCCAGTTTATAACTCAATTATAGACTAAAAGTTCATATTATAAGTTAAATACTTATAAAACGATTATTTTACAAAAATCGTTCCTTTAAACTTCAAAATTATAAATCTTATAACTTATAAGATTCATTTATTTAACCAAATTTATTCTTCAAATAATTTCACCAAATTTATAAATCTTACTATTTATAAATTTCATTTATAACTTCACAGTTTATAATTCTATAAATTTCATTCATTTATGAATTTCATTTTCACTTCATTCAAACACTTATAAAAACTTGTTTTATAATGTCCATAATTCAATTTATAAATATCCATTTATAAATCCCTTAATATAAATCAATTTATATTATTTTTTTTAAACGTCTTTAAATTCCTTTATAATTTCATCATTCTCTTAATTTATAAAATAATTAAATTTTATAAATCCTATATTTAAACTTTTCGCAATAAATTCAAAAATCCCATTTTTAAACTATTTTATAACATCATTAACCCGTATTTTCAAAAATCAATCTTTTAACTATATTTCTCAAAAATCATAATTTTTATAACTTTAAAAAAAAATTATAACGTTTATTTATTTATAATGGATCAATTCCAAAAATATAGTATATTTCAAAAATCACTTTGAAAATCATTTTAAAATCCCAAAATCTGGGTCCAATGATGCTACACACCAAATAGTCAATCACGACAACAACGATAACATATATCGATATGATAATCCATCAAATATCAAAATATCTGAAATCAAATAAAAACTGTTGAGGAATCCAGTTGGATCCCTCCAACCTGTTTTCCTGCATCCAAAAACATTAGCACAATACCAATTTCGCTCCAGTACGAAATTATCGCGGTATATGTTCTTAATAAATATTATCCGCTTAATAACGGCGTAATAGGGTCTCATCCGCTAAACAAAAATGCGGGAAATCAACAACTGCAATATATACATATGCCAATATATATATATTGATATTATATATAATACCAATTTCACTGTTTATGAAATATTCGCGGTATATGTTTATAATAAATAACATCCGCTTACTAACGGCGCATAATGTCTATTTTAACAATCAATATATACAATTCATCATTCATACATGCATTCAAATATTTTAAATCTAACTATTTAAAATAAAATCGAAATCGATTCGATTTAGTGAGAAGTTCTCACCTTGGTTTTAATTTCGTTTTAGCGATTTATTTCGAATAAAATTAAACGCGCGTTTAATTTTACCCAAAATTCTCACTAACTCCAAACGACTCCAAACCAACTCCATCGCGTAGTGCTCGTCCATACGATTCCAACGCAACTGAGTTTGCATTTTTTCGACCTCGTATGAAAAAGTTATGCAATTTACAAGTTTATACACGATTTTATATAAACTTTTACAACATTTATTCAACTATCTTCATACCACAGCAAATCCTGGCCGTAAGATCTGCATCCAAGGCCTCTCCTTCATCTCCCTCAACTCACGTATCTCTTCTACAGGTTTTGGCCGTTACCATGAAACCCAAAACAAGAAACTAGGGTTTCAAATTACTCCCCCAATACTCGACGAAACTCGATCACACCAACGCCAACGCGAAGCCCTTGACGAGAGCCACCTCCACCTCCCCCACCATGAAGCTCGGCCACCTAGGTAAGCGTGCGCACGTCCCCTAACAGCCCACGAATGGCCCCCTTTCTCTCACTCCATGTCGCTCCAACCAAGATCATATCCGTATGGATTTCAAGCTCTCTTCATGCTCTACCTTTTTCGTGTTGAACACTTCTTCTAATTCTTTGTAGATTGAGAGAGATTGAGAGATGAATGAAGCTAATTTCTGGCCATTCATGTATAAGTGGCGGCTACTAGCTTTAGGGTTAGGGTTTTAGTATTTATTTTAATTTTATGAAGAGGTAGGGGCTATTTATAAGGAACGAGCGACACTATTCATCCCGGAAATTCCGAACTCCGATTTAGACGCCGTAACCAGCGTACCTAGGGTTTATCCCGCGTTCCGGACACAATGGAACAGGTTTCGGAAGCTAATTCGGAAGTATGTGCGAGTTATGGCTGAAAACGCTCAATTTGAATTAAACCGATTTAAGTCGATTTCTAGGCGTTTTAATTTGTACCGGACAAACGGTAAATCCAATTGACTTGAAATTTGAAACCTTACAATAATATCACATTACGGATCCGATGAAACTGGTTTCGTCGAAATCCGAGACTTTTTGAAAAATGGCTATTTTGACTCGCCAAATTTAAATTAAAAATAAATCGATGCGTTTCGAGCTGCCACGATCAAACGATAGCTCCAATTGACACGAAAATTGAAATCCGGTAATAACTAACTATTACGGATCCAATGGAACTGGTTTCGTTCAATTCTGAGACTGTTCAAAAATTGACTATTTTACAGTCGATTATTAAATATTAAAATATTCAATTTTCACAAATTAACTTTTAATTCGATTTTAAAAGTTCTAAAATATCGTTCTAACTTCAACATGATAAAATAAAATTTTACAAATCATTTTCTATCATATTTAACTCAATTTTCAATTATTTCCATAATTTAACGTATTAAATTATCGATTTAATTATCCAATTAAATCCAAAAATTCAAATAAAAATTTATTTGACTTATAAATTCACTTATTAACATTTAAAATTAATTAAATATTCAAATTTAAATTAATAAAAATTCTGGGTCGTTACAATCTTTCCCCCTTAAAAGAATTTCGTCCTCGAAATTACAAGTAAGAAAATTACAGAATCTATTAATTTTCCCAAAATTTATAATTAAACTTCTTACAATACTTTACTAAGTTTTCAAATCATACTTAGTTATCTTTTTTCAAAAACAACTACTATGTTTAACTTTTAATTCCAAAACAAAGTTATAAGTTTTCAAAATTTTCCAAATTTTCTCAAATTTTTTCTAACGCCTTAAATTTCCGGAAAAATTCGCCATAGTCTCCTTTGCGCGGCTCGATCCGAAAAAAAAATGACAGTATATATATCACAAATATACATCTCATCAAGTAATGAGGCATCCCGAAGGGAAAAGGTGTAAAAGTACGATATTTAATCCGAGATATGTACCTTATATTTTATTAGCAAGCAAATACGGCTAATATAGCGCTAAAGCGAACTCCAAATGCGAAGCAAACGCGATCCGCACCTACTAAACTCAACAAACAACATGAGAACATGCACATATACAATAATCTCAATATACAACATATAGCAACATAATAACTATATAAGTCACATAGCAAATGCAACTAAAGCAACAAATGCAACCATCAACCAATTAACATTCATAATCAATAAATATTCATATTCTCATTAATTTTCAATGAATTGGTTTTCACTTTAAATCACATTTGATTTATTCACATTGGATTTTATCAACATTTCTTCTCAATTCAATTACTTTAGCTTTAAATTTCATTAATCAATTTCATTAATACTTAATGAATTATATACAACCAATCAACAATCATATAACAACCAATGTATATTAATTATAACCAAATTCCTTTGCTTATATTCATTCAATTTGGTTTAATTAAATTGATTTTTATTCAACCATTCAACTTCTAATAACATTAGATTTTAATGAATTAACATTTATATTCATTATTTCTTATCAACTTTATTCACATTCAATTGATTATCATTCAATCCATTTATTCAATTCAATTACAAAGTTGAATTTCATTTATATAACTCAAGTTCATATCCATCACTTAACTTAATTAATTTACTTTGATACCCAAAATCAATTCCATTTACATTACTTAAGTTATATTTCATTTAATCTTGAAATTCACCTTTATTTACAACTCATATTCATATAATTTTACTTCTTATATATGTAAGTTTATTTCACAATTGTAAATACTTTAATTATAATTCAAGTCTTATAATTCTTTTGCTTATACAATTATTCTTTAATTTGGATTATTCAAACAACTTATTCAACAACCAAACAATCAACTTATATACACTAATAATTTTGAAAAATTATTCCTTATATATAAAATATAATCAAGGTAAAATTATTTCATTTACCCAATTTAAAAACAATATTATGCCGAATTGTTCTATTCAAGTGTTTAGAAACCCCTTCGGCTCAGTTTCGAGGCTGTGCTGACGAAAGTTCATATGCCACTCAATAAACCAATCATCACAATATAAAACAATTTTATATTCACTAACAAATACGCTCTCATAGCTATTATTACACTCAAACTCATTCTAGAGTACTGCTGACTCTATCTCTAATGAGTAATACCCTACAGAACCATGGTTGTCGCTTAACCATCAGCTCTGATACCAAATGTAACGCCCCGAAAATTTTCGACTTTCGAAAATTCGACATCGACACTCACTTTATCGACTGCCGAGAAATCGAAGGCCGGAAACACGGAATGTTATGGGTTTTAAAAAAGAATTTAAGAAAAGAAAAAGAGAGAAGATAGAGGGGAGATAGAAAATAGAGGGAAAAGAAGATAGATAATTTTTAGAAAACAGAAAAAGAGAATTTGAAAATAGAACAGAACGGGACAGAAGACACAAAAAGAACAGAAAGAACAACATCAGAATCTCACAATTCGCAGCGGAACAACATATAATAATAAATGAATAATCTTTAAACAAAGAACTATCAGTTATTACATTACATTTCATTACATCATATCATATCATCAGAGTGTACAACATCATACAACAACAAACAGTGCAGCGGAAAAAGAAATACTATATAAACTAGTAATACGCCATGCCAATCCAGCTTGCCTCCAGCAACTCCAGAATATCCAGAATATCCTGATAAACCTAACTCTTGACTGCCCGTGTGGAAATTGGTGGGCACCCAGAGTTTAGGAAGGAAAACAATAAACTCCGAGTCAGTCATGTGACTGGTGTGAGAACTCAAAACAGTTTATTTACTTTAAAATCAAAATAGAGGAATATTTTTAAATCAATTCGCAATGCTTTTAAAAATGAGACTACCATAAGGCCTCCCGCACACACACACATGCAAACGCAGAATCGGAGGAGATTTCCCCTTATGATAGTCAAAGATGCTTGATACGCATTTAAAATAACATTTGATATTATTACTAGTGCATAATGTATAACAAATCATTTCGAAAATAAAGATATAAATCTTAGCCGACATAGACATTTCGAACTATGCCTACTATAGCTACTATCCAAACAGTGGTGACCACCATAAGTGAATAGCAGGTTCTACAACTAATACCGTACAAGTTTCGTATTGGGAATTGGATTTCCAACAAATGGTCAGGCCAAGGAACTTTCCATTGCCACATGAGAATGCCTCTGGATGGACATCCCCGAGAACCAAACCGGATCTCTACCAACACAAGGCCGGGTTACTCCTAACTAAGCAACAACTGACCGAATATGCCATCCCCCGGTCCTTTGGGACCTTTATCCGAGAGCTCTCTAATCAATTCACACAATCATAAAAACAAAGTGTTTCAACATGAGTAAGTATCTGGGCTCCATACCATGATACCACCCTTTTCCAGAAGGAAATGGACATATCCTAAAGGGTGCTACCCCTCATAACCTTGCTGCTTCTTTCCTGTTTTGACCATTCACGGTGTGTGAGGCTCGACGAATTCACGTCCACAAAAACATACTTTACACAAAAGCTATGCTTTGGGTCAACAAATGATCAACACAATGATCACTAAGATAGACGATCAAATAAATGATCCTATCACAATAATCAACACAATGATCATTTCAGCATCACTCAGCATGTCACATTACCAAACTGGGAATATATCGCTGATAACTCCAACTATATAACCTTTGAGCACATACGTCTCAAAGAAGGGTGTTAAGCAAAGAATAAATTCTCCGCCACCAACAGAAATATATTTGAAAGAAATCGGCTTTATATCTCAAATTGTAATGTCAGACACACAATCCATACAAGTCTGTTCCGGAATCGAACAGAACCGAAGGCACTTACAAAGAAGTCCTTGCAATCCGGATATTCACAATCCTGATCGGATTTCCCATCACTTAGGGAGTCTCTATACCGTTGCAACTCAGTGCAGAGACAATCGATAGGTCATCCTATCGCTTTCGCAAATACCGGGTCTTCAACACCGATCTTCAATGCTATTCACAACGACGTATCACATATTCGGAATGGGTTATACGACCCCATGGTCCTTTCCCGGTTAACCCGAATAGTGAGCGCTTATTCAAAAATAAGTGTGGCATTCAAATTCAATCAAATCACATCAAATACCCATTCAAAGGGAAATACTGATAGTCGGTTATTGAACTATCACTGGATATGCACACATCACCAGATTCCAAATAATTTTCCAAATTATTTCTTTTCCAAAATATCTTTACAAGATATATATAATTTCAACACTTCAAAAATAAATCAATATTTATTTTTAACCAATTTCACTTTTCACATATAAATTCCATAATGAATTTATATTTCAAAATATTCGTGCATATAACTTCAATAATTCATTTCAATTTATCCTTGAAAAGATAAATTCTAAATATTCACTTCACATTGGAAAACATTTCCATACTTATTAAAAATAAGTAATTCACAAATCTTTTTGTTTTCAACACTTAGAAAATATTCAATATACTTAAATCGAATTAAGTATATATTTCATTCTTTAAGAAAATCATTCACTTAAACATATTTATTTGGGTCAAAACGAATGTTGCGTAAAACATCGTTACGACAACCCAAAATCACTAGTATAGGGATTCGAAATTAAAATAGATATATAAATCCCAATACTATACAAACATTTCCTTTCGGAAATCATTTACTATAACAACAGTGTTATAGTTCACCATTTCCTTTTATTTCTCGAAACATCTATTTCAACAATAAATGTTGAAATCTATGGTTTCGAATCTCAACACATTTTAAAACATCGTTAGATCGTTTTAATTCAATTTAAAACATCACATTCAAAACAATTTCTTTAACGTGTTATTCACTATTCAAAAATCGTGAACATACTTCGTTAACAAATTTCATCCTTTTATTAAATTTATTTTAAAGGATTATTCACTATTCAAAAATGTGAATATAACTCCATTAATAGGTTATAACAATTAACTTATCAAAATAAGTCGTTTGCGAATTTATAAAACAACGTTTATAAATTCCATTTCTATTTATTTATAAAAACTTCCTTTTTATAAATTCCTTTATTTACCTATTCCAGTTTATAACTCAATTATAGACTAAAAGTTCATATTATAAGTTAAATACTTATAAAACGATTATTTTACAAAAATCGTTCCTTTAAACTTCAAAATTATAAATCTTATAACTTATAAGATTCATTTATTTAACCAAATTTATTCTTCAAATAATTTCACCAAATTTATAAATCTTACTATTTATAAATTTCATTTATAACTTCACAGTTTATAATTCTATAAATTTCATTCATTTATGAATTTCATTTTCACTTCATTCAAACACTTATAAAAACTTGTTTTATAATGTCCATAATTCAATTTATAAATATCCATTTATAAATCCCTTAATATAAATCAATTTATATTATTTTTTTTAAACGTCTTTAAATTCCTTTATAATTTCATCATTCTCTTGATTTATAAAATAATTAAATTTTATAAATCCTATATTTAAACTTTTCGCAATAAATTCAAAAATCCCATTTTTAAACTATTTTATAACATCATTAACCCGTATTTTCAAAAATCAATCTTTTAACTATATTTCTCAAAAATCATAATTTTTATAACTTTAAAAAAAAATTATAACGTTTATTTATTTATAATGGATCAATTCCAAAAATATAGTATATTTCAAAAATCACTTTGAAAATCATTTTAAAATCCCAAAATCTGGGTCCAATGATGCTACACACCAAATAGTCAATCACGACAACAACGATAACATATATCGATATGATAATCCATCAAATATCAAAATATCTGAAATCAAATAAAAACTGTTGAGGAATCCAGTTGGATCCCTCCAACCTGTTTTCCTGCATCCAAAAACATTAGCACAATACCAATTTCGCTCCAGTACGAAATTATCGCGGTATATGTTCTTAATAAATATTATCCGCTTAATAACGGCGTAATAGGGTCTCATCCGCTAAACAAAAATGCGAGAAATCAACAACTGCAATATATACATATGCCAATATATATATATTGATATTATATATAATACCAATTTCACTGTTTATGAAATATTCGCGGTATATGTTTATAATAAATAACATCCGCTTACTAACGGCGCATAATGTCTATTTTAACAATCAATATATACAATTCATCATTCATACATGCATTCAAATATTTTAAATCTAACTATTTAAAATAAAATCGAAATCGATTCGATTTAGTGAGAAGTTCTCACCTTGGTTTTAATTTCGTTTTAGCGATTTATTTCGAATAAAATTAAACGCGCGTTTAATTTTACCCAAAATTCTCACTAACTCCAAACGACTCCAAACCAACTCCATCGCGTAGTGCTCGTCCATATGATTCCAACGCAACTGAGTTTGCATTTTTTCGACCTCGTATGAAAAAGTTATGCAATTTACAAGTTTATACACGATTTTATATAAACTTTTACAACATTTATTCAACTATCTTCATACCACAGCAAATCCTGGCCGTAAGATCTGCATCCAAGGCCTCTCCTTCATCTCCCTCAACTCACGTATCTCTTCTACAGGTTTTGGCCGTTACCATGAAACCCAAAACAAGAAACTAGGGTTTCAAATTACTCCCCCGATACTCGACGAAACTCGATCACACCAACGCCAACGCGAAGCCCTTGACGAGAGCCACCTCCACCTCCCCCACCATGAAGCTCGGCCACCTAGGTAAGCGTGCGCACGTCCCCTAACAGCCCACGAACGGCCCCCTTTCTCTCACTCCATGTCGCTCCAACCAAGATCATATCCGTATGGATTTCAAGCTCTCTTCATGCTCTACCTTTTTCGTGTTGAACACTTCTTCTAATTCTTTGTAGATTGAGAGAGATTGAGAGATGAATGAAGCTAATTTCTGGCCATTCATGTATAAGTGGCGGCTACTAGCTTTAGGGTTAGGGTTTTAGTATTTATTTTAATTTTATGAAGAGGTAGGGGCTATTTATAAGGAACGAGCGACACTATTCATCCCGGAAATTCCGAACTCTGATTTAGACGCCGTAACCAGCGTACCTAGGGTTTATCCCGCGTTCCGGACACAATGGAACAGGTTTCGGAAGCTAATTCGGAAGTATGTGCGAGTTATGGCTGAAAACGCTCAATTTGAATTAAACCGATTTAAGTCGATTTCTAGGCGTTTTAATTTGTACCGGACAAACGGTAAATCCAATTGACTTGAAATTTGAAACCTTACAATAATATCACATTACGGATCCGATGAAACTGGTTTCGTCGAAATCCGAGACTTTTTGAAAAATGGCTATTTTGACTCGCCAAATTTAAATTAAAAATAAATCGATGCGTTTCGAGCTGCCACGATCAAACGATAGCTCCAATTGACACGAAAATTGAAATCCGGTAATAACTAACTATTACGGATCCAATGGAACTGGTTTCGTTCAATTCTGAGACTGTTCAAAAATTGACTATTTTACAGTCGATTATTAAATATTAAAATATTCAATTTTCACAAATTAACTTTTAATTCGATTTTAAAAGTTCTAAAATATCGTTCTAACTTCAACATGATAAAATAAAATTTTACAAATCATTTTCTATCATATTTAACTCAATTTTCAATTATTTCCATAATTTAACGTATTAAATTATCGATTTAATTATCCAATTAAATCCAAAAATTCAAATAAAAATTTATTTGACTTATAAATTCACTTATTAACATTTAAAATTAATTAAATATTCAAATTTAAATTAATAAAAATTCTGGGTCGTTACAGAACTTAAATTTAAACCCAACTTTTATACTTGAATGGCTTTAACTTACGTAAATGTAACCAACTTTAACTTATGTGAAAGATTATTAAACCTTGTTTTGGAATCGATGAAAGTTTTAAATGGTATATCTTTCATATAAAGAATTGAATTGGAAATAGTTTGAAGAGTTATGAATTAAATCTTTAATTGAAAGATTGGATTAGTTAATCCAGATTGAAATGAAATTGTTTTGAAAATGTCGTAAATGAACCTTTGTGGAAAATTGGTAAACTTTGTGTAGTGAATCTTTTTATTTAAAAAGTTTTGAAATGGTAATTTGTTTTAAACCATTTAAAGAAAAGTTTTGGATATTAAGTTGTGACTTAACTGAAATCCCATTATCCGTATGTTTTTAAATATTGCTCTCATTATTCGGTTTAGTCGGGAAAGGACCTTGTGTCATATAGCCCATTCCGAATAATGATACGTCGTTTTGGATAGCATTTGAAGACCGGTAGTGAAGACCGGGTATTTTCGAGAACGGAAGGGCAACCCGTCGGTTGTCCTTTCACTCAGTCGCGCCGGTATTGAGATTCCCTAAGTGATGGGAGGTCCGATCGGGATTGTGAATATCGGATTTGCAAGGTCTTCTTCCTTTATTGGACGAAGTGCCTTTGGTTCTGTTCAAACCCAGAACAGACTTGTATGGATGTGTGTCTGACATTACACTTTGAGATGTAAAATGAGTTTCTATCAAATACATTTCTGCTTGGTGGCGGAGAATTTATTCTCTTAGCTTAACACCCTTCTCTGAGACGTACGAGCTCAGAGGTTATGTAGTTGAAGTTTATCAGCGATATACTCCCAATTTGGTAGTGTGGCATGCTAAGTGATGTTGTATATTGATGATCATTTGTTGATTATTTGTGATCAAAGCATGGCTTTGTGAAAAAGCGTAGCTTTGTGGATGAGATCTCATCGAGCCTCACAACCCGGTAATGGTCGAAACAGGAAAGATGCGGCAAGATATCAGGGGTAGCTCCCCTAGGGTATGACCATTCCTTCTGAAAAGGGTGGTATCATGGTATGGAGCCCAGATACTTACTCATGTGGGCACTGTAGTATATTTATTACTGTGTGATGTTCTTGGTGTAAAGGATCCTCGGATAAAGTTCCCAAAGGACCGGGGGTGGCATATCCTAGGTTTTATTCCCCGGGAAGGGGTTAGCCGGCCTTGTGTCAGCAGAGACCTGGGTTGGTTCTCGGGGCATCCCTCCAGAGGCGTTCCCATGTGGAAATAGGAAGTTCCTTAGCCTGACCATTTGTTGGACGTCCAACTAAACAATACGCGCCCTGTACGGTTTTAGTTGTATAAGCTGCCATGGAATGTGGTGGTAACCTGCTATTGAACATGGTAGCTATAGTAGGCATACAATACTGGTCGTATGCTGGCTAGGATTAATATTATACTTTCGAAATGGTTTTTTCACACGTTGCACTTATAGTAATAATATCAAAGAAATATTTATCGTATCAAGCATTTTTGACTATCATAAGGAGAAATCTCCTCCAATTCTGCGTTTACATATGTGTGTGTGGCTGGAGGCCTTATGGTAGTTTCATTTTCTAAAAAGCATTGCGGATTTCAAAATTTAATTCTTTTGTTTGTTTTTAAAAGATAAACTGTTTTGTTTGCTCACACCAGTCCCATGGCTGACCTGGAGTTTATTGTTCCTTCCTAAACTCTGGGTGCCCACTATTTTCCACACATGTAGTCTAGAGTTGGGTTTTTCAGATACCCAAATAGTAGGAATTGATTCGTTAGCCCTTGAAGCCTTTTGGATTTGTGGATCGCTTTTGCTACACTTTAGCATTCGCGTCCGACCTTGCTTATCTTTGTGCATCGTGATGATGATTCGAGCTAGCTTTGGATTGAAGATGGAGTTCTTGGAGTTTGGCATTGAAGACATTATCTTTCCGCTGCTATTTCTTGTATCTCTGATAGTATTGATATCTATTTTACCACTCTATTGTATCATCGTTGTATCTAATATTGTATCAAATGTTGTATATCAAATGTATTATTTCATTTTCTTTCGCTGTGTTGTACTTAATGTGTTATAAGCTTCGACGAACCAGATTTGACATTTGGATCTGCGCCATTCGAATACGAGTGTCGTATATCTGATCTGAAGGTTAAAAATTTAGCTCAGGAGTATAACACATTAAGTAACTCATTAGAGATAGGGTGAAGTATACCCTAGAATGAGTATATCCCTATGATATCCGTTAGAATGCCTTTGTAAATTTTCTTACTATTCACTGATGGTAAGTATGAGGGTAAGAAGAGGACGAGATAGGGGATAGGGAAATACCAGTACAAATTTTCAATATCCTATGACAGTGGAAATAACTTTCTCTATCAGTCTCCTTTGATTCGATTCCAATTTCTTTGATGTCTTCGTAGCAGCTCGAGGAGTAGCTTCGATGTGATGGTGGCCCTACGAATCGTGTAGATAGGTCTCTTTTTCGTATTCACTTCACCAAATTTCTATTAGCTTTTCATTTTTAAATTTAGCGAAATTGAAATTTGATTTGAAAAAAATTGGTTAAGTAAAATATAAAGTTAAATAAGTTGTATCGATAAAATGATTTCGATTATAACCAAATTTGAAATTGTATTGTAATTTCTTGTGAATATCAAAGTCCGAAGAGGGACATATTATATATATACTTTGGGGTGTTCCGACATAAGTTTGGATCCATACTTAGTGTTTGAGAATGTCAAAAGCCTGTATCCAATTATCTGTTCTTTTGGGTCCAGATATATACTACGAACGGTTAGTTATCCCTTCGAACTAACAAGTGCCCCTGCATATTTCGTAGATCTGGTGACCAGAGTATCTTGTATAGTATCGAATGATTTTGTTCTCATATCTATTAGTGATATTCTGACTTGGTGAGCCAAATATAGAATAGATAATCGGCTTGATTTATGAGTCGATTCTCTATCTTTGTGTATCTATCCATTCTTTATTGTCACCCAGGCAAATTTCGAGGACGAAATTTTCTTAAGGGGGGGACCTGTAACATTCCTGAATTTTGGCTAAAAATAATTTGATAATTGACTTAATCTTTAAATTAAATTTTGGAAAAAAATTAGTAATCAAATTTATTTTTGGATTTAATTGTGAAATTGTTTAGAATTTGATGGCATTTGAAATATAAAAATAAAATTGAATTCATCAAATTTAATAAGATATATGTTCATTTGGTTATACAAATGAATTATAACTGGGAAATTAGATTTTTGAAATTTAATAAATATATTGACAATGAATATTGTTGATGTGAAAATACTAAAATGGATATACTTAAAAAAACAAATTGAACTTATTTTGGAATAAATATGAAGATTCCAGAATAAATTAAAAATATGTGTTTATAAAATAGTATTTTGGATTAGAATTCAGTTATAAACATTTTGAAGATAAATATAGTTGACGTATATAAATATATAAAAGTAATAAGTAGAAGATTTGAAATTTTATGCTTGTACAAAACATAAATAAACATAGTTAATATATATATAATAAAAAAATAATTTGTAAATATAAAACTAACTAGGTATTTAAATATAAATTAGATTGAATATATTTAAATATCAAGATACGAATAAATAAATAAACATGTTAGATGAATAAAAATTAAGTTCTTAAGGTCGTATAAATAGTTATAAAAAGAAATATAAGTAGGAAATAATATAAAGCTTTTTGAATTTAATGGATTTTAAAACTTGTATAAATATAATATATGAATGCAAATATAAAATATTTACCTTTTTAAATTTAATAAATGTATTGTAAATGGAATTGATTTAATAAATAAGTTTACAAAAGCTTTATAAACTAAGGAGTGTGTATATGTGTGATTTATTTGTTGAGTGTACAAATTGTTTTATTCCATTTCTCTTTAAAAGTTGTAAAGGAAAAATAAATACAAATGTATGTCAATAATTTGTAAATAAATTAATAAAAAGGTTTAAACTTTAGAGCATGTTTTATGAATTAAAATAAAAATAGGGTTTAAAACACAAATTTGTAGGAAGGGGTTAAACACAATTTTTATCATGTGTGACAGGTGTTAAGTAAGTAACCATACTGGTTTACACGTGTAAATCATGCATAAAGAAGATAAACAAGTGTCAAAATGGATTTATAAAAAAAATAAAAAAATTTACATCAGGCCATTCAACTTCTAAGGTCTGAGAAATAAGTTTTAAGCAACTCAAACAGTAAGCAAGATTCAAATCAACAGATTCAAATGCAGTTCCAGCTTTTTCAAAACAAGAATCTGTCTTCAAGCAAATAATAAAAAAAAAAAACTTCAACCTGAAAATAATCTGAAGCAACTTAAAGAACAGAGCAAGCTCAATCTTTTAACCTGGAAATCAAGATTGTTTTGAGTTCAACCTGAAAAGAATTCAAAGCTTCAAACACCTTCAACCTGTTAGCCTGAGATTTTCAAATCTAAAAGCTAAAGCTTTCAACCTAGAACAGAGAAAAAAAGAGAAATCATCTTCAATCTGGAAATTAAAATGCAGATTCAAATTGGAAAAAAAAATCTGGTCAAGGTAACATCTTCAAATCAGAGTTCAAATCAAAATCTGAAACAAGTTTCAAGCAATTCAAAGCTCAGGTCAGTAAATTTAGTAAAACCAATAATTAAAGTTTAAATTTAAAAATCTGAAGCAACTAAAACATAATTAACTCTAGTATATTTTTTTGACCTGAGGGAGCGATGATCAAAACAAAGATGAAAAGGGCAGAGCAGTTTGAAAAGAATTGCATGTTGCAGATTCATAAACAAATCATCTCCCGAAAAAGATCCCTGTTTCTTCCCAACCCAATGTGAGCAAACCTCACTTGAATTTGCTTTTATGGTTTAAATGTTTGGATTTACATTTAAAAATGTTTGTTTAGTTGCTGAAATATGCTTGCATTATCTGTGCATGTGTGTGTAAATAGTAGGATATATGTTCGGTACATTTCTCTGTTGTTCCTCAAACACCAGGATTTCATATCAAAATTTGTATTTCAAAATGAAAAAAAAAATTGATTTTAGTGAAGACCTTTAAAAGAAATATGATGGCATAATCAAGTTTAAGTTTTAAAATCAATTCAAAGTGATCAAGTTAAACAATTATTTCAAAAATAAAAAAATAGAAAGTAACAGGCATGATTAAATATAAGTTTAAAATCAATTATCTGGAATTCTTGATTTAAATCTATAATCTGATTTAAACATGCAAATGATGAATTTTAACATTTAAATCACTATTTTTTTAGTTTGTATTTAATGAGAAAATTCAAATTGATCAAAATGGCTTAAAATGTCGATTTACGGTGATCGACGAGGAGTTGATCATCGAGATTGGGTTTGGAGGTAGGGTGAACAATGGGGATTCATGGAAAAATAATCAATGATTTTATTATACGTCGTGGTGATCGATGGTCGTTGATTTAGGGTTTAGTAGCAACTCTTGATCGATTGGGCTTTTCGAAGCTATTCACTGAAGAGGGATCACATGAGTCTATCGGTGTGGGGGGAAAAGTTTGGTGGATCGTTGGGGAAGCTTTGGTCAGAGGGACGTTGTCGATGGTGGCCGATATCATCGGTGGTGGTGAATTTTGGCGTCACAGATGTGGTTCCAGTATTTGGTCAGGAGGGTCGATTTTGGTTGACGATGTGATCTTGGTTTTTGGGTTGCTCGAACTAGCTTGGGTGGTCGTGGGTGACATGCCGGTGGCATCAACGTTGATCGGCGAGGGGCGCCGCGCTTTTGCACGTATACGTGCTAGTTTTTGTATCTGGGTTGGAGCTTATGGGGAAGAAAGGTGGAACTTGGGGCGGTCTCAAGTTTGTAAGAAGGTAAACTCGAAGTCGTACTCGAAGTATTCGCGAGCGTTAACCGATGTAAAAGTTAGAATATAACAGAAAAAAGGGGGCAGGCGTGGGTAATTTTCTCGGGGTGGTTTAGAATGAAACTCAAAGTTAGGGTCAGGGAAGAACAGGGTTTTGGCGCGGGTTTCCTGAGTTTGATAATTTAAAGCAAGTTTTAAAAATTATGAAACGATTTAGTTTTAAAACAAATTAAACCAAATTTATATAAATTAAATTTCCAAAAGGGAAGTATTCACAAAATTTTCAAAACAAACCCCAAATCAAGATTTAAATGATTTTAAAACTTGTTTTAGTTTTGAATAATCATATTAGGTTAATCATTTAAATTAACCTAAGTGTCTTCAAATTTAATTTGATGATGTAATTAAGTGATAGTCGAGATAAATGATTTATCTTAAATATTTGAGGTCTTATTAATAAAAGTAAGTAAAGATTAATTACTCAAAGAAAAATTACTTAATTAGAGGTTTAATTAAAGATTAATCAAAGATTTATTTAAAGATTGATTAAGGTTAATTACATGATTTAGGTAAATAATTAATGATTAAAAGGTTAATTAATTTATTGTTTAAAGATAATTGATTTATGTGGTTTAGTTAATCAATGTAATTAATTGAGGATAATTTATTAATGGTTAATTAATTAATGAAATTTATTAGGGATAATTACTTATTGTAATTAATTAAATGGTAATTAATTAATGGTTAATTAATCAATGTAATTAATTAAGATAATTAATTAAAGGTTATTTAATTAATGAAAGTGATTATTAATTAAGAATTAATTAATTTTTTTGTAATTAATTAAGGATAGTTAATCAAAGCATTAATTATAAATTAAAATTTAATTAATAAATGATTAAAGAGAAATTAATCAAATCGATTTTTAATTAATTAATATTAATTAACCAGGATTATAAATTTATTCATAAGCAATTAATTTGATTTAATTTAAATCAGATAATTTAATTTACTTTTACTTATGGATGTTTGGATTCTGTTGGATGTTTGGATGGTTGATATTCCTCATATGTGATGCTTTGTGATATTTTGCGATGTGAGTTGCTCTGTGATATCTATGATATGTTTCTATGTAAATACCCTTTGTCTCGTAGAACTACATTTGGAACTCGATGCGACAGGGAGTCGGATTCCAGTTGGTTATCCGAAACCCACATCGAATCGTAATGGTGAATCTTTGTGATTGATAAATTTATTTTATCTGCGAATCTATGTATATAAATAAGCCTTATAGGATATACCGCTTATCGATATTGTTATTGAATCCATGATGATTGATGTTGTTGCACCATAGTGTAAAACCCCTGGACTACACCTTACACACACAAATATGGATTGCACGAGGAAATCGGTCGAGTCACGGATTTTTTATGACTTTAAAATTGAATTTTGAATCCAAATAGTTTTGGAATTGGAATTGAAAGCTTTTGAAAAGGGATTTCAAAAGTAAAATTTATTTTGAATAACTTAATAAAGTTTTGAAATTTAAATAATTTAATTTGAATTTGAATTCAATATTTGAGGTTGAATTCAATAATTTCGAAATTGTGGTTTAAAAGATTATACAAGTTATAAAGTTGTGTATATGGGTTTTTAAACCATTTAAAAAGCATTGTTTTGGGAACTTAAATTTAAACCCAAGTTTTATACTTGAATGGCTTTAACTTACGTAAATGTGATAGCTTTAACTTATGTGAAAGATTATTAAACCTTGTTTTGGAATCGAAGAAATTTCTAAATGGTATATCTTTCATATCAAGAATTGAATTGGAAGTAGTTTGAAGAGTTATGAATTAAATCTTTGATTTAAAGATTGGATAAGTTAGTCCAATTTGAAATGAAATTGTAACAACCCTAGATTTTGACTATATATTTAAATTTGACTTTATTTCATTTTGAAATTATTTTAATTTTATTTTTATTTTTGTGTGATATCATTTCTAAACATTTTTAAAATGATAATATAATTTTTCCAAAATTTACTGTATTTATTTCCTGTTTTTAAAGGCTGTTTTCTAATTTTCTGCCATTTTCTTCATTTTTAAATTTCTTTATTTTATTTTAAATTTGTTTTATTTGTGAAAATTCATATCTAAATATTTTTAAAATAATAATAGAATTTTTCTAAAAATTACTGTGTTGATTTCCTATTTTTAAGGGCTGTTTTCTCATTTTCTGCTATTTTCTACATTATAATTTTATATTTAAATTAAATTTTAAATATTTATTTTGTGAATATATTTGTATTATATGTTATTATTTATGTTTAAAAATACTTTACAAGCTTATATGAATTTTCTAAAAATTATTCCATTTAACTTCAAATTTTGCTAGTCTAGTTCACTGTTTTAACTATTTTCCTTAGTTTTACTTTACATAATTGATAAATATTATATATATTTGTATATTGGTTGAAAATTTCGAAATATTATCTGATATTATTATTATTTCAGCTACATAAATTTATATAAATAATAAAAGGTAAATTGAAAGGGTTTGTGACCTTTTGTTTCCTATGGCTTTTGATTTTCCCACCTTTTCACATTTTAACGTTTCTTTTCACTCAAATGGCCATATCTCTTCATTCTTTCAGCTGCCACCCTGATTTCTCATTCACGTACTTCATTTTTTCTCTCATTTCCTCAAAAAAATTCGGCCATAGCTTTTGAAGAAAGTTTGGTAAACTTTATTTCCTTTTTCCATTTGTTTATGCTTGAATTCATGGTTTTTGCACTTGTTCTTCTTCATCATAGGTTCGGCCTTGCTCCTCCACCACCATAGCCTCCTCCACCATCACCACATCAGGTCACCATCTCCTCCATACCATTGACCAAGCCATTCCGTGGTCATCTATGACTAGATCCACCAAAGTTTATGCAAACACTCCACTTGTTCAGCCTAGCCGAACCATTTATGCACATACCCTTCATTTTTCACCTAAACCACCTCCTTGGCCGCCGCCGCCAGCCCCTCCACCACCTTTGGCTGACACTCCAGACCCCACCTGACCTTCACCTTGTAGGGGCCGAGCCCAATGGTCCTTTGGTTGAGCCATGGTTGCACAAAAGCCACTTTTTGCCTTAAACCCTTTGTATTCACACCTTGTAACTTCCACCACTTCACCACACCCTTAGCCGGCCTTTGCACCACCTTCTCCAGCTCATACTTGAACCAAAACCACTGCCACACCATCTCCTAGCCTCCAGCAGGTCTGGCCATGCCATTTGTAGCCTTGCCCGATGCTTGAAATTGCACAAAAATCCACTTGTTTGCCTTGTACTTGTATTTTCATACATAGCAACTTCCATACCTTCACTACCCTTGCTAGGCCGACCATATATGACCCATACCTGACCAAATACACCCCATGGTAGTACCTTATCACCTTATAGGCTGAGCATAGTGATGGTGGAAGCAAGTGCAAGTGTTTGATTAATTGTTGTTCCTTAATTTCTAGCATCGTTTATCGTATTTTTGGTCTGAAACCTTATAATTGTTTGATTTGTATTCAAGGGAATTAATCCTTGGCTCCTCCATTCGTATCTGTATCGTGCTTTTGTGCTTGTGTAGATCCCGTTGTGCAATTCGTCGTTGTGTCATCAGCTCAAAACAGTGAGTAAATCTCACCAGACTAATATGTACTTATGTAGTGATAAACTGACATCACCTGAATCTGTAAATGCATATCATCCTGTTATAACTGCTATATTACATTCATATGAAGTTCACACCTATATTTACACTTGTTATACCATATGTTACTGTTATTTCATGCTATTCTGTTATTTTCATCAGTTTGTCACACTGCAAGTTCCCTGTAGACTAGAATCACTATGGGTTGAAATGATACATACCCGAAAGGAATTTAGAATAGGAGAAAATCGTTATGGGCTGAAATGATAGGCCTGAATGATTTTCAATTATTTTATTTGACTTGGGATTGCGGGTTTGAAATGATCAAACCCGGTTTTCTTTGTAAATTACGGGTTGAAATGATATATTACCCGTATCACTTCATCTAGGCTAGAAAATGAAATACAGACCCGTTGTTAAAATATGTTTTTCTAAAATTTTTAATTATTTTAGAAATGTAAATATTATAATATTTTGATTTAAATTTGATTAAAAATGATTTTGGTAAAGCATTATTGATTTTCTAAAAATTTATAAGTGAAATAAATAAATGGTAAAGTTAGAAAATCTGAAATGTAAGTTATTTTGGAAACTAGAATTTGGTGATAAATGGAATTTAAATTAAATATGAAAATATGATAAATTTATGATATTTTGAATTAAATGAATTTAAAATGATTTTATAATATATCGATGATTTTTGAATAAAGTTAAAATGTGAAATGAATGAATATTTAGGTTGAAATTTGGAAATATAACTAAAATTGGAAATTTGTGAATTTGTCTTAAAAGTGAATTTTAAGTTAAGTAAATCAAAATGAAATTAAGTTATATTTGAAAATTTTAAACTTAGGTGTTAAATTAAATTAAATTTAATGAATTTGAAATTTTATGTTGGAATTTAATAAGTGAATTATTATTAAATTTCGATTTTTGAATGGAGATTTAACTTTATAAAATCATGAATATAAGGGTATTTGAATGACTGTTTTAAAAGTGAAATTATATGTTTTTATAAGCTAAAAATGATTTAAATAAAAATATAATTTTTTGTGAAATTGTATTGAATACTTGAAGTTAATTAACTGCATTTCTTAAATGCTATTAATTCTAATGTAAATGATAATACAGCATTTGTAAATGCTGTAGTTGATAATAATGAACCAAATGGCTAAGTTTAATTAAAGGTGATTATAGCATTTTTGTAAATGCTATAATTATTGAATTTAACTAAGTTTTATTTGAAACTAATTTAACCCTATTACAACCTTTTTAAATGCTATCTTTTATTAAATTGAACTGTTTTGAATGTAACTTTCCGTAGCAATTTCTAAATGCTACGAAAGTTGAATTTTCATCTGTTTTAATAAATTAAGTGGATAAATGAATTTTGAAAGACTAAAATTTTGTAAATTTAATAATTTAATTATTAAATATAATAACTTCATTTTATGATTTAAAATGAAGTAATTTGTTTCGAAATATAAACTATTTTGAAATGTGTTTTGTAATGGTATTTAAATTAAATAAAAATGAATGTGGTTTGGAAGATATGATATTTTGAATGACATTGAATTTTGAAATTACATTTGATTTTGAAGTATAAAATACCATTTTGAAATTTTAACCACGGGATGTAATTAATTTATAGTTTAACTGATTCTTAAAGGATGGGTGATCCCAAGCATCCTTTAAGTTATTGTGCATTTCTACTACAGTTCACTTGAGTTGGTTTACATTATATAAGTATATATTGTCCTGACTCGAGTGTTTTGTGTTTTACTTTACGCTCGGGTCAGCCTGAGTATTCACAGCTTTGGATTCTCTTTCTGGAGCTGGTCTTTGCTGGAGTTTCTGCTTATCTACATTTATATCTACTTTCTGTTTCAGCTATTCTAGTCTATCTCATGTATTAGTGAACTTCTATGTATTTGGGATTTCTATTATGTTGTTTTCAGACTGTATTATGTATTTGGTTTGAGACTCTGCCGTAGTAGCTTTATGAACTACTATGTATTTTATATTCCGCTACGAGGTATTCTGTTTGTTCTATGTCTGTGATTCTGTGATTGTATTTCATTTGCTCCAAATTTATTTACAACGCGGTATTTTGAGCAATTCAAGTCCGACATGTGCGGATGCGAATGGCTGAAAAATATCGGGTTGTTACAGTTGGTATCAGAGCTTAGGTTTTTAGGCAAACCTTAGCCTGCGGGGCAAAAACTCATTAGAGATAGGGTAGAAATACCCTAGAATGAGTGAAATCAATCTCAGGATCCTTTCTTTGTGAGAGAACGTATTTTCGAAGTATAAAATGATTTTTAAAAAGATTTTTAAAGGATTTTTCAAAGATTATTTTGGTATAAAAATGTTCTTATTTCGAAATCATGATTTTCTAAACTTCATCTCTTCGTTATCCACCTTGTTAGAAATCTCTTGGTTAAGATTCTTATCGACTAGGATTCCTTGAACTTTGGAACACTCCCACTTGTTCTGGAATCCAGTCTTGTTTTCCCCATTTTTCCTTTTAATTTTGGAGCATTCGTAACTCTACTTTGGAATGACCTATCTAAAGAGCGATGATTCCGTAAATCTTTGAATGATTTGTAGAGGGGTGAAACTCCTTTACAATTGGCTTTGATTCACTGGAGATTTCTGTATCCTCGGATGTCGATGCTATCTATCTCCCGCTCTACCCGGATTCTATCTCTAGCGATCGAAGGTCGATTTGCCTTAGATTTCCGTATTGATTATATTCCTAAGGTCTCGATTGACCGGTTAAGGTCGCCCGCGATTTATATAGGCTTATCTATCCTCTATTTGGTAATTAAATTATCTTATCTTCGTATGAGTTTATCTTTGAACTAGAATTCTATTTGATTAGAGTTCCTCTAATTTTGAATCTTTGTTTGCTTGAAATCCTTCCTTGAATCATCCTTTGGAAATTTGTGTTTGGTTGTATTTTGAAATTGTGCATACATCGAAATTATTAAAGATGACCATATTTTGTATATATAAAAGTGAAATGTTTTCAATAAGGATTATATACCTTTCAAAAATGAAAATTTGAAATTTCGAAAGGATTTGAAATTTTGAAAATTTATGAGAAATTTAAATTTATATAAAATGATTTATAACTGAAGGGTTTTGAATTTGAATTTCGAGGAATCGAATTCCCGTATTTTGAAATTGGTTTTAAGATTTTGGAAAATATATATAGTAATATGATTTAAAGATATATATATATATATTTCAAATAAGAAATGTTTCAAATGTACTTGAATGAATTTCAATGATTTCGAAGGAATTTCAAAGAAGTTTTTCAAAGTTAATTGAAGTCCAGAACTCACTTATGTCGCTAGAAAATAATTTCAGTGATGAATGCATGCATCATCCACAATGATTTTCGAGTTTCTGAGTGAGAGAGAGGCCACTCTAGTAGCTTTGCTCTGCGAGTGATTTTGTGAAACCAATTTTGATTTCAGATTTCGAAGTATGGTTTGATATTCGAAAGATAGATCCGTATATATATATATATATATATATATATATTTGAAAAGATTTAAAGTAAGCCGATGTTCAGTTCTCGAGTTTCAGATTTTGAAACCTAACTTTTGAAATTGATTTACTGATTTAGTGTTGATTTTCAACTCTTGGATTGAAAATATGACTTCTTCGACTATTTTAAGATTCGAGCACTTCCAAATCAAGGTTAATTTTTTCAAAGCTAAATTTTTTTTTTGAAAGGTATAAGGTATTTGATAAAGAATATAAGTTTAGTTTGTATGTTTCAAGTATGAAACAATATGGTTTTTTATAAGTTGAAACTGTTTTGTTAAGTAAATAAATAAGACTATTTTGAATTATACTAATATGAAATTTAGTTTTGAAATGTTTTGGATAAAAATTAGTCTTCAAATGTTGAGAAAATTTTGGTTTTAAATGTTTTAACTTAGTAACATCTTTATAAAACTATTTATTTAAGAAGTTGGAATAGATACATAAGTTGTACGTACGTTGTTTTATTCGCATAATTAATTTGATCCAAGTTTGAGTACACAAGTTCGAGGTGAATTGCACCATTTTGTTTTAGGATTTTTCATTTGATTCTTGATGGCGAATATTTGATATGGATTTTGGGCTTGATTCTATAATTCTCTATCATAGTATGTAGCTATGCAAGGAGACTGATGGCTTCTAGTCAAGAAACCATATCGAAGTTCGCATTAGGGGAGTCGAATGGACAATACTAGTTCGAAAGCGAACTTGTGTGATCAAGCGAGCGATCGAATGTAATGTTGCGAAATAATGACATATGTAAGTTACAATGAAGTAAAATTTGACATATATGAAATTATGAAATTTAGTTTTGAAATATGGTATATTTAAGCCTTGAAACATATTTAAGATTTAATAGTTTATTTTGTGAATCAAATCTATATTTGAAATTGATAATATTTGAAATGGTTTTGTTGGAAAACTAAATTGAAACTGGTGGTTTGAATTGAATTAAAATTGGAAATTTTAGATTTTGGTTTAATTGAAAAAAAATTGAAATGTAAAGAATTAAGGGCATGTTTTATGATTTCAAATGCATGATTTCTAAATGTTATGATTTTCAAAGTGTAATGATTTCAAGTATTTTAGTTTCGAAAGATTCATAACTTTGAATGTATTACGACTTTTGAAGTGAATACATGTTTGAAATGGAAATGGATTTATTTGACCTAAATTTTATTGATTTGGAAATTTGGATTATTTTCTAAACCTATTGTTTTAAGAAATTTTGAAATTGAATATGTATAACTTGAAAGAAATGATTTAGTGACATCATATATGATTTTAAAATTTATTTGATATCGAAATGGTTTGAAATTTAGAAACTTTTTTTATTAAATACTTGATTTGGGAGCTATCGAACTTATATAAAAATGATTTGTATAAGTAAACTGTTGAATTGGAACTGTTGATTTGAAAGGGTACCCAATTTTGAAAAGTGAAATCTTATATAATTGAAATCTATATAAGTGTGATTTGATATACTAGTATTTTGAAAAGTAATTGATTTGAAATGAAATCTTATATAAAATGGACTTTATATAAGTATGATATTTGAAAGTTATTTTGAAAGGTACTATATGATACATATTTTCAAAGTAAAGATATGGAAAGTGCCTTCTGCTTGATATCCGCTTTGTGGCCACACTGTGGATTCATTCTATCGGTATTATTCTCTCTCTTTGATTTGTGTTTTCCGGATATGATACTCGAGTGTCCATCGAATTCCATGGCGATCTCCATGGTCTTATGATCGCGACTGCATAGCGCAACTGCCTGGCTGAGCCGGCCTAGGGGTACGGATTGTTTCCTGGGGGATCCAGGCGTAACCATTGTGTATCCTGCACTCTATGTAGGTCGCATTAGTAGCGCAAATGCCTGGCTGAGCTGGCCTGGGGGTACGGATTGTTTCCTGAGGGATCCAGGCGTAACCATTGTGTATCCTGCATTCTACTCGTCATCATGGCATAACTCGCAGGGCTGAGAAAGCTTACGGATACGGATTGTTTCCTGGGGGATCCAGGCGTAACCATTGTGTATCTGCGATCCATGGTTAGACAACTGTTTCGGTTTGGTCGATTTGTTTGGATTGTACTTTCCATATCTGGTTTTAAAAGTGTTTTCATTATTTTCACTGGGTGTTGAAACAAGTATACTAAGTACTTGGAGAATTCTAGCTTTGCGCCTGATCAACGCATAGCCAGAGTATGTAGGAACGAAAGTAAACTTGTTAAGACATCGAGTTATAAAAGTATTTTGATAAAGTACTATATAAAGAATATTTTGATCAGTTATTTTCCCTTCTAAAAATGTAAAATGTTTTAAATATTGTTTACTTTGAACCATCAGATTTGAATCAAATGACTATTCATCATAAAAAAAAATTAAAAAATAATAAATTGAAATGTATAATGGTTCAAATAATGGTTCATCCTTGTCTTTCAACCTGCTTTACCTCCTACCTATCTTTTTTTCCCTACCTTCTTTCGGGGATGCATTCCAACCTATTGCTCTTTCTTGTTGTTTCTCCGCTTCCTTCCTTTTCGAGGACGAAAAGATTTGAGTGGGGGAGAGTGTAACAACCCTAGATTTTGACTATATATTTAAATTTGACTTTATTTCATTTTGAAATTATTTTAATTTTATTTTTATTTTTGTGTGATATCATTTCTAAACATTTTTAAAATGATAATATAATTTTTCCAAAATTTACTGTATTTATTTCCTATTTTTAAAGGCTGTTTTCTAATTTTCTGCCATTTTCTTCATTTTTAAATTTCTTTATTTTATTTTAAATTTGTTTTATTTGTGAAAATTCATCTCTAAATATTTTTAAAATAATAATAGAATTTTTCTAAAAATTACTGTGTTGATTTCCTATTTTTAAGGGCTGTTTTCCCATTTTCTGCTATTTTCTACATTATAATTTTATATTTAAATTAAATTTTAAGTATTTATTTTGTGAATATATTTGTATTTTATGTTATTATTTATGTTTAAAAATACTTTACAAGCTTATGTGAATTTTAAAAATTATTTCATTTAACTTCAAATTTTGCTAGTCTAGTTCACTGTTTTAACTATTTTCCTTAGTTTTATTTTACATAATTGATAAATATTATATATATTTGTATATTGGTTGAAAATTTCGAAATATTATCTGATATTATTATTATTTCAGCTACATAAATTTATATAAATAATAAAAGGTAAATTGAAAGGGTTTGTGACCTTTTGTTTCCTATGGCTTTTGATTTTCTCACCTTTTCACATTTTAACGTTTCTTTTCACTCAAATGGCCATATCTCTTCATTCTTTCAGCTGCCACCCTCATTTCTCATTCACGTACTTCATTTTTTCTCTCATTTCCTCAAAAAATTTCGGCCATAGCTTTTGAAGAAAGTTTGGTAAACTTTATTTCCTTTTTTCATTTGTTTATGCTTGAATTCATGGTTTTTGCACTTGTTCTTCTTCATCATAGGTTCGGCCTTGCTCCTCCACCACCATAGCCGCCTCCACCATCACCACATCAGGTCACCATCTCCTCCATCCCACTGACCAAGCCATGCCGTGGTCATCAATGACTAGATCCACCAAAGTTTATGCAAACACTCCACTTGTTCAGCCTAGCCGAACCATTTATGCACATACCCTTCATTTTTCACCTAAACCACCTCCTTGGCCGCCGCCGCCAGTCCCTCCACCACCTTTGGACGACACTCCAGACCCCACCTGACCTTCACCTTGTAGGGGCCGAGCCCAATGGTCCTTTGGTTGAGCCATGGTTGCACAAAAGCCACTTATTTGCCTTAAACCCTTTGTATTCACACCTTGTAACTTCCACCACTTCACCACACCCTCAGCCAGCCTTTGCACCACCTTCTCCAGCTCATACCCGAACCAAAACCACTGCCACACCATCTCCTAGCCTCCAGCAGGTCTGGCCATGCCATTTGTAGCCTTGCCCGATGCTTGAAATTGCACAAAAATTCCACTTGTTTGCCTTGTACTTGTATTTTCATACATAGCAACTTCCATACCTTCACTACCCTTGCTAGGCCGACCATATATGACCCATACCTGACCAAATACACCCCATGGCAGTACCTTATCACCCTATAGGCTGAGCATAGTGATGGTGGAAGCAAGTGCAAGTGTTTGATTAATTGTTGTTCCTTAATTTCTAGCATCGTTTATCGTATTTTTGGTCTGAAACCTTATAATTGTTTGATTTGTATTCAAGGGAATTAATCCTTGGCTCCTCCATTCGTATCTGTATCGTGCTTTTGTGCTTGTGTAGATCCCGTTGTGCAATTCGTCGTTGTGTCATCAGCTCAAAACAGTGAGTAAATCTCACCAGACTAATATGTACTTATGTAGTGATAAACTGACATCACCTGAATCTGTAAATGCATATCATCCTGTTATAACTGCTATATTACATTCATATGAAGTTCACACCTATATTTACACTTGTTATACCATATGTTACTGTTATTTCATGCTATTCTGTTATTTTCATCAGTTTGTCACACTGCAAGTTCCCTGTAGACTAGAATCACTATGGGTTGAAATGATACATACCCGAACGGAATTTAGAATAGGAGAAAATCGTTATGGGCTGAAATGATAGGCCTGAATGATTTTCAATTATTTTCTTTTACTTGGGATTGCGGGTTTGAAATGACCAAACCCGGTTTTCTTTGTAAATTACGGGTTGAAATGATATATTACCCGTATCACTTCATCTAGGCTAGAAAATGAAATACAGACCCGTTGTTAAAATATGTTTTTCTAAAATTTTTAATTATTTTAGAAATCTAAATATTATAATATTTTGATTTAAATTTGATTAAAAATGATTTTTGTAAAGCATTATTGATTTTCTGAAAATTTATAAGTGAAATAAATAAATGGTAAAGTTAGAAAATCTGAAATGTAAGTTATTTTGGAAACTAGAATTTGGTGATAAATGGAATTTAAATTAAATATGAAAATATGATAAATTTATGATATTTTTAATTAAATGAATTTATAATATATCAATGATTTTTGAATAAAGTTAAAATGTGAAATGAATGAATATTTAGGTTGAAATTTGGAAATATAACTAAAATTGGAAATTTGTGAATTTGTCTTAAAAGTGAATTTTAAGTTAAGTAAATAAAAATGAAATTAAGTTATATTTGAAAATTTTAAACTTAAGTGTTAAATTAAATTAAATTTAATGAATTTTAAATTTTATGTTGGAATTTAATAAGTGAATTATTATTAAATTTCGATTTTTGAATGGAGATTTAACTTTATAAAATCATGAATATAAGGGTATTTGAATGACTGTTTTAAAAGTGAAATTATATGTTTTTATAAGCTAAAAATGATTTAAATAAAAATATAATTGTTTGTGAAATTATATTGAATACTTGAAGTTAATTAACTGCATTTCTGAAATGCTATTAATTCTAATGTAAATGATAATACAGCATTTGTAAATGCTGTAGTTGATAATAATGAACCAAATGGCTAAGTTTAATTAAAGGTTATTATAGCATTTTTGTAAATGCTATAATTATTGAATTTAACTAAGTTTTATTTGAAACTAATTTAACCCTATTACAACCTTTTTAAATGCTATCTTTTATTAAATTGAACTGTTTTGAATGTAACTTTCCGTAGCAATTTCTAAATGCTGCGAAAGTTGAATTTTCATCTGTTTTAATAAATTAAGTGGATAAATGAATTTTGAAAGACTAAAATTTTGTAAATTTAATAATTTAATTATTAAATATAATAACTTCATTTTATGATTTAAAATGAAGTAATTTGTTTCGAAATATAAACTATTTTGAAATGTGTTTTGTAATGGTATTTAAATTAAATAAAAATGAATGTGGTTTGGAAGATATGATATTTTGAATGATATTGAATTTTGAAATTACATTTGATTTTGAAGTATAAAATACCATTTTGAAATTTTAACCACGGGATGTAATTAATTTATAGTTTAACTGATTCTTAAAGGATGGGTGATCCCAAGCATCCTTTAAGTTATTGTACATTTCTACTACAGTTCACTTGAGTTGGTTTACATTATATAAGTATATATTGTCCTGACTCGAGCGTTTTGTGTTTTACTTTACGCTCGGGTCAGCCTGAGTATTCACAGCTTTGGATTCTCTTTCTGGAGCTGGTCTTTGCTGGAGTTTCTGCTTATCTACATTTATATCTACTTTCTGTTTCAGCTATTCTAGTCTATCTCATGTATTAGTGAACTTCTATGTATTTGGGATTTCTATTATGTTGTTTTCAGACTGTATTATGTATTTGGTTTGAGACTCTGCCGTAGTAGCTTCATGAACTACTATGTATTTTATATTCCGCTGCGAGGTATTCTGTTTGTTCTATGTCTGTGATTCTGTGATTGTATTTCATTTGCTCCAAATTTATTTACAACGCGGTATTTTGAGCAATTCATGTCCGACATGTGCGGATGCGAATGGCTGAAAAATATCGGGTTGTTACAGAAATTGTTTTGAAAAACCCGTAAATGAACCTTTGTTGAAAATTTGTAAACTTTGTGTAGTGAATCTTTTTATTTAAAAAGATTTGAAATGGTAATTTGTTTTAAACCATTTAAAGAAAAGTTTTGGATATTAAGTTGTGACATAACTGAAATCCCATTATCCATATGTTTTTAAATATTGCGCTCATTACTCGGTTAGCCGGGAGAGGACCTTGTGTCATATAACCCATTTCGAATAATGATACGTCATTATGGATAGCATTTGAAGATCGGTGGTGAAGTCCAGGTATTTTCGAGAACGGAAGGACAACCCGTCGATTGTCTCTGCGCTGAGTCGCGCCGGTATAGAGATTCCCTAAGTGATGGGAAGTCCGATCAGGATTATGAATACCCTGATTTGCAAGGACTTCTTCGTTTATTGGACGAAGTGCCATTGGTTCTGTTCAAACCCAGAACAGACTTGTATGGATGTGTGTCTGACATTACACTTTGAGATGTAAAACCGGTTTCTATCAAATACATTTCTGCTTGGTGGCGGAGAATTTATTCTCTTAGCTTAACACCCTTTTTTGAGACGTACGTGCTCAGAGGTTATGTAGTTGAAGCTTATCAGTGATATACTCCCAATTTGGTAGTGTGGCATGCTAAGTGATGCTGTATATTGATGATCATTTGTTGATCATTTATGATCAAAGCATGACTTTGTGAAAAAGCGTAGCTTTGTGGACGAGACCTCATCGAGCCTCACAACCCAGTAATGGTCGAAACAGGAAAGATGCGGCAAGGTTTCAGGGGTACCTCCCCTAGGGTATGACCATTCCTTCTGGAAAAGGATGTTATCATAGTATGGAGCCCAGATACTTAATCATGTGGGGACTATAGTATATTTATTACTGTGTGATGCTGTTGGTGTAGAGGATCCTCGGATAAAGGTCCCAAAGGACCGGGGGTGGCATATCTTAGGTTTTATTCCGCGGGAAGGGGGTAGCCGGCCTTGTGTCAGCAGAGAGCCGGGTAGGCTCTCGGGGCGTCCCTCCAGAGGCGTTCCCAAGTGGCAATTGGAAGTTCCTTAGCCTGACCATTTGTTGGAAATCCAATCAAACAATACACGCCCTGTACGGTTTTAGTTGTATAGCCTATCATGGAATGTGGTGGTAACCTGCTATTGAACATGGTAGCTATAGTAGGCATACGATACTGGTCGTATGCTGGCTAGGATTAATGTTATACTTCCAAAATGGTTTTTCCACACGTTGCACTTATAGTAATAATATCAAAGAAATTTTTCTCGTATCAAGCATTTTTGACTATCATAAGGAGAAATCTCCTCCAATTCTGCGTTTGCATATGTGTGTGTGGCCGGAGGCCTTATGGTAGTTTCATTTTCTAAAAAGCATTGCGGATTTCGAAATTTAATTCTTTTGTTTGTTTTTAAAAGATAAACTGTTTTGTTTGCTCACACCAGTCCCATTGTAACGATCCCGGATTTGAATTGAGTGTGAATTGATAATCAATTTAATTTTTGAATAAAAATTATGAAGTAATTGGTAATTAATATAAATTTTGAATTCAATCGAATTGGGATTTATAAATAAAATACAAATACATTCAAGTATAAAGTAAATACATTGGCTACAATTCTAACAATAATTATAATAGCTTTATATCTATGTAAATTAAGTATTTAATAATATAAGTTTAAAAATAAAGGAAAGGTAAGATTTTAAATTTATGTTTAAGTATAAAAGTGTGTTTATACTTGAGTTAAAATTTTATAAACAAATAACTGTAACTAAGGCATAATAAATAAAGTATTCAAACATAACTAAAAGTATGCTTATAAAATGAAAGGGAGATGTGACAGGCTTTGTATATTTGTAGTTGTAAATAAAGTATGTTGTTAAGAAAGTATATTTGTACAAGAGATAAATATAAGCTAGGCAAAATAAGTGGAGAATGTAACCTGTAAGTGGTTATATGAAACAAAGTAAGTAAAACAAAACTAAAGGAATTATGCAGCGAAGTAGAAGTAAAATAAATACTGCATGAACATAAACAAAGCACAACATTTTACCCCTTCGGTACAAATAAAGTCATGTCAGCCGAGATAATAGCTTCAATACAGGAAACAAAGTAAGCAAGACAAAGTACCAAGGCATAATGCAAGCATCTAGCCATGCCTATTGTACATAACAACATCTTATCAGCCACCTAAATAATCAGGCTAGTCAACTAAGAACAGAGAAAATCTCTGAAATGCGTACGAATGTATAATCTATATTGTACAAAACTGTTTCCATATATTTATATACATCCATATTAGCTGATGTTCGTTCAAAACAAAACTTAAGCAACCCAGTAAAAAGAAATTCAAAACTGAGAACCCAAAGCAAAATCGAGCCTGAGACAACTTCAACTTGAAAGAAGATGTGGATTGAAGTCTGCAGCCTATTTGAAGCTTTAAAACTAATTCAAAACTATCAAAGAAAACAAAATGCCTGTCTCTGCTCTTCTTCTCAGACTTGTGAGTAAACTCCTACCTAAACATACTCTATTTTGTTTGTTTATTGATGCTGTGAGTAACTTCACTTTTAAAAGTTTAAGTAGGTAATAAAGGTTACATGCTTGTCAACTTGAAAGAATATATATCTTATGATGGCTGCTGTGAATATATCTATGTCTGGCATGTATGTTGCCTCCATTAGAGTGTTCTCTGTTTTCATCTTCCAGAATACAAGTTTTGATTAAAAATTTAAATCTTGTGATCTTGTCTCTATTTAAACTTAAGTTTCAAATGGAACTTGTTTGCTTAACTATAAGCTTTAGTTTAAATTCATATTTAAGATAAAATGATATTTATTTTGACTCTGGGAATCAAATTTACTGAGCAAGTTTAAAATAAGTCAAAATTTAAGTATCACAATCTATCGTTTCAGGATTTGAATTTGAATCATTATACAAAATTATGGTTTTTAAAACAAATATTTTGATTTTTCCTCAAGTATGTCGAGAGCAGATTCTTGTTGAACTAAAATTGCTTAAAAATCAATTCCCAGAGATCGCACGAATTTTAGATGTTGAAATTTTGTATGAAGAGAGTTTAAAGATCGATTATAATAGGAAAAATGTTAGATAATTTTTCTATTGCATAAAATGATTGCGCGAGATCAAACTAGGGTGTTGTTTGAATTTTGAACGAGTTAGAAACTTTGATCGCTGTGCCTTCCTTGATGCGTCGAGTGTCACGTGGCTGGAGGGGAAGGTAGTGTGGGGGCTAGGGGTGGTGTAGCTGGAGTTTTGAAGTTTCTGGGGAATTGCATCGCCTGAACGAGGGGAGAGTTGGTCGGGGTGTTGTTTTTTATCTGGAGCTCGAACTGGCATTTTTCGTTCGCGAGTCCCATCAAGGGTTTGGAGTGCTGGAATCAAGTGTGGGAGTGATGATCGATTTGTGGGCGATCGCCTCAGGCGTCGGCGGTCTGTCGGCGGCATGTGCAAGTGCACGGCGAGACGGTGCACATTTTGATTTCTGAAATGCTTTGGTTTGGGTTTTTGTTTTCTCCAGTTTTTATAGTTAGAGAAGTATACTTGAAGCATGGGACTGAGGGATCTGAAGCTGTTCTCGTTTCTGGGAATTTTAAAACAAAATTTTAAACTAAACTTTAAAAAGGTAAAGAAGATATAAATTAAGTTTATAAGGAAAAAAAAGAAAAAAAAAAAGAGAAAAGAAGAAGAGATGTACGCGAGAGAAGGAGGATAACTCGGGGAAACAGAAGAGAAATGCGAAGTACCCAGGCTTGTTGAATTGAAATTTGATTCAGGTCTTTAAAACGAAGATTTTGGAAACAAAATCTGCACCGGGTTTTTAAGTTATAAATCTCATACCAAAGTTTTAAACTAAAGAAAGTTTAAAATAAAAGTTTGAAACAAGCTTAAGTCTAAATTCAATCAAGTTTGAATTCTAGTTTCTTTTAAGTTATAAAAATGAAATGTTTCTAACCATTTTTAAAGTATTTTTATAAATTGTTTAAGAGAAAAAAAATCTGAAGATGAGAATTTAAATAGGATTTTAAATTTAAGTTTAAATTTTTTATCTGAATTCAAATTTGAATTTGGATCTTAGGTTTGAAAAGAAAATAAAAATTATAAATTTAAAATGTTGTAATTAAGTATGAATGATAAGGTATTTTATAAGTGGTTTTAAATAGTAATTTATTTTGGTAAGGTGATTAATTTAAGTTAATTAATTAATTTAGTTTAATTAACTTAGGAAAATCATTTGATAAATTGATAAGTGTAATTACTTTGTGTAATTAAGGGAGATAATTACTTAGGGAGGTAATAAATGAAGTAAATGGATAATTACTGGGAGGCAATTAGTGAATATGATTTATAAATGAAGTAAACTGGGTAGTTACTTTTGTTATTAATCAACGATGATTAATAATTGTGTTTAATTGGATAAAATTAAATAAAGTAATTTAATTTAAATATAATTAGAGATCATTGATTAATAAAATTAATGATGTAATTTATAATGGACTAATTAAGGAAATGATTAATAATGAGGTAATTAATTGATGTAATTAAATAAGGCGATTGATTAATTAAATTATATCAAATGATTTGTAGTTAATAAATCAGAAATGGATAATAAATTCATAAGTAAATTAATTTAATTTGAAAACTAAATTGAATTAATTAGGATTAAACGATTAAATTAATCCTGCTTATAAATGTTTATTGAATGATTGACCTTACCTGTGAATGATTGTATTGTATGAGATGCCTTGAATTGATTATCCTATCTGATTTGTGATATTTTGTTCTGTAGATTGAGCTGTGTATATTTATTTGCATCTGTATATTATCTGTGAATCTGTGAATGGGCGATAAGCGTTATAGTTATATCGCTTATCAACTATATTTCTGCGTTTTGATCTGTGATGATTGAATAATGTTGCACTATTGTGTGTTAAACCCTGGACCACACTTATACACACACAAAGATGGATTTCACGAGGAAATCGATTAAGTCACAGATTATTTTTGAATAGCTTTGAATTTGAATATTTGAATTCAAATGTTTTGGAAATGGATTGGCTATAAAGTGAAAAAACTTTTGAAATGGAATTTCAAAGATGAAGTTTATTTTTAATAACTTGATTGAATTTTGAAATTTAAATATTTTGATTTGAATTCAATACTTGAAATTGAATTCTATGATCTGAAAAATAGGGACTAAAGATGTTATACCAGTTTATATGGGTTAAACTATTTTAAAGATATTGATTTGAAAATTTGAATTTAAATTCAAAAACTTTAACTCGTGTAAATGAAAATGATCTTTTTGAGACGAAAACTATTTGTTTCCAAATAATAAAAGCTTTCATATAAGAAGAGAACTTCCAAATTGTGTTAAAAAGGATTTCAAGTTAAAAATGAAAATGATTTCCCAAGTTATCGAAACTGTTTGAAAGCTATAAGATAAAATCTTGATTTAAAGATTTAAATGAATTAATCCAATTGAGATGAAATTGTTTTGAAATCCGGGAATGAATCTTTGTGAAAATGGCTGAACTTAGTGAAATAAATCTTTTGTTTAAAAGATTTGAAAATGGTAATTTGTTTATACCATTTGAAAGAAAGTTTTGAATTATTAAGTTGTGACTTAATTGAAATCCCATATCCATATATTTTTAAAAGTTGCGCTCACTATTCGGGTTAGCCGGGAAAGGACCTTTGGGTCGTATAACCCATTCCGAATATGTGATACGTCGTTATGGATAGCATTTGAAGACCGATGGTGAAGACCGAGTATTTGCGAGAACGATAGGATGACCTATCGATTGTCTCTGCACCGAGTAGCTACGGTATAGAGATTCCCTAAGTGATGGGAAGTTCGATCGGGATTGTGAATACCCGGATTGCAAGGGCTTCTTTGGAAGTGCCTTCGGTTCTGTTCTAAATCCAGAACAGACTTGTATGGATTGTTATGTCTGACATTACAACTTGAGATATAAAGCTGATTTCTTTCAAATATATTTCTGTTGGTGGCGGAGAATTTATTCTCTTAGCTTAACACCCTTCTCTGAGACGTACGAGCTCAGAGGTTATGTAGTTGATGGTTATCAGCAATATATTCCCAATTTGGTAATGTGACATGCTGAGTGTTGCTGTGAAATGATCATTGTGTTGATCATTTGTGATAGGATCATTTGTTTGATCATTTATCTTGGTGATCATTTCTATGATCATTTGTTGACCCAAACCACGACTTTTGTATAAAGCGTGGCTTTGTGGACGAGACTTCGTCGAGCCTCACAAACCGGAAATGGTCGAAACAGGAATCGTGGTGGCAAGGTTTCAGGGATCGCTTCCCTAGGGTAGGACCATTCCTTCTGGAAAGGGGTAGTATCATGGTATGGAGTCCAGATACTTACTCATGTGGATACACTATATCTATTACTGTGTGGTGTTGGTGGAATCGAGGCCTCGTATAGAGGTCCAAAAGGACCGGGGGTGGTATATCTGAGGTTTCTTACTCCCTGGGAAAGGGGTAGCCGGCCTTGTTTGGCAGAGATCCATTTGGGATGCTCGGGGACGTCCTTCCAGAGGCGTTTCATTTCGGGGTTTGGGAAGTTCCTTTGCCCGACCATTTGTTGGAAATCCATTCTTCAAATACGTACCTTGTACGGGTTTAGTTGTATAACCTGCCATGGAATGTGGTGGTAACCTGCTATTGAACATGGTAGCTATAGTAAGCGTAGTGTGAAATGTCTATGCTGGCTAAGATTTATATCTTTACTTTCGAAATGATTTTTACTACACTATGCACTAGTAATAATATCAAATGTTTCTTTTTAATGCGTATCAAGCATCTTTGACTATCATAAGGAGAAATCTCCTCCGATTCTGCGTTTGCATTGTGTGTGTGTGCGGGAGGCCTTATGGTAGTCTCATTTCAAAAAAAAGCATTGCGAATTAACTTTAAAATATTTCTTTGTTTGTTTTTGGAAGATAAACTGTCTTTGTTACTCACACCAGTCCCATGACTGATCCGGAGTTTATTGTTTCTTTCCTAAACTCCGGATGCTCAAAAATTTTCTACACGAGCAGTCTAGAGTTGGGTTTTTCAGATAGTCAGGTTTAGTAGGTTATCTGGAGCTAGTTCAGTCTTTGGATGTGGACGAGACTTGCTTATCTTTGTGCATCGTTATTGGGAGTTCGTGCTTCTGCTGGAGTTCTTCCTTGAAGACTATCTTAGAGTTATATTGTTCCGCTGCTAGATGTTATCCATTTTTCTTTTCCGCTGCTATTTTATTGTATCATATCTCTGATGTATATTGATATCTATTGGATCATCTGTTGTATCAGATATTGTATCAAAGCTGTATATCAATGTATTATTCTTTTATTCCGCTGTGTTATTTACTTAATGTTGTTATAAGCTCCGGCGAATCGGATTTGAAACGTCGAATCTACGGCATTCGAGTACGATGTTAAAGTATGGATGTCGATTTTCGAGCAGGAAAAATCCGCGTCGTCACACCCATGACTAACCTGGAGTTTATTGTTCCTTCCTAAACTCGTGGTGCCCACTATTTTCCACACAGGCAGTTTATAGTTGGGTTTTTCAAATATCCGAACAGTTGGAATTGATTCGTTAGCCCTCGAAGCCTTTTGGATTTGTGGATCGCTTTTGCTACACTTCAGCATTCGCGTCCGACCTTGCTTATCTTTGTGCAACACGATGATGGTTCGAGCTAGCTTTGGATTGAAGATGGTGTTCTTGGAGTTTGGCATTGAAGACATTATCTTTCCGCTGCTATTTCTTGTATCTCTGATAGTATTGATATATATTGTATCATTCTGTTGTATCATCGTTGTATCTGATATTGTATCAAATGTTGTATATCAAATGTATTATTTCATTTTCTTCCGCTGTGTTGTACTTAATGTGTTATAAGCTCCGACGAACCAGATTAAACGTTTGAATCTGCGACATTCGAATACGAGTGTCGTATTCGGTGCCGATTTTCGAAGGTCTAGTCAGGATCATTACATAAATGCTTTTGTAAATTTATAAAAATAAAACCTTTAAAAGAAAATAAAAATAAAACCAATCATACTTTTAATAAAATCATACATTGTGTATTTAATCCATTTATAAATGTAAATGTAAAACCTTTGTATTTATTTACTATTTAAATAAATACTTTATAAATTTATATAAATAAATTCTTTTAAGGAACAATATAAAACAAATTATATTCTAGTGAAAACTTTATTCATATATTTTATATCTAAACTATTTCAAAATAATTATTCTTTAAATTCAAATTTAAATCCAAATATTAAATTCAAATTCAAATTTAAAAATCCAATTTAAAATCAACTTAAACCTACATATATATATATATATATATATATTAATTTAAACTAACACATTATTCAATTTGAGAATAATAATCTATTTTTAAAATTAACTAAATAAATATATATACATATACATTTAAACAATACTTATTTAAATTTGAAAATAATAAGTCTATTAAAAACTATTTATAAAATAACCAAATTAAACTTGTAAAAATAATTATTCCATTTAAAAATCTATTTATAACTATCATTAAAATCATCACATTATATTGATTAAAATAACAATTTACCAATTTTAATTAATTAAATCAAGGGATTATCATATTTAAATTGCTTGAAATTCCGGGGTATCACATTCCTCCCCACTTAAAAGAATTTCGTCCTCGAAATTTAAACGAACGAAAATCCCAAAGTTTTATTGTATATCAAACAATTTCAAACATACATATCAACCATACACTATCAATCAAACAACCATTCATCCAAACAAACAATTTCATCTAAACAAACAATTCTAAGTGCTGCTGTATATTGATGATCATTTGTTGATCATTTATGATCAAAGCATGACTTTGTGAAAAAGCGTAGCTTTGTGGACGAGACCTCATCGAGCCTCACAACCCAATAATGGTCGAAACAGGAAAGATGCGGCAAGGTTTCAGGGGTACCTCCCCTTGGGTATGACCATTCCTTCTGGAAAAGGATGTTATCATAGTATGGAGCCCAGATACTTAATCATGTGGGGACTGTAGTATATTTATTACTGTGTGATGCTGTTGGTGTAGAGGATCCTCGGATAAAGGTCCCAAAGGACCAGGGGTGGCATATCTTAGGTTTTATTCTGCGGGAAGGGGGTAGCCGGCCTTGTGTCAGCAGAGAGCCGGGTAGGCTCTCGGGGCGTCCCTCCAGAGGCGTTCCCAAGTGGCAATTGGAAGTTCCTTAGCCTGACCATTTGTTGGAAATCCAATCAAACAATACACGCCCTGTATGGTTTTAGTTGTATAACCTATCATGGAATGTGGTGGTAACCTGCTATTGAACATGGTAGCTATAGTAGGCATACGATACTGGTCGTATGCTGGCTAGGATTAATGTTATACTTCCAAAATGGTTTTTCCACACGTTGCACTTATAGTAATAATATCAAAGAAATTTTTCTCGTATCAAGCATTTTTGACTATCATAAGGAGAAATCTCCTCCAATTCTGCGTTTGCATATGTGTGTGTGGCCGGAGGCCTTATGGTAGTTTCATTTTCTAAAAAGCATTGCGGATTTCGAAATTTAATTCTTTTGTTTGTTTTTAAAAGATAAACTGTTTTGTTTGCTCACACCAGTCCCATTGTAACGATCCCGGATTTCAATTGAGTGTGAATTGATAATCAATTTAATTTTTGAATAAAAATTATGAAGTAATTGGTAATTAATATAAATTTTGAATTCAATCGAATCGGGATTTATAAATAAAATACAAATACATTCAAGTATAAAGTAAATACATTGGTGACAATACTAACAATAATTATAATAGCTTTATATCTATGTAAATTAAGTATTTAATAATATAAGTTTAAAAATAAAGGAAAGGTAAGATTTTAATTTTCTGTTTAAGTATAAAAGTGTGTTTATTCTTGAGTTAAAATTTTATAAACAAATAACTGTAACTAAGGCATAATAAATAAAGTATTCAAAATAACTAAAAGTATGCTTATAAAATGAAAGGGAGATGTGACAGGCTTTGTATATTTGTAGTTGTAAATAAAGTATGTTGTTAAGCAAGTATATTTGTACAAGAGATAAATATAAGCTAGGCAAAATAAGTGGAGAATGTAACCTGTAAGTGGTTATATGAAACAAAGTAAGTAAAACAAAACTAAAGGAATTATGCAGCGAAGTAGAAGTAAAATAAATACTGCATGAACATAAACAAAGCACAACATTTTACCTCTTCAGTACAAATAAAGTCATGTCAGCCGAGATAATAGCTTCAATACAGGAAACAAAGTAAGCAAGACAAAGTACCAAGGCATAATGCAAGCATCTAGCCATGCCTATTGTACATAACAACATCTTATCAGCCACCTAAATAATCAGGCTAGTCAACTAAGAACAGAGAAAATCTCTGAAATGCGTACGAATGTATAATCTATATTGTACAAAACTATTTCCATATATTTATATACATCCATATTAGCTGATGTTCGTTCAAAACAAAACTTAAGCAACCCAGTAAAAGAAATTCAAAACTGAGAACCCAAAGCAAAATCGAGCCTGAGACAACTTCAACTTGAAAGCAGATGTGGATTGAAGTCTGTAGCCTATTTGAAGCTTTAAAACTAATTCAAAACTATCAAAGAAAACAAAATGCCTATCTCTGTTCTTCTTCTCAGACTTGTGAGTAAACTCCTACCTAAACATACTATATTTTGTTTGTTTATTGATGTTGTGAGTAACTTCACTTTTAAAAGTTTAATTAGGTAATAAAGGTTACATGCTTGTCAACTTGAAAGAATATATATCTTATGATGGCTGCTGTGAATATATCTATGTCTGGCATGTATGTTGACTCCATTAGAGTGTTCTCTGTTTTCATCTTCCAGAATACAAGTTTTGATTTAAAAATTTAAATCTTATGATCTTGTCTCTATTTAAACTTAAGTTTCAAATGGAACTTGTTTGCTTAACTATAAGCTTTAGTTTAAATTCATATTTAAGATAAAATGATATTTATTTTGACTCTGGGAATCAAATTTACTGAGCAAGTTTAAAATAAGTCAAAATTTAAGTATCACAATCTATCGTTTCAGGATTTGAATTTGAATCATTATACAAAATTATGGGTTTTAAAACAAATATTTTGATTTTTCCTCAAGTATGTCGAGAGCGGATTCTTGTTGAACTAAAATTGCCTAAAAATCAATTCCCAAAGATCGCACGAATTTTAGATGTTGAAATTTTGTATGAAGAGAGTTTAGAGGTCGATTATAATAGGAAAAATGTTCGATAATTTTTCTATTGCATAAAATGATTGCGCGAGATCAAACTAGGGTTTTGTTCGAATTTTGAACGAGTTAGAAACTTCGATCGCTGTGCCTTCCTTGATGCGTCGAGTGTCACGTGGCTGGAGGGGAAGGTAGTGTGGGGGCTAGGGGTGGTGTAGCTGGAGTTTCGAAGTTTCTGGGGAATTGCATCGCCTGAACGAGGGGAGAGTTGGTCGGGGTGTTGTTTTTTATCTGGAGCTCGAACTGTCATTTTTCGTTCGCGAGTCCCATCAAGGGTTTGGAGTGCTGGAATCAAGTGTGGGAGTGATGATCGATTTGTGGGCGATCGCCTCAGGCGTCGGCAGTCTGTCGGCGGCATGTGCAAGTGCACGGCGAGACGGTGCACGTTTTGATTTCTGAAATGTTTTGGTTTGGGTTTTTGTTTTCTCCAGTTTTTTATAGTTAGAGAAGTATACTTGAAGCATGGGACTGAGGGATCTGAAGCTGTTCTCGTTTCTGGGAATTTTAAAACAAAATTTTAAACTAAACTTTAAAAAGGTAAAGAAGATATAAATTAAGTTTATAAGGAAAAAAAAAAGAAAAACAAAGAGAAAAGAAGAAGAGATGTACGCGAGAGAAGGAGGATAACTCGGGGAAACAGACGAGAAATGCGAAGCACCCAGGCTTATTGAATTGAAATATGATTCAGGTCTTTAAAACGAAGATTTTGGAAACAAAATCTGCACCGGCTTTTTAAGTTATAAATCTCATACCAAAGTTTTAAACTAAAGAAAGTTTAAAATAAAAGTTTGAAACAAGCTTAAGTCTGAATTCAATCAAGTTTGAATTCTAGTTTCTTTTAAGTTATAAAAATGAAATGTTTCTAACCATTTTTAAAGTATTTTTATAAATTGTTTAAGAGGAAAAAAAATCTGAAGATGAGAATTTAAATAGGATTTTAAATTTAAGTTTAAATTTTTTATCTGAATTCAAATTTGAATTTGGATCTTAGGTTTGAAAAGAAAATAAAAATTATAAATTTAAAATGTTGTAATTAAGTATGAATGATAAGGTATTTTATAAGTGGTTTTAAATAGTAATTTATTTTGGTAAGGTGATTAATTTAAGTTAATTAATTAATTTAGTTTAATAACTTAGGAAAATCATTTGATAATTTGATAAGTGTAATTACTTTGTGTAATTAAGGGAGATAATTACTTAGGGAGGTAATAAATGAAGTAAATGGTTAATTACTGGGAGGCGATTAGTGAATATGATTTATAAATGAAGTAAACTGGGTAGTTACTTTTGTTATTAATCAACGATGATTAATAATTGTGTTTAATTGGATAAAATTAAATAAAGTAATTTAATTTAAATATAATTAGAGATCATTGATTAATAAAATTAATGATGTAATTTATAATGGACTAATTAAGGAAATGATTAATAATGAGGTAATTAATTGATGTAATTAAATAAGGCGATTGATTAATTAAATTATATCAAATGATTTGTAGTTAATAAATCAGAAATGGATAATAAATTCATAAGTAAATTAATTTAATTGGAAAACTAAATTGAATTAATTAGGATTAAACGATTAAATCAATCCTGCTTATAAATGTTTATTGAATGCTTGACCTTACCTATGAATGATTGTATTGTATGAGATGCCTTGAATTGATTATCCTATATGATTTGTGATATTTTGTTCTGTAGATTGAGCTGTGTATATTTATTTGCATCTGTATATTATCTGTGAATCTGTGAATGGGCGATAAGCGTTATGTTATATCGCTTATCAACTATATTTCTGCGTTTTGATCTGTGATGATTGAATAATGTTGCACTATTGTGTGTTAAAACATGGACCACACTTATACACACACAAAGATGGATTTCACGAGGAAATCGATTAAGTCACAGATTATTTTTGAATAGCTTTGAATTTGAATATTTGGATTCAAATGTTTTGGAAATGGATTGGCTATATAGTGAAAAAACTTTTGAAATGGAACTTCAAAGATGAAGTTTATTTTTAATAACTTGACTGAATTTTGAAATTTAAATATTTTGATTTGAATTCAATACTTGAAATTGAATTCTATGATCTTAAAAATAGGGACTAAAGATGTTATACCAGTTTATATGGGTTAAACTATTTTAAAGATATTGATTTGAAAATTTGAATTTAAATTCAAAAACTTTAACTCGTGTAAATGAAAATGATCTTTTTGAGACGAAAACTATTTGTTTCCAAATAATAAAAGCTTTCATATAGGAAGTGAACTTCCAAATTGTGTTAAAAAGGATTTCAAGTTAAAAATGAAAATGATTTCCCAAGTTATCGAAACTGTTTGAAAGCTATAAGATAAAATCTTGATTTAAAGATTTAAATGAATTAATCCAATTGAGATGAAATTGTTTTGAAATCCGGGAATGAATCTTTGTGAAAATGGGTGAACTTAGTGAAATAAATCTTTTGTTTAAAAGATTTGAAAATGGTAATTTGTTTAAACCATTTGAAAGAAAGTTTTGAATTACTAAGTTGTGACTTAATTGAAATCCCATATCCAATTATTTTTAAAAGTTGCGCTCACTATTCGGGTTAGCCGGGAAAGGACCTTTGGGTCATATAACCCATTCCGAATATGTGATACGTCGTTATGGATAGCATTTGAAGACCGGTGGTGAAGACCGAGTATTTGCGAGAACGATAGGTTGACCTATCGATTGTCTCTTCACCGAGTAGCTACGGTATAGAGATTCCCTAAGTGATGTGAAGTTCGATCGGGATTGTGAATACCCGGATTGCAAGGGCTTCTTTGGAAGTGCCTTCGGTTCTGTTCTAAATCCAGAACAGACTTGTATGGATTGTTATGTCTGACATTACAATTTGAGATATAAAGCTGATTTCTTTCAAATATATTTCTGTTGGTGGCGGAGAATTTATTCTCTTAGCTTAACACCCTTCTCTGAGACGTACGAGCTCAGAGGTTATGTAGTTGATGGTTATCAGCAATATATTCCCAATTTGGTAATGTGACATGCTGAGTGTTGCTGTGAAATGATCATTGTGTTGATCATTTGTGATAGGATCATTTGTTTGATCATTTATCTTGGTGATCATTTCTATGATCATCTGTTGACCCAAAGCACGACTTTTGTATAAAGCGTGGCTTTGTGGACGAGACTTCGTCGAGCCTCACAAACCGGAAATGGTCGAAACAGGAATCGTGGCGGCAAGGTTTCAGGGATCGCTTCCCTAGGGTAGGACCATTCCTTCTGGAAAGGGGTAGTATCATGGTATGGAGCCCAGATACTTACTCATGTGGATACACTATATCTATTACTGTGTGGTGTTGTTGGAATCGAGGCCTCGTATAAAGGTCCAAAAGGACCGGGGGTGGTATATCTGAGGTTTCTTACTCCCTGGGAAAGGGGTAGCCGGCCTTGTTTGGCAGAGATCCATTTGGGATGCTCGGGGACGTCCTTCCAGAGGCGTTTCATTTCGGGGTTTGGGAAGTTCCTTTGCCCTACCATTTGTTGGAAATCCATTCTTCAAATAAGTACCCTGTACGGGTTTAGTTGTATAACCTGCCATGGAATGTGGTGGTAACCTGCTATTGAACATGGTAGCTATAGTAGGCATAGTGCGAAATGTCTATGCTGGCTAAGATTTATATCTTTACTTTCGAAATAATTTTTACTACACTATGAACTAGTAATAATATCAAATGTTTCTTTTTAATGCGTATCAAGCATCTTTGACAATCATAAGGAGAAATCTCCTCCGATTCTGCGTTTGCATTGTGTGTGTGTGCGGGAGGCCTTATGGTAGTCTCATTTCAAAAAAAAGCATTGCGATTTAACTTTAAAATATTTCTTTGTTTGTTTTTGGAAGATAAACTGTCTTTGTTACTCACACCAGTCCCATGAATGATCCAGAGTTTATTGTTTCTTTCCTAAACTCTGGATGCTCAAAAATTTTCTACACGAGCAGTCTAGAGTTGGGTTTTTCAGATAGTCAGGTTTAGTAGGTTATCTGGAGCTAGTTCAGTCTTTGGATGTGGACGAGACTTGCTTATCTTTGTGCATCGTTATTGGGAGTTCGTGCTACTGCTGGAGTTCTTCCTTGAAGACTATCTTAGAGTTATATTGTTCCGCTGCTAGATGTTATCCATTTTTCTTTTCCGCTGCTATTTTATTGTATCATATCTCTGACGTATATTGATATTTATTGGATCATCTGTTGTATCAGATATTGTATCAAAGCTGTATATCAATGTATTATTCTTTTATTCCGCTGTGTTATTTACTTAATGTTGTTATAAGCTCCGGCGAATCGGATTTGAACGGTCGAATCTACGGCATTCGAGTACGATGTTAAAGTATGGATGTCGATTTTCGAGCGGGCAAAATCCGCGTCATCACATTTGGTATCAGAGCTAAGGTTGAACTTTAGCTCAGGAGTGTAACATGTTAATTAGCTCATTAGAGATAGGATGAAGTAAATCCTAGAATGAGTATATCCCTAAGATATCCGTTCGAATGTCTCAGTATATTCTCTTACTATCCACTGATAGTGAGTATGAGTGCAAGAAGATGACGAGATAGGGGACAGGGGAATACGACTATAAATGGTCGATGCCCTGCAACAGTGAAAATAACTTTCTCTATCAATCTCTTTCGATTCATCTTTCCAAATTCTTTTGATTTGCCTCGTGGCAGTTGCAAGAAGAAGTTTCGGTGCGATGATGGCCCTATGAATTGTTGTAGGAAATTCTTATTTCATATCTTCATCGATTTCTTATCATTTTTTTTGATTTACACTTTAATGAATATAAATTAGAAAATTGAAATTGGAAATTTTAAATGAATTAGAAATTTTAAATTGAGTTAAAATTTGATTAATAGAATATGAAGGATAAATTGAATTATATCGATAAAACGATTTTATTTAAAACTAAGTTTGAAATTCTATTGAAAATTTCTTGGGTTAGTCGAAGTCCGAAGAGGGACAAATTGGTGTATATTTTGAGATATTCCGACTTGAGTTTGGAATTCATATCTTAAGTTTGAGAAATTATAGGAGATCAAACTTGTCTATCTCTGTGTTGTTTTCGTGCCTGCGAATTTCGAGGACGAAATTCTTTTTAAGGGGGGAAGTCTGTAACGATCCCGGATTTGAATTGAGTGTGAATTGATAATCAATTTAATTTTTGAATAAAAATTGTGAAGTAATTGGTAATTAATATAAATTTTGAATTCAATCGAATCGGGATTTATAAATAAAATACAAATACATTCAAGTATAAAGTAAATACATTGGCAACAATTCTAACAATAATTATAATAGCTTTATATCTATGTAAATTAAGTATTTAATAATATAAGTTTAAAAATAAAGGAAAGGTAAGATTTTAAATTTCTGTTTAAGTATAAAAGTGTGTTTATACTTGAGTTAAAATTTTATAAACAAATAACTGTAACTAAGGCATAATAAATAAAGTATTCAAACATAACTAAAAGTATGCTTATAAAATGAAAGGGAGATGTGCCAGGCTTTGTATATTTGTAGTTGTAAATAAAGTATGTTGTTAAGAAAGTATATCTGTACAAGAGATAAATATAAGCTAGGCAAAATAAGTGGAGAATGTAACCTGTAAGTGGTTATATGAAACAAAGTAAGTAAAACAAAACTAAAGGAATTATGCAGCGAAGTAGAAGTAAAATAAATACTGCATGAACAAAAACAAAGCACAACATTTTACCTCTTCAGCACAAATAAAGTCATGTCAGCCGAGATAATAGCTTCAATACAGGAAACAAAGTAAGCAAGACAAAGTACCAAGGCATAATGCAAGCATCTAGCCATGCCTATTGTACATAACAACATCTTATCAGCCACCTAAATAATCAGGCTAGTCAACTAAGAACAGAGAAAATCTCTGAAATGCGTACGAATGTATAATATATATTGTACAAAACTATTTCCATATATTTATATACATCCATATTAGCTGATGTTCGTTCAAAACAAAACTTAAGCAACCCAGTAAAAAGAAATTCAAAACTGAGAACCCAAAGCAAAATCGAGCCTGAGACAACTTCAACTTGAAAGCAGATGTGGATTGAAGTCTGCAGCCTATTTGAAGCTTTAAAACTAATTCAAAACTATCAAAGAAAACAAAATGCCTGTCTCTGCTCTTCTTCTCAGACTTGTGAGTAAACTCCTACCTAAACATACTCTATTTTGTTTGTTTATTGATGCCGTGAGTAACTTCACTTTCAAAAGTTTAAGTAGGTAATAAAGGTTACATGCTTGTCAACTTGAAAGAATATATATCTTATGATGGATGCTGTGAATATATCTATGTCTGGCATGTATGTTGCCTCCATCAGAGTGTTCTCTGTTTTCATCTTCCAGAATACAAGTTTTGATTAAAAATTTAAATCTTGTGATCTTGTCTCTATTTGAACTTAAGTTTCAAATGGAACTTGTTTGCTTAACTATAAGCTTTAGTTTAAATTCATATTTAAGATAAAATGATATTTATTTTGACTCTGGGAATCAAATTTACTGAGCAAGTTTAAAATAAGTCAAAATTTAAGTATCACAATCTATCGTTTCAGGATTTGAATTTGAATCATTATACAAAATTATGGTTTTTAAAACAAATATTTTGATTTTTCCTCAAGTATGTCGAGAGCAGATTCTTGTTGAACTAAAATTGCTTAAAAATCAATTCCCAGAGATCGCACGAATTTTAGATGTTGAAATTTTGTATGAAGAGAGTTTAAAGATCGATTATAATAGGAAAAATGTTAGATAATTTTTCTATTGCATAAAATGATTGCGCGAGATCAAACTAGGGTTTTGCTTGAATTTTGACGAGTTAGAAACTTTGATCGCTGTGCCTTCCTTGATGCGTCGAGTGTCACGTGGCTGGAGGGGAAGGTAGTGTGGGGGCTAGGGGTGGTGTAGCTGGAGTTTCGAAGTTTCTGGGGAATTGCATCGCCTGAACGAGGGGAGAGTTGGTCGGGGTGTTTTTTTTATTTGGAGCTCGAACTGTCATTTTTCGTTCGCGAGTCCCATCAAGGGTTTGGAGTGCTGGAATCAAGTGTGGGAGTGATGATCGATTTGTGGGCGATCGCCTCAGGCGTCGGCGGTCTGTCGGCGGCATGTGCAAGTGCACGGCGAGACGGTGCACGTTTTGATTTCTGAAATGCTTTGGTTTGGGTTTTTGTTTTCTCCAGTTTTTTATAGTTAGAGAAGTATACATGAAGCATGGGACTGAGGGATCTGAAGCTGTTCTCGTTTCTGGGAATTTTAAAACAAAATTTTAAACTAAACTTTAAAAAGGTAAAGAAGATATAAATTAAGTTTATAAGGGAAAAAAAAGAAAAAAAAAGAGAAAAGAAGAAGAGATGTACGCGAGAGAAGGAGGATAACTCGGGGAAACAGACGAGAAATGCGAAGTACCCAGGCTTGTTGAATTGAAATTTGATTCAGGTCTTTAAAACGAAGATTTTGGAAACAAAATCTGCACCGGGTTTTTAAGTTATAAATCTCATACCAAAGTTTTAAACTAAAGAAAGTTTAAAATAAAAGTTTGAAACAAGCTTAAGTCTGAATTCAATCAAGTTTGAATTCTAGTTTCTTTTAAGTTATAAAAATGAAATGTTCCTAACCATTTTTAAAGTATTTTTATAAATTGTTTAAGAGAAAAAAATCTGATGATGAGAATTTAAATAGGATTTTAAATTTAAGTTTAAATTTTTTATTTGAATTCAAATTTGAATTTGGATCTTAGGTTTGAAAAGAAAATAAAAATTATAAATTTAAAATGTTGTAATTAAGTATGAATGATAAGGTATTTTATAAGTGGTTTTAAATAGTAATTTATTTTGGTAAGGTGATTAATTTAAGTTAATTAATTAATTTAGTTTAATTAACTTAGGAAAATCATTTGATAATTTGATAAGTGTAATTACTTTGTGTAATTAAGGGAGATAATTACTTAGGGAGGTAATAAATGAAGTAAATGGATCATTACTGGGAGGCAATTAGTGAATATGATTTATAAATGAAGTAAACTGGGTAGTTACTTTTGTTATTAATCAACGATGATTAATAATTGTGTTTAATTGGATAAAATTAAATAAAGTAATTTAATTTAAATATAATTAGAGATCATTGATTAATAAAATTAATGATGTAATTTATAATGGACTAATTAAGGAAATGATTAATAATGAGGTAATTAATTGATGTAATTAAATAAGGCGATTGATTAATTAAATTATATCAAATGATTTGTAGTTAATAAATCAGAAATGGATAATAAATTCATAAGTAAATTAATTTAATTGGAAAACTAAATTGAATTAATTAGGATTAAACGATTAAATTAATCCTGCTTATAAATGTTTATTGAATGCTTGACCTTACCTATGAATGATTGTATTGTATGAGATGCCTTGAATTGATTATCCTATCTGATTTGTGATATTTTGTTCTGTAGATTGAGCTGTGTATATTTATTTGCATCTGTATATTATCTGTGAATCTGTGAATGGGCGATATGCGTTATAGTTATATCGCTTATCAACTATATTTCTGCGTTTTGATCTGTGATGATTGAATAATGTTGCACTATTGTGTGTTAAACCCTGGACCACACTTATACACACACAAAGATGGATTTCACGAGGAAATCGATTAAGTCACAGATTATTTTTGAATAGCTTTGAATTTGAATATTTGAATTCAAATGTTTTGGAAATGGATTGGCTATAAAGTGAAAAAACTTTTGAAATGGAATTTCAAAGATGAAGTTTATTTTTAATAACTTGATTGAATTTTGAAATTTAAATATTTTGATTTGAATTCAATACTTGAAATTGAATTCTATGATCTGAAAAATAGGGACTAAAGATGTTATACCAGTTTATATAGGTTAAACTATTTTAAACATACTGATTTGAAAATTTGAATTTAAATTCAAAAACTTTAACTCGTGTAAATGAAAATGATCTTTTTGAGACGAAAACTATTTGTTTCCAAATAATAAAAGCTTTCATATAAGAAGAGAACTTCCAAATTGTGTTAAAAAGGATTTCAAGTTAAAAATGAAAATGATTTCCCAAGTTATCGAAACTGTTTGAAAGCTATAAGATAAAATCTTGATTTAAAGATTTAAATGAATTAATCCAATTGAGATGAAATTGTTTTGAAATCTGGGAATGAATCTTTGTGAAAATGGCTGAACTTAGTGAAATAAATCTTTTGTTTAAAAGATTTGAAAATGGTAATTTGTTTATACCATTTGAAAAAAAGTTTTGAATTACTAAGTTGTGACTTAATTGAAATCCCATATCCATATATTTTTAAAAGTTGCGCTCACTATTCGGGTTAGCCGGGAAAGGACCTTTGGGTCGTATAACCCATTCCGAATATGTGATACGTCGTTATGGATAGCATTTGAAGACCGGTGGTGAAGACCGAGTATTTGCGAGAACGATAGGATGACCTATCGATTGTCTCTGCACCGAGTAGCTACGGTATAGAGATTCCCTAAGTGATGGGAAGTTCGATCGGGATTGTGAGTACCCGGATTGCAAGGGCTTCTTTGGAAGTGCCTTCGGTTCTGTTCTAAATCCAGAACAGACTTGTATGGATTGTTATGTCTGACATTACAATTTGAGATATAAAGCTGATTTCTTTCAAATATATTTCTGTTGGTGGCGGAGAATTTATTCTCTTAGCTTAACACCCTTCTCTGAGACGTACAAGCTCAGAGGTTATGTAGTTGATGGTTATCAGCAATATATTCCCAATTTGGTAATGTGACATGCTGCGTGTTGCTGTGAAATGATCATTGTGTTGATCATTTGTGATAGGATCATTTGTTTGATCATTTATCTTGGTGATCATTTCTATGATCATTTGTTGACCCAAAGCACGACTTTTGTATAAAGCGTGGCTTTGTGGACGAGACTTCATCGAGCCTCACAAACCGGAAATGGTCGAAACAGGAATCGTGGCGGCAAGGTTTCAGGGATCGCTTCCCTAGGGTAGGACCATTCCTTCTGGAAAGGGTTAGTATCATGGTATGGAGCCCAGATACTTACTCATGTGGATATACTATATCTATTACTGTGTGGTGTTGGTGGAATCGAGGCCTCGTATAAAGGTCCAAAAGGACCGCGGGTGGTATATCTGAGGTTTCTTACTCCCTGGGAAAGGGGTAGCCGGCCTTGTTTAGCAGAGATCCATTTGGGATGCTCGGGGACGTCCTTCCAGAGGCGTTTCATTTCGGGGTTTGGGAAGTTCCTTTTCCCGACCATTTGTTGGAAATCCATTCTTCAAATACGTACCTTGTACGGGTTTAGTTGTATAACCTGCCATGGAATGTGGTGGTAACCTGCTATTGAACATGGTAGCTATAGTAAGCGTAGTGCGAAATGTCTATGCTGGCTAAGATTTATATCTTTACTTTCGAAATGATTTTTACTACACTATGCACTAGTAATAATATCAAATGTTTCTTTTTAATGCGTATTAAGCATCTTTGACTATCATAAGGAGAAATCTTCTCTGATTCTGCGTTTGCATTGTGTGTGTGCGGGAGGCCTTATGGTAGTCTCATTTCAAAAAAAAGCATTGCGAATTAACTTTAAAATATTTCTTTGTTTTTTTTTGGAAGATAAACTGTCTTTGTTACTCACACCAGTCCCATGACTGATCTGGAGTTTATTGTTTCTTTCCTAAACTCCGGATGCTCAAAAATTTTCTACACGAGCAATCTAGAGTTGGGTTTTTCAGATAGTCAGGTTTAGTAGGTTATCTGGAGCTAGTTCAGTCTTTGGATGTGGACGAGACTTGCTTATCTTTGTGCATCGTTATTGGGAGTTCGTGCTTCTGCTGGAGTTCTTCCTTGAAGACTATCTTAGAGTTATATTGTTCCGCTGCTAGATGTTATCCATTTTTCTTTTCCGCTGCTATTTTATTGTATCATATCTCTGATGTATATTGATATCTATTGGATCATCTGTTGTATCAAAGCTGTATATCAATGATTATTCTTTTATTCCGCTGTGTTATTTACTTAATGTTGTTATAAGCTCCGGCGAATCGGATTTGAAACGTCGAATCTACGACATTCGAGTACGATGTTAAAGTATGGATGTCGATTTTCGAGCAGGCAAAATCCGCGTCGTCACACCCATGACTAACCTGGAGTTTATTGTTCCTTCCTAAACTCGTGGTGCCCACTATTTTCCACACAGGCAGTTTATAGGTGGGTTTTTCAAATATTCGAACAGTTGGAATTGATTCGTTAGCCCTCGAAGCCTTTTGGATTTGTGGAGCGCTTTTGCTACACTTCAGCATTCGCGTCCGACCTTGCTTATCTTTGTGCAACATGATGATGGTTCGAGCTAGCTTTGGATTGAAGATGGTGTTCTTGGAGTTTGGCATTGAAGACATTATCTTTCCGCTGCTATTTCTTGTATCTCTGATAGTATTGATATATATTGTATCATTCTGTTGTATCATCGTTGTATCTGATACTGTATCAAATGTTGTATATCAAATGTATTATTTCATTTTCTTCCGCTGTGTTGTACTTAATGTGTTATAAGCTCCGACGAAGCAGATTAAACGTTTGGATCTGCGACATTCGAATACGAGTGTCGTATTCGGTGCCGATTTTCGAAGGTCTAGTCAGGATCATTACATAAATGCTTTTGTAAATTTATAAAAATAAAACCTTTAAAAGAAAATAAAAATAAAACCAATCATACTTTTAATAAAATCATACATTTTGTATTTAATCCATTTATAAATGTAAATGTAAAACCTTTGTATTTATTTACTATTTAAATAAATACTTTATAAATTTATATAAATAAATTCTTTTAAGGAACAATATAAAACAAATTATATTCTAATGAAAACTTTATTCATATATTTTATATCTAAACTATTTCAAAATAATTATTCTTTAAATTCAAATTTAAATCCAAATATTAAATTCAAATTCAAATTTAAAAATCCAATTTAAAATCAACTTAAACCTACATATATATATATTAATTTAAACTAACACATTATTCAATTTGAGAATAATAATCTATTTTTAAAATTAACTAAATAAATATATATACATATACATTTAAACAATACTTATTTAAATTTGAAAATAATAAGTCTATGAAAAACTATTTATAAAATAACCAAATTAAATTGGTAAAAATAATTATTCCATTTAAAAATCTATTTATAACTATCATTAAAATCATCACATTATATTGATTAAAATAACAATTTACCAATTTTAATTAATTAAGTCAAGGGATTATCATATTTAAATTGCTTGAAATTGCGGGGTATCACATTCCTCCCCACTTAAAAGAATTTCGTCCTCGAAATTTAAACGAACGATAATCCCAAAGTTTTATTGTATATCAAACAATTTCAAACATACATATCAACCATACACTATCAATCAAACAACCATTCATCCAAACAAACAATTTCATCTAAACAAACAATTCTAGCTATCCGGATATAGATCCGGATAAGCTTCCTAAAACTATTAGGAGTTTCCCAGATACAGATACTAGAATACTCGCTCTACTAAATTTAAACTAGCTACACAACTAAGCTTCTGAGCTCCTACTCATATAGATCTACAATCTACATAAGATATCTGACCATAGATAATTCCGACTCAACAACCAATTCCTTCTGAACTACTGGTTCCAAAACCAGTGATGGACCAAACACGTACTCCCTCAGAGATACAAGAAATACATTGAATCCCAGTCTTCCAAACCTGGCGATTCAACCCCTGTAGACCAAAACACTTATCTTTACAAGAATACAGAAAGATAGAGTATGCCTCAGAGATAGCCTCCACTCTTATACAAATCTGATTGCTCCCCTTTACCGGAGAAAACCTTATCCAGAATTCAAATCTCCAGCTTCGAATTCCAAATTCCATTGTCTCTTAACCACAAAACACTTTTGACGATCCTGGGCTTCCTACATCCTTCCTAATCAGCTTAACCTTCGCTGATGCTTCTTGAATCAAACTGGACCAAAAAAAACCCAACATAATCATCTTCTCAAGATTTTCCCAAAATCGAGAACACAAACTGCACTTCACAATCAACAGTAGACTTCAAACTTACTTCTCCTATTCGGAAAAGACAAAACAGGTGCACTTGCCAATCTGGCCTCAAATCCAGAATAACTTACTGTAGAAACCCTCTAATCCAAAATACTGCAACTTCTGGTTACTTCCTCTCTAGAATAGCTGCCACCATGCTTCCGCTGCGCAACTCTGATCTGGAGTAGATAAGAATGTCGTCGATAAACACGAGCACAGACTAGACAACACATACCAGAAATATGGTTTCTTAGATCCATAAAGAAAAAACACAGAAGCATCAAGAAATTCTGAGCTACTTCGCTAAAACCTCTTTTCTCTTGGAGACATCCTTCTACTTAGCTGAACCACCGATAGCTCTTTGAACCAAGTTGATACGGAACTCAATCTCCAAAGCGAACAAACCTTTGACTTCGAAGAAGACATCCGAAAAATTTCTGACAACTCTATAACTCCTACATCCTCTAGAGATGTCTCAATCCATGCAAAAGATTATCCAAGAAACATTCAAACTATCGCAAGACACTATTTCGATCCTATCTAGCCTAATATCCAAAGATATTGTTCTCTCTCCATAAATCAGAACTGCTTAGTGCTTGATCAATCCATCGAAGAAACGGGTCCACTTTGCTGCTTCAGAACTCCACCTCTAGGAAACTTCAAAGGCAAAAGATCTTCCTGTAGGCACACCAAACACTTTGAGCTACACTGCTGCCACCGATGCCCAAAGACTATTCATAGGCTCCTCGATACTCAAAGCCGTACCAACCAATAAAGAGCCTTGAGATGGGAAGACATCTCCTCAAGAATCTTGGGCCCCAAACTAAACACAACACCCTTCTGAAACTCAGTCTCATCACCAATGCAAACATAAATCCATAAACTTGCTCAAGAAGAAACATCTTCTAAACTATCCATAGTCACTGCGTCCCACCACGCAGCTGCTTCTCCTTGAAGTTGCCAAATTATCATCACTTGCTTCTGCACATTCGACTGATCCAAACTCTCGAAAACCCGCTCACATGAGCGCGATCAAACTTATACTTCAATCATGGACTCTGAACCTTTAAAAGGTTTCCTTCAGAGATTAGTGAAATCCTTACACCATGTTGCAATGCTTACTCGAGATGGTATTGGGTTTACAGTCTCAACAGATACACTTCCAACCTCAACACTCAGACTTCTTCCATTGGTAGTCGTGCTACACACACCACTAACCTATCTACCTCTAGAACTCAAATTGGAAAACCCGAACAGGTAATCCCAAAAAATATGTAGAAATCAATATATATATATTAAAATTACAAGTACGCTCTCTCAAGATAGACACCGCTCCAGAGTCTAGATATTCGCTCAACCTAGCGCTCTGATACCAAATGTAAGGACTCGCCTTTCATCTCACAGAAAGACGCATCATTAATAAGAAAGAAAGGGATAGAGAAGAGAAAAGATGGAGAAGATAGAAAGAAACAACATCAGAATCTCAACAGTGGAACGAATAACATATATTAATCACATAAATATTACATAGAATCATATACATCAGAGTTACACAGCTAATACAACACAAAATAGACAGTTATAAAGATCTGTCTATCATACAACTCAATATACAATACAAATATCAACACAGAGATCAATACAGCGGAACCATCATATATCTACAACGTTGAAGCCTCCTACTCCATATCTCCACCAGAATTCATCAAAGCTAACATGAATCCCTTGACTACTTGTAAAAATATGAGTACCCAAGAGTTTAATAAAACAGAAATGAACTCCGGGTCAGACATGGGTCTGGTGTGGGTAAACGGGTTAAAGTTGCTTAACTTTAAAAACCTTTGAAAACAAAGGCATCATGTAAGACTCCCCACTCATAAACATGGGTAAGCTTTTACCTTATGCTAACCAAAACATTTGATAGAAAATTCAGTGATATTATAAAAGGTTCTAGGATTTTCAAGTAAAATACAGAAATAGCTGGAATGCTTACAACTCACGTTCCAACATAGTTGGACACAACTAAAACGTATGGCACTTATTGGAGATTGGATTCCATACAATGGCAGGGCTACTAGGGTACCACCTGTCACAGTACGTGGCCTCAATCAACGTACGAAGGATTACTCCCAATCTCCTACAACACAAGGCGGGAACCATCCCTTACTGGATAGTCCCGAATAAGACAACTCCGGCAGTTGGAGCATACAACCGCCCACACAACCGAATAAAAGGGACCTCTAGACAGCGGAAAATCTCGTCCTACTTGGGTGCTACCCACTTAGACTTGCTGCAACTCCACCGTTTTAGCTATTCCCGGTTGATGAGGCTTGAGGCTACGATTACCTTTATAGAACACACCTATCTTAGAATGCTCATCGTCCACCTGACGATGCTTTGAAGGCATTCAATCCGTACAAGTTCATTCCAGGTTCGAACGAAACCGAAGGCATTATCTCATTACACTCATTCTGAAATCACCCTTAGGGTTAACGACAATAATCCTTGCACTATGAATCTTCATCTTCACTTGAGATTCACGACCTATCGTCAATTTGGATCGGTGTGGTTTTCGGATGTCCAAATCTGGAAACATGATCCTGGTCTCATTGAAATCCAAACGTATTTTAAAGGCCAAGTTGTTTAAGGTTTAAACAATTCAATTCAATTCAATTCAATTCAATACTTGAATTCACACAGCATTATTCATAGATAAATATCACACATTTATCAATGATATATCAAATATCATATCATAGAATATCACAGCATATCATCCAATAGATATCAACCAATCCAGACATTCCACTCAAATAATCATCCATAAGCAACAATTATTAATCCATATTATAATTAATTAAATTAAATTAAATTAAATTAATTACTTAAGAATTAATCACCTAACTTTTCTTAATTAATAATTAATTAATTACAAACCTCTTAATTAAGATCCTTTAACTATCCATCTTAATTAATCACCTTGATTAATTATTCTTTAATTACATAAAGTAATTATCCTTCAATTAATTTCACAAATTAATTATCCTTAAACATTTACCGTAATAATCTTAATTACTATCATAAATTAATATTTAATTACATTAACTAACGAGCCTTAATTAATTATTTCCATTAATTAATTAATTATAATTGATTACATTGATCCTTAATTAATTACATTACTTAATTACATTATTTACTTACATCCATTAATCAACCATTTAATTGATTATTCTTAATCAATTATACTAATCCTTTGATTAATTAAGCTAAGTAATTAAGCCTTAATTACTTCTACTAAATAATTACCCTTTAATTACTTCCCTTTAAGTAATTCCCTTAATTAGTCACATCCAGTAATTATACATTAATTACTTACTCTAAGTAATTACACTTATTAATCTTATTAAGTATTTATACTTAATTAATCACCAAGAGATTATCTTTAATCAGTTAACAAACTAGTTAACTTAAATTAATCACATTCATTTAATTATTTACAATTGGATAATCCATCCATTAATTATCCTTATAAATAAATTAATTTATCTTTAATTAATTATTCTTTAACTATTAATTAATAAACCTTAATTATTAATTAATACAACTTAATTACAAATTAACTACTTCTTAATTACCAGTTAATCAATGCTTAATTAACAGTTAATTAACCCTTAATTAATCTTTAACTATAGGTTAATTATTTCTTAGTTATTAATTAACAAAACTTAATTATTAACTAAAAACTTAATTAAGTATTTCTTAATTACCGATTAATCAACCTCTACTTACTTGATTAAATAATTTCTAATTACAAATTAATTAATCTTTAATCATTAATTAATTAGCTATAATTATTAGTTAATTAAATTAATTAATTATTCTTAATTAATTACTTAATTAACCCTTTATCCTTAATTAATTAAGTTAATTAATTATACTTAAATTTCTAAATTAACTTAATTAATCTCAAATCACAGAAACCATAATTATCTTAAGATAAAACCTTATCTTATTTATGCGTTAATTATCATTAAAAAATTATATTTTAAAAATTAACTTTACTTAGTTAATTCATTAATTAAGTTTAAAATATTTATTCAACTTGATAAATTAAAAGTTGCAAATCACAACTAACCTTTAAATGCTTTAAAATATTATCAAGTAATGGTTTTAAATCAATTATCAATTTTAAATTAATAATCTTGCTTTTATAAAATCTTTAAATTTTCATTTCTATTTAAGTTTTAAAATAACTTTAACTTTATTTAACAAAATTTAAATTAAACAAAGTTTCAAAACTTCATAAAAAATGCTAAAGAAAACAACTATTATTTATGTAATTTATACAAGAAAGTTTAAACTAATTTCATTTTTAAATTTCAAAAACCAAGTTTTAAAAACCCTTTTTAAATTTTGCTTAACACTTGCTTTGGGTCAAACCCGAAGATCACTCGGGTCTAACCCCGGTTCTCTTTCAATTCAAAATTTTAGTGTTAGTTTTAGTTTAAGTTTTAAATTTTAAAACCTGAAACCAAAAACTCTCCCAAACCACTCGAGTTTACACTCGAGTCACATACATTAGTGCATGAGTTGTTCTTCGAGACAACCCCCACAATAACCCACTAACACAAGCAAGGCCACCGTACACGTGCACCACCGCTAGTGACAACTCCAGCCATCCACGACATTCCCAACACATCGACTATCGATGCAGCAACAACCTCCAATCATCAAAATGCTCTCACAAGCCATCAATCAAAATTGAACAGTCCAGTCGAAACTGGAACGAAATGCCATGGCCAAAACCCTCCTCGAACTAGCGCTTTCGACTATCAGACGACGTGCAACCCAGGCCACGCCTCCGTTACCTTCCCATACAACCACTCCCCAAATTCGATGCAACTTGACATATCAAAGATGCTGCCATGATCAAAATTCCAGAGTCACCCAAATTAAGGTTAAAAACCTAAATCTCCTCCTCAACGTCGCCTCGACGATCGGGAACACCTTCAGGAATTTTTCCCAAGCACCCCACAACCTTTTCCATCTCCAGTTAAAACCCCGAGACCTCCCTAACCCTTGATCGCCAGAGGTTGCCTCAAATTCAATTTCCAGTCGAACCAAAATTGCATACCCAATGCATTACTAAAAATTTTGATTTTAGTTTTAAAATTCCTAACTTTCTAAATAGATTCAAGTTATAACCCTGAAACAACAAATTAAAACATTTGATTTAACATGATTTTAACATCTCTACTATATTTTACATATTCTAGCATAGTTCAAATGTTTAAAATGCTGGAATCTATTTTTGGTACTTAGGTTATGAATTAATTAAACTATTTTGTTTTAAATTCAGGTCCTAACAGTGGTTTTATAAAAAGATCTTGAATTTTGATTGTCACTTATACTCTGTAACATGGAACAGAGAAGCACAGATATGCATAAATGAATCACATATGTACTCGGGTTTAAAATCATTCATATATACATATATTTAGATTAAAAGCAACACACATACATTTTTCCAAACATACTTCATGAGTTTTCTTCAAACATTTCACATACGCATCAAATTTAAAGATGTTTCATGCTTACATTTTAAAGGACAGAGGGTTAATCTAAGAACAGAGATGTTAAAATCAACATAAATACACATTGGCTTACATATATACAGATATGCAAAGCAACAATCAACACAGTAATTCACATGCAACAGATATTTGTTACTTAAGTTTTTAATTTAAAAGTTTACTTACCTTTTTTTCAAAAAGCAGATAGCTTGTATTTTTGAAACAGTGAACTTTGAAAACTTTGAATGCTTTGATTTCTTTAAACTGAAATGTTGATGCTTGAAAAAAAACTATGCTTTAACATGATTCTTGTTTGATTCCAGGTTGCATTTGAAACTTGTATCTTTGGTTTACAGGCTTGCTTTGAAAATGGGTTACAGGCTTTGGTATAAGGCGGTTACAAGGTTTTGAAAAAAATGCTTGACTGGTCTGTTTTTGAGGAAAATTTACAGGCTTTGCTTTTGATTTTGGAAATGAATTACAGGTTGGTATTTGAGAAATGAATTACTGGGTTTTGTTTTGATTTTGGAAAGTGTTTAAAGTTTTTTTCAGTTTGATCTGAGATTTGCTTTTCAAGATTTTCTTTGTTTTCTTTGTTTAGAAATGAGATGAGAAAAAGAAAAAGAAAAGGAAGATGTATGCTTATATAATCTAATTTATGGTTTATTAAAAATCAAGAAAAAGAAAATACAAGGGATGACACTTGTTATTTACCACACTCAATCACTTAACACATGTTAACACTAAGCTTTCATAATTAACACTTGTCATTATCCCTTCTATAGTATTTTAAAATGATTTTAAAAGCTTTTATATTAAATTTCCTAATTAATTAAAGCATTTCTTATTTAATAAATGCTTTTGTAAATTTATAAAAATAAAACCTTTAAAAGAAAATAAAAATAAAACCAATCATATTTTAAATAAAATCATATATAGTGTTTTAATCCATTTACAAATGTAAATATAAAACCTTTGTATTTATTTATTATTTAAATAAATACTTTTTAAATTTATATAAATAAATTATTTTAAGGAAAAACAATATAAAACAAATTATGCTCTAATGAAAAATTTATTCATATATTTTATATCTAAACTATTTCAAAATAATTATTATTTAAACTCAAATTTAAATCCAAATATTAAATTCAAATTCAAATTTAAAAATCTAATTTAAAATCGACTTAAACATATATATATATATATTAATTTAAACTAACACATTATTAAATTTGAAAATAATAATTCTATTTTTAAAATTAACTTAAATAAATATGTATACATATACATTTAAACGATACTTATTTAAATTTGAAAATAATAAGTCCATTAAAAATCTATTTATAAAATAACCAAGTTAAATTTGTAAAAATAATTATTCCATTTAAATTCTATTTATAACTATCATTAAAACCATCACATTATATTGATTAAAATAAAAATTTGCCAATTTTAATTAATTAAATCAAGGAGATTATCATATTTAACTTGCTTGAAATTCCGAGATATCACACCTCGCTTCCCAATAAGGACTCTAAGTTGGGACAATAAGTGGTTGTAATAGAATTTTGACTGTTACAACTACAACAATGGTCCCAACCATCCTTGTTGAAGAGACTCTCGGCTTTGATGAGAAAATGATTGATGCTTTGTTGGATGAGGGGACTAGTGCAACTCAATGCTCAGATTGATGATGACGTCGTGATTATTAGAGTTTCTAAGCCCCTATCGGATACCATCATGAGTACACTCGAGTAAGAACATCTTCGAGGCATAGAAATCAAGCTGGCGATGACAAAGGACATCCCCTTTCGTTTATCCAAAGTCCCCAACCTGGCAAAACCATCATTTTTTCGGTCTATATTCCTCTGCCTGGAGATGCTGCAAGCACACCTATGGGATCTTCGCAGAGCACTCCAGTCTCCCTTCATCTGCTTGGGAGCACTCATAGTGAATCTACCGTCCTACTTTTATATGGTACAAAAACACACAGATTATTTAAGTAGAGGACAAAAGGTGAAGAAAATTAAATGAAAAAGGGTAAGAAAAAAAACAATAATTTGTAGTGGTTTTGGAAAATCAAGGCATACATCCACTTAATTATTTTGTTGCTTATTTTCTTACTTGGAGGCAGAAGTTTTTACAGGTTTACAACTCCGACAGAGATTACAAGAAATTAGAGTAAGAAGATCAAGAGCTAAAAGAACCTGAAAAATGAACCATACCCTCCTATTTGTAGAGATAGGGAGCCTAAAATCTCAGCCAGGAGATCTCCACCTCAATCATCATGCTTTAGTCTGCTTCCTAAAAAGAATAAGACAACTGAGCAAGGTTTATGGATTGGTACTGACCCAAGGAGTTGGATCGGCACTGACCCGTAACAATGCTTAGGAAAGTGTTTTACACTCCATGCTTTGGCTCTTCTTGTAGTTAGCTTCGTGATTCCATAGTTGTCTGTGTGATGTCCCGGAAATTTGGGCAATATTTATTTAATAATTTCATTTATAATTTATTTTAAAATGTGAAATACTGATTTAATAATCCAATTTAAACATGTTTTTCTTTTGAAAATTTATAATAATGATTTAATTTGAGAAGCTTATTGTTTTAAAATGTTGAAAATATTTTAAATGATAAAATTTCCTTTCTAAATTGATTTAAAAATATTTATTTATAATGTATATATGTGTATACATTGTAAATAGGTGTTTTGATTTTAATTTTAAATTTAATAAAGGATCTTTTCAAATTTATAATATATATATAGCTATATAATTTATGAATTGATTTATATTAAATTGAAAATGGTATTGAACTTTTCATAAGTCAATTTATAAATCTATCTTGTATTTTTAGAAAGTAATTATAGTAAATATTTTGTTATAAATATATATAGTTAAGAATTGTATTTTTATAATAAAGTTTATTTTGTTTTATTTTAAAATTTGTTTTGAAATAAATTTAGTTTATTTATATTAAAGTATATGTTAATTTGAAACTCTTGAATAAAATAAATTCAACTTTGTTCTTTTCTTTTAAAAATTTTCTTTTGTGAAATTGGTTTTAAATAGTATTTTTTTAAAAATATTCAAGCATATTTAAATATGTAAAGATACTTCATTAGCAATCATTTAAAGACTAAATACATATGAAACATACAAGACATCTTAAATTTAAATTAGAATTGGTTTTATCTTTAATTAAAAACATTTGTAAACATAGAAATTTATTTTTATATTTAAAATCTTACATGTGTTAAGTTTTATGTTTATAATTTGACACTTGTAATTAGCTTTAAAATTCAAATAACAAGTGGCATTACTAAATCAATTTTAGATAAAACTTAAACATATCTTTTGTTTCAAACCATTATCATCTTTGTAAAATTAAAATTCAGATCTATTGAAACTGAAATCAACTTCACTCAAATATTCCACAACCCAAACCAAATCCATACTCTGCAAATCATATTCAATTAGATCTGCAATCAAAAGTTTATACCCTGCAAATGAATTTTCATCTGCATCTTCTGTTACCTGAAATAATGAAATCCAAATTCCCAAATCTGCATACTTTTTAAACCTGCAAATCAAAGAACCCAAATTGAAATTAAGACCTGCAACCAAACTTCTTCAATCTGTAGATCCTGTAACCTGCAATTCAAAATAATCTGCAAACTGTAATAAATCAATGCAAGCAAGTTGAAAAAGGGGTCTGCATGCAAATTCCAAAGCCTGAATCAACATGTATTGTAACCAAATCATCAAATGCAAATTCAAATAGGCCTGCAAGCATCAAGATTAATACCATCTTCAAGTGAAGCAAGCACAGATTCAATCATGCAAGAAGAATTCAGGCTGCAGGGATGAATTCATCTGGATTGCTCTCTGTCTGTTTCCATTTTTAAAGGTGAGTAAATCTATGGTTTAAAAACAGTTCTTCATTTAATAATAAAAAAATAAATAAATCAAGCTATCAAGATTTACAGAAACTAAGGTTAATTCCAAATGCCTTCAAATAAGAACTGTAAATCAGGGATAACTAAAGACTGTTCTGTTTCTTTTAATAAGTAACCTTAAAATTTTATAGGACGTACTAAATTTATCTTTGCATAAGTATTGATTGAACTGAGTATGTCTTGATTTTTGTATGATGGGTGCTCTGTGTTTTTCTGGAATATGCAGGAATGTGTAGTGTAATTTGTTTAACAGTCATTCTTATGTTGTTAATAGAATTTAATTACAAAACCATTTCTTTATGTCTGAATCTTGCTTTGGAATTACTGTGTAAACAAATGGTGTTGTTTAACATAGATGTAGGTTTGTAAAATTTCAATTTAATTGAATTAAAAGTCTGTAACTCAAGAAAACAGTAGTAACTGATGCATTTCTTTCCAAAAATAAAAATTACCCAACCCCTTGAAATTACTCAATCTGGTTTAAAGCTTAAATGCATGTTTTAAAACCATGGATATAAAAACAAGCATCAGTCTTAAAGCTTCTATGGGGTTAGTTGTTTAGGACTGTGCAGTAAAGTTTGGTGTATTGGGGATATCAAATCATAAATTAAATTTTGGAACTTGGAATTCATTTCTGGAGGTTGATTTATGACTGGAGAGAGTGGGAAGAATGAAGGGAAGATGGTCAGAGATTGAAGGTGATGATAGTGGGCATTTTTCTCAAGTTTGAATTCCCAGTTTTAATGTAGCAGAGATTTTGTAAGTCTTTGAACTTTGTGGTGATTTGAGTAGCATGAGATTTTGGGGTTTTGCAGTGGGTGTATAGGAGGAGCAGTGGCCGGAGTTAGAGGCCATAAGATGACCAGAGTGAGATGTGATGATGGTTGACAGGTTTTGTTGTCTCTGGTGAAAGTTTTGGTGTGTAGGGTTGGTGACTCGAAGATGGTACCGTGCAGTTGCTGTTGTGACTCGAAGGAAGATATGGATTGGCTCGAAGTAAACTGAGGGTGTCCTCGGGTTTGTTGTGCAGAGGCAAACCTGAGTTGTGTTTTTAAAATCTGGAAATTTAAAATGTTTAAAGCAAATGATTTAATTCAGAGTGTAGGTATGGTTTAAATTCAAGTAAGTATTTGGATTCAAAAGTTTAAATTGAAGAATTCAAACAATAAAGTAAGATTTAAACTTAAATTTTAAAAGTATAAATTTAGAGTGCAGTTTTTAACCTGAGAAGTTTTTCTTTAAAAATCTGGAAACCCAACATGCTTAAAGCATTGATTAAATTCAAGTTTAAGTTGAATTGAATTTAAGTAAGTATATGGATATAAAAGGTTTAAATGATGAATTCAAATTTAAGTTAGTTTTAAATTTAAATTTGGAAATAGTGTAAATTTAGTTTCAGGATTCTTTGAATACAGATTTTTAATTAAAACAGTTTTGTTTTTTTTAAAAAAACTTAGAAGTGAATTCAATATTTAAAACAAAATTTAAAATTTAGGTTTGAATTGAAATTTGAATTTGAATTAAGTTTAAATTCAAATCTGGAAATCTGTGTAAGTGTAGTTTTCAGGTTTTAAAACCAGATTTTTATTAAAAACAGTTTTGTTTCTTTTTAAAATTTTGAAAGGAATTCAATTCAAATTCAGGTTTGAATTTGAATTAGATTCAGGAATACTTTGAATTCAAATGAAATATTTGAATGATATGCAAGATTTAAAATTGGGGTTGAAATCAAATTCAAATATGATTTCTGTTTTTACTTTAAAACAATTTGAATTCAAATCAGTTTTGGAAAGTTTTAAATATTGAACAAGGATGTTATTAAGTAGAATTCAAATATGAATTTGATTTCAAACAAAGGTTTAAATTTAAAAGATTTCTTTCTTTTAAATATTAAATAAAATTATGATATGTTAATTTTAAATTGAAAGTTGAATTAAATTTTAGGAATGTATTATTTTAATACATTTTGAATATTAATTAAGTATAAATAAGTAAATGAATTATTTTGAAAATAATTAAGGATTTACTTATCTATTTGATTTTTAAATAATAACTTGAATTAATTTTAATTAAAGATGATTAATGAATAATTAATTTAAGGGAATTATTCTTAAGTAAGGAATTAATGAAAATGTTGTTAATTATCTAAGGATAATTAATAATTAATTAATGTAATTAATTTTGATGGATTAATTAGATTAATTATTTTAAGAAAATCAATTGTAATTTGTTAAGTAATTACTTTATAAAAGTAATTAAGGGATTAATTACATATTGTAATTAATTCTGATAATGTATTTTGTTAAATTAATTAATTTAGTTTAATTAATTTAAGAATAATTTAATAATTAAATGATAATAATTACTTAATGTAATTTATGGAGCAGGATTTCTTAGAGAAGTTTTAATTGATAATTACTGGAATGTAATTAAGGAAAGGTGATTTATTTAAAAGTAATTTGGATAATTACTTTTGTAATTAATCAAGGATAAATTAAGATAGATAATTAATTATTGGATAATTAATTTATTAAGGAGTAATTAAGATAGTTAATTACTGGATTTAAATATTAATCAAGGTGATTAATAATTGTAATTAATTTTTAATTGAGTAATCAATTTAAATATTAATTAGAGATCATTAATTATTATAATTAATGATGTAATTAAGGCATTGTTTAATTAAGTAATAATTAATTAATTAAGTGATTAATTAATTGTAATTAATTAAGGGTGAATGTAATTAATTATAGTTAATTAATAAATTAAGTAATCAAAAGTTAATTACTTATGATTAAGGTTAATTAATTTTATGAAATTAATTAAAGACTAATTACTTATTGTAATTAGTGAATGATTAATCAAAGATGTTTAATCAAGTTAAATACTTGATGAATGATTAATTAACTAGGTTGATTAATCAATGGATTTATAAGCAGGATTTATAGATGAGTAATTAATTTAATTTATTTTAAATTAATTAAGGATAGAAGTAATTAATTTAATTCATTTTAAATTAATTATAAATGATGGATAATATATCATTACTTATGGATGATATTGATATACCTTTGGATGGTTGTGATCTCAGAAATGAGATGAGTGGTATCTATAGGATATGGATGCTTAGTTAAAGTATGATGGATTATTTGGTTGTGATGGTTGTTGTTGTGATGTTTGACTGTTGTGATGATTATCTGTTGTGATAATGTTATGGGTTATCTGTTATGATGTGAATATGTAGTTTATCTATCTGTGTGAAATAGATAAAAATTAAATGAGTTAATTGTTTAAACCCTTAAGTATAACTTGGACATTAAAATGGCGTTTGGTTTCGGTGAGACCGGGATCGGGTTTCCATATTTGGATATCCGAAAACCACATCGATTCCAATTAAACGATAGGTCGTTAATCCAAGTGGAGCAAGTGAAGACTCGAGGTGTAAGGGCTATACGTCAGTATAACTCTGTGGGTGATTCCGTAATGAGTTTGACGGAATAGTACTTATAGATTCGAGATGGTGGTTTAGAGTGCAAGGGTTATTGTCGTTAACTCTGAGGGTGATTCCAATACGAGTGTAACGAGATAATGCCTTCGGTTTCGTTCGAACCCGGAACGAACTTGTATGGATTGAATGCTTTCAGAACATCGTCAGGTGGACGATGAGCATTCTAAGATAGATGTGTTCTTTAAAGGTAATCGCAGCCTCAAGCCTCATCAACCGGGAATGGCTAAAACAGGGGAGGTGCAGCAAGGCTTCGTGGGTAGCCCCCACTTGAGAGTGAGATTTACCCCTGTCTAGAGGTCCCTTTATATTTCGGCTGTGTGGACGGTTTTTGAGCTCCAACCGTCGGGGTGGTCTTGTTCGGGACTGTTCAGTAAGGAACGGTTCCGGCCTTGTGTTGCAGGGGAGTTAGGGTGGCTCCTCGGTACGGTGATCTAGGCCACGTACTGTGACGGGCGGTACCCCGGTAGCCCTGCCATTGATGGAATCCATAATCCAATAAGTGCCTGTACGGTTTTGATTGTGCCCAACTATGTTGGAACGTGAGATGCAAGCATTCCAGCTATTTCTGTATTTTATTTTGAAAACCCTAGACACTATTATAATATCACTGGATTTCCTATCAAATGTTTTGGTTAGCGTAAGGTAAAAACTTTTCCATGTTTATGTGTGGGAAGTCTTACGTGATACCTTTTGTTTTCAAAGGATTTTCTAAAGTTAAGCAACTTTTAAACTATTTACTCACACCAGACCCCTGTCTGACCCGAGTGTTTATTTTCTGTTTTATTAAACTCTTGGGTACTCATATTATGTATGAGTAGTCAAGTGATTCAGGATTGCTTTGACGAGTTATGGAGGAGCAAATGGAGCAGGAGGCTTCTGCGTTGTAGTTATCTATTTTCCGCTGTGTTGGTATCTCTGAGTCGTCTCTCTGAGTTGTTTCTTGTACTGTTTAAAATTGTATAACTAGACAGGTGTTTATAACTGTCTAGTTTGTGTTGTATTGGCTGTAAACTCTGATGTATCTAATACTATGTAAAGTATTTATGTGATATATTATATTTTATTCGTTCCGCTGTGAGTTCTCTGATGTTGTTTGTGTTCTTCTTTCTCTTTCTTTTCTTCTTCTATCCCTTTCTTTCTTCTTAGCGATGCAATTTCCTGGAGTTTGGAAGTTGGGTCGTTACAGTTGGTATCAGAGCGTTAGGTTGAGTGAATACCTAGGCTCTGTAGTGGTGTCTTTCTTGAGAGAGTGTACTTGTAATTTTAAATATAAATATATTTAATTCTACCTATCTGTTGGGTTACCTGTTCAGGTTTTCCAATATAAGTAATAAAGGTAGATAGGGTAGTGGTGTGTGTAACACAACTACCAATGGTTGGAGTTCTGAGTGTTTGAGCTGGAAAGAGATCTGCTAGGGCAGTGTTGGGCATCTTGAGTAGTTTGGCAGTTTGGTGTGAAGGGTTTTTCTGATCTCTGAAGGAGAATCTTTTCAAGATTTAGAGTGTATCTTTGGATTTTAAGCTTGATTTCACTCGTGTGAGTGGATTTTTCTTGAGTCTGGATCAGTTTGGAGTACTAAAGCCAGCATTGGTATTTTGGCAACCTTAGGAAGGAGTTCTGTCTGTATTTGAGTTTGAGAATCTGACAGAGAGTTTTGTGCTTGGTTTGGAGTCGAGTTTCCTGAGGGATATCTGTCTTTTGAAGGCTCTTTTGTGGAAGTGGCTGGTATAGTTTTGAGGTTTGATAAGTTTTTTGGTAAGAAGTTTTTGGCAGCAGTAGCAGCAGTGAGTGGCCTGTTTCTTCGATGGTTCCGAAGACTCTGTGATTCTTTTGTCTGTAGGCCGGGCAGATGGTGAGGTTTGTCCGTTTCTTCTGGAAGATCGGCTGGGTGTGATGTTTGTGGTCGAAGGTGGACCACTGGTTTCCTTTTGATTTGAAGGCTTTGGCTGTTCTGGTTGTTGAAGAGAGAACGATCTGAACTGAGTAGAATCGCAAAAGTGACTTGCGATGATCCGGAGTTTCTGAGTAATCTTTGTTTGGATCGAAGCATCTCTAGAAGATGTTTGAGTTATCAAAGTGGTTTGGTATTTTCTGGATGTCTTCGAAGGAGTTAAGTTTTGCATCCGCATCAGGAGATTGAGTTCTGTTTCGACTTGGTTTTTTGAGATTTTATGGGATTTGATGAACAATGTTTTCGGGGTAAGTTGATCAAGTTTGTACCTATGTTCATCAATAGCATTCTCGAATCAGAGTTGCGCAGTGGAAGCATGGTGGCAGCTATTCCGGAATTGAAGCAACACCCGATTCATTTGGGGATTTGTGTTTTGTCTTGGATCAGAGGATTTCTACGGGAAATTCGCTTAATCTGGAGACTTGGATGTCCTGTGCATCTGTTCTGTTTTCCGAATAAGTGTTGTTTGTCTGAAGTTTTCTGATATCTGTAGTAGAGTTTGTGTGATGGATTGGATTGATCTAGAAGTTGAAGGCAGCCCAGGATCGACAGGAAAGATTTATGGATAAGAGATTGGACCTTACTGTTCTTCTCAAGGGTTAAGTGATTGATCTACAGGATTGGATTGCCAGTTTGGATAACTGGAATTCGATGAGTTTCACGTATCTCTGAGGGAATACGTGTATGATCTATCTCTGGTAGTGGAACCAGCAGTTCTGGAATTTTGGTTGTTGAGTCAGACTCGTTTGCAGTCTGATATCTTGTCTAGTGTTGTAGATATAGTTGTATAGGAGTTTTGGAGCTTCTTAGTATTGATTGTTTGGATTCTCTAGAGCGAGTATCCCGGTATATATATATACTCGGGGAAACTCGATAGAATTTTATCCAGAATTTGTCTGGATAATTAGATTTGTTTGATTGGTTGAATTGGTTGTTTTGATTGTTAGCATATGTTTGATATATGCTTGTGTTTTAAATAAATCTTTAAAGAGATTATTAAATTACCTTTGCTTTTAAATTTCGGGGACGAAATTCTTTTAAGGGGGGAGGAATGTGATGTCCCGGAAATTTGGGCAATATTTATTTAATAATTTCATTTATAATTTATTTTAAAATGTGAAATACTGATTTAATAATCCAATTTAAACATGTTTTTCTTTTGAAAATTTATAATAATGATTTAATTTGAGAAGCTTATTGTTTTAAAATGTTGAAAATATTTTAAATGATAAAATTTCCTTTCTAAATTGATTTAAAAATATTTATTTATAATGTATATATGTGTATACATTGTAAATAGGTGTTTTGATTTTAATTTTAAATTTAATAAAGGATCTTTTCAAATTTATAATATATATATAGCTATATAATTTATGAATTGATTTATATTAAATTGAAAATGGTATTGAACTTTTCATAAGTCAATTTATAAATCTATCTTGTATTTTTAGAAAGTAATTATAGTAAATATTTTGTTATAAATATATATAGTTAAGAATTGTATTTTTATAATAAAGTTTATTTTGTTTTATTTTAAAATTTGTTTTGAAATAAATTTAGTTTATTTATATTAAAGTATATGTTAATTTGAAACTCTTGAATAAAATAAATTCAACTTTGTTCTTTTCTTTTAAAAATTTTCTTTTGTGAAATTGGTTTTAAATAGTATTTTTTTAAAAATATTCAAGCATATTTAAATATGTAAAGATACTTCATTAGCAATCATTTAAAGACTAAATACATATGAAACATACAAGACATCTTAAATTTAAATTAGAATTGGTTTTATCTTTAATTAAAAACATTTGTAAACATAGAAATTTATTTTTATATTTAAAATCTTACATGTGTTAAGTTTTATGTTTATAATTTGACACTTGTAATTAGCTTTAAAATTCAAATAACAAGTGGCATTACTAAATCAATTTTAGATAAAACTTAAACATATCTTTTGTTTCAAACCATTATCATCTTTGTAAAATTAAAATTCAGATCTATTGAAACTGAAATCAACTTCACTCAAATATTCCACAACCCAAACCAAATCCATACTCTGCAAATCATATTCAATTAGATCTGCAATCAAAAGTTTATACCCTGCAAATGAATTTTCATCTGCATCTTCTGTTACCTGAAATAATGAAATCCAAATTCCCAAATCTGCATACTTTTTAAACCTGCAAATCAAAGAACCCAAATTGAAATTAAGACCTGCAACCAAACTTCTTCAATCTGTAGATCCTGTAACCTGCAATTCAAAATAATCTGCAAACTGTAATAAATCAATGCAAGCAAGTTGAAAAAGGGGTCTGCATGCAAATTCCAAAGCCTGAATCAACATGTATTGTAACCAAATCATCAAATGCAAATTCAAATAGGCCTGCAAGCATCAAGATTAATACCATCTTCAAGTGAAGCAAGCACAGATTCAATCATGCAAGAAGAATTCAGGCTGCAGGGATGAATTCATCTGGATTGCTCTCTGTCTGTTTCCATTTTTAAAGGTGAGTAAATCTATGGTTTAAAAACAGTTCTTCATTTAATAATAAAAAAATAAATAAATCAAGCTATCAAGATTTACAGAAACTAAGGTTAATTCCAAATGCCTTCAAATAAGAACTGTAAATCAGGGATAACTAAAGACTGTTCTGTTTCTTTTAATAAGTAACCTTAAAATTTTATAGGACGTACTAAATTTATCTTTGCATAAGTATTGATTGAACTGAGTATGTCTTGATTTTTGTATGATGGGTGCTCTGTGTTTTTCTGGAATATGCAGGAATGTGTAGTGTAATTTGTTTAACAGTCATTCTTATGTTGTTAATAGAATTTAATTACAAAACCATTTCTTTATGTCTGAATCTTGCTTTGGAATTACTGTGTAAACAAATGGTGTTGTTTAACATAGATGTAGGTTTGTAAAATTTCAATTTAATTGAATTAAAAGTCTGTAACTCAAGAAAACAGTAGTAACTGATGCATTTCTTTCCAAAAATAAAAATTACCCAACCCCTTGAAATTACTCAATCTGGTTTAAAGCTTAAATGCATGTTTTAAAACCATGGATATAAAAACAAGCATCAGTCTTAAAGCTTCTATGGGGTTAGTTGTTTAGGACTGTGCAGTAAAGTTTGGTGTATTGGGGATATCAAATCATAAATTAAATTTTGGAACTTGGAATTCATTTCTGGAGGTTGATTTATGACTGGAGAGAGTGGGAAGAATGAAGGGAAGATGGTCAGAGATTGAAGGTGATGATAGTGGGCATTTTTCTCAAGTTTGAATTCCCAGTTTTAATGTAGCAGAGATTTTGTAAGTCTTTGAACTTTGTGGTGATTTGAGTAGCATGAGATTTTGGGGTTTTGCAGTGGGTGTATAGGAGGAGCAGTGGCCGGAGTTAGAGGCCATAAGATGACCAGAGTGAGATGTGATGATGGTTGACAGGTTTTGTTGTCTCTGGTGAAAGTTTTGGTGTGTAGGGTTGGTGACTCGAAGATGGTACCGTGCAGTTGCTGTTGTGACTCGAAGGAAGATATGGATTGGCTCGAAGTAAACTGAGGGTGTCCTCGGGTTTGTTGTGCAGAGGCAAACCTGAGTTGTGTTTTTAAAATCTGGAAATTTAAAATGTTTAAAGCAAATGATTTAATTCAGAGTGTAGGTATGGTTTAAATTCAAGTAAGTATTTGGATTCAAAAGTTTAAATTGAAGAATTCAAACAATAAAGTAAGATTTAAACTTAAATTTTAAAAGTATAAATTTAGAGTGCAGTTTTTAACCTGAGAAGTTTTTCTTTAAAAATCTGGAAACCCAACATGCTTAAAGCATTGATTAAATTCAAGTTTAAGTTGAATTGAATTTAAGTAAGTATATGGATATAAAAGGTTTAAATGATGAATTCAAATTTAAGTTAGTTTTAAATTTAAATTTGGAAATAGTGTAAATTTAGTTTCAGGATTCTTTGAATACAGATTTTTAATTAAAACAGTTTTGTTTTTTTTAAAAAAACTTAGAAGTGAATTCAATATTTAAAACAAAATTTAAAATTTAGGTTTGAATTGAAATTTGAATTTGAATTAAGTTTAAATTCAAATCTGGAAATCTGTGTAAGTGTAGTTTTCAGGTTTTAAAACCAGATTTTTATTAAAAACAGTTTTGTTTCTTTTTAAAATTTTGAAAGGAATTCAATTCAAATTCAGGTTTGAATTTGAATTAGATTCAGGAATACTTTGAATTCAAATGAAATATTTGAATGATATGCAAGATTTAAAATTGGGGTTGAAATCAAATTCAAATATGATTTCTGTTTTTACTTTAAAACAATTTGAATTCAAATCAGTTTTGGAAAGTTTTAAATATTGAACAAGGATGTTATTAAGTAGAATTCAAATATGAATTTGATTTCAAACAAAGGTTTAAATTTAAAAGATTTCTTTCTTTTAAATATTAAATAAAATTATGATATGTTAATTTTAAATTGAAAGTTGAATTAAATTTTAGGAATGTATTATTTTAATACATTTTGAATATTAATTAAGTATAAATAAGTAAATGAATTATTTTGAAAATAATTAAGGATTTACTTATCTATTTGATTTTTAAATAATAACTTGAATTAATTTTAATTAAAGATGATTAATGAATAATTAATTTAAGGGAATTATTCTTAAGTAAGGAATTAATGAAAATGTTGTTAATTATCTAAGGATAATTAATAATTAATTAATGTAATTAATTTTGATGGATTAATTAGATTAATTATTTTAAGAAAATCAATTGTAATTTGTTAAGTAATTACTTTATAAAAGTAATTAAGGGATTAATTACATATTGTAATTAATTCTGATAATGTATTTTGTTAAATTAATTAATTTAGTTTAATTAATTTAAGAATAATTTAATAATTAAATGATAATAATTACTTAATGTAATTTATGGAGCAGGATTTCTTAGAGAAGTTTTAATTGATAATTACTGGAATGTAATTAAGGAAAGGTGATTTATTTAAAAGTAATTTGGATAATTACTTTTGTAATTAATCAAGGATAAATTAAGATAGATAATTAATTATTGGATAATTAATTTATTAAGGAGTAATTAAGATAGTTAATTACTGGATTTAAATATTAATCAAGGTGATTAATAATTGTAATTAATTTTTAATTGAGTAATCAATTTAAATATTAATTAGAGATCATTAATTATTATAATTAATGATGTAATTAAGGCATTGTTTAATTAAGTAATAATTAATTAATTAAGTGATTAATTAATTGTAATTAATTAAGGGTGAATGTAATTAATTATAGTTAATTAATAAATTAAGTAATCAAAAGTTAATTACTTATGATTAAGGTTAATTAATTTTATGAAATTAATTAAAGACTAATTACTTATTGTAATTAGTGAATGATTAATCAAAGATGTTTAATCAAGTTAAATACTTGATGAATGATTAATTAACTAGGTTGATTAATCAATGGATTTATAAGCAGGATTTATAGATGAGTAATTAATTTAATTTATTTTAAATTAATTAAGGATAGAAGTAATTAATTTAATTCATTTTAAATTAATTATAAATGATGGATAATATATCATTACTTATGGATGATATTGATATACCTTTGGATGGTTGTGATCTCAGAAATGAGATGAGTGGTATCTATAGGATATGGATGCTTAGTTAAAGTATGATGGATTATTTGGTTGTGATGGTTGTTGTTGTGATGTTTGACTGTTGTGATGATTATCTGTTGTGATAATGTTATGGGTTATCTGTTATGATGTGAATATGTAGTTTATCTATCTGTGTGAAATAGATAAAAATTAAATGAGTTAATTGTTTAAACCCTTAAGTATAACTTGGACATTAAAATGGCGTTTGGTTTCGGTGAGACCGGGATCGGGTTTCCATATTTGGATATCCGAAAACCACATCGATTCCAATTAAACGATAGGTCGTTAATCCAAGTGGAGCAAGTGAAGACTCGAGGTGTAAGGGCTATACGTCAGTATAACTCTGTGGGTGATTCCGTAATGAGTTTGACGGAATAGTACTTATAGATTCGAGATGGTGGTTTAGAGTGCAAGGGTTATTGTCGTTAACTCTGAGGGTGATTCCAATACGAGTGTAACGAGATAATGCCTTCGGTTTCGTTCGAACCCGGAACGAACTTGTATGGATTGAATGCTTTCAGAACATCGTCAGGTGGACGATGAGCATTCTAAGATAGATGTGTTCTTTAAAGGTAATCGCAGCCTCAAGCCTCATCAACCGGGAATGGCTAAAACAGGGGAGGTGCAGCAAGGCTTCGTGGGTAGCCCCCACTTGAGAGTGAGATTTACCCCTGTCTAGAGGTCCCTTTATATTTCGGCTGTGTGGACGGTTTTTGAGCTCCAACCGTCGGGGTGGTCTTGTTCGGGACTGTTCAGTAAGGAACGGTTCCGGCCTTGTGTTGCAGGGGAGTTAGGGTGGCTCCTCGGTACGGTGATCTAGGCCACGTACTGTGACGGGCGGTACCCCGGTAGCCCTGCCATTGATGGAATCCATAATCCAATAAGTGCCTGTACGGTTTTGATTGTGCCCAACTATGTTGGAACGTGAGATGCAAGCATTCCAGCTATTTCTGTATTTTATTTTGAAAACCCTAGACACTATTATAATATCACTGGATTTCCTATCAAATGTTTTGGTTAGCGTAAGGTAAAAACTTTTCCATGTTTATGTGTGGGAAGTCTTACGTGATACCTTTTGTTTTCAAAGGATTTTCTAAAGTTAAGCAACTTTTAAACTATTTACTCACACCAGACCCCTGTCTGACCCGAGTGTTTATTTTCTGTTTTATTAAACTCTTGGGTACTCATATTATGTATGAGTAGTCAAGTGATTCAGGATTGCTTTGACGAGTTATGGAGGAGCAAATGGAGCAGGAGGCTTCTGCGTTGTAGTTATCTATTTTCCGCTGTGTTGGTATCTCTGAGTCGTCTCTCTGAGTTGTTTCTTGTACTGTTTAAAATTGTATAACTAGACAGGTGTTTATAACTGTCTAGTTTGTGTTGTATTGGCTGTAAACTCTGATGTATCTAATACTATGTAAAGTATTTATGTGATATATTATATTTTATTCGTTCCGCTGTGAGTTCTCTGATGTTGTTTGTGTTCTTCTTTCTCTTTCTTTTCTTCTTCTATCCCTTTCTTTCTTCTTAGCGATGCAATTTCCTGGAGTTTGGAAGTTGGGTCGTTACAGTCTGCATCGCTATTAGTTTGTTTCTAAGTCCAAAAGATGGATCCGTGAAGAAATAGCGTTGTCGATTCAATTGTTCATGGAGATTAATAGAGAATCGCATTGCTCCAACAAAACAACACTTGGTATAGGCTTTTAGCATGTAGTAGAGTATCTAGGCAGAAGATGGGAAAATTTAAGCATGGTTTATTGGATCAGAACCGACCCATGGTGTTGAATCGGTACCGATCAAACATTTTGTTAGACTGGCTTCATCAACTCTTATTTTGGCTAGTTTTTATCTCATGGCTTCATTTGTACTTGGTTTCTTGACTCTTGGGCTATCTCTCTGGGCTTCTTGCCTTGATAACTCTAACTTGATTCGTCCAGCTTATCAAAATATTACCTGGCCAAAAGGCAGGATAACATGTACTGCTTGCGATCATACAAAATATGATTTTGTTGAAAAAAATTGTAAGCAATGCATTCAGCCAAACTACCTTGCTTCCAGCCAGGGCTATGGCAATGTTGATACTTGAATTGTTCATTGCTAATTGCTGAATGAATTCACATTCTGAACCACACAACAACATTTGTGATTTCTCTAAAAAACTAAATGATTAAATTAATTAAAAATTGTTATAAATTGATTAAATTAATTAGTATTTGAGAAATATTAATTATTATTAATTTATTTAATGTTTTGTATGTTGTTGGTAATTTTTTACATGCATTTATAAATTATATATTTGCATATATCAACATACGATATCACATATTTTTTAAATGGGGATTAAATAATTACTTTGATGGTTTTTAGAAAAGATTTCCTTATAGAAGCAAGTTATGGCTGACCGCATTTGTAGAATATGAGGGGATGTATTAATTGAAATTTTGAAAGGGAACTAAATAAGTAAATTTGATGGGGTAAATGAGAAAGGTTTCCTTTTCCCATTTAAAAATAAATCTCTTCGTTTCATTTCCTTTTTGCAGAAATGTTTTTTCCTCCTCTCTCCCAGATCTATTTTCCTTTAAAATAATAATTTTAAACCAAAACATATTAAAGAAACTAAATGTTGGATGTTTCATCCTTCTCTTGCAAAATTAGGTGTGGGTTTACTTAAAGATCTACCGAGAAGTCACAAATCAAAGTTAGGTATAGGCCACCATTTCCCTTTATAGTTTTTTTCCATTTTATTTAGACTCCTTCATAATGTTTAACCATGATTTATCCCGCATATATGTATACTGAATTTCCATTGTTGAATCTATTTTAAACCTCTTGAATATTCTTATGTAAATATAAAATTCTTCTTATGTGTGATTTGTTTTGTGTATTGATATTGTTGTTGGATTTTAAATCATCGGTCAATATAGGTTTTATTTGCTGCAAGATTTACATTTGTTATCATAATTAACTCAGTTAATTATTCAATTTAAAATTGATTTGTGTTTGACTTATTCAATGCACTTATATATTTTGTTAAGTATGAGATTATTGATTAATGTTGATCTAATTGCTATAGCATAATTCTAAGTCTATTTTCACAATTTAATTCACATGTAAACATGAATTTAATATCTAATTAATTGAATTTTGTCTAGATATGTGCATGTATATATACACACACACATTTGTGTGCATGTAATATATATATATATATATATATATATATATATATCCATAAAATTCAACAACATGTTTTCAAGGTTGTAAATCAACATCTAGTCACATCCTTTGGTAAGGTTGGTTGTAAATTAATATATTGAAGTTTATTGTTCAATCAAACATATGATTTTGGAATTAAATCTTAATTTACAAGTACATAGTCTTATATATATGTGTGTGTGTGTGTGTGTGTGTATAATGTGTGTGTGTGTGTATAAAGTGTGTGTGTGTGTATAATGTTTCGAAATTAATTATTTCTTTGAAGCTACACACATATAATTATGACAATACCATTCTACGATTTGTGTACATGTCGAATATGTATTTTTCAATATGTCATTTCAAAGTTTGGATATTTTGTTGCAATTAAGCATGGAATTTGAAATACGGTTTTAATTTATTATTAATTAGTGTTCGTAAAAGAAGAAACTTAAAATAGCTCTTTATTCTATTTCTATTTAATTCCTATGTGGATATTTAGTGTGAAACTTTATTTCCATCTTCACTTCTAATAAAGAATTCTCTTATTTTTAAATTAGCTGTTATTATTATGTAGATTTGATTTCATAATTTTATATGCATATGTATTAAATATATTCAAGTGGTGTAACGACACGTATTTTTTTGATAATTAAAACTATTAGATTAAATAAGATTTTGGAATTTAATATTGTGAGAAATTAAAATTTATGATTTATAAATGGAAAAAAAAGTAAAATGGAATTTAATAATGTTGATTGAATGAAATTGAAAATTGTTAATGTGATTTCAATCAGTTGTAATGGTAAAGCTAATTAGGAATGTAATTGTAGAGCTTATATTGGAAATAATTGTAAAGTTTAATAAGGGAGAAAAAAATGACCATATGAATGTAAATTCCAGTTGATTGGAATAATAAATGTTAAAAAAAGAATAAAGAAAAATATATGTTTCTATACTAAATAAAAAAATCATATGTTTATTTATTTGAAATGTTGGTAGCTGAAAAATTTATTACAGAATTAAGAAATTAATAACTTTTGGTTTGTATACAATAATTCTGTAAATACATTAAATTGCTATAAAAAGGAATCGAATTGTCTCATTTATTTTTACCTTAGAAATTAATGACAATTAATGTGATTGGAACCTTTTAATTAAAAAGTGGGAAGATGTTAATTGTAAATATATATTGAAATAAATTTAAATTGGGTGATTTATTCCCAATTATTTCAGTTCATTTTTCAAAATTTAATGCTAGTTTATCTCATATATGTTTATACCTAAATTTAAACTTATGTTTAGATCCAATTAGATCATAAAAAAAGGATTATTTAGGTTTGAAATCTCATACGTTGTTAACTTAAATGTTAATAGGAGATGATAAATGGGGTAAAATAGATTTACACTTGACTTTTCCCTTTTCAATTAGACTTTATTAGATTTTAATTGCAACATAACTTACCTTTCCATCTTCACTTTTCTAATTTACTCTTACATTCATTGCCTCCCTATGTGGATTATTTTCATACAATTTATTTATGAATGTAAACTATAAGTGGCGATAAAGATGTACATATATATATTATACACCTATTTATATTACCTTGTTTATGCTATCATATTTTTGAATGTGTGTTAATGCATTCCTAGTAAAAAATTCAATACAAATGTTAACATGTTTGTTTAATTCCCAATCTAATCACAAAGGGGGAGAAATGAAAAGTTCTTAATGCTGTATATTCTTTTAATTTATGACATAAATTTATATAGAGAATTTATTTTCATTTATTGTGTGTTAATTAAATCTTTAAAGGATGTTAATTTTAGTATGTTTTGGGTTAAAAAATTAATTAAGTGAATGGTTGTTTTTGAAATTCGAATTCTAAAAGTTTGTTTATAGTATAAAGTTGGTCCATTCATTCCCTTTCTAATTAATAATTGTCGCATTCTTTTCATTATTTCCCCATTTGTTCCATTACTCCTTTCCATTTACATTGTCCGAAGCTTTTCGATTTTGCAAACATGAACTACTTTTCATATTTGTAATTCTTTCTTTTACCTCTTTTTAATACCTACTACTTTTAAAAAGACTATTCATATTTACTATATTTCAATACCTAGTTTGTTCATATTTACTTTATTTTTTCATTCATTTTCCAACTTCATTTTCTGAAACATCATTTCATTTATTTCTAGTTAATAGCGGCCTCTGTTTCAAATCCCTAAACCTAACTCTAACCTTATAAATAATATATGATGCAAATGAAACCCCAGCCTCCATTCTAATCTTCTTCTTCTTTTTCTTTTTCCTTCTCTTTTCTTCTTCAAATCTCCTTATTATCTCTCATTTTAATTTTTCCTTCCTCTTCAAATATCCTTCTTCTTCAAATTTACTTCTACTTGAAACTTTCTTCTTTCTTTTCAAATCTTGATCTTCTTCCATTTTCAGTTCTTCTTATTTTAATCCTTTTCTTTTTCAATTCTTCTTTTTCAAATCTTTTTTTTCAAACATTTTAAAAATACGTACATACATACATATATACATACATATATACATATATATTAATATAATAAGGAAGAAAATTAAAGTAAAAAAATAAAAGAAAAATTACGGAAAAAAGCTAGCAATCAAGAAGGAGACTAGGGAAACATGGAGCAGAGTTATTGATTAGAAGTCTTTTATTTTCATATTCGTATAAAGGTGAGTGTTTTAACCTACTCACAACTTCTAAAATTTCTTATGTTTGTTAAATTAAAATTATGATGTTATTAGGAAATTTATTTATGGCTGTTTGGTATATTTTAATCATCATCTCAGTTAATTTGAACTTATTTGAATTAAATCGTTAATTAATTTATTATTGAATATAAACTGCCAGTAAATACCTGTTATCGATTATCGGTTATATATTGATATTTATTGATTTTTTGATGATGAATGTGATTGATGTTGATTGTTGACATTGGTTGAATGGATGTTTTATTTTATATCGTTATAAAATGCAAGTTCGTTGTGGATTTTTATTCGGGATTGCAGTTTGAAGTGATAGATAACCGCAAATTATTAAATTGCAGATTTAAATAATAAATATCCGTATCACTTGACCCTAGGTTAGAAAATTATATAAGGACACCAGAGTGGTTAAATTAAATGATTTTAAAATCGCTCGATTTTTGAATATAATTAAATGATATTTTGAAATGGAAATTTGATTTATATAAATTGAAGTATCATTGGAAAATAAAGTTTTGCGTTAAATTGTGGATTGGTTTAAAAAGGAATTTCTTTAAGAATTAAATCGGAAGTTTAAAGTTAAACTTTTATGTATTAATGAAATTCTATTGAAATTGAGTTATTGAATTTGTTTGAAAATAACATTGAAATATTTTGAAATTGGCGTAATCCATATTAATTTTTGAACATGGATTGAAACGATATGAAATTCGATAGTTTATTGAAACTTGGTTTATCGATGTGGAAATTTGAAATAGTCCAAATATGTTGAAGTTGAATAAAGAGTTTAATTTGATGTTAATTTCAAAATTCCTATTTTATTATAAACTGTTTTAAAGATATATCATTTAAAATTTTCTAATTATTAAGATTTTCAAATCTATTAAACTAATTATCCAATATTGACTATATATATTATTTTAATCTATTTTAAACCAGTTTAATTTATTTTAAAACTAATTAAGCCCTTTTAATTTGTATTAAATCTAATTAATCTATTTTAAGATATTTAATCTATTTTAATTATATTTAATCCAAATTAAATCTATTTAACTATCGTAAACCAATTTAAAAATATTTACTTAAACTATTCTAGAGCATTTTAACTATTTGGAAATATTTAAATTAATTTCTAAATTTCCAAACTAAGTACGTGGAAGAGATTATACTCATTTCAATTTGGTTTTAAAAGAAAATAAGGTTAAAAGATGTTATAACCTAATTTGGGATTTGAATGTATAACAAATTGAAATAATGATTTTGAAGCAATGACTTAACTTGTTTTGGAAATATGATTTTTGGATGAAATTATGATTTTGGAAACGATATGATTTAAAAGTGGTAAAGTTTTTTTTGAGAACACGATATTTTAACATAAATTGTGAATTTCGACTTTGAAAGGAAATATAATTATCGAACAATGATTTCAAAGGCGAATATGATTTCGAAATTAAGTAATGATTACGAAAGTGATATGATTTCAATGGAATATGATATTTTGATATCAATTATGAAATGATTTTGAAAATGTAAAAGAACCATCCGGTGTGTAATAAGCGATTAATTATTAAATTGACCAGGATCGGAATTGTCACACTCTCTGCCAATACCGAAAACCACTTTGACAACTGTGTACGCGGTGGAGATTCCAGAATGAAGTAGGATGGTGGCAACTTTCCTATATGAGGTATGTACGTGGACCCGACTCCTACGAGTTAGCTTAAGGTGGCTAAAATAAGAGAAATTGACGGGCCAATGAGGTAGCTCCTCTGATCGAGCACATCCCATCGATTCTATATTCTAACATTCGATTTATTCGGTGGCCACTGTTCGATTTTTACTCGGGAGTATTTTCGAGGTGGGCAGTAGTTATAACACATTAAGTATAACAACACAGCAGAAGAAAAAGATTACACATCATTGATATACAACATTCGATACAACAATGATTCAATGAATATCGCATAATCAGAGATACACAACGGCAGCAAGGTTTACATCAACAACAAAGGCTTCAAAGAAAACCAATGTCCATATTGCGATTCCATCTCCAATGCTCCAAAGCCAAATAGATCAACTCAAATTGCTTCGAAGATTCTGATCAAATAATCTCGAACCTTCATCAACCTGAACTAAGCAAACTCGATCCCAACGCAAGCAAATGCGATCCCCAACGCGATTTCCAAAATCCAAAGACTCGAAAGATATCGAAACAGAAAGCTGAAAGCAACCGAATATCTATCTACTATCTGAAAATCTAACTCTAGGCTGCCCGTTTGGAAAATTATGGGTGCCTAGAGTTTAGAAAGGGAACAATAAACTCTAGGTCAGTCATGGGACTGGTGTGAGCAATCAAAAACAGTTTATCTTTATCAAAAGCAAAACAAAAGAATTAAAATGAAGTCCGCAATGCTTTTTTGAAAATGAAACCGCCATAAGGCCTCTCGCCACACGCACAATGCAAACGTAGAATTGGAGGAGATTTCTCTTTATTATAGTCAAACATGTTTGATACGCAAAATCCTTTTGATATTATTATTAGTGCATATTGCAGAAAACCTTTCGAAAGTATAATATTTATCTTAGCCAGCATAGGAATTTCGAACTATGCCTACTATAGCAACCATCTAAACAGCGGTGACCACCATAAGTAAATGGTAGGTTATACAACTAAAACCGTACAAGGTGCGCATTGGATGATTGGATTTCAAACTATGGTCAGGCAATGGAACTTCCCACACCGAATGGGACGCCTCTGGAGGGACGCCCCCAAGAACCTAACCGGATCTCTACCAACACAAGGTCGGGTTACCTCTGTAAATAGGTAACTACTGACACGAGCATGCCATCCGTCGGTCATTACCAACCTTTATCTGAGGTACCTCTGCACCAACAACCACAAAGCAAAAAATTTGCACCAACCACATAGGTTAAATATCTAGGCTCCATACCATGATACCACCTTTTATCCAGAAGGAAAAGACATACCCTCATGGGGCGCTACCCCTAAATAGCCTTGCTGCAATGATTCCTGTTTTGACCATTACTGGGCTGTGAGGTTCGACGAAGTCACGTCCACAAAGCTATGCTTTTCATAAAATCCATGCTTTGATCAACAAATGATCAGCAGCACTTCGTATGCCACATTACCAATTTGGGAATGTATCACTAGTAACCATCAACTACATAACCACTGAGCTTGTATGTCTCAGAGAAGGGTGTCAAGCTAAGAGAATAAATTCTCCGCCACCAAACAGCAAGGTGTTAGATAGAAACTGGTTTTACATCTCAAAGTGTAATGTCAGACACACATCCATACAAGTCTGTTCCGGGCTCGAACAAAACCGAAGTCACTTCAAAGAACCCTTGCTATCCCGTTATCCACAATCCCGATCGGACTCCCCATCACATATGGAGATCTCTATACCGGCGCTACTCAATGCAGAGACATTCGACGGGTAATCCTTTCGTTCTCAAAAATACCCGGTCTTCACCACCGGCCTTAAAATGCTATCCATATCATCGTATCATTATTCAGAATGGATTATATGAGACAAGGTCCTCTTCCGGCTAAACTGAATAATAAGCGCTTAATTTAAAAAGCATATGGATATTGGGATCTTAGTTAAGTCATAAATTATTACCTAAAAACTTTCTTCAAATGGTTTAAACAAATTACCATTTTCAAATCTTTAAACGAAAAGATTCACTTCATAAAGTTCACCAATCATTCACAAAGATTTATTCATAGCTTTCAAAATTATTTCCGTTTCAAATCTTTTATACAAAAGATACACCTTTAAGATCCTCTTCAATTTCAAAACAATTTCATTTAAAATCTTGAAATCTTTTCGACACAAACTGGAAGTTCTTTCGTTATATGAAAGCCATTATCATTTGAAAACAAAGTCTTTTTTTCATCAAAATCCGATTACATTTGCTCAAGTTAACTCCTTTCAAACTTGGGTTAAATTCAAATTCTCAAAAGAATACTTTTGAAATACTTTAAAAGTGGTTTATAATCAATATATATAACTTGTATAAGCCTTTCGAAACATAGTTTCCAAATTATTTCCAAATCTTAAATAAGATATATTATATTCAAGCTAAATTTCAATTTTAAACTTCCATTTAAAAGCTTTCCACATTCAACCCATTTCCATTTCCAAAACCATTTGGATTCAAAATTCAATTTTAAATAAACAATATTTTAAATTCAAAACATCTATAACTTAACCGATTTCCTTGTGAAATCCATACTCCTGTGTGTATAGTGTAGTCCAGGGGTTTTACACAATAGTGCAACATTATCAATCATTACAGATTCAAGCACATCAATATCGACAAGCGGTATAATCTATAACGCTTACCTTCATTCATAGATTTACAGATGAATAATATAAATTTATCATAGATAAATAAATTACATTCATCGTAGATAAACAAATTACATTCTTCACAGCTCAAATCAAAATATATCACAAAGCATCACACATCAGGGGTATCAAACAATTCAACATTCAATAGATTCCACACATCCAAAAGTAAGATTAATTAATTATCTGATTAATTTAAATCAGATTAATTACTTATGAATAAACTACTAATCTTTGTTAATTAACATTAATTAATTACAAACTATTTTTAATTAATTATCCTTTAATCATTTATTAATTAACCATTAATAATAAATTAATTAACCTTTAATTATTACTTAATCAATCTTAATTAATAAATCAATTAATCTATAATCATTAAATAGTTAACCCTTAATTATTTAATTGTTCTTTAATTAATTATCCTTAATTAATTACATTAATTAATTAATCCTCACTTAATTATCATTCCTTAATCACGTTTACTAAATAATTAATTGTCCTTAAATTAATTACCTTAATTAATTAATCCTCAATTAATTATCATTCTTTAATCACCTTCATTAAATAATTAATTATCCTTAGATTAATTACCTTGATTAGTTAATCCTCAGTTAATTATCATTCTTTAATCACCTTCATCAAATAATTAATTATCCTTAAATTAATTACCCTAATTAATTAATCCTCAATTAATTACCCTAATTAATTAATCCTCAATTAATTATCATTCTTTAATCACCTTCATTAAATAATTATCTTTATGTAATTAATTTCCCTTAGTTACTTACATTAATTAATCTTAATTAAATAATTATCCTTAAAAGTGATTACACAAAGTAATTATCCCTTAATTACATCAAGTAATAATTTCTTATTTAAATATTCCTTGGAAATTAAATCAACATATGAATTTAACTCAAAATACTTAAATTAATAAGGATATACCACTTAAATATACCATTCAAATTTATTTTAAAATAAACTTAAGAATTTATATAAAAATAAGGATATATATTTAAAACATTTTAAACATATCTAAATAATTTAAGAATACATTAAAAATAATCTATTTAACTAACTTAAAGTTTAGGTAAGAAATGATTTTAAGAATATAGTTTAAAACTTAAACTTGTTTTTTTTTTAAAAAAAACTAGTTTAGTTTTAAATTTTCAAGGCGATTAAAACATGAACCCGAGACAACCATTAAAATACCCGCGCCAGCTATCATATTTCCCGAATCAAATCTCGGGCTACCCCTTTTCTTTTAAAAACATGATTTTTATTTTAAATTTTAAAAACTGTTACTAACATGCATACTAACCCGAGATTCCTTCGAGCCATCACCAAGATTTCACGAGCCCAACTTCGAGTTCATCCTTTCTTCTTCCCCGATCCCAAAATAACCCAGGTACATGAAGATACTCGGCATGTGCATGAGTTACCAAAGCGATTATCATCACCATCGTCGTTGCTAACAAGTCGTTGCTGGCCTTCTCCATCAATCCCAAACGCCCAGCTTCTGATTTGAGCTTGAAATCGAAATCAAGCTCGAGCTCACCCAATCTGGAATAAACTTAGTCACCAGAAACTACTTCGATCCTTCAACCCAGATCACCAGAGACCACCCGAGCTACATCAAATCTTCACCACACCCTGATGCATCGATTCAACCCACACTAACCTCTTCCGAACCACCATTGGCGTTACGTGAGCACAATGAACAACATCAGTCAAATTGGGTCTTTAAACATTATAACCACTTTGATCGTCTTCCAAGATCATTTCAAAAATTAGCGAACATTTTTCCTATAAACTTCATCACCCAAACCTCCTCTGACAACAAGATCGAGGCTCAATTGCTCGTTGATCATCAGAAATCGACGCATTTAACTTTTTTGTTCAATTTACGATATCTCAGTGATTATTGGCTTAAAAATCATGAATTGATTTCCTAAATTCACGATTTTGTATTACAAATCTGATCGTGAAATCAAAACATGAATTTGAAACCATTGATTCTTGGCTTGATAAAATCATCCCTGTAATATATATTATTTTTGGAATAATATTGAATTTTACTCAAATTATTTTTAGAATATACATTACATTCTTGTAATCACTTTCCATTAAGAGCTCACAGTCTAATATGGATTCATTTGGGTGATACAAATTTTTTAAAACAAGCTCTAAGAACCTGTCATACATAACAGAGATGATATATAACATATACACAGACCTGCATATACTCATATAACTTTATATATATCACATGCAACACATTGTCATCCATATAGACAAATTTCAATTCATCATCACATGCATACGAAATCAAGCAATAATAAGTATATTGAGGGCCAAAACTTTTGCTCACCTGCCTTGTTAAAAATAGAGAAGAAGCCTGATTTGAGCTTAAGCTTTGAATTAGTTTAATTTTGATTTGCTTCAGTTTTGAGTGCTTTAACTTTTCTTTTGATCTTTGGGTTGCCTGAAACTTAAATCCTTCCATTGCCTATTGTTTTGGAGTTGAATTTCAATCTTGATTCTTGCATTTGTTTTTGATTGCCAAGCTAAAGCTTTTGCTTTGTTTCCAGGTTTTGTTTCACTATTTTGAGATGGATTGATTCCAGATTGGTTGCTGAAATGATTTTGTTTTGATTCAACTTGAATCTGGTTTTTATTTTTGTCGGAGTTTAAATTGATCTGGTTTTAGTTTCTGATCTTGATTTCTTTTATCTCAGGTTTCTTGGATCTCGGCTTGTCCCTCTTTAGACTTGGATCTTCACAAGAAATTACAACCATTAGACCCACGGGCACAATACTAAGGAGTGTAGACACCTCCATGATGTCATAGAAAAGTTGATTAGGCATAAAAAGCTGTAGGAGTTTGTTAAGAACCCACAAGAGGGTAGGCAAGGAACGTCGGACCCCAGACGCGGGCCGGCTCCACTCCATCCAAAGGAACCTGCCCGAACCATGGGTTGGTTGATCATTAACACTATAGTCGGAGGACCTCATCCTGCAGACAAGAATTCGCAGGAGATGGAACGATATGCTACCTCCTTGAGGCATGCGGATTATGAATGTTGCTCGATTGTGGAAGATGGAACCCCTGCAAAACAGCAACGCATGATGACAGATGATATAGTGTTAGGAGTCGAGATGCAGACAAGATGGAAGCTCCTACCATCGACCCGATGGTCATATCTGCGACGATCGGGCCAGCTTACATCAAAAGGATTTTGATTGATTGTGGAAGCTCTGTCAATATCATCTTCAAGAAGGCTTATGACCAAATGAAGATGGAGACAAAAGATTTAAAACTATCTAAAGCCTGTATCCACGGCTTTAATGGTGCACCGACTGACGCAATGGGGTATATCAAGTTAACAGTTGAACTGGGAGAAGGTGAGCGTAAGAGAGGGCGAATACCATCGCTCATAGTGATGGATGTTGACTCTCCATACAATGTATTTCTGGGTCGTCCGGCCCTGGCAGAGTTTAGGGCAGTTTTGGCCCGATGGTGTTTGACATTAAAATTTCTGAGGGACAAAGGAGTCGGCGTAGTGCATGGCGATCAGCGACCGGTCACGCATGTTATGTGGCAGAGCTGAGAGAGGCTCGGCGGAAGAAAAAGGGAAGGTTGCGGACAACTCCTTCTGCATCCAAAATGCTGACAATTGACAAATAGCGTTCGACCCCTAGCTCGAGCGCCATTCTCCGATCTATAGACATGTAGATCCGAGGGATAATGATGGGGGACCCAGGGAAGCGAATGCAGCACCGGATGAGCTGACGATTGACATTCCAGTCAACTGGGATGACCCGTCACGAGTTCTTAAGATTGGATCGCAACACGACCCGCCATTGCCCGAGGTTCATACTGATTTCCTCCGAGCGAACCTGGACGTTTTCGCTTGGACACATTCTGATATGTGCGGGATTTCTGCCGCCATCGCAAGTCATTTGTTGAACATAGACCCGAAGTACGTCCCAATAAAACAGAAACGGAGAGTCATGGACCCGTTGAGGTCCGCCGCTCTCAGAGAGGAGGTGGACAAACTCAAAGCCAATGGGTTTGTCCACGACGCCCTCTACCCTGAATGGGTATCTAACCCTGTGCTCGTAAGAAAAGCGAATGGGAAATGGAAAACTTATGTTGATTAATCTGATTTAAACAAAGCATGCCTGAAGGATAGTTTCCCCTTACCTAGGATCGACCAGCTAGTCGATTCAACGGCCGGACACGAGCTACTGCCATTTATGGATGCGTACTCGGAATACAATCAAATCGTGATGCACATTGCAGAACAAGAACACACCGGTTTTGTCACAGACGTTGGGTTGTATTGCTATGTAGTGATGCCCTTCGGATCGAAAAATGCTGGAGAAACTTATCAACATTTGGTGAACTGAATGTTTAAAGATCAGATTGCCAGAACGATGGAAGTCTATGTGGATGACTTGCTTGTGAAGTCACGGTAGTCAAACGACCACATTCGAGATTTAGCAGAGATGTTTGATATACTCAGGCATTATGGGATGAAAATCAACCCTTTGAAGTGTTCTTTTGGCGTTGCATCAGGGAAGTTCTTAGGTTTGATTATGAATGCACGTGGAATTGAAGCAAACCCGGAAAAGATTCAGGCTATTCGGGACATACAAGTGCCCAGAACTATAAAGCAAGTACAAAGCTTGAACGGAAAGGTGGTGGAGCTGAGTCGATTCATATCCAGAGCTATGGATACGTGCATTCCCTTCTTCGATGTGATAAAGAAAGGAAAGAGGAATTTCAAGTGAACATTAGACTGTTAGGAAGCATTTCGAGCTCTGGTTAAACATCTAGAAAGTCCCCCGATGCTATCAAAACCAATTGACCATGAAATGTTGTATGTATACCTAGCTGTGTCCGAACGCGCTATTAGTACAGCTTTGGTTCGCGAGGAGGACCGATTTCAAAAGCCAGTGTATTATGTCAGTAAACGATTGACGGGGGCAGAAGGAAATTATCCCAAGATTGAGAAACTAGCTTATTGCTTGGTGATTGCATCACGCAAGCTTCGCCCATACTTCTAGGCACACTCGATCAGCGTTTACGCTGATCAACCCTTGCTTCAAGTACTCCAACGACCAAAAACTTGTGAAAGGATGTTAAAATGGAATATCGAGTTAAGTCAGATCGATATTACCTACCTGCCACGAAGGGCCATACAGGGTCAAGCGCAAGCAGATTTCATTGCTGAATTCACCATGTCAAACGAATAAAACGTCCATAATGTCATACGTCTCGTTCGAAGGAAGATGTACAACGACGGGGAATCTAACGACCGTTGTTCGGGGGCTGGTATAGTTCTAAGGACTCTTGAAAACCGAACAGGTTTCTACGTTTTTAAGCTCGAATTCACGGCAATGAATAACGAAGCCGAGTATGAACCATTGATTGCTCGCTTGAAACTTATCAGAGAATTAGGGGTAAGATCGGTTGAAATCTTTTGTGACTCACAACTGGTGGTGTACCAAGTTAGGAGGGACTATCAAGCAAAGGGACAGAGACTCGCCCCATACCTAGCTCGGGTTCAAGAGCTACTAGCGAATCTCGAGTATTATGATATTTCACATGTCCCGCGTGAGCAAAACAGAGCAGCCGATTCATTGGCAAAATTTGCAAGCACTGGCGATGCGCAGCAAATGGGATTGTTTCCCGTTGAAACCTTACATGATCCTAGATAAATATAATGGATGTAGATTTCATGTTAGAAAAAGAAATTGAGAAGGAATCATGGATGACCCCATTCAAGCGGTACTTGTTACACGGGGTCGTACCCGATGGAAGGAGCGAAAGACAACAAGTCGTTCGTAAGGCTTCACGTTATGTAATGCAAGACGGGGTAATGTATCGGAGGGGATTCTCGACCTCTTTACTCCGGTGCATTGCCCATGATGAGATAAAGCGAGTCCTGAAGGAAGTCCATGAAGGGGAATGTGGTGACCATACTAGGGAGTAGACTTTAGCGAAGAAAATCCTCCGCTATGATACTATTGGTCGACTGTAAATCGAGATGCCATCGACTATGTGAGAAGATGTGACAAATGTCAGAAATATGGAAAAATCCTGAGAGCTCCGCCAACGGAAGTCACGCAAATAGTTAGTCCCTGGCCGTTTGCAATGTGGGAGATCGACATAGTCGGTTCCTTACCTATATCCAAAGACAGTGCAAAATACGCGATAGTTGCAGTCGATTACTTTACCAAGTGGGCAGAAGCAAAGCCTTCGGCCACTATCACCACCAAAAAGGTCATTAATTTCGTTGTACGAAATATTATATGTCATTTTGGCCTTCCACGAACCATCATTACAGACAACGGAACTCAATACGAAAGCAAAGAGTTCAAAGAATTTTGCCAAAAATATAGTACTGAAAAAAAGTTTGCAGTAGATACTCATCCAAAAGCCAATGGACAAGTGGAAGCCATGAACAAAATAATTAAATCCATATTGAAAAAGCGTTTGGAAAAGTCTAGAGGCAAGTGGGTGGATGAGCTTCCAACAGCGCTTTGGGCTTATAAAACCACCCACAAGTCCATGACTGGCCACACTCCATTCGCATTAGCATATGGCACAGAAGCTGCTATACCCATAGAACTTGAAGTTCCATCACATTGGGTAACTCATTATGACTCTGAGTCAAATCAGGAACATATGCTGGAATCACTGGACTTCATTGGCGAAAAACGCGAAGAAGCTAATTTGAGAGCGACAGCATACAGATACCTAGTCACTCGATATTATAATGAAAAAGTCCAAGTGATAATTTTTAGTGTGGATGACCTCGTTTTGAAATGATTTTTCCCAGTTCCGTCAGATATGAGCCCCGCATTGGAAGGTCCATACGTCATTGAACGGAGGCTTGGAGAAAGAACTTTCAAGCTAGCGACTGTTGATGGTGTGACACTCCCCCGAGCCTAGAATTGCAAGAATTTGCGGCATTATTATACTTAGTTCATTTCTTTCATATTTTAGTTGAAATTATTTCCAGCATGTTTTTATTCCTAGATTACGGCATGTAATAAGACAATTTAGCTTGTTTGCATTAACAAAGACTTGAAGCCGTTTTTTCCATGAATTGTTGATGTTTCTGTGTATGATAACTCTGTGACAAATAACTAAGAGTATAATTGACTTAAAATCTCCAAGTCCCCCGAGTGTGGACTGGAGTACTTTGAGTCCTCTGTGTGCAGACCAGAGTATAAATGACTTAAAATCTCCAAGTCCCTAAGCGCGGACTGGAGTACTCTGAGTCCCCTGAGTGTGGACAATAGTATAAACGACTTAAAAACTCCAAGTCCCTAGAGTGCGGACTGAAGTACTCTGAGTCCCCTGAGTGCGGACCAGAGTATAAACGACTTAAAATCTCCAAGTCTCCCGAGTGCGGACTAGAGTACTCTAAGTCCCCTGAGTGCGGACCAGAGTATAAACGACTCAAAAACTCCAAGTCACCTAAGTGCAGACTGGAGTACTCTGAGTCCTCTAAGTGTGGACCAGAGTATAAATGACTCAAAATCTCCAAGTCCCCTGAGTGCGGACTAGAGTACTCTAAGACCCCTGAGTGCGGACCAGAGTATAAATGGCTTAAAAAACTCTAAGTCCCCGGAGTGCGGACCGGGACAAGAATTACTTGAAGTCATCAAATCCCCGGCGTACGGACTAAAAAATAATCTAAGTGTTTGAAGCATGGAGTACAGGGTGAACAACTCCAAAGAATTTCAGAGTTATATGAAGATAAATTGAGAAGTTCATGCAACTCACAATAGCTTGGGTTTCAACCGCAGTCACACAGAAAGCTGAATGATGAAAGTATTTTGAAAGGCAAAAGAACTAGGCTTTATTTATTCAAAAATATGTTTCTACTATAACTCCTCCAAAATTCGGAGTCAAAAGTCTATTTACATGGACTACGAAAATAAATAAAAATAATTACATAAACTAAACTAACTCTCTTTGAACGAGAGTAACGATTACTTCTTCGACTTCTTCCCGAACGACTCCTCTCCCGTGCGTTTGCCCTTGGTAATTTTATTTAATGGGGAGGTAACAACTGGAGAAGTACGGTGAACTTCCATTGACCTGGACCCGCCAGGGAGGATGACCTTCAACGACTTATTTAGAGCATCGTCCAGGTCCACAACTTGAGGCTCGACTTTGATTTCGACCGTCTTCTTCTTCTCCTACTCAAGCTGCTCCTTCATGCTCAGTTTAGATGTATGCTCAAAGGTGCCTGTAATCTTGATTTCATAACTCCCATCGATGGGAGAGGAAGTCTTGGACTTATCCTCATCAAGCGCTCCGATCACCTGAGCATCTGGACCGGGAGCCTCCCCTGCATGAGCAGCCTTACTTGTTTTTTCCTTCTCCTCCATGGTGACATCGCTCCTCGAAGTGAGCTCGGGATCAGATTGGCTTGCGCAAAATCATGAAAAACAAGCATTAGAATACAATAGCCTCTCATGGAAAATGGCGACTTTTGTAATGTTAAAGTGAAGGGTTTTCTACCAGGTTCTGGCTGGCTCTCAGCCATCCGAGGGGTCTCACCCTCTGGAATGGGAGACAGAATATGAACGTCGAGGCCAGGGTCCTTCGGGTCGTAACTGATATGCTGCTCAAATGGATTAAGTATCGGTCGATCGGCCAACATAGTAGGAGCATGAGCTGGAGACTTGATCTCGGATGGATCGGCAATAACATTTTTCCCTTTCGTTGAGGGAGAGCCTTTGCAATAAAGAGCTTTCGTCGTAGACAGGTCTGAAGGCTCGTTCCCCTTAAGAAATTCTTTTATTAAAGCATCTTCATCGACCTCCTCGGTGCCATGTTCGACCTTCCTAATTTTAATTAAAGTCTCCCATGCCTCAGCCAGGGAATCGAGATAGCCCTCTCCCAGAAAAGTTAAGTCTCGATGCATAACGGCGCGGGCGTTGAATTCTGCGATCAATGGGTCAAACATGCATTTGACCTCCTCCCTACCATCCTCTTTAGCCGCCTCCAGATGAGAGTCAGTCTCCGCAGATGCTACTTTCTTGCCCTTTTCACGGGCCTCGTCCTTTAGCATCCCAACTTTAGAAAGTTCATCATCAAGCTTCGCCTTTAGAAGTCGTGTAGCAACGATCTCGTCGCAATATCGTTGCGACTCTTCTTGGGCAGCAATCTTTTCTTCTCTTTCTCTGCGGAGTTGCTCCTCCAGTTCTTTGACTCGGAGGCCAAATGCATCCCTCTCTTTCTACACTGAGTCCTTCTCTAAAGCTGGGGCCCCACGGCATCTGATCGCCTCGTCGATTTCTTTTTTATGGGTTGACTCTAGACGAGAAACGACATCGGCAATGTCTTTAGCGCTCTGCTGGGCGGCTTCAAGCTGAGACTTATAAGAAGCAAGCTCTCCGTCCTGAGTTTTAATAATGTCTTTATCATGGATAGCCTCAAGCTTCAGGCGATCGATCTCATGTTGACGCTCTATGGAAACTTCCGAAACTTTTTCGGCTAAGTGCACGAATGCATCATGCTGAACATAAACGTCACTGGTGCAAGCAATGGCACTTTGCTTGACATGCCCTGGAATCTGGTGAATCGTCGGAAGAAACTTTAAGGCATCTTCGAAAACAAGGCTTTAAGCTCAGCAAGTCGTTCAGCGACCGTTGGATCAGATACGGGAGCAAGAGGAGTCTGCTTGGAGATTGCAGGTGTTCTATGGGGATCTCAAGATTGCCTGGTACTTGATGAACCGGAATGTTAGTCCCGATGTGCCTCAGGCTGAGACCCCTTATGTGCAGGTTTCTCTTTGCTATGCTCCAGATGAGAAGGAGGATCACAAGGGTAAGAGGTTTGACTGTAAGATTTTCTCCGGTAGGACGATTCCCGGCGGTGGTAGTCTCGATCACCGCAGTCGTCTCTATCTCGACGCTTGCCGGAACCCGAATCCCGGCCAGATTGGTCAAAAATGATGAACCGCGAAGACGGTCAAGTCCATGCGTACGCCCCATGTCACCTACGCAGAATTTAAATAACGTCGAGTTAGCAAATAGTAGAATGATGACAGAAAATTAAGTGCGAGGTCAAGTGCATGTGTTTGTGTGTGTCCTAGTGTTTCCCCCCGACAGGCCAGTTTCTTTACTAATAGGAGTTTTTTCTCGCTGGTTGTGGGCTTGAGCACTTGTATCACCTCGCACGGGAGAATGAAGCTTAAGGGCCTCTGGATTGTCGAAATCGTAGTTGAGCAGATCTTCACGTATGGAGAGGTTCGACATGCCTTTTAGAGAGCATTCCAAGTGCTGTGAGGAAGCTTCTTTCGCTGTTAGAACAAGAGTAAGTTTAGAAGTTCCACCGACTGTTTTCTTCCTCAGCTTGTATGTCATTTCTTCTTCCCCTTCGAAGGGGAAGGCGTCGATTCAATGTCGTGAACTTCGACTATTGGGTCCCGAGATGGACTAACATTTTCGCCCAGTACTTCGGGCGTTTTGATTTCTTCAATCTCCCCCTCCTCTGGCATGTCATGGGCGTTATGTGCTGAGGACTCGGCCTTCCTTTTTACTCTGCCCAAAGCATGCTTGGGTATGGAAACACCTTGGGGGAGACTTATCTGGCGACCTTCCACCAATAACCCAAATTTCGTGAGCGACTCATTCGAAATGAGAGTCTTAATATCCCGGTCTTCGGTGTGAATGGCTCGGACAGCTTCGACAGCTTCGGAATATCCGGGGCCATTAAGACATGGATTAATACCTGAAAAGATGGAAGAAGAGTTAGAAAAGGTAAATCTTTGACCCAACATGAGTCTTGGTACGGGAAAAAAGACTTACATCCTTCCACCCATCTCCTCGCTAAGCTGGGGGGACAGCGCACATAGACCCATTATTGTTTATGCTGGGCAAACTTGCTCCATGCCCTAGTTAAGATTTGGCATTTGCTGTGTGGCTCTAGAAACATGAATGATGGGCTATCCGACCGTCTCTTGATGCGATAGATGTATCGGATATCGCCCGGAGCCAGAAGCCTGAAGAGGACACTCATGAAGAGGATGCAAAGTGCCATATAAGAATGCGGGGCTGTTCGGATGCAATTGCAATGGGGCAATCTCGATATACCACAACATGACTCGAAGAAATGAGTTGAATGGTGGCACGCTGCCAACCCAGCACATGAATCTGTTACAAGCTGTATATTCGACTCGGGGCAAGTGCTGATGATCGTGCCCGATGGAACTAACACGTTGTGACGCCCCACCCCGAGACCCACATGAACAAAGAGTATTGTTGGGTAATACTCTCTGCTAATGCAGAGAATAGGGCTGGATAGGAGTGACCATCTATAGCCTTGTCTTAAATATCTATTGAATACGCCGACAATGGCATTTTTTTCCTGATTCAAGTGGATCGACATATCCAATAAATATTTAATACAAAGCCATTGTGGCAATAGGATCTATCAAAACAAAATACAACAACTCAAATGTAAAACACATCACAAAACAGCAGATAATCCGATATATACACACATATACATATACATCATAGAGTATACAAAATGATACATCACATATGTGGTATGACGACCACAATACAAACACGAGTCAAAAGAATATACATATCAGAGTAGCAACCCAAACGGACTACAAAAAAAAGCTATAACAAAAAGAGCTAGCGGAATAGTCCATGCAGAAGCAGAATTAGCTAAGTCCAAAAGTACCTAACCTGAAACACCTCGGTCTGACCCGAGTATAAAAAACATGGGTCAGTCTAGCTAAAAGAATCAGTAAAGGTGATAGCAGAATAGTATAGCATAAGGGCGTAGTGATATTCTTCCTAAACAAAAAGAAACAATAAGAAAGCTAACCATAGACATATAGAGGATACACATCAGGTATGGCATATACGGTTACACTAGGTGATAGAACACTATTGCTTCAATAAGCATAAAACACAAAGGAGACGAGAAATCTCATGAATCGCTAAAATGTAGCATGCCTCATATCATCGGCAATCATAAATCAAATAAGAATGGTTTAGTGAATAATATAATGTAAACTCCTAAAAGAGTAATTCTCAAACCCGCCATATCGGCAACTCCAAGGAAAACATAAGAAAAAGCCTTCTCGACAAAAGCCATAAGGTAAATGTCAACAAAGAGATAAAAATCTCATACAACGCAAAAAGGCAAATCCCATAAATAGCACCAAAAGGCAATCTCAATATGTATACGCCAAAAGGAAAATCTCAACACGCCAGTGTAGGCAATGAAAATCTCAAAAGAACTCTCAGGAGTCCAAAATCCCAAATTAATCACCACCGAATGATTCAAAGGACCAATTTCAAAATGACGACAAACAAGGGTAAAAATCATCCCAAAAAGGTTTTGCACGTGCTATTTTTGCCGAGTACTGTTTCACATAATAGGTACCTCGCCCAAAGGTAAACGTCAGAAGAAAAATACGCCGCAATGGCAAATACGCCGCAATGGAAAACGTCCGAAGACAAATACGCTGTAATGGCAAACGTCCGAAGACAAATACGTCGCAATGGCAAATGTCCGAAGCCAAATACGCCGCAATGGCAAATGACCCAAAGGTCCAGTACTGGCACGCCAACAGGAAAATGTGTCACAAACTCTCGGAAAGGAACCCGAAAAGTGTTAACGTGTGTCCCATACCACCCATTCGCACTAAACGGTTTACTAACCGTTAGTAAATTTCACACTCAAAGCAGTAAAAGGTTCACCTCATTTCATCGGTAAACTCGACTCGAAGGTCAAAACGATCAAACAGACAAGTCAGGAATTAACCAAAAGGATAAAGGCACGTATCCCATACTACGCGTTTTACCCTATCGTTTAACTCTCATTCGTTCAACAGTGCAAAAATGTGTAATTTTATAGAAAATAATTTACCTTGAAAATAAGCTTTGAAAACCGATTTCGAAAACCATTTGGAAGCCATATTTGAAAATTTCCCTTATTATAAAGAATAAATAGGTTTTATACTTGAAAAATATTTTAAATTTTTACATAATAATTATTTTTAAATCCCCTAAATTTTAAAATCATTTCAAAAAGAAGTGGTGAAAACCGTGCTCGAAAACAACCAAAAACAAACAAAATTCCACTCCAACCGAAATTCAAATTTAAATTCAAAATAAATTCAAGTAATTCAAAATTTGAATTTGGAATTCATCAAAATTGAGCTAACCAGTTGGTAGGCATCATAGCCCTCAAAATACTTCAAAAATATCACAAAAACAGAAGTAAATGTCAAAAATCGGGTGGAAAAAGGACATAAAAACACAGCCAAATAATACCTAGGTGTAAATCTTTTCTGGGTTCAACTTTCGGACATAAAACAGGTGGACGAACGATCTTTGATTCAACTTAAAATTAGTTTGCATAAAGTAGAAAACTTCATCTATCAAACAAAAAAGAATCAATTAATTCGAAAAGAAAATGAAAAAGTTATGTTGTCACAAACATGGACTTAGACCATGTTTGTAACAGTTCAACAATGATGTGCCCATGTTTAAAAATCCACTCTAGGTTTAATTTCCAGGCATAAATCAGAATACTAAATTACATCGGATTGAGCTAAAAATTGTTGTGCTTATAGTAGAAAACTTTAAATTCCAAACAAAAAAGAATCACGCAATTTGGATAAAATATGAGAAAGTTACGATGTCTCAAAATTGAACCTAGACAGTGTTTTCACTGTAAAAATCTGGGCAAAAACATGCTTCAGGTCAATGTTTAACACCATATTTCTATAAGCTATCTAAGTCAAAATAACCTGAAATTTGGTATGTGTATAGTAGAAAACTCTATCTTTCAAAAAAAAGAATCATAGAATTTCAATAAGAAATGAAAGAGTCATGCCATCGCACACATGGACTCAGGCCATGTTTGCAGCAACTCAGAACACAAATGTATAGGTAAATTTCAGGCTGTGCATTGATTTTGCAGCAAGGATTTCAAGTGTCAAACGAAGGAGTTTTGCTATGAAATTTTACACATATATAATACAACATATGAACTATCAATAGAAAAAAATCCGAAAGCATTTCGAGCAGGAATTGAGAGAAAATTTAATGTAAAGTGACATCCAAACTCAATTTTTACAGAAACCAAAAACATCAACAAAATTAATAATTTAAAGCAATTTATCCATATGTTTTTGGAATTTGAAGCTTTGCTTCAGCAAGCATTATATGAACAGCAACTCACCTCACAAAATAGTAGATCAACAAGAGCAAATTGGAGAGAATATGCAAACTTTGGCCTTGAGAAAGCTTCAACAACCTAAAAAAAGAGTTTATACAAACATGTAAGAGCAAATCTTCAACAATTTTGAAACCTAATTCACAAATCTGAGATTTTTGATGAAATTGCAGGTTTGGTGTTTGATTACCTTTGTATTATCACTCTAGATTGAAAGAGATTGCTATTTATTGAATTCAATTGAAGAAATTTAGTTGGATTTTGGATTTGATGGAGTGGGTTCTATGTTTTTCTCACTGGTGGAAGAAGGAGAGGGCAGAAATATTGTACGTACAGCTTAATTGTTGTTTTATCACTTCCTTAATTAGGCTAAGGAACACTTATGGGCTAATGGGCCTAAAAAATAAAATAAAATAAAAAGGCTAAGGTTAATTGATTCACACTTAACTACATATGAACCTATGTCACATATACACAAAACAAAAATGCATTTTCTCCGTATTTACACATAATAAAAATATAGAAACTTGTATGCACATAATATAAAACATTTTCTATCATATAAAATCATTAATTTGTATTTTAAATATATTTTTTATTAAATTCCTTTATTTAACAAAAATGCACTATTTACTCAAATAAATGAATAAAACCATGTTTTTAACTCCTAAAATTCCACAATATTTATTTTAACACTTAAAAAAAATATTTCAAACCATTTCATAACATTATTTATAGCCAAAACTTATTTTTAGCCTAATTTCCACCTTTTATTTCAATAAACATCCTTTAAAAAATCAAATACTTCCTTTAAAAATTATTAAAAGAAGTAATTGACAATAATTAATAAAATTATTGCAATTTCTCTAAATAAAAATTATTTTCCATTCATTATTAACCCAAACCAATAAAATAAAGCTTGGAATTTATTTTCTCATTTTAAATTTCAAAATTCATTGTTTATCCCAAATAAAAAATTTAATTTCACCAATTTTATTTTAATTCACAATATCAAGTCATAACTACTGTTATAATTAAATATTTACAGGTAATCTCCAAAACCAGGGTTGTTACAGACTCCTCCCTTAACAAAATTGCGTCCTCGCAATTTCTAGAGAAGAATTTGTATTCAACACAATTGTTACATCACTCAAAAAAAAGAAATAAGGTTGCGGTAAAAAGATTCTCCCCGTCGCTATGCGAAGAAAGAAAACCAGGGTAGGATCGCTCGATAAACTCTCTGGTTTACCAAATGCAGTCATTGGGCTTAGCGGACCATTGAACTTTAACGAGCGGCACGTCCTTGTTTCGAAAGGCGTCTCACCTCCGAAGCAAGTTTGTGAATAGGCTGCTGCACAACAGATAGGTCTGGTGAGATCTCAAGCTCTAGCACCTCAAGAGAATCGATAATAGAATCTGACTCTCGAAGACACTTTCGAAGCTGAGAGACATGAAACACGTCATGAATGTCAGATAGATGAGCTGGAAGTGAAACTCTATAAGCCACAGAGCCAATACGTTCACTAATAGGAAATGGTCCTATAAAGCGAGGAGCCAATTTTCCAGTCGTACTGAAGCACATAACCCCTTTTAGAGGAGAAACACGAGTAAAGACGAGATCACCAACCGAGAACTCGAGCGGCTTCCTACGGTTGTCCGCGTAGGATTTCTGGCGGCTCTGTGCCTCTTTCATTCTCTGACGAATAAGATCAATCTTCCCAGAACAATCACGAACAGAATCTGGGCCAAGAATAAGCTTCTCATCAGATTCCAACCAACAAGAAGGTGATCGACACGGCCTTCCGTATAAGGCATTGAAAGGAGCCATACCGATACTGGACTGAAAATATTGTTATAGGAGAATTCCAGAAGAGGTAGGTGATCCTCCCAACTACCACCGAAATCTAGAATGCAAGCACGGAGAAGATCCTCGAGAATACGATTCACCCGTTCGGTCTATCCATCAGTCTGCGGATGATATGTTGTGCTGAAATTAAGCTTTCTTCCCAAAGCTTGCTGAAGACTCTGCCAGAAATGACTCATGAATAGCGGATCACGGTCATAAACAATTGAACTAGGAACACTGTGAAGTCTCACGATTTCCTTGATATATAACTTTTCCAAATGAGAAGCACTCCTTTTAGACTTAATAGGAATGAAATGAGCTGATTTGGTGAGGCGGTCAACAATAACCAAAACGCTGGAATGGCCCTATCTCGAACGAGGTAGGCCATCGATAAAATCCATCGAAATCTGATCCCATTTCCACAATGGAATCTCTAAAGGATAAAGGAGACCAAAAGGGTGCTGATGCTCGGCTTTGATACGTTGACAAGTCATGCAATTACTCACATAACTCGCCACATTACGCTTCATGCCTTCCCAATAATAAAGGCGATGCATATCGGCATACAAGACGGTTCTTCTTATGAAGACACCCATGAGAATCATTGCTGAAATCCCTCAACTCCTCATCACGGGACGTAGACTCACAAATCTGAATAAGGTGCACAAGATCGGGATCACGTCGCTAAGCATCGGCAATACGATCCAATAAGCTGGGTCAAGCTTTCAAACTAAATAATAAGATAGGAGAATCAGAAGATGGAGCTCGATCACAAATATTACAAAGGGATAAGATCTCTAGAACATCCCACTCGGCTAGCATCATAGAAACTACAGCCGAATGTTTGCGACCGAGCGCATCAGCAACACGATTACCCTTACCAGGGGTACACTGGATGTCAAAGTCGTTTGTTTTCAAATAATAAAAGCTTTCACATAAGAAATGAACGTCCAATTCGTGTTAAAAGGAATTTCAAGTTTGAAATGAAAATGATTTCCAAGTTATGGAAACGGTTTGAAAGCTATTAGTTAAATCTTTGATTTAAAGATTTAATGAGTTAATCCAATCGAAATGGAAATTGTTTTGGAAACCTATGAATCGATCTTTGTGAAACTGGGTAACTTTATGGAATAAATCTTTTTGTTTAAAGATTCAAAATGGTAATTTGTTTAACCATTTGAAGAAAGGTTTTGGGTTTCTTTGAAGTTGTAACTTAACTGAAATGCCATATCCATATGTTTTTAAATATTGCGCTCATTATTCTGTTTAGCCGGGAGAGGACCTTTGTGTCATATAACCCATTCCGAATAATGATACGACGTTATGGATAGCATTTGAAGACCGGTGTTGAAGACCGGGTATTTGTGAGAACGATAGGATAACCTATCGATTATCTCTGTACCGGTTGATCCCCGGTATGGAGAATCCCTAAGCGATGGAAAGTCCGATCGAGATTATGGATACCCGGATTGCAAGCGCTTCTTCGGAAGTGCCTTCGGCTCTGTTCGAACCCGGAACAGACTGGTATGGTTGTATGTCTGACACTAAACTTTGAGGTATAAAACAGATTTCTTTCAAATATATATCTGTTGGTGGAGGAGAATTTATTCTCTTAGCTTAACACCCTTCTCTGAGACATACGAGCTCAGAGGTTATGTAGTTGAAGGTTATCAGTGATATACTCCCAATTTGATAGTGTGACATGCTAAGTGATGCTGTATGTTGATGGTCATTTGTTGATCATTTTTGATCAGAGCATGGCTTTTGTATAAAGCGTAGCTTTGTGGACGAGACTGCATCAGGACCTCACACCCCGAAAATGGTCGAAACACGAAAGATGCGGCAAAGTTATGAGGGTCGCGCCCTTTATGGTGTGTCATTCCCTTCTGGTAAAGGGTGGTATCATGGTATGGAGCCCAGATATTTACCTATGTGGTGGCTTCAATCTCATTTACTGTGTGGTTGTTTCTTTGTGGTTTAGAGGCGCCTCGGATAAAGGTCCCAAAGGACCAAGGGATGGCATGCTCATGTAGTAGTTACCTAGTTACAGAGGTAACCCGGCCTTGTGTTGGCAAAGAGCTGGTTAAGTTCTCGGGACGTCCCGCCAGAGGCATACCCATGGACAGTGGGAAGTTCCTTAGCCCGACCATTTTGTGGAAATCCAAATAAAACAATGCGCGCCCTGTACGATTTTAGTTGTATAACATGCCATGGAATGTGGCGGTAACCTGCTATTGAACATGGTAGCTATAGTAGGCATAAGTGCGAAATGCCTATGCTGGCTAAGATTAATATTATACTTTCGAAATGATTTTTCTGCACTATGCACTAATAATAATATTGAAATGAATTTGCGTATCAAGCATACTTGACTATCATAAGGAGAAATCTCCTCCAATTCTGCGTTTGCATTGTGTGTGTGGCGGGAGGCCTTATGGTAGTTTCATTTTCCCAAAATCATTGCAGATTTATTTTAAATTCTTTTACTGTTTGTTTTAAAGATAAACTATTTTTGTTTACTCACACGAGTCCCATTACTGACCTGGAGTTTATTTTTTCTTTTCTAAACTCTGGGTGCCCATAATTTTTCCACACGGGCAGTCTAGAGTTGGGTTTTTCAGATAGTCAGGTTTAGTAGATTATCTGGAGTTAGTCCATTCTTTGGATCTGGATGAGACTCGTGTATCTAGGTGAAAAGTGATGTTGATTCGAGCTAGCTTTGGATTGAAGCATTGGATTTGGGGATGCATTCTATTGAAGATATTCTTTCCGATGTGTCTTGTATCTCTGATAGTATTGATATCTGTTGTATCATATTATATCAAATATTGTATCTGTCATTGTATCAATGTTATATATATTGATATTCTTTTTCTTCCGCTATGTTGTATTTAATGGTGTTATAAGCTGTGGCGAACCAGATTCGACATTTGAATCTGCGACGTTTGAATATGATTGTCGTATTCGGTACCGATTTTCGAAGGTCAGGCCAGGATTGTTATAATTGATATTAGAGCTGAGGGTTGAAACTTTAGCTCAGGAGTATAACACACTTAAGTAGCTCATTAGAGATAGGGTGAAGTATACCCTAGAATGAGAATATCCCTAAGATATCCGTTCGAATGCCTCAGTAAATTCTCTTACTATCCACTGATAGTAAGTATGAGCGCGAGAAAAGGAGAAGATAGGGGACAGAGGAGTACCACTATAAATGGTCAATACCCTGCAATAGAGGAAACAACTTTCTCTATCAATCTTCTTTGATACGTCTTCCCAAATTCTTTTGATTCTTCGTTGCAGCTCTAGAAGAAGTTTCAGTGAGGTGGTCGCCCTACGAATCATTGAAGAAAGTCCTTACTTCGTATCTTCATCGGTTTCTTATCAGCTTTTTGATTCAAACTTTAATGAATTTGAAATTGAAAAATTAAATTGATTGAAATTTTTTAAATTGAGTTAGATTGATTAATAGAATATAGGGCTAAAATTGAATTGTATCGATAAAATGATATCGGTTAAAACAAATCGGAAATTCTATTGTAATTTCTTCGGTAGATCGAGGTCCGAAGAGGGACAAGTTGGCATATACTTTGGGGTATTCCGACCTAAGTTGGAATCCATATCTTGTGTTTGACAAATTGTAGAAAATTGAATCTATCTATCTCTTCTTTAGGGTCCGATATATTCTACGAATGGTTAGTTGCTCTTTGAACTAACCAGTGCCCCTGTATATTTCGTAGATTTGATGACCTGAGTATCCTGTGTAGTATTGTATGAGCTTGTTCTCATATGGTCGATATTATGATTTGGTAAGCCAAATGCAGAATAAATTTCCAGTTTGACCTGGAAAACTGTTTCACTGTCTTTGTGTATCTATCTTTGTTGTTTTCGTGCTTGCAAATTTCGGGGACGAAATTTCTTAAGAGGGGAATCTGTAACGATCCCAGATTTCGATTATGTTTAAATTAATAATTAATTTAATTTTTGTATAAAAATTATCAATTTAATTGGTAAATTGATTGAGTTTATCTAAATTCGAACAACAATATGTGTGTTTCTTTTATTAAAATATAATTAAGTTTTAAAAACAATTTCTTTAAAAGTTAAATATAGTAAATGAATGCAAAATGTAAAATACGACAATAAGCATTTAAGTTAGAAATACATATTTAAATTAGAAATAGAAATAGATATATATATATATATATATATATATATATAAATAAATAAGATGGATTAACATATGAAGTAAATATATTAGACAAATTCTAGTATCATGTTAACTATAGGATTTTAGTTATTATTTATATTACAAAGCAACAAGAAAATATATATATATATAAAGACATACAAGAAAATATTTTTATAATAAAGTATAAATATGAAACAAGTAAACATATACATGAAAATATTGCCAAAGAAGGAATATAAATATCTTTAGGCTTGCAAAGGAATATATTAAAATATATTCAAGCATGAACAAACAAAAAAAATCTAAATATCTATAAAAAGAAGACAAAAGAAATTTAATGCTAGCACACAATATGTATCTTATCAGCTACTAAAACAAGATTATTAGCCACCAAAGTAAAATAAAGAAATCGGCTAGTCAACAAACAAAAAATATATTTGGTTTGATATTGTACAAACAAAATAATGTCACCTGTAAACTTCTTTGCTATTTATCAATCATCTTCATCACAGTTCATTTATTCAAAGCTAAGAAAACATTAAGTAAATCTCATCTCAAAAACTTAAACAAAATGCCACCTTATAACAATAATTAACAACAATAAATCAAGAGAAACCAGAGATCAAAAGGGAAGTTTCAGCTAACAGTTTCAAGCCTGTTTCAACATAAATGAAGCTTTGTTCATTTGAAAACAAGGTGAGCAAACAACTTCAAAAGAAAAAACCCTGAATATATTTATTGTTGCTTGTTAGTATGAGATTTGGAATTGCTTTATTATGCATAAACATATATATATATATATATATATATATATATATATATATATATATACTCGGTGTATAAATATTTGGAAGTGTAAATGCCTGTTCATGTTAAAACCATCCCTGTTTCTTGCTTCAGAGCATAAGGCTCGATCAAAAAATTCAAATATTAAACCACTTGATCTTTGTTAGGCCTTGGTTTCAAAAGCAAATATGCTTGTTTAAGTATCAGTTATTTTTTTTAAAATAGTTTCAAGTAAAATATAAATATGTAGATTGAAAAAACTTGATTATACAGAACAAACTTTAATTTTTGGTAATTCCGAATGTCAAAAAACATTGATTAAATTATATAACTTGAATCCTTATCGAAAAATTGGATTTTTAAGCCTAAAATGATAATTTTTAAGTGGGTGTGCATAGCGCAGTTTCAAGTTGAAATGGAAATGGACTTTGAGTGTTTTCTGGTGGTCAGAGACACTCGATTGGTCGCGACTTCGTTGGGGTTTGACTGATGATCAGGGTGTTTGGGAAAAATGGAGAGAGTGGCGATTGTTCGCCATGGTAGCGGCGACGAGCGTTTTTCGTTCGTAAACCTAGTTTTGGCGTGGTGTTGTTTTTCGTTTCGTTTGTCTTCTTCGATTGATTGAGTGCGACATGATTTAGGGGGAAGGTAGAGGTCCCGATGACGAAGTGATGGCCGAAATTTCAGGAGCTCTGGTGGACGAGGTTGCGAAGGCGACGCTTTTCCAGGTCTTGGAGGAGTTTTAGCTTCTTTTGTTGCCAGGTTGGGTTTAACATGAATTTGATTGTGTGGGGATGATGGAGTTTCTGATGGTCGAAAATTGATTCGTAGGAGATAGTCGACTTGTTAGACGATGCAGCGTCAACTGGAGGAGTTCGTCGGAGCCGTGCACGTACACTGTGCACTAGCACTGGTAACCTGGAAATGGTGTTGTTGGGATGAAGCAGGGTGGGCACGAGTTTGACCCGAGTTTAAATTCGAAGTAATGGGTTGGTTGGCTCGAAGCAATAGGGTTTTGAACTCGAAGCAAAAATAGTGAGGCTCGGGTTGTTTTGTTTTGCTACAGGTTTTAGAAAACCTAACGGTTAAAATTTGAATTCAAAGCAAATTTAAACAGAATTTAAATTTTGAGATAGATTTAAAAACGAATTTAAATCTAGATGAAGTTAGATTCAAAATGGCTTTGAAATCTTAAAGTTTTAAAATATTTAAAAAGAGGGTTTCAGGTTTTAAAAACAAACCTGACAGTTTTTCTAGATTTTAAAATATAATTTAAAATATGGAAATAGAATTTAAACTGGGTTTAAATTCAAAAGTTAAGTTTAGTTTCAAATAAACTTTTGAATTTTAAGCTTTTAAAATGAATTGGGATTTTTAAATCAAGATTTAAAAATCAAGGTTTCACAAGTAAGTTTAAATCAAAGTTTTAAATCAAAGTTATAAAAGCCAAGTTTAAATCAAATGTTTAGATATAGATTCAAGTTTCTTGAATTCAAATCTGTGATTTAAATCAGATTTTAAATCTGAATGTTTTAAACAAGTTTAAATCAAATAGCTTTTTAAAGTAATTTGTTTTCAAATAAATATTGGAATTGGATTTTTGATAAATTTTTTGATAAAAAGGATTTTCAATGAAAGGTTAAATAATTTGTTTTAACTTGAACTTGCAAGTTAAAATGTAATGTATTTTAAAGCTTAAACTTTAAATGAAAATTTAAGTAATTTAGTTAGAACTTTTCTTATATAGGTTTATAAGTTGATTTTAAATTTGGTTAATGTTTAATCATTTTGAATCTTAAATTCCAAATGAAATTTGAATCTAAATTTAGAAGTGTAATGTTCTAAATATACTTTAGTATTAATGAAGTCATTAACATAGAAATGGATTACCTTAGAGATAATTAAGGTATTAAAATGATTTAATGAATAAGATAATTACGGAATGACTTGATTATTTAATTTATAAATTAATGATTTAGATTAATTTATAATTAAAGATTAATTAGGAAAGTAATTAAAGAATTGTCATTAGTTAATGGAGGTCATTAACTAAGATTATTAAATAATTAATTAATGTGATTAATTTTAATAATTAATTAGATTAATTAATTTAATAATCATCATTTATGAAATTGTGTAAGTGTAATTACATTGTGAAAGTAATTAAGAAATTAATTACTCATTGCAATTAATTGAGTTTAATTTGATTAATTTAAGTTAATTGTCAAATATTGTGTACTGGATTGATATTTCTGTTGTGATTATGATACTGTGTGATGTGAAATTGCCTTATGCTAAACTGTGACTTGTGATTTGTTTCTATGTGTATATGAAAACCCTATTTGCCTGTAAACGGCATTTAAATTTCGATGCGACAGGGAGTCAGATTCCAGTTGGTTATCCGAAACCCACATCGAATCGTAATGGTGAATCTTTATGATTGATTAATTTACTTTATCTATGAATCTGTGATGATTGATGATGTTGCACTATTGTGTGAAACCCCTGGACTGCACATATACACACACAAATATGGATTGCACATGGGAATTGGTTAAGTCGCAGATTTATGAAATAGTTTTGAATTTGAATTTTGAATCCAAATAGTTTTGGAAATGGATTGGGATTTGTGACGCCCCACCTCTATACCCACGCTTGCCAAGGACACTACGGGGTAATGCCGTCAACTAGCGCGGAGAATAAGGCTGTTGAGGAGCGACCATCCGTGTAATTGCTTTGTGCGAGCACCGATATGCCAGATAAAATATAACATGCATTTCATCTCAAGAGGAAATCGACATACCGACACAAACTCAAAGCTACTACACAGTGGCTACATATAATCTTCAGAAACAAATATAGAAATGAACATATCATAAATCAGTCATAGACAATTCAAATCACAAAGGCGGAAACAGATATGAATATTACACATAAAAGTGTATATCAGAGTAGTGGTCAAATAAGAACCATAATAAAACAAAACAATAGATACAAGTGCAAGACAAAAGAATATGTATACATCAAGGAGTCTATATCTCAAATGTATACAACAAAAACTACTAGACTAAAGTAGTTAAGCAAAAGTCAGAAGATGGTTCTAGATAGGAAGTCATAAGGAAGCACCTGCAATATCTCAGTCTGACCCGAGTGTTATTTAAGAAGAAAATAATAAACGGATCAGTCCAGGTATAATTATCAAATAAAATGAGATATAAGAAGAGATGCAATAAAAACGTATGATAACCTAAAATGTCATACCTTGACAAGTATACATTAGAAAATCAACAAAGGAAAATCATACAAATATCTCACGAATCTCATAGCATAAAAAGAATGTCATATTCTTTATTTAATTCACCAAGCCACAAAAAAATGACATACATATCAATGTCAATTGTAAAAGTTGGTGAAACATAAATTCCAGAAATCAATAATTAGAAATCTAGAAATCACCCCGATAAAAATGAGCCGGAGCTCCTCCTGACAGGGTATAGTCCCCCATTACGGACTTTGAGCCGAAGCTCCTCCTGGTGAGCCGAAGCTCCTCCTGACAGGGTATAGCCCCCCATTGCGGACTTTGAGCCGAAGCTCCTCCTGGTGAGTCGAAGCTCCTCCTGACAGGGTATAGTCCCACATTGCGGACTTTGAGCCGAAGCTCCTCCTGGTGATCCAAATTTCCTCCTGACAGGGTATAGTCCCCCATTGCGGACTTTGAGCCGAAGCTCCTCCTGGTGACCCGAAGCTCCTCGTGACAGGGTATAGTCCCCCATTGCGGACTTTGACCCGAAGCTCCTCCTAGTGAGCCGAAGCTCAATAAAAATGAGGTACAGTCCTCCATGTGGACAAAGAGACATCGCACAATGCTAGTCTAAACCATAAAATGATCATCATCGATCATCAAGACGTGTCAATTACAATAAGCGAGTAAATATAAGAATTTAGCTTCATGTCCCATAACCACTAGCTTAACTTAAATATTTGCGAACAAATTGTAGATCTCCACTAGAAAATTGTCACAAGAGATTCAAACGAACAAGTCCAAGAATTAACCGACGAAGTAAACGCAAGCGTTTCATACCACTTGTTTTACTAAGTCGTTTAATTAGATTTCTCATACGAGTGAGGGAAAGGTTTGTATATACTAATAGATTGGAAATCGGTTTGAGAAAACGAGCTTTGTTATAAAATAGTATTGAAATCATTTGAAGAAAGAGTTTTGATATTTACTACTAGTATAGAAAACCTTTATATTTTAAAGTGACAAATCATAGAAGTGATTGTAGAAACAATCAATCATAAAAATTCACATTCGAAGACGTGAATAAAATCCAAAGAAACCGATACCGAATCCATCAAAATGGATATTCCCAAAAGTCACGAAAAAATATCATCAAAATCAATAATAAATGATAACAACAAAAGGGAATCAACACGAATCGATTAAAGTTGGAAATTCAAACAAAATAGGCAATATAGGCAAAAAGTGCAGATTCAGACGTCTGAAATCATGGATTCAGACGTCTGAATCTGGAAAACCAAAAGTTTTCCAGAGTATATTTCAGACGTCTGAACCCTATGTTTCAGACGTCTAAAATAGGCAATTTTTAGCCTATTTCCTTTCTGGTCCAAAACAAACTAATTCAGACGTCTGATATATAGATTCAGACTTCTGAATCTGGGAATACAAATCTTCCCGGTATAATATTCAGACGTCTGAATCTAATGTTTCAGACGTCTGAAACTGGGGTTCAGGGCATTCCCTGAACCTCGACCAAAATGGCCGAAATAAATACCGAAAGCGATCGGACGAGCAACGACGACTAAGGATTTACGTCTAGCGACAACCCAGCCTTAACGGCTCTTCGATACGCCTCAAATATCAATGTCCAAATATCCATAAAAGGATTTTCATAGATTTTGATTTCAAAACATCAAAAATTGGAATATAAACCAAATCAATCCAAACCAAAATCAATTGCGCAAGAATAAGTTTTAGGAATTCATACCTAACAATCGAAGATAATTATAGACAAAGATGTGAGATAAAAATCTCACCTTTTTACAAAATCAATGAAGAAGAAGCTATAGAGCAATGGCAAGAACAATCACTCTTCAATTCCAACCAAACAAGCTTGAATCTAAGCTTAAAGGAGAAACATTTCCTAAATTAGGTTTAGGAAATTTCTGAAATTGAATGGAAAAAGAGTTGGAGAAGATGAAGAGAAGGCTTACCAAAGCTTCTTCTTGAATTTGGAGGTAGAAGCTTGAATTTGCAATAAAGATTAGGGCTTGGAGTTTTAATTTCCCATTCCTCCCACCATTGTTGCTAAAGCTTGAGTATTAGGAATTAGAAATGAAGTAATGAAGAGTTGAACTGGAGTTGGGTTCATATGTTAGGTTAATGGGCTGAAACCCAAACCAAAGCCCTAAGTGAAAAAGTAGCAAAATTCTACTATCTCCAAACATATCAAAGTTCATACTCGAAAAGGTTGCAAACGGCATTTTGAACTCGATGGAAGGGGTCTCAAGTCCTAATTCGACTATTTGCAAAAAGTAGCTTTTCAGACCAAAATCCGACGAACGATGAAATATTTAAATATACAATCGATAAATATGCAGGTTGTTACAGACTCCCCTCCTTAAAGAAATTGCGTCCTTGCAATACTTAAGAAGAAAATAAGAAGTAACAACCATAGAAGCATATCAACACAAAAGAAAAGTTGAAATAGGAAGTTCACCGTAAGGAACATGAAAGAGTAAGCCTGAACGGGTTCGCACGGTGAATTCTCTGGATTCCCAAGAGCAATCCTTAGGATTTGAGAACCATTGAACTCTCACAAAAAGAACATCTTTATTTCGAAGGCACTCAACCTCTGAAGCAATGATGCGAATAGAATATAACTCCTAAGTCAAATCTGGTAAAACTTCACTTTCTTCAATAACACCGGGCTCAAGAATAAAAATGGGAATACCTAAGGCATTTCCGCAGTAGAAAGACGTGAGAAAACGTCATGAATAACAGAAAATTGGGCCAGTGCAACGACGTAGTACAAAAACGGTACGTCCAACGAACCGATAAACCGGAACAACGATGTAGTATAATAACAGTACATCCGATGAACCGAACACCATAAAAGAACATCGGACAATAGTCCATAAAAGAAATGAGATAAAGCTCAATAAAATGAAGTATATCAAAACGTCCGATGAACTTGATAAAAAGATAATTCCATTCAGACAACATCAATGAATCAACAACTTGTTGCCTACGACAAAGCACATTAGGAACACGATTTCTAGAATATCAAGATCATAAGATGCCAGGAACTCGAGTCGACATGAAGTTCCTTATAAGAAAATAAATATTCCAAAGATTTATGATCGAGGTGGAGAACAAATTTCTCCCCCAAAAATGATGATGCCAAACTCTAAAAGCGAAAACAATAGCCGCGAGCACTAGATCATGAGTGGCATACCTAGTCTCGATCGGCTTTAATGGTTTAGAAGCATAAGTGATAGAACGTTCTCTTTTGCAAGAGAACGACATCCAAACCAATACGATTAGCAATGGTACAAAAGATAAAGTCTTGGTTCCCCACGGGAATCACAAGAATAAGAGTATCGAAAAGAAAGAACTTCTTTTAAATAATTTTCTTTCCCGAAAAGCTAAAACTTTCAAAATCACAATTATCTCGATTTGAAAACCTTATTTTTACAAGTCAATATATCGTGTCTGATTGTCTCATCTAAGCGTTTAGGGAATTTCCTATCGATAACGTTGATCAAGCGCATCGACCAGAATTCTTAAAGCACTCAACGGGCAATACAATCACAAAATCATCTTCTATATGAATGTTTCTTAAAAACCTTTAAGAATATTCTTTGCTCGTTTAAGAGCAAAATCAAATCGTACTTATAAATAAATATTATGAAAAAGATTTACAAAATTTTAAATTTCTATTTTCATCCAAAATCAATAAATACAAAAAAAATGAAGTCATCGAGATATTCATATAATATTCGATTTATAAAATGGATGAAACAAGATGGGCAAACTGAATGACATAATAAGTCATTCAGAAGAATCATAACGAGTGCGGAGTACGTAAGTGGAATGCTAACTCACGCAACTCGTAGCCAAATGAAAATCGGTGGCAAGGTCGAGCTGAAAGACCTTAACACCACACAAAAGATTTCTTAGGTGATAATCCTAAGACAAACTCAAAAATACCGGAAAAGTTTCACAAATTATTTAGATAAGAGAAATAACACTTTTCTCATCTTGAGGGATTAAAGAATAAAATGATGCCTTCAAAAATTTGAAATCGGGATCACGAGAAAAAATAGAAATCTGCTTAACAGATAGAAAATGTCGAAGATGAATAGTCCACACGGAAAATAGGACATGGGCTTCACAACGATTAAGCCAATCCTTACAAAAATCAATTCCGAAGCCTAAGTAAAAATTGGCTCGGAAAGAAAAATCACATAAAATAATTTCGACATCAATAGAAAGCAAATTGAGTGTTGCGGATCCACCATCCGGATTCACAATTCCCAAAGAAGACATCAAGCCCAAAATATTTTAAAGAAAAGAAATCAACAAGTTCTTTTGATAAAAAATAATGAGATGGATTCATATCAACAGGAACTCGAAAAGGATAATCACAAAACAAATGAAATCAAGGATTGATTAGGAAATATCTTGACCAAGAGAAGAGTTGCTAGGGGCTTGCATCTTCCCTACTCCCTTGCTTTGACGCTTAGGACATGAAGATATATAATGATCCACACTTTTGCAATAGCGGCAAGAAATAGACCTTGGACACCTATTTATATAGTGGTCCCTAGAGCCACAATTGTAGCATTCTCCACGATTAGGGATGGGAGTCTTTGCTATAGAAGTCACTTGCTTCACCCTCTTGTTAGGATTAGGACTTTCGAACCTAATAAAGGGATGCCTCTTCTTGTTGTTGTTGGAGCTCGGTTTGGCACTCTAAACCTCGACATCACTTTCTTTATCGGCCTCTTCAAGACGAAGAGCGATATCAATAAGCTGATCAAATGAAACATCTAGTTTCAGGAGTAATGGCTTCTTAAGATTCTTATTCAAGCCATAAACAAATCTCTGGTTTTTCTTCAATAGGGTATTAATGTATTCAACCCCGTATTTAGAAAGAGATTCAAAAGATGCAACGTAGTCCGTCACAGAAGATTCACCTTGAACAAGGTCAATAAAACGCCGGGCCAAAGTTACTTTTTCAGCCTCCGGCACAAATTTTAGTTTGAATCGTTCCCGGAATTGCTCCCAAGTAAGATCCGCTTCGATAATCTCCGAAGTTAAGAGCCTATACCAATCTAATTCTCTTTTTTGGAGCATACTAGAAGCCACTTGGACTCGATGAAGATCAATAAGATTCATGCGAGTAAAGATGCGATCGCATGATCTGAGCCAAGCTTGAATTTCTATAACACCTTCGGATCCCTTGAATGGCCTTCCACCCAAATCGGTATAGTCTCTGCACAAGCGTGCAAAACCGGATCTAGGATGAGTGGGCTCGGGAATGGGTCCGGCAGACTGAGCATTCTTTACAAGATCAAGAAGCTGTTGTGCAGACATAAATACTCCATCTTGGGGAGTAGCACTAGATTGTCCGGCACTGGGACGATTTCATCTAACCATTTCTCTTCTTTAAGAAAGAAAGAAGAAGAAAAGTTATTCTCAAAATAAATATCAAGAAATCTTGATAGATAAAACAAGGAATCGTAAAAGAAAATATGATAGGACGGTACGAAGACCCGAATAAAATCCTAAAGCACGACTCCTAAGATGGACTTAGGACGATGATCCTTGTTAGATTATTCTACAATGTTCCGAAGTTTGGCTCTGATACCAAGCTGTGACGCCCCCATCTCTATACCCACGCTTGCCAAGGACACTACGGGGTAATGCCGTCAACTAGCGCGGAGAATAAGGCTGTTGAGGAGCGACCATCCGTGTAATTGCTTTGTGCGAGCACCGATATGCCAGATAAAATATAACATGCATTTCATCTCAAGAGGAAATCCGACATACCAACACAAACTCAAAGCTACTACACAGTGGCTACATATAATCTTCAGAAACAGATATAGAAATAAACATATCATAAATCAGTCGCAGACAATTCATATCACAAAGGCGGAAACAGATATGAATATTACACATAAAAGTGTATATCAGAGTAGTGGTCAAACAAGATCTACAATAACACAAAAGAATAGATACAAGTGCAAGACAAAAGAATATGTATACATCAAGGAGTCTATATCTCAAATGTATACAACAAAAACTACTAGACTAAAGTAGTTAAGCAAAAGTCAGAAGATGGTTCCAGATAGGAAGTCATGAGGAAGCATCTGCAATATGTCAGCCTGACCCGAGTATTATTTAAGAAGAAAATAATAAACGGACCAGTCTAGCTATAATTATCAAATAAAATGAGATATAAGAAGAGATGCAATAAAAACGTATGATAACCTAAAATGTCATACCTCGACAAGTATACATTAGAAAATCAACAAAGGAAAAGCATACAAATATCTCACGAATCTCACAGCATAAAAAGAATGTCATATTGTTTATTTAATTCACCAAGCCACAAAAAAATGACATACATATCAATGTCAATTTTAAAAGTTGGTGAAACATAAATTCCAGAAATCAATAAGTAGAAATCTAGAAATCACAAGAAAATGATGGCCAATCCGATAAAAATGAGCCAGAGCTCCTCCTGAAAGGGTATAGTCCCCCATTGCGGACTTTGAGCCGAAGCTCCTCCTGTTGAGCCGAAGCTCCTCCTGACAAGGTATAGCCCCCCATTGCGGACTTTGAGCCGAAGCTCCTCCTGGTGATCCAAATTTCCTCCTGACAGGGTATAGTCCCCCATTGCGGACTTTGAGCCGAAGCTCCTCCTGGTGAGCCGAAGCTCCTCGTGACAGGGTATAGTCCCCCATTGCGGACTTTGGGCCGAAGCTCCTCCTGGTGAGCCGAAGCTCAATAAAAATGAGGTACAGTCCTCCACGTGGACAAAGAGACATCGCACAATGCTAGTCTAAACCATAAAATGATCATCATTGATCATCAAGACGTGTCAATTACAATAAGCGAGTAATATAAGAGTTTAGCTTCATGTCCCATAACCACTAGCTTAACTTAAATATTTGCGAACAAATTGTAGATCTCCACTAGAAAATTGTCACAAGAGATTCAAACGAACAAGTCCAAGAATTAACCGACGAAGTAAACGCAAGCGTTTCATACCACTTGTTTTACTAAGTCGTTTAATTAGATTTCTCATACGAGTGAGGGAAAGGTTTGTATATACTAATAGATTGGAAATCGGTTTGAGAAAACGAGCTTTGTTATAAAATAGTGTTGAAATCATTTGAAGAAAGAGTTTTGATATTTACTACTAGTATAGAAAACCTTTATATTTATAAAGTGACAAATCATAGAAGTGATTGTAGAAACAATCAATCATAAAAATTCACATTCGAAGACGTGAATAAAATCCAAAGAAACTGATATCGAATCCATCAAAATGGATATTCCCAAAAATCACGAAGAAAATGTCATCAAAATCAATAATAAATGATAACAACAAAAGGGAATCAACACGAATCGATTAAAGTTGGAAATTCAAACAAAATAGGCAATATAGGCAAAAAGTGCAAATTCAGACGTCTGAAATCAAGGATTCAGACGTCTGAATCTAGAAAACCAAAAGTTTTCCAGAGTATATTTCAGACATCTGAACCCTATATTTCAGATGTCTGAAATAGGCAATTTTTGGCCCATTTCCTTTCTGGCCCAAAACAAACTAATTCAGACGTCTGAAATATAGATTCAGACGTCTGAATATGGGAATACAAATCTTCCCAGTATAATATTCAGACGTCTGAATCTAACGTTTCAGACGTCTGAAACTGGGGTTCAGGGTGTTCCCTGAACCTAGACCAAAATGGCCGAAATAAATACCGGAAGCGATCGGACGAGCAACGACGACTAAGGATTTACGTCTAGCGACAACCCAGCCTTAACGGCTCTTCGATATGCCTCAAATAACAATGTTCAAATATCCATAAAAGGATTTTCATAGATTTTGATTTCAAAACATCAAAAATTGGAATATACACCAAATCAATTCAAACCAAAATCAATTGCGCAAGAATAAGTGTTTGGAATTCATACCTAACAGTCGAAGATAATTATAGACAAAGATGTGAGATAAAAATCTCACCTTTTTACAAAATCAATGAAGAAGAAGATATAGAGCAATGGCAAGAACAATCACTCTTCAATTCCAACCAAACAAGCTTGAATCTAAGCTTAAAGGAGAAACATTTCCTAAATTAGGTTTAGGAAATTTCTGAAATTGAATGGAGAAAGAGTTGGAGAAGATGAAGAGAAGGCTTACCAAAGCTTCTTCTTGAATTTGGAGGTAGAAGCTTGAATTTGCAATAAAGATTAGGGCTTGGAGTTTTAATTTCCCATTCCTCCCACCATTGCTGCTAAAGCTTGAGTATTAGGAATTAGAAATGAAGTAATGAAGAGTTGAAGTGGAGTTGGGTTCATATGTTAGGTTAATGGGCTCAAACCCAAACCAAAGCCCTAAGTGAAAAAGTAGCAAAATTCTACTATCCCCAAACATATCAAAGTTTATACTCAAAAAGGTTGCAAACAGTATTTTGAACTCAATGGAAGGGGTCTCGAGTCCTAATTTGACTGTTTGCAAAAAGTAGATTTTCGGACCAAAATCCGACGTACAATGAAATATTTAAATATACAATCGATAAATATGCGGGTTGTTACAGGATTAAAGTGAAAAGTTTTCAAAATGGAATTTCAAAGATAAAATTTATTTTTGAATAACCTGATTACGCCTTGAAGTTTAAATAAATTGATTTAAATTTAAATTCAAAATTTCAAACTAAATTCTATGATTTGAAACTAGGGACTAAAGATGTTATACAAATTATATGGGTTAAACCATTTTAAAGGGTTTAATTTGGGAATTGGAATTTAAATTCAAAGGTTTTAACTCGTGCAAATATAATTGGATTCTTCCGAAACGGAAACTATTTGTTTTCAAATAATAAAAGCTTTCACGTAAGAAATGAACGTCCAATTTGTGTTAAAAGGAATTTCAAGTTTGAAATGAAAATGATTTCCAAGTTATGGAAACGTTTGAAAGCTATAAGTTAAATCTTTGATTTAAAGATTTAATGAGTTAATCCAATCGAAATGGAAATTGTTTTGGAAATCTATGAATGAATCTTTTGTGAAACAGGGTGAACTTTGTGGAATAAATCTTTTTGTTTAAAGATTTAAAATGGTAATTTGTTTAACCATTTGAAGAAATGTTTTAGGTTTCTTTGAAGTTGTGACTTAACTGAAATCTCATATCCATATGTTTTTAAATATTGCGCTCATTATTCTGTTTAGCCGGGAGAGGCCTTTGTGTCATATAACCCATTCTGAATAATGATACGACGTTATGGATAGAAATTGAAGACCGGTGTTAAAGACTGGGTATTTGTGAGAACGATTTTAAATTCTTTTGTTGTTTGTTTTAAAGATAAACTTTTTTTGTTTACTCACACCAGTCCCATGACTGACCTGGAGTTTATTGTTCCTTTCCTAAACTATGGTTGCCCATAACTTTTCCACATAGGCAGTCTAGAGTTGGGTTCTTCAGATAGTCAGGTTTAGTAGATTATCTGGAGTTAGTCCAGTCTTTGGATCTGGATGAGACTTGCTTATCTAGGTGAAACGTGATGTTGATTCGAGCTAGCTTTGGATTGAAGCATTAGATTTGGGGATGCATTCTATTGAAGATATTCTTTCCGCTATGTCTTGTATCTCTAATAATATTGATATTTGTTGTATCATTCTGTTGTATCATATTATATAAGATATTGTATCTGTCATTGTATCAATGTTATATATATTGATATTCTTTTTCTTCCACTGTGTTGTACTTAATGGTGTTATAAGCTCCGGCGAAACAGATTCGACGTTTGGATCTGCGGCATTTGAATATGAGTGTCGTATTCTGTGCCGATTTTCGAAGGCCGAGTCAGGATCGTTATACAATCAATTTGTACTTATAAGAAAAAAACAAATATCTCATTTAATTTGGAAAAATCAAATTGTAATTTTTTTAATTAATTTCCAATTTAAATTTGACTCAAAATTCGGGATCGTTACATGACTGTATACATATATACTTAGAAAAAGGAAAAATACTTATATTATATTTCTTTCAAAACGTCATATATATATTCCAAAATAATAACATGACTCGGCATAACTTTGTATAACATGTACAGGTCAAGTGATAAACTCATACCAAAAATTTTGTAAAACAGCAAGCTATCAAATAGAGGAATAATACTTACCTATAAAACTGATTGTATATGTATATAGCTTGTCAATATATTTTTATTTTATTATTATCACTATAAACACGAAAACAAAAATCAGGGCACAAGATATACATATAATACAACTTAATATGAATGTTAATATAAACTTATACCTTATACAAATCATATAAAAACCCACGTATGAACGGTAAACATACGAAATATGATATGCTTCTATATATACACAATCTAATAACATATTGCAAAACTAATGTAAACATAAAACTATATTATCATAATTTGTTATATAAAATCTCATGTAAACATTACATATATAAATTATAAGTCATATATAAAACCAGACTATGGAAACATAGGTGGTCCATATATTTTAACAAATGTATACAATTAAACAGACATTGACAAACGATTCTTGTTTTACTATGATAGTACATAAAATATATATTCATGCACAAGTACCAATAGATAATATACATACATACATATATATATATATATATTATATACCCTCACAATAAAATCCTATAGTGTATACTTTCATATAAGCAAAATATATATATATGTAACTCTTATATATTAAAACAAATTATAAAACTTATACATACACATTTTACCAAATACACTGCAACATATATATATATATATATATATATATATATATATATATATATATATATATTTGTGAACCTATGGTTTAACATATATATAAATATATACTTACATGTATATGCATAAACATCATCACTATAAAACATAAGTATAGCCTATGTATATAAACCAGTAAAATTTATATAAACAGTTTGATGTACTATGTAATATATATACATATATACCTCTATAATATATGGAGTTAACTGCATAGGTTTTCGGCTACGAAAAGAAAACCCAAGAGCAAGCACGGCTTGGTAAGGAGTAAGGACGTTTGGCGAGGAGATGGAGTGTTGTGCTCAGCGTTGATTGCCATGAGGTCAAGCAGAGGACGAACGAGCGAAGGTCAGAAGAAAACGGAAGACGAGGCAGTGGCGCTTACGTGGAGGAGGTCTCGGCAGAAACTGTCGAGGGGGTTCTTGCTGTGAGGCCTCACACGGGGAAATGTCTGGGTGAAGGCGATGCGAGCTTGGGCGAACACGGAGAGGAAGAGGATGATTAAATATGACGGCCGTAGAGAAAATGGAAAAGAAATGAGTTGAGAAGAAGAATTATGCAGATTAAGATGACGTGTGGATACAATTTCAATAATATAATACTTGTATAAATTTAATCCATGAGGAACAAGGAAAAAATTTAAACCGACGATTTCAATGGGAATGACAAAGGTTTATATCGATTACTGAAAAAAATATAAATGCTAGTGGCCATATTAATTCAACAGTTGGATAGATGAAAGGAAAAGGAACCCAAAGGTTGAAATTTGGTAACAGTATTGTTATTTTGTTTTACCGATTTCACTGAGTTTCGAACTTTGAAATTGTGACGACCCTGAATTTTTCAATATTTAAAATTGAATTATTTAATTGGTTTTTAATATTTGGAGAATAGTTTAACTTGATTTTCAAATATCACCTTCTATTTGGCAATTAAATTTTTGAATTTAATTATTGAGATTGAGTAAAATATTGTATCTTCAGCTTTAAGCTTGTTATAAATATTTTAAAGGCTTAGAAAATTTATATTGATGATACTGAAGATAGTACAATTTTTAAAATTGAATTTGAAAGCGATTTGTTCAGTTTTGAATTTATATCGTTTAAATCGACATTTAAAAATAGCCTTCCGGGATGCAGTCTCGAAATTCGACGAAACCAGTTCCGTTGAATCCGTAATGTTGTATTATTATCGGATTTCAATTTACGTAGCATTGGAGTGACCGTTTGGCCGTACGATAAGCAAACGCGCTGAAAATTTTATCGAAATTTAATATAATAAATGATTCAAAAAGCTATCTTCTCCATACGATCGAATTTAGACTCGGAACCTTTTCCATTGCGTTCGTAATAGGCGTACAACCTTATAAATGTCTAGCGGCACGCTTCGCTCGGAAGTCAAATTTGTGAGCTGCTATAATCGAAATGATTTCAATTTAAACTTGAATTTAAAAAATAACATATATGTATTTAATATAATGCTTTCTCAAAATAAACTATACATGTTGCATGTCTCTTCTAACACTTGGCAGAAGTTATTAACACGCGTTCGTTTATCAATAAAAAAATCCGAGCTTGATTAAAAACAATTAAATCCCTCATCTCTCCAGGATAAATTCACGAAAAGGAAAAAAAGAATTAGAGAAAAAATGGCGGCCGTCTCTTTTTTCTAAAGCAAATTGATTCGATTTTTCAACTCGAAGCCGATTTGTTTAGATCCTCAAATTGAAATCAAATTTGTTTGATTTGAGATAGCACGATCTCTCGAGATTCAAGCTCGAGCTCGATGGACTCGCGATAAATATAGGAAGATCGCAAGGCAAGTCAAGCGTGACGTGGATCGTGAATGGCGAGCGCGTGAGGAAGTGGCGCACGCGAGAGAAATGGCTGCGACGAGGGGCTCGAGTTCGAGCATAGCGAGTGCGATGCTAGCAGGCGCGCGAGGTGATGGGAAGTAACATGGCGAGGTTGACTATTGGCGTGAATTCGAGCGTACGCATTGGCCAAGGCTTCAATTCGAGCAGGTGGTCGACATTGCGATGGTTTCTGTTGTGGCGTGGGCTAGGGTTCGAGCTGCGTTCGTCGTGGATGTAATCGACTTCAATTTTGGCAATGAGGTAAATTTTTTATTTTTTTATTTTATTCGATTTAAAAATAATCTATATACATGTGTAAATGTAAATATATACAGTGAAATTTTTATATAGTGAAGAAAAATTTATTATTGTTATTTACTGGAAAAAAAGAAATATAGAGATTTTGAATGTTCGAGGAATTGGTAAAAATTAAATTTCAAAATCTATAGTTTATTTTTTTATAAGGATAATTGTGGTTGAAATAATTATTTAGTTAAAATGGAATGGTTAACTAATTGATTTATTTAAAGGGAATTATTTTTAAAATTAAATAATTAGTTAATTAAATTTATTTAAAAGAAATTAACTGTTTGATTTATTTGAATATTAATAAATGATACAATTATTTATACAAGGTCTAATACAGTGAAGAAAACAATCTGGAATGAAAAAAGATTGCATGCATAAGCAAAGGTGAGATCTTCTCACTCAAACAAATTGTTTTGTTTAATTTTAAATAGTTAAATTTAAAATGGTTGATTGTGTGCCTGGATGATAAATTATTATTATTTATATTAGTTTAGACCCTATGCGCCGCATAATAGAGGATGATATTATATTAAACTCATATACCGCAATATTCCACCTCGAAGTGGAATTGGTATTATATATGTATTTGGAGTGATTGATTTCTCGCATTATATGGCTGTAGCGACCCGACTTTCTACTCCCAGAAAATCGCGTCATCTTGAAGAAAGAAAGGGATAGAAGAAGAAAAGAAAGAGAAAGAAGAACACAAACAACATCAGAGAACTCACAGCGGAACGAATAAAATATAATATATCTCATAAATATTACATAGTATCTCATTACATCAGAGTACATAACTTAAACAACAAATAATAGACAGTTATAAACTTCTGTCTAATTATACAATTCAAGTATACAAGATACAGACACAACATACACAGCGGAAACAGTATATATATCTACACGTCGAAGCCTCCTGCTCCATATCTCCTCCAAAATTCGTCAAGCTAACCTGATCCACTTGATTACTCATACATAATATTAGTACCCAAGAGTTTAATAAAACAGAAAATAAACACTCGGGTCAGACAAGGGTCTGGTGTGAGTAAACGGGTTAAAGTTGCTTAACTTTAGAAAACCTTTGAAAAGAAAAGGTATCACGTAAGACTTCCCACACATAAACATGGAAAAAAAATTACCTTACGCTAACCAAAATATTTGATAGGAAATCCAGTGATATTATAATAGTGTTTAGGGTTTTCAAGTAAATAAGAAATAGCTGAAATTGTTACATTCATTAAATTCCAGCTACTAGCCACAAAAGTGGGTAATACAAACAAAACTGTAGGGTCTCGTAGGGAAAATGGGTTTCCATCAATGGCAGGGCTACTGGGGTACCGCTCGTCACAGTACGTGGCCTAGATCAACGTACCGAGGAGTACTCCCACTCCCCTGCAACACAAGGCCGGAACCATCCCTTACTGGACAGTCCCGAACAAGACAACCCCGTAGTTGGCCGCGACCCAACTGCCCACACAGCCGAATAAAAAGGGACTTCTAGACAGGGGAAAATCTTGCTCTCCAGTGGGAGCTACCCACGAAACCTTGCTGTAGCTCCCCTGTTTTAGCCATTCCCGGTTGATGAGGCTTGAGGTTACGATTACCTTTATAGGACATATTAATCTTAGAATGCTCATCGTCCGCCTGACGATGTGCTGAAAGCATTCAATCCATACAAGTTCGTTCCAGGTTCGAACGAAACCGAAGGCACTATCTCGTTGCACTCATTATTGGAATCACCCTCGGAGTCAACGACCATAGCCCTTGCACTCTAATTCGCCATCTCGAATCTATAAGCACTATTCCGTCAAACTCATTACGGAATCACCCATAGAGTTATAATGACGTATAGCCCTTACACCTCGAGTCTTCACTTACTCCACTTGGATTAATGACCTAACGTTTAATTGGAATCGGTGTGGTTTTCGGATTCCAAATATGGAAACCCGATCCCGGTCTCATCGAAACCAAACGCCATTTTAATGTCCAAGTTATACTTAAGGGTTTTAAACAGATTAAACATATATACAGGATGATATAAACAAATAAATGCATCATATTATCACAATAGATAATTCATAACAATATTCAACTCCACAAAGCAGTATATCACATAACAGATATATCCAAATCATCCAATATCAACCAATATCAACCAAAATCAATCATCCAATAGCAATCACAAACATATTGATCATCCAATCTCGATCAATTAACCAATATTAATCAATCCATATTAATCAAACACTCAAACATAATTGATTATCTCGAATCCTTCTTCATTATTTATTATTCCAAATAATTTAATCATCTCTAACGGTCTTTCCCAATTAATCTTCCTTAATTAATTATATTTAATTACATTCAAGTAATTATCCTATCCATATTCAGTAATTAACCTTTAATTACTATCATTAATTACAATAATTGATGATCATTCATTAATTAATTAACTATAATTAATTACATTAATTCTTAATTAATTACAATTAATTAATCACATTTAAATTAAACACTTATATTAATCAATCTTGATTAACATCCTAAATCACATTAATTAACGATCCTTATTGATTAATAATTACTTTAATTAATTAAATGATTAACTTGTAATTAATCAATTCATTAATCATAATTGATAATTAACAATTTGTACTTACTTAACAAAATTAATTAACTTCTAATTTAATTATTTTAATCCTTGATTAATTAATCTAATTAATTAAATCCTTAATTACTTCATTAAGTAATTATTAAACAATTATATTAATTAATAATCCTTAATTAATTACTTTATTAATTAATTTCAATTTTAATTAATTACACTTAGTAATTATCCTTAAGTTAAATTCATTAATTAATCAATCACATTGATTAATTAAATAAACAATTAAGTAATTAACTCATAATTACTTACATAAGTAATTACCTCTAATTACTTTCATTAATAAGCCTTAATTAATCCTTAATTAATCACTTAACAAACAATTAACTTCATCATTTAAATAATTCTTTAATTAATTACTTTATAATTAATTATCTTTAAAACCATTATATTAAATTATTTTTTAATTGATATCATTAAGTGATTAACTAATAATCACTTCAACTAATTAATTAACCCTTGAGAAATTTTCATTAATTACTTCCATAAGTAATTATCATTTTTAATTACTCTCAATAATTCGTCATTGATTACTTCATTAAGTAATCACACTTAATTAATCCATAATTAAGTGATTATTTAAAATTTAATAAATAATTAACTACTTTACTTAATTACCAAAACATATTTATTTAATACCCTTAAGTTCATATCCATTACAATTTAACCTTATTTATCTTCTTAAATAGGTTATTTGAAAATTTATTCAAATTTGATAACTTTAAACAAAATATTTGAATTTCAAAATTTAACATTAACCTTATTTTGGAAATAATACATTTGGAAATGAATTTGAAAATTTTAAAACATTTTAAACATCTTATTCAAACTTATTTATTTTTAAAATAAATATAGGAACTTAGGTATTAAACATTACCTAACAATTTACTTTAAAAACTTTGATTAATATTTAAATTCAAATATACTTCTTTAAATTCAAAATCCAAAATGTAATTAAATTAAATTACTTTCAAAAAGAAATCATTTTAAATGAATTAAAATTTAAAATAACTTTAGTTAATACTTTTTAAAGTTTGATTTACATCTAGTTTAAAACTACGAGTTTTAACTTTGAATGTTTTCTTTTAAAAAAAACTTGTTTTATAACTTAATACTTGATCTATATTAATTCAATGAGTTTAAAATCAGAAAACCATATTATTACATAGTACTTAACAACCAAATTACTCGAGTTTACCATGTAACCATATATCATTACACAGTAACAACGAGAAAAGCCCACCACCTAGTCTAACACAATACTTCGAGTCGCATCCAACTTCCCACAGCAAAACCCATCTTCTTCGAGTTGATCACGAGCGAAACGCGAGAGCTTCAACTGAACGAACCCTTTCTTCCCCAAACTCATTCTTCAGTGCACAAATCGTGCACGCGTGCATACTGCACGGTGACCCCATCGGCTTCGAGACTCCCTCTGGCCATCACCAAGTCACCGATGACCACGATGTGCCTCTCGGCTAACCAAACCCACAAATCCTACCATGGATCGAAAATTGACCCTCTTGCTCGAAAAAACAGCAGCAACCCCCAACTTTAAATCCTCCACGGCCATCGCCCTGACGCCGTCCAACTCCTGCCGACTCCACCATTGAGGCGTCACAATTCGAACGCCAACTTCCCCCATATGCGCAAGACTCCGGTCACATATCAATGACGAAAATCCCAAATTTGCATCGGCTTCAAATAATGTAACTAAACCCTATCTCGATCGATTACAACCAAATTGTTCATTGGAAAAATCTGTAAGTATTTTTCCCCTCATCTATAACATTCAAGTAAGCTTCAATCCAAATATTAGCTCAATTTATCAAGTAAATCAACTGCAGTTCTCAAAAACTCCTAATTCATTCAAACCCAAATTTCGAATCAATTACTAAACTATAAATCACAAACTTCATATCTAAATTCATGATTTTACATCCAGATCACATTCATACAGTTAATTTTAAATTTAAGATAATAAATTTCTATCGAAAATTAAGTTCCACTGTAAAATTTTCTTTTAACAAAATTTTGTGGTATTTAAAATCCTGCAACTATTTTATAACCTCCCTCAAACAATTACTAACAGTTCCCATTCAATAACTTAAGCCTAATATGGATTAGATTTGTAGATATTGATTTTTTTTTTTTTTAAGCAGAATGTTCATAGTATATCAACAGAGAACATTTGAATGTAAACAAACAGGCAAGCTCTTAACATATTCACACCAATTCATTTAGATTTAAGCAAAAAAAACTTTGACACAAGTAAATATCATCTCATGCATGGCAATGAAAACATATCAAACTGTTTTTAAAAAAAATTATTTACCCACCTTTCTAGAATATGCAGAGCAGTTTTATTTTCCAGGCTCTTGAATTACTGCAGATGAATTTTGTTTGCTGTTGAAAAGCGGTCCATGCATGCCTCAGTTTGTTGCTTTAAAATGATTGAGACTTGCAGTAGATCATCCATTTGTGTTATAGGTTGAAGTCCATTTCAATTTGCAGGTTGACTCTTTGTTTAAGTTGCAGGTTTTAAATTGAATTGTAGGTTGATACTTTACTTTGAAATGCAGATTTGAAGTTGCTGAAGAATTGGAGTTTTCCAGATTTGCTTTTGGATTATGATTTTGCAGTTTCATTTTGCTTGCATATTTTAGTTTCAGATTTTGATTTAGTCAAGAAAAGAGAAGTATTTGAACTGAGGAAAATGAAAGTGTTTGAGAAAATAAAACTAGTTTTCTTCATATGTTAGGTTTATAAAAAATTAAGGAAAGAAAAATTCAAAAATGAAGACACTTGTCATTCAATTAGCTTAATTTATCAACACTTGTTATTAAAAAGATTAACATGTTTACACATGTATTTAAGTATATTTAATAGATTTTCATTTAATTTAAAAGAAATATAAGCTTTCTTATTTAAGTTACTAAATAAATAAATTCTTATATATGTGAATATAAATTTACTTTATAAATAAATATAAGTTTGCCTTTTAAAAGAAAATATTCTAAGCTAATAAAAATGTAAATAATTCCTATATATGTATTTAAAACCTAAAATATTTATACATATACATTTTTAACCATTTAAAATTTAAACACTTTAAAGAAAACATAAATAAGACTTTGATTTAAATCCTTTCTGAACTATCATATTTTTGAAACAACAATTATCTTATATTTTTAAAACAAATGAATTAACCTTTAAATTAATTTTTGAAGATATAAATTTAAACAAAGCTTTAAATTACAATATTTATTCATACATTTAAAATTATTAATGGATTAAAATTCAATTCAAAACAATATCAAACTATAACATATGCATACATATATGTTACAAATTTGAAAATTAATCTTTAATTTAAAACAAAAACTCTTCTGTTCACAATATATATAAATTGTATATATTATAAACAGAATAAAAATTTTAATTAGCTTTTGAAAAACCATTCTTATCAAATTTAAATTGTCAGAAAGATATTGATTATTATTAACAGATTAAATATTTATTAACCTTTAAAAGATCAAATTCACCAATTTTAAATTAAAATTATAAAGAAAATTACCAAACAATTAAATTATTAACACAGATTATTAAATTTATATTGCCCAAAATTCCAAGTCGTTACAGTCCTCCCCCCTTAAAAGAATTTCGTCCCCGAAATTTAAAAGCAAAGGTAATTTAATAATCCAGTACAGATTTTAATTTAAATTAGCAAATATTGCTATCAACCAGTAAATATCAACCATAGCAACAAATCAAACAAACAATCAATTCTAACTAATTTTTCCGACACAAATCAGAATAAATTTCTAATACTATCTCGAGTTTCCCAAGTATAAATCACTGGGAGACTCGCTCTACAAAAGCCAACATACTGACTACACAACCAAAATCCAGAGCTCCACTCATCTCTAGATCCTTCAATCTGAACAGAACATCAGACTACTCTCAAATCCAGCTCAACATCCAACTCCAACTGAACTACAGATTCAACAACCCATGATGAATCATACACGTACCCTCAGAGATACGTGATACACAATGAATTCCAGCTATCCGAACTGGCAATTCAATCTCATCCTATCAAAACACAGATAATAAATCTCAAATGCCTCAGCACTAACCAACCAATCTTATCCAATATATGTTCTCTTAACTAGAGAATTTTTTAACAACACTGAAGACTCCAACTTCGAATTCCAAAACTCCTTATCTCATATTTGTAACTCAACAGACAATCCAAGGCTGCCAAACTTCTTCCTGATCAGCTCAATCTATGCTGATACTTCCAGAAACAACTAAACCAAAACAAAGCAGTCAATGGATCCTATTCAACAGAAAAGTCTTCCAAAATCCGTCGAAATTCAGAACTCAAGCTCTACTATTCAAGCAAAAACAAACAAAACTTACTTCCTTTCTTGCACAGCAGCTAGCGCGCTTCCACTGCACAACTCTGATTCTAAAATAGATGAGAGTACTGCTGATGAACACAAATACAAACTTATCCACCATATCCAAAAAAATTGTTCATCAAATCCATAAAAATCTGAGTGACTTATCTGACTCAGTCACACAACCTCAAAACAGAATCCTATTCAAAAACTAGATTAGTCCAATTCCAATTCCAAAAACTCTGAGCTGCTACTTCAACTCTCCTTACTCCAAGAACCACCCAACTATCAAGCTAACTACCAAAATTTTCTTCCGGAATCAAAACAATATGGAACTCAATTCCAGATGCAGACAATCTTCAAATTACATCAGTAGCTCCTACTTCCAAATGAGAATTCTCAGTCTTAAACAAAAGAATGCTCAAGAAAAATTCTTAACTAATCGCAAGTCTCTTTTGCGATCCTACCTAGTTCGGATTCCAAAGAAACTTTCCTCACTTTACCCATTTAGAACAGCTTAAAGCTTTTCCAAACAAGGCTAACCCTTTAAGAAAACATCACTACCTTCAGCCCGGACTGCTGAAAGAGAACCACAAAGATTTCCTGAACCACCAAAGAAACAAACCACACTGCTGCTTCCAAACTCTACCTTGATGATACTGCAAAGCTAAAAGATCTTCTCGTCAGCATATCGAACACTTCGAGCTGCACTGCTACCACAGCCAACCAAAGACTTCAAATCCAAATGCTTCTCCAAAACCCAAAACCATCAACAAACCACACAACGGACCTCCGAGATGGTAGACATTCCAAAGAAACTCGGACTCTAAACCAACCATCCACATCTCGCTTTCCTTAAGGAATAACATTGAGACCATGCCTGGAGAGAAACAACCCATAGACCTTAGTCTCATATTCCAAAACAGCCAAACTCCTTACTAAAGATCCAAACAACTTTTACACAGACGGGTCTTCCCTGCAGCAGGTAAAGACTGCTCCTCAATTATTTCTAAAACTGCTTCAAAAGAAAACACCTTCTGAAATATCCAAGGATACTGCATCTCATCACGCAGCTATCGAGATATCATCACTTATTTCTGCACTTTCAACAAATCCAAACTCAAGAAAAATTCGCTTACCCGAGCGAAATTCAAACTTACACTCCAAAGATAAACTCCGAATCTTCAAAAGATTTCCTTCGGATATCAGAGAAATCCTCACTCCAAACTACAAATCTTACTCAAGACGGTATTAGGTCTACAGTCTCGACCAAAAACTTCCAACCTCAACAAATGGAACCTCTTCCATCAGCGGTAGTTATGTTACACACACAAACCACTACTCCATTTAAAAACTTATGTTGGAAAATCCGTACAGATAACCCAACCTATTAGGTAGACATATATATATATATATATATATATATATATATATATATATATATATATAGTTATATATAAAAATTACAAGTACGCTCTCTCAAGAAAGACATCACTACAGAGCATAGGTATTCACTCAGCCTAATGCTCCCTAAAGAAAGACATACTTCAGAGCCTAATGCTCTGATACCAAATGTAGCGACCCGACTTTCTACTCCCAGAAAATCGCGTCATCTTGAAGAAAGAAAGGGATAGAAGAAGAAAAGAAAGAGAAAGAAGAACACAAACAACATCAGAGAACTCACAGCGGAACGAATAAAATATAATATATCTCATAAATATTACATAGTATCTCATTACATCAGAGTACATAACTTAAACAATAGATAATAGACAGTTATAAACTTCTGTCTAACTATACAATTCAAGTATACAAGATACAGACACAACATACACAGCGGAAACAGTATATATATCTACACGTCGAAGCCTCCTGCTCCATATCTCCTCCAAAATTTGTTAAGCTAACCTGATCCAGTTGACTACTCATACATAATATGAGTACCCAAGAATTTAATAAAACAGAAAATAAACACTCGGGTCAGACAAGGGTCTGGTGTGAGTAAACGGGTTAAAGTTGCTTAACTTTAGAAAAACTTTGAAAAGAAAAGGTATCACGTAAGAATTCCCACACATAAACAAGGAAAAGTTTTTACCTTACGCTAACCAAAATATTTGATAGGAAATCCAGTGATATTATAATAGTGTCTAGGGTTTTCAAGTAAATAAGAAATAGCTGAAATTGTTACATTCATTAAATTCCAGCTACTAGCCACAAAAGTGGGTAATACAAACAAAACCGTAGGGTCTCGTAGAGAAAATGGGTTTCCATCAATGGCAGGGCTACTGGGGTACCGCCCGTCACAGTACATGGCCTAGATCAACGTACCGAGGAGTACTCCCACTCCCCTGCAACACAAGGCCGGAACCATCCCTTACTGGACAGTCCCGAACAAGACAACCCCGCAGTTGGCCGCGACCCAACTACCCACACAGCCGAATAAAAAGGGACTTCTAGACAGGGAAAATTTTTGCTCTCCAGTGGGAGCTACCCACGAAGCCTTGCTGCACCTCCCCTGTTTTATCCATTCCCGATTGATGAGGCTTGAGGTGACGATTACCTTTATAGGACATATTAATCTTAGAATGTTCATCGTCCGCCTGACGATGTGCTGAAAGCATTCAATCCATACAAGTTCGTTCCGGGTTCGAACGAAACCGAAGGCATTATCTCGTTGCACTCATTTTTGGAATCACCCTGAGAGTCAACGACCATAGCCCTTGCACTCTGATTCGCCATCTCGAATCTATAAGCTCTATTCCGTCAAACTCATTACGGAATCACCCACAGAGTTATACTGACGTATAGCCCTTACACCTCGAGTCTTCACTTACTCCACTTGGATTAACGACCTAACGTTTAATTAGAATCGGTGTGGTTTTCGGATTCCAAATATGGAAACCCGATCCCGGTCTCATCGAAACCAAACGCCATTTTAATGTCCAAGTTATACTTAAGGGTTTTAAACAGATTAAACATATATTCAGGATGATATAAACAAATAGATGCATCATATTATCACAATAGATAATTCATAACAATATTCATCTCCACAAAGAAGTATATCACATAACAGATATATCCAAATCATCCAGTATCAACCAATATCAACCAAAATCAATCATCCAATAGCAATCACAAAAATATTGATCATCCAATCTCGATCAATTAACCAATATTAATCAATCCATATTAATCAAACACTCAAACAGAATTGATTATCTCTAATCAATTGAACTACCATAATCCTTCTTCATTAGTTATTATTCCAAATAATTTAATCATCTCTAATGATCTTTCCCAATTAATCTTCCTTGATTGATTATATTTAATTACATTCAAGTAATTATCCTATCCATATTCAGTAATTAACCTTTAATTACTATCATTAATTACAATAATTGATGATCATTCATTAATTAATTAACTATAATTAATTACATTAATTCTTAATTAATTACAATTAATTAATCACATTTAAATTAAACACTTATATTAATCAATCTTGATTAATATCCTAAATCACATTAATTAACGATCCTTATTGATTAATAATTACTTTAATTAATTAAATGATTAACTAGTAATTAATCAATTCATTAATCATAATTGATAATTAACAATTTGTACTTACTTAACAAAATTAATTAACTTCTAATTTAATTATTTTAATCCTTGATTAATTAATCTAATTAATTAAATCCTTAATTACTTCATTAAGTAATTATTAAAAAATTATACCAATTAATAATCCTTAATTAATTACTTTATTAATTAATTTCAATTTTAATTAATTACACTTAGTAATTATCCTTAAGTTAAATTCATTAATTAATCAATCACATTGATTAATTAAATAAACAATTAAGTAATTAACTCATAATTACTTACATAAGTAATTACCTCTAATTACTTTCATCAATAAGTCTTAATTAATCCTTAATTAATCACTTAACAAACAATTAACTTCATCATTTATTTAATTACTTTATAATTAATTATCTTTAAAACCATTATATTAAATTATTCTTTAATTGATATCATTAAGTGATTAACTAATAATCACTTCAACTAATTAATTAACCCTTGAGAAATTTTCATTAATTACTTCCATAAGTAATTATCATTCTTAATTACTCTCAATAATTCGTCATTGATTACTTCATTAAGTAATCACACTTAATTAATCCATAATTAAGTGATTATTTAAAATTTAATAAATAATTAACTACTTTACTTAATTACCAAAACATATTTATTTAATACCCTTAAGTTCATATCCATTACAATTTAACCTTATTTATCTTCTTAAATAGGTTATTTGAAAATTTATTTAAATTTGATAACTTTAAACAAAATATTTGAATTTCAAAATTTAACATTAACCTTATTTTGGAAATAATACATTTGGAAATGAATTTGAAATTTTTAAAACATTTTAAACATCTTATTCAAACTTATTTATTTACAAAATAAATATAGGAACTTAGGTATTAAACATTGCCTAACAATTTACTTTAAAAACTTTGATTAATATTTAAATTCAAATATACTTCTTTAAATTCAAAATCCAAAATGTAATTAAATTAAATTACTTTCAAAAAGAAATCATTTTAAATGAATTAAAATTTAAAATAACTTTGGTTAATACTTTTTAAAGTTTGATTTACATCTATTTTAAAGCTACGAGTTTTAACTTTGAATGTTTTCTTTTAAAAAAAAAACTTGTTTTATAACTTAATACTTGATCTATATTAATTCAATGAGTTTAAAATCAGAAAACCATATTATTACACAGTACTTAACAACCAAATTGCTCGAGTTTACCTTGTAACCATATATTATTACACAGTAACAACGAGAAAAGCCCACCACCTAGTCTAACACAATACTTCGAGTCGCATCCAACTTCCCACAGCAAAACCCATCTTCTTCGAGTTGATCACGAGCGAAACGCGAGCAATACTTCGAGTCACATTTGAGAAAACGCGAGAGCTTCAACTGACGAACCCTTTCTTCCCCAAACTCATTCTTTAGTGCACAAATCGTGCACGCGTGCATACTGCACGGTGATCCCATCGGTGTCGAGACTCCCTCTGGCCATCACCAAGTCACCGATGACCACGATGTGCCTCTCGACTAACCAAACCCACAAATCCTACCATGGATCGAAAATTGACCCTCTTGCTCAAAAAAATAGCAGCAACCCCAACTTTAAATCCTCCACGGCCATCGGCCTGACGCCGTCCAACTCCTGCCGACTCCACCATTGAGGCGCCACGATTCGAACGCCAACTTCCCCCATATGCGTAAGACTCCGGTCCCATATCAATGACGAAAATCCCAAATTTGCATCGGCTTCAAATACAGTAACTAAACCCTATCTCGATCGATTACGACCAAATTGTTCATTGGAAAAATCTGTAAGTATTTTTCCCCTCATCTATAACATTCAAGTAAGCTTCAATCCAAATATTAACTCAATTTATCAAGTAAATCAACTGCAGTTCTCAAAAACTCCTAATTCATTCAAACCCAAATTTCGAATGAATTACTAAACTATAAATCACAAACTTCATATCTAAATTCATGATTTTACATCCAGATCACATTCATACAGTTAAATTTTAAATTTAAGATAATAAATTTCTATCAAAAATTAAGTTCCACTGTAAATTTTTCTTTTAACAAAATTTTGTGGTATTTAAAATCCTGCAACTATTTTATAACCTCCCTCAATCAATTACTAACAGTTCCCATTCAATTACTTAAGCCTAATATAGATTAGATTTGTAGATATTGAATTTTTTTTAAGCAGAATGTTCATAGTATATCAACAGAGAACATTTGAATGTAAACAAACAGGCAAGCTCTTAACATATTCACACCAATTCATTTAGATTTAAGCAAAAAAACTTTGACACAAGTAAATATCATCTCATGCATGGCAATGAAAACATATCAAACTATTTTAAAAAAAAATTATTTACTCACCTTTCTAGAATATGCAGAGCAGTTTAATTTTCCAGGCTCTTGAATTACTGCAGATGAATTTTGTTTGCTGTTGAAAAGTGGTCCATGCATGCCTCAATTTGTTGCTTTAAAATGATTGAGACTTGCAGTAGATCATCCATTTGTGTTACAGGTTGAAGTCCATTTCAATTTGCAGGTTGACTCTTTGTTTAAGTTGCAGGTTTTAAATTGAATTGCAGGTTGATACTTTACTTTGAAATGCAGATTTGAAGTTGTTGAAGAATTGGAGTTTTCCAGATTTGCTTTTGGATTATGATTTTGCAGTTTCATTTTGCTTGCAGATTTTAGTTTCAGATTTTGATTTAGTCAAGAAAAGAGAAGAATTTGAACTGAGGAAAATGAAAGTGTTTCAGAAAATAAAACTAGTTTTCTTCATATGTTAGGTTTATAAAAAATTAAGGAAAGAAAAATTCAAAAATGAAGACACTTGTCATTCAATTAGCTTAATTTATCAACACATGTTATTAAAAAGATTAACATGTTTACACATGTATTTAAGTATATTTAATAGATTTTCATTTAATTTAAAAGAAATATAAGCTTTCTTATTTAAGTTACTAAATAAATAAATTCTTATATATGTGAATATAAATTTACTTTATAAATAAATATAAGTTTGCCTATTAAAAGAAAATATTCTAAACTAATAAAAATGCAAATAATTCCTATATATGTATTTAAAATCTAAAATATTTATACATATACATTTTTAACCATTTAATATTTAAACACTTTAAAGAAAACATAAATAACACTTTGCTTTAAATCCTTTCTAAACTATCATATTTTTGAAACAACAATTATCTTATATTTTTAAAACAAATGAATTAACCTTTAAATTAATTTTTCTAGATATAAATTTAAACAAAGCTTTAAATTACAATATTTATTCATACATTTAAAATTATTAATGGATTAAAATTCAATTTCAAAACAATATCAAACTATAACATATACATTCATATATGTTACAAATTTGAAAATTAATCTTTAATTTAAAACAAAAGCTCTTCTGTTCACAATATATATCAATTGTATATATTATAAACAGAATAAAAATTTTAATTAGCTTTTGAAAAACTATTCTTATCAAATTTAAATTGTCAGAAAGATATTGATTATTATTAACAGAATAAATATTTATTAACCTTTAAAAGATCAAATTCACCAATTTTAAATTAAAATTATAAAGAAAATTATCAAACCAATTAAATTATTAACACAGATTATTAAATTTATATTGCCCAAAATTCTGAGTCGTTACAATAGCGGATGAGACCATATACGCCGCATAATAGCAGATGATATTATATAAATCCTATATACCGTGATATTCCACCTCGAAGTGGAATGGGTATTTAATTGTTGTGCTAACATCTGTGGATGCAAGGAAACAGGTTGGAGGGATCCAACTGGATTCCTCAAATGATTGAATTTGTTTCAATAATTATGTGTTGATTTGTTTATAATCTGTGTGTAAATATATTGTGATTGAAATAGTTGAAGGTTATAGTTTAGCCGAATTTATTTTTGGTATCGTAGGATACCGAAAATAAATAAAAATTGGATTTTTGAAATACAAGTTGAAAAGTTGTAGTAAAAATTTATTTTTGAAAATTGGATAAATTTAAAAGAAGGAATTTTAAAAAGAATAAATTTTTACTTTTTTGAATCCTATTGCGTAAATTCCAAAATATGGGACAAAGGCTTAATCAATGGATTTCGGGTAATATTATTCAAAAGATGAAGAAGTTATTTAAAATATGGATTTTAAATAGTTTGCAGAGATAAAGGGAAATAAATTTTAGAAATTTAAAGTTGGAATTCAATTTAGTGTTTGAAAAGATTTTAGAAATCAATTTGAAAATTAATTTGGTGTTTAAAAATAAACCTTTGGGAAATTGATATGAAAATTGATCTGTTGATTGAAATAAATTTAGAATCCAATTTGGAATTGGATTTAGTAATTGAAATAATTTGGAAATCAATTTGAAAATTGATTTGGTGTTGAAAGTGAATACTTGGGAATCGATTTGAAAATCGTAAATTAGTGGATATTTAAAAATTTAAATCCACAATGGGAATTCTATAAAAGAAAGAGAAATTTATTTCAAAAATAAATATTATTTTATTTTTAAAAAGCGTGGAAAGGAATTTACGGATTTGGGACGTAAATCTAAAATAAATCCAGAAAGATTTATAAGTTGATTTGAATCAACCATTTTAGAATGGAATGTGTATTTTCCCTGAAAGCCGTGAATCTTTTCAATATAGTTTATAAATATAAGTTGTAAAGATTGCTTTAAGGAGAGAATGTTTTGGAAAAATTATTTACGTAGGTTATTTTGAATATCTTTAAAGTAAAAATATATTTTAAACTATTATAGAAGTGATTATTTATAGTTTTAAATTGATATTTGTTTTAGAAATTGGATATTTAAATAGTTATATCATATCTACTAATTTTATTTTAAAATTAGTTCTGGACTTGAATATTTATATGAGATATTAGTATAATATTTTTCATAACTAATATTTAAGCAAGTATTTTAAAATAGTTTTATTTTAAATGTTTCCGAGTATATTTTGGATAAGTATTTTATATTATTTTAAAATGTTTGAACTCGGCAGATTTTCAGTGGAAATGAATAAATATTGGAAATATTTTCCACGTAAGGAAAAAAATGATTCAAAATTTATTTTCAAAGGATTGAAGTGTGAAAAGCGATTTGAAATTTGTTTTCAAAGGATTGAAATATGGAAATTGATTTGAAATTTGTTTTCAAAGTGTTGAAAAGTGAAATAATATCTTGTGAACATATTTTGAAAATAATGATTGGGGCAAAATTATTTGAAATCCAGTTATTGTTGTGAATGATGATTAATAGTTAAATAACCGACTATCAATATCGGCCTTTTTAATGTCATTTGAATTTCGATGCGACCGGGGGTCAGGTTCCAAATGGATATCTGAAAACCACATCGAACCTTTGTGATTGTGATGGATCTTTTATTTGAAAGATCAAAATGGAAAATTTGTTGTGATTTGTTTGAAATCTGAATGTAACACTTGTTTTTAAAAAAATAAGCACTCGTTATTCGTATTAGCCGGGAGAGGACTATATATCATAAAACCCATTCCGAATAATAATACGACGAAATGGGATTGCATTTGAAGATGGTGTTGAAGCCGGGTATGTTCGAAAGCGAAAGGATTACCTGTCGATTATCTCTGCACCGGGTTGCTCCGGTATAGAGATCTTATCACCCTTTGTGATGGGGATTCCGGACGTGATTAGTGAATATCCGGATTTGCAAGGGCTTCTTTGAAGTGCATTCGATTCCGTTCGATACCGGAACGGACTTGTATGGATGTGTGTCTGATGTTACACTTTGAGATGTAAATCTGGTTTCTATCAAATACATTTCTGTTGGTAGCGGAGAATTTATTCTCTTAGCATAACACCCTCTTTGAGACGTACGAGCTCAGAGGTTATGTAGTTGATGGTTACTTGCGATACATTCCCAATTTGGTAATGTGGCATACGAAGTGCTACTGATCATTTGTTGATCGAAGCATGACTTTGTGAAAAGTATAGCTTTGTGGACGAGACTTCGTCGAACCTCACACCACGGAAATGGTCGAAACAGGAAGAATGCGGCAAGGTTATGAGGGCCGCGCCCTTTAGGGTATGTCATTTCCTTCTGGAAAAGGGTGGTATCATGGTATGGAGCCCATATATTTAACCTATGTGGTTGTTGCAAATTTATTATGCTTTTTGGTTATTGCTTTGTGGTTGAGGATCCTCGGATAAAGGTCGCAAACGACCGGGGGATGGCATACTCGAGTAGTGGTTACCTAGTTACAGAGGTAACTCAGCTTTGTGTTGGCAGAGATCCGGGTAGGTTCTCGGGACGTCCCTCTAGAGGCGTACCCATGTGGCAGTAGAAAGTTCCTTAGCCTGACCATTTGTTGGAAATCCAAAGAAATAATATGCGCCCTGTGCGGTTTTATTTGTATAACCTGCCATGGAATGTGGCGGTAACCTGCTATTGAACATGGTAGCTATAGTAGGAATGTGACGACCCGCCCTTCTACTACCAGAAAGACGTATCATCATTAAGAAAAGAAAGGGATAGAAATAGAAAAGAATAGAAAGGAAGAAACAACAACATCAAAATCTCACAGCGGAACGGAACAAAATATAATATATCACATAACTATTATATAGTTTTACAGATATCAGAGTTATACCAGATCAATACACATGACAGTCATATATGCATCTGTCACTATATACACCAGAGATACAGTATACATCAACTACACAGCGGAACTAGGTAGATAACTACATACGTCTGGGACTCCTGCTCCAAGCTCCTCCAGAAAATCAAAGTCCAAAACCTGTCACTTGGCTACTCATAAAAATTTGATTACCCAAGAGTTTATGAAAAACAAATATAAACTCCGGGTCAGACATGGGTCTGGTATGAGTAAACAGTTTATAGTTGTTTAACTTTGAAAAACATTTGAAAATAAAGGTATCACGTAAGACTCCCCACAAATAAATACGGTAAGTTTTTACCTTACGCTAACCAAAACATTTCATAGGAGATCCAGTGATATTATAATAGTGTCTAGGGTTTTCAAGTAAATAGAAAATAGCCGAAATTGTTACATGTATTAAATTCTAGCTACTAGCCACAAAAATGGGTAATACAAATCAAAACCGTAGGGTCTCGTAGGGAAAATGGATTTCCAACAATGGCAGGGCCACTGGGGCACCGCCCGTCACAGTACGGGACCTAGATCACCGTACCAAGGATCACTCCTGACCCCCTACAACACAAGGCCGGAACCATTCCTTATTGAACAGTCCCGAACAAGATAAACCCCGGGGTTGTAGCTAGCAACCGCCCACACAGCCGAAATTAAAAGGGACATCTAGACAGGGGAATATCTTATCCTGCTTGGGCATGACCCACCTAACCTTGCTGCACCTCCCCTATTTTAGCCATTCCCGGTTGATGAGGCTTGGGGCTGCGATTACCTTTACAGGACATATCGCTTAGAATGCTCATCGTCTGCCTGACGATGTGCTGAAAGCATTCAATCCATACAAGTTCGTTCCGGGTTCGAACGAAACCAAAGGCATTATCGCGTCACACTCATTTTGGAATCACCCTCAGAGTCGATGACGATAACCCTTGCATTCTGAAACACCATCTCGATCACCACTTGATATGTCATGACCTATCATTTAAATTGGATCGATGTGGTTTTCGGAATATCAAATTGACACCCGATCCCGGTCTCATCGAAATCCAAATGCCATTTTAAAGGCCAAGTTGTCTAATTAACTTAAACAGTTTAAATAATTTAAATTCAACAATTGAATTAACATAGCGTTCTTCACAAATGAATCATACACAATCATCATAGATATATCACAGCATATCACAGAATATCACAGAATTATCATCAAATAAATATCACAATCAGATATTCTACTCATACAATCCATAAGCAATCCACTTAAATTCTAATTTGTAATCAATTCAATTTAAATTAATTACCCGAGTGTTAATCACTTAGCCCTGTTTAATTAATTATTGATTAACAATTAATTACTTATTTCATTACAAATTATCTAATTAATCATTTCTTAATCAACTATTAAATCTTAATTATTCAATTAATTAATTATTTCATTTATTTAATTACTTACTTTATAATCAAGTTGTTTAACTTTAATTACTATTCCTTAATGATTAATTATTACCTTAATTATTATTTAATAGCTTAATTAACCAATTATTATCTGTTGATTACTTAATTAATCCATTATTAATTCTTAATCAAATTACTTAATTAATTAACTATTACCATTCATTAATTAACTTAAGTAGTTAATTACCTTTTTATTTATCACTTAATCATTAAGCAATCCGACTCTAATTAAAATTAAAAAGTTAATCATTCTTAGTTACTTTCTAAAAATAATTAATTAATATTAAGGGGTTTTTAGGCTCAAGGAAAAACTTAGAGAAAAATTTAGTCTCAGGGACAAGAATTTTGTTTTTTAGGTTGAAGGACACTTTTTAGTGTAATTCACAGAATGATAGTTGTAACCATCATTTTCAGTTTACAATAAAAAGTGTCATTCAAACTAAAAAGCAAACTTGTTGTCCTTGAGACTAAATTTTTTTGCAACTTCTTCCTTATGCCTAATTACGTGTAATATTAATCATTCAACTTAATTAACTTTTTAAAATAAATCTTTTTGAAAATCGATATATTTCTAACTACAAACTTAAATATTAATAAATTCATTCTTGTCTTGAAGTAATTGCTTAATTTAAGAAATAACTAAGTGTTAAAATATTGTTAAGCATTAACTAAGATAGTCAAAACTTGTATTAAATTTTTAACTTAAACTGTTAAACATTATTTAATTCTGCAGTGTTTTAAACTTGATGTAATCTGTTACTTAACTTACCTTTAAAACACACTACTGCAATTTAAAGGAAACCCGAGACTTCCCATGGTAAAACTCGAGTAATGCTTCGGGTTCTTCATCCATATCCCCACGACATTTCCATGTACCCCTTGAAACCTCTTCTTCTTCTTTTAATTTTTTCCCAGTAATTAGTTTAAGTGTTTTTTTTAACGAAGTAAATGCATCAGGAAAACAAACTTATGCACAGGATACACGAACACAAACCCGAAGCTTCCTCCATTTTCACTCGTGCGCGACTCGAGTGACATGACCATGACGAAAACTGGCACGATTCGCCGCCGTACACGTGCACGGTGGCGTGCATGGTTCAGATGATCTTCTAAGATCATCGGCATACCACAAATTCCACTAAAACTCGAATTCCAAGCTCGAATCACTCTCAAAGTTTTCAAATTAAAATATGGTCAATTTGTCGAAAACTGTAACAACCTCATCAAAATTCAAACGCCTCGCGTTCGCCAGATGGACCACCAGAGAAGCCCCAAATTCATCCACGCCTCGACAATACGACAAGCTTCCCCACTCCTGAATCGCCAGAAGTTCGATCGCACATAGATGACGCACTCGTCACTTTACTGCAACGTTCAAAAACTTAATATAAAACCCTAAATCGATCTGGTTACTTAAATTTACTCAATGGAAAATTTTATCTGATAATTTTCGCAACATTTCCAATGTTTATACTTGCTTCAATTTAAATCTCAACCCTTTAAATTGATTCATTAATCTTAAATTTGTAAAAATGCAAATTTTATTCAATTACTAACTGCTCCTAAATTACCAATCTATAAATCTTCATTTTTGTATTAAAAATCATCATTTGCAGTAGGCCTTCAAGTTATCAACTTGAATTAGAATTCTATAACTACTGGGTTTATCAATATTTTTCTTGATTACCTGTAAACCAATCTTCCAGTAGAAATATTCACTAATCTAGTTTGAATCTACTTTGAAAATCTTGTTTGATGTTTTAACCTCTTGTTTGATTAAAAAATAAAATAAGAACTTTACAATGATTTAGATGAAAACATCTGAATTTAACTAATACTCAACCCTGATCAATATGCAGAGTAACATCAAATATATGTATAAAGGATCATACCTAAAGATAAAACATATACAAACGACTCATGAACTACTTTAATTAACTTAAACCTTTAAAAACTTTCTTTACTCACCTGCACCACCTTTGGAAACAGAAACCATTTCTATTTTTTTTTTTTTAATCTGCCCTGTATATTTTCTGTTTTGAATTCAGTTTTGATTTTCCTTCCATTTTCTTCTTTTTGTTTTCTACTTTTTGTATGATTTGCTGAGCGAACCAAATGGTTCAGATGTATACATATATGAAGATACAGATTGCAACAAAGAAAGGTGTTATCTGGTTTAGCTATTTTCCTAAGATTTGATCAAATTTTTATTAATATTTGAAATGACAAAAAATTGGGCTGAGATGATGGCAAGTACATGCTTTGTTTCTAAATTAGTTTACATAATTATAATTATGTTCGGCTGCTTAAAGATATTTGTATGTAAGTGTACAGCTTGGAGGTCAAAGTTTGGCTTGTATATGAAGCTACTTATTTATAAATATTTGCTTTATTTCTTCTAGTTTGAACTATAATATACATATTTTGTCAGGTGTTATTTTATACTTGCAAGCAAAACTATCGTATATATGAAGATACTTTAAGTAAAAAAATGTTTGTTTTATCTGACTTCAAGCTGAATTTTCAATATACATGTATATGTCAGGCTTATTTCCATACTTTGACTAATTTCATATGGCTTTGAATGAAGATATTTTATTTTGTATCTTGCAGGTAGATGTTCTTGTGAAAGAAGGTTATTTTATTTTATTATTTTCTAGCTTGCATAATGTTTATATATATGTTTGTTTTTGTCTGTTTCTAGCTCAAATAATTTATAAACACATATGTCAGATTATACCTTACTTTGGTCTCACATAAAGATATTTGTTTTGTTATTTATTTCCAGTTTGTATAATGTACATCATAAGTTTGTATTCCACTTATTTCTTATTTGTATTTATATGTGTATCTTGACCATGACTAACAATATTTAAGTTATATTCAATAAGGTATCTCATATTAGCTTTATACATTTGTTTGTATTTGTATTTTAGCTATAAATATTTAAATTAGGTTCATATGATTTATTTACATTTATATTCTAGAATTTTATTTTTTTATTTTAAACACTATCATCTATAGATATTTTTATCAAATGTTAACAAAAGAAAGTATTTTAATTTAATGGTATAAGAAAAATATTATAAAGATATTTATTTTAAATTTCAAAAATTATTATTCATATGTATATTTATCAGATGTAAACAAAGTAAAGTATTTTAATTTAATTATATAAGACAAATTTTATTATAAATATTATTAAGAGATTTAATTTTAAATGTTAAAATTCAATTTTCTATTTAAAATACAAATTTATATAAACAAATGGTAAATATCTACAAAATCATATTCATTTTAATATGATCCATTCACATTTTATTAAATTAGATCAAATATTTATTAAAATAAACGGGGCCAAAATCCAGGGTCGTTACATTCCTCCCCCCTTAAAAGAATTTTGTCCCCAAAATTTAAAACAAAGATAATTTAAAAGTTGTTATACCAACCATTCAAACATAGATATCATTCATGTATTAACAAACAACCAAACAGTATCCTAACAAACATCACTAGTTATCCGAACACGAAACCAGATAAGCTTTCCTAAAACTATCCAGAGTTGTCTCTCGACGATCAACAATCCGAACTAGATTCCTGACCACAGTCAAATTCGTCTCGACTTCCAAATCTTCCTGAACTACTGGTTCTACACTAATGATGAATCATGAACAAATTCCCTTAGATGGGATATATGGAATACATTATGAATTCCAGACATCTGTCCCGGCAGTTCAATTCTGAAAGCTACAGTACCAACTATTTCCCAATTTTATTGACTTCTTTACAGAATTTCAATATCTATTTAATCAAGCCCGTATGATGTACATATACCATTCGTACGCAATATCAAATCCGATCGCTTGCTCGATCACACAATTTTACTTCTGAACTAGTATCGTCCACCCGACTTCCTAGTGCGGACTCAGATCTGGTTTCTTGATTAGAAACTGTCATTCTCCTTGCATAGCCACAACCATGATAGAGAATTTCCAAAATCAATCAAAATCCATATCCATGGTTCGTCGTCGAAAATCGAGTGAAAACTCCTAACTCGGATCGATATAACTATCTCGAAATTCTGTGCTCGAATCTGGATCAAATTGCTATGCGAATAAAATAATATACGTACATCCTACGTATTTATATCCATTGATTATCAACTATATTAATTTTCTTTTATTCACATTATTTTGATTTCTATCCATTTGGAATAATTTTCTCAATATCAAATTTACTTAAGAATTTCACCATTCATTTCTTAAGTTTAATATAAGCATTATATATACTCTTATATTATTACTCTACCACTTTATCCTTTATCCTCTTATTTTAAATCTGAATTTCCAATTCCATGTGAATTCAATTTATCTTCAACTCTGCATATTGAATTTTATTGACTATCTTCCATTTATAACTGATTCCTATCATTATTTTAAATTAGTTTCATCCATTAATTTATTTCAATCTTCAATTTGAGATTGTTTCGTTGCTAAAAAAATTTTAACTCCCAAAAAAATTATGAAAAATTTTCGCAGAGTCTCTTTGCAATTTGACACAAGAGATATAAATATATAAGCACTATATATAAGAAGTTTATAGCATTACACTTATATAGCATTACATATTTTCATAAGCACATATGTAAGGTTTCGACACTTATTACAATTACTTCCAACCAATTGTCAAACCATTCCTTTCAGTTTAAGTGATTTACAACTTACTTGCTTATATTTAATTCATTTAAGCAAAACAAACTCATATTCATTCCAATCATCCTATTTTGCTTCTAATAATTCATAGAATTCTATCTAATCTCGTTTACTTCGAACGACCCATTTTCATATGCAATTCAGCAATATTATTGTGAATAAATAATTACTTAAGCTTTATAACAATTTCAAATTAATTCCAACTCAATTTACACTTGATTCCATCCCATTTTAGTTTATTCATAATCTTTTCATTGCATTTTCTTTCATTTCAAAAAGTTTGATTCCAAACCATTTTATTAAACTCGACAACCAATATTTTAAATAACCATCTCACAATTTACTTACATTATTTTTTTTCTTCAAACTGTTCCACCTAATAACTTAAGTTTATTATATTCCACCAACTCCCATTTAAATCTTTGATTTGATTTTCTTTTAATCAAATCCCAACCATTTACTAATTTATTCGATTAGTTTATTCTTTTATCCATTCTTAAATTTTAATTTACATTAACAATACATTATTGAATTTATTTATAATAAGGTCATTCATTTTATGCTTGAATTAGATTTGTTTACAACTCACACCAATTCTATTTTAATTCAATTTAATACTTACTTGGTTTACAGTTATTTATTTACGTAAGAATTTTATTCCTTTCAATATTATCTATAACTCGATTGAATTCATTTAAATTTAGTTTTATTCCAACTCAACTTCAGTTAAATCTAACTACTTACCATTTCTTTAAATTTTATTACCCAATATATAAGTTCAAAACTTATTTATCCACTTAAAAGCTTATATTGCTCATTTGAGTCATTTCACCTTATAACCATAATTTCAGATTATATATATAACACTTACTATCTTAAGGTATAAATTTTCATTTCACAATTACAATCATTTCAACTTCCAATTTTATATCCAATTTAATTCAATTTCAATTTTATTTAACTTATCTCAGGTTAAATTCAAATATATTTTCTTCACTTCCATCTACTTAAGTTAAATTTTAATTCCTGGATTAAAATTCCCAACTTCTTCTTATTAATATCAACTTTACTTTATAAGTTCAATAGTTGATTCATTTAAACTTTTCACATTATTTAAATAGAATTTCTTAGAATTCAATTGCCCGGTTTTCATTTCCAAAACCATTTTGAAATGATAACTACACATACCCATTTGGTATATCAACTCAAATCTCCAAATTCCAAACACTTGTTTTCACCAAAACAAATTTGCCCTTTGAAATTTCTAAAACAACTTGTATACCAGACAAGCCCAAATAATATCATGACCAACTATCCTGGTAGCAATCCATCACTTTAGAAACTCGAAAATGAATACTGATGATGTGGCCATCATCATCAGGATTATTTTCCAGCGACTGAAGTGAGTTCAGTGCTTCCTTACTTCCATAAATTCCTCCCAAAACAATTTCCATTCAACAATATTTTCCAAAACAATACTCCATTATTGCCTTCAAATCTTTGGAAAAACATTTCAAACATTCCCAAAATTTTAAATTCCCAAACCCCTTTGTTTAAATTCACTTAAACACCTTTCAAATTTTCGGGACTTGAATTCTGGTTAATCAAATTTTAGTTATATTCCTTTTTATTTAAAAAAAATAATACTTAGACAATTTTTATTTGGTTATAAACCACTCAAATTTTAAATTTTATTCAATTGTAGTATTAACAATTAAACATCCAAATATATATATATATAATAATTTCAGAAAAATATTTCTTTTATGTTAAAATATAATTTTGGGTAAAATTATCTCATTTACCCTACTTTAAAAACAATACTGTGTCGGTTTACCTTGTTTAAGAGTTTAGAAATCCTATCGATGAAATCGCGTCCCACACATCGACGAGAATCCATAAAACACTCAACAGATAAGTCAACACAATACAAAAACCAATTTTATATTCACTAACAAATACGTGCTTATATCTATTAATACACTCAAACTCATTTTAGAGTACTACAGACTCTATTCTATGAGTAATTCCCGCCAGAGCCAAGGTTATCACCAACCTAAGCTCTGATACCAACTGTGACGACTCGCCCTTCTACTACCAGAAAGACGTATCATCATTAAGAAAATAAAGGGATAGAAATAGAAAAGAATATAAAGGAAGAAACAACAACATCAGAATCTCACAGCGAAACGGAACAAAATATAATATATCACATAACTATTACATAGTTTTACATATATCAGAGTTATACAAGATCAATACACATGACAGTCATATATACATCTGTCACTATATACACCAGAGATACAGTATACATCAACTACACAGCGGAACTAGGTAGATATCTACATACGTCTGGGACTCCTTCTCCAAGCTCCTCCAGAAAATCAAAGTCCAAAACCTATCACTTGGCTACTCATAAAAATTTGAGTACCAAAGAGTTTATGAAAAACAAATATAAACTCCGGGTCAGACATGGGTCTGGTATGAGTAAACGGTTTAAAGTTGTTTAACTTTTAAAATCTTTTGAAAACAAAAGGTATCATGTAAGACTTCCCACACATAAACATGGGTAAGTTTTTACCTTACGCTAACCAAAACATTTCATAGGAAATCCAGTGATATTATAATAGTGTCTAGGATTTTCAAGTAAATAGAAAATAGCCGAAATTGTTACATCTATTAAATTCCAGCTACTAGCCAACAAAAGTGGGTAATACAAAACAAAATGGTAGGGTCTCGTAGGGAAAATGGATTTACAACAATGGCAGGGCTACTGGGGTACCGCCCGTCACAATACGGGGCCTAGATCACCGTACCGAGGATCACTCCCGACCCACTACAACACAAGGCCGGAACCATTCCTTACTGAACAGTCCCGAACAAGATAAACCCCGGGATTGTAGCTAGCAACCACCCACACAGCCGAAATAAAAAGGGACATCTAGACAGGGGAATATCTTGTCCAGCTTGGGCATGACCCACCTAACCTTGCTGCACCTTCCCTGTTTTAGCCATTCCCGGTTGATGAGGCTTGAGGCTGCGATTACCTTTACAGGACATATTACTTAGATTTCTCATCATCGGCCTAACGATGTGCTGAAAGCATTCAATCCATATAAGTTTGTTCTGGTTAGAACGAAACCGAAGGCACTATCTCGTCATACTCATTTTGGAATCACCCTCAGAGTCGACGACGATAACCCTTGCATTCTGAAACACCATCTCGATCACCACTTGATAAGTCACGACCTATCATTTAAATTGGATCGATGTGGTTTTCAGGATATCAAATTGACACCCGATCCCAGTCTCATCGAAATCCAAACGCCATTTTAAAGGCCAAGTTGTCTAATTAACTTAAACAGTTTAATTAATTTAAATTCAACAATTGAATTAACATAGCATTCTTCATAGATGAATCATACACAATCATCATAGATATATCACAGCATATCACAGAATATCATAGAATTATCATCAAATAAATATCACAATCAGATATTCTACTCATACAATCCATAAGCAATCCACTTAAATTCTCATTTGTAATTAATTCAATTTACATTAATTGCCTGAGAGTTAATCACTTAACCCTGTTTAATTAATTATTAAGTAACAATTTATTACTTATTTCGTTACAAATTATCTAATTAATCATTTCTTAATCAGCTATTACGTCTTAATTATTCAATTAATTATTTATTTCATTTATTTAATTAATTATTTTATAATCAAGTTGTTTAACTTTAATTACTATTCCTTAATCATTAATTATTACCTTAATTATTATTTAATAACTTAATTACCCAATTATTATCTGTTAATTACTTAATTAATCCATTACTAATTCTTAATCAAATTACTTAATTAATTAACTATTACCATTCATTAATTAACTTAAGTAGTTAAATACCCTTTTATTTATCACTTAATCATTAAGCAATCCGACTCTAATTAAAATTAAAAAGTTAATCATTCTTAGTTACTTTCTAAAAATAATTAATTAATACTAATCATTCAACTTAATTAACTTTTTAAAAGAAATCTTTTTGAAAATCGATATATTGCTAACTACAAACTTAAATATTAATAAATTCATAATTGTCTTGAAGTAATTGCTTAATTTAAGAAATAATTAAGTGTTAAAATATTGTTAAGTATTAACTAAGATAGTCAAAACTCGTATTAAGTTTTTAACTTCAACTGTTGTACATTATTTAATTCTACAGTGTTTTAAACTTGATGTAATCTGTTACTTAACTTACCTTTAAAACACACTACTGCGGTTTAAAGGAAACCCGAGACTTCCCATGGTAAAACTCGAGTAATGCTTCGGGTTTGTAACGCCCCACCTCTATACCCACGCTAGCCAAGAACACTACGGTGAATGCTGTCGACTAGCATGGAGAATAAGGCTGTTGAGGAGCGACCATCCATGTAATTTCTTTGCGCGAGCACCGATATGTCAGATAATATAACATGCATTCTATTTCAAGAGGACATCCGACATACCGATGCAAACTCAAAGCTACTACACGGTGGCTATATAAATCCTTCGGAAAACAAATATAGAAATAAGCATAACACAAATCAGTCACAGACAATTCATATCACAAAGGCGGAATAAGATATGAATATTACACTAGAAAGTGTACATCAGAGTAGTGGTCTAAAAAGATCCACAATATCACAAAAGAATAGTTACATGAACTACACAAAAGAATAAGTATACATTATGGAGTCTATATCTCGAATGTATACAACAAAAACTACTAATCTAAGTAGTTAACCAAAAGCAAGAGAAATCAATTCCCAAGAGAGAAGTCAAGCAGAAGCACCTGTAACATCTCGGTCTGACCCGAGTATTATTTAATAAGAAAATAATAAACGGATCAGTCTAACTATAAATATCAGATGAAACGATATAGAATAAGAGATATGACTAAACACATAATAATCACAATGCCAAGCTGTAATATGTATATATATATATATATATATATATATATATACTTAGTTGATAATCATCAAGAGATTAATCAATGTCACCAAATCTACACAAGAATCAAAGAAATGTCATACTCCTTATTTCGTTCACCAAACTATAAATATTGACGATAATATCAATGTCAATCACAAAAGTTAATGACACTCAAATTCCAGAAGACTACACAAGAAATCCAGAAATCACTAAAGTCAATGACACACAAATTCCAGAAGACTACACAAGAAATCCAGAAATCACTAAAGACAATGACACACAAATTCACCAATGCACAAAATATTGATAAAACTTATCAATGGAAATCACGAAAATTGGTGAAACACAAATTCTAGGAATCTACACAAGAAATCCAGAAATCACAAAGGGGGGGAGGCCTATCACAAACGGGAGCATAAAGCTCACCAACAGTTGTAACACATGAACGAGAAGCTATCTCATGGTAGCTAGCCATTAATTTGACACACGAATGGTCCGAAGACCTGACACACGAATGGTCCGAAGACCGTGGGTAGCTACCCCACAAATTTGACACACGAACGGGGTTTAGTCTCCCACGCAGACAAAGAGACATCGCACATTGCTAGTCTAAATCACAAAAATGATCGTCATGATCATCAAGAAGTGTCAATTACACTAAGCTAGTAAATATAAAAGTTTAGCTTCATGTCCCATAACCACTTGCTTAACTTAAATATTTACGAACAAACTGTAAATCTCCACTAGAAAATTGTCACAAGAGGTTCAATCGAACAAGTCCAAGAATTAACCGACAAAGTAAACGCTAGCGTTTCATACCACTTGTTTTACTAAGCCGTTTAATTAGATTTCTCATACGAGTGAGGTAAAGGTTTGTATATACTAATAGATTGGAAAACGGTTTTATAAACGAATTTGGTATTAAAATAGTATTGAAATCGTTTGGGGAAAGAGTTTTGATATTTACTACTAGTACAGAAAACCTTTATATTTTTAAAGTGACAAATCACGAAGAAGATTGCAAGAACAATCAATCACAAAAATTCACATACGAAGACGTGAATAAAATCCAACGAAATCGATAAAGGGTCCATCGAAATGGATATTCAAAAATCCCTAAAAAGAGTCATCAAAGTCATTATAGATGATAACAACAAATAGGATTATCACGAATCGATTTAAATTAGAATTTCAATCCAAAAAGGCAAATTGGACTCAAACAGCAGGTTCAGTCGACTGAACAGAGATTTTCAGTCGACTGACCCTGTACCTGGAAATTTTCCAGGTTCAGGAAACTTTCTGTTTCCAGTTTCAGTCGACTGTGCAGAGTTTTTCAGTCGATTGAAACATGCCTGGAAACTCTCGGGTTTCAGGTTCAGTCGACTAAACAGAGTTTTCAGTCGACTGAATCATGCCTGGGCTGTTTTTCAGCCTTAATCAAATGAAGAGCAAACTCTTCCAAAATGCAACCGGACGAACATTGGCACTAAGGGTTTATGCCAATCGGCAACCCGGTCCTATATGCTCCTCGATGCATCACCAAAAGCATGATCAAACATCCATAAAAGGATTTCACACAAATTTGACTTAAAAACTCAAAAATTGGAGTATTCACAAAACCAATCCAAATCAAGAGCAAATGCACATGAAGAAGTGTTAGGAATTCATACCCAACAACCAAAGATAATTATAGTCATAGATGTGAGATAAAAATCTCACCTTTTTCTCAAAATCAAACAAGAAGAAGCTTGAAAGCAAATGGAGAATCAACCTCTCTTCAACACAACCCAATTGAGCTTGAATCTAAGCTCAAAAACAAGAACATTCCCAAAATTAGGTTTAGGAATTTCTGCAATTGGTAAGAGAATAAGTTGGAGAAGGAGAAGAGAAGCTTACCAATGAGTTCTTCTTGAGTTTGGAGCTAGGAATTTGATTTGCAAGAGAAACTAGGGTTTTGGAGTTTTAATTTCCAATCTCCTCCACCATTAAAGCTAAGAAAACTGAAATGAGAAGAGAATGAGAGTGAGTGGGGAGGAGTGGCTCAGATTTGAGCATTAGCTAACATAGGGCTGAGCCCAAAAACCAAACCCAAAGTAAAAAGTAGCAGAAATCATCTTTCTCCAAACATATCGAAGCTTATACTCAAAAAGGTCGCAAACGGCATTTTAAACTCAATGGGAGTGGTCCCGAGCCCTAATTCGACCGTATGCAAAAAGTAGCTTTTCGGACTAAAATCCGACTAACGATAAAATATTTAAATAAAATATTTAAATATAAAATCGATAAATGTGCGGGTTGTTACAGACTCCCCTCCTTAAAGAAATTGCGTCCTCGCAATATTACAAGAAGAAGATATATAGTAACAACCATAAAAGCATATTCCACACAAAAGAAGTTTGAAATAGGAAGTTCACCTCAAAGAGCACGAGAAAGAAAGTCCGGATGTGTACGCTCGATGTACTCTCTAGATTCCCAAGAACATTCCTTAGGACTTGAAGACCATTGAACTTTAACAAGCGGAACATCTTTATTTCGAAGTCGTTTGACTTCCGAAGCAATGATACGAATAGGATGTTGCTCATAAGTTAAATTAGGCGAAACTTCAATCTCTTCCACAACACCGGGCTCAAGAATAGAATCGGAATCTCGAAGACATTTCCGAAGTTGAGAAACGTGAAACACGTCATGCATAGCAGAAAACTGAGCCGGTAATAAAAGGCGATAAGCCATGGAACCAATACGTTCGGTGATAGGAAATGGCCCAATATATCGAGGCGCAAGTTTTCCCGATCGACTGAAACGTACAACACCTTTCATTGGTCAAACACGAATAAACACACGATCTCCCACAGAAAATTCTAACTTCCTTCTCCGGTTATCGGCATAGGATTTTGTCTAATCTGGGCTTCTTTCATCCTATGACGAATAAGATCAATCTTTTCTGTCGAATCCCGAATAAAATCTGGACCTAAAACCAGCCTCTCACCGGCCTCAAGCCAACAAGAAGGAGATCGGCATGGCCTTCCATAGAGTGCCTCAAAAGGTGCCATACCAATACTATATTGGAAGCTATTATTATAGGAAAATTCAACAAGTGATATATGATCTTCCCAACTTCCACCAAAATCAAGAACACAAGCACGAAGAAGATCTTCAAGAGTTTGATTCACACGCTCGGTTTGTCCATCGGACTGGGGATGATAAGCGGTGCTAAAATTAAGCTTCGTTCCCAAAGCTTTTTGAAGACTCTTCCAAAATCCACTAGTAAACAATGGATCACGATCACTAACAATTGAAGTAGGAACACCATGCAATTTAACAATTTCTTTGATAAATATTTTGGCCAAAAGAGGAACGGTTCGATTAGACCGAACGGGAATAAAATGGGCAGATTTAGTAAGCCTATCAACAATCACCCATAAGCTATCATGACCCGAACGAGAACGGGGAAGGCCATCTATAAAATCCATGGAAATTTGATCCCACTTCCAAATTGGAATTTCTAAAGGTTGCAATAACCCACCGGGCCTTTGATGTTCGGCCTTAACGAGTTGGCAAGTCATGCAACACTTAACAAAGTTAGCAATATCGAGTTTCATTCCCTCCCAATAATAAAGTCGCTTCATATCCGCGTACATTTTACTACTACCGGGATGAATGGTAAATTTAGAGTGATGAGAATCTTCTAAAATATCTTTACGAAAATCCTTAACATTTGGCACGATAAGTCTACCAAATTTCCGAATGCCGCCACGAGAATAGATATTAAAGTCTTTCAAACCTTCAATATGAATCTTATCCTTAATATTTTGGCCAAGAAGAACCAATTCAGTATCTAGCCTTTGAGCTTCAAGAATGCGGTCTAAAAGAGAGGGATGAGCCTCAAGGCTACATAAAACAAATGATGAGCATAAATCGAAAACACGGTCTCGAATTTCGCAAGTGGATAAAATCTCGAGATCGTTCCATTCGGATATCATCATAGAAACAACAGCTTGTTGTTTTCGGTTAAGAGCATCGGCAACACGATTACCCTTACCGGGAGTATAAAGAATATCAAGATCATATGGTGCAAGAAATTCGAGCCAACGCTGTTGACGCAAATTAAGTTCCTTTTGAGAGAATAAATATTTCAAAGACTTATGATCTGTGTAAAGAACAAATTTTTCTCCTAAGAGATAATGACGCCAAATCCGAAGAGCAAAATCAATAGCCGCGAGCTCTAAATCATGAGTGGCATATCTAGTCTCAGCAGGCTTTAATTGCCTAGAAGCATAAGCAATAACGTGTTCCTTTTGCATAAGAACGACACCCGAACCAATGCGACTAGCATCGGTATAAACAACAAAATCTTGATTCCCATCGGGAATAACAAGAATAGGAGCATCAGAAAGAAGTTCTTTTAATTTCTGAAAAGAAGCTTCACATTTGTCCGACCAAATGTATTTAACACCTTTCTTCGTCAAGCTAGTGAGAGGCACGGAAATTTTAGAAAAGTCTTTGATAAAACGACGGTAATAGCCCGCCAATCCAAGAAAACTACGAATCTCTGTCACACTCTCCGGTCTCTTCCAATCTTGAATCGCTTCAATCTTTGAAGGATCCACGGAAATTCCGAATTCATAAATAATGTGACCGAGAAACTTCACACGAGATTGCCAAAAGTGGCACTTAGAAAATTTTGCCTTTAATTGATTACTCCTAAGAGTTTCCAACACAATCCGAAGATGTTTTTCATGCTCCTCCTCGGTTTTAGAATACACAAGAATATCATCGATAAAGATGAGAACAAACCGGTCGAGAAAGTCTTTAAAAACTCGATTCATTAAGTCAACGAAATAAGTCGGGGCATTTGTTAACCCAAATGGCATAACAAGCCATTCATAAGATCCATACCGAGTACGGAACGATGTCAAAGGAATGTTATCCTCTGCAATACGAAGCTGATGAAAACCGGTAGCCAAGTCCAATTGTGAAAAGACTCTAGCACCACTAAGTTGATCGAAAGAAACTTCTAACTTTAGAAGTAATGGCTTCTTGAGACTTTTGTTTAAGCCATAAACAAATCTCTGATTCTTCTTCAGAGGGGTGTTGATGTATTCAACCCCATATTTGGAAAGCGACTCAAAGGAGGCGACGTAATCAGTCACGGAGGACTCACCTTGAACAAGGTCTATAAATCGTCGAGCCAATGTCACTTTTTCAGCTTCCGATACGAATTTCAACTCGAAGCGTCCTCGGAATTTCTCCCAAGTGAGATCCGCTTCATTAGTTTCAGAAATAAGAAGCTCGTACCAGTCCAATGCTCTTTCTTGGAGCATACTAGAGGCCACCTGAACTCGGCGAAGGTCAATAAGATTCATGCGCGAAAAGATGCGATCGCATGTTCTTAGCCAAGCCTGTACTTCAATAACAGTTTCGGAACCTCTGAATGGCTCCCCACCCAAATTAGTGTAATCGCTACACAAGCGTGCAAATCCCGACTTCGGGCGAGTAGGTTCCGGGTTAGCTCCAGCTGCTTGAGCATTTGTTACCAAATCAAGAAGTTGTTGAGCAGTCATAAAAACTCCATCCTGGGGCGGAGTGCTAGATGGCACGGCTCTGGGGTGGCCAGGTCTAGACATTTCTCTTCCTTTAGAAAGAAAGAAGAAGAAGAAAAGGTTATTCACCAAATTGAATATCAAGCAATCTGGATAGATAAAACAAGGAATCATAAAGAAAATAGGATAGAACGGTACGAAGACCCGAATAAAATCCTAAAGCACAACTCCTAAGAAAGACTTAGGATGATGATCCTTGTTATAATATTCCATATTGTTCGAAGTTTGGCTCTGATACCAAGCTGTAACGCCCCACCTCTATACCCACGCTAGCCAAGAACACTGTGGTGAATGCTGTCGACTAGCACGGAGAATAAGGCTATTGAGGAGCGACCATCCATGTAATTTCTTTGCGCGAGCACCGATATGTCAGATAATATAACATGCATTCTATTTCAAGAGGACATCCGACATACCGATGCAAACTCAAAGCTACTACACGGTGGCTATATAAATCCTTCGGAAAACAAATATAGAAATAAGCATAACACAAATCAGTCACAGACAATTCATATCACAAAGGCGGAATAAGATATGAATATTACACTAGATAGTGTACATCAGAGTAGTGGTCTAAAAAGATCCATAATATCACAAAAGAATAGTTACATGAACTACACAAAAGAATAAGTATACATTATGGAGTCTATATCTCGAATGTATTCAACAAAAACTACTAATCTAAGTAGTTAACCAAAAGCAAGAGAAATCAATTCCCAAGAGAGAAGTCAAGCAGAAGCACCTGTAACATCTCGGTCTGACCCGAGTATTATTTAATAAGAAAATAATAAACAGATCAGTCTAACTATAAATATCAGATGAAACGATATAGAATAAGAGATATGACTAAACACATAATAATCACAATGCCAAGCTGTGATATATATATGTATACTTAGTTGATAATCATCAAGAGATTAATCAATGTCACCAAATCTACACAAGAATCAAAGAAAAGTCATACTCCTTATTTCGTTCACCAAACTATAAATATTGACGATAATATCAATGTCAATCACAAAAGTCAATGACACTCAAATTCTAGAAGACTACACAAGAAATCCAGAAATCACTAAAGTCAATGACACACAAATTCTAGAAGACTACACAAGAAATCCAGAAATCACTAAAGTCAATGACACACAAATTCACCAATGCACAAAATATTGATAAAACTTATCAATGGAAATCACGAAAATTGGTGAAACACAAATTCTAGGAATCTACACAAGAAATCCAGAAATCACAAAGGGGGGGAGGCCTATCACAAACGGGAGCATAAAGCTCACCAACAGCTGTAACACATGAACGAGAAGCTATCTCATGGTAGCTAGCCATTAATTTGACACACGAATGGTCCGAAGACCTGACACACGAATGGTCCGAAGACCGTGGGTAGCTACCCCACAAATTTGACACACGAACGGGGTTTAGTCTCCCACGCAGACAAAGAGACATCGCACATTGCTAGTCTAAATCACAAAAATGATCGTCATGATCATCGAGAAGTGTCAATTACACTAAGCTAGTAAATATAAAAGTTTAGCTTCATGTCCCATAACCACTTGCTTAACTTAAATATTTACGAACAAACTGTAAATCTCCACTAGAAAATTGTCACAAGAGGTTCAATCGAACAAGTCCAAGAATTAACCGACAAAGTAAACGCTAGCGTTTCATACAACTTGTTTTACTAAGCCGTTTAATTAGATTTCTCATACGAGTGAGGTAAAGGTTTGTATATACTAATAGATTGGAAAACGGTTTTATAAACGAATTTGGTATTAAAATAGTATTGAAATCGTTTGTGGAAAGAGTTTTGATATTTACTACTAGTATAGAAAACCTTTATATTTTTAAAGTGACAAATCACGAAGAAGATTGCAAGAACAATCAATCACAAAAATTCACATACGAAGACGTGAATAAAATCCAACGAAATCGATAAAGGGTCCATCGAAATGGATATTCAAAAATCCCTAAAAAGAGTCATCAAAGTCATAATAGATGATAACAACAAATAGGATTATCACGAATCGATTTAAATTAGAATTTCAATCCAAAAAGGCAAATTGGACTCAAACAGCAGGTTCAGTCGACTGAACAGAGATTTTCAGTCGACTGACCCTGTACCTGGAAATTTTCCAGGTTCAGGAAACTTTCTGTTTCCAGTTTCAGTCGACTGTGCAGAGTTTTTCAATCGACTGAAACATGCCTGGAAACTCTCGGGTTTCAGGTTCAGTCGACTGAACAGAGTTTTCAGTCGACTGAATCATGCCTGGGCTGTTTTTCAGCCTTAATCAAATGAAGAGCAAACTCTACCTAAATGCAACCGGACGAACATTGGCTCTAAGGGTTTATGCCAATCGGCAACCCGGTCCTATATGCTCCTCGATGCATCACCAAAAGCATGATCAAACATCCATAAAAGGATTTCACACAAATTTGACTTAAAAACTCAAAAATTGGAGTATTCACAAAACCAATCCAAATCAAGAGCAAATGCACATGAAGAAGTGTTAGGAATTCATACCCAACAACCAAAGATAATTATAGTCACAGATGTGAGATAAAAATCTCACCTTTTTCTCAAAATCAAACAAAGAAGAAGCTTGAAAGCAAATGGAGAATCAACCTCTCTTCAACACAACCCAATTGAGCTTGAATCTAAGCTCAAAAACAAGAACATTCCGAAAATTAGGTTTAGGAATTTCTGAAATTGGTAAGAGAATAAGTTGGAGAATAAGAAGAGAAGCTTACCAATGAGTTCTTCTTGAGTTTGGAGCTAGGAATTTGATTTGCAAGAGAAACTAGGGTTTTGGAGTTTTAATTTCCAATCTCCTCCACCATTAAAGCTAAGAAAACTGAAATGAGAAGAGAATGAGAGTGAGTGGGGAGGAGTGGCTCAGATTTGAGCATTAGCTAACATAGGGCTGAGCCCAAATACCAAACCCAAAGTAAAAAGTAGCAGAAATCATCTTTCTCCAAACATATCGAAGCTTATACTCAAAAAGGTCGCAAACGGCATTTTAAACTCAATGGGAGTGGTCCCGAGCCCTAATTGGACCGTATGCAAAAAGTAGCTTTTCGGACTAAAATCTGACTAACGATAAAATATTTAAATAAAATATTTAAATATAAAATCGATAAATATGCGGGTTGTTACAGGGTTCTTCATTCATATCCCCTGCGACATTTCCCTGTACCCCTTGAAACCGCTTCTTCTTCTTTTAATTTTTTCCCAGTAATTAGTTTAAGTTTTTTTTTAACGAAGTAAGTGCATCAGGAAAACAAACTTATGCACAGGATACACGAACACAAACCCGAAGCTTCCTCCATTTTCACTCGTGCACGACTCGACTGAGATTACCATGACGAAAACTGGCACGATTCGCCGCCATACACGTGCACGGCGGCGCGCGTGGTTCAGATGATCTTCTAAGATCATCGGCATACCACAAATTCCACTAAAACTCGAATCGCTCGCATAGTTTTCAAATTGAAATATGGTCAATTTGTCGAAAACTGTAACACCCTCATCAAAATTCAAACGCCTCACGTTCGCCACATGGACCACCAGAGAAGCCCAAAATTCATCCACGCCTCGACAATACGACAAGCCTCCCCACTCCTGAATCGCCTGAAGTTCAATCGCACATAGTTGACGCACTCGTCACTTTACTGCAACGTTCAAAGACTTAATATAAAACCCTAACTCGATCTGGTTACTTAAATTTACTCAATGGAAAATTTATCTGATAATTTTCGCAACATTCCCAATGTTTATACTTGCTTCAATTTAAATCTCAACCTTTTAAATTGATTCATTAATCTTAAATTTGTATAAATGCAAATTTTATTCAATTACTAACTGCTCCTAAATTACCAATCTATAAATCTTCATTTTTGTATTAAAAATCATCATTTGCAGTAGGCCTTCAAGTTATCAACTTGAATTAGAATTCTATAACTACTAGGTTTATCAATATTTTTCTTGATTACCTGTAAACCAATCTTCCAGTAGAAATATTCACTAATCTAGTTTGAATCTACTTTGAAAATCTTGTTTGATGTTTTAACCTCTTGTTTGATTAAAAAATAAAATAAAAACTTTACAATGATTTAGATGAAAACACCTAAATTTAACTAATACTCAACCCTGATCAATATGCAGAGTAACATCAAATATATGTATACAGGATCATACCTAAAGATAAAACATATACAAACGAATCATGAACTACTTTAATTAACTTAAACCTTTAAAAACTTTCTTTACTCACCTGCACCACCTTTGGAACAGAAACCATTTCTATTTTTTTTTTTTGAATCTGCCCTGTATATTTTCTGTTTTGAATTCAGTTTTGATTTTCCTTCCATTTTCTTCTTTTTGTTTTCTACTTTTTGTATGATTTGCTGAGCGAACCAAATGGTTCAGATGTATACATATATGAAGATACAGATTGCAACAAAGAAAGGTGTTATCTAGTTTAGCTATTTTCCTAAGATTTGATCAGATTTTTATTAATATTTGAAATGACAAAAAATTGGGCTGAGATGATGGCAAGTACATGCTTTGTTTCTAAATTAGTTTACATAATTATAATTATGTTCGATTGCTTAAAGATATTTGTATATAAGTGTACAACTTGCAGGTCAAAGTTTGGCTTGTATATGAAGCTACTTATTTATAAATATTTGCTTTATTGCTTCTAGTTTGAACTATGATATACATATTTTGTCAGGTGTTATTTTATACTTGCAGGCGAACACTGCCATATATATGGAGATACTTTAAGTAAAAAAATGTTTGTTTTATCTGACTTCAAGCTGAATTTCAATATACATATATATGTCAGGTTTATTTCCATATTTTGACTAATTTCATATGGCTTTGAATGAAGATATTTTATTTTGTATCTTGCAGGTAGATGTTCTTGTTAAAGAAGGTTATTTTATTTTATTATTTTCTGGCTTGCATAATGTTCATACATATGTTTATTTTTTTCTGTTTCTAGCTCGATTAATTTATAAACACATATGTCAGATTATATCTTACTTTGGTCTCATGTAAAAATATTTATTTTGTTATTTATTTCCAGTTTGTATAATGTACATCATAAGTTTGTATTCCACTTATTTCTTATTTGTATTTATATTTGTATTTTGACCATGACTAACAATATTTAAGTTATATTCAATATGGTATCTCATATTAGCTTTATACTTTTGTTTGTATTTGTATTTTAGCTATAAATATTTAAATTAGGTTCATATGATTTATTTACATTTATATTTTATATTTCTAGAATTTGATTTTTTTTTTTTTAAACACTATCACCTATAGATATTTCTATCAAATGTTAACAAAAGAAAGTATTTTAATTTAATGGTATAAGATAAATATTATAAAGATATTTATTTTAAATTTCAAACACTATTATTCATATGTATATTTATCAGATGTAAACAAAGTAAAGTATTTTAATTTAATTATATAAGACAAATTTTATTATAAATATTATTAAGAGATTTAATTTTAAATGTTCCAAATCAATTTCCTTTTTAATATACAAATTTATATAAACAAATGGTAAATATCTCCAAAATCATATTCAATTTAATATGACTCATTCACATTTTATTTAATTAGATCAAATATTTATTAAAATAAATGGGGCCAAAATCTAGGGTCGTTACAGGGCATAAGTGCGAAATGCCTATGCTGGCTAAGATTAATATTATACTTTCGAAATGTTTTCCACACTATGCACTAATAATAATAATATCAAAGGATTTTGCGTATCAAACATGTTTGACTATCATAAGGAGAAATCTCCTCCAATTCTGCGTTTGCATTATGTGTGTGGCGGGAGGCCTTATGGTAGTTTCATCTCCCAAAAGCATAGCGGATTTCTTTTTATTTTCTTTGTGAAAATAATTTTTTTTAAGATCTCACACCAGCCCCGTGACTGACCTTGCTTAATACAACGTGATAGGGTGTTCTCGCTTTGCGTTTGGCGGCGAACGGGAGAGTCTTGCCCATACATGTCCCCGGGGAGGGGTTGGTTAACCGGGTAGGTGAAGAAGTCTAAAGGCTGGCCGTAAAAGCAAGGGCAGGGTACCATTGTATGCCACGGCGGGGCTGGGATGGTAGAAAAGCCTGCTAGTCGAGAGTGGCCGCTGTCGATGGTTGAAAAGCCTAGACCGTTATAAATTTGGTATTAGAGCATTTGGTTAAGCGACAACCTTAGCTTTGGTGGGGAATATTCTTAGAGATAGAGTCAGTATTGCTCTAGAATGAGTTGAGTGTAATAATAGATATGAGCGCGTATCTGTTAGTGAATGTAAAATTGTTTTATATTGTGTTGATTGATTTGTTGAGTGATATATGGATTCTGATCAATACGAGTAATTAACGTTATTGATAGGGATATCTAAACACTTGAATAAAACAATTCGACATGATATTGTTTTAATATAGGGTAAATGAAATAATTTCACCCAAATCTATTTTGTATATAAAAGGAATAATTTTTCATGAAGTATTATAGTATATATGATTGCTTGGATGTTAGGAGTGATAAATCACTCCATTATTATCATTGATTATTGAATAGGAAATTGAAATCGTAACTTTAAAGTTAAGAAATAAATTCATGTACTAATGGAATTTGAGAATGTAAATTGTAAATGTGATATATAATTTGAAATAGAATTCCAGAGAAGTTTTCGGAAATGTTTTTAGGAGCATTTGGAATTTTGGAAATTGACTCCATTTGATTTGGTTTTCAAAGGTTTTAGAAAAAAAATGACTTGAAAGGATAAAAGCTCTAAACTATTTTTGGTCACTGGAAAATAATTCCGAGATGATCGCGTCATCGTCGGTGTTCATTTTCGAGTTTCCAGGAGAGGAATTGCAGCCAAATTGTTTTAAATGAAAGTTATTTGCAAACTGGGTTTGGTTTTGGGAATTCAAAAGATAATTTGAATTGATTTCAGAAATGATTTGGTAAATGAAAGAAAGACTTTGGAATCTGATAAAAATTGTTATGAAATAAAATTTATTAAGGTGGAAAACAAAATTGTGAATGAACAAATAAATTTACAATTGCAAGTAAATGAAAGTGAAATTGAATGTTGAAATTCATTTCGAAAATTGTAAGTAAATGAAATTCTAGCTGGATATTGAAAATTGAATTTGATTTGTGATAAACAAAGCGAAGTATTGAAATAAAATTAGTAAGTGAAACTAATTAAAGGAATGACAAATTTAATATGGTTTGAAATGAATTGAATTCAATATTTATAACTAAAAGGCAAATTGAATTCATATGCAATTTGAAATCCAGTTTAAATATGAGTGGTTGTAAACCAAAATGGTGAATTGAAATTGAATTGTGTTTGGGAATGAACAAAAGAATGAAACAGGAATTGAAATTGAATATTGGAAACCAACTTGAATTGTGTGAAATAAAATAAAATTGTAAAATTAGTTCGAAGTGAACTAAAGATAATAAAGGTGGAAATAAAGAAATGGTTTGAGATAAAATGAATTGGAATTTGTAATGCATTAGTAAATAAAATAATTTAAAATAGTGATATGAATCAGTTGTGGATGAAAGATAGTTGATAAAAATTCAATATTCAGAAGGTAAATTAAATCCAAATAGAATTGAAAGTGTAAATTGAATTAAAATAAAATTGAAATTTAAGATTGAATGAAAATGGATATATAACTTAAATAGTGAAGAAAAAATGGTATAAGAAGTAAGTATCCAAACTTTTGTAATGGAATGTGCAAAATGATTTTTGAATGTAGAAACTGGATATGGTTGTTAAATAGCATACAGGTATTATAAAGGAAATGGAATTGGGATTTTGATTTCGAAGATTAAATTGAATTGCTCGACAAAATGGTATATATTTAAATTTTAGTATGAAATTTGATGATTTTCTTGTCCAGCCGCTAGGCCTTTTGTTTTCTATTTGAAATCGGGGACCCGTTGTGGCATTTTGTAGTCGTACCGAGCTAGCCGTGCAAAAAAGACGCTGGCGAAATTTTTCGAAAATTTAGGGAGTTAGAAAAAATTTAACAAAGTTTTGAAAATTTAAACTTTGGATTTAAATTTAAAATTTGAATTTGAATTTGAATTTGAATTGTTAAGAAAACATGTTGTTTGGAATTTATGGAAGGTTTTGGACAGATAGTTGAAGTGATAATGGGTTGTTAATAAGAAGATTTGTTTTGGCAAATTGATAAAACAATTTGGGTTTGCGAAAAAGATAAAAGGGTTAAGGATCATTCTTCTTAACTAGTAATATCGAGACAAAATTATTTTAAGGGGGGAATTATGTGACGACCCTGAATTCCTAAATATTCGAAATTGAATTATTTAATTGAGTTTTTATATTTAGAGAACAGTTTAACTTGAATTTCAAATATCACCTTCAAATTGGCAATTAAATTTTTGAATTTAATTATTGAGATTGAGTAAAATATTGTATCTTCGGTTTTAAGCTTGTTCAAAATATTTTAAAGGCTTAGAAGATTTATATTGATGATACTGGAGATAGTAGAATTTTTTAAAATTTAATTTGAAAGCGATTTGCTCAGTTTTGAATTTATATCGTTTAAATCGACATTTAAAAATAACCTTCCGGGACACAGTCTCGGAATTCGACGAAACCAGCTTTGTTAAATCTATATATTGTATTACTATTGGATTTCAATTTTTGTAGCATTCGGAGTGATCGTTTGGCCGTACGATTAGAAAACGCGTTGAAAATTTTATCGAACTTTAATTTAATAACTGGATTCAAAAAAGCTATCTTCTCCATACGATCGAATTTGGACTCGGAACCTTTTCCATTGCATTCGTAATAGGTGTACAACCTTATAAACGCCTAGCGGCATGCTTCGATTGGAAGTCAAATTTGTGAGTAGCCATAATCGAAATGATTTCAATTTAAATTTGAATTTAAAAAATAACATATATGTATTTAATATAATGCTTTCTCAAAACAACCTATACACGTTGCATGTCTCTTCTAACACTTGGCAGAAGTTATTAACACGCGTTCATTTATTAATATATAAAAAGCCGAGTTTGAGTAAAAACAATTAAATCCCTCTTCTCTCCACGATAAATTCGCGAAAAAGTAAAAAAGAATTAGAAGAAAATGACGGTCGTCTCTTTTTTTAAAACCAAATCGATTCGATTTTTCAACTCGAAGCTGATTTGTTTAAATCTTCAAATTGAAAGCAAATTTGTTCGATTTGGGATAGCACGATCTCTCGAGATTCAAGCTCGAGATCGGTGGAAACGCGATAAATTTAGGAAGGTCGCAAGGCAAGTCGAGCGCGACGTGGATCGTGAATGGCGAGCGCGTGAGGAAGTGGCATGCGCTATAGAAATGGCAGCGACGAGGGGCTTAAGTTCGAGCATGGTGAGTGCGATGCTAGCTGGCGCGTGAGGCGATGGGAAGTAACACGACTAGGTTGACTGTTGGTGCGAATTCGAGCGTACGCATTAGCCAGGGCTTCGATTCGAGCAAGAGGTCGACATTGCGATGGTTTCTGTAGTGGTGCGGGCTAGGGTTCGAACTGCGTTCGTCGTGGATGTAATCGACTTCGATTTTGGCAGTGAGATAAATTTTTTATCTTTTTATTTTATTCGATTTAAAATTAATTTATATACATGTGTACATATAAATACATACAGTGAAATTTTTATACTGTGAAGAAAAATTTATTATTGTTATTTACTGGAAAAAAAAGAAATATAGAGATTTTGAATGTTCGAGGAATTGGTAAAAGTTAAATTTTGAAATCTATAGTTTATTTTTTTTATAAGGATAATTGTGGTTGAAATAATTATTTAGTTAAAATAGAATGGCTAACTAATTGATTTATTTAAAGAGATTTAATTTTAAAATTAAATAATTAGTTGATCAAATTTATTTAAAATAAATTAACTGTTTGATTTATTTGAAGATTAATAAATGATATAATTATTTATACAAGGTCAAATACAGTGAAGAAAACAATCTGGAATGAAAATGGATTGCGTGCGTAGGCAAAGGTGAGATCTTCTCACTCAAACAAATTGTTTTGTTTAATTTTAAATAGTCAAATATAAAATGGTTGATTGTGTGCCTGGATAATAAATTATTATTAGTTATATTAGTTTAGACCCTATGCATCGCATAATTGTGGATGATATTATATTAAACTTGTATACCGTGATATTCCACCTCGAAGTGGAATTGGTATTATATATATATTTGGAGTGATTGATTTCCCGCACTATATAGCGTATGAGACCCTATGTGTCGCATAATAGCGGATGATATTATATAAATCCCGTATACCGCGATATTCCACCTCGAAGTGGAATGGTTATTTAATTGTTGTGCTAACGTCTGTGGATGTAGGAAAACAGGTTGGAGTGATCCAACTGGATTCCTAAAATGATTGAATTTGTTTCAATAATTGTGTGTTAATTTTTTTTGTAATCTGTATGTGAATATATTGTGATTGAAATCGTTGAAGGCTATAGTTTAGCCGAATTTATTTTTGATATCGTAGGATACCGGAAACAAATAAAAATTGGATTTTTGAAATACAAGTTGAAAAGTTATAGTAAAAAATTATTTTTGAAAATTGGATAAATTTTAAAGAAGGAATTTTAGAAAGAATAAAGTTTTATTTTTTGAATCCTATTGCATAAATTCCAAAATATGGGACAAAGGCTTAATCAATGGATTTAGGGTAATATTATTCAAAAGTTGAACTCGGTAGATTTTCAGTGGAAATGAATAAATATTGGAAATGCTTTCTGCGTAAGGAAAAAAATGATTTGAAATTTGTTTTCAAATGATTGAAGTGTGAAAAGCGATTTGAAATTTGTTTTCAAAGGATTGAAATGTGGAAATTGATATGAAATTTGTTTTCAAAGTGTTGGAAAGTGAAATTATATCTTGTGAAGATATTTTAAAAATAATGATTGGGGAAAAATTATTTGAAATCCAATGACTGTTGTGAATGATGATTGACAGTTAAATAACCGACTATCAATATTGGCCTTTTTAATGTCATTTGAATTTCGATGCGACTGGGGTCGGATTCCAAATGGATATCTGAAAACCACATCGAACCTTTGTGATTGTGATGGATCTTTTATTTAAAAGATCAAAATGGAAAATTTGTTGTGATTTGTTTGAAATCTGAAGGTAACACTTATTTTAAAAAAAATAAGCGCTCGTTATTCGGATTAGCCGGAAGAGGACTTTGTGTCATAAAACCCATTCCGAATAATGATACGACGAAATGGGATTGCATTTGAAGATGGTGTTGAAGACCGGGTATTTTCGAAAGCGAAAAGAATACTTATCGATTGTCTCTGCACCGGGTTGTTCCGGTATAGAGATCTTATCACCCTTTGTGATGAGGATTCCGGACGTGATTAGTGAATACCGGGATTTGCAAGGGCTTCTTTGAAGTGCCTTCGGTTCCGTTCAATCCCGAAACGGACTTGTATGGATGTGTGTCTGATGTTACACTTTGAGATGTAAAGCTGGTTTCTATCAAATACATTTCTGTTGGTGGCGAAGAATTTATTCTCTTAGCTTAACACCCTTCTCTGAGACGTACGAGCTCAGAGGTTATGTAGTTGATGGTTACTAGTGATACATTCCCAATTTGGTAATGTGGCATACGAAGTGCTGCTGATCATTTGTTGATCGAAGCATGACTTTGTGAAAAGTGTAGCTTTGTGGACGAGACTTCGTCATACCTCACACCTCGGAAATGGTCGAAACAGGAAGAATGTGGCAAGGTTATGAGGGCCGCGCCTTTTAGGGTATGTCATTTCCTTCTGGATAAGGGTGGTATCATGGTATGAAGCCCAGATATTTAACCTATGTGGTTGCTGCAAATTTATTATATTTTGTGGTTGTTGCTTTGTGGTTGAGGATCCTCGGATAAAGGTCGCAAACAACCGGGGGATATCATACTCGAGTAGTAGTTGCCTACTTACAGAGGTAACCTGGCCTTGTGTTGGCAGAGATCCGGGTAGGTTCTCGGGACGTCCCTCTAGAGGCGTACCCATGTGGCAGTAGGAAGTTCCTTAGCCTGAACATTTGCTGGAAATCCAAAGAAACAATACGCGCCCTGTACGGTTTTAGTTGTATAACCTACCATGGAATGTGGCGGTAACCTGCTGTTGAACATGGTAGATATAGTAGGCATAAGTGCGAAATGCCTATGCTGGATAAGATTAATATTATACTTTTGAAATTTTTTCCACACTATGCACTAATAATAATAATAATATCAAAGGATTTTGCATATAAAACATGTTTGACTATCATAAGGAGAAATTTCCTCCAATTCTGCGTTTGCATTGTGTGTGTGGCGGGAGGACTTATGGTTGTTTCATTTTCCAAAAGAATAGCGGATTTCTTTTTATTTTCTTTGTGAAAATAATTTTTTTTAAGATCTCACACCAGTCCCATGACTGACCTGGAGTTTATCGATCCCTTTCTAAACTCTGGGTGCCCATAAGTTTCAACACGGGTAGCCTAGAGTCAGGTTATCAGTTATTCGGGAGCGAAGTGATGAATTTGCTGTGGGAATCTGGAGTTCAAGCTGGATGGCGAGACATATCATTTATACTATGTAGTGTCCGCTGCGTTGGGATTGCTGCAGTTTCAGTTTTAATATGGATTAGTTGTTGTAAATGCCTAGTGTTGAATGGTGTCGTTGTAAACTCTAATGTGATGTATGTAAAATTAATATAGTTCTTTTGATTTAAAGATTATTCATTTATCTATTATATTTGTTCCGCTGCGAAATATGGGATTCTGTTATTGTTTTCTGTTTCTTCTTCTATCTTCTTCTTCTTTAACCCTAACGGTTCGGTTTTTCGACATTCGATTGTGCGGCATTGGATACAGTGGACGTATCGATGTCGACTTTCGGGGGTCAAAAAGATTGGGTCGTTATAGAAATAAGCAAACAAATATACTACGACTGTCAGCACAATGAGATGATCAAAACGGTACACAAATATCAGTGGCACGATCATCCTATCAAAAGTCGATAATCGGTATCGAAAATGCTGCAAATTTGTCAGAAATAAGACAAACGGAGCAAAAGCAGTCCAAATTTGACGAAACGAAGGATGTAGTCTCACTCAGAAGATGATTTGCAAATTTATTGTATGAAAGTATTCAAGTTTGAAAAATAATTTATTATCATCAAATTTAACTGATTTAAACTGAAATAAAATTACACCAAGAAACAAACTTCCATATTATCAGATGAAAATTTAGCATTTGTTATGTTTAACTAGACGTCTTTCAAATATTAAATTTTTATTTCCAAATTTTATTATTTAAAATTTCACAAAATTTCAACTAATTAAATAAACAAAACCACTAGAATGTATGGGTCATTACAGTTAATGGGTAATTAACATGATTAAATTTATTAGAATAATAATTTGTAAGCTGAACAAATAAATTTTGAAATAAAATATATATCTGGATATAAATATTTATTTGATAGTTTTCTAATATAATTATATAAATTTGCAAAACTCATCTTTCCAAACAAATTTAAAGTGTGCTTTTTAATTACTATTGCTTATATATATGTAAGTTGTGAATAGGAAACTATGATTTAAAATTCAAAATAAATATCTCAAAAATAAATTAGATTTAAAATTATACATTTTTAAGCACTAGTATATATATAAGTATAACTAGCTTAAGCTTAAAATAAGTATAAATAAATAAGTTTTATATTATTCTCTTTGAGATTATATACATGTAAATAAAAAGAAAATATAAAATACAATATAAAAACATATAATAAACATAAATGCATGCAATTTAACAAGTGTAAGCTAAATGTAACATGCAATTTAACAAGTGTCATATTATTAATTAGCTTTTCGTTTTTAAAAGTAATAAATAAAAAGGATTACATTCCTATATATATCTCTTTTCTCTTTCTCTTTTCATTTTTTTTCTTTCATATCTTAGAGCCAAACCAGAGAACATGAAATAAAAACAAAAGAAAACATATTAGATTCAAGATTAACCCAACGTAAAGTAGATTCAAATCAAACATCAAGCTTCAGTTCAAAATCAAGTTCCAAATCAAAGAAAAAGCCACGTTTCTTTGTTTAAACATAATATGTAAGTAAACAAACTTTTAAAAAGATTAAATCTGTTTAAACTTGATGCATGTGATAAATTTTGTGAAGTAATGTAGTGAAAAATGTTTGCATGAATATAAATATGCTTGCATGTATATTTGTATGAAGATTGTTTGTGTGCATGTCTGTGTATATATATATATATATATATATATATATATATATATACACATGTATCTGTTTTGTACTAACAGGCTAAAATAAGTCAAAATTTTCAATTTCTCGTCCCCTGGTCTCTTTTAGGTTAGGATCTTTTAAAGAAAAATGTTTGTATTAACTAAATTTAGATTTTAAAAATGTTAGTAAGTGTAATTAGAAAGTAGACTAACAGGAAAAGAAGAACTACAGTAAAACCATTTCAAGCCAGAAAAATCAATCATCTAAATTTCATATTTTTTGATAACAGAATTAGATTCGTGTAGAGAATGATGAATTTTGATAATAATATCATGATTTTTTAGTTTGGGATTATGGAGAATATTCGAGTTGAACGAAAATCGAACTTTGCTTGATTGCTCGGTGATCGAAGATGGTTGAGTGTCATGTTTGTTGCTAGAGGTAGTGTGAAGGTTGAGGGTCGAGGGAAAAATGGCCGGAGGATTTTTAAATCATCGAGGTGTCCTAGCGATGGTGATTTAGGGTTTATCGACCTATTTTGGTCGTTGATGTTTGCGAGACGATTTCGACGTCGTGGGTGTATCGGGATGGATTGGAGTAAGGAGGATGGAAGCGAGGTTTCGTGACGAAGGTTTGGACGCGGCGGCGAGGTCCCTGGTTGGCATAGGCGACGGCGCAAAAGGGTTTTGTTGATCGGCTTGGTTCCAGCAAGCATGCTCGTCAAGCTTATTTTCGATTCCAAGCGAAATCGATTATTCTGTGTCGCCGGGACGTTTGAGTGGGTCATCGGCAACCTGTAAATGGCGGCGAAGTTGAATGGAGCGGTGGCGATCATATGTGCACATGCATGAGTTTTATTTTGTATCTGATTTTTGCTGTGGTGATTAGAGCATCAAGGATCGGGTTTTTGCTCGAGTCGTATGTGATTTTTATCGAAAGGAAGAAGAGAAGAGATGTGAATTGAGTGTTGGCTCGGGGATTTTGGGTTTTAGCCCGAGAATTTTAGGAAATAAATTAACCAAGTTTTAAAAAGTAGACATATGTGCAAGTTTCCAAAGAAAAATATATGAAATAAGTTTTCAAGGCAAAAGTATTTGACAAGTTCGAAGCAAGCTTCATAAAATTAAATTATAAAGTCAAAGGTTTTTGATAAATTGTTTGATTTGAAACAATGATATATTAGTTTAATTAATTAAATTAATTCCTAAGTTATTAGTTAAAGAAAAATAAATTTTTAAGTTTATAATTAATCAAAAAGGTATCAAGCGATTTTGTATAAATTAATTTCAAACATTTAAATAAAATTTAAATGATAATTAAGTAATTATTAAGATAAATGGTTTATCTTTAATTAACTAAGGTCCTAAGTAGTTCAAGGATAATTAATTAGTATAGTAATTAATTTAAAATAATAATAATGATTTGTAATTAAGTAGTGTTAATTAAGCAGGATTCAAAAATAATTAATTTATTTTGTATTAATTAAATTAATTGGAATGGTGTGACCAGTTATCTTTCTTATGGATGATTAAATTGTATTAAATGTTTGGATTTATTAATATCTCTAGTCTGATAATTTATGATGCTCTATGATGTGAAATACCTGGATTGATCTGTTAATAAATGTGAATCATTTATTTAATTAGATATTTGTGATGAATTATTGTATGAGTATGATATTCATAATTTAAACTGAATTGTTTTCCTTAAAGAACCCAGCTTAAAGGATGGCATTGAATTCGAAGAGATCGAGGTCGGATATCAGCAATATCTGAAACCGCTTCGATTACTAACTACTATAAATCTTGTAGATTTAATTATGGAATCAAATGGGCTGGAATGGGATAAATTATGTAACATGACCAATGAAACTAAGTAACGGTACTTAGATTTATTTTGTAAGAATAAATGTTTGGCTATAGCAAGATAAGAACTCGTATTGAGGTACGTGTTACCCTGATTTCCAAAAAAAAATTTATAACTTAGTATTTCAAGTTATATGGGTTTACTCACACTAGTTTCCAGCCTGACTTGGGTGTTACTTTAATGTAGTGCTCGGGTTAGACCGAGTATTACAGATTTTCTAGTTAGGACGTTCTGGAGCTCAGGAGGCGAGTTGGATGACAGAGACTTATGAAGTATATTCCGATGTGTATAAGATTGTGTACTGAGTATTCAGGGACATGTTGTTACAACTGTCCAGTTTATTTGTGAATGGTTGTACTATGATGTATAGTATATAAGTTGACATTATAGCTTTTCTTAGTATAAATGCTGTTATTTGATATTATAGTTTGTTCCGCTGCGATTGTGAGATTCTGTGCTATTGTTTTCTGCTTCTTCTTCTACGTCTTTCTTCTTTACCCTCACAATCTAAAATTTCCAACGCTCGATTGATCGGCATTTCTATAGTGAACGTATTAGTGTTGAAATTTCAAGGTCCAAAATTTCGGGTCATTACATTGGTATTAGAGCTGAAGGTTAGGCGAGAACAATGGCACTGAGGGGGATTACTCATTAAGGATAGGGACAGTAGTACCCTAGGATAAGTTGAGTGTATTATATATGAGGGCATACTTGTTATTTTCTTATATAATGATTTTAAAAAAGGTTTTAAAAATAGTTTTTATATAAGCCTATATTTTGGTATATAAAACAATAATTTTTCTAATTATTACATATATTAGGGTAATTTGTTGTTGATTATTGAAATTAAATATAATAGTAATAATTAAGTGGTATAAATATATCCTAATAGGAATTGGATAATATGAACTATATAAATAAGATAAGCTAGAAATGGGTTCAAAACAAAAAATAAAATCATGAAATTTGTGGAAGTGTATTCAGAATGTTGAATTAAGTTACCCTGATTTTATTCTCCAATAAATTCTGAGATAATATATAGTGAATTGGTTTGCAGATATGATAATCTTGATTATTATCATAAAATGGTTGTTGTGTCTAATAATGGGATGTTTGCTTTCTAATAATAATTAATGATAAAGCAAAATGGAATGATTTAAGGAAGTAACAACTTAGATAAGTATGACTTATAAATTGAAAAAGATTTAAATTGTGAAGTTTTAAAATCTAAGTCCTAGAAATTTAAATTGTTTTATAGTGTTAAAATATATAATAAATAATATTTTTAAAGGTAGGAATCTTATCTTAAAACAAGAGTTGTTTTAAAAAATTTAAAGAAATTTGTTTTGAACTGAAAACCAAGAATGGTTTAAATTTTGAAATATGACTTGTTGTGCAAATAAATAAGTATGTATATGTATATATGTGGGATATACATAATATCAAAAGTAGATTTGAGTAAACAATAAGTGTTGAATTCTGCATATCCCTAAATTGAGAGTACAACCTAAAGTGAAGTAAGTTTTTGAACTTATTGTTAGGAAATCAATTATATGGTTTCGTTGATAACAACTATGCAATGGAAATCGATATGCATATATATCTCTATTTACAGGTAATTGTTAAAGTAACATCACCAAAGAGACAAGAACAAGACTCAAAAGAAGTATTAAGAGGCTACAAATCGATAGAATCAGAAGAGCAATGACACAGACACAAGGAAAGCAACATGCACAAGTTCAGACGTCTGGGTGCACTAGCCAGACGTCTCATTGAATCCTCTGGTTCGCAAATCAGACAGAATCGGACATTTGGTTAATGTACTCAGACGTCTTAAAAGCAACCATATACAAAAAATATATAAGATCCAGACGTCTGAAACATTTCCCAGATGTCTGATTTTGAATTCGGCTTTGAATATTCAAAGAACAACTGTCACAATTGAAAAGACACTTTCGCTCCTCTTCGCTGCAACTCTTCATCACCATCAGGAGCGACCATACAACACTTGTTAATGGATACAACCACTCAAGGAATCTCTCTACTGTAATAAATAGAATCAAGAATCAAAGAGAAGACTTCACCTTACTTACTTATGCTCTTTACTCTTATTCTCTGATATATACTTGATCTCTAGCGATCGAATACTTGTATTTTAATCTTCCATATATTCAGAACTCTTCAATCAATATTCTCTAGATATATAGATTGGAAGCATTTGTACATAATAGTCAATATCCGTGTTATAGAACACAAACTTGACAAGAACAAGCCTTTGTAACCAAGCCTATTCCTCCGGGCGAAGTGAGGGTGTTTGATAGTTGAATTCCGAAGAGGAGCTTCGGGACTGGACGTAGGACGGGAGGTCCGAACTAGTATAAAATCCTGGTGTGATTATTTCCATTTACTTTGCTATTATCATCTATCAAGTTTATATTAGACACAGTATATAGTTAGTCACTTATACTTGCATATATATACACTACACGATCCACCCACATAGACTTTCATTTGGTATCAGAGCAAGGTATAATCAAAGAACGGTAACACGCTTTTGAATAACTTTAATATGGCAAGCATTTTTCAAGAAGGACAATCCACAGCACGACCCCCACTTTTTAATGGATCTAACTATGCATATCGGTCAACACGTATGAGAATTTTTAAGGAAGCTAATGGTCTAGAAATTTGGTCAGCCACACAAGATAAATATGAAGCACCTACTACTGCTATGAACACATGGACCGATGCACAAAAGACCTTAGCATCAAACAATGCTAAAACTATAAATGTTTTATTTTGCTCTCTAGACAAAAATGAATTTTCACTTGTCATGTTATGCATTACTGCATTTGACATTTGGCGTACCTTACAAATTACACACAAAGGTACAACAAAGGTCAAATAAACTAAGATTTCAATTTTGCAAAACCAATTTTCGTCATTCAAGATGAAGCAAAATGAAACTATTATTGACATGTGTTCTAGATTTCAAACTATCCAACATGATCTTATGGCATTAGGAGTTAAGTTTACTGATTTTGATTTAGTTTCTCGAATATTCAACTCTTCAACATCAGATTGGGAAAGGAAGGTTTTAGCTTTTGAAGAAGCTAATGATCTCTCTACTCTCAAAGTTGAAGAGATGATAGGAAATTTAATGTCCTATGAAGCTAATTTGCAGGCACGAAAAGAACTGAATTCGGAGAAAAAGAACATAGCATTCCCAGAAGAAATAATGATGACTCTAATTTAGATGAAGAAGAGATAGTCTTCATTGCCAAGAATTATAACAGATTCAAGAAATTTAGAAAGATGACCAAATTCCAAAAAGAAGGGAAGTCCAACACAACAAACCTATCTCAAATCAAGTGTTATGAATGTGATCAATACAAACATATGAATAAGGATTGCCCAAAACTCGACAATGACAAAAAGAAGAACAAATTTGAAAAATTCAAAAAGAAGAAGGCTTTCAAAGTAACATGGGATGACTCGGACTCTTCATCATCTGAAAATGATAGCAATAGTGACGGACAACAAGCTAATGTGTGTTTTATGGCACAAACTAATGAGGTACCCAAAATAAAAAATAAGGAGAAATGGATACTAAATAGCGGATGCTCCAAGCATGTGACCGGAAATTCAAAAATGTTATCAAATATAACATGCATCGATGGTGGAATGGTAACCTTTGAAGATAATTCAAAAGGATATGTCTTGGGCATTGGAGAAGTCATCAACTCTGGTATATCTATCTCTCCTATTATTACAAATGTCCTATTAGTAGAAAATCTAAAACACAACCTACTAAGTATTGGTCAATTATGCGATAAAGGTTTTCAAATAAATTTTGAAAAAGATAGATGTAATATTTTAGATAATAACAAACAGCTTATTTTTGATGGTGTTAGAAACAAAAATATTTATGTATTAAACATGAACATAAATAAAAATTCAAATTTATGTTTAACTGCCAAACATGATATAATTTTAGTTGTACAAGTTTATGTTGATGATATCATTTTTTGTTCAACCAACGAAAATCTATGCAAACAATTTTCAAATATTATGACGAATGAATTTGAAATGTCACATATGGGAGAATTAAATTTCCTCTTAGGTTTACAAATAAAATAACTTGAAAATGGAATTTTTATTTATCAAGAAAAATATTGTAACGATTTATTACGTCGTTTTGAAGTAGATAAAACTTCGAGTAAACCAGCACCAATGAGTACCACTGTTCACTTAGAAAAAGATGATAACGGAAAAGATTTTGATGAAAAATTATGTCGTAGCATGATTGGTTCTTTACTTAATTTGACGGCTTGTCGACCCGATATTATGATGAGTGTATGTCTTTGTGCTCAATTTCAAGCAAAACCAAAAGAATCTCATCTAAGAACTGTTAATCATATTTTATGTTATCTATCTAGTACTAGAGATTATGGTTTGTTTTACCCTAAAGGATCATCATTTGATCTAGTTTCATATAGCGATACGGATTTCGGTGGATGTAGAACAGATCGTAAGAGTACTAATGGAACTTGTCACTTTACCGGACAATCATTAGTTCCCCAGTTTAGCAAAAAGCAAAATTATGTTTCTTTATCTACTTGCGAAGCCGAATATATCTCTGCGGCTCTAGCGTGTGCGCAAGTGATATACATGCAACAAACACTTGCGGATTTCGGCAAAATTATCAAAAAAATCTCCATTATATTGTGATAAAACAAGTGCTATAAATTTATCAAAAAACCCTATTAATCACTCACGAACTAAGCATATAGATATACATATCATTTTTTACGAGACAATGTTGAAAAAGGAACTATTTCATTAGAATATGTAAAAACGGAAAATCTAGTAGCAAACATCTTTACAAAACCACTAAATGAACAAACTTTTATTAAACTCCGACGAAATTTAGGTATTTGCCCACTTCATGATCTTCTTTCTTAAAAATAATCAATGTTTCATTTTAGGCTATGATTAATCATTTATTTTACTACCATAAATTATATTTAATAATTTCAGAACCTTTAATTTTTTAGACAGTTAGTTTGTCTGTAAATAATTTTTTCAACTTATACATAAAGAGTTATACAAAAACTATATACACACAATTCATATCTTCCTTAAAGAAACAAAATATAGCCTTGTCTTCTGAAGACTCTTATATATCCATCTCCATCTCAACGCCTACGACGAATAGCTCGGTTGACACGCCACAACGGCTTCCTACACCTACACAGAAGCAGGAACCAACGTATAGATGGTCCTCATATCATACGAGTTTCACTCCCGATAATAAGAAGTCCAAAAGATCTCTGTTTGTTTCTCCTAACATAAAGGAGAAGATCGATGAAATTCATCATTATCAGAAACAACAGATAGACCTACAACGAGAACTATATTTTGAACAAAAAGTTACAGTGCAACGGCTAAGCTTTTTGGAGCAAGTAGCGATGAAGTTTTGTTCGTCACGGAAGAAAAATGTCCATGAATCGCTACCAAAACCTTGTAGTTCTTTGGATCCCTCGTCTTCGTATCATACTCCTTCGAACCCTTCACCAAGACGATATTATGGCTCCCTGAGAACCCACGAACATAGAAATATATGGTCTCCACTTAAACCATGGAGGGATAACGAGCCAAGAGATCGTAAAACTCCGTAACCTTCTAAATAAATTATATTTGTTGAATCTATGGTTATTTGTTATTTCATAACAATAATTTTTTGATTTGTTATAAAAATTTGAGAAATAAGCAAAACCATCAAATTTTAGGCTATTTTTAGACAAAATGTTTATTTCAGACGTCTGGCTATGGACTTTAGACGTCTAACACAATGATATACGTCTAAATTTTAAGCACCGTGCATATGTCAAACGTCTGATATACTCCCCAGACATCTGAAAATTTGCTCTGTCTACTCAAAAATATAAAACAGAGGATTTCAGACATCTGATACTCGAACCAGACGTCTGACTTAGTTCTTTGCCACAACATTTTCCAAAAAATAACCTAATCCCGACGTCTGATTTGTATACCCAAACATTTGATTAAACTCTGCCTATCCAATTTTACAAATTCGATCCAACTATACATCTAACCCAAAAATGAAACGTCTGAATTTATCTGTCGTACTCAATTTAGGGCAAACCAAACGTCTGATTTCCAATCCAGACGTTCGGAATCCGATCGACCCTTTAAATTCGCCCAGATAACGTCATTTTTTCTTTTATCTCAGAATTATTAAAACCTCCGATCCCCACAGAGACGATTTTCTCTCAAAAACGTCATATTTAAGCAAATCAAATCATAATGCCTCCTCGAACTAAGAATCCCAAGATTTCTAAATGAAAACAAGACCAACTGACCTCATCTTCAAATCCTCAGGTGTGCTCCGATGATCAGATCGAAAGGTTGATGAATAGAGCGCCACATTCCATCAAAAGGTATGAAGTAGCGAAAAGAAAAAACTCCACATAGGTCCATTATATAATCTCCTTAAATTTCCTATGTATGATTTGGATGAACTATATGAAAAAGTCGGGTTGGAAACCTTAATTTCATTCACTTTTAATGACATCCAAATAGACCAATTAGCGATATTTCTATTCTATGCGAATTTAGATAGTACTTCAATGTGGAACATTGAAGATGAAGATAACTGGCTCTGGTCTAGCTTGTATGTCAACACGATTAGATTAACTCCAGGCATAATAGGTAGAACCCTAGGATGCTCTGACACAGGGGAAGATTTATACAACATTCCCGATATGCGCTTCAAGCCACGAAACAGTATTACTCATCAAATTTGGGAGGACGAAATGCCAAAATTTGCCTCCAAATAACTACATCCAAAAGCTCGACTCCTAACTAGAATGATAATCAATACAATTGTTCCACATATGGGAAGTCACGAGCAAATAACCGAATTAGAGCACAAAGCCCTATATGCTCCATTTAGTGGAACAAGGGTAAATTGGGTCATATTCATCTTCGACGAGCTCAAGCATTTTTGGACTCGGTCAAGGCCATCAATTATTTACCTAACTTATATTATGAGACTTCTTCGTGCACATAACATTCCATCCTAACTATCGACCTTCGAATAAATCTCACCTAAATATGCTTCCACCAAATTCTTCCCTCTGATGTACCTACCTGAAATTCCCCCAAAATTTATATCCTTTGAAGATTGGACGCACAATCGTCAATCTAGACGAGTTGAGCCTCCTCCTCAACCACACATTGAACCATCCCAAGAGGAGAAACAACATCGAGAAGCAGCTCCACCTCCTCCTGCACCATTTGATTATCCGGGACTAGATGAAATTATGGAGACTCGAACGGATACAAATCCAAAAGAAAGTGTTCGAGATCTCACCCTTCGAAACCAAAATATACTATCTCAAAATCAAAAACTTTTGGCTAAGCGAATTGACAACTTCGAAACATCATTTGCTACACGCTTGGCTACAGTTGAAGAACCCCTTTCAACTGTCTTGTCGGTTATGGAAATGAACCATATACAAAAAATATATAAGATCCAGACGTCTGAAACATTTTCTAGACGTCTGATTTTGAACTCGACTGTGAATATTCAAAGAACAACTGTCACAATTGAAAAGACACTTTTGCTCCTCTTCGCTGCAACTCTTCATCACCATCAGGAGCGACCATACAACACTTGTTAATGGATACAACCACTCAAGGAATCTCACTACCGCAATAAATAGAATCAAGAATCAAAGAGAAGACTTCACCTTACTTACTTATGCTCTTTACTCTTATTCTCTGATTTATACTTGATCTCTAGCGATCGAATACCTGTATTTTAATCTTCCATATATTCAGAACTCTTCAATCAATATTCTCTAGATATATAGATTGGAAGCATTTGTACTTAATAGTCAATATCCATGTTATAGAACACACACTTGACAAGAACAACCCTTTGTAACCAAGCCTATTCCTCCGGGCGAAGTGAGGGTGTTTGATAGTTGAATTCAGAAGGGGAGCTTCGGGACTGGACGTAGGACGGAAGGTCCGAACCAGTATAAAATCCTGGCGTGATTATTTCCATTTACTTTGCTATTATCATCTATCAAGTTTATATTAGATACATTATATAGTTAGTCACTTATACTTGCATATATATACTACACGATCCACTCATATAGACTTTCACTTATAAGTAAGAAAGGTTATTGATAAGAAGTTTAAAATTTAAAATGGAGAATTAAAATTTAGTAAGGTTGACTGGATTAAATGAATTGAATTTAACTTAGGGGAAGTTAAATAAGTTTAGAACAAGCAACATGAATTGGGAATTTCAAGATGAAAATTGAGATTTAACTTGAGGAAGTTAAATGGGTTGAATTGAAATGGGAGTTATATGTGATCTCAAAACAAGTTTGAGTTGTGAAAATTGGTAATGGATGTTATTTATGGATGTTTTAGATAATTTGAATGTTTATTTACCTTAGCTTATCCTGATTCATCTTGTTGTTATTAATAATCTATGAAACTGTGAATTGGATTGTTCAAATGAATTAAGAAGTGGATTGAGATAATATATATCCATTACTGAAATTAAATGGAAATAAAACTTTAATTTGAAATTATTTAAATAATTTTGATTTTTAGAAATAAAATTGAAGTTATGGAAATGGAATCACTTTAAACTTAAGATTTGAATGTTAAAAATTTGGGCTCAAAATTTAATTGTTTAAAGACTTAAGTTTTTATATTAAAAGTAAATGTTAATTTGATTTGGAGAGATTAAATCAACATTTAAAAATGTAACTCGAATTTATATAATGCAAGATGGTTTAAAGTTGAGGATGGAATTGAAATTAATTCAAATGGAAAATGGAATTGAATCAATTGGAAGTGAGATTGAAGTTGAATAAGTTTAAATCCAAATGGAAATTGATTTGAATTCAAAATAGGAATCAAGGTTAATTCAAATTTAATTGGAATTGAATCAATTTAATGGAATACGAAATTGATTGGAAATGGAGATTGGGAAATTGAACCAGTTTGACTCTGAAACTATTTTCAAATAAATTATTTCAATGTAAACCGTTTTAAATCTATTTTTCTAGCTATTTACTATACAACCTTTCCTTTTAAAATCCAAACTATCTTATACTTATTTACAACTATTTTGAAAAGTAATTGCTATTTTACATCTTTTTTACAAACTAGTTACTATTTTACAACTATTTTGCAACTAATTAACTATTCTACAACTATTTAACTATTTTACAACTATTTTATAGTTACTTAACTATTTACAACTATTTTACAACAAATAACTATTTTACAGCTACTTAACTATTTTAAACTTTTCAAGCTATTTTCTAAATTCAAGTTGGTCAGAGTGCAAACTGTTTAGAATTGAAGTGAAAAACCAAGTGGAAATTGAAGCAATTGTGAATAAGTGAATAGAAATCAAAATGAATTTGAATAAAAGGAAAATTGATTTAGTTAATAATCAATGAAGATAAATACGTAGGATGTACGTATATTATTCTCTTCGCATAACGATTTGATCCAAATTCGAGCATAGAATTTCGAGATAGTATATCGATCCAAGTTGGGATTTTTCACTCGATTTTCGACGGTGAACCCTGGATATGGATTTTTGATTAGTTTAGTAAATTCTCTATCATAGTTATGGCTATGCAAGGAGAATGATAGTTTCTGATCAAGAAACCAGATCTGAGTCTGCACTAGGAAGTCGGATAAACAATACTACTTAGAAAGTGAAATTGTGTGATTGAGTGAGCGATCGAATTTGTTATTGTGCAGGGATGATATATGTATATCGTACGTGCTTGAATGAAATAGATATTGAAAATTTTGAAAAGATTGTAAAATGATTTTTGAAATGGAAATGTATATTTTGAAAAATATATGATGAATAAAAGTGGAAGTTGGATATCACTATAACTGAAACTCATTTTATAAAAGTAATGGAGCAAGTAACTTTATAAAAGAAATCGAATTTGAGTGTTGATTTGGCATAGGTAAAGTTATACATTGGTTTTATATGATAAACTCTTCTTACTAAATCTATAACCAGAAGAAAAGATCTTTGGAAAGTATTTTGTTCTAGTTAAAATAATGAACTTATATATATATATATATATATATATATATATATATATACACACACACATATGATTTTATGAAATTGGAAAGAGGGTTTCGGTACCCATTGATTTTGAAAGGCTTTTGATTTTGGGAAAAGCAAATTTTGGGAATTTGGAAAGCCATGTTTGGAACTATCGATTTTGAGATATCGATTTTTAGTAAATGGGATTTATATGTGATACATATAAAGAGTATGATTTAAAGATACTATATGTGTATAGTATAAAATGTTTTGAGAATGTTGTGGGGAAAAAGGCGCTCCCATTTAGAATCTATTACTTATATAGGAAAACAGAAACCAGCCGTTTTATAGGATGACACATGTCCCATAACACGTGGCAATAATCTACGGCATTTCAAACCGGCCCGTCTCCCAACTTTCGCATTCCCTAACCACCATCATTTCCATTTTCCACACCACGTTTCCTCGCCCTTTCCTCTCTGTCAAAACAAAACCGCTTCACTTTCCTCCCACCAATCCTTCCATAGTCCATAATGGAGTCGGATCCTCTATTTACTGTATGAGTACAGTTGGTGTGTGTTACTTACACGGACTGTAAATATTTCAATTTCCCAAGTCACAATCTGTACCCCTTTCTTCCTCCTGACAACAAATCCGCCTCCATCTCCTCCCAGCAACCTTTTCATACTCCATAATGGCGTCACATCCTCTATCCTCTGTTTATTGCATGAGTACAATTGGTGTGTGCTACTAACAACGACTGTAAATCTAGGGAAGGCGACGGATTGGCAGCAGAAACAACTTCACCTAATGCTATGACTCATTTGTCTTCAATCACTCACAATTTATGACTTTTATTTATATTCGTTGCTATATTTCTGATTTGGTTTTGTATACTTATTTATGCACTTTAAAATGTTGCGCAAAATTAGATCTCAGTTATAATTTATTTTACAGTAATGGGAAATTAATTATGTCGATGCTCCTTTTATGTAAATTGTTGGTATGTGTACTGATACAAAATATAATGCTGTCTAATATATTATAACATCCTAAGTTTTCCTATTCCCAAATTTGAAGTGTGACCTATGAAAACTTAGCTATGAAAATTTGTTTATGGGCATTTGAGTAAAATTAAATGCTACGTTTAGCCAGAAACCATGATGCAAATTTATATATTTTTGTTGAGCGCTGAAGTTGTTCATGTACAAATATTGTTTTACTGTATATGCTTGATTTTTGTTACGTCATGAATTTGTTCTAGCAGATTGTTAAACAAAGGAAGATTTTGGAGTGGTTTAACAAAGATTAGAAATATAGTCAAAGATTTGGAGCATGGCAAAGTAATGTTAACAGAAACAAAGAAGAATGAACAAATTGAAGATCCGTATTGCATCTTCAATAATTTTATAATGGTTGCATGACAATGGATTTCCGGCACATTGGTGAGTAAATTTTTTCATCTACTGATTTGTGGCTTTGAACTAAATATACTTACTTAGTTACATGAATACTTTGACAATATTGTTACTGCTGCTTTATTTGAACTTCCCATATTATAAGTTACATCAACCACTAATTTCATTTTCATACACTGCACGCTTATTTTTCTGTTGCAGATATAAATTCGTGAAGAAAAATACGCATATGCACAAGTTTCAAAACCCAATACTTATTCTTATATGTCTTCCACTTACTTTATATAACCTATAAATTTAAACGTTTATGCATGTTCTGTTGTACTATAGGCACAGGTCACTGTTCGAAATGAACTTCCCAACAGTCTTACCTGTTTGCTGTTTGAATTCAAGTTCAACCAGTAAACGAAATGTATCATTTTCTTTACATACAATGGTGTGAAATAAGAGAAATACAAACAGAGATTCAATACCATTTTCATCTATTCCGTCAATTACTTTCCTACGCTAGAAAACAAATAATAATGGAAACGCTGACATAGGCATTTACATGTCAATTTATTTTATTTACTTTTTAAGATGGGCTAATCAATTATTTGACTGTCAGTTCAATGTATTCGTAAACCTAAAATACAGTTAAGTAAATTTAAGTAAAACAAATCTTCTCCCTATACTTTGTACTAACATAGGTTGACTCATGTGTATGTTTATAGGATTATAAACATAGTACACATTTCCCCTTAATTCAAACTTCAATGAAAACCCAAAAATCAACATTCATTTTATTTTCATTCTTCGTATTTTTTGTTCCAACAGCAGCCAAGTACATACAGGAATGCATTTCAACAATACATGGGAACGCAGACCAACATATTAAACACTTTTTTCTTGACAATGTCGTCGAAGAATTACTTTTGCAACAGAACTAAATATAATAAATTAACTTCTTATTATTAAAACCCATAAAATAACATCTACATAACTTAAAATTGCTACAAAATTTGCTTCCATACAAAAAACTGTCCATAAATAACTTACACCCCTTTTTCACCTTTGAACCACAACTTCCCATCCAACGTTTCCTAACATTGAATATTATCTACAAATTTTTATCCATACATACCCACTACTTTGACCTCATCATTCGAAATTTCAAACTCTTCCGGTGTGCATAGCATGACAGAAATAACCTTGAACCATATCCAGAAGTTTTAACAAAATCAACTTAGAAATATCATAGTTATTATTCTGTTGGAAAATTAAGACTACGTTGACATGGCATTGAAGCTGATTTGGTGCACCTAGAAGGCTGACTAGCCATTATATGATTCACATGACTTTTCATATGTTGTTCTAGAGTAGTTTAGAGTAATAGCTATAATGTATTGTAGTCTATTGTACTGTTGTACATATTATTTTATTTTTAATAATCATCTCACATTCAACATCGAATAACATCAATCACTATTTGCAATTTGCTCTATATTGTTGTATTTTTTTTAACTATTTATTGAATTATTCACTAAGTATGACAAGCTCGGGACAAAATAATTTGACAATTTGACAAGTGGTACTTATATCCACAATCTTAATGAAACCACAATTTGACAAGTGGTACTTATATCCAAGTGTCAGTCGATTAAATTTTTTATATTGCAATTGGTTAAACAATCATTTGCCTTACTCCCTCTGCTAAATAACGATTGTTACGATTCCCACTAATAAGAAACCGTCTACTTCCTCTGGAAAAAATTTTGTCCAAAATTTTATTTAATGATTCATTATTCATCTCCTTAATCCTTCTTTTCGATTTGCTTTCCATCATCGTCCTTCACGTAAGTATCTCAATATCTAAATTCTCTAATTTTTTATATTCTCCACACTGTCTATTTATTTATTTTGTATTTTTTGGTTGTAATTTGTTTGAACATGAAAATGCTAATTCACATTACAATATAGTTGTTGTTATAGAAATTCACATTTATCTCTATCTTTTATTAATCATAATCATATTTTGTTCTCTACCATGAATATTATTGTTTCAGATTATGTTGATGAATTTACGCAATGAAAATCAGTTCTATATTTGAAGTTGTAAGTAAAATTGATGATATCTATACATCATAGTAACACTATCATGGTTGAAACTTTATTCTCTAGACAGTCGTATACATTGGGAAGTGCTTTGATTTTACATTACTACATAAGGAGTGTATCTCAAATGGCTAAATATTGACATTGCAAAGGTTTTCCTTTTGATGTTTTTTTGGTGCAATGAAAAATAGAGTTTCCGTGAGCTAAATAGTTTCTATCTGTTGAAAATGATTTAATCTATATATAATAAGAATAGTTGAGTTTGAAGCTTTGGAAATTACTATAGTACACTTGGTAGTTTACCAATTAGAAAAAATGCAGGAAATGATATTTTCGTCATTTTCTTTACCCCATGTTTTGATTGCATCGAGCATTAATTCGATGCTCATCCCTTAATTTCCTTCTACTAAGAAAAATTATTCAATTTGCATCCATGTATTCAGTGTTCATTGCGTATCCCCTTCGCACTCTGAAAGTTGTTGTCAGGATCTTCTCTTCTCAGAACGATCAACCATGTAGCCTCCTGATTCGTATTCTTGCAGGTATCCAAGGCGCTAATTTGTTTTATGGATTTATATATTCTTATCCATTTGTTAAAATAAATAGGATCGCTGCGTTTATTATTTTGGTGATTTACTGATGCTATAAATTTAAACAAAGAGAATCAAACTCTTCCCGTGGAAAATCAAGCATGCTCGTGTGTCATTTCAACTAATCTAAACCTACATCATTCTTTTTGGATCCTAGATCCAAACTGTTGAGTTTTGACTCCTAAACTAGAAATGTGGTAAAGGAATTTCAGGGGAGGTGTTTGATTATATTGTCGTCAAAGTGGCAAAGAGAGAAAGAAGGCATTGATGTATGCGAGTTTACACGCGCAGCAGTGGCTATAAATTTAGAGGATCGAGCTTTTGGTTGGTTATAGTTAAATAGTGTTATATATTTATCCTATTATTATTGCTTTTTTAAGATGATGAGAGTATGGTACCCTGATCAACATAATGTTTTGTTCATAAACTGCAAGGGGATGGAGTAAGTGATGGGATGAATTTGATGGACAAATGAATCCTGTCATTATTGATGTGGATCCAACTTGGTGCTGCTTTTTTATAATATGTCAGTTATTATTTTTGAAATTTTCGCATATTAGTTGTTTTGTTAAAGACGTATTAATCATTTCAACCGGTCTATAATTGTGATATTTGTAATCAATATTATAACTTTACATTAATGTCAGCTCTATAATAAAATGTCTTTTATGAGCTAAAATTAAGTGCATGTATATTTTGGTAAGCTCAAAAGTCAAAACAGCTTCATCATGGGAATGGTCTCATATTACTTTAAATTTTCATTAACTTCCCCGCATACTTAAGTATTCAAGTTTAATTAATTGATTTTGTGAAATGTTATCCCTAATATATTTCTCATAAATCTTTTTCTGGATTTGTAGTACTTTTTGTCCAAGTTATCACATAATCTCAAAAAAATTCATTAACTAATTTTTCATAATATAATTTTATTAACACTTGGTTCTGTTATGAAATTCAGTCATGTAAATTTTGTTGTGTATGGTGATTTGAGATGTGCATAAGAATTGATGAAAATTTCAAACGCATGATGCATACAATATATGAATTTTACGAAAGATCCATTAACAAATTTTAGTATTTTGATTCTTTGAGATACCCTTCAAATAAAGAAGTAACAAGGAAAGATAATGAAACCAGATATGTGGTTATGAGGGAGGGTACAGACAAGAGCAGTCGACAATTTCAAATATGATAGGGTACTAAGTATAAATGGACTATATGGGTAAAGGATTTTTCTAAATTCCTAAAATTACATTATAAAAATAAAGTACCGCCTTTCTGCCTCTTGAATGCAAACTGAATTTGGGGCCAAATAAATTACCATTTGTTATAATATATGTAAATATATAAGTGAATATGCTTTTATGGTTTTTTGTTTAGTCCCACATCGTGGAATTGGTTAAGTCATTTGCTCTGAAGCCTTTATATAAAGGAGGCTATGTAATGTAAATACATATCTATTCTCAGAAGTGAATAATATATCTTTTGTCTCTCTCCAATGGCTTCTATTTTTCTTTATTCTATAACACGTTATCAGCACGATCTCCACAATTTTTTTTTTTTTCAGATCTACAATTGTGATAATTTATGAAATCAAATCTATTCTTCTCCAGATCTAATTATAGATCTCAAAACGGTAAGTTATTTTTCTAATATGATTGATCTAATCTTCCAATTTTTTTATATATCTCATTCCATTCTAGATCTACTTCTTCAGATCTAAATCTATTGTCTTATTTTTTAGACTTTATTATAATAGTCTTATAATTTTATATCTTATATAGATCTAAACTTTGAGATCTAATAATTATTTTGTTGGTTATTATATTTCAGATCTAATTTGTTTGTTGTTGCTATTTTTCTGATAATATTATATTGTAGATCTCAATATCATACTTATTTTTATGCTTTTGAGTTCATTTATTTTGGAATGCAAGTTTGAACTTGACATAATTTTGATATTGTTGATTAAAACAAATTTTTTGACATGGATTTGAGAAATCAAACATGGTTGGTAAATGGGGTTTTCATTTTGAGAACCTTTTAATTTGATTTAGATTTGAATGCAGACTTTGGAAATTATTTTGATATATGATTTATATTTCCAAAAGAAATATTTTATTGTTTCTAATAGAAACAAATATAAATATAATACGTATCTAGAAGCTCGTATTAAGTGAATGGAAACATTAGTAAAAGCTTACATGATAAGCTTAATATCTTCCAATGTTTCCTTTAAAAAAAAGGGAAAAGGAAATAATAATTGAGAACCTGCAGTTTTCATAAATCAGTAAATTACAAGTTTCCTCAAAACATAGAACCAGAAGTTCTAACTAAAAAAAAAGGATTATATATCAAAACTCAAATATATAAATTTGAGATGTGAAGCTTTGAATTATTAGAAAATCTAATTCAGATTATGGTAAATTTCAATTGCAATCAAACCTGAAGTTTGATAATGAAAATCAAGTTGTACCATTTAGGATCTAAAATACTAAACAAAGACTTTTTTTTAAAGTAAAATTGGAACATGAAGTTCTAAAAATATTTGCCAATGGTATTAACTACTAAATCAAATAAATATATAGAAACTTGTTCACTCCAGAAGTAGTGAAAATAATATATTAAAAAAAAAGGTCTCCGGAAGAGATTTGTTGATATATTTGGTGCTTTTACTAAATCAAATAAATACGTAGAAATATATATACTCTCTTACTCTCTTTCTTTTTAATTAAAAATAAGCTGTTCTAATAGAAAGTTTATTTATTAATTTATTTTTCCTTCTTCCATGCATCCAATCACTCTTCAAAAGGTAAAATATAATAGATCAAATATAATAGATTTGAAATAATCTTAATTTCCTAAATTTCTAAAATAACTTGTGTTGATTTGAAGATTTACATGTTTGTTTTGATATATTTGGTAAAGAATTACGAAGTTAGTTTTCTTATGAAAATAATAATGATTTGGATCTGAGATTTATAGTTATTTATGATTATGAATGATATGGATAGATCTGAGATAATTTTGTTTATTTAGAAATTCTGATTATTGGGAAATAAAGTTTCGCTTTAAGATATTTATTTTAATTTTATTATAGAGTAATATTGAACCTATATTTGAGATGAAATTGTGTTACTTTGAGTACTGTTTGTTCAATTAGTTCATATATTTGCAATGAAATTATTTTGCTATGACAGTAGTTATATCCTATACCACATAAAGGTTGATTGTTGTTATTTTTATCACAAATGAATTAATTGCAAGTGTTATGGTAATAAATTAAATCATTTATTGTCATAAATGCATTAAATGCATTGATTATTGTAAATTAAATGATGTTGTATGTTTGTGTTTGGAATAAGAATAGACGTATGATTTACTATTTGATGTATTTATTTTGACAAGTAATGTGTGTTGTAACGGAAAAAATAGGTTTAACAACAACTTGAAGTTGTGCAAAGGAATTATTTTAATAGAAGTTGTATAACTCAAAGTCCAAGGCCTGAAGTCTGGAATTACGAAAAGATTTTCAGACAAACTTTACAAGCTCGAATTCTTGTCAGTATTTTTTTTAATTTGTCAAAATGTACAAGCTTCTAAAAAAAGGCAGTTTACACAAAATTTAAGAACCCGAATTCATAATAAATTAGTGAACTTGAAGTTCATGAATTAGAAGCCCGAAGCTCTACTGAAATTGTGTAAAATGATAAGGTTGTACTTCTTGAAGAAGTTAAAGGAAAATAATATATTATCATATGAGATAATAATGCTGCATTCAAGAGATTACAAAAATCTCCAAATGAGTTATACCTTACCTTATATCTTCATATTTATATTATATTAACCAAATATCCTGAAGATATTATGTTATATGATGTATCAAACATCATTGGATGTGTGTGTATTAATCTCTTGAAAAGATGTTTTAGAGATTTATTTATATTTATATTGCAAAATATAACATCCCAGAAGAGATGTTATAGAAATTTTATTTTTGTTACATTGCAATTCCTTAAAAGGAAATACTATATTCCCCGAAGGAATAATGATATAAATATTTTTGAGTAATAACAATAATTTATCGAGAGAGAAAAAATGATATTGTATAGCAATGTTACACTCCAGAAGTAGTGGTTTTATCTTTCGCATCTTACTTTCATTTGGTGCATCTAATTTTGTTACTGTATTTAAAGTCTGATATGTCATTTCAAAGATAGTTACAAAAAAAATTCCAGTAGGGATGTTTTATGTTATTGTAAAGGTAGTAATTATGTAATTTCTACAAATAGAAACATTGTACATTGATATGACATTCCAATAGTACATATATATCTCTAGAAGAGATAAATTCACTTCAGAAGTAGTGATATTAAAATATCCCTAAAAGAGACTAATAAATTAGGAAATGATAACATATCTCCAGAAGAGATTTGCTTATATGTTTGGTAATTTTATTAAACCAAATAAATGCATAGGAATTTGATTATAAAGGATCCTAATTTAGCTTAGAATAGATCCTAAAAGTTTGAGAACTATACATACGGTCCTGAGGAAATCTGTATCTGTAACATTCCAAGTATCCAGAAGATACTATTATTATTTTTGCTGTAATTTTTTTTTACAGAACTCTCAATAGAGATGTGTAGAAATGTCTATACGCAATTAAAATTATTCCTTGATAAGTAATCATAATTAGGTTCAAAAATGATATTTGAGATATAATTGAGGAATAAACTTAACAATTTGAAGTTGTGTGTATATTTTATTCGAACCAGAAGTTCGATATGGTTTCAAACCAAATGTTTTGAAAATTATCATGCTGTTTTGACAGGTTTGCATATACATTGATTTATAAATAGAAATTAATAGTTTGGATCCTTGTAATAGTTTGTTCTAAAAATCACTAATTCAAATGAGAAAAAATATGAAAATTTTATAATATATATGTGATACGTGGACGCACGTATACATCCATATATGTAAATATTTAGCTAACAACCTGAAGTTTGTTATAAGCTCATCTTATAGATTATGCATAGACATTATTTAGTGATTTAAAATTCAATCAAAATAAATGTTGAATGACTTGAAGTCATGTATGCATTCAAATGATCTACATAATAAGTAAATTCCTCCAATTGCTTTGATCAATGAATGAGAACAAACTCTAATAATCAATATCAATTGAATGCATCTTACAAAAGAATTATCCTCCTATTATTAATATGTATGATGTATTTGCTAGTAGCAATAACATAATGGATCAAAATAAGAATCCAAAGATGATTATTATTTAATGTAACAATGTTTGTCAACATTGAGGGGGAGGATAAAGGGATACAAGTTCATTTTGATCATCAGTGTTAAATATTTATTAAAATATACAATGATGCAAAGCATTATCAATATTATCCCTAGTAGACTTTCTCCAATATAGATTTGAATCCCTGAAGGATCAAAATTTGTAAACCACATCTGAAATATGGTTCAAAAGTCAGTTTAAAATATTTTTGAAGTTAGTAATAAAGATGCCAAATAAAGGAGGTGGGTTTTCTTGAAGAAACACTTAAGGATGCTCTGAAAGAGATCCATGACATGATTCTCAAATAACCCTAGAAGTGGGTTAGGTACCTAAAACATAATTAAAGAGATCTCAATAATTCATGTCTAGAACTGACAAGAAATAATCATCGAGATGATAAATTTGAAAATAATAAAGCACTTATTTTATAAATAGATTAAGAATCTTGAATTAGGGGAAAACATGACTGGCCATCATGAATTCCTTAATAGTAGAGAAATGTGGACATGTAGTCCGCAAAGTACCGAAAGTACTTGAAATGCTTAATACACCCTGAAGGTATAAATGTGGTTTAAAATCATATTAAATAATGAAAGTATACAAATTCCTGAAGAATATAAATAACTTTCATTGTTACAAAGAATTCAATGAACAAGAAGAGTAAATTTCAACCTACTTTTAAGTATTGTTGTAATGAAAATCTTGATATAATTCATGATGAGTAGATTACTTCCTATTTTTAAGTATCGTTGTAATGAAACTCTTAATATCCATTGAAGTGATAGTTGCGATATGCAAATACTTATTAAAGTATACGAATTTCTGAAGAATATATATAACTTTTGTAGCATGAAGTATAGATTACAAATTTCTTCTAAGTATTGTTGTAATGAAAATCTTGATACATCAAGATGTGTAGATTACTTCCTGCTTTCTAGTAATGTTGTAATGAAATTTTTAATATTCATGAAAGATGTATAGTTGCAATGCGCAAAACTAATTTGAAGCATAAAAATGAAAGCACATGAAGTGTTTTTCATAAAAGTAGCATACAAATGCATAAAATGCAAACCACATTTGGAAGAAACAATCTTAGAAAATTTGATTGTATCAAAGAAAACTATTAATAAATTGTATTATGAATGAGATACATATTTATGGATCCAGAAGTATCTATAACCAATTTAAGTTTTTGAAAGACGAATATGAATTCAGAGGAAAAATTAAAATCAGGGAGAGAATTCATATGTATTTTATAATTCACTCTTTTTCCTTAACTAAGATTTTTCCCACTGGGTTTTTATTAGTAAGGTTTTAACGAGGCATTATCTTGATCCAGAAGTATCAACTCCCCAGTAGCATTTGAAATAAGCTATAATGTACTCTTTTTCCTTATTTAAGATTTTTCCCACCGGGTTTTTCTTGTTAAGGTTTTAATGAGGCATTATCTTGATCTAGAAGAATCAAACGTCTTTTCAAGAAATAACATCTCAAATATGTTATTTAAGTTAAATTATATTTTTATCCTTGACTAAGGTTTTTCCCATCGGGTTTTCCTTTGTAAGGTTTTTACTGACGTATTAAATTGATCCAGAAGTATCAAACTCTATCTGATGCAATAAATTATTGAAATATGACATACTATATTGTACTCTTTTTCCTTCACTAAGATTTTTCCCATAGGGTTTTACTTAGTAAGGTTTTAATGAGGCATTAGTTTGATCCAGAAGTATCCAGCTTTATTTAAAGAAATAAGAAAATAAAATATGTCATTGTACTCTTTTTCCTTCACTAAGATTTTTCCCATTGGGTTTTTCTTAGTAAGATTTTAATGAGGCATTATTTTGATCCTAAAGTATCAAACTTTTATAACGGATATCATTTTTAGTATGATATTTATGATTTCACAAGTTGCACTCTTTTCCTCGTTCAAGATTTTTTCCCACTGGGTTTTTCTAATAGAGGTTTTTAATGAGGCAACAGGCAATATCTATATCGACTGAATCGATAAATGCAAGCAAGATAATAATGAGGGGGAGCAATCATCATACACGTTTTGAAACGGAAATTTCAAATTATCCGAGCATTCAAGATTTTGAAGACGCATATTCAAGGGGGAGTGTTATAATATATGTAAATATATAAGTGAATATGCTTTTATGGTTTTTTGTTTAGTCCCACATCGTGGAATTGGTTAAGTCATTTGCTCTGAAGCCTTTATATAAAGGAGGCTATGTAATGTAAATACATATCTATTCTCAGAAGTGAATAATATATCTTTTGTCTCTCTCCAATGGCTTCTATTTTTCTTTATTCTATAACACCATTCAATTTATTAAGTCACTTTTTGCATGTGTATTCAATATCAATCGGTGTTTTGTTGTTTTGATTCACCATAGACTGTGTACAAGTGTAGAGAACTGAAGATGGTGCTTGGAATTCTCACTTCGTATGTGATGATTTATACTCGGCAAGTATTTCATTATCCAATCAAAGAGTCTACACCCAGTTTTTTTTTACTTGCCACCTCCAACATTGTATGTATTTTTTTAACTGATACAGATGAGTTATTTATGTTATTAATAATCAAAATTTGGATAACAGTACCTTATCTCATATAAAATTTAATGGTTTTGAAATAATTTCTTTGAACCAATTTCTTTTATATTATACACATTGATTTTTCACACTGAAAATATGCATATAAAGTATAATATATTTTTTATCCTTTTTTAGATTACGTAATGCACGGTTAACATTTATAAAACTAAGAAATTTATATCGATGCGTTGTGTGTTGAATAGTTTAACTTAGTTAGCAAACTAATGATCAGATCTAATTCGTTGGATTACCGATTGAAAATGAAATAATGTTTTGAGATGCTTGAATAGTTGGATTTGTTGGATACATATATGTCAAAAGAAAAGTATTTTATTATAGTTCAAACAACCTCCAAGACATGCATATACGCAATTCCCATGTTTAAACACGTGTGAAGTAGATGTATGTTAGTTTCATAATTCTTTTTAAGTTAATGTTGCATATGCTATATTGTACCAGAAAGTAGTTAACATACGTAATTCTTTGTATACGTCCAACGGACTGCCATACGTACTGGTGATAAAAATGACAAATCAAGCATGTTACTGTAAAACTGGAGTTGCTATTTGCTATAAATCCCTTGAGGTCATTGTAAAGTTTGTATATCTTTTCATATCTTATATGCCTCCACTGCATATATTTTACATTTTGCTACTTTCAGCTAACAAGTACGGATGCATTATTGATATTTTCTACTTCATTTTCATCTGTGATCTCTGGTTCGATATTAGTTGTATTCTTTGTTACCTTCAATATTACACTTGGTCAGTCTGTTGAGTTTTGCAAGTGAGGGTTAACACATTATCTTATGTTATATAAATACCTTAACAAACAATGTTCTAATATTTAAATCATCTCCTTTTTCGTCTCTATATTTTTTATTTTTTATTTTTACATCTTTTAGTTTACTGATTAAGAATGAAGTGTAGTTTTTTGAAGATCAAAGTTTCTAAATAAAACTGAAAATGTGGCATCTTTACACTGCAATAGCTTGAAATAATGAGCAGTTTGAGTACAAAATTAGAATTGGTTGCAATATGAAATGATGATCAGAGTATCCAAAGACCAATGTTTAGTATGAGTGAAAAGATTCTTCCGACAAATCAAAAGTTAATATTATTTATCACTTTTGTTCGAACCGAGTTTGAAGTCACACTTCAAATTTGTCATTATGATCTTGCCATCTCTATCTTCAGATGTTATATAGAAACTGGTTAATTAACTATTTTATGTTCCTATATGTTCATTAGTTGTACTAATTTGCTTCTACATAAAGTAAACACTACTTTTTATTGTTGACAGATATATATGATGTTAGTTATTTTGTGTTTCTATTGGTCTTTTTATCAGGTCAATTCCATTATCTCTTAATCTATTATTGGTCTTTAATGTGTTGGTTGTTGCATATGCATATGCATATGCATATGCATATGCATTTTAATATCTTACTTTCGGCTATCATGCAGTTAGCACACTGAATTACCTGAAGTCTGAACTGCATCGTGGTGAAGGGACATTATGGGGTCATGTAGGGACACTACAGGCCTGTGTGCATGTTGAAACTGCATGATGGTGATTGGCTTTAATTTACATGCATGTGACAAAGCAAGACCGGATTGATAGCTGTGTAGGGGATGATCTGAGCTGGACGAGATGAGAGTTACATTTGATGAACTGAGTGTATTTATTGAAGGGACACTGTGTGATCATGTGCATGTTGAACTGGGTGTGTTTGTCGAACTGACTGTATTTGAGCAAGCTAAGTGCATATTAAGCTTAGTGTAATGTTGAATAAGAGATGTAGATTCCTTCTATGCATGTTGAGTGGGGTGAGCGACCTGAACTATGAAATTGTATAATTGTGTTACGTTTAGACAATGTCCTATTTGTTTTGATTAAATGTTGGTCCGTTTTTGACATTTTAAGTTGTACAATGTATGCTAACGACACATCTGCCATTTATGTAGCACAATATTACAGACATCATTTAATTTATGGACTACGTTAAAATTTGCATTTACTATTGATAGATTCATTCAATATAGTATGCTTGAATGTTTTATGTATTAGTTTTTCTGGGTACTTACAGAATTAATCTCATAAGCTTGAATAAAAACTAAATCAAGGTACAATATAGGGACGGTATACATGCACATAGTTGCATACTGAAATAAGAAAGACAAATTCAATATCATATGCATTTAACCTTTTACATGCTATAATATAAAACCTGATAAATGACAACTCTATAATAAAAGTTTGTCTCCCTTTTCTACACTTGATCTCACTTTCAGTTTCACTACATAATAAGAAATAAAGCTATTATTTTGGATCTTACAATTAGCTTCATTTTGTACGTAAGGACAAAAGACGTTTAAACTTATGACTGCTAATCTATTGTGAATTCTTCTGCAAATCATGTATTGCTACGGACAGACGATGGCATCGATGTTGATTAATCTCTGAATACTGATACTATTGTTACGAAAAAGGTGGCACCAAGGAGCTGGTTTGCATAGTTTGACGATGCATAAATATTACCCATCCACGGAGGTAAGTTCATTCATTATGAAGTCTAATGTTTTTTATATAATATTTTCAATAATATTTACAAACCATTGGCCAATGGTGATACGATATACCTCTGTATATTGCATCACATCTAACAAGATGGTTTTTAAAATTTGGATACTATGGGCAAGATTATGGGCATTGGATCAATCGGAAGTAACATGGGCCCGTCTATTTTACAAAATAGTAATGCAAGCACAACGATGCCAAAACCCATATTTAACTTCATTTTTTACGTTTGGTAATCTCTTTCAATTCATCCTTTTATTAGGTTCATTTTTATGCAATCATACACGAATATTCTCACTTGATTTGGTAAGATATACAGTAGAATTCCATTGAAATAAGAATGTGCTTGCTCAATGTGGTTTATTATGTTCACTATTATCTTAAAGGTGGTTGTATTTGATTTTTTTGATACTCTAATCTTCAATCATGTGGTAAACTACTATGTTGTATATACAAATGGATTGGAAATGTTGTTCAAATGGCAATTTCCGCTCCACTTTCTGCGAATGAAAATAATCACAGACAATCAAATTAACAACCCTGATGTTGTTGTCTTCAACTCTTATAGACAAAATGGAACTTTCTGAATTATAGTTACCCAGCTTAGCTGGTAATGTACAAACTATAGTTACCAGAGCATAGTTACCAAGCAACACTTAAAATATGATAGGACCAGAGTTGAAAGTATCTCGCTCCATATTTACCAGTTAAGTTGTCACCACTTTGCTTCTCCTCTAAAATCCTAGATTTAAAGCCATAATAGATAATGGTCGCAATGTATATAAGGCAATGGCTAGCAGCCTGAAGCCGTGAATAAACATATACATTATTAGAACAAAACGTAGCGTGGTAATTTGTACCTCATAGCTTCGCCTTTGGTAAATCTAAATTTTAGTTGTTTTGAACATTTACAGAATTGAATGAATTTATAAGTTCAAATTTAAAAGTAAATACATAGAACTATGAATTATACTTATATTTTACAGTGGTTAGATCTTGAAAATTCCATATCGTTCATATTACTATTCCAACTTATCCATTAAGCAACTAATATGTATATTGTAATATCTTTTAAATAAAGCAGAATTTATAAAACTATTTCTGATCCACAACCAAATCAATTCTATATTAACTTCCATTTCTCTCTGTTTTGTTGAATTGTGCGAATAATATGGAGTTTTTAAAAAAAAATGTGCATTCTTATTGTATTACAATAATTTCAAAGCTTTGGATGTGAAAAGGATAGACAAACACATAAAAGATTCATTTAACATAATATCATGTAGTATTTTTTTATGTGTATATGTGAATGTTTGTTTATATATATGTATGGACACTGTCACTTAATTTTTACAGGCACTAGCATAAATACAACCTCATTATGTGAAGTTGATATTTACAATTTTTCGACAACAAAATTAGAAATGCATGTTCACATTAGCTTTTTGGATTCCATTTAATTGATCAAACTACGTATGTAGTGGAATGAAAACAATGGTAATAATAATAAAACAATGGATATTATAGGTGCCATAAGTTAAAACAGATAAACACAACTTACTTCCCGTCAGGAGTTTACCGGTCCGTCGGGTTCTCCTTAGTATATTCAAAACAACAATGGATATTGGTCTTTACATTTACCCTTTTTTTTAAAGTAAAAGTTCATTAATTAATATAACGTAAATGATAGATACCATAAAAGAAAATAAACAAGATCGAAAAAATATATAATTACATTACACTGAATAAACTCAACTTTGACCATCCTTTTATTTCCTTTACTTCCGTTTGCTAATTCTGTTGCCCAACAGAAATAGCAAACAGATTGGCGATGGAAGTTACCTAACTAAAAAATTAGTACAATACTATCTCTCGACTTTACATAAGTCACAAAAAAACAAGTACAATGTGAGTATCAAATTCCAAGCAGTACATCACATAAAATATAAACCTACAAGCAATAACAAATAACCAGAAAAACCACATCATCTGTCCTTACTTATCTGCCCGTGTGCGTAGCACGGGCCACGCACTAGTGAACTTATAGTAGGAGATCCATGGCATGGTTCTACCTTGAGACCTTAAGGGGGGTTCTAAATTTGATCCTAAGAGGATGTCCGGACAAACTGAAGTTCCTGAGGATTGTGGTTGGGGTAGCGAAAGTCGAGGGTACTGATGCCTATAGAGACATTGAGTTATGCTATGGCGATAGTGTAACCAGGTGTAACTGCGATCTACTGCGCACCATAGCAGAAGTTGAGGGGCACTGAATGTCTAAGATCTACGTTTGATTTCGTCAGGAAATCGTCGTAGCATCGACATACTGCTATCTATGAAGATATAGCGAAAATCGTGTGGCAGTAAGTGCCTACAGGCTACATTGGGACTCGACTGACGTAGTATGCGATCCATGTGGTCTATGTGGCGAAGTTTCATTTGGCAGCGAAATTCGAAGGCGTTGATGCCTACGGTTACATGGTTTTTGCCGTGATGGCAACGTAACCCTAGGTATAACTGCGATCTGTGGCAGCTCCATAGTGTAATTGAGGGGCGTGGAGGCCTATAGTTTACTATGGTTTCGCCGGGATGGTGATGTAATCATCGGACTAACTGCGACCATAGTGGGGTGATGATTTCAAAAGCATTCTCACCAAAAATGTTTTCTATATTTTCACAAAAAGTTTTCTAAGTATTTGCACTGGGTGTTGAAAATGGGTTTACCAAGTACTTATAGATTTTCAGTCCTACACCTGATCAACGTATGACAGAATTTCTAAGAGAACGAGGAAAGACTTGTTGAAACATCGAGTTATAAAAAGTATTCTGATAAAAACTATTTTGATAATATTATTTATATTTTTTAAGAATTAAAATGTTTAAGAATAATTTAACTGCTAATAAGCATTGTAATTAAAAATTATTTCTTTGTTCCTTTTCGAGGATGAAAAGTTCTAAAGGTGGGAGGAATGTGATAACCCAGATTTTTGGACATCTGTTAATGGGTACTTAACAAGATTAAATTTATTAGAATACTGATTTGTAAGTTGAACAAATAAATTTTGAAAATATATATATATCTGGATACAAATATTTATCTGATAGTTTTCTAATATAATTATATAAATTTGCAAAACTCGTCTTTCCAAACAAATTTAAAGTGTTCTTTTTAATTACTATTGCTTATATATATGTAAGTTGTGAATAGGAAACTATGATTTAAAACTGAAAATAAATATCTCAAAAATAAATTAGATTTAAAATTCTACAATTTTAAGCACTAGTATATATATAAGTATAACTAGCTTAAGCTTAAAATAAGTATAAATAAATAAGTTTTATATTATTCTCTTTGAGATTATATACATGTAAATAAAAAGAAAATATAAAATATAATATAAAAACATATAATAAACATAAATGCATGCAATTTAACAAGTGTAAGCTAAATGTAACATGCAATTTAACAAGTGTCATATTATTAATATTCTTTTCATTTTTATAAATAATAAATAAAAAGGATTACATTCATATATATATATATATATATATATATATATATATCTTCTCTTTCTCTTTTCATTTTTTGTAACAACCCTAGATTTTGACTATATATTTAAATTTGACTTTATTTCATTTTGAAATTATTTTAAAATTTTTTTATTTGTGTGATATCATTTCTAAACATTTTAAAATTATAATATAATTTTTCCAAAATTTACTGTATTTATTTCCTATTTTTAAAGGTTGTTTTCTAATTTTCTGCCATTTTCTTCATTTTTAAATTTCTTTATTTTATTTTAAATTTTTTTTATTTGTGAAAATTCATCTCTAAATATTTTTAAAATAATAATAGAATTTTTCCAAAAATTACTGTGTTGATTTCCTATTTTTAAGGGCTGTTTTCCCATTTACTGCTATTTTCTGCATTAAAATTTTATATTTAAATTAAATTTTAAATATTTATTTTGTGAATATATTTGTATTTTATGTTATTATTTATGATTAAAAATACTTTACAAGCTTATATGAATTTTCTAAAAATTATTTCATTTAACTTCAAATTTTGCTAGTCTAGTTCACTGTTTTAACTATTTTCCTTAATTTTACTTTACATAATTGATAAATATTATATATATTGGTTAAAAATTTCGAAATCTTATCTGATATTATTATTATTTCAGCTACATAAATTTATATAAATAATAAAAGGTAAATTGAAAGGGTTTGTGACCTTTTGTTTCCTATGGCTTTTGATTTTCCCACCTTTTCACATTTTAACTTACTTTTGCCATCAATTAGCCATAACCACTCAGATAATTCAGCTGCCTACCTCCATTCTTCATTCACGTACATCTTTTTCCTCTTTCCTGAAAAAAAATTTCGGCCATTCTCTTTGGGAAAAAGTTTGGTAAATTTTATTTCTTTTTCCATTGTTTTTCTGCTTGTTTATGTTGATTTTGTGCACTTGCCTTCACCTATTTTGCTCAGCCCTTGCTCCTCCTTCACCATGGCCACCTCCACCACCACCACATCAGGCTACCACCACCTCCAGCCCACTGCCCATCCATGGCCATGCACAACTAGTTGATCAAACTCCACCAAAATTGCAATATCCACCTTGAAAATGCGCATAGCCTAGCCGAACTTGTTCCACCATCTCTCTCCTCCACTTTGGCTGGCCAAACACCACCACCAGCAGCGAAAACCTGAGTCTTGGAACTTTGTAGCACCTGTAGTTGATCCTTCCAGATCAGGCCATGCCCAATAGTCCCTTGGCCGAACCCATTTAGGCCTTGAAATCTATGTTGTTGCTTGTAGTTGTGTTGCCATGTTTTGAAATTCAAGCACATATCCTTCATCTCCTCTTTACATTGCTATGGCCAACCCCTGTATGACCTGAACCTGATCCAAAACTGATCCAAAACCATCCCATTACAGTGTCTTTCCAGGCCATAACTGAAGTATAAGTGGTTGAATGCAAGTGCAAAAGCTCTAGCTTTGAATTGTGTAGTTATTCCTAGCATTGTTTGTAATATTTTGGTTTGTAATTCATGTTTTTTTTTGTGTAAATATATTCAAGGCAATTAGTGTTGGCTCTCCACACTCAAATCTTATTCGAGTTGTCATGCCTTCGTAGTCTTTGTGTTGTGTGCTTTGTTGGCAAATCTCCAGCTTTGACAAGTGAGTTATTCTCACCAGACAATATGTACATATATAAATAGTAAATTGACCCCTTTTGAATCTGTAAATTGCATATCATCCTGTTATAACAGCTATATTATGTTCATATGATGTTCACACCTATATTTACACCTGTTATATCATATGTGACTATTATTTCATGCTATTCTGTTACTTTCATCAGTTTATCACACTGCAAGTTCCCTGTAGACTAGAATCACTATGGGTTGAAATGATACATACCCGAACGGACTTTAGAATTGGAGAAAATCGTTATGGGCTGAAATGATAGGCCTGAATGATTTTCAATTATTTTCTTTTACTTGGGATTGCGGGTTTGAAATGATCAAACCCGGGTTTTCTTTGTAAATTACGGGTTGAAATGATATATTACCCGTATCACTTTACCTAGGCTAGAAAATGAAATACAGACCCGTTGTTAAAATATGTTTTTCTAAAATTTTTAAATTATTTTAGAAATGTAAATATTATATTACTTTGATTTAAATTTGAATAAAAATGATTTTTGTAAAGCATTATTGATTTTCTGAAAATTTATAAGTGAAATAAATTAATGGTAAAGATAGAAAATCTGAAATGTAAGTTATTTTGGAAACTAGAATTTGGTGATAAATGGAATTTAAATTAAATATGAAAATATGATAAATTTATGATATTTTGAATTAAATGAATTAAAAATGATTTTTATAATATATTAATGATTTTTGAATAAAGTTAAAATGTGAAATGAATGAATATTTAGGTTGAAATTTGGAAATATAACTAAAATTAGAAATTTGTGTATTTGGCTTAAAGGTGAATTTCAAGTTAAGTAAATAAAAAATGAAATTAAGTTATATTTGAAAATTTTAAACTTAAATGTTAAGTTAAATTTAATATAATGAATTTAAAATTTAAAGTTGGAATTTAATAAGTGAATTATTATTAAATTTTGATTTTTGAATGGAGATTTAATTTTATAAAATCATGAATATAAGGGTATTTGAATGACTGATTTAAAAGTGAAATTATATGATTTTATAAGCTAAAAATGATTTAAATAAAAATATAATTGTTTGTGAAATTTTATTGAATACTTGAAGTTAATTAACTGCATTTCTGAAATGCTATTAATTCTAATGTAAATGATAATACAGCATTTGTAAATGTTGTAGTTGATAATAATGAACCAAATGGCTAAGTTTAATTAAAGGTTATTATAGCATTTTTGTAAATGCTATAGTTATTGAATTTAACTAAGTTTTATTTGAAACTAATGTAACCCTATTACAACCTTTTTAAATGCTATCTTTTATTAAATTGAACTGTTTTGAATATAACTTTCCGTAGCAATTTCTAAATGCTGCGAAAGTTCAATTTTCATCTGTTTTAATAAATTAAGTGGATAAATGAATTTTGAAAGACTAAAATTTTGTAAATTTAATAATTTAATTATTAAATATAATAACTTCATTTTATGATTTAAAATGAAGTAATTTGTTTTGAAATATAAACTATTTTGAAATGTGTTTTGTAATGGTATTTAAATTAAATAAAAATGAATGTGGTTTGGAAGATATTATATTTTTGATATTTTGAAATGGATTTTGAATGATACTGAATTTTGAAATGACATTTGAGTTTGAAGTATAAAATACCATTTTGAAATTTTAACCACGGGATGTAAAATTTATAGTTTAACCGATTCTTAAAGGATGGGCGATCCCAAACATCCTTTAAGTTATTGTGCATTTCTACTACAGTTCACTTGAGTTAGTTTACATTATATAAGTATATATTGTCCTGACTCGAGTGTTTTGTGTTTTACTTTACGCTCGGATCAGCCTGAGTATTCACAGCTTTGGATTCTCTTTCTGGAGCTGGTCTTTGCTGGAGTTTCTGCTTATCTACATTTATATCTACTCTCTGTTTCAGCTGTTCTAGTTTATCTCATGTATTAGTGAACTTCTATGTAATAGGGATTTCTATTATGTTGTTTTCAGACTGTATTATGTATTTGGTTTGAGACTCTACCGTAGTAGCTTCATGAACTACTATGTATTTTATTTCCGCTGCGAGTTATTCTGATATTTCTGTGTCTGTGATTCTGTGATTGTATTTCATTTGCTCCAAATTTATTTACAACGCGGTATTTGAGCAATTCAAGTCCGACATGTGCAGATGCGAATGGCTGAAAATATCGGGTTGTTACAGTTGGTATCAGAGCTTTGGTTTTAGGCAAACCTTAGCCTGCGGAGCAAAAACTCATTTGAGATAGGGTAGAAATACCCTAGAATGAGTGAAATCAATCTCAGAATCCTTTCTTTGTGAGAGAACGTATTTTTGACGTATAAAATGATTTTTAAAAGATTTTCAAAGATTATTTTGGTATAAAAATGTTCTTATTTCGAAATCAAGATTTTCTAAACTTCATCTCTTCGGCATCCACCTTGTTAGAAATCTCTTGGTTAAGATTCTTATCGATTAGGATTTCTTGAACTTTGGAACGCTCCCACTTGTTCTGGAATCCAGTCTTGTTTTCCCCATTTTTCCTTTTGATTCGGAGCATTCCGTAACTCTACTTTGGAATGACCTCTCTAAAGGGCGGTGATTCTGTAAATCGTTGAGTGATTTGTAAAGGGGTGAAACTCCTTTACAATTGGCTTTGATTCACTGGAGATTTCTGTATCCTCGGATGTCGATGCTATCTATCTCCTGCTCTACCCGGATTCTATCTCTAGCGATCGAAGGTCGATTTGCCTTAGATTTCCGTATTGATTATATTCCTAAAGTCTCGGTTGACCGGTTAAGGTCGCCCGTGATTTATATAGGCTTATCTATCCTCTATTTGGTAATTAAATTATCTCATCTTCATTTGAGTTTATCTTCGAACTAGAATTCTATTTGATTAGAGTTCCTTTAATTTTGAATCTTTGTTTGTTTGAAATCCTTCTTTGAATCATCCTTTGGAAATTTGTGTTTGGTTGTATTTTGAAATTGTGCATACATCGAAATTATTAAGGATGGCCATATTTTTATATATAAAAGTGAAATGTTTTCGATAAGGACTATATACCTTTCAAAAATGAAAATTTGAAATTTCGAAAGAATTTGAAATTATGAAAATTTTATAAGAACTTGATTTATACAAAAATGATTTATAACTGAAGGGTTCTGAATTTGAATTTCGAGCAATCGAATTCCGGTGTTTTGAAATCGGTTTTAAGATTTTGGAAAATATATAATAATAATATGGTTTAAAGATATTTTCTGAATAAGAAATATTTCAAATGTATTTGAATGAATTCCAAAGATTTTGAAGAGATTTTAAAGAAGTTTCAAGAAAGTAAAAGTCCAGAACCCACTTAAGTCGCTGGAAGATAATTTCGGTGATGAATGCATGCATCATCGACATTGATTTTCGAGCTTCTGAGTGGTGAGAGGCCACTCTAGTAGCTTTGCTCTGCGAGTGATTTCGTGAAACCAATTTTGATTTCAGATTTCGAAGTATGGTTTGATATTCGAAAGATAGATCCGTATATATATATATATATATATATATATATATATTTGAAAAGATTTAAAGTAAGCCGGTGTTCAGTCCTCGAGTTTCGGATTTGAAACCTAACTTTTGAAATTGATTTACTGATTTAGTGTTGATTTCCAACTCTTGGATTGAAAATATCATTTCTTCGACTATTTTGAAGGTTCGAGCACTTCCAAATTAAGGTTAACTTTTCAAAGCTAATATATTTAAAAGGTATAAGTTATTTGATAAAGAATATAAGTGTAGTTTGTATGTTTCAAGTATGAAATAATATGATTTGTATAAGTTGAAACTGTTTTGTTAAGTAAATAAATAGGACTATTTTGTATTATACTAATATGAAATTTAGTTTTGAAATATTTTGGATAAAATTAGTCTTCAAATGTTTGAGAAAAATTTGGTTTTAAATTTTAACTTAGTAACATCTTTATGAAACTATTTATTTAACAAGTTGGAATAGATACACAAGTTGTACGTATGCTGTTTTATTCGCATAGTTAATTTGATCCAAGTTTGAGTACACAAGTTCGAGGTGAATTACACCATTTCGTGTTAGGATTTTTCATTTGATTCTTGATGGCGAATATTTGATATGGATTTTGGGCTTGACTCTAGAATTCTTTATCATAGTATATGGCCATGCAAGGAGACTGATGGCTTCTAGTCGAGAAACCATATCGAAGTCCTCATTAGGGAAGTCGAATGAACAATACTAGTTCGAAAGCGAACTTGTGTGATCGAGCGAGCGATCGAATGTAATGTTGCGAAATGATGACATATGTACATCTTATATCCTTATATACTTGACGTTGAAATTGAAAGTTGTTGGGTTGGATATCTTTGTAATTTAATTGAAAATTTTCTTTTACTATCAAATTTAAAACCATTTTTCAAAACTATTTTTCTTTTTTTCTTCTTAAACTAACTGTTTTATTCTATTTTTTATACAAACTATTTTATATACAAAACTGTTCTTAATTAAAAATCTTTTAGTAAGCAAAGATGTTCAATCCCATATGGCATTTCATGCAGCGAAATTTATTTTTGAAATTTTTGATTCTCATATAAGATAAACTTTATGTAAGTATAAGATGATTTTGATAAATGAATAATTGAAGCTTATATTAGTATGAAAGGATATTTGGTTTACCTGTAATTTGAGTTTATTCAAAAATAATGGATTTATGAAATAAATATTTCAACAGTAAGTAATAATGAAGTAAAATTTGGGATATATGAAATTATGAAATTTAGTTTTGAAATATGGTATATTTAAGCCTTGAAACATATTTAAGATTTAATAGTTTATTTTGTAAATCAAATCTGTATTTGAAATTGATAATATTTGAAATGGTTTTGTTGGAAAACTAAATTGAAACTGATGGTTTGAATTGAATTAAAATTGGAAATTTTAGATTTTGGTTTAATTGAAAAAAATTGAAATGTAAAGAATTAAGGGCATGTTTTATGATTTCAAATGTATGATTTCAAAATGTTATGATTTTCAAAGTGAAATGATTTCAAGTATTTTGGTTTCGAAAGATTCATAACTTTGAAAGTATTATGACTTTTGAAGTGAATACATGTTTGAAATGGAAATGAATTTATTTGACCTAAATTTTGTTGATTTGGAAATTTGGATTATTTTCTAAACCTATTGTTTTAAGAAATTTTGAAACTGAATATGTATAACTTGAAAGAAATGAGTTGGTGAAATCATATATGATTTTTAAACTGAAATACTATTGAAATGAATTAAAATTTAGAACCTGTTTTATTTAATACTTGATTTGGGAGCTATCGAACTTATATAAAAATGATTTGTATAAGTAAACCATTGATTTGAGAACTGTTGATTTGAAAAGGTACTCAATTTTGAAAAATGAAATCTTATATAATCGAAATTTATATAAGTGTGATTTTATATACTATTATTTTGGAAAGTATTTGATTTAAAATGAAATCTTATATATATGGACTTTATATAAGTATGATATTTGAAAGTGATTTTGAAAGGTACTATATGATACATATTTTCGAAGTAAAGATATGGAAAGTGCCTTCTGCTTGATATCCGCTTTGTGGCCACACTGTGGATTCATTCTATCGATATTATTCTCTCTCTTTGATTTGGGTTTTCCGGATATGATACTCGAGTGTCCATCGAATTCCACGGCGATCCCCGTGGTCTTATGATCGCGACTACATAGCGCAATTGCCTGGCTGAGTCTTGCCTAGGGGTACGGATTGTTTCCTGGGGGATCCAGGCGTAACCATTGTGTATCCTGCAATCTGTGTAGGTCGCGAATAGTAGCGCAAGTGCCTGGCTGAGTCTTGCCTGGGGGTACGGATTGTTTCCTGGGGGATCCAAGCGTAACCATTGTGTATCCTGCATTCTACTCGTCATCATGGCGTAACTCGCAGGGCTGAGAAAGCTTACGGATACGGATTGTTTCCTGGGGGATCCAGGCGTAACCATTGTGTATCTGCGATCCATGGTTAGACAACTGTTTCGATTTGGTTGATTTGTTTGGATTGTACTTTCCATATCTGTTTTTAAAAGTATTTTCATTATTTTCACTGGGTGTTGAAACAAGTCTACTAAGTACTTAGAGAATTCTAGCTTTGCGCCTGATCAACGCATAGCCAGAGTCTGCAGGAACGAAAGAAAACTTGTTAAGACATCGAGTTATAAAAGTATTTTGATAAAAGCATCATGATAAAGTACTGTATAAAGAATATTTTGATCACTTATTTTCCCTTCTAAAAATTTAAAATGTTTTACATATTGTTTACCTTGAACCATCAGATTTGAATCAAATGACTATTCATCATATTATAAAATGTTTAAAATGTTATGAAATTTTAATTGAAATGTATAATGGTTTAAATAATGGTTCACCCTTGTCTTCCAACATGCTTCCCTTCCTAGCTACCTTTTCCCTACCTTCTTTCGAGGATGTCTTGCAACCTATTGCTCTTTCTTGTTGTTTCTCCGCTTCCTTCCTTTTCGAGGACGAAAAGATTTGAGTGGGGGAGAGTGTAACAACCCTAGATTTTGACTATATATTTAAATTTGACTTTATTTCATTTTGAAATTATTTTAAATTTGTTTTATTTGTGTGATATCATTTCTAAACATTTTAAAATGATAATATAATTTTTCCAAAATTTACTGTATTTATTTCCTATTTTTAAAGGCTGTTTTCTAATTTTCTGCCATTTTCTTCATTTTTAAATTTCTTTATTTTATTTTAAATTTTTTTTATTTTTGAAAATTCATCTCTAAATATTTTTAAAATAATAATAGAATTTTTTCAAAAATTACTGTGTTGATTTCCTATTTTTAAGGGCTGTTTTCCCATTTTCTGCTATTTTCTGCATTAAAATTTTATATTTAAATTAAATTTTAAATATTTATTTTGTGAATATATTTGTATTTTATGTTATTATTTATGATTAAAAATACTTTACAAGCTTATATGAATTTTCTAAAAATTATTTCATTTAACTTCAAATTTTGCTAGTCTAGTTCACTGTTTTAACTATTTTCCTTAATTTTACTTTACATAATTGATAAATATTATATATATTTGTATATTGGTTAAAAATTTCGAAATCTTATCTGATATTATTATTATTTCAGCTACATAAATTTATATAAATAATAAAAGGTAAATTGAAAGGGTTTGTGACCTTTTGTTTCCTATGGCTTTTGATTTTCCCACCTTTTCACATTTTAACTTACTTTTGCCATCAATTAGCCATAACTACTCAGATAATTCAACTGCCTACCTCCATTCTTCATTCACGTACATCTTTTTCCTCTTTCCTGAAAAAAAATTCGGCCATTCTCTTTGGGAAAAAGTTTGGTAAATTTTATTTCTTTCTCCATTGTTTTTCTGCTTGTTTATGTTGATTTTGTGCACTTGCCTTCACCTATTTTGCTCAGCCCTTGCTCCTCCTTCACCATGGCCACCTCCACCACCACCACATCAGGCTACCACCACCTCCAGCCCACTGCCCATCCATGGCCATGCACCACTAGTTGATCAAACTCCACCAAAATTGCAATATCCACCTTGAAAATGCGCATAGCCTAGCCGAACTTGTTACACCATCTCTCTCCTCCACTTTGGCTGGCCAAACACCACCACCACCAGCGAAAACCTGAGTCTTGGAACTTTGTAGCACCTATAGTTGATCCTTCCAGATCAGGCCATGCCCAATAGTCCCTTGGCCGAACCCATTTAGGCCTTGAAATCTATGTTGTTGCTTGTAGTTGTGTTGCCTTGTTTTGAAATTCAAGCACATATCCTTCATCTCCTCTTTACATTGCTATGGCCAACCCCTGTATGACCTGAACCTGATCCAAAACTGATCCAAAACCATCCCATTACAGTGTCTTTCCAGGCCATAGCTGAAGTATAAGTGGTTGAATGCAAGTGCAAAAGCTCTAGCTTTGAATTGTGTAGTTATTCCTAGCATTGTTTGTAATATTTTGGTTTGTAATTCATGTTTTTTTTTGTGTAAATATATTCAAGGCAATTAGTGTTGGCTCTCCACACTCAAATCTTATTCGAGTTGTCATGCCTTCGTAGTCTTTGTGTTGTGTGCTTTGTTGGCAAATCTCCAGCTTTGACAAGTGAGTTATTCTCACCAGACAATATGTACATATATAAATAGTAAATTGACCCCTTTTGAATCTGTAAATTGCATATCATCCTATTATAACTGCTATATTATGTTCATATGATATTCACACCTATATTTACACCTGTTATATCATATGTTACTATTATTTCATGCTATTCTGTTACTTTCATCAGTTTATCACACTGCAAGTTCCCTGTAGACTAGGATCATTATGGGTTGAAATGATACATACCCGAACGGACTTTAGAATTGGAGAAAATCGTTATGGGCTGAAATGATAGGCCTGAATGATTTTCAATTATTTTCTTTTACTTGGGATTGCGGGTTTGAAATGATCAAACCCGGGTTTTCTTTGTAAATTACGGGTTGAAATGATATATTACCCGTATCACTTTACCTAGGCTAGAAAATGAAATACAGACCCGTTGTTAAAATATGTTTTTCTAAATTTTTTAAATTATTTTAGAAATGTAAATATTATAATACTTTGATTTAAATTTGATTAAAAATGATTTTTGTAAAGCATTATTGATTTTCTGAAAATTTATAAGTGAAATAAATTAATGGTAAAGATAGAAAATCTGAAATGTAAGTTATTTTGGAAACTAGAATTTGGTGATAAATGGAATTCAAATTAAATATGAAAATATGATAAATTTATGATATTTTGAATTAAATGAATTAAAAATGATTTTTATAATATATTAATGATTTTTGAATAAAGTTAAAATGTGAAATGAATGAATATTTAGGTTGAAATTTGGAAATATAACTAAAATTAGAAATTTGTGTATTTGGCTTAAAGGTGAATTTCAAGTTAAGTAAATAAAAAATGAAATTAAGTTATATTTGAAAATTTTAAACTTAAATGTTAAGTTAAATTTAATATAATGAATTTAAAATTTAAAGTTGGAATTTAATAAGTGAATTATTATTAAATTTTGAGTTTTGAATGGAGATTTAACTTTATAAAATCATGAATATAAGGGTATTTGAATGACTGATTTAAAAGTGAAATTATATGATTTTATAAGCTAAAAATGATTTAAATAAAAATATAATTGTTTGTGAAATTTTATTGAATACTTGAAGTTAATTAACTGCATTTCTGAAATGCTATTAATTCTAATGTAAATGATAATACAGCATTTGTAAATGCTGTAGTTGATAATAATGAACCAAATGGCTAAGTTTAATTAAAGGTTATTATAGCATTTTTGTAAATGCTATAGTTATTGAATTTAACTAAGTTTTATTTGAAACTAATGTAACCCTATTACAACCTTTTTAAATGCTATCTTTTATTAAATAGAACTGTTTTGAATGTAACTTTCCGTAGCAATTTCTAAATGGTGCGAAAGTTGAATTTTCATCTGTTTTAATAAATTAAGTGGATAAATGAATTTTGAAAGACTAAAATTTTGTAAATTTAATAATTTAATTATTAAATATAATAACTTCATTTTATGATTTAAAATGAAGTAATTTGTTTTGAAATATAAACTATTTTGAAATGTGTTTTGTAATGGTATTTAAATTAAATAAAAATAAATGTGGTTTGGAAGATATTATATTTTTGATATTTTGAAATGGATTTTGAATGATACTGAATTTTGAAATGACATTTGAGTTTGAAGTATAAAATACCAGTTTGAAATTTTAACCACGGGATGTAAAATTTATAGTTTAACTGATTCTTAAAGGATGGGCGATCCGAAACATCTTTTAAGTTATTGTGCATTTCTACTACAGTTCACTTGAGTTAGTTTACATTATATAAGTATATATTGTCCTGACTCGAGTGTTTTGTGTTTTACTTTACGCTCGGGTCAGCCTGAGTATTCACAGCTTTGGATTCTCTTTCTGGAGCTGGTCTTTGCTGGAGTTTCTGCTTATCTACATTTATATCTACTCTCTGTTTCAGCTGTTCTAGTTTATCTCATGTATTAGTGAACTTCTATGTAATTGGGATTTCTATTATGTTGTTTTCAGACTGTATTATGTATTTGGTTTGAGACTCTACCGTAGTAGCTTCATGAACTACTATGTATTTTATTTCCGCTGCGAGTTATTCTGATATTTCTGTGTCTGTGATTCTGTGATTGTATTTCATTTGCTCCAAATTTATTTACAACGCGGTATTTGAGCAATTCAAGTCCGACATGTGCGGATGCGAATGGCTGAAAATATCGGGTTGTTACATTTTTCTTATTTCATATCTTAAAACCAAACCAGAGAAGATGAAATAAAAACAAAAGAAAAAATAGTAGATTCAAGATCAACATAAAGTAGATTCAAATCAAACATCAAGCTTCAGCTCAAAATCAAGTTCCAGATCAAAGAAAAAGCCTTATTTCTCCGTTTAAACATAATCTATGAGTAAACTAACTTTTAAAAAGCTTAAATCTGTTTAAAACTTGAGCGTGTGATAAAGCTATGAAGTAATGTTGTGAAAAATGTTTGCATGAATTTAAATATGCTTGCAAGTATATATGTATGAAGATTATTTGTGTGCATGTCTGTATATATATATGTGTGTGTATGTGTGTGTCTTTGTTTTTTGTTAACAGGCTAAAATAAGTCAAAAATTTCAATTTCGCTTCCCCTAGTCTCTTTTAGGTTAGGATCTTTTAAAGAAAAATGTTCGTATTAAATAAATTTAGATTTTAGAAAGTTAACAAGTGTAAATAGAAAGTAGATTAACTGGAAAAGAAGAATTACAGTAAAATCATTTCAATTCAGAAAAATCAAAATTTCATGTTTTGATTAAAGAATTAGATTCATACAAGAGAATGATGAATTTTTATAATAATAATATCATGATTTTTAAGTTTGGGATTGTGGAGAATTTTCGAGTTGAACGGAAATCGAACTTTGCTCGATTTCTTGGCTATCGGAGATGATTGAGTGTCGTGTTCGTTGTTGGAGGTAGTGTGAAGGTCGGGGGTCAAGGGAAAAATGGCCGGAGGATTTTTAGATCGTCGGGGTTTCCCGACGACGGCGATTTAAGGTTTATCGACCCGGTAATGTTCGCGAGATGATTTCGACGTCGTGGGTGCATCGAGATGGATCGGAGTAAAGGGGAAGGAAGCGAGGTTTCGTGACGAAGGTTTGGATTTGGGGACGAGGTTCCTAGTAGTCGTTGGTGGTGGCACGAGAGGGATTTTTCGATCGGTTTGGTTCCAGCGAGGATGCTCGTCTAGCTCGTTTCCGATTCCAGGTGAAATCGATTGTTCTGGGTGGCCAGGAGGTTCGAGTGGGTCATCGACGACCTGTAAACAATGGCGAAGTTGAACAGAGCGGCAGTGATCATTTGTGCACGTACATGAGTTTTCTTTTGTATCTGATTTTTGATGTGGTGATTGGAGCATCAAAGAAGATCAGGTTTTTGCTCGTGCCGTACGCGAGTTTTATCGAGAGGAAGAAGAGAAGAGATGTGGAGTGTTGGCTCTGGGATTTTGGGTTTGGGCCTGAGAATTTTAGTAAATAAAGTAACCACATTTTAAAAAGTTTCCAAAGAAAAAAATATGAAATAAGTTTTCGAGGCAAAGTTATTTAACAAGTTCTCAAGAAAGCTTCATAAAATTAAATTATAAAGTCAAATATTTTTGAATTTAAATTGTTTGATTTGAAATAATGATATATTAGGTTAGTTAATTAAATTAATTCCTAAGTTGTTGGTTAAAGAAAAATAAATGTTTAAGTTTATAATTAATCAAAAAGGTCTCGAGTTATTTTTTATAAATTAATTTCAAACAATTAAATAAAATTTAAATGATAATTAAGTAATTATTAAGATAAATGGTTTATCTTTAATTAATTAAGGTCTTAAGTAATTAAAGGATAATTAATTAACTAATTACAATAATTAATTTAAAATAATGATGATGATTTGTAATTAATTAGTGTTAATTAAGCAGGATTCAAAAATAAATAATTTATTTTATATCAATTAAATTAATTAGAATGGTGTGACCAGTTATCTTGTTTATGGATGATTAAATCGTATTGAATGTTTGGATTTATTAATATCTCTAGTCTGATAATTTATGATGCTCCGTGATGTGAAATACCTGGATTGATCTGTTAATAAATGTGAATCATTTATTTAATTAGATATTGTGATGAATTACTGTGTGAGCATGATATTCTGAATCTAAACTGAATTGTTTTCCTTAAACAATATGGCTTAAAGGATGGCATTGAATTCGAAGAGATCAGGGTCGGATATCAGCAATATCCGGAACCACTTCGATTAGTAACTACTATAATTCTTGTAGATTTGATTATGGAATCAAATGGGCTGGAATGGAATAAATTATGTAACATGGCTGTTTAAACTAAGAAACGGTACTTAGATTTATTTTGTAAGAATAAATGTGTGGCTATAGCGAGATAAGACTCGTACTGAGGTACGAGTTACCCTGGTTTCCAAGTATTTCATGTTATATGGGTTTACTCACGCTGGTTTTCAGCCTGACTCGGGTGTTACTTTAACGTAATGCTCGGATCAGACTGAGTATTACAGATTTCCAGGTTAAGACATTCTAGAGCTCAGGAGGCAAACTAGATGGCAGGGACGTATGGAGTATATTCCGTTGTGTATTAGATTGTGTACTGATTATATTCAGGGACATGTTGTTACAATTATCCAGTTTATTTATGAATGGTTGTACTACAATGTATAGTATGTAAATTGTCATTTACATCTTTTCTTAGTATAAATGTTGCTATTTGATATTATATTTTGTTCTACTGGGATTGTTACCTCTTTTTTCTTTACCCTAACAATTTGAAATTTCCGATGTTCGATTGTTCGGCATTTCTACAGTGAACGTATTAGTGTCGAAATTTCGGGGTCGAAAATTTTGGGTCGTTACAGATAGAATGTATGTAGAGGATATTAATATGAATAATAGCACGAATTAAAAAGAAAGCAGTAAAGACATAGAATTTATAGTGGTTTGGCTAACTCCGTCCTATGTCCACTCTAGAAATTTCCTTATTATTGATGTAAGAATCGATTACAGTTACAAACTGGTAGAGTAGCCTTAGCCTTAGGAAATAGAAAGCAAGAGAGCTGACCAGAAGATCCCTTTTCTGAACCCCCACATGCTGTATTTTTAGGCAAATCTCGGGTTACTGGGCTTCCTAAGTAGTATGGGACCATTAAGGCCATAGCCGAACCCTACTTCAACATGCCGACCGACCTCGAGCAGTTGTCATGCCGAACGAAAGTAACCTGGCTGTTAACCCGAAGCGACCCTAACACTGACTCGATGCGAACGGCACTGCGACACAAAGAAGCTCCTCCTTGGACTCGAAGTAACCTGTAGACTCGATGCGGCCAAACAATGCATTGATGTCGACCCATGTTATTACGTAGCTAATGTCGAGCCACTCTATCCTCACCACAATGCCGAGCCACAATGACAAACCTCAATGCCGAGCGACCCTGATCGAACCACAATGCCGTGCCACCTGTCATCACCAAAATGCCGAGCCACATCAATGAACCTCAATGCCGAGCGACCCTGACCAAACCACAATGCCGAACTACCCAGTCCTTACCGCAATGCCAAGCCACAACGACGAACCTCAATGCCGATCGACCCTGACCGAACCTTAATGCGGAGCGAACCTATCCTCACCACAATGCTGTATCTTTACCACAATGTCAAGCCACAACGACAAACCTCAATGCCGAGCGACCCTGACCGAACCACAATGCCGAGTCACCATGTCCTCACCACAATGCCGAACCACAATGCCGGGCCACCATGTCCTCACCACAACACTGAACCACAATGACGGACCTCAATGCCGAACGACCCTGACCGAACCTCAATGTCGAGCGACCCATCCAAGCGAGTTTCATCCTTTTAAACCGAATCCATCATATTCTACCCTCGATAATCGTGTAGAGGTAGTTAGGTTGAATCGGTCTGCTCATGGCCTTGCAAAAGGCGGGTTAACATTTACCCCCAAAACATGCCTTGCTATTGGAAGGTGTGTTTTGAATAGTCTCAACCCGATATTCGAAGTCCATGTTACATTCATTATCAACAATTCCATCCGAATCTGATTGTTTATTCTACGACCATTCCAAGTCATTATCCAATTTTGAATTCATCCCTTGGAAGTCAGTAATCGAATCCTATGATCTCTCCAGACCGTTGACGGCCTCTTCGGACCCTTACTATGCTCGATCCAAACTTAACGATTGAATAGGAAGATTGTGTCACGCTCTGGCAAAGCAACCAATCCCTTGCACTCCGATTCAGCGTCCCTGAACATCGAGAAATGCCCTGATTTTCCTGGACCGATATCAGCCTCTACGGCTCTTACTGTATCTCATCATGTCACTCTCTGGTGAAGGGGAAACAACGTTGAGTGAGCCGATCCTGTCGCTCTCCAGCGAAGCAGCGTCACTCCCTACACTCCGATTCAATGTCCCTGAACATTAGGCGAAGTCACGGCCTAAGTCCTAGACCGATTCTAACCTCTCCGGTGCAACATTCCCAGTTTTTAGCCAGATTTAAATTTAATAATTAATGTAATTTTTGGGACTAATTGTGGATTAATTTGGAAATCTGGAAATAAGTATATATGTTGTTAATAAAATTTGGTTTTGAAATATAAATATATTGAAAATAAAGTTGGATTTAAAAACTTCATAAATTAGTAAAATTTGTTTTCTAACTATAATATATATATATGTAATATATATTTTGAAAGTTATATTTTGAATTTATTTCAAAAGTTGTTTAAAGCTAAATTTTGTATTATCTAATATACATATGTGTGTTTATTTATTAAAGTATCATTAGTTCTAAAATCATTTTCTTTAAAAAGTTATATAAATGTTAATAAAGGAAAATGTATTTATTTAAATAGAAAATACAATATAATATAAAGTTATATTTAAATATTACTAATGTGAAAATTTAAAGTGTTTAAAATATAAACATAAGAAAAAATATTTCATAAATTAAAATAAAGTATGCATGTATATATACGTTTGTGTGTCGATTGAAGTATGCATCCCTATATATATGTGTATTCTCTGTTGTGTTTCCAAACCCAAGAACAACCAAACAAAAATCCATATCTTTCTGTCTAGTCTATTTCAAGCTATGATTCCTAAAAGAAAAATGGTTGTATAGTTGCTAATTTATTTTTAAAATTGTTTTCATGTGTTTATATTAAGCAATTAATTCAAAAACAATGAATTATAATTAAAATAAAACAAAGTCAAGAAATTTGATTATCAAATTCTTACAATTTGATTATGTAATTGGAATCGTACTCGAAAATGATGAATTTTAACAATAAAACCATGATTCCTAATTTTGATTTGTGGTGGGATTTTGGGTTTGAACAGGATTATGTTTATCGTCAAATTCCGACGATCAGCGGGATTAGTAGGTCGTGCTTTGGGCTGAAAGATGCCAAAGTTGGGAAAAATAGTTGGTGAAATTCTCAATCACCATGGTGTCCTATAGACGGTGATGTAGGGTTTGAGGTCTCGTTTTGGTGAAGATTGGTTTCAGTCATTTAGCAGTGTCGTTAAGGCGTCAGAGGTAATCGCACTAGGGAGGACTGAAGTGTTAGTTCGTGGTGCAGCTTTGGATGAAGTCGCATAACCTCTGGTGGTTTTTGGTGGCGGGGCATGACGATTCTATCGATCAAGGTTGGATCTAGCTAGGTGTTTGTGTGCTCAATTTTGAATGGCGACGAAAACGTTGAACCTGGGTAGTCGGGGAGTTCAGGAGGATCATCGGCAATATGTTGGTGGCGATGAAGTTGATCAAAATTGTGGCAAAGTCATGTACATTTGCACGCATGAATATTGTATAAGGTGAAGTAGTGGTTTAGGGGAGAAGTAGAATGTTCGGGTTGGTTTCGGGGATATCATCGCGTAGACTCGGAGTGATGAAGCGGGGGGATAACTCGAGTATGTTATCGGGTTTAACTAGGGGTTGTCTCGAGTTTGAAGCTTTTAAACAAATCAGTTTTGAATTTTGAATAAAATAAGTTTTAAAATTTTATTCTTAAAGAAATTTCTTTTATATAATAAAAGTTTATTTAAATTTTGGATAAATGTAAGTTGTATAGTTTATTTAACTTAAAATTAATTAAGTTTTGTTTTTCTTAAGTTTATTTTGAAAATAAAATTTAATAGTTTAAATTAAGAAACTGATTTAAGAAATAATGGTTTATTTTAAATGATGTTTTTTATTTGTAATTTACTCAAAGATATTAAGTTAATTTATATGTTGATGATAATCTATTTACATGGTTATTTAAATAAGTTTTTGAAGATAAAATGGTTCGTCTTGAAACAATGATTTTGATCATCAATTAATTAAAAGGGATTGAGTTAAATTATATGATTTTGTTAATTTGTTTCAAAGGTTATTTTAAATAGGATTTAAACAATGATTATGAAATTAATTAAGATTAATAGATTACCTTAAGATTAAAGGATCATTAATTTGAATTTTAATGATAATTACTTGATTAAAGAATAATTAAGTATTAATCAAGGATTAATTTAAGGTTAATCAATAAATTAATGTAATTAATTACTTAATGAAAATGATTAAAGAGTTGATTACTTAAGGAAAGTAATTAAATGATAATTTCTTAATGAAAGTAATTCAAGAATAATTCTCAATATAATTTAATTAAAGGTATAATTACTTAGGGTAATCAATTAAAGGGTAATTAAGTACTTAAAGATAATTACTTAATGAATGTAACTAAAAATAATTAATTAATGATTAAAGGTTGATTAATCAAGTGTTTAAAGGTTAATTAATTAAAGGATAATTAAGAATTAATTACTTAATTATTTATTAATTAGAGGATGATTCATGTGACGACCTAGAATTTTTAACAATTTAAATTGGAATATTTAATTGATTTTAAATATTTAAAGGTTAATTTTAACTTGAATTCAAGATATCAATATTTACTTGATAATTAAATCATTGAAGTATATAGTTTAAATATTGAATTTAATAATTGAAATTGGGTAAATCGTTGAATCTGAAATTTCTAAGCCTGTTTAAAATAATTTGAAGGCTTATAAAATTTATAATGATGATACTGAAGATAATTGAATGGTTGAAATTTAAATTTAAGGTAATATGTTCAATTTTAATAATATATCATTTAAATCGATATTTAAAAATAGCCTTCCGAGGCCCAATCTCGAAATTCGACGAAACCAGTTCTATTGGATCCGTAATAGCTAGTTATTATCGGATTTCAATTTTCGTAGCAATCAGAGTTGTTGTTTGACCCTGGCAGCTCAAAATGCTTAGAACTATTTTAATTGATTTAATTTAAAATTGATCGTTTTCTTCTATAACTCGCGCATACAATCAAATTAGCCTCCGAAAAACATTCCATTGTGTTCGGAATGTGGGTAAAACCTTACAAACGTTTGTTGACATGTCTAATTTGGGGTTTGGGATTTTGCGTTATGCAGCGAGATATTTTCAGTACTGATTATATATTAATCAAAGCATACTCTGGAAGCCATTTCCAAATCCCTATTTTATCTCCATCTTCCTCTATAATTTAGAAACAGAAATCGAACTAAAAAAATGAATCTGGCCGCGTTCGTTCCTATTTTCGGTTGCCTCATTCCCCAAATTGATTCACGAGACAAAATATATATCATCGCCTCTTTCCAAATTGAAACCAAACCCTATTCCTATTCCTCAATCAAATCGAAGCAAAGCCTTCCCCTCTCGAAATCGATTTCAGAAGCCGATCAAAGAATCTCCGAGGGAGGCGCGTGTTGTTTCTGGCATTTGTGGCTTCTTAGTCGAACGACAGAGGATGGTTGGAGGCGCGGCGTGTGTGTGAGCTGCAGGGGGTGTGCGCGGCGTTGAAGAGCAGGGCCGAAGTCGAGATTGAGGGGCTCGCGGCGTTGGATGGCGACGCAAGCACGAACTAGGTGGATGGCGATGGGGTTCGTCAGGATTGGGCGCGACGACGTTGAGACCATGGCTAGGGTTCTCTCACGATCGATTTTCTGTGAGTATTTTTTTTTCAGCTCTGTTTGTTTTCAAACTTAGGCTAAAAAAAAGTAAATAAAGAAAAATGGAATTGTTTTAATCATTTATAAATCCTTTAAATTAAATGCTTTTCAAAACTTAAATTAAGACAGTTTGATTGATTGTTAAACTAAGTGTGTTAAATGCATAAAAGATATTTAAAACTTAATTATTTTACAAATAACGTTAAATGTTATTGTGATTTAGTATTTAACAAAGAAGATGTTTAACTTAAGTATAATTAAGATTTGATAATTTATAAAAATAAGTTAAAGATTAATTAAGTAATTGATTTGCAATTATTGATTGAGTAATTTGTAATTAGTGATTGACAAATGGGTAATTAGGTTTTATAAATTAACAAAGAAGGTTAATAGTTAATAGATGAGGAGTAATGAATTAAAAATTTCTTGGGAAAGTAATAAATTAATAATCACTGGATGTAATTAATTGAATGAAGCGGATTGAAAATTTTATGGGGCAAAGGTGAGTAAATCTCACTCTATTGGGTTTGTATTTAAATTAAATAGTTAAATTTAAATGATTGGCTGCATGATTAAATTGATTGGATATGCACTGATGATGATGTGACTTTGGTTTTCGAGTTAATTGTGGTTTGGCTCGAAGTATTTGGATTTTAAATTATTTTAAACTTAAGTTATAAATAAGAAAAATATTTTCATTTTAAATGTTGAAAGGGGGCTTAATGATTTGTGATTCATTAAGTTAGTAGGGTAATGAAAATGAATAATTAATTAATGATTTAGGTTAATTAATTTAGTAATTAAGGGTTTTGAATTAATTAATTATGGATTATGTTAATTAATGAAGTTTAATTAATTCAGAATAATCATTGGATGGTTTGATAAACAATTACTTAATAAAATTAATAAAATATAATTACTTGTGTAATTAATCAAGAGATTAATTAAGACGATTAATTAAGAGGAAATTGATTTATTTAATGGAGTAAATAAATAGATAGTTAATTTAAAGGTTGAGATAAATCAAGAATGATTAATATTTGTGGTTTAATTAATGATTAATTGTTTAATGTAATTAAGTTGGATAGGATAAATTAAAATGTAATTGGAAAACCTTAATTTATATAATTAATGATGTAATTAAAGATTGATGAATTAAAATTGATTAACCCATAATAAGTGACTTATGAGAAATTAACTAATATAAGAAATTAAGGACAAATGAAATTTATATGGTAAATTAATTTATGAAGTAATTAATTAATTTATGAAGTAATTAATTAATTTATGAAGTAATTAAGATTACTTATTGATTTTGGTTAAGAATAATAAATATTGTGAAGTTAATTAATAATAATTTCTTGAATGAAATTGAAGGATAATTAATCCTGGGTGATTAGTTAAGATGAATAATGAAGGATTGACTAATTAATTGATTTGGAAATTACTTAATGTTAAATGAAGGAATCTAAGAGATTGAGGTTAAAAATTCAATTAGAATCAATTGAATTAATTTGGAAGTGATCAAATTTGCTTATGGATGATTGAATGGTCTTGGATGCTTTGAATGAGTTGATATCTCCGATATAAAATGTTGCGTATATCATTTGGATAACTTGGGTTAGAATGACATGAGACTCCAAGAGACCGGGTTCGGATATTAGGAAATACCCAAAACCACTTCGAATTTTTATGGATTGATATGTGAAATCTATATGCTGGAGTGAAGTGATTTGGATGAATTGGACTATTTTAAATCTAAACCTTTGGTATTTAGAAAACTTATATGTGAAATATGTGATGTTTAGAATAAATTGTGACTTGTGAATTTATATGAGTTACCCGGGATCTATATAAGTTGTATGCTTTGTATTGCATGTTAGATGGATTTACTCACGCTGGTTTCCAGCCTGACCCGGGTGTTACTTTGGTGTAATGCTCGGGTCAGACCGAGTATTACAGATTTTCAGATAAGGACGTTCTGGAGCTCGGGAGGTGAGCTGGATGACAGGAACGTGTAGAGTATTTCCGCTGTATTATAATATTGTAAATCTGAGACATGTTGATTTGTATATGTCCAGTGTTGAATATTTGTGTAAGTCTGATGTATTTAAATATAATCGAAAGATATAGTATTCTTCTGTAAACTATTATTATTTAATTATTATATTTTTTTCCCGCTGCGAATGTGAGATGTTTGGTGTTTCTGTTCTTCTTCTTCTTCTATCTCTTTCTTCTTTTTCATAACTATCTAGAATTTTCGGCTTCGAAAATTTCGGGTCGTTACAGTTGGTATCAGAGCTGAAAGGTTAAGCGAGAACCTTGGCTCTGGTAGGAGTTACTCATTAAATAGAGTTTGTAGTACTCTAGAATGAGTTGTGTGTATGTGTGTGTGTGTGTGTGTGTGTGTGTGTGTGTGTATATATGAGTGCGTACTTGTTTTTCTTATATAAAGGTTTTAAATGATTTTATATAAAAATATATTTTGATATATAAAGCAATATTTCCTTCTAATAAATATTTTTAATTAATATTAAGGTAATCGATTGTTACTTATTGAAATTAAAATTTAGAAGTAATAAAATACAACATAACTGAAATCTTGAATTGGAATTAAATTAAGTGGTAATATAAATACAACCAAATTAAATTTAAATTGATTGAAATGAAATTCTAGAATTTGAACTCATAAATTAAATTGTTTAAAATTAAATAAAGGTAAGTTTTAAATGGATTCAAACTGAAATTTTATCTTGAATTTATAGAAATAAGATTAATATAAAAAGGAATTGGTATCTAGATATGATTACCTTGAATATTATCATAATTAGTTATTGTGTTTAATAATGACATATTTGTTATTACGTACGCCAAATGAAGTACATTTATAAGATGAGTATAACTTCTAAATTAAAGTGGGTTTTAAAATAGTGACGTTTTAAAAACCTAAGTCTAGAAACAATCAATTGTTTCAAAGAGTTAAAGAAATAACAAATAATATAATTCAGACTATTTTGAATATAGTCTTATTTCTAAAAAAATGTTTGGAAGATTTTTAAGGGATTTGTTTTGACATTAAAACCAAGGGTGGTTTAAAATTTAAAGGTAACCTGGTGTGTAAAGGAAATAATATGTATGAATAAGGAATATACATAAATCAAAAATAGTTTGAATAAACTCTAAATGTTGAGTTTGAAATTTGGAATGGGATGTGATAACCAAAGTGATAAGTTTTTAAGTAGGAAATTATTATTGTGAAGTATAAGGATTGAATGAGGTTGATTGGATTAAGTAAATCGAAGTTAACTTGGGAGAAGTTAAATAAGTTTGAATGAACAACTTGAATTGGAAATTTTAAGATGAAATTGGAATTTAACTTGGAAGTTAAATGGTTAATTTGAATTGGTAGTTTGTGTGATCTCAAAATGGGTTTAAGATCTGGAAATTGGAAATGGATGGACGTTTTAAAATAAATTGGATAATATCATCCTATTGTTATTAAAAATCCTTAAATTGCGAATTGGATTTGTTTAAATGAATGAGAAATGAAGTGTGGTAATATATCCATTACTGAGATAAAAGGGGAAATCTAACTTTAATTTGAAATTAAGGATATGGAATCACTTTAAACTGAAAATATGAATAATTGAGTTTGTAAATTAAAATTGTTTAAGAATTGGCTTCAAACTGGAAGATAAAATTTAGTAATAAATTATAATTTTAAAATAAAATTGTATCGAACTCTTATTTGAACCTTGAAATACATAAGTAAAGATAATTTAAAATGGAATTTTGAGAATTGGACTCAGAAATTAAATTGTTTAAAAAACTTTAAATAAAAGTTAATTTGGTTTAAAGAGTTAAACCAGCCTTTGAGAATTTAACTCGAATTTAAATAATTCGAGATGGGTTAAAGTTGAAATTTAAATTCCATTAGTACAAATTGAATTTAGTTTGAATTAATTAGAATTGAAGTTGAATTGGGAATAAATCAAGTCCAATGGAAATTAGAGTTATTCAAATTTGAAATGGAGTCAATTTAAATGGAAGTGTAAATTTAAATTGAATTATTGGGGAAGTGAACATTTTGACTCTTGACTATTGTCAATATAAATTGTTTTAATATAAATTTATTTTTCCAAGTTATTTATTATATATACAACATTTCTTATTAAACCCAAAACTATCTTATATTTATTTTATAACTACTTTTGGTGTATTTAACTATTTTGCAACTGTTTTAGAAACTAATTACTGTTTTTCAACTGTTTTATAAACTAATTACTATTTTTCAACTATTTCACAAACTAATTACTATTTTTTGTGATTATCTAACTATTTTGTAACTATTTAACTATTTTTCAACTATTTTATAATCAGTTAACTATTTTATAGCTATTTTGCAAACTAATAATTATTTTTCAACTACTTATCTATTTTTAAAATTTTCAAGCTATTTTCTAAAAATAAACTGGTCGGGGTCCAAACTGTTATTGATTAAATACCCAACTGAGATAAGAATTGAAGTGATAATCCAAATGAGGATAAAGATAAATGTGAATAAGGGAAATTGTGTGATCGAGTGAGCGATCAGATTGGTATAGCGTACGGATGATAAGTGTACATCGTACAGATTTGAATGAAATTAATATTTGAAGGAGTAATCAAATTTGAATGTTGATTTTGAATAAACAAAGTTATATATCTTTGTTATATACAAGATGAAACTTCCCTTGTTGAATCTATAATCAGAAGAAATTGGATTTTTGAAAATAATTAAAGTATAAAAGGGGTTTTATACAGGTTTAAGATGATCCAAAGATTTTTATCAAGGATTATATATATAAAGGACCTTATGAGGATTTTGGAAAAGGTTTTGTGAACCTTTGAATTTGGAAAGGCTTTTGATTTTTGTGTAAAATCAATATTAAAATTTGGAAAGCCTAGTTTGAGAATTATCGATTTTAGGATAATCGATTTTGTGTAAAGGAGCTTTGTATGATATCATACTAGGTGTATGATTTGAAAGATACTATATGTGTATAGTATAAAGTGTTTTGATGATGGCTCTGGGGGAAAAGGCGCTCCCTTGAAATGAACTTCTCAGGAGTGCCACCGGGTGGTGCTGCCTTGAGCCCCAAGGGGGGGTTCTAAAGTTGATCCTGTGAGGAGTCTGGACAAAACTAGTTCCTGGGGATTATGAGTATTGTATAGCATAGCGAAAGTCGTGTGTGCCGCTGAGAGCCAACAGTCCGCGTTTGATTTTATATCGGTAGACTGCGACCTATGGTAACATAGCGAAAGTCGTGTGTGCCGCAGAGAGCCAATAGTCTGCGTTTGATTTTATATCGGTAGACTACGACCTATGTAGGAGTGGAGAAGTTTCATTTCGACAGCGAAAATCAGAGGCCACGGAGAGCCTACAGTTACATGGACTTCTGTTGTGATGGCAACGTAACCCTGTAATGTAACTGCGATCTTTCGTGGGTTCCATGGCGTAATCGAGAGGCCGCGGAGAGCCTACAGTTACATAGACTTTTGCTGCAATGGCAACGTAACCCTGGAATGTAACTGCGACCATGGACGGGGGTGATGATTTCCAGAGCATTCTCACAAATATATTTCCTCTATTTTCAAAAAACTGTTTTCTATATTTTCAACAAAATTATTTTCCAAGTATTTTTACTGGGTGTTGAAAACGGGTTTACCAAGTACTTATAGATTTTCAGTCCTGCGCCTGATCAACGTATGACTGAATTTCTATGAGAACAAGGATGGACAGGTTGAGACATCGAGTTATAAGAAGTATCTTTTTAATAGGAGCTATTTTATTAGTATGATGTGAATTTAGAAGCATTTCTAAAAAATTTAAACAAAAGTGTTGGAATTTTGGGGAAATAAAAGGAAATCCAAACTAGAATTTTAATGAAGTGATTTTGTAATTAAAATCGAATATTGATTTAGAAATTGGAAGAAAGCTAATTGGTTAAATAATTATTCGATAGAGTATATTAATAAAGTTTAATTCGAATAAATAAAAGGGATTGTAAGTTAATAATGGAATTTGGAAATGAATTCAAATTGTAAATAGAATTCGACTTGGATTTGATAATGAAATAAATTAGAAGAGATGTTGTAAATATAAAAATAAAATAGAGCGGAATCGAAATAGTGATGGTTTGAATAACAAACAAATTTCAAGTGTGATATGAATAGAATTTAACGAAATTTGCAAGTAAATTAGATACAAGAGAAGTGTTGTCGAATGAAATGAAAGTGAATTATAATAGAAATGGTTTGAGTACAAACAAAACCCAGATGAGTAGAAATAAATTGAGAATGGCTTTGTGTAAATAAAATAAATTCGCAAATGAATTAAGTAAGCGAGTTAAAATTTTAAATATGGGATGGATAAATGGGTTAATTGAATTAAATAATAAATGGATGAAGTCTGATGAATAAAATTTTGAATCAAAGTTTTAATTGGAATTGGATTATTAGAATGGACTTAAGTTATGAGGCGAATTAATTTGAAGCAAAATTACTTAAATAAAAGCTTAGTTTCGATTAAACAAGGATTTGGGTTAAATATATCTGGAAAATGGATATTAATATAAGAAATGAGTATTGTCAAGCTCAATGGAGTAGTTTTAAAAATGGAAACGATGCGGAGATGAAATGAAATGCATATGTATGGTTAGTGAATAAATTTGAAATGGAATTACATATGGAATGAGTTGAAATTAATTTAAAGTAGTTACCAAATAAAAATAAACACTCTGTTAAGCGAATATCGTTGAAATTGCATAAAAATAGTTGTCGTTTGGCGTAAATAAAAGTAATTAAAATTCTATGAGTTGATAGAGATTAAATAAAATTTATTTTAAATCATTTAAAGTGAATATGAGCTTGTTTGGATTAAAAATCAATTGAATGTAAGAAATTGAGTTGCAAACAATTAAAATTGAAGTAAATGGTATATAAATTGGTTGAAAGCAATTGAATTAGTTTTGAAAACATATAAATTGCTCGAGGAAGATATTTTGAATGCATTTCTTTTAGAATTGAAGTGTTATTGTTGTTTAAATAAGAGAGATGTTATAAACTTCATATATATAGTGTTTATATGTGTAAATTGAGTAAGTACAGGTACCTGAAGAGCCGTTTGGCTGGATTTGGTTGCGCTAATTGCTTAAATTAATAAGCTGCTTGCTAAAAATGCTAAATAAAGGTATGCCTACGCAATAAAATAGGAAATATGAACTGTTTTTGTTTTTTTTGACCGTGTGGGTCGATGTATATATATTTATATCTCTTGTCAAATTGCAAAAGCTCCTCCATACAAATGAGACTCTGCCAAAAAAATTTGAAAATTTTGGGAGTTACAAAAAAATTTAAATTTTTGGGAAAATTTTTGTTAACGACAAAATGATTTCAAATTGGAAATGGAAATAAACTAATGAATGAAACTAATCTAAAATAATGATATGAATCAGTTATAAATGAAAGATAGAATTCAATATTCAAAATTTCAAATAAGTTGAATTCATATGGAAATAGGGAAAACTAATTTAAAAAGAAATAGATACGAAAACATCTGTAAGGAAATGTATAAAATGATTTGAAGGGTTACGATTGAATATTGTTGCTTAGTAAGATATGCAGATATTAAAGGGAAAAAGGAAATTGGTTTTGAGTTCGGGAGATAATTTGAATTGCCCGACAAAAAGGTATGTATTTAAATTTCTGTATGAAATTGGATTGGGTTTTTAATCTAGCCACTTGGCTTTTGTTTTCTTTTGTAATTTGGGAGCCCGTAGAGGCCTTTTGTAGAAGTACCGGGCTAGCCGCGCAAAGGAGACGTTGGCAAAAAATTTCGAAAGTTTAGAGAGTTGGAAAAAATTTGAGAAAGCTGTGATAATTTAAATTTGAATTTTAAATAAGATTTGAATAAGTGAAGTAAAATAATGTTGTTGGAAACTATAGAAGATTTTAGGAAGTTGGTTGATGTGATAGTGGGTTTTTAATAAATGATTGTTGGTAGGATGTTGATAAAACTATTGGTTTTGGGGAAAGGTAAACGGGTATTGGTCCATTCTTCCTAACTAGGAATTTCGGAGACGAAATTCTTTTAAAGGGGAAGGAATGTGACGACCTAGAATTTTTAACAATTTAAATTGGAATATTTAATTGATTTTAAATATTTAAAAGTTAATTTTAACTTGAATTCAAGATATCAATATTTACTTGATAATTAAATCATTGAATTATATAGTTTAAATATTGAATTTAATAACTGAAATCGGGTAAATTGTTGAATCTGAAATTTCTAAGCCTGTTTAAAATAATTTGAAGGCTTATATAATTTATAATGATGATACAGAAGCTAATTGAATGGTTGAAATTTAAATTTAACTAATTTGTTCAATTTTAATAATATATCGTTTAAATCGATATTTAAAATTAGCCTTCTGAGGCACGGTCTTAGAATTCGATGAAACCAGTTCTATAGGATCCGTAATAGTTACTTATTATCGGATTTCAATTTTCGTAGCAATCGGAGTTGTCGTTTGACCCTGGCAGCTCAAAACGCTTAGAACTATTTTTATCGATTTAATTTAAAATTGATCGTTTTCTTCTGTAACTCACGCATACGATCAAATTAGCCTCTGAAACACGTTCCATTGCGTTCGGAATGCAGGTAAAACCTTATAAACGTTTGTCGACATGTCTGATTCGGGGTTAGGGATTTCGCGTTATGCAGCGAGATATTTTCAATATTAATTATATATTAATCAAAGCGTACTCTGGAAGCCAATTCCAAATCCCTATTTTATCTCCATCTTCCTCTATAATTTAGAAACAGAAATCGAACTAAAAAAATGAATCTGGCCGCGTTCGTTCCTATTTTCGGTTGCCTCATTCCCCAAATTGATTCGCGAGACAAAATATATATCATCGCCTCTTTCCAAATTGAAACCAAACCCTATTCCTATTCCTCCCTCAAATCGAAGCAAAGCCTTCCCCTCTCGAAATCGATTTCAGAAGCCGATCAGAGAATCTCCGAGGGAGGCGCGTGTTGTTTCTGGCATTTGTGGCTTCTTAGTCGAACGACAGAGGATGGTTGGAGGCGCGGCGTGTGTGCGAGCTGCAGGGGGTATGCGCGGCGTTGAAGAGCAGGGCCGAAGTCGAGATTGAGGGGCTCGCGGCTTTGGATGGCAACGCAAGCGCGAACTAGGTGGATGGCGATGGGGTTCGTCAGGATTGGGCGCGACGACGTTGAGGCCATGGCTAGGGTTCTCTCACGATCGATTTTCTGTGAGTATTTTTTTTCAAATCTGTTTGTTTTCAAACTTAGGCTAAAAAAAAGTAAATAAAGAAAAATGGAATTGGTTTTAATCATTTATAAATCCTTTAAATTAAATGTTTTTCAAAACTTAAATTAAAACAGTTTGATTGAATGTTAAACTAAGTATGTTAAATACATAAAAGATATTTAAAACTTAATTATTTTACAAATAACGTTAAACGTTATTGTGATTTAGTATTTAACAAAGAAGATGTTTACCTTAAGTATAATTAAGATTTGATAATTTATGAAATAAGTTAAAGATTAATTAAGTAATTGATTTGCAATTATTGATTGAGTAATTTGTAATTACTGATTTACAAATGGATAATTAGGTTTTATAAATTAACAAAGAAGGTTAATAATTAATAGTTAGGGAGTAATGAATTAAAAATTTCTTGGTAAAGTACTAAATTAATAATCACTGGATGTAATTAATTGAATGAAGTGGATTGAAAATTTTAGGAAGCAAAGGTGAGTAAATCTCACTCTGTTGGGTTTGTATTTAAATTTAAATAATTAAATTTAAATGATTGGCTGCATGATTAAATTGATTGGATATGCACTGATAATGATGTGACTTTGGTTTTGGTTGGTTTTCGAGTTAATTGTGGTTTGGCTCGAAGTATTTGGATTTTAAATTATTTTAAACTTAACTCATAAATAAGAAAAATATTTTCATTTTAAATGTTGAAAGGGGGCTTAATGATTTGTGATTCATTAAGTTAGTAGGGTAATGAAAATGAATAATTAATTAATGATTTAGGTTAATTAATTTAGTAATTAAGGGTTTTGAATTAATTAATTATGGATTAAGTTAATTAATGAAGTTTAATTAATTCAGAATAATCATTGGATAGTTTGATAAATAATTACTTAATAAAATTAATAAAATATAATTACTTGTGTAATTAATCAAGAGATTAATTAAGACGATTAATTAAGAGGAAATTGATTTATTTAATGGAGTAAATAAATAGATAGTTAATTTAAAGGTTGAGATAAATCAAGAATGATTAATATTTGTGGTTTAATTAATGATTAATTGTTTAATGTAATTAAGTTGGATAGGATAAATTAAAATGTAATTGGAAAACCTTAATTTATATAATTAATGATGTAATTAAAGATTGATGAATTAAAATTGATTAACCCATAATAAGTGACTTATGAGAAATTAATTAATATAAGAAATTAAGGATAAATGAAATTAATATGGTAAATTAATTTATGAAGTAATTAATTCATTTATGAAGTAATTAAGATTACTTATTGATTTTGGTTAAGAATAATAAATATTGTGAAGTTAATTAATGATAATTTCTTGAATGAAATTGAAGGATAATTAATGCAGGGTGATTAATTAAGATGAATAATGAAGGATTGAATAATTAATTGATTTGGAAATTACTTAATGTTAAATGAAGGAATATAAGAGATTGAGGTTAGAAATTCAATTAGAATCAACTGAATTAATTTGGAAGTGATCAAATTTGCTTATGGATGATTGAATGGTCTTGGATGCTTTGAATGAGTTGATATCTCCGATATGAAATGTTGTGTATTTCATTTGGGTAACTTGGGTTAGAATGACATGAGACTCCAAGAGACCGGGTTCGGATATTAGGAAATGCCCGAAACCACTTCGAATTTTTATGGATTGATATGTGAAATCTATATGCTGGAGTGAAGTGATTTGGAGGAATTGGACTATTTTAAATCTAAACCTTTGGTATTTAGAAAACTTATATGTGAAATATGTGATGTTTAGAATAAATTGCGACTTGTGAATTTATATGAGTTACCCGGGATCTATATAAGTTGTATGCTTTGTATTGCATGTTAGATGGATTTACTCACGCTGGTTTCCAGCCTGACCCGGGTGTTACTTTGGTGTAATGCGCGGGTCAGACCGAGTATTACAGATTTTCAGGTAAGGACGTTCTGGAGCTCGAGAGGCGAGCTGGATGACAGGAACGTGTAGAGTATTTTCGCTGTATTATAATATTGTAAATCTGAGACATGCTGATTTGTATATGTCTAGTGTTGAATATTTGTGTAACTCTGATGTATTTAAATGTAATCGGTAGATATAGTGTTCTTCTGTAAACTACTATTATTTCATTATTATATTATTTTTTCCGCTGCGAATGTGAGATGTTTGGTGTTTCTGTTCTTCTTCTTCTTCTATCTCTTTCTTCTTTTTCATAACTATCTGGAATTTTCGGCTTCGAAAATTTCGAGTCGTTACAATTAATTATTGCAATTAAGTATAATTAATTAAATGGTAATTAATTTAGGGTTAATTAATTAATTATTTAAGGATAATTAATTAAAGAATAATTAAATAATAAAAGGATAATTATTTAATGATTACAGATTGATTGATTTATTTATTAAGGATGATTCATTAATATGTAAAGGTTAATTAATTTATTATTGAAGGTTAATTAATAAATGATTAAAAGATAATTAATTGAAATGGTTTGTGATTAATTAATGATTAATTAACTAGGATTAGTAATTTATTCATAAGTAATTAATCTGATTTAAATTAATCAGATAATTAATTAGTCTTACTTATGAATGTTTGGATTATATTGAATGTTTGAATTGTTTGATATTCCTTATGTGTGATATTCGGTGATGTAAATTATTTGAATTGAGCTGTGTGTGTAATTTATTTATCTGTGATGCATTTACGTATATATCTGTAACTCTGTGAATGGAAGATAAGCGTTATAGGATTATACCGCTTATCGATATTGCTGTGCTTGAATCTATAATGATTGATGATGTTGCACTATTGTGTAGAACCCCTGGACTACACTATACACACGCAAATATGGATTTCATGAGGATTCGGTTAAGTCACAGATATTTTGAATTAAATATTATTTTATTCAAATGGTGAAAAGTTTTAAAAGTTGAATTTTGAATCCAAAATGGTGTGGAAATGGATATGGTTTGAATATGAAAAGCTTTTGAAAAGGAAGTTTGAATTTGAAATTTAGTTTGAAAATAATATGACATGTTAATGTTCTGAAAATTTTTTTGGAAACTATGAATCAAATAGGTTATACAATTTATATAATGTATATATATGGATTTTAAACCATTTTTGAAGTATTTTAAATGTATTATTTTGGGAGTTTAAATTTAACCCAAGTTTATACTTTAAAAAGGCTTTAATTTGAGCAAATGAAATTGGATTTTCCCAAAACGAAAATTCTTTGTTTTAAAATGATAATGGCTGTCAAATAATGGAAGGATTTCCAGTTTTTGTTGAAAGGGATTCAAATTTGAAACGAAATTGTTTTGAAAGCTATGAATGTTATCCCGCTTTTTGGCAAAGCCGTGATACCGAAAGATTGGTCGAAAACAAGAGACAGTTGGTCTCAGAGATTGGTTGCATTCCACTTCGCTATGGATATCGATGGATTTTGTCCGAGTCCGGATCGGGCCACAATTGACAAGACATGACAAGCAAAGCCGCGAGAGCCAACGTTTCAAGTTTCAAGTCAATCCTAGTTCATACACGCAAGATATGATCGATTCAAGATGGAGGAGATAGCCCTTGTTCGAATCCATAAGATGTACCCTAGTTCGAATCCATGGCCAGAAATCATGTTCGCATCCATCGGTTCGTACCCATCTACTTCGAATCCATCAAATTTGGAAGTCCTTCGAATCCATAAGCCCAACCTTCCTTCGAATCCATCAGGTGGCCAGGCTTCATATCCATCCCATTACCTTCCTTCGAATCCATCACTGTAACACATGATGGAATCCATCATGTTCCCCCTGCTTCGAATCCATAGATGTTTCTAACCTTCGAATCCATGAAGACACCTCTCTTCGAATCCAACCAGTGTTGTCGTTTCGTATCGATCAGCTGAAGTGAGATATGATCGATACGAACGAGTCTCAGTTCGAATCCATGCATAAGTAAAGCCTTCGAATCGATTAAGTCAAAGCGGCGAAATTCAAGCGACGACTCTATCAACTCGGCGAAAAATGTGGATCGACTCGAAGAATGCGCACCACGTCAACCTACTAGCGCGTGCTTGGATCGATTCGAATCAATCGATTCGAACGGAGCGAAAAGTCCAGGAAACGCTAATTCGAATCGATGATATCTCGCGATCTACAAGTCCAAATGCTATGAAATTTTCACAGGAGCTTGTATACATGTTGAAGAATGTCCACGCCAAGTTTCACCTCGATTGGATGAATTCTTGATCGATTCGAACGTACTTCGAATCGATCCCAAAGTGGGCCCAAATTCCCTGAGGTTGGGCTCGTGGGCCCCCTCACGTGCCATGTGACGCCCCACCTCTATACCCACGCTAGCCAAGAACACTACGGTGCAGTGCTGTCAACTAGCACGGAGAATAAGGCTGTTGAGGAGCGGCCATCAATAGTTAGGCCGTACACTAGTATTGGTTATCTCGATAGGAGTGGTATATATATATATATATATATTCTTTCATTTTTCATCTCTGATTTATTTTCTCCCATCGACATACCCCAATTCCAGTATAAAACGAACTACGATGGTTCGTAATAGTTTAGAACAGTAAATATAAAATATTACACAGATAATATAATGCGGAACACAAATAAAACAGAAAGTCTCATATATACAATAACTGATGTCAGTTACAATACATTTGATACAATACATATGACACGGTACATATGATACAACTACCATAGTCGACTCACGAAGTTACATATACAAGTACATTAACGTATATAATATACATGAATACATATATTCCTATACAATTATACAGACTACTACAAATAACGACGACTACTCCAAAAGATATGAAAGAACTTCATAGCTCTAGCAGCAACCCAAAGCAGAATATCTACAACCTGAAATACTTGGTCTGACCCGAGTATTAAATTCAAAAGAAAATAATACTCGGGTCAGTCTAATTCAAACTCAGTTATTAGTGCAAGAAGCAATAATAATTAAATATTGAATAGACGATAGTCGCAATAAATTTCGTCTATCCGATCCTTAAATAAAGAAATCGGATAACGATAAATATAACACGTAGCAGTGTTAAACAACAAATCAGCAAATTCAACCAAATCAGAATGCAATTCAGAATATATTGAATCGAATAAACAAAACAGTTCAAAACATTGAAATATCAATTAAAATATTATTTTGAGTAGGGCTGCAGTACACGCACGCGTGCACTGCCTCGCCACTACGGAATATGGAATACGCTAAAAGATCCATAAGTCAAAACAAATAGAATATCAAACACGCCATACCGTGTGGCTGCAGTTCACGCTTGCGTGCACTGCCTTGCCACTACAGTGATGATGTACCCATTGAATACCGTGTGGCTGCAGTTCACGCTTGCGTGCACTGCCTTTCCACTACAATGATGATGTACCCAACGAAAATTCATAAGTAAACACAAGATCAAACCCGAGTTACCGGATTCAACTCAAGTATATTTCGAAAATCAAGCAAAATGAAAAGGTCAAGTCACAACAACCATGACTCAACACAAAGCAATGAGACACTACAAACTCAAGTGAAAACAAAACTCATATATGCCAGTGAATGCAGTGGTCAGTGCAATGCACGAACCAATTTAAACGACAACCATCACAAGAATACAAGTCAGGATACTGCAAGCTCCAGGTGGTCAGAAATGACCAAGGAAAAATGAAACAGAGTGCACCCTGGAAGATATGAACCAGCATAAACAAATGAATGCACAGGGGTGAGACAGGGGGAATGCACAGAAATGCATCAGGGATCTACTCACGACAATGCACCAATGTCACAAGCATGAACACAAGTGTACATGACAGTGTACAACATCAAAGACACGGCAGTAACGAAGCAGGATGACCACAAACTCAACAAGTAATGAACAAAGAACAGAGACACATCTCAAATGAAACAGGAAGATTTGAAGAAATGAAACAATGCATGGTGAATTGGATCAACACAGTCAAGTCCAAATGCATCAGTGAAGAAACTGCAGTGGACATGTTCGGTTACAACTACACAAAACAAGATTGCCACCAACATAACAATCTCAGGAAAATGTACACAGTTCTTCAACATGTACACTAGGGCAGTGGAACAAACATGTGTGCCCAAGATAAGGTAACCCAGTAACAAGCACAAAGCTCACTGCAACATGAATGACACAAAGGCAGTGAAGTGCTGACTGGTAACAGACTACAAAGACATCAACAAGTATGACATGAAGAAGAGCAACAGAGGCCACCAAGTTCAATGTAATAAATGGTCAAAACCGAGCACATGAATGACTTCAACATATGATCAGTGGTAGGCATGCAAGTAAATAGTAGGTGGTATAATACTAAACCCAACCACAGCCAGTATATACTAAGAATAACAGAGGCAAGACCACAAGCAATGCACATACTGCAGACAATTACACAAAGACTCCAAGCATGTATGTATTTCAACAGTGAAGCTTCAGACAATTACAAGTTCGAGCAAATGGAAAAAAAATCAAAAAACATGACCAAGTCAGAGCCGAGTTTGACAGTGTCAAACGTCGAAGTGTAAAACCCAAAGACACGTGCCACAACGAGTTCAGAGAGCACATGATCAAAACAATGGCCAAGATAATCAATCAAGACAAAGAAAAATACTTCTAGAATTCAAGGTTGATATAGAACAAGTCGATACCGAAATTGAATAAAAATTTAACACTGTGGTGGCCACAGTTCAAATCGCTGCCGTGAAGATCAAACAAACAAAACATACTAAATTGACGAAGTCGAAAATCAATTCACCAGCCCCAAAACGAAATCAAATGGTCGAGATAAAACAACATCGAAGCAAAGTAAAGAAATCAAATTGCAGAAGACTAAGAAAACAAAGTAAGCAAACGAGGACGAATGAATTTCAGTTAGATGTGAGTAATGTAAATTACTCACCTTTGCCACGAATGAAGCAGCCATCGAAGTCAGCGCCTTCCAATCCCATACGCCCTGACTTCTGACTGAAGAAGAACGAGAGAGGACAAACGAGCGAACGCCATTTATTTTGAAGCCCTAGTTTTCACAGAAGAACGTAGAAGAGGGGTCGCCATTCATTTTTCTTCGTTCGATTTTTGTTTAGGGTTGAGAATGAAAATAATGAAGGGGGACGGGTCGAACGGCATTCAAAAGTAAATGGCCGATATTCACAATTTCAAAGCTCACAACACTTAACCAATTTTATTTTATTTTATTTTTAAGAATTTCAACCCGGTATAAAAACTCCATCATCAATTTGCTAGCGACAATAATTATTTAATGACGATAAAAAATTTTCACAAAAGTTCGGGTTGTTACAGACTCCCCTCCTTAAAGAAATTGCGTCCTCGCAATCTTAAGGGATAAATGGACAAAAGGTAACAACCATAAGAGCATGAAAGAGTAAGCTTGAACGTGTTTGCTCGATGAATTCTCAGGATTCCTAAGTGCTATCCTTAGGATTTGAGGACCATTGAACCTCCGCAAGAAAAACATTGTTATTTCGAAGGTGCTACACCCCCGAAGCAATGATGTGAATAGAAGGTTGCTCAAGAATAAAAATCGGAAATCCCTAAGGCATTTCCGTAATTGGAAGACGTGTAAAACGTCATGAATTGCAGAAAATTGAGCCGGTACACCGACGTAGTACAATATAAACACCAAAGAAATCTTTTAATTTCATAAAAGAAATTCACCAGTTCTCTACAAAGTTTAATTATCAGATAGATAATCAGAATACAGAAATCACAAAACAGCAATATCTAATCACCAATTCGATAATTAGAAAACAGCAAAATCAGCAAATCTAATTATCAACAAAGATAATTAGAAAACACAAATATCTAACTATCAAAAACGATAATCAGGAATTACCACAACGGTAATCAAATTTCAAATCAGCAAATATTCAATTATCAAAACGATAATCAAATCTTAAATCACAAATATTTAATTATCACAAACGATAATTAAATCTCAAATATCTAATTATCACAAGTGATAATCAGAAACAATAAATATCTGATTATCAAAAACGATAATCAGAAATCACAAATCAACGAATATTTAATTATCACAATTGATAATTAAATCTTAAATCGCAAATATTTAATTATCACAAACGATAATCAAATTACAAATATCTAATTATCACAAACGATAATTAGAAACAATAAATATCTGATTATCAAAAACGATAATCAGAATCACCAACATCCGATTATCAAAACGATAATCAGAAATCACAAAATTTTCAATTAACAAGTCCGAAATTAACCGAAATAGCAAACGCACATGACCCATAACCACGAGTTTTACTATATCGTTTAATTCACTTCATCGTTTTCTTGAAAGTGCATAATGGTGTACTTTAAAAATAACATTTCACATTCTCAACGGACAAGTCCGGAATTAAGCGAATCAGTAAAAGAAAGGGGTCATAGTCCTCGATTTTTCTGAAACGTTTAAATCGCTTCCTCATTCTTTGAAAGCGTAAACTGTAAAACTTCTATAAACAATTTTCATTTATTTTATAAAAAAATAATAATAATAATTTACATTCTCAAACGAACAAGTCCGGAATTAAGCGAATCAGCAAAAGAAAGGGGTCATAGTCCTCGATTTTACTGAAACGTTTAATTCGCTTCCTCATTCTTTTGAAAGCGCAAATCGTAAAAATTTTGAAAACAATTTTGATTTATATTATGAAACAATTTCTAAAACACCTGATTAAAGTAGCAACGTCAGTAGCAACTTCGACATACGTCAAAATTTCATCGAAATAATTGGCATCAAAATATAATACCAATGAATTTTCATTCATCAAAAATGTTACAAGAATCTTCTCAAAGATAGGAAGGGGTATCATACCCTAAACTTGTATTCATAACAAGTCAATAACACACGAATTCACCAATGCACAAAAATTGATAAAACTTATCAATAGATTTCACGAAAATTGGTGAAGCACAAATTCTAGAAATCATCACAAGAAATCCGAAAAACACAAATTCTAGAAATCTACACAAGAAATCCAGATATCACAAAATGAGAGTGAAAACTCAAATGGGAGTGCGGAAACTCGAATGGGAGTATGGAAACTCGAATGAGAGTATGAAAACTCAAATGGGAGTATGGAAACTAAAATGGGAGTATGAAAACTCACCTACACGTGAGCGTGAAAAATCACCAACACGTGTAACGCAAAGCGAGAACGGGAGCATGGAAACTCACCTACACGTGAGCATAAAAACTCACCAACACGTGCAACACAAATCGAGACGCTATCTTATGGTGGCTAACCGAAAAGCAAAAAGGTATGTGTGAATGAAATCACACAAGTGGTGTCTAGCCTATCCAGAAAGCAAAAAGATATGTGTGAATGAAATCACACAAATGGTGTCTAGGCTAACCAAAAAGCATAAAGGTATGTGTGAATGGAATCACACAAGTGGTGTCTAGGCTAACCAAAAAGCAAAAAGGTATGTGTGAATGAAATCACACAAGTGGTGTCTAGCCTAACCAGAAAGCAAAAAGGTATGTGTGAATGAAATCACACAAGTGGTGTCTAGCCTAACCAGAAAGCAAAAAGGTATGTGTGAATGAAATCACACAAATGGTGTCTAGGCTAACCAAAAAACAAAAATGTACGTGTGAATGAAATCACACAAATGGTGTCTAGGCTAACCAAAAAGCAAAAAGGTATGTGTGAACGAAATCACACAAGTGGTGTCTAGCCTAACCAGAGAGCAAAAAGGTATGTGTGAAAGAAATCACACAAATGGTGTCTAGGCTAACCAAAAAGCAAAAAGGTATGTGTGAACGAAATCACACAAGTGGTGTCTAGCCTAACCAGAAAGCAAAACGATATGTGTGAATGAAATCACACAAGTGGTGTCTAGGCTAACCAAAAAGCAAAAAGGTATGTGTGAACGAAATCACACAAGTGGTGTCTAGCCTAACCAGAAAGCATAGAAAGAGACATCACACAATTGCTAGTCTAAATCACAAAGATGATTGTCATAATCATCCAGAGATCAATCAATATCATAGAAAAAGGGAAAGAGGCTTATCACATGACGGTCTGAAGACCATGGGGAGCTACCCCGCATGAGTGAGTCTGAATCACCCAGATGAGGTCAAGGCTAACCAAAAAGCAAAAAGGTATGTGTGAGAAAAATCACACAAATGGTGTCTAGCCTAACCTCGCAAACAAAAAGGTATGTGTGAATGGAATCACACAAATGGTGTCTAGGCTAACCAAAAAGCAAAAAGGTATGTGTGAGCGAAATCACACAAATGGTGTCTAGCCTAAACTTGCAATGAAAGAGACATCGCACAATTGCTAGTCTAATTCATAAAATGATCGCCAAGATCAACGAGAAGTGTCAATTACACTAAGCTAGTAAATATAAAAGTTTAGCTTCATGTCCCATAACCACTTGCTTAACTTAAATATTTACGAGCAAACTGTAAATCTTCACTAGAAAATTGTCACAAGAGATTCAATCGAATAAGTCCAAGAATTAACCGGCGAAGTAAACGCAAGCGTTATATACCACTCGTTTTACTAAGTCGTTTAATTAGATTTCTCATACGAGTGAGGTAAAAGTTAGTATATACTAATAGATTGGAAAACAGTTTAGGAAAAGAGTTTTGTAGTAAAATAGTTTTGAAATCATTTGAAGAAAAGGGTGTTGATATTTACTACTAGTATAGAAAACCTTTATATTTTTAAAGTGACAAATCACAAAAATGATTGTAGGAACAATCAATCACAAGAATTCACATACAAAGGTGTGAATAGAATCCAAAGAAATCGATACTGTATCCATAAAAAGGTATGTTCACAAAAATTCCGAAGAAAGTGTTATCAAAGTTGCTAATAAATGATAGCAACAAATAGGGGAATTAACAAGAGTCGATTAAATTTGGAAACCAAATCAGTTCACTAAAATTCACATACGAAGACGTGAATAAAATCCAAAGAATTCGATTCTAAATCCATCAAAGTAGAAATATCCAAAAATTTCAGAAATAGAAGTTATCAACTAATCGGAAAAGAAGAATCGATTAACAATTGGAAAAACAAAGCAAAACGAGCATAAATGCATAAATGGCTTCAACAAAAATAAAATCAAGTCATTGCCGAAGTCAACAATTAATGGCCATAATAGAGTACAAAACGATTCAACATCATCATCAAAGGACTCAACGGCAAACAAATTCAGAGTCTTGGAAATTAAGAATTTAGCAATTTCTCAAAAACAAAGTGACCGAGGTCGAATGGAAATCAAGCCGAGGAAAACATAAAATATCAAGTTCAGAATCGCTGAGATTCGAACAAAATCAATCATCGGCTAAATCAAATCAAAGCCGAAAACACAAGAATCAAAATCAAATGCATATGAATAAGCGTTAGGAATTCATACCTAACAATCAAAGACAATCATATGCAAATATGAGAGATAAAACATCGACAAATAGTTGTAACACATGTACTATCTAAGTTATGTTTTATATTTGTTCTAAACCCCAAGCTCTGACACCAAGCTGTGACGCCCCACCTCTATACCCACGCTAGCCAAGAACACTACGGTGTAGTGCTGTCAACTAGCACGGAGAATAAGGCTGTTGAGGAGCGGCCATCAATAGTTAGGCCTTACACTAGTATTGGTTATCTCGATAGGAGTGGTATATATATATAAATATTCTTTCATTTTTCATCTCTGATTTATTTTCTCCCATCGACATACCCCAATTCCAGTATAAAACGAACTACGATGGTTCGTAATAGTTTAGAACAGTAAATATAAAATATTACACATATAATATAATGCGGAACACAAATAAAACAGAAAGTCTCATATATACAATAACTGATGTCAGTTACAATACATTTGATACAATACATATGACACGGTACATATGATACAACTACCATAGTCGACTCACGAAGTTACATATACAAGTACATTAACGTATATAATATACATGAATGCATATCTTCCTATACAATTATACAGACTACTACAAATAACGACGACTACTCCAAAAGATATGAAAGAACTTCATAGCTCTAGCAGCAACCCAAAGCAGAATATCTACAACCTGAAATACTCGGTCTGACCCGAGTATTAAATTCAAAAGAAAATAATACTTGGGTCAGTCTAATTCAAACTCAGTTATTAGTGCACAGAAGCAACAATATTTAAATAATGAATAGACGATAGTCGCAATAAATTTCATCTATCCGATCCTTAAATAAAGAAATCGGATAACGATAAATATAACACGTAGCAGTGTTAAACAACAAATCTGCAAATTCAACCAAATCAGAATGCAATTCAGAATATATTGAATCGAATAAACAAAACAGTTCAAAACATTGAAATATCAATTAAAATATTATTTTGAGTAGGGCTGCAGTACACACACGCGTGCACTGCCTCGCCACTACGGAATATGGAATACGCAAAAAGATCCATAAGTCAAAACAAATAGAATATCAAACACGCCGTACCGTGTGGCTGCAGTTCACGCTTGCGTACACTGCCTTGCCACTACAGTGATGATGTACCCAATGAATACCGTGTGGCTGCAGTTCACGATTGCGTGCACTGCCTTGCCACTACAATGATGATGTACCCAATGAAAATTCACAAGTAAACACAAGATCAAAACCGAGTTACCGGATTCAACTCAAGTATATTTCGAAAATCAAGCAAAATGCAAAGGTCAAGTCACAACAACCATGACTCAACACAAAGCAATGAGACACTACAAACTCAAGTGAAAACAAAACTCATATATGCCAGTGAATGCAGTGGTCAGTGCAATGCACGAACCAATTTAAACGACAACCATCACAAGAATACAAGTCAGGATACTGCAAGCTCCAGGTGGTCAGAAATGACCAAGGAAAAATGAAACAGAGTGCACCCTGGAAGATATGAACCAGCATAAACAAATGAATGCACAGGGGTGCGACAGGGGCAATGCACAGAAATGCATCAGGGATCTACTCACGACAATGCACCAATGTCACAAGCATGAACACAAGTGTACATGACAGTGTACAACATCAAAGACACGGCAGTAACGAAGCAGGATGACCACAAACTCAACAAGCAATGAACAAAGAACATAGACACATCTCAAATGAAACAGGAAGATTTGAAGAAATGAAACAATGCATGGTGAATTGGATCAACACAGTCAAGTCCAAATGCATCAGTGAAGAAACTGCAGTGGACATGTTCGGTTACAACTACACAAAACAAGATTGCCACCAACATAACAATCTCAGGCAAATGTACATAGTTCTTCAACATGTACACTAGGGCAGTGGAACAAACATGTGTGCCCAAGATAAGGTAACCCAGTAACAAGCACAAAGCTTACTGCAACATGAATGACACAAAGGCAGTGAAGTGCTGACTGGTAACATACTACAAAGACATCAACAAGTATGACTAGAAGAAGAGCAACAGAGGCCACCAAGTTCAATGTAATAAATGGTCAAAGTCGAGCAAATGAATGACTTCAACATATGATCAGTGGCAGGCATGCAAGTAAACAGTAGGTGGTATAATACTAAACCCAACCACAGCCAGTATATACTAAGAATAACAGAGGCAAGACCACAAGCAATGCACATACTGCAGACAATTACACAAAGACTACAAGCATGTATGTATTTCAACAGTGAAGCTCCAAACAATTACAAGTTCGAGCAAATGGAAAAAAAATCGAAAAACATCACCAAGTCAGAGCCGAGTTTGACAGTGTCAAACGTCGAAGTGTAAAACCCAAAGACACGTGTCAGAACGAGTTCAGAGAGCACATGATCAAAACAATGGCCAAGATAATCAATCAAGACAAAGAAAAATACTTCTAGAATTCAAGGTTGATATAGAACAAGTCGATACCGAAATTGAATAAAAATTTAACACTTTGGTGGCCACAGTTCAAATCGTTGTCGTGAAGATCAAACAAACAAAACATACTAAATTGACGAAGTCGAAAATCAATTCACCAGCCCCAAAACGAAATCAAATGGTCGAGATAAAACAACATCGAAGCAAAGTAAAGAAATCAAATTGCAGAAGACTAAGAAAACAAAGTAAGCAAACGAGGACGAATGAATTTCAGTTAGATGTGAGTAATGTAAATTACTCACCTTTGCCACGAATGAAGCAGCCATCGAAGTCAGCGCCTTCGAATCCTATACGCCCTGACTTCTGACTGAAGAAAAACGAGAGAGGACAAACGAGCGAACGCCTTTTATTTTGAAGCCCTAGTTTTCATAGAAGAGCGAAGAAGAGGGGTCGCCATTCATTTTTCTTCGTTCGATTTTTGTTTAGGGTTGAGAATGAAAATAATGAAGGAGGACGGGTCGAACGGCATTCAAAAGTAAATGGCCGAAATTCACAATTTCAAAGCTCACAACACTTAACCAATTTTATTTTATTTTATTTTTAAGAATTTCAACCCGGTATAAAAACTCCATCATCAATTTGCTAGCGACAATAATTATTTAATGACGATAATAAATTTTCACAAAAGTTCGGGTTGTTACATGCCAGAAGTGGTCTCCCTAAATTTAGGCGAAATATCAGCCTCCTACATCTATAAATAGAGCCCCAGGTCATTCAGAAAAGGGGATCGGAATTCTGAAGCGCCAAAACTCTACCGGATTCAATTCCATACTTCATTATCACTGTTGTAATCAGATTTGAAAGCTATCACCAATTGTAACCCGCTGTAATCGATTGAAATCATCAAGAGAATATCAATAAAGTCATAAACTTCAGAGTGGAGTAGGCAAGATCGCCGAACCACTATAAACCCTGTGTTTGTGATTGTTATTTGTGAATCATTGTGATTGCTATTGCTTAGATCTGAGTACTACATTGATTGTTGCTGGTTTGCGATCGTAAACGGGTGCTTTCGCGATATTGGGTGTTTGTGGTCAATTTTGACGCAAACATTTTGGTGCTTTCACTGAGAACTGCTAATTCAGGATAATTTGAATTTGAAGGCTTAAAGATTTAGATCTAAGAACCATGACGAGACAATCAAGCAGAAGGCCAAGGCCAGAGAGAAGTGAACACCAAGGAAGTCAAGAGGCTTCTTCAGGAGCGAATCATGCATCGATCTTTGTCACTAGGGACGAGATGGAGATAATGATGAAGAAACAGGAGGAGCTGATCCAAAGTTTGTTCCAACAGATAGGACAACTTGGAGCACAGAATAGAGAAGCGAATGGAGTTCAAAACGGAGCAGGACCATCCGGCGTAGCACATGAACTAGGGGACGCACACATGGAGAATGTTGATCCAACCCCTGAGAAAGAGAGAGATGCATCTACCCAAGCTAGGAGTAGCAGAGGAGTGAACGCTCAGTCAAGGGGGCAAATCCCAGAATTCCCTCGTGGACTCGGGGGCAGGTTGAAAGTAATGAACGAAGGTTACATCTCGGTGACAACGACAGATTGGCGGAGATGGTTAGAAGAGCTATGAGAGGCGGTTTGGTAAACAAAGATTTGGAGGATGTTAATAGGATTCCTTTTACTCCAGCAATCAGAGGAGCTAGGAACCCACCGGATTTCAAGTTACCATCATTGGACATGTATGACGGAAGAACAGACCCCACTTTTCATCTAATGAAGTATATGAGGCATTGTGACGACCGCCCATGACTCCCGCACCAAAACAAAGAAATAGTGCGCTGAAAGTGTGCTAGGCAGCCATGGACGATAGTCAGGGTAAGGTAAAACAGAATAGTCTATCGTATTACTCACAGCGCATGGACAAAATATAATAGAAAATATACATAGTGAAGCTCCATAGAATAGAATCATCTAAACTCATAATAGTTTTATACAATCATCTGAATAGTCAATACATCAAGCCTCACTACATAACACTCAGAGTATCAAACAAACAGCGGAACATCCAGTACATATAGTAAGAAAACAATATGCAAAAGCCTCCAGCTCGTCTTCGTCATCAACAGCGTTGGTAGCCAAGAACAGCACCTGTCACCTGCTACCTAGTCTGCCCATCCCAACATGGATGAACAGCCCAAGGTAATAAGAGTTGAACATAAAACCTTGAGTCAGACAACAGTCTTAGTGAGCAGTAAATTAACTATCAAACATACCAAAAGAGCATAAAGGATAAAAGGAATAGGAACTCAACCATCCCACTCCACCCCATTCCACAGTGATAGCCCCCAGACCCACTAAGCAGAAACAAGCATAACAAAGCAGACATTTAAAGTAAAGTAATTATCACTCGAGTCAAGGTCGATGTTTTCCAAGTACAAACCCCCAAGGCCTAAACCAAGATCAGATAAGCACCCAGAAAACATCGCTCTTGAGTCCGAATGACGATACAACCAAACATCCATGACTCTGGCTATCACTGTTATCATTGCCTCGATATCACCGTTAATTGAATGACCGGCACCTTCTTTCAGCCATCCGTCAAGGGCTAATGGAAACCCCGGTTCTAGACATAACTCCGCACGTCATCATGACCCGTGCCTAGGACTATCGCATCTGCCCAGAGTACTAACACGTCATCATGACCCGTGTCTGGAACGTCATCGTGACCCGTTCCAACGTACTCTTGCTTTGAGCATGCTAGAACCTTCAATAACGATAAGATCCAAGCCTCCTAGTCATCCTCCTCGACGACTATTCTCACACTAGCTCAAGCGCCTCTCGAGCCCACCATTATCCACAAACCCGGACCGCATCACCAAGTTATCAACATGCTTGGGATGATCCCGTCTGGATTAAACCAAGGCTTTCACACATTGTGCTTTTCTTCAACGCATCATAGCAAAGTCCCATCTCAACATCATGGTTTGCCTCATCGCATCATGGCAAAGTCCATCTCAACAAATCTATCCATATGAGCTTCCACATCCGCTTCATATGCCACAGGCAGCTTTCACTATTCAAGAGCCTTTCCACTTAGCTTTTGAATCATCTTCGACCAACTTGTCCAAATCAAGTTATCAATCAACTAATCAATCAAATCAAACATTAATCCAAGTAATCAATCATTCAAACAAGATCTAAATACACAATTACAACAATAATGGCAATTTCGTAAATAAAGAGTTCAAGTCTAACATGCATTCTAACAAGCATGAATTATGAACAATATCTCTACAACTTGATGAATGAACTTGCATAAGTGAACATGTAGTAAAATGGATATCAAACTTCATAGATGATGGATCTACATGCAGACTTAGGGAAAATGTAAGAAATCACTATCTTTAACACACAAATAAGTCACCGATCCAATATACTCCCTTGGGTCCGTGTGAGAGATAACTACCACTCACCGAATCACCTAAACACCTCAAAAGCTACTAACTTCAGATCTGGACAGCGAAGAAACTAGCTTGATCCGACAAGATTCCGCTTCAAATGATGAAATCACTCTTTGTTGGATGAAGATCTTCAACTTCGGCTCTTGAATCTTTGATCTTGATCTTCGATCTTGGATGGATGTTAGCACTAGATTAGAGTGGAGAAAAGAAGTGAAGAAGTGTTGTAGTCGAGCTCTCAAAATGGCAGCACTTCGTCGCTTCAAAAATCCGGTGCCAAAAAGTGAACCAAACCCCTCTATTTATAGGCTGAATTCCCCATGAGTCGGCCGCCCCTCCTTAAGTCGTCGCCGACCTAACCCTTGCCGCCTTACGACCCAACGACTCAACTACCCAGACCTACGACCTAAAACATATGCGCATCCACGACCTACCGACTCAAGCCTTGATCACATGGCCGTCCTAACGACTTATACGACCTAACACTAAGCTGACCCAACGACTCAACGAAGCCACGACCTATCACTAAGTCGTTCACACGACTCAGCGACCTAACTACAACACATACCAACCACTAGGTCGTTACTTCCAATAGGTTGGTCAGGACTCATCTCCTTAACCCGCTAACTACCTTAAGCCGGCAAACACCTTAAGTCGGCTAATCCCCTAAGCCGTTAACCTACTGAGTCGCTAGCTACTGTAGGTCGTCCCAATCCTTAGACCGCTAACCCTTAAGTCGGCCAGTTCCTATAAGTCGTTAACTCGGCAACACGACCCAAGCTTCCACACGACTTAACTATTACACGGCCTAACCCCTTAAGCCGATAACCCTTAAGTCGGTCGATAACTTAAGTAGCTCCATATCTATAGGTCGGTCAAACCTTAACTCGGTAGCCCCTATGTCCAATGCTCCTGCACGACTTAAACTCCGAACGACTTAAGCAATACTAACGACCTAATGCAACTATTTTATGATTTTATCGACACGTAAAATACAGGTCGTTACAGGCATATGGAAGTGCTGGGGGCATCAGAGGAGGTTATGGCACGGTGCTTTCCATTGTACTTGGCGGATATTGCAGCATTGTGGTTTAGAATATTGGAGAATGGATCCATCGGAACATGGAATGGTTTAATTGAGAGATTTATGAGGCAATTCAGGGTTCACATTACAAGACCCAAGAATGTGATAACTTTGGCAACCCTAAAGCAGAAAGCCGGAGAGACCTTGAGAAGTTATCTAACGCGATTCAATGCAGCAGCAGCTTCGGTGGATCGAGCAGATCCATCTATGGTGGTGATGGCGGCTGTGTCTGGAGTAGCTGACGGCACAGAGTTCAAAAATTCATTGACTAAAGATCCACCCATGGATCTAGAGGAATTCTACAACGAGGCAGAAAAGTTTTTACGATTAGAGGATGCGAATGCAGAAAGAGAAGAAGGAGAGGGAATAGAAGTTTATGTGCTTAAAGACAAAAAGCCTTTCGAAAAGGACTCAGACAAGGATAAAGGAAAACGAAAGGCTGAGGATTATAATGACAAGTCAAAGCGGCAACGGAGGGAGCCGCGATTCACCACTTACACCGAGCTGAATGATAGTTTGGAGCGAATCTACAGAGATACACAAGGGCAAGTTCCATACCGTAGGCCAATACGAAGGGACCCCACTGCTGACGAGAGAAAATCAGACAGATATTGCTTATTCCACGAGTTGAACGGTCATAACACAAATGATTGTAGGCATCTAAAGGATGAGGTAGAAGGACACATCAGGAATGGTATGCTGCTTCAGTATGTGAGGAGACGAGCCCCAACGGTAGAGTCAGAGCGACCACCGTCTACATCAGCTAGGGGCGACCCTGAACCAGGACATCGTTTGGTGATCAATTAATTAAAATAACGATGAACAAGTCGCAAACTTCCACTAACACAATTAAATCATTTACACATGTACGAGATCGCGAACGTTCTCCAAGCATGCTCTGAATGATCATTGATTGTTTCGTAGTGGGAACTTACACTTTGACATCTTCGCTTTGCTTTTGTTTCATGTTGATTTGGACATTTGAACTTGGTTTGTTTGGACATTTCTGTTTTAAAATTCATCCGTTGAATAGATATTTGATCCTGATAATTCTGAAATGGCTAAGCTACTTACACATGTACGGGGTCGCGAACGGTCCTTAGGCATGCTCTGAGATGGCGATAAACCGCCCTGACAAACGATCCAGGGACCCACGCGAACGTAAGCCTGGTATCGATAATACCAAGCCCTCCCGGGCACACTTTCTCGCCCCGAACGGCACCCGACTTCGAACAGTCACAACTCGCCACGAACGGCACCCGACTTCGAACAGTCACGACTCACCCCGAATGGCACAACTCATCTCACCTCAAATGGCTCGATCGCGAACGGTCGTCATTTGAGGTCTGCCACTTGACCACGCACGGTCGCACTTCACCTCAAATGGCTCGATCTCGAACGATCGTCATTTGAAGTCAGGTGCTTGACCATGAATGGTCGCACTTCATCTCAAATATCTTGATCCCGAACGGTCGTTATTTGAGGTCATATAAAACTATAAATTCCTTCGCAGGACATCAACAGGATATGAACATCCAGATCATGGCATTACAAAACACGCCTTCCTACCGCAAGGCATATTTTGGGGGGCAAATGTTATCCCGCTTTTTGGCAAAGCCATGATACCGAAAGATTGGTCGAAAACAAGAGACAGTTCGTCTCAGAGATTGGTTGCATTCCACTTCGCTATGGATATCGATGAATTTTGTCTGAGTCCGGATCGGGCCACAATTGACAAGACATGACAAGCAAAGCCGCGAGAGCCAACGTTTCAAGTTTCAAGTCAATCCCAGTTCATACACGCAAGATATGATCGATTCAAGATGGAGGAGATAGCCCTTGTTCGAATCCATAAGATGTACCCTAGTTCGAATCCATGGCCAGAAATCATGTTCGCATCCATCGGTTCGTACCCATCTACTTCGAATCCATCAAGTTTGGAAGTCCTTCGAATCCATAAGCCCAACCTTCCTTCGAATCCATCAGGTGGCCAGGCTTCGTATCCATCCCATTACCTTCCTTCGAATCCATCGCTGTAACACATGATGGAATCCACCATGTTCCCCCTGCTTCGAATCCATAGATGTTGCTGACCTTCGAATCCATGAATACACCTCTCTTCAAATCCAACCAGTGTTGTCGTTTTGTATCGATCAGCTGAAGTGAGATATGATCGATACGAACGAGTCTCAGTTCGAATCCATGCATAAGTAAAGCCTTCGAATCGATTAAGTCAAAGCGGCGAAATTCAAGCGACGACTCTATCAACTCGACGAAAAATGTGGATCGACTCGAAGAATGCGCGCCACGTCAACCTACTAGCGCGTGCTTGGATCGATTCGAATCAATCGATTCGAATTGATCGATTCGAACGGAGCAAAAAGTCAAGGAAACGCTAATTCGAATCGATGATATCTCGCGATCTACAAGTCCAAATGCTATGAAATTTTCACAGGAGCTTGTATACATGTTGAAGAATGTCCACGCCAAGTTTCTCCTCGATTGGATGAATTCTTGATCGATTTGAATGTACTTCGAATCGATCCCAAAGTTGGCCCAAATTCCCTGAGGTTGGGCTCGTGGGCCCCCTCACGTGCTAGAAGTGGTCTCCCTAAATTTAGGCGAAATATCAGCCTCCTACATCTATAAATAGAGCCCCAGGTCATTCAGAAAAGGGGATCGGAATTCTGAAGCGCCAAAACTCTACCGGATTCAATTCCATACTTCATTATCACTGTTGTAATCAGATTTGAAAGCTATCACCAATTGTACCCCGCTGTAATCGATTGGAATCATCAAGAGAATATCAATAAAGTCATAAACTTCAGAGTGGACGTAGGCAAGATCGTCGAACCACTATAAACCCTGTGTTTGTGATTGTTATTTGTGAATCATTGTGATTGCTATTGCTTAGATCTGAGTACTACATTGATTGTTGCTGGATTGCGATTGTAAACGGGTGCTTTCGCGATATTGGGTGTTTGTGGTCAATTTTGACGCAAAAAACGAATAAATCTTTGTGAAAGATTGGGTGAACCTTGTTTTTAAATTAAGAGGATCTTAAAAGTGAATCTTTTATTTAAAAAGATTAAAGTGGAAATTTGTTTAAACCATTCAGAAAGAAAGGTTTTGGGTAACAAGCTGTGACTTAACTAAGATCCCAATATCCATATGTTTTTAAAATAAGCGCACATTATTCGGTTTAGCCGGGAGAGGACTTTATGTCGTATAACCCATCCTGAATAGTGATACGACAAAATGGATAGCATTTGAAGACCGGTGGTAAAGACTGGATATTTTTGAAAGCGAAAGTATTACCTCTCGAATGTCTCTGCACCGAATGGTCTCGGTATAGAGATTTGATCACCCTTTGTGATAGGGAGTCTGGACGTGATTAGGGATTATTCGAATTGAAGGGCTTCTTTTGAAGTGTCTTCGGTTCCGTTCGAACTCGGAACGGACTTGTATGGAAGTATGTCTGACGTTACACTTTGAGATGTAAAGCTGGTATCTATCAAATACATTTGTGTTTGTGGTGGAGAATTTATTCTCTTAGCTTAACAACCTTCTCTGAGACATACGAGCTCAGAGGTTATGTAGTTGATGGTTACTAGTGATATATTCCCAATTTGTTAATGTGGCATACTAAGTGTTGCTGATCATTGGTTGATCGAAGCATGGCTTTTATGAAAAGCATAGCTTTGTAGGATGAGACTTCATCAGAACCTCACAACCCGGTAATGGTCGAAAAAGGAAGGATGCAACAAGGTTATCGGGGGTCGCGCCCCTTCAGGTATGTCCATTTCCTTTGGATAAAAAGTGGTATCATGGTATGGAGACCAGATACTTAACTTATGTGGTCACTGCAAATCAATTGCTTTGTGGCTGTTGGTGAATCCTGGGATAAAGTTTGGTTACGACCGAGGGATGTCATACACGTGTCAGTAGTTACCTAGTTACAGAGGTAGCCCAGCCTTGTGTTGGCAAAGATTCTGTTAGGTTCTCGGGGCGTCCCTCCAGAGGCGTATCCGTTCGGTGTAGGAAGTTCCTTATCCTGACCATTTGTTGAAAATCCAAAGAAACAATGCGCGTCCTGTACGGTTTTAGTTGTATTACCCTCCATGGAATGTGGTGGCAACCTGCTATTGAACATGGTAGTTATATTAGGCATACTACGAAATGTGTATGCTGGCTAAGATTAATATTATACTTTCGAAATGTTTTCTGCAATATGCACTAATAATAATATCAAAAAAAATTCGCGTATCAAGCATATCTGACTATCATAAGGAGAAATCTCCACCAATTGTGCGCTTGCATTATGTGTGCATGGGGAGGCCTTATCGTAGTTTCATTTTCAAAAAAGCATAGCGAATTTCTTTTAAATTCTTTTTGTTATTTTTGTTCAAATAAAACTGTTTTTGTTTGCTCACACCAGTCCCATGACTGATCTGGAATTTATTGTTCCCTTTCTAAACTTTGGGTACCCACAATTTTCCACACGGGCAGCCTAGAGTTAGATTTACAAATTATCAGCTAGTAGATATAGATTCGGTAGCCTTCAGCCTTCTGTTTGGAAATCTTTGGAGTCTTTGGTCTTTGAAGTCGTTGATTTGGCGATCGCATTCGAGATCGGACTTGCTTATACAACGTGAGGGGAGGTTCTCGCTTCGCATTTGGAAAGCATGTTGGTGGTTCTAGCTTTTGGAGCTTTAGCAATAGAGATTCAAATATTGGATTCCTTTGGAAAACCATTTGGAGATATCTTTTCGCTGTCGTTCTTTCCGTTGTTGTATATCTTTCGGTTCTGATATTGATATTCAATTGTATCATTATTGTATCAAATATTTTGTATCAATAAAATTTATTCATTATTTTTCCACTATGTTGTATTACTTAGTGTGTTATAAGCTCCGGCGAATCGAATTTCGACGATTGAATCTGTGGCATTCGAATACATGTGAAGTATGTATGTCGATTTTTGAACGTTGAAATTTGGGTCGTGACATTTTGGTATCAGAGCTGAAGGTTGAGTAAGAACTTTAGCTTAGGAGTATAACACATTAGGTAACTCATTAGAGATAGGGTTACAATTACCCTAGAATGAGTATATCCCTAAGATATCCGTATGAATGCTTTAGTAAATTCTCTTACTATTCACTAATAGTAAATATGAGTACAAGAAGAGGACGAGGTAGGGAACAGGGGAATACCACTACAAAAGGTCGATACCCTATAAACAAGGAAACAACTTTTCTTATCGATCTCTTTGATCATCGTTCAATTTCAAATTCTTTGACGGTTTCATGGCAGCTATTGGAAGAAGCTTTGGTGTGGTGGTGGCCCTGTGAAATGTTATAGAAGGTTTCTATTTTGTATTATCTTTAAGATTTTCTATCAGCATTTCGTTTTAACCTTAATAAATTTGAAATTTTACTTGAATAGATTGGGGAAAAAAATTAATACTGAATTGGACTGTATCCGTTTGTCTATTCTTTGGGATTCGGATATGTTCTATGAATGGTTAGTTATCCTTCGGACTAACCAATGCCCTTGTATATTTCGTAGATCTGATGACCCGAGTATTTCATAAAGTGTTGAATAGATTTGTTTTCGTATTCTGATTTGGTAAGCAAAATGTAGAATAGTTATTTAGTTTGATCTGGTAAAACATTTCTTTATCTGTTCTTTGTTGGTCTCCCTGTCTAGCAAATTTCGAGGACAAAATTTTCTTAAGGGGGGAAATCTATAACATTCCCGATTTTTAGCCAGATTTAAATATAATAATTAATGTAATTTTTGGGACTAATTGTGGATTAATTTAGAAATTTGGAAATAAGTATATATGTTGTTAATAAAATTTAGTTTTGAAATATAAATATATTGAAAATAAGGTTGGATTTAAAAAATTAATAAAATTATAAAATTTGCTTTCTAACTATAATATATATATGTAATATATATTATGAAAGTTATATTTTGAATGTTTTTCAAAAGTTTTTAAAGCTAAATTTTTTATTATCTAATATACATATGTATATTTATTTATTAAAGTATCATTAGTTTTAAAATCATTTTCTTTAAAAAGTTATATAAATGTTAATAAAGGAAAATGTATTTATTTAAATAGAAAATATAATATAATATAAAGTTAGATTTAAATATTATTAACATGAAAATTTAAAGTGTTTAAAATATAAACATAAGAAAACATGTTTCATAAATTAAAATAAAGTAAGGATTTAGAGCATAATTTGTAAACTAATTTAAAATAGGGTTTAAAACATAAAAATATATATTCATAACACTTGTAAAATAATTATAACAATGAGAATAACATGTGTAAGCATTATAATAAGAAAGAATACAAGTGTAAACATTTTAAAATAACATTTAACAAATGTAAGATAGATATATTATGGAAATAACAAGTGTCATGTTTAGTTTTATTTCTCTTTTTATTTTTGAAATTAATAATAAAGGGAAATAATATGTTATATATATCATAAACTCCTTCTTCTTTCATTTGGTTCAAAACTAAAGGAAAGTAAATACGAAAACCTGATTTTAAGTACCTCAAACAAAATCCAAACCAGCAAAAGAAAAATCGAACAATAGTTTTCAGCTTCAACTTGAAATCAAAGAAAAACCTATAGACAATGCAAAGATCATCTCATCATCAACCTGGAATCAAACTAAAACAACAACATTTCAACTTGAGATCAAAGTTCAAGATTCAAATATAAGTTTCCAGATGAAAAATCAAAAGAAAAATAGCCATCTAAAACTTGAAAGCAGCTTCAAAAAGCAACTAAAACAAGATCAACCTAAACGCAAAGCAAGTTATTGATCAAATTCAAATAAAAAAAAAAACCTGGAAGCAACTCAACAAAATTTGAGCAAGTTCCAGCTTTCAATTTTAAAACTCAAAAATAAGATCAACATCAAATTACAAGTTTCAAGTTCAAATAGATTCAAGTCTTTGGTTCTCTGCTTCTTCCCATCCAGGTGAGCACTAACCCCTTTAAAATTTGAATCTATGATGCTTTGTGAAGTGGTTGTTGTGAAAAATGATAAATAAATGCAAATATCTCTGCAAGTATATATATGTTTGTGTGTGGATTGAAGCATGCTTGCCTGTGTATATATGTATATTCTCTATTGTGTTTCCAGACCCAAGAACAACCAAAGAAAAATTCATATCTTTTTGTCTAATCTATTTCAAGCTATGATTCCTAAAAGAAAAATGATTGTATAAATGCTAATTTATTTTTAAAATTGGTTTCATGTGTTTATATTAAGCAATTAATTCAAAAACAATGAATTACAGTTAAAATAAAATAAAGTCAGGAAGTCGATTATCAAATTCTTACAATTTGATTATGTAACTGGAATCATACTCGAAAATGATGAATTTTAACAATAAAACCATGATTTTTAGTTTTGATTTGAGGTGGGATTTTGGGTTTGAATAGGATCACGTTTATCTTCGAATTCCGATGATCGGTGAGATTAGGTAGGTCGTGCTTCGGGCTGAAGGTAGCCTGAAGGATGACAAAGTTGGGAAAAATGGTTGGTGAAATTCTTGATCACCAAGGTGTCGTGTAGACGGTGATGTAGGGTTGGAGGTCTCGTTTTGGTGAAGATTGGTTTCAGGCATTTAGTAGTGTCGTCGTGGCATCATAGGTAATCGCGCTAGAGGGAACTAAAGTGTTAGTTCGTGGTGCAGCTTTGGACGAAGTAACCGGACCTCTGGTGGTCTTTGGTGGTGGGGCGTGATGATTCTATCGATCTAGGTTGGTTCCAGTTAGGTGTTTGTGTGCTCAATTTTGAATGGCGATGAAAACGTTGAACCTGGGTGGTTGGGGATTTTAGGAGGATCATCGACAATATGTTGGTGGCGACGAAGTTGATCAGAACAGTGGCAAAGTCATGTACACATGCACGCATGAATATTATATCTGGTGAAGTTGTAGTTTGGGGGAGAAGAAGAACGTTCGGGTTGATTTCGGGGATGTCATCGCGTAGACTCGGAGTGATGAAGCATGGGGTAACTCGAGTATGTTATCGGGTTTAACCAGGGGTTGTCTCGGGTCTGAAGCTTTTAAACAAATCAGTTTTGAATTTTGAATAAAATAAGTTTTAAAATTTTATTCTTAAACAAATTTCTTTTATATAATAAATGTTTATTTAAATTTTGGGTCAATGAAAGTTGTATAGTTTATTTAACTTAAAATTAATTAAGTTTTGTTTTTCTTAAGTTTATTTCGAAAATAAAATTTAATAGTTTAAATCAAGAAATTGATTTAAGAAATAATGGTTTATTTTGAATGATGTTTTTGATTTGTAATTAACTTAAATATATTAAGTTAATTTATATGTTGATGATAATCTATTTACAAGGTTATTTAAATAAGTTTTTGAAGATAAAATGGCTAATCTTGAAACTGTGATTTTGATCATCAATTAACTTAAAAGGGTTTATGTTAAAATATATGATTTTGTTAATTTGTTTCAAAGGTTGTTTAAAATAGGATTTAAATAATGATTATGAAATTAATTAAGATTAATAGATTATCTTAAGATTAAAGGATCATTAATTTGAATTTTAATGATAATTACTTAATTAAAGAATAATTAAGTATTAATCAAGGATTAATTTAAGGTTAATCAATTAATTAATATAATTAATTACTTAATGAAAATGATTAAAGAGTTGATTACTTAATGAAAGTAATTAAATAATAATTGCTTAATGAAACTAATTTTTGGGTAATCAATTAAAGGGTAATTAAGTACTTATAGATAATTACTTAATGAAAGTAATTAAAAATAATTAATTAATGATTAAAGGTTGATTAATCAAGTATTTAAAGGTTAATTAACTAAAGGATAATTAAGGATTAATTACTTAATGATTTATTAATTAGAGGATGATTAATTATTTTAATTAAGTATAATTAATTAAATGGTAATTAATTTAGGGTTAATTAATTAATTAAAGAATAGTTAAATAATTAAAGGATAATTATTTAATGATTAAAGATCGATTGATTTATTAATTAATGATGGTTATTTATTAATTAATTTATTATTGAAGGTTAATTAATAAATGATTAAAGGATAATTAATTGATATGGTTTGTAATTAATTAATGATTAATTAACCAGGATTATTAATTTGTTCATAAGTAATTAATCTGATTTAAATTAATTAGATAATTAATTGATCTTACTTATGGATGTTTGGATTATATTGAATGTTTGAATTGTTTGATATCCCTTATGTGTGATATTTTGTGATGTAAATCGTTTGAATTGAGCTGTGTGTGTAATTTATTTATCTGTGATGCATTTACATATATTTATAACTCTGTGAATGGAAGATAAGCGTTAAAGGATTATACCTCTTGTTGATATTGCTGTGCTTGAATCTATAATGATTGATGATGTTGCATATTGTCTAAAACCCCTGGACTACACTATACACACACAAATATGGATTTCATGAGAATTCGGTTAAGTCACAGATATTATGAATTTAATATTATTTTATTCAAATGGTGAAAAGTTTTAAAAGTTGAATTTTGAATCCAAAATGGTTTGTAAATGGATATGGTTTGGATATGAAAAGCTTTTGAAAAGGAAGTTTGAAACTGAAGTTTAGTCTGAAAATAATATGACTTGTTAAAGTTTTGAAATTTGTTTTGGAAACTATGAATCAAAAAGGTTATACAAGTTATATAATGTATATATATGGATTTTAAACCATTTTTGAAGTATTTTAAATGTATTATTTTGGGATTTTAAATTTAACCCAAGTTTATACTTTAAAAAGGCTTTAATTTGAGCAAATGAAATTGGATTTTCCCGAAACGAAAATTCTTTGTTTTAATATGATAATGGCTTTCAAATAAAGAAAGGATTTCCAGTTTTTGTTGGAAGGGTCTCAAATTTGAAATGAAATTGTTTTGAAAGCTATGAATAAATCTTTGTGAAAGATTGGATGAACCTTGTTTTTAAATTAAGAGGATCTTAAAGGTGAATCTTTTGTTTAAAAGGATTGAAGTGGAAATTTGTTTAAACCATTCAGAAAGAAAGGTTTTGGGTAATAAGTTGTGACTTAACTAAGATCCCAAAATCCATATAGTTTTTAAAAAAGCGCTCATTATTCGGTTTAGCCAGGAGAGGACTTTATGTCATATAACCCATTCTGAATAGTGATGCGACGAAATGGATAGCATTTGAAGATCCGTGGTGAAGACCAGATTTTTTCGAAAGCGAAAGGATTACCCGTCGAATGCCTCTGCACTGAATCGCCTCAGTATAGAGATTTGATCACCCTTTGTGATGGGGAGTCCGAATGTGATTAGGGATTATCCGGATTGTAAGGGCTTCTTTTAAAGTTCCTTCGGTTCCGTTCGAACTTGGAACTGACTTGTATGGACGTTTGTCTGACGTTACACTTTGAAAAGTAAAGCTGGTATCTATCAAATACATTTCTGTTTGGTGGCGGAGAATTTATTCTCTTAGCTTAACACCCTTCTCTGAGGCATACGAGCTCGGAGGTCATGTAGTTGATGATTACTAGTGATATATTCCTAATTTGGTAATGTGGCATACTAAGTGCTGTTGATCATTGGTTGATAGAAGAATGGCTTTTGTGAAAAGCATAGCTTTGTGGGACGAGACATCATCAGAACCTCACAACCCGGTGATGGTCGAAACAGGAAGGATGCAGCAAGGTTATCGGGGGTGGCACCCCTTAGGGTATGTCCATTTCCTTCTGGATAAAAAGTGGTATCATGGTATGGAGCCCAGATACTTAACTTATGTGGTTACTGTAAATCTATTGCTTTGTGGTTGTTGGTGAATCTCGAGATAAATGTTGGTTACGACCGGGGGATGGCATACTTGTGTCAGTAATTACCTAGTTAGAGAGGTAACCCGGACTTGTGTTAGCAGAGATCTGGTTAGGTTCTTGGGGCATCCCTCTAGAAGTGTACCCATTCGGTATAGGAAGTTCCTTAGCCTGTCCATTTGTTGGAAATCCAAAGAAACAATACGCGCCCTATATGGTTTTAGTTGTATTACCTACCATGGAATGTGGTGGTAACTTGCTATTGAACATGATAGCTATAGTAGGCATACTATGAAATGTGTATGATGGCTAAGATTAATATTGTACTTTCGAAATGTTTTCTACACTATGCACTAATAATAATATCAAAAGATTTTCACGTATCAAGCATGTTTGACTATCATAAGGAGAAATCTCCTCCAATTATGCGCTTGCATTATGTGTGTGCGGGGAGGCCTTATGGTAGTTTTATTTTCCAAAAAAGCATAGCGAATTCTTTTAAATTCTTTTTGTTATTTTTGTTTAAATAAAACGTTTTTGTTTGCTCACACCAGTCCCATGACTGGCCTGGAGCTTATTGTTCCCTTTCTAAACTCTGGGTGCCCTTAATTTTCCATACGGGCAGCCTAGAGTTAGATTTTCAGATTATCAACTAGTAGATATAGATTCGGTAGCCTTCAGCCTTCTGTTTGGAAATCTTTAGAGTCGTTGGTCTTTGAAGCCTTTGGTTTGGCGATCGCATTCGGGATCGGACTTGCTTATACAACGTGATTGGTGGGTTCTCGCTTCGCGTTTGGAAAGCATGTTGGTAGTTCTAGCTTTTGGAGCTTTGGCAATAGAGATTCAAATATTGGATTCTTTTGGAAAACCATTTGGTGCTATCTTTCCGTTGTTGTATATCTTTAGACTCTGATATTATATTCAATTGTATCATTGTTGTATCGAATATTTTGTATCAATAAAAGTTAATCATTCTGCTTCCGCTGTGTTGTATTACATAATGTGTTATAAGCTCCGGCGAATCGAATTTCAACGATTGAATCTGCGGCATTCGAATACATGTGAAGTATGGATGTCGATTTTCGAGCATTGAAATTTGGGTCGTGACATCCGGGCTCTTGTTGGATCCCATCCTGTCACTCTTCGGTGAAAGGGAAACAACGACGAGCGAGCCGATCCTGTCGCTCTCCGATGAAGCGGCGTCGCTCCCTGCACTCCGGTTCAGTGTCATTGAACATTAGGAGATTAATTTTAAAAAGCCCATTACTATCTGGTTAGGTGTTTGTTGCTTAAAACCAAAATCCATTTATAAAATCCAAGGTACAAATGTCCAACAAGAAAACAAAAAAGCTAAGGGCTGCCTCTCTAGGCAAAGCAGCCTAATACCATCTCATTGCATGCCTAGGGATCACTCTGGTTCCCTTACATGTGTAAGTGGCATAGTTGATGTTTATTTTAATTTAAAACAAAATCAGAAAAGGTTATTTGATGACCAGAGTCCAAATCCTGAACTCGGCCCTTGCCATCGCGATCAGTGGATGACGAGTCGCGACCCCATTCCAGGATCGTTCCTGTTTGATCCGAGCGGTAGATGCTCGTGTTCTACTGCTCTTGTCCGGTTCCTTATGTATTGTGCCAACCTGCCACTTCTAACATGTTCCTCGACCACATCCTTCAGGTGGCGGCATTCATCCGTGGAATGCCCTTCCAGCTCATGGAATAGGCAGTACTTCCCGCTTTTGCGTTCCCGTTCAGTGGGATCCCTCCTGGGTGGTTTCCACAAGGGGAGCTGATCACGAGTGTCCAAGTAAATCCATTCCAAATTATCTGTCAAATCCGCGTACGTCGCGAATTTGGGTTCTCGACCTCTCCTCCATTTGTCTGAACCACCAGGTCCATCGTCCAACTTATGCTTTCCTTTATCCAGTCTTCATCCTTCATCGGACGTCCTTCGCTTGCATGGTATTTATCTCTTGCCTTTAGGCACGTGAATCATCCAACCGAATGAATCTTTCAGCCCCATGATAGAACTCTCCAAGATCCTATGGTTGATCCCGTGCTAATGAATCCTTTAGTTCTATGCCTTCCGCAATCCCTGCTACCGCCGCCATCAGAATCATTGATGGATCTGGGCAATCTACCGAGGCCACAGCCGCATTAAATCGCATTAGAAAACCTCTCACAGACTTTCCTATCCTCTACTTCATCGATGCCAGCGTCATCACATTCTTGGGTTGCGTCACATGGACCCTGAACTATCTCATAAAGCATTCCACTAACTCTCCCCATGTCCTGATCGATCCATTCTCCAGCTGCCTGAACCAAAGCTCAGCCAAGTCCATCAAGTATAAAGGGAAACATCTTGCCATCACCTCCTCAGATGCCTCCAGCACTTCCATATGTCTGATGTATCTGGTTACATGCATAGTTGGATCTGATTTTCCATCATAAGCCTCTAGTGTTGGCAGTTTGAATTCTGGAGGGTTCCTTGCATTCCTGATTTACAGAGTGAACGGACGTCGACTGACCTCCTCCAAGCCTCTGGTCGGTAGTCCTCCTCTCATAATCCTTCTTATTAATCCAGCCGTCTGCTCATCTCCATCTGGGGGTAGTCCCTTGTTCGCATCTTTACCTTCCTCCCATATTCTGGGGGTACTCTAGGTAGTACTCTTCATGTTGGCCATTTACGTTCTCGGTAGTCCCTACTCGTTGAGCTTTATCCACCGCTCTCCCGGTATCCAATCCCGAAGGTCTGCCCTCAAGCCTTTCTTGATTTCCTCTAATCTCTCCAGTCTGGTTTTAGTTTTGACCTCCAGAAACATCTACAGCTCCGGTTCCTTGTTCTACATTGCCAGCATCCACGGTTGGTCCATTCCCTTGACTTCGTGCTCCAACTTGTCCAACTTGTTGACATAGGTTCTATATCATGTCCTCCTACCTTTTTAGCATCATCTCCATCTCGTCTACAGTGATATAGATCGAGGCCTGATTAGCTCCAGAGGAAGCCTCTTGACTTCCTTCATGCTGACTCCTTTCCGTCCTCTGTTTCCTCGTCGATTGCATAGCCATAATCTTCAAAATGCAAGTTCTTAAGCTTTTAAATACAAACACCAAGCTTCTAAATCCCTGAGTTTGATTCTCAGTGGAAGTACCAAAACGTTAGCACCAAAATTAGTCACTAACACCCAAATCCAGATGAAAGCACCAAATCACTGTCATAGATTATAGATAGAATGTATGTAGAGGATACTAATACGAAGAATAGCATGAATTAAAAAGAAAGCAGTAAAGATACAGAATTTATAGTGGTCCGGCTAACTCCGGCCTACGTCCACTCCATAAATTTGCTTATTATTAATGTGAGAACCGATTACTGTTACAAACTGGTAGAGTGGCCTTAGCCTTAGGAAATAGAAAGCAAGAGAGCCAACCAGAAGATCTCTTTTTTGAACCCCACATGTTGTATTTATAGGAAAATCCTGAGTTACTGGGCTTCCTGTGTAGTATGGGCCCATTAAGGCCATAGCTGAACCCTACTTCAACATGCCGACCGACCCTGAGCAGTTGTCATGCCGAATGAAAGTAACATGGGCGTTGACCCGAAGTGACCCTAACACTCACTCGCAGCGAACTACACCTCGACTTAAAGCAGCTCCTCCTTGGACTCGAAGTAACCTGAAGACTTGATGCGGCCGAACCATGCATTGTTGCTGACCCACGTTATTACGTAGCCAATGTCAAGCCACCCTATCCTCACCCCAACGCCAAGCCACAACAACAAACCTCAATGCGGAGCGACCCTGACCTAACCACAATGCCGAGCCACCCTGTCCTCACCACAACGCCGAGCCACAACGACGAAACTCAACGCCGAGCGACTCTGACCGAACCACAATGTCGATCCACCCTGTCCTTACCACAATGTCGAGCCACAAAGACGAACCTCAATGTCGAGCGACCCTGACCGAACCTCAATGCCGAGCGACCCTGTCCTCACCTTAATGCCAAGCGACGCTGACCGAAACTCAATGCCGAGCGACGCTGACCGAACCTCAATGTCGAGCGATCTTGTCTTCACCACAACAAAAAACCTCAATGTCGAGCGACCCTGACCGAACCATAATGTCGAGCCACCCTGTCCTCCCCACAATGTCGAGCCACAATGACGAACCTCAATGCCGAGCGACCCTGACCGAACCTTAATGCCGAGCGACCCATCCAAGCGAGCTTCATCCATTTAAATCAAATCTGTCATATTCTAGCCTCGATAGTCGTAGAGTTGGTTAAGTTGTATCTGTTTGCTCATGGCCTTGTCAAAAGGTGGGTTAATAGACACCCTCTTTATCTGCTCTCATCTCCCTTACCATATTGCTTCGCTTAAGCTTATGTTGTACAATTTTGAACTCCTTTCTGACCTTAAAGTTAACTTCCATTAAAGTTCGATACTTATGCTTAACGATACATCAAATAGCTTGATTATAGTGGCCTATACGCTAAACTAAGATCTAATAAGGTTTCCTTTTAGCTATTTAAAAATACCTATTAGACTCACGAAAATTAAAAAAGAAGATTGGCATACTATAATCGATAAGATTAACAGTAAACTTCCTTTTTGGAAAGCTAGCTGCCTATCAAGAGCTGGTAGAGTGGTACTGATCAACTCGATATTATTAGCTATATCGGTCTACTAGATGTCGTAGTTTAGATTCCCTGACTGGGTAATTAATAAAATTGATTACATTTGAAGAAACTTCTTATGTAAAGAATATGTAGATGGGTCTAAACTGAGCAATCTCATCAAGTGGAGCACTGTCTGCAAACCCAGATCATAAGGAGGACTAGGTATCATTAACTTAAAGGCCTTAAACTCCTCATTGCTCTGTAAATGGATCTAGAAGTTCATGGGTGACAAGACATACTCCTGGAAAGAAATTGTTAATAACTATTAATAAAATGGCTCAAAAACCCTTCAAGCTCGCAATAATCAAAAAAGTCTCTTTATTGGAGAAACATTTCCAACTTATATAAGATATTTAAAATTGGAACTAAATTCATTATTGATTATGGAGATAAGACCTCTTTTTGGAATGTGCCTTGGATTTCTCCCATCCCATTGAAACATAAGCTTCCTGAATTGTATCTAGTCTCTAACAATAAAAGAGATCTCGTTAATGAAGTTTATAGTGCCCATGCGCCTTTTGCATGGGATATCTATAACTGCCCTAATTTTTGATAACATTATTTAGAAAATTTAATTAGATAAATTAAATAGAAAAATGTAAATGTAAGTGATAAGGAGATTGAGACTTGAATTGATTAATTAAGGTCATGCCTAATGAACTAATTAATGGGCTTAAGAATGGGTTTCGGTTAATTAAGTCACATAAGGGTATATTAGGAATTGCCGCCCCTAGCTTCCATCCTTATATATATTCTGATCCTACCTTCTTAATTCACATTCACTTCATTTTAAAATGCAAACAAAAATATAGAGAACGGTCGACCATTAAGAGAAAGAGAAAATTAAAATAAAAGCTAGAGATTCAAGCTTAAGGAAAATCAATCTTAGTCTAATCCCCATATCAAGAGCAAGGTGAATAATAATTCCATCTCTATTTGGTTTAAATCATATATTTTCTAATTTAAGGAATAAATTTGTTTTTATGTTATATTGGATGATGATATACTTGATTCATGATTTATTTAATTTGAACATGGTTGTTTAAAAGGGTTTTTATATAGTTTATGGTCAAAAATGAGATTTAATATTGATTAAAATGCCTTGGAAAAAATTTATGTTATGAGAAACATGACTTTGGAGTTGGGTTTCACTTTTGAGAATTTTCCAACCAATGGAAAGATTATTATGAATTTTCAAAACAAAATATGGTTATTTGGGTTTATAATTTATTTTGGAAAATATAATAAGAATTTGGGTCTGGATTTTTGATATTTAAATAACATGATTAAAGTGAATTTTTGGAATTCTTATGGATTTTTCCAAAGTAATTTGCTATGCAAAATAAATTGTTTTAGAAGAGGGACTTCTTTGCAAAAATTGGAAGGACTAGTTTGAGTAACTTAACCATGGTGTAGATCTAGATTAGCGGTAGTTATTTTTGAAAAAGGATTTGAAAAGGTTAAGGCAACTAATCTATGTTGACACATGGCAGGTTACTTAGACAAGTTTACTTAAATAAGGATCAAACCTGGTTTTGCTCAGAAAAGTGGTTCTGCCTACGAAGGAAAGTGCCTTTCGACACAGTAGCTTCCGCCTTCATCCTTTTCGAAACCAACTATGCCAAAACCAATACACATGGTACCACTATAATTGTCACAGGGGAATGGAGATAGGCGAAAGGTAGAGTGTCGATAGCATAGCCTATGAAGGGGTCGAAACCTTGGTTTACTTTTAAAAGAAAAGCGCTTTTCTATGTTTTTTAAGCCTTCGACTGGGTCGAAGCATAAGGTTTCGAAAGAGGTTTTAAAAGGTTTCTAAATGGGTTGCCAATAACTTATAATTGCTTTTAAATTGGTTCCTTACTTATAAAAGAATGTCTTGAAAGAAAGGGTTCGGACCTAGTCGATACCCTACCGCCGTTTTAAGCCTTTCAATGGTGTTGAAGATATCAATGTTGTTGGAAGATACTTTAATAAATTTAAAGCCACTTCCAAAATATTTCGAAAGGGATTATGGGTTTCAAAGGTGATGGTTTCGAAAGGGGTTTTGACTCCAACCTTCCAATATTTTGCCCAGAGGTTTTATGCCTTCGAAAGAGATGGTGCCGACACCATCATGTTTCGCTAATGTTTTGTAAATGATAAAGGACGATTTTGGTATCGATGCTTTCGACTATATTCCCTTTGACCCAAAAAAATGTTTTAATGTTTCCGAAAGGGATACTTTCAATGATTTCTGAAGAGTTACTTCCAATTGTGTCGAACGGGGTACTTTCAACTTGTTTTGAAGCAAAGCTTCTAAAGATAAAAGATAATACTTTAATGTATTCGAAAGGTTTTGAAAGGTAGCTTTTAATGTATTTTCAGGTAGGAGCCTAGTGTTCTTAAGAGCTTTTGAGGGAGGTCATCCTATGAAATCGAAAGCTATGTTTCGAAGGAATCGAAAGGTTTTACAACCCAAACTCTATTTTTAAAGGAAAAAGTCATGGCTATATTTTAAAGAGTTTTTGTAATGGTTTTAAGAAAATGCTATCATTGTTAAAATTAAAACCACAGGAGTGGTATTGCTATGCTGTTATGTTGCTCCTTCAAATATGAATATATTCACTTTTAAATGAACCCATAGATGCATTTTGGGGATAAAGGGTAGGGGAACCAGTTAAGTTAACCCAGTAGTGAATATAAATTGAATAAACTCCTGAATGAGTACAGCTGTATCCAGGAGGTCAGAAAGACAAGAATATAGGATGATAAAATATAAATGGAAGATATTGGCAGGGGTCAATAGGTTCACAATAAGCCCATGAAAACTATATGATATTGGCAGGGGCCAATAGGTTCATAGTTAGCCCATGAAAACTATATATAAGAAAAGAAGTCGGATAGACAGGTTCATAGTCAGCCCATGAAAACTATGTGTAAAGGAAGATGTTAGATACACAGGTGCATAGTAAGCCCATGAAAACTATGATTGGATACTAGCAGGGCTAGTAGATTTGTAGTTAGCCCATGAAAACTATATCCAGATGTAATATTGACAAATGTCAATAAGTTCCTAGTCAATCCATGAAAACTAGGGCAAGAATAAAGGATATTGGGGTTACCAATAGGTACCTAGTGAATCCTTGAAAACTAGGATAAGAGAAATATTGGAGTTACCAATAGGTTCGTGGTAATCCCATGAAAACAATGTAATTGGACAGGTAGTCTATAAATGTTTTCAGCCCATGATAACTAATAGGTTAATAGTAATCCTAGAAACTATATCTGAGATAGATAGTCCAAATTGAATGGAGATGGGTAATACAAAATTAATTCAATTGTTTTTCATATCATCGTGTTATACCGTTTTGAATTTTTTTAACCATTGTGGATGCAGGAAGCACAGTATATGGTTTTATAAAGGTTTTGAGATACTAGTGAGGGGAAACCCATTCTGCTAAGCGGCGTGGTCTCGCTAAAGGTCTAAATGATTTGAGATGGTAGATTATTATTCATACGAGGCTTTATGTCTTGACTTGAAATTTATATTTTCCTTTAAACTCTCGGGTACTCAATTGATTTTGAATAGTTTGAGAGTTGAGGTTTTCAGGTACCTCTAAGACGAATAAGCTTTCGAGGATGTGCAGGAGGTATGATGGATATTTAGAGTTGTCTTTTCTTTTGATTCCGCTATCCTGTTATTTATGGCAAAGTTGTTATATTGCCTATATACATTCTGATCATCCCGGGGGGCATCTTCATATGTCGCTTTGGGCGTATGTTGTAATAAATATATTTTCTCTGAACGTGATTTGCGAATGTAGGATTATGTAATGCATTGGAAATGTTTTGATATGGAATGTGCTTTTTTGAAGTTTAAATTTTTTTCTATATTCATGTGTTTCTATGTATTATTGAATCTAACACCGCCGTATTTGGTCGTCGAGGATTAATATCTATGGATGACTGCAACATCCGCAGTCGTTAGCTTTGGGCCTCCAAGTAGGGGGATGTTACAAGTTGGTATCAGTGCATGGGTTTATGAAACTTTAAAAGAAAGTTAAAGCTAAAAGATTTTCAAGCATAATCCAATGAATTTGAAAATATGATCAGGGTTAGGTTAGCGTTATAGTAACGTACTTGTATTTGATGTGTGTGTGTGTGTATAAGTACGTGTTCCCCTCTCTTCCTTAGACCGTTCTTCTGTATATTACTAAGGCTTGTATGCATATTTACGAGAAAGAAGATATAGAAGTAGGAACGGAAGAGGAAATCTACATGCAGGAAGCACCACAACCAACGGAAATGCTCAACCTAATACTAGGAGGAACCAAGGTCGATAGGCTAGTGGTTATCCAAATGTTGAAGCCAATATAGGGCTGGAAATCTGCATGTAGATGCAGGGATGATGTATCAGTTGTTGGCGAATCTTTTCAAGTTGGAGTTGCTGGTAATGTTAGAGGAGCTAATCATGTGGCTCCAATTAGGAATAACTATGCTAAGCTAAGCAGAGACTGCACTAGTTTGGGTGGAAAGCCATTTGTTGGAATGGAGGATGTTGTTGAAATTGAGAATTGGCTACTGAGTTGTGAAAGGATCTATACTGGTCTAAGCTTGGATGATGGGAAAAAGAGAAGGCTAGCTTCTAAATAGTTGCAAGGTTTAGTGCTTCATTATTGAAATAGTGTGACAACCAGAGTTCCGAAACAAGAGCAGACATGGGCTGATTTCAGGAGAAGGTTTGAGCAGAGGTTTTCATCTAAAGTTGCTTAGTCTGCATTGATGAGAAAGTTTATTGATCTGGTTAAGGGAGAGATGTCAGTGGTCGAGCATGCTGCTAAGTTTAATGAGCTGTCTCAATATGGATTTGCTTTGGTAGACACTGATGCTCGAAGGAATAAAAGGTTCATTCGAGAGTTGAGACCTAAGCTTGCTAGGATGACTATGACCCATATCCAGGTGTAGAATATGCTAGTGTACTAGTGTATTATTATTTTTTTGATGATAATAAACGTATAAATATTCATTTAAATGTATTTTTTGTTGTACTATTTTATTTTTCACATAATAAAATAAATATTTGTTGAATAAATTAAATAGCTCAGAATTCATATTTTATTCAAACAAATATTTTATTACAAATTCAAATAGTAAAAATTTGAGCTCTCACCTCATCTACACATTTTCAATTACAATACAATTTCAATTTATAATTTTCACTTTACTACAATTTCACTCTAACTCGTATTTAATCTTCAACTCTGCTCCAGCCTATATCCAGCATCTGAACTATCTGTAAAATAAACACTGACGTGGTAAAATTGAAAAAGAAATTATTTTACAGTGTACGATAAAATGTGTGTTTTTGAAATATTATTTGCCTCGGTTGTTTGTCGTCATTTCTTTTAATTCATCTTACACGAACAACTTGTGACATGCACGGTGTATCCTTGTACATGCCATAAAGTCGTGCACATCGATATACACTTGCTTGTTAAAACTACAGGGACAGGTGAGCACAAGGTCAAACACAAGCTGGATTCAACTCAAGTGAAAATACAAAATCAAAACGTCTACAGTTCAGAGGCACAAGTACAAGTCAACATGAAACTACATGATAAGACGACTTGACCAGACCAGTCTTCAAGAAGTGTCAGATATGTCAAGGAGGTTGATGGTCAGTTCATATGAACATGAGTATGAAGTAGTAACATGTACACATGAAACCAAATCAAAAAAGACTCGACTTAACATGTTCAGTGAAATGGTCAGGCGTAACCTAACATGTCAACAAGCTCCTAACAAGACTCAAATCAACAATATGCAAGCACATGAAAAGAAGTATGAACACAAAATGGTAAAAGAACTAAACCAGCTTCAAAATGAATCATAGACTAGACTACGTAACAAAACCAAAACCAAGTTCAACATGCGCAAATTTACAGAGGTCAAAAAGAAAATGAACAGTTCAGAACTGAATTGAACCAGGCTTCATGAATACAAGATCAATGTGCAGTGACAACAAGACTGACTCAAGCCGAACAAGATTTCAAAATCAAGTTCAGTTACAACTTGAACTTGAATATATACAAAATGCCCAAGCAAATGCAGAAAACAAAACATACTCATAAAACCACAACTACACCATACTTCAACGTGAGGACTTCAAATGGAAGAAGAAAAGCATGAAAAAAATTCAACATATAACTCTGCATAAATACAAATGCCTCAACACAGCATACATTTATACATGCATGTTCACACATGTATACATGCATATACACAGTGACAAACATATGCAATAGAGGAGACAGCAATGGAGCAGTGAAATAAGACTATAGTTCAGAAGTGGACATGTCAAAACTTCAAAAAAAATTAAACCAGACTTCAAATCAATGTGCATCAGATCAAACCCACATGGAACCACGCAATTCAAGCATGAACGTGAAAAAATTGTCAAATCAGAGATGATACAAGAAAAGCCAGAATCACACACATATATACATACATATGTATGTATGTATGTATGTATGTATGTATGTATGTATGTATATACATGGTAATAACCAGCAAAACGGTTTCGAGCAATAGTGCAGCTAGCACAATGGACCAGAACATCAGTGCAACAAGATATGTACAAGTTTATATGCAAGTTACACGAAGCCGTGGGTCACGTTTCAAAAATAATTTGCAAATCGAAACTATGTTGAAAGTGTTTTTGGACAAGTCAAAATATTATCTCAAATTCAAATACTACAGGCAAAGAATGGAATTCGTAGGTGATAACATGATAACAAGTCAGAGGTTAAACAATATATTATCTCAAAATTTTCAAATGCCAAAGTCAAAGGAGTAATGAACGGAACAGACAATTCAAACAAATCAAATATAACAAAGATGAAAAAGTCAAGAATTTATCACATCGTTCAAGCACAAATCGAACGGCGAAGCAAAACTCACTGACAAATTCAAAACGAAACATACAAACGAAAATACAGGGAATCAAACCCTATATAAATTCCCAATTTCATCATCGGCAAGTGTATTCTAGTTTAAGCAAATCAAAGAAAGCATCGAATAAAATCATGAAACTCTAATCGAAGTCGAGAATAACCAATAATTAATAAAAGGCAATTCACATACCAGTTAAAAAGCATCGTTTGAACTCGATTAAATTGGGACGACCGTGAGCAATCAAAGCTAGAGATTAATTGATGAAGCATATTAAAGAGAATTTTTCAACTCAATCGATTAATTTTTTGAATCAGTGTTTCAATTTGAATAATACCCTAATTCCATATTGATAAAGAAATAAGGCGACCTCAAGAAAGAGAAAAGAAATGGACTTCTAAATTATTAATGCACTATCATTTATTTGGGCCGACATTTATTTTATATTGGGCTTAGTTTTTAAATAGGGTTTTGTTTTATATTTATTTTTCATTTGTAATTTTCTCTTTTAAATTGTGTAACTAGGTTACGAACTACGGTTTTGTAGTTTGAGAATTCGCAACTCGGTGGCTGAGTTGTGGCAGGGTTTTGAGCTTAGAGTTAGATAAGTTAATTAGCGGGTATCGCAAGTTTACGTGTGTTTGTAAGCATATGACTACTTAATTTCTAGTAGAAACCTTGAGGGAAGCACATAGGCAGGGTTTTGCTAAAGTTGGGTAAATTTGTATGTGATCTCTATTGCATTACTTTCTGTTATTGTTTTTATTTCCGCATTAATTTTTATTATTATCACCCTATTCACCCCCTTCTTGGGTGAAAATGATCCTACAAGTGGTATCGGAGATAGGAACAAAAACAAATTTTAATATTTAAAAATTTCATTTTTAAATGGATTCTTTTAATAATGCATTTGTTGAGGATTAGTCCATAGTTAGAGCACCCATGTTCAATGTTGAATATGCATATTGGAAAAATAAACTGAAAATTTTTTTAAAAACCATAAATGCATGAAATATTGTTAAGACGGGATATAGAACACCAACAATAATGGTAGATAATCAAGAAGTTGAAAACCTATGGATCAGTGGATAGATCTTGAAAATAAACTGCAAAATGCTAATGCTAAAGCTATGAATCTATTGTTCGTTCATTAGATCAAACTGAATTTAATCATCTCACATTGTCTAACTGCGTAGGAAATTTGGCACACACTTGAAGTAACCCATAAAGGAACTTCCCAAGTCAAAGAATCTCGCCTTGCCATGCTTAGTAGCGAGTACGAGAACTTCACAATAACAAAGGATGAAAGTGTCAAAGAAATGTATGGACGACTTTCTAATCTTGTATACAAATCAAAATCTCTAGAAAGACCATACATAACTGGAAATAGTCCGAAAGATCCTCATAATTCTTTCATGAAATTTTGAAGCAAAAGGGACTTCCATTCAAGAATCAAAGGATCTAAAATAGGTTAAAGTTGTAGAACTCATCGGAAGTCTCACCACTTACGAGCTCGAAATCAAATTCAAGAAAGAACGTGAAGGAAGAAATATGCGTAGGAAATCAATAGCTCTCAAAGGAACAATAGAAAGTGAAGATGATGATGATGATGGAGTAGTTGAACTGGCATTGATAGTAAAGAGAGTCAAAAAGTGGAACCAGAAATATGGAAATCCTGCCCTAAATCAACAACTGAAGAACGGAATCATCAAAGCACTAGACAACTCAGAAGAGCAGGAGATCATTTGTCATAAATGCAATAAACCGTGTCATATCAAGCCAAATTGTCCTCAAAATTAATTCAGCAAAGGAAAGAAATCGAAAAGGAGAAGTTTTGCAGCTACTTGGGTTGAAATTGATAAAAGCACTGGCAACGAGAGTGAAAAAGAAAATCTATGTCTTCAAGGAGAAACAAGTGACAGCGATGATGATGAGCCAAGCGAGGTATCAAAAACTTACTCACTCAGAATTAGTTATATATTTTCATGAGGTATATGGCTATTTTGAAAGACTTAAGGAGAAGTACGCTAAAATTGAATCACAAAGAGATAGTTTGATAGAACTAATAAGCAGCTTGATCAGTTGGTTAAAAACTGTCGAAATAAGAGCCTTAAGTGCGATAAATGTCCATTATTAGAAGAGGAAATAAAAATTTAGACGTTAAAATTAAATTGCTTGAAAATGAAATTTTGATTTTGAACGAAAGTGAAAATACTAGGAGAGAAAATTCTATTAAAAAGTGCACTCTGTTATTAAATGAAAATGAATCTCTCAATTTACAAGTCTAATAATTTTCTACAACCTTAGGCAAATTCTCCAAAGGAGAAAGATCACTAAATATGCTATTAGAGAAACAAACTATTAATACTGTTAGATAAGGATGTGGGTATACTTAATTTAAAAGGGGTAGAAGTAAAACTAATCATGTCAACTCCAAGTGCATGATTTATGGAAAAATTAACGCAATCAAAACAATTGTTGGTATAGAAACAGACACATGAAAACTATATCAATTTGGGCTCCTAAAGGCACAAATGTAAAATCCCTTAAAGTCAAACAAATCTGGGTGCCAAAAGGAATAAACATAAACTATTTTGGTTCTACATAAATTTGTTTTCAATATCGTTTGTCACTAACAATCATGGACCTATAAAAATAAATAAATCACAAAAATCTTTCCTCGTGTAGGTGTGTTGGCAGGCTAAGGAACAGCAAGAGTGGTACTGGATTCTGGCGGTTCTAGGCACATGACGGACGATAAATAAAAGTTCCTTAGCCTAGAGAAATACAAAGGTGGCAGAGTCAAAACGGGCAACAAACGATGTATTATATGTCGAAAATCTGCATCATAATCAGATTTCAATTAGCTAGTGATCAACTGAGAAAAATTGAGCGCCATAATTAAATTTGACAAGGATGAAAAAGGTAAGGTAGTTGATCAAAAGAAATATCGAGGTATGATTGATCACTTCTTCATCTTATTGCTTCTAGACATTATGTTCTCTGCTTGCTCGTGTACACGATTTCAATCAATCTCATGTTAAAAGCTGTAAAAGGATTATAAGGTATCTATTGCACACACCATGGTTTGTTCCATGGTATCCAACTTATGATAACTTTGATTTAAAGGGGTATTTAGATGTAGAGTATGCTAGTAGTCTAGTTGATAGAAAAATTACTAGTGGAATGTGTTTTATGTAAGGACATTCATTAGTTGCATCGCATTCACAAAGAAAATATCTGCGTAAATTTCATTTCAACTGATTTTTACTTACAGACATTTTTACAAAACCCCTTCCAAAAAATAGTTTACTATCGACTACATCTCAGTTTAGGCATTTTAGAAATTTGATTTTATATTTTTGGATTTGATCTTAAATGTCTATGTTAACTAATCTGACTCCCAACAGATTATCGAAATGGAAAATAGTGACTAAAAAATGTGATGAGTGTTGATACTAATCATACATTATGACTTGAGACAGTATATGTAGTCAATTTCTTTAAAAATTTAAACAAAATTTGTAATAACTTTGATTGGTAAAATATCCATGACTGTCTCTATTTCTATCATATTTCTAACAACCATCACTCATAAAATTCAATATAGTATATCAAAATGTGGTATTTAAATAGGAAATTATTCATTTTTTTAAAATTAATTACTTATAAATTTATCCAAAAGTACTCACTCTCATTTAAAAGTCCTTACGGTTATGCATGGTTGAAGTACTTGGAATCTTTGATTATGTGCTTTCATGCTCATTTAGAAGTCCTCATGGTTATGCATGTATAGAACACATTTCAGTATTAATTAGGCGAGTGATTCTAACCCCATTTAAAAGTCCCCACGGTTATGCGTGGTTAGAAGATGCTTGAAATTCATTTTTTAATAAAAATTGGAAATACTACTAATCCCATTTAAAAGTCCTAACGATTACGCGTGGTTAATAAGAATTCTAATTCCTGTCATAAATATACTACAAATGGACATGACTATATGATTTTCTATGTCGACAACACCCCTGTACCTCTAAAGTGGAATATGCGCCTAACAGAGTATTTATGATTTTTGTTTGATTTTTTTATTGAAATTTAAAATTTATACTCAATTAGGTATTAATGTTTTATTAATGTCTATCACTTTATCTCTCTTTTTTCTTACACTATTACTCTTTTGCTGATAACAAAAAGGGGAGAAAAGTTAAGATTTTGGCAAGCATATTCTCATATAGGCTCATTGCATTTTTTTTATTTGTATATTTTTCATGCATATGTGAAGGGGAGCCTTGTTGTAGGGGGGGCATTCAAATAGGGGGAGCTAATAGAATTTATCAAGACCAAATACATTTAATAAAGTCAAAATCTTAATATATGTTCGTTATCATCAAAATGAGGAGATTGTAGAATATACTAGCTATGATTTTTGTTTAATGTTAATAAACATATATATATATATATATTCATTTAAATGTATTTGTTATTGTACTATTTTATTTTCACATAACTGAGTAAATATTTGTTGAATTAAATAAATAACTCAGAATCATATTTTATTCAAATAAACATTTTATTACAAATTCAAATAGTAAAAATTTGAGCTCTCACTACATTTACACATTTTCACTTACAATACAATTCCAATTTACAATTTTAACCTTACTACATATTCACTCTCATTCATATTTAATCTTCAACTCTGCTCCATCCTATATCTAGCATCTGAACAATCTGCAAAATAAACACTGACATAGTAAAACTGAAAAAGAAATTATTTTGCAGTGTGCAATAAAATGTGTGCTTTTGAAAATATTATTTGTCTCAGTTATATGGGCTGTTCGTCATCATTTCTTTTAATTCGTCTTACATGAACAACTTGTGACATGCATAGTGTATTACTGTACATGCCACAAGGTCGTGCACACTGATATACACTTGCTTATCAAAACTGCAGGGACAGGTGAGCACAAGGTCAAACCAAAGCTAGATTCAACTCAAATGAAAATACAAAATCGGCAGTTCAGACGCACAAGTACAAGTCGACATGAAACTACATGAACAATACGACCAGACCAGACTAGACTTGAAGAAGTGTTAGACATGTCAAGCAGGTTAATGGTCAGTTCATATGAACATAAGTATGCAGCAGTAACATTTATACATGAAACCAGATCATAAAAGACTCGAGTGAACATGTTCAATGAAATGTTCAAGTGTAACCCAACATGTCAACAAGCTCCTAATAAGACTCAAATCAACAATATGCAAGCACATGAAAACAAGTCTGAACACAAAATGGTGCAAGAACTTAACCAGCCTCAAAATGAACCCCAGATCGGACTTCATAACAAAATCAGAACCAATTTCAACATGCTCAAATGTAAAAGGTCAAAAAGAAAATGAACAGTTCAGAACTGAAGTGAACCAGACTTCATGAATACAAGATCAATATGCAGTGACAACCAGACTGACTCAAGTGGAACAAGATTTCAAAATCAAGTTCAGTTACAACTTGAACTTGAATATATACAAAATGCCCAAGCAAATGCAGACAACAAAACATACTCATGAAACCACAACTACACCAGACTTCAACGTGAGGACTTCAAATGGAACGAGAAAAGCATGAAAATAATTCAACATACAACTCTGCATAAATACAAATGCCTCAACACAACATACATATATACATGCATGTACACACATGTATACATGTATATACACAGTGACAAACATATGCAACAGAGGAGACAACAATGGAGCAGTGAAATAAGACTACAGTTCAGAAGTGAACATGTCAAAACTTAAAACAAATTGAACCAGACTTCAAATCAATGTGCATCAGATCAGACCCACGTGGAACCACACAATTCAGGTATGAACATGAAAACAAGATCAAATTAGAGATGATACAAGCAAAGTCAGAATCACACACATATATACATACATTTATATATACGTATATACATGGTAATAACCAGCAAAATAGTTTCGAGCAATAGTGAGCTAGCACAATGGACTAGAACATCAGTGCAACAAGATATATAAAAGTTTATATGCAGGTTACATGAAGCTGTGGGTCACGTTCAAAAAAGAATTTGTAAATCGAAACTGCGTTGAAAGTGTTTTTCGACAAGTCAAAATGTTATCTCAAATTCAAATACTGCCAGCAAATAATGGAACTCACAGGTGGTAACATGATAACAAGTCAAAGGTTCAATAATATATTATCTTAAATTTTCAAATGCCGGAGTCAAAGGAGTAATGAACGGAAATGGAAATTCAAACAAATCAAACGTATCAGAGATGAAAAGTTAAGAATTCATCACATCGTTCAAGCCCAAATCGAACGGCGAGGCAAAACTCATTGACAAATTCAAAAAGAAATATCAAATGATATACATGGAATCAAACCATAAATTAACCAATTTCATCATCGGAAAGTGTATGCGAGTACAAACAAATCAGAGAGCAAGCATTGAACAAATCGTGAAACTCAAATCAAAGTCGAGAATAACCAATAATCAACAAAAGGCAACTCACATACCAGTTAAAAAGCATCGTTTGAGCATGACTAAATTGGGACGACCGTGAGCAATCAAAGCTAGAGATCAATTGAAGAAGCATATCAAAGAGAATTTTTTGCCTCGATCGATCTATTTTTTGAATCGGCATTTCAATTTGAACAATACCCTAATTCTAGATTGATAAAGAGATAAGGCGGCCTCGAGAAAGAGAAAAGGAATGGTCTTCTAAATTATTACCGCACTATCATTTGTTTAGGCCGGCATTTATTTTATATTGGGCTAGTTTTTAAGTAGGGTATTATTTTATATTTATTTTTCATTTATATTTTCTCTTTTAATTGTGTAACTTTCGAGTTGTGTGACTTGGTTACGAACTATGGTTTTATCATTCGAGAATTTGCAATTCAGTGGCTGAGTTGTGGCAGGATTTTGTGCTTAGAGTTAGTTAGTCAATTTGATGGTGTCGTAAGTTTTCATGTGTTCGTAAGCATCTAACTATTGAATTTCTAGTAGAAACCTTGGACGCAGCACATAGGCAGGGTTTTTCCAAAGCTGGGTAAATGTGTGTGATCTCTACTGCATTACTTTCTGTTATTGTTTTTATTTCCACATTAAACTTTATTATTATCACTCTATTCACCTCCTCCCCCTCTAGGATGAAAACAATCCTACACCAGGATCCTTCTAATGTGGTGGTGGAGATGGCCATTCTCCATGAGGAGATGCTTACTATTTCAACTAGAAAGAAGCCAGTTGAATCCCATGGTCCTCAGGGAAAGAAGAGGAAATTATTTAAGAAAAAGGAAGCCCTAAAAGAAGAGGCTGCCAAGAAGGCAAAGGCTGATTTGGTGTGCTACAAATGTGATAAGAAGGGTCATTATGCTAATGAGTGTTGGTCAGGCAAGGGAATGAAAGCCACAGACAAGAAGAATTTGAAATGCTTTAACTGTGATCAAGTGGGGCACTACAAGAACCAGTGTCCAGAGCCAGCCAGGGCAGACAAAAGAAATTTTTTCCTGTTGGATCATCAGCTAAGCCCTCTGCGGCTGATAAAGGAAAGACTGTGATGGAAGGTGCGTTTTTCATTCAGAGTATACCAGTTATGATACATTTTGATACAGGTGCATCACATTCATTTATATCCCAGTGTTTGTTTGATAGGTTATGCTTAGAGCCCACATACCTTGTTGCTTCCTTAAGGGTTGCGAATCTAATAGAACGGTATGCAACTCTGAGGATAAGATGTGACTATTTTGAACTTGATTTGTTAGGTCATAAGTTTGCATGCAGTTTGTATGTGTATAATTTCGTAGATTTTGGAATCATATGGGTATGAATTGGTTAAGGATATATGAGGCCAGGATATTCTGCCTAGATGGCGAGATATCTTTAAGACCCTAGATAGTCGTAACCAAATTATATTCTCGATAGAGAATTCTGACCAAGGTTGTTGTGCTTTGTTAAGTGCAACGGGAATGGGTGAACACTTAAGTCAGGTTCGGATTGCAAGAGAATTTGCAGATTTCTTTGAGCCAGTCATAGGACTACCACCAAAACGAGTTGTTGATTTTCGGATTGATCTTGTGCTAGGAGCAGAATTTATGAGTATACCAACTAGCGGGATGACACCAACAGAGATGAAGGAACTGAAGGTGAAGCTAATGGATCTAGAAGGAAAGAATTTTATTAGACCAAGCAGTTCGCCTTGGGGAGCGACCGCGGTATTCGTGAAGAAACTAGATGAGTCATTGGGGATGTGTATCGACTATCATAAGCTGAACGAAAGGACGATAAAGATAAGTATCCTTTGTCAAGAATTGATGATCTGTTTGATCAGTTGAGTGGAGTCAAGGTGTTCTCCCAGTTGGATTTAGCAAACGGGTTCCATTAGTTGAGAGTAGTAGAGGACAGTATTCCTTTGACTGCATTTCGGACTAGATATGTTTTGTATGAGGGATTAGTGATCCCATTCGGATTAATGAATGCACCTGGTTTCTTTGTGGATTTGATGAATCGAGTCTCCCGAGAATATGTGGATAGATTCGTGTTGGTGTTTTAGTGACATTTTGGTATACTCCAAGGATGAGAAAGAACATGAAGGTCATCTTAGAGTGGTGCTAGAGACGTTAAGGTAGAATCAACTAAAGGTGAAATTTTCCAAGTGTCATTTTTGGAAGGAAGAGGTTAAGTTTCTTGGTTATAGGGTTTAAGAGAAAGGATTGTCAGTCGATTCAGATAAGATCGAAGTTGTGAACGGTTAGAAGAGACCAGAGACAACGATCGAGATCAGAAGTTTTCTTGGACTTGCTGGCTATTACCGAAGATTCATTAAGGATTTCTCGCGGATAGTAGTGCCTTTGACTAAGCTTACCAGGAAAGAAGTGAAGTTTGTTGTCCGATAAATGTGAGGAAGTATTCCTTAAGTTAAAGCATTTGTTGACCAATGCTACAGTGTTAGTAGTTCTAGATGGTAACCAATGGTTGGTAGTATACACTTATGCATGTGGGATTGGATTAGGAGCAGTGTTGATGCAGAAGGGCAAAGTCATTACTTACGCATCTAAGTAGCTTAGACCATACGAAGTAAGATACCCTACTCATGATTTGGAGTTGGCAGCGGTGATTTTTTCCTTGAAGATTTAGAGGCAATACCTTTTGAGAGAGAGATTTGAGTTATGTACCGATCATAAGTCTTTGAGATATCTATTCTCTCAGAAGGAGTTGAATATGTGACAGCAGAGGCGGTTAGAATTTTTAGCTACTTATGATTTTGGTATAGAGTACACCCTAGGGAAGGATAATAAAGTAGAAGATTCTTTTAGCATAAGACATCAGAATATGGTTTTGGCTATGTTGGCGGAGTGGAAAGATCTAGAAGCTTTGAACAGTTGTGATGTGCAGTTGAGATCTGCTTGTTCTAGTCAGAGTACTGCTATGTTGTCATGTTTAGAAGTTCGATCGGTGTTGATTGAGAGAATTACTTCTAAACAGAAGGAGGATCCATTATTAGCTGAGAGGATAAAAAGGCTTGGGGTTGGAACTAAGGTTGATGATTTGAAAGATTTTTGTCTTGACTGGAGAGGATGGTTGAGAAAGAAGGGACGTTTATGTGTTCTAGATGTAGAGAACTTGATAAGAGAAGTCCTTAAGGAATGTCATCAATCCAAGATTACGATTCATCTTGGAGGGACTAAGATGTATCAAGATTTGAAGAGAATCTTCTATTAGGAAGGCATGAAGAGGGATGTTGGCTTGTGGGTTAGATAGTGTGTCAACTGCCAATAAGTGAAGGCCGAACATCCGAAGCCGAGTGAGTAATTTCAGCCTCTAGATATTCCAGTTTGGAAATGGGATTCGATATCCATGGATTTTATTGATTAGTTGCCAAGGTCAAGGAGAGGAAATGAATCTATATAGGTTACTTTGGATAGGTTGACCAGAAGTGCCCATTTCATACCAGTCAAATCGACCAGAACGGCACCAATTTTGGCAAAGTTGTTTACGAAGAACATAGTTAGACTTTATGGAGTTCGTAGTAGCATAGTAAGTGACAAAGATGCTTTATTTACTAGTGAATTCTGGAAGAGTCTGCATGATATGTTAGGCATGAAGCTCAAAATGAGTACCTCATATCACCCACAAACGGATGGGCAGACAGAGAGAGTCAATAAGGTGCTCGAAAATTTGTTGAGAGCTTATGTGTTGGATTTTGGTGGATCTTGGGAGGATCACCTTCATTTGGTTGAGTTTTCCTATAATAATAGTTACCAGACTAATATAGGAATGGCACCTTTTGAAGCTTTATATGGAAGGCCGTGCAAATCCCCTACATGTTGGTTGGAGACTGGAGACAGATTGGTCTTAGGTCCAGATTTGGTAAGGGAGGCGTCAGAGAAGATTGAGTTAATCCAAGAATGGATGAAGGAAGCTTAATCCAGATAGAAGAGTTATGCAGGTAAGAGGCATAAAGACCTAGAGTTCTCAGTGGGAGACAGGATTTTCATCAAGGTATCACCTATGAAGGGTGTGGTACGGTTTGGAAAATCGAGAAAGCTGGCCTTGAGATATGTTGGTCCATTCCAGATTATAGAGAGGATTAGATAGCTCGCATACAGAGTTGAGTTGCCAAGCAATATGGCAGGTATCCATAATGTGTTTTATGTGTCTCATCTTCACAAGTATGTGCATGATTCAGCGGCCACCATTCCTAAGACGGAGTTGGAGGACTTGGTAGTAGAGCCTGATTTGACTTTTGTTAGATAACCAGATCGAGTTGTTGTGATAGATGGAAGAGATTGAGGAACAAGACAGTCAAGTTGGTGAAAGTTCAGTGGAGCGACAACAAGAAGGATAATATTTGGGAGACGGAGGACAAGATTTGAGATACTTATCCTGATCTTCTTTGAGGGTATGCCTATGTTAGATTTATCTAGATATTTCCTAGTCAGGTAGACTAGTATGGTTGTTAGGAGTCGCTATAAATAATTTCTATGTTTCATATTTAGTCCTTAACAAATTTCGAGGACGAAATTCTTTAAGGAGGTAAGACACCTAATTTTTGATAACATTATTCAAGAGATTTAATTAAATAAATTAAATAGAATAATGTAAATATAAGCAAAAAATGGATTGAGGCTTGAATTAATTAATCATGGTCATGCCTAATGAACTAATTAATGGGCTTAAGAATGGGTTTTGGTTAATTAAGTCGCATGAGGGTATATTGGGAATTGTCGCCCTAGCTTCCACCCTTATATATATTTTATTCCCACCTTCTTACTTCCCATTCATGTCATTTTAAAATGCAAACAAAAAATTAGAGAACGTCCGACCTTTAAGAGAAAGAGAAAATTCAAATAAAAGCTAGAGATTCAACTTAGGGGAAATCAATCTCAATACAATCTCATTATCAAGAGCAAGGTAAAAATAATTCCATATCTATTTAAGTTTAAATCAAATATTTTCGGGTTTAAGGAATAAATTCATTTTTATTATATATTGGACGATGATATGCTTGATTCATGATTTATTTGATTTAAACAAGATTGTTTAATAGGGTTTTTGCACGGTTTTAGGTCAAAACTGAGATTTAATGTTGATTAAATGCCATGGGAAAATTTTATGTTACGAGAAACATGAATTTGGAGTTGGATTTCAATTTTGAGAATTTTCCAAGCTATGGAAAGATAATTATGAATTTTCGAAGAAAAATATGGTATTTGGGTTTATAATTTATTTTGGAAAGTATATTAAGAATTTGGGTCTGTAATTTTGATATGTTAGGTAACTTGATTAGAGTGAATTTCTGGAATTTACGGGGATTTTTCAAAAGTGAACTATGCAAAATAAATTATTTTAGAAGAGGGACTTCTTTGCAAAAATTAGAAGGGCTAGTTTGATTAACTTAACCATGGTTTAGATTTGGATTAGCTGTAGTTATTTTTGAAAAAGGAATTGAAAAGGTTAAGGCAACCAATCTGGTGTTGATACGTGAAGGGTTAGTTGGAGAAAAGCTTAATTCAATAAGGATCAAACCTGGTTTTGCTCAGAAAAGTGGTTCCACCTACTTAGGAAAGCGCCTTTCGACACAGTAGCTTCCGCCTTCATCCTTGTCGAAATCAACTATGCCGAAACTAACACACATGGTATCGTTATGATGGTACGTAGTGGATTGGAGATAAGTGGAAGGTAGAGTGTCGAAGGCATAGCTTTCGAAAGGGTCAAAACCTTGGTTTATTTTTAAAAGAAAAGCGCATGTCTGTGTTTTGTTTTAAGCCTTCGACAGGGTTGAAGCATAAGGTTTCGAAAGAGGTTTTAAAGGGTTTCGAAAGGGGTTGCCATTAACTCATAATTGCTTTTAGCTAGGTTCCTTACTTATAAAAGGATGTTTTGAAAAAAGGGGTTCGGACCTAGTCGATACCTTGCTGCCATTTTATAGCCTTTCGATGGTGTTGAAGATATCAATGCTCTAGAAGATACTTTGTTTTATAAACTTCAAGCCACTTCTAAAGCTTTCGTAAGGGGTTAGGGGTTACGAAGGTGATGGTTTCGAATGGGGTTTTGACTCCAACCTTCTAATGTTTAACCCAGAGGTTTTATGCTTTCGAAAGAGATGGTGCCGACACCATCATGTTTCCCCTATGTTTTATAACAGATAAAGGATGGTTTTGAAATATATGCTTTCGACTATATTCCCTTTGACCTAAATAATGTTTTAAGTATAACCCCATTGTTTTCAAAAGGGATACTTTCAATGATTTTTGAAGAGTTACTTCCAATAGTGTCGAAAGGGGTACACTTAACTTGTTTTAAAAGCTTCTAAAAGATAAAAGATAATACGTTAATGTATTTGAAAGGTTTGAAAGGTAGCATTTAAAGTATTATAAGTAGGAGCCTAGTAGGTTTAAGAGCTTTTGAGGGAGGTCATCCTATGAAGTCAAAAGCTAGGTTTTGAAGGTATCGAAAGGTTTTATAGCCCAAACTCTATTTTTAAAAGAAAAACCCATGCCTATATTTTAAATGAGTTTTTTGTAACAACCCACATATTTTTATGATAGTATATTTAAATGTTTTATTTAAATATAGCATCGTTAGTCGGATTAAAGTCTGAAATGCTACTTTTTGTAAACAGTCAAATTAGGACTCGAGACCACTTCCATTGAGTCCAAAATGGCGTTTGCGACCATTTTGAGTATAAACATCGATATGTTTGGAGTTGACTAAAATTTTGCTATTTTTCTATTGGGCTTTGGGTTTGGGTTTTAGCCCATTAACCCAATATAATACCATAACTCCACCCCCCTCTTCTCGTCATTCATTTTCATTTCCTAACACTTTTAAGCTAAAGTAAAAATAGGGGAGAGAAAAAGAAAAGAAAAAAATTCCTAAACCCTAGTTTTGCTAGGAAATTCAAATTCAAGCTCCAAAATCAAAGAGAAGCTTAAGTAAGCATCCTCTTCATCTTCACCATCTCAATCTCTCTACAATTTTTAGAAATTCCTAAACTCTAACTTAGGAAATATATGCTTATGAGCTTAGATTCGAGCTTCTTGGGTTGAAGTGAAGAGTGTTTGATCTTTCCTTTGTTTTTAAAGCTTCTCATTCGTTGTTTTTGGATTAAAAGGTGAGTTTCTGAACTCATCTATGTTTATAGCTTTCATTGTTGTTAGGTATGAATTCCTTACATCTATTCATGTTCAATTTCTTTTGATTTGAATTGATTTGGTGAATTTTTCAAATTTTGATGTTTTGAAGTCAAAATCATTAAAAATCCTATCTTGGATGTTTGGACATGCTATTTAGGGTGTATCGAGGAGCCTATAAGGCTGTGTTGTCGCGTGGCATAAATCCCTAGTCTCCGTCGCTCGTCCGATCGCTTCCGAATCGATTTGGCCATCATTAGCCTAGGAAAATTTCTACCCAGCTGAATCGACCCGACGTTTGGTTAATAATTTCAGACGTATGGTTATGGTCCCTGGAGAAAAAATATAGGACGACATAAAATAAAAATGTTAGAGACTTGAACAAGACGTCTAGTCCAAACCTACCAGATGTCTGGTTAGTTTTCAGACTTCTGGTTAGTATTCAGACATCTAGGAGGGTTTTGAAATATTTCCAGAACCCAAATCCAGATGTCCGGATTAACCCTTAGACATCTGGTTAGTTTTGTCTATTTACCTACTTTTTGAGTGAATTTCCAATGTTTATCAATTTTTGTTGATTCGACTAGTTGTTAACACTTTTATCGACTTTGATGACTTCTTTTTCTAGATTGTTGAGAATATCTGTTTTGATAGATTTGGTATCGGTTTCTATGGATTTGATTCACATCTTCGATTGAGAATTTTTGGTGATCGATTGTTTTTACAATCTTTTTCTGTGATTTGTCACTTTAAAACACAAAGGTTTCTATACTAGTAGTAAATATTCAAAATCTTTCACCAAAATGATTTTAATGTTATTTTTAATACAAAGCTCGTTTTTAAAACTGTTTTTCATTCTGTTAGTATATACAAACCTTTACCTCATTCGTTCAAGAAATCTAATTAAACGACTTAGCAAAACAAGTGGTATGAAATGCTTGCCTTTACTTTGTTGGTTAATTCTTGGACTTGTTCGATTGAACTCTTGCGATAACTTTCGAGCGAAAATCTACAACTTGTTCGTAAATATTTAAGTTCACTAGTGGTTGTGGGACTTGAAGCTAAACTCATTTATTTACTAGCTTAGTGTAATTTGCACTTCTTATTGATCAACGGTGATCATTTTATGGTTTAGACTAGCGATATGCGATGTCTCTTTGTCCACGTGGGGGACTGTACCTCGTTTTATTGAGCTTCATCTCACTTTTATAGGCTTGCGACCTATGGTTTTATGGAGTTCGGTTCATCGGGCATAACGCTGTACTACGTCGTTGTTCCGAATTATTTGAGTTTCAAGCTCATCAGGCATAACACTGTACTACGTCGTTATTCCGGATTATTTGAGCTTTAGGTTCATCGGGCGTAACGCTGTACTACATCATTATTTTGGATTATTTGAGTTTCGGGTACATCGGGCGTAACGCTGCACTACGTCATTGTTCTGGATTATTGGAGTTTCAGGTTCATCAGGCATAACGTTGTACTACGTCGTTGCACCGGCTCTATGGTTAGCGATCATGGGATAGCGACCCATTTGTGATACATGTGTTGGTGTGTTTTCATGCTCCCGTTTGTGATAGGCCTTCCCCTTTTTGTTTTCTGGATTTCTAATTGATGATTTCTAGAATTTGTGTTTCGCTAATTTTTGTGATTTACATTGATAAGTTTTATCAACATTTGTGTTTTGGTGAATAATTTAAAGAATATGACATTCTTTTTGGTGTTTTGAGAAGATTTGAGATATTGTGTGATTTTGTTGTTATCTGATGTATACTTGTCAAAGTATGGCATTATTGTTATCATACATTTTTGTCATATCTATTACCCTATCTCATTTTATATGATATTTATAGCTAGCCTGATCCGTTTATTATTTTCTTCTTAAATAATACTCGGGTCAGACCGAGGTATTTCAGGTGCTTCTGCTTGACTTCTTATCTGGGTCCATCATCTAATTTTTGGCTAACTACTTTAGCTTAGTAGTTTTTGTTATTATACATTCGAGATAGAGACTCCTTGATGTATACATATTCTTTTGTCTAGCACTTGTACCTAATTTTGTTAGTGATGCAGTGGAACTTATATGACCACTACTTTGATGTACACTTTTATGCGTTATATTCATATATTTTTCCGCCTTAGTGATATGAATATCTGTGACTGATTTATGTTATGCTTATTCTATATTTGTTTCCGAAGATCACACAGCCACTGTGTAGTAGTTTTGAGTTTTTTATTGATGTGTCAGATTTCCTCCTGAAACCAAATGCATGTAATACTATCTGACATATAGGTACTCGCACAAAGCAATTATACAGATGGTCGCTCCTCAACAGCCTTATTCTTCGTGCTAGTTGACGACATTACTCCGTAGTGTCCTTGGCTAGCGTGAGTATAGAGGTAGGGCGTCACATCTTGGTATCAGAGCCAAACTTCAGAACAATGTAGAATAATCTAGCAAGGATCATTGTCCTAAGTCTTTCTTAGGAATCATGCCTTAGGATTTATCCGTGTCTTAGGACCCGTTCTATCCTATTTTCTTCTGTGATGCCTTGTTTATCAATCAAGTTTGTTTGATATTCATTATGAAAAGAACCTTTTTTCCTCTTCTTTCTTTCTTTAAGAAGAAGAGATGGTTAAATCTGGCAGTCTTAGCACTGGTCAATCCAGTAGTCCTACTCTGGATGGCGTATTCATGTCTGCCCAACCACTTTTGGATCCTGTAAAGAATCAAAGGTTTATCTGTGCTTTGAGTAAGAACCACAAAAAGGTTTTACCTCTGAAACTAGAAGTTCCTTTCGATCAGCTTGTTGATATCACTCTTCAACTAGAAGAGGCCGATAAAGGAAGTGATAGTGATGTTGGAGGTTCCAAAAAGGGCCTCGATAACAACAAGAAGAGACATATTAAGTTTAAAATCCCTAATCCCACCAAGAAAGTGAAGCAAACAACTTCGGTAGCAAAGACTCCAATCCATAGTCGTGGAGAATGCTACAATTGTAGTTCTAAGACCACTATGCAAATAAGTGTCTGAATCCCCTTACTTGTCGCTATTGCAAAAGTTTGGGTCATCTTTTATCTTCATGTCCCAAACTTCCAAAAAAGAAAGAGGGAAAGCTGAATGTTGTGCAAGCCACTAGTAACCCTTCTCTTGGTTAAGGTATTTTTCATTCAGTCCTTGATGGCATAATTTTATTTTGTGATCTTCCTATTCGAGTTCTTTTTGATATGGGTGCATTTCACTCTTTTATATCAAAAGAACTTGTTGATGCTTTGTCTCTAAATGTTATGTGCATGATGACTTCATTGAGAATTGCGAATCCAGTTGGTGGATACGCAACACTCAGTTTTCTTTGTAAAGATGTCGAGATTATTTTATGTGATTATGCTTTCCAAGCCGATTTGCATGTAATGCGTTACTTAGGCTATGGAATGATTTTGGAAATGGATTGGTTTAGCCGTTATGAAGCCTACATCCTATGTCCTAAGAGGACTATATATCTTCGACATCCTCAATTTGTTACGCAGATTTCTATTGTTCTTAAATATTCGGATTCCAATTTGGTGGCATCCTTATATTCTCTATATACACATGATGATGATGATGATGATGATGAGGAAGATGTCATTTCCCTCATTCACGTTGTTCGTGAATTTCTCGACATATTTGAGCCCATTTTAGGATTACCACCTAAGCAAGCAATCGAGTTCAGAATTAATCTAATTCCTGGAGCTCTACCTCTCACTCGTCCTCCTTATCGTATGTCCAACAAGAAAAATGAGGAGATGCGTAAGCAATTATCCGAATTGGAAGCGAAGCAATTTATTTGTCCCAGTTCCTCTCCTTGGGGAGCTTTAGCTAATTTTGGGAAGAAATTCGATGGTACACTTAAGCTTTGCGTTGACTGCCGCAAGCTTAATGATCTCACCATCAAGAATAAATATCTCTTACCTCGGATTGATGATCTATTCGATCAACTTAGCGGTGCTAGAGTCTTTTCACCGTTAGACTTAGCAACCGGTTTTCATCAGCTTCGTATTGCAAAGGATTGCATTCCTTTGACGTCGTTCCATGCTCGTTATGGATCTTATGAATAGCTTGTTATGACATTTGGTTTAATGAATGCTCCAGCTTATTTCGTTGACCTTATGAATTGATTTTTCAAGGACTTCCTCGATCGATTTGTTCTCATCTTTATAGATGATATTCTTGTTTATTATAAAACTGAGGAAGAGCATGAAAAACATCTTCGGATTGTGTTGGAAACTCTTAGGAGTAATCAATTGAAAGAAAAAATTTCTAAATGCCATTTTTGGCAATCTCGTGTGAAATTTCTAGGACATATTATTTTTGAATCTGGAATTTTTATGGATCCTTAAAGATCGAAGCGATTCAAAATTGGAAGAGACCGACGTGTGTGACGGAAATTCGTAGTTTTCTTGGGTTAGCAAGCTATAAACGTCGGTTCATAAATGAATTTTCTAAAATTTCTGTTCCTCTTACTAGTTTGACAAAGAAGGGAGTTAAGTACATTTGGTCAAATAAATGTGAAGCTTCTTTTCAAAAATAAAAAGAACTCCTTTCCGATGCACCTACTCTTGTGATTCCCGAGGGGTGTTAGTCCTTGAGATGATGGTTATGATGACAACAACCTTATAATAAGATTATAAATATAAATACTAACATTATAGTTTAGATATATATGTATATGCAGGATGTAACCATGCAGGTACCAAGAATGAAGACTGTACAGTATAGAGATTCAAGATATCAAGATTGAAGACTCATGAGTATCAAGATTATCAAGAGCTCAAGATTTCAATAGTAAGTAATTTAATTAGGAATTTTGTTAAAACTCCTAGAAAAGCACTGGCATCTTAAAATCCAATTTATTCGAGGAATGGAATACACTTCGAGCCTGTTAAAATGATGGAACCTAAGTAGGATGGAACCTACGAAAAATCTAGTGGAACATTGTTTTGTATCCGCTAACCTTTTATTCAAATGATTTACAAAATTATATCGTGTTTTCAAAATGATTTCAAAACCTTCCTTTTAAAAGAATAAAACATCTATCCTGGTTTTAAATATTTTTAGCCTCAAAATAATCTTTATTTTCAAAATCAAATTCTCCTTGGTTTTTAAACTATCTTTTAATAATAATATATTAACTTTTAATATTTATACTTAGATTTAAAATAAAATTATAGTAAAATTTTATATATACCAAAATATTATTCTCTATATTTATTTATGTATTTTAACTACAGTTAAGTATATATATAAAGTTTAAAATAGGGTTAATACAAGATAGAAGTAAATTTCCTTAGGCATGTCGACATCCTCAAGTACCCCATGTCGACATGGTAGCAGTTTATTTCAAAATTTTGAATTTCAAAGGAAGTGTCTATTCGTCATATCTTTTCACGAATGGACATGTTTGTTGTTCTACTATAATAGGGGTAGTTTTGAATGAATTTATAACCATATTTTTTTCAGATTTCATTCCTCTTCCACATTTCTTTATACACATTTTTACCATTACTCTGCCGAAATCAACATTGAATCTAACTAGATCATTTCTGGTTTGATTCTCTATCACTATATCAACAAGATCTCAATGCTATTCAGAGTTATAAACTTCTTTGTAATCAATTTAGCGAGAAAAGGTATGATTGTAGCCTTGGAAATCAATCAAGTGAGAAAGGTGTGATTGTAGCCTTGGAAATCAATTGGGTGAACTTATTGCCCCTGAAATCAAGTATCTCTACCCAGAGGATTGTGAATCTAGAGAGGTGTACCTCGTGGCCTTGAAATCGATGGTGTAATTGTACAATTGTTTTTGAAAGGAAATCAGTACTTGTGTGCGGGACTGGATGTAGGGTAACTCCGAACCAATATAAAGTCCGGTGTGTTCTTTCTGTTATTGCTTTTACTTTATTTCTGCATCTTTATTTGATTTTGTGATCATATCTGTGTCTGAATATTGCATACATTTATGTTCAAATTAACAAAAACATAAAAAGATTTAGTAATTCCTTTAAACACTATTCAACCCCCCCCCCCCCTCCCCCTCTAGTGTTAATCCTAGCCTTAAGATCTGTATTCCGCATTTCTCACATTTGGTATCAAAGCAAGGTTTTCAAAGTTTCATAATATGATCTTTGAAAAAGTTTTTAAAATGGCTATGTTTGAAAAACATGTTAAGAATAGTTTAGAAATATTCAGATCATCATTGTCTCTTGAGTCTTCATATAATCAATATTCAAATTCAAGTTGTCTACCAAAATTGTATGATGTGTAGGAAACATGCTTTATGGGTGTTGATGAATCAATCCACAATGGATAAATTGTGCAGATCAAAAAGAATAAATGGATGCTCGATAGTGGATGCTCTAGACACATGACTAGCAATCCAGATATGCTGAATGATATAATATACAAAGATGGAGGACTAGTTAACTTTGGAGACAATTCAAAAGGATATGTGATTGGCATCGGCAAAGTCGGTAACTCTGAAACTCCTATTATTACTAATGTTTTTCTAGTTAAGAATCTAAAACATGATCTGCTAAGTATTAGTCAACTTTGCTATAAAGGATATAAAATTAAATTTGAAAAAGATAAGTGTCACATTGAAGATAATAATTCAACCATAATATTTGAGGGAACTAGAAAAAGGAATATTTATATTCTTAGTATGAAAGTCTCAAATGATAACTTATGTCTTTTGGAAAATACAAGTGACCCTTGGATTTGGCATAAGAGATTTGAACATTTGAATTTCAAACTCTTATCTAGACTATCAAAGCATGATCACATAAGAGGTCTCCCTAAAATGAATTCTAAAGTAGATAGTCTATGTGATGCATGTCAATTAGGAAAACATAGAAAAAGTTCCTTTAAATTAAAAGATATGATTTCAACTTCAAAACCTCTTGAATTACTTCACCTTGATTTATTTGGTCCATCTCAAATTCTATCAATAAATCATAGCAAATATGTTTTTGTAATTGTAGATGATTATTCTAGATTTACATGGACAATATTTTTGAAACATAAAAGTGATACTTTTGAATGTTTTAAGAACTTTACAAAAAGGATATAAATCAACTTTCTCTAAAAATTATAACCATCCGTAGTGATCACGGTGGTGAATTTGAAAATGAAAAGTTTGAGGAATTCTGCAATAAAAACGGAATAACTCGCAATTTTTCATTTCCTAGAACTCCACAACAAAAATGAGTAGTAGAACGTAAAAATAGAATGATTCAAGAGTGTGCAAGAACTATGCTTTCAGATAGTAAATTACCAAAGTATTTTTGGACAGAAGCAGTTGCTACCGCCTGTTATATTTTAACTAGAATTTTAATTAGACCTTTAACTGATAAGACATCTTATGAACTTCTTTACAAAACGAAACCTAAGGTATCTTATTTTAGAATTTTTGGAAGTAAATGTTTTATTTTAAATACAAAAGATAACTTAGATAAATTTGATCCTAAATCCTTCAAAGATATCTTTATCCGATATTCTAATAGAAGTAAAGCGTACAGAGTGTTTAATTTAAGAACTAACACCATCGAAGAAACAATGCATGTTTCATTCAATGAAAATCTCAAAAAAATTTGAAGATACAAATGGTGAAGAGGATTTAATCACTCAAAATCAAGAGTCAACTGAAACTAATAATGAAATTAATCATCCTAATAAACGAATTAAACTTTTAAAAGATCATCCTATAGAAAATATACTAGGAGATATGCAATTTGTTGTTAAAACTAGAAATCAACTAAGTAAAATGAGCAATGTAGCATTTATATCAACTATTGAACCCAAAATTCCAAAAGAAGCATCAACTGATGATTCATGGATTTTGGCTACGCAAGAAGAACTAAATCAATTCACTAGAAATGATGTTTGGGAACTTGTTCCTAGACCTGAAAATAAAACTATAATTGAAACTAAATGGATTAATAAAAATAAAATGAATGAACAAGGAAATGTTGTTAGAAATAAAGCCCGGTTAGTCGCTCAAGGTTATTGTCGAGAAGAAGGAATAGATTTTGATGAAATCTTTGCTCCCGTAGCAAGATTAGAAGCCATTAGGATTCTTCTTGCTTTCGCAGATCATAATAATTTCAAATTATATCAAATGAATGTTAAAAGTGCCTTTTTAAATGGATTTGTAAAAGAGGAAGTATATGTTGAACAACCACCACTTTTTGAAAATGAAAAATTACCAAATCATGTTTACAAACTTAAGAAAGCTCTATATGGTCTAAAACAAGCTCCTAGAGCCTGGTATGATAGACTAAGATCTTACTTATTACGATCAAACTTTGAAATTGGTAAAGTAGATAATACTCTTTTTGTTAAAAGAAATAAAAACGATATTTAACTAGTACAAGTCTACGTAGATGATATCATTTTCGGATCAACTAATTTTGAAATGAATAAAGAATATTTTGAAATAATGACAAAAGAGTTTGAGATGAGTCATATGCTTGAATTAAACTTCTTTCTAGGATTACAAATAAAACAATTAGATAATGGTATGTTTATTAGTCAAGAAAAATATGCTAAAGACCTAATTAGTAAATTTGGTTTGACTACTGCAAATGAAAAACCCACTCCCATGGCAACCAATGAATACCTAAGTAAAGAAGATCTATCGAAAGATGTAGATCAAAAATTATATAGAGGAATGACTTATCACTACTCTACATTACTGCTAGTAGATCTGATATCATGCATAGTGTTTGTCTCTGTGCAAGATATCAATCCCAACCTAAAGTGACCCGCTTAAAAGCCGTAAAACGTATCATAAGATATGTTAAACACACCTTTGATTATGGCTTATTTTACCCTAAAAATGATTCTTTTGACTTAATATCTTACTGTGATGCTGATTATGCTGGTTGTAAACCATACCGAAAACGTACAAGTGGAACTTGTCACTTTTTGGGGCATTCTCGGATTTCCTGGTTTAGTAAAAAGCAAAACACGGTTTCTTTATCAACAACTGAAGCAGAGTATATTTATGCTGCTTTGGCTTGTTCTCAAGTAATATATGTGCAACAAACTTTAAAAGATTTTGGTTCAAATATCTCAAAATCACCAATTTATTGTGATAATACTAGTGCAATAAATTTATCCAAAAATACTACTCATCATGATCGGACTAAACATATTGATATCAGACATCATTTTCTCGGAGATAATATAAGTAAGGAAGTAATTACTCTCGATTATATCAATTCTAAGAATCAAATTGCTGATATATTAACAAAACCCCTAAATGAATCTATATTTACTAAATTAAGAAGAGAATTATGTATTTGTTCAATAACTGAAATATAAAATATAAATAACAAAGTACAGTTAAAAATTAAATCAAAATAAATCAAATAGTAAAAATATCAAGCACCATGTCGACATCCCCCCTACCCATGTCGACATATAACGATTTTTATTTTTGAAATTTTTCCCACCAAAATTCAAATAAGTGGTTATATATTCTTCTTATTTCGAAATTTGGATCATTCTTTCTATTCTTTCTCTGTTTAATCTTCTGAAATCAATTAAATAATGGCCTCCTCTTCCAAATCGAACAAATATTCAACCTTTTCGTTCCCTTCTCCTTCTTCTGGACCATTTCAACGAACTACGCTCACACGAGTGATGAAAATGGAGGATTCTTTGAACGATGCACTGCAACTAATGACTAAAATTCAAGTGGTCCAACTCAAAATGGCCAAAGAACAAGAACGGCAAGGCAAAATCCTTAGAAATTTGCAAAAATTTCTAATGGACAATCATGCTAATTCGATCTTGATTGATGAAGAGTCTTCAGGAGATCAAGTGCAAGAGGACAGCGAGGAAGAAGAAGAAGCATTCACGGACGAAGAGCACGCTGAAGATATGACAAAGTTGTTTGCGTTGGTGAAATGTGCTTTGACAAGGATGGAAATCTTGTCGAACAACGTGGAAATTTCTGTTTCCACAACCCAAATTGTTCGGTTCATAGATCTCCCATTTTCAAAGACACACATTAGTTTCTTTTCCCTCTTTCCTATTGTTGTATGTTTTTACTTACATTCTCTACGCACATGTAAATAAAACAATATATAATTAATAAATAATTTGTGTTCTTATATTTGATTTCTCACTATTATAAGTATTATCATAGATTCTTAGTTAGGATAGATAGTAATTTAGGACTAAGTTTTAGTTTTAGAATTAAGTAATGATTATTTATGATAACATGATCATTATAATCACATGTCATAGAGTATTAGAATAAGGGGGAGTTATATAGTTTGTAGTTAGTTAGTTTTTTTTGTTTTTGTTGATGACAAAGGGGGAGAAGTATAAAATAGGATAGTTAGGCATAGATTAAGGTGGAGTTATTAGTTTAAGGGGGAATTATTAGGATAGAAGTAATATTTTATAAATAAAGGTTTTCATCATCAAAAAGGGGGAGATTGTTAGTCCTTGAGATGATGGTTTTGATGACAACAACCTTAGAATAAAATTATAAAATATAAATACTAACATTCTAGTTTAGATATATATATGTATATGCAGGATCTAACCATGCAGGTACCAAGAATGAAGACTGTACAGTATAGAGATTCAAGCTATCAAGATTGAAGACTCATGAGTATCAAGATTATCAAGAGATCAAGATTTCAATAATAAGTAATTTAATTAGGAATTTTGTTAAAACTCCTAGAAAAACACTGGCATCTTAAAATCCAATTTATTTGTGGAATGGAATCCACTTCGAGCCTGTTAAAGGGATGGAAACCTAAGTAGGATGGAACGTACAAAAAATCCAGTGGAACATCGTTTTGTATCCGCTAACTTTTTATTCGAATGATTTTACAAAATTATATCTGTAATGATCAGCCATCTGTCTCCACTGAATGACGCATCATTAATATGAAAGAAAGGGATAGAAAGAGAAAGAAAGAAGAGAAAGAAGAAACAACAACAGAATCTCAATAGCGGAACGAATAATTTATATTAATAACAAAAGTATTACATAAATATTCAACAACTATCAGAGTTACACAACATATACATCTCACACTAGAAAGTTATAAACACCTGTCTAGTTATTACAACTCAATACACAAAACAGAAAACACTCAAAGATACCAACACAACGGAAAACTATATATCTATACGCAGAAGCCTCCTGCTCCATTGCTCCTCCACAAATCGTCAAAGCTAACCTGAATTCCTTGGCTACTTGTAAAAATTTGAGTACCCAAGAGTCTTAAAAAAACAGAAGATAAACTCCGGGTCAGACATGGGTCTGGTGTGAGTAACAGGTTAAGGTTGCTTAACTTTCAAAAACCTTTTGAAAAGAAAGGTATCACGTTAGACTTCCCACACATAAACATGGAAAAGTTTTTACCTTACGCTAACCAAAACATTTGATAGGAAATCCAATGATATTATAATAGTGTCTAGGGTTTTCAAATAAATAAGAAATAGCCGAAATTGTTACATGATTAAATTCCAGCTACTAGCTACAAAAGTGGGTAATAGTATCAAAACCATTGGCACTTATTGGATTTTGGATTTCATACAATGGCAGGGCTACTGGGGTACCCTCGTCACAGTACGTGGCCTAGATCATCGTACCGAGGAGTACGCCCGCTCCACTGTAACACAAGGCCGGAACCATTCCTTACTGAACAGTTTCGAACAAGACAACCCCGCGGTTGTAGCTAGCAACCGCCCACACAGCCGAATATAAGGGACCTCTAGACAGGGGGAAATCTCGTCCTACTTGGGCATGGCCCACTTAACCTTGCTGCACCTCCCCTGTTTTAGCGATTCCCGGTTGATGAGGCTTGAGGCTATGATTACCTTTATAGAACATATCTATCTTAGAATGCTCATCGTCCACCTGACGATGTTCTGAAAGCATTCAATCCATACAAGTTCGTTCCGGGTTCGAACGAAACCGAAGGCACTATCTCGTTGCACTCATATTGGAATCACCCTCAGAGTCAACGACCATAGCCCTTGCACTCTAAATCACCATCTCGAACCTGTAAGTACTATTTCCATCAAACTCATCACGAAATCACCCCCAGAGTTATACTGACGAATAGTTCTTACGCCTCGAGTCTTCACAAAGTTCCACTTGGATTCATGACCTAACGTTTAATTGGAATCGATGTGGTTTTCGGATGTCCAAATATGGAAACCCGATCCCGATCTCATCAAAATCCAAAGCGTGTCTTTTAGGTCCAAGTTGTTTTAAAGTTTAAAACAATTCAATTATCTATATACACACAAATAGATAACTCACAAATCACAATTGATAATCAACATTATCAAAATAAACAGGTAATCCATATTATCAATATCAAAATAGATAATCCATATCACAATGAAACCAAAGCATTTATACCACACAACATCACTTATCTCATTTCTGAGATCATAACCATTCAAGACAATCAATGTCATCCATTCATACATAAGCAAAGATTTACTTAATCACAATATAATTAATTTAAAATGAATTAAATTAACTATCTCTATCTCTAATTAATTTAAAGTGAATTAAATTAATTACTTCATCTTTAACTAATTTAAAATAAATTAAATTAATTACTTCACTGATATAAATCTTGCTTACTCAATCATTTAATTGATTGCAATCAATTCATTAATCATTCAAAATAACCACCTTAATTAATCACCCTTAATTAATTATCCTTAATTACATTCATGTAATTATCCATTATTAATTTTCACAAATTAATTATCCTCAACCAAAAACAGTAATTAACCTTTAATTACTTCAATTAATTAATTAACTATAATTAATTACATTAATCCTCAATTAACTACATTAATTAATTACCTTTAATTACTTAACATTGATTAATTAATCATAATTAATCAACTTATATTAAATCATTAATTGTATTAATTTATGATCCTTAATTTTTTTTAATTAATTATCTTCCTAAATTAATTACCTTAAGTAATTAACTCATAATTATTAATCATTCCAGATTAACCATATTCAGTAATTAACTCACTTAATTACTTTATTAAAACAAATTAATTATTCTTTAATTAATCCCTTGATTAATTACTAAGTAATTATATTCCAAATTACTTACATTATTAAACATCTTCAATTAATTACAACCTGTAATTATCAATCAATTACTTCACTAAGTAATTTCCAATCCATAAATAATTATCATTAAAACATCAAGTGTTTAAAATTAATTAAACTTAATTAATTAAATTAAACAATCACATTTAACTCAATTAATTACCTTAAGTAATTAGTTTCTTAATTACTTCATTAAGTAATTATACTCAATAATTCACAAATTATTATTATTAATTTAATTAATCTAATTAATTATAAAAAATTAACCACATTAATTAATTATTAAATAATCCTGGTTAATGACCTTCATTAACCCTTCTCTAATTATTTTTATTAAGTAATTAGCTTAGATTAATCACAAATTAAATTACCTTTAATTATCCATTAATTACAGTCTGATTATTTAATTAATTAAGTGTTAACAGTCACTTAATTCATTCTTAATTATTCAATTAATTAACCTTGATTAAAACTTAATTACTTAATTAAGAAATCTTTAATCATTAGTTAATAATTTAATTAATGATCTTTAGTTTCAAATTGATTAACCCTTAATCAATATTTATTAAACCTTAATCAATTAATTAAATAAATTAACTAATTATTCCTTAATTACTCTATTGATTAAATTAATTTCAAAACATTAATCTTAACTTAATTTTAAGATAAAACATTTCTTAATTATGTTTAAAAACAAATTTATTTGAAACAAAGTACTTTTGAAATTACTTTTAAATTTCATTTCAAATACAATATTTAAAATGAATATAATTTAAATCTAAACAAAGTTTTAACAATTTAAAACTTTTTTTAAAATTTCAAGACAAACAAGTGTTTGTCTTAGAAATGAAATTCAGAAGAGTTCTGAAACTAATTTCATTTCAAAATTCAATAATTTAAATTTACATTTCACATACAAATTTGTTTAAATCTTTCAAATATAAAACTTCTTTTAATTTTAAAATCTGAAATTCATATTTAACTTTTTATTCCCAGATTTAAATCTAAATTTAAACTTGCTCATATTTTTAAAAACTTCATTGTTATTAATTTAAAACTACTCAACCACTTTTAAAATAAGCTTACAATTCAAGTTTGAACTTTATTACTTTTATTTTTATTTATTTATTTAAAACCGAGATTTGAATTTAAATCTAGATTCTAAAATTTAAACTTAAATTTAAACCAGGTTTAAAATTTTCTTAACATTCAAAAGCTTCATACTTTTAAAAAAAATTAAAATAGATATTCCAGGTTTCTGTAAAAACCAGAAAACACAGATCAACCCGAGACCATCACAAAATTTTTTCGAGTCTTCTACCCAACTCCCCTGAGTCAACCTCCTTACTGCTTCGAGAAATACTAGCAACTTTCCCTGTTCAAAAATTAACCATAAATTTCATCAGTAAACTCATCACCGTGCATATGCACGGCGACTCCGGCCATCATTGTTCGCCGCTGATGATCGCTACACATCAGGAGCCAACACTACAACACATCATGAACATCAAATCGAACTTCCACCCAAGAAATCAAATTCGAACGCAAATTCCCAAACCTGGAAACAAAAGTCAGGTTTCACCCCTTCAAACCTGTCAACGGCAAGTCCTCGCCGCTCCGACCACCAGATGATCAACCCTTTCGACCTCAACTTCAACCACACACCAACTACCGATCCCCCAAACGTCTTAACACTCGGTCACTTATACAAACCAAAATGACCGATTCTTTAAAACCCATTAAAACTAGGGTTTAAAAATAAATTTCAAAATTGCACCTTTCATAATGACAACCATCACCATCCATGATTTTTCATAACATCACCTAACACTACTCTATCACCCAAAAGAAACCCAAGACACCAATAATCATAGATCACCAGAAAATGCAGTTATTCCCATTACAGTTCATCATAAAACTATGCCTTCAACTCTTTTGTAAAAATTATGGTTCTCGATTTAAAAATCATGATTTTGTTAATGCCTTAGACTTTTAATACTGAATTACAAATTTAACATGTTTGGATTTTTATTAAAATCAACATGCATTGATGTTATTCTGTTTTTTTCTAGTGACAACTACTTATGTTTTAACTTACTTAAAGTTTAAATATTTAATTCAGACAGTCAACAACTTCACTTTATAAATTTTCATTCTATCAGAAATTTAAATTAAGAGATAAGTATTTTAATAAAATACAGTGCCTGGAAAATCAAAACAGAACAGGCAAATAATAAATAAAAAAAGCATGCACACATAACATATTCACATCAGACTTTCAACAATACACAAACAATACTCATTTATCCAAACATACTAGCATGCAACCTATTTTTAAATTTTAAATTTAAAAAGTTACTCACCGTTTTTTCTAAAGAAGCAGAGCCCCTGATGATATGCTTTTTGAATTTGCAGCAGACCATTTATCTTGCCTTTTCACTTTAAAAACTTGTTTGCATGGCTCCCATATAAAAATGCCTTGAATTTGTTTCAGAACAGGCTTCAATCTAAAGATGTGCAGATTTTAAAACTGTATTTTCTTATTTCCAGATTGCAAGCAGATTTGCCCTTTTTTCAGGTGACATGCAAAATTTATTTTCCAAATTGAAAGTGATGCAGACCTTTTTGATAATGAGGAAGTTGAATTTTCATGAGAACAGGTTTGCATGTTTGAATTCTAAAAGTGGATTATAGGGAAAAGGTATTTGACATGAGAAGTTTACTGATTTTGGGTTTTAAAGATTTACAGATTTGAAGAATTTTGCAACAGACTTTGGGTTTATATGTTCAGATTGTTTTGAGCATGATTTGTTTATAGTGGAGTGACTTACTGATTTTGGAAAGAAATGAGGAGTTTTGATTTTTCTCATTTTATTTAGGAAATGAGAAAAAAAACAAGTAAGAAGAAAATGCATGTTTATATATGTAGTTTCAGATTTTATTAAATAAAAGAAATTTTTAAAACAAAATGACACTTGTACAATTTTTAACATTTGTCAACTTAGATGTTTAATCTTTTAACATTTGTTTAATTAGGCTTTAAGAGATCAACACTTGTCCCTTTAAAGTGATTAGTATTTAATTAATAAGTTAATATATATATTAAGCTTAATTGATTAATTAATTAGAATTTAAATATGTGTATAAATTTAGAAAGAAATAAAACAAATTATACTTAAAATAAAGCTTATACATATAAAAATTAAAACAATCAAAAATCTATACTTAGAATTTTAAATTCAAATCAAATTCAAAATCTAATATTTAAAAATCAAGTTATAAATACAAATTAAACTTTTAAATAACAATAGCTATTTTATTCAAAATTTATTTGTAAATCAATACACTATTGATATTATTTTTAAAAATATCTCATTATTAAATTAAAATCATTTTAAAAGAAATTATATTTTTATTAATATATTATCTATTTTATTAAGCCATAAAACATTTTGTTTGTTAATTCGTTTAAATTTAAAACTTAAGCCAAATTATTTTAAACATTTAAACATTTGTCTTAACAATTTTAAAATCATTTATTTATTTATTAAATAATTTTGAAAACTTAATATTAAATTAAAATCAAAATTTCCAAATTGTTAATGTATATATTAGAATTTTAAAACATGATTCATTTATTTAGTTTAAACCAAGATTATTTATTCAATAACTTTGAAAAGCTTATATATTAAATAAAAACAAATTTTCAAATTACTAAAAATAATAAAAATTAGAAAATATGCTTTACTTATTAAAATTAAAACAATACTAATCTATTTACAATATAAACTATATATTTACATTATAAATAGAAATCAATTTATTATTTTTAAAAAGATAAAATAACCAATTAAATATTTATTAAAGAAGATTATTAAATCAATTTGAATTATTATTAACAAAAATATTAATATCAATTTAATTTCTATATAGATTATTAAATTGATATTGTTACCGGGATGTTACAATATCTTGTTATCAAAATGATTTCAAAACCTTCCTTTTAAAAGAATCAAAACATCTATCCTGGTTTTAAATATTTTTAGACTCAAAATAATCTTTATTTTCAAAATCAAATTATCCTTGGTTTTTAAGCTATCTTTTAATAATAATATATTTAACTTTTAATATTTATACTTAGATTTAAATATAAAATTTTAGTAAAATTTTATATATACCAAAATATTATTCTCTATATTTATTTATGTATTTTAACTATAGTTAATTATATTTATAAAGTTTAAAATAGTGTTAATACAAGATAGAAGTTATTTTCAAAGAAAAAAAAATTGCCCAAATTTCCTTAGGCATGTCGACACCCTCAAGTACCCCATGTCGACATGGTAGCAATTTATTTCAAAATTTTGAATTTCAAAGGAAGTGTCTTTTCGTCTGTTGTTCTTCTATAAATAGGGGTGGTTTTGAACGAATTTATAACCATATTTTTTCAGATTTCATTCCTCTTCTTCTTTCGCATTTCTTTATACACATTTTTGCTATTACTCCACCGAAATCAACATTGAATCTAACTAGATTATTTCTGGTTTGATTTTCTATCGCTATCTCAACAAGATCTTAGTGCTATTCAGAGTTATAGGCTTCTTTGTAATCAATTTAGCGAGAAAAGGTGTGATTGTAGCCTTGGAAATCAATCAAGTGAGAAAAGGTGTGATTGTAGCCTTGGAAATCAATTGGGTGAACTTGTTGCCCCTGAAATCAAGTATCTCTACCCAGAGGATTGTGAATCTGGAGAGGTGTACCTCGTGGCCTTGAAATCGAGGGTGTAATTGTACAATTGCTTTTGAAATGAAATCCATACTTGTGTGTGGGACTGGATGTAGGGTAACTCTGAACTAGTATAAAATCCAGTGTGTTCTTTCCTTTATTGCCTTTACTTTATTTCTACATTTTTGTTTGATTCTGTGATCATATCTGTGTCTGAATATTGCATACATTTGTGTTCAAATTGAAGAAAACTTAAAAAGATTTGGTAATTCCTTTAAACACTATTCAACCCCCCCCCCCTCCTCTAGTGTTAATCTTAGCTTTAAGATCCGTATTCCGCATTTCTCACAAGGGGAACCAGGACTTTATTGTTTATACCGATGCTGGTCGTATTGGTTTAGGAGCCGTTCTCATGCAAAGGGAACGTGTTATTGCTTATGCTTTTAGGCAATTAAAGCCTGCCGAGACTAGTATGTCACTCATGATTTAGAGCTCGCGGCTATTGTCTTCATCCTTAGGATTTGGTGTCATTATCTTTTGGGAGAGAAATTTGTTCTCTACACCGATCATAAACCTTTGAAGTATTTATTTTCTCAAAAGGAACTTAATTTGCGTCAACAACATTGGCTCGAATTCCTTACATTTTATGATCTTGACATTCTTTATACTTCCGAAAAGAGAAATCATGTTGCTGATGCCCTTAGTCGTAAGCAACAAGCATTTGTTTCAACGATGATATCCGAATGGAATGATCTCGAGACTTTCTCTACTTGTGAGATTCGAGATCGCGAATTCGATTCATGTTCATCACTTTTTTAGGTAGCCTTGAGGCTCATCCATCTCTTTTAGACCGTATTCTTGATGCTCAAAAGCATGATCTCGAATTGGCTCATCTTAGCCAAAGTTGTAGGGAAAGAAATATTGATGGGACTTTGAAATCGATGCTCGTGGCAGAATTCAAAAATTTGGTTGACTTATTGTGTCAAATATTTGTGATCTTCGTAAAGACATTTTAGAAGATTATCATCATTCTAAATTTACCATTCATCTTGGTAGTAGTAAAATGTACATGGATATGAAGCGACTTTATTATTGGGATGGAATGAAATCTGATATTGCTAACTTCATTAAGCGTTGCATGACTTTCTAACTCATAAAGGCCGAGCATCAAAGGATCGGTGAGTTATTGCAACCTCTATATATTCCTGTTTGGAAGTGGGATCAAGTCTCTAAGGACTTTATTGACGGTCTTCCCCTTTCTCATTCGGGTCATTATAGTTTATGGTTGATTGTAGATAGACTAACAAAATCCATCCATTTTATTCCCGTTCGGTCTAATCGGTCCGTACCTCTTTTGGCCAAACTCTATGTTAAAGAAATTGTTAAGTTGCATGGAGTTCCTACTTCTATTGTTAGTGATCGTGATCCATTATTTACTAGTGTATTTTGAAAGAGTCTTCAAAAAGCTTGCGGAATGAAGCTTAATTTTAGCACCGCTTATCATCCTCGGTCCGATGAACAAACGGAGCGTGTGAATCAAACTCTTGAAGGACTTCTTCGTGCATGTGTTCTTGATTTTGGTGGAAGTTGCAAAGAACATATCTCTCTTGTTGATTTTTCCTATAATAATAGCTTCCAATCTAGTATTGGTACGACATCTTTCGAGGCACTCTATTGAAGGCTACGCCGATCTCCTTCTTGTTGGCTTCAGGCTGGTGAGAAGCTGGTTTCAGGTCCAGACTTTATTCGTGATTCCATAGAAAAGATTGACCTTATTAGTCATAGGATGAAAGAAGCTCAAAGTAGACAAAGATCCTATGCCGATAACCGAAGAAGGAATTTAGAATTTTCTATAGGAGATTTGATATTTATTCATGTTTCACCTATGAAGGGTGTTGTGCATTTCAGTCAATCGAGAAAATTAGCACCTTGAAATATTGGCCCATTTCCCATCACCGAACGCATTGGTTCCGTGGCTTATCGACTTTTATTACCGGCTCAATTTTCTGCTATTCATGACGTTTTCCACGTCTCTAAACTACGGAAATGCCTTAGGTATTTTGATTATATTCTTGAGCCCGGTGTTATTAAAAAAATTAAAGTTTCACTTAATTTCACTTATGAACAACATCCTATTCGTATCATTGCTACGGAGGTTAAATGTCTTCGTAATAAAGATGTCCCACTTGTGAAAGTTCAATGGTCCTTAAATCCTAAGGATTGTTCTTAGGAATCCAGAGAATTCATCGAGCGAACTCATCCGGACTTACTCTCTCGATCTCTTTGAGGTGAACTTCAAATTTCAAATTTCTTTTGTGTTGACATGCTTTTATGGTTTTTACCATTTGTTCTCTTCTTAAGTATTGCGAGGAAGCAAATTCTTTAAGAAATAGAGTCTGTAACAACCCGCGTATTTTTACGATTGTATATTTAAATATTTTATTTAAATATAGCATCGTTAGTCGGATTAAAATATGAAATGCTACTTTTTGTAAAAAGTCGAATTAGGACTCGAGACCACTTCCATTGAGTCCAAAATAGCATTTGAGACCTTTTTGAGTATAAACATCGATATGTTTGGAGTTGATTAGAATTTTGTTGTATTTCTATTGGGCTTTGAGCTTGGGTTTCATCCCAATAACCCAACATAATACCCTAACTCCAACCCCTCTTCTATTTATTCATTTCCATATCCTAACACTTTCAAGCTAAAGTAAAAATAGGGGAAAGAAAAAGAAAACAAAATTCGTAAATCCTAGTTTTTCTAGGAAATTCAAATTCAAGCTGCAAAATCAAAAAGAAGCTTAGGTAAGCATCTCTTTCATCTTCAACAACTCAATCTCTCTAAAATTTTCAGAAATTCCTAAATTCTAACTTAGGGAATATTTGCTTATGAGCCTAGATTCGAGCTTCCTCAATTTAAGTGAAGAGTGGTTGATCTTTCCTTTGTATTAAAAGCTTCTCAGTCGTTGTTTTTTGGTTTAAATGTGAGTTTTTGAACTTACATCTATGTCTATACATTTCATTGTTGTTAGGCATGAATTCCTAACATCTATTCATGTTCAATTACTTTTAATTTGAATTGATTTGGTGAATTTTCCAAATTTTGATGTTTTGAAGTCAAAATCATTAAAAATCCTATCTTGGATGTTTGGACATGTTATTTTGGGTGTATCGAGGAGCCTATAAGGCTGGATTGTCGCTTGGCATGAATCCCTAGTCTCCGTCGCTCGTCCAATCGCTTTCGAATCGATTTGTCCATCATTGGCCTAGGCAAATTTATGCCCAGCTGAACCGACCAGACGTTTGGTTGGTAATTTTAGACATCTGGTTATGGTCCCTGGAGAAAAAAATAAAATGGCATAAAATAAAAATGGTAGAGACTTGGACCAGACATCTGGTCCAAACCTACCAAACGTCTAGTTAGTTTTTGGACGTCCGGTTAGAGTTCAGACGTTTGGGAGGGTTCTGAAATATTTCCAGAACCCAAATTCAGACGCTGGATTATCCCCCAAACGTCTGGTACTGTTCAATTTTGCCTATTTTTTGAGTGAATTTCCAATGTTTATCGATTTTTGTTGATCCAATTAGTTGTTATCAATTTATCGACTTTGAGACTTTTTTCTGGATTTTTAGGATTATCCATTTTGATGGAGTTGGTATCAGTTTCTATGGATTTGATTCACGTCTTCGAATATGAATTTTTGGTGATCGATTGTTTTTACAATCATTTTCTATGATTTATCACTTTAAAACACAAAGGTTTCTATACTGGTAGTAAATATTCAAACTCTTTCACAAAAATGATTTCAACGTTATCTTTAATACAAAGCTTATTTTTAAAACCGTTTTTCAATCTAGTAGTATATACAAACCTTTACCTCATTCGTTCGAGAAATCTAATTAAACGACTTAGCAAAACAAGTGGTATGAAATGCTTGAGTTTACTTTGTCGGTTAATTCTTAGACTTGCTCGATTGAACTCTTGCGACAACTTTTGAGTGGAAATCTACAATTTGTTCGTAAATATTTAAGTTAAACCAGTGGTTATGGGACATGAAGCTAAACTCATTTATTTAATAGCTTAGTGTAATTTACACTTCTTATTCATCAATGGTGATCATTTTATGGTTTAGACTAGCGATATGTGATGTCTCATTGTCCGCGTAGGGGACTGTACCTCGTTTTATGGAGCTTCGTCTCACTTTTATAGGCTAGCGACCTATGGATTTTATGGAGTTCGATTCATCGGGCGTAACGCTGTACTACATCATTGTTTCGGATTATTTGAGTTTCAAGTTCATCGGGCGTAACGCTATACTACGTCATTGTTCTGAATTATTTGAGTTTTAGATTCATTGGACGTAACGCCATACTACACCGTTGTTCCGGATTATTTGAGTTTCAGGTACATCGGGCGTAACACTGTACTACGTCATTGTTCTGGATTATTGGAGTTTCAGGTTCATCTAGCGTAACGCTGTACTACGTCGTTGCACTAGCTCTATAGTTAGCGACCATGGGATAGCGACCCATTTATGATATATTTGTTGGTGAGTTTTCATGCTCAGGCCTACCCCTTTGTGTTTTCCGGATTTCTAATTGATGATTTCTAGAATTTGTGTTTCGCCAATTTTTGTGATTTAAATTGATAAGTTTTATCAATATTTGTGTTTTGGTGAATAATTTAAAGAATTTGGCATTCTTTTTGGTGTTTTGAGAAGATTTGAGATATTAAATGATTTAGTTGTTATCGGATGTATACTTGTCACAATATGGCGTTATTTTTATCATTCTTTTTTGTCATATCTCTTATCCTAACTCATTTCATATGATATTTATAGCTAGACTGATCCGTTTATTATTTTCTTCTTAAATAATACTCGGGTCAGACCGAGGCATTTCTTCTGCTTGACTTCTTATCTGGGTCCATCATCTGATTTTTGGCTAACTACTTCATCTTAGTAGTTTTTGTTATTATACATTCGAGATAGAGACTCCTTGATGTATACATATTCTTTTGTCTAGCACTTTTACCTAATTTCGTTAGTGATGTAGTGGAACTTATATGACCACTACTTTGACGTACACTTTTATGTGTTATATTCATATCTATTTCTGCCTTAGTGATATGAATATCTGTGACTGATTTATGTTATGCTTATTTAATATTTGTTTCCGAAGATCACATAGCCACCGTGCAGTAGTTTTGAGTTTGTTATTGATATGCCAGATTTCCACTTGAAACGAAATGCATGTAATACTATATGACATATCGGTACTCGTACAAAGCAATTACGCAGATGGTCGCTCCTCAACAGCCTTATTCTTCGTGCTAGTTGACGGCATTGCTCCGTAGTGTCCTTGGCTAGTGTGAGTATAGAGGTGGGGCGCCACAGTTTTATAATGGTTTTACGAAGAAGCTATCTTTATTAAAATTAAACCCATAGGAGTGGTGTATGTTGCTGCTTCAAATATGAATACATTCACTTTTAACTGGACTCATAACTGCATTTTAGGGACAAAGGGTAGGGGAACCAGTTAGGTTAACCTAGTAATGAATATAAATTGAATATACTCCTGAATGGGTAGAATTGCATCTAGGAGGTTAGGAAGGCCAGAATATAGGATGCTAAAATATAAAGAAAGGATATTGGCAGGGGTCAATAGGTTCACAGTAAGCCTATGAAAACTATATCATATTGGCAGGGGACAATAGGTTCATAGTTAGCCCATGAAAACTATATATAAGAAAAGATGTCAGATAGACAAATTCATAGTTAGCCCATGAAAACAATGTGTGAAGGAAGATGTTAGGTTGACAGTTTCGTGTCCTATGAAAACTATGATTGGATACTAGCAGGGCCGGTAGGTTTGTAGTTAGCCCATGAAAACTATATCCAGATGTAATATTGACAGATGTCAATAAGTTCCTAGTCAACCCCATGAAAACTAGGGCAAGAATAAAGGATATTGGGGTTACCAATAGGTTCCTAGTCAACCCATCAAAACTAGGATAAAATATTGGAGTTACCAATAGGTTCATAGTGATCCCATGAAAACTATGTAATTAAACAGGGAGTCTATAAATGTTTAACCGGTTATTAGTCAGCCCATGAAAACTAATAAGTTAATAGTAATCCTTGAAACTATATCTGAGTTAAATAGTCTAAGTTGAATGGAGTTGGGTAATCGAGGATAAACTCAATTATTTTGTGTATCATCCTATTATACCGTTTTGAATTGTTTTGACCATTATGGATGTAGAAAGCACCGTATATGTTTTATAAAGGTTTGAGATACTAGTGAGGGGAAACTCGTTCCGCTAAGCGGCGTGGTCTCTATATATGTCTAAATGATTTGAGATGGTAGATTTTATTCATACCAGGCTTTATGTCAGACTCCAAGTTTATGTTTTTCCCTTAAACTTTCGGGTACTCAATTGATTTTGAGTAGTTTGAGAGTTGAGGTTGTCAAGTACCTCTCAGACGAATAAGCTTTTGGAGACGTGCAGGAGGCATGGTAGATACTTAGATTTCTCTTTCTTTTGATTCTGCTGTGTAGTTTTTAATGGCAAAATTTTTATACTACATGTATATACTCTGATCATCCCGGGGGCATCTTCATATATCGCTCTGGACGTATGTTGTAATAAATATATTTTCTTTGAACGTGATTTGCAAATGTGGGATTATGTAATGCATTGGAAATGTTTTGATATGGAATGTGATTTTGTTGAAGTTTAAAATTTTCTTCCATATTCATATATTTCCATGTATTAATGAATCTAACACCGCCGTATTTGATCGTCGAGGATTAATATCTATGGATGACTGCAGCATCCGTAGCCGTTAATTTTGGGCCTCCAAGTAGGGGAATGTTATAAAATCTCTTTCAGTCAAACTTAATGGGGAATCTACTCACTTATTACATTGGATTAATAAACATGATTGAAAATTACAAAACCACAGACAACCCCGATCGCCTAGTATGTTGTTGGGATAATAAAGGAACGTATACTCCAAAATCGATGTACAAATTTTTAATATTTTCCAGGACAAATGACTATTGGTACTTCAAACCCATTTGGAGAATCAGGGCTCGTCCCAAAGTCAAAATACACATGTGGATTGATTTGCACAACAAACTAATCACAATAACCAAGCTCAATTGGATAATTAACTGTAATATTAACCCGCACCTATGTTACTTGTGTTACTTGATGCCTGAGACTATTCCCCCTTTGTTTTTTGAATGTCATTACTCCCAACATATTATTGGTAAAATTTTAAAGGCTTTGAACATGACTATAGCTTCAGCAGTCCCCCTTTTAATGTTTACTGGAATAAATTTAAATTAAACATTTCCCCCACCGACCAGAAAATCTCTACGCTCAATATATTCAGTTGCTAACTAGAGCCTATAAACTGAACGAAACCATCATATCTTTAACAATCTTTGTAACAACCCCTCTTCTATAGTCTATTCTACTGTTGGGTACATTTCCTCATTGGTTGAACGAAGACATGCAAATTGGCGATCCCGCATCAATAGGATCGATTATCCCGCTAATGTCATGTCTCGGTCCCTAATGACCATTATCTTTAATTAATATAAAACCTATACAATGCTCTTATGTATATTATTATTTTCAACCAAATCATCTTTAATTAATTGTGAATCTTATTTATCATACCATTTAATTAATTTTAACACTAAGCCGTTAACTAAATCTTAGTTGATTGATTTATGTTATAAAAATTACGAGTAAAATTTTATATAGACGATTTGTAAAATATTCTTATAAGTTGTTTACTAACAAAGTAATACAATCAACTGGATAAAAGATACAGAAGAAATATATGTAATTCTTTTAATAGTAGTATAATTTCTTAGCATTAACGCATATATATATATATATATATATATATATATTAACATTAATATATTTCACTTACTCTCGCATTTAAAAATATATAATTTATACATAAAAACATAGATATAAAGGTGTATATATGTAGGTATAAGCATAGGAACCTTTACATTCTGTGTATATATATTCACATAAGTATATTTCTAGTTTTGTGTGTACATGAATTAACAGTCTTGTATTCATCCACATAAGCATTAACACAAGTATAATCTTATACTAATATACATATCAATAATTGAATACACGTGTGAGGGAGTGCGTTCATGAAGTAACAACTCTGTAAAACTTATTCCATAATCTTTGAAAAGCTTAAACTTTTAACTATATAGAATCAGTTTCAGTTTTGTGTGTATTGTTGAATGTTTTTTCAAATAAAATCCCCTACGGAGGGGGGGTCCAGGGGAGTGGCAACACCCCAAGGTGGGGGTGCGGGGGCAACGCCCCCGCTACGGGGTTCGACCTATATAATTAAGCATTCATCAACGCAGAGAATAACCCGATTCTTCTTTTTCTATATCAAACTCGTCTGAAAATTTTTGAATGTTTCTTCTGATCTGAGCAAGTAATCACATTTTGCTCGGATTAATCTCCATTGTATACTGAAAGAAAGTTTTCGTTCTACCTGCTGTGCTAAAGAAGGGGAAAACATTCTTGAAAGACAACGATTTCTTCGTGTCTTGAAGTGATTAGTCATATATTATACTATTTTAATCAACATGTACAGCCATCATTACATGTTCATGTTTAATTAAGTCACTTCACCAGCCATATGTAAATATGCGTATATACATATAGAAACATGTACAACAGTGTTTTTTTTTTTTCAGATGGCCAGAAATGACCCTTAGGTTGCCAGCATTGCATTGAGCATCACATCCTGCACCAGCTCACGCTCCCATCTCCTCACTTGAGTTACAGTCCACCTAAAACTTGCATTTTACAGCATATCTGCACTGTGCATCCCTCGTCTGTCTGTTAAATTTTAGCTAGCTCAGCACAGTGCACAATCTCAGCTGCACTTTGAAGCATATCTGCCTTATAGACTTATAGTACGTCACTGAACTGCATCCTTTCGTTGCTTTGGCACTCATTGCTGAGCAACAATGTCTGTCCATCCTTCTGCATCGCCTAAAACACAACTTCAGAGCCTTTAACACCACTGCTCGACGCTTTTTTCGACATCTCTCCAGTTGTTCCACATGGACGCTATTTTGCATGGTAGCTGCTTCCTGCAGTACTGTTTGTTGGCTGTCATTAATTGTCAACTAAAAAGCATTTCATATTATTCTGTCATTTTACCATTTCAGTTTTAGTTGTCATCGATATTTGTAATACCTAACTCTCAGCAAACCTATGTTAGAACTTTGATTTATTATTAATAAAATAGGAATGTAGGGAACCGCTCTTTCATTAAAAAATGAATCTCTTGTAGAAATGTTAACTTTTTTACAAACATTTACAGTTATAGGTTTTTTTATGTTTTTAATGCAATAAAGTAATTAAAAAGTTGATCAACGCCGTTGATGCACTAATACTAGCAATTCATTGACAAACCTACTATCTCATAAATTCCCATGGCAGGGTTCCATTAGCATTTTCACCATTTCATACACGATAGTAATATTCATTTTCAAACATTACAGCTGTTTCAGTATTGTCATCCAAAGATACAGAGATTAGACATCTTATATTATATACCTTAATAGCATATCTCTCACGATTTCCTTCCTATTTTCTTGGAATTTTAAAAATAAAATACCGCTCTCTTCTTAATTTACCTCATTCTTCGCAGTATAGACCTCCAACAAAAATGTTATTCTTACACTATCTATCTATCTGTTCTATTACATATAAACTATCATATCCATCTATTCTAGCATCATATAAACAAAAGAATAACTGATTATTTGAATTCTTGCTTCTCCTTCATAATCATCTTCTCTCCTTAATTTAAGCCAAAATTTTCAAAATCCCTTAATAATTATTTATCACTTCAAGCTGACACATAAATTTCCATTATACATGAAAACCATAACAGTATGGCCCTTCATTTTCTATTTCATCTACTCAGAAATATATTCCATCTTTATTTTTCAATTTTTACCTTCATTTTCTTGTCTTCTTTGTTTAATTCCATCTGCTCAAATGTATTTTCCACTCTCATTTCCTCATTTTTCACCTCTTCTAATCCTTAATACTATCAACTCCTTTGTTTTCTTTGCTTTACATCTAGGGAAAATCTTAAACTGTACACCTTATTATCAGATCTATCATAATTTCCTTCCTATTTTCTTGAAATTTTAAAAATAAAATACCGATGTCTCCTTAATTTGCCTCATTCTTTGCAACATAGACCTCCAACAAATATATTATTCTTATACTACCTATTTTATCTATTTTATTATATATAAACTATTTTGTATATTCTATTACATATAAACAGAATAAGTGGTTATTTGAATTCTTGCTTCTTAGTCACTCTCATTCATAATCCTCTTCTGTAATATCCCGGAATTTCGGAGAATTTAAAATGTAATAATCTCTTAATTAAATTATTTAAGATTGATAAAATTAATATCTTCAAATATAAATCACCAAAATAAAATTATGTGATGTTTTTAAATTTAGAGATAAATTGATTTTAAATAGAATAATTATTTAATTTATGTTATTTGATTTTTAATAGGCTTAACATTTTAATTTAGTAAGTGTTGTTTAAATATATTTTCATTTAAAAATTAACTTTAAAATTAGAATTTAATATTTCTTAATTTAATAGTGTGTTGTTTAATTTAATATAGATATATTTGATTTGATTTTAAATTGAAGTTTAAATTGAATTTGAATTTGAAATTTGAAATTTGAAATTTGAATTGGAATTTGAAATTTAAAAAGAATTTATATCTTGAAATAATTTTGTATATAAAAGGATTTATGAATAAAAGTTTTTATTTCAAAAATAAGATTTGTTTTATATTAATTTAAAAAAAAAGAATTTTATTTATATAAATTTAGAAAATATTAATTTAGTAGTAAATAAATGGAAAAAACATTTAAATTAGCATTTAAAATGGATCAAATAATTTTATATGATTTTATTAAGAATCTAATTAGTTTTTATTTGATTTTCTTTTAAAAGTTTTATTTTTTATAAAACTAGAACAAGCATTTATAAATTTATAAAAGCATTTACATATTAAGAAAATTAATAATAAAGGCTTTTAAAAATAATTTAAAAATAAGAAAGGACATGTGTAAAATTTTAGAGCTTATTGATTAACATGTGTAAATAGATTAGGATTAGTAATGACAAATGTAAGAAAATTTAAACAAGTGTCCCTCTTTGTTATTATTTTTTTTATTTTAATTAACCTTAAAATTCATCATATAAACTCTCATTATCTTCTTCATTCTTTTTCTTTGAATTCAGAAATTAATGGCCACAATCTAAAAATGTTTCCTCAAGAAAAACTCAATCTGAAATATTTTCATATGCAAACCAGAAAATCAAAACCCTGTAACTTCAAGTCTGAAACAATATTCAAATCCTCGGGTTCAAAAACTTGTAGCTTTTTTTCAAATACTGATCTCCTCAAAAACAAATTGTAGCCAATCTTCAACCCAAAATTGTCAAAAAGCCAAACCCTGTAATACTTTTATCAAGCCTGTAGCTATTTCAAAACTGCAAACCTGAAATTTTTATCTTCAACCTGAAGTCCATTCCTCAAACAAAAATAATCAACTCTATAATCCTCTATTATCAAAGCATTTTCAAAAGCCTAAAAAAAAATCTTTTATCAAAAACCTGGAAACAACCAATTTTCAAATGTCTTGATCATCATCATGATTCCAGTTCTAAAGCAATCCAATACCACGCAACATAAGCTTTAAGAAGTCATCAACATCAGTAATATTCAAACTTTCAAAAGAGGGGCTTCAGTTCCATCCTATTTCCAAAATTCTTTGCAAATTCAAGAGGTGAGTAAACATCTAGTTTTTAAAACTTAAGTAGGTTAATTTTGTTGCTTAAGTAATTACTGTGATATTGATTCTTGCATGTGTAGATAGTAGTATAAAAGAAATATAGATATGGATGTATTTAAATCTGCATGCTTGAAATAGGTGCTTCTCTGTTCATACCTGATTACAGAGTTTTATAAATAAACAAAATTCAAACTTTCCATATAAACACTTTGAAGCTTTGGGGTTTCAAATAAATTAATCAAGTTTAAACTCATCTTGATTATAAAAATATGTCTAAGTAATTTAAGTTTGGAAAATTAACTATAAACAAGAAATTGCAGAGGGAACTAGTACAATGTAATAAATTAAATATTGTGTTATATTGATTCATGTATATGCATTGAATCATCATTTAAAATTATGATTTTTGAAACAAAAATCTAAATTTTTAATGTTGAATTGAATGTAAATTTAGGGGTTTACTGGTAAATGGGATTTGGGTAATTTCTGGAGGCTGAAGCAATTGGAGTGGTCGGGATTGCTACTGGAGGTGGAGGAGGTCATGGGGGTTCAGGCAAAAATGGTGGTTGAGGCTATGGGGGACGGTGGCGTCGACGATGATCAGAATTTGTTTACAACCCTAGTTTTTGGATAGTTTGGGTTTTGGGTTTCTTCGTGGGCTCTGTTTGATCGAGTGCTGTGTAATTTTGGGAGATGGTAGCGTGTAGGCTCGGCAGAAGATGGTCAGCACCCCTCGATCTCTGGTGGTTGGAGCTTGGTGGTCGAAGGGAGTTTATGGGAGGTTGTTTTGGTTTCAGGCGAACTGGGTAATCAAGTTTTGATCGAAGTCTCGTTTGAATGGTTTTGTGGTCGAATTGTGTTACTGTGGTGATGAGTGAAGTGCCGGAGCCGATGGTGATGGTCGGAGGCAACCAACGGCGGCGTACATGTGCACGGATTCGGTTTTGGGTGTCAGTACTTTTGGCCCGTGAATGTCTCGAAGTCGAGTTCGAGTTTTGAGGTGGGAAGCTCGAGTTCATACTCGAGTATGTTGGAAGTGTTTTGCTTGTAGATTGCAAAATTCAATTTTAATCAAAGTTTTAAAAAAAGATGGGAAGAAGGGAACTCGGGTTTGGCTCGAGTAAGCTACGGGTTTGACCCGAAGCAGCAAAAATAAAACAGTACTTAAGGATTTAAAAGGTTTTAAAAACTTGTGTTTTGAAATTTAAAAATTTAAATTAGTTTAAAACTCTTATATAAATTACTTGATGTTTTAATAAATGTTTTCTTAAACATATTTTAAGAAGTTTTGAAGTTTGATGAATTTAAACTTTGTTAAGAAATTTTAAAGTGATTTTAAAATCGAGTTTTGAAAGTAATTTTAAAAGTTTATATAAAAGACAAGTTTTTAAATTCAAAGTTGAAAATAGTTTTTAAAACTATTAATTGATAAATGTTTAAGCTATTTAAAATTTTGTTTTGGTAACTTTAAATTTTAAAGATAAATGATTATTTATATTAAAGCTTAATTAATGATTTAATTAAGATAATTTTAAAGATAAATGGGTAATTATGTTAATGGTAATAAGGATATTAAGAATATAATGTTTTATCTTAATTAAGGTTTTAATATCTTAATTTTGATTAAGTTAATTAAAGAAATTAAGTTTAATTAATTAGTTAAGTATAAAGGATTGATTAAGAAATTAATTAAGGGAAAATAATTTACTTGATTAATAAATGATTAAGAATTAAAGATTAATTAATTTAAGATTAATTAAATTGCAATTAAAAGATCATTAACTAGATTATTAATTAGTGATCGGAGCTTAATAAATCAAGTAATTAAGTGTAATTAAACTTAATTAATCAAGTGGTTAAGATTTACTAATTAAGTAATTAGTGAGTAATTAATTAAGTAATTAAGATTACTTAACTAATAATTAAGAAAGTATTTAACTTGTAATTAAGTTTTATTAATCAATAATTAAGGTTTTATTAATTAATAATCAAAGGATAATTAATCCGTAATTAAGGATTAATTAAGAAGTTTTTAATTGGTAATTAATTGATTAATCAATGGTGATTAAGGATTAATCAACTGATAATTAAGGATTGATTATCTGTTAATTAAGATGGGTTAACAGTTAATTAAGGGTTAATTAAAATTAACTAATGATTAAGGAGTAATTAATCTGTAATTAAGTTCTTAATTAATAATTGATAATTGGTTTTATTAATTAATAATTAAGAGATAATTAATTAGTTTATTAATGGTTAATTAATTATAGAAAAGTAATTATGGATTAATTAATTTGTATTAAGAGATATTGATTAATAATTAAGGTTATTAATCGATAGTTGATGGTTAATTAATCGGTTAATTAAAGGTTAATTAATTGATTATGAAAGTAATTAAGGATTGATTACTTTGTATTAGAAGAGATTAATTAACAATTGAGGTTTATTAATTGATAAATAAAGGATAATTAATCTGGGATTAGGGATTTATTAATTGAGTTAATCAAGGAGTGATTAATTGATTAAGGTTAGTAATTAATTAATGATTGTATGAGCAAGATTAAGTGATTAATTCTTAAGGGATTAATTTAATTTAAGTAATTAAATTAATTACAATATGAATTGATAATGCTTGCTTATGGATGATTGTTTGTTGAATGTCTGAATTGGATGATATCTATTGGATTGCTATTGATGATGTGTTGTGACATTCCATGATATGATATTGGTTATATCAATGATAAATGTGTGATATTTATCTGTGTTATTGTTGTGTGAATTCAAAGCATTGAATTGTATTGTATTGAGTTGAATTAAATTTTTTAAACCTTTAAACAACTTGGCCTTTAAAGACACGTTTGGTTCGATGAGACCGGGATCGGGCGTCAAATTTGATTATCCGAAAACCACATCGATCCAAGTTAAACGTTAGGTCGTGAATTCAAGTGAAGATCGAGTAGAAGACTCGAAGTGTAAGAACTATATGTCGTTAAAAACTCTGAGGATGATTCCAATACAAGTATAACGGAGATAGTACTTTCAGGTTCGAGATGGAGTTTTCAGAGTGCAAGGGTTATTGTCGTTAACTCTGAGGGTGATTCCAAAATGAGTGTAACGAGATAATGCCTTCGCACTACAACAAAATTCACTATTTATTACGCCAATAGATAGCTCGATATGGTAAAGCGCTATTAATGTGGTTAACTCTCATCCAACTCTCTAATGACTTAATCAATTTGCTAACCCAAAACCTAAGTAACGCTTTGCAAAAGAGAGCCCGCCCCCAAATATACATTTCCCTCCATCACGCTTCATTTCCCTCCCAGACGTTGTTTTAATCGATTTATTTCCAAATTTCCAACCCTAAATTCGATCTCTCCTCTCACGGCCGATTTTCCTCCATCTCTATCTGCTGTTCGATCTCTCCTCTCACGGCCAGAGGCGACCGCGTTCCACTCTATTCAACTAGCCGCGTTCCCTGTATTCAAGAAGCGTCGCGAGGAGGTGAGCGCTCGATTTTATTTTTCTAGTTGCGTAATGAAAACTATGCCATCGATTTGTTTAGTTCTCTTCCAATTATTAGTTTGCACAAAGAATAGAACACTTCAAGTTGAACAAATCATTAATGTTTGTACGTAATTGTTCTTATTGATATCACCAATTGGACCAAGACAGAAAAGTTGTGCCGTTCTTTAATTTCAATTGCCTTTAATTTTTAATATCTAACGAGTTGGCAACATCAAGCGCGTTTTACCTGATTAGGGGATTTCTTTTTGCTGGTTTGTTGGATTGCACTATCAGTAGGTTTTCTTTTTTCAGTTGGCCAGCAGTAATGTTCATTATCTACTAGTACTTTGGTCTAGATTGGTCATGTCTACGCATTGTTTATATTAAGGTATTTCTGAGTTTGGTTCTAGGTTGAAGCCTGGGTAGCTTCTGTTTTTAACAACAAAATTCATTTATGTTAATCACGTTATGAGTATTAACTTCCAACACCGAAATAATCATTTATTCCCAAAGTTATATATGATCATAGCTATTGAATATCAAATCTAGTGTTTAGTCTTTATGTGACAAGATGCTGATACAAAGTAATGTTGCAGTCATGTAGTCTGGTTGTATTAGGTAGTAAAAATGTTTTGAAAGTGATTGAGTGTGTGTGTGTATAGTGGTGAACTGATATTGTAGTTTTGGTTGTGTGGAAAATCTGAACAATTATCTTTTTCTTCAATCTTTTAGTTCTTCATTTTTTTCAGTTCTGTTGCAATTTCTTTAAGTCGGTATCTTCCCTTATAAATCTCATTAGCTAGTTCACTTAATTTGTTAGTTACAAACTCTATTCCAATTATTAGTTCATATTGTTCTTCTTCCTATTTCAATTCTCTATTTGTTAAATTCCTGCATACATACATTTTTTAAGTTCTTGTTTTTTTTTTCTTTTCCAGTAGTTGGAAAGCATGTTCTTGATTCTTGCACTGTGATTTTATTACTAGTTAAAACTTGTTATAGTTCCTTGTGTTTTCTAGTTCATAACTGCAAATTTTAGATCCTGTGTCTAAATTCTGTGTTCATCTTTTCCATATAATTTCTTTCATTTTTGCTATATTTCATTAATCAGCAACGTGATATCACTCTATGTTTATAACTTTATATTCCCGACATTGGTAGTACTATGTGTTTATAACTTTATATTCAGCTCCAGTGTTTATTTTTCTATGCTTACTGATTTTACGTGCTGATGAATTTTTCTGTGTTTTTTTTCTACTATGCATATATTCTGAAGTAAACGTAAGTAAAAATGATCTAGTAAAATTATCTGTTTATAACACTCTACATAAGTAAAAAAAATTAAGAGTTTTTTGTATTATGATGTAAGTAAAAATGATATAGTTATAATCATTTGTTTTTAACAGTCTAGTTCAAGTAGAACTTTTAAGAGGTTTTAACACTCTGGTGCAAGTAAAAATGGCCTAATTATAATCATTTGTTTTTAACAGTCTAGTGTAAGTAAAACTTTTAAGAGATTTTAACAGTCTAGTGTAAGTAAAACTTTTAAGAGTTTTTAACACTCTAGTGCAAATAAAAATGCAGCTACAAAAGCGATTCTCCGGTTAGAGTTAAGAAAATGTTGCCATTTGATATTTATACTTGTAGGTCAGAAGGTAGGTCATCTTTAAAAACATTAGACATCAAGAACGTAGTAATGTACATGTACAATAGTCGTAGTTCTACAATAAATGAATCCTTGTATAATTCTTTTGCGCATTTAATGTTTGGAACAAATGTGTATTTTATACATTAATCCTGTATAATCCATTAGAACATATACACTAATATACCTTGTTGCAGCAGTTATGTTTATTTTCAACATGCATGTAGGCCAATATTGACATGTACAGAGCATAAAATCCCTAGCTAGGGGTCGACTCGTCTCAATGCCAGCCACATAAGCACGTATTTGTTGTTTAGTTAACATAACTGAAATATCAACTACAGTCTTATTGTTTCGTGTCATTTTCCCCAGTACTGTTTGTGGATTTGTTCTCAGCTTACATGCACGTCATTACTTCTATTTCCGAGTTACTGTTAGGGTTTATTCCTGTGTTACCGTCTCTATTTGATTATAAAAAGTAGGAGATGATACTGTGTACAAAATCAATCGCTCGCTATTTTTTGCATAACTCGTATTACAAAGTCGACAATATGTGGATACAAATTTCTAGCCAGGTTGAAGTCACTCCTGTTTTTCATTTGCAAATTGCATCACTCTATAATTCCATTTTTATTTTTCATTAGTTTAGTGCATGTAACAACTTGTAGGGCATGTGACTTACACAAACCTGAAAGGACCTTCCTTTAAAAAAAAATATTTTTGAAAGTTGCAACGCATAGACTCTGTAATACTATTTTCAATCTTCTTTTAAAATAAATATTCATGATGATATGTCTATTTCCTGCTTTTCTGCTTTCCTTGTAAGAAATACAAACATATTTCACATCATCATATAGAAACTCCAATCTCCTATCATTCATCTTTATATAACACAACATTTCACAAAATATTTGATTATTAATGTATATGCTTCATATTGTAGAAACTTGCTTGTTTCCATATTATATACGCTGATGGAAAAAGATTGGGTTCATTTACACAGGTAAATAGATAATACAATATTTTAAATGATGTTTAATTTCAAAAATAAAAATATATTTGATATTAAATATTAATATTTATGTCTTTATATTTTTCATTGAAGAGCAACTAAGGAGTACGAGCAAGGGGCTAGGTGTTTTGTTGATGTTGCAAAGAGAAAGTTAAGAAATGTGGAGAAACTTTTATACCCTTGTGTGGATTGTCGGAATCTTAGTCGACATCATGATGACATTATCGTTGAACATTTGATTATAAGAGGGATGGATCTTAAGTACAAGAGCGGTAGGTGGTATAATCATGGCGAACAAGTCAATGTAGGCAACGATATCAAGTTGGATAATACATATGACTTACTTAAAGCCATTCAGTATGAAGATGAAGATTTTTTGAATACTACTTTTTTTTCCGATGATAAAGAAAAGGAGGATGTGAAGAAACGAGAGGATGATTTAGTTAAAAATTTGGAAGATGCAGAAACCCCTTTATATCCTGATTGCATAGATCAAACTAAACTATCTGCCATAACTGCTTTGTACAATCTTAAATGCGAGACCGGATTATCCGATAATGGGTTTGATAAGCTTTTGGCCTTGTTATAGTTGTTGTTACCAAAGAATAATGTACTTCCTAAGACTATATATGATGTAAAGAAATTCCTCAAAGTATTTGACATGGGATTCGAAAAGATTCATGCCTGTAAGAATGATTGTTGCCTTTTCAGAAATGAGTACCAAGATTTAGATAGTTGTCCAAAATGCAACTCTTCAAGATGGAAGATAAATGATGACTCAAAGGAGATTATGCTAGGAATTCCAGCTAAAGTGTTGAGATACTTTCCAATCATTCCAAGATTTAGGAGAATGTATAGATCTCAAAAAATGGCAGAAGACCTAAGGTGGCATTTCAATAATAAAAGTAATGATGAAAAAATGCGTCACCCTGTAGATTCTGTAACATGGAATGTAGTGGATGAGAGGTTTAAATCAATTTCATCCGACCCACGCAATCTTAGACTTGGTCTTGCCACAGATGGTGTTAATCCATTTGGTTCGATGAGCTCCAAATATAGTTGCTGGCCAGTCATGCTTGTGACATATAATCTCTCACCTATGTTGTGTATGAAGAAGGAAAATATTATGCTAACATTACTAATTCCTGGTCCAAAGCAACCCGGAAATGATATAGATGTATATTTGGCACCATTGATAGAAGACTTGAATCATTTATGGAATAATGGAATTGATATTTATGATGCATTTAGTAGAACCGTTTTCAATTTAAGAGCAATTTTACTATGGACAATAAATGACTTTCCGGCCTATGGAAATCTTGTAGGATGTTGTGTGAAAGGTGAAAAAGGTTGTCCATTATGTGGTGTCAATACGCATCATCGATGTTTAAAACATAGTCGAAAGATTGTTTGTACGGGACATAGAAGATTTCTAGATCCTTCACATCCATGGAGGAAACAAAAAACTTGGTTTGATAACACCGTAGAGAAAGGCAGCAAGCCTAGAATTCTCACGGGAAGAAACATTTCTGTAATTTTGAAAGGCTTTCCAAATGTTTTTGGAAAAGATAAGAATAGAGAAACCAAAAAGCGGGAGACCAAGAAGAAGTTAAATATGAAGTTGAATAAGAAGATAATAAGTAAAAAGAGGAAGAGTAAGCACAATAGAAAAGATGATGAGCAAGATGAGCTATTAAGGTGGAAAAAAATATCAATCTTCTTCGATTTGCCATATTGGGAGGTTAGTATTTAAATTATACCTTTTTCTTATTGGCCTAACAATAATTTTTTTTATCTCATTGAAGTGTTATATTATTGATATTTATAGGAACTTCCCTTGCGGCATAATTTAGATGTAATGCATGTTGAGAAAAATGTTGCTGAAATCCTATTAGGCACAATATTGCATGATAGTAAATCGAAAGATGGAACTAATTCTAGAAAGGATTTGGAGGATTGGGGTATTCGACAAAGTCTTTATGTACAACCTCGTGGGAATAGAACATATCTTCCACCAGCTCCATATACATTGTCTTTGGCTGAAAAAAAAATTATTTTGTAAAAGATTATATGATTTTAAGGGTCCTGATGGTTATTGCTCAAATTTCAAAAGATTTTTTTCATTAGAAGACTGCAAAGTTAGTAGTTTGAAGTCACATGATTATCATGTTCTAATGCAACAACTGTTATCCGTTGCAATTAGAGGATTACTTCCAAAGAAAGTCAGAACAACAATAATCCGTTTATGTTCTTTTTTCAATAAAATATGTCAACGTGTTCTTGAACAAGAGAAGTTACGACATCTTGATGATGAGATTGCTGGAATTTTGTGCGAGCTTGAAAGATATTTTCCACCCTCTTTTTTTGTTATAATGATACATTTGACAATTCATCTTGGAAGAGAAGCGCAATTGTGTGGTCCAGTTCATTTTCGTTGGATGTACCCATTTGAAAGATACATGAAAACACTTAAAGATTATGTGAGGAATTATGCTCGACCTGAAGGCTGTATTGCAGAATCTTATCTTGCAGAAGAGTCAATGAGATTTTTTGGTGAATTTCTAAAAAAGAAAGTACAAATGGAGGAGAGGGAAGTTCGAAATGAAGATTACGAGAACAATGTGATACTCGAAGGACGTCCACTTTTGAAATCGAAGACAATAGAATTGTCATCTAATGAAAAAGATATTGCTCATTTGGCTGTGTTAATGAATATGACTGCGGTGGAACCATATTTAGAGTAAGTACATATTATATTTTGATTCTATTTTTTTGTGAAATTATATCGTTAAATATTACTTAAAACAATTTTTTTTCAACATCAGTATGCATTTGGAGGAGTTACAAAATTTGGATAAGCGTTTAGAAAAAAATGCTACATTGCTTTGGAAAAAACATACAGATAATTTCTCTGATTGGATTAAAAAAATGGTTAGTTTAATTTTAATTTATCATTTCATTATCAAGAAAACATTTTTTTCAAAATTTATATTTAATGAATTTTTTGTAGATACCTTTTCACTCAACGAGCGATGAAATATTAAAATGGATTGCCTTTGGTCCAAGTAGTAATGCATTGTCCTATAAAGGGTATGTAATTAACGGACAACGTTTTCACACAGAAGACATCGAGAGAGAAACTCAAAATTATGGGGTGACTTATGATGCGACTACCATGTGTAGGGCAAGTGCAAAAGATATTTCTTAAAGAGTCGATGTCGTCACTTATTATGGGAAAGTGACTGATATAATCTTGTTAAACTATCATGTTTTTTATATTCCCGTATTTAAGTGTCATTGGGCAAATATAGGAAACGGGGTGAATGTTGAAGACGGATTTACTCTTGTCAATTTACATCAAAGTCAAGCTTCATTTGTAAGAGATCCATATATTCTTGCATCTCAAGCGAAACAAGTTTTTTATTCAAGAGAAAATGATAATTCTAATTGGTATGTTGTAATGAAGGCACCACCAAGAGGTTTTCATGAATTAGAGACAGATGATCATGTCACGGAAGTTAGCTTTGTTAGGGAAGATTGCGAAGAAACTGATAATGATATTGATTCCATGGAAAATATTAGTTATGTTAGAGAAGATTGTGAAGGCATATTTGAGTAAATTTCGAAGTATGAATCTTTTGTTTAAAATCATGTTTGTTAGTCTGTCTGTAATTTAGCTTTGTTAGCTTTGTTGAAGTCTGTCTGTAATTTCGAAGTATGAATCATGTTTGTTAGCTGTTGCCTTTTGTATTTTTATTTCAATTGTTTTGGATTTCTTGAAGTTTGTCTGTAATTGACAGAGGTTTTCATGAAGTCTGTCTGTAATTTCGAAGTATGAATCATGTTTGTTAGCTGTTGCCTTTTGTATTTTTATTTCAATTGTTTTGGATTTCATGAAATCTGTCTGTAATTGACAGAGGTTTTCATGAAGTCTGTCTGTAATTTCGAAGTATGAATCATATTGATTCCATGAGATTGTGAAGACATAGTTAAGTTAGCTTTGTTAGGCATTTTTTTTGAGCAATTGACAGCTGTTGCCTTTTGTATTTTTATTTCAATTGTTTTGGATTTCTTCCAGTTTAGCTCATTGATTTACATGTAATATTGATTGTACGTTCCATTTTAAATTTGATGACATTTTGAGCATAATTTTATATGCTTGCTTGCTAGGATTACAGAATTTTATATGCTGCATTTTATTGCTGTCGTGCCGTAATGTGACCTGGATTAAATCTATGCAGCTCCAGCACTGGTTCTATTTCAAAATTGCATCACTCTTTCATTTGACATAATAAACATTGTTAAATTTATGACTAGAATTCATGAATCTTAACATCATCAATTTGTATAATAGAAAATGGGCAGGACTATGAAAAAGAGAAAGCGCACTGACAAGCAAAAAGAAGTCAAAGACCCCAGATCTACACCAAACAAACGCATTGCAAGAGATAATGAGATTCATAATGAAGACTGCACACAGGAATTGGAAAACGATCAGTTGCAAAACGAACAAAACAATAATGCTTAACTACATGACAGCCCACAAATAGTCGAAGACAATGCAATTCAGCCGGAAGAAAATATTGAAGGTGCAATGAATGACGAGAGACATATGCAAGGTCGCGATGCATGCCTAAATAGGGGAAAAAAGAGTAGAGGACCAACTAAAGTTAGAAGGCTTCCATTTAGCTCTCAGGAGGCAATCGAAGTTGAATTTAATGGTGCAGGTGAAGCAATAGAAGATGGGTCAATCAAGTTGTCTTCATTTTTAGGACCGCTTGTACGAGAAGTGGTTCCAGTTACATTAACTGATTGGAGGCAGCTTGGTGATGATTTAAAAGATGTTCTATGGGAAAGCATTCAGGTGACATATATATTTTTATCTACAGCTTATTTAACTAATAAATGTTTTACCTGAAAATATGTTTTAATACCAGTTTGAGTCAAGCTGTCCATTCTGGTCATGGCATTGATATGTCATATTCATGATGCAGTTTCCTTGTTATTTAGATAGTATTGTGATTAGTATTGAATAAATGAGTGCTTGTTCAAATATTGAATAAGTAGCATTGGCAGTATATAGTTGAGAACTTGTTTGCAGTGTTGCTGTTTAAAACTTTAAATAGAACCTGATTTATCATGGTTTCGCAAGTAAATGAGAAGTAGTACAATTGATTCTACAGCAATTTTAGTCCTGAACATAGTTTGTGAATAATATAGATATTATTTTATAAGCACTTTTGCTAAAAAAATACAGTAAACCCAAGCGTCTATGACCCATGTGATCATATTTATCTAGTTCACAATTTCAGCAAAAGTACCATTGGACCATATTTGTTAATTGACATTAGCTGACCACATTTATTACTTACCGATGGACAATATGAACTCAGAAGTACAAACAAATATGTTATATTGTTGCAGGCGAGGTTCAAACAGAATGGAAGAAATTTGTAAAGTCAAAAACAAGTGTGGAATTTCAGGTATTTTTTATTACTGTTATCTATTATTTTTTGTAACAGTTTAAGAACATAAACGATATTGATAATGTATTTAACTCTCTTATTTCAGGCATTAAGCATGAAGAACAGAGCTATTAGAGGCAAACAGTTGCCACATACATGCAGTCGTAAAGGAATGGCTCGACTTGCTGAAGATATGGTAAAAAAAGAGTAATTTTATTTACTGTAATATTTGCGAACTTCTTAGTTAATACATTTGTTATTTGATGTTCTTTTGAATGCAGAAAGAGCAGAGTGGCGATTGCTCTTTCGTCACGAGAAGTCAAGTTTGGATCAAATCTCGCACATGGAAAAACGGTGAACCAGTGAATGTGACTGTTGCAGATACTATAGTAAGTTGATAAAAACTTGTGTTTATAGCATATATTTCAATGTATTTAAAAGCATTCAGTTTCAAATATCTTTATTTTAAAAGTGTGGAGTCTCCTATATGACTAGTTTGCATGTATAAATCTGAAGTATAGTTTTACATAGAGCAATTTCCATACAAGTCTATAATTTTCTATATGCAGTCTATAATATTGTATCGAGTTCATCGTCCTCACTTTGCCCATAGCGTACATGCTCTTAATCGAGTTCAGTGCTTCTTTTCCTCCATATGCTGCTATGTACAGCTGCACTATGTACAAATGAAAATGGTTAAAGAAAAGAGATAGTATAAATGATATTGTGATTTTCCATACACAATTAAATGATATTTTCTTTATGTTAAATGATATTTTCTTTATGTTACTTAAATGTAGGACATACTTATGGGATTTTCCATACACAATATTTATAACTATGTGCGTTAACTTTTGTAGAAAAAGATTAAACAAGTTGAAACTGTTCCACAATCGAGCTCGGTAATCAATTACAAAGAAGATGCACTTTCTCAAGTATTGGGACAAGATAGACCGGGTCGATTAAGAGCAATGGGAAGAAATATGACCATCAGTAGGGCAACTTTAGCACAGGTTAAGGATAAGCATACAATGCAACTCGAAAGAAAATTTTTGGAGTTAGAGCAGAGATTTCTCGGGATGGTGAAAAATCAGGTTTATTCTCACTTGTTTAAACTTATTGTTCAAGTTCAAAAATTTATACGTTTAATTTGTGAAGACCATGGCATGCCTTCCATTTTTACAGCAAAAATCATACCAAGTCATCAAAAACATAGATGCTGCTTAGCTAATACTTGTTTAAACTGTACCAAACATGATGTGAACTTTTTAATTCATGATCTACACTTTACTTCGTCCTCACTAAGGTTATATACAAGTGCAATTGGACAATTAAATTGTATACTTTTAATTTCTCCACATTTTAAAAGTATATACCTATTTTATCTGTATATACCTATTTATCTGTATATATGTGCAATTGGACAATTAAAATAAAATAGATATTATATATGTGCACTACAGTACAAGCATATTACGTGCACAGTTATTCCATCAGTGAATGATTGAGAAAGATCACCTACCAAATATAGAAAAATTATATCAACCCCTGAAACACAATGAAGTTTAGGGGGCTAGAGGTTCGACACCAAGCTCTATCATGATTATTCAAAGTTTTTAGCATTAGAACTTACTGTGTGGACAATCTAAAACACCACGTCGGATCCATAACATTCATCATGCACAATTGTTTCCCATAAATAGTTAGTTTTATTTTATTTTTTACAAAATAGGAGTACCTGCATTAAATTACTTACATGGAACAAATTTTTTCCCTTAATGACACCAGATACAACAAGCATCAAACATTATTATTTTAAATCCTGGTATTGGAAGCAAAATAGGTTCCTGCTATTACTATGTTTTTCTCTTTTGCAAAGTCAAGTGTGCACGCTTTACTGTTTATGCATCCCTTTCTTAGGAAATATCTGCGCACGCTTTACTTTTTTCTCTTTCTGTTTTATCCATCTTTCTCAAATTAAATAGAAATTCCTGAAAGATAAAATCAAAAGTACACATTTGACTAGTAGCCATGTCGCAATTGATTTATATGTTACTGTTTTAAGATTTCTCTGTTTATTTTCAGATATCTATTACAGGAAGCAACAATAGATATTATATATGAGAATGTAATAACTTGCTTAAATCAAAAATTATACAGATAAAATAGGTATATACTTTTAATTGTCCAATTGCACTTATATACAGATAAAATAGATATTATATATGTGCACTACAGTACAAGCATATTACATGACAGTTATCGATTAGAGGTAGCAAAACATGTTGTATATACTTTTAATTTCTCCACATATTATGACACTGAGTTTCCCAAATTTGATGTATTTATAAAATTCAAACAGTTTTGATATTAATAGCAAGTTTTTTTAAAATGAAAAATAGAAAATAAAACTGTGCAGGGTCTAATAGGTGCATGAAATATCAGACTCTAAAGAGCTAATGATTCTTTATTCTGTACGAACGAGTTTTACTTCAACAACTTTCCTAATCATATTTCATATTGTAATATGCTTGTTTGACTATCCTTTAGGTCATCTTTCAAACTTTTATTCTTATGCTCTGGTTTTTGCATATGTAATCCCCCTTTTTTGCATTTATTTGCAGTATTTTGCATTTTATTTGTAGTTTTTTGCATTTCACGTGCAGTTAGTCAATTTTATTATGCAAAATTTCCTTTTCACGGTGCAGATTTAGATTTTTGTGTGCAGTTATGCATTTTGGGTTGCAGTTTTTACATTATATTGCATTCCAAATTAAACTTGCATTAAAAACTGAACGCTATGATTCCTTCAATGATATTGCAGGGTAGAGACAGCTGGACAGAAGTAAACGCACCTTTTGTACGTTGTATTATTGATCTCACATCATTTTTATTTGATTTTTTCAGTAATTAATATCTTATTCTTTTTGATTAATTATAGTGCAAGTATGATAAAAAACTCCAGAAATGTGATTTATTGGATTGGCGAGGGAATGAAGATATTGTTGCCGAAGGAAGAGTCGTGTCGAAGGATCCAAACAACCTTGTTAATAACATTCCTTTAGGACCGGATGCTATGGTAATTCTAATAGACTTACCAAAAAAGGCAGATGTTTTTTTATGGAGACCTACATCTATGTTCACACTTATTGGGGAAGCAAAGGATGATTTAGTGGCATGGCCAGCGAATAGAGTTGTTTTACATCCAAGTGATCACCTTGAAGAAGAAGAGGACGTGGTAAACAATTTTCTTTAGGATTTGATATATAATTTTAAAATATACAACTTTTACTGAGTAAATCATTTTTCTCTAATAGAGTAAAAGTAGCACCTTAGAATGCGAATGCAAAATTTATGATTGGGGAGGGAGTAAAGAATTAGTGGCTGAAGGGCGATTACACTCGAGTGACTCAAATGAAATTATTAATGATATTCCTCTTGGACCATGCGCCGTGATTGTTTGGATAGATAAACCAATAAAAAAAGATGCTTTTTTGTGGAGGCCGGCCCCTGCAATGATACATGTTGAAGAAGCTGTTGGTAGGAAGGTAGCATGGCCTGAGTCCCAAGTAGTTGTTGAGATAGTTAATGTATCAGCACCTATTACGCCTCAGACCATAGTGCAAACATTTATGGTACTTGATTTTTATGCACTGTCATGTCTTTTAAATTATGTTTTTATAATGATTAATCGATATATTTTATCAACATAAACCTACTAAAACATATCCTTTTTGTTAATTTATAGACGGCAAATTCAAGAACGAACAATAGATGCAAACTGATGGATTTATCAAAAAAGGAAAAAATAGTTGCTGTAGGACATGTAGAGTCGACAGATCCAAAAGCACTGGTCCATTTTAAACCACTGGGACCAAATGCAGTCAAAGTTTGGATAGAGGTTGTCAAAGAGCCAACTGCTGCGCTATGGAGACAAACATCTGAATTACAATACATGGAAGACGCCATTGGTTCTATAATAGCTTGGCCTGCTGCACACGTTGTAATGACATGAATTTTCAGCAAGTATAATCTACTTTGTTCTGTCATTTAAATAAAATTTCCCATACTCTGAAATTGGCCACTGGTTTGTTTTATGATATGGTGAAGTAGTGATGTGGTCGGTAATGGTGGCAGTATGTAGTGATACAGCTGGAGACTTAGAAGTGTAGATTGGGAGTAGTTGCAGTTTAGATATCAGTAAGTGCACTTCTTTGTTTAATAGATGTGGGTTGAAACTGGTTGCGTGCAAGAGGATGTCAGGTGCACTGTTTTGTTTATTAGACAGTTGAGATATCATTGAAGTGCAAGAGGTTGATTTCTTGTTTGGCAGTGAGTTGGTCGCGGTTTGAGATTGGATTTCGATCTGCGATGGGTTGTTTGATTGTGGTTGCTATGCTAGGCTAGTAGAGATGGTCGTGACTATTGCGGCTACCAGAAGCATAAAGGCAAATGTTTTGTTTGATGATTGTCGATTTAAGGTAGAGTTTTTTTTTCTTTCTTTTTTCTGGTTCGTGGTTTGGTGAGTTCTGGTCAGCAGTGTAGGCAGTAGGAATTGTGTAGTTTTGAAGAAGTATGGTTTGTAGTGTTTGCCCTGTGGGTTGTTGGTGAAGTTGTATGGTCGGTTTGTGGTGGAAAGGAGCGTTTGAAGTGTATGGTGAGCAAAGGTTTGTGGGAGATGAACTGAATTGAAGAGGGGTGCTGTAGTGATAGGGACAAGTTGTTATGGTTTGTGAATGTTGTATGGATTTGAAGTGTAGGTAAATGGAAGGTTGATGTTGCAGATGTATGTAAGTGTGTGAAGCGGGTCTGGTATGTTTTAGAAGTGGTTGCAGGGAGATGCACAGTCGAACAGTCAGGCGATGTTGTGACTGTTGAGGTAATGTTCGGAGAGCACCAGTTGCTTGATGTAAGATGTATGGAAGAGGTTAGTGATGCAGACAATGTGTAGTGGGGTTTTATTGCAGTGATATGTAAATGACTGTGGTTGTTCGGTGGTCAGGTGGGCAGTTTTTAGTGGCAAGGCAAGTGAATGTTGTATATGTCAGTGGAGTTTGTATGTATTTTGGTAATAGTGGTATGGGTCTGGGTGTTTGCAGTGCTACTATATGTATTTTGGACTACTGTGTTGGTTCGGCTTTGGTTTTAGGTGAGTGTTTTCTGGTGGTTCAGAAGTGAAGCGATTTGTTTCTGGTTGCAGTGGGGGTTTGGCAATGGGTTCGGCAGTTGTGGCCGAATGGTTTGTTGAAATTATGAAGTGTGAGTTTGTTGAAATTGTGCAGAGATGGTTGTAGCAGTAATGCTGAAAGGTGATCAGTTGAACTGGTGAAGGTAGTCGAAATAGCTGTGAGGAATGACTGTTGGTAGGGAAGTGTATGGTCAGTAGTATGGAGATGAGTTTGTGGACATGGATTGAGTTTGTAGGAGGGATTGAGTAGGTTAAAACTTGATATTGACAGAGATATTTGATATTGGCAGAGATATTGACAGTTTGGGTTGTGTTGAAGATAGTTTGAATGGGTTGGCGGTCGTTTTATTTGATATGAATAACACTATGGTTCCAGGCTGTAGGCAGGGAAGTTGAAGTGGTGCAAGATAGTTGAAGTATATGTTGACTGTGTGAAGTTGAAAGGGAAGAACTTGAAGTGCAGTGAGGTTTGAACTGCTGACAGAAGAGGGGGGAGTTGTGGTCTGGTGATGTTCTATAAAGTGTGAAAGCACTGATGTATGTTGGAGGAGTAGAAGTGGTGATTGAGTGGTTAGGTGGTTACTTGTTGAAATGAGAGTTTCAGGCAACAATTTAGATTTAACATTTGAACAATTTAGGTGTATCAACCTTTAGGTTTAACTTATTTGCAGGTGTATTTAGGTTTAACATTTGAATAATTTAGTTTTTTGTTACATGTAAAAACATCTATCATTAATTATGTATCGTTCTTAATGTAATTATTTATCTTATTTGCAGGTGTTTGCAGGTGTGTGAAAGCAGAAGATGCTAAAGTTGTGATCTTCATTTTAATGCAAACAATCAAATATGTACTTGTTTTTTTTTTGTTAAACTATGCTACTAATTTTTGGGGTGTGCTTAAAATATTTTGCTACTACGTTTTGATGTGTATAAATATTTGGTATGTTTAAAGTAATGTGTTACATCTCTATATTTATTATCTTTTATGATTGTTATTGTGTTTTTTGATATTGGTATTTAATACTGCAGTTTAAAAGTAGGATGTATAAAATTTTTGGAATTGTGAAATTAAATTATAGCACTTCAAAACCGCTATACTATTTAATAGCGCCTAATGGCCGCTATCAAATCTGCTAGTATTAAAGATGCAGACCATAAAAAGCGCTATGGTATTACAAAAAGCTCTATAAATAATGATGAATGATAGGTCAGATAAGCGCTATAAAATTAGATATTATAGCAGAGTACAAGCGCTATTGTAACTGACTTTTTATAGCGGCATATTGGAGTTGTGACAAGTCACCGTCTACAATAACCTGTTTAAATACAGCGCTAATAATCCGCTATCACCACTTTCTATAGCGCAATAATAGTGCTATCTTAGAAAAAACAAAAAGTATTTTCTGGCTAATAACGAATTTCATAGCGGGATAACAGCGCTGTGATATTAATCAATAACGCCAATTTTACCGCTATAAAAATAAATAAAATAGCGCAATATTTGCGCTATGAAATTAACAATTTTTATAGCGTTGTTTTTTGCGCTATCTAATGTTGGTGGTTTTTAATCACATGTCGTTATACAGCGTTTATCGAATCATTATAATATCCTTTAATAGCGTTTTTCGGGCGTTATCGTAGGGTCTTTTTGTTGTAGTGTCGGTTTAGTTCGAACCCGGAACGAACTTGTATGGATTGAATGCTTTCAGAACATCGTCAGGTGGACGAGGAGCATTCTAAGATAGATGTGTTCTATAAAGGTAATCGTAGCCTCAAGCCTCATCAACCGGGAATGGCTAAAACAGGGGAGGTGCAGCAAGGCTAACTGGGTCATGCCCAAGTAGGACGAGATTTACCCATGTCTAGATGTCCCTTTTTATTCGGCTGTGTGGGCGATTGCTTGCTAGAATCGCCGGGGTGGTCTTGTTCGGAACTGTTCAGTAAGGAATGGTTCCGGCTTTGTGTTGCAGGGGATTGGGAGTGATCCTCGGTATGGTGATCTAGGCCACGTACTGTGACGGGCGGTACCCCAGTAGCCCTGCCATTGATGGAAACTCATTCTTCCTACGTGCCTTTACGGTTTTGTTTGTATTACCCACTTTTGTGGCTAGTAGCTGGAATCTAATAGATGTAACAATTTCGGCTATTTCTTATTTACTTGAATACCCTAGATACTATTATAATATCACTGGATTTCCTATCAAATGTTTTGGTTAGCGTAAGGTAAAAACTTACCCATGTTTATGTGTGGGAAGTCTTACATGATACCTGTAACGACCCATGTAAATTCGATGTTTAAAATGAATATAATTAATAGGATTTTTAATTTAAATTTAGAAAGGAATAAAAATCTTAGTTATTTATATGAAAGAGTATGTGAAATTTGATGTACCAAGGGAAATTAGAATTTACAAATTTAACTATATATTGTAATTAATAGAAATAGTGGAATTTGTTGCATTAGATATAAGTTAGAATAAGTAAAGTAATGCAAGTATTGGATTTAACAATGAAATAAAATATTGATTATGGGTATTGAATGTAGATGGGTGAAATAAAGAAATGCAGGACAACAAATAATTTATTTAATACAATCCCTTTTATTTGTTAACTATTGTAAAGGTTAATTAATTATGAAAATTTGGAAATAGGTTCAAATTGTATGTTAGACAATCAAATTTCAATAATTAAAGTTAGTAATTAATGGATTAAATGGAATAATTAATTGGAGTTAAGATCTAAATTTGTATGTGAGCATTAATTGATATTGGAATATAAAGGGGTAAATTTATAGTATAAAATGTAGACATCACCTTTAAGATGATGGGTTTATAATTGATGCATAATAGGGAAATAAAATGAATGGGTTTAATTGAATAACAATTAGCAATTAATGAATGAAGAGAAATTTTAAGGGCGTAACTGTTTTCGTTAAATTAATTTTGGTAACAAATTGTATTGAATATAGATTTAACGTTGTGTGATGTATTTAAGTAATAATTGGAGAACAATGTAAATTATATCCGTGAATGGTCAATTCAATTAAACAACAAGATTTTTAAATAAATAAACGTTTTTATTTAGGTTTCAATTTGTTAATTTATGAAGTTTAATGGGAAATCAATTGCAATAAATTGCCCTAATTTATGCAGTTAGAGAGATTTAGATTTGCATTATAGATGGAAGTATAATCTAAATTGACAGGTAACATACTTAAGAATAAAATTTAGAGCTAATAGGTGGCAAATTTATATAGTTGTTTATTTACGTAAAGTGTACGTAAGCTTTGGTAAACCAATTTCTATCGATCCAAATCTAACGATTTGTTAATATAGATTTAAGTATAGGAGCAGTATTTATTAATTGAATTGAAGTATTGCAAATAAATGAAATTCAACGTTTAATATTACATTATTGTAAGTAAGATAATATGTGTAAGTATTGTTAAGGTTATTCATATTTGACAAATTTATTGAGTTATAAGGATTGATATATAAATTAATGTTAGTTTAGGATATCGTTACTTGGTGATTTATTATAGAGTAACGGGAGTGTGAACGTAAAATAATAAAAGCATAGATTTATGGTAGGACATAATTTATGGTTTTGGGAATTTAAATCCAAAGATTTATTTATTTGAGGAAATAATACGTATTAAATCTCAACTTGATATAATCAATGCAAATTTAGTAATTAAAAATAAATTGCAAGTTGGTAATTTAGGATGTTTGTGAGTAAATTTCCAGGTAAGATAATTTTTAAAGTTTTACCCATTCATATAATTTATTTAAATATATATAAATCAAATGGCAACATTGTGTTAATAATAGTCGTAAGTGAATTTGAATGCTAAAGGGGTAACAATCGTTTTAGGTTAACCGTTTATTTAATATATTAAGTCTAGACTGGTAATCGATTGAAAAAAAAATATTTTGTTTTGTTAATGTGACTTAGTTAATAAAGAGGAATTTATATGAAATGAAGCATGCATGAGAAATGCATTATAATTCAATGTTATGTTTACCCATTAAATGTATACTAGGTTAAGTATCAAATAGAGGGAAAGAAAAGTAAATATTGAATTGATTGATGAATAAGTATTCATTGGATAGAAATTTAATGTAAAGTTGATATTAATTGTATAAAATCTATCTAAGATAATGAATTGCAATAAATTGTGGGTTGATAATAAGGTGTGAATGGAAATTTGATTTGTTATATTAAATGAATAGATTCAAATTGTCTGTAGATAATAAATTGCAATAATTAAAGTTGGTAATAAATGGAATATCAAACTATTCATAAAGTGAATATAAGTAGATGTAACAAATGAATAGGAAATGCTACATATTCATAAAGTTAAGGAATGGAACCTAGATGGAATAAGAAATTGGATTTAGAATCTTAATTTGTAGATGTGCATATATTTATAAATGGATTAATTTATGAAATAAAATGGTAAGTAATTATAATATTGTTATTAATAATAGACGTTACTTTAAGGATAATTAATGTGGTAACGTAAGGTGAAAATGTAAATTAAAAGGGAAACGTAAAATTTAGTTAAGTTAGTAATTTATGAATTGGGAATAAAATTCAAATGTTATATTAGGCAGTAAATCAATTTGGGAATAAAATTTTATTTAATTGGGGTAAATTGATATACACTAATGTTAAATATATACATAAGATGATGATTGATTTATTAAAGAGAATTGAATACGAATGGTATAAAATTTCATTTGAAATAAGATTTTTTAATTTATTGAATTTACTTTAATTAAAGGTAAACACTAAAAATTTTGCAATAAATCTTTATTTGATATGGAGGTTTGGTTAATAAATTTGAAGCTAATTGCAATCAGAAATGATAGGAATGGTAAGTTGACCATTTTTTTCATAATAAGATCTAAAAATCAAATAAATGGATTATTGGAATTTAAATTTGACAAATTGTGAATTCATTTAAATTCGGATCCATCTGTCTATTCCAACTTCATCTATAAATACCCCGCTAAACCCTAGCCTTCGCCTATTCTCATTTGTCTGCGCGTAAAATTTCATCAGCTCCTTCTCCTCCTCAATGGCAGACAAACAAATCCTAGATCCAAATAAAAATTCCAAACCAAATCAAAAGCTAAAATTCAAACTTCTCAGAAAAATCTGGAAGCAAAACGCATGAGGGAGAGAGGGAAAGAAAGGGGGATGACGTGGCGCTTGAAGGTGTTCTTTTATTTCTATTCTTTTTCTCTTTTTCTTTTGAAATTTCAATCACCATTAATGCGTATAACTTTCTCCTACGAACTCCGTTTCACGCGAGATTTTTTTTGTTAGGATCGTAATAAAATTCCAGATCTTTTGACACCGGTTTGAACAGATTTGGAGACCGTCGAATTTTTGGGTTTAAATCGGATTTAAATTCAAAAGGTGAGTGTTTTAACCCACTCACAATTTCTAAAATTTCTTATGTTTGTTAAATTGATTTTAGATATGAGTAAAAATTTATTTATGACTATTTGACATGTTTTATTCCTTATCTCTGTTAAATCGCATTTATTTAATTTAACTGTTCATAAATTTTATTACTGCGTATAAATTGACAGTTTTAGTTATTTATTTGCATATAAATGTTAGTTTAATAGTTGTTAAATTCATTTTTGAATATAACTGCCAGTTATTACCTGTTATATATTATCAGATGTATATTGATATTGATTTATTATTGGATGATGATTGTGATATGGATGATGGATGATGGATGATGAATGATGAATGGATGTTTTATTTTATATCATTAAACTGCAAGTTATCATGCATTTTTCATTTCATTCGGGATTGTGGTTTGAAATGATATACAACCGCAAAAATTTTATTTTAAATTGCGGATTGAAATGATAAACATCCGTATCACTTGACCATATGATAGAAAATTTTATACAGGCACCGCGGTAAATATATATAATTATTTTTGGAAATGTTTTTCTATGGTTTTGTAAAGTTATATATATATATATATATATATATGGTTTATGAGATATTGATTTGGTTATTGATAAAGGCTATTATATATATAGTGATTTCCGGTTTTTAAGCTTTGTATAAATTTGATTTGAAGTTTAAATAAAGTTTGTTTTTAAGATCAAATAAGATTAAACAATTATTTAAAATTTAATTTCTGGAGTTTTATGACTTAAATGAGAATAGATTTGGAAGATGAATATTATGTTAAATTGAAATTTAATAAAAATTAGAAATTTTAAAGGATATGATTTTTATAACTTGATTTTTGTGTAAAGTGATTTTAATGAATATCAGGTTGATTAAATGAATATATAATAAATTGAAAGATGATCCAGTTATATGAAGTTAAAGGTTTTCTTAAATTATATTGAATTCATTAAGCAAACATTTCAAGTCTAAATAAGAAGTAATTGAATTTGATACATATGGATTTGTCAAATGAGTTGTTTTTTTTGAAATGGTGAAATATTTAAAGCCTTGAAACATAAGAAGTGAAATGGTATTTGGAAGTGTAAATCGATATTTGAAATTAATTTGTGAAATCTAAAGAAGCTATTTTGTTTTATAAAAGTAGTTTAATATTTAACCATTTAAGAGGTGGAAATTTGTTTCAAAGCTATGTTTTTCAAGGTTATAATTTGGAAATATTATGTTCAAGAGTTGATTTCTAAATATTTTACTTTGGAAACCCTATGATTTTGGAAGGAATATATATTGGAAAAAAATGATATCGTATTAATTCGGGTTTTAAAAGGAAATGATATCATATTTATATGGTTTTGAAATGGATATTTTATTCTGGTTTTAAAGTATAATTAATTTAAATGACCGCGGTGTTATAATAACGATTGGTTGGCAAAGAGACCGGGATCGGATATGGACATACTCTCTGTCGATATCGAAAACCACTTTGACTAACCGTGTACGCGGTGGAGATTCCAGAATGAAGTAGGTTGGTGGCGACGTTTCCTGTAAGGTAAATACGTGGACCCAACTCCCGTGAGTTGGCATAAGGTGGCTAAAACAGGAGCGATTCTCGGGCCAATGAGGTCATTCCTCTGATCGAACGCACTCCTTCGATACTATACTCTGACTTTGGATTGGTTCTGTAGCCACTATTGATTTCTTTGATTTGGGGGTGTTAGTTCGAGGTGGGCGGTAGCTGCGGCTACGCGTTACCACCAGCCCGGATAGCAATTGGTATATCTACCCTGGCATTGCCTAGTTGTGCCGTGTCACCTACCCTAGCGCGCCTTATACGATTTTGGTTTTGTACCATACCTATGGAGTGCCCTCTGACGACGCCCAGTACGGGGGAGATTACGGTACTGTATAGACTATGGGAATGTATTCTGTGTTAAGGGCTATATGGGTAACCCCTTAACGCTATTAAAAAGTAAGTTTATTTTACAAATAGACACTATTATAATAGTGCAATATACTACATAGTAAATAGTTTAACGGATCCTTAGGAGATGTAAATCCCGAGCATCTCTTGAGTTACTGCACTCATATTTATTTCTGTTAATTTAACTCACATAAGATCCTTTAGTTCTGACTCGAGTGTTTTTGTCTTTTCAAATTCGCTCGGGTCAGTCCGAGCGTTTCAGGATTGCAAGATTTAGCTCTGGAGGACGAAGACGAAGATTTATATTATTATTATTTATACTAGTGCACTACACACTGTTCCGCTGCATTGTTATTGGTATGTGTAACTCTGATATGTATTATATAAATGGTTTTGTAAACAGATTTATAAACTGTAAATTTGATTATTATATTTTATCCTTCCGCTGTGAGATTCTGTTTAGTTTTTTTCTTCTCTGTTTTTTCTTATTTACCCTATAACAATCCGTCCTTCCGTATGGTTTGAATTGGCACGTGTGTCGATTTAAAGTGTGCGAAAAAGCGGGACGTTACAACACCTTTTGTTTTCAAAAGTTTTTAAAAGTTAAGAAACTTTAACCCGTTTACTCACACCAGACCCATGTCTGACCCGGAGTTTATTCTGTTTTTCTTAAACTCTTGGGTACTCAAATTTTTACGAGTAGCCAAGGGATTCAGGTTAGCTTTGACGAATTCTAGAGGAGATATGGAGCAGGAGGCTTCAGCGTTTGTAGTTATATGGTGTTTTCCGCTGTGATGTATCTCTGTGATGTATGTGTTGTATTAGAGTTATAGAATAGACAGACTTTCATAACTATCTATCTTGTGTTGTTGTATCTGTATGACACTGATATGTAATAGACTATGTAATAGTTATGTTATATATTATATTTTGTTTCGTTCCGCTGTGAGATTCTAATATTGTTTAGTTCTTTTCTTCTATCTATTCTATTTCTACCTCTTTCTTTCTTATTGATGATGCGTCTTTCAGTGGAATGAAAGCCGGGTCGTCGCACTTGGTATCAGAGCATAGGTTGAGTTAATACCTAGGCTCTGGAGTGGTGTCTATCTTGAGAGCGCGTATTTGTAATTTTTTATATAACTATATACTTATATAAATATGTTGGGTATCTGCTAGGATTTCCAACATGAGTCCTAGAGGAGTTTCATCTCTCTCTTGTTTAGTTGGTCGTCCTACCTTTGTATCTATCCCTATAGATGGAGTAACCAAGATAGATCAAATCTGTGGAGGCTTAAGATTTGCTTATCTACCTCATAGTTTTTCTAGAGACCTTTTTATTTGATTTAAAGGGTTTCTGATCTTGTTTTGGATTTGGATTGGTTGGATAATATTGGACTATTTTGATGGTGAAGCAAGGATTGTATATTTGGAGATTGAGTTGGGAAGAATCGCAAAAGTGACTTGTGATGATGCCAGAGTTCTTTTGAGTCATCTTCTGTAATGGAGTGAGGTATCTCCAGAAGGTGTGGAGTCCATTGAGGTGGCCAGTAATTTTTCGAATGTTCCGAGGATGTGAAGGTTTTCCTCATCGAGAGATAGAGATTTGGATCGTCATAGTTTCGGAAGTAGTGCCTGTTGTCCAGCCTAGTTTTTCCCAGTTGGAGTACAGCTGTTGTCTTTATGGCCTAGACGGATAAGTCTTTTGAGATTCTATGTGGATTTGATGAATCAAGTTTTTGGGATGTGTGGTATAAGTTTTTCTTGTGTTCATCAATGTTTTCTTGTCTACTCCAAGTCCGAAGAGGAAAGCTAGCGACATTTGGAGTTAGTGTTAGAGGCTATGAGAAAGCATTTTGTTTTGGTGATGGTATTTCTGTAGATCCAACCTGGATAGCTACTATTCAAGAGTAGAAGCAACCGAAGTTTTCTGGTTTGGCAGAGTTCTACAGGAAGTATTAGTGGACCCGAGTGTGAAGAGATTCTTGGATTTGAAGGCAAGGCTGACTAGTGTGTCTGTTCTGGCTATCTCTGATGGCTAGAATAAGTTTGAGATCTGCTCGGACGTTTGTGTGTGTCTGAGATGGATGAAGTGAGTCATCGATGGTCAGTGTTCCAGTTTTGAGATGTATGGTCAAGGGAACATTGAGGATCATCGAAAAGGATTTGTGTTTCGAATTCTTGGATTTTGAAGCAAGAAGTTTTAGCAGGGAGTCATCGCTCCAGGTTGTGTCCAACCCAGGGTGTTCAGAGATATATGGATATGAAGAGAATCTTCTGGTGGCCAAGAACGAAGTAGGATGTAGCTACTTTCATCTTTGGATGTGCGATCTGTCAGCAAGTGTGGGTGATCAGCAGAAGACCGCCGGTTTGTTGTATTCATTGGAGGTTCCAAAGTGGAAGTTCCAGTGGGAAGTGATTTCTTTGGATTTCTTCGACGGTTTTCCAAGGACCAAAGAGGGAATTAAAGGAATATGGGTAATTGTGAATTGGTTAACCAAGAACGCCCATCTTATTCTGGTTAAGGCAATCCGTTCTGTGGCATCTTTGGCTGAGTTTTCTTGAGTATTTGTCTGACTGCTTGGTATTCCAGTCAGCATTGTTAGCAATTGTGATCTTATCTTCTCCAACTAGTTTGGGAGGCTGTGATTAGCTTGGGGTTCGAGATTAAATTTGGATACAGCCTATCATTCCCAGACCAACGGAAAGGCTGAACCAAATCTTAGAGATTTGATTGAGCTTGTGTCTTGGATTTTTTATGGATGTTGGGAGGATCATCTGCATTTATTGGAATTCTTATATAGTTATCAGGCGAGTATCTGGATGGCATCCTGTGAAGCTTTGTTTAGAAGACCTTGTAGATTTCCATTCTGTTGAGTAGAGTCAGAAGATCGTCTGGTTTTTGGTCCAGTTTCGGTCTGTGAGGTATCTGCGATGGTGGAGCTTGTCAGGAGAAGATTAGTGTTGTAGTCTTCAGGATTGAATTGCCAGTTTGGATGGCTGGAATTCACATTATTTTTCACGTATCTCATCTGAGGAAATGCGTGAACGATCTATCTTTTGTTGTGGAGTTAGGATTTCAGAGTTTGTCTTAGGAAACTCTGAATAGTTTTAGAAAGACTTATCTGATCTATGTCCAGATAGCTAGGATTGTTTAATTGAATGAATTGTTTGTTTAAATAAACTATTTGTTTGGATGGATTATTGTTTGGTTGATAGTGAATGGTTGATAGGAATGCTTGAATAGTTAAAATGAAATAAAAGATTTTGGATTATCTTTATTTTAAATTTCGAGGACGAAATTCTTTTAAAGGGGGAGGAATGTAATATCCCGTAATTTCGGGGAATTTAAAATGTGATAATCTCTTGATTAAATTATTTAAGACTGATAAAATTGTTATCTTCAAATATAAATCACCAAAATAAAATTTATGTGATGTTTTTAAATTTAGAGATAAATTGATTTTAAATGGAATAATTATTTAATTTGTGTTATTTGATTTTTAATAAGCTTAACAATTTAATTTAATAAGTGTTGTTTAAATATATGTTTATTTAAAAATTAACTTTAAAATTAGAATTTAATATTTCTTAATTTAATAGTGTGTTGTTTAATTTAATGTAGATATATTTGATTTGATTTTAAATTGAAGTTTAAATTGAATTTGAATTTAAAATTTGAAATTTGAATTGGAATTTGAAATTTAAAAAGAATTTATATCTAGAAATAATTTTGTATATAAAAGGATTTATGAATAAAAGTTTTTATTTCAAAAATAAGATTTGTTTTATATTAATTTAAAACAAAAGAATTTTATTTATATAAATTTAGAAAATATTTATCTAGTAGTAAATAAATGGAAAAAGCATTTAAATTAGCATTTAAAATGGATCAAATAATTATATATGATTTTATTAAGAATCTAATTAGTTTTTATTTGATTTTCTTTTAAAAGTTTTATTTTTTATAAAATAGGAAAAAGCATTTATAAATTTATAAAAGCATTTACATATTAAGAAAATTAATAATAAAGGCTTTTAAAAATAAGAAAGGACATATGTTAAATTTTAGAGATTATTAATTAACATGTGTAAATAGATTAGGATTAGTAACGACAAATGTAAGAAAATTTAAACAAGTGTCCCTCTTTGTTATTATTTTTTTTATTTTAATAAACCTTAAAATTAATCATATAAACTCCCATTATCTTCTTCATTCCTTTTCTTTGAATTCAGAAATTAATGGCTACAATCTGAAAAAGTTTCCTCAAGAAAAACTCAATCTGAAATATTTTCATATGCAAACCAGAAAATCAAAACCCTGTAACTTCAAGTCTGAAACAATATTCAAATCCTCAAGTTCAAAAACCTGTAGCTTTTTTTCAAATACTAATCTCCTCAAAAACAAATTGTAGCCAATCTTCAATCCAAAATTGTCAAAAAGCCAAACCCTGTAATACTTTTATCAACTCTATAATCCTCTATTATCAAAGCATTTTCAAAAGCCTGAAAAAAAACTACTTTTATCAAAAACATGGAAACAACCAATTTTCAAAAGTCTTGATCATCATCTTGATTCCAGTTCTAAAGCAGTCCAGTACCAAGCAACCTAAGCTTTCAGAAGTCATCAACATCAGTAATATTCAAACTTTCAAAAGGGGGGCTTCAGTTCCATCCTATTTCCAAAACTCTTTGCAAATTCAAGAGGTGAGTAAACATCTAGTTTTTAAAACTTAAGTAGGTTAATTTTGTTGCTTAAGTAATTACTGTGATATTGATTCTTGCATGTGTAGATAGTAGTATAAAAAAACTGTAGATATGGATGTATTTAAATCTGCATGCTTGAAATAGGTGCTTCTCTGTTCATACCTGATTACAGAGTTTTATAAATAAACAAAATTTCAAGCTTTCCATATAAACACTTTGAAGCTTTAGGGTTTCAAATAAATTAATCAAGTTTAAACTCATCTAGATTATAAAAATATGTCTAAGTAATTTAAGTTTGGAAAATTACCTGTAAATAAGAAATTGCAGAGGGAACTTGTATAATGTAATAAATTAAATATTGTGTTCTATTGATTCATGTATATGTATTGAATCATCATTTAAAGTTATGATTTTTAAAACAAAAAACTAAATTTTTAATGTTGAATTGAATGTAAATTTTGGGGTTTACTGGAAAATGTGTTTTGGGTAATTTCTAGAGGCTGAAGCAATTGGAGTGGTCGGGATTGCTACTGGAGGTGGAGGAGATCATGGGGGTTCAGGCAAAAATGGTGGTTGAGGCTATAGGGGACTGTGGCGTCGGCGATTATCAGAATTTGTTTACAACCCTAGTTTTTGGATAGTTTGGGTTTTGGGTTTCTTCGTGGGCTCTGTTTGATCGAGTGCTGTGTAATTTTGGGAGATGGTAGCATGTAGGCTCGGCAGAAGATGGTCAGCACCCCTCGATCTCTGGTGGCCGAAGCTTGGGGGTCGAAGGGAGTTTATGGGAGGCTGTTTTGGTTTCAGGCAAACTGGGTAATCAAGTTTTGATCGAAGTCTCGTTTGAATGGTTTTGTGGTCGAATTTTGTTACTGTGGTGATGAGTGAAGTGCCAGAGGCGATGGTGATGGTCGGAGGCAACCAACGGCGCGGTGCATGTGCACGGAGTCGGTTTTAGATGTCAGTATTTTTGGCCCGTGAATGTCTCGAAGTCGAGTTCGAGTTTTCGGGTGGGAAGCTCGAGTTCATACTCGAGTATGTTGCAAGTGTTTTGCCTGTAGATTGCAAACTTCAATTTTAATCAAAGTTTAAAAAAAAGATGGGAAGAAGGGAACTCGGGTTTGGCTCGAGTGAGTTATGGGTTTGACTTGAAGCAGCAAAAGTAAAACAGTAACCAAAGATTTAAAAGGTTTTAGAAACTTGTGTTTTGAAATTTAAAAATTTAATTTAGTTTAAAACTCTTATATAAATTACTTGATGTTTTAATAAATGTTTTCTTAAACATATTTTAAGAAGTTTTGAAGTTTGATAAATTTAAACTTTGTTAAGAAATTTTAAAGTGATTTTAAAATCGAGTTTTGAAAGTAATTTTAAAAGTTTATATAAAAGACAAGTTTTTAAATTCAAAGTTGAAAATAGTTTTTAAAGCTATTAATTGATAAATGTTTAAGTTATTTAAAATTTTGTTTTGATAACTTTAAATTTTAAAGATAAATGATGATTTATATTAAAGCTTAATTAATGATTTAATTAAGATAATTTTAAAGATAAGTGGGTAATTATGTTAATGGTAATAAGGATATTAACAAGATAATGTTTTATCTTAATTAAGGTTTTAATATCTTAATTTTGATTAAGTTAATTAAAGAAATTAAGTTTAATTAATTAGTTAAGTATAAAGGATTGATTAAGAAATTAATTAAGGTAAAATAATTTACTTGATTAATAAATGATTAAGGATTAAAGATTAATTAATTTAAGATTAATTGAATTGCAATTAAAAGATCATTAACTAGATTATTAATTAGTGATCAAAGCTTAATAAATCAAGTAATTAAGTGTAATTAAACTTAATTAATCAAGTGGTTAAGATTTACTAATTAAGTAATTAGTGAGTAATTAATTAAGTAATTAAGATTACTTAACTAATAATTAAGAAAGTGTTTAACTTGTAATTAAGTTTTATTAATCAATAATTAAGGTTTTATTAATTAATAATCAAAGGATAATTAATCTGTAATTAAGGATTAATTAAGAAGTTTTTAATTGGTAATTAATTGATTAATCAATGGTGATTAAGGATTAATCAACTGATAATTAAGGATTGATTATCTGTTAATTAAGATGGGTTAACAGTTAATTAAGGGTTAATTAAAATAACCTAATCATTAAGGAGTAATTAATCTGTAATTAAGTTCTTAATTAATAATTGATAATTAGTTTTATTAATTAATAATTAAGAGATAATTAATTAGTTAATTAATGGTTAATTAATTATAAAAAAGTAATTATGGATTAATTAATTTGTATTAAGAGATAATGATTAATAATTAAGGTTATTAATCGGTAGCTCATGGTTAATTAATCGGTTAATTAAAGGTTAATTAATTGATTATGAAAGCAATTAAGGATTGATTACTTTGTATTAGAGGAGATTAATTAACAATCGAGGTTTATTAATTGATAAATAAAGGATAATTAATCTGGGATTAGGGATTGATTAATTGAGTTAATCAAGGAGTGGTTAATGATTAAGGTTAGTAATTAATTAATGATTGTATGAGCAAGATTTAGTGATTAATTCTTAAGGGATTAATTTAATTTAAGTAATTAAATTAATTATAATATGAATTGATAATGCTTGCTTATGGATGATTGTTTGTTGAATGTCTGAATTGGATGATATCTATTGGATTGATATCTATTAATGATGTGTTGTGACATTCCATGATATGATATTGGTTATATCAATGATAAATGTGTGATATTTATCTATGTTATTGCTGTGTGAATTCAAAGCATTGAATTGAATTGTACAGAATTAAATTAAATTGTTTAAACCTTTAAACAACTTGGCCTTTAAAGACACGTTTGGTTCGATGAGACCGGGATCGGGTATCAAATTTGATTATCCGAAAACCACATCGATCCAAGTTAAACGTTAGGTCGTGAATTCAAGTGAAGATCGAGTTGAAGACTCGAAGTGTAAAAACTATCTATCGTTAAGAACTCTGAGGGTGATTCCAATACGGGTATAATGGAGATAGTACTTTCAGATTCGAGATGGAGTTTTCAGAGTGCAAGGGTTATTGTCGTTAACTCTGATGGTGATTCCAAAATGAGTGTAACAAGATAATGCCTTCGGCTTCATTCGAACCCGAAACGAACTTGTATGGATTGAATGCTTTCAGAACATCGTCAGGTGGACGATGAGCATTCTAAGATAGATGTGTTCTATAAAGGTAATCGTAGCCTCAAGCCTCATCAACCGGGAATGTCTAAAACAGGGGAGGTGCAGCAAGGCTAAGTGGCTCGTACCCAAGTAGGACGAGATTTACCCCTGTCTAGATGTCCCTTTTTATTCGGCTGTGTGGGCGATTGCTAGCTAGAATCGCTGGGGTGGTCTTGTTCGGAACTGTTCAGTAAGGAATGGTTCCGGCTTTGTGTTGCAGGGGATTGGGAGTGTCCTCGGTACGGTGATCTAGGCCACGTACTGTGACAAGCGGTACCCCAGTAGCCCTGCCATTGATGGAAACCCATTCTTCCTACGTGCCCTTCTGGTTTTGATTGTATTACCCACTTTTGTGGCTAGTAGCTGGAATTTAATGGATTTAACAATTTCGGCTATTTCTTATTTACTTGAAAACCCTAGACACTATTTTAATATCACTGGATTTCCTATCAAATGTTTTGGTTAGCGTAAGGAAAAAACTTACCCATGTTTATGTGTGGGAAGTCTTACATGATACCTTTTGTTTTCAAAAGTTTTTAAAAGTTAAGCAACTTTAACCTGTTTACTCACACCAGACCCATGTCTGGCCCGGAGTGTATTCTGTTTTTCTTAAACTCTTGGGTACTCAAATTTTTACGAGTAGCCAAGGGATTCAGGTTAGCTTTGACGAATTCTAGGGGAGATATGGAGCAGGAGGCTTCAGCGTTTGTAGTTATATGGTGTTTTCCGCTGTGATGTATGTGTTGTATTAGAGTTGTAGAATAGACAGACTTTCATAACATCTATCTTGTGTTGTTGTATCTGTATGACACTGATATGTAATAGACTATGTAATAGTTATGTTATATATTATATTTTGTTTCGTTCCGCTGTGAGATTCTAAAATTGTTGAGTTCTTTTCTTCTATCTATTCTATTTCTACCTCTTTCTTTCTTATTGACTGTGGAATGAAAGCCTGGTCGTCGCACTTGGTATCAGAGCATAGGTTGAGTTAATACCTAGGCTCTGGAGTGGTGTCTATCTTGAGAGCGCGTATTTGTAATTTTTTATATAACTATATACTTATATAAATATGTTGGGTATCTGCTCGGATTTCCAACATGAGTCCTAGAGGAGTTTCATCTCTCTCTTGTTTAGTTGGTCGTCCTACCTTTGTATCTATCCCTATAGATACAGTAACCAAGATAGATCAAATCTGTGGAGGCTTAAGATTTGCTTATCTCCCCCATATTTTTTCTAGAGATCTTTTTATTTGATTTTAAGGGTTTCTGATCTTGTTTTGGATTTGGATTGGTTGGATAGTATTGGACTATTTTGATGGTCAAGCAAGGATTGTATCTTTGGAGATTGAGTTAGGAAGAATCGCAAAAGTGACTTGCGATGATGCCAGAGTTCTTTTGAGTCATCTTCCGCAATGGAGTGAGGTATCTCCAGAAGGTGTGGAGTCCATCGAGGTGGCCAGTAATTTTTCGAATGTTCCGAGGGAGCGAAGGTTTTCCTCATCGAGAGATAGAGATTTGGATCGTCTTAGTTTCGGAAGCAGTGTCTGTTGTTCAGCCTAGTTTTTCCCAGTTGGAGTACAGCTGTTGTCTTTATGGCCTAGACGGATAAGTCTTGTGAGATTCTGTATGGATTTGATGAATCGAGCTTTTGGGATGTGTGGTATAAGTTTTTCTTGTGTTCATCCATGTTTTCTTGTCTACTCCAAGTCCGAAGAGGAAAGCTAGCGACATTTGGAGTTAGTGTTAGAGGCTTTGAGAATGCATTTTGTTTTGGTGATGGTTTTCTGTAGATCCAGCCTGGATAGCTACTATTCAAGAGTATAACCAACCGAAGTTTTCTGGTTTGGCAGAGTTCTACAGGAAGTATTAGTGGACCCGAGTGTGAGGAGATTTTCTTGGATTTGAAGGCAAGTGTGACGCCCCACCTCTATACCCACGCTAGCCAAGAACACTCCGGAGTAGTGCTGTCAACTAGCACGGAGAATAAGGCTGTTGAGGAGCGACCATCCATGTAATTACTTATCACACGGTGGCTATAAATAATCTTCGGAAACAAACATAGAAATAATCATATCACAAATCAGTCACAGATATCCATATCACAAAGGCGGAAGAAGATATGAATATATAACTAACACATGAAAGTGTACATCAGAGTAGTGGTCAGTAAGATCCACGATAATACAAAAGAATAGCAACACGTGCTATACAAAAGAATACAACTATGAGTCTATATCTCAAGTGTATACAACAAAAACTGCTAATCTAAACAGTTAGCCAAAAGTCAGAGTGATGAATCCCTGGGAAGAAGTCAAGCAGAAGCACCTGTAACATCTTGGTCTGACCCGAGTATTATTTAAGAAAATAATAAACGGGTCAGTCTAGCTATAAATATCAGATGACATGATATAACATAAAAGATATGGCATAAACATAAACATCCATAACGACATACCACTATAAGTATGTAAATAATGATCAACAGAAGATCAATCAATAAGAGATAATCAATATCACAAGAATCTTCTCAAAGATTCGGAAAGGGCATCATACCCCAAACTTGTACTCATAACAAGTCAATGACATAAATTTTAGAAATCAATGCAAGAAGTCCAGAAATCATAGAAAAGAGAAAGAGGCCTATCACATGACGGTCCGAAGACCAAGGGGAGCTACCCCACATGTGTGAATGGAATCACACAGATTAAGGTCCAGACTAACCAAAAAGCAAAAAGGTATGTGTGAGTGGAATCACACAAGTGGTGTCTAGTCTAACCTCGCAACAAGAGACATCGCACAGTTGCTAGTCTAAATCATCAGAATGATCGTCATGATCAACGAGAAGTGTCAATTACACTAAGCTAGTAAATATAGAAGTTTAGCTTCATGTCCCATAACCACTTGCTTAACTTAAATATTTACGAACAAACTGTAAATCTTCACTAATAAAATTGTCACAAGAGGTTCAATCGAACAAGTCCAAGAATTAACCGACGAAGTGAATGCAAGCGTTTCATACCACTTGTTTTACTAAGTCATTTAATTAGATTTCTCATCCGAGTGAGGTAAAGGTTTGTATATACTAATAGATTGGAAAACGGTTTAAGAAAAGAGCTTAGTTATTAAAAATAGAGTTGAAATTGTTTGTTAAAAGAGTTTTGATATTTACTACTAGTATTGAAACCTTTATATTATAAAGTGACAAAACACAGAAGCAATTGTAGAAACAATCAGTCACAAAGATCGCATATGGAGATGTGAATAAAATCCAAGGAAATCAGCTCAATGTTTTTCAGATAAGATCCCCTACGGAGGGGGGGTCCAGGGGGGTGGCAACCCCCCAAGGTGGGGGTGCGGGGGCAACGCCACCGCTTACGGGGTTCGACCTAGTGAAGACAAAATGAGGTCTAACGACCTAAGAGGGATAGGGTCGAGCGACCTAATGGTTGCGACCTAGGGGTCTAAGGGGCACGACCTAGTGGTCCAGCGACCTAAAGGGTAAAGGTCATGCGACCTAAAATGGGTCCGCGACCTAACACTCAAATGACCTAAAAATTAAGGAGCTGAGCGACCTATAAGAAACAGCGACCTAAGTAGAAACGAGGCCCAACGACCTAGGGGTTAGGTCATGCGAGTTAAGAAGGTCAGCGACCTAACAAAGACACGCGACCTAAGAAAGAAACGCGACCTAAAGGCACGCGACCTAGCGACTTAAGAGGAGAGCGACCTAAGTGTTACGACCTAAGAGTCGAACGACCTAGCGTGGAAGCGGCCTAAAAGCCAAACGACCTAACGACCTAAGGTCATACGACCTAGCGACCTAAAGCCATGCGACCTAACGACCTAAGGTCATACGACCTAGCGACCTAAAGCCATACGACCTAAGGTCATACGACCTAGCGACCTAAAGCCCTACGACCTAGCGACCTAAGGTCCATACGACCTACGACCTAAGGTCCATACGACCTAACTCCGAAGACGTTAGAAATGGCCAGGACGACCTACGACCTAAGGTCCATACGACCTACGACCTAAGGCTCAACGACCTAATTTCGAGGCTAACGACCTAACGCTGCAGGGGGAATTTAAGGCCAGAAACGACCTACGACCTAAGGGTTAGGTCGCGAGCGACCTAACTCCGAACACACGAAAATGGCCAGAACGACCTAAGTGCAGAAAATTCACCAAAACGCTAAAAATTGGAGTTTTTCGCCAATCCAATCCAAACCAAATGCAAATGTGCATGCAAAAGGAATAGGGAATCATTCCCAACAGTCCAATATAGTTATACACTAGATTTGTGAGATAAAAATCTCACCTTTGCACCAAATATCAATGAAAATGAAGTTTTAAGCAAGCAAGAATCAATCCTTCTTCTATCTAAGCACAAGAAGCTTGAATCCAATGTCTTCTTCTTGAATTTGGAGTAGAAAGATGGATTGCAATTGAATTTGAGTTTTGGAATTTTAATTTCTCATTCCCTCCACCATTAATGCCAAAGCTTGATTAGTTAGGAAATTTATGAAGAGTGAGGAGAAGAGGGTTGGAACTTGGGCTTAATAGGCTAAACTAACCCAAAGTCCAAAGCGGGAAAAGTTAGTGAAATTTCACTAACTCCAAACCTATCGATGTTTATACTTAAAAAGGTTGTAAACGACATTTCGAACTAAATGGAAGTGGTCTCGAGTCCTAATTTGACCGTTTGCAAAAAGTAGCTTTTCGGACCAAAATCCGATTAACGAGTTAATATTTAAATAAAATATTTAAATACAAACTCGATAAATATGCGAGTTGTTACAGCAAGGCTGACTAGTGTGCCTGTTCTAGCTATCTCTGATGGCTAGAATAAGTTTGAGATCTGCTCGGACGTTTGTGTGTGTCTGAGATGGATGAAGTGAGTCATCGATGGTCAAAGTTCCAGTTTTGAGATGTATGGTCAAGGGAACATTGAGGATCATCGAAAAGGATTTGTGTTTTGAATTCTTGGATTTTGAAGCAAGAAGTTTTAGCAGGGAGTCATCGCTCCAGGTTGTGTCCAACCCAGGGTGTTCAGAGATATATGGATATGAAGAGAATCTTCTGGTGGCCAAGCACGAAGTAGGATGTAGCTGCTTTCATCTTTGGATGTGCGATCTGTCAGCAAGTGTGGGTGATCAGCAGAAGACCGTCGGTTTGTTGTAGTCTTTGGAGGTTCCAAAGTGGAAGTTCCAGTGGGAAGACGGTTTGCCAAGGACCAAAGAGGGAATTAAAGGAATATGGGTAATTGTGAATTGGTTAACCAAGAACGCCCTTCTTATTTTGGTTAAGGAAATCCGTTCTGTAAAAGGGTTAGATATCATTTTTTAAAAAGTTATTATAATTAGTTGTAGGTAATCCGTTCACTAAAATGTCCAAGTAAAGAAATTGGAAGGGATTTTTTCTCAATATCCATGGCAATTTAAATGCACCCACTTTTGATTTATTTTTGAATTTATCATATTTTTGTATCAATTTTTCATTAATTCTAATTGGTTTAACTTCTGTATCTATTCGATTATATTGCCGCATCTATATTATTAACTTTTTATCTTAATTCATTTCTCTTTTTTACTTTCATTTCCTGTTCTTCTCCATCTCAAATAATATTTTATCCTTAAATAATATCTCCTAAATTTTATCCAAATGGAAAGTTTGCTCCTTCGGTTGTTTTTGTTTTCTTCTAACTTTTGTTATGGCTGTAGAATTTTATCTTCTGCATTTCGTAGCATGTGCCATGATTTTGGGTGTGTAATGTTTTATTTTGCTCCATAATAGTTTGGCTTATAGGGATTACTTTGACTTCTTAAGATACTATGTAAAATAAACAAACTCAGTCCTCAATAAGTGATTGCTTTTATAAATCATTCTTCTCAAAAATTTAACGCGGTTGTTTTTCTTTTGTTACAGGTAATTTGTTTGTTGAATTATCAAAACAAAGGAATTGAAAGAGATTTTGATTCAACTTCCATGGTAATCCAGTACACATGGTTTTAATTTATTTTAAAATTTATTACATTTTTAAATCAATACAGGCTCCAATTCTTATTTATCATACTTTTGTATCTATTCAACTTTTTGTACTATGTACACTAATCAAATATGTGTGTCAATTTATTTTATATTCCGGTTCTTAAGTATATATATAATAGTTTTCATGTTTCAGCATAATGTAGTTGAAATTTTTTTTTTTTTGATTAGTTTAGATATCCCTTTATATTGATGATAGCTATTCTATTATGTGAAGGATAACTTACGAGACGACATGCCTATTTTGAAATGTGGTGGATATAATTTGATTTCTATGATATGTTCTACTAGTAGATAAGTTATGCACAAATCTATTTGTTCGTTATTGATATGATTGATATTTTTTATGAAAGAATCTATTTTATTATATAGGTAGATAGAAGTTTGATTATTGACCATCAATATTCCCTTTCTTTTATAATTTCAGAAACAAAATCCTAAGTCAATTTATTTTCTTTTTCAGTTTTAAGTACATATTATAGTTTTCCTGTTTCAGCATAATATAGTTGAAATTTCTATTCTTTATTTTGAGTACTTTAGATATCCTTTTGTATTAATGATCACTATTCTATCATGTGAAGGATAACCCATGAGACGACATTCCTATCTTGAAGTGTAGTGGGTATAATCTGATTTCTATAATATGTTCTACAGGTAGATAACTTATGCACTAAATTATTTTTTCATTACTAATACGATTTATAACAGAATTCATTCTATTATATAGATAGATAGAAGTTCGATCGTTGACCATCTATATTCTTTTTCTTTTATAATTTCAAGAATAAAATACAAATTTTGTACCATTTAAATCTTTATTATAATAATTTCACATTAAAAAATTATATATTTTCATTCACCATGCTCTTTATCTTAATTATACCTTTATAATCTAATAGCGTATTTCTTTTTCTTTTCTACACTTTCAGTATAATATTCTTTTAGAACTTCTAAGTTTATATTTCATAACTTTCTGTATATCATGTTTCATATTTTGTATTGATTTTCTCTCCTTTCTATTTTTATGTTCATATTTACAAAACAGTTCAAAAACCGTATTCTCAATCTATATCGAACTAAGAATTCATTCCAAACAATTTTTTGACTGATCTTATTAATTTTCAGTCTTAATAGAATTTTATTTAATTTTTCAATAGTGCTTCGCTTTATTTACTCTCCTCGAATTTTGTTTGATTTATCATTTCCTATAGCCATGGTTCTACTTATTGTTTTGAAGGATTGAATTTTGTGTAAACAATATTTATAAGTAAAAAAAATAGTTATTTATTGGGTCACTTCAACACAGTTTAGAGGTTTGGTCTTCATTTTTTATTTTTTTATTTATTTAATTTATGGTTAAAATTTTTGTTTTTCCTTCTAGATTTCGAAATTCAAGTATTTTCTTCGAGTTTTATGTTTGAAAAAATATTTTTGAATTATTTTTGTTTCTATTAATATGATAATGAATTTAGCTTCCTTCATTTGTCTTATAAAAGGTTATTAGATAATAAATATGTGGATAAATAAAATCTTCGATTATTCATCAAAGTTTGTTAAAACTAAGGTTGAATCATTATTTTCATTCTCAATTCTGACACAAGGTACTTATTAGATCGAATCAAATGATTTTGTCGTATCTAGAATAGTACCAATCTAACCCATTTCATGAATAAAATGTAACCAATTAACCAACCCAACAAAACTACTTGTTACAAATTACAACTTGTTGCATCAAAACATACAAATGTTCACTAATCTGGCTGACGTTGAACTTGGTAAAATGAAATGATTGAATAATTGAAAAATGATATTATTCAGGAATACACATTGAATGTTGAGATTACGCATGGAATTACGGTAATAGATCCATAATCAAAAAAGTTTTTTTTAATTGTTCCAGAAGAAATGAAACAAAAGATAAGGTACCACTAGGACTTCGATTTGTTTGATTTTGAATTTTGTTTCCTTCGTTACTTTGTAGGACATTATTAGATTATCAATGTTTAAGTACCAAAGAACCCCAATTATTTTGAATAATTCATTAGAGGAAAAGTTGATCCATTTTTCTATTTTCAAACACAAGTATATAAAAAAATCAAATTGAGAGACAAAGATATATTCAAACCATAAGTTTTCATAGCATATTTTGGGAAAACATATAAATTTATGTGCAACACTTTTGTACTACCTATAGTAATTAAGTTTGAAATTTGGTTAAAAGTTTAGTTTTAAATATGTGTTTGGTAAAATTATTTTTCTTTAAACTCATATGTAGTCTTAGTCGACCTAAACGTATATTGCAAAATCTAATGTTGTCCATAATAATCAACATTGAGTTTATAATATATTTTTTATGGTACCATCAAATTCTTAGGTGTCTTATAGAATACTTTGGTGATTATTATGCAATTCTAAAAAAAGCCTCTACTTTTGTGTTACTTTCAACTTTTAGGGTTTGGAGATGTTAAAATATAATCATAGATAGAAAATATGGTTTTTTTTAAAAAAATTATAAATATACCAACTTTCAAAATCAAGGAACATATCATTGAAACTAATAAAAGGAATTAATTAAAATCAATTCGGTATAATTTGAATTGAATTTTATTGAAGGATTAACTGTAATGAATTGTCTTTGATTTAAATTTAGGTCAGTGAGAGAATCAATCTAATTAGTTGGGGAATTAATTTTAACATACTAATCCATATATCATCCATAAAAGTTCAAACGCGTTTTAAGTTCTAAATATACGAGGGAACGTACAAAGGCCGCTGTTATGTACCTTTAACAAGTCGGTCCAAACTCTGACAGGTTATAAGGTTGGAACTCACTGCCTATTACTTAAAAAAAATTCTTTAACAAACTTAGGATGAGAACAAATAAATGAGAAAAGGATGTATTTGTAAGTAACTAAAAATTTTACCAAAATATTGTTTAGATAACAATTAATTATGCTTTGATGCAACATACATTATATTTTACACAATTCTTTATGCTTGAAAGGTAATATTATGTACTCATTAATTATAAAACCCAATTATCATTTTCATCTTTAATGCATAATCACCATATATGTTATGAATATTATATTTTGTCATATTGGATGTGCGCACAAAAAATATGAAAAGATTGGTATCAATGTTGGATTAATGCATCAAAGGAAATTTATAGTCAGCTTCCTATTGGAACGATACAGAAAACTCATGTTGAACATTATAAGTCACGATATTATAAAAAGAGTAAAAAAAGAATAATTGTTGTTCACATGATTAAAAGAATGTAAAATAATAAATTATAAAATAAGGCATTAAATTTAAATGAAACTCTGTGTGAATACACAGTTAAGCATGGGGTAAAGTTTATTTGTTGAAGGAGTGGTATGACAAATAAATTTTTTATTTAACTCATTTTAAAAGAATTCGAAAAAATAAAGACGGTCTTTGATCTACATAGTTGATATGTGACGACCCAGAATTTTGAACATTTGAAATCAAAATATTTAATTGATTTTTAAATATTTGAATGATATTTTAACTTGGGTTTTAAATATAACTCTGAATTTGGCAAACAAATGACTGAATTTAATTATAGAAATTTGAATAAAAATTTGAATCTTCAGTTTTAAGCTGATTAAAAATATTTTGATAGCTTAGAAAATTTATATTGATAATACTGATGTTAATGGAAGTTTCATAATTTGATTTGGAAATACTTTGTTTAGTTTTGAATTTATATTGCTTAAATCAATATTTAAAAATAGCCTTCCGAGGCACAGTCTCGGATTTTGACGAAACCAGTTCCATTGGATCCGTAATATTGAATTATTATCGGATTTCAATTTTCGTAGCTTTCGGAGTTATCGTGTGATCGTATAAGATATAAACGCCTAGAAAATAATTAATTGAATTAATTTTAATAGTCAATCCAAAAAAGCTATCTTCTCCATACGATCGAATTAGGACTCGAAACCTTCTCCATTGAGTTCGGAATGGGGGTATAACATTACAAACGCCTAGCGGCATGCGTCGATAGGAGGTCGAGAATTTGGATTGAAATATTTGAGATGATTTAATTAAAATATATATATACATATATATATATGGTTGACTAGTCAAAGGATTTCCATCAGTAGCCTTTCTTTCACCATCACAGCTTTTAAAAACACTGTAGCTAAGAGATGTCTGCAGGCCAGACGATTCAAACACGCAACCATCTTGTCCAAGCCGACAACACTCTTTCTTCCGCTTAATCAGTTCAGCAGTTATTCAAATACCCCCGACCTTGTCTCCTTCTTCATTCTAAAGCCAGGAACAAAAAATTAATTGCTCTTTCCCTTTTCATTTCTGCTTCGAACGAAATCAATTTTTCGTTTCCTCGTATAAAAAATATATAAATATCGATCGAAACCACATGATTCAAGAATCACGTACGAAGTGGCTGAGGCCATCACCGAGACGAGGGCGCAAGTCATCAGTCACCAGTTCGACAGAATAGCGCGCTTGCATTCGAATGAGGGGACCAGTGGGAGGTAAATCAGGCATGGCTTGGAGTCACGTTCATTCGCGCTCACGTGGACAGCAAAGCTAGGGCATCAGTTCGATTTTTAGGTGTTCACGAAAATTGGGTCAGATCTCGAATTTTGGTCGCGACATATTTCTTTTGCCGCCAGTTCAAGCTCGAGATCGAGAAGCTCGATCGAGCTAGGGCATGGGTGCTGCATCATTTTGAGTTAGGGTTGATCATTCGTGCGCGAATGATGGCTCGTGACTGGATCTGATAGAAGTTCATGGCAATCGAGGTCGAGGTTCGCGAGGAGATCATGATGATTGGTGAAGTGGATGTTGGCATTGTCGTGAGTTGATTTGTGTGCAGTAAGGTATATTTCTTTTACTATCAATTCAATTTAAATAAATAGGTATATGTATGTTTAATTTTGGAAAATACAGAGAAGAAAAAAAAAATATAGATGTAACTAAGCTTTTGAGAGATAGAGGAAAGAGAAAAAAATTTAAAAAAATTCTCTATATAAGTTATTTTAATATATGATTGTAAAGGAAAATAAATATACTAATTTAATCGCTAATTTAAATTATTTTTGATACTAAAAGATTTTCAAAAAGGGAATTCGATTTAATTAAATAAATTGGTAAGAGAAAGTTTGTTGAATAGAATAATTTGGCTAATTCAATTTATCTAATAGGAAATTAATTATTAGATTAGTTCAAATTAAAAGTGTTTATTAATTTAATCTATTGAAGAGAAAATGGGTTATTGGATTATTTCGAATATTAAAAAATTGTGTAAATTATTTATACAAGGTCAGAACCGTGAAATCAAGTCGGAATTGGATTGGATTGCAAATAAAAGAGCAAAGGTGAGATCTTCTCACTCAATCAATATTGTTCTGATTTAAAATTTTGAATAGTTAGATTTAAAATTGATTGACTGTGTATTTGGATGATTGATTTATAATAATTTATTCACTAGATGGTATTATATATATAGTAGTATATAGTGTATTGGAATGATTGATTTTCCGCATTATATAGCGGATGAGACCCTATGCGCCGCATAATAGCGGATGATATTTTATAAATCCCATATATCGCGATATTCCACCTCAAAGTGGAATTGGTATTTAATTATTGTGCTAACGTTTGTGGATGCAGGGAAAACAGGTTGGAAGGATCCAACTGGATTCCTCAAATAATTGAATTTGTTTTAATATCGTATGTTGATCATTTATAATCTATGTGTGACTATTTGTGATTGAAACTGTTGAAGGATAAAATTTAGCCGAATATATTTTTGGTATCATAGGATACCAGAAATAAATAAATTTTGATTTTTGAAATTTAATAGAAAATTTATAGTAAATTGATTTTAGAAAATTTGATAAATTTATAGAAGGAATTTGTTTCAAAAGATAATAAATTTAGTGTTGAAATAAATTTAGAAAACAATTTTGGAAATTGATTTGGTATTTGAAAATAAATTTGGAAATCGGTTTAGAATTTAATTTGCTGTTGAAAATGAATATTTAGAAATCGATTTGAAAATCGTATATTAATGGATATTTAGAAGTTTAAATTCACAATGGGAATTTATAAAAGAAAGGGAAATTTGTTTTTAAAAAAAATAAATATTGTTTACTTTTTAAAATGTGAAAGGAATTTACGGATTCGGAACGTAAATTTGAAGTAAATCCAGAAGGATTTATAAATTGATTTGAATGAACCATTTTAGAATGGAAGGTGTACATTCCTTGGAAAGCCAAGTATGTTTCAATATAGTCTATAAATATGAAATTAAAGTTGTAAAGATGGTTTTAAGGAAAGATTATTTTGGAAAAATTATTTACTTGGGCTATTTTGAAAATCTTTAAAGTAAAGATTTATTTTAATTTACTATAGAAGTGATTATTTAAAGTTTTAATTGAATTTACTTGAATTTTTATACGAGATTTTAATATAATATCTTCATAACAAATGTTTTAAATAAAGTGTTTTAAAATAGTTTTTATTCTGAATGTTCCAGGTATATATGTTTTGATATGCAATCTAAATTATTTTAAAGCATTTGAACTCGGCAGATTTCCAGTGGAAATGAATAAATATTTGGAAATGTATTCCGCGTAAGGAAAAGTGATTTGAAATTTGTTTTCAAAGTATTGAAATGTGGAAAGTAATTTGAAATCTGTTTTCAAATGGTTGAAGTGTGAAATATATCTTGCAGAAATATTTTGAAAATAAATAATTTGGGAAATTTATTTAAATCCGACAAATTGTTATGGATGTTGGTTGATAGTTAATAACCGACTATCAATATTGGTCTTTTAATGGCATTTTAATTTCGATGCGACTGAGGGTCTGATTCCAAGTGGATATCCGAAAACCACATTGAACCTTTGTGATTGTGATAGATCTTTTATTTAAAAGATCAAAGTGAAAATTGTTGTGATTTGTTGAAATGTGAATGTAACACTTATTTTTAAAAATAAGCGCTCGTTATTCGGATTAGCCGGGAGAGGACCTTGTGTCATAAAACCCATTCCGAATAACGATACGACGAAATGAGAGTACATTTGAAGACGGTGATGAAGACCGGGTATTTTCGAAAACGAAAGGATTACCTGTTGAATGTCTCTACACCCGGTTGCTAGGTATAGAGATTTTATCACCTTTGTGATGGGGACTCCGAACGTGATTTGTGAATATCCGGATTTGCAAGGGCTTCTTTGAAGTGCCTTCAGTTCCGTTCGATCCCGAAGCGGACTTGTATGGATGTGTATCTGACGTGACACTTTGAGATGTAAAGCTGGTTACTATCAAATACATTTTTGTTGGTGGCGGAGAATTTATTCTCTTAGCTTAACACCCTTCTCTGAGACGTACGAGCTCAGAGGTTATGTAGTTGATTGTTACTAGTAATGCATTCCCAATTTGGTAACGTGACATACGAAGTGCTGCTGATCATTTGTTGATCAAAGCATGACTTTATGAAAAGTGTAGCTTTGTGGATGAGACCTCATCGCACCTCACACCCCGAAAATGGTCGAAACAGGAAAGATGCGACAAGGTTATGAGGGCCGCACCCTTTAGGGTATGTCATTTCCTTCTGGAAAAGGGTGGTATCATGGTATGGAGCCCAGATACTTAACCTATGTTGTTGCCGCAAAATTTATTATACTTTGTGGTTGTTGCTTTGTGGTTGAGGATCCTCGAATAAAGGTCGCAAACGAACAGGGGATGGCATACTCGAGTAATAGTTACCTAGTTACAGAGATAACCCGGCCTTGTGTTGGCAGAGATCCGGGAAGGTTCTCAGGACGTCCCTCCAGAGGCGTACCCATGTGGCAGTAGGAAATTTCTTAGCCTGACCATTTGTTGAAAACCAAAGAAACAATACACGCTCTGTACGGTTTTAGTTGTATAACCTGCCATGGAATGTGGCGGTAACCTGTTATTGAACATGGTAGCCATAGTAGGCATACAATAATGGTTGTATGCTGGCTAAGATTAATATTATACTTTCGAAATATTTTCTGCACTATGCATAATAATAATATCGAAAGGATTTTGCGTATTAAGCATGTTTGACTATCATGAGGAGAAATCTCCTCCAATTCTGCGTTTGCATTGTGTTTGCGGTGGGAGGCCTTATGGTAGTTTCATTTTCCAAAAGCATAGCGGATTTCTTTTTATTTTCTTTGTGAAAATAACTATTTTTAAGATCTCACACCAGTCCCTCGACTGACCTGGAGTTTATTGTTCCCTTTCTAAACTCTAGGTGCCCACAATCTTCCACACGGGCAGCCTAGAGTTAGGTTTCAGTTATTCTGGAGTGAAGTCAGAAAAAGAGATGCTGTGGAGATTAGGAGCAAGTTGGATGGCGAAGCGTATCACTAGTATATGTTATATTCTTTTCCGCTGTTTGTTGTTGTAACACTCTGATAATGTAATGTGATCTAATGTAATAGCTGGTATAGTTCTTTGTTTTAAAGATATTCATTTATCTATTATATTTGTTCTGCTGCGATATGTGAGATTCCGTTATTGTTTCCTTTTCTTCTTCTATCTTCTTCTTCTTAAATCCTAACGGTTCGGTTTTTCGGCATTCGACTGTACGGCATTGGATACAGTGGACGTATCGATGTCGGCTTTCGGGCATCGTGAAATTGGATCATTACAGATTGGTATCAGAGCATTTGGTTAAGCGACAACCTTGGCTCTGTTGGGTGTTACTTATTAGAGATAGAGTCAGTAGTACTCTAGAATGAGTTTAAGTGTAATAATAGATATGAGCGCATATTTGTTAGTGAATACAAAATTGTTTTATATTGTGATGATTGGTTTGTTGAGTGGTATATGGATTCTGGTCGATATAGTCTGTACAACTCTATCGATAGGGATCTCTAAACACTAGTACAGGACAATTCGACATAGTATTGTTTTAAAATCGGGTAAATTGAATAATTTTACCCAAACTATTTTCGTATATGAAGGAAATAATTTTTCGAAAATTATTATATAGTATATGGTTGCTTGGTTGCTAGAAAGCGATAATATTAAATTATTATCATTGTTATACAAAAATTGAAATAAGGTTAAGAAATAAAATCCATATACAAATAAGATTTGTAAATATAAATTGTAAATATGATTTATAATTTGAAAAAGAATTCCAGAGAAACATTTGGAAATGTTTTGAAATTTGGAAAAGTTTAAATCCCTTTGGTTTGAAAGTAATTTTCAAAGGTTTTGGAAAAGTGTTCTGAAGGGATGAAAGCTCTAAACTCTTTTCGGTCGCTGGAAGATAACTTCGGTGATGACTGCAACATCATCGATGTTCATTTTCGGGTTTCCAAAAGAGGGATTGCTGCCAAATTGTTTTAAATGAAAGTTGTTTGCAAAACTGGTTTGGATTTCTGAAATTCAAAAGATAATTTGAATTTCTTTCAAAAATGATTTTTGAAATATTGAAAAGACTCTGGAATGTTATATAAAATATTTATCGAATATCATTAAGTTGATAACTCGTAAAGTTTGAAGTTGTTAAAATAAAATATAAGTTAAAGAGAAGTTAAAAATGTAGGATCTAGATTAACCCTAGAGGGGGGGTGAATAGGGTTATAGCAAATTTTCTCGATTTAAACGTAAAAACAAACTGCAGAAATAAATATGCTGAAAAGTAAATCACACATAAAATTTGCCCAGCTTCGGCAACCCATGCATATTGCTGCATTCCCAGATTTCTATTAGAATTAAACAGTATCCCGCTTACAAACACTCTAACAGACTCGCAAACCCTTGCTCCCGCTCACAAACACTCTACTAGACTCGCACCCCCTGCTCCGCCTATAGAGTTTTGCAAACTCGCAAACTCTGCTCCCGCCTATAGAGTTTTGCAAACTCGCACACCCTGCTCACTGAACTAATTCTAAATAAACAATCTGACACTACCTACAACCTAGGTGGTGATTTACCAAGACTTGATTCGTAAAGAAAATTTAAAACAAACTAAAAACAGTTTAAAACATAAAACCCTATTTGAAATAAACTAAAGCCCCTTTTAACAAACAAGGCCGGCCCAATTGCTTTATTCTCTAGCCCGTTCCTTTTCTATCTGCAATTGTTCAATGGCGGCCGATCCTTTGTTACAGAGATTAGGGTTTTCTGAAATTGGAGATTGCGACTGTAAATGCTTGATTCTCTTGCTCTGTTGGTCGCTCCTTCTCTGATGATCGATTCTGGTTTGCTCGCTCGTTCTCTGATGATCGATTCTGGTTGACTTCGAGATTGCAGCTGCTCCTTTGATCGAGTTCGATAGATTGGTATGTATTCTCTTCCGTTGCTGGTTTAATTGCTTGCTTAACTCGATGCCTATAATGAACTCTTGGATTTGGTATTTATATGAATTCGACATTTGAGTTTATTCGTGTCAATCTGATACTTTCCTAAATTGTTGCTTTCCTGATGCGCATGGCTTTCCTGATATATTTTTGACTTGTTACTCACGGCCTTGACTTTAAAACGTTCGATATTATTCTTGGTTGATACGGGCCAAAACTTTCCTCTTTTACTTTGTGACTTTTTCAAAGATACGTTTTTGAATTTTTGGTAGTACACTGTCATGAATTTTAATTCTCTGGCCCTTCCATGATTTCGACTTCACTGTGACTTTGGCACTTGACTTTAAATTTGTTTTCTTGAATTTTTCTGTACTGTTGAACTTCGTTCATCTTGTAGTCTTCATCTCTGGCCATCTTCTCTGGTCGGTTCAACATGAACTTCACTTGAGCATTTTGTACGTTTCATTTGACTTGACTGTGTTTGTTGTGTTTGTTCACCATGCTGCATACAGTTTTCCTATGTTCATGCTTGTGACATTGAACCATACTGTTACCTGTACTTGTACAACTCTGGTTATTCTTGTACAACTTCATTGTGGCTTGTACATGCTGTATTGTCTGGTCTTTGTTTGCTTGGTGGCATTTCTTTATGGTCTGCACTGTGCATATGAACTTGGTCATGTTGCTTGAGTCTGTGTCATCTGCCCTTGCATTGCTGTTTGGTCTGACCATCTTGCACTGTTTCATGCGTGTTCATTTGGTTTAGTTGTACTGTAGTGGTATTCATGTTGGTTTAGTTGTATTCACTTGAGTCTATTGCATTTGTGCATTGCCTTGTTTGTTGTGAAGCTGTGCACTTGCCTGCACTTGTACTTCTGGTTCTTCATGCATGTTCTCTGTTCATTGCTTTGTATCTGTTTTCATGTTCTTGCAGTTGCTATGCCTTTGACACAAATGCTTCACTTGATATATACTGGTGTCATTGATCTTTACATCCATTCTAGTTGTTTGGTTGATGTGCATTTTTCATGTATCTGTTGGCTTGTTCTTGCATTGCTGTGCATACTTGTTGAACTGGTTTTCTTGTGCACTGTTGATTGATGGTTTTGTAGTTGTTTGTGTCAGTTGCATCGAGTTGGTATTTGTATTTCTCTGGTCTCTTCATTGTAGTTAGCTTGTGGTCTGTACTAGGTTTGGTTGTAGCCTGGTTGCTTAGTACATTCCTGTAGCTCCATCTTGACTTGGGCTGTTGATTCATCTCTCTACATTTGGTCTGATTGCTTGTGGTCTTTGACATGTCATTTGAATTGTGTTCCATTGTTCTCAGCTGCATTGTTGTGTTTGCCTGTTGCACTCTAGTTTCATTTTGTTGTACACTACTCTTCATTCACTTCAGCATTCTTCACTGTTGTATATGTTGATTCCTTTACTGCTGTTGCATGCACTCTTATGCTGTTTTCTTGTATTACTGATCATGGTAGTCTGATCATTGATTGCTTGCGACATGTGTTCCCTGATGAGTCTTTGGTGGTGCTTCCACTTTGAATTTGCTTGCAAATTGTCTTGTAATCTGCATCCATGTTGATAATATGTATGACCTGTTTGCATCAAGTCAGATTGAATTTTCTTTTTCAATTTTTCTGCGTTTGAAAATATTTTTGCAGATCACTCAGATGCTGGAATCAGACTGAAATTCAGTTGAAGACAAAATACGAGTGTGAGTGATATGTAGTGAGGATAATGATGTAAATCAGAAAGTTGTATTGCATTCAAAAATCGTACAATTATAGTGAGAGAATTTGTACTATTCAAATTTGTAATAAAAAATTGTTTGAATAAAATTTCTGTTTGAATTCAAATTTTGTGCTGATAAAATTTTATTCAGTATATGTTCGTTTGATCTGTGAGAAATGATATAGTACAATATCAAATACATTTATACGAATATATATGTTTATTATCATCAAACAAAAAACATATAACGATCATATAATCGCATATTCCACAAGAAAAAGGTGAATGGGGAAACAAAATAAGTTGGAAGGAAAATTTAATTCAAGTGGAACTACAAAATGAAAATTTAATAAAAGAATTGAGATTGAAAATTTGAATCAAATAAAATGATGATATGGATTCAAAATGAAATTGAAATGCAAGAAAGTGAAATTGAATGTTGAAATTCATTTCAAATTTGTCAATAAATAGAATTGGAATTAAATTGGATTTGTGAAAAACAAAGTGAAGTATTAAAATAAAATTAGTAAGTGAAATTAATTAAAGGAATGACAAAAATTGAATATAGTTTGAAATGAATTGAATTCGATATTTATAAATAAAAGGTAAATTAAATTCTTATGAAATTTGAAATCCAGTTTAAATATAAGTGTTGTAAATCCAAAATGGTGAATTGAAATTGAATTGTGTTTGGGAATGTACAAAGGAATAAAATTGGAAATAAATTTTGGGAATGGAATATTGAAAATCATTTTGAATTCTGTGAGATAAAATGAATTGGAACTTGTAATGAATTAGTAAATGGAACTAATTTAAAATAGTTATATGAATTAGTTGTGAATGAAAGATAGTTGATAAAAAATTCAATATTCAAAAGTTAAATTGAATCCAAATAGAATTGAAAGTGTAAATTGAATGAAAATGGATATATAACTTCAATAATGAAGTAAAAATGGCATAAGAAGTAAGTATTCAAACTTTTGTAATGAAATATGCAAAATGATATATGAATGTTGTAATTGAATATTATGGCTAGTAGAATATACAGGTATGTTATTGGAAAAAGAAAAATTGGAATTGAGATTTTGAAGATAAAATCGAATTGCTCGACAAAAGGTATGTATTAAAATTTCAATATGAAATTTAATGACTTTCTTGTCTAGCCGCTTGGCTTTTCATTTTCTTTTGAAATCTGGGGGCCTGTGGTGCCATTTTGTAGTCGTACCAAGCTAGCCGCGCAAAGGAGACGCTGGCGAAATTTTTCGAAAATTTAGGGAGTTAGAAAAATTTTGAGAAAATTTTGGAAATTTGAAATTTGAATTTTAAGAAAACAATATTGTTTGGAAAGTTATGATTGGATTTGGAAAGTTATGATTGGATTTGGAAAATTAGTTGAAATGATGATGAGTCTTTAAATAAAAAGATTTGTTTTGGAAAGTTGATAAAACTATTGGGTTTGGGTAAATACTAAATGGGTTAAGGATCATTCTTCTTAACTAGTAATTTCGGGACGAAATTCTTTTAAGGGGGAAGGATGTGACGACCCAGAATTTTGAAAATTTGAAATCAAAATATTTAATTGATTTTTAAATATTTGACTGATATTTTAACTTGTGTTTCAAATATAACTCTGAATTTGGCAAACAAATGATTGAATTTAATTATAGAAATTTGGATAAAAATTTGAATCTTCGGTTTAAGCTAATTAAAAATAATTTGATAGCTTAGAAAATTTATATTAATAATACTGAGGTTAATGGAAGCTTCAGAATTTGATTTGGAAATACTTTGTTTAGTTTTGAATTTATATTGTTTAAATCGATATTTAAAAATAGCCTTCCGAGGCACAGTCTTGGATTTCGACGAAACCAGTTCCATTGGATCTGTAATATTGAATTATTATCGGATTTCAATTTTCGTAGCTTTCGGAGTTATCGTGTGATCGTATGAGATATAAACGCCTAGAAAATAGTTAATTGAATTAATTTTAATAGTCAATCCAAAAAAGCTATCTTCTCCATACGATCGAATTAGGACTCGAAACCTTCTTCATTGAGTTCGGAATGGGGTATAACATTACAAACGCCAAGCGGCACGCGTCGATAGGAGGTCGAGAATTTGGATTGAAATATTTGAGACGATTTAATTTTTATATATATATATATATCGATCGAAACTGCGTGATTCAAGAATCATGTACGAAGTGGCTGAGGCCTTCACCAAGACGAGGGCGCGAGCCATCAATCACCAGTTCGATAGAATAGCGCGCTTGCGTTCGAATGAGGGGACCAGTGGGAGGTCAATCGGGCGCGGCTTGGAGTCGCGTCCGTTCGCGCTCACATGGACAGCAAAGCTAGGGCATCAGTTCGATTTTTAGGTGTTCATGAAAATTGGGTCAGAGCTCGAATTTTGGTCGCGACATATTTCTTCTACCGCCATTCAAGCTCGAGATCGAGAAGCTTGATCGAGCTAGGGCATGGGTGCTGCGTCATTTTGAGTTAGGGTTGATCGTTCGTGCACGAATGATGGCTCGTGACTGGATCTGATAGAAGTTCGTGGCAATCGAGGTCGAGGTTCGCGAGGAGATAGTGATGATTGGTGAAGTGGATGTTGGCATTGTCGTGAGTTGATTTATGTGCAGTAAGGTATATTTCTTTTACTACCAATTCAATTTAAATAAATAGGTATATGTATGTTTAATTTGGGAAAATACAGAGAAGAAAAAATATATACATGTAACTAAGCTTTTGAGAGATAGAGGAAAGAAAAAAAATTAAAAAAATTTCTCTATATAAGTTATTTTAATATATGATTTTAAAGGAAAATAAATATACTTATTTAATCGCTAATTTAAATTATTTTTAATACTAAAAGATTTTCAAAAGGGGAATTCAGTTTAATTAAATAAATTGGTAAGAGAAAGTTTGTTTAATAGAATAATTTGGCTAATTTAATTTATCTAATAGGAAATTAATTAATATATTAGTTCAAATTAAAAGTGTTTATTAATTTAATCTATTGAAGAGAAAATGGGTTATTCGATTATTTCGAACATTAATAAATTCTATAAATTATTTATACAAGGTCAAAACCGTGAAATCAAGTCGGAATTGGATTGGATTGCAAATAAAAGGGCAAAGGTGAGATCTTCTCACTCAATCAATATTGTTTTGATTTAAAATTTTGAATAGTTAGATTTAAAATTGATTGACTGTGTGCTTGGATGATTGATTTATAATAATTTATTCACTTGATGATATTATATATAGTAGTATATAGTATATTGGAGTGATTGATTTCCCGCATTATATTGCGGATGAGACCCTATGCGCCGCATAATAGCGGATGATATTTTATAAATCCCATATACCGCGAAATTCCACCTCGAAGTGGAATTGGTATTTAATTGTTGTGCTAACGTCTGTGGATGCAGGAAAAACAGGTTGGAGGGATCCAACTGGATTCCACAAATAATTGAATTTGATTCAATATTGTATGTTGATCATTATAATCTGTGTGTAACTATTTATGATTGAAACTGTTGAAGGCTAAAATTTAGCCGAATATATTTTTGGTATCGTAGGATACCAGAAATTAATAAAATTTGATTTTTGAAATTTAATAGAAAATTTAAAGTAAACTGATTTTAGAAAATTTGATAAATTTATAGAAGGAATTTGTTTCAAAAGATAATAATTTTAGTGTTGAAATAAATTTAAAAATCAATTTTGGAAATTGGTTTGGTATTTGAAAATAAATTTGGAAATCACTTTAGAATTTAATTCGTTGCTGAAAATGAATATTTAGAAATCGATTAGAAAATCGTATATCAATGGATATTTAGAAGTTTAAATTCACAATGGGAATTTACAAAAGAAAAGGAAATTTGTTTTAAAAAAATAAATATTGTTTCTTTTTAAAAATGTGAAAGGAATTTACGGATTCGGAACGTAAATTTAAAGTAAATCCAAAAGGATTTATAAATTGATTTGAATAAACCATTTTAGAATGGAAGGTGTATTTTCCCAAAAAAGCCGAGTATGTTTCAATATAGTCTATAAATATGAAATTAAAGTTGTGAAGATGGTTTTAAGGAAATATTATTTTTGAAAAATTATTTACTTGGGTTATTTTGAAAATCTTTAAAGTAAAGATTTATTTTAATTTACTATAGAAGTGATTATTTAAAGTTTTAATTGGTACTCGTTTTTGAAAATGGATATTTAAATCGTTATATCCTATCTACTATTTTTTATTTTAAAATTAGTTTGGACTTGAATTTTTATATGAGATTTTAATATAATATCTTCATAACTAATGTTTTAAATAAAGTGTTTAAAAATAGTTTTTATTCTGAATATTCCAGGTATATATGTTTGGATAAGTAATTTAAATTATTTTAAAGCATTTGAACTCGGCAGATGTCCAGTGGAAATGAATAAATATTTGGAAATATATTCCGCGTAAGGAAAAGTGATTTGAAATTTGTTTTCAAAGTATTGAAATGTGGAAAGTAATTTGAAATCTGTTTTCAAATGGTTGAAGTGTGAAATATATCTGGCGGAAATATTTTGAAAATAAATAATTTGGGAAATTTATTTAAATCCGACAAATTGTTATGGATGTTGATTGATAGTTAAATAACCGACTATCAATATTGGTCTTTTAATGGCATTTGAATTTCGATGCGACAGAGGGTCGGATTCCAAGTGGATATCCGAAAATCACATCGAACCTTTGTGATTGTGATAGATCTTTTATTTAAAAGATCAAAGTGAAAATTGTTGTGATTTGTTGAAATCTGAATGTAACACTTATTTTTAAAAATAAGCGCTCGTTATTCGGATTAGCCGGGAGAGGACCTTGTGTCATAAAACCCATTCCGAATAACGATACGACAAAATGGGATTGCATTTGAAGATGGTGTCGAAGATCGGGTATTTTCGAAAGCGAAAGGATTACCTATCGAATGTCTGTGCACCGGGTTGCTCTGGTATAGAGATTTTATCACCTTTCTGATGGGGATTCCGGACGTGATTTGTGAATATCCGGATTTGCAAGGGCTTCTTTGAAGTGCCTTCGGTTCCGCTCGATCTCGGAACGGACTTGTATGGATGTGTGTCTCACGTTACACTTTGAGATGTAAAGCTGGTTAATATCAAATATATTTCTCTTGGCGGCGGAGAATTTATTCTCTTAGCTTAACACCCTTCTCTGAGACGTACGAGCTCAGAGATTATGTAGTTGATTGTTACTAGTAATGCATTCTCAATTTGGTGACGTGACATACGAAGTGCTGTTGATCATTTGATGATCAAAGCATGACTTTGTGAAAAGTGTAGCTTTGTGGACGAGAGCTCATCGGACCTCACACCTCGGAAATGGTCGAAACAGGAAAGATGCGGCAAGGTTATGAGGGTCGCACCCTTTAGGGTATGTCATTTCCTTCTGGAAAAGGATGGTATAATGGTATGGAGCCCAGATACTTAACCTATGTTGTTGCCGCAATATTTATTATACTTTGTGGTTGTTGCTTTGTGGTTGAGGTTCTCGGATAAAGGTCGCAAACGACCGGGGGATGGCATACTCGAGTAGTAGTTACCAAGTTACAGAGGTAATCCGGCCTTGTGTTGGCAGAGATCCGGGTAGGTTCTCGGGACGTCCCTCCAGAGGCGTACCCATGTGGCAGTAGGAAGCTCCTTAGCCTGACCGTTTGTTGGAAATCCAAAGAAACAATACGCGCCCTGTACAGTTTTAATTGTATAATCTGCCATGGAATGTGGCGGTAACCTGCTATTGAATATGGTAGCTATAGTAGGCATACAATAATGGTTGTATGCTGGCTAAGATTAATATTATACTTTCGAAATATTTTCTGCACTATGCACTTATAATAATATCGAAAGGATTTTGCGTATTAAGCATGTTTGACTATCATAAGGAGAAATCTCCTCCAATTCTGAGTCTGCATTGTGTGTGTGGAGGGAGGCCTTATGGTAGTTTCATTTTCCAAAAGCATGGCGGATTTCTTTTTATTTTCTTTGTGAAAATAACTGTTATTAAGATCTCTCACCAGTCTCACGACTAACCTGGAGTTTATTGTTCCCTTTCTTAACTCTGGTGCCCACAATCTTCCATACGGGCAGCCTAGAGTCAGGTTTCAGTTATTCTGGAGTGAAGTCAGAAAAAGAGATGCTGTGGAGATCAGGAGCAAGTTGGATGGCGAAGCGTATCACTAGTATATGTTATATTCTTTTCCGCTGTTTGTTGTTGTAACACTCTGATAATGTAATGTGATGTAATGTAATAACTGATATAGTTCTTTGTTTTAAAGATATTCATTTATCTATTATATTTGTTCTGCTGCGATATGTGAGATTCTGTTATTGTTTCCTTTTCTTCTTCTATCTTCCTCTTCTTAAACCCTAACGGTTCGGTTTTCCGGCATTCGACTGTGCGGCATTGGATACAGTGGACGTATCGATGTCGATTTTTGGGCGTCGTGAAATTGGGTCGTTACATGATATGCAAGTTTTGTCTTGAAAAATGGCATAATTTATTATTTTAGTAAATCGTAGTTCCTCCAAAATTTAGTTCATAATTAGAAAAATTAATATTGGTAATTTTACCTATTATTTTGACTAAATATCGTTTCTAAATTCATTTAAATATTTCTTTCTTTCTATGCTAGGTAAAAATTTTATAAATTAGTTTTCTATGTTCTATGATAAAGCTTACTACAAAATTTTATTCTAGCTATAAAAACTAGTCTTTAGTAGTTTAATTCATTTCAATAGCATTAATCAATTTTTAACTGTTTAATTCATTGACTGCACTTAGCTAACTATCATCTTCGGCGAAACATCATCCAAGGTATTTTTTACATGATTTCATAACTAATTTTTGTTATGATAATATAATATATTATTTTGAATTATTCTACTTGATTAACTGTTTAAGTTACTTTATCTATATAGATACTTGATGTAGAAAAAAACTTGTTTGGTCGTTCAGAAAATCAAATTGCACAATATTTATACTTCATGTAAGTTTTCCATATCATTTTATCTTATATTTATTTGAAAACATCATGTTTCAAAGCTACTATTTTTTCAAGCCAATTAATAAGGGATTATGTTAAAAAGCATGCTAATTTAATTCTTGATTTGTTGTTCCTTTGAAATACACTTGGACAATTACATTCTATAACATTTTCACTATACAAGATTTGTAATACTATTATCATATAGAATTGTGTACATATTCATATTTATATGTTAAAAGTATGATAAACCCTTTAAACCTAAGTCTCTTACATTCCAAAATTAATGAGCATGTATAATAAATAATTCTTATCAAGTTAGGAATACTAATAGTTGATGTTAATATTTTTTGGATAAAAATATTATGCTTCGAAAAAATAAGTTATACTTTATCTAGTTCATGATTACATAAACGTAGGTTTGAGCATGTAATGTTTTATATCATTTTTTGAATACCACGTGTGTGTCACACGGGTTCATGCTTTAAGTAAAATATTTATAAGTTCACTTTTGAACAAAGTCAAAAATGTTATGGTAAAGACATAATTTTAAGGCATAATTGCTTAATTTAGCTTAGAAATTTATAAAAAATATTATGAGTATTGTTTACAATATCAATTTAACACTGTGTAGCTATTCATCAGCATTAACATGTAATGAAGTCATTTTTTTACAAACTAAGAGATATGGCTTTAAAGTTTTAGTACTATATGCAATATGAATATATTTACTTCCCTTTCAGTTTTTCATTGCTAAAATCCATTCGCTCGGCTAAATACTAACAGCCCAACAACTTATGCTCACAATCGTAGTTTCCAGTGTTCCTGCTAATGACATTGCTTGTAATAATATCAATTTCGTGTGTCGATCTTTTTTACTATGATCTATACAAAATCATTTTAGTATGATGATGTTTTGAAACCTAACTCGGATTTGTTGTGAGGAAAAAAACTTAACTATCCTAAAGTTCTAACTACGAATACTACTACTCAGTAAATGAATGTATGTTTTTTCCTTGTTTGATATAGTTTAATTTTATTATTTCATCAATTACCTCAACTGATGCTATCATCTGTGTAGTATGGCTAAAGCACTGCATATTCCGATCCGTACCAGTTTGATCTTAAAAATTGTGAGTAAAATGATAATTAAAATGCAGTGCTTTGATTTACATTTTTTGAGTGTATTAGGTTGTACGATAATTACTAGGTGCATTATCTATGGTTGCCCATGAATCCTAACTAATATTACTATCTTTGGATTAATGTCCTAAAACATTGACTATATAATACAAAAATTGATTCCTAGTTCATAACCCTATCAACAACCTTTTTTTAGGTTCAATAAAATTAATACTAACATATTTCCAGTATTAGATCTAAATATTATGAAAAGATTTATTAAGTCAGCTGTTATAATAATATTTCATGACTAATGCTATTTTACAAGAAGAAAACATAAACAATGTGCAACCAAGATGGCATAAGCAGCTCTATTTACATAATAGTTCCTTCTCTTTTCAAACAATATTATTTGTCCATGTTCTCAAACTAGATGATGTCTAACTATTGGTTTACTTTGTTAAGTTCTATATATCATATCAATTGTTCTCAAACTACATGTTTTCAAATGTGCAATAATGTCCATCATATCAAATCTTTTATACATTTATTTTTCATTTTTATTCAGATTAATTTTCCCTCGTTACTAGTGTCGATGATAAGTTCTGTCATACCTATTATAACTTTACATGTCTTTCTTTCTTTTAAGAAGACATTAATTAACTAAATATTACTATTTTATGATAGTTATTGCTATTTCTTTTGATATTTAGAGTGGTTAACTTTTAACCTAGATATGCCTTCTGGATCTTCATCTTATAACTTCACAGCGCTACCCATATTTCAAAATGCTATAAGTTTGACAGTTTGGTTGGATTTTTTTCATCTCTCTTTCATAATAGAGTAGACTAATAGTTATTACTTTTCCTATAGAGAAAAACAAAATTTTGTTCATTCTCCTCGGTAACTTACTTTTTTAATTTAACAAAAACATCAATAGTACACATTAACTAAAGTATTCTTCCATTTAATAAGTCAAAAAATGTCGATGGCAATTAATAGTACATTTAGTCGGTTGTTGAATTTGTATATTTAAGATTTATGTTCTTTCATCTACCTATAACACATTTCTCAAAAAAATGTGCAGAAGTTATAAAAAGAACCGGAAATATATGATTGCAATCTTGGAAGTAGATTTCCAAATTAAAAAATAGTCCTATATGTACAAAACTGTCACCATATGTTTAGTTAAAGTTGGTGCTAGATTTGTTTGCACTATGACTTTATGCAAATGCAGGTAAAGTTAGGATTGGGTTTAGCGTAAATTATTAATTTCTCATGTAAACGTCACATAATGTCTGTTTGGCCAAACCAATAAACTATCCATATATAACCAACAAAATCACATGTTTAGTAATACAGACTGAGTGCTAAATGAGCAATTTTACGTTTGTTTTGTTTTGTCAGCATGTAGCATCAATTTGCATGAACTATTAGCATATATAATGCACGCGGTTGTAAGTAGTACAAACCACTATGGCATAACAAGGATCATCCCCATTGTTGATGTCCATAACACACACACAAACACATGCGTGCATGCACGCACGCACATGCATATATATGACTGAATTCTTGTTTGACTACAACTATTTCATAAAACACTGTGCATATAATGTGATAAGCGGGAATCTTGGCCAATACTTTATGTATGCTACAACTTCATTTAAATTTTTTCTATATGTAAATGATCACCAATACTTATTATAAAGCTATCTTGTTATTCAATATAACAAGTTTTTCAAAATAATTTGTGTGTAGCATGGGTTCGAACTCGTTTGTATGTAAGGAGAAGCATTCAATGCTTTAGTTGATTATCAATATCTTTCAACATTGCGAGTGTGTTATGTTGTTAAATAAAATGGGTATTGCAAAGAAATACGAAAGGAGATTGTTTAACGAAAGGAGAATGCATTCTTGTATTGCAAAATAGGCATTTGAACGGAAAACTAATTGTTCATTATTTTTTAATTATGTTTGAAAGAATCAATTATTTGTATTGTAAAAAGAGCTATAGTATTAATGTGTTTGAAACATGGTTTTGAAGACCGAATCGTGGATAGAACTGAGATCTTATACGGTCGAAGGTTCTCAAGGTCGATCGGTCAGACTGGCAGAACTATGCCAATTCTTCCTCTATCTACCAACTAATAATAAAGTAATTTTATTTCTATTAAAAATAAGATGAGAACTTTAATAAGCGAATAATTTATTAATATATTGTTTTGGTTTAAAGTTACATCCGTTCTGTAATATAAATATATACATGGATTTAACTTGAATATATTTTGTTTGCCAATCTATTAATTGTGTAGGTCCTTGTAGCTATTGACCTTGATCACATTTAAATCAAAAGAAAATTGAAATGGCTTTAAAATTTAATGGTAGCGACAACTCAATAATGAACAAATAATATATGATATATCCAACAATAGGGCTAAATATCCCACATCAGCTTCCTAAAGAAAATGAGCTGGCTTCTCCTTTATTGAAACAAGCCCCATTTTCATGCTACATACCAACTAGATTTGGGCTTTGTTTGAAACCTGTAGCATTTATGAGCGTTTATGAATTGAAATGTCTGACTAAATTGGTTTAGGACAAAATATCAATTATCTTCACAACAATTACCCTTTGACCGCATCCATGAGGCATCGGACCCAACCTGAACAAAAAATTAAGCGAACCGTGCCTACGAATTTGATCGGATAAGTGGAGTCTGTATCACGTGGGTACAGACATTCGATTGGTACAGTTACATAAATTTGTCTAAAGAAGGAAAAGCACAGTAAAAATGTTTATCAAGAAATAAAAATACAAATAAGTTCCTTGATGTTCTGAATCAATTGGCAGTTTTAAAGCAGAGTAAGCAAAACATCTTCAGGAGCACTCAGTGATGGGGAAATACGCTTGTTCTCTTTTGAAGTAGAAACGCTTTTTATTTCACCAGATTCACTTCCACGAGTTTGCTCTGGTATGACCGGTAACTCGTTTCTAACTCTTGTGTTTGCAGTTGACATCCGTGCTTTCCATTTTCTTCCATCCTGTGTATATACATACATGTTATATTCCAACATGGCTACTAAAGCTGACACAGAAAATCCCTTAACATGGAAACTATTTATATTGTATAGTAAAGAGTGTTTTAAATCATATCTACATGTGTTCCAAAAAGAATATGGACAGTTTTTTCATCTTAAGTGGTAGAGCATGGAAGAATTTGGGTTATAATACAGATTTAGGTAAAAATAGTAAAATACGTAAATAGCTGAGGGAGATACAGCAGAAATATAGTTAAATCAGAAGAGAACAAAGAAATAAAACTTGCATTGAGGATTGAAGGTTCAGGTGCTGGACATCGAACTGGTTCATCGTGATTAAGAGGCTCAATTGGTCGCTCAATGTTCTGTATAAATTCATCAGCAATTTCAAATCCATGTGCTACAACAACAGGAAGTGATGCCCTGGTTTCCAAATTTGTTTGTGATGTTTCTACTATATCCTGTAACAAAAATAATCATACAAGATTAGGGAATTCAAAAAATAAGAACGATTGAAAACTGTAAGATCGAATTAAAATCTTACGGTAGTGCTTCGTAGTCGTCGATGACGAATCCTTTTACTTGATAACTTGGAGAAAATTCCTACCATTTCTCTTACAGCTCTTCTTCCCCTATGATTGAGCTTTAAATATAAAAATAAATAAGAATAAAGATAATGTCTTGTGAGCAAGAAAGAACCAATCTATCAATGCAATTATATATGAAGACAGAAATCGATAGCTATGAAAGTGATGGGAGGTAAAGTTTATTCTTCACCAACTATTGTTGCTTTTAATATCATAAACAAACAAAAGGAAACAAAATATCACTGCCTAATTTGTGGTTTTATGAATCTTCATTAGATTTTAAGACTTTAGGTATGGATATAGGACGGTTATGAAAAGGTTAAAAGGTTTTTGTTCTTGTCTCTTTAACTAACGTCTTGTGCATCATAATGATACAAACATCTAATTTAACAATTGACGGTCGTTATTATGTTTTATTAGCATGTCGACTAATGTACTATTTCTGAATGATCCAGAGAAGACCATAATCAGTGCAGTATTTTGTTGAAACAAATATCTTATGAAGTTTGTAATTAAACTTGACCTTACATAAAAATATCAACTTATGACAGACATTAAAACCTAGCGTGGTACAGACACATCTATCATGACTACTTTTCATAAGCAACTTGTGTTGTTAGAGGAGGTATACTAACCTACAATAATTCTAGTGGGGACCAAGCACACCCAACCCATTAGAAAGTACATTGTATCAATATATTGGTAAATCTTATCATACATTAAGTTATAACAGATCACAAGAGGTTTGATATTTATAGACATAAAGTACAACTCAAAATTTCCTATTATGTTCATTGCTCATTAGTATTTGATACGTTTCAGATCAGTTCTAACTACGATGAAACGTGTAAAAAGAAGTAAATTTTTATATACAAGCAATCTAATTCTAGTTCCAAAAATTGTACGCAACACTGTAAAAAACATTTACAATAGCAATAATAACAATTCATCTTGAAACATTAGTAGAATGTTTATCTGATTTTGAACCAATCTTCAAATTTCTCAAAAACACAAGCCCTTCGATATTTATAGTATCCAAAACATCATCGGCTTCCTTATTCTTTCCGATGAAATCATATAGATGAACCGCTGCGCTTAAAATAAACCCATCAGGTTTTATGAAGCTGTAAACCTGCTTGTAAAATAAAATACCTTCATCCACAAGACCATGGTCAAAATATCCTCTCATCATACTTCTACAACATGTTAAATCAGGAACCAGACCTACATGTCTCATTTGACTGAAAATTCTTTCTGCGGAGTTTATGGATCCTTCTCTTACATAAGCAAGGATGAGTAGGTTGAAATGACAATTCGAAGGAAATACCCCCATGCTTTGCATATTGCTAAGAATAGATTCCACTACAGAGAAGTCATGGTTTTGGATGTAAGCTTTAATGAGGGCAAGATAAGAAATGGAGTCTGGGTTATGTCCATCCTCTTGCATTTCGTGAAGAAGATCGTTGGCTTCATTGTGAAGCCCGGCTGTGGCATATACATTGAGCATAATGTTGTAAGTGATCTGCATTACCAAAAAAAAAATGATACTTTTATTTTCATGTTGACTCATAAATGTTGAACAAACATGCGATCTGTTGAAAACGGAATTACCTCAACAATGCATGCAAATATGTCATTTACCTAGTTTGTGAACGGGTTTGTTAATGGACGTGATTAAGATACAAATACAGATGAAAACAGAAATTGTCTTTGTAGCAGGATACAATTTCTACATTCAACATCATAATCAGCCATCATATGTGAAATAAAAAGAATTAGACATGCAGGCAAAAAAATCAAAGCAATTGCAACAACGGTTTCCTTGAATATTTGACCATATATTTCGCGTTGACTGTTTATATTATTTATAGAAATGCTAACGTGTGTCCACTATGCATACTTTAACACCGCATATGAACCATTGAATTATTATATGGACGAATATATATTGACAAATCATCCAAAATGTTTGTAGGAAGTTAGTTTTGATATGTAAATACTATCATGTTAAAGAAATCAATTGAACTTTTAAAGAGTAAACCAAATGCTTCAAACAAAATTTAAAAACTGTTACAAGATGGTAAAAAACAAAAGTGGCTTATAGTTATAGTGATCAGATACGATCAACTCAATACAAATGTATACCGACTCTTTCACTCCTTCCATGTTGAAAAACATAGCTTTTTATAAACCATCCCCCACTTTTCCAATGTAAAGATTTTGAAACAACTGAATATCTTAACCACAAAAAACAATTTGTTCCAAAGCTAAGTTACTTAAAATCATAAATTTCATGGATGGTAAAAATTTGGAGCCGTCAATTTTGGGCTCAAAATACTCTCTTGCTCCGCCAAAAGGAAGGGTCGGATATGCTTGCACTGGCAAATTAACTAGATATGCACATATGTATGTGTGTGTAATAGGGTTGTTATGGTACATTAAATTCTCGGATATCATTTTTAGAATAATTCGGTATACCTGTATAATCGATATGATAGTGGTAAATTTACCATTTTTAATGATAAAATACCAGTAATATTTTTTCAAAATAAATTATAACGGTGATTTGCCAACCTATTTATATCTTTTATTTTCCTATCTATTTTACATATTTCTCAAAGAGAAGCAAGCAAGTGAATAGATTTAATCTTGAAATTTAGTTGAAATGATGATGATTGCATTGCTTTTTGGTCGATGCCTTTTACGAAGTTACAAGATAAAATGTATGATGAAGCAATATATGATATAAAAAAACACGAAAATCTTTCATTTTTCAAACATAACGGTAATTTACGATTATAAATGTAACGATTAGTAGTTTATCAGTACATCAATCTTTGTATACCAACAATATGTAATTGTATTGGTATGCGATTTTGGGTTACCGGTGAAAACCAAAATAGTTAAGGCGCAAGCCTCAAGCCTTGGGCTTTTTTGAGCCTTGGGCCTTTTTACGTGCCTTTATATAAGTTTGATCTACTATTTTACTACATACAAATTAAATTTTAAACCATATTTTATAATTCATTTAACTATTTAAATATTTTATTAACTAAATTTTAAACCATATTTTATAATTCATTTAATTATTTAAATATTTTATTTAACTACTTTGTAAAAAAATTTGAATTTAGCAAATAGACGCCTCAAACTGCAAAAAAAGCACACAACATGCACCTGAGTTTTTCTTTTTAGCTTAGACACGCGCCTTGATAACGCTGGTGAAAACGGTAAGGTAACCATTTTTGCAAAATGATCCTGATAACCATTTCCATAACAATTATATATATAGTCGATATATATATAAGGATCGACTATACCTCATTTTTGCTACACCGATTTCATCCACACATGCTTATTTAAATAATATACTCGCGACCTCATTATATTATTTAAATTGGAATGTGTGGTTGAAATCAAGGTTGAAATAGAGATGTAGCAAGAATGAGGTGTAACTGATCTTTGCCCTACACACAAGCGTGTGCGTGAGTGTGTGATCTATGCAGACACGCGCGCTTAATATGACAATTCATATAAATTTACTATTTTTGGGCAAATGCTTAGTATTCTTTTATAAAAATCCAAATATACCCGCCTTTCCAGGTTTCAATTGTTCCTTCATTCTGTTAAATAATTGCAATGCCTCTTTGCTTTTTCCTGCATCATTAGTATAGGTGCATGAAATTGGTGATACAACAAAAGGATAAGAATAAAGGAAAAGTAAGTTTCCAGAACTCACCAGCTTTCCCATAGTAGCTAATCATGTTGGTATAAACTTTTTCATCGAGTGAAACAACCATGACCTGAGCTGTTCTGAATATGTCAACAGCCTTTTCTAATTTTCCTCCTTGGCCATACACACTGCGTTGTTCCAAGTAACAAATAAAATACTGATACTGTTAAAAGCATTGAGTTAAAAAAAAATTGTGATTACCTAATCATCGTGTTATATGTCTGAATAGATGGACTAACACCAGATGTAATCATGTGATCATATATTTCAACAGCAGAGTGCAACTTGCCTTCACAAATAAAATGGAACAAAAATGAATATTTGAATGGTGATATTAGTTTGCTCTTTTAGTCAATAAAATGGGCTTAAGTTGCGGTAATCAATTCATATCATATGCATCATATTAGAAGATCATATTGTACTTGTCAATTCAGGCACTAAAACATCAACACTACCTGAATCAAGCATGGGTGACCCACCTCAAAATTTAGAAAAACTGTCTTGATATCGTAAATTCATGCAAGAAAATGGTTTTGTAGGAATGCTTAGCAAGAGGATTCCTCAAAATATCTTGAAATGTCCCATCATACCTGAATCAAGCATTGCTTTAATGAAGGTATTGTATGCAATTGTATCAAGCTCCACATTTCCATTAAAAATTTCTTCAATAATCTGCTCTGCATCACGATGCTTACCTAAAGAATAAAAAAGATTCAATATAGCTAGTCACATAAATTACAATTATCATATCAATTTTAACAGAGTTGCATACCATGCTTGTTCAACATGTTTACTAGAACACTACAAATGACAGCACTTGGAGCATGCCCATGCTTAAGCATATCTCTGAAAAGATGGGCTGCATCATTAACTTTTCCACTTTTGCAATAGACCTCGATCATAGAAATGTAAACTGCTTTACCAACAGGACAAGATTTTGATGCCCATGCATAAACTTCTATGGCTTCACTTAGTTTCTGGCTCCGACCGTATAAACTAATGATCGAAGCTAATGATGTATCCTCAAGTCTCACAGCTAGCTCGGCAGATTGATGATATAACATTTTGACTTTAGCTAAATCTCCTGTAAAAAAGTATATACAAGTTTAGAATGCAAGGGGAAAATAGTACAGGTAAAAGATTATAGAATAGGTCCCTTTGGACTCACAGACTTAAATGTAAATCCTTTAAATCTCAATAGTAGTGAACAAAGTTTCAAATATGATTAATGAGAATCAAAACGAAACAAGTCATTTGCAAGTTCAACCTACAGCTACAAATATATTGTTTCAGTCATACAGTTCTATAATACCACAATTCACATTTTTGCTAGCATTCTCCGTTTTGGTATGTGTTTTTTCGAAACGCAGTACACTAGCATTCTGAAAAGCTGGACGCATTGCAACGAACATTCCGAACCGTTGAATCTGACATTCCAAAACGTTGATTATGGCGTTTCAAAATGTTGATTTTGACGGTTACAAATCGTTAATTTTGATGTTCTAAAATGTTGATCTGGATGTTCCAAAATGTTCGTTTCAACAATTTTAAGTGAACTAATGCATTAAGTACTAATAAATTCTTAAGGATATTGTAAACAAATAATGAAAAAATATTTCAAAACAGCCATGAAAAAACTAAAAATCTTGTCTTATACTTGATTTGACTTTATGTTTAATGGTTAACAATATCATAAACATTTGTACGTAAAAAGAATGTTTTATGAAAATGTTCCATGTTCCAACTAAATGTATCCCGTTCTGGCTAATCGTTACAACTAAGCCTTGTCCCTAGCGTGTTGCTTACCGTAGCTTGTAATGTGTTTTGTTCCTGTTTTCATTCTTTAATTCAGATACCAGGCAACATAGATGTGGTTAAAGTACTTGCATTAAATATTTTATAGCTTTTAGAGATGTTTTAAATACTTTATAGCTTTCAGCAATACAGGATGTTGCATCTAAATTGGTGAAATTTGAGGACACTGGAAAAAAAATCACACAAACAAGGCATGTAAGCTGCTTGCCTTCCCTAGCAGACTTCATGATCATTTGGCTGACAACCAATGCACCATTATTCATATCCAGTAGAGATTTCAACATTTCTTTTGAATTAAGGATGTCACCACTTTCGTGATACAAGGAAAACATACTAGCACATGATGCAGCATCTGGTGTATCCAACTCCCTAAACAAATTCTCAGCTTGCTGAAGATCTCCAGATTGACCATACATAGCCATCAACGGTGCCATATTGATTTTATCAACGCTAAGCCCACAATTCTTCATTTCTTCTATCAATTTTTTAGCATCTGATTTCATCCCTTCTCTGCAGTATACTTCGATAATTGTTTTATAGAGTTCTTCGTTAAAGCTTACTTTATCCTTGTTTATCTGGGTAATTAATGCCTTTGCTTTTTCGAGAAGACCCAGTCTAAAGTATAAATCAAGCATATCATTGTAACAGATGGCATCAAGGGCATCAAACTTAGACAGAGCATGAAATGTAGCTTCAGCTGATGAAACATCTTGTAATGCGACATAACAACGAAGCAAAGTTTTATATGAAAACTTTGATAATTTCACATCTTTGTGTTTCATGAGTTGCAATACACCCATTGCTTTATCATGATTCCCAACATTTAGATGAACCTGAGCCATTGCTATGTATGTCCTTTCATCAGTAAGAAGGCCTAATTTCTCGATTTCTTTGAAAGTTCGTTGCGCGTCATCATATAAACCAACTTTTCCATATATCCTAACCAGTATCCCGTAAATAACTTCATCGGGAATAATATTGTTCTTCTCCATCTCTGAGAACAGTACAAGAGCTTTGGAGTAATCGGAATTTTTGTAATACAAGCTTAAAAGTGAAGCATATGTATATAGACTTGGAATAATTCCTTCAGTTTTCATCTCCTCGTAAAGTCGCAATGCTTCAACCTCTCTGTCACTTTTACTGGTTAGACTGATTAAAAGGCTATAAGTAGCTTCCTCAGGAACAAAACCAGAATTTCTCATTCTCACATATGCATCTAAGGCTTCATCCAGAAGTTCTTCCTTAGCAAATGAACTAATGGCAACCGTATAAGTGAAGCGGTCAGGTACTAAACCAGCAGCTAACATTTGTTTCCATAAATTGATGACTTTGCCATGCATTTTTTTCTTTTGCAAAGAGGATAGCATGAAATTATAAACTGGAACTGGGAGTAATAGCTCACGTCTGCTAACAGTGGAGTAAAATAATAACATATCTTTATGACGTCCCCATCTGGCATATGCACATAACATAGTACCACAAGCAACCTCATCAGGTTCACAACCTGCTTCAAGCATCTCCAAGAACATTTGTTCAGCAAGCTTGATTTTTCCAACTTGGCCATAGAGTCGTATAATAATAGTGTACACAATGACACTAGGTCTGTAGCATAACTGCACAGCCGTTAGAAGGGGAAACAACAATTACATGGTCTTGAATTATTCTTCAAAATGATGCGATTACTTGCTATACGGTAAATATCATCAGGTTCATGGGTACAGTTTACTGAAAGATAGTTTAAAACTATTAAACTACAATGCATTTCAATACCATTTTGTCCCAAAATCAAGATTCATTGTTTATGCTGCAATGCAACTATTTGTACACAACATGGCGTAAAAATATATCAGATAGGAAACCATTTATATGCAATGGTGGGTATATACATAAGCATCGGGCTATATATCATCCCTGACACACAGTGACACAAATGTACTTTTGAAAACACAGATACTGCACTAATTCTGTTATATGTGTGTTATTTCATTTGAAGCTGCTTCAGAACATGAATTTGAATGGTTCCACATGTCATGGATATGACTAATGCTAATTAATCAACATTGCAACTTCAACAAAACTAAAGCTTTTCTCTTCACAATACAAAAGGTGAAACAATTTACATGTAAATTAACACCTATTTCGGATCATAATATACAATTTATCACTGATCTAGCACATAGGATATACACAAATCACTAGTTCCACTTAGCGCATCCATATTTTTAGTTCCCAAAAACCAAGTACGCAACAAAAAGGCAATTTATCTGATTGATGTCTGTGTAATTACACGGTTACTGATTCTTATCCCATCCGATCAAAATATTATAAAAATCCAAACCTGCAGCTTCATCCACCCGAAGAAATCCCTGACCTGCCTCCAGCCACGCTGCTCCTTGAGCACAACACACATCTCCTCGAAGCTCAATTTGCTAACAAACCCCCCCAAAACCTCCCTTATATCATAATCCCCCTCCTTCCTCGCTGCCAGCTCCCTAACCTTCTTAACCGCCGCCATCACGTGCTTCCCGTACAAATTCGCACTCCTGTCGTCCTTGAGAAGCCTTTCCATCTGCTGCGGGGTTCTCTTTATCCATTTCGGTGTCTGCGCGAGGGGCCCCTGGTTGCGACGGAGACGGCTTAGGTATCCAGCCTTTTTTAGGATGATGCGGCGGGCGTCGTCGTCAGAAAGTGGTCGTTTTTTCCTGAAGATGGGTTTTTTGTCTGAGGAGCCATCACTAAGAGTAAAGGGTTTGGTGGAGGAGCGAATGACAAAGTTTGTTTTAGCTGGTTTTGGTTTAGCGGGTCTCTTGATACTGGGTTTGGTGAATGGGGAGACAAATGGAGAATTTAGGGACTCCATTTCCGGGAAAATGCCAGTTTCGACGAAGCAGGATAGTTGAGACCTACGACGGTGTTAAAATTGAGAACGGGACTTCGACAATGAATTAGTTAGAGCGGCTGCAATAGAGTTGTAGATATCAGATAATGAGAGTAATTCCTTTTTATTTTATTGTATTTTATTTTATATTTTTCCACCCTTCATTGGTTTGATAATGAGGGTATAGATGTAGAAAAAATTAGGAACAGTTACCTTAAACGAATGTTAAACGGTATTCGGTTCACCGTTTAAATTGTAAATATACTCTTGGTACCATAAAAGATATAATAAATGATAAAGAGTTCAATAAAATATTTTAATCAATTTTCTTAAATTTGTTAAGAAAAAATGAAATCACAAAATATTGATACATTGATTAGTGAACAGTAATACATTAAATGTGAAAATACAAATTTAATATATTTGATACAACGTCACGAAGTATTAACAAAAATTATAACCTAATAATACAGATTGCAACAAAATAATACGTAAATATTATTTAATTTTCTAAAACGTAATCTAAATAATCCTTAGTTAGAAGAGATACATCTTTAGCCAAATATTCTTCTTCTTATCTCACGTACATTGTTTAGGTGGCTTCTTAAGTTTGGTTAGCATACGACCCAACAAGACCTCCAAAATAGCTTATTCATGCTGGATCGAGTGCATTGAGCAGTAGATGGTTTACGTCAAATTTAAAAAAAGAAAATCAAATTAAGTTAAGGCGCATGATCTTATAGTGTGCTAATGCAAATAAATTGGTGAATTAAATCATATCAAATGCAGTGCAAAGTATTTGAAAGGATATTGTTAGGTTATGTTATTTTAAAATTCTCACTAATTCTTGAAAAATACATTTTAATTTTAGTGAATATTAGACACGCATTCCTAAAACCAAACTTAATTCAAAGCAGATCCTTGTCAAAAAACATACTTTCTACGTCCCTATTTTGTTTTCCGTCTATTTTTTTCCTAAATTACCCCTGCGCTTCAAAGTCGAATCACGGTTCTTCTTCTTCAGTTTCTTCTGATTAGATTGAAAGCCGAGCCGAGCTTTCTTCAAACAAGTGTTTAATTCTCGATTTCAATTAAAAATTGCAACTATTTAATGACGAGTCAATCTTTTTTACAAAAATATGAATTGTTTTATTTTTATTTTTTATGAATTGTTGGTGTTGTTTTGATGTTTAAATTCATTAATGATAATGAGAAATGATTGCAGTTTAATATTTGAAGTTTTGTATGTAAATATTGCAAATATTAACCTAGAATAACATTCATATGGTTTTTTCCTACAAATATTTTTAATAGTTGTTGGAAAATCAGCAATTTTTAAGATTATTTGCAGACATTGGTGCAGGTTTTCATAATAATCGCAAAAAAATCAGCAAATATTACGAACATTTGCATATAAATATGCATTTATTTGGAAATTTTCCTCTGCAATTATTCACTTAGAATTTAGCAATTCATAATATATACTTGTTGAAAAATCAGCAATTATTCCTTTAAAATCATTTGTATTCATCTTTGTATGCAATTATTCAAAATAATTGCGGAGATGTATGCAATTATTATATATAATTGCATGTATATCTACAATTCTTCTGAGTAATTTGCATGTATATTTGAAAAACATGCTATTATTCTCAATAATTGCAGAAGTTGGTGCAAATATTGTGAATAACAATAGAAAATAACTAGTGAAAAATCTACAATTTTTACGAATATTTGCAGACATTAGTGCAAATATTCAGAATAATTGTAGAAAAGTCAGCAAATATTAAAAAAGTTTGCATATAAATATGCATTTCTATAGGAATTTTTCTCTGTAATTGTTAATTTCAGTATATTACATTAGGAAGATGAATTTTATCTTCATAATTAATAACACATGAACAAAATTAGGCATTTACTGAGAATGCTTGCAAATATGTGCATTAAAAACTGCAATTAGTGAAAATACATGCATAAAAATCCGTAAATATTCCAATGTTTACAATATTTCTGCATGTATTTTCAATATTTGCAGAAAAATATGCAAATATTGAGAATACTTGCATAAAAAATTTCAAATAGCGTCAATTTTTGCATTAAAAATCTAATGCAAATATTATGAATATTTTTACTTTTTTCTGCAAATATCATGAATAATTGCAGTTATGGCTGCAATTATTCTTAATAATTGCAGAAAAATCTTCACAATTTGAGAATATTTTTTTATAATACTACAAATATGTTCGGTTTTTTTGCAAAAAAATTATAATAATATATGTTGAAGCTGCAAGTGTTTTTTAGCAAGTATTCATTATTTTACCTTTTTATGCCATTATTATGAATACTTGCGGATATTGCTGCAATTATTCTGAAAAACGGCATAAAAATCAGCAAATGTTGTGAATTTTTGCTTACAATACTGCAAATATGTACGATTTTTGCAGTAAAATATGTAATAATATATGTTAGAGTTGTAAGAGTATTTTATCAAGTAATCATTTTTTTTACTGCAATTTTTCTATGTATTTGCAACTAAAATTGCAAATATTAAGAATATTTGCAGTTTTAGCTGCAAATATTATTAGTATTTGTAGTTTTAGCTGCAAATATTCTTAAATTGTTGCTGATATATTATAATTTTTTAATTTTGTGAAGAATGAATTCGTTTTCATACAAATTATTGTTTTCTTTTGCTATTTCAATTTTACTGTTTGATTTGATGTTCTGATTGATTATATTTTCCATTATTTGATTTCAGATGCTTCTCGATTAATTAAAATGAGTATTTGGCTTCATTTTCCTTCTAAATCAATCTTCTAGTCACCTTGATTTCCACTAGATTATGATTCGATTTTATTTATTGGTTTCATTTTGCAGGAACGATGAAGTGCAGAGAGAAATTACAACGGAAGGGTATCTTTGTCTTTTAGATGGTCCGATTTAAAAAAAAGAGACCGGAAACTTACTAAAAAAACATAGGGATGTTTTGTGTATCTGCAAACTAAACGAGGGATGTATGCCAAACGCACCCTTAATTTTAATCTATATGATACTGATATAGACATGGATATTAAATATCCATAACCCAACATACACATAAATTTAAGTGTAGATATGTACGTTTATGAGCATTTAATGTGTAGTGAAGTGTCCATATATGGAGTAACTTGTGCAACAAGACATCATATAGGGTGGTGTGCGCATGCACGTACACACATATATACACACTACTATAACTTGCACTGTACATGTGTGTGTAAGTGGGGAGGGAGGGTTGCATATACATATACATTTACATATTAATATATAACAACACACACACACACATACATACATACATATATATATATATATATATGCACCTACATGTCCATGTACACACTACTATAACTGGCGTTGTATATGTGTGTGTAAGGGGGGAGGGGGTTGCATATACATATGCATTTACATATTAATATATAACAACACACACATACACACACACATACATACATATATATGCACCTACATGTATATATATTTGTATGTATATAAAATATATATACCTTAATATGTTATTATAGCTTTCGATTGTGTGTGTATAAATATAAATTTAAATGCATACTTGATATATATATACGTAAACTTAAATTACTAATTATATTAAATGTTGATGTATTTAAATTTCAAATGTAAATTTTAAAATAACAGTCACAATAATTAAAAACTTATTACCTTTAAAAATTATACACATATGTTTAGATTTAAAATTAGACCTCAAATCCTACTTTTACTCCTATGCTATTATAATATATTTAAAATATAAGGCACATAATAACACACTAATTCAAATCTTAGCACCTTTAAAATTATACACATATACATTTAATTTATAATTAGATCTCAGATCCTATATTTACTCTATGCTTTTGCAATTTAGTTTTGAAATTATCTTGACCCTAAAAAGATTCAGCTTTAAGAAAAAATCATTTCATTCTATCAAAATTAAATTACTAATATATATTAAATATCATACATATGCATATTACAATTTTACAATGTATGTGTGCACTTATGTATGAATATGAGTTTGAAATATGTAATGTTTTATTATTATCAAATAAAAATAGTATTTTTTCGATCGAATATAAATTACACCCAAACTATATATTTAAATTTACATAAACTATAAATTTGAATTCATTGTTTCATCGATTTGTGATATCTCGACCCAATACTCATGCCATCAAAGGGAATTAACCATACGAAAGCATAGAGTAAAGGACATGATAGGCGTATTATGCTGTATCCACTCCCTCGAGTAGGCACGGATACATTTTAACATAATAATACAGCTCAGCAATACATATTTCATTTCGGCATAAAGCATTGTACATGAAAAGTTTCCATAGTTGAATAATTCAGACATAGTTCACATATGTATATAAATCCAAAAATAACACCATCGAAGACGATCGAAAGATTTTATATGTGTTAACCTGCTTTTTAACGAAGCAGATTTCAATTGGACTTAGAAGACAAAAAAGAAGATGAGAAGAGTCATGAACTTGAAAACATGCTTTGACTGGACTTAAGAAGTTTGATGGAGATTGGGGATAAGTAGACCACTCGGTATCAAGAGGTCTTTCTTCCACTTGGCACCTATAAATCTCCTTATACTCCAAGCACCACTTCAAGTAAAAGTGATCAAGTGCTTTTTCCAGAAGATAGATAAGAAACACTAAGGGCTTCGAAGAAGAAAGCAAAAAAATGTAAGAAAAGACAAGAAATATCAATCAAACCATCAAAAGGAACTTTATCTTCATGAGGAAGAGTTTGAAATGCATTGAATTGGAGATATAAAGCTAAGTAGGGAAAATAAGAAGTTTTCACCAGAATAAACCACTCGGTATCAAGAGGAAGCTCTCTGTACCAAGAGGTTTTTGTTGAAGATTGGGTCGGCGTGTTCCCTCCTATACTTTTGGACTTGCATTTGGACTTTATTCTATGTTGGTTCCTGAGTCAAATGACGAGTTTTTTAATAAATATCAGCCCTATAGCAACTGAAAGGGGATTCAAACTCTGCATCTTCTTTTCTCTTATCTCCTTCCCCAAATATACTTTAGAAACTTTTAAATTTGAGATCCACGGAATATGGTCAGATCTAATAAACTTAGCTGTAATCCAAAGAGAAAATAACGAATAACAACGATTAAAGTGGATGTAGACTAGAGAATTTGCCGAATCAATATAAAAATTACGTCTTCTTTTCTGCTTTTACCTTTAGATTAGAATTATTGCTTTCATCTGATATTTTGGGTGTTGATGCCATTTTTGACATTAACATTTCAGTGCTTTCACTGAGAAATAGCTAAATTTCACAACCTAAAGCTTGGGTTTGGAGAAGATGAAGAGGCCAAACACTAGATCTATGATTGGAGGAAGTCAACCAAAGTATAGGGGCAACTAGGAGGTGTCCTCAAATTCCAATCAATCCATCTATGTGACTATAGAGGAGCTGGAGAGAATGATAAAGAAATGCAAGATGGAATAATGGTTAGACAATGGATGATGTTAGATGGATTTTTCCAAAGATTAGGACAACAAGAAATAGCTGGAGCTATTGGAATTCAAAGCCAAGGACCAGGAAATAATGCAGGAGCACATAGAGTCGGAACGGTGCAAGTTGGAACACTTCCCTTACTAATAGGACATGTCGATATTGACCCTAGTCCTCTTGGTACTGATAGGATTCTACTCAAGGGAAATCTAGATTCGAACCTGGGACGAGCTGCAACGTCGGGAGTGAATGTTACTGGAGCCAGAAACGTAAGTTAGAATGCAAATACATAGCGACCGGAGGAGTATGTACCAAGATTTCTTCATAGGAATGAGGGGAGAATGAAGCCGGAGATGCGAGTCAATATGCAGGTGTGCAACCATAGGAGCATGTGTTGGAATTCCCTCATAGGAACGGGGAGTAAAATGCAAATAGCAATAAATGAATAGCTGAGTTGGTCAGAAGGATAGTGAGAGGTGGACCTCCAAACTAGAGCTTGGACGACATAAAAAGGAATCCATTTACAACTAACAACCGGAACGCGAGGAATCCTCCTGATTTATAACTCCCAATGTTCGAAATGTATAATGGGTAAAAAGATCCAATGGTTCATCTAATGAAATATATTGAACACATGGATGTGTTGGGCACTTCTAAGGAGGCGAAGGTATAGTGCTTCCCATTATATCTGATAGATTTTACAACAATATAGTTCAAACAATTGGAGAATGGATCCATAAGCACGTGGAGCGAGTTAGTGAATAAGTTCTTGAGATAGTTCAGGGTTCATATCGCTAGACCAAAGAACGTGATGAAGTTATCAAGCTTAAAGTAAAGACTTGGAGAAACCTTGAAAAGTTATCTAACGAGGTTTAACATGGCAGCCGACACAGTCGTTAAGCCAGATCCGTCGATAATCCTGGTGGCTGTAGTGTCTGGAGTTACAAGGAAGACCGACTTCAAAATTGCATCAGAATAGGATCCACCGATGGAACTTGTGGAGTTTTATCATGAAGTTGAAAGATATTTGCATCAAGAGGATACTAAGGATGATAACACTAATGTTAATGTTGTGGATGATGGAGGATCGTTCGAAGCAGGATATGGAAAAGACAAAGGGAAGTGAAAAGATGATACGACTTCAAAGGACTGAAATGGTGAAGGAGGAAATTGAAGTTCTCTTCTTACAATGACTTAATTGAAACCCTGAAGAGAATATACCTAGATACTAAGGGGGAGATCCTTAATCAGAGGCCAAATAAGAGGGAGCCCATGGATTGGGAGAAAAGGTCTGGAAAGTTTTTCCTATTTCATGAGCAAAATAGACACGAAATGAACGAGTGCAGATACCTTTGTGATCTGATAGAAGGACTAGTTCGGAGCAACCAACTGTAATAGTACATGAGGAACCAAACTACAATAGTGCATTCATAGTAGCTACCATCTACAGCGAATGCATTAAGGAACAACCAGGCATCTGGATTGAGATTCGAAATCCCATGATCGGGATGGGTAGGAGTCAGGCTCGACTGCCATGCTTTGCTTTTCGTCCTAAATAGTTAAGACAATAATAATCTTGGACTGCTTACACATGTACAATATCTCGATTGGTCCCTAGGAATGCTCTGAGTTAGATGTTGGAGATGAATAGATAAGATAATAATAACCTCAGATCGCTTACACGTGTGTGAGATCTTGATCGGTCTCTAGGCACACTCTGAGTTAAATGTATGAGAAGAATAGTTAGGAATTTTGTTTACTTATTTGCTTTGAATTGAATATTTGATTTCCACTTGAACATGATGAATGATACTGATCATGGTAGTCCATCCGGAGAGATGAGGCGGCGACCGTAAGAAGTAACTTCCTTTACTAGAGAGTAAGTGGATGAACTTGTTTGTTATTGAGTCCCCTCGTCGGAGAGCGAGCGAATTAGGCTTAGCAAGGATTCAGAGAGATCAAAAGTAAGTTTCCTTACTGGGGAGTGAGCGGATGGACTTGCTTGTTGTTGAATTAGCTCAACAAGGATCCAAAGATTTTAAATTCTAAATTAGGTATTAAACGATCGGGAGAGACCAAAACCTAGATTCAATGTTAAATGATTTGAAGAGATTGATCTCTAGGTTGGATGTTAAAGGATCCAAAGAGGTCAAACCCCAGAATGGATGATTGAATGGTCCGAAGAGGTTGAATCCTAGCCTGGATGCTAAAACGATTCGAAGAGATTGAACCTTGGAACATATGTTGACTTGATAAAAGTATTTGAACGCCTTGTAATTGGAATGAGATGGATAAATCTCGGGTGAACATGGGATAATTTTGATATGCAATATGATACCTTTGGATAGAGGCAGTCCACTCATGGTTCCCGGCCGACATTTAAGGAGGATTGGAGTCTAAAACTATAACAAATATAGAATGACCTTTGGCCCATAAGACAATCCAAAGAAGCTAGACATTTATGAAGACTGAGGTCAATGGATGGCCAGAAATCTCAACTATTGAAGATTCACTACTGTTGAAACTTGTTCTTGAGTAAAGCGCATCTTACATTCGAAAGACATACTTTGAGGGCCAAGTGTTGACCTGATTTTTGACCAAACGGATTACAACTGGACTTAAAAGGCCAAAATAAAGAAGAAAAGAGTCACAAACTTGGAAACATGCTTAGAAAGGTTAAAAGATTGGACTTAAGAAGTTTGATGGAAAATGGGCTAAGTAGACCACTCAGTATAGAGTGGAATCTCTCAGCACCGAGGGTTTTTCTTCCACTTGGCACCTCCAAATCTCCTTATACTTTAAGCAATGGTGGTCAAGTGCGTTTTTTTAGAAGAAAGACGAGCAACATTAAGAGTTTCAGATAAGAGAGTAGGAAAAGACAATAGATATCGAGCAAACTATTAAAAGGAACTTGATCTTCATTAGGAAGAGTTTGAAATGCATTGAATTAGAGATACAAAATCTAAGCAGGCAAAAATAAAAGTTTTCACCAGAACAAATCACTCGGTACTAAGAGGAACATCTCAGTACCAAGAGGTTTTTGTTAATGATTGGGCATGAATATTTTCTCCTATTCACTTGAACTTGCATCTGGACTTTATTCTATATAGAATCCTAAGTCTACTAGCGAGTTTCTTTATAAATACCAGCCTTATAGTAACTGAAAGGGGGATTCGGACTTTGCATCTTCTTCACTCTTACCTCCTTCACCGAATATACTCTAGAAACTCCATTGTAATATGAGATCCACTAGATTATGGTTATATCTAATAAAGTTAGTGGTAATTCGAAGAGAAAATGACTAATAACAAAGACTAAAGTGGACGTAGGCTGGAGAATGCCGAACCATTATAAAAATCACGTCTCCATTTTTTCTTTTACTTTTATTTGATTAGTATTGGTGCTTTCATCTGGTATTTGGGTGTTGGTGCTATTTTTAGCATCAACATTTTTGGTGATTTCACTGGGAAAGAGACAAATTTCACAACCTAAAGTGTGGATTTGAAGAAGATAAAGAGGCCTAACACTAAATCTATGATTGAAGGAAGTCAACCAAAGCATGGGTGGCAACTAGGAGGCATCCTCAAATTCCATTCCATCCATCTATGTGACTAGAGAGGAGTTGGAGAGAAAGATGAAAGAAATGCAAGACGGAATAATGGCTTAGCAATAAAAGATGCTAAATAGATATTTCCGAAGGTTAAGACAACAGAGGAATGGTTGGAGCTACTGGAATTCATAACCAAGGATTAGGAATTAATGCAGGAGCATCTGGAGTTGGAGTGAAGTAAGTTGGAACACTTCCCCTATGAGCAGGACCTATTAGTACCGACCCTAATCCACTCAGTATTAAGAAGATTCTACTCGAGGGAAATCTAGATTCGAACCTGGGATGAGCTGGAACGTTGGGAGTGAATGTTACTAGAGCCAGAAATGCAAGTCAAAATGCAAGTGCACAGTAACCAAAGGAGTATGTGCCAGAGTTTCCTCATAAGAACGGGGGCAGAATGAAACCGAAGGTGCACGTACGAATGCAGATGTGAAGCCAAAGGAGTATGTGCCAAAATTCCCTCATAGAAGCTGGGGCAGAATGCAGCTATTAATTGAAGACCTTCATTAGACGGTAACACTGAATAGCTGAGTTGGTTAGAATGATAGTGAAAGTTGGACCTCAAGACCAGAGTTGGACAACATAAACAGGAATCCATTTACAACTAACATCTAAAATGCGAGGAATCCTCCTGATTTCAAACTTTCGACGTTGGAAATGTACGTTGGGCAGATATATTTAATGGTTCATCTAATGAAATAATCCACCACATGAAGATGTTGGGCGCTTCTAAGGGGTTATGGGATGGTGCCTCTCATTATATCAGATAGATTTGGCAGCAATGTGGTTCAAATGGCTATAGAATGGATCTGTAAGCATGTGGAGTGAGTAGTAAGTAAGTTCTTGAGACAGTTCAAGATTCATATCGATGGACCAAAGAACATGATGATGCTATCAAGCATAAAGAAAAGGCCCAAAGAGACCTTGTAGTTATCTGATGAGGTTTAATGCGGCAGCCGCCGTAGTTGATGAGTGACATCCGTTGATAATCCTAATGGCAGTGTATCTGGAGTTGCAACCAAAACTGACTTCAAAATTACATTGGAAAGGGATCCACAAATGGATCCCTTGGAATTTTATCATGAAGCTAAGAGATATCTACGTCAAAAGAATGCTGAAAGGCTATTAACACTGTTGTTAATATTGTGGATGACGGAGGCTCGTCTGAAGAATGATATGGAAAAGACAATAGGAAGCAAAAAGTTGATAATGAGTTTGAAGGACCGGAACAAAAAAAGGAGGGAATTGAAGGTGTCTCCTACACTGACTTAACTGAAATCTTGGAGAGGATATACCTAGATACTAGGGGCACATTCCCTATCGGGGGCCAGCTAAGAGGGAACCCATGGAACAACAAAGAAGGTTAGAAAGTTTTTCTATTCCATGAGTAAAACAGACATGAAACGAACGAGTGCAGACACCTTCATGATTTGATAGAAGAACCTATTTCGAGGAACCAGCTGCAATAATACGTATGGAACCGAATTGCGATGGTGCAGCGTAAGCAGCCACCATATGCAACGAATGCATCAAGGAACAACCATAGATCTGGGTCGAGATTTGAAATCCCATGATCGAGATGGATGGGAGTCAAGCTCGATTCCCACACTTTTCCTTTTTCTGAATAATTAAGACAATAATAATCTTGAATCGCTTACACATGTATAAGATCTCGATTGGTATCTAGGCTCGCTCTGAGTTGGATGTCCAAGATGAATAGATAAGATAATAATAACCTTAGACTACTTACACATGTATGAGATCTTAATTGGTCTTTAAGCACGCTCTAAGTTGGATGTCTGATAAGAATAAATTAGACTTTTGTTTGCCTGTTTTCTTTGATTTGAATATTTGATTTCCACTTGCACATGATGACTGATATTGATCGTGGTAATCCTGTCCGAAGAGATGGGGCGGTGACCATAAGAAGTAAGTCCCTTTACCAAAGAGTAAGTGGATGGACTTTCTTATCGTTGAGTACCCTTACTGAAGAGCGAGCGGATTGGTCTCAACAAGGATCTAGAGAGATCAAAATTAAGTTCCATACTGAAGAGTGAGCGAAAGGACTTCTTATCATTGAGTCCCCTAATCAGAAAGTGAGTAGATTGGGTTAGAGAGGATCCGAAGAGATCGAACCCTAGATTGGAAGTTAAACGATCTGGAAAGTCCAAACCCTAAATTGGTTAAATGATCCGAAACGATCAATTCCTAGGTTTGATTTTAAATGATCCGAAGAGAACAAACCCATGACTAAATGATTAAACGGTCCGAAGAGGCCGAGTGTTAGATTAGATGATAAAACGTTTTAGAGAGATCGAACCCTGGAATGGATGTTGACTTGATAAACAGATTTGAACACCTTGAAATTAGAATGAGATGATAAATCCTGAGCGAATATGGGATGATTTTGATATGCAATATGGTACCTCTGAATAGAGACACGCTGCTTATGATTCTTGGTTGACACTTAGGCAAGGTTTACAGTCCAAAGCTATAATATGTTTAGAATGACATTTGGCGCACAGGAAAATCCAAAAGGATCCAAACAATTCACGAAGATTGAGGTCAATGGATGGACAAAAAGCTCAAATATCGAAGATTGACCACCGCTCAAACTTGTTCTTAAGTAAAGCACACCTTACATTCGAAAGGCATGCTTTGGGGGGGAAGTGTTAACCCACTTTTTGACTAAGTAGATTTCAACTGGACTTAGAAAGAAAAAATGAAGACAAAAGAGTCACAAACTTGAAAACATGATTATAAAAGCTAAAAGATTGGGATTAAGAAGTTTGAGGAAAATTGGGGCTAAGTAATCCACTCGGTATTGAGAGGAAGCTCTCGGTACTGAGAGGTTTATCTTCCACTTTGCACCTCAAAATCTCATTGTACTCTAAGCATGCATATTTCACATATCTGTAATACCCTGGATTTTTAACAAAAATAACTGATTAATTTAAAAGGGCATTTTGATAGTTTTACATAAAATATAGAAAATAAACATTTTCAAAATTAAGGTATTTAATAAATTTAACATTATCATTGCACCAAGTAGAACTTTCTACATTAAATTCATATATAGAAGGTCAGAAACGGATACTAGATGAAGGAGATACAAACTGTTTACTATAACGCACTTTTTAGGCCAAAGGGTTGAAAGCCCATGTGGGCCTTTAGTTAGATTTCAAGATAAGGGATTAAAAAAGGAGAAAGAGTATGAACCTCTCGTTCAAATGTCTACATTCATCAATTAGCCGTTAGTAACCCTAAATCTAGAATTTTACTTTTCTACCTCAAATCTTCTCCAAATATTCAAATAAAATATCAAAATGAAGAGGAAAGCAAGAAAAACAAAATCTAAACAATATCAACTCAAATAAAATGAATTGCCAATTCAAATTAGATTGAAGGAGAAATTTAAAGATTTCAACCTAATAATTCAATCCGATAATTCTAGGATAGTGGGTTTATATACAGAAATGTTACGTGGATAGATACGCCAGTAGATCATTACTTTGATAAGAAAATTAACATGAATTCGGGGAGGGTAAAATTAAATGTAAAATTCATCTTAAACTATATAAATGCATAGTTCTATATAATAAATAGGTAACCATTTGTGATGAATAAAAGTAAATTTCATAGATATATCGATCATATATAGTCTATATGGTCTTATTTGTAAATTACATGAAAATTTGAGTTATGATTAGATAAACGAATGAACAATCATTTGAGCGTATTAAAGGGGCTAATGATTATGAAGTGTTTTAAAATGAAATTATAATGGATTATAAGTTGTGCTCGAATTATGAAAAGAAGTTTGAACTACAAACAAGCAAAAATTAGACAAATAACATGTTAAAATGCTAAATAACTTGACATCGGCCAAATGGTCGAACTATCGACTGATGACATTCAGTCAGTCGATTGGCGAGCTATGAATGTAGAAAAAAATATACAAGTGAACAGTCGACCGTTTGATGTTTAATAGTTGATCAACCGCCTATAGTAAACACAGATTGAACCTGGTGTGGGCCAAGTAAGGTAGTTTCAGAGATTATTTTGCATCTCTGCATGTTTGGGTTTATATGATGTTTCAACATTGCATAACATGACACTCAACAAGAATGTGCGATTGAATTACAATTAGATTACTCTTATTGTTATTATTAGTGAAGTTAGCTACACATTCCAGTATGTGGGTCATTGGAAGAACAGGGATATCCATATTAGCAAGATTTACATCAGATTGGTTGATGTACTTACAAAGGGAGTCGATTTATTGTTCGATCATGGTATGCTATCGATTAAAAGATGGGAAGCATAGGACACAGTGGTGTAATTGTATAAGCGGTTTACCATCGAGGTTATATACTCAATATATCGTTAGGTAGTGTACCATCATAATTGTATACTTGATGTATTATATTGTATATGTGGTTTATCGTCAAGACTGTATACTTGATGTATTGCTAGGTTTACCTAGTTTTGGTATGTCCAACCTTTGGGTAGAATCCACGTGGGGTGTTATCAGATTATAAGTGTATTATAGGTTATTGTCTTACATTGTATAAGTTGGGTAACTTGTTGTATATATGTGTACATGTTTAGATAAAAACCACTAGATTGCATAAATTATCAATGATAATTTATTTTCCTATTAACACCATACCATTAGTAATATTTCTTACTCACCAGAGTATGTATGACCCCTCTATCTTTCCCTCTTTATACCAACTTTACAGGTTAACAATGTTATAGGGTGGTGACACTAGAGTAAGAAACGTAGACAAAGTGACCATGTGTGTTGCAATTATTTTATTTATAGTCATTTTATATGTATCTAATTGTACAACTCAAATAGATATTCATTTGTCTTTCAATTGATTCAAGAACTTTCCCCAATTTATTTCCTGTATTTGATAACTATTTGTTAAAGCAGAGGTATTTGGTTTATTTCTGTTATTTATGTTTTATTCCTTCTGTTGTGAGATCAGAAAGCGTAGACGTTTAAAATTTATGTTTATCCTTGTACCATACAAACTATCTCAACATGATGATCCGCCTTTCCTAGTATGATGTGAGTTCGAATGTCGCTTACAGGCGTTGAAAATCCAAAAGGGCATGTTACGGTATGACACATCAAATTGATCTTTAACACACTTTACACTTCGATTTATAAATATATGTCACATGCATAGCAACATAAAAGCACAACATATTATTACATCACACTCATGCACCATTACACACCATATTTGCTTAATCACTTAAATGTGGTGTTCACAACATGTGTATATAAAAATATATTTTTAATCACTATAGAAAATTTTGTTTGATATGAGGTCTCTTCTCCATAATTTAAAACACTTGGTACCTATAATCACATGCAAAATAAATCTTGCAGCTTATTTATACTTCATTCGATTGAAAAGATGATAGACAAATAATTTTCATTAAATTGCTTCATATAAAAAATATATTTTTATTTACATAAATATATAGAACTTCTTATCATAAACAAGTTCTATAAAACTCCCTTATATATAAAATTCTTTACATAAAGAATTTTTTAAATTCCTTAATATAAAACAATTTTATAAAACGTCTTTAAATCAAACAAATTTTATAAACTCTTTTGTAATAAACATATTTCTATAAAAATATTATAATTATTTTATTTTATTTAAATGAATAACCTAGAGCAGCAGCTCGAAGCTAAGCACAACATGGCTATAGCCACCAGTGGATCGATAGGTCCACCGGCGCATTGGTGGTTGTCTGACCAGTGCACTAGTGAGATGCTCGGAATGCAAGTTCCAAGCTTCTCACTAGCATCGTACATTAATTTCTTCTATAGTTCAACTCTGATAGTACATGATAGAGTTAAGGGTATGCTCTATGGGAAATTATGTAATTTGTTACGTATACCTAACTCGATAATACGTCTTGTTCAAAATAAAAGGGTTTTATTTCTATAATATACTTATTATACTATGATATAATTAATTAAATAATTATGTTAATGTATATTGACTAGAAAATCCTTAAATGATATGTTGTGTGGTAGTAATTACAATGAATTGTAATCATAAGAAATTTATTGCATCAAATATAAAATATTATTTTAAATATTTCTTGTCAAGATGTTTCGAGATGGGTTATCGATACGTCCATTGGGAATAGAGTACATAACGCTCTCTAGATGTTGGTCAATGCATTACTCATGGCTGCTGGGGGCACCAATGGCTTACGTACTGATATTTATTGGAAAATAATGTGATGACTCACTTGAGAGTTTTCAATTGGTTAATATAACCAAGGTCAAATGGTTGTGTATGAGTAGAAGCATTGGTGGTGAAATAGTAGTCAATGTTAAAACCTCCATTCCTTGGTTTCAATGAAAACAACTATACAATCATATATATTATACATCTTATCAAGATTACATGTATATAGAAAAAGAGCTCATCATGCTCAAAGATATTTGGACTCGAAGACAAACAAAAACTTATGGACCATGCTATGATCAGTAAGTTTGTTCTAGTATATTAAGAGTTTTAGATAAATATTGTAAGGTCTCCTTGATAATATATGCACACACGATTTCATATACAATGAAATTCATTGAAAAACTGAAAATACCATCCACAGATGTCTATGGAAAAACCTCAGACGTCTATATGAATACTCGAGAAATTATTTCCTGAACCCGCAGACATATGAGGTTTTACTAAATACGTCTATCATTTGAACAACTGCAAAGATTTGAATAGACACTTCTATTAAATTAAGAGAACTCGACTCTTCATCGAAAGGTTGCAGCCATTAAATTGAATAGATCTTAGCTAATAGAAACAACTCCTCATCTACATCTCTTAAAACTGGTAAATACTACAATGATTGAGATTTACAAATTAATTATATCTATTCTCTCTTGATTTCTTATTACTCTCTACTTACATATTTATGCATACAAAGCATACAAATTTTTAATTTATCATAACCAAAATATCATTTTGGTTAAACCACTTCCTACGACTCAAAGCATTCACATTTACATACTCAAAGGAGATCATAGGAAGATTTATACTATTAGTCAAAATCCATGTTATTTGGAACCCATGATTACCGAAGAAATAATTTTGTATTATCCTATTCCTCCGGGGTAAGCGATGGTTATCTGGTTAAAGGAAATACCGAAGGGGAGCTCGGGACTGGACGTAGGATGGAAGGTCCGAACAAGTATAAAATATCTGTTGTGCTCGTTTTTAATTATTTACCTTATTCAATTATTATTCTCTGCTTAATATAGTTAGTAATATATACACTCTTACGCTTATATATATAAGTTGCATTACATAAAAAGATCCTATAGACTTTCATTTAGTATCAGAGCAAGGTCATTTCAATCTACAGTAACACGTAGTTGATAAATCATTAATATAGCAAGCACTTTTCAAGAAGGTCAATCAACTTCTCGTCCTCTATTATTTACTGGTTCTAACTATGCTTACCGGTCGAACAATATGAGAATTTTTATGGAATAAAATGGGTTATAAATATAGCTAGAAACTCAAAACAAATATGAAGCACCTCACATCGACATTAGCACTTGGACTGATGCACAAAAAGAAACGGCATCTAATAATACCAAAGCTATTAATGTATTATTTTGCTTACTTGACAAAAATGAGTTTTTATGGTCGTGCTTTGCACCACTGCATATGATATATGGCGCACTTTAAAAATCACACATGAAGGAACAACTAAAGTCAAGCAAACTAAAATCTCGATTTTACAGAACCAATTTTCATCTTTCAAAATGAAAGCAAATGAATCAATTATTGATATGTATGCTGGATTTCAAACTATTCAACATGATCTCATGGCATTTGGAGTCAAATTCACAGAATTTGATTTAGCCACATGAATTTTATACTCTTTGACAAATGAATGGGAAATAAGAAGTTTAGCTACCGAAGAAGCTAATGATCTTTCTGAACTCAAAGTTGAAGAGCTGATAGGAAAACTGATGTCGTATGAAGCTTACTTGCATGTAAAAAAGTATCAAAATCATGAAAAGAAAAATACATTATTCCAAACAAGTAATGGAGATTCGGACTTAGACGAAGATGGCATTTTTTTATTGCCAAAAACTACAACAAATTCAAGAAGTTCAAGAAGATGACCAGATTTCAAAATGGTAGCAAACCAAACTCCTCAACTCGAATATCGATTAAATGCTATGAGTGTGAAAATTTTGGCTGCATGAAGAAGGATTGTCCACAACTCAATAATGATAAAAAGAAAAAATAAGTTTGAGAAATTCAAGAAAAAGAAAAGAGCTTTTCAAGTAACTGGAACGATTCAGATTCATCTTCTTCATCTGATAGTGATAGCGAAAACGACTTCGAACAAGCAAATATGCATTTTTTGGCAAACACTAACGAGGTATAACCTGAACTTATTTATGATGAAATAATGGAAATTAGCATTAAATTAGATGATAAGTATAGAGAAACAAAAAATTTAAATAAGGAATATATAGGAAAGTTAACTAGCGTAGAATTAGAAATTAGATTATTAAAAGATGAAAAAACAGTCTTAGAAGAAGAATTAGAGATTACTTAAAAAAATGTGCAATGTTGTTTTCTTAGAATAATAATTTGTTAAATGATTTAGAAAATTATAAGTTGGAAAAAGTTAATTTTGAAAAAGAAATGCTAGAATTACAAGCAAGTTTAGACTCTGGAAATATTGAAATTTGTGATCTTAAAAGTAAGTTGGATAAAATAACAAATAATGTGTCAAAATTCAACAAAGGAAATTTTTTTTAGAGAGTTTGATTAAAATATCTAAACCATCTGGAAATTACAATGGATTGGGTTTTAAAGGCAAACAAAATTCAATGAAATATAGCACATTATACACCAAACTCAAAAAAGCAAAGTCGGAAGCTAAGATTAAAAACTCATACACAAGTATGGTTAAAATATGGATTCCTAAAAAAAATAAACTAATTAGGCAAAAATATATTGATGAATATTTGAAGATGGTTGTACATAACAATAATTACATATCTTAAAGAAGCAAATTCTCGTGAATATGACTACCTTCTTCCACTAACACGTATGACCCTGAACAAAGAATGTGAGTACTAATTAAATTTCTCTTATTTTGCAGGTACCCAAAACTAAAATAAAAATTAAAGAGAAATAGATACTCGATAGTGGTTGGTCCATGAACATGGCTGGAAATGCTCATATGTTATCCAACATAACATATATCGATGGTGGCTCTTTGACGTTCGGAGATAATTCAAAAGAATTTGTCATTGATATTGGAGATGTCATCGATATCAATATTTCTATTTCTCCCATTATTACTAATGTTTTATTGGTAAAGAATTTGAAACATAACTTATTAAGTATAAGTCAACTATGTGATAAAGGATTTAAAATTAATTTCGAGAAATACAAATGCAATATCTTTGACCAAAATAATAATCTAATTTTCGAAGGATTTAGAGATCGTAACATATATGTTTTAAACATGATTATAAAAAACAATACTAATTTATGCTTAGTCGCAAATCATGACAATGCATAGTTATGGCATAAACGATTTTATGACATACATATCAAAAATATCAACAAACTTGCTAAAAATGAATTAGTTAGAGGGTTACTTAAGATCAACTACAAAGTTAAAAACTTGTATGACGCTTGTCAATTTTGTAAATTAGAGAAAAATTACTTTAAATCTAAAAAGGAAATCTCCACAAAGCAATCTCTCGAACTACTACATCTAGAATTATTTAGACCGACTCAAGTATGCTTTATAAATCATAACAAATATGTTTTTGTAATTGTTGATGATTTTTTAAGATATACTTGGACATTATCTTTACAAGTAAAAGTGACACTTTTGAAATGTTCAAAAAAATTTCTATATAAATTTGATGAACCAAAAAATTAAAAGTACACAAAGCGATTATGGAGGCAAATTTGAAAATGAACTATTTACAAATTTTTGCAACAAAAAGGGAATTGGTTATAATTTTTCATTTCTGCGAACGCCGCAACAAAATAGTGTTGCAAAAAAGAAAAATCAAACTTTACAAGAATATGCACGAACCTTACTAAATAGTAGTAACCTGCCAAAAAGTTTTTGGACTGAAGTTGTTGCTACCGCATGTTATGTATTGAATCATGTAACACTTAGATCAACGACAAAAAACACATGTTATGAAATATTTTTTAAAAGAAACCCAAAGTATAGTATTTTTGAGTATTTGGATCAAAATATTTTATCTTAAACACAAAAGATTATCTAGGAAAATTCGATTCTAAAGCTGATGAAGAAATTTTTGTTGGATATTCAGATCGAAGTAAAGCATATAGAATTTTTAATAAATGAACAAACATTAGAAAAGAAAGTCTTCATGTGTCATTTGATGAAAAATTTACAAATAATAAAACTGACGATGATGAAGAAGTCATGAATAAAACTAATATACCTATACATGAATGATAATAATAATGTCAATAATAATAACGATATTGTGATAACTTCACCACCTAGGATATTAAAGGACCATCCAATGAATAATATTATCGGTGATTTAAATATAAAAGTACCAATAAGAAAACAATTGAATCAAATGGGCCATGTTGCATTTATGTCAATTTTGAACCTAAAAATCATAAGAAGCATCAAAAGATGATTTTTGGATTATTGAAATGCAAGAAGAACATAATCAATTTGAACAAAATAACATATAGGAACTTGTACCAAGACTAAATGATTAATCTGTAATTGGAACTAAATGGGTTTTTAAAAATAAAGCGGATGAAATTGAAAATATTGTTCGAAATGAAGCAAGATTAGTAGCTTAAGGGTAATCAAGAAGAAGGAATTGATTATGAAGAGACCTTTGCTCCGGTAGCATGTCTCGAAGCAATACGAACATTACTTGCTTTCACATGTCATCATAATTTTAAACTTTTTCAAATGGATGTAAACAGTGCTTTCTAAATGGCTTTATAAAAGAAAAGGTTTATGTTGAACAACCTCCATAATTCGTTCATAAAAAATATCCCGATCATGTATTTAAACTTAAAAATGCTCTACACGGATTGAAAAAAGCACCTCATGCTTGGTATTAAAGATTAAAAACTCATTTACAAAATTCTAGTTTTCAAATTGATAAAATAGGCTCTACTTTATTTATAAAATGAGAAAACAATGACATATTAGTCGTACAAATATATGTTGATGACATTATTTTTGGCTTAACTAACGAAAAATTATGTAATGAATTTTCTGAAATTATGAAAAATGAATTTGAAATGTCACGTATATGCGAATTAAACTATTTTCTGGGTTTGCAAATAAGACAAGTAGAAAATGGAATTTTTATAAATCAAGAAAAACACTGTCGGGATTTATTAAAACGCTTTGGAATGGTCAAGTAAACCGACTCCAATGAATACTACTCTACATTTTGGTAAAGATGAAAATGGAAAATATTTCAATTAAAAACTATATTGAAGTATGATAGGATCTCTATTATATTTAATGGCTATTAGACCAGATATTATAATGAGTGTATGTTTATGTGCATGGTTTCAAGCACAACTAAAGGATTACATCGTCGAGCGGTTAAGTGAATTTTAAGATATTTAACCAACACTAAAGATTACAGTGTTTTCTACCCGAAAGATTTCTTGTTCGAACTCATATCATATAGTGATGTCGATTTCAGGGGTAGTAAAACAGATAGAAAAAGCACAAGTGACACATGTCATTTTATTGGTCAATCTTTAATTTCATGGTTTAATGAAAAATAAAACCGTGTTTCTCTCTCAACATGTGAAGCCTAATACATCTTAGTGGCTTTAGCATGCTCACAAGTTATCCATATGCAACAAAATCTTCTAGATTTCGGTAAAATTATAACAAATTCTCCTACATATTTTGATAACATGAGTGCATAAATTTATCGAAAATGCTATTAATCATTCTCGAACAAAACATATTGATATTCGCCACCATTTCTTAAGAGACAATGTTGAAAAAGGAATTATATCACTTGAATTTGTGAAAACCAAAAATCAAATTGCAGATATTTTTACCAAACCACTTAATGAATCAACTTTTATAAAACTAAGGCGAGACCTCGGAATTTGCTCTTACAATGAATTAGTATATTAAAATATATATAAAATACATAAAATTTTGGTAAAATTGTTTACAGTTGTTTCCTTTTTATCCATAAAAAATTAACCAACTTCTGCTAAAATTCTATGGTGAAAATCTTATCACCTTAACAAATAAATTGCTAAAAATAGTAAACTACTCTTATATTAAAGAAGTCTTCTTTGAACTAAATACATATATTCTTATATTCAAAACCTTACACCACTTCTATTCAAAATGTATTTCGATCAGGACTCTACTTATTCGACCACCGACTATAGCTCACCTTCATTGAATGACTCCTACATATCACCAACTAAATCCACACCTCCATCAAATCAATTATCCTCTCTAAACATCATTCCATTACTTACACATCATACTGGTTTATTTCTTATGGAAAAGAAAGCCAAACGGTCAAATGATCCACAATGTCATCTCTCAACAACAAAGTTAATGAAATATACCACTATTAAAAACAAATGATGGGAGTTCAACGAGAAATGTATTATGATAAACGATATCAAGGATCTCATCTTAACTTGTTTGAAAAATGCAATATAGCAATTTGTGGTCATTCACCAACAAAAAATTGCATACATCAAAAATCTCCTCGTTTACAAGAGACTCCTGTAAAGACATATCACATTACTACAAGGAATTTATGTAAGCTAGGACCATCAAACAAAGAATGGATTGACACTCCAGTTCATCCAAGTTGGTCTCCACTAAAGCCGTTAATCGACGACATAAAGGTTGAACCGAATTCATGGGACGTACAACAAATTAAATAATCCGACCTATCTGATAAAACTAAAAATATGACAAGCATTTTGTCTAAAAAAAATATAATTGTAATTTTTTTAATAAGTTGTTCTCCATAAAAATTCTCTTGAAATCTCAATAGAAAGATTAACATTTTGGCATCTCAAGACATATATTTTGAAAACACAGACCACAGACGTCTATGAAAATATCACAACCTCTGCCAGAGGTTTCAGAATTTTTTTCTAAAACCACAGATGTCTGTCATTGGTTCGAGGAAATTATTTCCTGAAACCATTGATGTCTGTGAAAATCCACAAACATCTGTCATATGTTTCAGAATTTTTTTACTGAAACCATAGACATCTGTCACTGCTTCGGTGCTACTCTTACAAACAACTCTACATATATATTTTTACCCCCTTTTCAACTTTTCACCAAGCTATTTCCAATTTATACTCAAATCCTAATTCCTAAAAGCCAAATTACTCAATAATGGCCCCCAAGGCAAAAACTCCGGTTAGCAAAAGATCAAAGAAAGGTCAATTCTCATCTTCTCAAACCCCTTTAGCCACTGATGCCCACATTCAAGAGTGGCTTTGAAATAGCGTGATTGCTAACAAGAGATTTAAAGAGCTCAAACAAAAGAACCTTCATTCCAGCCCATTCTACAGATTATGCAAGTTTGGCGAATATGGGATTCAAGAACTCACCCCCGCCTCCGAATGTCGAGATTTAATCAATTTCGACAAAAATGAGGTACAAATTATCAATTAGCAGTCTTTCTTTTTTATGCCAATTTGTGTAGTAATGATATCTGGACTCCTAAAAACGACGATGATAGGTTATGGCGAGTGTTTATGGACGTGTTTTAAAGGTTAGCGTGGGCGTATATTTAATTGTTTTCATCCGAAATAGATTTAGAAGAAATTTCCGACCACAGGTGTAACACCCCTAATTTTTAATAACATTATTCAGAAGATTTAATTAGGTAAATTAAATAGAATAATGTAGAATGATAAGGAGATTGAGATTGGTTAATAAACCTAGAGGTCGTGCATAATTAACTCTAATGGGCTTATTAAAGGTTAAATGATAATTAAATTAACATAAGGGCATTAGGGTCATTATCGCCCACATCTCCTACCCTTATACTATTATCCCTATACATTCACGTTCATTTTATCATAAGCAAAAATAGACGTAAGAAAGAAAAGGAAAGCCGGCTGTTAAGGAATAAGAAGAGAAGAGAAATTCAAGTTTAAAGCATAGGATCAAGCTAGAAGAATCAATCTCAAATCAATCTCCAATTCTCTTATCCAATCTAAAGTGAATAATAATCATTACATCTCCATTTTGGTTTTTATATGGTTATTGATTTTCAGATCAAGATTAAATCTAATATGGTGATTTTTGATGATATGCTTAATTTCAAATGAATGATAGAGTCAAACGAGGTTGTTTGCATTTGATAAACACGGTTTTGTTGGAAATGTGGGTTACGGATCTTAAGGCTGGATTAGCACTGGAGGGAGAGGGTGTGTGACAACTCGGGTTTCTATGCCCAGAAAACCGTTTCGTCATGAAGAAAGAAAGGGATGAGAAAATAGAAAAGATAAAGAAGAAAGAACAACATCAGAATCTCACAGCGGAACGAATAAATTATAATAATCACATAAGTATTTACATAATATACACATCAATCAGAGTTATACAGATAATACATCACATACTAGACAGTTATAGACACATGTCTAGTTAATACAACACAACTCAAAGAAAATGACTCAAAGATACCAACACAGCTGAACTATATATATATCTATAACGCTGAAGCCTCCTGCTCCATTGCTCCTCCAGAATTCGTCAAAGCTAACCTGAATCCCTTGGCTACCCATAAAAATTTGGGTACCCGAGAGTTTATGAAAAACAAAAATAAACTCCGGGTCAGACATGGATCTGGTATGAGTAACAGGTTAAAGTTGCTTAATTTTGAAAACCTTTTGAAAATAAAAGGGTATAACGTAAGACTCTCCACAAATAAACATGGGTAAGTTTTTACCTTACGCTAACCAAAACATTTGATAGGAAATTCAGTGATATTATAATAGGTCTAGGGTTTCCAAGTAAATAGAAAATAGCCGAAATTGTTACATCTATTAAATTCCAGCTACTAGCCACAAAAGTGGGTAATACAATCAAAACCGTTGGCACTTATTGGATTGTGGATTCCATACAATGGCAAGGCTACTGGGGTACCGCCCGTCACAGTACGTGGCCTAGATCAACGTACCGAGGATCACTCCCGACCCCCTGCAACACAAGGCCGGAACCATTCCTTACTGAACAGTCCCGAACAAGATAAACCCCGCAGTTGTTTGCAACCAACTGCCCACACAGCCGAAAATAAAGGGACATCTAGACAGGGGAATATCCTTATCCTGCTTGGGCATGACCCACCTAACCTTGCTGCACCTCCCTTGTTTTAGCCATTCCCGGTTGATGAGGCTTGAGGTTACGATTACCTTTAGAGAATACATTTCTTATAATGCTCATCGTCCACTTGACGATGTGTTGAAAGCATTCAATCCATACAAGTTCGTTCCGGGTTCGAACGAAACCGAAGGCATTATCTCGTTACACTCATTTTGGAATCACCCTCAGAGTCAACGACGATAGCCCTTGCATTCTGAATCTTCCTCTTCACTTCAGATTCATGACCTAGCGTAAATTTGGAATCGATGTGGTTTTCGGATGTTCCAAATGTGGAAACCCGATCCCGATCTCATCGAAATCCAAAACGTGTCTTTTAAGGCCAAGTTGTCTATTTAGTCTTAACAGTTTAATTCAATATTATCAATACACAAACAGATGGATAAATCATAATATCACAGTAGATAATCACATCATCATCACATAAAGATAATCAATATTATCATCCAAACAGATAATTAAATATTATCTTACTTAAACCAAGCATCCATATCACATAGATATTATTCATGTACTTAGATCTGAACTCATAATCATCAAATGAAATATCCATATCATTCATAAGCAATGATTTATAATCATACCGTTTGTAATTATTTTAAAATGAATTAAATTAACTACTTCAATCTCTAATTAATTTAAAGTAAATTAAATTAATTCTTTATCTATAAATCCTGCTTATACAACCATTAATTAATTGTAAATCAAATTAATTAACCATCCTCTAAATATTCATCTTGATTAAACACCTTTGATTAATCATTCACTAATTACAATAGGTAATTAGTCTTTAATTAATTTCACAAATTAATTATCCTAAATCATTCATAGTAATTAACATTTAATTACTTTATTTATTAATTAAATACAATTAATTACATTCATTCTTAATTAATTACATAAATAAATCCCCACATTATTAATTTTTCCTTAATTAAACAATTCTTAATTTACATCATTAATTATATTAATTAATGATCTTTAATTCATATTTAAATTAAATTACTTCATTTAATTTAATTACATTAAGTGATTAATCTTTAATTAAACACACTTATTAATCATCCTTGATTAATAACATTCCAGTAATTAACTATCATTAATTACTTATATTAATTATTCCATAATTAATTATCTTCACTAATTAATCCCTTGATTAATTATAAAAGTAATTATCCAAATTACTTCATTAACATATCATCTTTTACTAATTACATTCAGTAATTAACATTAATTTTTTCCTTAAGTAATTATGCTCCATTGTATACACTAAGTAATTATACTTATCAATTATCAAATGATATTCTTAAATTAATTAAACTAAATTAATTAACTTAAATTAATCATTTTATCCAAATTAATTACAATAAGTAATTAATCTCTTAATTACTTTTATCAAGTAATTACATTTACAATTTACAATAGATTATCTAATTAAGCTAATTAATTATCCAAAATTAAACACGTATATTAATTAATTAATAATCCTTAGTTAATTATCTTCATGTATTAATAACATTACTTAATTTACTTCTTAGTTAATTTCTAGTTATAAATTAATCTAAATTATTAATTTATAAATTAAATACATAAGTCATTCCTTAATTAAGCTATTATTCTTAAGATAATTTATTTCTTTATTAATGACTTCATCAATATTACATTTTAAATTTAAATTCAAATATCATTTGGATTTAAGATTCAAAATGATTATTACTTAAACATTATCAAATTTAAATTCAATTTATAATCTTGTAAATAATATTAATTACTTACATATGAAACTTATATAAGAAAAGCCCTTTTTATTTTCAACTACCTAACTTTTATTTAAATTTAAATTTCTAAAATACATTAATGTTTTAACTTGCAAGTTCAAATTATTTACTTTCCATTTAAAAACTTTTCTCGACAAATTTACTTTCAAAACTATTTTATTTGAACTTATTTTAAAAACATTCATACTTAATCTGATTTAAATTTTTGGATTTGAATTTGAAGTAAACTCGAATTCAACAATTTATCTTTGATTTAAACCTTGGTTTAAACTTCCTTTCAAAAACTTGATTTTCAAAACTTGATTTTCAAATCCAAGTCCATTTTAAACCCTTAAGATTCAAATGTTCATTTGAAACTATACTTTAAATTTAGGAATTTAAATCACAGTGTAAATTTTGTTTCAAAATTTTAAATTAATTTAAAATCTGAAACCTGTCAGATGTTTAAAAACCTGAAACCCACCTTTAAACACTTGTACTTGATTTCATTTCAAATTCGAATCCGAAAATAAACTTGAATTCAAATCTCCCACTGAATTTAGACTTGTTTAAATCTATACTTATTTCAGGTTTCATTTGAGTTTGTTTTTAAAACAAAACAAACACTGCTTCCAGGTTACAAAAGTCTGAAACAACATTTACTCGAGTGCACCCAGATCTGCTTCGAGTCCTCCACTCCCCTAGTTTGAGTCATATACTCGAACGACTCAAGTATGTCCCGAGTTAAAACCCTGCACACAGAAAAAAAAACAAACACCCAGCCTGCAATGGCACGGTGCACGTGCACCGTGGCCCCAGCCAACTCCGGCCACCCACACGAACTCCAACACAACGCCGAACATCACCAGGTAACATCACGACTACCCAAAATCCATCACCACATTCAAATCAAAAACGAGCAGTAAAAGCAAAACCTGGAAACACTATTCCCACCCCTTCCCAAACCTAGAAACTTCGCCGCGCCTCAAACTCCGACCACCAGAAAACCACCACCACCGGCCACGACATCGCCTACCATCCCTCTACGCACTCCCAAACCCCCGTTGAACTCGACGCTTCGAGGCGTTCGAACCGACCCAAAATGCTCCACTCAGTCCGGAACTAGGTTTACCTACTGAAAACGAAAGCCACCATCGCCACAGTGATCAAGAGTGCCTCTGACCATTTTCCATGGCCTCTCCGATCACCCATCTTCCTCCATAACGAACCTCAACCACTCCGATCAACGATACTTCGAGAGGTGACCCAAAATGCTCGAATTGATCAACCCAGTAAAGCATGTTCTAAGCTCAACTAAAAAAATGTAATTATAGTTTTAAAAATCCTAATTACAGGCAAGAATTCAAGCTATAAACTTGAATTGATATTTTAAAATGTTTGAAATCTCACCTAAATCAAACAAGTCATGTTCTTTAAATTTCTACAGAGCAGTTCTAGTTTGCACACTTAAATACAATTTTTAAAATTGGCTCTATGATCATACAAACTTATCTTGCTTAAATACTAAGTCCTCTCATTCAACAGATTTAGCAGAGATAAATTTTGTTTCAAATCTGAGTTTCAAGTTTTATATACAAAGATTGTTTCCCGGCTATTAAACAGAAAAGCATCATATATTCATAGGATTGCATCAATATATATACACACAAATTTACTTATTCCAGACATAAGAATCATAACTGAATATACTTAAGCAAAATTTTAAATTTAAGTTACTCACAGATTCGAAGAATGAAGACAAATCTTTGAAAACAGTTTTGAACTTCTGAAACTGTAAAATACTTTTGCTTTGATCTTTTTTTTTTAATTCATCTTGCCTTTGTGGTAATGCTTCAGTTGTAAACAAAATAAAAATGCTACTTGTATATTTTTGGGTTTACTATGACTATGTTGCACGAACTAAAATAAGAAAGGCATGTATATAAAAGAGTTTCAGGAGAAGGTGGCATCTGAGACAAGCAACTTTTGCAGGTACACTTATGTGTTTTGTTTTATCAGGCCAAATCTTTGTATTAGGAGGCTGAAATGATCTTTAAAACAATTCGAAATGACTTGTTTGCTGCTAAGAAATGAAAGCATTTATTGATTAAGTACTTTATGTCTCTACTAACCTCATTTTTGTGCTTAGATATTTTACATATCTTTGTTTTATACTTGCTTTGTTTCCTTGCATTTCTAAATTTCTTTTCAGGCAACATACACATTTTTTTTCTTGCTCTTGTATCTTTCACTTACAGGCAACATGATCATTACTTGCCTGGTTTTACTTTTATTATTTTGTTTTCATATTTGTCTTTGTAAGCTTTATATCTTATGTACATAGCTATTTTATTTTAGTCATTTGTTTTCTTAACTTTGCTTTGCATTCCTTTCTCTAACCTGCATATGTTTAGATATTTTATTTATTTATTTTCTTCCCTTAGTCTTATTTACAGGCTACCTTCATATTTACAATGCCTGGTTTGACTTTGTATTACTTCATGTTCATACTTGTCTGAATCCTTATTTACAAGCTACCTGCACATATTTTATTTTTGCTTTACTTTGTCTCTCTTTTATAAAGTTTATTTTAAATTAAAACATTCTTGAAAGAATTTATTTTATATCCCAAATCATAGCTTCCCAAAGTATGTGTATATATGTATATACATAAGTTTAAAATAACAAATTTCGATTCATTTAAAAATCCATTTTAAAGATATTTCATTATTGTTATTGTTTAGAAATAACTCATTATTAATTTAAAATGATTCATAAATGAAATCACTACATAAATAAATTACTTACTTTATAAAGCTAAAGTAAAAAAAACAAAACAATCTTTTATTTAAATTTAAAGCTAGGCTAGAATTTATTTTAAAACAAATTAAATTTATCTTGAGTATTTTTAAAATCATATTATTATTTATTCAATATTAAATTTCCAAATTACCAAAAATAGTAGAATTAGAAAACACAGCTTTATCTATTTAAATTTAAAAACAAAACTTATCTATTTGTAATATATACCAATATATACATATATACATTATAAATAGGAACAATTTAAATTAGCTTTTTGAAAGATAAATTATCAGTTTAAATATCTATTTAAAAGAAGATTATGAAATCACGTTAAATCTTATTAACAATCATTATCAAATTAGTTTAATTTTTACACAGATTATTAAATTTATATTGCCAAAAATTCCGGGATATCACAGGGTGAATAGTGTTAAATGGATTTATGGAATTTTTGAAATCGTTTGAAATTAAATATTGATAGAAGCAATTCATAAACATAGAGACAATCACAGAATCATGCACAGATGCAAACAGTAAAAAAAAGCAGTAAAGGAAAGAACACACCGGAATTTTATATTGGTTTGGGGTTACCCTACATCTAGTCCTACACAATTTCTTATGCAGATTTCTTTTCAAATATAATGTCGATATTACAACCTCGATTTTAAGGTCACGAGATACACCCTCCTGTCTTCGAGTCCAGGGAAAACTCTGTTGATTTAACTAGGATACAAGATCACCTAATTAATTTACAGGCTACAATCACATCCAATTGATTTACGGGCCACAATCACACCGTTTCCAATATCACTTTGATAGATAGAGAGATTCGATACACTTTTTAATTGAAAATTATCCTATAACTATGAATAGCACTGTGATCATTAAGAAAGAGTGGCAGAGAATCAAACTAAAGATGATCAAGTTTGATTCACTTAGAATTTTGATAGATTTTTGTTAAGATATAAGAGAATACTTGAGTGGAGAAGGAGTGAAGAAATGAAGAAAAACTAACTTAGGGGGGATGGGGTATGTCGACATGCCCTAGTAAATTTTGAAAATTGATTTTTGTCTTTTAAAAGAGATTTTCTTTCTAAAACTTGTCAAAACAATTTCTAAAGTTTATAAGCCATTTTGAATATAGTTTAAACTTATAAAAGAGATTAAATAAGTAATCTTAAAAATATATAATCTATAATATAAAATTAATATTAAAAACTAAGTATAGAATATATTTTTGAGATTTAAAGCTTATAATATTAAAACCAGGAGATAGTTTAAAAAACAAAGAGATGATTTTGAAATCAAAATATAAAGAATAATAAAAATAGTTTAAGGCTAAAATATTCAAAACGAGAGAGATGACTTTTTGGAAAAATATTTAAAATAAATCATTTAGAAAATTTCATGGATTCCATTTCACTAGAGACGGTTGAGGGTTCCATCCAACAAAAGAGGTCATGGGTTCCATCCCACTATTAAAGTGAGAAGGTGGATTCCGTTCCAAAATTAAAAACTGGATAAAGGTTTTAGTGCTATTATGAAATTTTAACATAAATTTAAACACTATTGCTTATCTTGATATCTTGAACTCTTGAAATCTTGAATTTTTGATTCTTATGAGTCTTCTGTCTTGATTCCTTCAACCTCGAATTCGTTAGTCTTGAATCTCTATACTCAATCTTCATTCTTCAGTACCTACATATATATCCTGCATATACATATATATCTAGGCATGAATATTAGTATTTATATTTTATAACAAGTCCTAAGGTTGTTGTCATCAAAATCATCATCTCAGGAACTAAAAGGTTCCCCCTTTTTGACGATGACAACCTTTATTTATAAAATCTACTCCACCAACTCTAATTCTACTCTGACTCTCCCTTATTCCAACAACTCCCCTTTAATCGCCTAACTCCCCTTTAATCTAAACCTATCTAACCTATTTTATAATTCTCCCTCTTTGTCATCAACAAAATTAATCCTAAACTACATAACTCCCCCTTAAACTAATACTATGGAACTAAATACCAATAACGATGTATAATTAAGCGAAATGTAAATATAATTTTATTATATATATGTTGTTATATTACAAATATAAACACAAATTTATAAATACACGCAATATATAAAACATTAACATAAAAATAATCTAATGAGAGTCTTTGATAACTGTTGACTTGTGAATCGAACAATTTGGGTAATGGAGACAAAAGTTTCCACGTTGTTCGACCAAATTACCATCTTTATCAAAACAGACTTCTCCAATGCAAATAACTTTATCGTCTTCGGCCATTTGCGCTTCTTCTTCTTCTATACTGTCTTCCTCTAATGGATTATGAATCTGAATGTTAGATGAGTCATTTTCAATCATGATCAGGTCCACATGATTATCCACTAGAAATTGTTGCAAATTTCCAAGGATTTTGCCCTGTTTCTCTTGTTCCTCAGCCATCTTTATTTGCATGACTTGCAATTGAGTCATTGTTCGTAGAGAGCCCTTCAAAGTTTCCTCTACATTATGACTCAGGCCAGTGTAGTTCACTGAAATGGACCAACATTAGGAGAAGGAAAAGAAAAGGTCGCGTTTTGGTTTGATTTGGAAGAGGTGGCCATTATTTCTATTACAGAGAGAAATGAAGTGGAAGACAAAAGAATTCAAAATATAAAGAATATATAACTGCTAAACTAATTTAGAGCGAAAATCAAAATTTTAAATTTTACCATTGTATGTCGACATGGGGTAGGGGGATATCGACATCCTTATGGAAATTTGACCATTTAATTTTTCTTTCTTTATTTAAATATATATGTTATTATATCTATATTCTACATCTTAGTTATAGAGAAAATACCTACTTCTCTTCTAAATTTAATAAAGGTTGATTGATTCAAGGATTTGGTCAGAATATCAGTTATTTGGTTCTCAGTGTTGATAAATTCAAGAGAAATAAACTTTTTACTTATATTATCTTTGAGAAAATGATGCCTAATATCAATATGTTTTATTCTGGCATGATGAGTAGGATTTTTGGATAAATTTATTACACTTGTATTGTCATAATAAATTGGTGATTTTGAAATATTTAATCCAAAATTCTTTAGGGTCTGTTGCATATAGATTACTTGAGAACAAGCCAAAGCAGCAGAGATATATTCTGCTTCAGTTGTTGATAGTGAGACAATATTTTGCTTTTTATTAAATCAGGAAACCAGAGAATGTCCTAAAAAGTGAAAAATTCCACTTGTACCTTTTCGGTCTGATTTACAACCAGCATCGTCAGCATCACAATGTGAGATTAAATCAAATGAATCATTTTTAGGGTAAAATAGGCCATGGTCTAAAGTGTGTTTAACATATCTTAGGATATGTTTAACAGCTTTTAAATGGGTTTCTTTGGGTTGAGATTGGTACCTTGCACAGAGACCGACACTATGCATGATATCAGGCCTACTCATAATTATATAGAGTAGTGATCCAATCATTCCCCTTTTAGTTTTTGATCAACATTTTTTGACATGTCCTTTTTATTTAAGGCTTTATTGGTGGCCATAGGAGTGGATTTTCCACTTGCAGTGGTCATACCAAACTTATTAACTAGATCCCTAGCATACTTTTCTTGACTAATGAAAATACCGCTAACTAATTGTTTTATTTGCAATCCTAAAATGAAAGTAAGTCCACCCATATGACTCATCTCAAACTTTTGTCTTTATTTCAGAAAACTCTTTGTTCATTTCATTGTTTGTTGATCCAAAATTATATCATCTACATAAATTTGTACTAATTGGATATCATTTTTGTTTCTTTTAATAAAAAGATCATTTTCTACTTTACCAATTTCAAAATTTGACTGTAATAGGTAAGATCTTAGTCTATCATACTAGGCTCTAGGAGCTTGTTTCAGACCATATAAAGCTTTCTTTAATTTGTAAACATGATATAGAAACTTTTCATCTTCAAAAAATGGGGTTTGTTCAACATAAACATCTTCTTTAACAAAACGATTTAAAAATGCATTTTGACATCCATTTGAAATAATTTGAAATTGTTGTGGTTTGCGAAAGTAAGTAGAATTCTAATGGCTTCTAATCTTGCTACGGGTGCACAGGTTTCATCATAGTCTATTCCTTCCTCTTGACAATAACCTTACGCGACTAACCGAGCTTTATTTCTAACTACCTCACCTTATTCGTTCATTTTATTTTTATAAACCCATTTAGTTCCTATTATAGTTTTGTCCTCGGGTCTAGGAACAAGTTCACATGCATCATTAATTTCTAGTGAATTTATTCAGTTCTTCTTGCATAGCAAGAATCCATGAATCAATAAATGATACTTCCTTTGGATTTTTGGGTTTAATAGTTGATATAAATGCAACATTACTCATCTTGTTTAGTTGATTTCTAGTTTTAACAACAGATTCTATATTTCCTACTATATTTTGTACAAGATGATCTTTTAAAAGTATGATCTTTTTATTAGGATGAACAGTTTCATAATTTGTTTCATTTGATTCATTATGTAAAGTAACAAAATCGTCTTCATCATTTATTTGAATAAAAACTTTGAAATTTTCATCAAAATATACATGCATTGTTTTTGCAATGGCGTTAGTTTTTAAATTGAAAACTCTGTATGCTTTACTTCTATTAGAATATCTGATAAAGATTCCTTTGTCGGATTTAGGATGGATAATTGTCCTTTGTATTTAGAATAAAGCATTTACTTCCAAAAACTTTAAAATAAGATATTGTTGGTTTCTTATTGCAAAAGGAAGTTTTTATGGTATTTTATTGGTTAGAGGTCTAATTAAAATCCTATTCGAAAATAACAAGCTAGCGATTGCTTCAGCCCAACAATTTCTTGGTAATTTACTATCTAAAAGCATAGTTCTTGCACACTCTTGAATGGTCCTATTTTGAAGCTCTACCACTTCGTTTTGTTGTAGAGTTGTTGGAAAGTAAAAATTATGAGTTATTCCATTTTAATTACAAAAATTCTCAAAATTTTCATTTTCAATTCTCCATCATAATCACTATGATTAGTTTTGATTTTTAAAGAAAGTTTATTTTGAATTCTTTTTGTAAAAGTTTTAAATAAATCAAAATCACTTTTAAGTTTCAGAAAAAGTATCCATGTAAATCTAGAATAATCATCTACAATTACAAAAACATATTTACTATGATTTATTGACTGAATTTGAGATGGACCAAATAGATCTAAATGAAGTAACTCAAGAGGTTTTGAAGTTGAAATCATATCTTTCGATTTAAATGAACTCTTGCTAAGTTTTACTAATTGGCAAGCATCACCTACACTATCTACTTTAAAACCCATTTTAGGGAGACCTCTTATAAATCAAGTTTTGATAGTCTAGATAAAAGTTTGAAATTCAAATGCCCAGTCTTTTATGCCAAATCCAAGGTTCACTTATGTTAGCCAAAAGACATAGGTTATCATTTGAGATTTTCATACTAAGTATATAAATATATATTTTTCTAATTCCTTAAGATATAATATTGATTTATTATCTTCGATCTGACACTTATCTTTTTCAAATTTAATTTTGTAGCCCTTATCACAAAGTTGACTTATGCTAAGTAAATTGTGTTATAGATTCCTAACTAATAAAACAACAGAAATAGTAGGAGTTTTAGAGTTACCGACATTGCCGATGCCAATCACATATCCTTTCGAATTGTCTCCAAAGGTGACCATTCCTCTATCTTCATAAATTATGTCATTCAGTATCTTCGGATTATCAGGCATGTGTCTTGATCATCCACTATCAAGTATCCATTTGTTTTTCTTAATTTGCACTAATTGTCCATTGAGTGTTGATTCATCAAAAGCCATATAACACATCTGTTCCTGCACAACTCACCAATTCGGTAGACAGCTTGATTTTCTATAATAAGAATATGCAGACTTTATTAAACAAAGATGATTTGGAAAGTTTTGAACTAGTGTTAACAGAATTTCCAAAAATCGACATTTTAAACTATTTCAAAATTCAGATTACGATAACTTTGAAAACCAATGCTCTGACACCAAATGTTGGAAATGCAGATTATGGATCTTAAGGTTGGATTAACACTAGAGGGGGGGACTGAATAGTGTTTAATGGATTTCATGGAATTTTTGAAATCTTTTGAAATTAAACACAGAAAGATGCGATTCATAAACACAGAGATAGTCACAAAATCTGACACAGATGCAAACATTAAATAAAAAGCAGTAAAGGAAAGAACACACCAGAATTTTATATTGGTTCAGAGTTATCCTACATTTATTCCCAAACAATTTCTCATGCAAATTTCTTTTCAAATATAATGTCGATATTACAACTTCGATTTCAAGGCTATGAGACACACCCTCCTTTCTTCGAGTCCAGGGCAAAGGCTCTTGATTTAATTAGTCTACAAGATCGCCTAATTGATTTACAGGCTACAATCACACCCAATTGATTTACGGGACACAATCACACCATTTCCAATATCACTTTGATAGATAGAGAGACTCAATACACTTCTTCGATTATAAATGATTTTATAACTGTGAATAGCATTGAGATCTTTAAAGGAGAGTGGCAGAGAATCAAACTAGAGATGATCAAGTTTGATTCACTTAGGATTTCGACAGAGTTTTGTTTAAATATAAGAGAATACTTGAGTGAAGAAGAAGGAGTGAAGAAATGAAGAAAAACTAACTTAAAATTCGTTGAAAACAACTGGTCTTTATAAAAGAACAATAGTTAAGTCCATTCGTGAAAGGTTATGACGAATAGACACTTCATTTGAAAATTTGAAATTTAAATTCTATGGTCACCATGTCGACATGGGGGGATGCGGTGTGTCGACATGCCCTCATAAATTTTAAAAATTGATTTTTGTCTTTTAAAAGAGATTTTCTTTGCAAAACTTGTCAAAGTAATTTCTGAAGTTTATAAATCATTCTGAATATAGTTCAAACTTATAAAAGAGATTTAAAAAGTAATCTTAAAAATATATAATATATAATATAAAAGTAATATTAAAAACTAAGTGTAGAATATATTTTTGAGATAATATTAAAACCAGGAGATAGTTTAAACAACAAGAGATGATTTTGAAATCAAAATATAAAAGATAATAAAAATAGTTTAAGGCTAAAATATTTAAAGCGAGAGAGATGACATTTAAAAAGTTTTTGGAAAAATATTTTAAATAAATCATTTCGAAAATTTCGTGGATTCCATTCCACTAGAGAAGTTCGTGGGTTCCATCCTACTAAAGAGCTCATGAGTTCCAACCCACTGTTAAAGCGAGAAGGTTGATTCCATTCTACAATTAAAATCCGAATAAAGATTTTAGTGCTATTACTTATCTTGATATCTTGAACTCTTGAAATCTTGAATTCTTGATACTCATGAGTCTTCAGTCTTGACTTCTTCAATCTTGAAATCGTCAGTCTTGAATCTCTATACTCAGCCTTCATTCTTCAGTACCTGCATATATATCTTGCATATACATATTTATCTAGACAAGAATATTAGTATTTATTTTATAACAAGTCCTAAGGTTGTTGTCATTAAAACCATCATCTCAGGAACTAACAATTTTTAAGGGTAAATCCATATCTTTTGGTTTTAGAATGCTATGAGAGAATTATATGTTACGAGAAACATAATTTTGGAGTTGGGTTTCAATTTTTGTAATTTTCCAAGTGGTGGAGAATTTGTTATAAATTTTTAAAGGAAAATATGTATTATTGGGTATAGAAATTAATTCTTATAATTATATAATGAATTTGGGCCTGAAATTTATATATGTTATATAACATATTAAAAGTGTATTTTCTATGATTTTTGGGGACTTTTACTAAGATATATATTATGGAAATTAAACTATTTTGAAAGGAGGACCTAAATGATTTAATTGATGTTAAATGGGAAGCGCTTATTTTTTTAATGTTATCGAGTTTTAGATCTGAGAAAAAATTGCTGCAATTATTTGTAAAATAATTTAAAAATTTATGGTAACCAATCAAGTGTTTGCAAGTGGGAAAATTAGTTACAAAGAATTACTTTATTTGTTAAAAACAGCCTTTTTCCCAAAAAAGTGGGTTCCGCCTCCTTTGGTGGTGGCTTTCAAACCCAAAGCATCCGCCTTCGGCTAGGTCGAAACCAAAGAAGTCGAAACCAATACACATGGTATCACTTATTTGGTACGTAGTGGATTGGAGAAAGACGGAAGGTAGGGTGTCGAAACATAGCTTCGAAAGGGGTCTAGGCCTTTGGTTTGTTTTCTAAAGAAAAGTGCTTGCTTGTTTACAAAGAGGTTTCGAAGGAGTCAAAACCAATGATTGTGAAAGGGTATTTTAAAACAAGTTTTCGAAGGAGAGCTTCCGCCTTTTTAAAGTAGTAGCTTCCGAAGGAGTTACCAAGTTTTTAAATTAATGCTTTCGGAAGGGGTAGTTTCGACCAAGTCGAAACCCTTCTGTAACTTGATGCCTTTCGATGGTATTGAAGATATCAATGTTTTCGAAAATTACCTTTTGTTTTAAAAATATAAGCCACTTCCTATAGCTTTCGAAAGGGGTTAGGGGTTTCGAAGGAAATGGTTTCGCAAGGGGTTTCGAAACCAACCTTTAAATATTTTACCTAGATGTATTATGCTTTCTAAAGGATGGTGCCGACAACATCAAGTTTTCCCCAATACATTTATGAGATAAAGAATGGTTTCGAAAGAGATGCTCTCACTTTTATTCACTTGATCCAAAATGATATTTAAAATATAAACTCAATGGTTTCAGAAGGGATACTTCTAATGGTTTCGAAAGAGGGACTTTCATTGTTTTCGAAAGGGGCACTTTCCATGTTTTCGAAGGGGTTTTAAAGCCGTGCTCCTAAAGTTAACGTTAATACTTTAATACAATCGAAATATTTTGAAAGAAAGGTTTTAAAGTATTCGAAAGGCAAGTGCCTTATGTTTTGAAATTTAATTTATTTGCTTTCGAAGGGTTCGAAAACAATCTTTCGAAGGGTTCGAAAGCTTGGGTTATTCAAAACTAGTAAACCTAATCTTATTATTAAAAGAAAACCCATGGCTAAGTAAAAGAGTTTTGAAATGGTTTTAAGAAGAAGCTTTTCTTGATTAAAATAATAGGTTAAAGGGATTAACCATGTTTTGTATTAAACCCACAGGAGTGGTATTGTTATGTTATGTAGTTTGCTTGTTCAAATATAAATATATTCACATTATAATGGACCCTAGTTGCATTTTGGGGATAAATGGCAGAAGAACCAGCTAGGTTGACCCAGTAGTGAATATAAATTGGTTAAACTCCTGGATGAGCAGAATTGCATCTAAGAGGTCAAGGAGACCAGAATATAGGATGCCTAAACATAGAAGTTGTCAGGGAGACAGGTTCATAGTGCACTCATGAAAACTATGGTTAGGAAGTTATTGGAGTTGCCAATAGGTTCGTAGTGGTCCCATGAAAACTATGTTATAAAGAGTGATTGGCAGGGGCTAATTGGTTTGTAATGCACCCATGAAAACTACATCCAGATTAAGTTATTGATAGTTGTCAATAGATTTTAGTCAAACCATGAAACCTAGGATAAGAGAGAAGTTATTGGAGTCACCATTTGGTTCAGGGGAACCCATGAGCCAATTAAACCTACAGTAGTGGTAGTGTTAAGTTAATTAGCAGGGGCTAATAGGTTCATAGTGCACCCATTAAAACTATGAAATACAGGGAGTCCAGAAGTTAAATACAGGTTACTAGTAAGACAATGAAAACTAATAGATTAATAGTGACTCAAGAAACTATAAATATGAACGGAAGTCAGTTAAACCGGGGATGAGAAATCTAAAATGTTTTAATATGTACACATATCATCGTGATATTTTGAAATGACTATGTTTAACCATTGCAGATGCAAGAGCACATTGGTTTTATAAAAGGTTTTAGGATACTAGTGAGAGGAAACCCATTCCGCTAAGTGGCGTGGTCTCACTATATGTCTAAATGGTTTGAGATGTTAGAGTATTATTCGCACCAGGTTTTATATCTGACTCGAAGTTTATATTTTTCCCTTAAACTCTCAGGTACTCAATTGATTTTGAGCAGTTTGAGGGTTGAGGTTTTTAGGTGTCTCATTAGACGAATAACGCTTCTGAAGACGTGTAGGGAACATAATAGATAATTAGAGTTCTCTTTAATTTGATTCCGCCGTGTTAATTGTAATGGCAAAGTGTTATATTGCCTGTATATACTCTGATCGTCCAAGAGGGGCATCTTCATATGTCGCTCTTTGTGTATGTTGTAATAAATATATTTCTCTGAATGTGGTTTACGATTATGGAATTATGCAATGAATTGGAAATGATTTGAAATGGAATATAATCTTGTTTGAAATTTTAATTTTTTTATATTCATGTGTTTTTGTGTATCAATCGTGGTAGAGGATTAATAATTATGGATAACTGCAGCATCTATAGCCGTTAGTTTTTGACCTCCAAGTAGAGGGATGTTACAATAGGAATTTACCATGAGATGAAATAATTCATCATATTTGGGAACATAGGATGCCACAATGGAAATCTATTTACTTACGTCCAAAAGATAGCTTATTAAACCGTATGATTATCAGTATGATAATTCCACGCTTAGAAAGTCATGAACAATTATACAACAATGTTCACAAAGCCATTTATGCTATTTTTGGTGGGATACAAGTAATTGGGCTAAGTTTTTTTATGATGAAATAAAAAGCTTTTGGTCTCATCACCGACGAACAATTATTTTATGCACCGTATACTATGCGTCTCTTGCATGGCCTTGGGGTACCTTCTTATATATCTCATTTTGAAGAAATCTCTGTCAAGGAGCGTGGTATAAGATTTTGATCTTTGATGCCCCTTCCCCAACGACCAGTTCCAACCATCTCGCTAGCCCAATGGACCTTGCAACAACAACAGAAAATGCATCCGGGTCCTCAACAACCTCATGCTCCTCAACAACAAACCCACTCGCCTCGTCTTTCACAACAACCTGCCTCCTCTAGTCATGCTACCGAATATTATTCTAACTCGAAGATTCAAGAAGCTTGTATTGAACCAATGCAAAATGAATCAATCCATGATTTAACATTTAAAAATCAAAAGTTGATCATGGCCAATCAGCGGGCTTTGAACAGTAAAATGACTGGCTTGGGCGATCTTTTTCAATACAAATGACTAAGATGGAAAAAAACTTTCGAAAAAGTCGCCTCGACCTTAGGAAAATTAATGAGAAAGTTACACGGTAGATGGTCCTCTCGATCATCATCTTCTTCGTCACCTACACCACCTCCTCGGACTCAAACACCAATTTACCATGCTTAAACTTTTCATGAAGGAACTTCTCGTGACAAAGGGAAGACTACTTAGCAAGAATAACCTAAGGAGGAGGAAGAAGATAGTGATGATATATCCTTATTCGACCCCTACTAATTTCAACATCCGTCTTACATGGCTTTCCAAGGACTTTCCATTCAAGAAAATGAGGAGTATAATGATCAAACCAATTGGCCAGCAACATCTGAGCAAGATCCTTCAGCATACTGGGAGTATTACGAAAATTGTAGCAGATTTTCCTATTCTTCTAACCAGTATAACTGAAATTGTTTATATAAACATTTACATTTTGTTTATGACCTATGGTGTTTAAACTTCTATTTTTATTTTGTATGTCACTACATATAACTTTCATTCTGTAGGTCACTTCAAATCTATGGTAATATCTCTATTTTATGTCTGCATAATTTGCTTTTATTTTGATAATGACAAAAGGGGAGAAAAATATGCATATACATAGGGGGGGATAAAATTAAGACTAACGATTATATAGTTATCATCATCAAAAAGAGGGAGAATGTTAGAACCTCCATTCGTTGGTTCCAATGACAATAAATATACAATCATATATATTACACATCTTATCAAGATTACAGGTATATACCATAAGAGATCATCATGCTCAATGATATTTGGACTCGAAGACCAATAAAAACCTACGGACCATGTTATGATTCATAAGGTTATTTTAGTATATTAAGGGACTTAGATGAAACGTTGTAGGGTCTCCTTGAGTATATATGCACACATGATTTCATGTACACTGAAATTCATTGAATAAATGAAAATACCATCCACAGATGTCTGTGGAAAAGCCTCAAATATCTCTGAGAATACTCATGAAATTATTTCTTGAAGCCATAAACGTTTGAGGTTTTACCACAGACGTCTGTCATTTGAACAGCTGCAAAAATTTGAATAGACACTTCTGTTATACTAAGATAACTCAACTCTAGATTGAAAGGTTACAACCATTAAATTAAATAGATCTTAGCTAATGGAAACAACTGCTCATATGCATCTCTTCAAACCTATAAATATTACAATGATTAAGATTTACAAATTAATTGAATCTATTCTCTCTTGATTTCTTATTACTCTCTACTTACATATTTGTGCATATAGTGCTTACACATTCTCAATCTATCATAATCAAATACCATTTTGGTTAAACCACTTCCTACAACTTAAAGCATTCACATTCACATACTCAAAGGAGATCATATGAGGATTTGAACTATTAATCAAAATCTATGTTATTTAGAACACAAGATTGCCAAAGAAATGCTTTTGTGTTAGCCTATACCTCCGGGTGAAGCAAGGTTTATTTGGTTAAAGGAAATAGGAGCTTCGATACTGGATGTAGGACGGGAGATCCGAACCAGTATAAAATATCTAGTGTGCTCATTTTTAATTATTTACCTTATTCAATTATTATTCTTTGCTTAATATAGTTACTAATATACACTCTCACACTTATATATATATAAGTTGCGTTACATAAAAAGATCCTATAGACTTTCAATCAACAAAGAATTTGTCCCTTCGATTATATAGGTTTAGTACCACAGTCAACTGTAGTCAACTCAAAGTCAAATTCTCAGGTTAGAAAAGTATTTTAAATAATAATTGTTGTTATTAAACTAGGAAATTTATGTTTGGGTTATTTTATTTGAATGTGGACGATGTTGGAATGACCAAAACCAAATTCCTTGAGTCCTAAAGTGATATAGTGTTGATGAAGAGAATAGGTGCAAATAATCATTGCTACCAGGCACCGCTTACAATAAGTAAATTTGAATTTTTCCTAAAATGCATAAGCAATAAAGTTAGCCTAAATGTCACGTCACTAGCTAAGGCGACGTGTGAACATTAATATTCAAATTATTTGATATCAATCATTGACTGAATTTACACCTTTGAGTCGCATAATCGTAATGATGAATACTTTGAAATACCACTTAATTAATTTACAATTGTTATAAATTAATTGATTTTATTAATATTATAAAATATTAATTTTTAAATTTTATTTGATTTGTTTGAATATCATTAGTGTTTAACAAAGTGTTTATATGAAAAATTATAAAAGTGCAGTATATGAATATATGGAACTAAATTGGATTTAAATAGATTAATTGCTAAGTGGTATTGGTAAAGAAATTTGGTCTACATGCCACTTTTATGGTCAACAATGCATGATGAAATGGGGAGAGTTTTCAAATGTGATTTGAAAATCCAAAGGAGCAGTTAAAAGAAGGAAATAAATCTCCATCTTTTACTCTTCTTTATGATTTGCTTAAATCTTATTTATGAATTGATTTTTTCCCTTTTTATTTTTCTCCCTTTTTTGTGGAAAATACGAAGTGGGAAGGAGAGGATTTGATGAGATATAATAACCAATTAACCACGGAAGGTTTTAAAAGAGGAAATTAAATAGTTTCAATGTTTCCCTTGAAAACAAAATCTTCTTTCATTCATTTCATTATTATAATTCTCTTGATAATTCACTTTTCTTTCTCTCCTCTCTCTCTTGTTTACGGCCAGAAATCCATGTCTTTATGAATGGAATAATTCCCAAAAATTAAAATAAAATTAAGAAAAGAAATACAAAGGTGGTGCTTAAAATCATTGCAACTTTTGAAGGCTTATTTATTGAAATCTAGGAGTGTCGATTCATCATCCAAGGTATGACTTTTGTAAGCATCCTAAGGTATTACTTTGATTTAGTTTGTTTGTGTGTTTCTCTTGTTTATATACTTGAACTCTATTTGATTCTCCTTGTCTTTTAGTTGTTCATATTGTAACATGTGATTCAATTCCTCTTTTGTTCATTTCAACTATAAAGTATATTATGTTGATTTGATTTAGATCCACTTTTGTTCTCCATCTCTAATTACTTTATGTTCATCATGATTGACTTAATTTAGATCCATGATGTTTGTTGTTGTTCTCTATATTATTTAGATCTAAATGTTCTTATCATAGTTTGCGTGTGCCTAAGTTAATCAATTTCCTTTTCTTTTATGTTGGAATATCTGTTAAAAAATTATTTTATTGAAAAACTATTTTCATAATTTTTTAATATTTTCATACATAAATCTAAATAAATTGTATATGTTAATGTTTATGAAGTTTTCGATTTCACCGCACTCAACTTAATCGTGATGTGATCTTATGACTAGTTGCTCTCCCGATCAAGAATCAACAAATTTAATATATGTTAAATTCACCTTTGGGAAGCGACTATGTTGCTAAAAGCTTACACAATCGAGCAGTCGCACTTCAACTGATTATTGAAATGTCAGAATTGTTTGCAATAACATAAGAATGCGAACTTGGATAATAGAACAATAAAAGTAAAATACACTAAATTTTTTACATGGTTCAAATTAATGTTAATCCTACGTCAATGAGATAGTCCCCTATATCTTTGCGGTTTTAGTACAAATGATTACAATGGCCTTGTAGGCATACAACATCTTATTTTTGTATTTTGGAACGAAAAAAAGCTGTAAAAGAAGATCCTCATTTTCATCCTCTAGTTTTTCCTTTTATAGTATCAAAAGTGTATTGTTGTTTGCTACAATCAACTTTAGTATTTTACTTCAATCTCCACCTTTAGATTTTGCCACTTGTCACTTATCCATGGTGCATGTTTGTTGTGCCGGATTGATGATGAGTTTTTGGCGAGAAATCTTGACATTGGCGGGATTTGGAAATTTGAAGCAGAATGTCCAAAATGTTGGGCAGAAAGCCCGAGCTTGCATGGGTCGATCTCCTCTCTCTCAGAATGGCGAATATCTTGAGAGGAATGGTATGAAACGCCTTGGAGCTTGGCGGTATTGTTGAGAAAGATACAATGATGAATGTTGTTTGGTGCTCTGGCCGCAATGCCCTACTGATACCTTTGCTATCTTTGATTGACTTATAAGGTGTCGGGTCGGAATGGAATGGCTTTTCCTTATTCTGTTCTATTGGTTGTCTTGGTACTTTCTTGGGACATGTTTAAGGATATTCATTAAAGGAATTGCCCTTAGTGTAAGCATATTTTGATTATTGATGAGAGAGATAACTTCACGCTTGTAGTTTGCGTGTGAGGTTGGGCCTACGTTGAAGCTATTTCGAGCGGCCCTTTATACAGCCCCTTTGGAGTGCTTTTGGCTCTATACGACACTACCTAGGTTGTCGTCGGTATGTGCTGGAGCAGGCCTGTTCCTATTGGTATTGACAAAGAGTGAGCTTTAGAGGTTTGGTTACCTTAGTGCATCCGGCGCCTCTGTTTACTTTATGTCTGTGCTGTTGGATATGGCTATAGTGGCCTACCCATGTTACTTGATGCATACGGCGTTAGTCTCTTGTTACGATCCCTTGATTATAAGGCTCGGTTCGGGTTAGGTTTCATGGCTTTAAGTCGATTTCCCTTCCGCTTTGTCTCACTTTTCTTTATTGCGGTTCATGGTAAAATGGGTGTAATAATTGCCCTCAATCCTGCAATGACTATAGGTCGGGGTAGACTTGTTGCCTTAAACACCCCGTCTGTATGCCTAATCAGTTCAGTCTAATCTATCTTTTCAGCACTGGGAATAAATCTTTTCAGCTACATTCACATTTAGTGCTCCAATACACATGTTCTCTTACCGGACCATCTTTAATCAGTTGAAAATATGGCTTTTCATTTTTCCATGTAGATTTTCATGAATCTTTATATTCATTAATCTGGCATGAAATCCACGTTTTGTGAAACGCTTGGATTATTTCAATCGTGCGGCCATTACTCAAATTAAGGTATGTATCTTTCCTATTCATCTTCCCTAAAATTGTTTTGCTCTTTTTACCCTAAAATATTTGTTATCAGGTTAATTTTCAATTTTGGGGGTAATTTGGCAGACTGAAAATAGGAAAAATCATTTCGATTCTTGATCTTTATTTGAAGTAACCTTTTAGATTTTAACTTTACTTCTTCTTCATCTCCTTCAATGCTTCCTCCTTCTATAATCACTAATCTGGTAGATGCTATTGGAGTTCTTAAATAATCTGGATTTCATGGCTATGTTGCTAAGCTTCTGAAATCCCATGAAAACATTAATACTTCACTAGAGGGGTATATTGCCATTACTCTCGAACATCCTCGGTGTGATTTGTTTCTTTCTATGCATCCAACTAGTCGTCGATGGATTGCGACTCTTGATATTGCTCTAGTTCAACTTTCTCCTTATTCTTATACCCTTGCTTTAGCTACTTTTGTCCTTTATGCTGAAAATTGCATCAATCTATCTGGAGAAGAACTCCAATTTATTTTCGAGGCTAGAAGAAATCCTAGAGAGGGGAATAAGGGTTTCTTTTATATCTAGGTTAGGGAATCATTTCTTATGAGTGTCCTAAGTAGAACTGAAAAATGGACCAAATTCTACTTCTTCCTTTTGAATTTTGACAAATTTCATTCTTTTTTCCATCATCATTCGATCTGTACCATTTCTTCAAAGGAGGATTAGCGATTGTATGTCATAGGCAGTAGGTTTTGAGATTGCCGATAAAGGTCAGAAAAATAAAGGAGTTGTTTATTGAGTCAAAGCTGAAGGATCGAGGTTTATTGTAGCCTCATCATATGCTTTATCGTAGTATATTTAAGCTTACTTCTTCCTCGACTGAACCTGAGGGTATAGGTTGCTTATGGAAGATTTAGGGAACTATTATACTTATGATTTTAATCTTGTTGTCTCTCTTCTTATATGGATAATATGGATGATGATGCTGAAGTTCAGACCCATAGGGATTTGGAGAAGAAAAAGAAAAAGAAGGTTTTGTAGAGACCCCGTGGAGGTTTGGTGATTTTCTCACTACTTCTTGGAAGCTAATCATTTCTTCTTCATCAAACATTCTGCTTTCTTATGATGTAGGTACTTTTCCTCCTTCGGTCTCTACACCAACTAGGTTTACCACTTCTTCTTTGTAGAGTGATCCTGTGCCTCCTGCAAGTAGCTTGAACATGTCTGAAATTGCTATATCTTCTTTAGTAGAGAAAGTAGGAAGAGCCGCTCAAGTTTCTCCTCTTCTTTAGGATATGGCTTCTGAGATGCCTCCTTCTGCAATTCTATCTGAATTTGCGAAACTTTGGTCTTATGTAAGCAACCTCCTCTCTTTCCCTTTTTTCATTTTATGCTAGCTTGTTGGTCGTATTGTTTGTACTTCGTATTCTTGTAGTCCGCGGTCTTGTTGGTGAAGGCACATGAATCAAGAAGTGTATAGGCTTTGCTTTCAAACCGCGTGGTTAAACTTAAAGTCGCTCTTAACTCGACTAATATAAGAAGGCCACGCTGGCCTCAACTAAGGTCAAGGTAAAGGAGGAGGCCAGAATTCTTTGAGAGCAAGTTGAGAAGGAAGCCTAAGCTGTTAAGGATGCTCGGACTTCAAAGGAGTTTGAAATGAAGGAGAAGGATGAAACTCTGGCCAAGGTTGAGAAAGAGACGACTCAATCCAAGAAAGGGCTCAACACTGTCACCTCAAATATGACTTATGGCTTTTACATTTCAGCCAGGCATTAATTTAGGGTAGAAGTTAAGCCAAACTCCCCAAAAAAAGGTGGAATGGAGAAGAGGCAAAGGAGCGGGACTGTAACATCCCCTACTTTGAGGCCCGAAACTAAGTGCTACAGATGCTGTAGTCATCTATAGTATTGACTTCCGGTAACATGACACAATAATGTTAATGGTATCCAAAATAACATAAGCTCATGAATATAAAATAAAATCAACATAGATTTCAAAAACAGCTTTTCTGCTTACATCTAAAATCAATATTTCATATTCAATTACATAATCCCCAAAACAATTCCCAAGTTTTAATCAAATATAATTATTACAAAATATGCCAAGAACGACGTATGAAGATGACCCCATAAATGATCTAAATACTAGATAGATAGACATATCAGTCATAAATAAATCACTGCAGAAATACTACTAAATAACTCCTACATACTACCTTTTCCACCGGCACGTCTTTGAAAGCTTATTCGTCTAACCAACTAAACCTGAAAAGTCCTTAACTCTCAGTCTACTCAAATTAAATTTTAAGCACCCAAGAGTTTAAGGGAAAGACATAAACTTCAATTCAGACACAAAGCCTAATGTGAATAATTCTATTACATCTCGGTTTACTAATATTAAGTGAGACCATGCCGCTTAGCAAAATAGTTTTCCCCTCACTAATATCCTTTTAAAATTATATCTTTTGCAAATCAAAATCCTGCAATCAAACTGATTATTATAATAATAATAATAGCAATAAAATATATGCATATAAATCAGGTAGTCAATGTACTATCTGTCAGAACATTATAGTTTGATCTGGTTAACTATTAACCACTGGTAGACTCAGGCCTACCAGACATAATAAATATTCTAACTTCTTTTAGACACAATACAGGATGGTCTGTTCTTAACTTACTTCTCCAGGGTCAACTGATCCTAATGGTTTTGCGGGCTCACCAATAACCTACCTATACTCTGTCTATTCCTTTCTATGTAATCATTTTAGTCTTACCTGTGACAAGGCCCTACACATTGGAATTTTGGACTTACGGTGGCTAAGGGCTACTAACTAAAGTATAGGGCGCAACACCATACCAGTCCCATCTTGTCTTCTAATATCCGAGTCATATAATTAGCGTTAACTACCCTTTTTTATTTTCCTTGAAAACATTTCTTCATATTGATTTAACCCTTTTTAAATCATACTTAAACAATGAAATATACTCTTTGCTTTACTCAAAATACCTATCCATAATATATGCTTTTTACATAAAACAATGTTGATGAAAACTTAAAATCAATATGGTAATATATCCCTTCGAAACAAGATAAATACTTTGATCTTGAAAACATTAGGCTGAAAGGCCAAAACCTTCCTTTCGAATGTATTGGAAATAGACCTTACCAAATCGTTACTTAAAATCTTAAACATCCTTTTTCAAAGCCATTAATCATAACTTTTGAAACACTTAAAACAAACCTTTCAAAACATTTAAAACATACATTTCAAACAAGTTAAACCATACCTTTCAAAACACTTGTAACATTTCTTTCGAAACACTTAAAACATACTTTTCGAAGGCATTGGGTCCAAGTAAAAAGTTATGGAAGCGTACCTTCAAACCCAATTGAAGGTATTCCCTTTGAAACCGTAGTTTCAGAATAAAACAAAATACATAATCCGTAAGGGGATTTAAACGAAAGCTATTCCTTCGAAACACTTAGGGCAACGACGACATACTTCCAAATGTATACTTAGGTTTAAACAAGCACTTCAACCATGTCGAAAAGTATGGGAGTGGCTCTCACCCTTTCGCAAGCATAGGTTAAAAGAAATGCGACTTTAATGGTTGTGGAAGGGTATCGATTCGAAACCCTACCCTCTGAACTCATTGGTTTAAAGTGTTATATAAAGCGGGCCATTACTAAGGCGAAAGGTTTTAATGCGACGGCTAGGGTATCGAAGGGGTTCAAAAGCGACAACCCTTTCGAAGGCATTAAAAAAGTCAACTTCACCCCTACACATGTATAGCTTTGACACCATTACTACCTTTCGCATAGGTCCAATACACTACGTACCAATATCTTGATACCATGGTATTGAATGAGTGTGGAAGGGTTAGAGGCGGTGTGTATGACGTCAAAAGCTAGCAAGGGTAGTAGCGAATATGTAATTTAAATAAAAAATGCAGTTTTTCTTATTAAAGAAAACACATTTCACCTATCATTCTTGTATGTCCAAACGTTATTGGATTAGGAAACTTTTTCCTTCTCCTTTATCAAAATTACTACTGACCCCTTATTGGAACATCAAAATAATTTAGCACCTATACCCTTCTCTTTGATAAAACATTTAAAATATTTAAGTCATCTAACTTAAATAATTTATAATTTATATTTAATCACTTAGGAAAAATCTCCAAAATCATAACTCACATTAAATATGTTTTCTAACATATATAAATTTCAGGCCCGAAAACATTATTTGAATGCCTTAAACAATTTAAATCCGAATTTCACTATTTTCTCCCTTGGAAAATTGATAACAAATCCAAAATTACTTAAGAATTGTAAAACTTGAAACCCCTTCTAAAATAATATTTTTGACCATATCTCAAAAATGAAAATCATTTGGATGTCATTTGATAGATTTTCTAGTCTAAACACATCATAAAATCCATATAAATAATCAATAAGGGTATATATCCATTTAATATATCAAAACATGGCTTGATACTTGCAAAATAATTTGGATCTAACTTGAAATCGAAATCAATATCAAAGTGAGATGTAAACTAATTATTCACCCTGGTTTGATTAAGAATTTTGAGATTTGGATCAAGGTCGATTTCCTAAGCACTTGATCTTGATTCTCCTAGCTTTAATCTTTGGTTTCCCTTCTCTTTAATAGCTGGCCATACCTCTTAGGTTTTAGTTTAGTTTGTAGATGCAAATGAATGAATGAAGTAGAGAATGAGAGGTTTCTAGGATATAAAATATAGCCCTTCCTATTTCCCTTCTAAGTTTCCTCCTCCTTATCTTAAGTTTTAATACTTATTTTAGTTCATTCATAAGGCATGGCTCAAATTTAATTATCAAATCTCAACCCCTTAACTCTCAACATTATTTAATTTAATTTATCTAATTAACTGTCTAAATAATGTTAACTAAAATTAGGGTCATTACAGACTCCCATCCTTAAAGAATTTCATCCTCGAAATTATGATAAGGCACCTATAACAATCAGACATAAAGGTGAAACATACCATAAAACAAGTCGGGATAAGTGTCCTTAATCCTGCTCTCGATTCCCCAAGTACAGTCTCTCTTGTCGTCACTCCATCGACTTTGACTAATCTGATTGTCTTGTTCCTTAGTCTTTTCTCATCTCTTATAACTATACGAGCTGGTTTTCTAATTGTAGTCATATCTGGTTCCATTACTAGATCTTTTAACACAGTCGGTGTAATAGTAGTCTCTGGATCTTTAATACACTTCCTTAGATGAGAAATATGAAGAAAAAAAATTATGGACTCCTACAAAAGTATTCGGTAACTCTACCCTTTATATGAGTTTCCCAATCCTTTCTATAGTAGGAAATGGTCCAATGAATTTTAGTGCCAATTTTCCTGACTTTCCAAATCTAATCACACCTTTCATCGATGACACTTTTATGAAAACAAATCTCTAATTGTTAACTCTAAGTTTTTCCTTCTCTTATCAGCATAACTCCTCTACCTAGACTGAGCCTCCTTCATTCTAACTCGAATTAACTCAATCTTCTCTAACAAATTCCGTACCAAGAGTTAATCTATCTCCGGTCTCTAACTAACAAACAGGAGATTTTCATGGTCTACCATACAAAGCTTCAAACGATGCCATCCCTATACTAGTCTGGTAACTATTATTATATGAAAAATCAACTAAATGCAGATGGTTTTCCCATGGTCCACCGAAATCTAGTACATAAGCTCTTGACAAATCCTCCAAGACTTTGTTTACTCTCTCCGTTGGCCCATCTATCTACGGATGATAAGCAATACTCATCTTGAGCTTGGTACCTAAAGTCTCACGTAGACTCTTCCAGAACTCACTAGTAAATAAGGAATCTCTATCGCTTACTATACTACTAGGAATTCCATGCAGTCTAACTAAATTCCTAATAATAACTTAGCTAAATTCGATGCTGTCCTAGTCGACTTAACGGGTATAAAAATGTGCACTCTTAGCCAACCTGTCCACTATAACTCAGATACTCTCATTTCCTCTATTTGACCTTGGCAACCCATCTATGGAATCTATTAAGATAGAATCTAATTTCTAGACTGGAACATCCAAAGGCAGAAGTAATCCACTTAGTTTCTGATGTTCAGCTTTTACCTATGGACAGTTCAAACATTGCCTCATCCATAAACCAACATCTCTCTTCATACCTTCCCAGTAGAAACTCCTCTACATATCATGATACATATTGGTCCCCCAGGATGAATCGTAAAATTTGATCGATGACATTTCCTAAGGACCTCCTTCCTTTGGTTTTCTACATTCGGGACGTACATATAATTGTCCCTTGTTTCTTAACCACCAGCTTTGGTCAAGGCTAAAATCTTTCAGATCATCAGTCTTGATTCCGGCCTCTAGCCTTCTAATCTTCTTAGCTAACACTGGGTTATCTCTCTACTTAGATGCAGTCCTTTCGATCATCATCGGTGGAACTTCTAAACATGATAACATGGCTATTTCTTGACTAAAACTAGCCTTGGATCTCTATTATACTCCGCATATTGTCAATGCTTCTAAATCTTTCCACTCGGCTATCATTTCCAATGATACATTTTGATGTTTTCTGCTAAGTGCATCTGTAATCTTATTTCCTTTTCCTGGTGTGTACTCAATACCAAAGTCGTATGCAGCTATAAACTCTAACCATCTCTGCTGTCTCATATTCAACTCCTTCCGAGAGATCTATAAACAACTCGAATCTTTCTTCTAAAAGGTAACGTCTCTACACCTTCAATGTAAAAATTACCGCTGCTGATTCCAAATCATGAGTTGGATATTTAACTTCATATGGTCTGACCTGTTGAGAAGCATAGGCAATCAATTTACCTCTCTATATTAACACAGCTCCTAATACTGTTCCACAAGCGTCCATGTATACCACTAAATCCTGATTTCCCTCTATAATGACTAACACAGGTGCATTAGACAATAAATGTTTCAGTTTCTAGAATGCCTCCTCACACTTATCAGTCCAGCAAACTTCACATCTTTTCGAGTTAGCTTAGTCATCGATGCGGCTATCTACAAGAAATCCTTAATGAATCTACGGTAGTAGCCAGCTAACCCAAGAAAACTCTTTATCTCAGTTACTATCTCAGATATTTTCCAATTACTCACTGCACTGATCTTAGCCAGATCCACTGACAACCCTTTCTATGAGAATACATGACCAAGAAACTTCACCTCCTTCTTCCAAAAGTGACACTTTGAAAGCTTTACCTTCAATTGATGTTGTCTCAGTGTCTCAAGCACTATCCTAAGACGAACTTCATGATTACTCTCATCCTTGGAATATATCAATATGTCATCCTTGATAACGACTGCAAATCTATCCAGATGCTCCTAGAAGATTCTGTTCATCAAGTCCACGAAGAATGTCGGCGCATTAGTTAGACCAAACGACATCACTAACCATTTGTATGATTCATATCTTGTCCTAAACACCACCAAAGGAATACTATCCTCTGCTGCTCTAAGTTGATAGAACCCTGTTGCCAAATCCAACTGAGAAAATACTTTGGCTCCACTTAACTTGCCGAACAAATCGTCAATCCTATATAACAGATATTGTCTTCTCATTTGGCTTATGATAATTGATACACAATCTCAACAATCTATACAGTTTCTTAACAAATACTACGGCTGCACCCTAAGGCGAACTGCTTGTTCTGATAAAATTCTTACCTTCTAGATCCAACTTCTACTGTACCTTAGCTCCTTTTCTCGGTAGGTGTCATTCTACTTGGCCAATTTATACATAGGTTCAGATCTTAGTACTAAATCTATCCGAAACTAAATGGCTCATTTCGACGGTAGTCCTATCACGGGCTCATAGACATCTGTGAATTATCTAACAATGAAAACTCAATTCAACTCGTCTTCTTCTTCCATAACACCCAACGAAGCGTAAGAATCTAATTTTGGGTTTTCTACAGTGTATATAATTCCATCACTACAACTAGGGTGTCTTAGTGATATTTTTCTATCATCGCAAAATATCCTAGCATCGTATTTATTTAATCAATCCATACCCAAAATAATCCCGAAACCTATGAAATTAAACACATGAAAATTACAAGAAAATAAATGACCTAACAACTCAAAATCTAAGTGGTCACATCTCATCGCAATAGTTTCATACCCTCCTATCGAATTCTCAACCCTTAAGGATGTAATTAGGTATGAGGGTTCTAGGTTAAGCTTATCTACCAAGCTATGAGATATAAAAGAATGTGATGCACCAGTATCAAATAGAAGTCTAACTGACATGCCATAAATCAAAATTGTACCTTCGATATAAAAGAATGTGATGCACCAGTATCAAATAGAAGTCTAACTGACATGCCATAAATCAAAAATGTACCTTCCAACACAGCTTTCCCTTTCTCCCCTGTTGTTGGTCTTGAGGTAGCTGGCTCCAGTGTAAACACTTTTCCCTTTCCATCCTTGGCTGGTTCCTTCCATTGCTTCTTATAATATCCAATCTAATCACAATTGAAGCATTAGATATTCTTCTTCCTGGTCACTTTCCTTCCATCTCCTGAGCAATATTCATTAGCAAAATTCTCTTTATTATCACACTTGTAGCAGATAACTATTGTATTTTCTTTCTTGGCGTCTCTACTCTTTTAAGCTCCCTTCTTATGGAAAAACATTATCTTCTAGTTTAGCCCTTTTGAGTTTCCACTACTTTGATACCATCAAAGAAAGCGAGCATCTCCTTATTCCCCAAAGTTATCTCAACAAGTTCATCACACGAATCCCTAAAATATGGTAAAGTTGCTTTAGCAAGCTCGAGTCTCAGTCCGTAAATGAACTTCTTAATCCTTTTGATAACCGTATTGACCATAGCATATCCATATGTAAATAACTCCTCAAATATGATAGCATACTCAAGCACTATCATGTCTCTCTATGCCAACTCAGCAAACTTCCTGAGCAGAATTGAATTGGCGATCTCCGACATGAATCTTTCCTCAAACCACCTTTTGAATCCGCCCAAGTCATAGCCTCTTCAACACCCTACAGTAACATTGTTCCACCGGTACAGTGCGCTTCTTGCAACTATCTGGATGCCAATCTCCTTTTTTGCTCATCGTTAAGTCCTAAATCAACAAATATCCATTCGCAATGAAGCAACCAATTCTCCACTTCAATTGCATCCTCAGTGTCGATAAACGGCTTTCCCCTAAGCTTAACATAGTATCTGCTCAATATTGCATAGTTATTGGCCACCGGAGCTTCTTGATTTCCGCCTCTAAATTTCTTCCAACTAATCCCGTAGCAGCTCCGGCTTGCATCATGTTGAAGAAGAACTGATACATAGTTCCCATATCAACTTGGGCACTCCAGCACCGATAGTAGCGGCTTATGCCCGACCTGGATTTCTTTGTCGGGACCATTTTCGACTGGAAAATGATTCCTTCTAGTGTTTGGTTTGGCATTTCCATTGATTATGGTGCTTCCTCTACCAAGGTTAACTCTTTCATTCCTAGTATCCATATCTTACTTACTTAAAATCTACTTTCGAGTCTCTATAAGATACAGAAGAATAGCCTAAGAGAGATGAGAGAATATTGATAAAGTGTATACTTACATATAGCAAATACAAGTATGTTACTATAAAGTTATCCATACCTTAATATTTTCTCTAATTCCTTAGAATTATGTTTTAGTTTAAATTTTCTTTTAAGTTTTCATAAACCAATGCTCTGATACCAAGTTGTATGATCCCCTACTTTGAGGCCCGAAGCTAAGCACTGCAGATGTTGCAGTTATCTATAGTATTAAATTCTGTGACAAAATACGGTAATGTTAATGGTATCTATAATATCAGAAGCACATGAATATGAAATAAAATCAACACAGATTTCAAAAATAGCTTTTCTGATTACATTTCAAGTCAATATTTCATATTCAATTACATAATCCCCAAAATGATTCCTATGTTTTGATCAAATATAATTATTACAAAATACACCAAGAGCGACATATGAAGACGTCCCCTTGGATGATCAAAGTACTAGATAGATAGGCATATCAGTCATAAATTCATCACAACGAAAATACTACTAAATAAATCCTACATAGCTAGCTTTTCCTCCAACACATTTTCAAAAACTTATTCGTCCAACCTACTAAACTTGAAAAGTCCTTAACCCTTAAACTTCTCAAATTAGAGAACCAGAGAGTTTAAGGGGAAAACATAAACTTCGAGTTAGACATAAAGCCTAGTTTGGATAATTCTATTACATCTCGGTTTACCGATATTAAATGAGATCACGCCGCTTAGCAGAATGGGTTTCACCTCACTAATATCCTTTTAAAAATATATTTTTGCAAACAAAAATCATACAATCAAACTGATTATAACAACAATAGAAATAACATATATGCATATAAATCAAGTAATCAATGGACCATCCGTCCTAACATTATAGTTTTATCTAGCTAACTATTAACCACTGGCAGACTCAGGCCTACTAGACATAATAAATATTCCAACTTCTGTTAGACATAATACTGGACGGTCTGTCCTTAACTTATTTCACCTAGGGTCAACTGATCCTAATGGTTTTGCAGGCTCACTAATAACCTACCTCCACTCTGTATATTCCTTTCTATGTGTAACATCATTTTTGTCTTAACTGTGACAAAGCCCTATACACTAGAATTTTGGACTTATATTAGCTAGGGGCTACTAGCTAAAGTATAGGGCACGACCCCACACTAGTCCCATTTGATCTTCTAATATCTGAATCATATACTTAGGGTTAACTAACCTGTTCAATTTTCCTTGAAAACGTTTCTTTCAAATTGACTTAACCCTTTTTAAATCATACTTAAACTAGGAAAATATACTCTTTGCTTTACTCAAAATACCTATGCCATGTTATATGCTTTTTACATAAAACGATGTTGATGAAAACTTAAAATCAATAGGGTTATTTATCCCTTCAGAACAAGATAAATACTTTGACCTTAAAAACATTAGGCTGAAGGCCAAAACCTTCCTTTCGAATTTATTGGAAATAGACCTTTCAAAATCATTACTTAAAATCTTGGACATCTTTTTCGAATCCATTAATCATATCTTTCGAAACACTTAAAACAAAACTTTCGAAACACTAAAAACGTACATTTCAAACCACTTAAAACATACCTTTCGTAAAACTTAAAACATTCCTTTTGAAACACTTAAAACATACCTTTCAAACGCAATGGGTTCATGTAAGAAGTTATGGAAGCATAGCTCCAAAACCAATTGATGGTATTTCCTTCAAAGCCATAGTTTAAAAACAAAAGAAAATACATAGTCCTTAAAGGGATTTATATGAAAGCTATTCCTTTGAAACACTTAGGGTAACGATGACATACTTCCACATGTATACTTGGATTTAAACAAGCGCTTCAACCATGTCGAAGGGTATGGGAGCGACACCCACTCTTTTGCAAGTATAGGTTAAAAGAGAAACGACTTCAATGGTTGCAGAAGAGTTTTCATTCGAAACCCTACCTACCAAACTCATTGGTTTAAAGAGTTATAAAATGCGGCCTCTTGCTAAGGTGAAAGGTTTTAATGCGGCAACTAGGGTATCGAAGGGGTTAAAAAACGACTACCCTTTCAAAGGTATCAAATCGAAAGTCAACTTTACCCCTTACATATGCATACCTTCAACACCATCACTACCTTCTGCATAGGTCCAATACACTTCATACCAATAGCTTGATACCATGTATATTGGTACTGAATGAGTGAGGAAAGGTTAGAGATAGTGTGTATGACATCGAAAGCCAGCATGGGTAGTGGTGAAGATATAATTTAAATAAAAGCTGCATTTTTGCTTACTAAAGAAAACACTTTTCACCTACCGTTCTTATATATCAAAATCTTATTGACTTAGGAGGCTTTTTCCTTGTCCTTTATCAAAAATTATTACCGACCCCTTATTGGAACATTTGAAAATAATTTAACAATTGAACCATTCTCTTTGATAAAAAATTTAAAAAATTTAAGTCCTCTAACTTAAATAATTTATAAATCGTAGTTAATCACTTAGGAAAAATCCCTAAAATAATTATAATTCATATGTTTTCTAACATATATAAATTTCAGACCCGAGAACATTATTTACTTACTTCAAACAATTTAAATTCGAATTTCACTATTTTCTCCTTTGGAAAATTCATAACAAATCCATAATTACTTAGAAAATTATGAAACTTGAAACCCCCTTCTAAAATAATATTTTTGACCATATCTCAAAAAAAAAATCATTTGGATGTCATTTGATAGATTTTCTAGTCTAAACATATCATAAAATCCATAGAAATCCTCAATAAGCGCATATATATATATATATATGTATGTATGTATGTATATATCCATTTTATATATCTAAATATGGAATGATACTTGCAAAATAATTCGAATCTAACTTGAAACCGAAATCATTATCAAAAGTGAGATGTAAACTAATTATTCACCTTGGCTTGATTAAAAATGTTGAGGTTTGTATCAAGGTTGATTTCCTGAGTTCTTGATCTTTAATCTCTAAGCTTTAATCTTTGGTTTTCCTTCTCTTTAAGAGCCGGCCATACCCTTTAGATTTTAGTTTAGTTTGTAGATGCAAATGAATGAATGAAGTGGAGGATGAGAGGGCTTTAGGATATAAAATAAGGCTCTTCCTATTTTGCCCTTCTAATTTTTCTCCTTTTTGTCTTAAGTTTTTTTAGTTCATTCATAAGGCACGATTCTAGTTTAATTATCAAATCTATACCTTTTAACCTCTACATTATTTAATTTAATTTATCTAATTAAATGTCTAAATAATTTTAACTAAAAATTGTGTCATTACAAGGACGTTGGCCTAAACCATTTTGAGCACCCTTCTCAAGTGAAGAGTGCAAAGGTTGATGGGGACCAAAGGCACCTATGATCTATGGATAAGACAACACATCTACAAATAATGTTAACTCAATTATTTTGATAAAATTAGATGACTAGTCCCAAACATCTTTTGTATTTTGTTGTATCCAAGATTTTGAAGTTTACTTTGGTGTTTGTAATGCGATATTGTGTTGGTTATATTTTCCTTGCGATTGATCGCACTTTTCTCATTGTTTTGTTTAGTATTCTAAAGAGAATGTTTTCCCAAAACTACCGAAAGAGGCTGAGGCTAGGCTCAAAAAACACACTTTAGATCATCTTGAATTGAACGTCATTGCTATGACTCGACACCAAAAAGAATTAGACAAGCCTCGTGCGAATATTAAGATCAAGGCTAAGGAGTTATTAGCCCAAATAGGTCAAGCAGTTCGGGAAAAAGAAGCCCTTAGTGATTTCATGTTGCATTGATTGCGATACACGTTAAAGAGTGGTTCTTTTCCATCTGATAGCCCTGATTTTGAGTGGTTTAGGCTTAAGCTTAGGAACTTGATTAACAAATGACTTTTTCATATTTTTGTTAATTTATATATGATTTCCAAGTATGCGATCAAGTAGGGATGATATGATCAGTATTGGATGTTTTAATGCTGACACCTAACTGTCGTGTTTCCACTACGTAATTAAGTTTACATCTGTAATGATTTTAGTCGATTTTTTTTGGGATTTGTTCCACACCAACCGCATTCGTCGTTAGGACGCCTCTGAGGTTGACGTTGCTAAACTTAGATGTAATGTTGACAGGCTTAAAACAGAGCTGAAACTTAATCGTGCAGATCTTGCAAGTGCTAAGAGCGTGCCTGAATGTCTGTATGTCTGCAACAAGAGATTGCTCCATGGTCATAAGATGTCGCATTAGAGCTAAAGGGATTAAGTAGACCGTAAAGGTGGGAGAAGAACTTTACAAAATTGTTTAAAGAGAAGAGATTGCATAATATAAGAAACAAGTGGAGGATATGTTTGTTGAGATTGCCCGATTGCTTGGTGAGCAAGAGGCTGTAGAATATATGAGGATGGTAGAGGTGCCTTACTCAAATTTAGCTCATGTTCCTCCCATGGGTTCTGGGCTTTCTTGTCTTCGAAATGACAGATGGAAAACCATTGCTAGTAGATTATTTAGTGATTTTCAAAAGAGAGTAGGAAAACAAAGGTTCAATTAATTGAGGCTTTAAATGAGAATAAGGAAAGAGCGGTAGTAAAGGTATGTGAGCTCGAGGACACATTGCAGGTTGCCTAAGTTAGGATTATTTCTTACTCGAATAAGCTAGAGCAAGAGAAAGTCGGAAGTAAGAGAGATGAGGCCCTATTACAGTGGTTTTAAGATGTTCTGGGGTTCTTCTATCCCACATCATATCAAAGTTTCCTAAGTGAAAAAGAGGGCTTTGAAGTGGCAGTTGACCCGACTGAGGATCCTCGGGCAGGAGCTCGTTGTGACCCCCGACAAACTATTATTAATAGCACGACCCTACCTATTCATAGTTCTACTCAGGTTTAGTATTTTATTGTTAAGATTTTAGCATAAGGAAAACATTTCCGTAATATTTAACTTGAATGGAAAATTAAATTTTGTCTAACATTTCTTTACGGAAAATTTGTGAACTTGTTAGTAGTCCTATTTTGCTTATTGTTTATCGACAAGTTTTTTATCAAATTAGAAAATCGTCGATAAATTTCAAATTAAAATAACTACAAGCGCACATCGTACAATTTTAGTACGTGGCGAGTATGGGTCGATCCGTGGGGAATTGTTTTAGATTTAAAAATCAATTCAATCAAATTAGACCAAAGTGAGAGGAAATTGTTAACTACAAGCAAAATGGAGCTAAAATTTGAATTAAAATGAGATTTAAAAACGACGAGATTAGAGAACAATTTAGAGGCAAATCCACTCTCATATTACTGTAAATCAACAAACAAATAACTTATGATCTCTATTTATGATATTAAGTGAAATATTTGTTGCACTGATCATAAGTATGGTTTATTTATATTATTAATTAACATAACTTAAACTATCAAACTATAATACAATAATTATACCACTTATAAATTGTCATCAAAATGATGCCAAAGAAAAAGCTATTTTAAGTATGATCTATTTACTATTGTAATTAGTAAGATTGATCATCAAATTTTGTTTTTAATTTCTTTTCAAAATCAAAAATCGATTAGCAAATGATGATGTAAATTGTGTTTATGTTGAATAAAAATAGCTCATTTTCAAAAGCAACATAAGTTATCAAAACCACTTGTATAAACTTGCATCAAAATTCACTCTCATGAAGCACAAACCAAAAGAGATCATAAATCATAAAAATGTTGAAATTACATAGGGTTAGAGAGATTCATTACCCCTAAATTGAAGGGGTTTAGTTACTCGTTTGTGTTATCAAATCAACACTTGTAAATTTCAACATTTAAAAGCAAAGAAATGGAAACTAAGCAAAGGAAGAAAGAGAGATTAACTACTAAATACTTGCATAAAAACAAAGCTACATTACTTGCATGAATGTAAATTTAATCTACCAACAAATAGAAAGGAGAGGAGAAAGAGGCTTGGAATCCATTTTTATTTCATGAAACACAGAGCTTACAACTTTCATTTTGATTTTCTAACTAATTTAAGAGAGTAGAAGATATTTACATGTACATAAGAGGCTATTTATACATGCATAAAACCCTAATTCAATTTTTAGAGTGCTTCTTAAAATATCCTTTAGGCAGTGTGGCCACCAAGTAACCATTAGCTACTAATTAATCCATCATTTAATGTGTACGAAGCTTTAACCTCTACTTAGTTGTCCATTAGCTTCTAATAGTAGATTTAGGTAAGTGGATGGGGTCCTCCATGATCATGAACTTGAATTATTTCCTCTTCATTCCTATGTATTACCTTGTGCATGCATATATCTTCATGGATTCCTCTTCCGTATGCATCAAAATTTTCTACAAAAATCATAAAAATTTCCAAGTAAAAATTCTCAAATTGACGCATGCACAAAAACGACCATTTTGCCCCTAAATGAAGATGAATATATGATGATTTGAAAATAATTGAATTTTGATTTTAAACATATTAAAATGCCCAAATATGATATTCATTTAAATAAAAATAGATAAAATATGGATGTAAATATATGCACATTTACGTGCACATCAAATACCCCCACACTTATCTTTTTATTCGTCCTCGAATAAAGGAAAACTGAGATAAATCTATTTTCGTAGGGAGCACGATTGCATTGAGCATATGAAACAAGCCGTTAAACCTCTAGGTGTCCCCAGTAGGACGAGTGTTGTCTCGTGAGGGTTTTCAGCGGATACTACCCACAAAATCATAATGCAAAGTGAAAATACTGACAAAGTGCAAGATTTATTTACAATGGGATGAATGCAAGTTTTTGAAAATATTTACAGATGAAAGATTTACTTTTAAATCGACACACATAAGTCAAATATAAGTTTTTGTCATTATCTTGAAAATTTAAGTCATTTACTCGTCAAATTTCCATCAAAAATTAAGTTATCTTTACAAATAGACAATAGTTTAACTTGTTGTTTTGGTCGATAATATAGTGTAACTATGAAATAGATCCTTAGCCGGCTAAAAAAGTTTATTAAAGTGGTATTTTCATTTCCTTCCAATAACAAGTCAAATCATAAAAGTTAAAATGATGCTTGGATTGCAATTGCTTACTCTCTCTTATTTGAAAATTTTATTGATATCAATATTTACATATGCCTAACTCAAGTAAGCTGATGCCACATATATTACCCATGCACTGCCTTGCGGACTGATGTGAGGGGAATACCGAACATGGCGAGTGATCACACAATTGTGAACACTTATCGACTGCAGGCGTTATTAAAAATAATTTTATATACATACACCTAACTCAGATAAACTGAGGCCAGATATATCAATCGTGCACTGCCTTTCGGGCTTCCGTAAGAAGGGTACAGAGCATGGCGAGTGAACACACGAGTGTGAACACATGACTCTAGGTGTTAAAAATGCATGTACATATATGCAAATGGTTTTTTTATTCTTTTATAGAGAGTTTTGAAAAATCATCTTAGCACCATTTATCTTAGAAAATAAAAATGTTATATCCTTTACTTTAAATTTACCACTTTTTAAAAAAAGATTTTCAGTTAGAACATATTTCATAATTAACACATATGAACCTTCCTATATACTAGTTAAACCATTGTTATTTTTAGTCAAACTTCATTTTAATTTTTGTTAAGAGAAATAAATTTTCAAAAATTTCAATTTATTGACCAAAACTTATACTATCGCACAGTGTTTCTTCAAAAATAAATCAAAATACTAAAAAGAAAATGTTTTTGAGATTTAGAAATTTAGAAATTTTTTTTAAGTTAAAAGAAAATGAAAATTCAAAAATACCATGAATTTTTTTTAAAAAAAATTGAAATTGAGACTCCGCCCACACTTAATTTTGAATCTGTCCCTACAGTTAATGCATGATATAATGAGTGTAATGGGGAAAATTATGTACATATTTACAAAAGAGGGTTAACATTCTTACTAGATGTAGCTTGGCTCATGAAGGATCATGAGCTCCTCTTGGTTATTTGGCAATTCGAAGAAAGGTTTCAAACGACGACCGTTGACTTCGAAAATCGATCCATTCTTGGGGTTTTCCATTTCTACGGCACCATGTCGAAAAATATTTCATATCACAAATGGTCCGATCCATCTTGATTTAAGTTTCCTAGGGAATAAATTAAATCTCGAGTCATATAAAAGAACTTTTTGGTTAGGCAAAATTTTTTTCCTGAGGATTGAATTATCATAAAAAACTTTTGTTCTTTCTTTGTAAATTTTTTTATTTTCATACGCGTCGTTCCTAAGTTCTTCTAGTTTATTGAGTTGTATTTTTCGGTTTCACCAGCTTTCTCATGATCAAAGTTTAAGTTCTTTATTGCCCAGAGCACTTTATGTTCGATTGCAATGGGTAAATGGCAAGCTTTACAGTAAACTAAACGAAATGGCGACATCCCAAGGTTAGTTTTAAAAGCAGTATGGTAAGCCCAAAGCACGTCGGTGAATTTCTGAGACTAATCTTTTCAATTTTTGTTAACAATTTTTTCCAAGATCTGTTTTATTTGTCGATTTGAAACTTCAACTTGACGACAAGTCTGAGGATGATATAGAGTGGATAACTTTTGGGTTATTGAGTATTTTTTCATTAAAGTTTCAAAAGATCGATTGCAAAAATGGGTCCCGTTATCATTGATTATTGTTCGAGGTGTGCCGAACCTCTAAAAGATGTTTTCATTGAGAAATTTCACAACAATTCTTTGGTCATAGGTTTTGCAAGGAACGGCTTTGAATCATTTTGAGACATAACCGAAAGCGAGAAGGATATACAACTTTCCAAAAGAATTTGGAAAAGGTCTCATAAAGTCGATACCCCAAACATCAAATATTTCGATCATAAGAATGGGGTTTAGAGGCATCATATCTTGTCGAGAAATTCGTCCAAGCATTTGGCATTAATAGCCAGTTTTACAAAATTCAAATGAGCCTTTGAAGAGAGAAGCCCAATAAAAACCACACTGGAGCACTTTTTCCATAGTTTTTCGAGGACCGAAATGTCCACCGCACGCTTGATCGTGGCAAAACGAACTAACACTCCTGATCTCATTATCCGGAATGCAACGTCTGATGATTTGGTCGGGGCAATATTTGAACAATCATGGATTGTCCCAATAGAAATATTTCACTTGGGACATGAATTTGTATGTATCCTATTTGGACCAAGATGAGGGAGTTTCTTTCGTGACTAAGTAGTTCACTATATCAGCATACCATGGATCTATAGAAATTGAAAGAAGTTGTTCATCGGGGAAGTTTTCATTGGCTGGCAAAGAAGATAGTGCATTCGAAAGACGAGATAAGTGATCAACTATGACATTGTCGGATCCTTTTTTGTCTTTGATTGTAAGGTCAAATTCTTGAAGTAAAAGGATTCAACGAATCAAAGGGGATTTAGCATCCTTTTTAGCAAAGAGATATCAAAGTGCAAAGTGGTCTGTATACACAGTAATGCATGAACCTATCAAGTAAGGTCGAAACTTTTCGATCGCAAAAACGACAGTTAGAAGCTCTTTTTCAGTTGTTGTGTAGTTGAGTTGAGCGTCGTTTAAAATCATACTCGCGTAGTAAATGACATGAAGGATTTTGTTGATGCATTGCCCTAAGATAGCACCAACCGCAAAGTTAGAAGCATCACATATTATTTCGAAAGGAAGATCCCAATTGGGTGCGCAAATGATTGGAGCAGAAATGAGTTCGTTTTTGAGATGTTCAAAAGAAGAGATACACTCAAAGTTGAAATTGAATGGAATGTCTTTTCCGAGAAGAGTCGTCAAAGGACGAGCAATTTTGCTAAAGTCTTTCACAATGCGTCGGTAAAAGCCAGCGTGTCCTAGAAATGATCGAATGTCCTTAACAGATTTGGAAATGGGTAGGTTTGCAATGACTTCGATTTTCGCTTTATCTACCTCAATGCCTTTATTTGAGATGATATGTCCAAGGACTATGCCTTGTTTGACCATAAAGTGGCATTTTTCCCAATTCAAAGTCAAATGTTTTTCTTTGCATCGATTTAGAACCTACTCGAGATGTTGTAAACATTCAGAAAAAGAATCACTAAAGATAGAGAAATTGTCCATGAGAACTTCTAAAAAGCATTCAATCATGCCAGAAAAGATACCAACCATGCATCGTTGGAAGGTAGCAGGAGCGTTACAAAGTCCAAATGGCATACGTCGATAAGCAAAGGCACCGGGATGGACACGTGAAAGTCGTTTTCTCTTGATCTTCGAGAGCGATTGGAATTTGGCTATAGCCAAAATAACCATCAAGGACGCAGTAGAATTCGTAGCCGGCTAAACGTTCGAGCATTTGATCGATGAAAGGAAGAGGGAAGTGATCCTTACATGTTGTAGCATTTAGTTTTCGATAGTCAATGCAAACATGCCAACCCGTTTGAGTACGAGTTGGAATAAGTTCGTTTAAATCGTTCTTGACAACGGTTAGCCTAGACATTTTCGGCACAACGTGAATTGGGCTAACCCATGAACTATCAGAGATCGGTTACATGATTCTTATGTCGAGAAGTTTAAGAATTTCATCACGCATCACATCTTTCATTTTTGGATTAAGCCTTCGTTGCGCGTCACGAACAGGCTTGGCATCGTCGATTAAATGGATGCGATGTTGAACAAGAGCAGGACTAATTCCCTTTATATCGGTGATTAACCATCCAATCGCTTCCTTGTTTTTCGACAGGATTGAAAGTAAAGAAGTTTCTTGATTGAGAAAGAGAGTTGTAGAAATTATGACAGGAAATGTTTCGTTATCACCTAAGTTTGTGTACTTAAGGTGATCGGGAAGTGGTTTGAGGTCCAACTTCGGGAGTTGATTGATTAAAGAATTGGGTTGAGATTTGGACTCAACCAGACGCAATTCAAAGGGAAGAGTGTGTTCAATTTCATTGGGAATTTCATGAAACAATTTTTCATACTCGTCCTCTCGTTCATTGTTAAGATCAAGTGTCTCGTTTTCAAAGTTTTCATGAATGGCACTAACTTCCAAAGTTTGGCCGCAAGGTTCATTAGATTGGCTTTCAAGATTAAAAATGTTGAGATCCAAAGTCATGTTTCCAAAAGAGATTTTCATCGAACCGTTACGACAATTAATTAAGGCATTTGAAGTGGCTAAGAATGGTCGGCCTAAAATCAATGGAATTTGACTCGTGGGATTTGTCATGGGTTGTGTCCCGAGAACGATCAAATCAACGAGGAATATGAATTGCCCTACTCGAAAGGGCACGTCCTCGATTTCTCTCACGGGCTTCTTAATGGAACGATCGGCGAATTAAAGCATGAATTTTGTGGGTTTGAGCTCACCTAAGCCTAGTTGTTCGTACATGGAGTATGGAATTAAGTTGACACTCGTTCCTAAGTCTATCAAACATTTGTTAATTGTCGTATCTCAAATTGTACACGAAATCATAGGGCAGTCATGATCTTTGTATTTGACGGGCATGGATTAGGACGTGACTTCGCTCAAACTGGCGGCTAAGAAGACTTTTTTAGGCACTTGAGTGTGTCGCTTTTGGGTAACAAGTCCTTAAGAAATTTCACATACGTTGGGACTTGCTGAACGATGTCGAGAAGCAAAATGTTAACTTTGATTTTTTTAAAATTTTCAACATCTTTTCCATTTGGTCCGAGTGTTTCTTGGGTGGAAGACGATGCGGAAATGGAACATGATACTCGGTAGGCGGGTTTACTCGAGTAGAAGAAATTTGATTGCCATTTGATTCAACATTTGGCTCCACGTTCTGTTCAGATTCGTTCATTGTTTTAGAAGTGTCGAAAGAGGTTTTCGGTAAATCGTTTGGCTCAACGACTTGATTATTGATTTGTTTACTGGAACATAAAGTTGTGATAGCATTCAAATGGGTGATGCTGCTATCTTGAACAACAAGGGCTTGATTTGAATTTGCATTTTGATTTTTGGGATTTGGAGTTGGCTAGCGTAGGAATGTTCCTCATTCACGTTCACTTACAAGCATGGCTAATTGACTCATTTGCATTTCAAGTTTTTCAATCGATTAGTTTGTGTTTTGCATATACGACGTCAATAAATTTTGCAAATTTCTATTTGATTGAAGGTTTTAGTAGTTGCTTTAGCCAATGTTTCAAGAGTGTTCTGAAGTGAACTTAAACGTTTATCGTCTTGGAGAGGATAAGCAGCATTTGGTTGAAAATTTGATTGTTGCGGTTGATTATGAAACGAACCCGCAAAGTTTGGTTGAAAATTGTTAGGCTGAAATGGAGGATTCGAAGCATTATTCGGGAATGCTTGAAAATTGGGACGTATCATATTCATGTTGGGAGTGTTTTGGTTCCATGCAAAATTCGGATGATTTCTCCAACCAGCATTGTACGTTGGAGAAAACAGGTCGTTTTTGGCTTTATTGAAAGTATTGATTTTTTCGACATGATTGGGACACTGATCGGCTATATGATTCAAATCGTTGCATTTACAACACATCACTTGGGAAGCTTGGTTCATTTGATTCAATGAGAAAATGTTATCGAATTTTTTAATCATTGCATCGATCTTAGCTTCCAAAGCAAAAGAAGACCCTATCGAGTGTGCACTCGATCGTGAGTAAAATGATTTTTCGTTCGAACGTTCCCATTGGGATGATTTTTCAGCTAGGTTTTCAAGAAATTGCCAAGCATTGTCGTGATGTTAGGCAAGAAAATTTCCTTGGCACATTGATTCGAGCATGATTCGTGAGCTGTTTTAAGTCCATCGTATAAGATTTGGAAAATCGTCCATTTTTCAAAGTTACGGTGTGGACATTTTATCAAAAGCTCTTTGAATCTTTCAAAATATTTTCCGAATGATTCTCCTTTTAGTTGATGAAAATTTACAATTTCGTTTCCGTTTCTACTCATTTTTTCCAAGAGGTAACTTTTTTAAGAAAGCTTTTACGAATTCTTTCCAAGTTTTAATAGAGTTTGATGGTAAGCTGTACAACCATTTTTCAGCATAATCCGTAAGAGCGAATGGGATTAATCGAAGTTTGATTCCGTCATTGGAAAGTTGTTGGAGTTTAATGGTTGCGCAAACTTGTTCGAATTTAGTCCATAAAATGTATGGATCATCATGCTCAAAGTTGCAAAACTTTGGAACCGTGGCAATATGGTTTGAGTGAATTTCGAAATGATTACCCATATGGGCGGGTAACGTGATGCAAGATGGAATAAAAACTCTATCGGGAAAGATTCTATTTATAAGAGTTCGAGGGGCGTTCTTGTTCGCCATCTCGGGAGGATCGTTTGTTCAAGTTAAACAGTTAGTTGTTGAGTCGTGAGCCCAGCGATTTATTGTTGTTTCACGAGTCCAAGTACTCATGCACAAGTGAAAGTCTAGAAGAGAAAGAAGTTAGAGTTGAGTTTAGAGAATGAAACTAGATTTGGAAAATGAAGTGAAAAATTGTTTTTGTTTTTCTTTTCTTTTTTCTTAAAGGAAGAAAAATATTTAACAACTGAAATTTATTTTCCAAAACAGAAGTTTGATTATTATTTTTTTGGCTTTTCAAATTTTTATATGTTTTTTGTTTTTGTAACTTTTTTTGTTTTTGAATTTTCAAATTTTTAAATATTTACCAAAAGGATTTTTGTTTTTTTAGAAAATGGAAATTTGACTTTCGTTTTTGTTTTAGAATTTTTAATTTTTTTTGTTTATGAAAAGATTATATTTTTTTTTTTTGAATTTTGTTTTTGATTGAAAATTTTCAGAGGAATGAATTTAAAAGTATTTTTTTTTGAAAAATATTAAGTAAAATTTAATTTTTTTGTATTTTAGATTTTTTTTAAATATCCATGAACTAATGCAACTAAATGAATGCAATGGACTTAATTACAGTTTTCTATCCTTAGTAGCTCCTAACCCAAAATTGCATAATCACGCTTTGTCTTAAATCAACAAAAGTATTTCTCAGCCAGTTAACGGGAAGGGGTTATCGGTGCACCATGAATCACCGCAGCAATGCAATTGATGGTTTAAGTACCTTCAGAAGAACAACCGCTATAAAATTTACGAATCACCGTAATATTTATAATGGTTATTACTCTGTCGTAGCCTAGACACCAAGAAATAAAATTGTTCAAAGAAAACAATTATGAAGATACAATTAAGCTCTAGATGAGCTCGCGACACCCTTAAATCGAATGTCTAACCATTATTATTAGTCAAATTCTATGATGAAATGCATTTGTGGGCTAAAAAAAGGGTGATGAAATCTCTTATCTTATGTGAATTGGAGTATTGTCCTTAGAAAATAAAACAAGATGACATGAATGCAAAGCAAAAATTAAACGTGAATTTACAATGCAACTAAAATGAAGTTTGTATTTGTTTTTGGATTTTGAATTTTTTTATATATATTCGCAAATACAAGCAAACAACAATGCAGTTAAAATAAAAACAAGGAAAAATGGCACGATGTCAGAGCGTGCAAAATTATTAGCAATTTTTTAGCGGCAGTTTTTATTAAAACAAGAAAAACGGTTATTTTTAACAAGCACTTCTGCGCTTACTTCCTGCAACCTGAAAATTAAAAACAACACACACACAAGGATGGAACTTTAAACTAAAACAAATTAAACAGAAAAATTTAGAGGATGAAACAAAACAAAGTAAGAGAAAAGGAATTAAATAAAACCCTTTTTTTAGGATTTAAACAAACAAGAATTAAAACAAAACATAAGGGGAAAAAAATCACTTTAAAAAGAAGGTCACTGAAAAAAAACGGGGCCACCCACAAAAATTACAAACCCGACCCAAACTTCTTCCCTTCACTTAAACAATTCGTTAACTCTGGCTAACCCAAATTCATTCGAACACTTCATAATCACCAAGTGAAAATCACAGAAGAGGAGAAAAAAAAACATGTTCGAATTTCGTTCGCGTTCGGTGATGGATTCGATGTGTTGAGTTAGGCTGCGATCGATCTGGGTTGCTGAGAAGCGGGGATGACGGATCTGATGGCGGTTGTGCTCGGTTGGTTGAATTGATGATGGTTGTTGTTCAATTTTGGATATTCGCGACTAGCTATTGGCTTGGGGTTGCGCGACTTGTTTTCAGGTGAGAATGTTGGAGGAAGTTTGGGTTGCAGTTCGAATGGCGTCGTTGCTATTTGCAATTGCAGGTGCGATGGATAAGGCAGAGAAGTGGGCAGAGGATGTTGAGAGGTGGTTCGTGGAAGTTGTTCACTGCAACGATGATGGAAGTGGGCATGGCAGTTGCAGGCAAGGTGTATTGCGTGGGTTTTGGTGGTGATGGGTGATTAAGTCTATCAAATTGGATGATGTTGAACGGGAAAGTATGTCTTCAAGCAGTAGATGTTTGCAGTTTAGTGGGTTTGATGGAATTGGTTTGAATTGACCATGAATTGGAGATGGAAGCAAGGAGTGAGGAAGACCGGTCTACTGTTTTGGTTGTAGAATGCCGAGCCCAGAGGTGCTTGTTTGATGTATGCAACTGCACTTTGGCAATGTTGTAGATGGTGGTGCTGCAGACTAGTGGGAAGTGGTAGGGTGAAAGTGTGGAGATTTTTTTTTTGTATGTTGTAGAGAGAGGATGGAAATGTGGGTGGCCAGGTTTTGGCAGTCAGTTTTGGCAGGGAAGTGGTGAGCAGACAGGTATTTTGATGGGTGAAGTAGTGGAGTGAAGTGGTGATGTATGAGTTTTGATGGCTGCAGGTGTGGAATTTTGAGTGGTGATCAGCAGAGGTCGACAGTGGCAAGAAGTATAGGCATGGTTGAGTTAGGTTGTTCAAATGGTTAGTGAAAGAGGATTGTAGTGAGTGGAGTTGAAGTTTGTATTGGCTAGCTGAAGTTTGCAGTGACTTGTTGATGTTTGGAACATGTTTTTATACTTGTTCTTCGACTGATGTATGGTATGTATTGATGTAGCGAGAGGTTCTGTGATGATCAGTGGATTTCCGTAGGAAGTGATGAGTGATAGGAGTAGCTGCTGGTGGTTACTAAGTGGTGGAGGTAGTATTGTAGCAATAGTGGAGAGGTTATGGACTGTGAAGTGTAGTTGCAGTTTTGCAGGCGAGTTTGATTGGCATGTATGTGCAGTTGCAGTTTGGTGAACAGTGCAGTGGCAATGTTGTAGCAGCAAGGCAGAAGTTTGAAGGTGATGATGCAGTGTATGGTATTTGTGAAATGGAGCTTGTTTGGTTGAGTGGTGGAGTGTAGTGTTGAAGTGCACTGATGTGGGTGGCAGCAGGGGGTATCTGTTGAAGGACAGCAGTGATGTAGAGCAGGCACAGTTTTGCTGCACCGTGTATGTTTTTTTCTTTTCTTTTTTGTAAATGTAAAAAGAAGGAAAAAACTGCAAATGTAAAAATATAAATGCAATAAAATATTTTTGTTTGTGTTTTGAATTTTTGATGTTTTTTTGGAATAGAAATGCAATGCAAATGGAGAAGGAAACTAGAACAATAAACACACAAACAAATGCACAAAAAAATCAAACAAACACACAATAATTTTTTTTAAATGCAAACACACACAAAATAAAAGCACACAAAAATCAAACAACAAATAATTCGAAAAATAGAAATTAAAAATCAAAGCAATTCCCCGGTAACGATGTCAAAAACTTGTTTATCGAAAATTTTCTATCGAATTAAAAAATTGTCGATGAATTTCAAATTAAAATAACCGCAAGTGCACGACGTACAATTTTAGTACTGGCGAGTACGGGTCAATCTGTAGGGAATTGTTTTAAATTTAAAAATCAATTAAATCAAATTAGACCATAGTGAAAGGAGTTTGTTAACTACACGCAAAATGAAGCTAAAACTAGAATTAAAATGAGATTTAAAAACGATTAGATTAGAGAACAATTTAGAGGCAAATCCACTCTCATATTTTTGTAAATCAACAGACAAATAATTTACGATCTCTAGTTATGATATTAAGTGAAATAATTATTGCATAGACCATAAGTATACTTTATTTATGTTATTAATTAACATAACTTAAACCATCAAACTATAATACAACAATTATACCACTTATAAATTCTCATGAAAATGAGACCAAAGTAAAAACTAATTTAAGTATGATCTATTTACTATTGTAATTAGTAAGATAGATCATCAAATTTTGTTTTTACTTTCTTTTCAAAATCAAAAATCGATTAGCAAATGATGATGTAAATTGTGTTTATGTTGAATAAGAATTGCTCATTTGCAAAAGCAACATAAGCTATCAAACCCATCTGTATAAAATTGCATCAAAATTCACTCTCATGAAGCACAAACCAAAAGAGATCATAAATCATAAAAATGCTGAAATTACATAAGGTTAGAGAGCTTCATTATCCCTAAATTGAAGAAATTTAGCTATTCATTTGTGTTATCAAATCAACACTTGTAAATTTCAATATTAAAAAGCAAAGAAATGGAAACTAAGCAAAGAAAGAAAGAGAGATTAATTACTAACTACTTGCATAAAAAACAAAACTACACTACTTGCATGAATGTAAATTTAATCTACTAATAAGTAGAAAAGAGAAAAGAAAGAGGCTAGGAGGCCATTTTTATTTCATGAAACATAGAGCTTACAACTTTTATTTTGATTTCCTAACTAATTTAAGAGAGTATGAGATATTTACATGTACATAAGAAGGCTATTTATGCATGCATAAAATCCTAATTCAATTTTTTGGGTGCATTCTAAAATGCCCTTTAGGAAGTGTGGCCACCAAGTAACCAGTAGCCACTAATTAATCATCGTTTAATTTGCATGAAGCTTTAACCTCCACTTAGTTTTCCATTAGCTTCTAATTGTAGATTTATGTAAGTAGATGGGGTCCTCCATGATCATGAACTTGAATTGTTTCCTCTTCATTCCAATGTATTCCCTTGTGCATGCATATATCTTCATGGATCCCTCTTCCATACGCATCAAAATTTTCTATAAAAATCATAAAAATTTCCGAGTAAAAATTTCTCAAATTGACACATGCACAAAAATGACCATTTTGCCTCTAAATGAAGATGCATATATGTTGATTTGAAAATAATTGAATTTTGTTTTTAAACATGTTAAAACGCCCAAATATGATATTCATTTAAATAAAAATAGATAAAATATGGATGTAAATATATGCACACGTGCACATCACTTATTTTACATTGTTATTTGATTTTGATATTTATGGACTTATTCATCCTTCTCTGGCTTATTTATTTTGTTTAGGATTCAGAGGTAGACGTTATGCAAACCACCCAGCTTAGAATAGCAAAGATGGAAGATTTATTAAAGAATGTTGAGAACATATGCTTAACCGTACATAGGATGAAGTCAAAAAGCTAAGGAAAAGGATTGTGGAGATGGACAGAGAGATGGCGCTACATATGAGTGAAGAGGAAAGTTCTCCAGTGACTCCAGCTTCACGTGTCCCCCTCAGGTCGGATGCGATTCCTATGCCTTCATTTGGAGCTGACCCGACTGAGATTATTAAATAGAAGAATGATGTGAAGACTCATTGTGACGTCAAATTAAAGAGTTAGAGAATTACTTTAAGGGAGAGTTAGGACATTAGATACTCGGGTTTCCCTATTCTTATTGACCGAGGATGAGTTCTTTGGTCCCATTTATAGGGATGTCGGACCGACAAAGGAGAAACTTGAGCGAACTCAGAATGTTAGAAAGATAGCTATGAAGCAGATAATTGCATTGGAGAAAAAGATATATAACTAGAGTGTAAGGCCCAGTTAGATTGCATCGTAGTTTCTTAAGGTAGGATGGATATGGCATCTCTTCTCGATGAGCTTCATAAAGAGAAGGTGAAAACAGAACAACAAAAATTGGTCGACAACATGCAATTGACGTTCTTAGATGCTTTTGGCCTAGACTCAATTTCTTCTTCTTGTGTAATAGGGCCGACTATGAGTATAAATCTTCAGACCATGAAGATGTCTAGACCGACGCTAATTACGATCCCCGCATTTCCTTTCGGAGCTCCGCGCATTGTAGGGTTTCTCACTTTCAATCGTCGGTCGTGATTACTAAGTTGGAGAACTAACCTTGTAACAACCCGCATATTTATCGATTATATATTTAAATATTTTATTTAAATATTTCATCGTTCGTCGGATTTTAGTCCGAAAAGCTACTTTTTGCAAACAGTCGAATTAGGACTCGAGACCACTTCCATTGAGTTCAAAACGCCGTTTGCGACCTTTTTGAGTATAAACATTGATATGTTTGGAGCTAGCTAAAATTTTGACCTTTTTCACTTTAGTGTTTGGGTTCAATTCTTTAAAGATCCTAACTTTGATGTTTGAACATGTTTTTGGTGGCGGATCGGAGAGCTAATGGAGCTGGGGTATCAATTGGCTAAGGCTTCTTAGGTCCATTGCTCGAACGGTCGCGTTTAGGAGGAATTTTCACTTCATTGAAAAAGGGCAGGAACTGCAGAAATTTGCAGTTCGGCCGACCGAGCTCTGTAGCCGGTCGACCGACCTGCTACTCCGAGCAAGTTTCTTGCTTCTAGCTAGCCGACCGAGCTCTGTAGCCGGCGGACCGACCTGATGCTATTTTGCCTACTTTGTCTATTTTGTTAAATTTCCAACTTTAATTGATTCGTGTTGATTCCCTTTTGTTATTGTCACTTATTATCGACTTTGATGACATTTTCTTCGTAATTTTGGGAATATCCATTTTAATGTATTTGGTATCGATTTCTTTGGATTTTATTCACATCTTCGAATGTGAATTTTAGTGATTGATTGTTCCTACAATCTTCTTTGTGATTTGTCACTTTATATAAAGGTTTCTATACTAGTAGTAAATATCAAAATTCTTTCATCAAAACGATTTCAACACTATTTTATTACAAAGCTCGTTTCTTAAACCGTTTTCCAATCTATTAGTATGTACAAGCCTTTACCTCACTCGGATTAGAAATCTAATTAAACGGCTTAGTAAAACAAGTGGTATGAAACGCTTGCGTTCACTTCGTCGGTTAATTCTTGGACTTGTTCGATTAAACCTCTTGTGACAATTTTCTAGTAAAGATTTGCAGTTTGTTCGTAAATATTTAAGTTAAGCAAGTAGTTATGGGACACGAAGCTAGACTTTTATATTTACTAGCTTAGTGTAATTGACACTTCTCGTTGATCACGACGATCATTTTATGATTTAGACTAGCAATTGTGCGATGTCTCTTTGTTTGCAAGGTTAGACTAGACCTCATTGGTGTGATTCCGACTCACACATATCTCTTTGTCCGCAAGGTTAGTCTAAACACCATTTGTGTGATTCCACTCACGCATACCTTTTTGTTGCGAGGTTAGGCTAGACACCATTTGTGTGATTCCACTCACACATACCTTTATGTTTTTTGGTTAGCCTAGACCTCATCTGGGTGATTCCGACTCACCCATATGGGGTAGCTCCCCATGGTTTTCGGACCGTCATGTGATGGGCCTCTTTCCCTTTTTCTGTAATTTCTGGATTTCTTGTGGTGATTTCTGGAATTTATGTCATTGACTTGTTATGAGTACAAGTTTAGGGCATGATTCCCTCTTTGGATCTTTGAGAAGATTCTTGTGATATTGATTGATCTTCTGTTGATCATCATTTGCATACTTATAGTAGTATGTCAGTATGGATATTTTATGTTTATGTCATATCTTTTATTTTTATATCATGTCATCTGATATTTATAGCTAGACTGATCCGTTTATTATTTTCTTAAATAATACTCGGGTCAGACCGAGATGTTACAGGTGCTTCTGCTTGACTTCCTTTCGGGATTTGCTACTCTGACTTTTGGCTAACTATTTAGATTAGCAGTTTTTGTTGTATACACTTGAGATATAGACTCATAGTTGTATTCTTTTGTATAGCACATGTTGCTATTCTTTTGTATTATTGTGGATCTTTTTGACCACTACTCTGTTCATGTGTTAGTTATATATTCATATCTTCTTCCGCCTTTGTGATATGGATGTCTATGACTGATTTGTCTTATGCTTATTTCTATGTTTGTTTCCGAATATTATTTATAGCCACCGTGTGATAAGCAATTACATGGATGGTCGCTCCTCAACAGCCTTATTCTCCGTGCTAGTTGACAGCACTACACCGTAGTGTTCTTGGCTAGCGTGGGTATAGAGGTGGGGCGTCACAACCCTTTTCTTTTTATTCAGTGGATAGTTCATCTTGCAGCATTGTACATCAGGGAACCACGACAAAGTAAAGCGATCGTGCCCATATTTTAATCTGGACTCGTAATTTAATTTTTATCAAGGGATGTTATTTTTGTAATATGATCCAAATTGTAATGTTTTGTAGATTACATGAGGGTATGGAAAAATAGATAACATTATTTTTTGGTAGGCATATGAGATACACAACGTAGTATTGATAACCAAGTTTTCTAAAGTATACCTGGTGAGCTTTGAGCAACAACTAGATTTGCACTGACTGACGGCTTTCTTTGGTATAGATCATGTATCGTGCTCTCTTGCTAAGTCTAGGATGAGCTTTCAGAATAGCATATGCCTCCTGATTGTGACCTTTTTCGGCCGCGGTGTTTCTTTCCATATTGGCGCGACCCGATTCTTTGTTAAGGTGTAGAATCCAGTGCTAGTTTGACCGTATATGCGATGTGACATGCCCTCCTTTTGTGTCTGTAATGCTCTAGTCTAGTTGTTGGTTGAACATGACCCATCCCCTATTTAGGAAGCATAATGTGTTTGACTACATGCTTGGCTGCATCCAAATATGACCTTCTCCCTTGGAGGTGTATTTTCCTTAGCCTTATGCATGGCTGTATTTTTAATATGAGATGCCCCTATTTTTGGGCATACTATCATTATCCGTATGCTTGGCTATATTTTTAATAAGACATGCCTTCTGTTTGGGGGTGTAATCTCCTTAGCCATATGTTTGGCTGTATTTTTGTTTAGACCTGCCCCTTGTTTGGGGCGTAATGTCCTTAGACGTATGCTTGGCTATATTTTTAATATGACCCATCCCCTGTTTGGTGGCATAATTTCCTTAGTAGTATACTTAGCCGCATTCTTCTTTAGTTTCACCATTCTCATTTCTGAGATTGTCATTGTTGCTCATTAGCAGAACTTCACCCTTGAATGAAGACGGTGAGCTACGGAGAGCAGAATAAGATTTGACTGAGAAGCCAGGGCGGTGAGCCATGGGTGGTGGAGATATGGAAGATGGAATTGGAGGTTTGTTGGATACGAGGAAAGAGGACGAAGGTACGAAGGTTTGAGGCCCTTCTTCTAGCACCAAAAATGTTGGTGAAGTGTTTCAGGTTCACCACACGTCACTTGATCATGAAGCAACCTCATGACTAGTTGCTCTCACGATCAGGAATCAGCAAATTTAATCTCTGTTAAATTCACCTTGGTAAGTGACTGTGTTGCTGAATGCTTACACAGTCAAATAGTTGTACTTCAACTGATTGTTGAAAGGTAGAAATGATTTGTAATAACACAGGAAAGCGAACTTGGATAATAGAATAATAAAAGTAAAAGATACTAAGATTTTTATATGGTTTGAATTAATGCTAATCCTATATACATGAGAATTCCACTATATCTTCAAGGTTTTATTACAAATGATTACAATAATAAGCGTATCTGATACATTTGTAAACCAAAACCTAATAATAATAAAATATTTCTCTTAACAAATAAAATAAAATAAATAATTACCAAAAATATTTAAGATAGGATCTAAAATCCACTTAGACTTTATAGGTCCAACAAAGATCTAAGATGGAAAAAAAATGAAATTCACCTATTTAACCCGCTTTTGACTGGCCAGGTTCCTTCACTATAATGTTTAGGACAAATCTGTGACACCTTCAATAATTGTAACGACCTATATATTTAATGATAGGATATTCAAATAATTAGTTTAGAAATTGAATCGTTAATTAGATGAAGGTCCCAAAAAAATGATTTTTCGTATATGATTGAATCAGGACTCGATACCACTTCCATTAAGTCTAGATCGAAGTTACAAATTAAAATGAGCATAAGCGTCGCTATATTTGAAGATCAGACGATTTAATGGCAAAAACGATCTCAAAATATGTGAAATTGCCATCCGGAGTGCTGTCTCGGATAGCGATGAAATTTATACCATTAGGACCAGAAACATGAGGTGATGTGTGCTGACGAATTTCATTTTGATCGGACGCAACATGTGATCATATGAGTTCTAAATGTACGACGATTTATTTGAGAAGTCAAATAAATAAAATAGTATATTATTCAAATTAACCCTTACCTAAACCCTCCCTTCCACTAGCTTTACTGTTTCATTGAGAGTAAACAAAATCATGGCCGCCAATCCCTATTACCATTCCAAAATCAAATAGAGAGATTTGCTCAACTAAAAATCACAAAAAAGGGTCCATTAAGATCATATGGAGGAGAGCTTTGCATCCATATGGCCTTTGATGGGTGCAATAGTGATTCAGAGCATGCGGCATTTTCATGGCTCCATTAGGGTATTAATTCGTGGATGATAGAAAAGGAGTTAAGTGAATTGAAGACTAGGATTAGATTTATCTACACAAAGTACACTTTTCCCCAATGTTTGGAGCTCTCCGGTGCACCAAGGCAAAATACGATATTGCAAAGTCATGTGCGACATCTACAGTCGTAAGTTACATGAGATAACCGAGCTTTACCAGATTGTGTCTGTTGCGGAGCTTGTGCGAAGAGGGACGCGTTGGCTAAGACGGCGCATCATTTTATTGAATCATCATGGACAAATCGAGGAGAGGAGGTCATGGGATTTGGGTTCATACTTGTGCATGTGTACATGAATGCATGGCTTGGAAATGTTAATTAAGAGGAAGAAGGATTAGTGGCTAATGAAGGTGACTAAGTGTTAATTAAGTTAATTAATAATTTATTTTAATCTCGTTTCTTATACTACGTATATGTTTTGTAGACATGGTCTATTTTAGAATCGGTTTCTTACATTGTGCTCGTGATGGGAGCTCTACGACTTAGAGTTGGATTGGATAACTTTTGTTGAAGTGAGTGATATTGTCTCTAATGACATTATGATTGTTAGTATAGTATAAAAATGGTATTTTGAAATGATTTCTAACTTCAAAAAGTGATTTTAATATATATAAACACCTACTTGATTTTTATAAAAGAAATTGAAAGTATTTTAAATGGTTTTAAATCGAATATCACATTTTTTCCATTGACGTGCTATTCTAGAAAATTGCTAGTTTTACACCGTTTTTAATATGAATCCCCTATTGGTCGATATAGATGCATTATACATGTATGCATGTTGGTTGATATGTGCTTATTTGCTTGTTCTAGTTTCAAACGCCGATTTATTGGCGATTTAGCGCTCTACGATGGTTTGTTCATGCGACCGACTTTGGGTCTTGATGCTATTGCTTTACGATGAGCAATTTTCGTAATCGTGATGATGTGACATTTGACATGGTAGTTTCAAGACTTAGGATGGTCACTCGTTGGTGCATGGAGTTATGTTCTAAGGTTGATAGTTTTAGGACTTCGGATGGTAGCTTATTGGTGCATGGAGTTAGGTTCCGAGGTTGATAGTTTCAGGACTTCAGATGGTAGCTCGTTGGTGCATATAGTTAGGTTTTGAGGTTGGAGGCTTGATGATGGAAGGAGTTGTGATGGTTTTCCACAAGGATCGGTTCTTTGGGGGTGATTCACGGATATAATGTTGAATGGTTCTATCATGGAAATTGATGGAGCAATGAAGAGCTTTGATATGCTTGCTAAGGAATCGTTGATACTCGAAGTGTTTTCTGTTGTACTCAGAGCAGGGATACTGTGGGGATGCCCATAGGTACTTTGTTCAAGTACCTTGGTCGGTTGATTGGATCTGTATACCATGGACTGGTTGATTGGTTGTGTCCATCTTGGGCTATGCAACACGTATCTAGCTTCGAGCTACTAGATATGCGAGTACAACTGAAAACCAGGACTTCCATTAGTCCTTGGCGGTTGAAAGGTCATACGAGTTATCATATATCCAAAGCACATTGAGTGACAATTAGTATCATTTGATGGATGCTATGTTTGTTATGGTTGCTTCAATAGCCACCTATCACTCTAGGGATGTGATATGATGTAGGCATTTTGGACAGGGATACCTAGGCACCCCAATATTGTACTTAGCATTAAGTACCCCTTATGATATTCGTACAGTAGCATATTATGTTTGGTATGTGCTAACTCTTTGGTTGCTAGGGCAGGTCAGGTATGGTTCGTATACCCTCTGTTCCATATACCGTACCAACTTTTATAGCATTTCGAGATTATTTATCGCTCACACTAGGTTTTATGCTCTGCTTCTTATTACCTTGGGTACCCTTAAATGAGTAAACTAGAAAGCGGGTATAAACAATACATGGAGTTCTACAGATGGACTAGATGGATTAGCCGAAGGTAAAACTTTTATATACTAAACTTTTTGGCTTATTATCGTTTATTTTGTTCCGTGACACTATGAGCCTTTATAGTGTTTGGCTTACTATTATTAGAGACAGTTTATCAATTGAGTTTATTTATCATTTGTATAAACTCTATTGGTGTTTTTATAAATGTATACGCCTATGTACTCTGATTCTGTGGTTCATGTAATTACTACTATCTTGCCTGTTTTATATCTATGATGATTATTATATTTTATCCGATGCACTATGAGATATATGACATGTTATGCAATTGTGTGATGTTTTATCTTTTTCTCTTCTATTCTATTCTCTTCTTTTCTATTCCTCTTCTTTACTTCTATTTATTCCGCTTGACAATAATCCTACATCAATTGGATGCTCCAGCAGCACACTATTCAGTTATATGAGCATCAGAGGTGTAGTACGGTCATTATATCTGGTATCAGAGCTTAGACTACGTGATTAACCTAAGTTGATACCATGATCCAGTAAATATAGGGTAGGAGTTGTCGCCTTAGGTTGGATCGAGAGTGTACTTATATACGAGAGAGTGCATATTTGTTATATATTTTGATTTTCAAAACCATATAGTAGTATGTATAGTATGTAAGTTGTGTTGCACACACAAGCACTATTAATGTAGTTTTCCTTATAAGAAACTGATCATCCTTATTATAGATTTGGAATGATTTGGCACACGAGAAATACCACTATTTATTCTACCTCTGGATTGAGGAGTAGGCAGGATCGGGGCAACTAGCCCTGATTTATAGAATACATTCACAAAGATGGTGCGAATCATTTTCTGGAATGTCCATGTTACTCCAAATTATTATGATTCTCAAGTGCAAATGCCTAGGGTTAACTTTGTCAAGCTATACAAAGACTACATGAGTCTATGAGGCAGACCGTTCCTTGGAACAGAGTTGGATATTGAGGTTCAAGATAGGACGAATATTTTCCAAAGGATCTTTGATGGCTTGGATTTAGATGATGCAATGAGCTAAAAGTTTACCTCTACATAACACCAGAGACAAACAATGAACTGGTGGTTACCTTACAGCTTAGATCCCCAAGGGTCATTTTACTTGGGATCAATTTATAGTTCGCATCAGAGAGAAATTTATCTCGACTTTCCAAAAGTCGATGTTGTTTAGGGAGTTCACCGACTTAAAGTAAGGCAATATGTTTATTGGAGTGTACGGCCGATTCAATATGTTATTGAAATGTAGTCTATCTTTCATTGATACTCTACTCAGAAAGAATGAAGAATTTATCACTGAGCCGAGTTATCATCTTGGGAAGTGATGGATTGGTCATATTGACTAAAGCTTTGTGAAGTTGACCGAGAAGGTTTTACAATGTAAGAGCCTATACCAAGTGTAGGAGGACTGTCCAAAACCATATAAGTATGGTAGATAATGGAAGCATATCATTGAATATTGTTCTCCATTGACGAAAGAGAAGGGAAACAACATCACCATCCAGGGTATACTTTCCATTTATGGCATTTCCATATGTTTTTTATTCGATGTTAAGGTTTGAAATTCCTTCGTATCTTGTGATTTGTAGATAGATTGGGATTGAGACCCAAAAATGTTAATCACCTTTAATTATAACAAACCTTGTTGGAGGCTCAACCAGCCTATACATGGTTTGTCTAGACCTAGCCTTATCGAGTCATAGGATTTTGTTTGTTTGTTATTGATTGTTTTGGGTTTAATCAGGCATGGTACTATAGTCTAAAAATTGATCGGTTGAAGGTGTACAAAATAGTGGTGGATTGTGAGAGGCTGTTGATGACGATAGGGACTGATGACGAGCGGAAGGTAGTGTTCGATGGCCCATCTGATGATGTGGAGATGGTTAGTTTTCTATATTCACTCGATATCCCACATGGCGAGTCATCATCTGTGCTTGTAGCCAGAGATTATCCAAATACATTCGATAAGGTAATCGGATTACCACCATATAGGGATTGAGTTCCATATCGATCTAGTTAGAGGTGCTAGACCAGTAGTTATGTCTTTGAGGCATATGATGCCCAAAGAACAAAGAAAACTAAAGGTGCGAGTGGATGACCTACCGAGGCGAGGGTTCATTCGTAGGAGCACATTTGAGTGGTATGCACCATTACTGTTCACTACTAAGGTGGATGACTCTTTGAGGTTGTATGTTGATTACCATGAGTTATATGAGATGACAAACAAGTACCACTCCCATTTATTGATGGCTTGTTCGATCAGCTCTATAGCGCAAAGGTGTTCACTAATTGGACCTTGCGATAGGTTTCATCCACTGAGAGTAACTAGAGAGAGCGTGTCGATCACAGCGTTTCATATGCTACCTTGATTTTTGATTAGTTGGTTATGCCATTCGGGCTAATTAATGAGTCGACATGCTTTGTTGATTTCTTGGACCGTGTTTTGAGAGATCACTTGAGTAAGTCTGTGCTTATGCTGGTTGATGATACTTTCATCTACTCGTGGACAAAGAGAAGCACAAGGCGCAATTGATGATTGTATTGTAGGTATTGAGAAAATATCGACTAATGATGAGATTTTCGAAGTATCACTCTTGGAGGAGGGAAGTGAGATGCTTGGGTCACGTTGTTTTGGAGCAAGACATTACTATGGATCCAGCAACTTATGACATTCCAAGATTTGAATAGACCCAAGAGTGCTACAGATGAGAAGTTTCCTTGGATCGACGAGATGTTGTATACATTTTACCAAGGACTTCTCAAAATTTGCAACACCGTTAATTGATTTGACGAGAAGAATCGTGATTTTATTTAAGATGTGAGGTGAAGACATGCATTTATGAGTTTGATAGAGGAGTTAAAGAGTGCGTCGATGTCAGCCATTCCGAGTGGGAATGAGGAGTCGACGGTGCGCACACGTATGTGGTACTTAAATAGGTGTGGTATTAATGACGAAAGGTAAGGTTGTCGAGTAGTCAACAACTAAAACCGCATGAGTGGAAGTACCCAACTCTTAATTTGGAGTTGGCGGTGATAGTGTTTGCTTTAGGGATTTAGAGGCACTAGCTATTAGGAGAGAAGTTCAGGTTGCTCATTAATCCTACATCATTGAAGTACGTCTTCTCTAAGAAGGATCTTAACCTTTGCCAACAGTGATGTTTGAGTTCTTGGTCTCCCATGACGTTAACATTTCCTATATGTCCAAAAAGGGAAATGTAAGGTTTGATTCTTTGAATGGAAGACAAACCAGTTTGAAGCGATATTCCTAGAGTGGGCATTACTTCAATTTATTATTGGTTATGACTTCATAACTCGATGTGAGCGATGACCAAAGATAATGGCCAGTTTGACTATCAGCCTACTTTGATTTAGCAGATTCGTAATAGTCGGAGGCGTGAGCTAGACTAGCGAAGATCACGGCTAAGTTAGAGGAACGAGTAGTGTCTGTAGAGGTGACGTAATGCAGACCCAACCAAGATTGTTAGTTCCATAGGGATAATAAATTGTTTATTCTCCAATAGTAATAAGAGCAGATATTTATGGGCTTCTTTGATGGATTGCCAAGGACTTAAAGAGGATCTGATAGCATTTGGATCAAAGTCGATAGAATGATGAAGGGTGCTAGGTTTATATTCTTTAGGTCCTGTTGAAGGCATCCAAATTAGTAAATTCATATATACAATGGATAATGCGATTCCATTGTGTGCCAAGATCATTATAAATGGCCAAATCACATTGTTCACTGGTGGGTTTTAGGAGAACTTACAAGAGGTATTGGAAAATTTGGCACCAAATTGACTAGATGATATCGAGACTGAACCAGGAGCTTCGAGACCTCATAGGCCTATTTTATACGAGACAGGTTAGGAGGAAAGCGGTGGAGTAGTAAAGGTTTAATTGAGTGAAAGTGAAGGCTATTGCACATGAGAGACCAATGAGAGCATAAGGACCGCTTGTCCAGAGCTTTTCACTTTTGGAGATTTTCAGTTTTTGCTAGCTTTCATATTGGATATCATGTTTGATGTCTTATACTAGACAGTTTAGTATCCTACATGCTAGGATAGACATGCATATTACTTGTTGATGTTTGATCTTTTTTGTGCATATTTGATGTTTGATCGTTGGCACTTAATACAATTACTTGTGCTTATATAGTTGTTGGGAATGCGGGATAGTTATGATTTGATACAACATTCTTATTTGAGATGATTGCTATATATGATTTAGTATGCTTAAATACCTGATGAGGTTACATTTGTGTTTAATCCTCTTTATTGAATACATATTTAGGTACATGGAAGCAAGTGTTGGCTATTGGATGCTTACTCACTTTTATTCATATCTAAATGCTATGCCCTTGCCTTAAAAGAGGTACATAACGTATGAAATGTAGATTTGGGTATATATGCTTGGTTGTCCTCGAATACGAGATGCTTCAGATATGAGATGTATTTATATCTGAGATTTCCCGGACGTAACTGCTTAAAGGAGGTGCTGCCGAATTTGTCCAAAATGTGAATAGCTTTGAAAGCCTGTGGGTTAGGAGACGATATCTTAATTTTGGTAATTTCGAGGACGAAATCCCTTAAGGAGGGGAGAGTGTAACAACCCGTATTTTTAACGATGAGATATTTAAATAAATAATTTAAGTACTGAACCACTAAATTAGTTAAAGGTCTTAAAAATATGATTTTTTTTGTATACGATTGAATCAGGACTCAACATCACTCCTATTGAGTTTGGATCGACGTTGCGAATCAAAATGACTATAAGCATCGCTATATTTGAAGATCGGACGATCTGATGTCGAAATGATCTCAAAATGCATGAAATTATCATCCTAAAGCATCGTCTTAGATAATGATGAAATTTATACCCATAGGATAGGAAAAATGACGTGATGTATGTTGACGAGTTTCACTACGATCTGCCGCATCTTGTAACCGTATGAGCTCGAAACTTACGATGATTTATTTGAGAAATCAAATAAATAGAGTATTGTATTATTTAAATTAATCCTCACCTAAACCCTACTTTTCTCTCACTTTACTTTTTCATTGACAATAAGAAAAATCATGGCCGCCACTCCCCATTACCATTCAAAAATCAAAATAGAGAGATTTTCTCAACTAAAAATCACGAAACCAGGTCCATTAAGATCATATGGAGGAGAGCTTTGCATCCATATGGACTTTGATGAGTGTGATAGCAATTTAGAGCATGCAACATTTTCATGGTGCCGTTATGGTTGTTTCACTTCACAGATGATAGAATTGGGGTTAAGCGAATCGTGGTTTATCGTTGGATATCTCTTCGTAGAGTACACTTTTTCCCAAAGTTTGGAGCTCTTCGGTGCACCAAGGCAAAATGTGACATTGAAAAGTCATGTGCGACACCTATAGGCCGTGAGATATAGGAGATGATCGAGCTTCACTACATTACGCATGTTGTGGAGCTTGTGCGAATAGGGACGTGTTGGCGAAGATGGTGCATCGTTTTGTTGAGTAATTATGGAGAAATCGAAAAGAGAAGGTCATGGGTTTGGGGTTCACACTTGTGCACCTATACAGGAATGAACGAATAGGAAATGTTAATTAGGGAGGAAGAAGGATTAGCGGCTAATGAAGGTGATTAAATGTTAATTAAGTTAATTAATAATTTATTTTAATCTCATTTCTTATACTATGCATATCTTTTGCATACGAGGTCCATATTGGACGCTATTTCTTGCGTTGCACTCATGATGGGGATCCTTACGACTTGGCGTTGGAATGGACGGCTTTCGTTGAGGTGGGTGACTATCTTTCATGATACTATGGCTGTTAGTATAGTATAAAATGGGTATTTTGAAATGATTTCTAACTTTAAAATGTAATTTTGATATATATATATATATATATATATATATATATATATATATATATATATATATATAAACACCTAATTGATTTTTATAAAAGAAATTAAAAGTATTTTAAAATAGTTTTAGATCGAATCACATTTTTCTCATTAACATGTTATTTTAGGAAATTGCTAGTTTTAGACCGTTTTTGATACAAAGCCCCCGCTGGTTGATATAGATGCATTATACATGTTGTATGTATACTATATTAGATGTATGTATGCTTATTGGTTGCATGTATGCTTGTTTGCTTGTTTTGGTTTCAAACGTCGATTTATTAGCGATCCAGCGCTAGTGAATATTCTGTGTGTTTGGGTTTCGTTCCTATTGATTGGAAAGTCAAACAAATATGATAGGTTTTAAAAGAGAATTAGGATGCATGCCGAATGATTTGAAGATGGAAGACGATGGACTGAGATGGACTTCCGACTTTAGGATGAATGTCGGACGTATTCATTTGGTTTGTACTTATCCATTTTTGGTTAAGTACACGACCAAAGTGGTTGTTACTGAACATTGTAGAATGGTCGGTGCTTATCACTATGATGATAGCCGATTTGGTTGATCTTTGGCATGGATGGTGAGGAGGCTTTAAGGACCACAATATGAGGGTTCGTTCATGTGGCTGACTCTAGTCTTGATGTTATTGCTCTATGACAAGTGATTTCAATGATCGTGACAATGTGACATTTCGACATGGCAGTTTCAGGACTTTAGGCTGTCACTCGTTTGTGCATGGAGTTAGGTTCCTAGGTTGATAGTTTCATGACTTCAGATGGTAGCTCGATGGTGCATGGAGTTAGGTTCAGAGGTTGGTGGCTTGATGTCTAAGGAGTTATGATGGTTTTCCACAAGGGCGAGTTCTTTGGGATGACCCAACGATAAAATGTTGAATGGTTCTACTTGGAGCAATGAAGAGCTTGGATACAAGTACTAAAAGATCATTGATAATCGGAGTGTTTTCTATTGTACTCAGAGCAGGGGTACTATGAGGATTCCCATGGCTACTTTTTTTGGTTATCCCGGGTCGGTTGATTGGATCCATATACCCTGGACCTGTAGATTGGGTCTATGTCTAGCTTTGTTTGCAAGTCACATATCTTGCTTCAAGTTATGAGATACATGAGTATAATTGAAAACAGAGACTTCAATCAGACCCTGGTGATTGAAAGGTTATGCGAGTTATCGTATATCTAAAGCACACTAAGTGACAGATAGTATTGTTTGATGGATGTTATGTTTGTTATGGTTGTTTCACTAACAAGCTATCACTCTAAGGATATCACATGATGTGTGCATTGTTCATAGGGATACCTAGGCACCCTGACATTGTATTTAGTATTGAGCACCCCTTATGATATTCGTAGAGTTGCATATTACGCTCGTTATGTGCTAACTCTTTGGTTGTAGGGACATGTCAGGTTTGGTTAGTATACCTTCTGTTCCATACACTGTACTGTAGGATCGATTTCACCCTAGAGGGGGGGTGAATAGGGTGATAGTGTAAATTATAAAAATTAATTGCAGAAGCTAATTAATATTTAACACGGATCACAGAATAGCAGCACAGATATCGCAGAATATAAATAACAGAATAAAACAGAACAACACAGAATTTACCCAGCTTCGGCAAAACCCTGCCTACGTGCTGCCCCCAAGGTTTCTACTAGAAATTAGATAGTCCCTCGCTTACACACGTAAACTCGCTATACCCGCTATTGACTAATCTAACTCTACGCTCAAAACCTTGACCACAACTCAACTACCGAGTTGCAAATTCCCAAACTACACACCGTAGTTTGCACCTTAGTCACACGACTAGAAAATTAAAACGGTTTAAAAAGAAAATACAATTAAAAACGATTATAAAACAAAAATAACCCTAATTAAAAAAAAACTTTTATATAAAAAGGAATTCTCCCTTTTAAAAACAATAGGCCGGCCTCTTTTATTATTTTGACCCGTCTCCTTTTGCTTTACTCAGTTTGTTTGCGTGTATAATGGTGGCCGTTCCTTTCTAGGGCTTCGTCCTCATCAGATTGGGGCTTCGTCCCTTTGATTCAATTTAGGGCTTTCAAATTGAAGCGCCGACCTTTGATAATTGTTCGACTTCGATGCTCTTTGCAGCTGCTTCGTTGATTGAATTCCTTCTTCGGTATGTAATTGTATGCTTTTTCTTTTACTGATTTTATGCTTTTTGGAATTCAATCATTTGATTGCCGATGATGATTGGGCTTTTATATGCGTTCGAATTCCTTGAATTACGTTCGTCAAAATATATTTGAATTCGTCAATTTACTTGCTCTGGCCGCTTGATCTTGTATTGATGCTTGAGATGTTTTCTGACTTGTTCATATGAATATACTTTCTTTGCTTGATAGTCACGTTGTTGATTCGTGACTTGGTCAATTACGTTTGCTACCACGGTTTTGACTTGCGGCTTTGAATTGGTTATATATTTTGATTTTGTGAATTTCTGATGACATTATTTGAACTTCGGCATTTTGACTTGACTGCATCTCTCGGCCGTCACTGTGTTCATCCCTGTGAGCTTCGTCTCTGGCCATCTTTACTGCTCATGTAGTTGCACTGCTTTATGTTGTTACTGATGTTGTGTTGCACTTGTGAACTTTTGCTCTGGCCATCTTTGTTTAAGTGCTTGTGTACTTCATTCTGGTTTGCACTTGCATCAGTACTGTGTCTTGTTTCATTGTTGCATTTGTGTACTTCAGTTTGCCTTGGCTTCATTGACTTCAGCCATATCTGTTCATCTGCACTTGTGTATATTTGGTTTCACCTTGATATTGTGTAGCCTGGTCTTTGTTCATTACTGAAACACTTTTCATACAGTTGAGTTTCAATTCATTGGAATTGATATTGTACTTCACTGTTGCCTTGTTCATCATTGTGCATTAACTTGACTGTTCAGTTGAGTTGTTGCAGTTCCGCTACTTTGTGCCCGAGCTTGCATGCTTCACGTTTGCTGCGTCACTTACAAATATTGATGCATTTGTTTGTACTGTGCATTGAGCATTGGCCACTTCGACTGTTTGCATTAAAGTTGTATTTGTTGTTGTTGGTCTGGACATTTGGGTTTGTTGATATTGTGGTATACTTGAGCTTCAGTAGTTGTACTCTGGTTGGTCTTGACATTTGCATATTTGTTACTGTCCCTGTATCATATACATGTATACATATATGTGCATATATGTATATATGTTGTTGAAGTGGTAGCCTTTTGGTTGTAATTTTCTTGAGTGATTTCCAAACTGGTTTGCAGTAATCTGCTGGTTGCTGATACTTTGGTTTTACTGGCCACACATGTGCATGCTTGCATCTTTGAACTTGGTTAGATGGTACTGTCTAGTTGAGCTTGTTTTGTAGTGATGCACTTGATTGCTTCTGATTCATTTTTGAGGCAGTTTGCATGTATGGGCTGCTATGTTGTATATATGAACTGCTTCATGCATTTTTGTGACCTTCATGTATACACAGTTGGTTCATTGATGTTTGATGTGTTTATTCCTTTATGTGGTAGTTGGACTTGATCTTGTTTCATATTGGCTTGAGAAATTTTACTTGAGTTGAATCCGGTGTCAACAACTCGGGTTTGACCTTGTGCTCGTGTCGTGATTTTGAATATATTGCACGTGAGTTGAACTCGGTTTTTCATTTGGGTTTGACCTGTGCTTGCCTGTCCCTGTAAATCAATCAAGTGTATATATCGGCGTGCACGACCTTGTGGCATATACAGTAATATACTGTGTATGTCACAAGTTGTTCGTGTATGATGAATTCAAATTTAAATGATGACGAACAACCCAAATAACTGAGGCAAATATCATTTTCAAAATTCACGTTTTATTTTATATCGCAAAAATATTTTATTTTCAATTTTACTGCGTTAGTTTATATTTTTGCAGATCGCTCAGATGCTGGATTCAAACTTGAATGCAGTTGAAGATAAATACGAGTGTGAGTGATATGTAGTGAGGTGCTGATGTAAAATAGTGAAATGTCATGTATTGTAGTCAAAATTGTATATGTATAGTGAGAGCTTGAAATTGTACTATCAAAGTTGTAATAAATATTTGTTTGAATAAAATATTCGTTTGAATTCAAAAACTGTGTTATTTATTTTTATTCAGCAAATATTTATTTATTCTGTGAAGATTAAAATAGTACGTTAACAAATACATTTAAGCGAATGTATATATGTTTATTATCATCAAACAAAAATCATATAGCGCAAAGCGCATATTCAACATGTACCGATTGTTATAGTGTTTGGAGATTATTTATCGCTCACACAAAAATGTTGACTGACTCGAGATTTTATGCTTTACTTCTTATTACCTTGGGTACTCTTAAATTAGTACACTAGAAAGCAGGTCTAAAAGTATATGGAATTCTACAGATGGACTAGCTGAAGGCGGCGCTTTCTCATACTAAAATTTTCGGCTTATTATTGTTTACTCCGCTTTATGATATTGTTGGAGCCTTGGCCGTGTTTGACTTATTATTATTAGAGGTGGTTTATTAATTTAGTTTATTTATTATTTGTATAAACTTTATTACTATTTTGTATAACTGTATGAGCATGTGTACTCTGATTTTTTGGTTTTTGTAGTTATTATTATCTCGCCTGTTTTATATCTATAATGAATATTATATTTTGTCTGATGTACGGTGAGATATACGACAGGTTATGTGATTGTGTGATGTTTTATTTTTTTCTTTCCTCTTGTATTCTCGTCTCTTTTTTCTATTCCACTTCTTTACTCCTATTTTTTTCCCTTGACAGTATTCTTACATCGGATGGATGCTCCTACAGCGCACTATTCGGTTATATGAGCACTGGTGGTATATGGCGGTCGTCACAGTAATGGAGTGCTCCCACTGAACTTCAATCACCAACGACCACCTCAAACTAAAAATCACCAAGATATAAAGGAAACCAAGTTGTAACAATCATGGTTTGGTTTGCTTCCCATAACAGACTGGCTAATGAAACCTCCTATTGGACGGGTGGCCCACTGTCAAAATAGAATTCTCATATTATATAGATTGTCAAGAGGCCAAGTTCAAAATTATTTAGCAATCAGAAGTGAGATTTCTTTATTCCATATGAAAGGCTGCTCTGTAGGATTTCTCTAGCGCTTTTTATTCAACTTCCCTCTACATGAACTAACTTATCCATGCATTCTGACATTACAAAAAGGTAAGGTGGCAATCTATTGACTATAATAGAAGAGATAGACCAGTACCCATGTTATCAAAGGGAGTTAACTGTTCAAAAGCATGGATAAAGGACTTGATATGAGCGCTCCATCGTATACACACTCTTGGGCCAATATAGAGAAATTTTAATATAATGGTATAGCTCAACAATATGTATTATGTCTCGACCTAAGTAATAATTCAAATATAGCTCAACAATATGTATTATGCCTCGACACTAAGTAATAATTCAGTATAGCATGCGTGCACACACACTCACACGCACACATGCACACACACACATATATCCCAAAATAATACCATCAGAAACAATCAAAAGATAATATAAATATATGTATGCAAAACTGATGTTAGTTTGTCATAAAATAATACAATACTTTCCTAAGTTCCTGTTTACACAAAATGATACATCATAACCATATTGTACATATGTATCAGAACAACATATATAACATAAGATAAGCCAACATTGTAAAACAAGTCAGACTAAGCACCACTATTTTCATTGTCTCCTTCGCTAAATCATAGCCCAAAAGATATACAAAATCACAATATTACATCTTTTCAAAATAACTTCAGTCCAATTGGAGGTTGTTAAACAAATAACATACCCCATGTTAAGCTAAAAACTAGCTGTGGATGAAGCATACAGTGATTTTTATAACTGTTTGCAAATGTATGTAACACCCTATAAAAATTAGTAAGAAATTAATTAATTCATAATAAGGTTAAAAATGAAAATTCTATAAATTTTGGAATTACGAAAGTTGTGCTATTACATTCATGGCATTTGTTAATGAATCTTCATATATAAAGTTTTGTAATTGGAACTCAAATGAAAAAGTTATTGACGTTTGAAATTTTCGAATTCAAAATAATTCAAATGGAATTAAAATTCAAAATTGTAATTAATATTAAAATTTGAAATTTAAGACTAATGTTAATCAGTAACTTGGGTTTAAGAAACGTTAAATTAAACATTAACATCAAAATCAATAAAGGAATTGGTGAAAAATTAAATGGCAAAAATAAAACCTCCCCAATACAGGTCGATGGTCCACCGCTTAAGTAAGGGAGGTTGATCGGTGGGTGTTCTGGCGGCTAGGGTTTTGTGCGGCACGAACGGTCCAAATTTTATTATTTTGAACTAACTTAAATCTGAAGGTTTTAGTGCCTCCTAACCACTACAAATAAGAGGCTAGCCCCTTTATTTTTATTTACCAAGTATTTGAAAACATAAGCGGAGCTCCGTCAATTTCTTCCCGACGATCCATAAGATTTTCAAGTAAGGGATTTTAGATATTCAAATTTTAATTTCTAATTCAATTCTCCTCCAATCCCATAAATTCTAAATCTAATTCATTATAATCCAATTATTGTATATTTCAAAAGGAAGAGGTCTGAAAAGAGAATAGAAAAGCAGGCATGTTTAAATCCAAATGAAAAAGCCGTGAATCATCTATTAGTGGATTTGTTTTTCATTTTAGTAATTGTATACTATAGGTTGGATTTGATACATGTCTTAGGTAATTTTGTCCATGAAAACACTAAAATAAAACCCCCGAAATTCCCCTAAAAGCAAAATGTCAATTCTTATGTTTTGGAACCTCAATTATTCTATACTAAAATAGTAGAATTTGTATAGTTATTGTAATTTTAATATTGTACATTCTATTCTGCTTCTCATCTTTCTCTTTTAATGTGATTAAGGATTTTAAAAAGAAAATTAAGTTAGGAGATGGTCTGTAAAGTATGGATTCTCCTATTCATAGTTTGCATTGTCTATTTCTATAGTATAAATGTGAATCCCTTTCTAATTTATATGTAGAAGTTGAATAGAGTGTAAGAGGATTTGAATTGTAAATTCTATTGATGTGGATCTACTACTTTAATATAAAATAAGTTTAGTATTTGGTTCTATTAGCTTATACAAGTCTATTATTAGGCTAACGATATTATCTAATTTGTATGTTATGATATGAAGTGAGACCTATATAATTGGTAGTTTTGACATTTAAACGATTAGTATAGAGCACAATCTTCGCACACTTAGGAATATTTAGTTGCATATTTATATATTTATATAAGCATATAAATAACATATAATTATTAATGTATTAATTGCATAGTAAATAGGTTAATAATTAACATTAAAAACTCCTTTGGAAAGAAGATGGGATAATTATGGAAAATAGTTTAAATTAAAAGGGGAATAAGGATATTTTCTTTAAAGGCCTTAATGTGGAATGTGGTGAGGTATATATGGTAGTATGTTGGGAGAGTGGAAATTACGACTAAGTTATAGGGATGCAAGGTCAGTCAAAAGCACAATGAAGTCTGCCTAGTTAATTTAGCTACCTGTAGTGTCACTCTAAGGTTAATGTAAAACATCACCTATAATAAATACACACGGATGACGCGAGCTTATTCCCAAATTCTATAGGGTAAGCTTACCTAGTTAATCTGGCTAGCAGTGCCTACGAATAGTCAGACTAATATGAGATGTTATAGTTTGGGTCACGGGTCATAATACATAGGACCTGCTTCGAGGATCAAGGGTACTAAGTGGCTATTGTAGGGTCCGCCTCCTTTATGAGTAGGAAGTATCAAATGGTCGGGGATAACATTTAGCCACGACAGTAGAAATATCAAATAGGGTCTGATTTGGGTACGAGGTATTAAGTAGCTATTGTAGGGTCCGCCTCTTCCATAAAGAAGTATTAAGTAGCTTGATAATATTCTATGCGATGTCAGCTAGATGGTACCAGAGAGTGGTCTACCTTGGGATAGGCATTAAGTGACAAGGACTTGTCTAATTTATAGGCATTAAATGGTCAGATTCTGCTTAATTCCTATTGAATATGTATTAAGTGGTCTGGGTACTTTCTCTCATATTGTTAGGACATAACTGATGGTAGATGTGTGGGATGGGAATGGCCTTGGGCCTACATTTAAAGGTGAGTTATAGAGTTGGGTTAGAAAAGTGAAATCTATATGATTGGACTGAGATAGCCTTTGGCTTACAGTTGGAGGTATTTATAACAAATATAGTTAGGATACATAAGACATATTCTTATCTAAATTATGCTGCCTAACTACTATTGCAGAAAGACTCGAGTTTTTTATTTACCAGACATTGTTGTTCTGACTTCCTCCTCATTACAACACAGGTTAGGGAAAGATGATGTTGAGTTTGAAGATGAAGGCAGAGATAGAGTCATTTGGCAGTTATCTATCTACTTATGTTTATATATTTTGATGTACCCATTTAAGATATGATGTTCTTGTATTTTGAGTTATTGTATTATGGATACTGGGATGTTGTGTTTTGTTTTGAGATTTGAATTTCTATAGGATGGTATTATTTCTGATATTATATTTTATCTTTTCCGCTATGACATTCTAATAGCATTAGTAGATAGCTCTGTGTATTGTTCACCGTACCAATTATACCAACCAACAACTAGCTTTTGAATGGGTCTAATGTTTGATAGACCTCTTTGGGTTGAAAATTAGGCCCATTTTGAGGGAGTTGTTAAATTTGGTATTAGAGCCAGGTTGGCCAAACAATGCGTATAGGTACACGTATGAGTGCATATCGTTATTTTTGAAAATATTTTTCGAAAACCCTGCTATATATATCTACTATTTTGAATATACGCAAACACACTAGGCAAATCTATTATTTCAGCAAATAATACTATCCTAGGAAATTGTAGCTAAAAAGTAAAACCTACAGATAGTTGATTATTATTGAAAGTTATTTCTCTAAGACTGGAAACCCCTCTACCTAAGAGATACCCACTATTCAAGGGATTCTTGAATGGTTCAAGCAATACCTAAGGCATGCAGGGCAAGTTCCTATTCCTTAACAAAATACACTAGTGGCATCCTTTACCCTGATTGTTGAAGCAGCACCCTGCCCTATAGACTTTCCTAAGATGTGCAAGGACTTCTACAATATGGGTGGAAAGTTTTACATAGGAGTTGAAGGTTTTGCGGCGATGAAGACTTAGATTAATGATTATGAGCGTATCTTTCGGGAGCTTGGATGGAAGGACTAGATTAAGAGGAGACTGGCAACATGGCATCCTAAAGGAGAGGTCCTAGATTGGTGGACTGTTGTGGATGCGGTGAATTCTAAGAGAGTTATTACTTGTGCTAAGTTTAGAAATCACTTTGAGTTGCGATTCATGTCTAGAGCTAAGATGAATTTGCAATCGGAAAGTTTTATACAACTTAGGCAGGGAGAATCCAGTTTGAAGGAATATATCGGTAGGTTCATATAACTAGTTAAGTTTAGAATTAGTTTGATCAATACCCTATGAAGAAGGCCATGAAGTTTGTTAAAAGCTTGAATTCTCCACTTAAAGAGTTTCTCTTGACCTAAGTACCTATTGGTGCTACTTGTAAGACATTAGTTAAGATGGCTTTACTTTAGATGGTTGGCTTGGGTGCATCACATTCATTCATAGCTAAAAATGTGATTAACTCTTTGAGTCTAAAAACCCTCATTGTCACCAACCTAATAGCGGTGTCAAATCCTATTGGGAGGTCGACACATCTTTCTTTAATTTGCAAAGACCTAGTTGTGGATATATGTAATGTTGATTTTACATTTAATGCATTGTTCTTGGTTTTGAGGGAGATAGACTTATCTTAGATATGGATTGGCTGTCTACTACGGGGCTATTTTAGATTAGGATAATAGGAATGTATAGCTAAGGAGTTATAAGGGGTGACATATAGATGTTCGTTACACACCCCAAAATTCTATCAAGCTAGGATATTTATATTCTCTTAGCCTATCACAAGATGATCTCTTATCTGTACCACTATGAAACGACCCAAATTTTGATTAACATTATTTAGGACATTTAATTCGTTAAATTAAATGAAATAACGTAATGGTTAGGGGATTAAGATTTTTATAATAAAAGGGAGTCGTGCCTAGTTGAACTAATGAATTAAATGGAATTTAAAATGAAATAGGCTAGGGAATCAGATAAGGAAAAAATAGGAATAAGTCTTATTTTTATACCCTAACCCTCACACCACTTTATTTTACACGTTCATAATCAAAAACAAAGCATAGAGAGGCCGACCACCATTAGGGGAAAACAAGAAGAAGTTAAGCAAGAATCTAAGGAAGAAGCTTAATCAACTTAATCCAAGATCAAACCTCAACTCCTTAACAACAAAGCTAAAGGTGAATAATAGGTTACATCTCATATTTTTAATGTTTTTGGTTTCCAGATCAGATCTGAATTATTTTGCAAAGTGTTTTCCATGTTTTGATTGTTAAAATAGTTATATATGCTTGTTTAAGATTTATGCTATTTCATATGGATTTTATGATAAGTTTTAACATGAAAACCCTATTAGATGACATCCAAATGCCTTGTGATTTTAATTTAAGGTCAGAAATGATATTTTAGAGATGGTTTCAACTTTCTTAATTTTATGAATTAATGTGGCTTTATTATTAATTTTTAAGTGAGAAAAATGGGTAATTGGGTCTATAATTTAGTTACGGCTAATTTATATTATTCTTGCATCAGAAATTAATATATGCTAGAAAACATGTTAAAATTGATTTATGAGAATTTTTGTAGAATTTCCTAAGTGTTTTAATAAGTATATAAAAATTATTTAAGGTATGAGACTTAAATGTTTTATATATTTGTAAAAGGAGAATGGGCGTTTTGTAAATAATTTAAATAAATTACTTCTTAAAGTTCGACAGCACTTTTGGAAAAGGGTTTAGAAAAGAAATTAGCAACCAATCATATGTTGACAAACAAAGCAAGTTAGTTGAAAAGAATTGCTTTTAAAGTTAAAATTTAGTTTTAACCATACTTTTGCTGTTTCACCACTTTTGGCACTACCTTTCAACTTGATACTTCCGCCTTCATCTCCATCGAAACCAATGCACATGTACCAAAGAGTTGATACATGGTGAATTGGAAATAGGCAAAAGGTATATAGTAGAAACATGGGGTTTCGAAAGGGTCGAAACATGGGGTTTCGAACCTTACTTTGCTTTTAAGAGGAAATGCGCTTGCTTTGCTTTCGAAAAGAATGTTTTCGACTTAGATAGCTTTCGACTTGGTCAAATGGTTTTAAAGAATGGCTTTGAAAGAGGTTGCACCATTGTTTTATAAAGAAGCTTTCGAAGGGGTTGAAACCCCTAGCTGCCGCATCTTACCTTTCAAAGCAATGCTTTTGAAAGGGGTTTCTTTGTTTTAAAACTGAAGCCGCTTCTCCAATGCTTTCAAAGAGATTGGTTTTGACACCATTCGCTTCTTTACCTAGGAATTACTTTCGAAAGAGTGCTTTCGACTTGGTTGTTTTACGACCCTTTGTTCTATTGAAAGTTAAACCCAAGGGTTTCGAAAGGAATGGTTTTAAATGGTTTTGAAAGGTTGTTCTACATGTTTCACTTGAACCCAAATGCTTTCAAAAGGTTTGATTTATGTAAAGAAAACTTAATGCTTTCAAAAGGTTTAAGATAAAAGGTTTCGAAAGGAAGGTTCCCCAAAGTTTTCGAAAGGTTTTAAATAGAAGGTTTTCAATGATTTCGAAGGGCATATTTAAAGTGTTTTGAAAAAGGATGTCCATGGTTTTATAAAGCTTTTGAAAGGGATGATTTAATTGGTTTCGAAAGGGGTACTTCAATGGTTTCGAAAGGGATACTTTCAAAGGTTTCGAATGTTTTCATCAACAATGTTTTGTATAAAGTATATATAACATGGAAAGGGGATTTGAGTAAAGCATGGAATATATTTTCTTTGTTTAAGTATGATTTAAAGGGTTAAATCAATTTGAAAGAAATGTTTTCAAGGAAAATTTTAAGTGTAGATGACCGTAATAAAATGAATCAGATATTAGAATACCAGATGGGACTGTTATGGGGTTGTGCCATATATTTTAGCTAATAGCCCAGAGATAATATAAGTCAAAACTTCAAGTGTGTAGTGCTTTATCACAGGTAAGACTAAAATGATGTTACACACAGAGAGGAATATACAGAGTAGAGATTGGTTATTGGTGAGCCCACTAAGCCATTAGGACAGTTGACCCTGGTAGAAGTAAGTTAGGGACAGATCGTCTAGAAGAGTATCTAATAGAAGTTAGACTATTTATTTATTTTGTCTGGTAGGCCCGAATCAGTCAAAGGTTAGTAGTCAGCCAAATAAAACTATAGTGTTTGGACAGATAGTCCACTGATGACCTAATTTATATGCTTATAGGATATTGATATTATTGTTTTAACCAGTTTGGTTGTAGGGTTTTGGTTTGCAAAAGATATGTTTTTAAAATGATACTGGTGGGGGAAAAACCGTTCTGCTAAGCAGCATGGTCTCACTTAATATCAAATAACCGAGATGTATAGTATTATTCACACCAGGCTTTAGGTCGGACCCAAAGTTTATGTTTTCCCCTTAAAATCTCGGGTGCTCAAAATTGATTTGAGTAGGCTGAGGGTTGAGGATTTTCAAGTTTTTGTAGGTGGATGAATAAAGCTTCCAAAGACGATCAGGAGGCTGATGTTTGCTATATTTAGGAGTTTTTATGTTTTTATGTCCGTAGTGTTGTATTAAATCTGATATGACTATAGCACATTAGTCAACCACGAGGGCATTTCATATGTCGCTCTTGGTGTATTTATGTAATAATTATATTTGATATGAACCTAGGAAACCATTGGGATTATGTAATTGGATACGAAACATGTTTTGTGAAATGTAATCAACAAAATTGTTTTTGAATCTGTGATTTTGTTTCATATTCATGTGCTTCTGATATTATGGATGCATTTAGCATTAACGTATTTTGTCGCCGGAAGTTAATACTAAAGATGACTTGAGCATCTATAACACTTAGCTTTGGGCCTCATGATAGGGGATGTTATAACTTGTATCAGAGCATAGGTTTATGAAAAACTTTAAACTTAAAATGATTTTTGAAAACATGATCCTAAAAAACTAGAGAAAAGATCGGGGTTAATGCTATAGTAACTTACTTGTATTTGCTATATATAAGTATGTATTATATCCCTATTCTCCTATGTTTCTTAGGCTATTCTTCTCTATCTTACAAAGGCTTGAATGTAGATATGGATGCTTGAAGGGGAAGAGTTAACATTAAGGTTGGGAGCACCATAACAAATGGAAATGCCAGACTAAATACGAGGAGGAACCCAGGTCAGGCACAAGTTGGAAATGTGGGTGATAGGGTCCCGTAAGTTGACATAGGAGCGATGTATCAGTTCTTTGTCAACGTGATGCGAGTGGGAGTTGCTGCTGGAGTAGTTGGAGAAGGAAATTAAGAAGCTTCGGTGGTGAACAACTATGCTGTTTTGAGTAGAGATTATGCTTAACTGGGACGAAAGCCGTTTAGTGGTACCGAGGATGCAATCGAAGTAGAGAATTGGCTACTCCATTGCGAGAGGAATTTTTGCTAACTCAGGCCTCAATGATGAGCAGAAGAAAAGGCTTGCTTCCAGACAGTTACAAGGAGCAGCATTATATTGGTGGAACAGTGTTATAATTAAAGTTAATGAAGAGACGATGACATGGGCTGAGTTTAAAAGGAGATTTGAGGAGAGATTTATGTCGGAGATTGCTAAGTCTACACTACTCAAGAAATTTGCTGAGTTGGATCAGGGAGATATGACTGTATTTGAGAATGCAACGAGGTTTGAGGAGCTAGCGAGATATGGTTATGCTACGGTGGATACTGTGATTAAGAGAAATGAGAAGTTCATATAGGGGTTGAAGTCTGACTTTGCTAAGGCCACATTACTGCATATCAGGGATCTTTGTGATGTTGTAGTGGAAATGTCTTTGAGGCATGAGGAGATTCTTGCTTTTCTAGAAAGGAATAAGGCAAAGGAAGTCTAAGGGGGCAGAGTTCGAAAAGAAAGTTTTTCTATAGGAAGGGCGCTCAAAAGGGTGGAGCTGCCAAGAAGGGAAAGTCGGAGGTTATTTGCTATAAGTGTGATAAGAAAGGGCACTTCGCAAATGAATGTCGCTTAGAGGATGGAAAAAAGGTGATCGGAAAGAAGAATATTAGATGCTTCAGTTGTGGTCAAATTGGACATTACAAGAACCAGCGTATAGAGCCAGCTAAGGATGGGAAAGGCAAAGTATTTGCATTGGAACCTGCTATCTCGAGGACAACAGCCGAGGAAAAAGGAAAAGCTGTGTTGGGAGGTATGCTTATGATTCAATGTATTTTAGTTAGCATTCTATTTGATAGCGGTGCATTGCATTCTTTTATATCTCATTTTTTGGTAGAAAAGCTTAACCTATAACCCTCATACCTAGTTACTTCCTTAAGGGTTGCAAATCCAATAGGAGGTTATGCAAATCTTGGGATGAGATGTGACCACTTAGAGTTTGAATTGTTAGGTCACATTTTTGTTTGCAGTTTTCATGTGTTTGATTTTGTAGGGTTTGGAATTATTTTAGGTCAATAGCAAAATATCACTTAGACACCCTGACTGTAGTGATCAGATTGTATGTACTGTAGAAAACCCTAGTTTTGAGATTAATGCTTTGTTGGGTGTTATGGAGGTAGAAGACAAGTTAATTCACATTTTCGTTGTTAAAGAATTCGCAGATGTCTTTGAACTTGTGGTGGGATTGCCACCGAAACGAGCTATTGAGTTTTGGATAGATTTAGTACCAGGAGAAAAACTGGTGAGTAGACCACCAAGCAAGATGACACCTAATAAGATGAAGGAGCTAAAGGTGTAGTTTGTGGATTCGAAAGGCAAGAATTTTATTAGACCAAGTATTGGGGAGCAGCCGTAGTGTTTGCCAAGAAGCTAGATGAATCATTAGGGTTATGTATCAATTATCGTAAGTTGAATGAGAAGGCGATAAAAAATCAATACTCGTTACCTAGAATTGAAGATTTTTTCGACCAGTTGAGTGGAGCCAAAGTATTTTCCCAGTTGGATTTAGCGACAGGTTCCATAAGCTTAGAGTAGCAGAAGATAATATTTCTTTGCCAGTGTTTAGAACCAGGTATGGATCATATGAAGGGTTAGTAATGCCGTTCGTATGAACTAATGCGCCGACATTCTTGGTAGATTTGATGAACCGAGTTTTTCGTGAACACATGGATAGGTTCGTGTTAGTTTTCATAGATGATATTTTGGTGTACTCTGGGGATGAAAGAGAGCATGAAGTTCATCTTAGAGTAGTGCTTGAGATGTTGAGGTAGCATTAGATGAATACGAAATTTTTCGAAGTGTCATTTGTAGAAGAGGGAAGTGAAGTTTCTTGGTCATGTAATCTCAAAGAAAGGGTTGTTTGTATATCCGACTAAGATCGATGCGGTGAATAATTAGAAGAGACCCGAGATAGTGACCGAGATAAAGAGTTTTCTTGGATTAGAGGGGTATTATCAAAGATTCATAAAGGATTTTTCGTGGATAGCAGCATCGATGACCAAGTTAACGCGAAAGGATATGAAATTCGTTTGGACAGGTAAGTGTGAGAAAGCATTCCAGAAGATGAGACACTTATTGACTAATGCACCTGGGATGGTTGTTCCAGAGGGGAATCAGGACATAGTGGTGTAATAAATGCATGTGGAGCAATATTAGGGGCTGCGTTAATCAAAGTGGCAAAGTTATTTGCTATGCATCTCGACAGCTTAGACCACATGCGTTTAGGTACCCAACTCACGATTTGGAATTAGATGCGGTAATTTTTTCGTTGAAGGTGTGGAGACATAACCTTTTGGGAGAAAGAATTGAGTTGTATACGGATCATAAGCCGCTAAAGTATTTATTCTCTCAAAATGAGCTGAATATAAGACAACAGAGGTGGTTGCAATTTTTAGCCGCTTATGACTTTGGTATTGAGTACACACCATGAAAGGGAAATAAGTTTGCAGATGCACTTAGCAAAAGACATCAGAATGCGGTATTGGTGATGATAGATGAGTGGAAAGATTTGGAAGCGTTAATGACATGTAGAGCACAGTGGAGATCTGAAGCTAGATCTAGTAAGGAGATGGTTATGTTTGTCATGTTTAGAAGTTTGATCAGTGATGATCAAAAAGGTTTCTTCTAGGTAGAAGGAAGATCTAATATTGTTTGAACGGATCAGAAAGTTAAGGAATAGAACATAGAGCGATGGCTTGAAAGGCTTTAGTCTTGACCAAAATGGGTGGTTAAGGAAGAAAGGAAGGTTATGTGTTCCAAATATAGGAATCATAAGGAAGGAAGTTCTTGAAGAATGCTATCATTTGAAGTTCGAACTTATCCGAAAGGAACTAAGATGTATCAGGAGAAGAGGAGTTTCTTTTGGGAAGGTATGAAGGGAGATGTAGGCTTATGGGTTAAGCAGCGCCTAAACTGTCAACAGATTAAAGCTGAATACTAAAAACCGAGTGGGTTACTTCAACCTTCAAATATTCCAGTATGGAAATGGGATTCTATCTCAATGGATTTTGTAGATGGGTTCTAGGATAAAATAGAGGAAATAAGAGATATGGGTCATAATGGATAGGTTAACCAAGAGTACCCATTTTATTCTAGTTAAGTAAACCTGGACGACACCTGTTTTGGCTAAGTTATTTATAAAAAATATTGTTAGACCGTATGGAATTCCTAATAGTAAGTGATAGAGATTCCTTATTCACTAGCGAGTTCTGGAAGAGTCTACATGATACTATAGATACCAAGCTCAAGATGAGTACCGCTTACCATCCACAAACCGATGGACAAAGGGAAAGAGTTAAGAAAGTCTTAAAAGATTTGTTATGAGCTTGTGTGCTAGATTTTGGAGGATCATGTGAAGACCATCTACAATTAGTCAAATTTTTATATAACATTAGTTATCAAGCTAGTATTGGGATGGCACCATTTGAATCTTTGTATGAAAGGCTATGCAAATCTCCAGTTTTTTGTTTAGAGACCGGGGATAGGTTAGTTCTTGGTTCGGATTTAGTTAGAGAGGCTGCAGAAAAGATTGACTTACTTCGAGCTAGAATAAAGGAAGCTTAGTCCAGACAGAAGAGTTATGCTAATAGAAGATGGAAGGACTTAGAGTTCTTGATTGGAGATCGTGTTTTCGTCGAGGTATCACTGATGAAAGGTGTAACTCGATTCAGAAGATCAGGGAAATTGGCACCAAGATTTGTTGGAACACTTCCTATTGTAGAAAGGATCGAGAAACTCGCAATAGAGTTGAGTTACCGAACAGTTTGGTAGGAGTCTACGATGTTTTTCATATTTCTCATTCGAGAAAGTGTATTTAAGATTCGGAGACTACTATAGCACCGACTGAGTTAGAGGACTTAGTAGTAGAACCGAACATGACTATTGTTAGGAAGCCAGTTCGTATAGTCGTGAGAAATGAGAAGAGGATAAGGAACAATATAGTCAGACTGGTTAAAGTCCAGTGGAGCGATGATGAGAGAGACTGTACTTGGGAAACTGGGAGCATGGTTAGAGACGCTTATCCTAATTTGTTTTATGGTATATTTTACCTTTATGATTGATTTGTTGTGTACCTTATCATAATTTCAAGGACAAAATTCTTTAAGGAGGGGAGTCTATAACGACCCAAATTTTGATTAACATTATTTAGGACATTTAATTGGTTAATTAAATGAAACAATGAAATGGTTAGGGGATTGAGATTTGTAAAATAAAGGGGAGCCCTGCCTTGTTGAACTAACAAACTAAATGGAATTAAAAATGAAATAGGTTGGGGAATTAGATAAGGGCAAAATTGGAATATGTCTTATTCTTATACCTTAAACCCTCACCCTACTTCATTTTGCACGTTCGTAATAAAAAAACATATAGAGGCCAACCACCATTAGGGGAAAACAAGAAGAAGATAAGCAAGAATCTAAGGAAGAAGCTTAATCAACTTAATCCAAGATCAAATCTCGACTCCTTAACAATAAAGCTAAAGGTGAATAATAGGTTACTTCTTATAATTTTGATGTTTTTGGTTTCTACATCAGATCCGAATTATTTTGCAAAGTGTTTGCCATGTTTTGATTGTTAAAATGGTTATATATGCTTGTTGATGATTTATGCTATTTCATATAGATTTTATTACAAGTTTTAATGTGAAAACCCTCTTGGATGACATCCAAATGCCTTGTGATTTTAATTTAAGGTCAGAAATGATATTTTATAGATGGGTAACAATTTTCATAATTTTCTGAATTAATGTGGATTTATTATTAATATTCTAGTGAGAGAAATGGTTAATTGGGTCTAAAATTTATTACGGCTAATTTATATTGTTTTTGGGTCAGAAAATAATATATGTTAGAAAACATATTAAAAGTGATTTATGGGAATTTTGTAGAATTTTCCTAAGTGTTTTAATAAGTATATAAAATTATAAGGTACAGGATTTAAATGTTTATATATTTGTAAAAGGAGAAGGGGCATTTTGTAAATAATTTAAATAATTTACATCTGAAAATTCGACTGTACTTTTGGAAAAGAAATTTGCAACCAATCTTATGTTGACAAACAAAGAAGGTTAGTTGAAAAGAATTCCTTTTTAAAGTTAAAATTCAGTTTTAACCATATTTTTGCTATTTCGCCACTTTCGGTACCTACCTTTCGACTAGGTACTTCCACCTTCATCTCCATCGAAACCAATGCACACGCTATCAATGACTTGGTACGTAGTGAATTGGACATAGGAGAAAGGTATTTAGTCGAAACAAGGGGTTTCAAAGGGGTCGAAACCTTACTTTACTTTTAAGAAGAAATGTGCCTGCTTTGATTTCAAAACGAATGCTTTCGACTTAGATAGCTTTTGACTTGGTTAAATGGTTTTAAAGAATGGTTTCAAAAGAGGTCGCGCCTTTGTTTTATAAGGAAGCTTTCGAAGGGTTCGAAACCCTTAGCTGCTGCATCTTACCTTTTGAAGCAATGCTTTCGAAAGGGTTTCTTTGTTTTAAAACCGAAGACGATTCTCCAATGCTTTCGAAGGGATTGGTTTCGACACCGTCCACTTCTATTACATAGGAATTACTTTCGAAAGAGTGCTTTCGACTTGGTTGTTTTATGACCCTTTGTTCTATTGAAAGTTAAACTCAAGGATTTCGAAAGGAATGGTTTTAAAAGGTTTCGAAAGGTTGTTCTACATGTTTTATTTGAATCCAAATGCTTTCGAAAGGTTTGATTTATGTAAAGAGCTTAATGCTTTCGAAAGGTTTAAGAAAAAGGTTTTGAAGGGGTAGTTACCCAAAGTTTTCAAAAGGTTTTAAATGGAAGGTTTTAAATAGTTTTGAAAGGCATATTTAAAGTGTTTGGAAAAGAGGATGTCCATGGTTTTATAAAGCTTTCGAAAGGGATGATTTAAATAGTTTCGAAAGGGGTACTTTCAATGGTTTCAAAAGGGGTACTTCTGTAACGACCCGAAATTTTCGATCCCGAAAATTTCAGATAGTTAGAGAAAAGAAAAGAAAAAAATAATAGAAGAAGAACAGAAAAGATACACACAAACTCACATTCGCAGCGGATAAAATATAATATCAATAATAGTTATATCATAGAAAACTGCATCTATCAATTTACATCGATATATCAGAGTTACAACAATTTTATACAACATTGGATAGATACAATCTAACATGTCTCAGATATATACAATATCATGGTGGAAACTCTCCATACGTCCCTGCCATCCAGCTCGCCTCCTGAGCTCCAGAACGTCCTTACCTGAAAATCTGTAATACTCGGTCTGACTCGAGCATTACATCAAAGTAACACCCGGGTCAGGCTGGAAACCAGCGTAAGGAAACCCAACTAACAAGGAATACAAAAGCATACACCTTATATAAACCCGGGTAACTTATATCAATTTACAACTCCACAAGTTGTTATAGACATCACTTATATCATACATCAATTTCTAAGTATCCAAAACTTAGATTAAATGGTTCCATTCATTTTAATCATTCCTTTCCAGCTTTTTGATTTCACCTAGTAATTTATAAAGAATCAAAGTGGTTTCAGGTATTTACTAATACCCGACTCCGGTCTCTTCGAAACTAATATCATCTCAACTCAAATTATTCAAATGAAATACAACTCAATTTTTTAAAAAACAAGATGTCACATAATTCATCAACAATAGATAACCACATCATCACAATTTAAATCAAACATATCTTATCACATAGCATCACAAACCACATATTAGGAATAACAATTAATCAAAGACTTCTAATATCGTTGTATTTATTCTTTAATTATTTTTAAGTAATTAATCCTTAATTAATTTCACAAATTAATTGCCCTTAACCCAATTCGGTAATTAACCTTTAATTGTTTCATAAATTAATTGCTAACCATGCCTATTAATCAACTTTGATTAATAACATCAGTGATTAACAACCCTTAATTACTTCATCAATAAATTAATTACTCCTTAATTATCTCTAATTAATCCTCTTGATTAATTATACAAAATAATTTAATCCAAATTACTTCCATCTTTAGTATCTTAAATTACATTCAATAATTATCGATTAATTACTTCCCTAAGTAATTACAATTCCATTAATTACGATAAGTAATTATTCATCAAATCATCAAGTGTTTAAATTAATTAAACTTAATTAATCAATCTAAACTAATCACAATAAACCAATTAATTAAATCAAGTAATTAATTTATTAATTAATTTTATTAAGTAACTAAACATAACAATTTAAATTCAAACTTATTTTATTTTAAAAACTGAAACACAATTTCCAGATTTCAATTAAAAAGAAACTAGAAATCAAAGTTATTTTTAATTTCTATTTTACAATTTAAAACTTTCAGTTTAAATTCAAAACCAATATTCTTCTTTTACTTTAAAAGTTGTTATACCAAAATTTCAAATTTCAAATTTAAATTACTCAAACTCAGATTCAAACCAATTTGAAATCAGATTTCAAACTCAAGTTTTAACAAATCTTTAAACTTTAGTTTACATTTAAAATTTTCCCTTAAATTTTCAAAGCAGAAACAGGGTTTTGTTTTATTTTAACCCAATTAAAAAAAAACAAGATTGAAACTATTTGAATTCAGATTAAAATTCAATCCAGATTTAACTTAAATTTAAAAAAAAATCATGTTTAGATCTTATTTCTGATTTATAAATTCTCTTTATAAATACTGTACAGGTTTTAGTTATTAAACATTTTACATTTTTTTTTAAAATTATTTATTTGAAAACAAGAATTCAAATTCATTTTGAATTCATATTTTAACTTGTTTCAACTTTTGGTTTAAATCTTTCTATGCTTCCTTTATTTAAATTTAGTTTAAGATTTAAACCTGCACACAGCCAGGTTTTAGAAAACCTAAAAAAAACAAAAAACTGCAACTATAGTATATTCGAGCTCAACCCTTTTACTTCGAGTCACAACCCTACCTGCTTCGAGCTAAAACTCGAATACCCCGAGACCAACGCGAGGCAACCAAACTCAATCCCAACATTTACATGAATATCCACATTGCTCTGTGCACCTGAACAATGCATCCGGCCAACTTAGGTCAACTTAACCACCACTCCACCATCACCGATCATCCCCTCAGACAAACCATACACCAACCGTATCGGCCAATGCTCGAAATCCAAAATCGAGGTAAGAATTCCAACTTGGAACAAGACCTGAAACAGACAACTACCCACCCATCCAAACCTGTCAACATCTCACCCAAACGCCTCCGACCACCGTCGCCTCTAAAACTCCGGCGAATTCTTCAACTATCCCTCATCTTCCAATGCCCAAAGAATAATAGAACTCGATCAACTGTAATTGCCGAGATGTTCGATTTTACCAAAACCAGTAAAACTAGGGTTCTACATTTCCAAAGCACAATTACCATCACCAACATGAATTACACCATAGCCTGATAATTTTCTTGGCCTCTACGACCACTCATCTACCTCTAGAAGAAGATTCAACTCATTCGAACCCATATATCAACAGAACTTTCCCTTTTTCTTTCCCAGTTCAAATCAAAAACTGCACTCTGGATTTAACATTAAAAATTGTAATCTTTATTTTAAAATTCATAACTTTATGTGATGTTTCATATTACAATCCTGAAACCATAAATTGAGATACTACAATTTTCACTTATTTTTGAACTTGATCATTTAATTCAGTTGCCAGAGATAATCTAAGATTATTTTAACTTAAGTAAACTTCCAAATTAAAGTTTGCAATTAAACTAACAATCTTCATTTGAAACTCAGATTTTACAGTGATTACATCAAGAGATTATGGTTTTTAAAATCAAACAGCAGCTTGAAATTAAAGGAACAGAATTGTACAGGAAAGCAAACATGCACACTGAATATTCATATATATAAATATTCACTGTAAATTCATAAATTATATTCACTTCAAATTAAAAGCATGCAATCAACTTTTATCTACTTAAATTTTTATGATAAAAGATTCACTCACTTGTTAAAGCTTGATGAACAGAGCACATTAAATTAGAAAAACCCTTTGAAAACTTTGAACTTGATTATGCTGAAAAGCTTTTGCTTCCTGATGTATAGACTACATGCATGTTCCCAGCTCAAAAGAAAATGCAGGCCTAATTATCTTAGTTTTGCATGCAGAAGCCAATTCCAGATTGCATTTGACAACTCAGGTTCAATGATGAACGCATGCTTGTTTTAAAATGCTTTGATTGAGGCAGTATGCATTTGAAGATGTTACAAACTTTTACTAAATGGTTACCGGCTTTAATTCCTTTCTGGGTTGCATTTGTTCCCGAGGGAATGAATTTTAGGTTTATGATCATTATTTGTTTTTGGAAAAATGTTTTACAAGTTGGAGTTTTCTTTAAAAGTTGAGAAAAGAAAAAGAAGAAGAAGAAGGTGATATGTTTATCTAAATGTAGATTTGGATCTAAAAAGAAAATAAAATAAATAAGAAATAAATTTGACACTTGTTTTCAAATGTTAACATTTGTCAAATTAAAAGCTAATTAGCTTACAAGTGTTTTTAACATTGTTTAAAAGGTTACACTTGTATCAATCTTATTTTTAAATGGTTTTTTTTTAAAAGCTTTTTAAACTAATTTTTCCTAATTAAAGAATACAATTGTTAATTAATAAACCCTTTTCTAAATTTATATTTTATCATTTATATTCATCCCTCCATGATATTTACATATATATATATATATAACCTCTAAAAGAGAAGATTTAAAAATCTTAATTTTACATTAAAAATAATCATATATTAACAATCACATATTTAATTTGTTTGAAGAGAGTTAGTTTGCCCAATTTAAATAATTATATTAGAGGATAATGATTTGAGTATTTATTCAGATATTTATATTTTAGCATTTACTAGTTCTAATTTATATACATATCCAAATTATTTACTAAGGCATTTACTTAAATCTTAAATTCAAGTTTCAAATTCAAATTCAAATTCAGATTCAAATTTAAATTACAATCCAGGTATAACTATTTATTATCAGAATTATTTGTTAAATCTATAATTCAATATTTCTATTAGTTAACCCGTTAATTAACAGATATTCCAAAATTCAGGTTATCACATTCCTCCCCCCTTTGAATCTTTTCGTCCTCGAAAAGGAACGAAAGCAGATTTTATTAAATATTTATTTATTTTATTTTATTTTTAAAAAACAGTTAAAATATCCTTTGATCGTTTTAAAATACTTTTAAAATCTATACAGTATTGTCAAAATAGTTATCATTTTATAACTCGATGTCTCAACAAGTCCATCTTCGTTCTCACAGAAATTCGGTCATACGTTGATCAGACGTAGGACTGAAAATCTACAAGTGCTTGGCGGACCCGTTTCCAACATCTAGTGATATTTTGAAAATAATTTTATTGCAAATATAGAAAATAGTTTTTGAAAATAGAGGATATATCTTTGGTGAGGATGCTCTGGAAATCATCACCCCCATCCATGGTCACAGTTACATCCAGGGTTACGTTGCCGTCGCAGCAAAAGTCCATGTAACTGCAGGCTCTCAGCGGCCTCTCGATTACGCCATGGATCCCACACAATATATCACAGTTACATTCCAGGGTTACGTTACCGTCACAGCAAAAGTCCATGTAACTGCAGGCTCTCAGCGGCCTCTGATTTTCGCTGTCAAAATGAAACTTCTCCACTCCTACATAGGTCGCAGTCTACCGATATAAAATCAAACGCAGACTGTTGGCTCTCAGCGGCACACACGACTTTCGCTATGTTATACCATAGGTCGCAGTTACATCCTGGGTTACGTTGCCATCGCAGCAAAAGTCCATGTAACTGTTGGCTCTCAGCGGCACACACGACTTTCGCTATGGTACACACTACCCATAATCCCTAGGAACTAGTTTTGTCCGGACTCCTCACAGGATCAACTTTAGAACCCCCCTTTGGGGTTCAAGGCAGCACCACCCGGTGGTACTCCTGAGAAGTTCATTTCAAGGGAGCGCCTTTTTCCCCAGACCCATCATCAAAACACTTTATACTATACATATATAGTATCTTTAAATCATATGCCTAATATGATCTCATACAAAGCTCCTTTACACAAAATCGATTATCCCAAAATCGATAATTCTCAAACTAGGCTTTCCAAACTCATTATTGATTTTACCCAAAAATCAATATTGAGTTTCCAAATCCATAGGTTCCCAAAACCCTTTTTCAGAATCCTCATACGATCCTTTATATATATATATATATATATATATATAATCCTTGATAAAAATCTTTGGATCATTATAAACTTGTATAAAATCCTTTTATACTTCAAACACTTTCAAAATCCTTTCCTTTTGGCAATAGATTCATCAAGAGGAGTTTTATCTTATAAAACAAAGATATATAACTTTATTTATCCACAATCAAATATTCAAATTTGATTACTCCTTTCAATATAAATTTCATTCAAATCCGTACGATGTACACATATCATTCGTACGCTATACCAATCTGATCGCTCACTCGATCACACAATTTCACTTCCGAACTAGTATCTTCCACCCGACTTCCTAGTGCGGACTCAGATCTGGTTTCTTGATCAGAAACCGTCATTCTCCTTGCATAGTCATAACTATGATAGAGAATATCCGGAATCAATCAACAATCCATATCCAGGTTCGCCGTCGAAAATCGAGTGAAAAATCCCAACTCGGATCGACATACTATCTCGAAATTCTGTGCTCGAATCTGGATCAAATCACTATGCGAATAGAATAACATACGTACACCCTACGTACTTATCTCTATTGGTTATTAGCCAAATCAATTCCCTTTCTATTCACATTTACTTTGATTTTCATTCACTTACTCACAATTGCTTTAATCCATTTGGATTATCACCTCTATTCTTATCTCGATTGGGTATTTAACCAAGAACAGTTTGAACTCCGTCCAGTTTAAATCTAGAAAATAACTTGAAAAGTTAAAGAAATAGATAAGTATTTGAAAAATAATTACTAGTTTGTATAATAGCTATAAAATAGTTCAATAATTGTAAAATAATTGGAAAATAGTTAAATAGTCATAGAAATTTTAAATGATTGCAAAATAATAGTAAGATAGTAATTAGTTTTGTAAAATATTTGGAATATAGTAATTAGTTTATAAAACAGTTGGAAAATTGTTAAACAGTTTCAAAAATAATAGTAAAACAAGTATAAGATAGTTCGAATTTTAAAAGAAAGGTTGTATATATAATGAATAGCTTGGAAAAATAGGCTTATATTAAAATAATTTATATTAAAAATAGTCCAGAGTCAAGACTGTTCAATTCCCAATCTCCATTCCAAATCAATTCAATTTAAATTCCCTCTTCCATTTAAATTGACTCAATTCTAAATTAAATAACTTCAATTTCCATTGAAATCTATTTAACCCAATTCAAGTTGAATTCCTAAGTTTCTTTCCAAATTTTACTTTATTCAACCTTGATCTTAAATTCTACTAATTTAAATAAATTTTAATTTAACTAGTTCCAACTTCAATTCATTTCAATTTCAGTTTGATTTAATCCCAGTTTCAAACTCCATTTCCAAATCAAGTTGAATTATTCTTGATTTCCTCCTAAATTTAATTCAAATTCCATTTGAACGTTATACTATTCAACTTTTAGTTTCAATTCCAGATTATTCAAATAAGTTTGGACTAATTTCTAATTGAACCCACTTCTATTTCAAATCTTAAGTCCAAAATGATTCCATTTTACCTTAGTAATGGATATATTACCATACCCATTTCTTTAAACAAAACCAATTCACAGTTTAAAGATCATTTATAATAATAGGGTAATATCATCCAATTATTTTAATACATCCATTCATTACCAATTTCCAGGTCTCAAAACCCATTTTGAATCACATAAAATCCCAATTTAAATTAATCATTTAACTTCCCAAGTTAAATTTCAATTTCATATTGAAATTCCCAAATCAGGTAGTCCTTTCAAACTTATTTAACTTCCTCTAAGTTAAATTCAATTCACTTAATTCAGTCAAATTCACACAATTTGAATTCCTATTCAAATTTCAAAATTCTTTCCCATTTATAAGTAAAAAAAAAGACTTATCACTTTGGGTTTCACATCTTATTCTAAATTCAAAACTCATCATTTAGAGTTTATATCAAACCACCTTTGATATTATGTATATCTACAAATTAACTTCTTTTACATACCAAATTACACTTTAAATTTTAAACCACCTCTGGATTCAAATTCAAACAAATTCTTTTCAAATTTCAAACAACCCTTGTTTGAAATAGGACCTCCTTTCATTCGAATATATTAAATAACATCTCTTATTTTAAAATAAGATTATATTCAAATATTATCTCCTTTAACATTTTGAAACCAATTCAAATGTTTAAATTTAGAATTCAAAACTACACAATTTGAAACCCATTTTAATTTACATCCTTTCAAACTTACAAGTTACTCTTTTTTAAATGGTTACTTCCTTAAAACATTTTATTGTTTATTGAAAAACAATCATCCCATTATTAGACACAATATCCATTCTATTTTCTAGTTTGAACCAATTCAAATTTATCTTATTCTGAAATACTTTTCCAATTCAAGATTTCAATTTTAGTTTGAATCCATTTCAAACTTATCTTCATTTAATTCTAATTTCAATTTGGTTACATTCTATTACTTCTTAATTTAATTCTTACTATTACTTTTAATTTAACTACAACCAATTTCCTTAATATAATAGATAATCTACTTCTTATATAAGATTCATTTGCTTTTAGAATCATTTAAAAACCTTTATATAAGAAAATAACAAGTACGCTCTCTCACATTTATATACTCTACTCATCCTAGGGTACCACTTACCCTTCCCTTAATGAGTAATCCCACCAGAGCCAAGGTTCTCGCTTAACCTTCAGCTCTGATACCAAATGTAATGACCCGAAATTTTCGATCCCAAAAATTTCAGATAGTTAGAGAAAAGAAAAGAAAAAAAAATAGAAGAAGAACAGAAAAGATACACACAAACTCACATTCGCAGCGGATAAAATATAATATCAATAATAGTTATATCATAGAAAACTGTATCTATCAATTTACATCGATATATCAGAGTTACAACAATTTTATACAACATTGGATAGATACAATCTAACATGTCTCAGATATATACAATATCATGGTGGAAACGCTCCATACGTCCCTGCCATCCAGCTCGCCTCCTGAGCTCCAGAACGTCCTTACCTGAAAATCTGTAATACTCGGTCTGACCCGAGCATTACATCAAAGTAACACCCGAGTCAGGCTGGAAACCAGCGTGAGGAAACCCAACTAACAAGGAATACAAAAGCATACACCTTATATAAACCCGGGTAACTTATATCAATTTACAACTCCACAAGTTGTTATAGACATCACTTATATCACACATCAATTTCTAAGTATCCAAAACTTAGATTAAATGGTTCCATTCATTTTAATCATTCCTTTCCAGCTTATTGATTTCACCTAGTAATTTATAAAGAATCAAAGTGGTTTCGGGTATTTACTAATACCCGACTCCGGACTTTTCGAAACTAATATCATCTAAACTCAAATTATTCAAATGAAATACAACTCAATTTTAAAAAAAACAAGATGTCACATAATTCATCAACAATAGATAACCACATCATCACAATTTAAATCAAACATGTCTTATCACATAGCATCACAAACCACATATTAGGAATAACAATTAATCAAAGACTTCTAATATCGTTCTATTTATTCTTTAATTATTTTTAAGTAATTAATCCTTAATTAATTTCACAAATTAATTGGCCTTAACCCAATTCGGTAATTAACCTTTAATTGTTTCATAAATTAATTGCTAACCATGCCTATTAATCACCTTTGATTAATAACATCAGTGATTAACAACCCTTAATTACTTCATCAATAAATTAATTACTCCTTAATTATCTCTAATTAATCCCCTCGATTAATTATACAAAATAATTTAATCCAAATTACTTCCATCTTTAATATCTTAAATTACATTCAGTAATTATCGATTAATTACTTCCCTAAGTAATTACAATTCCATTAATTATGATAAGTAATTATTCATCAAATCATCAAGTGTTTAAATTAATTAAACTTAATTAATCAATCTAAACTAATCACAATAAACCAATTAATTAAATCAAGTAATTAATTTATTAATTAATTTTATTAAGTAACTAAACATAACAATTTAAATTCAAACTTATTTTATTTTAAAAACTGAAACACAATTTCCAGATTTCAATTAAAAAGAAACTAGAAATCAAACTTATTTTTAATTTCTATTTTACAATTTAAAACTTTCAGTTTAAATTCAAAACCAATATTCTTCTTTTACTTTAAAAGTTGTTAAACAAAATTTCTAATTTCTAATTTAAATTACTCAAACTCAGATTCAAACCAATTTGAAATCAGATTTCAAACTCAGGTTTCAATAAATCTTTAAACTTTAGTTTACATTTAAAATTTTCCCTTAAATTTTCAAAACAGAAACAGGGTTTTGTTTTATTTTAACCCAACTAAAAAAAAACAAGATTTAAACTATTTGAATTCAGATTAAAATTCAATCCAGATTTAACTTAAATTTAAAAAAAATCATGTTTAGATCTTATTTCTGATTTATAAATTCTCTTTATAAATACTGTACAGGTTTTAGTTATTAAACATTTCACATTTTTTTAAAATTATTTATTTGAAAACAAGAATTCAAATTCATTTTGAATTCATATTTTAACTTGTTTCAACTTTTGGTTTAAATCTTTCTATGCTTCCTTTATTTAAATTTAGTTTAAGATTTAAACCTGCACACGGTCAGGTTTTAGAAAACCTAAAAAAAACAAAAAAACTGCAACTATAGTATATTCGAGCTCAACCCTTCTACTTCGAGTCACAACCCTACCTGCTTTGAGCTAAAACTCGAATACCCCGAGACCAACGCGAGGCAACCAAACTCTATCCCAACATTTACATGAATATCCACATTGCTCTGTGCACCTGAACAATGCCTCCGGCCAACTTAGGTCAACTTAACCACCACTCCACCGTCACCGATCATCCCCTCAGACAAACCATACACCAACCCTATCGGCCAATGCTCGAAATCCAAAATCGAGGTAAGAATTCCAACCTAGAACAACACCTGAAACAGACAACTACCCACCCATCCAAACCTGTCAACATCTCAGCCAAACGCCTCCGACCACCATCGCCTCTAAAACTCCGGCGAATTCTTCAACTATCCCTCATCTTCCAATGCTCAAAAAATGGTAGAACTCGATCAACTGTAATTGCCGAGATGTTCGATTTTACCAAAACCAGTAAAACTAGGGTTCTACATTTCCAAAGCACAATTACCATCACCAACATGAATTACACCATAGCCTGATAATTTTCTTGGCCTCTACGACCACTCATCTACCTTCAGAAGAAGATTCAACTCATTCGAACCCATATATCAACAGAACTTTCCCTTTTTCTTTCCCAGTTCAAACCAAAAACTGCACTCTGGATTCAACATTAAAAATTGTAATCTTTATTTTAAAATTCATAACTTTATGTGATGTTTCATATTACAATCCTGAAACCATAAATTGAGATACTACAATTTTCACTTATTTTTGAACTTGATCATTTAATTCAGTTGCCAGAGATAATCTAAGATTATTTTAACTTAAGTAAACTTCCAAATTAAAGTTTGCAATTAAACTAACAATCTTCATTTGAAACTCAGATTTTACAGTGATTACATCAAGAGATTATGGTTTTTAAAATCAAACAGCAGCTTGAAATTAAAGGAACAGAATTGTACAGGAAAGCAAACATGCACACTGAATATTCATATATATAAATATTCACTGTAAATTCATAAATTATATTCACTTCAAATTAAAAGCATGCAATCAACTTTTATCTACTTAAATTTTTATGATAAAAGATTCACTCACTTGTTAAAGCTTGATGAACAGAGCACATTAAATTAGAAAAACCCTTTGAAAACTTTGAACTTGATTATGCTGAAAAGCTTTTGCTTCCTGATGTATAGACTACATGCATGTTCCCAGCTCAAAAGAAAATGCAGGCCTAATTATCTTAGTTTTGCATGCAGAAGCCAATTCCAGATTGCATTTGACAACTCAGGTTGAATGATGAACGCATGCTTGTTTTAAAATGCTTTGATTGAGGCAGTATGCATTTGAAGATGTTACAAACTTTTACTAAATGTTTACCGGCTTTAATTCCTTTCTGGGTTGCATTTGTTCCCGAGGTAATGAATTTTAGGTTTATGATCATTATCTGTTTTTGGAAAAATGTTTTACAAGTTGGAGTTTTCTTTAAAAGTTGAGAAAAGAAAAAAAAGAAGAAGAAGGTGATATGTTTATCTAAATGTAGATTTGGATCTAAAAAGAAAATAAAATAAATAAGAAATAAATTTGACACTTGTTTTCAAATGTTAACATTTGTCACATTAAAAGCTAATTAGCTTACAAGTGTTTTTAACATTGTTTAAAAGGTTACACTTGTATTAATCTTATTTTTAAATGGTTTTTTTTAAAAGCTTTTTAAACTAATTTTTCCTAATTAAAGAATACAATTGTAAATTAGTAAACCCTTTTCTAAATTTATATTTTATCATTTATATTCATCCCTCCATGATATTTACATACATATATATATATATATATATATATATATATATATATAACCTCTAAAAGAGAAGATTTAAAAATCTTAATCTTACATTAAAAATAATCATATATTAACAATCACATATTTAATTTGTTTGAAGAGAATAAGTTTGCCCACTTTAAATAATTATATTAGAGGATAATGATTTGAATATTTATTCAGATATTTATATTTTAGCATTTACTAGTTCTAATTTATATACATATCCAAATTATTTACGAAGGCATTTACTTAAATCTTAAATTCAAGTTTCAAATTCAAATTCAAATTTAGATTCAAATTTAAATTACAATCCAGGTATAACTATTTATTATCAGAATTATTTGTTAAATCTATAATTCAATATTTCTATTAGTTAACCCGTTAATTAACAGATATTCCAAAATTCAGGTTATCACAACTTCTAAAGGTTTCGAATGTTTCCATCAACAATCTTTTGTGTAAAGTATACATAACCTGATAAGGTGATTTGAGTAAAGCATGGAATATATTTTTCTTGTTTAAGAATGATTTAAATGGTTAAATCAATTTGAAAGAAATGTTTTCAGGGAAATTTTTAAGGGTAGACGACCCTAAGTAAAATGACTCAAATATTATAATACCAAATGAGACTGGTATGGGGTCATGCCCTATACTTTAGATAGTAGCCCCTAGCTAATATAAGTCCAAAATTCTAGTGTGTAGGGCTTTGTCATAGGTAAGACTAAAATGATGTTACATATAGAAAGGAATATAAAGAGTAGAGATAGGTTATTGGTGAGTCCGCAAAACCATTAGGATCAGTTGACCTTGTGAGCAGTAAGTTAAGGACAGACCATCCAGAAGAGTATCTAATATAAGTTAGACTATTTATTTGTTTAGTTTGGCAGGCCTGAGTTAGCCAAAGGTTAGTCGTCAGCCAAACAAAACTATAGTGTTCGGACAGATAGTCCATTAATTACTTGATTTATATGATTATATGACATTGATATTATTGTTTAAACTCATTTGGTTGCAGGGTTTTGGTTTGCAAAAAATATGTTTTTAAAATGATATTAGTTAGGGGAAACCCGTTCCACTAAGCGGCGTGGTCTCACTTACTTTCAGATAACCGTGATGTATAGTATTATTCACAACAGGATTTATGTCTGACTCGAAGTTTATGCTTTTCCCCTTTAAACTCCCGGGTGATCAAAATTGATTTGAGTAGGCTAAAGGTTGATTCAGGTTTTAGTAGGTGGACGAATAAAGCTTTCGAAGACGAGCAGGAGGCTGATGTTAGCTATATTTCGGAGTTGTTATATTTTTATTTTCGGTGTGTTGTATTAAGTCTGATATGACTATTTAGTATTCTGGTCAACCAAGGAGGCATCTTCATATGTCGCTCTTGGCGTATTTATGTAATAATTATATTTGATCTAAACCTGGGAAACGATTGGGATTATATAATTGGATATGGAACATGTTTTGTGAAATGTAATCAAAAAAATTATTTTTGAATCTATGATTTTGTTTCATATTCATATGCTTCTTATATTATGGATACCATTAGCATTACCGTATTTTCGCTAGAAGTTACTACAGTAGATGACTGCAGCATCTGTAATGCTTAGCTTTGGGCCTCAAGATAGGGGATGTTACACGGTAGTTTGAAAATTTATCGACGCTTTTGAAGAAGTCTCGAATCTTCCACCCTAAAGGGAGTGTAACGAACCGATTTTCGATGCCCGAAAATCAAACCATTTAGATCTAAGAAGAAGAAGGTAGAAGAAGAGAAAACAAATCAACAACTGAATCTTACCATCGCAGCGGAATAAAATATAATAGATAATAATAGATCTTTACACAAAAGAAAAATATATCTGTTTTATACATATATCATCAGATTACAACATCAGAGTTCAATACAATCAACAACACACTCAGGACAGTTATAATATTCCATCCTTCCAAATTTGAATACACAACGGAATATACATCAAATACGTCGGATACGTTTCGCCATCCAGCTCGTCTCCTGAGCTCCTCAGCAATCCATCCAGAATCTGTATTCTATAATACTAGGTCTGACCCGAGCATTATAGTTAAATAACACCCGAATCAGCCTGGAATACCAGCATTAGAAAACACACTCAATTGGACTACTAAAGTTTTTAAAATCCTTTGAAAATCAAAAGCATCTCGTAAGACCACGCCATAAATAAACATGTCGGGTTTTTATCTTACGATAGCTAAAACATTTCTTATAAAATCCACTGATATTATAATAGTGTCTATATACAAATACTTATTCAAATAGTTGAAATGTTACATGATTAAATTCCAGCATACTAGCCACAAAGTGGGTAATACGAACAAAACCGTAAAAGGTGCGTAGGGAGAATGGATTTTCAACTAATGACTAGGCACTAGGGTACCACCTGTCACAGTATATGGCCTAGATCAACGTACCAAGGATCCCTCCCGATCCCCTGCAACACAAGACCGGGACTACCCCTTACTGGATAATCCCGAGTAAGATCACCCCATGGTTGGGATCAACAACCACCCATTAAGCCGAATAAAAAGGGACATCTAGACAGGGATGACCTTACCCTAATAGGCGCGACCCACTTAGCCTTGTTGCATAACCCTAGATTTTCATTCATTACCAGTTGATGAGGCTCGAGGCTAAGCGTTACCTTTTTAGAACATTTCACATAGAATGCTCATCGTCATCTTGATGATGTTCTGAAAGAATTCATCCATACAAGTCCGTCCCGGGTTCGAATGGAACCGAAGGCACTATCCCTACTACGTCCATTTTGGAATCACCCTCAGGATTAGTAGTGACTAGCCCTTGCACTTCACTGCTCCATCTTCGACTCCCAGCTCTTGTCTTCCTCACGAAAACGTTCAAACCGGATCGAAGTGATTTTGGAGAAATAAATCCCGATCCCGGTCTCTTCAAAACGATCAGCGCATTGGCCAATATTGATAGTCGGTTATTTAACTATCAAACAACATTCATAAACAATCATCAAGCCATACGATTTCTCCCAAATTATTTACTAACCTCAAATATCTTCGCAAGATATTTTTCCCACTTTCAACCCTTTTGAGAGCAGTTTCAAAACATTTTGCTCTCACGGAATAGATTTCCCAAATATTCTCAATTCGCACTGAAATCACCAAGTACAAAATAATTTAGATTTTAAAATAGTTTAAAACACTTTATTTAAAATATACTTTAAAACATTTAAACTAAACTACTCAAACACTTTATTTTAAAAATATATTCTTTGAAAATATTTAAACTAAAACTACTTTATAAAATATAAAACTAATTTTTAAAATAAAAATTAAGCCAAGTAAATTTAAAATAAGAGTTTACGAAATTCTATACAATTTTTTAAATTAAACTTTAGATCAAACTATCTTTAAAATAAAATTACTTTATAAAATATAAATATTAATAATTACCCTTTGAATAATTACTACTAAAATAAATTTTGAAAACGTTTACTTTAAAAATTAAAATATTTAAAAACAATAAATATTCTAAAACATTTTTCTAAACAAACCTTTAAAGCCTTTAACTTATAAAAGAGTCTTCTTTAAAATATACTTGGCCTTACAGGGAAATACACTTTCCATTTCCACATCTTTAAAAAAAAATGATTATTTATTTTTAAACAAATTACCCATTCTTCTCTAAATTCACATCTCTCTAAATTCACATCGTGAATTTATACTTCCAAATATCCACTAATATCTATTTCACTTTATAAACCCAGTTTATAAATCCCATAATCTCATCTTTCTTTTAAATTCCAATTTCGAACACTTAAATCAACTCCCAAATTGATTTCCAAATTTCTCCATTTTGAAATAAATCCATTTACTTACTCAATTTATTTCAAATCCCATTAACTATGGATTTTATTTCTTAATTATGATTTAAAATCTTTTTTAAATGAAAATACCAATATCATATTTCCCAAATTCCTTCTTTTATTTTCTTTTCTAAACATTTAAATCCTGAATTGAATAAATCTTTTATTCTTTAAAATAATATCATTTAAGTTTTAAAAATTCACTTATCCCCACTTATTTAAAAATCTCTTTTCCATAATTTGAAATTTATTTAATTTAGAATTTAAAATCAACTTTTATCCTCTTCCAATCTAATTTATCCAAATTCTTTATAATTATTTTTCTTACAAATCATCCTTTTATTTTCTTTTGAAATCCAATCTATATATTTTTGGTAACTCAACATACCCAAATATATTCAATCAATCCATAACATCCATCATTTCCAATTATCAATGTAATCTATCCAGATTATTCAATAAATCATAACACAGAATATTTAAACAAGTCTAAATATTTTGAGGAATCCAGTTGGATCCCTCCAACCTGTTTTCCTTCATCCACAGATGTTAGCACAATATAAAATACCAATTCCACTTCGAGGTGGAATATCGTGGTATATGGATTTATATAATATCCTCCGCTATTATGCGGCACATAGGGTCTCATCCAATATATAATGCGGGAAATCAATCTCTCCAAATACATATATAATACAAATTCTACTTCGAGGTGGAATATCGCGGTATATGGGTTTAATATAATATCATCCGCTATTATGCGGCGCATAGGGTCTAATCCAATATAACTGAATAATAATTTATCATCCAAGCACATAATCAACAATTTTAAATTTAACTATTTAAATTTAAATAACAATCCAGATGAGTGAGAATAACTCACCTTTGACTTCGTTTGCAACCCTACCCAATCTTGACTTGGTTTCACGATTCCAGACCTTATAAAAATATTATTCGCTTTATTAACATTTGAAATAATCGAATGATCAATTACCATTAAATAATTTAATTTACCGATATTTTAATTTACAAATTTCTTTAATAAACTATTTTTAGCGGCTAAGGTAATTAAATAGGTTAGTTAGACAAATTAGTCTTCATAATACAATATTTTAAAATTAACTAGTAAGTGAAAATATGTATATATATTCTTATATAGATAATTTACACTTATACATATTTTTCTTTGAAACCCATACACTTATAAAATTAATTTATATAGATAAAAATCTAATTTTGATATAAACTCTTCAACATTCAAAATCTCTATATATTTACAAAAATAAACTAAGTAGACTTCATAAAAATCTAATTTATATAAATTCTTTCATTCTTTAAGATTCCTACTTTTTTTAATTTTTATCTAGATAAAAATAATTTTCTGTTTATCTATATACCTTTAACGAAAAATTGGTGCGTGTATTTTTATACTTGTATCCTACCCTTTCTTTACTGTATATATACACAGATGTATATAAATGTCTTTCAATTGAAATAGAACTGCATAAAAAAATTCAATTTCTTATGTGAATTTATATCTCTCGGCCTATACAATTTCCCTTCTATATATATAGACACACACACATATATATTCACAATCACTCAACCTAAAATCAACAGTTAAACCAAAATGAAAACTGCAGTTGACATGCAACATAAAACAAGCGAATACTTACCAACATCGCGAATTGCCATCGCCAGTTCGTGCATGCGAGATGCCTCCCCTCACGATCCCTCGCCAGCGCTTGACGACGAAGCCCTGCTAACGCTATCCAACCTCGACGCCTCGAGCAAATAGGCAGCTCCCAAAATGGTCGCCGAGCCCCAATCGATCGTGATGCTTCTGCCTTAGCTCCCAACCTCGCCGCATCGTGCCATCACGACACCCCTTCGCCTGTTGAGCCTCGATTCATTCAAGCGATTTTTTCTCGAATCGCTTCCATCTCTTAGGTTCTAGTTATAGACGAGATTTAGTAATTTTCGATTTCGAATGAACTCAATCGAATCCTGTTCCGCTAATTTTTTTATTGAAGAATCGGCCATGGCCGAAATGTGAAACTGGGAATGAATGAAGTGGAGAAGGCCGATGATTTTCTACAGGAAAATATATTTGTTCCTAAGATGTTTTTTTACGGATAAATGCAAAGCTTGATTTTTCTTCTTCTTTTTATTTAATTTAGTTCGACTTCACTGCCTTGTAAAGGAAGCGGGAACACATGGCTAAAGAAAAGAATGAATGGGTGCTAAGTGTATGATGGAAAACGTGTCTAATTTGTTGTAAAAAAATATTATTATATTAAATACATAAATATTATATTTTGAATCCAAATCGTCACGATAGCACAACTCAAAATTTTGACCTCCTATCGTGGCATGCCGCTAGGCGTTTATAATGTTAAACCCCTATTCCAGACACAAGGGAAAGGGTTACGAGTCCTAATTCGATTGTATAGAGAAGATAGCTTTTTGAACCCAGTTATAAAATTAGGCTTTCGATTCAATTTCAGCGCGTTTACTCACCGCATGACCACATGACCACTACACACTATGAAAATTGAAATCCGATAATAATACACTATTACGGATCAAATGGAACTGGTTTCATCGAATTCCGAGACTATGCCTCTGAAGGCTATTTCTAAATTCAATTTAAACTATATATTATTAAAACTAAACAGATCACCTTAAAATTCAATTTTATCACTTCTATTGCCTTCAATATTATCAATATAAATTTTGTAAGGCTTTGAAATATTTTTAACAAGCTCAGAATTCCATATTTCAACATTTTCCCAATCCAACCATTTAATTCAATATTTAAGTTATTAAATAAATAGAAATATTTGAAATTCAAGTCAGAAACTAACTTTTAAATATTTAAAATCAATTAACTATTCCAATTTCAAATATCTAAAAATTTTGGGTCGTCACAAGGAGATCGAGTTTAGGATTGATGTAGAGAAAGATGCTAGACCTGTCGCTCTGCCACTAAAACATATGGCCCAAATGGAGGTAAGGGTTGGATAAGTAGATTTTAGAGCTACTGTAGAAAGGATTCATTTGTTGAAGTACTTCTAAATAGGTTGCACATGTTGTCTTTGCCATCAAGGCAGATGGCTTACTAAGGCTATGCATCGATTATAGAGAATGTAAAAGGTTGACTAAGATAAATAAGTACCCCTTATCTAGGATAGATGATTTGTTTGATCAGCTTGTATGAGCTAAAATATTTTCCTAATTGGACTTAGACATTGGATTTCATTAATTAAGGATAATTGAGGATAGCAAGCAGAAGACCGCATTTCACACTCTAGATGGAATGCATGAATTGGAAATGATTCCTTTCAGATTGACAAATGCCCCGCATACTTTGTAGATTTGATGAGTAGAGTTTTTATAGGGTAGCCGAATAAATTCGTCGTAGTGTTTGTGGATGATATCCTTGTATTCTTAAAAAATGACGGTGAATATGAGAATTACCTATGGGAGGTATTAGGGACTTTGAGAAGGTGCTAATTTAAAGCCAAATTCTCAAAATGTAACTTTTGGAAGAAGGTGGTGAGATTTCTTGGACACGTTGTTTCCAAGAAAGGATTGTCTGTAGACCTTGCAAAGGCAGAATCTATTAAAATTTGGAAGATTCCGAAAATGCTATGGATATTAGAAGTTTTCTTGGGTTAGCGAGCTACTATAGGAAATTCATCAAGGACTTTGCAAAGATAGCAGTCCTCCTCACTTGCTTAATTAAGAAGAATCTGGTTTTTGCCTAAGATGAGAAGTGCATGGAACAATTCGAGAAGTTGAAGGAGCTGTTGAATAGTGTGCCAACATAGCTCCTCCCAATGAGACGAAGCCTTTCACTGTTTACACTAATGCATGTGGTATGGGATTAGGGCTGTTCTTATGCAAGAAGGTAGGGAGATAGCTTATGCTAGAAGACAATTGAAGGACCATGAGAAGGGATACCCGACTCACGACTTGGAGTTAGCAGTTATTGTTTTTGCCTTAAAGATGTGGAGGCTCTATATTTTGGAAGAATGATTTGAATTTTTCACAGACTACAAATCACTCAATTACTTAATTTTCCAAAAATATTTAAATCTTAAACAACAGAGATCGAGTTTATAGCATCATATGACTTTGGAATACTGTATACCCCTAGAAAAGGGAATGTTGCCACCAATGCCCTTAGCTGGAGGCATGCTAATTTAAGCGCTATATATATGAGTGGAGATAGTTTGATTTCCTCTCCAGTTTCAATTTCCAACTACCAATAGAACCCACTCTAGGTTATTTGGCAGCAAAGGAGGTTAGGCCTACACTAGAGGATGTCATTGGGGTAGACTAGAAGAAGGATGAGGTGATAATGGATGTTTTATATAAATTGAGTAGAGTAGAACATTTTCCCTATGTCATAGATATGCAATTGATGAAAGAAGATGTTTGAGGAGAGACGGACGCCTTTGTGTTCCTCTGGTCGAGGATGCATTGGAGGAAGTGCTAGCAGAGTGTCACAATTTTGGGATGACCATTCACCCTGAATAAGATAAGATATATAGGGATATGAAGAGAATTTTCCGTTGGCCAAGGATGAAGAAAATGATAGTAGAATTTGTCTCTAGGTGTTTGATGTGCTAGAAAATAAAGACAGAATAAGGAAAACCTATAGGGTTGTTATTGTCATTGGAGGTGCCAACTTGGAAGTGGGAGCATATGTCGACAGACTTTATAGATGGGTTGCCTAGGAGTCAAAGTGGCAATGAAGCTATTTGGGTTACAGTAGATAGAATCACTAAAAGTGCTTATTTTATTCCCGTTAGAAGTAATTGGATCGCATCATCTTGGCTCAAATTTATATTAACGAAGCATTTCGACTTCCTAGAATCCTAGTTAGCATTGTTAGTGATTGGGACCCCTTATTTACTAGTAAATTTCGGAGGAGTTTGTAGCCATCTTTTGGAACCTCAATGAATATTAGAGCCGCTTACCACCCACAAACCGATGGTCAGACTGAACAGGTGAATAGTGTTTTGGGTGATTTGTTAAGAGCTTACGTCATGGATTTTAGAGGACATTGGAAGCAACGCTTGCCTTTAGTAGAACTCGCATACAAAAATAGTCACCAAGCGATGGTCTGCATGGCAACCCTTTGAAGTGTTATATTAGAGGCCATGCAAATCACCAAATTGTTGGTGGAACACCACCGACACTATTCTACTCGGACCAGATCTGATTCGCGAACCCTTGAAGAAGATAGAATTGATTAGGCAATGAATGAAGGCCATATAGGATCACTAGAAGTCCTATGCGGATAAATGAATGAAAGCAAAAAGTTTGAAGTATGAGACATGGTGCTCGTTAAAGTATCCCCACTTAGGAAGGTTATGAGATTTGGTAAGTTGGGAAATTTAGCAACATGGTTTTTAGACCTTTCCTAACATTGGAAAGAATAGGAAAACTTTCATATCAAGTAAAGCTACTAGATAAATTGGCAGGAGTCCATAACGTATTTTACGTTCGCACTTGAGGAAACGCCTTCATAGCACCACCACCATGGTAGAGCCTGAACATAAAGAAAGAGCCGGTAGGACCCCCTACCACTGTACGGATAGTGGAGCATGGAACCAGGAAGCTCCACAATAAAGAAACTAGACGGGTTCGAGTGTAGTGAGGAGATAATCTGGTGGAAAGCACATGGAAAACTAAAGAGAGGATGAGGACTTCTCATCCTGAGTTGTTCTCTGGTAAACCTTTTCTCTCCAAAATTAGGTTTTTGGTTGCTACATGGTTGCTAAATTGGATGGTAGGGGATGGTTGCCATACTTTTTAGTTTCAGTTTTGCACTTGTGTAGAATCTTATGCATGTTTAGGATGCTTGCAAACATGCTTATATGTTACGATCTTGCATTCATGCTAGGACTGAGCTCAATTATAGTATGTCTGCATATATAATCACATTGCACTTTTGGTTGAGTAGATGGTTGTGCAGATAACTTGGTTGCATAACATGTATTCTTAGTGCATGTTACATTGTTTATCCCTTAAGGATTTTGGAAAAATATCCTTTTTTGAGGGAGGGAGAATGAAACACCCCATAAAACTTAACAAGAAATTAATTAATAAAAATGGAAATTTTATAAATGTCGGAATTTGGCTACGAAAGTCGTGTTGCGTTCATGACAATTTTCATATATTAAGTTTTATAATCGGAGCTCAAATTACATTTGAAGATTTAGGATTCAAATGGAATTCAAATTCAAAAATGTAATTAATATTAAAATTTAAAATTTAATAATTAGTGTTAATTAGTAACTTGGGGTTTAATGAATGTTAAATTAAGCATTAACATTAAAATCATAAAGGAATTAATTAAAAATGAAACAGCCAAAATAAAAATCTCCTAAATACAAGCAACCAATCGAACACCTTCCCTGGGCCGGTCGACTGCTTGAGGAAGGACGGTCGACCAGTGGATGTTGTGGTAGCTCGGGTTTTGTGCAGTAGGAATGTCCTGAATTTTATTTTTTTAAATGGACTTAAATATGATGGTTCTGGTTCCTCCTAACCACTATAAATAAAAGGCTAGCCCCCTCACTTTTATTCATAAATTATTTTGGAACGTAAGCGGAGCTTTGTCAGTTTCTTCACTACAATTAAGAAGATTTTCAGGTAAGAGATTTTAAATATTCGATATTCAATCCAATCCCATAAATTTTGAAACTAATTCATACAATGTAGTTATTGTATATTTCAAAAGGAGGAGGTCTGAAGTGAGAATAGAAAAGCATGCATGTTTAAATCCAAAGGAGAAAGCTGAGAATCATCGATGAATGAAAATATTAGTTTTTCCCATTTTAGAAATTGTATACTATATTTTGGATTTGATATATTCCTTGGGGAATTTTGTTTACGAAAACAAAATACTAAAACAACCAAAATTCTCCTAAAAGCAAAATGTCAATTCTTTTGTTTTGGAATCTCAATTATTCTATATTAAAATAAAAGAATTTGTGTAGTTATTACAATTTTAATATTATGCATTCTATTCCACTTCTCGTTTTTCTCTTTTAATGTGATTAAGGGTTTTAAAAAAGAAAATATGTTAGGAAATAGTGTGCATGTACAGATTCTCTTATTCATAGTTTGCATTGCTTATTTCCATAGTTTAAATATGAATCCCGTTCCAATTTATATGCAGAAGTTGAATAGAGTGTAAAAGGATTTGAATTGTAAACACTATTGATGTTGATTCTACTATTTTGATATAAATTAAGTTTAGTAATTGATTCTATTACCTCATACAAGTCTATTATTAGGCTAAGGATATTAACTAATTGTATGTTATGGTACGAAGTTAGACTTATATAAATTGGAAGTTTTGACATTTAAACGATTAGTATAGGGCACAATCTTTGCGCACTTAGGAATATTTAATTGTGTATTTATGTATTTATATATTTATATTATCATATATATAATGTGTAATTAATAACGTATTAATCAAGTAGTAAATAGATTAGCAATCAACATTAAAAATCCTTTAGGAAAGAAGTTTGGATAATTACTGGAAATAATTTAGATTTAAAGGCGAAACAAGGAGCTTTCCTTAAAGGCCTTAATGTAGAATATAGTGAGATATATATGGTAGTATGTAAGAAGAGTGGAAATTATGACTAAGTCACAGGGATGCAAGGTCAGTCCAAGTCACGCAGAAGTCTACCCAGATAATCTGGCTACTAGCAGTGTGACTTTAGAGCTGATGTGAGACATCACCTATAATAAGTATCCACAGAGGCCGCGAGATTAGTCCCAAATTCTATAGGGTAATCCTGCCCAATTAGTCTAGCTACTGTTCCTACGAATAATCAAACTAATGTGAGACGTCACAGTTTGGGTCATAGGTTATAATAGTTGGACCTACTTTGGGATTGAGGTAGTAAGTGGGTGTTTTAGGGTTCACCTACTCCCTAATTAGGAAGCATTAAATGGTCGAGATTAGCATTTAGGCATGGTAATAGGAAATCTCAAGAAGGGTTGCTTCGGGCTCAAGGTATTAAAGGGCTATTATAGGGTCCGCCTCTTCCAGAAAGAAGTATTAAGTGGTATGATGAGATGTTAGCTACATACTACTAGAAAGGGGTCTTGCCTTAGGGTAGGTATTAAATGACTGAGAGCTGCCTAAGATATAGGTAAAATGGTCAGAGTCTGCCTAATTCCCATTGAAAAGGTATTAAGTTGTATGGGTACTTTCTCTCACATTGTTAATATACGATTGATGGTTGATGCAGGGAATTGGGAATGACCTTGGGCCTACAGTTAAAGGTGATTTATAGAGTTAGGTTAGAAAAGTGAAAGTTATATGATTGGACCGAAGTAGGCTTTGGCTTACAGTTGGAGGTATTTATAAGAAATATAGTTAGGATACGTAAGACATATTCTCATCTAAGTTATACTACCTAAGTACTACTATGGAAAGACTTGAGATTTTTATTCACCGGACATTATTGTTCTAACTCCCTCCTCATTACAACATAAGTTAGGGAATGACGATGCTGGTTTCAGAGATGAAGGCCGAGACGGTGTCTTATGGCAGTTATCTATCTATTTTTGTTTATATATTTTGATGTACCCGTTTCAGGCACGATGTTACTATATCTTAAGATATTGTACTACATATATTGGGGTATTACATTTTATTTTGAGATTTGAATTTAAATAAGATGGTTACTATTTATAATATTTTATTTATCCTTTCCGCTAGGAGATTCTGATAGCATTAGTATACAACTTTGTATATAGTTCATTGTATCAATTATACCAACCAACAACCAGCTATGAAACGGGTTTGATGTTTGATGGGCCTTTCTGGGTCAAAAATTAGGCCCCTTTTGAGGTGGATTGTTCCAATGTAACTATTTACTTATGTCCTGCATGTTTGAATTTTGGTTAGATTGTGATGCTGCACAGCTTTGATTCCATGTTTGTGATTGTTTATGACGATTTACCGGTGTGTTGCTTCTATTTTTGATATTGCAGTGATAATATTGATTCTAATTACTGTAAAAATATGAAATATTACCAAATAAAGATTTCTAAAATATTTTGGTTGATGTTTATATGTTACCATACTTTGATTGCATGTCATTTTGGTGTTTGTAATTGTTAAAATTTGGTGTCAGAATCGCATCGGAGTTGAATGAGAGGAGAAAGCAATGTACGACGTTGTTAAGAAGCTTGGAAATTACATTCTAGGTGTCTCACCAATGCACCAGTAGGACCACCACCGAGAGGATAGTGGGACCACTTGTCCATCGATTAGACCTCCACCGGCACACCGTTGGCCCCACTGGTCCATATGTGGTTGCCGTCGTTGGCTTCTCACCAGCGCCCCATTCTAATTTCTTCCCTAATGCGACTTCGGCCACTATTTTGTCAAATTTCAACCTATACTATAACATGCATTCCAAAAATTCTACTGCCACAAAATCAGGATAGAGTCAGATATAGTTTCCTTTGCATATAAAAGATTTTGGAATTTTTATAGTTGTTATCCAGCCTTTTGACCATGCAGTATCTAGACAGACTTGACAAGACAAACTTGAAAGTTATCAAGGCACGAAGCCTAAATATAAAGTATAACCAAGATCACATGATGAAAACAAAGCCATCCCACAAAAATTTCAAAGCAAATCTATCAAAGTGATAGATCGGTATCCATCCATCCCATGGACTGGTAAGAATCCAAAAATTTGCACCCGAAATGCCCCATTTTCCTCATATGTTCAAGTATAGATGATGGAAACTCATTTCAAGCTCCCTTAATCGATTGCACATTGTTTGCTATCGAACGACTCGAGCACCAGAAATCAGCAACTCTACTCCTCCAATTAACCATCCTATTGGCCTAAAAACAAGCTCATAACCATGCAAACAAGATAGTAATCATGAAGCTAATGACATATCACTTCATTCTAAAGTAACAAGAAGGATCCATATGAAGATCTTATGGACCGGTACTAATCCAAATCTATGGATCGGTGTCGATCCATCAACATTTCTAACCCACATTTTCTCGAGGATAAATGCTGCCAGGTAGTGGAGATTATGGAGGAAGACGTGGTGGAGCGTTTCTCGGCAACCTATAGCTATGTATAGGAAGCTAGAGGCTTATTTTGAAGGATTTTTTTGATTCCGTTCAATTATCATATATTTCCTTGTAATCATCCATGGAGTGGTACCGAACCACAAGAACTGTACTTGTAAAACAACAAGATAATCAATAGAAATCTCAAGTGGACGTAGGCAATAGTTGGCCAAACCATTATAAACGTTTAGTGTCTTGATTTTACTCATTTTCCATTTATATTTCTTCATTTTGTTCTCTACTTTAATTTCTTGGGTATTTGTGCCACTTTTGATACTAACATTTTGGTGCTTTCACTGAGAATGTGATTCTCAATCTGTTTGGGTCCATCACCTACTATTGGATTGCCTAAATCCAAGAGATAGATCCAACTTTTTTATTTTTTAACTACTATTTTTTTTTTAGAAATATACAAAAGTGCTTTTACCATGGCCTCTAGAAGAGATCGATTCATTACTTTGCATGCTGTTGAAGATATTGAGGATGTCAACCCTCAACAAGTTGAAGAAGCTACGCAATCGGATGCTGCAGATGTTCGGAACCAAACAAATGTAGCCACAAAAGTTGAGATGGACCGCATAATGAAGAAAATGGAAGATAGACTCCGGGAAAGCCACAACGAGTCGAATCATCAAATGAAATAGAGCTTGTATTTGTTGAATCAACTGACAAAATGCAGTAGGAGAAGCAGGAGAGACATGATACCTTCTGGTTCAAAATTTAGTAGTTCGTCGTCGTTGGAGCAAAGGTAGAGGGACATAAAATCAAAGATGCTCAAGAAGGAGTTTAGGAAGTCAAAACAGAAGTCAGGATCGAACCATGACAAAGGTCTATGGATCGGTATCGAACCATCAAGAGGGATCGGTACTGAAACATCTGACCTTGGTTCAGGCAGTTGAGTTCTGGGTGATGGTGTTGGTTTGGCTTTTGGTCGTGTTGTAGGTGCCAAAATGTTTTAGATCAGGCGACCGCTGCGGATCTGCTACGGAGAGACTATATACAATGAACTACCGAACGAACGGTTCTCCTGGAGTAAGGAGAAACCGGGTATCAAAAACTAACTGAGAGCATTTACTAGGCTAAACACTCAAGGTGTATCATAATTACCACTGTTTAGTATATCCACCTGAGCTAGATTTGACCGAGATGTTAAGAAGACTTACAAGTGAGAGTCAGCATTGAACTAATAATGATTAGGGTTCCTCCTCGAGTCGAAATCCATTCACATAAGAGACCTTATGCAAGGACTATCAAGGAGATTTGCGATGCCGATAATGCCGTCATATCACAGGAAGATAAATCTGAGGCAACATCTGACGAAGTATGACTAACAGATGGACTCTTCCAAAGCTACTGATGTTGTACGATGTCATTGTTTCCCGATTTTTCTAGAGGAAGTGGCGATGATGGCTCACACAGCTACCATCAAGGTCCATATCATCATCCTTCAAGTAATTAGCATGAAAGTTCATTAAACAATTCTGCATGCATGCTATCCGTCCAAAGGATGTCATGTCACTTTCTAACCACTATTAGGAAGTGAGAGAGACTTTGAAAGTTTTCTTGCACATGTTTAATACTGCAGTGATTGAGGTGAGCAATGCTAAAAAGAGATATTATGTTGATGATATGGATTAGGGGATTCATCCCGAGACTAATTTTGGGAGGTGGTTGAAGATGAAACCCCCACCGACAATGGACGTGTTCTATAGATAGGAAAATCAGTTCTAGCAATTAGAGGAGGCAAGTACTACTGCCACGAAGGCCGATGTCGGTCAATCGGTCGAGATGATAGAAAGCAATGTTGCTGTAAAACAGTCCAGAGGGAATTTTGACAATGTCGATGTTAATGTGGAAAATAAAAAGTGGTGGACAGAACAAGAATGGAAAAGGAGCTAAAAATAAGGAATCAGCTTTAAGATGACGTCCAAGAATCCCAAAATTTTACAATTACACTCCATTGAATAACTCGGTTGAGAATAGACACTTGGCTACTTAAGGCAAAGAGCAGTATAGAAAGCCGGCTCTGAGGGATTCGACTTAAAAGGAGTAAAAGTATGGAAAATTTTGTAGATTTCATGTAACGCATGGTCACAACACCAACGAATGTAGGAATTTGCATGATGTGATCGAGGAGTTGATCCATAAGAAGAAGTTATAATAGTTTGTGCAAGCCCCGTAGGATGGTGGGTAAGGAACTTCAAACCCACAATAGGGATAATTCAGGCTTAGTTTTGATGAGCCTAGGTACCATGAGAAGCGATTGATAATCAATACCATTATTGGAGGACCACATTCAACCGAGAAGAGCTGGAATGAGATGGAGCAATATGTCAGTGCATTGAAGCATGCGGTGAATGGGAGCTATTTTTCCATTAAAGATGATGTTCCAAAAAAACAACTTAGAATCATGACATTTGATATTGTTTTCCGACTAATAGGGTAGTGGCCCAAACGTGTTATCCACTGGTGATATCGGCCATGATTGGCCTTGCTGTTGTAATGAAGGTACCGGTTGACGGTGGGAGTTCAGTCAACATTCTGTTTAAGAAAGCCTAAGACGGATGCTTCTAGAGGGCAAGGACTTAAAGCCGTGTAAATTTCGGATTTAGAGATTTAACGGGATTGCTATTGAGCCAGTGGGATGTGTGGATCTATCAGTGGTGCTTTGAGAGGGTGACTACAAGAGAGTGGGAGTCGTGCCTTTTGTTGTATTGGATATTCATTCAGCTTATAATGCCTTTTTGGGACGACTAGCCCTTGATGAATTTCGAGCGACCATTGCTCCATGGTGCTTGACAATGAAGTTCTCGATGGAGAATGGTGTGGGAATAGTACAAGGTGATCAGGGGCTTAGCCGATAGTGCTATGTCGCTGATATGAAGGAAATAAGGCGAAGAGAGGAAAGAAAGGGTGTGGAGAGGACTCTCTGCATCTAGGCTTTGAATGCATAACAACCACTGCCTGTGCCCTAACTCAGGTAGCATAGTTGGTTCCATAAGGATATGGATCCGTAGAAAGAGCCGGACGACTAAAGAGCAACTCTGGTCCCGACCGAGTTAACGATTAACATCTCGATCAACCAAGATGATCCTACTCAGATCCTGATTGTTGGATCGTACCTCGACGTTAAGATGATGAAAGAATTGGTTGGTTTTCTCCGAGAAAAACTGGATGTGTTCGCTAACTCACTCAGACATGCGTGGAATATCACCGGAGATAGCGAGCCAAGCATTAAACATATATCCTAAATGCATTCCTATGAAATAAAGGTGCCTTATCCTGAGTCCAGAGAGATCCATTGTACTTAAAGAAGAAGTGGAGAAGTTGAAAGACATAACGGCTTCATCTGTGATGCCCTATATCCGGAGTGGGTATCCACTTCAGTCCTAGTGAAAAAACCTAACGGAAAGTGGAGGACATGCGTCGACTATTCAAATCTGAACAAAGGCGTGTCCGAAGAATAGCTTCCCATTTTGAAAGATGGATCAGCTGGTGGACACGATGGCTGGGCATGAATTGCTCTCATTCATGGATGCATACTCTGGATACTACAAGATTTCAATGCATGTCCCAGACCAAGAACACACCAGCTTTATTACCGACCTAGGACTGTACTGTTATCTAGTCATGCCCTTTGGATTGAAGAACGTTGGAACAACTTACTAGAGATTGGTGAACAAGATGTTTAAAGATAAAATAGGATGCTCAATGGAGGTCTATGTGGACAATATGCTCATGAAGTCACGACGATCTATGAACCACATTGATGACTTGGTAGAGATGTTCATCATTCTTTGAAAATACATGATGAAGCTTAACCTTTTGAAATGCTTATTCGGCATTGCATTAGGGAAGTTCTTAGGCTACATCGTGAATTCTCATGGAATCCAAGCTAATCCAAAGAAGATCGAAGAATTGAGGAACATCAAAGCCCCAAGAATGGTAAGAGAGGTCCAGATCTCGAGCCCTAAGTAGATTCATCTCCAAAACCACTGAAAAATGCATCCCTTTCTTTGATGTGTTCAAGAAAGGGAAGAGGAATTTCGCATGGATGCAAGAATGTGTAGACGTGTAACATCCCCTATCTGGTGGCCCGAAGCTAAGTGTTGTAGATGCTGCAGTCATCCATGGTATTAACTTCTGGAGACTAAATACAGCAATGTTAATGGTATACATAATATCAACATCATAGGAATATGAAACAAATCACAGATTTCAAAAACATCTTTTCACATTACGTTACCAAAATATGTTTCCCATTCAAATTACATAATCCTATAACCATTTCCCAGGTTCAGATAAAGTATAACTATTATATATAAATACGCTAAGAGCGACATATGATGATGCCCCCTTGGTTGACCAGAGTACTATATTGACATAACTATCTTAAATACAACATAGTGGAATAAAGCAAAGCAAAACAACAACTCATAAATAACAATCCGTTAGATACCTGCTTGTCCCTGGAAGCTATATTCGTCAACCTACTAAAACATGTAAAACCTCAACCCTCAGATTATTCAAATAAATTTTGCGCACTCGAGAGTTTAAGGGGAAAGACATAAACTTCGAGTCAGACACTGAGCCTGTTGTGAATAATACTATACATCTTAGTAATTTGATATTAAGTGAGACCATGCCGCTTAGTGGAATGAGTTTCCCGTCACTAATATCCTTTTAAAAACATATTTTTTCCAAACCTTTATCCTACAACCAAAACTGGTTAAAAACTGTAAATCATTTTATGTAAACATGCATATCAGGTAACAAATGACTATCTATCCGAGCACTATAGTTTTGTTTGGCTAAATACTAACCATTGGCTGACTCGGGCCTACCGGACAATATAATCAAAATGATTTAACACCTATTGGACACTCCTCTTTTGGATGGCCTACTGTCTATTAAATACTCCTTTTTCGAATGGTCTGTCCTAAACTTAACATCTCCCAGGGTCACCTGATCCTAATGGTTTTGCAGGCTCACCCATAACTTATCCGTATACAAATATATTCCTTTCTGTGTGTAATCATAATTTAAGTCTTACCTGTGACAAAGCCTTACACACTGTAATTTTGGACTAAATTAACTAGGGAAAATAGTTAATGTATAGGGCGCGACCCTTGACCAGTCCCATCTGGTATTCTAATATCTGAATCATTTTACTTAGGGTAACCTTCCCTTAAATTTTCCTTGAAAACCTTTTTCATCTCAAATTGATTTAAGACCTTTTAAACCAAACTTAAACAAGGAAAATATATACTTTACGCTTTACTCAAAATCACCTCGCTATGTTATATATACTTTAGTAAAAATCTTGTTGATGAAATCATTTAAACTTTTGAAAGTACCTCTTTCGATCCCATTGAAAGTATTCCTTTTGTAACCAAATAAATCCTTTCTTTCATTTAGGTCGAAAGGCCAAAACCTTCCTTTCGAAACCATTTACATAAAGCTTCTGAAACCATTGAAATTCCTTTCCTTTCGAAAGCTAAAAACCTTAGACATCCTATCTTTAAAACCTTTAAACATAACCTTCTGAAACAATTAGAAAACCTTTTCTTTAAACCTTTCAAAACCATTAGGGAACCACCCATTAGAAACCTTCCTTAAAACCCTTTCGAAAGCATCAAAACCTAAAACCTTTAGAAAGCATTTAGGTTCAATTTTTTAAAACATGTGGAAACACCTTTTGAAGCCATTCAAAACCATCTCTTTCGAAACCTTTGGGTTAATCTTTAAAATCTCTAAGGTCAAAAACAACCAGGTCGAAATCAACTTTTTCGAAAGCCCATACCTAAGTAAAGAAGTGATGGTGATCGAAACTGTTCTCTGAAAGCATTGGAGAAGTGGTAGGGTTTTTATAAAACAAAATCAACCATTTCGAAGGCATTTCTTCGAAAGGTAGAAATCGATAGCTAAGGCTTCGACCTAGTCGAAAGCGATTTTTTAAAAACAAAGGTGCAACCTCTTAAAACCATTTGACCTAGTCGGAAGCCAACCAAGCCGAATGCAATATAGTCGAAAGCAAAGTAGGCCCATTTTCAATTTAAAACAAAGCAGTGTTTCGACCCCTTCAGAACCCTTGGTTTCGACTTCATACCTTTCGCCTTCTTTACAATTCACTATGCACCAAGTCTTTGATGCCATGTGCATTGGTTTCGATAGTGATGGAGGTGGAGGAACTAAGTCGAAAGCCATCTATGTTGGAAGCAGAGTGCTGAAAGTGGAAAAACATACATTTTACATGTAAAGCTGATTTTTACCCTTTTTAAGTAATCTTTTTAATTAACCTGCCTTATCTGTCTTTTACAAAATACCCCTTCTCCTTTTATAAACATATAAACATTTAAGTCCCATACCTCAAATAATTTTATATATATTCATCAAATCACTTAGGAAAATTCTACAAAAATTCCAGAAAATCATTTTTAGTATGTTTTCTAACATATAAAAATTTCAGACCCAAATTATTTATAATTAGACCGTAAATTGTTTATAACCCAATAAATCATTTTCTTTACTAGAAAATTAATGTAAAATCCACATTAACTAAGAAAATTATGAAAATTTAAACCCATCTCTAAAGTATCATCTTTGAACTATATCTAAAATCGCAAGGCATTTGGATGTCATTAAATAGGGTTTTCACATCAAAATGTATCTTAAAATCTATATGAATAAGCATAAATCATTTACAAGCATATATAAACATTTTGTCCTTCAAAATCATGGCAAAACCATGTAAGATAAATTTGGATGCCCTTAAAACCTAAAACATTTAAGAAATAAGAGACGTAGTCATTATTCACCTTATCTTTTTGATTTTGGATGTGAGATTTGATCTTAATTAAATATTTGATTCTTCTCTTGAATACTAGCTTTTATCTTCTTTCTCTTGCTTGCTAATGGTGGCTGGTCTTAGAAATTTTTTTTCTTGAGAAAATATGAAATGAACGTGTATTTTGATTTCCTAAGGGTTTAGGGTATAAGTTTACTATATTTTCCATTTTTTCCTCCCTTATTTCCTAACACTCATTTCCATTTTAGTTCTTTAGTTCATTGTACATGTAGGCCTGGCTACCCCTTTATTAAAATAAAATCTCAATCTCCTAATCATCCTATTTTTTTAATTTATTTTAGCTAATTAAATATCCTAAATGATGTTACTAAAAATATAAGGTGTTACAATTTCCCTTCCTTAAAGAATTTCATCCCCGAAATTACAATAAGGTACATAACGAATCAATTAAAAAGGTAAAACATGCCACCAAACCAATCAGGATAAGCATAACTAATCCTGCTCTCAGTCTCCCAAGTACAGTATACATCATCGTCACTCCACTGGACCTTTACTAATCTTATTGTCTTGTTCCTCAACTTCTTCTCATCTCTCGCAACCATCCGGACAAGCTTCCTAACTATAGTCAAGTTTGCTTCCACTACTAATTCCTCTAACCCAGTCAGCGCTATAGTAGTGTCTGGATCCCCGACACACTTTTTAGATGAGATACATGGAAAACATCATGGACTCCCACCAAACTACTCGGTAACTCTACTCTATATGCGAGTTTCCCGATCCTCCCCATAATAGGAAACGGTCCTACGAATCTCGATGCTAACTTCCCTTTCTTCCCGAATTTGATAACACATTTCATCGGCGATACTTTGACGAAAACATGATCTCCAACAAAGAACTCTAAATCCTTCCATCTTCTACCTGCATAGCTCTTCTGCCCAGACTGAGCTTCCTTCATTCTCGTCCTTATCAGCTCAATCTTCTGTGCAGCTTCTCTTAGCAAATCGGGACCAAGGACTAATCTATCCCCGGTCTCTAACCAATATGAGGGAGATTTACATAGTCATCCATACAAAGCTTCAAACGATGCCATCCCTATACTATTTTGATATCTATTGTTATAAAAAACTCGACTAGGTGTAGATGGTCTTCCCATGATCCCTCGAAGTTTAATACACAAGCTCTTAATAAGTCTTCCAAGATCTTGTTAACCCTTTCCGTTTGCCTATCTGTCTGCGGATGGTAAGCGGTACTGATTTTAAACTTTGTTCCTAAACTCTCCTGTAGACTCTTCCAGAACTCGCTACTTAATAAGGAATCTCTATCACTAACAATACTACTAGGAATTCTGTGCAGTCTAACCACATTCTTCATAAGTAACTTAGCAAATACATGTGTCGTCCTATTAACTTAACAGGAATGAAATGGGAACTTTTGGTCAAACTGTCCACTATGACCCGTATACTTTCATTTCCTCTATTAGATCTCGGCAAACCATCTATGAAATTGATAGAAATAGAATCCCATTTCCATACCAGAATACCTAATGGTTGAAGTAACTAACTTGGCTTTCGATGCTCGGCTTTCACTCGCTGACAGTTCAAGCACTATTTCACCCATAAGCCTACGTCCATCTTCATTCCTTTTTAGAAGAAACTTCTCTTCATATCCTAATACATTTTCGCTCCTCCTAGATGAATAGTGAACCTCGAACGATGGAATTCCTCCAAAGTTTCCTTCCTTATGTCTCCCACATCTGGAACACATAATCTACCCTTCTTTCTCAACCACCTACTTTGGTCAAGATTGAAATCCTTCAAGTCATCGCTCTTCGTTCCTCTTGACTTTCTAGTCCTTTCTGCTAACACTGGATCCTCTTTTTGTTTAGAAGCAATCTTCTCAATCAATATCGGTCGGACTTCTAACCAAGGTAACGTAGCAGATTCTCTGCTAGACTCAACATCGGATCTCCTCTACACTCTGTAAGTCGACAACGCTTCGAAGTCTTTCCATTCTGCTATCATAGCCAACACTGCATTCTGATACTTCCTACTAAGTGCATTTGCAACCTTGTTGCCCTTTCCTAATGTGTACTCCATTCCAAAGTCATAAGCACCTAAAAACTCTAACAACCTCTATTGTCTCATATTTAGCTCCTTCCGAGAGAACAAATACTTCAATGACTTATAATACGTATAAAGCTCAAACCTCTCTCCCAAAAGGTAATGTCTCCACACCTTCAAAACTAAATAACTGTAGCTAACTCTAAGTCATGCATTGGAGATCTAACCTTATGCGGTATATGCTTTTGAGAATCATAGGCAATCACTTTACCTCTCTGCATTAACACAGCTCCTAATCCAGTTCCACATGCATCTGTATATACTACTAAATCCTGATTTCCTTCCAGAACAACTAAAATACGTGCATGGTTCAATAAGTGTTTCAAGCTCTGGAATGCTTCCTTACACTTATCGGTTTACATAAACTTCACATCTTTTCACGTTGGCATGTTCATCGATGCTGCTATCCGTAAAAAATCCTTTATAAACCTCCGATAATATCTAGTTAATCCAAGAAAACTTCTTATCTCAGTCACTGTTTCTGGTTTCTTCCAATTATTAATAGCTTCGATCTTATCTGGATCGACTGACAACCCCTTCTCCGAAACCACGTGACTAAGAAACTCAACATGTTTCTTCCAAAAATGACATTTCAAAAACTTTGCCTTTAGCTGATGTTCTCTCAAAGTCTCAAGAACCACTCTAAGATGAACTTCATGCTCTTTCTCATCCATAGAGTATATCAAAATATCATCTATGAACACCGACATGAATCTATCCAAGTGCTCTTTGAGAATTTGGCTCATCAAGTCTACAAATAAAAACAGCGCATTAGTTAGTCTAAACAACAAAATTAACCATTCATATGATCCATATCTAGACCTAAACGCCATTAAAGGTATATTATCTTCTACTACTCTAAACTAATGGAAACCTATAGCCAAATCCAACTGAGAAAATATCTTGCCTCTACTCAACTGATCAAACAAATCATTAATTCTAGGCAATGGATATCGATTCGTTATCGTCTTTTCATTTAGCTTATGATAATCGATATATAACCTTAACAATCAGTCGGGCCTCTTAGCAAACACTGCGGCTACTTCCCAAGGTGAACTACTTTGTCTAATAAAATTCTTTCTTTCCAAATCTGCGAACCGCACCTTCAACTCCCTCATCTCTGTAGGTGTTATCCTGCTTGGCGGCCTGCTAGCTAGTTTTTCTCCATGTACCAAATCTTTTCGAAACTCAATGGCTCGTTTCGGTGGCAATCCTACTACAGGCTCGAAGAAATTCGTGAAATCTCAAACCACGAAAAATCGATTCAACTCGTCTTCTAACTCCATAACACCCAATAAAGTATTCACCTCACAACTAGGGTTTTTATGGTATATACAATCCGATCACTACAATCAGGGTGTCTAAGTGGTATTTTCCTATCGTGGAAAAATATCCTAGCTTCGTATAACTAATCCATGCCCAATATAATTTTGGACCCTACAAATTCAAATATATGAGAACTGCAAACAAGGTGTAACCTAGCAAGTCAAACTCTAGGTGGTCACACTTCATCCTAAGTATCGCATACTCTCCTATCGGATTTGCAACTCTTAAGGAAGTAACTAAATATGTGGGTTCTGGGTTAAGCTTATCTACCAAACATCGAGATAGAAAAAATGCGATGCACCGGTATCAAACAAAGTGCCAACAGACATATCATGGATCTGAAGCGTACCTCCCAACACTGATTTCCCTTTTTCCTGTGTCGTTGGCCTCGAGGTAGCTGGTTCCAATGCAAATACTTTTCCTCTCCCTTCCTTTGCTGGTTCCTTGCATTGGTTCTTATAGTGGCCAACCTAATCGCAATTGAATAACTTGATGTTCTTCTTCCCGATTACTTCCTTCACCTTTCCTGTGCGGCATTCATTAGCAAAGTGCCCCTTCGTGTCGCACTTATAACAAACCAATTCAGACTTTCCTTTCTTCGTGGCTATACCTTTCCGATCCCCTTTCTTATGAAAGAACTTTCTTTTTGATTCTGCCCCACCTGGAATTCCTTCACTATACTCTTCTCTAGACAAACAGGCATCTCCTCTTGTCTCAAAGCCTTCTCTACAACCACAGCACTAGGGTCTCTGATATGAGGTAAAGTAGCCCTGCCAACTCAGGCTTCAACCCCCTTATGGACTTCTTATTCCTCTTCAACACCGTATCCATAGTAGCATACCATACCTAGCCAACTCCTCAAATCTTCTAGCATACTCCAAAATAGACATCACCCTGTGTTCCAACTCAGTGAACTTCCTGAGCAAAGAAAACTACGCCATCACAAACATGAACCTCTCCTGAAACCTTCTCCTAAACCTAGCACATGTCATCTCCTCTTCATTTATTCTAGCCATCACACTATTTCACCAAAATAGAGCTGCTCCCTGAAGCTTTCTCAAAGCAAGCCTCCTCTTCTACTCATCATTGAGCCCTATGTCTGTAAAGATCCTCTCACAATGCAATAACTAGTTCTCCACTTCTACAGCATCCTCAGTTCCAATAAAGGGCTTCCCTCTAAGCCTAGCATGTTCTTGGCTAAAGGTAGCATAATGGTTGACCACTGGAGCTTCTTAAACTCCCACCCTAGCATTTCCTCCTACTCCACTTGTGGGATCCCAGCACCAACATTTTCAGCTTGAGCCTGACCTTGGTTACTTCTCGTATTTGGTCGGGCGGTTCCCTTTGTGGTGGTGTTGTCCCCTCCTAGGTTAACTCTTCCTCTTCTAGCATACATAACTGTATTCAAACCTCATGAGATACAGAAGAATAGCCTAATATAGATAGGATAATAAGGATATAGCGTATACTTATATATAGAAATACAAGTATTTTATTATAGCGTTATCCCATACCCCATCTTTTCTCTAATTCCTTAGGATTATGTTTTCAAATATCATTTAATTTAAAGTTTTTCATAAACCTATGCTCCGATACCAAGCTGTAACATCCCTTATTTGGAAGCCCGAAGCTAAGCGCTGTAGATGCTGTAGTCATCTATAACATTAACTTTCGACGACCAAATACATAATATAAGCATTACAAGAATATGAAACAAATCACAGATTTCAAAAACATCTTTTCACATTACATTTCCAAAATATGTTTCACATTCAAATTATACAATCCCATAATCATTTCCCAAGTTTAGATAAAATATAATTATTACATAAATACGCCAAGAGTGACACATGATGATGCCCTCTTGGTTGACCAGGTACTATATAGACACAACTGTCTTAAATACAACATAGCGGAATAAAGAAAAGTAAAATAACAACTCCTAAATAGCTATCAGTTAGCTACCTGTTTGTCTTCGGAAGCTTTATTCGTTAACCTATTAAAACCTGTAAAACCTCAACCCTTGGCCTACTCAAATCAATTTTGAGAACCCGAGAGTTTAAGGGGAAAGACATAAACTTCGAGTTAGATATAGAGCCTGGTGTGAATAATAATATACATCTCAGTTATTTGATATTTAGTGAGACTACGCTGCTTAGTGGAATGGGTTTCCCCTCACTTGTATCCTTTTAAAAACATATCTTTTCTAAACCTTTATCCTATAACCAAAACTAGTTAAAAACTATAAAGCATTTTATGTAAACATACATATCAAGTAACAGATGGACTATTTGTCCGAGCACTATATTTTTGTTTGGCTAACTACTAACCTTTGGCTGACTCGGGCCTACCACCTCTTCTAGACAGTCTATCCCTAATTATCTGTTAAACATCCCTCTTTTGGACGGTCTGTCCCTAACTGAACATCTCCCAAGGTCACCTAATCCTAATGGTTTTGTGGGCTCACTAATAACCTATCTTTATACAAATATATATTGCTTTCTATGTGTAATCATAATTTTAGTCCTACCTATGAAAAATCCATACACATTGGAATTTTAGGCTAAATTAGCTGGGGCTAATAGTGAAACGACCCGAAATTTCGGTCGTTAATTTTGAACTTTTAATTTATTTTAAATGTTGAATTTGAATTATTAAATGATTTTGAATATGAAGAATTAGGTTGTATTAGTGAAATAGTTTATAATTTCAAATATGGCAATTTAATGAATTTAGGGGAATATAAATTAATATTCAAAAATTGGGTAAATGGGTAAATCTAGAAATAAATGTGTATGAAAAGATTTCTAAAATTTATTTAATCATGTTTAGATTAGAATTATAATATGGACTTCCGAATGAGATTTAAAACTCGATAAATTAAAAGTTTGAAATTTATATCCAAATTTAATAGTGAAATTTAATATATGATAATAGTGTAAATAATTGAATTTTGATTTAATATGAATCAGAATGATTTTTAATATGCACATAAATTCAATGTGATTTATATTGGACTTAGTAAGGTTTAAAAAAAATTAATTTTTAAATAATTTCGACGATTTTGAAAATCGCTCGACTTAATCGATGAGTTAAAATAGCCTTCTAGGGCACAGTCTCGGAATTCGACGAAACTAGTTCCATTGGATCCATAATAGTGTATTACTATCGAATTTTAAATTTTGTGGCGTTTGGAGTTACCGTTTGATCGCACGGAAGAGAAACGCATTTAATTAAATGTCGAAAATTTAATATTTAAATTCGATTCAAAAATCTATCTTCCACGTACGATCGAATTAGGCCCCGAAAGCTATTCCATTGTGTTCGGAATAGGGGTAAAACATTACAAACGCTAGGCGACACGTCTCGTTTGGAGTTGGTTTGAAAATCTTGTTAAAATTGAAAATAATATTAAAAAATAAAATAAAATATGCATATATGCCTATATGTAAGGCATGGACAGTAAAGCCCTAAGAAGGTTTCACAACCGCCACGTTTTTCTTCAATGGTCGAGACTTCACCCTTTTCTCCTCCAATTTCCATTTAATACATCGATTTTTACTAAAACCATTCAACGTAGGTATCGTAGAGATGTTTGAGAGCTTCAAATCTATACGGGTATGATCGATTTTTGTGATCACTTTTGTTCGTGATTGGCCGAAGAAGGAGGAGCAGCTCGTGCTCGATTTTGGACGATGGAAGGCGCCGAGCTTCACCTAACTCGCGGTGGTGGTTAAGTAGGGTTAGGGCGTTGTCGTGATGATTCCTGATTGAACTCTGGTTGCCTGTGGGGTCGCGAGGGGTTGATGTTAGATGGTGGCTTTGGGTTCGAATGAAACCTAGATGCACGATGAAGAAGAAGAGATGTATTCGACGTCCTTTATTCCTGATGCTCATTTGAACAACAAGGATTTTGCGTGAGTTTGTTTAAAAAAAAGAAATTAGTTTATAAAATTGTATTGAAACTTATAAATTTCATATCTCATTCTTACAAGGTCGAAATCGGATGAAACAAGTGGCGCCAGAATCACAATGCTATGGTACAGGTCTGGAGTCGATTGGAGCGAGTGAAAATTTTAGGTTAAATTGAATGTCGTTCGATATAATTTAAAATTGGAACATTGGCAACGTAAAAACTCAATGTAAGTTAATCTCACTCAATTTTGGGCTACTAGCATTAATTTTAAACTATTAAAATTAATAAATGATTGACTGGTTAAATTGATGCATTTTTATTGGTTGAATGTGATATTATATATAGTAGTATATATTGGAGTGATTGATATTCCCGCATTTATTTAGCGAATAAGACCATATGCACCCCGATAATAGTGGATGACCCTATATACCGCGATATTCCACCTTGATGTGAAATTGGTTTTTTTATATTGTGCCAACATCTGTGGATGCAGGAAAATAAGTTGGAGGGATCCAACTGGAATCCTCAAAAATGCTGAATTAAATTTTATATTTATATTGCACATGATTTGTTTGGATAATCTGTGAAAGATTGTTGTGTGATTGAAGTGATTTATGCTATGGCAGGTTTTGACCAAGATTTTGGTACTTTTAAAAACACCAGAGATATATGTCTAAATTGGAAAAGAATTTAAAAGGGGATTTTTAAAGTAAAATGTTTATAAAGTATTTTGGGTTAATTAATAGGATAAGATAAATGGTTTGGATTTCATACTTTACTAGATCGGGATATTGTGAAGAGGAATTCAGAATAAGAGTATATTATAAAGGATTTTTGAATAATAAAATCCGTAAATGGTACTTGTTAAAATATAAAAGTTTCAAAATTGAGATTTTAAATATTTGAAAGGATAGAGGTGAATTTTGGGAATAAGTATAAATGGGTTATACTGGATTCAAGTAAGATACCCAAAATTTGCGAAATGAAATTAGAATCGGGAAATGGGCTTGTTTTAAAAGAGGATTTTTAATTATTAATTTGGGAAAATTAAAAGTGTTAAAACATTCTGGAGATTAGTTATTAAATTATTTTCAATTTGTCTAAGCATATTAAATTATTAAATAGTTACTTTATAGTGATTTGAAAGATTTATTATTATTTAAGAACTAATCGGCATTTTTGTTTTAAAAAGGATAGATTATTAAATACAGGAAAATGGACACAAGGAAGAAGTTGAAAAAAAATAGCCTCAGGGACAGCAAGTTTGCTTTTTAGTTTGAAGGACATTTTCTAGTGTAAATTGAAAATGATAGTTACAACTATCATTCTGTGATTTACACTAAAAATGTCCTTGAGTCTAAAAAGCAAACTTTTTGTCCCTAAGGCTAAATTTTTCTCCAACTTTTTCCTTAAGCCTAAAAATCGCTATTAAATATTAGTATGGTTTTGTACAATAACTTTTACTTAAGTATATTTGACTAGATCTAACTTGAAAATTTATTTTAGAACTTACAAGCATAATTTTGAGATAATTATTAAATAAATTTGTGGGATAATTATTTTAGAACTTACTCGCATGGCGTAAATCAGAGGCAGTGTGTGCCTGTAGCTAAGTCTTGGATTTCTCTGGGATAAAGACGTAAATGTTGAGCTATGATCCATGGTTTGATACCGTAGTGGTACTTTCCACATTTACTTTAAAATGGATTTTCAAATATTTTTGAGAAGATACTTTGTGAGTATACTGATTTAGATAAGATAAGTACATGACCTTTGGATAAAGAGATTTAATTTATTTAAGATTTAATTTAAATAAAATTTGGAGTTTTTCAAAGAAAACTAAGTGTTGGAGGAATTGATTCTTTATTTGATAGTTAAATAACCGACTATCAAATCTGGACCAAAATATAACTTTGGCAATATCTAGAAGAAGTACGAGGATTTTATGGTACAATTACCGTTCGAGGTGTTATACCATACATGTAAACTCATTTCGTTCTTCTAGGACGATTATAAGAAATCCATCCACTAACGGTTAGGAGGTGATCTCCAATCTTATTTTTCCTAAACAATTAGGGTTGAGTTTACCGAAAAAATTGAATGTTGTTTCAAAGAGACGGAATTGGATTTGTGATCCGAAAACCACTTCGATCCAACGAGTTCGTTTTCTTAATGAAGACAAGAGAATGGAGCCGAAGATGGAGCAGCGAAGTGCAAGGGCTAATCGCTACTAATCTTGAGGGTGATTCCAAAATGGATGTAGTAGGATAGTGCCTTTGGTTCCGTTCGGACCGAGAACAGACATGTATGGATAAATGCTATCAGTACATTATCATTGGAGGACAATGAGCATTATAAGTGAATATTTCTACAAAAGGTAATCATAGTAGCCTCGTCAACCGGGAATGACTGAAAATCAGGGGAGATGCAGCAAGGCAAAGTGGGTCGCACCCAAGTAGGTTAAGGTTACCCCTATTTAGAGTCCCTTTTATTCGGCTGTGTGGCGGTTTCTGATCCCAACTATGGGGTAATCTTATTCGGACTATCCAAGTTAGGGATAGTCCGGTCTTGTGTAGTAGGGGATCCTATTGTGGTCCTCGGTACGCTGTTCTAGACGTGTACTATGACAGGTGGTACCCTAGTGCCTAGTCATTTAGATGGAATCCATTCTCCAATACATGCCTTTACGGTTTTGATTTTAGAGACTAGTATTGCTGGAATTTAATTAATGTAATAATTTCATCTATTTGAATCCGGTTTTTTTTACTTAGACACTATTATAATACCATAGGATTTGATATGAAATGTTTCAGTCATCATAAGGTAAAAATCCATCGTGTTTATTTGTGGCGTGGTCTTACGAGATACCTTTGATTTTGAAAACTTTAGTGATTCAAATTGAGTGTGTTTTCTCACGTTGGTTTTCCAAACTGACTCGGGCGTTACTTTATTATAATGCTAGGGTAGACCGAATATTTCAGGTTCAGGTTAGGATGCTATGGAGCAGGAGATAAGTTGGAGACGAAATGTATTCTCGTACTTGTTTTATTCCACTGTAATGTTTTGTCTGAAATTGCCAGCAATTGTGAGGGCATGTCGTTATAACTTTCCAGGCTAGTAAGTATTGATTTGGGTACTCTGATGTGGGATATGAATATTACAGTTTGATTTGTGTAAAGAGCTATCGATATTATATATTATTCTGTCCGCTGTGAGATTCTGTTTTTTTATTTTGTTCATTCTTCTACCTATCTTCTTATCACTCAACAATCTGTCTTTTAGCCCCCGATCTTTCAGCATGCCATACGATGAGCGTATTTATGCCATTTTTTCAGGGGTCGTGAAGGGCGGATCGTGACATTGTGGTATCGGAGCTTAGGTTGGCGATATACCTAGGCTTCGGTAGGGATTACACATTAGAGATAGAGTCAGTAGTACTCTAGAATGAGTTGAGTGTATTAATAGCTATGAGCGCGTAATTGTTAGTGTGTATAAAATGTTTTTATATTGTGTTGACTTATCGGTTGAGTATTTACGGATTCTGGTCGGTACGGGAAGTACAACCATATCGATAGGGGTTTCTAAACTCTTAAACAAGGTAAACCGACATAGTATTATTTTAAAGTGGTAAATGAAATAATTTTACCCAAAATTATATTTGATATAAAAGAAAAATTTTCTTAAATTATTATATATATTTGGATGTTTGTTGTTAACATTATAATCAAATAAGATTATAAAAATTTAAATAGTTATATACATATACAACCAAATAGACTTTATAAATATGGTTTATACAAACGGTACAACTAAAGTTTGTTTTAAACCAGAATTTAAATCCCGGAAATTTGGGAAATGTTTTTTAAAAAGTTTTTAAAGGGAATAATGGAGTATTATTTTGGAAATATTTATGAATAGAAATTGTTTTAAAATTATTTTGGAGGTAAGGAAGCACTGAACTCACTTCAGTCGTTGGAAAATAATTCTGGTGATGATGGCCACATCATCAGTATTCATTTTCGAGTTTCTAAGTGATGGATTGCTACCGTGGTGGTTGATTAAGATTATTTGATTTGGCTTGTTTGATAAACAAGTTTTGTTTTAGAATTTCTAAAGGAAAATTATTTTGGGTAAAACCAAGTTGTTTTTTTAAATCCGAAAGAACGATTTGATAAACCAAGTGGGTATATATTATTTATGATTTCAAAATAAAAACCGGGCAATTGAATTCTAGGGTTTCCTATTTAAAGGATTTGTAAAGTTAAGCGAATTAGTTATTGAACCTATAAGTTGATATTGATGCAGATAATAAAGGAAATTGAAAATGTTAACCCTGGAACTAAAATTTCACTTGAGTAAATTAAAGTGAACAAGATGAGTTGGAATTTAACTTAAGATAAGTTAAATAAAATTGAAAAATTGGAATTGAATTGAATGGAATATAAAGCTGAAATGTAAAATGATTATGTAAGTATAAGTTATGATTATTGAGTGAAGGTGATATACTTAAGCTAGCAAGTGATGTGAATAATCCAGAATGATGGTTGTAAGATGAAAATGGACTTAAGTAAGTAAAATGAGATTTTAAGTAAATGAGTTTTTGACTTATGAATTGAAAATGCAAATGGTAAGACCTAAATGTTATTGGTTTAATAGTATGGTAAAAGAATAGGAAATTCAAATTTTAATTTTTAAATGAAAGGTGAATTGAATTTGAGTAAAGTAAAATATAAATATGAAAGGTGAAGTGGTTATATAACTATAGGTTATAAATATTAAATGTATATGAGACTTAAATGGAAGGTCATGGAATTGTGAATAAATGAGGTATATAACTTATTAAACTGCGAAAGTGGAAAAAAACTAACCATTTTTAAATGGTTAAGAAATTGATAATAAGAAATGAATTAAATATGGTTTTGAAATATGATTTTGGAGTAGAATTTAGGAAAGAACTTAAGTTCTAAAGTTGAGTATAACTTAAGCAGTGATATTGAATGCTTATAATAAACATTAAAAATAGTTTTGTGGAATAGTTTATAAACAAATTAGCATGAAATGAAAAGCCATACACTATAGAATAAAGTGAATAAATCTGTGTGAATTAAATGAAGCGTGAGTGGAAAGGATGTAATCTACGTTGGAAGTAAACTTTGATAGAGATGCAAGTGTATGAACCTGTACTAGATTGATCGTGAATTGATTCTAGAAATAATTCCCCAAAGTTATAATATAAATTGGACATACTAAGTAAATGAAAGCAAATAAATTGGATGTGATCAATTTGAAATGAAATGAAATTTGGTTATAATGAAAAAGTTGACTTAGATAATTACTTAAGGAATGGGTTCATAGGTAAAAATTAACATGGATTGGAATGTTGTTAATGTAAAATAAAAAAAATAAAGTTTGGTAGATAGCATAAATGAGAATCAAATGGAAATTAGAAAAATTGGTTTAAAGTCAATTTAAAAGGGGGAAACATTAAAGTTAATAAAATGGGCTTGCATATAGTGAAAGTGAATTATAAATGGAAAGCAAATAGATTGACTGGGAATCAATGTGAAATTGACTAAAGGTGAAGGTATGCAAGTAAATCCCATAGAAACCAATTTGGAATGAATATGTGTGTTTGTTGTAAATATGAATTAAATGCAATGAATTTGGTTGTAAATCATTTCGAATTTAATGAAATGAGATATGGTCCATGGGAAGAATTAAATTAGTGTTAAAACCTTATGATTACTTGTAATATATGTTTGGAATGTTCGGTTTATGAGTTGGATGTGTTTGGCTAGTAGGTAAATGAAAGGTTGTTAAAATTTCATGATTTTGAAAACTTATATGCTTATTTTGAGTAAGTACAGGTATAGGGAGCTGTCTGGATAGATTTTGAGTTGCATGAATGCACATAAAATAAGCGCTCACTTAAGAATGCTAATATGAGGTACGCCTACGCAATAAAATTAAGAAATGGTGTGTGTGTGTGTGTGTATATATTGCCATATATCTTGTTTTTCGACCATGTGGATCGATGTATATATATTTATCTCTCTTGTGATATTGTAAAAGGCTCTCCGTGTAAAGGAGATGCTGTCAAAAAATTTTAGAAATTTAGGGTGTTAGAAAATTTTTGGGAATTTTGAATTTTTTTTGTTAATTGGGAAAGGTTGGTTTTTGAATTGAAATTGAAGTAAGAGGTTATTGAGTTAGAAATGGAAGCAAATTTTTTTGGATTAAACTAAAGGATATGATAAGTGAATGTAGGATTTTAACTAAGTGGGTTTTGGAAAAGTGAATGGGTTTGGAAGAATTTTTCCTATCTTAGCAATTTCGAGGATAAAATTTTTATAAGGGGGAGGAATGCGACGACCTGGAATTTTGATCATTAATTTTGAACATTTAATTTATTTTAAATGTTGAATTTGAATTATTAAACGATTTTGAATATTAAGAATTAGGTTGTATTAGTGAAATAGTTTATAATTTCGAATGTGGCAATTTAATGAATTTGGGAAATGTAAATTAATATTCAAAAATTGGGTAAATGGGTGAATTTGGAAATAAATGTGTTTGAAAAGATTTCTAAAATTTATTTAATCTTGTTTTGGATTAGAATTATAATATGGACTTTTGAATGGGATTTAAAAGTCGATAAATTTAAAGTTTGAAATTTATATCTTTATTTAATTGTGAAATTTAATATATATAGTAATTGTGTAAATAATAGAATTTTGATTTAATATGAACCAGAATGATTTCTAATATGAATGTAAATTCATTGTGATTTATAATGTAGTTAGTAAGTTTTAAAAAATTAAATTTTTGAACAATTTCGACGATTTGAGAATCGCTTGATTTAATCGACGAGTTAAAATCCCAGGCACAATCTCAAAATTCGACGAAACCAGTTCCATTGGATCCGTAATAATGTATTATTATAGGATTTCAAATTTCATGGTGTTTGGAGTTACCTTTGGTCGTACGGGGGAGAAATGCATTGAAACAAATCTTAAAATTTTAATATTTAAATTCGATTCAAAAAGCTATCTTCCACATACGATCGAATTAGACCCTAAAACCCGTTCCATTATGTTCGGAATATGGGTAAAACATTACAAATGCCTGGAGGAACGTCTCATTTGGTGTTCATTTGAAAAGCTTGTTAAAATTGAAAATAATATTAAAAAAATAAAATAAAATATGCATATATGCCTATATATAAGGCATGAACAGTAAAACCCTAAGAAGGTTTCACAGCCGCCACGTTTTTATTCAATGGCCGAGACTTCACCACTTTCTCCTCCAATTTCCATTCAATCCATCGATTTTTACTAAAATCCTTCAACGTAGGTACCGTAGAGATTTTTGAGAGCTTCAAATCTATATGGGTGTGATCGATTTTTGTGATCACTTTTGGTCATGATTGGCCCGAGAAGGAGGAGCGGTCCGTGCTTGATTTTGGACGATGGAAGACGTCGAGCTTCACCTAACTCACGACGGTGGTACAGTAGGGTTAGGGCGTCGTCGTGATGATTCCCGACTGAACTCCCATTGCATGTGGGATCGCGACGGGGTTGATGTTCGAAGGCGGCTTTGGGTTCGAATGAAACCTGGATGCATGATGAAGAAGAAGAGATATATTCGGCGGCCTTGATTCCTGATGTTCATTTGAACGGCTAGGATTGAGATTGTTTAAAAAAAGAAATTTGTTTATAAAATTGTATTGAAACTTATAAATTGCATATCTCATTCATACGAGGTTGAAATCGGACGAAACAAGGGCCGCCGAAAACGCAACGACGAGCACTACGCTGTGGTACTAATCTGGAGTTGACTGGGGCAAGCGAAAATTTTAGGTTGAATCGAACGACGTTCGATTTAATTTAAAATTAGAACGTTGGCAACGTAAAAACTGAAGGTGAGTTAATCTTACTCAATTGTGGACTGCTAGCATTAATTTTAAATAGTTAAATTGATAAATGATTAATTGGTTAAATTGATGCATTTTTATCAATTGAATGTGATATTATATATAGTAGTATATATATTGGGGTGATTGATATTCCGACATTTGTTTAGCGGATGAGACCATATGCGCCCCGCATAACAGCGGATGGCCCTATATACTGTGATATTCCACCTTGAAGTGGAATTTGTATTTTTATATTGTGCCAACATCTGTGGATGCAGGAAAATAGGTTGGAGTGATCCAACTGGAATCCTCAAAAATGTCGAATTAAATTTCATATCAATGTTGTACATGATTTTTCTTGATAATCTGGGATATATTGTTGTGTGATTGAAGTGATTTATGTTATGGCAGGTTTTAACCTAGATTTTGGTTCTTTTAGAAACACCAGAGATATATGTTGAAATTGGAAAATAATTTTAAAAGGGATTTTGAAGTAAAATGTTTATACAGTTTTTTGGGTTAGGTAATGGGATAAAATAAACGGTTTGAAATTCATACTTAACTAAATTGGGATACCGTGAAGACGATTTCGGAATAAGAGTATATTATAAAGGATTTTTAAATAATAGAATCCGTAAATGGTATTTGTTAAAATACAAAGGTTTCAAAATTGAGATTTTAAATATTTGTAAGGATAGAGGTGAATTTTGAAAATAAGTATAAATGGGTTATACTAGAATCAATTATGATTTCCAAAATTTGGGAAATGAAGTTAGAATCGGGAAATGGGCTTGTTTTTAAAGAGGATTTTAAATTGTTAATTTGGGAAAATTAAAAGTGTTAAAACATTCTGGAAAATTAGTTATTAAATTATTTTAAATTTGTCAAAGCATATTAAATTATTAAATAGTTACTTTATAGTGATTTTAAAGATTTATTATTTAAGAACTAGTCGGTATTTTTTTAAAAATAGATAGATGATTAAATATTAATATGGTTTTGCATAATAACTTTACTTAAATATATTTGACTAGATTTAACATGAAAATTTATTTCAGAACTTACAAGCATTATTTTGAGATTATTATTAAATAAAGTTTTCGGAAAGTGACGATATACTCGCATTGCATAAATCGGAGGCAGTGAGTGCCTGTAGCTAAGTCTTGGATTTCTCTGAGATAGAGATGTAACCATTGAGTTGTGATCCATGGTTTGATACCGCGGTGGTACTTTCCACATTTATTTTAAAAAGGGTTTTCAAATATTTTTCGGAAGATACTTTGTGAGTATACTGATTTCGATAAGATAAGTACATGACCTTTGGATAAAGAGATTTAATTTATTTAAGATTTAATTTAAATAAGATTTGGTGTTTTTCAGTGAAAATTAAGTATTGGTGGAATTGGTTGTTTGTTTGATAGTTAAATAACCGACTATAAAATCTAGACCAAAATATAACTTTGGGAATATCCAGAAGAAGTACAAGGATTATATGGTACAGTTACCGTTCGAGGTGCTATACTGTACGTGTAAACTCGTTTCGTTCTTTTAGTATGTTTATAAGGAAATTCGTCCACTAACGGTTAGGTGCCGATCACCGATCTTATTTTTGTCTGTTTATTTCCTAAAGAACTGGGGTTGAGTTTATTGGAAAATATCGAACATTGTTTCGAAGTGACCGGGATCAGATTTGTGATCCGAAAACCACTTCGATCCAACGAGTGCATTTTCGTAATGAATACAAGAGCATGAAGTCAAAGATGGAGCAGTAAAGGGCAAGGGCTAATCGCTACTAATCCTGAGGGTGACTCCAAAATGGATGTAGCAGGAATAGTGCCTTCGGTTCCGTTCGGACCGGGAACGGACATGTATGGATAAATGCTATCAATACATTGTCATTGGAGGACAATGAGGATTCTAAATGAATATTTCTACAAAAGGTAATCGTAGCCTCTAGCCTCATCAACCGGGAACGACTGAAAATCAAGGGAGATGTAGCAAGGCTAAGTGGTTCGCACCCAAGTAGATTAAGGTTACCCCTATCTAGAGTCCCTTTTATTCAGCTGTGTGGCGGTTGTTGATCCCAATCGCGGGGTGATCTTATTCGGACTATCCAGGTTAGGTGTAGTCCAGTTTTGTGTAGCAGGGGATCCCAACGCGGTCCTCGATGTTCTTTTCTAGACGTGTACTGTGACAGATGGTAACCCAGTGCCTAGTTATTTAGATGGAATCCATTCTCCGATACATGCCATTACGGTTTTGATTGTAGAGCCTAGTATTGTGGGAATTTAATTAACGTAACAATTTCAGCTATTTGAATAAGTATTTGTACTTAGACACTATTATTATATCAGAGGATTAGATATGAAATGTTTTGGTTATCGTAAGGTAAAAAACTGTTGTGTTTATTTGTGGCGTGGTCTTATGAGATTCCTTTGATTTTCAAAGAATTTTGAAAACATTAATAATTCAAATTGAGCATTTTTTCTCATGCTTGTTTTCTAGACTGATTCGGGTGTTATTTTATTATAATGCCGGGTCAGGCTGAGTATTTCAGGTTTAGGTTAGGATGCTATGGAGAAAGAGACGAGCTGGAGACCAAGACGCATTCTCTTACTTGTTTTATTCCACTGCATTGTTTTATTTGAAATTGCCAATAATTGTGAGGGCAGGTCGTTATAACTGTCCCGGTTGGTAATTATTGATTTGCGTACTCTAATGTGGGATATGTAAATTACAGTTTGATTTGTGTAAAGAGCTATTCATATTATATATTATTCTGTCCGCTGTGAGATTCTATTTTGTTTAGTTTCTTCTCTCTTCTACCTACGTTCTTTTCCCTCAACAATTTGTCTATCCGGCACCCGATCGTTCGGCGTATTATACGATGAGCGTATTTATGTCATTTTTTCGAGGGTCGTGAAGGGTGGCTCGTGACATTGTGGTATCAGAGCTTAGGTTGGCGGTATACCTAGGATTTCGTGGGGATTACTCATTAGAGATAGATTCAGTAGTACTCTAGAATGAGTTGAGTGTTTTAATGGCTATGAGTGCATAATTGTTAGTGAATATAAAATGTTTTTATATTGTGTTGACTTATCGGTTGAGTGTTTATGGATTCTGGTCGGTACGAGAAGTACAACCGTATCGATAGAGGTTTCTAAACTCTTAAACAAGGTAAACCGACATAGTATTATTTTAAAGTGGTAAATGAGATAATTTTGCCCAAAATTATGTTTGTTGTAAAAGAATTTTTTTGTTAAATCATTATGTATATTTGGATGTTTGGTTGTTAACATTATAATCAAATAAGATTAAAAAATTAAATGGTTTATATAACTATAACCAAATAGAAGTTATAAATATGGTATATACAAAGGGATATAATTAAAGTTTGTTTTAAACCAGAATTTAAATCCCGGAAATTTTGGGAAATATTTTTTTCAAAGTGTTTGAAGGGAATAATGGAGTATTATTTTGGAAATATTTTTGAACAGAAATTGTTTTAAAATGATTTCGGAGGTAAGGAACCACTGAACTCACTTCAGTCGCTAGAAAATAATTCTGGTGATGATGGCCACATCATCAGTATTCATTTTCGAGTTTCTAAGTGATGGATTGCTACCATGGTGGTTGACTAAGGTTATTTGCTTTGGCTTGTTTGATAAACAAGTTTTTTTAGAATTTACAAAGGAAAACTTTTTTGGGTTAAACCAAGTTGTTTATTTAAATCCGATAGCACAATTTGATATAGCAAGTGCGTATATGTTATTTGTGATTTCAAAATATTCTAAAATAAAAACTGGGCAATTGAATTCTAGGGTTTCCTATTTAAAGGATTTGTAAAGTTAAGAGAATCAATTATTGAACCTATAAGTTGATGTTGATGTAGACAATAAAGGAAAATGAAATTTTTTATCCTAGAATTAAAATTTCACTTGAGTGAATTAAAGTGATCAAGATGAATTGGAATTTAACTTAAGATAAGTTAAATAAAATTGAAAAATTGGAAATGAATTGAATGGAATATAAAGCTGAAATGTAAAATGATTATGTAAGTATAAGTTATGATTATTGAGTGAAGGTGATATACCTAAGCTATCAAGTGATGTGAATAATTCAGAATGATGGTTATGAGATGAAAATGGACTTAAGTAAGTAAAATGAGATTTTAACTAAATGAGTTTTTAACTTATGAATTGAAAATGCAAATGGTAAGACCTAAATGTTAATGGTTTGATAGTATGGTGAAAGAATGGGAAATTAAAAATTTAATTTTTAAATGAAAGGTGAATTGAATTTGAGTAAAGTAGAATATAAATATGAATGGTGAAGTGATTATATGACTATAGGTTATAAATATTAAATGTAAATGAGACTTAAGTGGAAGGTCATGGAAGTGTGAATAAATAAGATATATAACTTATTAAACAGGGAAAGTGGAAAAAAATAACCAAATTAAAACGGTTAAGAAATTGATAATAAGAAATGAATTAAATATGGTTTTGAAATATGATTTTGGAGTAGAATTTGGGAATGAACTTAATTTCTAAAGTCGAGAATAACTTAAACAGTGATATGGAATGGTTATAATAAACATTAAAAATAGTTTTCTGGAATGGTTTGTAACTAAATTATTATGAAATGAAAAGCCATTCACTACAGAATAAAGTGAATAAATCTGTGTGAATTAAATGAAAGGTGAGTAGAAAGGATGTAACCTAAGTTGGAAGTAAAAGTTGATAGAGATGCAAGTGTATGAACCTGAACTAGATTGATCGTGAATCAATTATGTGGAATAATTCCCCAAAGTAATAGTATAAATTGAATAAACTAAGTAAATAAAGAAAATAAATTAGATGGGATCAATTTGAAATGAAATGGAATTTGGTTGTAATGGAAAATTTAACTTAGATAATTACTTAGGGAATGGGTTCATAGGTAAAATTAACATGGATTAGAATGTTGTTAATGCAAAATAAAGAAAAATAAAGTTTTGGTAGATAGCATAAATGTGAATCAAATGGAATTTAGATAAATTGGTTTAAAGTTAATTTAAAAGGGGAAAATTGAAGTTAATAAAACGGGTGTTTGCGCCAAAATTGGTCACAAACCCCGAATACCGTGAAAGCATTAGTGTATGAATACAAATCAATAATGTTCAAACACAAATCTCAGATCTCAACAAATATTAAACAGCTACCCAAAAGTAAAGAACAGGGACACAAGTTTTATAGTGGTTCGGCTATCTCCGGCCTACGTCCACTCCAAAGTTTTTTATCCTTTTATTGATTATCCTTGATGATTACAGATGATTACGGCAGTTACAATGTCACAAACTCGAAATTAATGGCCGTAATGATGTTATGGAGTGATTCTGACAGCGTCCGGGCGTGCTTTCTCTCTCCAAATTCTCCGACCCCTTTTCTGAATGACCAGGGGCTCTATTTATAGGTGTAGGAGGCTGATATTTCTCCTTAAAATCCGGTAGACCGCTTCTAGCACGCGAGGAGGCCCATACGGCCGAATTCTGGAGATCCGGGCCCACATCAAGATCGATTCGACCCTTGGTTCGAATCGATCAAGGAAATGTCCAATCGTGGTGAAACTTGGCCTGAACATTCTTCTATGCGTACGCGAGCTCCTGTAAAAATTTCATTGCATTTGGATCAACGGTTTGGAAGATATGATCGATTCGAGATCAAGGCTTCGTGCGTTCTGCCTGGTTCGAACCCATGCTTCGAACCCACCTCCTTCGAATCCATTGCTTCGAATCCATCCAAAGCGTATGCGCAATGACGTGGCGCTATCCTCCTGGGTCGATTCGACTTTTGTGGCGTGTTGACCGGGTTGATCCACTTTGCACTCCGAGTTGAACACTCCTTACCTGGAGACGCGCTCGTGTCCACGCTTCTAGCTTGCACGTATCCATCACTTCTCCATATACTCAACTGTTTGCATCGCATGTTTCCTCGTATCGATCGCAAGAGAGTAATTCGTATCGATCCGATCGATACGAACTGTTGTATTTGATCGATACGAATGAAAGGCAAACAGATGGGTACGAAACCAATCTTGATGATGGATACGAACGAACCCTTACCTGATGGACACGAGAGAGATTTTTACCTGTGAGAGCATGGACTCGAAATACATTGCCTGCCCCAATCCTGATCGATTCGAAGTGCATCGATTTGAAGAACCTCCACATGCTAGCTACCACTTTGGTTTGTTGCCATCGAATCGAGACCCATTTACCCTTCCTATCTGATCGATACGAGCCTACCGAATCGAACCAGTAACTCGATCGATTCGAAGCCTATTGAGTCGTGTGCAAGCTGATCGATACGAAAGGTATCGTTTCGAAGCCATCACTTCCTGATCGATACGAGGTGCATCGATTCGAACCATCCTTGTGCCGTGCCTTCGATCGATGCGAACTATATGTGTTCGAATCTGATGGATTCGAAACGAGCACCACCTTGACCCTTTGATGGGTTCGAACAGCATGCCCTTCCCACCTTGCATCGATCATAACTCCTTCATATGAACTCCGATTAACCTGAAATTTGAAACATAGCCTTTCCTAATCCTTATCATCATCTCCAATCAATTTCGTCCCGATCGGAGTTCAACCAAATTTTGATGATATCGATCGTAGCCTTAATTCCAACTGATCTCCAATCCTGATTTCCATCATTCCTTGCCAATTTGTTGATATTCCAGTTTTGACCATAAATGGGATAACAATGCGCTTGTGTATAATGAAAGCGAATTATAAGTGGAAAGCAAATAGATTGATTAGGAATCAATTTGAAATTGAATAAAGGTGGAGATATGCAAGTAAAGCACATAGAAACCAATTTGGAATAAATATGAGTTCGTTTGTTGTAAATATGAATTAAATGCAATAAATTTGGTTGTAAATCATTTCGAATTCAATGAAATGAGATATGGTCGTGGAAAGAATTAAATTAGTGTTGAAACCTTATGATTGTTTGTAATATATGTTTGGCGTGTCTGGTTTATGAGGTGGACGTGTTTGGCTAGTAGGTAAATGAATGGTTGTTAAAATTTCATGTTTTGAAAACTTATGTGCTTATTTTGAGTAAGTACAGGTATAGGGAGCTGTCTGGATATATTTTGAGTTGCATGAATGCACATAAAATAATCCGCTCGCTTAAAAACGCTAATATGAGGTACGCCTACGCAATAAAATTAAGAAATGACATATATATATATACATTGTCATATATCTTGTTTTCTGACAAGGTGGGTCGATGTATATATATTTATCTCTCTTGTGATATTGTAAAAGGCTCTCCATACAAAGGAGATGCTGTCAAAAAATTTCGAAAAATTAGGGTGTTAAAATTTTTGGGAATTTTTGAATTTTTTTGTTAATTGGGAAAGGTTGGTTTTTCAATTGAAATTGAAGTAAGAGGTTTTTGATTTAGAAATGGAAGAAAATTGTTTTGGATTAAACTAAAGGGTTCGAAAAGTGAACGTAGGATTTTTACTAAGTGGGTTTTGGAAAAGCGAATAGGTTTGGAAGCATTTTTCCTACCTCGGCAATTTCGAGGAAGAAATTTTTATAAGAGGGGAGGAATATATCGACCTGGAATTTCGGTCGTTAATTTTGAACATTTAATTTATTTTAAATGTTGAATGTGAATTATTATATGATTTTGAATATGAAGAATTAGGTTGTATTAGTGAAATAGTTTATAATTTCAAATATAGCAATTTAATGAATTTGGGAAAATATAAATTAATATTTTTGAAAAGATTTGTAAATTTTTTTAATCCTGTTTGGATTAGAATTATAATATGGACTTTTGAATGGGATTTAATTGATAAATTTGAAGTTTGAAATTTATATCTTAATTTAATACTGAAATTTAATATATATAGTAATAGTGTAAATAATTGAATTTTGATTTAATATGAATACGAATGATTTCTAGTATGAATGTAAATTCGATGTGATTTATAATGGGGTTAGTAAGTTTTATAAAATTAAATTTTCAAACAATTTAGACGATTTTGAAAATCGCTCGATTTAATCGACGAATTAAAATAGCCTTTTGGGGCATAGTCTCATAATTCGACGAAACCGGTTCCATTGGATCCTTAATAGTGCATTATTATCGGATTTCAAATCTCATGGAATTTGGAGTTACCATTTGGTCGTACGGGAGAGAAAAGCGTTGAAACAAAAATAAAAAATTTAATATTTAAATTCGATTCAAAAAGCTATCTTCCACATACGATCGAATTAGACCCTGAAACCTATTCCATTGTGTTCGGAATATGGGTAAAACATTAAAAACTCCAATTGGCACGTCTCGTTTGGAGTTCGTTTGAAACACTTATTAAAATTGAAAATAATACAAAAAAATAAAATAAAATATGTATATATTCTTATATATAAGGCGTAAACAGTAAAACCCTAAGAAAGTTTCACAACCGCCACATTTTTCTTCAATGGCCGAGACTTCACCCCTTTCTCCTCCCATTTCCTTTCAATCCATCGATTTTTACTAAAATCCTTCAACATAGGTATCGTAGAGATTTTTGAGAGCTTCAAATCTATACCGGTGTGATTGATTTTTGTGATCCCTTTTGGTCATGGTTGCCCTAAGAAGGAGGAGTTGTTCATGCTCGATTTTGGAGATGGAAGGCGCCGAGCTTCGCTTAACTCGCGGCGGTGGTACAATAGGGTTAGGGTGTTGTCGTGATGATTCCCGATTGAACTCCGGTTGCCTGTGGGGTCGCGACGGAGTTGATGTTCGAAGGCGGCTTTGGGTCCGAATGAAACCTTGATGCACGATGAAGAAGAGATATATTCAGCGACCTTGATTCTTGATGCTCATTTGAACGGCCAGGATTTTTTGTGGGTTTGTTTAGAAAAAGAAATTTGTTTATAAAATTGTATTGAAACTTATAAATTGCATATCTCATTCATACGAGGTCGAAATTGGACTGCTAGCATTAATTTTAAGTTAAAATTAATAAATGATTGATTGGTTAAATTGATGCATTTTTATCAGTTGAATATGATATTATATATAATAGTTTATATATTAGAGTGATTGATATTCCCGCATTTGTTTAGCGGATGAGACCATATGCGCCCCGCATATTAGCGGATGACCCTATATACTGCGATATTCCACCTCGAAGTGGAATTGGTATTTTTATGTTGTGCCAACATCTGTGGATGAAAGAAAATAGGTTGGAGGGATCCAACTGAAATCCTTAAAATCGTTGAATTAAATTTCATATTTATATTGTACATGATTTTTATGGATAATCTGTGACAGATTGTTATGTGATTAAAATGATTTATGCTATGGCAGGTTTTGACCTAGATTTTGGTACTTTTAAAAACACCAGAGATATATGTTTAAATTGGAAAAGAACTTAAAAAGGTGTTTTTGATGTAAAATGTTTATAAAGTATTTTGGGTTAATTAATGGGATAAAATAAATGATCTGAATTTGTAAAATCCGTAAATGGTACTTGTTAAACTATAAAGGTTTCAGAATTGAGATTTTAACTATTTGAAAAGATAGAGGTGAATTTTGGAAATAAGTATAAATGGGTTATACTGAATTCAATTATGATTTCCAAAATTTGTGAAATGAAATTAGAACCGGAAAATGGGCTTGTTTTGAAAGAGGATTTTAATTATTAATTTGGGAAAATTAAAAGTGTTAAAACATTCTGGAAAATTAGTTATTAAATTATTTTAATTTTGTCTAAGCATATTAAATTGTTAAATAGTTACTTTATAGTAATTTTAAAGACTTATTATTATTTAAGAACTAATCGACATTTTTGTTTTAAAAAGGATAGATTATTAAATATTAATATGGTTTTGTATAATAACTTTTACTTAATTTTATTTGATTGGATTTAACTTGAAAATTTATTTTAGAACCTACAAGCATTATTTTGAGATAATTATAAAATAAAGTTTTGGGAAGTAATGGTATACTCGCGTGGCGTAAATCGGAGGCAATGAGTGCCTGCAGCTAAGTCTTGGATTTCTCTGTGAGTTGTGATCCATGGTTTGGTACCGCAGTGGTACTATTCACATTTATTTTAAAAAGGGTTTTCAAATATTTTTGAGAAGATACTTTGTGAGTATACTAATTTCGATAAGATAAGTACATGACTTTGGATAAAGAGATCTAATTTATTTAAGATTTAATTTAAAAAAGATTTGGTATTTTTCAATGAATATTAAGTGTTGGTGGAATTGATTGTTTATTTGATAGTTAAATAATTGACTATAAAATCTAGACAAAAATATAACTTTGGGAATATCTAGAAGAAGTACGAGAATTATATAGTACAATTACCATTCGAGGTGCTATATTGTACGTATATACTCGTTTCGTTCTTCTAGAACGTTTATAAGGAAATCCATCCACTAACGGTTAGGAGGTGATCTCTGATATGATTTTCGTCTCCTAAAGAACTAGGATTGAGTTTACCGGAAAGTATCGAACGTTGTTTCGACGAGACCAGGATTGGATTTGTGATCCAATAACCACTTCGATCCAACGAGTACATTTTCGTAATGAAGACAAGAGCATGGAGTCGAAGATGGAGCAGTGAAGTGCAAAGGCTAATCGAAAATAATTCTGAGGGTGATTCCAAAATGGATGTAGTAGGAATAGTGCCTTCGGTTTTGTTCAGACTGGGAATGGACATGTATGGATAAATGCTATCAGTACATTGTCAATGGAGGATAATGAGAATTCTAATTGAATATTTCTACAAAAGGTAATCGTAGCCTCTAGCCTTATCAATCGGGAATGATGGAAATCAAGGGAGATGCAGCAAGGCTAAGTGGGTCGCACCTAAGCAGGTTAAGGTTACCCCTATCTAGAGTCCCTTTTATTCGGATGTGTGGCGGTTTCTGGTCCCAACCGTGGGGTAATCTTATTCAGACTATCTAGGTTAGGCGTAGTCCGGTTTTGTGTAGCAGGGGATCCCGACGTGGTCCTCGGTACGTTGTTCTAGACGTGTACTGTGATAGGTGGTACCCAGTGCCTAGTCATTCAGATGGAATCCATTCTCCAATACATGGCTTTACGGTTTTGATTGTAGAGCCTAGTATTGATGGAATTTAATTAATGTAACAATTTCAGCTATTTGAATGAGTATTTGTGCTTAGACAATATTATAATATCTGAGGATTTGATATGAAATGTTTTGATTATCGTAAGGTAAAAAATCATCGTGTTTATTTTTGGCGTGGTTTTACGAGATATCTTTTATTTTCAAAGGATTTTGAAAACTTTAATAATTCAAATTGAGTGTGTTTTCTCACGCTGGTTTTCCAGACTGACTCGGGTGTTATTTTATTATAGTGCTCGGGTCAGATCGAGTATTTCATGTTCAGGTTTGGATGCTATGGAGCAGGAGACAAGCTGGTGACCGAGACATATTCTCGTACTTGTTTTATTCCGCTATAGCGTTTTGTTTGAAATCGCCAGTAATTGTGGGGGCAAGTCATTATAACTATCCAAGCTGGTAATTATTGATTGTGTACTTTGATGTGGGATATGTATATTACAGTTTGATTTGTGTAAAGAGCTATTGATATTATATATTATTCTATCCGTTGTGAGATTCTGTTTTGTTTAATTTCTTCTCTCTTCTACCTACCTTATTTTCCCTCAACAGTCTTTCTTTCCAGCACCCGATCGTTTGGCATGTTATACGGTGAGCGTATTTATGTCTTTTTTCGGAGGTCGAGAAGGGCGGGTCGTGACAAATAGCTAATGTATAGGGCTCGACCCTAGACCAGTCCTATCTTGTTTTCTAATATCTGAGTCATTTTACTTAGGGTAACCTTCCTTAAATTTTCTTTGAAAACCTTTTCATCTCAAACTGATTTATGACCTTTTAAACTAAACTTAAACAACGAAAATATGTACTCTATGCTTTACTCAAAATCACCTTGCCATGTTAGATACACTTTACTCAAATTTTGTTGATGAAAACATTTAAATTTTTGAAGGTACCCTTTTCGATCCCATTGAAAGTTTCCCTTTCGTAACCAAATAAACCCTTTCTATCATCTAGGCCAAAAGGGCAAAACTTTCCTTTCGTAACCATTTACATAAACCTTCTGAAACCATTGAAGTCCCTTTTCTTTTAAAAGCAAAAACTATAGACATCCTATCTTTAAAACCTTTAAACATAGCCCTTCGAAATCATTGGACAAATCTTTCCTTTAAGCCTTTCGAAACCATTGGGGAACCACCCTTTAGAAATCTTCCTTTAAAACATTTCGAAAGAATCAAAACTTTAAACCTTTCGAAAGCATTTGGGTTCAATTTTTTAAACATGTGGAAACCCTTTCGAAGCCATTCAAAACCATCTCTTTCGAAACCTTTGGGTTGATCTTAAAAAATCTCCAAGGGTTGCAAAAAACTAGGTCGAAAGCAACTCTTTCGAAATCCAAAACCTAAGTAATGAAGTGATGGTGTCGAAAACATCCTTCCGAAAGCATTGTAGAAGCAGCAAGGTTTTTATAAAACAAAATCAACCCTTTTGAAGGCACTGCTTCGAAAGGTAGAAAGCAGCAGCTAAGGCTTCGACCTAGTCGAAAGCGATTGTTTAAAAACAAAGGGGCGACCTCTTAAAACCACTTCTTTAACCATCGAAAGCCAACCAAGTCGAAAGCAAAGCAGGTGCATTTTCAATTTAAAACAAAGCAGCACTTCAACACTTTTTGGAACCTTTGGTTTTGACCTCATACCTTCCACCTTCTTTCCAATTCACTGCGCACCAACTCTTTTCCGCCTTGCGCATTGGTTTCAATAGTGATGAAGGAGGAGGAACTAAGTTGAAAGCCATCGAAGTTGGATGTAGGGTGCCGAAAGTAGCGAAACTTACATTTTGCATGTAAAGCTGATTTTTGACCTTTTAAATAATCTTTTTAACTAACCTGGCTTATTTGTCTAAATCTTATTGCTTGCAAATTTTCTTTTTTAAAAGCACCGATAAAGCTTTAGAAATAAACACTTTAATTTATTTACAAAATACCCTTCTCCTTTTATAAATATATAAAATATTTAAGTTCCATACCTTAAATAATTATATATATATTCATCAAAACACTTAGGAAAATTCTACAAAAATTACAAAAAATCATGTCTAATACGTTTTATAACATATAAAAATTTCAGACCCAAATTTATAATATAACCGTAAATTATTTGTAACCCAATAAATCATTTTTTCACTAGAAAATTAATATAAAATCCACATTAGTTCAAAAAATTATGAAAATTGAAACCCATTCTAAAGTATCATCTCTAAACGATATCTAAAATCTCAAGGCATTCGGATATCATTAATCGGGGTTTCACATCAAAACATATCATAAAATCTAAATGAATAAGCATAAATCATTAACAAGCATATATAAATATTTTGTCCTTCAAAATCATGGCTAAACCGTGCAAGAAAAATTCGGATTCCCTTAAAACCGAAAAAAATTTAAGAAATAAGAGATGCAGTCATTATTCACCTTAGCTTTATGATTTTGGATGTGATATTTGATCTTGATTAAGTGATTTGATTCTTCTCTTGAATCCTTTCTTTTATCATCTTTCTCTTGCTTGCTAATGGTGGCTGGCCTTAAAAAAAATTTGCTTAAAAAAATATTAAATGAACGTGTGTTTTAATTTCCTCAGGGTTTAGGGTATAAGTTTACTCTATTTCCCATTTTGCTCTCCCTTATTCCCTAACACTTATTTCCATTTTAGTTATTTAGTTCATTGTACATGTAGACATGGCTACCCTTTATTAAATCAAATTTCAATCTCCTAATCATCACATTATTTTATTCAATTTAGCTAATTAAATATCCTAAATAATATTACAAAAAATATGGGGTGCTACAAGACGCTCCAGGCTCTGGTGGATCACTTAGAGAGACCCTTATTTTTTCGAAGTCGTTGGAGGATGTGGACTTATATATTTATTTGGCAGTGTCATTGCATGCTATAAGTGCCGTACTCGTACATAAAGAGTCTCGAATCCAGAGGACGGTGTACCACATCGGTAAGCAGTTGATATGAGCAGAAAGAAACTATCTGAAGTTGAAAAAGCTAGCATACTGCCTATTAATTGCTTAGAGGAAGCTTTGCCCCTATTTTCAGGCTCATCCAATCAGAGTTCTGACCGATCAGTCTTTGAGACAGGTCCTGCAATGACCAGAGTCTTGTGGAAGGATTTTGAAATGGAAGATTGAATTAAGCCTGTATGACATAACGATACAGGGTCAAGCTTTGGCAGATTTCATTACTGAATACACTACATGAGATGACACACCGGAGAGCAGTGAAGAGCAAATGCCAAAAGGAAAATGTAAATAGATGGTGTATCCAACGAACGTTGTTCTGGTGCTAGAGTTGTGCTAGTGCCTCCCGAGGAACATTCGATTGTTACGCTTTGATACTTGACTTTCCTACAATGAACAATAAAATTGAGTATGAGGCCTTAATTGTAGGACTCAAGATCGCTGAGGAGATGGGAGTTAAAGCTTTGCATATCTTCTGTAATTCCCAACTAGTGGTATGTCAAGGGAGAAAAGAGTTTTAGGCAAAAGGAGTGAGGCTATTTCCTTATCTCAACTAAGCCCTTAAGCTGCTTAGTGATACTGAATATTACACCACAATGCATATTCCTAAGGAAAATGCAAAGGTCAACTATTGGCTAAGTTAGCCAGTTTCGAAGAAGAATAGATCATGGGCCTAGTCCCGTTAGAAGTGTTATCGGCTCCATGTATCGACCAGATGGATGTCGATTGGATCTTAGAGACCGAAAATGAGAAGGAGTCATGGATGACTCCAATAAAAAATTATCTACAAAAAGGAGTCCTTCCTGACAGAAAAAACGAGTGATGTCAACTCCTTTGTAAAGCTTCATGATTTATTATGCAAGAGGGAGCACTTTACAGAAAGGGATTCATAGTTCTGATGCTTTGGTGTGTTGCCAACGATGAGGCCAAGCAAGTCCTAAGAGAAGTACATGAAGGGACCTGCGGCGACCACTCCAACTGGGAAACCCTAGCAAAGAAGATCCTTGGTTACGGGTATTTCTCACCCACTGTCAACTGAGATGCAGCCGATTACACCAGAAAGTATGACAAGTGTTAAAGCTTTGCTAAGGTTCCAAGAACCCTGCTAACGGAGATCACTTAAATGGTCAGTCCTTGGCCATTTGCAGTTTGGGGAATCGATATTAATGTTGTGCTACCAATATCTAAAGGTGGCGCAAAGTACAATATCGTTGCTGTTGATTACTTCACCAAATGGGCTGAGGCAGTGTCATTAGACATAATCACCACAAAGAAAGTAATCATGCAAGATGTTTATGTCTTCTCACTATCCTATGCATGTTTATATGGTAGAATTGCATGTTTTAACATTATTTTTGGCCTTAAAACTTTTTCTAACTTTGACTACATGTTATCTTATGGTTAGGACCTAAATTGTAAACCTTTGAAAAGGTTTGCAAAAATGATTTACTAATTCTCCTTATTCTTATTCATATATGCATGTAATATTTAGATTTAGGTTAGAATTGATTTGTTTATTACATTCTTATGTATTACTTATATGAGTGGATGTATATGCATGTTATTCTATGCTTTTTTATTGTGCTTTGATCTTGCTTGCTAGTGTTTTGGATGCTTAGAAAGATATGTTGCTGAATCGGGCAAATCAAAGACAAAGTTGGTCAAAATTGGAAGAAACTTGGAGGATAGGCTATGGAACATAAAGGATACCGGTAGCTTAAATCGCAAGTCCAAATTGACTAAGTGCACAACTCGGTACCAAGTCATTTAACTTGGTATCGAGTCATTTATATAGCTCGGTTGGGTTAGCGACTTTGGGAATCTCCAGGTGTTGGCTAGCGGTGATGGACCAAGAAAAGTTTCAAGATATTGGTTAAGTGTTGGATATTATGTCAGTCATTTCTATAACGTAGAGTTGAATGCTTTAGATTAGGGGCCGAGTTGTTTTGATGAATGGGTCATGGTCCAAAGCACTTGAGAAGGAAGTACTAGAGGAAGAGTGATTTACTTAGCAAAAACTGGCTAAGTAGATGGCCCGGTGCGAATCATTTTGACTTAGTACCGAATTTTTTTGTTGAATGTGTAGGGATCTGGCCTGTATAAGGAGGAAGAAAAGGACTCTTTAGATCATGCTGGAGGTGTGACTCGTTCCCTTGAGGATTGGATGAGGATGTAATAACATGATGAAAGCTTTGTATCTTTGGTTTAAAACTCATAAAGGGAGTAAGTATCGAAGTCAGTGGATAAATAAAGAAGGGAACTGTGGATGGGGAACGTAAAGTATTCCAAATAATGGAAACTGGATTAGGCAAAGGAAGGGCTCAGATCCGAATGGAACAAAGGAGGGCTCGGTTATACGTTCTAAGAAATCGTTGATACTCGAAGTGTTTGATGTACTCGAAGCATGGGTATTATAAGTAGGGACTCCCATGGATTAATGGAGTGGATCTGAATACCTTGGACAAGTTGCTTTGGGTCTAGTGTCTAGCTTTGGGCTACGTGATATGAGGTTACACTAAAAACTACGATTTCCATTATCCCCTGGCAGTAAGGAGGCCATACGAGTTATCATATGTTTAAAGCACATGGAGTGATAGTGGGGATTGCTAGATGGGTGCTATGATTGCTTTCTAGGCTATTACTTGGAGATATCATTGTGAGTGGGTATTGGAGATATGAAAACCTGGAGAGATGATATCCTCATTTTGAGTAAAGTACTTTTATTTTATTTGTAGAGTAGCATACTATGATGTTATGTGCTAACTCTTTGGTTACAGGGACACGGGTTAGGTATGATTCGTGTACCTCTATTCCTTACCATATTCACCTGTATAGTATTTTTAGATTCATTTACTGCTCACACTAGACTATTATTTGACCCATGGCTTTATGCTTTGTTTCTTATTATCTTGGGTACTCTAAAATGAGTAGACTGATAACAGGTCTAGGTGACACAGTAGCTGTATGGAGGATGAGTTGGATGGAGCTATCTCGTATTATATACTTATATGAATTTCTATGCTTATTCCACTATACAGCATTTGGGAGCATTACCATCGAATGCTTATTTTCTTATTACGAGACAGCTGTTGAGTTTGATCTTGTTGTACATACTCTGCTACTTTTGATGTATAACTCTTTGGATCTATTACTCTGATGATTTTTCACATAGTTATTACTGTTGCTCTTGTTATATCTATAATATTATATTTTATCCATGCTCTGTGAGATATTCGATAGGTTATATGCTATATTTATTTCATTTTCAACCTTGATGATCGTCCTATAATGACTAGGTATGACTACAATGCACTATTTTGATATTATTGGTGCAGTGTTGTAGGGCAGCTGTCACATTTGGTGTTAGAATTTTGACACGATTAACATGAGTTGATATTGCGATCTAGCAGAGATAAGAAAACAATTATTGCCTCAGACTGGATCTAGAATGTACATATAAAAGAGAGTTCGTACTTGTTATATATTTTAGTTTTCAAAGCTATATAGTAATATATTGTATAGTATAAGTCGCATGCACATGAGCACCATAGACACAATTTTTCTATAAGGGGCTAATCATTCATATTATAGATTAAGAATGAGTCGGCATACAAGAAATACTATGCGGAATTTTGCTTTGGGGGTTGAGGAAGGAGCAGGGTCAGGAATTGCTACACCGGAAGTTCAAGCGATATTGAATGCTATGATGGCAACTACGATGAGAAATGTTCAAGCTGCTACTCTTGGTGTAACTGTTGGTGGAGGTGCTCTTATGCAAGAACCTAGGGCTGATTTCACCAAGTTGAGCAAGGGCTATTCTACTCTTGGAGGAAAACCATTCCATGGAACAGAGTCACATAAAAATGCAGGATTGGTTGGATACCTACGAGCACGTCTTTAGTGACATGGAGGTGATGATGCTATGAAGAGGAAGTTGACCTTTAGACAGCTTCAAGGGCGAGCATGAACTGGTGGAATGCCATTAACATTATTACTCAAAAAGATCTGTTTACTTGGGATCAGTTCAAAGCATGGTTTGAAGAGAAGTTCATTCCGGTTGTGCATAATCGGTGCTGTTTAGGAAGTTTGCCGATCTAAGCAAGGAGAGATGTCTATATCTGACTATGTTGTAGAGTTTGATGCTTTATCGAAGTATGGGATGTCATTCATCGACACTCCATTGAAAAGGAATGAGAAGTTCATCATTGATTTGGATGACTATCTTGGAGAGAAGCTAGTAGACCACATAGATGAACCATTCGAGAAACTTGCTGAGAAAGCTCTTCGTCATTCGAGAACCTATTTTCTTTTCTACTGAGATGGAAGAGCCCAAATGCAATAAGGCCATTAAGGCAAGAAAAAGTGGAACAGGAAGATGAAGAAGTCTCAAGGGAAAATGGCCAGAAGAAAGTTAAGTGGAAACCTGCTATGGGTGCAAGGAGAAGGGTCACTTGATTAAGGAATGGAAAGTAAGTAAGAAGAAGAAGAGCTACAATTATGACAAGCATGGGCATTTGAAGAAGGATTCTTCAGAACTAGTGAATGATAAGCAGGTTGTGAAAGCATACGCTTTGGACGCTATCCAAACCTCATTGATTTCCCACTCGACGAAGGAGAAAGGAAAGGTAATTGTTATTCAAGGTATGCTTCCTATTAAAGATGTTTCCATTAATATTTAATTTGATACCGGGGCTTATAGTCATTCATATCTAGTGACTTAGTAGAGAGATTGGGAATGGGACCTGAGATAATAGACCGACCCCTAATCATGACAAACCCTATTAGAGGCTCTACTAGCCTTCGCATGGTTTGTCATGGCCTAGTGTTATTGGGTCATGGATTCCCTTTTGTTTATGATTGCTTTGTCTTGAATTTTGTTGGGTTTAGGATTACCTTGGGAATGGACTGGCTTAAGAATTATGCGGCGTTAGTGCATTGTGAGATGCTATTGGTGACAATCGGTGATATGGAAGGGAAAACGGTAGTGATTGGCTGCCTGCCAGATGATGAGGTGATATTTAGCTTTCTATATTCTCTTGATGTTCCACATGAAGGGTTGTCATTTGTGCCTATCCCTAGAGAGTATCTGGATGTATTTGAGGATATGAATGGACCGCTACCGCATAAAGAGATTGAGTTTCAGATAGACTTAACTTTAAGCCAGACCTATAGTTATGCCTTTGAGGCATATGGCACCTAGAGAGCAGAAGGAATTATAGGTACAAGTGAATGAATTATTAAGGAGAGGGTTCATTCGAAGGAATATACATAAGTGGGTTGTAGCTGTAGTTTTCACGACAATTGAGGATGCCTCTATGAGATTATGTGTGGATTATCATAAGTTGAGAAAGAAAAAATTGAGAGCGAATTTCTCTAAATGTCACTTCCGAGGAATAGAAGTGAGCTTCTTGGGTCACGTCGTTTTTGGATAGGTTACAGTAGTGGATCCTATGAAGGTGGTGGTGGTCTAAGATAGGAACTAGCCTAAGAATGTTATGGATGTGGGGAGTTTCCTAGGATTGGGATGATACTATATGCGTTTTATCAAGTACTTCTCAAAGATAGTGGCACCGTTGACCAATTGACAATGAAGAATCAGACTTTTGTTTGGGAGACGAAGTGTAAGCATGCATTTGTGAGTCTGAAAGAGAGGTTGATGAGTGCAACGGTATTGACCATTCCAAGTGAGAATGAGGAGTTGATGGTATATATAGACGCCTATGGTACTGGATTGGGTGCGGTGTTGATGTAGAAAGGAAAATTGTTATCTATGCTAGTCGACAGCTAAAGCTGAACGAAAGGAATTATCTGACTCATATATTGAAATTGGCGGTGATAGTTTTTCTTTGAAGATGTGGAGGCATTATCAGTTAGGAGAAAGGTTTGAGCTATTTACGGAGCATAAATCCTTAAAGTACCTTTTCTCTTAGAAGAATCTCAACCTTCGTCGACAACGATGGTTAGAGTTCTTAGCCTTCTATGATTTTAGCATTTCCTATACACTAGGAAAAGGGAATGTAGTCGCCAATGCATTAAGTAGAAGGCATGCTAATTTGAGAGCAATGTTCATGGAATGGAAGCAGATTGAGTATATTGATGGGTATGATTTCATGCCTTATTGCGAGCTGGAACCAGAGACATTGGCAAGTTTGTCGATTAGACCTGCTATAATTGAAAGGATCGATGCTAGTCAGAAGATAGATGTTAGACTGGTAGGGATCATAAAATAGATAGTAGAAGGAGTAGAGTCTGAGGATATAAAGCAACATAGACTCAACCGACAAGGCTGGCTCTGTAAGGATGGAAGATGGTTTGTTCCCGACATTGATAGATTGCGAGATAAAGTGTTACGAGAGTGTCGCCACTACTACAAAACAGGTCATTTGCATCGGTTGTTTACCCCCCTTTCGCATCAGTTCAACAACCGATGCATATGCAACCGATGCAACAGGCTTAACACTTTTGCATCAGTTCTGAAACCGATGCAAAAAGGTCCTTTTTGCATCGGTTGTTACTAACAACTGATGCAAAATATCATGATTAGTTGCTTGGACACAGCCCCCACGTTGCATCGGTTGTAATGAAAACCGATGCAACTAATCCCTCTATTGCATCGGTTTTTTATAACAACCGATGCAAACTAATCCCTCTATTGCATCAGCTATTTATACCTGATGCAAAAAAACCATTCTCAGATACCACTATTATAGTACTCAAATAGACTATATATATTATTGATTATAACAAACAATTATTGCATGCAATATTACTATCATTCAAAATTAAATTTGATGGCAAATACATAATCAGATTTAATAATTCTACAAAAGAATGAAAAACATAAATAAATTCCACCGTACGTAAATTCACTGATCCGAACCACTTCACCAACATCTTCTACACCACATCACATCTCTGCCTATCCAAATGCACATCACATCTCCTTGCCCACTTCTCAACTTCATCTCCACTGCCTAAACATCATAGTGCTGCTACCATTTCCTTCCACTGCCTTTACATCCACATTGTTGTTACATACATCCAGTAAACAACCACCCACTGCCTGAACATTTACAACCACACTGCCCTGCCACCAAACTGGGACTACTTCCTCAACAAAAAGCTTCTGCCTACCTGCCGATCAAACATCAACCTCACATACTTCAACTTGTACCACAAAACATCCATCCATAACTACCTTTTCTACTATACAACTCCACCATCCATAACTTCCTTCCTTCCTATTTGGCACTTTCTATCACATCCAATAACAACCTGTGTGTTTCATCACTCTCACCCTGTGCATCACTGCCATAATCACTCTGCAAATTCAACATCTGCAATTTGCCTCTACCAAAATCCCCAAATCACTGCAACTTCAGCAACAAAACTTCCGTCAACAGCAACCATATCTTCACCCAGCGACCCCATATTGCCTTCATCTCAAGCCATTAGCTTCCATCTTCTCGGCCGCAACCTTCTACCACCCTACTTCCATAACAATATCTACCCGAACTTCTACATACCCAAACCTGAAATCACATTCTCCAACGCAAATGCAAACTTGACGCCTAATCACCCCAAATCGCCTGAACCCAAATCAATTACCAAGCCCAAAATGAATTGAGAATTTTGTTTGCGAAATTGAACCCAAAACACATCACCGGAAACTACAGCCACAAACATAAATAAATTCCACCGTACATAATCAAACAATTATTGCAATCCTTAGGTAGCTCTTCTGGTCACTGCCACATCCACTCCACAACCATCAGTTACCCTGCATACAATCAAAACTGTGCCCATCGGACTGCTGCCATTCCCCTATTTACAGTTCATCAACAACTTGACCACTGTCTCGGCTTCATCTACTCACAGTTGACCCTCCATCCTTTTTATTTCTGATAACAGTATTTAAAAACCCCCTTGCTTGCGTCATCAGTGAGATAAATAAGCTCTGGGTTACTGTAGTCGATAAATACAAACAATGATGAATTCAATAATGGAGCTTAAGCAAAGTTTATAAAAGACGAATTAAGTACCTGAGATAGCCATCATGCTTTTCGATAAATTCTGCTACTTCCTTATTCCAAGAAGACCTCAAGAATCACTATATGCACCTATTTAGTTTGGATACTATTGTTAGTTATAGGATGCAAATGTTGCATTATGTAAGCTTGAAGCGAGGTTCGAAATTAGGAAGAGAATATTTGAGTGGTATAACGTTATCAACTTAATAGTTTGGTGGATATTACAAGACAGAAGTTAGCATAAAATCAGGGTTAGAAATCTCAGGCATTGATTAATACAAAGCATATGAAACAGAAGTTCAGGATCCCTTTTATTCAGACAAATTTTTAAGGATATGGAAATGCTTATAGGCTGTTGGGTACAATGTTTACAGTTTAGGATTATGAATCACAAGTGTGACTACTGCAAACATAAAAATCAAACATTATTAACAAAACTGGAAACCGCTGTATTAGATATAATACTGATACAACAAATACATGTCCAAGGAAATAAATTAAAGATCCTACGGGCTAAAGGCATAAATATGCAATGTATCAAAGTGAGGATAAATTATATACAGCTCGATACATGATTGGCTGATTGGACACTGTGTCATATAGATAATTCTTTAAAAGTATAAATGCTTGGATATATATGTGTGACACAGAACTAAAATAAATGAATAAAATAAAATGTGTGCAACACAAAATAGATGAGGACAGTGGTATATGCACCACTGCAAGTATATACATGCAATTGTGTTCCCACATGTTTACAGTTTAGTATATGCACCACTGCAAGTATATGCACCACTGTCCTCATCTAAAAAACTAAGCACATCTGCCTGCAACTCATTAACCATACCAAAAAAACACACTGTTCTGCCCACCATCACTTTACACTGTTACAATCTTCAATTAGTAACTCCTTCCAATATCCACCCACTGCCGAACATCACCTTTCAGCAAAAACCACACCTTATCGCACTATAATCTGCCAATTTGTGTAAGCATGAAATGCATGCATGATATACAATTTGGAAAAAGCATAAAATTCAGGCCTCTTAATACATTATTTTTCTTTTCTTACATAGAAACAATCTGTGAGATAATGGCAATTTATGTAAGTCAACGTAACAAATCAAATCCATATTACCATCTTGTAAAATAGGACAGATGCAGCTAGTGACATGGTTTGTGGTAGAAGTCTGATGCAGACATTTACTTTTCCGCGTTCATATGTTCTCTAGAACATACGAATTGTATTTATATTACACAAGAAAGGTATATAATTATATATTATAAGTTTAACCATCTTAATAACTTTGAACTTGAAGAAAGAGAGGGTTGACTTAGTCAAACATTATTAGCAACCGAACTTGAGCTACTTGTTTATTTGGGCATTTCAATGTTATTTTGTTGCATGACTTCAGAAGTTTCAACTCTGCACGTTGTTCTTTTTATTCAAAGTCTAATGCTACAATCATCAATTGATTTTTAAAAGTCCTACCTTAAGAACCAAGATTTGTTCAGTTCAGAATTCAGTTTATGCATTAAGTCTGTAATATCTTAGGTCATCTTTATTTACTTGCTGATTTAATACATGATGACAAAAATAGTACTTTTAAATTCTGTTAGAAAAAAGCCTTCCTTGGCGTAACAAATAAACCTTAACAGTAACCCAAACTTGGCAAAAAATTTGCAGTATTTGAACATAAAACAAACTTGGCAAAAAATTTGTAAAAATATTACCTTGACACGTCACAGTTGAGTAAATACATCATGGATGGAGAGAAGAATTTAAGTGGATGACATAATTTCATAACTCATATTTGTAATACTCCATCATTCTTTATTCAACTACCTAAAATAAAGAAAGTAATGCATATTATCTCTTTAAATATGAACAGACCGTAATCGCAGGCAATGAAAATTCACATCTCAGGTAAAGAACAAGCCATTAAAATATTTGGACATGATATATAAGCCATGCCAGAATAGAATGAGCAAAATGTATAAATAAAAAACAATATTGAAGAGAATGGAATGAAGACAAAATATAAAATTGCTTAAAATGGGGAAATAATGACATTATATTTAGATTAAAGTGTGTAAAAGTCTCAAAGGACATCTCTCATGAAACTAGCATGTGATTACATCAACAGTAAACCATCTGCTAAATACATTCTATCAAGACAATTACAATGGAAAAATATCTTCTAAACTATATCTCATCACAACCTTTATAGAAAATTCCATTTCAAGTCTGCATGAAAAATAAGACACATGAACCAATAACCTGAAATTTTCAGATTAATCTTCATATGATTAGCTGGAATGAAACAAAATGGCAGGTGATCACAAAAAGGAGTGTAACATTCTTGACATAATTGAATAGACAGTGCATAGTTTATACCACTGATATAAGCCAAGCATTCACAGTAATAAGTTTATGAAGGCCTCCAACAATGAAGGACAGGACCTTCATAAAACCTAATTGAAATAATCAATGTATATGTTATACCTGGGCCATGAAGAGCACTCTAGAGGTATGACCAGTGAGTTCAGCAATCTTAGACATGGATGGATACTTCCAAAGAGTCAACTGATTCTGAGTAAATCCATGAGAACTGAGCAGTTCATGCTCCTTGGTATTCCAGAGCAAAGAACAGACTTGAGAACCAGTATCCATAGAATTCAAACAAGAGCCAATATTTATGTTCCAGAACTTGATACACTTATCGTTTGCACCACCTCCAGAAGCCAATAAGTTGCTCTCAAAAGGGCACCAAGCTAAGGCCTTCACTGCTGCATTGTGATCATCAAATCTGTGCATGTATTGGTTTTGGTTTCGGGGCACATTCGATGATGACATGGAAATGGCCCATATGTGTAAAAGGTCGTCATTGCCTCCACTTGCCAATTGTCGACCAGAGTTTGACCATTTTAGGCCGTATACTTCTAGTGTGTGACCTCTATATGTTTGCACTGCATGGGACCGGATTCTAACATCATTATTTATGATTTTCCCATTCATATATCCTATTGTTAGGATGTTGTTGTTCCATGCCAAAGCACCTACTCGAGATCGATGTTCCCCTCTTAGCGTTCTTAGCTGCAACAGGTTAGTAGAAACAAATTACTATTATTTGTATTCATGAAGTAAGTGCCATTTGAATAACATATAAAACCCGAGTTTATATTAAAGGGTTGTCATTTTCTAACTTATATAAATCATCAAAATAAGTTTTTATAACAATTATGGAGTTCAATTCATAACATTCGTACTCATATTTGTATGTTTTGTTATATCTACTCATGTAAGAGAAAATCAAATCATGTACAATTTCATTTTATTATTCAGATAGACAATGCGATATAGCAAATTACAAGGGTAAAATATAGCTAACAATTACCCGGTTCCACTTTATTAATTGTATTTTGTAGATTAAGAACAGAGTGCTTTGACATTAGAAATTATTGCATTATGTGTACGCATTACCTTTTGTATCATAATATGACAGTTCCAAGTAGCTAGTCTACATAAAGATTAACTTATGTTACAAAACTTCAAGTGTTAGGGAACGGACGAAGTTGAATATGATTCATATATAAATTGTGTAAAAATAACCTTGATTGCCACTGCCTAGTTTTTGTTAAACAGTAGACTATTATAAGGCTGCTAAGATTGTTACCCCACTGCTAAGCTTGCATTTCTTCAATCAGAGCCACAAACCGCCACAGTAACCCTACCACATACACATACATCTACAAACAAACCCATCATCCTCCACTGTGCTACATAACCACAGAGACAAACTCATCACTGAACCAGACCCACTGTCCACTGCACACATATCCACTACAGAAACCCAAATCCTTTTCATCTCCTAAAACCACTCGGCAACCTTCCAAACTTCTGCATTTACCGGACCATAATCCTCGCATTCAACAGTCGTCCAACTACCCATCAACACTTTTGCCTCACTGTTCAACAACCATTACTTCACACTGTTAATTACCACAATAACTTCATAAGGATTTCCAACATGCTGTAAACCAAACATGGTAACTTCACACGGACTTGATTTCAAATCATTCTAGAAAATGATTTAAGTTTGTAATAAGTTTAGAAAATGATCTGTGTCAGTTATTCTTGGCTGAAAGTGACAAATTTAAAGAAATTTTCCATCCAAGTTTACTTCATTCTATGTAACAAAAACCACATACTGACCTCATTTGCAGTTCCCATTGCTGAGCAGGAGCGAAGTCCTACAAACCATGATAAACGAATTCAAAAGCGAAGACGGCAAAAGCAACTGCCTCCTCGACCTCAACGATCTTCCAGGCGGTCCAAAAGCCTTCGAACTCATCGCTAAATTCTGCTGACATAAAATTTGAAGTAAACACCAGCACCATAGTCCCCTTACGCTGCGCCTCCGACCACCTCAAAATGACAAAATCCTGCATAGAAGAGAACCTCATCAAGCAGACCGAAACCTTCCTAACCGAAGTGTTTGAAAACAACTGGAAGGAGTCCTTAAAAATCCTCGAATCATGCGAGCAGTTCCTTCCACACCGAGACAAACTTCATAAGATCCGGAACTGAAAACCAATCTCCGATGCTGTAATTGTTTTGTTGTTGTTTTTCTTTGCCTTTTGATTTTGTGTAATGAGAAGTGGTGAAAATCAAATTGTAGGTTTTTTTTTTTGCAGGCGAAATCAATTTTAGGGGGAAACTAATGGGTAATAAGCGGCAGACAAATTTGAGAGGGCGGGAATTGAAACTATTTGCATCGATTGTTTGGACCAACGGATGCAAATTTTATTTTTTATGACCTATTGGTTTCCACATACCAATTGCACCAGTTATTAAGATAGAACTGATGCAAATAGTTCTATTTGCATCAGTTTCTACTTCAACCGATTCAAATGAGGCAATGAAAATGGCCTGTTTTGTAGTAGTGCGCCATTCCAAGTTGACCATTCATCTTGGCGGTATTAAGATACACCGGGATACGAAGAGACCTATTATTGGCAAGGTATGAAGAAGGATATTAGGACATTCATCTAAAACTGTATGAATTGCCAATTGGTGAAGGCAGAGCAAAAGGAACCTAGTGGATTATTGCAACCACTAGAAGTTCTTGAGTGAAAAAGGGAGCAAGTATCGATGGGTTTTTATTAATGGACTGTTGAGGACTCAAGCAGGGTATGGTAGCATTTGGGTCGTGGTTGATTGGTTAACCAAAATCACTAGATTTATACCCATCAAGTCGAGTAAAATGGCATCCAAGCTGGCTGAGTTGTATGTAAAGTGGATAGTATAATTTCATGGTGTACCTAAGAGCATTGTAGGTGACCGAGACCCATTGTTCACTAGTGGGTTTTGGAAGAGCTTACAAGAGGCATTAGGGACCGAGCTACACCTCAGTATAGCTTATCACTCTCAAACGGATAGGAAGACCGAGGGAGTAAATCATATATTGGAAGATCTATTGTGAGCGTGAATTATAGATTTTGGAGGATCATGGGATGACCATCTACATCTAGTGGAGTTTGCATACAACAATAGTGATCAGTCGAGTATTGGTATGGTTCCTTATGAAGAATTGTATGGCCGACTATGTAATGCTCCTTCATGTTGGTGGGAAGTGGGTGAGAAATTGATACTTGGCCCAGATATGATTAGAGAAACTTTGGAAAAGTTTGTGATCATTCGGCAATGAATGAAAGCCTCTTAGCATCTACAGAAGAGCTACCTCGATAAAAGAGGAAGAGATTTGGAATTTTCTATTGGAGGTTTTTGTGAAGGTATTTCCTTTGAAGAATGTTGTTCAATTCGGTAATAAGAGGAAGTTGGCACCGAGATTTGTGGGTCCTTTTCCAATAGTAGAGAGGATTGGGAAGCTAGCATATAGGGTCGACTTACCTCATAAGATGGCGGGTGAGCACAACATCTTTCATGTCTCCTATCTATGAAATTTGTTCATAACTTAGGTGTGATAATTACATCAAATCAACTTGAAGATGTTAAGGTAGAACTAGAAGCTTCAAGATCTCGTAGGCTAATTCATATTATTGGATACCATACGAAATAGTATAGGAGAAAATCTATGAGGCTTGTGAAGCTATAATGGAGGAAAAGTGATAGATTATATATGGAAAATCGAGGAGAGCATGAGGACTACTTGTATGGATCTCTTTGAAAGGTAAAATCCATTTATTGTATTTACTTTCACCATTGTATATTTCATTTGATAGGTTAGTAATCTGCATGCTAAGATAGGTTCACTATTGATTGTATGAGTACCTATTTGATGTGGTTGATGAATGCATATGATTGTTAGGCATGCGAAGTAGTTACAGTTTTTTATACTTTAATTGGTTTAGGGATATCGAGGGAGAAATTCCTAAGAGAGGGAGGAGAATGTAACGACCCATATTTTACGTATCGGATGATCGTAAAATATTTTTATTTTATTTATATGAGGTAATATGATTCTATATTTCTGAAATATGACTCTTAGGGACATTTACACACGTATGATTTTTCTTGAATTTCTATGTGACCATTTTAACCCTAGAAATTATGTTTGGGCTATAACTTTTGATAGGTGTCAAATTAGGGTCTCAAACCAATTCCATTGCCTTAGGATGATGACTTCATATTCCGTAGAGTGGTTATAAAACGAAAATAGACTTATGGTTAGAAAGTTATGCATGTTCTAAGTTTAGATAGCTGTTGGTCAGTATTAGTGTGTAAGTAATCCATAAGTAGACCCAATGGTCTAATTCGAGATTAGTATAAATAAGAGTCAAATTAAAAATTTTCCTCTTTCCCAAATCAGATAAAACCCCCATTAAACCCAAATTCATACAAAATCACACAAATTACTCTATAAATCTAACTAAATCATTAATCGGAGTAACGATCATCAGCTAGAAGATAGAGATCATCATTTTTTTTATTTGCATTGCTTTCTATTGTTGTTCACGTTGGATCTAGGTGAGAATAGATTGATTTTGGTGATTGGTGAATGGTTTATACCTTCGCACTATCCTATGCATGTTTATATGGTAGAATTACATGTTTAATATGATTTTTGGCCTTCAAACCTTTTCTATCTTTAATTACATGTTATCATATGCTTATAACCTAAATTGCAAATCTCTAAAATGGTTTTCAGAAATGATTTAGTAATTCTCCTTATTTGTATATTCATATGTGCATGCAATATGTAGGTTTAAATTAGAATTGGTTTGTTTATCACATTCTTGTATATTGCTTGTATGAATGAATTTATATGCATGTTATTCTATGTTGTATGTCATGCTTTGATGTTGTTTGCTAGTATTTTGGATGCTTAGAAAGATAGGTTGGTGAATTTGGAAAACCAAAGGCGAAGCTGGTTAAAATTGGACGATACTTGGAGGAGAGGCTCTAGAGCATGAAGGGAACCAGTAGCTTAAATTGCAAGTCCAAATTGACTAAGTGAACAACTCGGTACCGAGTCATTTAACTTAGTACTGAGTTATTTCTATAGCTCGATTGGGTCGGCGACTTTGGAGATCTCTAGGTGTAGGCTTGTGGAGATGGACTAAGGCAAGTTTTAGGATATTGACTATGTGTTGGATATTATGCCGAGTTGTTTCTAGAACTTAGAGTTGAATTCTTTGGATTGGGGGTCGAGTTGTTTTGATGAATGGGTCGGGGTCTAAAGCACTTGAGAAGGATGTACTAGAGGCGGAGTGGTCTAATTAGCTAAAATTTGCTAAGTAAATGACTCAATGCCAAGTCATTTTGACTCGGTCCCTAGTTGTCTTGTTGAATATATGGGGGTAAGGCTTGTATAAGGAGGAAGCAGGTGACTTTGTCATGCTGGAAGTGTTGGCTTATTCGCTTGAGGATTGAATGGCGATGTAACAACAAGATAAAAGCTTTGTATCTTCGGTTTGTGACTTGTGAAGGGAGTAGGTACCAAAGATAGCGGCTCGATAAAGAATGAAGCCTTAGATGGAGAACTTGAAGGGTTTCGAATATTGGAAACTAGATTGAGCAAAAGAGGGCTCAGATCTGAATGGAGAAAAGGAGGGCTTGGATGTTTGTGCTAAGGAATCATTGATAATCAAAATGTTTTCTATTGTGCTCAAAGAAGGATATTATAAGTAGGGATGCCCATGGATCAATGGAGTAGATCTGAATACCTTGGACTGGTGGTTTTGGGTCTAATGTCTAGCTTTGGGCTGCGTGATATGAGAGTACAATGAAAATTAGGGTTTCCATTAGTCTTTGGCAGTAAGGAGACCATATGAGTTATCATATGTTTAGGACATAAGGAGTGATAGTGGGGATCGCTTATGGATGCTTTGATTGCTTTAGTTGGTTTCTAGGCTATCACTTTAAGATATCATTGGGAGTAGCCATTGGAGATAGGAATACCTGAAGAGCTAATATCCTTATTTCAAGTAGGTTACTTTCATGTTATTTGTAGAGTAGTATATTATGATGTTATGTGCTAACTCTTTGGTTGTAGGGACATGTCGTATATGATATTTTTCCATTATTCCTTACCGTATTCACCTGCATAGTATTTTGAGATTCATTTGCTGCTCATACCAGATTGTTGTCAGATTGAAGGTTTAATGCTTTATTTCTTATTATCTTGGGTACTCTTAAATTATTAGACTAGATAACAGGTCTAGGTGATGCAGTAGTTGTGTGGAGGATGAGCTGGATGGAGCTATCTCATATTACATACTTATATGGATTTCTATGCATATTCCGTTGTTCAACACTGGGGAACCTTAGCAGTGACAACTTATTTTCTTATTATGAGATAGTTGTTAAGTTTGATTTTGTTGTATAAACTCTACTGCTTTTGATGTATAACTCTATGGATTTATCGCTCTGATGATTTATTCACACAGTTATTACTGCCTCTCTATTATATGTATGATATTATATTTTATCCATGCACTGTGAAATATTTGACAAGTGTTAACCCAGAAAATGAATCAACATCCTGGAGTATGATGTGAAAGCACCATCCCTGTTAGAATAGAGCAAATATAATGAAAAATAGCAAGAAAACAAATAAGACACAAGTATTTTTATAGTGTTCCGGCTATTAACTAAGCCTACGTTCACTTTATAGCAATGATTATTGGTTTGATCTTGTTTGAATGAGATTACAAGGTGATTGAGAAAGAACTAGTCGTAAGTACAAGTGTTAGACAGATTCTAAATCCTATAATTTCCTAAAGGAATTGAATTGGTGAATATGGAGTAGGGATAAGAATTGAAGAAGGGATAGGGCTTCCATGTATTGATGGCAGAAACCAACCCCTTTCTTGGTTTCTCTATGGTTTGTATTTATAGAGGCTGCAATCGTGTTGGACCAAACAGAGAATTGGAGCACAACCCAGAAGTGAGTCCAAAAGAGTGTGCAAAGCTATGAACCTATCTGGGTTGACATTAGAAATTGATACCGACATCTATGGTTCAACCAGGTGGGCTAAGTCCTCTTGCATCCTTCATGCTACTTGATTTGGAGATGTCCCATGTAATTTGTTTGGATATTTGGTTGATATTGGTGGTCGTTCCTTCATCACTTGGTTTATTTTACCATTTTGATTGCTAACTCTTCAACCTTGGCATTCGATTGATCAGAATCCTTGATATTGCTTGGGCACACATGGAATAGGTAAATAATAGCCTCTGCCACTTTTGAGTGAGAATTATGGAAGTATAAGATGTCACTACCGAGCTCTTCAAGTTGGCACCAACTTCTCATCCTTGGCCCATTGGTGTTGAATCTTCTTTGAGTTTGTTTCTATGTGTTATCCAGCCGTGCTTCCAAGATTTCAAGTCATTTTGTTTTCGTCTTGACATTCTAACTTTCATTGATTTCTATTGGGTTAAGAACCTATTTAGTATTTGCCTCCCAAAGTGCGCTTTCATTGGAAAAAAGTATGCTCTAGAACAAGACAAGTCCCGGATTCTTATCCTATAAATTCTGATTGATTGTTTCAGTGCTGCTTCGAGAAGTTGCTTTTGTTGGGCTTTATTTGTTAGATTTCTATTCGCCACTTGCTTCAACTTGGACTAGCATTTCAATTCTCGATATTGCCCATACAATTTGGATATTGGAACTTGCATGCAGCTCTACATTTTCAAAATAGGTTTCGTTTGGAAAGATCGACCAGGATTGAATGAAATATGACATGTTGGTACCTAGTTCTCATGTCTTTACCAACATGAACACTTAGATAGTTTTTGAAATTATCTTTTATAAGCCTATGTTGGCCTACCCTCCTATCCACTTGCTTATTCCTGTACTTCCTACCGACTCCATGAGCTTCCTATATGAGATCCTTTGGTGCTGAACTGAATCCAACCATCAACCTGCATCACTGTCGATCCGATCTATCGCCACCACCAATCGCTATCGACCCTCTAAGCAACTCATCATCACCTGGAACGACTGCCTAATCCAAAATATTGCCTAAAGTTCTCGTGCCTAAATCTTTTGCAAACCCTAGGCTGACTTCAAGCTTAACTCGATTATAAGGTAGGCAATGGTGTGTCTTGAGGTGGTGATAATGGAGGAGAAGGTCGAGGACTTGGCTGATTTTGATTTGGTGGAAGATAATCAAGTTGGGGTGTATGCATACTTGGAAGAATCTAGGGTTTGTTCGCATTAAATGCACACGACTCCAAAGAAAAGTTTGATTTCTTTTGGATATGATTGTCCACCAACGAAAATGGTCAAGTTCCGTCATTGGTTGGACTCTTCTGTATTGCCTCTTACATTTCTGCTCTTCTGGTGATCCTTAAAAGAAAGACTTTCTGTGTTGCTCTAGACAACGGATTCGTTATCGATCGTCGATTGATAATAGGTAAGTGCTAAAAAAGTAATATCGAAAGACAACGCAATTTTTTTCCCAAATGCGAGCAGGCTACCAACATTGGATAGTTCGTTTGTAGTGTTCGAGATGTTGGACTCACTTCTTGTAGATAACATGTGGCATTTGCCCCGGTTAACACTTAGAATTCGATTGGTCGACACACGTCAGCTTCCTTTGAATTACAAGTGTTGGTCACACGGATATCTCTTATTCTAAGTTAAATTCACCTGACTATGTTGAACATCAAGCTCTCCTGTTTAGAATGAATCGACAATCATCTCATTGCAAATCTAGTAAAGGAACATCAACTCCTTCTGAGGGGGCTTCCACTACTGCTCCGATTTCTCCATCCATTCCGGTTGGATTCAAGCAACCGCAAACCTCCGGATCTGAGGGACAGATGTTGCTGGTCGACCCTATTCTACCCAGGCTGCCTCTAGAATTGATCATAACTGATCCACCAGAAAGATACCAACAGTTTTGACTGAGAAGATGCTCGGTAACATATGCTTGCAACACGGCATCCCTATAGAAGATGTACACCTTCGAGCAAGAGATGAATTTGCATATCATCTCCTACCTAGTTTTACCACTTATAGTCGATATATGTGTCTTAGGGACCCTGTTCCTCCTTTTAAATCCTTCTTGAATAAATTATTTATAGAAATTCAGCTTGCACCATTTCAAGTCCACCTGAATGGGTTTGGCTTATTAAGTTTGTTGTTTGTCTTATTCATGCAAAGATTCGAACGGCCCCCATAATATAGAGAACTCACATATCTGCATAAGTTTAAAAGAAGAAAGGAACGTCCGTCCTTTATAATCATCAAGGCTTGGACCAGATGCAAGCTCATTGGGAAACTTCATATCAAATGCTCTATGTTTAAAATAAAATATTTCTCCGTACGTTGTCTAGAAGGATTCATCCGCTTCTGGTTAAAAGGATGTGAGTTTCCCCTTGTCAATTCTTCTCACGTTGGAATCTCTACATTCGAAGTTAAGTTTTGTCCTTTATAGGTATTCGAGATAGAAAAAGACTATGGCACAAGAAAATGCTCGAGGAGCTAAAGGCCATCAGATCGAGCGAATTCTCCATCAAGTCCCTTTTAATGATTGAGAATCTTCATGAATACAGACTGCTCGAACCGTATACCGAAACTTTAAGAAGGAGCCCCACCAAATTACGCACTAATTTTAACGCTCCCATCCATGGTTCTAACGAAGGTGCTGAAGGGGAAGAAGAGGAAGATGTTCCAATAAAGAAGGTTAAGAGTCTGTTGATGTGAAGGCTGATGAATCCACATACAATGTTGAGAAAGAGGGTGTTGAGACAAGGGCTGATTAGCTCCTGCAAGATGACGCCCCTATTGATGAAGGTGGAAATGTTAGGTGCCCACTATCTTGGAGGAGAATGAGCCGGTTCAAAGAAGGTATGGGAAGCAATCAATGGTCATAGAGGAAGGTGAGGTCCTAAACAACAAGAATGACGACGATTACAAAGCTGGTAAAGAGGAAGAGGAGTCGTTTGGGGAATATTCAGAGTTGAGTCCCGACCTTCCTAATCTTCCCACCCCAGACCTATTGACCACTGAAGCACCGAGCCCTAAAATCCCTACCTCCCTTCCTCTAAAACAGCAAGATATCGAAGCCCCTCAATCTGTCAAAGGCCAAGCTATTGAGACCAACAATGGGGCCACATCATCTTCTGACTTTATGAGGGATGTCGCCATCCATATAAATGAACATGGGGATTTCTCCATTAGCGAAATGATAGTCGAGATCAGCTTGGAAATCGACATTCCCTCAAGTGAATTTGTGAGCAATGGTGAAAATACTCCTGCCCTCAAACCCTGCCTATAGGTTGGTAGAGTATATAGGGGATCATTGACAATTTAGACTTCACGTTAGGATCTCAAACACACATCTTTACATTAAGTTAAGTGCTAGGTTTTGAGTATTGACTTTGTTCTTATTTTTTCCAGGTACTATAGGACGTGGATTATACCATCGATTATGCAAGGATGCTAGCTCTCATAAACGCAAGACTTTGGACCCATCTTATTGCCCTCCTTACGAAATGGAAGAGGAGAGAACGAAAAGGAAAGAGGATAAGGCTGACCACGGAGAGAGAGAGAGAAAGAGATGGGGGATAAGATAAAAGGGACGATGAGAGTGGTGCCTTTGGCAATGTATACAAGCGCCACAGAGACTCTCATGAGCACCCTGGGACTTCGTTATACATTGCTCCCCCTTGCATCGAAGCTTAGACAGTCGCAGTGCATGGAGTCCCTTCGTCTTGAGTCATAACTACTACAGCTACCCTTACTTCTTCTAATCGAAGGGAATGGTTCGTACTTCTACCAGTCCCTTCTATGCTCTAAGCTGCTTTTTCGCACTTTTTCTCAAAAGAAGTTAAATTCAATAATAACATAAAGACCCTTAACAAAGCTACTTCCCTCAGCAACCTTGGGACGGTCCCTGAGGACCTAGAAGCTGAGTATGATTGACAACATCTTAGAAGGCCTTTTCAAATGTGAATCACATCAATTACCAAGAGATCTTTATATTTGAGACTGAAAGGGCTAATCATGACAAAGAGATCAAGGATCATGACATTGAAATAGCCAAGTTGAAGGCAAAGTAGGATGCGGCCTTGAAAGGAAAAGCTGCCAATAAAAAATTGTTGACCGAGGCTAACCAAGCTCATGATAGAGCGCTAATCGTGGTCAAAGATTAGCTCAAGGATTCTCATAGGGAGTTTGGCAAGCTAATAGAGTAGGTCACTGCTGTTGAAAACATTATCAAGTCCCAGGTCCAAACTATCATTGGTCATGTTGTTGTCATTGCTGATCAGGCCGCTGAGCTCGCTCGGCTCCGTGAGAAGAATAAGTGCCTGGTGAAAGAGAAAGAGCATGCTGCCTTCGCCAAGATGACTGAAGAGATCGACCATTTTCTCACCAAATATAAGCTTACAAAGCTTCGGGCAGAGTACGACAACATAATAAGAGAAATGGATGCCAGTGTGCTTTAGCTCTATACTAGCTGCATAATGAACAAGGCTAGCTTTAAATGGCTTGGTTACAACTATCCTCGGACTCTTACCATGGTATGGGAGGAAGTTTTGATCCAAATTGAGCAAGCTAGGGATATGAGATTGGAAGAAGAATTAATGGCCGCCTACCCAACCTCCAAAGATAGATTTCCTAAATGCTGGCAAAGTTATGCTTCGAAAAGAGTGGGAGAAGGAAACCGCCAATGCTGCCGCAAAATCTCTCGTTGGCCTAAGCTCTTCGGGTCAGCATCAAACACTTATTCTTACTTCTCAAGAGCAAACAACATCCATTTCGGCATCCTCGGTTATTATTTCTGATGCTTATCATGCCATTCACCATGCATCGTATGAAGCCTTGGGTGAGCCATGTCTTGTTGCGGTTATCGTGCGACTCTTCGAGATGGGGACTGGCGGAAAATCCTATGAAGTTGAAATTCATGACCGCAAACCTAGCTTAGGTGTTTCTCTCATCTCTCCCGTGCTTCAGGCACTTTGATTTACTCTGGCATCCTTTTCTAAACTGTGCACTTCTCTTTCCCAACTTGTAGATCAGCCAACTCTCCTGCCTCCTCCCCCAGCTGCATAGAGATTAGGAGCTGCAGCTATCTTCACTGCTTCCACCACTATCTCGACCATGGCTTCTGGCATAGTTCTTGTTTCCTGCTCCAAGCCAGAGCCCGACTCTAAACAGATAACAGCTTTGCAGAACCAAGAGGAGGCCATCATGTCGTATTAGGAGGAAATGGTAGTCACGGGCAGGTCAAGGCCAAGAGATATGAAGACCATGGCTATGAGACTAGATGAAGGGGAAAAAACTCTCCAAATGAAGAAGGAGAACGAGAAGGCAAAGCATAAGATTCCCAGTACTATCAAGCTAAAAGTCTCGAAGGAGGGTAGTGCCGCTACCAGAGGGTCAGAGGGATCCGGCCGCCCTGTAAAAGGAGAGACATATAAGTATAGCAAGAAGAAGATCCTGATTCGCCCAAGCAGGGGCAGCAAAGGTGGAGGGAAAAGCGGAAAGTGGTCGTGATTGGCTCGAGCACCACCGAAGCAGGGTACTTGTTGGATTTTTGTATGTTTTTGCATTGTCAGAGTGTGTACAAGTATAGATTCTATACTTAGATCCTTTTCTTTGTTATAGCGTCAATAGCATCTGTACTTATGCTTTTTGATGTCTAGAATGGGCTGATATTGTGCGGGTATGGTCCCGACATTTTGATATTGTACATAAAATGATATAAGTAATGAAAAGATTAGCATTTCCACTGTAATCTCTTATATGTAATTTTCTATATTATATGTACCGTGCCTATTTATATATCAAAATGTGTATACATAATACAATTGTGTGTCTCGCAAATACTTATTATAAACTACTATGGTGTGTGATGTGATATGTTTAGTTATTGCAATTCTACGCATGTAAATGGTGTAACTAGTATAACTTGCAGTTATTTAGCATACTACTTTACTTAGTTCTACTGTGATTGCCAAAGTTCTTTATTCAGTGTAATAGAACCATGGTGTGATTTGGTTTGTTTTAACCAAGTGTTGGTGTTAGTGCCCCCACTCCATGGGGCTGTTTACTCCGAACACTTTATCTATACACTTGGTATGAGAACGATTACTCTGGAAACTCTCCTGTAGCCCCTAGTCTGTGTTCTTTGATAGCTTCTATTTTTGGGAACTTATGGTCCGAATGCTTGGTTCTATGCATTTTTCGCTTTAATCATGACCAAATTTTCTCCAAGTTTTATGTTGTAGTTTTGTCTGCGTGTCAATGTCTGTTTCCAAAAATCCACGAACAGCACAATCCCTTGGCCTATAAGGAAATGTCTGAAAGGTATGTGCTAATTGCCTAATCGGTTTGAGGATTTGAGATTTACTAGCATTGTCGAGGCGATCCCATTATTTGAAGGACAGTGATCGAGTTTCACCGTTGATCCTGTAGTATAACACCTCTAATTTTTAGTACCAATATTCAGGATATTTAATTAGATAAATTAAATAGAATAATGTAGAGACTAGAGTGATAAGGGAATTGAGATTTGAAAACTAATTAGGGTTATGCCTTAACTAAATGGATTTATAAAAATGGTTTACAAGTTAAATAACTAAGAGAATAAAGCAAGGGTAATATGGGAATAATCGAACCCCATAACCCTAAAACCCTAACAACCTTTTCATTCTCGTTACATTCTTACAAAAACATAAACTAAAGGAAAACAAGGCCAGCCAAAACCCTAAGAAGAAGAAGAGCAAAATCCAATTAGAAGCTATAACTCAAGCTAGGAAGATTAAAGCAAAAACAAGTCTCAAGTTCCTTATCCAAATAAGATGAATAATGATCTAAACCATCTCAAATAAGTCACCTTGAATGTTTTAATCCAGGTTTAAGGTTTTAAATTGTATGATTGGATGAATGATGATATGCTTTGATTTATATGCCATGTTATAATTCAAACAAGGATTTTTGTGGGATAATATAATTCGATTTTAAGGTTAAAATCGTGCAAATTAATTTCCCATTGCGATGATGTTTGAGTATATTATGTAAAATATTATTTTGAAAAAGGGTTTAAATTTTCTTAATGTATCAAGCTATGGATAATTTATTATTAATTTTTAATGAAAAGAAAAAATTAATTTTGGGTTTAAATTATTTAAGGCAATTTAGTAATTTTTCGAGTTAGAAATTTATATATGTTAGAAAACATTAAAATTGAACAATTGTGATTTTTGGAGATTTTTCCTAAGTTCTTTACTATGATTTAAATTTATTTAAGTTAGAGGACTTAAATGTTTTAATTGTTTGTTAAGAGAAGGGCTTATTGACTAAAACAATTTCAAGTGTTAATGGTTGAATTCGGCAGCCTTCTTAGAAAAGAATTGGTAATCAATCATATTTTGAAAAATTAGGCAAGTTAGGTAAAAAGGAATTATTTTGAAAGCCATAAAATCAATTTTGTTTTGAATTACAACTTTTCCACTTCCATTTGCTTGCTTTCGTCACCATTCCCAGTAGACCTTTTGCACACATTCGAAATCAATGCATATTGTTAGCGCCAAAATTCGTCACTAACACCCAAATGCAGATGAAAGCACCAAATCAATGTCATAGATTACAGATAGAATGTATGTAGAGAGTATGAATGTGAAGAATAGTGAAAATTGAAAGGAAAGAAGTAATAACACAGGATTTATAGTGGTTCGGCTGACTCTGGCCTTCGGCCTTTTTATGTGAACTCGAAACTGCTTCAAGAACATATCCACTAGCTCTGTCCATGTTCTAATAGATCCATCTTCCAGCTGTCTGAACCACATGGCAGCTATATCTGCCAAGTAAAAGGGGAAACACTAAGCCATAACCTCCTCTGATGGCACCAGCACTTCCATATGTCTTGTGTACCTCATTAAGTGGTGAGTGGGATCCGTCTTACCGTTGTATACTTTCGAAGTGGGTAGCTTGAAATCGGGTGGATTCATAGCTATCCTAATATTATGGGTAAATGGACTTTTGTTGACTCCCTCCAAATCTCTGTTTTTCAGACCTCCACGAATAGTTCTCCTGATAATGTCATCTAATCCAGTGTTACCTACCGAGGGTTGCTCCCCATCTACATTTCCAAACCGCCCTCTAAGTCCATGATGGAATTCTGGCACATACTCCTCGCCACATACTCCTGTATTTTTGTTGGCGTAGGGCTGCACAGTGTCATCTGGTATCCTTCCATGGATTGGTCCAGCATTACCCGGTAGTGTGCCCCTAAGTCTAGGTTCATTCGGGTCGACAGCTGTATGCTGATCAAGAGCTACCTTTTGCTGAATAACTCCATCTGCTTACCAGTTGAGTCCTTCTAATCTAGCTCCATGGATCTGATCTCCTACTTGTCCAAATTGTCTGAGAAGGGTCTGCATCATTTCCTCTTGTCTTTTCATTAACTTCTCCTGCATGGAATTCATCATAATCTGCATCTCATCCCTAGTGATGTAGATGGATGCCTGATCTGACCCAGCTCCAGAAAAGGCCTCTTGACTTTCCTCTTGATTGCACCTTTCTGTCACTTGTCTCCTTGTCGATGGCCTAACCATTGCTTTCTAGTATCTGGGTTCCTAAGCCTTTAAACCTAAAATCCAAGCTTGAAAATCCCTGAGTTCAATTCTTAGTGAAAGCACCAAAAGATTAGTGCCAAAATTAGTCACCAACACCCAAATTCAGATGAAAGCACCAAATCACAGTCATAGATCACAGATAGAATGTATGTAGAGAGTATGAATGTGAAGAACGGTGAAAATTAAAACGAAAGCAGTAATAACACAGGATTTATAGTGGTTCTACTGACTCTGGCCTACATCCACTCTAGAAATTTCCTTTTTATTGATAATCAATTACAGCTACAATCCAGAGTTTTTAAAGAAATAATGGCAGAATAACCTTAATGGGTAATGAAGATCCCTTTTTCTGAAGCCCCGCATGATGTATTTATATGCAAAATCAGAGTTACTGGGCTTCCTAAGTGATCCAAGCCTATGACCAAGATAGCTCGGCCCATAGTTGATAAGTTAGGTAGGTCGAACCAGATATGTTGATCCACTATCACCAATCCTTTCATGCCAATCCGGGACATAAAACATGGAATACCAAAACATAAAACCTATATGAAACCCGGGTAACTCGTATTAATTTACAAATTCACAATTTGCTATAGGCATCACTTATTTCACACGTCAATTTTCTAAGTACCAAAATTTAGATTAAATAGTCCAATTCACTTAAATCATTTCGTTCCAGCCTATTGATTTCACATATCACAAAACATTTCATATTAGAGATATCAATCAATTCAAGACATTTGATCATCATTAAATCCTTCATAAGCAAGATGGATCATTTCCAAAAATTATTTAATTTATCCCTAATTAATTTAATTATGGATCTTTAATTTCTTAGATTATCTTTACTTAAACAATTAATTAATTACAAATAAATTAACTAATCCTCTTTTAATTATCCATCTTAATTAATTATCCTTGATTAATTATCCTCAATTACATAAAGTAATTATCCTTTACTTAATTACACAAATTAATTATCTTCAAACAATTTCAGTAATTAACCCTTTAATTACTTCATTAATTACATTAATTAATTACATTAATTAATTACATTAATTAATGGCTCTTTGTTGATTATTTCCATCAATCAGCCTTAATTCATCATAACAATAATTAACCATCCCGTAATTACTTACCTTAGTTAATTAAATCCTTAATTAATTATATAAATCCTTTAATTAATTACACCAAGTAATTAATGCTTAATTACTTCCATTAAGTAATTAATTTCCAATTACTTCCACAAGTGATTTTCCTTACTTAATTACATTTAGTAATTATCCGATAATCACTTCACTAAGTAATTATACGTAAGCAGTTACATTAAGTGACCATCTTTAATTAATTAACTTAAATTAATTATGTTAATTAATTAATTAACACCCTTTTTTATGATCCTTTCCTTAATTTCCTTCATTTATTACCCAATAATTACTTTATTAAGTAATTACCCTTAATTAATCAATCCATAACTAATTACACTAATTAGTTAACCTTAATTAATTACATTGATTGATTTACCTTTGTTAATCTCGTTAATTAATCACATTAACATATTAACCAATAATTAATCCCATTAATTATCCCCTGGTTACTTATATAAATCAACCTTAATTGGTTCCATTTAGTAATTACCCATTCAATTACTCCCATTAAATAATTTTCCTTAATGGAATAAGACCTTAACTAAATTAGACAAGGTCAAACAATATAATTCAAACATTTTATTTTAAATTTAATATTAGAAACTTGATTTGAAAAAAAACAATTTTGCTTGAACCTGTTATAAACATTTTGTTCCCAAACCAAGTTCACACAATTTACTTGCGTCCCAAAACTTGATCATCAATACCCACTTCTTTAAAACAGATAATAACATGCCAAACCCACTTGAGATTACTCGATGCAACAGTCGAGTCCTCTTCCTCATTTCTCGAGCACGCCTAAGCCGTCTCAACCTCACGAACTTATCAACACAGCATAGGCCATTGACACATCAGGAACTCGTGCACGTGCACCACGATTCCAGCCACCGCCGATCAAAGCCAGGGTCGTCAACACGTCGGCGATGATCCCACGAACACCCACGTTCACCCAGAAACCAAAGACGACGGCGAAAGCGAAATCGAGCAATACAACCCAAACTGGAACCAAGACAATCTTCAAAGAAATGCCTCGCCCCGACTCCACAGGCCACCAGAGACGATGATACTCTGGTCAGATCTTCTCCAACCCCTCTTCTTTCAATTGCCATGGGTGCGATTGATTCCGGTGCTGCGACGAAACTGTAGCGATGCAAACTTCGATCGTGACTAAAACAAGGGTTAAAACCCTAGATTGATCTCGTCAGCTCTTCACGGCAAATTACAAAATCAACGAGTATTTTCATATGATCAACGATCTACCACCCAGCTACTACCCCAATTTCGAGACCCACAATTATTTCGATCATCAGAATTCGCTCGAAACCCATTTCCTAATCAACCTGAAATTCCACTCGAAATACCGACCTAAAAATCGAAATTTTACTACTAAAAATTCTAGATATTGATGTCCATTCGGGTTTTAGTCACGAAACCAGAAATTATTAAATTCGGCAAATTGATATAAATTGAAATTCTCTGTATTTCTATTTTCCTGTCAAGACTAATATCAGATAAATCCTACAAATAATTTTAAACTTGATGTTCTGTTAAAACAAACAAATTTCGTTTACAGCTCATAGCCTAAAGAAGATCATATAAGGTAAATTTGGTTTTAAACCAAGATTTGAATCCTGAGAAAAACCTGGAACCAACTCTGTATATATAAATACAAACATGCACTCCAACCAGTTCAAACATGCAAGCATCATATCATGGTTTCCTCAAGATTATCCAAATCCATATTCATAAATATCAAGATAAAAACAGTGTTTAGAAAGAAAATTTTACTCACTTGCTTCCTGAAAACAGAGAACAAAGAACAAATTCTGTTTTGAAAGCAAAACTGCTAACTTGATTTTCCTTTAAATCTGCTTGTTTATTTGATGAAGTTGTTGAATGATGTTTTTTTTTCTGGTTTGCTAAGTTTCTTTGTGAACGAACTAGAACAAAAGAAATATACATATATATAGAAAACAGGTTTGTATAGGGTAGGCTTCTTGCTGGAACATTCTTTTTTTTATTTGATCAGATTTTCTTCTTTTTCTTGCCTCCTTCTTTGACCAGACTAGGTTTTTTTTCAGAACTGAAATGATTTTAACACGCTTCGAATGACCTTGTTTTTGAGCTGAGATGATAACATTAAATGTATGTTTTTCTTTTCATGTTTACAGCACATCCATCTGAATCTTGTATGTAGATATTTATTTCTTTGTTCTTTTTTTTCCTTTCTCTTGCCTTGCATAACTCACATACATACAAAATTGTCAGGTTTTGTTTTATCTTCGTGCGTACTCATATGAATTTCCATAGGTTATATATTTCTAGAATTATCTTATGATTCCATATAACCATAGAAGTTATCTTATATACCTATTTCTTTTAAGCTTAACTATTAAAATTTATTTATATTAATATATTTTATACCTATATTCATCATTGATAAGATTAATTTTATTTTAAGCATTATTATTATTAGATTACATCCATATATATACTTATACCAAATATTGATAAGGAAGAGCCTTTAATTTAAATGAATAAGATAGATTTTATTGTAAAATATTTTTGAAAGATTTTATTTCAAATTTTCAAATCATAATCTCCTTCACAATCCACACAAATATATAAATAACTGGTAAATGTCCAAAGTCTTATTTGTTTTTAAAATGATAGGCTTGTATTTTATTTAATTAGATTAAATACTTATTAAAATAATATTTCCAAAATCCCGGGTCATCACATTCCTCCCCCCTTTGAATCTTTTCGTCCCCGAAAAGGAACGTAGCTAGAATTATTAAAATGCTTAAAATCAGATAAATTTTCTTTGATCATTTTGTAAACGACTTTAAAAATCTATATAATATTACTAAAATAGTTTTATGGAAATACTTTTATAACTCGATGTTTCGACAAGTCCATCCTTGTTCTTAAAGAAATTTGGTCATACGTTGATCAGGCGTACGACTGAAAATCTATAAGTGCTTGGCAGACCTGTTTCCGACATCCAACAAAAATATTTTGAAAAATAATTTTATTGAAAATATAGAAAACAGTTTTTGAAAATAGAGGAAATATCTTTGGTGAGAATGCTCTGGAAATCATCACCCCCATCCATGGTCGCAGTTACATCCTGGGTTACTTGCCATCGCAGCAAAAGTCCATGTTACTGTAAGCACTCCACGCCCCTCAATTACACCATGGAACCCACAACAGATTGCAGTTACATTCCAGGGTTACGTTTCCATCGTAGCAAAAGTCCATGTAACTGTAGGCATCAGCGCCCTCGATTTTCGCTGTCGAAATGAAACTTCTCCACTCCTACATAGGTCGCAGTCTACCGATGTAAAATCAAACGCAGACTGTTGGCTCTCAGCAGCACACACGACTTTCGCTATGTTACCATAAGTCGCAGTCTACCGATATAAAATCAAATGCAGACTGTTGGCTCTCAGCAGCACACACGACTTTCGCTATGGTCTGCAGTAGATCGCAGTGACATCGAGTTACACTGTCATCACAGCATAACCCAAATGCCTCTGTAGGCATCAGTGCCCCTCGACTTTCGCTACACACTGCTCATAATCCTCAGGAACTAGTTTTGTCCGGACTCCTCACAGGATCAACTTTAGAACCCCCCCATAGGGTTCAAGGCAGCACCACCCGGTGACACTCCTGAGAAGTTCATTTCAAGGGAGTGCCCTCCCCAGAGCCATTATCAAAACACTTTATACTATATACATATAGTATCTTTCAAATCATACACCTAGTATGAATCTCATATAAATCACCTTTTCTCAAAATCGATTATCCCAAAATCGATAATTCTCAAACTAGGCTTTCCAAATTCCAATATTGATTTAACCCAAAAATCAAAAATCTTTCCGAATCCAAAGGTTCCCAAAACCTTTTCCCAAAATTCTCATAAGATCCTTTATATATATATAATCCTTGATAAAAATATTTGGATCATTTCAAACTTTATAAAACCCTTTTTATACTTTAAATACTTTCAAAAACCATTTTCTTCTAGCTATAGATTCAACAAGGGGAGTTTTATCTTATATAACAATGATATGTAGCTTTGTTTATGCCAAATCAAATATTCAAATTTGATTACTTTACAAAACCATTTACAATATCTCTTACTTCCGTAAAGTAAATTTTTACCATAGAAATATCCAATTTCCACTTTTATTTCATCTTATATTTCATAAAATATACCTTTCATTTCAAAAACCATTTCACATTTCTTGTTCATAAATTTCCAATATCCATTTCATTCAAATCCGTACGATGTACACATATCATCCGCACGCTATACCAATCTAATCGCTCACTGGATCATACAATTTCTCTTCCAAACTAGTATCGTCCACCCGACTTCCTAGTGCGGACACATATCTGGTTTCTTGATCAGAAACCGTCATTCTCCTTACATAGCCATAACTATGATAAAGAATATCTAGAACCAATCAACAATCCATATCCAGGTTTGCCGTCGAAAATCGAGTGAAAAATCCCAACTCGGATCGACATAACTATCTCGAAATTCTGTACTCGAATCTGGATCAAATCACTATGCGAATAGAATAATATACGTACATCCTACGTATTTATCTTCATTGATTATTCGCCAAGTCAATTTCCTTTTCTATTCACATTCACTTATGGTTTCTATACACTTATTCACAATTGCGTTAATCCCCATTTGGATTATCACTTCAATTCTTACCTCAGTTGGGTATTTAATCAATAGCAGTTTGAACTCCGACCAGTTTATATTTAGAAAATAGCTTGAAAAATTTAAAAATAAAGAAGTAGTTGAAAAATAATTATTAGTTTGCAAAATAGCTGTAAAATAGTTAACTAATTGTAAAATAGCCGAAAAATAGTTAAATAGTTTCAGAAATTTTAGATAGTTGTAAATAGTTATAAAATAGTAATTAATTTGTAAAATAGTTAAATAATAGTAATCAGTTTATAAAAAAGTTGAAAATTTTGTTAAATAGTTCCAAATATAATTGTAAAATAAATATAAAATAATTTGGCTTTAAAAAGAAAGATTGTATATATTAAACAGCTTGGAAAAATAAGTTTATATTAAAACAATTTATATTGAAAATAGTCCAGAGTCAAAACTGTTCACTTGCCTATCAATTCAATTTAAATTGACTCAATTCCAATTTGAACAACTTCAACTTCCATTGATTTAACCCTAATTCACGTTGAATTAATCTTGATTTTAAACCTATTCAACTTTAATTACAATTTCAAATTATTCCAATCAATTTGGACCAATATCAATTGAACCCACTTAAATTTCAAATCATTTTAATTTGATCCAACCCAAATTTTCCATTAAAATTTTTAAACTTATCTATCTTCAATTCTAATTAATTCAAACTAAATTCAATTTTAACTAATGAAATCAAAATCTCAACTTTAACCATCTAGAATTATATAAATTCGAGCTAAATTTCCAAATGTTGATTTAATCCCCTTAAACTAGATTAACCTTTTTTTTTTAAATCAGTAAACCAAATCTTTAAAAAATTTAATTCTGAGTCCAATTCTCAATAGATGAAGAAAATTTTATATTAGATTATATTAGCTCAAAATATACATTAATTGACTACCTACTGGTAGTTCATACATTACATACATTTATCCAAAATAAGAGTCTTACAAAAGTCATAAATCTAGATGCCTTTCTATTACCTATAGGTTTGGAAAGAACAGAGCCCTAATATTCTTACAAGAATCCTTTTTGTGGACTTCCTTCCAAAGGGCAAAGCCCAAACATACACTTCTCAATAGGGTGTCCCCACTTATAACATTTACCACAAAATGTTTCTACCCTGTCATCAATCTGGATAACCTTCACGCCTCCCACAGTACGTTTCACAGCTTTACTCCTCCTCTGCCTCTCGGAAAAATTCCTAGCAATGTGCCCCGTCATCTTATAATGATAGCAGATAGTTGATTCATTGACTAGTTCAATTGGTTTAAGCTTCGCCTTCCTCGCTTCATGGAAATGATTTAGGAAATGTCCTTTCTTATGACACTTAAAAACACAAGATCTCCGAGCGAAACCATTGGAATGTACCATTCAATTCCTCTCTTGATTTATTGCACTTGGCTGCGTAATGTCCCTTATTAAAACATCTGTAGCAGGTGACATTATCATAAGGTCCCGGCTCAGCCCTTTCCTTAACCTGTTTCTCATACTCTTGAATTTCTTCTTCTCGATTCTTACGTGCAGCTGCTCTTTGCTCTCTGCGTCTAACCTTCCATTCTTCACTCTTAGTCATCTCTCTCAAGGACTGAATTCTAGAGGGACTTCCTAATATATAAATTAGACCTGATTAGAAGAATTCAACATTTACTTTGATATATATATATATACACACACACGTTAATTTACTTACCAAGTTATACCTTATGTTTCAAAACCTTTGGGTTTTTAATTTCAAATAAGTTTCAATCTGCTTCTTATTCCAAAGTAACATTACTTTCAGAAATGTTCTGAAGAATATTATTTATCATTCCCTTTATCAATTTGAAAACAAATTTCAAATGTTTTTTTATCTTAGGATTCTAACTTCACAATTGAAAACTCCACTTCAATTAAAGTCACGCTTATCTAAAAGTTTACTTCCTTAACACATTCTAATTTGCTTTATCATTATTAGGGAACAAACATCCCATTGCCTTAATATTTATTAGAAAGAAATATTGTCTTATATATCAAAATTTATTCTTATATAAAATAATTTAAAACCTTTATATAAGAAAATAACAAGTATGCTCTCATACATATATACACTCAACTCATCCTAAATTACTATGGACTCTATTTAAGGAGTAATCCCTACCAGAGCCAAGGTTCTCGCTTAACCTTTCATCTCTGATACCAAATGTAATGACCCAAAATTTTCGAACCCGAAAATCCAGATAGTTATGAAAAAAGAAGAAAGAGATAGAAGAAGAAGAAGATCAGAAACATCAACATCTCACATTCGCAGCGGATAAAATATAATAATAAATAATAACAGTTTACAAAAGAATTCTGTATCTGTCAAATACATTTATAATACATCAGAGTTACACACATATACTGACACTGGATATACACAATCATCATGTCATAGATATACAACAATATAATACAGCGGAAACACTCCATACATTCTTGCCATCCAGCTCGCCTCTTGAGCTCCAGAACGTCCTTACTTGAAAATTTGTAATACTCGGTCTGACCTGAGCATTACATCAAATTAACACCCGGGTCAGGCTGGAAACCAGCGTGAGTAAACCCAACTAACATGGAATACCAAAACATAAAACCTATATAAAACCTAGGTAACTCATATTAATTTACAAATTCACAATTTGTTATAGGCATCACTTCTTTCACACGTCAATTTTCTAAGTACCAAAATTTAGATTAAATGGTCCAATTCACTTATATCATTTCGTTCCAGCCTATTGATTTCACATATCACAAAACATTTCATATTAGAGATATCAATCAATTCAAGACATTTGATCATCATTAAATCCTTCATAAGCAAGATGGATCATTTCCAAAACTTATTTAATTTATCCCTTATTAAGTTAGTTACGGATCTTTAATTTCTTAGATTATCTTTACTTAAACAATTAATTAATTACAAATAAATTAACTAATCATCTTTTAATTGTCCATCTTAATTAATTATCCTTGATTAATTATCCTCAATTACGTAAAGTAATTATCCTTTACTTAATTACACAAATTAATTATCTTCAAACAATTTCACTAATTAACCCTTTAATTACTTCATTAATTACATTAATTAATTACATTAATTAATGGCTCTTTGTTGATTATTTCCATCAATCAGCCTTAATTCATCATAACAGTAATTAACCATCCTGTAATTACTTACCTTAATTAATTAACTCCTTAATTAATTATATAAATCCTTTAATTAATTACACCAAGTAATTAATGCTTAATTACTTCCATTAAGAAATTAATTTCCAATTACTTCAATAAGTGATTTTCCTTACTTAATTACATTCAGTAATTATTCGATAATTACTTTACTAAGTAATTATACTTAATCGGTTACATTAAGTGACCATCTTTAATTAATTAATTAACTTAAATTAATTATCTTAATTAATTAATTAATTGTCACCCTTTTTATGATCCTTTCCTTAGTTTCCTTTATTTATTATCCAATAATTAATTTATTAAGTAATTACGCTTAATTAATCAATCCTTAACTAATTACACTAATTAGTTGACCTTAATTAATTACATTGATTAATTTACCTTCGTTAATCTCATCACATTAACATATTAAACAATAATTAATCCCATTAATTATCCCTTGATTACTTATATAAATCAACCTTAATTGATTCCATTTAGTAAATACCCATTCAATTACTCCCATTAAATAATTTTCCTTAATGGAATAAGACCTTAATTAAATTAAACAAGATCAAACAATTCAATTCAAACAATTTATTTTAAATTTTATTTTGGAAACTTGATTTGAAAAAACAATTTTGCTTGAACCTGTTATAAACATTTTGTTCCCAAACCAGGTTAACACAATTTACTTGCGTCCCAAAACTTGATCATCATTACCCACTTCTTTAAAACAGATAATAACATGCCAAACCCACTTGAGATTACTCGATGCAACACTCGAGTCCTCTTCCTCATTTCTCGAGCACGCCTAAGCCATCTCAACCTCACGAACTTATCAACACTGCATAGGCCATTGACACAACATGAACTCATGCACGTGCACCACGATTCTAGCCATCGTCGATCGAAGCCAGGGTCATCAACACGTCGGCGATGATCCCACGAACACCCACGTTCACCCAGAAATCGAAGACGACGGTGAAAGCGAAATCGAGCAATACAACCCAAACTGGAACCAAGACAATCTTCAAAGAAACGCCTCGCCCCAACTCCACAGGCCACCAGAGACAATGATACTCTGGTCAGAGCTTCTCCAACCCCTCTTCTTTCAATTGCCATGGGTGCGATTGACTCCCGTGCTATGACGAAACTGTAGCGATGCAAACTCCGATCGTGACTAAAACAAGGGTTAAAACCCTAGATTGATCTCGTCAGCTCCTCACGGCAAATTATAAAATCAACGAGTATTTTTCATATGATCAACGATCTACCACCCAGCTACTACCCCAATTTCGAGACCCACAATTATTCCGATCATCAGAATTCGCCCGAAACCCATTTCCTAGTCAACCTGAAATTCCACTTGAAATACCCACCTAAAAATCGAAATTTTACGACTAAAAATTCTAGATATTGATATCCATTCAGGTTTTAGTCATGAAACCAGAAATTATTAAATTCAGCAAATTGATATAATTTGAAATTCTCTGTATTTCTATTTTCCTGTCAATACTAATATCAGATAAATCCTACAAATAATTTTAAACTTGATATTCTGTTAGAACAAACAAATTTCGTTTACAGCTCATAGCCTAAAGAAGATTATATAAGGTAAATTTGATTTTAAATCAAGATTTGAATCCTGAGAAAAACCTGGAACAAACTCTGTATATATAAATACAAACATGCACTCCAACCAGTACAAACATGCAAGCATCATATCATGGTTTCCTCAACATTATCCAAATCCATATTCATAAATATCAAGATAAAAACTGTGTTTAGAAAGAAAATTTTACTCACTTGCTTCCTGAAAACAGAGAACAGAGAACAAATTCTGTTTGAAAGCAAAACTGCTAACTTGATTTTCCTTTAAATCTGCTTGTTTATTTGATGAAGTTGTTGAATGATGTTTTTTTTCTTCTGGTTTGCTAAGTTTCTTTGTGAACGAACTAGAATAAAAGAAATACACATATATATAGAAAACAGGTTTGTATAGGGTAGGCTTCTTGCTGGAACATTCTTTTTTTTATTTGATCAGATTTTCTTCTTTTTCTTGCCTCCTTCTTTGACCAGACTAGATTTTGTTTCAGAACTGAAATGATTTTAACACACTTCGAATGACCTTGTTTTTGAGCTGAGATGATAGCATTAAATGTATGTGTTTCTTTTCTTGTTTACAGTGTATCGATCTGAATCTTGTATGTAGATATTTATTTCTTTGTTCTTTTTTTTCTTTCTCTTGCCTTGCATAACTCACATACATACAAAATTGTCTGGTTTTGTTTTATCTTCATGCGTACTCATATGAATTTCCATAGGTTATATATTTCTAGAATTATCTTATGATTCCATATAACTATAGAAGTTATCTTATATACCGATATCTTTTAAGCTTAACTATTAAACATTTATTTATATTAATATATTTTATACTTATATTCAACATTGATAAGATTAATTTTATTTTAAGCATTATTATTATTAGATTACATCTATATATATATATATACTTATACCAAATATTGATAAGGTAGAGCCTTTAATTTAATTGAATAAGATAGATTTTATTGTAAAATATTTTTGAAAGATTTTATTTCAAATTTTCAAATCATAATCTCCTTCACAATCCACACGTATATATAAATAACTGGTAAATGTACAAAGCCTTATCTATTTTTAAAATGATAGGCTTGTATTTTATTTAATTATATTAAATACTTATTAAAATAATATTGCCAAAATCCTGGGTCGTCACAAAATTTAGCCGAACCACACATGCCGACCGACTTATGCCGACCCACCTTGACCAAACCATATCCATACTCTAACACTGCCCCCACTCCCAACTCTGATACCTCTCAAGCATACCGATCCCGCACCAAATATGTCGATCCCCATGTGTTGCCGATCCAAAACCAATCCACCGACCCGAGCATGTTCGACTATTGACTCGAGCATAGTCCTGTACCGACCCCAATCCACTCAATCATGTTGATCCACTCCATCATGACCAAACCACCTTCCTACTAACCCAAAGCCTTCACAACACCGACCCAGTGTCTATGCCCATCCGACCCAAAGCATGCCGGACCACTACCTTATGCCGATCTCAAAGTCTGCCACTCTCATGACCCAAAGCGTGAAGTCCGCTGACCCAGAGAAAACCAAAGTCGCCGATCCAATTCGCCACACTGACCTGGAATTACACTGACCCCATGGAAAACCTTCCGATCCTATGATGACTCGAAGTGCACCCAATCCTGACTCAAAGCAAACTGCTTCAAAACCCGAATTCGATCCACAAGCGTGACTCGAATCAAACCCAAAACAACCTGGAACAACTTGAAAATTAACGAAACTCGTATATCATTATCCCACAACTTTTTCCCATCAACCATGCCAAACCCTCGGCTTCATAATCATGATCATTATTCATGATTGATCGTCTATCCATCTAGCTAACTCAAACTAGTCGTATTCCAGCCTCGATAACCAAGCAATCGATTTAGTTAAATCCGCATGTTTACGGCCTTGCAAAAAGGCGGGTTAACACATATGGAATCAAGCAAGTGGTACGTGATGGATTGTAGAAAGGCGGAAGGGATTATGTCGAAGGCATGTTTTCGAAGGGATTGAAGAGACTTTTACTAGCCTTTGAGTCAATCAACTTGCCTTTGTTTTTAAAAGAAGTTTTCGAAATAGTTGACGCTTTTGAACCTATTCGGTCCCTAACTGCCGCATTCATACCTTTCAAATCAATTAGGGGCCACTTTTCTTTATAGTATCTGGGAAGGGAGCTTTCATCCTTTTAAAAGCCACTTCCTCAATGCTTTCGAGAGGGTTGTCTTAGCCACTTTTAATAAGATTTTCGGAGGCAATGGTTTTGAAAAGATGGTTTCAAAGCTATCCTCTTCCCTGATTATTTTATTTGAGATCAATGCTTTTGAAAGGGTTAATTTTGCTTCTATTCTCTTTGACCCTATAGTTATACTAAATGTTAACTCAATAGTTTCGAAAGGAATACTTTTGAATGGTTTTGAAGCTATGTTTCCATAAACTTTTACTTGAATCCAATGATTTCGAAGGGTATGCTTTGAGTATTTCGAAAGGTATATTTTTCAGTGTTTTGAAAGGTATATTTTTTAATGTTTCGGAAGGAATGGTTCCAATTATTCGAACGATATGTTGGATGTTTTTGAAAGAGAACATCTAATGGTTTAAGTAATGATACAAAGGATATAGTCGAAAGCCTTAGTTTTCAAATTTGAGAACCCAATATTAAAGTAAATACATTGCAATGTGAAAGAGTTTTGAAATGGATTTGACTATGAAATTTAAGAGGAAGCTTTCCTTGATAAAGATAGTGGGTTAAGGGTAATAACCATATTTCATTAGAAAATTAATTACAAGGAATTTAACCATAGACGTTTATATTATTATGTTATTTGATCAGTTATCATTAATTCTTGTGTAATTATATTCAATTAATTTATAACCCATAACTGCATCTTGGGGTAAGGGCAGAATAACAGGCTAGGTTGGCCTAGTAGTGAATATGAATATATTGAATTTAACTCCCGTGTGAGTAGAATTGGATCTAGTAGGTTAGACGGACCACAATATCTCATGCCCAAAACTAATCGAAGGACTATTGGTCGACAGGTTCTCAGTACACCGATAAAAAGTATGCCATGGAAACTGTTATTGGCAGGGGCCAATAGGTTCTTAGTGATCACATGAAAACTACGTATGAAACAAATTATTGAGCGATATTAATAGGTTCATAGATAGTCCATGAAAACTATGACATGAGAGATGTTATTGGTGGAAACTAATAGGTTCATAGAGGTCCCATGAAATCTATGATTGGATATTAGTGTTGGTAGAAACCAGTTGGTTCATAGTGATCACATGAAAACTATGAGTAGATGATAGTAAGGGTAAAAACCAATAGGTTTATAGTTATCCCATAAAAACTATAAAAGTTAATAGGAAATCCATAAAGAATTAAATAGGTTATTAGTCAACCAATAAAACTAATCGGTTAATAGTGACCCAATAAACTCTAACTTGAGACAGATAGTCATGTAAATGGGGATGGGAAATCCAAAGCATATTGTATGTTTGCATATCATCGTGATACAGTTTATAATGTTATGTCTTAACCATTGTGGATGTAGGTGCATGGTATATGGTTATTATAAATTGGGTTAAGATACTAGTGAGGGTAAAACCCGTTCCGCTAAGCGGCATGGTCTTACTAGATATCTATATGGCTCGAGATGGTAGGTTATTAATCACATCAGACTTTTTTTCTGACTCGAAGTTTATATTTTCCCCGTAAACTCTCAGGTGCTCAATTGATTTTGAATAGTTTGAGAGTTAAGATTTTCAGGTTCTCCTTTAGACGAATAAGCTTCCAAATACATGCAGGAGGCAAGATAGCTATTAAAAGTTCTTTAAGTTTGATTCCGCTGTGTTATTGGATGAAATGGAAAAGTTGCTTAGTGCCTATATTTTGACTCTGATCAACCAAGGGGGCATCTTTATATGTCGCTCTTAGCGTATTTTGTAATAAATTGTAATTTCTCCGAACGTGGCTTACGTATGGGATTATGTAATGAATCTAAACTGAAACGAGAAATTTGTTTTAAATTCAGTTAATTTTTTTCATATTCATGTGTTTCTGGTATATCGGTGTATTTAACATTACCGCATTTGGTCATCGAGAATTAATAACTAAGGATGAATGCGGCATCCGTAGCAGTAAGTTTTGGGCCTTCAAATGGGGAATGTGCATGTTGGTATCAAAGCATAGATTTATGTAAATTTAAAAGAAAATTTGAACTTAAAATATTTTCAAAACATAACCCAATGAAACAGAAAATGAGATCGGGGTTTGGCTTAATGCTATAGTAACATATTTGCATTTATTTTATATATATTTATATATTTATAAGTATGTATTTCCCTCTCTCTTTAACCATTATTCTGTATCTTACTAAGGCTCGTATGCAGATATAAAAGAAAGGAAGATATAGAGGCAGAAAACGGAAGAGGAAATCTACGTGGAGAAAGCACCACAGTTAATTGAAATGCTCGACCCAATAATAGAAGGAATCCGGGTTGACAAGCAAATGCCAATCCAAACGCAAATGCCAGTATAGGTGCTAGAACCCCGCTAGTAGATATAGGAATGATGTATTAGTTCTATGTTAATCCGTTGCAAGCTAGACCAGTTGTAGGAGTAGCTGGGGGTAATTCTATGAATGTTGGAGGAGCTAATCCTATGGCCCCAGTTGGCAATAACAATGCCAAGCTGAGCAGGGATTATACTAGTCTTGGTGGGAAGCCATTTTCAGGAACAAAGGATGTTGTTGACGTAGAAAACTGGTTATTTCAGTACGAAAGAATTTTTTTCCGACTTGGAACTAGATGATGAGCAGAAAAGGAGACTTGAATCACGACCGTTGCAGGAAGCAGCACTTTATTGGTGGAATGGTGTTACTATGGGAGCTCCCGAGGAAGAGTTGACTAGGTTAGAGTTTCGAAGAGAGGTTCTTGTTTGAAGTTTCCAAGTCAATATTGTCGAGAATGTTCATGGACTTAGTTCAAGGTGAGATATTGGTGATTGAGTATGCTACAAAGTTTCATGAATTGTCTAGATATGGATATGCTACCATCGACATTGCCATTAAAAGGAACAAGAAGTTTTTTCAAGGGTTAAGACCCGAGATTGCCATGGAGGTTATGCCACAACTCCATGATCATAGTACAATTGTAGTAGAGATGGCAATCAGGAATGAAGAGATGCTTTCTACTTTTGGGAAAGAGAAGCAGGTTGAAACCCAGGATTCTCAAGGCAAGAACTAGAATTTGTTTTGAAGAAAGGAGCTTAGAAAAGAGGAACTACCAAGAAAGGGAAAACCAATGTAGTTTGCAACAATTGCGACAAGAAATGACATTATGCTCATGAACGTCAAACTGGAAAAGGGAAAAAATTTGCAGATAAGAAAAGAGTGAAGTGCTTCAACTACGACCAGATTGGACACTGCATGAATCAGTGTCTAGAACAAGTCAGAGCAGACAAGAGAAAGGTTTTTTCTTTAGAACCATCATTTTCTAGACCAACAGCCGGTGAAAAGGGAAAGATTGTGATGGAAGATACAATTTTGATTCATAGTGTACCAGTAGGGTACTATTTGGTACATGTGTATCTCATTCATTTATATCTCAGTGTTTGGTAGATAAGTTATGTTTAAAACCCTCATACCTTGTTATTTCCTTAAAGGTTGTGAATTTGATACAAGGGTATGCAACTCTGAGGAAGAGACGTGACCAGTTAGAACTTGAATTGTTAGGTCACAATTTTGCATGCAGTTTGTATGTTTTTGATTTTGTAGGCTTCGAGATCATTTTGGATATGGATTGGTTAGATAAATATGATGCTAGGATATTTTGCCAAGATAGGGAAATATCGCTAAGACACCCCAATAGTCATAATTGAATTATATACTCAATGGAAAATTCTAATCAAAGTGCTTATGCATTATTGGGGATATGGAAGTAGAAGAAGAGTTAAATCAGGTTTTGGTAGCAAGAGAGTTTGTAGATGTTTTTGAGCCAGTCATAAGACTGCCATCGAAGCGATCCATTGAGTTTTGAATAGATCTTATGCTAGGTGCAAAACTTGTAAGTAGAGTACTTAGCATGATGACACATACCGAGATGAAGGAAAGGAAGGTGCAGCCGGTGGATTTAGAAAGAAAGAATTTCATTGATTCAAGCAGTTCGCCTTGGGGAACGGCTGCGGTGTTCGTGAAGCCTGATGGGTCGTTAATGATGTGTATCGACTATCGTAAGTTGAACGAGAAAACGATCAAGAATAAGTATACTTCGCCGAGAATCGATGATTTATTTGATCAGTTGAGTGTAGTAGAGTATTTTCCCAATTGGATTTGGCTATAGGTTTCCATCAGCTTAGAGTGGCAGAGGATAGTATTCCGTTGATGGCCTTTTGGACTAAGTATGGTTCGTACGAGTGGTTAGTGATTCCATTTGGGTTAACGAATGTGCTAACTTTCTTCGTGGATTTGATGGACCGAGTTCTCCTAGAGAACTTAGATAGGTTTTGGTATTCATAGATGACATTTTAATACACTCTAAGGATGAAAGAGGGCATGAAGTTCATCTTAGAGTAGTGCTTGAGATGCTGAGGCAGCATCAACTGAAAGTGAAATTTTCAGAGTGTCATTTCTGAAAGAAAGAATTCATGTTTTTGGTTATGTGGTTTCAGAGAAGGGTTTATCAGTTGATCCGGATAAGATCGAGCCTGTTAACAACTAGAAGAGACCAAAGATGATGACTGGGATCAGAAGTTTTCTTGGGCTTGCTAGCTAGTACTAGAGGTTTATTAAGAATTTCTTACAGATAGTAGAGCGCTTGACTAAGCTAACCAGGCAATACATACGGTTTATTTGGTCTAACAAATGTGAGGAAGCATTCCTTAAGTTAAAGCACTTGTTGACCAATACACCAGTGTTAGTAATTCTTGAAGGGAATCAAGGATTAGTAGCGTATAACGATGCATGTGGAACCAGATTAGGGGCTGTGTTGATACAGAAAGTTAAAGTCGTTGCTTATGCTTCACAACAGCTTAGACCGCATGAAGTGAGATATCCTACTCATGATATGGAGTTAGCAGCGGTGATTTTTGCACTAAAAGTATGGAGATAATATTTCTTAGGGGAGAGATTTGAGTTATACACATATCATAAGTCTTTAAGGTATTTATTCTCTTAGAAGGAGTTGAATATGAGGCAGCAGAGGTGGCTATAGTTATTAGTAGCATATGATTTTGGTATATAGTATACACCTGGAAAAGGAAATAAAGTAGCGTATGCTCTTAGCAAAAAACATAAAAATATGGTGTTAGCTATGTTAACAGAATGGAAGGACCTAGAGGCTTTGACTACTTGTAGTGTGCATCTAAGATCGATTGCTAGTTCTAGTCAGAGTACTGTCATTTTATCCTGCTTGGAAGTTCGACTAGTACTGATCAAAAGGTTTGGTTCTAAGTAGAAAGAGGATCCACTGTTAGCCGAGAAGATTAAAAGGCTTGAGGTTAGATTAGAGATTGATGATCTAAAAAAATTTAGTCTTGACCAAAGAGGATGCTTAAGAAAGAAGGGACGGTTGTGTGTTCCGATTGTTGAAGACTTAAGGAGAGAAGTTCTTAGCGAATGTCATCAATCAAAATTTACAATTCATCTTGGGGGAACCAAGATGTATCAAGACATGAAAAAGAGTTTCTACTGGGAAGGTATGAAGAAGGATGTTGGCTTGTGGGTAAAGCAGTATGAACTATCAACAAGTGAAGGCTGAACATCAGAAGCTAAGTGGGTTGCTTCACCTATACCAGTTTGAAAATGTGATTCAATGTCCATGGATTTTATAGATGGGTTGCCAAGTTTGGATCGATGAAATGAAAGTATATGGGATAGTGGATAGGTTGACTAAGCGTGCTCATTTCATTCCACTTAAGTCAACTAGGATGACACCTTTTTTAGCTCAGTTGTTTATGAAAAACATGGTTAGATTACATAGGATTCCTAGTAGTATAGTAAGTGATAGAGATACTTTGTTCACTAGCGAGTTATGGAAGAGTCTACAGGATGTGTTAGGCGCCAAGCTCAAGATGAGTACTGCTTATCACCTTCAGACAGATGGGTAGACAAGGAGAGTCAAAAAGGTACTCAAGGAATTGTTAAGAGCTTGTATGCTAGATTTTTTTGGATCATGGGAAGACCCCCTACACTTAATTGAGTTTTCCCTTAATAACAAATATCAAACCTTTATAGGAATGACGCCTATCGAAGCTTTGTATAGAAGGTCATGCAAATCACCAGCACATTGGTTAGAAACTGGATACAGGTTAGTCTTTGGTCCAGATCTAGTAAGAGAGGCAACATAGAAGGTTGATTTGATACCAGGTAGGATAAAGGAAGCTCGGTCTAGACAAAAGAGTTATGCAGATAAGAGGCCTAAGGATCTAGAGTTCTCAGTTAGAGATAGGGCTTTCATTAAAGTATCACTGATGAAGGGTGCAGTGTGATTCAAAATATCAAGGAAATTGGCGCCAAGATATGTTGGACCGTTCTCAGTTATAGAGAGAATTGGAAAGCTCACATACATAATAGAGTTGCCGAGCAGTTTGGTAGGTCTCCATAATGTGTGTCATGTGTCTCATCTTCATAAGTATATGCAAGATTTAGACACTACTACTCCTTCGACTACATTGGAAGACTTAATAGTTCCAAAGCTGACCATTGTTAGGCAACCAATTCAGGTTGTAGTGAGAAATGAGAAGAGGTTAAGAAATAAGATAGTCAAGTTGGTGAAAGTTTAGTGGAGCGACAAGGAGAAGGACTGCACTTGGGAGACAAAAGACAGGATTAGAGATACTTATCCTGATCTTCTTTAAGGGTACGTTCTATATTTACTTTATATAGACCGTTTCCTAGTCAGGTAGGTTAGTATGATAGTTAAGAGATGTTACAGATGATTGCTATGATTAGTATTTAGTCTTTGTTGAATTTCAAGGATGAAATTCTTTAAGAAGGGGAGCTTGTAACACCCTTAATTTTATTAGCATTATCGAAGAGATTTAATTCGATAAATTAAATAGAATAGTGTAGAGACTAGAATGGTAAGGGAATTGAGATTTTAAAACTAATTATGGACGTTCCTTAACTAAATGGATTTATAAAAATGGTTTATAAGTTAAATACTTAAGAGAATAAGGCAAGGGTAATATGGGAATAACTAAACCCTAACCCCTAAAGCCCTTGTGACCTTTTCATTCTCATTACATTCTTATAAAAACAAAAATGTAAACAAAAGGAAAACAAGGCCGGCCATAACCCTAAGAAGAAGAAGAGCAAAATCCAATTAGAAGCTAAGAATCAAGCTAGGAAAATTAAAGCAAGAACAAATCTTAAGTTCCTTATCCAAACAAGGTGAATAATGATCTAAATCATCTCATATAAGTCATCTTTAATGTTTTAATCCAAGTTTAAGGTTTAAAACCATATGATTAGATGAATGGTGATATGCTTTGATTTATATGCCATGTTAACAAGGATTTTCGTAGAATAATATAATTTGATTTTAAGGTTAAAATCATGTAAATTAATTTCCCATTGCCATGATGTTTAAGTATATTACATAAAACACTATTTTGAAAATGGGTTTAAATTTTCATAATATTTTAAGCTATTAATAATTTATTATGAATTTTTAATGAAAAGAAATAGTTAATTTTGGGTTTAATAATTTAAGGCAATTATGGAATGTTTTTGGGTCAGAAATTTATATATGTTAGAGAACATATTAAAAATGAATAATTGTGATTTTTGGGGATTTTCCTAAGTGTTTTGCCATGGTTTTTAAATTAATTAAGTTAGAGGACTTGAATATTTTGATTGTTTTGTTAAGGAGAATGACTTATTGGCTAAGTCAATTTCAAGTGTTAATGGTTGAATTCGACAGCCTTTTTAGAAAAGCATTTTGATAAAGAATTGGAAACCAATCATATTTTGAAAAATTAGGAAACCTAGGTAAAAAGGAATTATTTTAGAAGGCATAAAATCAGTTTTGTTTTGAATTACAACTTCTCCACTTCCATTTGTTTGCTTCAAGCATCATACCCAGTAGACCTTTCGCACCCATTCGGAACCAGTGCATATGGTATTAAGCAATCAGTACGTCATGGATTGGAGAAAGGAAAAAGAGACTCTGTTGAAGGCATTTTTTCGAAGGGGTTGAAGCAACTTTTATTAGCCTTTGAATCAATCAGCTACCTTTGTTTTAAAAGAAGCTTTCAAAATAGTTGCCGCTTTTGAACCTATTCGACACATAGTTGCCTCATTCATAACTTTCAAATTAGTTAGAGGCCGATTTTCTTTATAGTATTCAAAAGGGAAGCTTTCATCCTTTTAAATTTTAAAGCCGCTTCCTCAATGCTTTCGAAAGGGTTGTTTTAGCCACTTTTAACAAGAGTTTCGGAGCAATGATTCCGAAAAGATGGTTTCGAAGCTATCCTTTTCCCCAATTCTTTTATTTGAGACCAATGCTTTCGAAAGGGTTACTTTCGCTTCTGTTCTCTTTGACCCTATAGGTATACTAAATGTTAACTCAATAGTTTCGAAAGAAATATTTTTGAATCGTTTCGAAGCTATGTTTTCACAAACTTTTACTTGAATCCAATGATTTCAAGGGGTATGCTCTAAGTATTTCGAAAGGTATATTTTTGGTGTTTTGAAAGGTATATTTTTCGATGTTTCGAAAGGAATGGTTCTAATTATTTGAACGATATGTTGGATGGTTTTGAAAGAGAACATCTAAGGTTTTAAGTAATGATACAAAGGATATAGTCGAAAAGCCATAGTTTTCAAATTGAGAACTCAATCTCGTTTTTAAAGTAAATATATGGCAATGCGATAGAGTTTTGAAATGGCATTTAACTATGGAATTTTAGTGTAGGATTTCCATGATAAAGATAGTGGGTTAAGGGTAATAACCATATTTCATTAGAAAAATGATTACAAGGAATTTAACCATGGATGTTTATATTATTATGTTATTTGATTAGTTATCATTAATGCTTGTGCAACTATATTCAATCAATTTATAACCCATAACTGCATCTTGGGATAAGGGCAGAATAACAGGCTAGGTTGGCCTTGTAGTGAATATGTATATATTAAATTTAACTTCTTTGTGAGTAGAATTGCATCCAGGAGGTCAGGCAGACCAAAGTATAGCATGCCCAAGACTGATTGATGGGTTATTGGTAAACAGGTTCTTAATAAGCCCATAAAAACTGTAACGATCCAGAATTTCTATTAATTAAAATTTGTATATTTAATTGAATTTAAATATTGACAAGTAAGATTTGTAAGTCGAATAATTTATTTATCGAATATTGGATTTAATTTGACAATTAAATCGATAATTTAATAATTGAAATTCCAGAAATAATTGAAATTTGGGTTTAATGTGATTGAAAATGATTTGTAAAATTTTATTTAATCATACTGGAGTTATAGTGATGTTATAGAACTTTTAAAATCGAATTTAGAGTTAATCTGTGAAAATTGAATATTTTAATATTTAATTATCGACTGTAAGATAGCCAATTTTTGAACAGTCTCAGAATTCGACGAAACTAGTTCCATTGGATCCGTAATAGTTTGTTATTATCGGATTTCAATTTTCGTAGCAATCGGAGTTGTCGTTTGACCGTGGCAGCTTGAAACGCATCGAAATTGTTTTAATATTAATTTGGCGAGTTAAAATAGTCATTTTTCAAAAAGTCTCGGATTTCGACGAAACTAGTTTCATCGGATCCATAATGTGATATTATTAAAAGGTTTCAAATTTCGTGTCAATCGGATTTACCGTTTGTTCGGGGCAAGCCAAAACGCCTAGAAAATCGTTTAATCGGTTTAATTTAAAATCGATTCGTTCATAGCCATATCTCGCACAGATGATCGAATTAGCCTTCGAAACACGTTCCATTGTGTTTGGAACATGGGGTAAACCTTAGAAACGCCAACCGGCACGCTTCGTTTGGAGTTCGGAAAATTTTGGGGTGAATAGTGTTTGCAAATTTTATATAAAAGGACCTCATATCTTTGTTTTTGCATCAAACCCTAACCAGAAACCCTAGCCGCCACTATCTTCATTAATGGCCAGAAAATCATCTCCTTCTCCTCCAATTTTCTTCAAATCTGTCAATCGATTTAAGAAATGTTCAACTAGAAACTTGTAGAGCACGCTGTGAACTACAACTTCAATGGTTATGATCGTTTTTAGTCAAGCGGATCAGCGGCAATCGCCCTTGGAAGTGCTTCCGTTTACCCTCGTTTTGTGCGCCATAGAGGAGGCCGAGCTTTAGGCTATTGATAGTGAAGGTGGAGTGAAGCAAGGGCTTTCGAATGGTGGTGGAGTGATGGGGTTTTGGTCAACGTGGAGGGAGCGGCCGTTAGGGTTTGTGGATGAAGTTGGGTTCACGAACGTGATTTCTCACGTTGGGGGAAGAAGCTACAGGTGCGGCCTGATGTTGAGGGGAAGAAATCAAGGGTCCAGATGCATTAGGCTTAAATTTGAAAACAAATTTGTAAATTTATTTATATTATAAATTGTACAAACTTTAAAATGTGATATCTCTTTCATACGAGATCGAAAAATGACGAAACAAATTGCGTTGGCTTCGTTTTGTCGAGCACTATGCAATGGAGCTGGATTGGAAGTGATTGGAGTCAGTGAAAATTTCGGGTAAAATTTAAACGCACGTTTAATTTTATTCGAAATAAAAGCGGAAACGGAATTTAAATCCAGGTGAGAACTTCTCACTCAATCGAACAGTTTCGATTTAAATTTTAAATAGTTAGATTTAAAATTTCTTGACTGTATGTTGAATGATGATTGCAGTTATTGATTGTTGTTTGGTTGTGATATTAGATATAGTAGGATATATATATATATATAGCAATATATATATATTGGCATATGTATATATTAGAGTTGTTGATTTCCCGCATTGTATAGCGGATGAGACCCTATTACGCCGCATAATAGTGGATAATATTTTATAAATCTCATATACCGCGATAATTTCGTACTGGAGCGGAATTGATATTGTGCTAACATCTGTGGATGCAGGGAAACAGGTTGGAGGGATCCAACTGGATTCCTCAACAATATGGATTTGATTACAGATATTGTGATGTTTGTCGATTATCATATCGATATATGATATTTATTGTCGTGATTGACTATTTGGCGATGTTGCATCATCGGATCCATCTTTGAAGTTTTAAAATATCGATTTTGATTTTGAAAGAGATTTTTAAAGTAATTTTTTTTTGAAAGTATACGTTTTATTAAATTTTCAATTTATTCATTTTAAATAATTAAAACGTTATAATTTTTTATGTTATAAAAATTAAGATTTTTGAGAAATATAACCGAAATGAGATTTTTGGAAATAAATAGTTAATTAATTTATAAAATGGTTTAAATTGGAATTTTTTGAATTATTAAAAACGGTTTATATAAAAGATTTATAAAATTGATATTTATAAATTAAGAATATTGGAATTTTAAAACGAGTTTTATAAGTGTAAAAAAAATGGAATAAACATGGATTTGTAAATAAATAAGAATTTTGGATTATAAATTAATGTTGATATAAAAAGAACGATTTTGTAAATAAATGGATTATAAGCATTTAACTTATAATATGGACTTTTGGTATATAATTGAGTTATATAAATTAAATTGGATTAATAAAAGAGATTTATAAATCGAAGCTTATAAATAGAAATGGAATTTATAGACATTGTTTATAAATTCGAAATCCATGGAATTTGATAAATTAAAAGTTGAAATTGGTTAAGGAAGTATATTCACGATTTTGGACCGTGAATATATTATTAAATAAAATGGATTTATTTTGGGAAGGGATGTTTTAAATAGAATTAAAACGATTTAAAGATGTTTTAAAATATATTATGAATCGAAACCATAGATTTCAACATTTATTATTGAAATAGACGTTTTCGAGAAATAGAAGGAAATGATGGACTATAACACTGTTGTTATAGTAAACGGTTTCCGAAAGGAAAGGTTTTATATAGTATTGGGATTTATATATCTATCTAAATTTCGAATCCCTATACTAGTGATTTTGGGTTGTCGTAACGATGTTTTATGCAACAATCATTTTGGCCCAAATAAATGTGTTTAAGTGAATGTTTTCCTTAAAGAATGAAATATATACTTAATTTCGATTTAAGTATATTGGATATTTTCCAAGTGTTGAAAATAAATGGATTTGTGAATTACTTATTATTAAATAAGTATGGAAGTGTTTTCCAATATGAAGTGAATATTTTGAGATTTTATCTTTTAAAGATAATGAAAAATGAATATTAGAAATCAATTTGGAAATTGTATATTCACAAATATTTTGAAATGTAAATTCACTATGGAATTTATAAATGAAAAAGGGAATTTGTTTAAAAATAAACGTTGATTTATTTTTGAAGTGTGGGAATTAATTTACGGATTTGGAACGTAAATATAAAGTAAATCGGTAAGGATTTATTTAATTGGTTTAAATGAACCATGTTGAAATGAAAGTATTTTGCATAAGGAAAATGATTGAAATTTGTTTTTAATGGTGGTAAATGTGAAAAGTGATTTGAAAATTGTTTTCAAATGTTGAAGTGTGGAAAATATATATATCTTGTAAAGATATTTTGGAAAGTAAATAATTTGGGAAATTATTTGGAATTTGGTGATGTTGAACACGCCTATTGATAGTTAAATAACCGACTATCAATATTTACCTTTAAATAGGTATTTGTTGTGATTGTTTGAATTTGAATGCCACACTTATTTTTTTAATAAGCGCTCACTATTCGGGTTAGCCGGGAAAGGACCTTGGGGTCGTATAACCCATTCTGAATATGTGATACGTCGTAATGGGTTGCATTCGATGACGGGTGTTGAAGACCGGATATTGTTGAAAATGGAAGGATTACCGTTGAGTTACTCTGCATCGGCTGATCTCCGATATAGAGGTTTTATCACCCTTAGTGACGGGAAGTCCGGACGTGATTAGAAATTATCCGGAATGCAAGGACTTCTTTGTAAGTGCCTTCAATTCTGTTCGAGCCCAGAATAGACTTGTATAGATTGTATGTCTGACATTACAAATTGAGATATAAAGATGATTTCTTTCAAATATATTTCTATTGGTGGCGGAGAATTTATTCTCTTAGCTTAACACCCTTCTCTGAGACGTACGAGCTCAAAGGTTATGTAGTTGAAGGTTATTAGTGATATACTCCCAATTTGGTAGTGTGGCATGCTGAGTGTTGCTGTGGGATGATCATTGTTTGATCATTTGTGATATGATCATTTGTTTGATCATTTATCTTGGTGATCATTACTTTGATCATTTGTTGACCCAAAGCACAACTTTTGTATAAAGCGTGGCTTTGTAGACGAGACTTCGTCGGACCTCACACCCCGGAAATGGTCAAAACATGAAGGATGCAGCAAGGTTATTAGGGGGTAGCGCCCCTTTAGTGTATGTCATTCCTTCTGGATAGAGGTGGTATCATGGTATGGAGCCCAGATACTTAACCTATGTTGTTGCTGCAAATTTATTGCTTTGTGGTTGTTGGAAATCGAGGATCCTCGGATAGATCGGTTACGATCAGGGGATGACATATTCGTGTTAGTAGTTACCCAGTTAGGGGTAACCCGGCCTTGTGTTGGCAGAGATCCGGTATGGTTCTCGGGTCGTCTTTCCAAAGGCGTACCTATGTGGCAATGGAAAGTTCCTTGGCCTGACCATTTGTTGGAAATCCAAAGAAACAATACGATCTTGTATGGTTTTAGTTTATAACCTGCCATGGAATGTGGCGGTAACCTGCTATTGAACATGGTAGCTATAGTAGGCATACGATAATGGTCGTATGTTAGCTAAGATTTAGATCTTTACTTTCGAAATTTTTCCCTACACTATGCACTAGTAATAATATCAAATGCCTCTTTTTAATACGTATCAAGCATCTTTGACTATCATAAGGAGAAATCTCCTCCGATTCTGCATTTGCATTGTGTGTGTGTGTGCGGGAGGCGTTATGGTAGTCTCATTTTTAAAAGCATTGCGAATCTATTTTAAAATTATCCTATTCTTTGTTTTAAAGATAAACTGTTTTGAGTTCTCACACCAGTCACATGACTGACTCGGAGTTTATTGTTTTCCTTCCTAAACTCTGGGTGCCCACCAATTTCCACACGGGCAGTCAAGAGTCAGGTTTATCAGGATATTCTGGAATTCAGGAGTTGCAGGAGGCAAGCTGGATGGCATGGCATATTCACTAGTATATAGTATTTCTTTTCTGCTGTTATTTTGTTGTACACTCTGATGATGTAATGTAATGTAATATGATGTATGTAATAACTGATATAGTTCTTTTGTTTAAAGATTATTCATTTATCTATTATATGTTGTTCCGCTGCGATTGTGAGATTCTGATATTGTTCTGTTGTTTCTTTCTGTTATGTTCTGTCTTTTTCTCTTCTTCTACCTCTTTCTTCTTCTTAAACCATAACTACTCGGTTTTTCGGCAATGAAAAATCGCGAAAGTTACATAAACTATGTTATGGAACTTATTATTGGCGGCGGCTAATTGGTTCATCGTGATCCCATGAAAACTATGTCTGGAATAAGTTATTGAGAGAGATCAATAGGTTCATAGACAGCACATGAAAACTATGGCATGAGAGATGTTATTGGTGGAAACCATTAAGTTTATAGTGATCCCATGAAAACTATGATTGGATTAGTATTGGTAGAAACCAATTGGTTCATAGTGATCACATGAAAACTATGTTTGGATGATAGTACTGGTAGAAACCAATTGGTTCGTAATGTTCCCATAAAAACTATAAAAGTGGATAGGAAATCCATAAAGAATTAAATAGTTATGAGTCAGCCCATGAAAACTAATAGGTTAATAGTGACCCTAGAAACTATAACTTGAGACAGATAGTCAGATAAATGGGGATGGGAAATCCAGAGCATATTGCATGTTTGCAGATCATCATGATACATTTTATTATGTTATGTTTTGACCATTGTGGATGCAGGTGCAAAGTATATGGTTATTATAAATTGGGTTAAAATACTAGTGAGGGGAAAACTAATTCCGTTAAGCAACATGATCTCACTAGATATTTATATGTTTCAAGATGGTAGGTTATTATTCACACTAGACTTTTTGTCTGACTCGAAGTTTATGTTTTCTCCTTAAACTCTCGAGTGCTCAATTGATTTTGAGTATTTTGAGAATTAAGGTTTTCAGGTTCTCCTATAGATGAATAAGCTTCTAAAGACGTGCAGGAGGCAAGCTAGATATTAGGAGATCTTTTTGTTTGATTCTCCTATGTTATTGGATGCAATAGAAAAGTTTTTTAGTGCCTGTATTTAGACTTTGATCAATCAAGGGGGCATTTTCATATGCCGCTCTTGGCGTATTTTGTAATAAATTTTAATTTATCTGAACGTGGCTTATGTATGGGATTATCTAATAAATCTGAAATGAAATGAGAAATTTGTTTTAAATTGAGTTAATTTTTTTCATATTCATGTATTTCCGGTATATCAATGTATCCAACATTACTGCATTTGTTCATCGAGAATTAATAATTATGGATGACTACATCATCCATATCGGTTAGTTTTGGGCCTCCAAATTGAGAATGTTACATTTAATTGAAATTTCCATGGTGTTGCCAAGGGTGGCACCAGCTCCATTGAAAGCGGGGATTGATTCCTACCAATCCTGCAATGACTAAATTTCCCGTTATTGTCGGACCAATGTCGATACTTTGGCGATTTTGACAAACTATCAATGTTGCCAGGGTTATATTGTTATCTTGGATACAAAAGGGTTTCCCTACATTTCCAGAGCAATGTTGTTCCTAAGGAAGTTGGGGTCGATTTTCCTATCGATTTTATGGTTCTGGGGTCAATGTTTCTTATCTGGAGAATAAGAAGCATTTTCCTGGTTATGCGTGTTGCTTGCGTATTGCTTGCAAGAACACAGTTCCACTGATTTAAGGAGCAATACATAGCTTAGTGAACAGCGTTTGGGGGCACTACATTCTTGAACGCGGTTCAGTTGGTTCAAGCGGCACAGGGATGGATGCTTACTTGGACGCGATTCCATTGGTCCAAGAGGTGAAGTAGTGGAGCAAGTTGAATGCGGTTCTTGCTTGGACGTGGTTCCAACGATTCAAGAAGCGAAGGAGTGGAGCAAATTTGAATGTGGTTTCATTGATTTAAGTAGAAAGAGAATGGATGCTTGCTTGGACGCGGTTCGCTTAGTCTAATAAGCAAAGGAATGGAGTGTACTTGAACACAGTTCCATCAGTCCAAGCAACAAGAGAATGAGTTCTTACTTGGACGTGGTCCATTGGTCCAAGAAGCGATGTGCAGCTTATGGAGTGGGCGCAAGGGTTTGGGCCTTCCCGACGCTGCCAAAGTGACACCGGTTTTTAGAAGCGTGGATCGATTTTCCCCTTCGATCCGGTGGTTTGAGTCGATTTGATCCTATCGGCTCAATGGGTTGCTTACATGAACATGGTTCCATTGGTTCAAGAAGTGAAAACTCTTTACTAATAAACTAAAAGGAAAGGAAGTCTTACCTATTTACAATGCCCCCAGTGTATATGGATGGCTTATTTGCCAAAATAGGAAGATAAGTATTAAATAAAGTAGTGCCGCAGCAAGTCACTGTTCCAAGCATGGGGAATCTAAATTTCATAGACCATTGTTAACTTAAAAGTGCCGTCTCTAAGATTTTGGCCGATCACATAGGGTCCTTCCTAATTCGGACTATATGCCCTCGACCTAGGTAGATTCGTTTCAGGGTAAGATCCCCCACTTCAAAGGTGCGGTTGCGACCCTTGGTGTTGAAGTGTAATGTTACTCACTTCTGGTGAGTAGCGGCCCTTAGCTCAGCTTCCTCCCTCTTATCATCGATCTGATTAAGTGCCTAGAGCGGAAGCTTCTCTTTTTTATTTTGATTGAAGTGTCATCTTTGATGGGAGGGGACTTCAAGTTCCCTTGGGATTATTACTTCTGAACCATATGACCGGGTGAACAGTGAGTTTCTGATCCCATATTTATGTGTTTTTCTATAAGCCCATAGTGCAATTGGAAGTTCATCTACCCAGTTTCCTTTAACTTTCTTTAGTCGCTTCTTGATGGTCGATTCGATGATTTTGTTCACTACTTACACTTGCCCGTTTTCCTATGGGTTCACTACCACGGAGAAACTCTTCTCAATCCAACAATGCTTACAGAAGTCCTTGAATTCTGCACTCTCGAACTGAATTTCATTGTACGTGATGATTTCCTGCGGTACTCTAAAACCTCAAATAATGTTTTCTTTGTTATAAAGTTAATTACTTTTTTTAGTGGTAATGGTGGTGAAGGGTTCCACTTCAGTCCATTTGGTAAAGTAATCAACTGCAATGACAACATATTTGGCTCCTTCTTTGGCTTTTGGTAACACGTCGATTAGAGTGATCCGCATATTACAAATGGCCAAGGGCTGACTATTTGCGTAAGTTTCGAGGATGGGTTTCTTGGGATTTTTGAAAATCTCTGCCACTGATCACAACGCTTGGCGTAGTCTGCTGCATCTCGGTTGACTGTGGGCTAGAAATATCCATAACGTAGAACCATCTTTGCTAGTGTCTGCCCTCGAATATGGTTGCTATAACTACCTTCATGGACCTCCATCAGAATCTTCTTGGCTTCGTCTTTGGTTACACACCTAAGTAAGGGGAAGATAAGCCTCTCCTGTATAGCACTCCATATCGTGACATGAATCAGGGTGCCTTTTGAAGGAGTTTCTTTCATTCATTCTAGTTTTTTAGGAGTATCCCCTTGAGCTGGTAGTCTTTGATCAATGTCATCCATGATTCTCCCTCTTCGACGGTCTCCAAAACCCAATCAAGTTCAAAACCAACTCTAACAGCATCAATGACAGTGCCAAAACTGCTGACATTCATGATGAAGTGTAGTATCGAGATTCAGGGGCAACAAATCATGTCACAAATAATCTCAATAATTTAAATCTTGGAAATAAAGAGTATAGAGGTAAACAAAGTATTCACATGGGTAATGGTGTTTATACTAATATAACTCGTACTGGTAATGCACTTATACAAGGTAAGAGGCAACTTTGTCTTAATAATTTGTTGAGAGTTCCTCAGATAAAGAAAAACTTGATAAGCGTATCTCAGTTTGTTAGAGATAATGATGTATTCTTTGAATTCATCCTGATTATTGTGTTGTCAAAGACATATTAACTAAGAAAATTCTTTTGTAGGGTAATGCTTTCAAGGGACTATAAAAAATTATATTTGTTGATTCCAAGAACAATGATAATGTTGAAAACTGTTGTAACATCTTTGAATCTAGTTAGAGTATGCTGAGTAAGAGTAATTTTGATTTATGGCACTGTAACCTGGGTCACCCCAGTGTTGAAGTTGTAAAGAAAATAGTGAAGAGTAATTAAATCACTTTTGATAATGTGTCTACACCTTACATATGTACCTACTGTCAGTCAGTTGGGTAAGAGTCACAAGCTCACATTTAAAAATTCTCAAACTATATATTTAAAACCCCTTGAGCTTGTAGCCACTGACCTATTAGGACCTGCTCCTATTGATACTGATTATGGGTACAAATACTACATTTCTTTCATTGATGCTTATTAAAGATTTGTATGAATATATTTCTTAAAATCAAAGTCTGAAACTTGTTATGCAGTCATGCAATTTATAGCTAATGCAGAGAAGTTGACAAATTCTCAAGTTAAAGCCATACAAATAGATGAAGGGTCAGAATTCAAACCACGTAGAGAATATTTTCAGAAAAGAGGGATAAATCATAGAACTACTTGCCCCTACACTTAAAAAAAAAGGATTAATTGAAAGAAAGCACAGACATGTTGTAGAAACTGGACTTACACTGTTAGCACAGGTAGCTTTACCTCTGAAGTTCTGGCCAAATCCTTTGCCACTGTAGTTCATTTGATTAATAGGCTCCCCACCAAAACACTTCAAGACAAGAGTCCAATTAAAGTATTATTTGATAGAGCACCAGATTATCATAGCTTAAAAATATTTGGTTGCTTATGCTTTCCCTGCTTAAGGCAATATAATTCTCATAAGTTAAATTATAAATCTACACCCTGTACTTTCCTTAGATATCCAAACAACACAAAAGGATATAAGTGTTTGGATAACAAGGGAAGAGTTTTCGTTTCTAGACGTGTCATATTTGATGAACATGTCTTTCCTTTTAGTGAATTTAGTATTAAGACTTTCCAAAAAATCTATAATACTAGATTCTCTATTCCGCCTATTCCTCTGAACCGAGATATACCATTTACCGAGCATGAGCAAACTTGTCATGATCACACTAAACCTGGACATTTTACCTCAGTCTGATTCAGCTCAAGGTTCAGGTGATCTTCATGAAAGTCTACCTCGCTTATCTAAATGGAATTCAGATTCTCAATCTGAGGCTATGCAGAGTCACAGAGTCAGTGACTCCATCAACATTCAACCTGAAAATAAAAGCAACTCAAGTCAGAAAGCAGATAACAATGGTCACCATATGATCACAAGATCAAAAGGTGGAATTTTCAAACCTAAAGTTTATATCATTGACTGTGAATTAACTATTGAACCAGCTACCTATCAGCAAGCAGCTCAAAGTGAAAAATGAATAAATGCTATGAATAAGGAATACAATGCTCTTTTCAAAAACAAAACCTGGAGTCTTGTCCCTTTACCCAAACATAAAAACATCATTGGCTGCAGGTGGACATAAAAATTGAAGAAAAATCCTGATGGGGTCATATCTAAATATAAAGCTAGCCTTATTGCCAAATGCTTTTCACAACAAGAAGGATTTGATTTCAATGAGACTTTCCCCCCAGTTGTTAAACCAACATCAATAAGAATTGTTCTTACTATTGCACTTCATAAAGAATGGAGCATAATGCGGTTAGATGTTAATAATCCCTTTTTAAATGGAGTGTTAGAGGAAGAAGTCTACATGGAACAACCACTCGGAATAAAGATGCAGGACTTGTGTGCAAATTAAACAAAACCATTTATAGTCTCAAACAAGCACCCAGGGTTTGGTTTGAAAAATAGAAACCTACATTGATCAGACCGGGTTACAGACCTACAAAGTCTGATAATTCTTTGTTTACAAAATTTCATAATACAGCTGTCATTTATATTCTCATTTATGTAGATGATTTTATTGTGACAGGTAATGACAATGGTGAAATCAAGCAGCTCATCAATCAATTAAACAATGAATTCTTCATTAAAGATCTAGGTGATCTAAATTTCTTCCTTGGAATTGAAGTTCAAAGATCAAATTCAAATATTTTCTTAAGTTAAAGAAAATATATTTTTGAAATTCTTCATAAAACAAAAATGCATCAAGAAAACAGTTTGCCTACTCCTATGATAAGTAACCTTCATCTGTCTAAGACATCGGTGCACCTATACTAAATGCGAAGTAGTATAGAAGTACAGTGGGTGCTTTACAATATATGACTATTACTAGACCATAAATTATTTATAGTGTTAATAAATTCAGCCGGTTTATGCAAAATCCCTGTGAGGATCATTGGAAGGCTATAAAGAGAATTTTAAGATATTTGAATGGAACTATAAATTATGGGTTAATCTTAAGAGCTCATTCTAATTTAAATTTATCTGGTTTTGCAAACGCTGATTGAGCTACAGATGTTGATGATAGAAGATCAACAAGTGGTTATTGCATTTATTTAGGTCTAAATCATGTGCCTTGGTGTTCTAAAAACACTCTACAATTTCAAGGTCAAGCACTGAAGCAGAGTTCAGAAGTGTAGCAAGTGCCACAACAGAGATAATGTGGATAGAATCTCTGCTTAGTGAACTAAAGATCAATGCTAACAGAAAGGCAACAATTTGGTGTGATAACTTAAGTACTATTTCACTAACAGCTAATCCTATCATACACTAAAGAACAAAACATATGGAACTTTATTTATACTTTGTTAGAGAACAAGTACTCAAGGGAAGACTTGCAGTAAATCACTTGCCAGCAACACATCAAAAAGCTGACATTCTTATCAAGGCTCTTTCTACCAGAAGCTTTCTTCATCTAAAAGCTGAGCTCAGAGTTGATATGTTCAACAGCAAAGATCCAGAAAGCAAAGTTGATATGACAACTAACCGTATGGTTCAGATGGACAAAACTAACTCAACAAGAAGTACTACTTCAGCATTACTTGCTGAGTTAGATGCCGAATTGAAAAGCTAAATTATCTTCACTTCTGAAAACCACAACACTTTCTCCTCAACTTGAAATAATGGTCAAGCTGGTCTCTTTCTCCCAATTCGGCATGAAATTAACATGCAGTTGTAACTAATCGAGCATAAAACTCAACAAGTAGAGTCTACAACCCTATTTGCTGAGTTAGCGTCAAATTCTTTGTAATCTCTCATGAAAGGCAACTTCTTTTCACTACATGCTGCTTACTCTCCCTGCATCTGTCACTTATAAACAGTTTTTCATCAATTTTCTAAAGAATCGAAGGTTTGAAGAAGATTCGAAGAAGATATTTCTTATCGTTTCAGTCAGCTAAACCCTAGGTGCGAATTGAGGGAGGGTACTAGTGTGTTGTGTGTTTTACAATCGTATCTTATGTAGCATATTATCACATGCGGGTATTGTTTACTGCAATACCGCAACCCATCACATAATGGGCTAAGCCCAATACATTATTTTTCATGTTATATAATAGCTGAATAGATCATTGTACTCTGTATCATTTTATTTTGAGAGATAATACAAAATCTTCAATATAGTCCTATGGATTTTCCGCATTAATTACTAGCGTCGTCTTGAAATGTAAATGTGAAATGCAAGTTGCGTATCATTTGGATCTAACTTGATCAAAGCAATGTGAAGTTATATGATTTTGTCATGGTTATTCAGTAAAATTTGAGTTTTCCAGCATTTAAGTAATTTTCATTTCAACCTTCTACGCACCATCAACCAATGTTGCTATTGTATTGAAATGAATCTAAATTATCTTTATGTTCATTTCAGACATCAAACATTTTCTTACAAGTGGTTGTATTTCCATACACCTTTTACGGTTATGTCTTCGTGTTCATATTTGTTTTATGAGCATGAAAGATGGTTGTTGCTTGGACTATAGCACGGTTCAATATTTAAAAATATATGCTCAAAAAATAGATAAATATTAATCGAAAGTATGACATCCTAAAGTTTATAATCATCACAAACTATTTCTTAAAATAAATAAAAATAATTAACATATGATAATAGCATTGGTTATAAGTTTAACCATGTGCACAGTATGAATTCACATTAGTTATCATAAACTTTTACACACTTTTTACTTAAAGAAGATGAGGCTAGTGAGCATTCACCAATTATTAAACTAGACTCCAAACAAGTTCAAGCATCCACAAACCTGTCATCCCTAAGCTATCAACATGTCGTAAGTTTCTTATGTCTAAATTCTAGATCTATTATCAGTTTAGCCTTGAGCAAAACAAATAACAAATTTATATTTGTTTTAAAACACACACATAAACTTATTTTGCTATAAGAGCGTTGATTACAAATTTGCTCTTGTCTCACTATAAAAACATGATAATGAAATATCTTTATCGTAACTATTAATTCCCAAGGTGTGCCTGAGAAATCCTCGAAGAAAAAAATCTTTCGAAATCCAACGTTATTACAAGTATTGAAAAGTTGCTAAACATCATATCAAACTTTTGACTGTAAAGAGATAATTTTCAAAGCATCTTTCCACCCACTAAAAGGAGGAGGTCTAAGGCCACTTACCTAAGAGCATCTCCAACAGTTGAAGATGGTGCAAAAGTGAGAGCGATTCCCATGTTTTTTTTGTTTCACCAAGCTCCGACAATCAGAGTTTGAGCATCGTGAGCAGAAGAAAATGAGAAGTGGTTCCAACTTTTTTTTCAATGTGTAGAAATAGACGGGTTAAAAAAATCCATTTTAGGTTAAACATGTTTTTGAACTCCATTTACATTTAAACGATATTCTAAACATTGTAAACTATATAAAATCAAACATACACATACATACAGAAACACACATACACATACATATATTACTAAATCGGTATTTATTTACCCATTTTACACCTTTTTCCTTGATTTTTCAAAGATAGAAACTTCAATATAATTAAGAAGAAAAATCCAATTAATTGATGGGCGAGTAGTTGTTCAATCTTCTTTTCCTTCTTCTTTTTCTAGTATATCTTCTTATGCTCTAAGTATCACACTCTCCCTCGCTTGCTCTTTGATTGGACAATGCATACCATAGAGGTCCACGATATATAATAATTATGAGTGGTATGGCACGTTCTTCGCACGTGAATGACTTTTCTGCAAATTGTATACATTTAACACATTCAAAAGAAAATAACTTACATAAATATTGAGACATTTTTTGGCGTTGAAATCATGTGTGGTTAGTTTGAATTGTAGTTCTAATTTTTATTTTTAAGTTGCAACAACAATTTAATTGTTAGTTTGAGTTTTTATTTGTATTATCAATTAATAAAGAATAAATTTGTAAATGAAGATTTAAATCTTATTTTTGGTTTGTAATATTTGTGTAGAGACGTTTTGAATTTGTAAAGTATGTTTAATTGTTAAATCATATTTTAAAATAACTTAAGATCTAATACAATTTGTAAAGACGTTTTTGATAGTGCTAACGGGGAAAAAGAGTAACGCCAAATGTAATACAACTATTGTCGAAAGTTAACAAATGTTGGATTTTATTTAGTTCAATCAACGCGTGAAGGGTAGAAAAATTCAACTTGTTCATTTTTGCAGGGTTACTTTTGGCTCTCAAACTTTCGAATATAACTACTCTATTCGCTTTCAAATCCTATTCCTTGACAGCAACAAAGTGGAATGTTGTGCAGGCAAAACGCACCGACATACCAAACATTAATAGCCCTTAAAAATAAATTTAAAGTACACAACATAAATGGAATCACATGTACAAAAATTCAAATCAAAGAATGCCCTCTTTCACAAGATTTAACATAAAATATACAGATACAAGTTTATAATTTTCTGGGCAGAAATGGTCAATAAATTTACATTACAATCCCGCACATCTACATACACCTCTCCTAACAAATTACAGTAAATACACAAACCAAGGACAAAATAATAAGCTTGTTACAATCTTGCAAAGCAAAGGAAAAAAAAAAAATCATGCACTGAAAAAGTATTTTATGCTTGCACAACAAAAGGTGAGGAGCTGAGCTCAGTGGTACTATAGAAAGAGTCTTCGACTGCATAAGTATTATCTTTCTCCTCGTCCCACTTAAGCACTTCTCTTATGTACTTAAAAGCTTCATCCACAGTTGGTCTATCTCTAGCACGTGCTTGCCACACAAATAACTTACGATTTGTGTGGGTGATGTAAAGATCTTTGAATTTCATGGCAACATAATAGTATGCTTGTTGTGCTAAGGTTTGATTGTTGTGAGAAGTTCTCACTGGCGAAAAATCACTGAACCATTCACATGCCGATAATGAAGACCGGTTTATTTTTTCTTCGAAGACATCATATTTGTTGAGCACAAGTACAAATGGAGTGTCTCTAAAGCATGGATGCCTAAAGTAGATAAATGAAAAGGTGCATGTTAATTAACAAATATATTGCATGTATCTACGACAGTTTGACCAGATGAGCTTACCTCGAGGGAATAAAAACACATTCTAACTTTCCTATTACTTTTTTTAGTTTCTTTTCCTTTCATATAAATTTGGCAATTGGTACCATTGTCCATACTTTAATCGATGTACACACAATAAACATGATGTTGCCTATTTCTTTTTCCATTCAGCAATAAGATGCACAGCACCTAAGAAAGACTGTTTTCTTCCTAAAATGCAATTGACAAACATGATGTTCAAATCATGAGACTATTTTCTGGCTAATAAATAATACATTACCCTCTAGTGAAGTTCACATGTATTTTAGACAATGGCTCACCTTATTGTGGTCTCAAAGAGCTCCTTGCTTTGCATCATTTTGTTTTGAAGAGACTGTCTATTGCCATGCAATGGAGTCCCATACTGATCGTAATCACTAAGGGATACACAAAATACCACAGCACGAACATCTTCAAACATTTCAACCCATTTACAACCTTCATGCATTCCCTTGGCACTTACCCTTATAAGTTGGTATCTGATAGATCGAATTGAATATGATTACTGAGAATATAAGAATGTGAATTTTATTTATTTATTTATATGAATGAGATCTAACCTAGTAAGGGGTTGGGAGTGCACATCAGGGTTATCATTATAAGGTTCTGACATAGGACTACGGTCGTCAAGCGAGAACTCGATGAACGCTAATCCATTTCCTTGGGTTACTCCTTCAGCATACAATATATCTTTCTCAGAAGGTTCATACTCATTGCTTGATATTTCTATCGCCTGCAACCACATATCAGTCACATAGAAATAATATGACAAATGTGTTTGGTGACGAAGTTGAAAGACTAAACAAAGTCAGTAGAAAAATTTCAGAGTGAAATGCATAACTTAGAGAGAGAGAGAGAAATTAAAGTTATGCAACTATAATATAGTAGCATAGCTTCTCATTTCGGAGTATGCTATGATATTAATATATTTATACCGAAAGAGGTCTAAGGCATACCCGACTTAGAAAATAATCAGAGACATCGGGGAGGAAATGAAGCTCGTTCCTTCTCTTGTATGTTTCTTGTATTGCAGGATCTTTCCACATCTCATCAACTAAAGGTGCATATTCACGTGTTGCTGCTGGAAAAAATGCATCTAAGTCACCCATTGCTATGATGTCCAAAAGCCAGTCAGAAAATTGCTTTAATCTTCCATTAATTGAGTAGACGTTTTGGCTAGAGGTACCGGTCTCATCTTGAACTTCACCTATATCATAGCAGTAAGAATTATTGCATCAATAATCAAAATTAGCATATTGACTAAGAGTGTGGTGCAAATATCACCTTCGGTTGATTCAACTTCTTCCTCAAAGCGCTCCCGTGCCTCTAGTAAAATGCTCAAGTATTTGTACATGTTACTTTGAATCATTAATTTAATATGGTCTAATTCGTCTTCGGTGAATTTACTCCCATACAAAAATTTGGCCTGTTTCAAAGAACAAAATGCATAAAAAAATAACAACAATATTTCCAACGTAGTAATTATGTTTGTGTTAGATTTACGATGTTTCCAAGAAACAGAATGAATCCAAGAATGATGTTAAAAGTATTGGGGAAATAGGAATAATCTCAAGTTGATAGTTGCAAGTGCAGCATGTACTGTTGTTATACTTTGGTCGTTGAGAAGGGTAAAAGGAAAATAGTAGTACAAATTTACTTTTGAAAATATAAAGATAAAGATGTCATACCGTGTGGAATAAATGTGATAAGGCTTAAGCAACCCAAGTTTTTCTTATGTTTAGTACATATTATTTCCCAATTAAATGCTATGGTATTCTACTTGTTACAGACAGCATCGTCGAAATTGAGTTATCTACCTCATAAATAATACATGCTATGCTAACCAACCTGCTTAAAAATCGTGCTTGTTCCAGATCCTTCTGGCCCAATTAGTAGAAGTTTTTGAACTCTTTTTGGCTCCAGATAATTTGGGACAGTTCTGGCAGTATACGGAGTCTCCGATTTTCTTCCATTTGAGGGTGCCTGAGGTACGGGCAATGAAAAGAGTGTACACGCCAATTTTGCTAAAGTCTGCATACCAAGAAACATAAGTTATACCAAGTAACAGAATTCCCCTTTTAATTTAATCACTTGGTCGCCACCACATTAGCATACTGTGAATCGATAGGTGTGTGCTGTTGTAGGTAAGATGCAAGGGAATTATTCCATAAGCATAAAGCATTCAAAAAACAGTAGTAGTTATGCATACCGATTCCCATATTTTTCCTTTAATGTTATTTTGACCTTCCTCCTCATAACGTCCATCGTCATAAACCCAAAAATGTGTAGCACGTGGACATTGCACATTAGCAACCTGTAAAGTGGTAAATGATTAAAAAAGAATACGATATTACTAATGCTTAAGGATTCCTAGACGTCCTTTTGTTCTTGGAAAATTTTTAGCGAACATCCAAGCGATGCATTTGAAAGCTAATATAATCTATGAAAAGTTCATGTTTAATATCCCTACAAATTGAAAATGATGGCTAGTAAAGATCAGCAGGAGCATAAAAGAACAGTATTGTATCACTAATTCAAGCAAAGGAATCGATACTACCAATCCAAGTAAATATTGCATGGTAAGATTAATAATGTATAATGAATGAACAGCGGAAGCATATAGTGGACTTGAAGGCCCCATAATGATCTATGCCTTCAGAAAATAAGACACCCACTATGGTGATTATAAATACAAAGCATCTTACCTTTAGCACCCTTAGTTCAACTTTAGTGATCTCCCTTCCATTTATATACACTTGAGTGTCTCCATTACTCGCATCAGAAGCTAGCTTCCCACTGAAACTCAAGTTCGAGCTTATAATTCTGTCTGGTTTCTCCCCCTCCTATTTAAGTGCATATTCTTAAGTAAAAGTCGTGATAGTAACAGAACCTTAAAGGGTAAAATTAAATGCAAAAGATCTACAATGTTAAGTAATACCAAAAATAGAAGAGAAATATTAGCACTCACCTTTCCCCAAAGACCCGATTCCTTATCATACCAATATCTTCCTGGCTTCAACTTTTGAGGCGGCAGATGACAACTTAATAACTCTGCCATCTCCTCTTGTCTTAATGGACATCCATTTACAATAAGTTGTTCAGGCCTTAATTGATTAGCAGGGCATTCCTTCTCCGCTTTCAAAATTTGCCTAACCTCTAGTGGGTTCAACAACCTTGATAAAATACGTGAACTTTTTCCTAACTTCGACCTCTTAGACTCATCAATTGCACGACCAATACACTGCACGCATTTCCTACCTTCCGGCATTGAACCCATAGCTCTCAATACGCAATAACTACAATACCTACAATCACAAACTAAACATGACTCTTTACTTTCCCACTTCCTTTTGCCACATCTGTAACACACATGCTTCCTCTTTTCTCTTCTAGACATTCCAACATACTGTGGAGAAGAAATTGTATTACTATCAATGTAAATTTCAGAGCTTTTAGCTTTTTCGATAGTCCCAAATGTAACAACGTTAACTCTTCTAGTCTCAAGTGCGGATGACAGCACTTGCCTAGCAGGCGAACTGTGCGTGGAGTTGGTCAAAGATTCAGACCTCGAGTTATCTGAAAATTCTTCGTTCTGTAAAACTGATACAACAGATTCAGAACTCCTACTCCTTGAACTTCTAGAATTTACTAGCCCTTCGATTCGAGATACGGGTAAAGGTATCGGATCTACGACAGGTGGCTCAAAGCCATTGGTGGATTTTTCAGAGTCAGTAACAGGCTCAGCCACAGGGATAGAAGGGTAATTCAATTCAACGGGGTCAACTCTAGGAAGATCATATGTTACAGGAGGTCCATCATATGCAATCGCTAATGAATAATCAAGATTTGATGATGGATCGGGAATAGGAGCACCAGGAGGTAACATACTCTTTAACATTTCATTCCAATTATCGCTTTCTGAAGATTTTTCCATTTCTTCTATACTAAGAAATTAGGGTTACAGCAAGATTCTTTGCTTTTGGTTATGGAAAGTGATAATCCAGCAAAGTCAAATTAAGCTAAGGATGGAAGCCCATTTGTAATATCATGAATTGACACACTAACAGTCTGAATACCGCATCAAAATTCCAAAATAAAATATCTATTTAACGTATCAGAGTCAAATCAAACTCGAATAGGCAGAAGAAATGAACCTTTGATCTTCGTAGAAGGGACCGAAGTTTACTGAATCGAACTGAGCTCGAGATAAGTACACAGGTTTCGCCTTTTGGTTACAAAATTGTAGTTCACCTAAGTCCAAAAACAAATATAAATTGCATCTTGTAGCGAACCCATTTCTACAAAAGAAAAATAGTACAGACCTGCATCCTCAAAAAATAGCACTTTTTCGAGTTTAAAACTCGATTAATAGATATTAACACAGGAGGAGGAAGAAGAAGTAGGTGAGTTGTTATCGCGTGCTTGGTTGGTGCGTAAGAGTTGAAAGTTCAATGAATGAAAAAATTGGGAACGGTCAGAGAAAAGAAAACCCAAATTTTTTGATAAATAAGCAAAATAGAGAAATGCGAATTGAATAAAATGTTTTGTTGGGACCATCAAACAATTTGTTTAGTTTATTAAATTGCAAATATGATATGATGAGAGCGACGGAAGGAAGAAGAACATTGAATATCTTCGAGTTGCGTTCACAACATAAAATTGTGCTTTTTGAGATTTAATTAAGCTAATACTTTGTCGGCTATTCTAAGGCGATAGTCCATTAAATACTAGTACGGTTGAAGGTTGAAGAATTTAAAACTCTCTTGTTAATTATATTAATAAGAATTTTATCCTCTCTTCTTTATTTTTTGTAAATATTTTATTTTTACATCCTACGATTTATTATTATTATAATTACAATGTTTTGTCTGGTTCTTCCTTCTGTCGTTAAAATTTAATACTAATTTCAACAATTGTTTATAGGTTTTTTTTACGTTTTTTCTGTTATTTTACATTTAAGACCATATACATTAAGTTTAATTAGGTCATCTTAAATTTAAGTTTTTTAAATAAAAACAAGGAGAGATTAATTTAAAGGACAAAAATTTGTATATTTTTAGCCTTAAGGACACAACCTCAATATTTTAACAAGGATAAACATTTTTCTAAAAATTAATCATAAGGACAAACATTCCTCCAAAATTATTCATAAGGACAAAAATTCTTCCAAAACTGCTACCGAACTAAAAATTAATACCTAAAAACTGCTACCGATAACTACAAACTGATACCTAAAAACTGCTATCAATACTAAAAACTGATACCTTGAGAAAGTTGTTCTTTAGGCAAAAATACTGAAGGTCTGTACTTGAGGCTAAAATGCCGAGAAATTTTGTTCTTGATAATAATTTCCTGTAAATAAAATTATCACATATTCTTTAATTGATCTAATAAATCTTTTAAAATGACAATTCAATATGTGTAGCGCATTCATATTGACAAAAATGGTAAAATTAATTTTTCATTCAACTCCGGATAGTTTTAAATTTCCACGATTATATGCGAACTATTGCAATGTTGCACTAATATTCTCTCTATCATTTTGCATTTAAATACTAACATTCAATAATTTTGTACAACTATTTACGCATTCTCCTAAGTTTTCCTATATTATTTTACATTCAAGTTCATATATTTGAATTTATTAATTGATCTTGATTTTTTTAACTAAATCCAATTAAGAAATATTTATTAATTGATTTAATAAATCATAAAAAATGATAATTCAATGTGCATACTGCATTTGTACTAACATAAATGGTAAAACTATATTTTCATTGAAGTCCATATAATTTAATATTTTCATAATTATATACAAAATTATCTTTGATACTTTTACATTTTTCTACATTTATGTTCATAAAATTTCTTTCTTTCTAAATTAGTTATATAATACAAAGAAATATATACATAATTTTTTCTTTCTAAAGTTGGTATTTCATTACAAATAAATATATACAAAAAATTTGTTCCAAAATTTGTATATCATTACAACATATAATGTTTTCCCTTCATAAAATTGATATATCAAATGGATTCTTTATCGTTGTTACATCACATTTTCTGAAGAATAACATTATAATTAATAATAAGTGATGAATATTTATATTCTATAATATTGAAAAAAAAAATTTCAATTAGTACGTTTTTGTACAAAAAGTTACATCTTAATTAGTTATATTCGTAATTCAATTTAATCAATGGACAAGTTTATACCATGTTTTGATTAGAAATATTTTTCTTTCATATTTATTATCTTTTTTACATAAATGTTACATATTTTTAAAAAGTTGTATTATAAATAAAAATAGGAAGATATGAAACAATGGATTAAAAATCATTTTTACATAATTAAAATGACAGTGTGGCTTGTAACGTTTCAAATCTTATTTCACTTAATATTTCTTTTAGTAGTTAAATAAATAATTTTTATCACTCTGATAATGTCGTATAATTATTTTGATAAATATGTGCAGCAAGAACTATAAAATGCATGCAAATACATTCTTTGGTATTACACTTCTATTTTTAGGTATTTGTCATCATTCTCTCAAGTAATATTTGAAATTTAATTTATACATCATTTATCTTTTAATCAAACGTATCAAAACCTAAATGTCAATTTCAGAATATATGTACATGAATATTTTTTTATGAAATTTTATAAAAATATTAATTTCAAAATTTATTAGAATGCTTATTTTCATTTACTTGATTCTCAAATAATGAATCCTAAAAGATAATAATTCGATATATAACTCATTTTATCAACAAGAATGATAATTAATTTTTATTCAAATAAAAATATGTGAATCTCATAATAGAAATACATAGTTATAAATATAGTAATTTCAATTTATAAATCATCTATCCTAACAAAATTCATCGGATATTGCATAATAAATTATATTCTTCAAATATAGTTATAATATTATTTTGCTTCAATATACCGTGTGCAACGCACATGTTACACACTAGCATATAGTATCACTAAAACATTCTATAACGTTCACTTGAAGTGATATTAAAGAAAAAGAAATCGGTAGATTCACTTCAAACTAAAACTGTAATCGATTCTACAAAATATTTGAATATCAACAACTTTCAAGGAGAATCTCACTTCGAGTTTTTTCATCAAGTTGAACAATTACATTTTTACACTTTATTGTCGTCATAACTTCAATTTTTATTATTTAAAATTCAATTTAAAATGAAATCGTCATCATCGTAGTATTATATATTAGAAAATTACAAAATTTCGAATTGATAGAAACTAATAAAGTGGGGTTTACAAGGATTGAGCTCTGTTATAGTGTTTATGGTTTGCTTTTTTTAAATATGAAAAAAAGAAGACTTGTTTTTAAATAAAAAATATTAGTGAACGGAAAGGGATATGGATGAAAAGGATGGGAAAGGGATTTGTATGAAATATTAATACGTGAAGAAGGAAGAAAGTGGATATATATAAAATAGCATTGTAGTTCTATTTGTATTATTCTATTTTCATCTTTATGGGGCAAATGGCTAGTTTAGTTTGAAATTAAAGGAAAAATACTTAAAACAATATATCCGTTCGAAAAACAAAAGCGAACCAGATAATTTTGAAAATCTAAACCAACTGTACCGAAAACATTCGGTTGGGTTTGGTTGGTTTAATTGGTTTATCTTAAAATGAATAATTTTTCTAGTTGCTAGCTGTTATCCAACAATTGAACCGAGCGATTTCTCAGTGATTTTGGACCTCAAGATGATGACGAAATGAATCAAGAACCTAAGGGGTTGCTTGAGATGATGGAATACTGGAGCATAAGGGGTTTGAGCAAATTTGGAGCACGTTTAATATAGCGGCTACCAACCACAATAATCTCATTATCGAGATGATCTTAAGGGGAACCCACTTCTAAATAAGTAGGTAAACCACTCCAGTACTTTGCAAAAAAAAAAGAAAAGTATCATATAGAACAAATCATATTGGAATCAACATGATTTGATGGAGAAACTTTAACAACTAAGCTTAGAAACTTGGGGATATGGACAAGTATGAAGGAAAGACTGTTTAGGCATCAAGCAAATGTGATCATAAATGACCATATTATGGTCGGTACTGATATGATTAACATCACAAAAACACTCATTTCTCCTTCCTAATCATGTGGGTCTGGGTTTTAACTTAGTCTTCCACTAGCAACTCTGGTAGATGATTTTTTCTATAAATACAAACCTTGGAGCAATGAAAAGAAGGAACTTGATCTTGATTTCTATTCTTTTCTCTAATCTGATTTGGCCACGAATTGCTGTAAACTTGGATTTAAATTGATTTCAAGATCTAAAAGTGTGTAACTTGTTTGTAATTGAGCCATATCTCTTGAAATAAAATTAAAATGGATGTAGGCATTGATTTAAGGTGGGATCACTGTAAAAATTCGTGTTCATGCCATTCATTTTCGAGTTTGATCCATTTGGGCTCGTTTTTGATTGATTTGGGATTTTATGTCACTTTTTGATTCAATATTTTTTGTGCTTTCACTGAGAAATGAGATTCTAAATTGAAGATCTAGCTTAGAACTTTAAATTTCAATCATCCAAAAGTTAGATCTAGCTGGAGCTGTTGGTGGTTTGGTTGGAGGAAATGCTAATAATATGGGTGGTGCTAATCCTGAGGTACCTGCTCACAATAATTTTGCCAAGTTGAGTCGTGATTGTACAAGTTTTGGAGGAAATCCTTTTCTTAGGAATGTAGGATGTTATTGAAGTTGAGAATTGACTAATGCACTATTAGAGAACCTTTGCTAATTTAGGTCTGAATGATGAACAGAAGAGAAGGTTGGCTTCTAGGCAGTTGTAAGGAGTTTCTATGTACTGGTGGAAAGATGTGACCGTAGGTGTACCCAAGAAAGAATTGACGTGGGTAGAGTTTAGAAAAAGGTTTGAGGAGAGGTTCTTGTTTGAGGTAGCCAAGTCAACCTTGCTTAGGAAGTTTGCAGATTTGGAGCAAGGAGAAATGTCAGTGCTGGATATGCAACTAAGTTTGATGAGCTATCCAAGTACGGATATGTTATTATAAATACTGTGATCAAGAGGAATGAGAAATTCATCCAGGGTTTGAAGTCTGAGATTGCTAGAGTAACAATGCAGCATCTCAGAGATCCATGGAAATGTAGTGGTAGAAATGGCAATAAGGAATGAGGAGATGCTTCCAACTTTTGGAAAGGAGAAGTCGGCGGAGGCCCAAAGTCTCATGGTAAGAAAAGGAAATTTGTGACGCCCCACCTCTATACCCATGCTAGCCAAGAACACTACGGAGTAATGCTGTCAACTAGCACGGAGAATAAGGCTGTGGAGGAGCGACCATCCATGTAATTTCTTTGTGCTTGCGTCATATGTCAGATAGTATAGAAGTCCGACATACTGATACAAACTCAAAGCTATCACACAGTGGATATATATAATATTTGGAAACAAATATAGAAATGAACATAACACAAACCAGTCACAGACATCCATATCACAAAGGCGGAAAAAGATATGAATATATATAACACATGAAAGTGTACATCAGAGTAGTGGTCTGAAAGATCCACAATAACACAAAAGAATAGCAACAAGTGCTATACAAAAGAATAAGTATACATCACTGAGTCTATCTCTCAAATGTATGTAACAAAAACTGCTAATCTACGTGGTTAGCCAAAAGTAAGAGTAATGAATCCCTAGGGAGAAGTCAAGCAGAAGCACCTGTAACATCTCGGTCTGACCCAAGTATTATTTCATAAGAAAATAATAAACGGATCAGTCTAGCTATAAATATCAGATAACATGATATAGAATAAGAGATATGGCATAAACATATAATTTACCATAATGGCATACTATGAAAAGTATGTAAATGAATCATCAACAAGAAATCAATCAATTTCACAAGAATCTTCTCAAAGATCCAAAGGGGTATCATACCCGAAACTTGTATTCATAACAAGTCAATGACACACGAATTCACCAATGCACAAAAATTGATAAAACTTATCAATAGAAATCATGAAAATTTGGTGAAGCATAAATTCCAGAAATCAACACACGAAATCCAGAAATCACAAAAAAGGGGGAGGCCTATCACACGAACGGGAGCATGAAGACTCACCAACAGCTGTATCACACGAACGAGACGCTATCTCATGGTAGCTAACCATTAAATTTTTGACACACGAATGGCCCGAAGGCCGTGGGGCGCTACCCCACATATGTGATGGCGAAACATCACACAAACGGGGTTTAGTCTCCCTCGTAGACAAAGAGACATCGCACAGTTGCTAGTCTAAATCACAAAAATGATCATCATGATCATCAAGAAGTGTAAATTACACTAAGTTAGTAAATATAAAATTTTAGCTTCATGTCCCATAACCACTTGCTTAACTTAGACATTTACGAACAAACTGTAAATCTTCACTAGGAAGTTGTCACAAAAGATTCAATCGAACAAGTTCAAGAATTAACCGACGAAGCAAATGCAAGCGTTTCATACCACTTGTTTTACTAAACCGTTTAATTCGATTTCTCATCCGAGTGAAGTAAAGGTTTGTATATACTAATAGATTGGAAAACGGTTTTATAAACAAGTTTGGTATTGAAAATGGAGTTGAAATCATTTTGATGAAAGGGTTTTGATATTTACTACTAGTATTGAAACCTTTATATTTTAAAGTGACAAATCACAGAAATTGATTGTAAAATCAACAAGTCATAAAAATTCACGTTCGAAGACGTGAATAAAAACCCAAGGAAATCAGCTCAAAATGCATCAAAGTGGAAGTTCCTATGCGACCAAACGTGGCCGAGTTAAAGTGAAATGGAACAACCTAAAATTAAACAGGTTGAACGACCTAGCGGGTTAAAGGTCAACGACCTAGCTGGTTATAAGGTCATGCGACCTAACGGTATAAAGGCCTAACGACCTAAAGGAGATGGGGTTACACGACCTAAAGGGTTAAAGGTCCAACGGCCTAACGGTATTAAGGTCCAACGACCTATCGAGGCGAGCGACCTAACGAAATTGCACATGCCAAGCGACCTAACAGAGTAAACGGTCGATCGACCTAACAGATTATAGGTCATGCGACCTAACAGGAAACAAGGCCGAGCGAGTTAGTGTGCTGCGACCTAACGAAATTGCACAGGCCAAGCGACCTAACAGAGTAAACGGTCGAGCGACCTAACAAGTTATAGGTCATGCGACCTAACAGGAAACAAGGCCGAGCGAGTTAGTGTGCTGTGACCTAACGAAATTGCACAGGCCAAGCGACCTAACAGAGTAAACGGTCGAGCGACCTAACAAGTTATAGGTCATGCGACCTAACAGGAAACAAGGCCGAGCGAGTTAGTGTGCTGCAACCTAATAGTGGAACGATTTAAGGGGTGGAAACACCAATCCAAGATGCGACCTAGTGGTAAATGACCTAAGGTCACGCGACCTAACGAGGTAGGCAAGGCCGAGCGATCTAAAGGAACTCGCGACCTAATGCAGCCAAGCGAATCAAGGCCAGGAACGACCTATACGCGAACGACCTAAAGTCCAACGACCTACGACCTAAATCCGAGGCGACGTTACGTGCCAGTGCGACTTAAGGGCGAACGAAATATGCAGGTCGTGACTTTTCTACGCAAAACGACCTAAGTGCAGAAATTCACCAAAAACACTAAAAATTGGAGTTTTTCGCCGATCCAATCCAAACCAAATGCAAATGTACATGCTAAAGTGATGGGAATTCATTCCCTAGTCCAAGATAGTTATAGACAAGAATGTGAGATAAAAATCTCACCCTTTCACCAAATTTATGAAGAAAGAGCTTGAAGGCAATGGAGAAGCAACCACAAGCTTGAATCAATGTCTTCTTCTTGAATTTGGAGTTGAATGATGAATTGCAATTGAATTTGAGCTTTGGAGTTTTAATTTCCCATTCCCTCCTCCATTTTTGATAAAGCTTGAATGAAAAAGCAAATAGAATGAAGTTATGAAGAGAAAGGGTGAAGGTTGGGTCTAAATAGGCTAAAATCCCAAACTAAAGTCCAAAGCGAAAAGTAGCGAAATTCCATTAACCCCAAACATATCAAAGCTTATACTCAAAAAGATTGCAAACGTCATTTTGAACTCAATGGAAGTGGTCTCGAGTCCTGATTTGATCGTATGCAAAAAGTAGTTTTTGGACTATAACCCGATTAACGATAAAATATTTAAATAAGAACATTTAGATATAAAATCGATAAATATGCGGGTTGTTACAGACTCCCCTCCTTAAAGAAATTGCATCCTCGCAATATATAAGATGGAAATAAAAAGTAACAACCATAAAAGCATATTAACACTAAAGCAATTAGAAATAAGAAGTTCACCTCAAAGAGCAGGAGATAGTAAGTCCGGATGTGTTCGCTCAATGAATTCTCTAGATTCCCAAGAGCAATCTTTAGGGTTAGAGGACCATTGAACTTTCACAAGCGGGACATCTTTATTTCGAAGTCTTTTGACCTCCGAAGCAATAATTCGAATAGGATGCTGCTCATAAGTTAAATTTGGCGAAATCTCAATTTCTTCCACAACACCGGGCTCGAGAACAGAATCGGAATCCCGAAGGCATTTCCTTAATTGAGAAATGTGAAACACGTTATGCATAGCAGAAAATTGAGCCAGTAAAACAAGGCGATAAGCCATAGAACCAATGCGTTCGGTGATAGGAAATGGACCAATGTATCTAGGTGCTAACTTTCCCGATCGACTGAAACGCACAACACCTTTCATAGGTGAAACACGAATAAAAACAGAATCTCCCACAGAAAATTCTAACTTCCTTCTCGGGTTATCGACATAGGATTTTTGCCTACTGTGGGCCTCTTTCATCCTATGACGAATAAGTTCAATCTTTTCTGTGGAATCCCGAATAAAATCTGGGCCTAAAACCAGCTTCTCACCGGCCTCAAGCCAACAAGAAGGAGATCGGCATGGCCTACCATAGAGTGTCTCAAATGGTGCCATACCAATACTAGATTGGAAGCTATTATTATAGGAAAACTCAACAAGAGAAATATGATCTTCCCAACTTCCTCCAAAATCAAGAACACATGCTCGAAGAAGATCTTCAAGAGTTTGATTTACACGCTCAGTTTGTCCATCGGACTGGGGATGACAAGCGGTGCTAAAATTGAGCTTCGTTCCCAAAGCTTTTTGAAGACTCTTCAAAAATCCACTACTAAACAGTGGATCACGATCGCTAACAATAGAAGTAGGAACTCCATGCAATTTAACAATTTCTTTAATAAAAAGTTTTGCCAAAAGCGGAACGGTTCGGTTCGACTGAACGGGAACAAAATGGGCGGATTTAGTAAGTCTATCAACTATAACCCATAAGCTATCATGACCCGAACGAGAACGGGGTAGGCCATCAATAAAATCCATAGAAATTTGATCCCACTTCCAAATTGGAATTTCTAATGGTTGCAATAACCCACCAGGCCTTTGATGTTCGGCCTTGACAAGTTGGCAAGTCATGCAACACTTAACGAAGTTAGCGATGTCAGATTTCATTCCCTCCCAATAATAAAGTCGCTTCATATCCGGGTACATTTTACTACTATCGGGATGAATGGTAAATTTAGAATGATGAGAATATTCTAAAATATCTTTACGAAGATCACTAATATTTGGTACGATAAGTCTACCAAACTTTCGAATGCCGCCACGAGAATCAATATCAAAGTCTTTCAAATCTTAAATATCAATTTGATCCCTCAATCTTTGGCTAAGAAGGGCCAATACGGGATCTAGCCTTTGAGCTTCAAAAATGCGGTCAAAAAGAGTAGGATGAGCCTCAAGGTTACATAAAACAAGAGATGAACATAAATCGGGAACACGATCTTGAATCTCACAAGTGGAGAGAATTCTGAGATTATTCCATTCAGATATCATCATGGAAACAACCGCTTGTTGCTTACAACTAAGCGCATCGGAAACACGATTTCCCTTTCCGAGAGTATAAAGAATTTCAAGATCATAAGCTGCAAGAAATTCAAGCCAACGTTGTTGACGCAAATTAAGTTCCTTTTGAGAGAATAGATACTTTAAAGATTTATGATCGGTGTACAGAATAAATTTTTCTCCCAAAAGATAATGACGCCAAATACGAAGGGCAAAAACAATAGCCGCGAGTTCTAAATCATGAGTAGCATACCTAGACTCAGCTGGCTTTAATTGCCTAGAAGCATAAGCAATAACACGTTCTCTTTGCATAAGAACGGCACCCAAACCAACGCGACTAGCATCGGTATAAACAACAAAATCTTGATTCCCCTCGGGAATCACAAGAATAGGAGCACCAGAAAGGAGTTCTTTTAATTTATGAAAAGAAGCTTCACATTTTTCCGACCAAATGTATTTAACACCTTTCTTTGTCAAGCTAGTAAGAGGCACGGCAATTTTAGAAAATTCTTTTATGAAATGGCGGTAATAACCAGCCAATCCAAGAAAGCTACGAATTTCCGTCACACTCTTTGGTCTCTTCCAATTTTGAATCACGTCGATCTTTGAAGGATCCACTGATATTCCAGATTCGGAAATAATATGACCACTTCACACGAGATTGCCAAAAGTGGCATTTAGAAAATTTTGCTTTCAATTGATTGCTCCTAAGAGTTTCCAACACAATCCGAAGATGTTTTTCATGTTCCTCCTCAGTTTTAGAATACATTAGAATATCATCAATAAAGATGAGAACAAACCGATCGAGGAAGTCTTTGAAAACTCAATTCATAAGGTCAACGAAATAAGCCGGAGCATTCGTTAACCCAAATGGCATAACAAGCCATTCATAAGATCCATAACGAGTACGAAACGATGTCAAAGGAATACTTCCCTCTGCAATACGAAGCTGGTGAAAGTCGGTAGCTAAGTCTAATTGTGAAAAGACTCTAGCACCACTAAGTTGATCGAACAGATCATCAATCCGAGGTAAAGGATATTTATTCTTGATAGTAAGATCATTAAGCTTGCGGTAGTCGACGCAAAGCCTAAGTGTACCATCGGATTTCTTCACAAAAATAGCCGAAGCTCCCCAAGGAGAGGAACTAGAGCGAATAAACTGCTTCGTCTTCAATTCAGATAGTTGTTTGCGCATCTCCTCATTCTCCGTATTGGACATACGATAAGGAGGACGAGTAATAGGTTGAGCTCCAGGGGTAAGATTAATTCTGAACTCAATTGCTCGCTTAGGTGGTAATCCTAAAACGGGCTCAAATATGTCGGAAAATTCACGAACAACGTGAATAAGAGAAATGACGTCTTCCTCATCATCATTATCATCATCATGAGGATTTAAAGAATATAAAGATGCAGATAAAGTGGAATCCAAATCTTTGAGAATAATAGAAATCTGCTTAACAGATTGAGGATGTCGAAGTTGAATAGTCCGCTCAGGACATAAGATATGAGCTTCATAACGGTGAAGCCAATCCATTCCCAAAATCATTCCAAATCTTAAGTAACGCATGACATGCAAATCGGCTAGGAAAGGAAAATCACACAAAATAATCTCGACATCTTTACAAAGCAGACTAAGAGTTGCGGATCCACCAACTGGATTCGAAATTCTCAAAGAAGTCATTAAAGCAACAACACTTAATGAAAAAGTATCAACAAGTTCTTTTGAAATAAAAGAATGGGATGCACCCGTATCAAAAAGAACTCTAATAGGTTGATCATGAAATAAAATAATACCATCAAGAATGGAATGAGAAATACCTTGGCCATGAGATGTGTCGCCAGGGGCTCGAGCAACGTTTAACTTTCCCTCCTTCTTGCCTTCAAGTTTGAGGCATTGATGTATATTGATCAAAACGACTTTTCTATCATTTGAAAATTTATTTATATAACTCAAATCTCTTTTAAAACATTTTAAAAGATTTTAAAGATTCTTTCTTATTTTTAAAACATTTAAAAATATTAAATTTTAGGAAATTCTTTTTTGATTTCGAACTACAAAACCGCGATTATTTTGAAAACTAGTTTTACTTATATTGCAAAATCTATGTAACATACCCCTACTGAAGGCTCAAAACTAACGGGTACAGATGCTGCATTCATTCATAGTTATTAATCATCGGCAATCAAACCCGACGATATTAGATACATTGATACACAGAAACACAAGAATATAGAAAAAATTAAACAGCAAAACAAATTCCACATTCCATTTCAAAATATTCCAAATTGATTACATAACCCCAATTCGCAGACCACGTTTAGATAATATATAATAATTACAAAATATGCCAGAGCGACATATAAAGATGCCCCCTTGGTAGATTAGAGCATATATATAGGCTAGAAAACAATTTTCCTTCACAAAAAAAAATACGCAGCGGCAATAAAAGAACTCTAATAACAAGTTTGCCTCCTACGCATCCTCCGAAGCTTTATTCATCTAAAAGAACATCTAGAAACCTTAACTCTTAACCTACTCAAAATCAACCGAGTACCTGAGAGTCTAAGGGAAAAAAAAATTCGAGTCAGACATAAAGCTTGGAATGAATAATTATTTACTATCTCAAACCATTTAGATATCTAGTGAGACCACACCGCATAGTGGAACAGGTTTTCCCCTCACTAGTATCCTAAAACGTTCGAAACCATATACTATGCTGCTGCACCACAATGGTTAAAACATAGTATTTCAAAACATTATGGTGATATGAAAAACAAAGAATTGAATTTTGGATTACCCATCCCTGTTCATTCTGATTATCTGCCTCAATCATAGTTTCTAAGGTTACTATTAACCTATTAAATATTAAGGACTATCTATCTAACTACTTTGTTTTCATGGGATCACTAAGAACCTATTGGTAACTCCAATATCTTATTTCTTATCCTAGTTTTCATGAGATAATTAGGAACCTATTGGCTAACTGCTAATATCTTAATCTGAATATAGTTTTCATGGGCTAACTACAAACCTACTGACCCCTACCAGTATCAAATCATAGTTTTCATGGGCTGACTATGAACCTATTGGCCCCAGTCAATTTCATATAGTTTTCATGTGCTTACTATAAACCTATAGGCCTTTGCCGATATCTTTAATTAAAATTTTAATATCGATTAAGTTATATTCACCACTGGGTCAACCTAACTGGTTATTCTGCCCTTTCCCCATAATACAGTTATGGGTTAATAACATTGTGAATAACATTTTAAGTTCTTTATTCATGCCATGGCTATTACTTTAAATTGAGATTGGCTTTATGTTTTGAAATCCTAAAAACATCTCTTTTGAAACTTCTAGATAGCCTCCTTCGAAAGCAAAGACCTTTTTTCAAAACATTGTGTACATACCTTTCAAAGCCCTTAATAAACATTCTCTTTCGAAGCTTATTATACCTTTCGATGATATTAAATCATCTTTTTAAAATATAGAATTTCGAAACAAATGAAAGTACCCCTTACGAAAGCAGTGGGTTCATTTTTTAAAAACATCATTTGGGTCAAAAGGGTTATATACGAAAGTATCTCTTTCAAAACGAACAAAAATTAGTTTAGGGAAAAATCGATGGCATCAGAACCATCTTAGTCGGAAGTAAAAACCTTTAAAATTCAAAACTTCGAAGGACAGAGTCAAAACCCCCTTTCAAATCCATCACCTTCAAAACCTTCAACCCCTTCGAAAGCATTCAGGAAAAAGGCTTAGGTTAAAATAGAAGTAAATCCTTCGACAACACAGATGACTTCAATGCAGTCGAAAGGGGATTTTGCGGCTTGGTTTCGACTCGGTTGAAACCAGTCCTTTCAAAAGCTTCTTATTTGTCGAAAAAGGTACCCCTTCGAAAGCTAATACTTTAACATAATATGACAACCTTCTTCAAAAGCTAATTAGAAAACCCTTTCAAAACCATACGCTTCGACTATGTCGAAATCATTGAGTAAAACAAGACAAGACTTTAACTTTTGAAAACAAAGTAGGGTTTCGACTCCATCGGAAGCTAACCTTTTGACACCAAGGCTTCCTCCTTCCTTCAAATCCACTGCATACCATATAAGTGATATCTTATGTATTGGTTTCGACTACATAGGTTTCGGCTATGTTGGTTTCGACTGGGATGAGGTGGGGTTAATGAAGTTGAAAGGTTCTTACTAATAGAAGCGGGATGCCTTTTTCTAATCTAAAGGCTAAATTATAGCAACCTTTAGTAATTACTTTCTAACAACTTGCCTATTTGTAAAACATTGATTGACTGTCATAAAAACTTTTCAAATACTTTACCTTTATAACGCCGCATTTATATCAAATTAAACCCATAAAAATGTAAGGTTTTGTGATGGCTTGCAAATCCGTACCACTTTGAGCTGACAATATTCCACATCAATTCAACTCAAAGTGGAACAGAAGTACTAGTCTTCAGGGTTAAAGAAGAAGAAGGTAGAAGAAGAAGATAATAACAACATCAGAATCTCACAATCACAGCGGAACAAATTATAATATAGAATAACATCTTTTAAATACAAGAAATCTGTACTGTTATATATACATACCACTATCAGAGTACAACAATCATTCATCACTTGGACAACTTAATACTTGTCCTTACACAACATAAATAATAGTCAAATACGGAAGTACGCTCTACCATCTAGCTTGCCTCTTGAGCTCCTTAGCCTTTTAACCTGAATCTGTACAACTCGGTCTGACCCGAGTATCATAATAAAAGAACACCCGAGTCAGTCTGGAAAACCAGTGTGAGAAGAACACACCCAATTGGATTGTTGTATTTTTGTAAAGCCTTTGAAACGAAGGTATCTCGTAAGACCACGCCACAAATAAATATGCTGGGTTTTACGATAACCAAAGCATTTTTGTCAAATTCGTATGATATTATAATAGTGTCTATAGAAAGTAAAATAGAATCTAGCTGAAATGCTTGTATCTCACGTTCCATCAATAGCTGGGCACAATCAAAACCGTATTGGTGCTTTATGGAGATTGGATTTCATACAATGGTAGGGCTACTGGGGTATCGGCCGTCATGGTACCTGGCCTAGATCAGAGTACCAAGGACCACTCTCGATTCCCTGCAACACAAGACCGGAGCTACCCCTTACTGGATAGTCCGAATAAGATCACCCTATGGTTGGAGCGATCAAACGCCACAATACTGAAATAAAAAGGGACCTCTAGACAGGGGGAATCTTACCCTACTTAGGTGCTACCCACTTAGCCTTGTTGTACCTCCCCCGTTTCAGCCACTCCCGGTTGATGAGGCTTGAGGCTATGTGTTACCTTTTTAGAACAAATCTCACTTAGAATGCTCATCGTCTTCCTGACGATTTTATGATAGCATTCGTCCATACAAGTTGCCCTGGGTCTGGACAAACCGAATCACCATCACCATCATCTTCATGATCTTAAGTCGCAAACGTTCAAACCGGATCGAAGTGGTTTTCGAATAATTAAATCTAATCTCGGTCTCTTTGAAATGATTAGCGCATTGGCCAATATTGATAGTCGGTTATTTAACTATCAAATAACATTCACAAACAACCATTAGGCCTTAAATAATTTCCCAAATTATTTATCTCAAAAATATCTTCACAAATATTATTTCCATAGTTCAACACTTTCAAAAATAGTTTTCAAACTCCTTTTATTCATAGAGAATAAATTTAAATCTTTTCCCATTCTTAGAATATTTTCCCACTTCGTTTAATATTCAACACTTGAAAACTCTTCATTTTTACTTCCCTATTTCTTTCTCAAAAATCTTTACAACTTTATTTGTAAATTCCCAAACTCATCTCACACGAATTCTATGAATCCCAGAATTCCTTAGTTAAATTCTTTTACATTTCCAAAGCCGTTTATGCTTTCTAAAATTCCAGTTTCACTTATACTTCCCTTGTGAATTTTAATTTACCTTCCGATGTTCACTTATCTTACACTTTAGAAATTTATTTGGACTTCCGTAATACCCTTATAAGATCTTCCTTCAAAAATCTTATCCGTTATTATTAAGCTTTTCTTCCCATCTCTTGAGGATTTATAATTGAATTTAAAACATTTAAAAATATATATAAAATAAAAATAATGGATTATTTTAAAAATATGGGTTTAGATAGATTAAAAATATCAATATCCCAAAAGCATTAAAGTTTGTATCCAATTGCTAATTAATTTACAAAGTTGGTTTATAAATTTAGAGTTTATCTCAAACAAAGTTTATTTATAGAAAATCCAATATTCCCCATTTCCATTTACAAAATCCTCTGGATTCGTATCCCATCGATCCTATCCAAATTTATCACCGTTCTCATATTCAAAATATATTCCATTATTTCTCTTCCAGCGGTTCCCATAACTCGATATAAGTTCACACCATTAACTTATATTTTTAACATATCCACTGATATCATTTTATCTCATTTATAATCCCCGTTTATAAATTTATAAACTCCCTTGATTTTTTACTTTATAAAAAACAATTTTAGTTTATAATTCCATTTGAAAATCTTTCCTTAATAAAATTCCATTTTATTTCTAATCTCTACTTAAACCAATTTCCAGATAGTTAAGTATAACCCAGTTAGTTAATATATTTTTATTCCACTTAATTCCCTTTAGAATAAATTCAATTATCAATATAAATAATTTATTTTCAAATTTTCTTTTAAATTCCTTCACTTAATTAAAAATATCCAAATTCAATTTACAGCCCATTGGACATTTAATAATTCAATTAACATACAATCCATATCAATTTATTTATCACATCATTATGTGAACAATAAATATTCTTGAGGAATCCTGTTGGATTCCTCCAAACTATTTCCCTACATCCATAGATGTTAGTCAACAAACAAATACTAATCCCACTTCGAGGGGGATATCGCGGTATATAAGGTCATCTGCCATTATGCGGGGAGCATAGGGTCTCATCTGCTATATAATGCGGGAATATCAATCACTCCAATATTATACTACTATACAATATCATCCAACAGATAAATCATAAGTTATCAATCAACATCCAACGATTTAAATTTGACATTTAATTTTAATCAAGGCAATCCAAATGAGTGAGAAAATCTCACCTTTGCTTGTTATTTTACAGTCCATTACCGTCTCAACTTGTTTTCATGACTTTTGACCTTGTATAAACATTATATGATTTTATTAATATTCAACAAATCGAACAATCAAGTACCGTTTAATAAATTTAATTTAAACTAATAATTTTATTTTAACTAATGAATTAATTTAAACAAATAATTAAATTTTAAACTATTTTCCTTTTTAAAAATCCTTTGGTAACTAAAATAAATTAAACAAGTTAATAAAACAAATTAAACACCATAACCTATTATTTTAAAAATTAAACTAACAAGTTAAAAATATGTATATGTATATTTATTCTTATCTTCATTTTTGAAAACACATATCCATATGAAAATAGTCTATATAGATTCCAAAATCAATATAAATATATACCTATAAAATAACCTATATTACCATTTAAAATTTCTATTTTCTAAATCTTATATATACATACATATATATATATATTATTTTCTGTTTTGCTATTTATCTATTTAAATTAAATAGATATGTGAGTGTGTGTGTGTATATATATATATATATTTATTTTTATCATACTTTTCTTTTACTGTATATGTATACAAATATATATAAATCAACTGTTTATAAAGCTTACTGTTAAGTATTTTTTTTCCAGTTAAAAAGAATAGCATATACTTCCTTATAAGTTTTTAATAAAATTAACAAATCGAATACTCAAAATCAAGACAGAATATAACTTCCCCCAAATCACGAAGTCGTGCCCCCTCACCGCAAAACACAAAGCCACCCAAGCCTTAGCTCGCCCTCGTGAATCACCGTCGAACTCAACTCAGCTCCTCGAGTCCTCTCGCGCCACATAGACGACGTGCCAAAGCCCCAAAAATCGAACGCGCCTCGCTAACTTGACCTAGAACAAATCGCGCTTACTCGTTCACGCCTCCTCACGTCCTCGCGCGCAAACCCATGGCAGTCGCCTCCCTCGCTGTCGAGTACGATTGCATCTGAATGCCCGGTGCTCGCGCGAATCTCGTTTTCTTTTCTTTTTTGATTCACTCAATCGACCATAGTAATAAAGGAAAGAAGAATCACGGTTTGTATCGTATCGCCCCTTTTTGTTCTGTCGATATTTTTTTTGAAGGGGTCGGCATCTAAAGAAGAAAGAAGGGAATCACGTTTGATTTAATCTACCATTTTTCTTCTTATTATTTTTTCTATGCTTCGCCATTCTTTTTCGTCTGCAGATCCATGGAGGTAAGTCGCGATTTATAAACTGAGAGAGCGGCTTGCTTCAGAAGATAGGTAGCTTTGAAAAGATTTTCCACCAAGGGAAAAAGATGGATGTGATTTCTTGTGTTGAATGCCTGCTACAGAGAAGGCAAAAAGGTATGAGGGTGAAAGAAAGTAGGCTGGGGGAAAGGAATCTCTGCTGTGTTGACCAGAGTATTTAAATTTTTATATTAACTAAATACAAATTGTCTCGATTTACACGACATGAAATTTTGACCTCCTATCGTGGCATGCCGCTAGGCGTTTATAATGTTATACCCCTATTTCGATAGCAATGAAAAAGGTTTCGAGTCCTAATTTGATCGTATGAAGAAGATATCTTTTTAGACCCAATTATTACATTAAATTTCGATGTTCATTTCCGTGCGTTTAGAAGCCGTACGATCACACGACAACTCCAAATGCTACGAAATTTGAAATTTGATAATAATACATATTACGGATCCAACGAAACTAGTTTCGTCGAATTCCGAGACTGTGCCTCGGAAGGCTATTTTAAATGTCGATTTAAAACTATTTTTTATAAAACTGAACAAATCACCTTCAAGTTCAATTATAAAACTTTTATTACCTTTATTACTGTCAATATAAATTTTACAAGCCTTTAAAATATTTTTAACAAACTTAAAACTCAAGATTCAACCTTCTATCCAATTTCCAATTATTAAATTCAATAATTTAATTACTCAATAATTAGTTATATTTGAAATTCAAGTTAGAAATCAACACCTGAATATTTAAAATTAATTAAATATTCTAATTTCAAATAACCTAAAATTTTGGGTTGTTACAGGTTTAATACCCTTCATATACTAAAAATCAATGGTTTCAGAAAATTCCGTTTTTTAAAATAATTTATTTTCCTTAGTAAATTAATTAGGAGAAATCCCCAAAAATCATAGAAATTCAATTTCATCATGTAATCAAAAATATTAAAATTTTAGACCCAATTTCTTTCTGAAATTCTCGAAATAAATTTTTAAACCCAATTATATCATATCTTTCATCAAAAATTCATAATTAAATTTCCATAGCTTGAAAAATTCTAAAAAATTAAAACCCATCTCCAAAATTATGTTTTAATTAACAATTTTTTTTATGGTAATCTAAAATCATATATTCTCGTTTTTATGCCAAACCATGCAAATTCTTATGCGTATGAATTGAAATAAATCAACAATATAGCTCAAGCATATCATCATCCATTTTACCACAAAAATGAATTTAAATCATAAATTTGAAACCATATAATCATAGAATAAAATAGAGATGGTAGAAGAATATTATTCACCTTAAACTCAGTAAGCAATTTGAGATTCGTTGTTAATTAATCCTCCCTAGCTTTTGGTCTTTGGCTTTAGATTAAAAGTCCTCTTCTCCTTTGTTAATGGCTGGCTTTATTAGGGTCCTTGCGTTTATTTTGGTTTGAAAAATAAACTGAACGTGAATGGACAAAGGCAATTATATAGCCATGTGTAATAAATTGGCTAATTTACTAATATGCCCAGGTTTAGTTTAATTAACCAATAAACCAATTTAAAGCCCATTTATCTGGTTAATAAGCAAGGCCATATATATATATATATATATATATATAATTTATTCAAATCTCAATCTCCTCATCATCATTATTCTATTTAAACTATCTAATTAAATCTCTTGAATAATGTTACCAAAATCAGGGATGTTATAGGTTCCCCTATTAAAGAATTTAATCCTCGAAATTTAGTAAGGACTAAATGCTAAATATAGTAATCATTTGTAACAACTCCTAATAACCATACAAGTCTAACCGACTAGCAACGATCTATACAAATCTAATATAGACATACCCTCAAAGCTGATCAGGATAAGTATCTCTAATCCTATCCTTTGTCTCCTAAGTACAGTCCTTCTCGTTGTCACTCCACTAAACTTTTACCATCCCGACTGTCCTGTTCCTTAATCTTTTCTCATCTCTAGATACAAACCTAACTGGTTGTCTAACAAAAGTCACATTAGGCACCACCATTAAATCATCCAATCTTGGCCGAGGAATAGTAGTCTTGGATCATGCACATACTTGTGAAGATGAGACACATGAAGTACATTATGGACACCTGCCAAACTACTTGGCAACTCTATTCTGTATGCGAGCTTTCTAGTACTCTCTATAATCTAGAATGGACCTACATATCTTGGGGCTAACTTTCTCGATTTTCCAAATCGTACCACACCCTTCATAGGTAATATCTTAATGAAATTTATCTCCAACTGAGAATTCTAGGTCCTTACGCCTCTTACCTGTGTAAGTCTTCTATCTGGACTGAGCTTCCTTCATCCTTTTTCGAATTTGTAACAAACCGAAATTAAACCCATAAGAATTAATTCACTAATTAATTAAATAATCAAATAACTTCATGAAGTTATTAGAATCAAGCTACGAAGGTTGCACTATTGTGTCCGTGGTAATTTTACAGTCAATTTCCATATATAGAACATCAAAACCGAGCTAATATGACCAAGTTAAAAAAAACCAAAATAAGCAGACAAAAATATATGGTCGGTCGATCGGGCGGTCGACCTGGGCAAGGGGCGATCGATCGCCCGGTCTACCCGCCTTGTAAAATGACAGGCGAATAAACGTTAATTCGTTCGAACGAATGAGAAGCATCGGAACACGTCATTTGCACCCATTTGTTTAATCCAGTCCCTTTGTTTCTGCATCCGATGGCTCCTATTCAGCCAATGACGTGGTTGCATAAATTTTCTCAATCAATATTGGTCGAACTTCTAAACAATACAACCTGGCGGTACTCTAACTAGAACCAGAAGTCAATCTTAACTTCGCATCACAACTGACTAAAGCTTCTAAATCCTTCCACTCCGCCAACATAGCTAACACCACACTTTGATGTTTCCTGCTAAGAGCATCAGCCACTTTATTTACCTTTTGCTGGTGTATATTCTATATCAAAATCATATGCAACTAAAAACTCCAGTCACCTCTGCTGTATCATATTCAACTCCTTCTGAAAGTATAAATACCGTAAAGACTTATGATGGGTATATAACTCAAATCTCTCCCCTAAGAGATAATGTCTCCAAATCTTCAATGAAAAGATTATAACTGCTAACTCCAAATCATGAGTATGATATCTAACTTCATATGTTCTAAGCTGCCAAGATGCGTAGGCAATGACTTTAACACCCTGCATCAACATCGCTCCTAATCCAAATCCACATGCATTAGTATACACCACCAATCCTTGGTTCCCGTCTCGAACTACCAACATAGGTGCATTGGTCAACAAATGCTTTAACTTAAGGAATGCCTCCTCACATTTGTCGAACCAAACAAATCTCACTTCCTTCCTGCTTAGCATAGTTAAAAGTGCTGCTATGCATGAGAAATCCTTAATGAATCTACAGTAGTAGCTAGCAAGTCCAAGAAAACTCCTGATCTCAAATACTGCCTCTGGTCTCCTCCAATTATTCACAGCTTCGATCTTATCAGGATCAACTGACAGCCCTTTCTTTGAAACCATGTGACCAAGAAAATTTACCTCTTTCTTCCAGAAATGACACATGGTAAACTTTCCCTTTAGCTGATTCTGCCTCAACGTCTCAAGCACTATTCTAAGTTGAACTTCATGCTCTCTCTTATCCTTAGAGTATACAAGAATGTCATCAAACCTATCCAAGTACTCTCAGCAAAACTCGTTTCATCAAATCTACGAAGAAAGCAGGTGCATTCGTCAATCCAAATGGCATTACCAACCACTCATATGAGCCATATCTAGTCCGAAATGCGGTCAAAGGAATACCGTCCTTCGCCACTCTCAACTGTTGGAAACCTGTTGCCAAATCCAATTAGGAAAATACTCTGCTCCACTCAACTGATGAAACAGATCATTTATTCTTAGCAAATGATACTTATTCTTAATTGTCCTTTCGTTTAACTTACGATAGTCAATATACATCCTTAACGACCCATCTGGTTTCTTTACGAACACCGCGAACGCTTCGTAAGGTGAACTACTTGGTCTAATAAAGTTTCTTCCTTCTAGATCCACTAGCCGCACCTTCAATTCCTTCATCTTAGCTAGTGTCATCTTTCTAGGTAGTCTACTTACATGTTCAGATTCTGGCACAAGATCTATTCTAATCTCAACAGTCGGGGGTAGCCCAATGATTGGCTCAAAAACATATGCAAATTCTCTTGCTACCTGAACCTGACTTAACTCATTTCCTAACTCCATAGCATTAAGCATAACATTAGCACCCAGGTCAGTATTCTCTACTGAGAATATCATTCGGTTATGACTATCTGGTTGTCTCAGTGATGATTCTTTAACCTAGAAAAATATTCTAGCCTCATACCTACCCAACCAATCCATACCCAAAATGATCTCAAAATCTACGAAATCAATAACATACAAACTGCATGCAAAATAATGACCCAACAAGTCAAGTTTTAACTAGTCACAACTTAACCCTGGAGTTGCATACTCTCGTACTGGATTCGCAACCCTTAAGTAAGTAACAAGGTAGGTGAGTTCAAGACTTAATCTATCAACCAAATACTAAGATATAAATAAATGTAATGCACCGGTATCAAAAAGTACTCTAACTGGAATACTCTGAATCAAAAGCGTACCTTCCTTCAGTCTTTTCCTTATCTACTATAGTAGGCCTATCTCATCCTATAGCAAAAAATTTCCTTTGTCCTCCCTAACTGGCTCCGGACACTGATTCTTGTAATGCCCAACTTGATCATAGTTGAAGCAATTCACATTCTTCTAACTGCAGCTTTCTTCCCATTTCCTGATCGACATTCATTAGCAAAGCGATCCTTCTTATCACATTTATAGCAAACTAACTCAGCCTTTGACATCTTGGTAGTATCTCCCTTCTGGGTTCCCTTTTCTTATAGAACTTTCTCTTCTCCCCTGAGAACCCTGAGTTTCCACCAACTTCTCTTTAGCTCAACAAGCAACTCCTCATAGCGAATGACCATCTCTGCCACTATATTACGAGGATCACAGACATGGGTCATGGTCATTCTAGCAAGCTCGAGCCTCTGTCCCCAAATGAACTTCTCATTCCTTTTGATGTCAGTATCCATAATAACATATCCATATCTAGACAGCTCTTCAAACTTAGTAGCATACTCAACTACTGACATCTCTCCTTATACTAAATCCATAAATTTCCTCTTCAACTCAGACTTAGCAAACTCGGATACAAACTTCTACTAAAATCTTGTCTTAAAATTAGCCCAAGTTAACTGCTCTTTCGGCACTCCGGCAGTGACACTATTCTATTGATGCAGTGCTGACCCCTGCAACTGTTTAGAGGCTAACCTTCTCAGTTGTCCAGCATTCAGGCCTAAATCAGTAAATATACACTCACAATGCAACAGCCAATTCTGAACTTCTACGGCACTCTCCGTTCCCAAGAATGGCTTCCCGTCCAAACTGGTGTAATCTCTACTCAGAAGAGCAATATTCCCAACTAGAGCCACATGATTAGCTCCTCCTGCATTTTCTACAACTCCAGCAGCAACTCCTGCTTGCATCATCCCAACGAAGAACTGATACATCGCCCCCATATCTACTGGTGGATTTCCAACACCCATATTGGCTTTAGCATTTTGGTTACTAACATTAGCTGGTTGACCCGGATTTCTCTTGGTAGTGAGTCGATCATTTCTGCTAGTTGTGATGCTTCCTCCACCGAGATTTCCTCTTTCGTTTCCTGCTTCCACATCTCCCTTCTCATAAATCTGCATATCAGGCTTAGTAAGATACAGAAGAACGGTCTAATAGAGAGGGGGATACATACTTACATATATATAACTATATATAGCAAATACAAGTATGCTACTATAGCGTTAACCCAAACCCCATTCTTATTATCTGATTCATTGGATTATGTTTGGAAAAATCTTTTAGATTTAAGTTTATTTTAAAGTTTCATAAAAGTATGCATTGATACATACTTGTAACATCTCCCTATTTGGAGGCCCAAAACTAATGGTTACAGATGTTACAGTCATCCATAGTTATTAATCCTCACTGACCAAACACGGTGATATTAGATACACTAATCCGTAGAAACACAAGAATATGAAAAAAACTAAACAGCAAAACAGATTCCACATTCCATATAAAAATATTCTAAATTGATTACATAATCCCAATTCGCAGACCAAGTTTAGATAACATATAATTATTACAAAATATGCCAAGAACGACATATGAAGATGCTCCTTGGTAGATCAGAGTACACAGATAGGCAAGAAAACAATTTTCCTTTACAAACAAAACACGCAACGGTAATAAAAGAACTCTAATAACAAATTTACTTCTTACGCGTCCTTGGAAGCTTTATTCATCTAGAAGAACACCTGGAAACCTTAACTCTCAACCTACTCAAAATCAATTGAGTACCTGAAAGTTTATGGGGAAAACAAAAACTTCGAGTCAGACTTAAAGCCTGGTATAAATAATAATTTACCATCTAAAACCATTTAGATATCTAGTGAGACCATGCCACTTAGCAGAAGGGGTTTTCCCCTCACTAATATCCTAAAACATTTATAAAACCATATAATGTGCTCCTGCATCCATAATGGTTAAAACATAGTACTTCAAAACATTATGATGATATGCAAAACAAAGAATTCAATTCTGGATTACACATCTCCGTTCATTCTGACTATCTGCCTTAATTATAGTTTCTAAGGTTACTATTAACCTATTAAATATTAAGGACTATCTGTCCAATTACTTAGTTTTCATGGGACCACTAAGAACCTATTGGTAACTCCAATATCTTATTTCTTATCCTAGTTTTCATTGGTTAACTAGGAACCTATTGGATGACTGCCAATATCTTAATCTGGATATGCTTTCATGGGCTAACTACAAATCTACTGGCCCTTTCCAGTATAATCATAGTTTTCATGGGCTGACTATGAACCTATTGGCCCCTGCCAATATCATACAGTTTTCATGGGCTTACTGCAAACCTATTGGCCTTTGCCAATATCTTTAATTAAAATTTTAACATCGGTTAAGTTATATTCGCTACTGGGTCAACCTAACTGGTTATTTTTCCTTTTCCACAAAATACAGTTATGGGTTAATAACAATGTGAATAAAATTTCAAATTCTTTATTTATGCCATGGCTATTACTTTAAAATGAGATTGGATATATGTTTTGAAACCATAAAAACATCTCTTCTGAAACCTCTGGATAGCCTCCTTCGAAAGCAAAGACCTTTTTCAAAATATTGCATACATACCTTTCGAACCCCTTAATAGACATTCTCTTTCGAAACCTATTATACCTTTCGATGGTATTAAATCATCCTTTTAAAATATAGATCTTCAAAACAAATGAAAGCACTCCATTCGAAAGCATTGGGTTTACTCTTTAAAAACATCATTTGTCTCAAATGGTTATATATAAAAGTATCTCTTTTGAAACCAACAAAAATTAGTTCGGGGAATACTTAATGGCGTTGGAACTATCTTAGTCGAAAGCAATGACCTTTAAAATTCAAAACCTCATAAGACAGAGTCGAAACCTTCTTTTGACTCCATCACGTTCGAAACCCTCAACCCCATCGAAAGCATTCAGGAAAAAGGCTTAGGTTAAAACAGAAGTAACCCCTTCGACAACATAGTTGACTTAAATGCAGTCGAAAGGGGAATTTGTGGCCTGGTTTCGACTCGGTCGAAACCAGTTCTTTCGAAAGCTTCTTATTTAAGGGAAAAGGTACCCCTTCGAAAGATAATACTTTAATATAATATGACAACCTTCTTCGTAAACTAATTATAAAACCCTTTCGAAACATACGTTTCGACTATGTCGAAAGCATTAAGTAAAACAAGGCAAGACTTTAACTTTTGAAATCAAAACAGGGTTTCGACTCCATCGGAAGCTTACCTTTCGACACAAAGGCTTTTGCCTTCCTTCCAATCCACTGCATACCATCTAAGTGATATTTTATGTATTGGTTTCGCTATGTTGTTTTTGATTGGGATGAGGCAGGGTCAATGAAGTTGAAAGGTTCTTACTAATGGAGGCGGGATGCCTTTTTCTGATTTAAAGGCTAAATTATAGAAACTTTTAGTAATTACTTTCTAAGAGCTTGTTTATTTGTAAAACATTGATTGGCTGTCATAAAAACTTTTCAAATACTTTACCTTTGTAACTGTCGCATTTATATCAAATTAAACCTATAAAAACATAAGGTTTATCCCCTTCCATATACTAAAACCAATGATTTCAGAAAAGTTCTTCCTTTAAAATAATTTATTTTGCTTAGTAAATAAATTAGCAAAAATCTCCAAAAATCACAGAAATTAAATTTCATCATGTGATCAAACATATTAAAATTTTAGATCCAATTTCTTTCTGAAATTCTCGAAATAAATTTTTAAACCCAATTATATCATATTTTTCATCAAAAATTCATAATAAAATTTCCATAGCTTGGAAAACGCTAAAAATTAAAACCCATCTCCAAAATCATGTTTTACTTAACAATATATTTTTCCATGGTAAACTGAAATAATATATTCTCTATTTTATGTCAAAACCATGCAAATTCATATGCGTATGAACTAAAATAAATCAACACAATATAGCAAAAGCATATCATCATCCATTTTACAAAAAAACGAATTTAAATCATAAATTATAAAACATATAATCATAAAATAAAATAGAGATGGTAGAAGATTATTATTCACCTTAAACTTGATAAGAAATTTGAGATTTATTGTTGATTAATCCTCCCTAGCTTTTGATCCTTAGCTTTAGATTAAAATTCCTCTTCTCCTTTTTTAATGGCTGGCTCTATTATGATTATTGCATTTATTATGTTTGAGAAATAAAATGAACGTGAATGGACAAAGACAGTTTTATAGCCATGTGTAGTAATATGCCTATGTTAGTTTAATTAACCAATAAACCAATTTAAAGCCCATTTATCTAGTTAATAAGCACGACCCTATATATAATTTATTCAAATCTCAATCTCCTCATCATTATTATTCTATTTAATTTATCTAACAAAATCTTTTGAATAATGTTATCAAAAATTAGGGATGTTGCAATCTACTTATTGAAATCTCAATCTTTTTCCTTTGTTTGAAAACTATCGATATAATAGTTCGATAAATTCTTATTACAAATAATTCCAAGCTATATTCCACTTTATATACTCATTTAACTTTTGCGGCGTGAAATCGCGAACTACCATTACACGACGCGCCTAGTTTTGACTCTTTTTACATTTCTTATTCAAACACCACCAAATTTATTTTTAGTGTTTATGAAACATTTTAAAATAATTTTAAAAAGATTTCAAAATGTCTTAATGATTCCATACTATCTTTATAATTGGATTTGGAAAGTGATTTCCTTGTGTAATATCAATATGTATTTAACATGACTTGTTAACACAATTATATGATGATCAAAGTATAAATAAGCAACCAAACATGATTAATAATCCTTATAAACAACTATAGAAAATCATATATATATATATATATATATACGTATGTATGTATATGTATATGTATCATCCAATATATAATAATATATATAATAGCTGATACTTTCTACCAACATTCAAACAAATCAATGCTTCACTAAACATCTCCTAAACAACCAAAGATCATGGCTATGCCTCCTTCCACTTGCTAATTATGGTTTCCAAGATGACTTAGGCTTAATACTAGAGTTTAGAGAAGATTTGGTTAACTTTTGGAAAAGTTAGAGAGTGTTCAGTGGATTAGTGCTTAAGCACTTCCATTATTTTTAACCCTCCTACTTTTTCTCAAGTTTTTGAGAAAAAAATCATAAGAAAGCTCAATAATGAAGAAGAAGAATATGAATAATAAGTGAGAAGGAGGGGTGGTATTTATAGGAAAAAAATGAGAAAATATCTTCGAAGAAAAATGACCGACATATCCTTACCTACGCAAGCAAACACCTCTCCCTCTCCACCTCGAGAAGCACAGTAGGCCCCTCCCCCTATGTGGTGATGAGGTATAGGTGATGGTGGTGATGATGGTGGAGGTGGTGATGTGATGTGGTGTAAGATTGATTTGATATTTGCTTTTTAAAGTAATTATTACTTCAGTTATTTATTATTTTAACATTAGTAAATACATATTTACTATTATCATATGTATATGTACATGATAATGTGTGTATGTGCATGTCACAAATGCGTACAAGTCATTTGAACAATGCTGTACAACTTACATACGTCAAACTGTTACAAATTCAGATCTCGACCTTTGGTCATATTTTCATTTATTAATCAATGTATATATATTTGTAAACAAAATTTAAAAGCTATTTTCTTATTACTATTCATGAATTAAAATGATCTCATTATAATTATAAAACCATATAAATCAATACTAAACGATTGTTTACTAAAAGTGTCACGATATCGATAAACCAATATCGATTTTCCTTATATTTTCAAATCTATTATATATGTTTATAAAACTATTGTAAATGGTTTATTATTACTTTATTACTATTACAAATGAATTATTATCATTTAAAAACAATTATCAAGATAAGTATAATAATTTTTAAATCACTTATTCTCAATTTACAATCATTAATTAATTATTAATTATAATGACATTTCTGATGATGTTATAAATATAGTTTATTTTTCAAAAATAAAATAAAATATTTTATTTTATATTCTTTTTTAAGTATAAAAACGAGTGTATGTATCTAGTCCTATTCGCGGCTTTGGATACTTATAAAGCCGTTTATCTATAAAACGATATTCCGCTATTTTATCGATTTAAATCCCGAGGAAGATATTTTTGTAAATATCCATTACATTATTATTCATTGTTCAAAAAAAGATTATTATTATATATTATTACTAAAAACAATATTATTTGTATTATTAGTTATTTGAAAATTTAAAAATTAGTTAAATTTATCAAAGTGATATATTTGCGGGTCGTTACACGGCATCATCGTTGACGCCCTAATGCGGCATCATTATTGGTGCCACCATGCGGCATCATTGTTGATGCCGCTCTTTTAGATATACGCCATCAACGTTGATGTCACCTGTTTGGATATATGTCATCAATGTTGATGCCACCTATTTGGACCTATGTCATCAATGTTGATGCCACCTCTTTGAAAATACGTCGTCGTCATTGATTCCATTTGTTTGGACATACATCGTCAATGTTGATGCCACCTATTTGGACCTACTTCATCAACGTTGATGCAACCTTTTTGGACATACTTCATCAACGTTGATGCCACCTCTTTGGACATACGTCCACAATGTTGATGCCACTTTGGACATAAGTCGTCAATGATGATGCCACCTGTTTGGACATACGTCATCAACGTTGATGTTACATATTTGGACCTATGTCGTCGATGTTGATGCCACCTCTTTGGACATATGTTGTTAGCGTTGATGCCATCTCTTTGGATATACGTCATCAACGTTGATGCCATCTCTTTGGACATAAGTCATCAACGTTGATGCCACCTCTTTAGACCTATGTCATCAATGTTGATACCACCTCTTTGAGCATATGTCAACAATGTTGATGCCACATGTTTGGACATATGTCGTCAACGTTGATGCCACCTCTTTGAACATAGGTTGTCAATGTTGATGCCACTTGTTTGGACATATATCATCAACGTTGATGCCACCTTTTTGGACATATATCGCCAACGTTAATGCCACCTATTTGGACATATGTCATCAACGTTGATGCCACCTTTTTGGACCTACGATATTAATAGATGATGTTTTCCTTATTTTAAAGAAGGATTTTAAGTGGTTTATCAATGCTAAAGATAATTACTTTCAAGGAAATAAATGATGATTTCTCCCAATTTTATGTGATGTTTGCCAATGGAAAATCTTATATGTTACAAGTAATTTTGTTGCGTATGTGACTATAGATTGAACATATTTTACCGATTAATGTTATATGTTCTTGTTATCAATTGATTAGTTAAATTAACATCTTTTATCATTATCATGATCACATTTATGATCGAAGGTGCTTAAGATTTTCTAGGTTATTTTACCATTCTCTATACTAGTCTTTGTTCAGATAGTTAGTTCTTCTGAGACATCTTATCTTCTTCCCCTTTCATACATATATATGTATATTAACTAATGAATATACATATATATGTACCATTCTAACTCTTTTCCCAGTCACTCTTTAGACGCAGGTTTAGGTGATAGGGTGTTCAGGTTCACTATGTAGGTTCTCATGACTTCAAATTGTAGGACTTAGGATTGAAGAGAGGGCTTCAGCGCAGAGTTTTCATCCTAGTTACACTGATTGTTCAACCGTAGATGTAGGATATTGGATTTCATAGAGGCCATCAGAGCAGACTTTTCCTCTTAAATGCAGCAGCATATCCACCTCATATTCAGGGCTCCTTCATCTTCATTTCAGAGTTCTACTTTCTAGAGGATCTGTTTTTCTGCCTAGCTCTTATTCTAGTGTAGCTTGGAGCTTCTTGTTTAGCTTGTGATGACTTCTTGTATTATTGGTTTTTTTAGCTTTTAGGTACTTCAAACACTTTAACATCTGGCGATGGACATGCTAGAGCTCGATATTAGGGTGGGATAGGTGGCGGCTTTGCCTGAACTCATCTTAAAGGCTCCTGATAATTTTTTGTTTTTTGTACCTAGCTTCTATTACCTTCCAGGCATGTTGGCAGCACCTTATCTTTGTGTTATATATAAACCTATATGTGTTCTCTCCTCTACTCAAAGAGGGTCACACATTTCTCTTAAAAATATATATTGAAATTATATGTTATAATTTAGAATAGGTTTATTAAGGAATATGAAATCAATTAATGAATAAGTGAATTTGTTGGCTTTGTTTGTAAATAGTAAACATAGAAATGTGTTTGAATTATTAATGTGTAATAATTTTTTAACTATCATTTCATTATTTAACCCGTTGAAATTAATTTGGAAATCAATATGAATTAATATAATTAAATGTTGCAGTTAATATGAGTTAAGATGAAATTATAGAATATGAATGTAATAAAATGTAAACTAATGTTAATATATTCATATGATAATTTATGATTTAATAATAAAAGTGAGAACCAAAAATAAGAGCTTGATTGAAATTAAAATATAATCAACTGGGTTTTATTTCAATTGCAATTGAACTTTGAAATTAATGCAATATTTAAATAGTGGATTTAACATGGAAATTTTATTTTAATAGGTTATTAGCTTCTATATAATCAAAAATGATAAAAATTATTAACTTTTAGATTGAATTTGGAAAGTGATCAAATCGATTTAACAATAATTTAATTAATTAACGTGAGATAATCCATTTTTGCCACTGTCTCGAATTTCGATGAAACCAATTTCATCGTATCCGAAACAGTGAATTATTATAGGATTTCAAATGTCATAGCGATTGGACTTATCGTTTGATTGTGCGGACTCGAAACGCGTAAAAATCAATTTAATGAATTCAATTAAAATAAGCTGATTTTAAAAACTAACTTCTGCATACAATGGAATTTGGGTTTGAAACTAGTTCCATTGAGTTTAAAAATATCGAAAACCTATATTTCGGTATATTGGTTGACCCACTTACGTTTCAGGAATGGAACGGGATTTTTGGGTCGCGTTATCTTTTCGAACCAATTCAATATATACCATTCGTTCTTATCCATCTATCTATATAAATAGATTATGTTTCTTTAACCCTAACAGCCTTTCATTTTATTTTTGTACGTCCTTCTATTCTTGTATATTCCTCCTTCTCAAATGTTAAAGCATCAAACCCTAATTTCCAAATTCATTTTCAGATCAAAATCAAATTGAAAGTTTAAACTCCTTAAATTGGAAAGCTGTCGACGAGCACAATCTACTGCTGCTGTTCATTTTTGCAATCGAATCATGGTTGGCCTGAAATTGGTGATTATTCTCGGCCATTGAAACTAGGGTTTGCTTCTCGATGGTGGATCTTCGTCGATAGGATGATCGGAGGTGACCAGTGGGTAGAGGATGTCGAGCAGAATGCATCCATGTGGTTTGGTGGTCGAGGTTGTCAGCGGAGTTGGGCAGAAAATTGACCAAAGGAGGCGGCGGCGCAGACACGTGCGGATGCCGGAGGGGTTCGCGTTGGGCTTGGAGGGTGCAGCCGGAGGTGGCCTCTACGATGTCGAGGATCGATCCGGATGATGGTCAACGTGGCAACAATGTTTCTTAGATGAAGCAGTGGCTAGGGTCATCGTGTGCGTACATTGAATGAGGCTACATTAGGGTTTCACGGTGAGAAATTACAATTTAGCCCATAATTTAATTTTAATTAAAATTAAAATTTATAATGTTCTAGCATGCATAACTTTTCATACGAGCTAGGATTTACATGCGGTTTTCTCTATTGTGATCGCATCGAAATTCCGAAAAACTTGGAACAGGTTTGGCTTCATTTTGAGATAGTTAGATTTTTGGGCTTTATTTGGACTTTTAATCGACTAAAAATCAAAGGTGAGTGTTTTAACCCACTCAAAAATTCTAAACCATCTTATGTTGGTTAAATTAAATTTATGATGTGATTAGAAATTGATTGATTGCTATTTGATATACATAAATTGTCATTTGAGTTTAATTTGAATTTATATTGAATTAAATTTCCATTTAATTTAATATTTAATTTGATTTGTTAATTAAATACCTGGTAATGATAACCAGTTAATTGTTGTGATTTATTGGTTGATTCGAATGATGATTGTAATGGACGCTTCGTTGTTGACATTTTGAATGATTTGATGTTATGTTCAATTATATATAGTTATCATACTCCAAGTTACCTTAGTTATTGTTAGAAAATCACTGTGGGTTGAAATGATACGTATCCAAACGATCTTATAGATTAGGGAAAAATCGTTATGGATTGAAATAATAAACCTGAGCGATTTTATGGATTTGGAAATTATGATCCGGGATACGGGTTGAAATGATATATATCCAAAAATTTAAATTATTGCGGGTTAAAATGTTATATATCTGTATCACTTAACCATAGGATAGAAAATTATATAAGGACACCAAATTGGTTAAAGTAAATGATTTTAAATCCTTAAATTTTGAATCTAATTAAATGATATTATGAATAAAATTAGATTTATACGAACTGAATTACTCTCAAAATCCAAGCTTTAAAATTTTGAAATTGAAATTGGCTTAAATGAATTGTTTAAAGAATTTAAATTAGAATCTTAAAGTTGAGTTTTGAAATATAAATGAAATTTATCAAATTTGAGATATTGTAAATGTTTGAATATTTAAGCTTTGAAACCTATTGAATTTGAAGTGGTTTAAATTTGTAGTTTAAACATGGATTTGAAATTGATATAAATAGAAATGGTTTTAATGAGAATTTGAATTAAACCTTTAGCCTTTATGAATTGAAATCGTTGAATTGAGATTGATTTAAATTGAATTTTGGAACTAAAGTTTATTTGAATTGATTTGTGAAATTGGAAGAAATGATTCTAATTTGAAACTATTTTCGATATAAACTCTTTTAATATACAAACTATTTTAACATATAAACTATTTTTCTCATATAAACCATTTTAATATATATTAATAATTTTTAATACATTAACTATTTTTAATATATTATATAAAAACTATTTATAATATATAAACTATTTTAATCTATAACCTATTTTTCATATATAAACTATTTTTGATATATAACCTATTTTAATATATGAAATATTTCTAATATATAAACTATTTTAATCTATAACCTATTTTTATATAAAACTATTTTGATCTATAACCTCTTTTTAAATATAAATTATTTTTAATGTATAATTATTCCAGTATATTTCTACTTTCAATATTCAAACTGTTTAAAGTTGGAACTATTTTGATTTAGATTTGATTGATTTAAATGCGAATATTTTGATATGATGGTTTAACCTATTTTGTGTTTGTGATTTTTGAAAACGAACATGATTTAACATGAATAATGATTTCGAAAGTGAATATGATTTCGAAAGTGATATGATTTTGAAGTGAATATGATATTTTGATGTCAATTATAAAGTAGTTTTGAAAATGTAAAAGAACCAACCAGTGTGAAATAAGCGTTTGGGTGTTAAAGAGACAGGATCGGATATTGTCATTCTCTCTGCTGAAACCACTTTAACAACTATGCATGTGGTGGGGAATCCAGAACGATGTTGGCTGGTTTGGCGAACACTACTGTATGAGGTATGAACGTAGCCCTGACACCTTGGGGTCAGCTTGATATAACTAAAATAGGAGCCATGCCGGGCCAAGTGAGATCGCTCCTCCGATCGGACATGCTTCTTAGATACCATATTTGTTACTTTGTGATTGATTTGGTAGCCACCCTTCGATTTGATTATGTGAATGTGTTCCGAGGTGGACACTAGTAGTTGTTATGCGTTACCACCAGTCCAGATCCGCGAAACGATAGTATCCTACCCTAGGCATTTCCTCACATGCTTTATCATATATCTTATTGAGCCCACTAAGAGTTTGGTTTTTGTTGTACACTATGGAGTGCCCTCTGATAGCCCTCCACTTTATAGAGGAATTACGGTACTATATAGACTACGGCATTTATAAAAATGTGTTAAGGAGGATATGGGTAACCCCTTAACGCTATTTTAATACTTTACTTTGCAATAGACATATTATAATAGCATATTATACTATGTCCGTAGATAGTTTAACGGATCCTTAGAAGATGGAATCCGAAACATCTCTTAAGTTATTGCATGTATGTTAGACATAGGATAGGAGATGTAAAATCCCGTAGACATCTCTGAAGCCGCTACACCCATATTTACTTATTTTGATTTAACTTACATATGATTTTTTTAGTTCTAACTCGAGTGTTTTGTCTTTTTATTACGTTTGGGTCTACCTGAGCAATTTAGTGTTGAAGACCTTATTTTTGAAGGACGAAGATGGAGATTTAGTATATTATTACTATTAATTATAGTTATTCCACTGCATCATATTGTTCAGCTGCATTATTTATTTATTCCTGCTGTATGTATGGCTCTGATCTATATTGTAAAAGTGTAATTAAATGTTATATGTAAAACAACTTCATGAATTATTTATTTGATTATTACATTTTATCATTCCGCTATGAGATTTTATGTTTTGGTTTTACTTTCTTTTCTCTTATTTTCTTATTTACCCCATTAACAATCCTTCTTTTAGAATGGTTTGAGTTGACATGTGTGGTTTATTGTCGATTTAAATCGTCCAAAAAGGTGGGTCGTTACATTTGGTATCAGAGCGAGGTTTAACGACCACCTTAGCTTTGTGGGGTCCGACTCATTAAATATAGGGTAGTAATACCCTAAAATGAGTTTGTTTGAGTGTACATATATGAGAAAGCTAGTGTTATAAAATGTTTTATATTGTGTTAATTTTTTCTGTTTAGTGTTTATAAATTCTGATCGATACATAGGATGCTATGGCGTCGATAGGGATTTCTAAACACTTAATAGGGCAGACCGACACTATATTCTTTTTGAAATATAAGTAAATGAAGTAATTTTACCTATTATATTGTATATATAAGAATAATTTTATAAATGGATATAGATGTATGTGATATATATGCTGTTAAGAAGTGAGATTTATAAATATTATTTGTAAAATAGGATTTATAAATAAAATAAATATGAATTAGAAATTTGGGAACTTAAGTTCTAGGGTTTTGAAATTGGTTTTCAAAGATTTTAGAAGATAATATTAGTATTAATTGGAAATATTTTTAGGTATAAATATTTTCCATATGATTTGAAAGAAATGTTTTAAAAGAATTTTAAAAGTAAATAAGTTCTGTACTCCCCTCTTCTGTCGTTGGAAAATAATTTTGATGACGACGACCGCATCATCGACATTCATTTTCGAGTTTCAAAGTGGGAAGGCCGCCATAGTAGCTTTACTACACATTGGTTTCGATAAACAAATCTTAATTTTAAATTTCTAAATATGATTAGATATATAAAAGATATGAGTATATATATGTATATTATTTTAAAATGATTGATATGAACCTGGTATTTAGTTCTTAAGTTCCTGTTAATCAATGATTTACAATTAGTGTAAAAGCATGGAATCTTGACTATTTTGATAGTTGGAAACTTCTAAAATGAAAAATAAGACATTAAAAGTTAAATGATTAACGAAATGTAAAGAAATTGGAGATTTGTCACATGTAAATTAAAGAGTAATGAAATTAGCAGATGTAAATTATTTAATACTCTGCTAACTAAAATGTATAAGATGAATTTATATAACATTCAATTACATTCTAAAACATATATATAACTTGCCAAATGTTTTAAAAGTTGTGATGTTAAATAGGAATATGTAATAGAATATTATACAAGTAAAACTGAGGTAATGAAAGTGTTGAAGTGGAATTATTTCTATAAATAAATTTTTTGATGTACAATAAATGTTATAAGTATAAGTTAATGTTTTGAAATTCTAATAATTAGGTTGAGTAGTAAAAAGTGAATATTATCTAAGAAATGTTTATAAACTTATGAAATGACTGAAATGATTCATAAATAAGTTTATTATTAACTGACACTATAAAAGAAAAGGATAAATGTGAATTAAAAGGTAGAAACACTTAAATATGGAATGTTTTATTCATTAATATTCATATTAAATTGAAACTAAGTTATATATAATAATAAATGGGAAGTAAACTGTGATGAAATGAATGTAAATTAATAAAAATAACCTTATATGAACAAATTGGAAATAAATGAAATGTTTGTAATATTTAAATAATGAATCCATTGATTATTTTAAATATTGAATGGATATAATTTGTGTAAGTAAATAAAAAGATGATTTTTTACGAATGAAAGAGAATTTAAAATAAATGAAAGGTGGATAATGTGAGAAGAAACCAATAGAATAAACTTAAATAATGTGTTAAATTCTTTGTTGTTTGGCTTATGGGATGTTTGGGAAATGATACTTCGATTTGTTTAAGGTTTTATGAATAATATATTAAGTAATTATCTAAGGCTGTTGAGCGTATGGTGCGCTTGATAGTTTATTTATTATCCTTGTACAATAAAAAGTTTCTAAACCTGGACAAACCATTAGTTTTGATTGCTTTGATGTATAATAGATACTTTGATTGCATATAATGGTTGTACTGTTTTGTTTGCATATGTTTTGTGTTGATTTACTTTTGTTACTAATTGAAACAACTAAATATTTCTCTTGTATATAATTCTCACTATTTTGGATTATATAAGTGGAATATAGGTTTATGGAAGCAATAGCTACTGCTTTTGGTTCCATAAATAAAGTTATTTGCCTGACAAATAGGTACGTTTTCGGATTATGGTTTTGCAATGATATTTTAACTATTTTTCCCATGGTTGGGATATTTTATTATTGAAATATGATATATAATATGTTGATATTATTTTTTTCCAGACCTAACCGCGTAGAGGAGATTGCCGAAATTTTCCATGAATTTAGGATTTAGAAAATTTTGTGAAAGTGAAAATATTTTCAAACTTTTATTAGATTTGAATATGAAAGATTTAATTGTTTATAAATTAATATATTTTATTTAAAATACTTAATTATATAAGTTTAAAATGTTTATAAATTGAATGTTTTGAGTAAATTATATTAGGTTCTTAATTCATTCTTATTCCTTTTCGGGGATGAAAATTTTTGAGTGGGGGAGAGCATACCAACCCATATTTTTTGATAATTAAAAACATTAAATTAAATAAGATTTTGAAATTTAATATTGTGAGAAATTAAAATTTATGATTATTTAATAATAAAAACAATTATAATAAGATTTAATAAAGTTTTTGGATGTTATTAACAACTATTTTAATTTAATTTAAATCAATTGAAATTATTATAAAGTTAATTAGGCTATAATTGTAAATAAGGAATAAATTAAATTATGGATTTAATATTGAAATTATATGTTATAAATTAGAATGTGTTTATTAAGGAATATGAAACCAATTAATTAGTATGTGAACTCATTTTCTTTGTTTGTAAACAATAAACAAAAATTTTTGTTTGAATTATTAATGTACGATAATTGTTTAATTATCATTCCATTACTTAATCCGCTGAAATTAATTTGGAAATCAATGTGAATTAATATAATTAAATATTGCAGTTAATATGAGTTAATATGAAATTGTAGAATATGAATGTAATAAAATGTAAACTAATGTTAATTATATTCATATGATATTTTATGATTTAATAATAAAAGTGAGAATCAAAATATAAGAGTTTGATTGAAATTAAAATAAAATCAACTAGGGTTTTATTTCAATTGCAATTGAAATTTGAAATTAATGTAATTTTTAAATAATGGATTTAACATGGAAGTTCTATTTCTTATTTTAATAGGTTATTAATTTCTACGTAATGAAGAATGATATAAATTGTTAACTTTTAGATTGAATTTGAAAAGTGATTAAATCGATTGAATAATAATTTATTTAATTAACGTGAGAATTAGCCATTTTGGCCACTCTCTTGGATTTTGACAAAACTAGTTTCATCGGATCCTTAAAAGTGAATTATTATAGGATTTCAAATGTCGTTGCGATCGGACTTGTCGTTTGATCATGCGGGATCGAAATGCATCGAAATCAATTTAATGAATTCAATTAAAATAAGCTGATTTTAGAAGCTAACTTCTGCATACAGTGGAATTCGGGTTTGAAACTAGTTCCATTGAGTTATTTTTTTTCTAAAACCTATATTTGATATATTGGATGGCCCACTTTCATTTCAGAAATGGAACGAGCTTTTTGGGTCGCGTTATCGTTTTGAAGCAATTCAATCTATACCATTCATTCTTATCCATCTATCTATATAAATAGATTTTGTTTTTCTAACCCTAACAGTCAGTCATTTTATTTCTGTACATACTTTTATTTCTTATTTATTCGTCCTTCTCAAATGTTAGAGCATCAAACCCTAATTCCAAAATTCATTTTTAAATCTAAATCAAATCGAAAATTTTTAACTCCTCAAACTATGTCATATTATATATCGTTGGAAAGCTCTCAACGAGTGTAATCTACTACAGCTATTCATTTTTTCAATTGAATCATGGCTTGGCCAGAAATTAGTGATTATTCTCGACCGTCGAAACTAGGGTTTGCTTCTTGATGGTGGTTCTTCATTGATAAGACGATCGGAGGTGACCAATGGTTAGAGGACATCGAGCAGAATGCATCTAAGTGGTTTGGTGGTCGAGATCGTTAGCTATGTTGGCTAGAAAATTGAGCAAAGGAGGCGGCGCCACTGACACGTGAGGAGGACGGAGGGATTCGCGTTGGGCTTGGACGGTGTGGCCAAAGGTGGTCTCTACGATGGCCAGGCTCGATCTGGATGATGGTCAGCATGGCAGCTGCGTTTCGTGGATGAAGCGGTGGCCATGGTCATCGCGTATGTCCGTTGAACGAGGCTGTGGTAGGGTTTCATGGTGAGAAATTACAATTTTGCCCTTGAATTGATTTTAATTTTAATTTATAATGTTATGACATACATAACTGTTTCATATGAGCTCGCGTTCACGCGCAGTTTTCTCTGTTGCGATCGTATCGAAATTCTGGATAATATGGAACTAGTATAGCTACATTTTGAGACTGTTAGATTTTTGGCTTTATTTGGATTTTTAATCGACTAAAAATCAAAGGTGAGTGTTTTAACCCACTCATAAATGCTAAACCATAATTAAATTTATGATGTGATTAGAAATTGACCGATTGCTGTTTGATATATTTAAATTGTCATTCGAGTTTAATTTGAATTTATATTGAATTTAATTGCCATTTAATTTAATATTTAGTTTAATATTGAATTTAAATAGTTAATTAAACACGTGATAATGATAACCAGTTAGTTGTTGTGATTGATTGGTTGATTTGAATGATGATTGTGATGGATGCTTAATTGTTGACATTTTGAACGATTTGATGTTATGTTAAATTATATGTTGTTATCACACTACAAGTTCCCTTAGTTATTATTAGGAAATCACTATGAGTTGAAATGATACATACCCAAACGATTTTATAGATTAGGGGAAAACCGTTATGGGTTGAAATGATAAACCCGAGCGATTTTGTGGATTTGGTAATTGTGATTCGGCATACGAGTTGAAATGATATACATCCGGAAATTTAAATTATTAAGGGTTGAAATGGTATATATCTGTTGCACTTGACCATAGGGTAGAAAATTATACACGAACACCGGATTGATTAAATTAAATGATTTTAAATCCTTAAATTTTGATTCCAGTTAAATGATATTATGAAATATAATTAGATTTATATGAATTGAATTATTCTCAAAATCCAAGCTTTAAAATGTTGAAATTGAAATTGAATTAAATGAATTGTTAAAAGAATTTAAATTGGGATCCTAAAGTTTAATTTTGAACTATAAATGAAATTTATCAAAATTGAGTTATTGTAAATGTTTGAATATTTCAGCTTTGAAATCTATTGAATTTGAAGTAGTTTAAATTTGTAGTTCAAACATGGATTTGAAATCGATATAAATTGAAATGGTTTTAGTGAGAATTTGAACTGTAACCTTTAGCCATTTTGAATTAAAATCGCTGAACTGAGATTGATTTAAATTGAATTTTAGAACTGAAGTTGATTTGAATTGATTTGTGAAATTTGAAGAAACAATTCTAATTTGAAACTATTCTCAATATAAACTCTTTTAATATACAAACTCTTTTGAGATTTAAAATATTTTTCTCATATAAACCATTTTAATATATATTAAATAATTTTGAATACATTAACTATTTTTAATATATAACCTATTTTAATATATAAAAACTATTTTTAATATATTAACTATTTTGATCTACAACCTATTTTTAAAATAAAAATTATATTTTATGTATAACCTATTTTAATATATTAACTATGTCTAATATATAAATTATTTAATCTATAACCTATTTTTATATATAAACGATTTTAATCTATAACCTATTTTTAATTATAAACTAATTTTAATATATAACTATTCCAATATATGAACTACTTTAGAATATTCAAACTGTTTAAAGTTGGAACTGTTATGATTTAGATTTAATTGATATAAATGTGAATATTTGATATGATGGTTTAACCTATTTTATGGTTATGATTTTTGAAAACGAACATGATTTAAAGTGAATGATGATTTCGAAAGTGAATATGATTACGAAAGTGATATGATTTTGAAGTGAATATGATATTTTGATACCAATTATGAATTGGTTTTGGAAATGTAAAAGAACCAACCAGCGTGAAATAAGCGTTTAGTTGTTAAAGAGTCCAGGATTGAATATTGTCATACTCTCTGCCAGTATCGAAAACCACTTTAACAACTATGCATGTGGTAGAGAATTCAAAATGAAGTAGGATGGTTTGGCGAATGCTACCGTATGAGGTATGAATGCAGTCTTGACCCCCTCAGGCAAGCTTGATGTGACTAAAACAGGAGCCATATCGATCCAAGTGAGGTCGCTCCTCCGATCGGAAATGCTTCTTCAATACCATATCTGTTACTTTATGACTGATTTGGTGGCTACCCCTTGATTTGATTATGGGAGTGTGTTCCGAAGTGGGCAGTAGTAGCTGCTATGAGTTACCACCAGTCCGCATCCGCAAATAGATAGTATCCTACTTGCCTCGCGTGCCTTGTCATATGTCATATCGAGCCTACTACGATTTTGTTTTGTGTCTTACACTATGGAGTGCCCTCTGATAACCCTGCAGTTTACGAGGGAATTGCGAATATTTAGTATATTATTACTATTTATTATATTTATTCCACTATATCATGTTGTTCCTCTGCATTATTTATTTATTCCTGATGTATGTATGGCTTTGATTTGTATTGTAAAAATGTAATCAATGTTATTTGTAAAATAGCTTCATGAACCATTTATTTTGTTATTATATTTTGTCATTCCACTGTGATATTATGTGTTTTTTCCCTTTCTTTACTCTTATTTTCTGATTTACCCCATCAAAAATATTCCCTTTCGAATGGTTTGAGTTGACATGTGTGGTTTATTATCGATTTAAACCATTGAAAAAGGTGGGTCGTTACAACCTTGGGTGTACATAGCCCTAGGATGACAAATTAGTCAGACTTACCCAGGTTGAAAATAAGCATATGATCATGTTATGTTTTTTTCTAATCATTATGATTGAAGGTGCATGATCTATGACTAACATTTTGGATAAGATACTACTAAAGGGAAAATCTATTCTGCTCAGTGGTGTGGTCTCACTAGATTTCTATTTGGTTCAAGATGAAATATTATTATTCACACCAGACTTTTTGTATGACACGAAGTTTTAGCCTTCCCCCTAAATGCTCAGATACTTATTTGAGTAGGGTGAGAGTAAGGATTTTTAGGATAGACGAATAAGCTTTTGGAGACATGTAAGAGACAAGCTAGCTATATTATGATTTTTTTTAAAATTTAGCTATGTTCTTCAAAGCTTGTGCTATGTTTGAATGGATGGAATGACAAAATTTATAAATGTCAAATATTATACTCTAATCAACCAAAGGGTCATCTTCATATGTCACTCTTAGAGTACTTTGTACTTATTATACTTTCTCTGAATGTGGGCAACGAATAGGATTGTGTATTAAATGTGAAAATATTACTTCTGAAAGGTAATGAAAGTTTGATTAATGAAAAATGTTTGAAATTTTTATATTCATATGCTTTAGATGTCTTTGATATAATTAACATAACCTCATTTGTCACCAATGAATGATACAATTAATGACTACAACATCAGTAGCACTTATTTTCGATCTTCAAAATGGAAGATGTTACAACTTGGTATCAAAACATAGGTTTACTTAAAACTTAAAAAGATTTTGAAAACATAATCCAAATAAATTCGAGAATAAGATTAGGGTTTAGGATAACACTATAGTAACATACTTGTATTTTCTATATATATGTACATATCCTATCTTTATTCTTCCCTCTCTCATAGACTATTCTTTTATATCTTACAAAGATCCATTTATAGATTCAAAAGAAGTAAGATATGGAAGCAGGAAATGAAGAGTTGAATCTAGGTGGAGGAAGCACCACAAGTAATGGAAATACTAGGATCAACACTAGAAGGAATCAGGTCGACAAACAAATGCTAATCCAAATGAAAATGCTACCGTGAGTGCTAGAACCCCACCAGTAGATATGGGGACTATGTATCAGTTTTTCATGAATATGATGCAAGCTAGAGCTACTGTAGGTTTGGCTAAAGGAAATGCTAATAATGTAGGAGGTGCTAATCTTGAGGTACCGATTCACAACAATTTTCCCAAGTTGCGCCGTGATTATACAAGTCTTGGAGGAAACCCTTTTTAGGAACGGAGGATGCTGTTGAAGTTGAGAATCAGCTGTTGCATTGTGAGAGAATCTTTGTTGACATAGGTCTGAGTGATGAACAGAAGTGTAGGTTGGCTTCTAGGTAATAACAAGGAGAAACACTGTACTAGTGGAACGATGTGACACTAGGTGTGCTTGAGGAAGAATTGACATGGGTTGAGTTTAAAGAAGGTTTGAGGAGAGATTCTTGTCTAAGGTAGCCAAATCAACCTTGCTTAGGAAGTTTGCTGATGTGGTGCAAGGAAAAATGTTGGTACTGGAGTATGCGACTAAGTTTGATGAGCTATCCAGTTACAGATATGCTACTGTAGATACGACGATAAAGAGGAATGAGAAGTTCATCCGGGATTTGAAGCCATGGATTGCTATAACAACAATGTCGCATCTCAGAGATCCATGTAATGTAGTGGTAGAAATGGCAATAAAGAATGAGGAGATGCTTTCGACTTTTGGGAAGGAGAAGTCATGGAGGCCTAAAGTTCTCAGTAGAAGAAGTGGAAATTCTTCAAAAAGAAGAGAGCTCAAAAGAGTGGAGATGCCAAGAAAAAGAAGGCGAATGTTGTTTGCCATAACTGCAAAAAGAATGGAACTTTGTAAATTTGTATCGCTCTGGTAATGGAAAGAAGGCAGCAGGAAAGAAGAACATGAAGTGCTATAACTGCAATCTGGTGGGGAATATAAGATTGAATGTCTAGTATTGGCCAAGGTTGAAAAAAGGAAAGTTTTTGCTCTAAAACTATCAGCTTCTAGACCGATTGTTGAAGAGAAAGTAAAGCCTATGATGGGAGGTACACTTTTGACTCATGGCATTCCTATTAAAGTACTATTTGATACTGATACATCACATTATTTTATCTCACATTGTTTGGTAGATAAGTTAAAGCTAGAACCATCGTACCTTTCTACTTCCTTAAGGGTTGTGAATCCGATTAGAAGTTATGCAAATCTTGGGATGAGATGTAACCATTTGGAATTTGAGCTTTCTGGTCATGCATTCACTTGCGATCTATATGTGTTTGACTTTGTGGGTTATAGAATTACTCTTGGTATGGATTGGTTAAGCAAATATGATGCTAGGATATTTTGCCAGGATATGAGGATATCACTAAGACACTATAATAGTGATGATCGAATTTTATACTCGATACAAAATTCTAGGTTAGATGTTTATGCTTTATTAGGTGCAATGGAAGTGGAGGATAAAGTAAATTAGGTTTTTATTGTAAGAGGTTATGCAGATTTTTTCAAGCTAGTTACCAGACTATCATTGAAACGAGCTATTGAGTTTCAATCGATCTTGTGCCTTAAGCTGAACCCGTGAGTAGACCGCCAAGTAGGGTGACACCATTGAGATGAAAGTGTTAAAGGTGCAGCTGGTGGACGTAGAAGGAAAGAATTTTACTATACTAAGCAGTTTGCCTTAGAGAGCGGCTGCAATGTTCATAAAGAAACCAGATGGATTATTGAGGATGTGTATTGATTATCGTAAGTTGAATGAGAAGACAATAAAGAATAAGTATTCTTTGCCAAGAATAGATGATTCATTTGATTAGTTGAGTGGAGCCAAAGTTTTTCCCAGTTTGATTTAGCAACAAGGTTCCATCTTTGAGAGTGGTAGAGCAGTATTCCATTAACGAAATTTTGAACAAAATATGGTTCATATGAATGGTTATTCGTGCCATTTAGACTAACCAGTGTGCCTTCTTACTTTGTGGATTTAATGAACTGAATTTTCCATGGGCTTTTGGACAGATTCATGTTAGTGTATAGATGACATTCTGATATATTTAAAAATGAAAGATATCATGAGATTTATCTTAAAATAGTCCTTAAGAATTTAAGACTGCTTACTAAAAGCAAAGTCTCCAAAATGTCATTTTTGGAAGGAATAAGTGAAGTTCCTTGGTCCTGTAGTTTTTGAAAATGGATTATCAGTAGATCCAGGTAAGATTGAAGCTGTTAATAACTGGAAGACTGTGACCGAGAGAAGAAGGTTTTTGGGGTTAGCTGGCTATTATTGGAGATTCGTCAAAGATTTCTCTTGTATAGTGGCACCCATGACTAAACTGACAAGGAACGGTGTAAAGAATGCTTGGACAGATAAATGTGAAGAAGCATTCTTAAAGCTAAAACATTTACTGATCAATACGACCGTGTTACTTGTTCCAGATGGGAATCAAGGGTTGTGGTGTATATTGATACATGTGGTACAGGTTTATAAACCGTGTTACTGCAAGGAGGTAAAGTGACTGCCTTTGCTTCTCGATAGTTTCGACTACATGAAGTTAGATATTCGACTTATGATTTAAAGTTGGAAGCGATGATCTTTGCTTTGAAACTGTGGAGACGTTATCATTTGGGTGAACGAATCGAGTTATTTACGGATCATAAGTATTCAAAGAATTTATTCTCTTAGAAGGAGTTGAATATGAATTAGCAAAGGTGGCTAGAATAGGCTGTTTGCATATGTACGAATCGCTTGGTATGACTTTTGTTTAGGTACATATGTATTGTAATAAAAAATTTAAATAATTAGTTAGAATAGGTTGTTTGCATATAACTATCAAATTGACTTGAAGTTAATGGAAGCGATATTGAGTTTGTGGGTTTTTAGATATGTTTCAAGAATAGATGTAAAAATATTGTTCGACACGCATTAGAGTTGAACAAGTATGTTGTTGAAAATATCAAGTAGTTTGATTATCAGTCAAAATGCAGATGAAACGTGTGTCTAAAAGAAATAACATTAATAGTACATAGATATTTCTAGAATATAGGCAAACAACATACTGCATATTGTTAACGATGTACTAATGTACAATCATTTTTAGTTTAGTTATTTAATTCTCGATATTGGATTATAAATTATACCTTTTATAATAAGTATAATAGATGATAGGAATGTCCTAAACGACATAAAGAAACACCATATTAAAATGTTTAATATGGATCATATAAGATGCATTCCATATGCATTGGCAATAGAAATTATCACATGATGTATTGTGTACAATATCGTATTTAGCTAATGTATTTGATACATTAAGGAAATATTAAATCTAAATTATGATCGCTAAATAGTAGCATAGAGTGTTCTCAAATATTTATGAAATATTAGAGAATTGTTTATAGAAATGACAAACTACTTATAAAGGAGTATTCGGACTCAAACTTTGTAAAGGATGATGAGTATAATATCTCAATATTAGATTCATATTCAAAACTTTATTAAAGAGCTTTTAGTTGGATATATTCCAGAAAAAAGAGGTTGTGCCTGATTCAACGAAAATCTAAGCACATTATCTTGAATAGTGCCATAATAAAAGTAATGCATAAACTTAAATGCACAAAATTTATAACTAAGTTAGGGTGATTCCAAGTACTGAGAATACAAGTCATCGTTATATGGTAATAATGTGATGATTAGAGCTCACTAGAGTTGAGAAAAATAATTTGAATAGTTTAGACAATAAAGGAAATTTATCATCATTGGAGAGAGTAAATTGACATAGTAGATAATTAAAACAATACAACATCCATTCTCAAAGGGTCTAACTCGATCATTTCTCATCAAACTAATCGAAAGGTGGGATAGAGATTCCATAATTGGCCCTAGGTGCAAGTGCGAGATTGATAGAGTTAGGGTAGCCCTAAGGGCAATTTGGTAATTTAAAAAAATTACTAACTTCATAATAAAATCTCATTTATAATAAAAGGTATTTTTCTTCCTGTTATATACTTGATATATGTGTTATATTAATTATTTAATTAAAGTATATTTAATAGAAAGTCAATAAATAATATGTTTTGTGATAGCAATTACGATGTGTTTAAATCATGAGAAATTTATCACTATATAATAAACATGCCATTTTAAATATTCCTAATCAAGATGTGTCGAGACTAAATATCGAAACATCTGTTTAGACTAGAGTTCGTACTGCTATCAAAATAGGGCAGTGTATTACTCATGGCTACTAGGGAATCAAGGGGGTTACTTATTGATAGTTACTGGATAACTATTGAATGACTCACTCAATAGATTTCTGTTGGTTATATAACTAAGCTCAAAAAGAAAATATCGATGTGACAATATTACACAATACTCTAGACTTGAGAATATTATCGACCTTCAATGTGGAAACTCTGATTTGATTATAGTTAAATCATGGCATGGAGTCTATCGGACGACTATAATTGGGTCAAGTAGGAGCATTGGAAGTGAAACACTATTCAGTAGAGAATTCATGTCACTATTATTAATGTTAGTATCACGGTTAATGTATCATCTCCTTATTTGGAGGCCTAAAATTAGTAGTTATGGATACTGTGGTCATCCATAGTTATTAATCCTTGGCATCCAAATACAACGAAGTTAGATTCATTGATACACAGAAACACATGAACATGGGAAAAAAATTTGAACTTCAAACAAAAACACATTTCATTTCAAAATATTTCCAATTCACTACATAATCCCATATTTACAAATCACGTTTAGAGAAAATGTACTTATGACAACATACACCAAGAGCGATATATGAAAATGGCCCCTTGGATGATCAAAGTAATTACAGGAAATATAATAACTTTTCCATTACAAACAACACAACAGAATCAAAAGAAAAGAGAACTCTAAATAGCTATCATGACTTCTGTACGTTCTCCGGAAGCTTATTCACCTTAAGAGGTGCTTAAAAAGCTCAACTCTCGAACTACTCAAAATTCAATTGAGCTCTCAAGAGTTTAATGGGAAAACATAGACTTCGAGCCAGACATAAAGCCTGGTATGAATAATAATCTACCATCTTAAATCATTTGGATATCTAGTGAGACCATGCCGCTTAGTGGAATGGGTTTTCCCCTCACTAGTATCTCAAAACCTTTATAAATCATATAGTGTGCTCCAGCATCCACAATGGTTAAAACAGTTCAAAACAGTTTAATATGTTGATATGAAAAATAAATTAATCAATTCTAGAATACATATCCCCATTCATTTTAAACTATTGGTCTCAATTATAGTTTCTAGGATCACTATTAACCTATTAGTTTTCATGGACTGACTAATAACCGGTTAAACATTCAAGGATTCCAAGTCAACTCCAAGTCATGAGTACGACATCTTACTTCATGTGATCTAAGCTACCTAGATGCATATGCAATGATTTTGCCCCTCTGCATCAACACTACTCCTAATCCAGTCCCACACACATCAGCGTATACCCCCAACCCTTGGTTTCCAGCTGGGACAAATAACACCGAAGCATTAGCCAATAAATGCTTTAACTTAAGGAATGCTTCCTCACATTTTTCAGACCAAACATGCTTCACTTCCTTCCAGGTAGGCTTAGTAAAAGGCTCTGCTATCCGCGAGAATTCCTTGATGAATCTTTGGTAGCAGCCAGCAAGTCCAAGAAAACTTCTGATCTCTATCATTGTCTCCGGTCTCTTCCAATTGTTCATAGTTTCGATCTTATAGTATCGACTGACAAATCTTTATCTGAAACCACACGACCAAGAAACTTAACCTTTTCTTCCAAAAATGAAACTTGAAAAACTTCTCCTTTAGCTGATCCTACCTTAGCATTTTTAGACCATTTGTAAGATGATCTTCATGCTCTCTCATCCTTAGAGTACTCCAAAATGTCATCTATAAACACCAACATGAATCTATCCAAATACTCTCGGAAGACTCGATCCATCAAATCCACAAAGTAAGCAAGTGCATTAGTCAACCTGAATGGCATTACTAACCATTCATACGAACCATATCTAGTTCGAAATGTTGTCAAAGGAATACTGTCCTCTGCCACTCTCAACTGATGGAACCCCGTCGCCAAATCCAACTAGGAAAATACCTTGGCTCCACTCAACCGATCAAACATATCATCAATTCTTGGCAAATGATACTTATTCTTTATCGTCATTTCATTCAACTTACGATAGTCGATACACATCCTCAGCGACCCATCTGCTCTCTATACGAATACCATGGCCGCTACCCATAGAGAACTGCCTGGTCTAATAAAATTCCTTCCTTCTAGATCCACTAATTACACCTTCAATTCATTCATCTCAGTCGCATCATCCTGCTAGGTGGTCTACTTACAAGTTTAGCTCTTGGTACAAGATCTATTCTAAACTCCACAGCTCATTTTGGTGGTAACCCTATGACTGGCTCAAAGACATCTGCAAACTTTCTTTCTATTCGAACCTGACTTAGCACTTCTCCCACTTCCATTGCACTTAACAAAGCACAACAACTCCGGTCAGAATTCTCTACTAAGAATATAATTCGGTTATGAATATCAGTGTGTCTCAAAGATATCTCCCCATCTTGGCAAAATATCCTGGCCTCATACCTTCTCAACCAATCCGTACCCAAAATGATTCTGAAATCTATGAAATCATAATCATACAAACTGCGTTGAAACTTGTGACCTAACAAATCAAGTTCTAACTGGTCACATCTCATCCCCAGAGTTGCATACCCTCCTACTAGATTCTTAACCCTTAAGGAAGTAAGAAGGTGTGTGGGTTCTAAGCATACCTATCAACCAAACACTAGGATATAAATGAATGTGATGCACCGGTATCAAAAAGTATCCTAACTAGTATACTTTGAATGAAAAATGTACTTTCCATTACAGTCTTTCCTTTATTTGCTGTAGTCTTCTTAGCTGATGATCGAACAATAAAAACATTCCCCTTGTCTGCCATGACTAGCTCTGGACACTAGTTCTTGTAATGCCCCGCTTAATCACAATTAAAGCATTTCACATTCTTCTTGTCTGCAGCCTTCTTTCCCTTTCCTGACCGGCACTCACTTGCATAATGACCGTTCTTGTCACATTTATAACATACCAAATCAGCCTTCGGCTTCTTGGCAGCATCCCCTTTTTGGGCTCCTTTCTTCTTAAAGAACTTCTTCTTTCCCTAAGGACCCTGGGATTCAACTGGCTTCTCTCTAGTTGAAACATCAAGCATCTCTTCATGGCGAATGGCCATATCCACCACATTGTAAGGTTCTTGGATATGGGTCATGGTCATTCTGGCAAGCTTAGGTCTTAGTCCTCGAATGAACCTTTCATTCCTTTTAACATCAGTGCCAACCATAGCATATCCATATCGAGACAGCTCATCAAACTTAGCAGTGTACTTAATCATTGGCATTTCTCCTTGAACTAGATCCATGAATTTCCTCATCAACGCCGACTTAGCAGCCTCAGACAAAAACCTATGCTCAAACCTCCTTATAAATTCAGCCCATGTCAGCTCTTTCTAAAGAACTCCGACGGTAACACTATTCCACTAAAGAAGCATTTCCCCTTGCAACTGCCTAGAGGCTAGCCTCCTCTTTTTCTCATCATCCAATCCTAGATCATTATAGATCCTTTTATAGTGTAAAAGACAATTCTCAACTTCAACAACATCCTCCGTTCCAACAATCGGGTTTCCACCCAGACTAGAGTAGTCTCTGCTTAGCTTAGCATAGTTATTCCCAACTAGAGCCACATGATTAGCTCCTCCAACATTACCAACAACTCCAGCTTGCAAAAGATTGGTGAACAACCGATACACCATCCCCACATCTACTAGTGGATTGCAGCACCTACATTGGCTTCAACATTTGGATTAGCATTAGCATGTCGACCTTGATTTCTCCTGGTAGTAGGTCGAGCATTTCCATTTGTTGTGGTGCTTCCTCCACTTAGATTTCCTCTTCCGTTTCCTGCTTCCATATCTTCTTTCTCATAAACCTACATACGAGCCTTAGTAAGATACATAAGAACGGTCTAAGAGAGAGGGGAACACATACCTATATATATATATATATCAAATACAAGTACGTTACTATAGCATTAACCTAAACCCCGATCATATTTTCAAATTCATTGGATAATGTTTCAAAAACTTTTAGTTTTAAATTTCTTTTCAAGTTTCGAAAACCTATGATACCAACTTGTAACATCCCCCCACATGGAGGCCGAAAACTAACGGCTATGGATGTTGCAGTCATCCATAGTTATCAATCCTCGACAACCAAATACGGCGAAGTTAGATTCATTGATACACAAAAACACATGAATATGGAAAAAATTTGAACTTCAAACAGAAACACATTTCATTTCAAAATATTTCCAACTCAATATATAATCCCATATTTGCAAATCACATTCAGAGAAAACATCATTATTACAACATACGCCAAGAGCGAAAAATGAAGGTGCCTTCTTGGATGATCAGAGTATTTATAGGCAATATAATAACTTTGACATTACAAACAACACAGCGGAATAAAAAGAAAAGAGAACTCTAAATAGCTATCATGCCTCCTACACGTCTCTGTAAGCTTATCCCTATTAAGAGGTGCCTGAAAACCTCAACTCTCAAACTACTTAAAAATCAATTGAGTACCCAAGAGTTTAAGGTACAAACATAAACTTTGAGTTAGACATAAAGCCCGATATGAATAATAATCTACCATCTCAAATAATTTAGATATCTAGTCAGACCATTCCACATAGCAAAACTGGTTTTCCACTCATTAGCATCTCAAAACCTTTATAAAACCATATACTGTGCTCCTGTATCCACAATGGTTAAAACAATTCAAAATAGTATAATATAAGGATATGCAAAACAAATAAATCAATTCTGGATTATCCATCCCCATTCGTTTTAGACTATCTATCTCAATTATAGTTTCTAGAATTACTATTAACCAATTAGTTTTCATGGGCTGACTAATAACTGGTTAAACATTTGATGGTTCCCTGTCCAAATACATAGTTTTCATGGGATCAAAAAGAACCTATTGGTAACTCCAATATCTTTTCTTCTTATCCTAGTTTTCTTGGGATGACTAGGAACCTATTGACATCCGTTAATATTTCATCCGAATATAGTTTTCATGGGTTAACTACAAACCTACTAGCCCCTGCCATATCCAGTCATAGTTTTCATGGGCTTTCTATGAACCTGTCTTTCCGACATCTTCCTTTATACATAGTTTTCATGGGCTAACTACGAACCTATTGGTCTCTATGATATCTTTTCCAATACACAGTTTTCATGCACTTACTGAGAACCCATTAGCCCTGCCAATATCCTTCTTTTATATTTTTAGCATCCTATATTCTAGTCTTTCCGATCTTCTGGATGCAATTCTAATCATTTAGGAGTTTAGTCAATTTATATTCACTACTGGGTTATCCTAGCTGTTTCTTCTACCCTTTATCTCCAAAATGTAGTTAGGGTCCATTATATAGTGAATATACTTATATTTAAAGAAGCAAAAACAACAACATAACAATACCACTCCTGCAGGTTGAATATAAAATATGATTAACCCCTTTTGCCTATTGTTTTATCAAAGAAAGCTTCTTCTTAAAACCATTACAAAACTTCTTTAATTTGTCCATAGGTTTTTACTTTTAAAATAGAGTTTGGGTCATAGAACCTTTTGATACCTTCAAATCCTAGCTTTCGATTTCATAGGATGACCTCCTTCGAAAGCCTTAAAATCTATCTTCAAAACATTAGGCTACTGCCTTTATAATACTTTAAAACCTTCCTTTCGAAACCTTTCGATTGTAGTAAAGTATTAGCATTTAAATTTAGAAGCCTAGCTTCAAAAACAGTTGAAAGTACCCCTTTCGACACCAATTGAAGTAACCCTTCCAAAATCATTGAAAGTCCCACTTTTAAATGCATTAGGTTTATACTTAAAACATTATTTGGGTCAAAGTGAATATAAGAGAAAGCATCTCTTTTGAAACCATCCTTTATTATATATAATTATTGAGGAAAACTTGATGGCGTCGGCGCCATCTCTTTCAAAAGCATTTAGCATCTGGGTAAAATAGTGGAAGGATGGCTTTGAAACCCCTTTCCAAACCATTTCCTTTAAAACCCCTAACACCTTTCATAAGCTATAGGAAGTGGCTTATAATTATAAAACAAAGTACCCTTTTGACAACATTGATATCTTCAACTCCATCGAAAGGTTAAAGGATGACAGCAAGGTTTCGACTATGCCAGAACCCCTTCATTCAAAACATTTTTTCATCAATGAAGGAACCCAGTCGAAAGCAAACTTAAGTCAATGGCAACCCTATCGAAATCTTTTAAAACCTCTTTCGAAACCATGTTCTTTGACTAGGTCGAAGGGTAAAACAAAACAAAGGCAGGCGCTTTATCTTTTAAAAACAAACCAAGGTTCCGACTCCTTCGGAACCTATGCTTTCGACATTTAATCTTTCGCCCATCTCTAATCCACTATGTAACAACATAGTGATACCTTGTGTATTGCTTTCGGCATAGTAGGTTTCGACTAAGATGAAGGCGAAAGCCTCTATATCGAAAGGTGTTTTCCAAAGTAGGTGGAGCCAATTTTCCAAGTAAAACTGGTTTAGTTCTTTTTAAGTAAACTTTTCTCCAATAACCTACCACGTGTCAACACCAGATTGGTTGCCTAAACTTTCTTAAATTCTTTTCCAAAAATAACTGTCGCTAATTTAGATCTAAACTATGGTTAAGTTAATCAAATAAGCCCATCCATTAAGCAAAATCAATTTTGCAAAGAAGTCCCTCTTCTAAAATAATTTAATTTGCATAGCAAATCACTTTGGAAAAATTCAAAAATTCTAAAAATTCACTTTAATCATGTTATCTAATATATCAAAATTCGATACCCAAATTTTTAATATATCTTCCAAAATAAATTTATAAACCAAAATAACCCATATTTTCCTTTAAAAATTCATAATAATCTTGCCATAACTTGAAAAATTATCAAAATTGAAACCCAATTCCAAAATCATATTTCTCATAACATAAGATTTTCCCATGGCATTTAATCATTATTAAATCTCTGTTTTGGCCTAAAACCATTCATAATCTCTTTTTAACAATCTTGTTTTAACCATATGAATTATAAATCAAGCATATCGTCATCTAGTATATCATAAAAACAATTTTGTCCTTAAATTCGAAAATATATGATTCAAAACAAAAAAGAGATGGAATTATTATTCACCTTAATTTAGATAAGGAGATTGGTTGAGATTGATTTCCACTAAGATTGATTCTCTAGCTTTTAATTTGTATTCGTCTTATTCTCTTAATAGTCGATCTTCCTTATTCTTTGATTTTTCGTTCAAAATGACGTGAGTAAGGAATGAAATTGTAGGAACGAAATTTATACGTGGGTAAGGGTTTTAAGCGGCAATTCCTATTATACTCTTATGTAATTTAATTAACCAAAAACCCATTCCTAAGCCCATTAATTATTATATTAGGCTCGACCTTAATTAATTAATTCAAGTCTCAATCCCCTTATCACTTAACAATTACATTTTTATATTTAATTTATCTAATTAAATATCTTGAATAACGTTATCAAAAATTAAGGGTGTTACAGTCAACTTAAGTCAACTCAAAGTCAAAGTCTCTGTCCAAAGCGGTTTAAAAAGGGTTAATAATACTTGTTATTATTAAACCAAGGAATTTGTGTTTTGACTATAAAGTTGAATATGGATGACATAAAAGACTAATGAGAGCCTTGCTAGAAAATTAAAATAGTAACATTTAATGTTGTTAATATTGTCAAAACATCTTCTATATAAAGTTCTAATAATCTACTTTGATAAATTTGTGTAATTAATATAATTGGTAAAAATGTTTATTAATTAAAATATACAAATAAACTAAATCAATTTTGACAAACAGAAATATAAAATATACTTACCAATAGTTTTTGCATTTTGACCAATGTAAGCGCCTAATTATACAATAATTGAATATATTTGGGACTTGGTCACTTATAGTTTTACTTGCATGAGACTGTGTGCTATTTTCATTAAGTTTCCAACTCTAAAAGCAATACAAGAATATGGATATTTAATCCATATACGATCATATATAAATGTTATATAGTCAATGGTCATAACTTATAATGTATGAAATCTGATGAAATTAGTTCATTGGAATAAGCAAGTAAACTATAATGTGAGATCGTTTATTCAATGTAATTGATTTCCATAATGATCTTGTTATGTTAAATGTTACAGTAGACCAAAGGCTACAAGATAGATCTAAGAATTCGATATCATTTAGATCAGTATACGTAAAGCACAATTTATTTAATATCAAAGTTAAGGATAAAAAAATGCACTTTTGTAAAGAGTTTGTTATGAATTTATTGTAAGGATTTCCTTTGAATAGTTTGACTGTTTAAAAAGAAAATCGAATGAATAAGAGTGGTTGTAACTTAAGACATAGATGCGTTGAAGAGATTGAATGGTCAATTTTGCTTCATAAAAACATTGAAAATGATAATTGTGAAATACTAAATGATACTTAATATTTAATGAGAAATACGTTTCTATTCCAAAATGTATTTGCAAATAGAAAAATTATTTCTTATGAGATTTATTTCTTTAAGTTCAAGATATTCGATCTAAAAACTCTTGACTATAAACTGGTTATAATAGATAGAATTAATGGTTGTATTAAGTGTTTAGATGGAACTTTGTATTTTGTATGATATTATAGCAATGACACAAATAGTGCGAGCATGCTATATAGCATTTATTTTATCGCGCTAAGTTACGAAAACTATTTTCATAAAGCATACCAAACATTATTTATGAAATAATAAATGTTTTTCAATATTAATTGAAAAATAGAAATATTTTTATTTTAATATAAATATCATGAATATTCATTATTAAATTAAACCTAATAATGGCATCTGTGATGCATTGAAACTACAAAAGTATCTAAATTTATTTGAAATTATATTGGAATTATGGACGTAGCCACAGTTTGAAGAAATAATTTTTTGATTATATGATTATGAACCTTATGAAATTAGTGAATTATACCTCAAACAATAAAGGGCAAAGCACCAATTGAGGGGAAGCATGATAAGAGTTGATGAACTCTTTGGATTGATACATATAGATGTATGCAATATTAAGTCTATTAATACCAAAGTCGGTTCCATGTACTTCATTATATTCACTAATGAGTTATCACAAACATGATCATGTGTACATGATATACATGAGGTATGATGATGATGAGTTCGTAGATTATAAAATAGAAGTAAATAAAAAAACATGCGATAGATAATAAAATGATTCCATTTAACCGAGTAGGTCATTTTATTGGAAAGCATTCCGGGCATATCTAAAATTGAATAAAGATTCAATCTCAAAAGGCACGTCTAACTATGATACATAATAATGTACCAATATAGAGTAATCAAACTTTATTAGATAAAGTATGATTAATTGTAAGTGAAGTTGAGTTACCTTCTTTCTATAAGGTTGTGTACTTAAGAGTAGTCCACAAGGTTAAAATTAATTTCATCTAAATAATAGTTTACAAAATCGTATAAGATAAATATTTTTGAGGAACTCAAACATATCCTAGACCGAAGAGTTGGCAAGTTGTGCAAGTCGAAAGACTGCATGTAATATTTGTACATGAAGGGCCTTGTATGAATCGCCCCAAAAGAATTTTGGGAACGGTGGTCATTGGATGACCAATTTATTTTTTGAACTTAAATTTGGTAAACTAGCACCAAATCAATTTTTTATAAGGAAATTAATTCAATGTTAATGAATACCTATTGTATTGCACTAAGAAGCAACCGTTGTTTCAAGAAATACCAACTTCGTATGGATGGAATTTCTTTTAGAAATTATTGGTAGTAAAATGGATTTGGATGCGATCTAAGTTTAAAATTGATTGCAAAAGTTGAAATGGAATTAAACAAACCTAAAATGAACACAATGCATTAGAATGTCTAAAAAAATATTTTCGCATATTGAAGAGAAACTATGAGTTTCTTATTAATTCGAAAGAGATAATCCTCAATTGTCAATTAAACCATTAAGAGTATTGACTCCATGATATGGTACAATGTGAAAATCCAAAGTGCATTCTAAGTTTGTTATAAAAATATGATTTTTTTGGTTGTATCCGAAGGGATATGTCACATCGACCGTGAATGTGTCTTTAAGAGTAAGAATAATGCGGTAGAAATATAACGAGCAACGTTGACAAGAATAACATCATAAATTTCAGTTGTTAAATAAACATAATGGATTCATTATTCAACATGCTCAAGTTGAACTAAATTTACTCATAAAATATTGTTTGGTGTGACTTTATGTTTAGTACATATGTGTTGAAATGGAAAATTCTAAATAATGATTTAGAAAGACTATTTGGGCATAAGAACCAAAAGTTCTCGATGTTAGCGGGAGTGATTTGTGGGCTTTTGGATATAATCCAAGAAACAATAAGGAAGTATCATTCTATAAGCATCGAAATTGAGTAAGATTTCGGTACAAATGTCAAATTGTTAGACTTTCAATCAAAAAGATAGAGCATGTCCATAAGAAAGAACAATTAAAGGACTAAAACATTTCTAAAGGGTAAACAACATACTTCTAGTTGTTAACGATGTACTTATTAAAATTAGTAATATTTGATTGTTTAATACTCATTATTGGATTTTTAAATTATATCTTTAATAGTTAGTATAAAGGATGTTGTGAATGTCCTAAATGATATGCAAAGACAAATGTGCAATATGGAACATGTAAGATGGACTCCTTATGTATTGACAATAGAAACTATCATACCTCTTGTATTTTCTGTATTATTATAATTTGCTTATGTATTTGATGCCTGAAGTAAATATCAAATCCAAATCAAGATCACAAAATGATAGTTTAGAATATTCTCAAGTATTTACAAAATAATAGAGAATTTTTTACAGAAATAATAAATTCCTTGTAAAGGAATGCTTGGACTCAAACTTCATAAATGATATTAAGTATAATATGTCAATATTAAATTCATGTTCATACCTTAGTTAAGAAGCTTTAAGATGGAAATGTTCCAAACAAAACATTGTGGCCTATTCAATGAAAAGGTTAAGTACATCGCCTTGAATAGAGCTACGATGAAAGAAATGTATAAATATAAATGCATAAATTTATAAGCGAGCTAGGGATGATTCCAAGTATTAAGTATACTTGCATTATTATTATATGATATGTAATGATATGATAAGAGCCCACTAGAAGTCAAGAAGCATTCTCTAACTAATTCCACATGATAAAGATATTTTATCAGTATCAAAGAGAGTTGATTGACTGAGTAGAAAATTAAAATAGCATAGTAGATCCATTCGTGAAGGTTCAAACTCGATCAGTTCTCATCAAACTCATCAAAGGGATAGGAAGTATTATCCAACCTTTTAACCATACAGTACCCGAACAAATTTAAATGATCAAATTGGACGAGCAAATGATGGAGAAATGATCCTAGAAATTTGGGAATATCATCAGAAAAATTTGAAAATTTAGAAATTCAACATTTTGGAGGGGTTGACTGGAGAAAACCCACAAAATCCTTAGGTCGACTCGAAGCACGATTGCCATGGTAAGACTATATGCAAGCAAAGAATAACTCAAAACATGAAAATCTAAGAGAATCTTTTGGTCGAGCTCCAAGCAAACAATCAAATTTCTCAGGCCAGACTCAAAGTAAGTTCAATCAAAGCTAAAATAACCCAAATCAAGATAACACAACAATGAGATCCCCAAAGTTAGGGTTCAATACCGACTCCTATTTGGGGATCGATATCGGCTCCCAAATATAGCTTGGGTGGGCCACAACTTCTTCCTACATACCTATCTTGATGCCAAGAGCCTATTTTCAATGCTACTCTACCGATTCAATATTATTCTCTACTAATTTCCGCATATCCTGAATCAGTTACTCTGTTCTTCTACAACTCCATCGATATTTCCAAAAAACACTTCGAATACTATGCAAACAAAGCTTGAATTCATAACACGAACATCGAGAGGGACCACTATGAGGAGTCGTAGGGCCCTACCCCTCTTCTTTAGGGATTAGTATCGATCCCCCTATAGGAATCGGTATCGGTCCCCATACTTAGCATGTATGGGGTCGGTTTTTTCTGTAGACTTCATCCTGGTAAGGAGCTTCTATGGGTAAGATTTGAGGATGATATTTAGTCGCTCACCCCTATAAATACACTAGGAAACCTTCATTATGGGGAACTTCATCTTCGTCTCTTTACAACCCGAGTATCTTCTCTATTTTAGCTAACTCCTCACTGGACAGCCATTAAGACTAATTATAATCAAGGATTGAAATGGATCCTAATCACTTGTAATCAAAAATTAGTGGAAAACTAATAAAGAACCTTCAAGTGGACGTGGACCAGATTGCCCAACCACTATAAAATTTGTGTGTGATAGATTTTCTCTTATTTTTTCTTTTACATTCATCATTTTAATCTTTACTCTTTTGGGTGTTTATTCCATTTTTGGTTCAAACATTTTGTTACTTTCACCCGGAGACCGATTCTCACGCTATTTTGATCCTTTTCTACCATAAGATTGCCAAAAATTCAAAGAGATCTAATTTCTTCTCAACTAATTTACCTATTACTCAGATTTTAACAAATCCTACAAGAAGCTATCTTCAATGTTTCCTAGGAAAGACAAAGTTGTTTCCTCCTCTAGAGATGCCGATGAAGCAGAAAATACTGATTTGAACATTCTGGAAGAGGGCATACAGCAAGAAGCCATGAATCTCCAGAATCCTTTTGACACTGTCATTAGGGTGGATTTTGAATTTATAATGAAAGAGCTACAGGATAGCCATGCAAAGTTGAACCGGCAAACCCAAGAGAACAAAAACTTGATAACCCAGCTGAATACAAACCGTAAGAGGACTAGGAGAGATCTAATTCCTCCATACTCAAAATTAGGCAGTTCCTCATCATCTGACCACCTCTGAAGGAAGAGAATGTAAAGGACAGATGCATGTGAAGCTAAGGAGTCAAGGAGAGAATTGAGAACCGAACCCAATCAATGCATGGGGTCCATTACCGATCCTAACATAGGGATCGGTACCGAACCCACTAGGGCGTCGGTGTCGAACCCATTAAGGGGTCGATGTTAACCCACAAATCAGGGTTCAGGTCTTCGATTTGGCCGTGAGATGTAGCATGGGCATACTTTGATTGACCAAGACATTAGAAGTCGAGAGTTCTGTTGGATTGCCATCGAGAAATGAACGTAGAGCTACCGGGCACATGGTGCTTACAAAGTTAGAAGAACTAAGGCAACGAGGCATGAACCAGAATCATTTACCAAATCAAGCACAAGGAATAAATTACGACTATAGCAACCCAACAGGTTCTCAAGAGCTAAACTTGGCTGAGATGGTAACGCGGCTCGTGAGAGAAAGTTAAAGTCTTACTAATGACGACTTGGCACTTCCCTTAGTCAAAATCCCTTTATTGAAGCCATTCTACGTGAAGAGTATCCACGAAGATTTACTATGCCAAGTATGCTGATATATTCAAGAAAGACTGATCCTAGAAAACATCTCATAAAGTACGAGTGGACTTCACTAGACCATCAGATGCAATCAAGTGCATGTGCTTCCCAATCTTCCTACAAGGAGTGGCAACCATATGGTTTACTCGACTACTACCTAGATCCATCTCTTCTTTTAATCAGCTGGTAAGGAAATTCATCGAGCAGTTCAGAATGCATGCGACTCACCCAAAGGATGTCACGTCATTGTTTAACTTATTCCAAGGATTGGGGGAATTGCTCAAGGACTTTTTGCAAAGATTTAATACCACTGACTGAGGTAAGCAACCCTCAGGACAACATAATCTTGATGACTTTGATCAGGGAGATCCACCTAGATACTGATTTTGGTGAATGGTTATCAAGAAAGCCTTCTACTACTCTTGATCGTTTTTTAACAAGGCGACTCAATACTTGCATAAGGAGGAGGCTCTACAGACCAGAAAAGGAGACAGAATAGGCCATTCGACTGAACGAATTTTGAACAACATTGTTGTGAAACAATTCGGAGCGACTCTGGAGAACAATGACATGTATAGAACAAGAATGGAAATGAGAGCAAAGGCCATAGCAAAGCCCTAGACTGTTAGTCCATGAGAAGATGGTTTTGATGACAACAACCTTAGAATAAGATTACAAAATATAATTACTAACGTTATAGTTTAGATATATATGCATATGCAGGATTTAACCTTGCAAGTGCCAAGAATGAAGACTGTACAGTATAGAGATTCAAGACCGAAGATATCAAGATTGAAGACTCATGCGTATCAAGATTATCAAGAGTTCAAGATTTCAATAATAAGCAATTTAATTAGGAATTTTGTTAAAACTCCAAGAAAAGCACTGTCGTCTTAAAATCCATTTTATTCGTGGAATGGAATCCACTTCGAGCCCGTTAAAGGAATGGAATCTTAAGTAGGATAGAACCTACGAAAAATCTAGTGGAACATTGTTTTGTATTCACTAACTTTTATGAAATTTTTTTAGAAAATTATATCTTGTTTTCAAAATGATTTCAAAATCTTCCTTTTAAAAAAAAAGGTCAAAAACATCTATCCTGGTTTTAAAATACTTTTAGCCTCAAAATAATCTTTATCTTCAAAATCAAATTATCCTTGGTTTTAAACTATCTTTTAATTATAATATATTTAACTTTTAATATATATACTAAGATATAAATATAAAATTATAGTAAATTATATATATATATATATATATATATATATATTATTCTCTATACTTATTTATGTATTTTAACTATAGGTAAGTATATTTATAAAGTTTAAAATAGTTTTAATACAAGATAGAAGTTATTTTCAAAGAAAAACAAATCACCAAAAATACCATAGGCCTGTCGACAACCTCAAGATACCCTTGTCGACAAGGTGGCAGCTTATTTCAAAAATTTGAATTTCAAAGGAAGTGTCTGTTCGTCATATCCTTTTACGAATGGACATGGTTGTTGTTCTACTATAAATAGGGGATGTTTTAAATGAATTTATATACATATTTTCTCTAATTTCACTCCTCTTCTTCTTCCACATTTCTTTATATTTTTTAACATTACTCTGCTGAAATCAACATTGAATCTAACTAGATCATTTCTAGTTTGATTCTCTATCACTATCTCAAAAAGATCTCAGTGCTATTCAGAGTTATAGGCTTCTTTGTAGTTAATTGAGTGAGAAAAGGTGTGATTGTAGCTTGTGAAATCAATCAAGCAAGAAAACGTGTGATTGTAGCCTGTGAAATCAATTGGGTGAACTTGTTACCCGTAAAATCAAGTATCTCTACCCAGAGGATTGTGAATCTGGAGTTATGTACCTCGTGGCCTTGCAATCGAGGGTGTAATTGTAAGAATTAATTTTGAAAGGAAATCCGTATTTGTGTGCGGGATTGGATGTAGGGTAACTCCAAACCAGTATAAAATTCGGTGTGTTCTTTCATTTATTGCTTTTACTTTATTTTTTAAATATGTGTTTGATTCTGTGATCATATCTGTGTCTGAATATTGCATACATTTGCGTTCAAATTAATATAAACTCAAAAAGATTTAGTAATTTCTTAAAACATATCACCCCCCTCTAATGTTAATTCTAGCCTTAAGATCCGTAATCCGCATTTCTCACATTTGGTATCAGAGCAAGGTTTTCAAAGTGAAACGACGCGACTTTCTTACCATAGAAAATCGCATCATCTTTAAGAAAGGGATAGAAAAGAGAAAAGACAGAGAAGAAGAAGAACAATATCAGAATCTAAACAGCGGAACGAATAAATTATATTACGCACATAAAACATTACATAGTATCATATATATCAGAGATACACAGCTAAACAACATATACTAGACAGTTATAAACACATGTCTAGTTATACAACTCAATACAACACAAATACCACAACTCAGAGAACACACAACGGAATACCATATAGCTAAACGCAGAAGCCTCCTGCTACATTACTCCTCCAGAATTCGTCAAGCCAACCTGAATTCCCCTGGCTACTCGTAAAATTTGAGTACCCAAGAGTTTAAGAAAAACAGAATAAACTCCGGGTCGACATGGGTCTGGTGTGAGTAAACGGTTAAAGTTGCTTAACTTTAAAAACTTTTGAAAGAAAAAGGTATCACGTAAGACTTCCCACACATAAACATGGAAAAGTTTTTACCTTACGCTAACCAAAAAATTTGATAGGAAATCCGATGATATTATAATAGTGTCTAGGGTTTTCAAGTAAAATACAGAAATAGCTGGAATGCTTACATCTCACGTTCCAACATAGTTGGGCACAACTAATACGTACGACACTTATTGGATTTTGGATTCATCAATGGCAGGGCTACTGGGGTACCGCCCGTCACAGTACGTGGCCTAGATCACCGTACCGAGGAGTACGCCCGCTCCCCTGCAACACAAAGCCGGAACCATTCCTTACTGAACAGTTCCAAATAAGACAACCCCGGCGGATGTAGCTATTCAACCGCCCACACAGCCGAAATAAAAGGGACCTCTAGATAGGGGTAAATCTTACTCTCAAGTGGGGGCTACCCACGAAGCTTTGCTGAACCTCTCCTGTTTTAGCCATTCCCGGTTGATGAGGCTTGAGGCTACGATTACCTTTAGTGAACACATCACTTAGAATGCTCATCGTCCACCTGACGATGTTCTGAAAGCATTCAATCCATACAAGTTCGTTCCGGGTTCGAACGAAACCGAAGGCATTATCTTGTTACACTCATTTTGGAATCACCCTCAGAGTTAACGACAATAACCCTTGCACTTTGAATCACCATCTCGAACCTATAAGAACTAGTTCCGTCAAACTCATTACGGAATCAGCCACAGAGTTATACTGACGTATAGTCCTTACACCTTGAGTCTTCACTCTTCACATGAGATTCACGACCTATCGTTAATTTGGAACGATGTGGTTTTCGGATATCCAAATATGGAAACCCGATCCCGGTCTCATCGAAATCCAAAGCTTGTCTTTTAGATCCAAGTTGTTTTAAAAGTTAAACAATTAAATTCAACTATCTATATACACAGAATAGATAATTCACAAGTCACAATTGATAATCACATTATCAAATAACAGATATCTACATTATCAATATAAAAATAGGTAATCCATATATCACCATCCCAATTAATCTATGTTATCATCACAATACAACCAAGTATTCATACCACACAACATTACTTATCTCATTTCTGAGATTACATCCAATCAAGACAATCAATGTCACCCATTCATACATAAGCAATGATTTACTTAATCACAACATAATTAATTTAAAATTAACCATCTCTATTTCCAATTAATTTAAAGTGAATTAAATTAATTACTTCATCTCTTAATTAATTTAAAATTAATTAAATTAATTACCTACATCACAACAAATCTTGCTTAAATAACCATTAGTTAAACCAATTAATAAATCACCATCCTAATTAATCAACCTTGTTAATTAACTCTTAGTCAAGTAATTAATCCTTAATTATTCTCATTAATCATATCAATTAATGAACCTTAATTAATTACTTTATTAATTAATTAATTACATAATTCCTTAATTAATTACATTAATCAATCAGGCTTAAATAAATTACTTTCAAATAATCAACTTAAATAAATATAAACAATAATTAATTATCCTTAATTACTTCTTAATTACTTTTAGCTTACTTTATAAGTTCATTTATTTATTACACCAAGTAATAAACTCTTAATTACTTTAACGAGTAATTATTCATTTAAAAATTACTTCCCAATCAGTAATTTGCCTTATTTCAATTACCTCTGTAATTTATCAATTACTTATCTTATGTAATTAGCCTTATCAAAACTTTATTTAGAAATCATACTTAATCTTTTATCAAGTGACTATGTTTAATTAATTAACAAATTAATTAACTTTGATTTCACTCATCTCATAAAACATAATCGAGTAATTCATCCCTTAATTACTCGTTAACCAAATTAATTTTCAAATAAAAGATGAACTATCATCAACTATTAATTAATAAACCTTAATTATTAATCAATCCTTTAATACAAAGTAATTATCCACTAATTTACCTTTATAATTAATTAATTAAACTTAATTAACAATTTAATTATCTCTTAATCATTAATTAATAAACTTAATTATTAATTAACAATCTTAATTACAAATTAATTAATCCATAATTAAAATTAATTAATCCATAATTAAAATTAATTAATTCTTAATTACAATTAATTAATCTTTAATAATATTTAATTAATTTCTAATTAATTTGCATTTAAGATTAATAATCCATTTAATTATTAATTAAGAAAAACTCTAATTATTACTTAATAAAACCTTTATTAAGTATTAATTACTATTTTAATTAACTCTTAATTACTTAAATAAATAAGTAATTACAATTTAATTAATCATTAGTCATAAATTAAATCATCATCTTAATTAATAATTAACTAAATAAATATTTATACTTAATTAATTACTTAATTAACACCCTTTAATTTAATAATTAAATAAATTAATTAACTTAAAATTCCTTAATTAACTAACAAATTATTAATACTTAATTATTATTTAAGATTAAACATTATCTTAAATAAATCTTGAAATCTTTACTTAACTTAATTCATTAATTAAATTAAATTATAAAGAAATCATTAATTACTTTCCTTAATTATTAATTAACAATTCTAATTTCAAGTTAATAAATTATCTTAATCTTTTATTGTTAATTTTAAATCATTTTCCACTAATTAATTTAAATAAAACATTTACTTAAATTTCTCTTTTATATTTCAAAATAAGATTTGAAAATAACATTAACTTAAAACATTTAAACCATTTATACAAATCCAATTATAAAAACAAATCAATTTAAAAAAACAAGAATTTAACTTAGCTTAAATTTTTTAAAGTTTAAACTTACCTTATTTTAAATTGAAAATATGTTTAAGCATTTCTATTTAGATTCAACCCATATACATGAATCCAAGAAAACAAGGTACATCTTCCTTTTCTTTTTTTATTTATTTTTTTAAAAACAAATTTGATTTTTAAAATTTAAAAACTGTTTAAATTTAAAACTAAAAACTGTTAACATAACAGTTTTAAACCCCTGCACACAACCCAGAACCCCTCGAGTTCCTTCCCGAGCTATCTCCCCTACTACCCGAGTTCCCCTTCAAGGAAACAAACAACCCCAAACCAAACACATCCACTGACATCAACCCACCTCCGTGCAACCTGCACCGGTGCCGGATCCATTCCGACCAACGTCAACACCTCCGACACTTCACTCCTTCATTCTACAAGCGTCCACGACCAATAGATCATCATCTCCTACCTCGATTCGAAATTGAGTACCCAGGTTGATCTGAACCCAAAAACCATCATCAGCAAACCCCAAATTTCCACGCCTCCGATCAACGTTAAGCACCACAACTCCGGCCAAAGATCACTGACCCACCATGCTTCCTTCTTCACCCAACTCGATGCAGAGAAGAAAGTGCAGTAGCTCAATTTCCAGCAAGAACCCAAAACTTGGTTAAAAATAAAATTTGAGCAAATTCAAACTCCTTGGTGATTTAAAAATCCTTCAACGATTTTTGCAACACTCTCTGATACTTCGCCTAGCTCCATCAACCATCTCAAGTATCCCAGATTCATCAACAGATATCACCAAAAACCCATTTCCAAATAAACCCCAAATTCACATTCAAAACTTAGCTAAAAATTGATATTTTGATTTTAAAAATCCTAACTTTCGAAGATGATTCAAGATGTATATTCCAATCAATATAAATTAACATTTGATTTTATCATATATCTTAGATTTACTGTATTATCTTGGTTCCAGTAAATTTCCAAACTAAAATAAAAATAAAATATACTTGAACTTGTCATTTAAAAACTAGATGATGTTTAAATCAAATTAACTTGTTTGAGAATCAAAACTTCAAAGTGATTTGATAAGGAGTTTTGTATTTTTGGTTCATTTTAAATCTCTGTACATGAAAGAAAGCAGAGAGGAGCAGTTAAACTAGCATGCATGCTCAACACATTCATATACACAGATAAAAAACCTACATATATTTATGCAAGCATTAATTATTACAGAAATTTAACAAGCAATAGATCAGTTATCGCTTAAGCTTTTTAAGTTGTTGTTTACTCACCTCAATTTAAAAGAAGGACAGAGGTTTTGAAGATGAACTGGAACTGGAAGTTTGCAAAAGAATTTGAACCTGAAGCCTTAAAACAGAAATGCCCACAGCCCCTTTAAAATTGCTTTTTAGATTGCATTTTGAAGAACTTGTAAACACTTGAGCTTGAAGCTTTAAAAACTGGAGCTTTGAAACTTGCATGCACTTGAAAAATTTGAGGCAGACAAGGATATGCAGAACTGGGTTGATAACTTGCATCAAGCTCTTAAAAACATTTTGCAGATTTAGTTTTAAACTGGGATACTTTCAGATTTTGGGTAAACAGAGATCAACGTTTCAGTTTTATTTTTTTTATTTTGAGCATTTGTTTGAATTGAGGAGTAGATGCAGGCTTGGGAATTTTTTTACAAGAAAACAAAATTTGCAGATTTTTGAATCATAGAAATGTTTTAGGTTTTGGGTGTTTAATTTGAGCATGAATTTCCAGATTTTGTTTGAGGATGGTTTGAATTGAGGAGCTTCAAATTTGCATGCATATTCAAGTTTCTCTTTTTAGAGATGAAGCAAAGTTTTTAAAGAAAGAAAAAAGAAGAAGAGAAGAGTGTTTATATAGGTAATTTCAGATTTTATAAATTAAAAAGAAAATTAAAAACAATAATGGACACTTGTCATTTAATTACTCAAATGTTTTACACTTGTTAACAAAGTGTTTTAAAATTAAACATTTGTCAATTCTTATGTATATTTATTTTAAAAGAAATTTAAAATCCCCTTTTTAAATTATTTTCCTAATTAGTAATATGTTTTCTAAATTTTATAAATGCTTTTCTATTTAAATATCTAATAAAAAAATACATTTTTACATTTATAAAAGTATGCTAAATTTATATAAGTACAATCTTTAAAAAGAACATAAAATAAAAATCAATTATAATTTAAATAAAGTTATATAAAATATTTCAAACTCATCTTAAAATGTTATTTCCAAGCCTTGCATTTATTATATTAAATAAATACAAATCAATTTTCCATAAAAAGAAAAATACAAAATCTTATTTTTAATTAAAAACATTATCTATATATTTTAAACTCAAACTATATTAGTAATATGTATGTATTTCTTTGAATTCAAATTTATATTCATTTTTAAAGACAAATTTAAAAATCCAAATCTAAAATAAATTTAAATAAATATAAACATCTATTTTTAAATAAGCTCATTATTATTTACAAATAATATATCCTATTTTAAAATCAATTTAAAATACACAGATATAAATACATTTTAAACACATTTATAAATTTTGAAAACAATAAATATATTTAGAATTTATTTGCATAATAAATTAATTATTCTTATTTTAGAACCAATTTATAACCATAATTAAAACATTATATTATTATTACTTGGTTAATTATCTTTGAAAATAACAATTTATCAATTTCAAATAATTAAATTTAAGAGATTATCAACAATTTAAACTCCTGGAAATTCCGGGATATTACACAAAGTTTTCATAATCTGAATTTTGAAAATTTTTAAAATGGCAATTTTTATATGAAATTATCAACACTATTTTCATATGAATATGTCAAAGAATCATCATGATATTGTTGTTTAAAACTATATTTAGTTATTTTGAAAAGTCACTTGATTCTTTAAGAAGTTATATTGTTTTGCAGGAGAAGAGTTATGCCTAATGACAGCCGGTTAAAAGATACCAGATAATCATTCATCGATCAAGAAGAACAAATCGATATATAATGATAATCGACAATGAAATAGGTACCAGATCAATACAGAAGTTTTGGTTCTTATATACAACTTGACTTGATACTGTACTTCTCTCCATCTGCTTCGCAATTCCACTAGTTTCGTGCGAATCCATTAAGAAATGACCAAGTTATGGTCAAATGATGTTTTGGTGAACAAAGAGAAAAAGAAAGCAAACTGTCAATGGAATTCTTCAAATTGCATCCAAAGATTTGAGTATTTTGTCTCAACTCATTTTTTAGATTAGTCCTTGTTACCACGGTCTTTTTGGTTGGTGGATTATCAAATTATGATCAAAATTGAGTGAGATATGACAGTTTGAAGTTGGCTATCCAAAATTGAAAAACTATGTAAAGGATTTTCTACATTTCTCCTACTGACCGGCCTGTTGCACCACAATGCAGTCCAAATTCATCACCAAACTATTACTAGATCATAGCCCTTGCCTTCCTCTTCGATGTGCCGCTGGTTTCATCCAATTCCATCAAGAAACGAAGGAGATATGCCTTCTAGAAGTTTGATAGTACATAAAAAAAGGGAAGAAGAAGACGAATTTTTATGAAAAGTGGTGACTGTTGGGCCTATTTATAGTGGTTGAAGTCCATCCATTCAAAATTCAAATTGAAAGTTTTGGCGCCAAGTTGGTCAATCTACTAAATCATCTTTATTTTTCTCATACATTCTTCAATTCAGCAAATGAATATACTACGCTGATCAGAAAATCGAGCCCGTCGCAATAGAACAAATCTCGTTGTCAAATTCTGAAAGATATAAATTTGTGATTCACGATAATGGAAGAACAACAAAGTTAGAAAGATGGATAATTGCAAAAGAGATACTCTTTACTATTATTTCATCTTTATTATTGCATTTAGGAATATATATTTGTGCATTTAGTTAGGTATAGAAATTTATCTCTTTTATAAGTTTTGATATTTTGATTCATATATCGGCACACCATAACATACATACCGATATACCAGTCCAAAATTTTTAAATAGCCTTTTAAAAATGTGTTACCTTTCAAATAAAATCTTACTACTAATTTATTACAACTATACTAAGTAGAAAATCATACCCTCATTTGTGATTTTAACTTTGCTAATGTTGTTTTTACTTCACATACTCTATTTTTTTTAAAAAGAAATTATTAGAATAAATTTAGAATGTTAGAATAAGGCTCTATTTATAGATTTCTTCATTTAATAAGATTGCGCCACATCACATGACACTTGTCATATAAATAGATAGTGATATACATGCAAAATGACACATGTCATTACACTTGTTCTTTAATAAAAGCATTTTTACATGCATAATGCCAAGTGTCTTTACACATGTCTTTTCATTATTTTTTTAATATTTTTCAAGTACTTTAATTATACTAACTACTATAAAAAATTGCGTCAAAAATCAATTATTTACAGAAAAATCATGTTAAAAACAGGCCCAGAACTGTAGATTGCATTTCTAAAATGCTGTCTTTGCTTCTATTACGTTGCAAATACATTGTTATAGAATTTATGTGCTTTGGAATGCTGTAGTGTTTCAGAAACTTTTCACAGCATTTTGTAGATGCTGCAGATTCTGTTTTATATTGCTTTGAATATTTTTTATTGCAAAAACTTTTTATAGCATTCTGTGAATGCTGTCATTTCTGTTTGAAATTTTAAATTATAAAAAAGACGATATTTAAACTAAGTATTTTTCTCTATTCTTTTAGAGTTATTTTCTAACTTATATTAGAATATTTTAAAATCAATTTCATGTTTAATTTTTTTTTGTAAGAAGCCTTAATATGACACATGTTTATTTTAGTTTTTCAATCTTTGTTACATCATATTTTATTATGATATTTAAAAAAAAATAAAAGGTATTTAATCATGTTTCTAAATATTTTAATCAATAATAATTTAATATATAGGTTTAATTACTAAGTTAAGTATTTATAAACATGAAAGTTTGGATACTAAAAAAAATTAAGTTAAAAAAAATTATTTTAAAAGAATTAAATAAGGAGGTATTAATTTTTATAAAAATCATATTTGATCATATATAGTTTAAGTCCATATTTCTTATATTTTATTTTGATATTAAATTTGATTACTACCTTTCATGAATATGTTATAGTTTTGATACCATTTATTACCTTTAAACTTTTGTCTTTACCATTCTTTCCGTCCCATTCGTTAGTTTCCTTAACCTAAGTCTAGGAATTGGTGTGTATTTCTGTTGTTTGGTTGAAGTGATTTATAATAAATAGTTTGACATATATATATATATATATATTTGCTTGTCAATTAGATATTTCTTATCACTTATGTTTATCTTATAATCTGAATCTCTTACCATGATATATATCATCATATCATTCTGCATATTATTATTTTTACTTAGTTATCATTTTATTTCATATTACATATGATTATGCATCCTATTTCATATCACATTTCATTGTATATTACTTCATAAATTACAGTGCATGAAATATCATAATCATTTGCATCACAAGTTGCACTTAATTTTGCATATTATCTCATGCTACATTGCATATGTCATACATTTCATATTGCATTACATACTGCATACATGTATACATAACGAGTGCATTTTATTTAGGAGAAGTTTGTAGTATTGTCTTATAGTATAGGATTATTATTTTTGATTTTTTTGGTATGTTTTGATTGACTTGTTTAAATTAATTGACTTGTTTGACTTGATTTACTTATTTGACTTAATTGACATGATTGACTTGTTTGACTTGATTGACTTATTTGATTTGATTGATTTGGTTGAATTGTTTGACATGATTAGATTTGATGTGCATGTTGATTGGATTGTTTGAAATATACTTATACATATTTGTGTATTGAATAATTATAATACAATTATGTTAATGTCTTTCACATTTCATTTATTATACTTTGTTCTAGTATTAGTTTAAGGGGGATGTTTATATTTTTACGTTTTTAGGATGGTTTTTGTTGATGGCAAAGGGGGAGAATTATAAAATAGGATAGTAAGTCATGGATTAAGGGGGAGTTATTATTTTTAGTGGGAGTCATTAGGATAGAAGTAATATTTTATAAACAAAGGTTGTCATCATCAAAAAAGGGGAGATTGTTAGTCCCTAAGAAGATGGTTTTTATGACAACAACCTTAGAATAAAATTATAAAATATAAATACTAACATTATAGTTTAGATATATATATATATGTATGTATGTATGTATGTATATATGCATGATTTAACCATGCAGATACCAAGAATGAAGACTGTACAATATAGAGATTCAAGATTGTAGATATCAAGATTGAAGACTCATGAGTATCAAGATTATCAAGAGTTCAAGATTTTAGTAATAAGTAATTTAATTAGGAATTTTGTTAAAACTCCTAGAAAAGCACTGGCATCTTAAAATCCATTTTATTCATGGAATAGAATTCACTTCGAGCCCATTAAAGGGATGGAACCCTAAGTAGGATGGAGTCTACGAAAAATCTAGTGGAACATTATTTTGTATCCACCAACTTTTATGAAAATGTTTTACAAAATTATATCTTGTTTTCAAAATGATTTCAAAATCTGCCTTTTAAAAAAAATGATCAAAAACATCTATCCTGGTTTTAAAATACATTTAGCCTCAAAATAATCTTTATCTTCAAAATCAAATTATCCTTGGTTTTAAACGATCTTTTAGTTATAATATATTTAAATTTTAATATTTATACTTAGATTTAAATATAAAATTATAGTAAAATATATATATATTATTCTCTATACTTATTTATGTATTTTAACTATAGTTAAGTATATTTATAAAGCTTAAAATAGTTTTAATACAAGATAGAAGTTATTTCCAAGAAAAACAAATCACCAAAAATACCATAGGCATGTCGACAACATCAAGATACCCTTGTTGACAAAGTGGCGGTTTATTTCAAAAATTTGAATTTCAAAGGAAGTGTCTATTCATCATATCCTTTCATAAATGGACATGGTTGTTGTCCTACTATAAATAGGGGCTATTTTAAACGAATTTATATACATTTTTCTCTGATTTCACTCCTCTTCTTCTTCCATATTTCTTTATATATATTTTCACCATTACTCTGCCGAAATAAACATTGAATCTAACTAGATCATTTCTGGTTTGATTCTCTATCACTATTTCAACAAGATCTCAGTGCTATTCAGAGTTATAGGCTTATTTGTAATTATTTGAGTGAGAAAAGGTGTGATTATAGCCTGTGAAATCAATCAAGCGAGAAAGATGTGATTGTAGCCTGTGAAATCAATTGGGTGAACTTTTTACCCGTAAAATCAAGTATCTCTACCTAGAGGATTGTGAATCTGGAGTGGTGTACCTCGTGGCCTTGAAATCGAGGGTGTAATTGTAAGAATTTATTTTGAAAGGAAATCCGAACTTGTGTGCGGGACTAGACGTAGGGTAACTACGAACTAGTATAAAATCCGGTGTGTTCTTTCCTTTATTACTTTTAATTTATTTTTGCATCTGTGTTTGATTCTGTGATCATATCTGTGTCTGAATATTGCATGCATTTGTGTTCAAATTATATAAACTCAAAAAGATTTAGTAATTCCTTAAAACACTATTCACCCCCCTCTAGTGTTAATTCTAGCCTTAAGATCCGTAATCTGCATTTCTCACATAGACGAGAATTGAATTCTAGGAGACGACTATGAGTCTCGATATTTGAAATATATACCCCCCTGAATGATTCGACTGAAAAAATCTACTTAGCCACTCACGACTCAGAGTAGTACAGAAAATCATCCCTGAGAGGTTCCATTAAAAGCCAGAGGAAGTTTGGAAAATTCTGTAGATATGTGACCCACGGTTAGGACACAAACGAATGCACACACATCTGGGATATGATCAAAGAGCCGATCTGGAGTAAAAGGCTGCAATAATTTGTGAAATCCCTAAAGGAAGGCGGGTATGGGACATCCGACCCCCGACGAGGACAGTCTGCTCCCAGTGCTAACAGACTTAGGCAGCCTAAGGGAAGACCGATTATAATCTAGACTACAGACGGTCATCATCTTGCGGAGAAGAGTTGGAGTGAAGTGAAATGTCAAGCGCGATGACATCATTTCATCCTAGAACTAACTCTTTTTCTTATTTTCTTTGAACTTTTTCATACAAACTCTATTATTTTCTATTTTCAATGAACTTGCTTTTCAATCATGCAACCTTTTCTTTGCATGCCAAATGAGTTGAGAAACGCAAAAAACTCGAATGAAACTTTATGTAAACAATACTGGTGTTCATATGCCTACCAAACCTCCACAGCCCATGGCCCAATGTTCAGAGCTCTACCGAGATGAGCATGATTCAATCGCTCCTTAGCCAACTCTTACTCTTGACTCGAGGGCAAGACCATAAACTGAGATGGATGTAACTGACCATCCATCTCCTATCCCTTTCCCTTGTCCCAATAAGAGGGGCATAAAACAAAATCAAAGGTAGATGTGACTGACTATGCATCTCTTAGCCTTTTTCACTGACCCGACAATAGGGACATAAAACATATTTCGAGATTAATGTGACCATCCGTCCATCTCCTAGCCCTTTCACTTGACCCGACAGGAGGGAGCATAACATAATCGAAAATGGATGTGACCGACCATCAATCAACTTAACTCCTTCCTCGGACCAAACAGGGGGAGGTTGAACCAAAATGGATGTGATTGAATTTCCCTTGTCCATACAGGGGGAGTTCGAACCAAATGGGATGTGATTGACCATCCATCAACTTAAATCTTTCCCTTGATCCGACATGAGGAGAACGAATTTCAAGATGGGTGTGACCCTACCGTCCATCTCAACCTTGAAGTGGATTTGACTCCATCGATCATCTCCTAACTTCTACCCTTGATTCGACATGGGGAAGTTCAAATCCAAAATGGACTGACATGACAATCCAACCAGGACGAATGTGATCTGGTAATTCATCTATCAACCTTATTTCTCATGGCTTCCACAAAGTACAAACATGGATTGAATGTAACTTAACCATTCATTCACCTACTCCTACCTTTAATCCGTCAAAGGAAGCATAAAAGTAGGATTGATGTAACCCAACTGCCTATTCGCCATCTCAAGCCTAAGACCCGACATGGAAGAATATCACTACATAAGAATGAGACTTGACCATCCATGTACTAATCCCATTGACCTAAGAATGGGGGCAGAGGAATATCATCATCTTATAGCTGAACACAATAGCTCAACACTATGGCTCATGCCTATTGTTTGATACAACTTAAGGTTATGATCAAAAGGTGCCTTAGAATAGAATGATTAGTGTCATTCGGTAACTGACCCATGACTTGAATCCATGACGTCAGGGCTAGCCTCATCATCCACACTTACCATTTCATCTTCCTCAACATCATCCCGAGCCTTATCAACCTCCTGACCGAGGATTGGGGGCATGATTAGAACTAAACATCCTAGAATAAGATGTCGAATTGATAACTTAAGTAGGAATTACTTCAGTTAGCAAGCGAAATTAGTCGCCTTGATGACGGCTCTTCATCAAACTAGCCCGAAAATGAATTGTAATTACAATCTAGCAAAACTTAACAACATCTCATTGGCATGTAAACATGCCTGGGAGCCAATGACATACCTGACATACAATTTATAGAATCAACGAAAATCAGATTCTTACATGAGACTTTCAGAAAAGAAACCAATTCATATAGCTGAGGTTTACTATTTCAATTTGCTAGTTTAATGGAACCGTGCACAGACAATTATCGAGAGAGTACATCCCTATTTACAATATCAGATATCAACCATCATTGCAACAGTTATCCAAGACGCTAAAGAGAATTCTTCAAAATGACCCTAACTTGTCTCAATTCAAGGTACATCGTGTTCACCACACAATGTACTTTTGGGGGTAAATGTTTTCCAATCTTTTGACCAGGCAGTACCCAAATAAACTTAAGATCGAATCCGATGAGCGAATGATGGAGAAATGACTCAAGGACTTTGGGAATATAATAAAAATGAAAGAAACGAGAAATATCAAAAAATAAGCAAAAAAAGTTGAAAATTTGGAAGTTCAACTTTTTGGAAGGGTTGACTAGAAGAAAACCCACAAAATCCTCAGGTCTGACTCAAAGTTAAACAACCATGAAAAAACTCCAAGCAGGCAAAGGAAAACTTGAAACATGAAAATCTTAGAGAATCTTTAGGCCAAGCCCCAAGCAAACACTCATATTTCTCAGGTCGGACTCCAAGCAAGTTCAGCCAAAGCTAAAACAACCCAAATCAAGATAACACAACAATGGGATCGCCCAAGTTAGGGTTTGGTACCGACTCCTACTTAGGGATTGGTGTTGAATCTGAAATATAGCTTTTGTGGACCCCCATCATCTTCCTGCATGCGTATCTTGATGCCAAGATCCTATTTTCAATGCTATCTTGCCGGTTCAATGCGGTTCTCTATCGATCTCTATGTACTCCTGAATCAGCAACTCTATTCTTCTACAACTCCATCGATATCTCCAATAAACACTTAGAGACTATGCAAATAAAGCTTGGATTCGTAACACGAACATCGAGAGGGACCACCACGAGGAGTTGCAAGGCCCCACTCTCTTTCTTTAGGGATCAGGAGATTGGTACTGATCCTCACACTTAGCATGCATGGGGTCGGTTCTTTCTAGAGGACTTCGTCTTGGCAAGGAGCTTCTGTAAGTGAGATTTGAGGAAGATATTTCATCGTTCACCCCTATAAATACACTAGGTAACCCTCAATATGGTTACCTTCACCCTTTTCTCTTTAGGACCTGAGCATCTTCTCTTTTTTGGCTAAATCCTCCTTTGACAGCCATTAAAATTCATTGTAATCAATGATAAAAAGGATCCCAATCACTTGTAATCACAAATTAGTGGAAAACTAATAGAAAACCTTCAAGTGGACGTCAGGCCGGATTGCCAAACCACTATAGAATTTATGTGTGATTGCTTTTCTCTTATTTTTTTCTTTTACATTCATCAATTTAATCTATACTTTTTTACTTTTTTGGGTGTCTGTGCCATTTTTGGTTTAAACAGGAAGAGATTCCATAAATGGCCCTAAGTGCAAGTGGGAGATTGATTGAGGGACAATTTTGTAATTTGTTACATACATCTAAATCGATAGCCAATCTTATTTGAAATAAAAGTGTTTTATTTCTATTATATACTTGATATAATTTGTCATGTTGATTGATTAATTTATTTTAAATAATATTAATAGAAAATCGATAAATGGTATATTTTCTGATGTAATTATAATGTGTTGTAATCATGAGTATTTTATCACAATAAAGTAAACATATCGTTTTAAATATTCCTAGTCAAAATGTGTAGAGATTGAATATTAATACAACTGTTGAGATTAGAGTACGTAATTCTCTTCAAATGTTGGGTAGTGTATTATTCATGACTGCTAAAGACACTAATAGGTTACGTACTAACAGTTATTGGATAACTATCCAATGACTCACTCGATAATTTTCTTTTATTTAATACAGCTAAAGTCAAGAAGAAAATATCAAAATGAGTAATTTACACAGTTCTCTTGACTTGGAAATATTGTCTATCTTTAATATGAAAACCCCACTTTGGTTATAGACAAATCATTGCATGAAGTCTATTAAATGACTATAGTTGGGTCGAGTGGAAGTATTGAAAGTGAAACATTATTCATAAAGGATTCGTCTCCTCAATTATACAGGGTTAGTATCACGATAAACCGAAGTTAACTCAAAGTCCAAATATCTGGCTAGAGTATTTTAGTTAATTGTTATTATTATTTAACCAAGGATTCTATGTTTGGACTATAGAGTTAAATATGGATAGTATTGGAATTTCGTCCATTACTGAACACTACAAGAAAAATGGTTTTTTGCAGCTCCATGTAACAACATTTAATTCAAAAAGCTGCGATTGTTCAAATTTACTTTCATATATAATTAAATATAAAAAAGAAAACGCTGCGTAACTTTGGCGGGGAGATGACTTTTCGCGGCCTCATTTTTATTATTCTTTTCGCTTCCCACCAAATAACACTTCATCTCAACACCGCTCCAACCCTTCATCTCAAATCCGCTCATCTCTGCAAATCTCAAGTCCGCATCTCTGCAAATCTCAAATCCGCTCGGCCTTGACATCGCTCCATCGCTCCATCGCTCTGCAAATCTCAAATCTGCAAAGACTAGGTATTTGATTATATGTTCTGTGTTGTAGTTTGAAGATGCATTAATATTTTGCATCATTCCTCCAATTTGCCTTCGAATCAGTCACGCGAAATGATATCCCCTAATCTAGGATTTAGTTTAGGGGTTTATATTAATTCGCTTATCATTGCTTCCTGATTAAAATAGGTAAGTTCACCTTACGTTTTATTGATTTATGAGAGAGTAGCAAAATGGTTAGGAAATTAGTAAATAGTGATGGCATTGTCAGTTCAAGTATCAACTTTAATAAGGAATGACTAGTGTGATGTCTCAATGTATCTATACATTTAGGGGAAACTACTGCAATGCCTTTTCAGTTTTTGGTTTGCTTCTAGAGCTGCCACTTTTTGTAACCTTTTTACTTGACAGAAGCTTCACCCCAATCTCAGGTGTAATGTTTTCAGGATCGGTATCCTACAAATCAGGTAAAAATTTAAATGTTTTTTTTTCTGGTTCAAGTTAACATTGAGGACTTGTAATCCAATTGAGAACTTGAGAGTAGAGACAGCTGTGACAAGTGCCACTCTTTTTTCCTTTTCTTAATAATAAAATAAAATAGTCTCTAGTTTAGTTGAATTTTATCAATGTTTACTCAACAAAACTGAAAGCCAATGCGAACTAGAAGAGCATTGGCCCATTTAGAACATCTGGGATTGTATAAAAAATAATCAACATCTCACCCATGCCAGAGTGCTTACCAAATTATAATGAAATAAAGTTAATACTAGTATTAGACTGTATGGACAACGTTTAAATACAGTGAAATATTTTTGGCATCAACCATAAAGACGGTTTGTGGTTGTATGAGGTTCTGGGAGATGGAAGGTTGTTATGGATTGTTCGGTTGCTGACAGTTTGCAAGTTGGGTTTTTGGTGGTGAGTATTGTGGAACAGGTGAGAGGGTCTGTGTTAAGTAGACGGGAGTTATGAAGTTGCTTTCTATTTGTAGGTGATGGTTAGAAATGAGGCACTATTGTAGTGGTGATGGTTAGAAATGAGGCACTATTGTAATTTCCATGACTTTTTGAAGGTAAAATAATTTTGTTTTCCTAGTTGAGCCCGTGTGTGTGAAGATAAAGTTTGGCCTTTTACTTTCTTATTTCGTGTTTCACTCTTGGTTTTATTAAAGTTTGATGACAAAAATTTGGTTTCATTTGAAAAGTGGTATTATTTTGGATATTTCTTTGCAAACAAGGAGAATTTGAATACTATTTTATTTTAGTTGTTCTTTTGAAGTGATCAATGAACATTTATACTAAAATTGTAGCATTCAAGTCGTTTGATTATTGTTAGTTAGAAGATAAGATAAATTGTTAATAATAAATGTTATTTTTTCCAATCTTACTTTGATGCATATGTGATAGTCAATGACATAAACTTTAAACTTAAGGTAATGATCACATTCGCAAACCTTAAATTTGACTATCAACGGTCTTACATGAAATTTTACATCGATTGCCATATTCTACATTTAGAACTGCTAACTAGAGCAAAGCCTATTTGAAACTTAAAAGGTACCCTTTTGTTGGTAATTCATATTCTCCGCTATAATCTATTGATGTTTATTTATTTACATTAGAGTTGTCATCAAACTTTTGAAATTATGAATATAAGTTTTTCTGTGGCTCGCATAAACTGGATTTAAGCTTTTATTTGCATATAGATGCATGGTTAGTGCTTATTCGTTTTTTTAAACAATGTAGAAGTGCAACCGGAGGATGGTGAAATATGGCAATGGATTGTGAAAGGAGTTTTGGGGATTGGTTTGTGGACTGAATTTTTGATTGTTTTGGGTGGAAGTGGATGAAGTGTAGGCTCAGGGTGGGGTTTTAAATATGGTTGTGAACAAAAATGCAAATGCCAGTAGGAGGGTGAATGAATGCATGTGAACAAAAATATAAATAGTCAATGCAATGAATTTTTTGTATATGATTATGAAATTGTTGTATAAGTGGATAAAATTGTTGTTAATGGCGCAAGCTTAGTATAAGGAGAGGGGTAGTGTATAGACATTACTCCGGTGCTACAAAATAGCACCGTTGTAATGGCAAATTTTTTGGAAACAGTTTGGACTTGACTTGTTGATTTGTTGTTTGACATTCTCTGTCTTCCTTGTTGTTTGTCATTTTGTTTGCATTCAATTACGATTATAGTTAGTTGTTATTTTGCTTGTATTCAATAACTGATTATTTCTTTAAATTTAGAAATTTACTTCCTCACATATTGGTTGATGATGGATAAAAATTGGGTACATCTGCACAGGTAACTATATTATACTAAATATATTTTGAGAGTCAAATCATATATTTTAACGTCAAAATTAATAGTTATTTCATTTTATTAATAGAACTAGTACTGAGTATGAGCAAGGAGCTTGGAAGTTTGTGCATGCTGCATTGAGAATTTCAAGAAATCCAGAAAAGATTTTATGTCCTTACTTAGATTGTCGAAATCTTAGTCATCAGTATGGGAAGATTGTTGTTGAGCATTTGATTATAAGAGGAATGGATCCGCTATACAAGGATGGTAGGTGGTACAATCATGGAGAATAAATAACTATAAGCAAAGATATCGAGTCTAATGACACTTATGATTTACTCAAAGCCATTTATTATGAAGATGAAGATTTCATCAATCATACATATTCCGACGATGATAAAGATGAAGATAGTGCACAGAAACGAGAGGAGAATTTATTAAAAAACTTGGAGGATGCCGAAACCCCGTTGTATCCTGGTTGTACCGATCAAACAAAATTATCTTCCGTTATTGCCTTATATAATCTAAAATGTGAGACTGGGTTATCCGATAATGGATTCGATAAACTTTTGAATGTGCAACAACTATTGTTGCCAAAGGATAACGTACTTCCTAGAAATATTTACGAGGTGAAAAAATTTCTCAAAGTATTCGATATGGGTTTTGAGAAAATTCATGCTTGTCAGAATGATTGTTGTCTCTTTAGAAGAGAGTACAAAGATTTGGATAGTTGTCCAAAATGTGGGTTTTCGAGATGGAAGAGGAACGAACGTACAAATGAAATTATGCATGGTGTTCCGGTTAAAGTTTTGAGGTATTTTCCAATCATTCCAAGATTCAGAAGAATGTTTAGATCTCAAAAAATAGCAGAAGATTTAAGATGGCATTTTAACAATAAAAGTAATGATGGAAAAATGCATCATCCTGTTGATTCTATAACATGGAATGTGGTAGATGAGAAATGGGAATCGTTTGCAGCAGATCCACGTAACCTAAGGCTTGGCCTTGCTACTGATGGTTTTAATCCATTTTTGACATTGAGTTCCAAATATAGTTGTTGGCCCGTGATGCTAGTGACATATAATCTCTCACCACTGTTATGCATGAAAAAAGAAAATATCATGTTAACATTGTTGATTCCTAGTCCAAAGCAACCAGGAAATGGTATAGATATATATTTGGCACCATTTGTAGTAGATCTGCAACACTTATGGATTAATGGAGTTCAAACTTATGATGCATTTAGTAGATCGCTTTTTACTATGAGAGCAATTTTACTATGGACGATTAATGACTTTCCTGCATATGGTAATCTAGCTGGATGTTGTGTGAAAGGGAAAAAAGGTTGTCCATTATGCGGTGTCAACACTCATCATCGATGGTTGAAGTATAGTCGGAAAAATGTCTACATGGGTCATAGGAGATTCTTACCACCATCGGATTCGTTGAGAAAACAAAAATCCTAGTTTGATAACACTATAGAAAATGGTCGTAGACCTAGAATTTTAACCGGAAGAAACATCTCTATCGTTTTGAAAAACGTTCCAAATAATTTTGGAAAAAAAATTAAAAATGGAGATAATAACAGCAAGAAAGGGAAGGGTAAAAAGAAGCCAACTAAGAAGCAGTATAGTAAGAAAAGAAAAAATTCTACTTTCAAACAAGATGATGATCCTGCAAAAATAGAGCTATCAAGATGGAAAAAACGATCAATATTCTTTGATTTACCATATTGGGAGGTTAGTGCTATTATTTTTTAATGAATGAATTATATATATATATCAATGAAGTATAACAATATTATTTTTGTAGGAACTTCCCTTGCGTCATAATTTAGACGTAATGCATGTAGAAAAAAATGTTGGTGAAAGCATAATAGCGACGATGTTGCATGATAGCAAATCAAAAGACGGAATTAATTCTAGAAAAGATTTGGAAGATTGGAGAATCAGGCATGGCCTTTTTTCACAAGCTCGTGGAAAAAAAACATATCTTCCACCAGCTCCGTATACATTGTCCAATTGGGAGAAAAAAACATTTTGCCAAAGGTTATATGATTTCAAGGGACCTGATGGCTATTGCTCAAATTTTAGAAGTTCTGTGTCATTGGAGGATTGTAAAATTATCGGCATGAAGTCACATGACTACCATGTTCTAATGCAACAGTTATTACCAGTTGCAATAAGAGGATTATTGCCGAAAAAGCCAAGGAGGACAATAATTCGTTTATGTTCGTTTTTCAATAAATTATGCCAGCGTATTCTTGATAAAGAAAAATTGCAGCAAGTTGATGATGAAATTATTATAATTTTGTGTGAAATTGAACGATATTTTCCACCTTCTTTCTTTGATATAATGATACACTTGACCGTTCATCTTGAAAGGGAAGCCCGATTGTGTGGACCGGTTCACTTCCGTTGGATGTACCCTTTTGAACGATATATGAAGACACTTAAACATTATGTAAGAAATCATGCACGCCCCGAGGGTTGTATTGCGGAATCCTATCTTGCAGAAGAGTGCATGAGATTTTTTAGTGAATTTTTAAAGAAATCAATACAAATAAAGGAGAAGGAAGTCCGAAATGAAGATTATGAAGATGATTCCATACTCGAAGGACGACCAATTTCAGCTTGTAAAACAATTACATTGTCCGCCAATGAGAAACAGATTGCACATTTGGCTGTGTTAATGAATATGACTGTAGTGGAACCATTTCTAGAGTACGTAACTTTTACAATTTGTTATTACCGTTTCATACAATTTGTACCAGCAAAAACAACTTGGTAAATTTTTTGTGCTACAATAGTTTGCATTTGGAGGAGTTACAACACTCAAACAAGCGCATGGAAAAAAATGCAACTTTACTTTGGAAAACCCATACAGATAACTTTGCCGATTGGATTAAAAAGAAGGTGAGTGAAATTTTGAACTATTATCTCATTAACTTTAGATTTATTATTATTGAGATCCATTTTAAATAGCTATTTTTTTATAGATACCTATTGATTCAAAGGACCATGACAAGATGTTAAAATGGATTGCATATGGTCCGAGGAGTAGTGCATTATCCTGTAGTGGATATATCATTAATGGACAACATTTTCGCACAAAAGACATTGAGAGAGAAACTCAAAATAGTGGGGTCACTTACGATGCGACTACTATGTGTAGAGCAAGTGAAAAAGATACTTCTCAAGTAGTTGATGTTGTTACTTATTATGGGATATTGACTGATATAATTTTGTTAGATTATCATCATTTTTATGTTCCTGTCTTTAAATGTCATTGGGCAAACATAGGAAATGGTGTGAAGGTAGAAGATGGATTCAGCCTTGTTAACTTACATCAAAACCAAGCCTCATTTTCAAAAGATCCATATATTCTTGCATCTCAAGCGAAACAAATTTTTTATTCAAGAGAAGACGATTCTTCTAATTGGTATGTTGTGATGAAGGCGCCATCAAGAGGTTTTCATGAGATAGATATAGACGAACCATTTGAGGAAGTTAGCTTTGCTATGGAGAATTACGAAGATATTGACATGGATGTTGATGATTTTATTGAGGATATTAGTTATGTTAGGGAAGATTGTGAAGGCATATTTGAGTAGTTTAATTATTTTGCTATCTAGTTTTAATTCTATTAGACTTTACTCTCTATCTTCTTTGGTTAAGTAATATGTTTGTATGTAATGACTTGTTTTTCATATCTAGTTTTTGGAAATTAACCATGTTGATATAGGTCTTTAATTATTTCCTATTCCATATTTTGGTATCCTAAATATTGTTTTCATTCTACTAAACTAGACCGTTGAGACATGTGCATATCCACTTTTGTATTTGAAATTTTGATTGAAACGCTGAAGGGTGGCCCTATAATTGATACAGATATTTTCATTTAATTTGAGTTTTTATTCTAATATACAGGGTATGGATTGTGAATTGAATACAGAAATGCAGGTTCAAAAAATGTATTGAATCGTAGAGACCTAAATTTGCATAGTTGTCCTCCTGGCGACATCAATATGGACCCAAAGGATAATATAGAGATAGTTGCTTCTCCTGTCACCAACCTATATGAAGTAATTATCAAGCATGACCGATTTAATAGTTTTTCTAAATGCTGGTGGTTACCATCATTTTCACGTCGTCACTTGATTCCACTGCATTTACTGAAATCAATTTTGATTGTTGATTCTCTGTGATTTGCAACTTTTTCCTTCATCTTCATAAGCATCCACCTTCTTATTGAATGGGTAATGAAATTTAAGTTTGCAAATTAAATGTATAGTTTAGTGGGTTTGTTTGCAAATTAATTATTTGTTATGGAAGAGATGTCTACAGTGGCTTATTCCTGACGTTTGTGGAGAAATATGTCTCCTTAATCCTTCAATTTGATGAAAAGTAACTTATTTTCTAATTTCTCTATGTGGAATTTATCTGCTTTTCATTATGATTTAGTTTTGGTAGTGTATATATTCTATTATATTAGCAAACCTTGCATAAATACTCAAATAATAAAGAAACCGATATGAGAGAACTGTTAAAAACTAGAACTTGGTAATATTTCCTTGCAGCTTTCAGATACTAGCATACAAAAATGTTGTATAAGTAGTATATTATTATTTTAAATAATAAATCTATGATATACCATATTTCCTGTATTGTTAAAAATTTCACAGTGGATATCTTATCCTACAATTATAATGAATTATGAATAGTAATTATCCATATAGTTTTCGATTTGTTTGAACTGGAAACATATACATATATACATACATATATACATACATATACACAGACATATGTGTAGAACTAAAAGTTTAACTTGCTCCTTTTTGCTTATTTTGAACGAATGAATACAACGTAAACCTAAATTGTTGGGAGGAAAACATTAACCTTCTTGTATATACATTGTCAAGCCATATACTAGATAAAAATCAATGTACCGAGATATTTATGTCATAGGATAGTAAATTATGATCTTTGTGGTACTCTTAATTGATGCATCATGCATTAGATGTTTAGTAAATTGCTACACATATATTCATTGATCACGTGTGCATATCTATTAGAGCCTTATTAACTTTAGATATATGTTCAAAGAGAGAACTGCTGTAGTAAGTCGCTCAAAAGCGGAGTAAAGCCACACTTGCTGATATCTGTCGTCTGTCTTACATTATAGTCCAAAATCAAAACAAATGGAATATGTTGTAGCTGATTATGGACTAAAACGAGAAAAATGGACACGTGTCAACGAGTTCGGCTTCACTGCATTTATAGCGATTCACTATAGTATTCGTGATGTATAAATTATTAAATAGTTCACACGACCTAGGGACCATAGAACTCCTAATTCTGATGTTCATTTAGATGTTACCCAGTTCAAATTATTTTAAATCAATTTTAATTAAGTACTAGGAGCATAGAAATTTATTGACATATGATGGACGATGACATGTTAATTACTACACTTTTGAATCCAAGATCTAAAATTATAACTAATGGCGATCCATAATTCCTTAATTCATGCATTCTTTGAAGTGTAGCCCATTAATGAATGATATTTTTTTATCATATTCATATCTATACAGGAAATGAAGAGGATTACTCGAAAGTAGAAAAAAGCAAAAGAGGCTGAAATTGCACTCAAGGAATCTAATGAACAGAATAAGCATGTTGAAGACAACAACGTTCAAAATGAAGACAACAACGTTCAATTTGAAGATAATCGACATTTAGTTGAAGGCAATAATCAAAATAAAGACAATCTTTGTGTACTTGAAGACAATACAATGCAAAATGAACACAATGTGGAAGACATGATGGAAACCGATAGACCTATTCAAGATGTGAGCGAAAATTTAGTTCGGAAAAGAATTGCTAGAGGTCCTACTAAAATGAAGAGACTTCCTTCAAATTTCGCAAATCGGGTTGAAGTTGAATTTAATGAGAGTGGCATTCCAATAGGAGAAGGGTCAATCCACTTATCTTCTTATCTAGGGCCACTCGTACGAGAGCATGTTCCAGTCACGCTTGCTGATTGGAGACATCTTGGTGATGATTTGAAAGCCGTTTTATGGGATTGCATTCAGGTATATTTATTTATAGTGATAGTGTCTTTACATAATTCCATCTCAGTTCACATGTACATGAGGAAATAAAAGTGAGAAATTAGTTACAAGGTCCCCCTATCATTTTACAGATGTGCAAAAGTGTACTTCAACTTATTTTGCTCTGCATATATTCTGTATTTGTTTATTGTTTCACACTTATTTTCCCAGGCTGCATTTGCTTCTGTCATTTAGAACAACAGCCATATAAGTAAACTGGACATCACAAGTGCAAACATAATAATATTCAAAAGAAAAATATTAAGGCAGTACACCATGATTAGGTTGTATTTTTTTTTAAACATAGCTGTCCTTGCTAGGAGTTTAATCACAAAATCTGAATATGTACAGTCTGGACATCTCATGTTTCAAAACATCTCATGTTAGGGGGTATTTTCTCCCCTGTATGTTGGACTTTGATCAGACGTTGAAACATGAGTTTTTAGATCGAGAGGAAGGCATATTTTGAGGGTTAACATAGCATTTACTTAAAAGCAATGTGACATATTGATACGGTCTGTTTGATCCATCTGCTATTAGGGACTGTATGCTGTTTGCAGATGTATGCTTTCACATAATTCGTTAAAAATAAGCCTTTTATTTTTACCATGTTTGTACGTATTCTTTAAAATTTGGTGTTATTTATAATGCATTTAAAGCATAGTAGATTGTATGTCTGAATTCAAAGTTAATAAAAATTGTTTAGGCAAAGTTGAAAATCTTACTTTGAAAAGGAACAATTGTTGTTGAGGTTATTTTTGGATTCCAGCATCAACACTCATTTTCTTTAAAAATAAAATAAAAATGCAATATTTTTGGACTGGTGAAACGTGAAATAGAGCTTGTACAGATAACATGGCACTTCAAAATAGAATGTATCAGCATATATCAGTATATTTTAGCATAATAGAATGTATCAGCATATATCAGTATATGTTATACCTGAATGATATAAAACATAAAAGGATGAAGAAAAAAAAAACCTGTGATTTCCAATTTCATGATATCATATTTCAGTACATCATTCCAGCAACATTTATTTAATGAATATGGGTTTAAATTTGTTATCTATCTGCACACAGTTTCATCTCTGCACACAGTTTCAGCTCTGCACACAGTTTCATCAATCCGCTATGTCTTCTCGTTTAATATTTGATTTATTTACGAATGTGCTAATTTCGCTTCAACCAATTAATGGATACAGACTAGATTTAAGGTGGATGAGGAATGGCAAAAGGTCTCTATATTTCAGCAAATGGGTTGTATTTTTAGGTGTTCAAAAAGTAGATTAGTTAATCAATTAGTAAAAGCAAAGTCAAAGGAGGAAAGACTTCAACTGAAACCAGATAATATTGGAAGTATGACGGAGTGGAATGATTTTATCAGCTTGAAAACTAGTTCAAAATTTAAGGTAAATTACATCTAATTGGTCATTCTTTCAGTGAATGAGATAACTTTTTGATGCATTCTTATTTTTTTTAATTCAGATAAAAAGTGACATATACAAGGCTTTCAGACGCAAGCAAGTGCCACACACATGTAGCCGTAAAGGAATGGCTCGATTAGCTGCGGATATGGTGAGAATTGTCCTATTCAATTTTTGTCACGCCATCTATTTCTATAGTTATGACAATTGTTTTATTCAATTTTTGTAAATGTAGAAAAAAGAGAGTTCCAATCCCTCTTCCATTTTTAGAACTCATGTTTGGATTAGATCTCACACTCGAAAAAATGGCGAACCAGTGAGTTTGGCCGTTCAAAATAAAATAGTATGTGCTTTTGTTTCAATTTGATTATTATCAAATCACTTTAGAGTGTAATAATTATGGAAATTATAATAAATAATTTGCAGGAGCAAATCAATAAAATTGAAACGCTTTCACAATCCAGCTCAAATACTAATGTGAGAGAAGATGCTCTTTCAGTAGTGCTGGGACAGGATAGACCCGGACGATTAAGTGGAATGGGAAGAAGCATGACCTACACCAAGTTTATTGTGGCACAAGCTAATAAAAAACAAGAAACGCAACTTCAAAATAGAGTAAGCGATTTGGAGAAGACGGTGCTAATGCTACAAAATAAGGTAGATTTTATGCACTGATCAGTGCATACCCAATTTGCACTTATCAATTTAAAACTAGGTTCACACTAAATTAGTGCAAAAAAATAGAATTGGTCAATGCAAATTAGATTTGCGCAGACCAGTTCAAACTAGGTTACATTGAGTAGCGTGAACAGTTTGCACCGACCAATAAAAATCTTTTTGCACTGACCAGTACAAAAAGCATATACTGTTATATTTAGATTATTGAACTAGGATTAAAATTTGCAGACTGGAATTATAGAGGAAAACTAAAGTTCCTGGATTTGAGATTCATTCTCAGTAATCTTTAAAATCTGGACATATGATGGTCACCCGTATTAACTAATATAGTGAGATTTCTTTGAAAATCGTGTATCCTTTTATTAAATCTTCTGCAATGTACAAGGAAGGTTTGTCTTCCTCCTTCATAAGCTGCTTGATGATTTCCAATTTTAGTACTTTTAGCGATATTTCAATAACATAAGGGTGACAATTGGATTTCTGAACGATGACTATATCCATGTTTTTGTCGAGTATACCCATATTATTATTAAGTTTTTTCATTTATACCCTTGCTTGGTAGAAACTGATTCACAAAAAAAAGAAAAAAAAAAGAAACCTTATGAAAAAAACAGGACCACACTGCATTTTAAATATGAATAAATTGTGAACAAATTGTGAATTGCGAACAAAATGTCTGTTGTTTATTAAAATGTGATATAAATTTAGTTCAGTTTTTCAATTTGTCTGCTGTTTATTAAAATGTGAACAAATTGTGAATTGTGAGTTATAAATTTAATTCATTTTAAATATAATAGCATTTTATTTCATATTTAATTGCATTTTGAACTATGGGTTATAAATATATGACACACAAACAAAACAACAAAACACAACACAGACACACACACAACACAGACACACACAACACAACATAGACACAAACACACACAACCACACTGCTGTGACACATTATGCTACCCATACATGCATAGAATGAAAGCAATTCTGTAAGTTATTTATTAATTTTTTTGACAGTATATTTTTGTTTTGATTCAGCTAATGCAACAATCAAGAAAGGACGAGCAACCAAGAAGGGTCGAAGATGAGAATGCGTCTCAAGCGGTAAAGTTATTTATATTATTTGTGTGACATCATTTGAATTTGAGTTTGAATTTTTAGTTAAGTATTTAGCGTGATTTTTTTTGATTAATTTTAGAACAAGTATGACAACACAAATGCCCACTGCGATTTATTGGATTGGACTGGGGTTGATGAAGTAGTTGCTGAAGGAAGAGTTCTTTCAACTGATCCGAAAGAGCTTGTATATAACATCCCTCTTGGACCGAAAGCCATGAAAGTTTTGATAGTTATTCCAAAGAAATTAGATGCTTTCTTATGGAGGTCTACACCTAATATGCTCTCACATATTGGAGAAGCTAAGAATGAGATAGTAGCATGGCCATCTGATAGAGTTGTTTTGCACACGATGAGTCACTTTGAAAAGGATGACATTTTGGTAAACTTAATTTTTTTTATTTATTCGGTACCTTTATGAATTGAATACAAAATTTATACTTTATTTTGTTTTCATATGTTCTAATTTGTTTTTATAGAGTAATAGTGGCAGTACAAATATCAAATGCAAGCTGTATGATTGGACCAGAAACAAAGAACTAGTTGCTGAAGGAAGGTTTTACTCTAGTGATCCAAATCAGCTTGTGAATAATATTCCTCTGGGACCATCCGCCGTGCTTGTTTCGATCGATGAGGCCAAAAAACCAGATGCATTCTTGTGGAGACCTCCAGCTGGTATGACGTATGTTGGAGCAGCTATTGACAGCAAAATAGCTTGGCCAAAAACAAATGTAGTTGTTGAGAATGTTAATGCTACAACGTCTGCTCATACGGCTAATGTTGTATTATCTTCAACGGTAACGTGTATACTTTACATATTGATTTATCAAAACATATGCAATGACAAGCTTTTATTTTTAGGATCACTTTTATTTTCAAAACTTATTTAAACGGTTTCATTTGTTGCATGACAGAGCGCAAACTCCAAGACAGATATGAAATGCAAGCTGATCAGCGTTCAAGGAGCCAAAGAAGTAATTGCTGAAGGGCGTGTGGCTTCAACCGACCCTAAAGCATTGGTCCATTTTGTTCCACTAGGGGAAAACGCAGTCAAAGTTTGGGTTGATGTTATAAAAGTTCCAAATACGCCTTTGTGGAGACCTACTTCTTATTTTGAGTTTATTGAAGATGCACTTGGTTCGACGATAGCTTGGCCTTCCACGAATATTATAACCGAATCAACTTCAAGTAAGTATGAATTATCTTTTTTTTCTTGCGATATAATTTATTATGCTTAGCACATCCTTACCATGGTTGGCTTCCTGTTTACCATGTATATGGAGTGACATGCGCATAGAACAAATGTAGTATAGAATTAAAATCCCAAAAAAAAATAAAAATAAAAAAAGAAATAGCGGTAAATGGATGTGGGTCATTATTTGAGGTGAGTTTTGGTTGGTGGAGTGTTTCTGGTTGTATTGGTTGGTCGGAGAGGTACAGGTTGGAGTTTGGTTTTTTTTGGATGGGGATGTTTTGCATGGTAGAATGTTGTAAGTATATGTATGAAATGTTGTTTTGAGGAGTGACTGTCTTGATTGTGCTGGCAGTGGTGTTTCTTACTCTTAGTTGTAGTGGCTGATGTCGATGTGGTGGATGCAGATGTGAGGGGGAGGGTAGGAGATATAGATTAAGGTGACTGGATGTTTCAGGAAAGTGGAAGGGGTGAGTTGAAGTTGATGTTGATTGTAGAGGTTGATGTCAGATGTCAGTTTGTGGCAGCTGGTGAGATGCAGAAGTATGGTGATTAGAGATGGTGAGGGTTATGGTTGTGTGATGAAGTCAGTGCGACAGAGGGTGATAATGAGTAGCAGGTCAGGGGAATGTGAAGGTGATTTATGAACTGTTTTGCGGAAATCTTGAAGTCCTGAAGTGTTGTTTGATTTTTTTGAAAATGTAAGAAGGTGATATATGGAATGGTAGGCCGGGGATAGTTGATGGTATGTTTGTGATCAGGCAATTGCATATGCTTGGAGGATGAAAGAGGCAGTTGCACTGTTCAGTGGTAATGGTAATAGCACTGTGCACTGGTGAAGTGGAAGATTGTGATGGAATTGCTTGCTGTAGGGTGATCGTCGATGTTCTGGAAGTTGTCAGAGGCGGTTTTGGTTTCTACTTGCTGTAGGGTGATCGTCGATGTTCTGGAAGTTGTCAAAGGCGGTTTTGGTTTCTACTATAATTTTTTTTCTTGAGAATGTTGGTTGATTTGGTTGTAGAAGTGACTGTTGCTTGTGTATTTGTTATGGCCAGGTGATTTGTGTGGATGAACGCAGTGGAGTTCGATTGGGTGATGATGTCAGTGGTTAAAAGGAAGCTGTGGGAAGTTTGAGAAGATGGTTGCAGTGGAGTTGTTTCTGGTGGTAGATTGAGTGGTCAGTTGCAATGCAGGTATATGAATGGTTTCAAAGAATGGTGGTTTGTTGTGGTTGAGACAGTCTGTTGTTATGTTTCAGGTTGACAGTGGATGGTCGTGGGGACTTGGTTTGTTTATATGGTAGTGTTGTAGAGGAGTAGGAGTGGTTGATTGATGAAAGCAGAGGGATGTGAAACTGTGGTGTTTGAGAATGCAGTGTGGTATTTGTGATATGCAATGCAGAGGAAGTTTAGCTATTTTGAAAATTTTGAAGTGTTGTGGTGTAGAAGTGAAATGTTGTAGAAGTGAAATGAAGGCAGAGGAAGTTTTGTGTTGTGGGTTTTGTGAAATGAGCAGTTTTGAAGTTGTAGAAGTTAAATGGTTGCACTAGTTGGTGCAGTTGCACAGGGGGAGTTTGATGTATTGATGTGCTGTGATGACAGGGGTAAATAGAGGAGGAAGTCATCACATGGCAGAGGTATGTGGGTTGGTATGGCAGAAGTTGTTTGCTGTGTTAGTTGAAGAGCAGTAGTTGAATGGGGTGGATGGTTTATGTAACATCCCGCCTTTTCGCACACTTTAAAACGACACACGTGCCAATTCAAAGCATACGCAAGGGCGGATTGTTATGGGGTAAATAAGAAAAACAGAGAAGGAATAAAACAAAATAGAATCTCACAACGGAAGGATAAAATATAATAATAAATATACAGTTCAAAAACAGTTTACAGAACAGTTATTTACTTTATACAATACATATCAGAGTTACACATACCAATACAACAATGCAGCGGAATATAAGGAGTTTGGTGCAATACTATATATAGAATAATACAGATTCTTCGTCTTCGTCCTCCAAAGCTAAAATCTGCTATCCTGAAATGCTCGGACTGACCCGAGCAAATTTGAAAAGACAAAAACACTCGAGTCAGACTAGAATATCTTATGTGAGTTAAATAAACAGAAATAAATATGAGTACAGTAACTCAAGAGATGCTCGGGATTACATCTTCTAAGGATCCGTTAAACTATTTACTATGTAGTATATTGCGCTATTATAATAGTGTCTATTTATAAAATAAACTTACTTTTAAATAGCGTTAAGGCTTTACATTTTCCACCTTAACACGTAATAGTCCCAGTAGTCCATCCAATATCATAGTCCCTCCTGATCGGGAAGCCACTAGAGGATACCACATGGGCTACGGGAGAAAACCAAACTCGTACAAGGCGCGATAGGGTAGGTGACACGGCACAACTAGGCAATGCCAGGGTAGATATACCAATTGCTATCCAGGCTGATGGTAACGCGCAGTGCGCAGCTGCCGCCCACCTCGAACTAACTCCCCCAAAATCAAAATATAGAAGTGGCCACTGAATCAATCCAAGTCAAAGTATAATATCGAAGAGGAGCGTCCGATCAGAGGAATGACCTCATTGGCCTGAGAATCGCTCCTGTTTTAGCCACCTTATGCCAACTCACGGGAGTTGGGTCCACGTATTTACCTTACAGGAAACGTCGCCACCACCTACTTCATTCTGGAATCTCCACCGCGTACACGGTTAGTCAAAGTGGTTTTCGGTATTGACAGAGAGTATGTCCATATCCGATCCCGGTCTCTTTGCCAACCAATCGTTATTATAACACCGCGGTTATTTAAAAACATTTTATACTTTAAACCAGAATATAATCCATTTTCAAACCATAATATTACGATATCATTTCTCCTTTTAAACCCAAACAATTCATTTTGATATTAATTTTATAAAACCCAAATCAATGATATCGTTTCCCAAATATTTCCTTTCCAAAATTTTGTCACCTTTTATTATTAAAACTCCTTGAACCAAATATTTGGAAATTTAACTCTTAATATAATACTTTGAAATCCATAGAATTTAAAACCATTATTTTCAAAACCAAATGGTTTGGATATTCAACGGTATGCGGATTAAAAGGTTTAACTTTACTGTTGCTTTATAAAGAAATAAATTACATGGCCTTCCAAATATTTCTTCTTTTAAAGTTAAACCAAAATCCAAAATATTACTTCAAGTCCCAAAACCATTTAAATTTTATATATATTTATATCCATTTTTGAGCATTAATATTTCAACTAAAGTTGGATTTTATCCTTTCAAAATCAATATTCTATTAATTAATCTTGACCATTCACATAAAATCCATAATTAATAAAACTTCAATTTCTAGTAAAATATATATATAAATTTTTCCAATTCAATTTTTTTACTAGAATATCCATTTCTATTTATTTTGGAAAAATCCAATTTCAAATATCATATCTTAAAATTTCCAACTTTACATTTAAACATAGGATATAAATTTACCAACTCCATTTTCTAAATTTCTTCAAATTTCAATAAAGAAATTTATTCACCTTTTAAATTCCTAAATTTAACTTCATAAGTATATAAATATGGAATAAAATATTTATACAATATAAAATTTAAGATTTATAAACCGTATTCAATCCAAACCATAGAAATCACATTAAAATAGTTATATATAGACCGCGGTGCCTGTATATAATTTTCTATCCTATGGTCAAGTGATACGGATATTTATCATTTCAATCCGCAATTTAAAAATAAAACTTTGCGGTTTTATCATTTCAAACCACAATCCTGAAAATGTAAAATGCATGCTAACTGGCAGTTAATGATATCCACATAAATAATCCATTCAACAACACATCCATCACCCAATTTCAACCATCAATCAATATCAATCACTATCAACCCATATCAATCAATAACAATATTAGTTCGATAATATGCAACGGGTAATAACTGTCAGTTTATTCAAATTAAATTTCAACTATTAATCTAGCCATTTATATTTAGAGATAATTTATATATAACTGTTAACTAGCATTTCATATGCAAACAAAATTCCTAACAGCAAATTAATACGCAATTAATCAATTTAATTAACAGCTAAATTCAATAAATGCAATTCAACAGATATGGATGAAATAACATGCCAAAAGCTCATAAATAAATTTCTATTCATTTCTAAAATTTATTTAACAAACATAAAAGCTTCTAGTAATTGTGAGTGGGTTAAAACACTCACCTTTGGAATTTAAATCGAATTTAAACTCAATTTAAACTCAAAATTTTGACGGTCTCCAAATCTGTCCAAACCAGCGTCATCAGATCCGGAATTAAATTACGTCGTGTGAATCCGAATTCGTATGAGAAAGTTATGGCGAAAAATGGAAATTGAATTCAAAATTTAAAATAAACAAAAATGGTCCATATTTACTTGCCACGTCATCCTCCTTCCAACCTTCTGCGCGCGCGTCATCTCTCCCCAGGTCTCAAACACGAGCGCACGGCAACCCAATTCCACACGGTCAACTTTGATTTTGACCGCAAAACACTCCTTCCTCCGGCCGCCGTTAGCTTTGCCGCGACCATTACTGAGCTCGGCACCCCAGGCCGCATCCCCTGCCACAGCCGCCGCCCCTGATTTGCACGCCGCCGCCAATATCTCCCCTAGGGCTGAAACCCTAATCGATTTTTGACAAAAATCCAGCCACTAATTCGCCTCAAAAATTATATAGATGCACTCCTCTCGGTCCCCTCTGCAAAACCCAGAAAGGGTTTGGCGATCTGACGAAGTTTCCGACGATGATGATGGAAGGTCACGGACTGTTTGAATTTATTCTAAGCAAACGACAGCTCCAATTGAAAAACGAATTGCACTGCTGGATTACGTATGTTGAGAACATCGACATATATTTTTTTGAGAATTTTCAGAATTTTTTTGAGTTTTTGACTTTTGAACTGTGGTTAGATCTAGGTTTTCAACCATTTGAGAGGAGAAAGAGATGAAGAAATGTACGTATATTCAATTGACAGAAGAAAGGAGGCTAGGGTTTATGATCGCATATATATAGACAAATAGAAGAAGGCTAGGTGGGTACGGATAACGAACGTGCTAAACGGTTGTTGGCCCAAAAAGCCCGTTCTGACCCCGGAACCGAATCTGTTAAAACTATATATCCAAATAGGTGTTTTAAAATATTCTGAACGCGATGGAAAAAGTTTCACGACCAAATTCGATCGTATGAAGAAGTTATGCTGAAAACAAGATTTCCAAATTGATTTCAAATTGATTTTTAATAAATTTGATTTCAAGGCGTTTCGCATCCGTACGATCAAACGACAAGTCCGATCGATACGAAATTTGAAACCCTATAATAATTCACCGATACGGATCCGATGAAACTGGTTTCGTCGAAATCCGAGTCCGTGACAAAAATGGCTATTTTTAATATTTATTAAATCAATTAAATAAATCAAGAAAATCAAATTTTATTTTTCAACTTCTTATATTGGCCAAATTTCAAAACTTAGATAATTCAATCAATTCCAATTGATTTAACAAGCTTGGATGTGAATTTAAAATTTATAAGTCTATTTATTTACAGTGTTTAATATTTGCACTTCTTATTAATTGGAAATTATAAATTATATTCTAAAGATCTAATTAAATAAATAACTTGATTTCCATTTCATCTCATATGATTTGCAATTCACCTTTTCCATAAATTAAATTCCAAATTATTAATAACTTACCTCCATTACTTTTCTCAATTATTCATTTATTCCAATCTTAATGAATTCAACATTATAGTTTGATAAATTTATTAAATCCACTTTCTTTCTATTATCCAAGTTATTGATGTAAATATGGAGGGACTAACATTTTCAAGATTCACACCATTGTTCTTTAAGGCAAATGTTTACCAATCTCGTTTTAAATCCCATAACGTAAAATTTTACGTTTAATTCCGTGTTATATGTAGTGAATACCATTTGTTGAATCAAATACTCAAATTATAAATAAAATCTTATTTTCTAAAGTTATACCCACAATGGTCAAATAAGATTGAATTAGCTTTAACTTTATTCTATGGTATTAACTACTGCAATAAATCCGAATAAATAAATGGGCTTGACTCCTATATTAACTTCTTTGGTTTCAATTAACATTTTATGGTGAATATGAATTTCAATGTATAACTGAAACCTTTATATCTATTTTATTTCACTATCCCATAAGAAAATTATCATTTGGTTCATACTTTTTCAAATAACTCTCATTTCTTCCAAATAATAATTACGTAAACTATTAAATGTTAAATCCATTATATTGCAATAAATTCAATTGATTGCAATTGATTTACAAGTAAATTTGGATTTTTATTTGGTTATACACGAAATTCCGTTATCACCTACCTAACAACGTTATTATTACCTAAGATCTCCTTTCATCCACATTTTCACATTATCATTTACTGATTTCTTTATTTTATTCTACATAAATTATTATAAATAAGATTTCCTTTGTTTTGCATCTTATTTATATTTACATTACTCAATCACCAATCCATCTCACTTTAACTGCAGTAAATTGGCGGATAAATTGAATAAATTCCAAAGTTTAAAATTAATAAGAAACAAGAATAGGTAACATACAATAGTCGTTAAATCTAAATTCTAGTCACCTAAATAGGCTTTTATTACTTGCAAATAAATATTACTATTTATTTTCATAGTACAAATCTCAATAATTATCCCATTTAATTTGCTTAGGCCATTTATAGTCCACTATACATATCTACTAAATGGGCAATTTATTCCATTTATTAAGTATCAAATTCTATTAAGCCCTGTTTATATTTACATGCATTCTTCTATTACTTTACAAAATGGAATAACTTTTAAACTCATACACTTAATAACAAAACCGTTATAAATCCACTAAATTCCAAATCGTAGTTTGTACATATTTTACACAACTATTTTGATTCCTCACAAAACGTTGAATTTATTAAATGACCATTAATTATAATTTAATTCCCTTAATAGAATCAATTGCTTATTATTATATATATTCTTTCCTTCCCATTTTAAATTCATTAACGTATTTACGGATCTTCATCTTTCAATTATAAAACCCAACTGATTACAAACACTGTTTCTATTCAATTTTCATAAATTTATTCAAACTATGCTTTTGTTTACATAATAATACATTTTATGTTTCTATTATTTTTCTTTTCCTTACCCTACAGGCATAAATTATCACTATCTACACTAATTACATCTTTGTATTAATGAACACCATTAAAGTAAATATTTATATTAACTTTTACAGATTCAACTATGCCAAATCTCTGCATTTTATTCTCAAACAAATTTGAAATTACATTAATTAAATTTATTAAATATCATAAATCTACGGGTCGTTACAATCTCCCCCACTCAAAACTTTTCGTCCCCGAAAAGGAAAGAAGGGAGAAGGGAGAATAAAACCGGGCATCTTATTTCAAATATTAACTCATAAACAATATTTTACTGGATTAATTTCCTTTAATGAAATACATTTGTTTTATAATCATTCTATTCTTTAATACTTGAATTATTAAAGTTGGAAAAAATATTTCAACAGAATTCTAAGTCCAAAATTTTAGAAAATTTTTGGCAGAGTCTCCTTTGTACGGAGGGACTCTGGAGAAAATATAATATCCAAATATACAAGTATATTACATATATAATCAAAATATTATATCCCAACACGGGAAAAATATATAAAATATCGCTTTAAACGTAATCCGAAAACGTACCTATTGTCGGGCAATATACGCTTTATTATTTTGGAACCAACAGCTGTAGCAGTTGCTTCCAACACCTGTATTTACTAATAAAATCTAAAAGGTTAAATATTTATTTTAAATGAACTATTCAAGTGGATTCAATCATTCATACTCAATCAAATGCAACAACCATACATTTTAACAAACAGCACAACCACATACAACAACCAATCATTTAAATCAAACGACAATTAGTTGTTCGGGTTCAGATTCTGAAGTTGTACGAATGAAGAATAACTATCAAGTGCATCCGTTGCTCAACAGCCTAAGATGGAACAAAGGTAGGTTATTTGTTCATCCAACGACTCCACAATTCCTTACCCAACAAACATACATCAACCAAACAATTCAAATCAACACCAAAATAGCTTATTATACACTTATTTCATAATTCAGTGTTTTGATTTTCTTTCCTTCATTTATGGAGGAATTTCTTTATTTCTTACAAGTTTTATTTTCAAATTATCACAAAATTCATTATATTTGTATTTCCTTTTATTACTTAAGTTTCCTTTTATTACTTAAGTTTATAAAATAATTCTAATTAATAACAACAAATATTTTGAATATCTTCATTTCCTTACTCTTCACTTGTAAGATTTCCTTAAATTCTTAATCAGCTAACATTTATTCTTATAAGTGGAAGTTTTTATTCATCCATTAACTATGGATTACAGTCATTTCAAATTTTCCTACTTTCCATTATATTAGGATAGGGGAGATTAAACATACTTAAGTGACTAATCATATAATAAATTCTTATTTTGAATTTCATGTTATATACTCAGGTTTTATCATCCATTAATAATACTTAACTTTATTTTCAATAAAAATTTAATTATCACTTAAGTTTATACCATTCAATTCTTATTTAAAACGGTAATTTATTGAATACTTCATTTTTCCTAAATTCCTACTTGCAAAACATTCAATTCTAGTTTCTTATTTAACATTTCAACTTTTATATTTGGGTAAGTTATTTATGTTAAAGAAAATGCAATTGAACTTATACAAGTTTAATCTCAATTCTTTTAATTCATGGATTGTTCAATAAATCTTTACCATTATCTATAAGTTAAAAATCTTTACTTTCTTTATACTTAGTATTAATTCTCTTATCTGATTAGAGGTTTTCAATCCATTTATTTCTTACTTTATATTTCACTAAAATAATTTAGACAATTAATTAATGGAAAATTTAAGAATTAAATTCCGGGGCAAATTTCAAATTTACCTTTAAAATAATAGATAATTAATTTCTTACAACCTTTATAACTCTAATTATCCTAAATTTTTTTTTTTTATATATAAATCCAAAACAAATCTGCAGTAGGATCTACTACAGTGGCCTTTCCCCTTCGAAACTCGAAAATGAAAGTCGATGATGCGGCCGTCATCACCGAATTTATTTTCCAGCGACAGAGAGGAAAGTGCAGAATTTATTTTCTCCAAAATCTTCTTTTAAATCAATTTCTTCCAAATTATACTATATTTATATAAGAAATTACTTATAAACCAAATCAATAAATTTCGCAAATTCTTTGGAAGCAAATTTCAAAAACCCCGGACTTAAGTTCTAAAATCTCCAAATTGGGTTTATTATTATTTCAACTTAGCTTCAGTTATTATAAATATTTTATTTCCTAACACCCAATCTATAGCAACCAAATATATATATATATATATATATATATATATATCTTTACAAAAATATTTTTATATATAGAAAATATAATAGGCAAAATTATTTCATTCACCTATATTAAAACAAATATTATGTCGGTCTGTCCTATTAAGTGTTTAGAAATCCCTATTGATGTCATAGCGTCCCATGCATCAACCAGAATTTATAAATACAAAGCGGAACAGATTAACACAATATCAAAATCTTTTATAAATACTAACAAATACGCTCTCTCATATATATACACTCAGCGACTCCCATAGGATATTTCTACCCTATTAATAAAGAGTCAAACCCCACAAAGCCAAAATTTATCGCTAAACCAAAGCTCTGATACCAACTGTAACATCCCGCCTTTTCGCACACTTTAAAACGACACACGTGCCAATTCAAAGCATACGCAAGGGCGGATTGTTATGGGGTAAATAAGAAAAACAGAGAAGGAATAAAACAAAATAGAATCTCACAACGGAAGGATAAAATATAATAATAAATATACAGTTCAAAAACAGTTTACAGAACAGTTATTTACTTTATACAATACATATCAGAGTTACACATACCAATACAACAATGCAGCGGAATATAAGGAGTTTGGTGCAATACTATATATAGAATAATACAGATTCTTCGTCTTCGTCCTCCAAAGCTAAAATCTGCTATCCTGAAATGCTCGGACTGACCCGAGCAAATTTGAAAAGACAAAAACACTCGAGTCAGACTAGAATATCTTATGTGAGTTAAATAAACAGAAATAAATATGAGTACAGTAACTCAAGAGATGCTCGGGATTACATCTTCTAAGGATCCGTTAAACTATTTACTATGTAGTATATTGCGCTATTATAATAGTGTCTATTTATAAAATAAACTTACTTTTAAATAGCGTTAAGGCTTTACATTTTCCACCTTAACACGTAATAGTCCCAGTAGTCCATCCAATATCATAGTCCCTCCTGATCGGGAAGCCACTAGAGGATACCACATGGGCTACGGGAGAAAACCAAACTCGTACAAGGCGCGATAGGGTAGGTGACACGGCACAACTAGGCAATGCCAGGGTAGATATACCAATTGCTATCCAGGCTGATGGTAACGCGCAGCGCGCAGCTGCCGCCCACCTCGAACTAACTCCCCCAAAATCAAAATATAGAAGTGGCCACTGAATCAATCCAAGTCAAAGTATAATATCGAAGAGGAGCGTCCGATCAGAGGAATGACCTCATTGGCCTGAGAATCGCTCCTGTTTTAGCCACCTTATGCCAACTCACGGGAGTTGGGTCCACGTATTTACCTTACAGGAAACGTCGCCACCACCTACTTCATTCTGGAATCTCCACCGCGTACACGGTTAGTCAAAGTGGTTTTCGGTATTGACAGAGAGTATGTCCATATCCGATCCCGGTCTCTTTGCCAACCAATCGTTATTATAACACCGCGGTTATTTAAAAACATTTTATACTTTAAACCAGAATATAATCCATTTTCAAACCATAATATTACGATATCATTTCTCCTTTTAAACCCAAACAATTCATTTTGATATTAATTTTATAAAACCCAAATCAATGATATCGTTTCCCAAATATTTCCTTTCCAAAATTTTGTCACCTTTTATTATTAAAACTCCTTGAACCAAATATTTGGAAATTTAACTCTTAATATAATACTTTGAAATCCATAGAATTTAAAACCATTATTTTCAAAACCAAATGGTTTGGATATTCAACGGTATGCGGATTAAAAGGTTTAACTTTACTGTTGCTTTATAAAGAAATAAATTACATGACCTTCCAAATGTTTCTTCTTTTAAAGTTAAACCAAAATCCAAAATATTACTTCAAGTCCCAAAACCATTTAAATTTTATATATATTTATATCCATTTTTGAGCATTAATATTTCAACTAAAGTTGGATTTTATCCTTTCAAAATCAATATTCTATTAATTAATCTTGACCATTCACATAAAATCCATAATTAATAAAACTTCAATTTCTAGTAAAATATATATATAAATTTTTCCAATTCAATTTTTTTACTAGAATATCCATTTCTATTTATTTTGGAAAAATCCAATTTCAAATATCATATCTTAAAATTTCCAACTTTACATTTAAACATAGGATATAAATTTACCAACTCCATTTTCTAAATTTCTTCAAATTTCAATCAAGAAATTTATTCACCTTTTAAATTCCTAAATTTAACTTCATAAGTATATAAATATGGAATAAAATATTTATACAATATAAAATTTAAGATTTGTAAACCGTATTCAATCCAAACCATAGAAATCACATTAAAATAGTTATATATAGACCGCGGTGCCTGTATATAATTTTCTATCCTATGGTCAAGTGATACGGATATTTATCATTTCAATCCGCAATTTAAAAATAAAACTTTGCGGTTTTATCATTTCAAACCACAATCCTGAAAATGTAAAATGCATGCTAACTGGCAGTTAATGATATCCACATAAATAATCCATTCAACAACACATCCATCACCCAATTTCAACCATCAATCAATATCAATCACTATCAACCCATATCAATCAATAACAATATTAGTTCGATAATATGCAACGGGTAATAACTGTCAGTTTATTCAAATTAAATTTCAACTATTAATCTAGCCATTTATATTTAGAGATAATTTATATATAACTGTTAACTAGCATTTCATATGCAAACAAAATTCCTAACAGCAAATTAATACGCAATTAATCAATTTAATTAACAGCTAAATTCAATAAATGCAATTCAACAGATATGGATGAAATAACATGCCAAAAGCTCATAAATAAATTTCTATTCATTTCTAAAATTTATTTAACAAACATAAAAGCTTCTAGTAATTGTGAGTGGGTTAAAACACTCACCTTTGGAATTTAAATCGAATTTAAACTCAATTTAAACTCATAATTTTGACGGTCTCCAAATCTGTCCAAACCAGCGTCATCAGATCCGGAATTAAATTACGATCCTAACAAAAGAAATTTCGTGTGAATCCGAATTCGTATGAGAAAGTTATGGCGAAAAATGGAAATTGAATTCAAAATTTAAAATAAACAAAAATGGTCCATATTTACTTGCCACGTCATCCTCCTTCCAACCTTCTGCGCGCGCGTCATCTCTCCCCAGGTCTCAAACACGAGCGCACGGCAACCCAATTCCACACGGTCAACTTTGATTTTGACCGCAAAACACTCCTTCCTCCGGCCGCCGTTAGCTTTGCCGCGACCATTACTGAGCTCGGCACCCCAGGCCGCATCCCCTGCCACAGCCGCCGCCCCTGATTTGCACGCCGCCGCCAATATCTCCCCTAGGGCCGAAACCCTAATCGATTTTTGACAAAAATCCAGCCACTAATTCGCCTCAAAAATTATATAGATGCACTCCTCTCGGTCCCCTCTGCAAAACCCAGAAAGGGTTTGGCGATCTGACGAAGTTTCCGACGATGATGATGGAAGGTCACGGACTGTTTGAATTTATTCTAAGCAAACGACAGCTCCAATTGAAAAACGAATTGCACTGCTGGATTACGTATGTTGAGAACATCGACATATATTTTTTTGAGAATTTTCAGAAATTTTTTGAGTTTTTGACTTTTGAACTGTGGTTAGATCTAGGTTTTCAACCATTTGAGAGGAGAAAGAGATGAAGAAATGTACGTATATTCAATTGACAGAAGAAAGGAGGCTAGGGTTTATGATCGCATATATATAGACAAATAGAAGAAGGCTAGGTGGGTACGGATAACGAACGTGCTAAACGGTTGTTGGCCCAAAAAGCCCGTTCTGACCCCGGAACCGAATCTGTTAAAACTATATATCCAAATAGGTGTTTTAAAATATTCTGAACGCGATGGAAAAAGTTTCACGACCAAATTCGATCGTATGAAGAAGTTATGCTGAAAACAAGATTTCCAAATTGATTTCAAATTGATTTTTAATAAATTTGATTTCAAGGCGTTTCGCATCCGTACGATCAAACGACAAGTCCGATCGATACGAAATTTGAAACCCTATAATAATTCACCGATACGGATCCGATGAAACTGGTTTCGTCGAAATCCGAGTCCGTGACAAAAATGGCTATTTTTAATATTTATTAAATCAATTAAATAAATCAAGAAAATCAAATTTTATTTTTCAACTTCTTATATTGGCCAAATTTCAAAACTTAGATAATTCAATCAATTCCAATTGATTTAACAAGCTTGGATGTGAATTTAAAATTTATAAGTCTATTTATTTACAGTGTTTAATATTTGCACTTCTTATTAATTGGAAATTATAAATTATATTCTAAAGATCTAATTAAATAAATAACTTGATTTCCATTTCATCTCATATGATTTGCAATTCACCTTTTCCATAAATTAAATTCCAAATTATTAATAACTTACCTCCATTACTTTTCTCAATTATTCATTTATTCCAATCTTAATGAATTCAACATTATAGTTTGATAAATTTATTAAATCCACTTTCTTTCTATTATCCAAGTTATTGATGTAAATATGGAGGGACTAACATTTTCAAGATTCACACCATTGTTCTTTAAGGCAAATGTTTACCAATCTCGTTTTAAATCCCATAACGTAAAATTTTACGTTTAATTCCGTGTTATATGTAGTGAATACCATTTGTTGAATCAAATACTCAAATTATAAATAAAATCTTATTTTCTAAAGTTATACCCACAATGGTCAAATAAGATTGAATTAGCTTTAACTTTATTCTATGGTATTAACTACTGCAATAAATCCGAATAAATAAATGGGCTTGACTCCTATATTAACTTCTTTGGTTTCAATTAACATTTTATGGTGAATATGAATTTCAATGTATAACTGAAACCTTTATATCTATTTTATTTCACTATCCCATAAGAAAATTATCATTTGGTTCATACTTTTTCAAATAACTCTCATTTCTTCCAAATAATAATTACGTAAACTATTAAATGTTAAATCCATTATATTGCAATAAATTCAATTGATTGCAATTGATTTACAAGTAAATTTGGATTTTTATTTGGTTATACACGAAATTCCGTTATCACCTACCTAACAACGTTATTATTACCTAAGATCTCCTTTCATCCACATTTTCACATTATCATTTACTGATTTCTTTATTTTATTCTACATAAATTATTATAAATAAGATTTCCTTTGTTTTGCATCTTATTTATATTTACATTACTCAATCACCAATCCATCTCACTTTAACTGCAGTAAATTGGCGGATAAATTGAATAAATTCCAAAGTTTAAAATTAATAAGAAACAAGAATAGGTAACATACAATAGTCGTTAAATCTAAATTCTAGTCACCTAAATAGGCTTTTATTACTTGCAAATAAATATTACTATTTATTTTCATAGTACAAATCTCAATAATTATCCCATTTAATTTGCTTAGGCCATTTATAGTCCACTATACATATCTACTAAATGGGCAATTTATTCCATTTATTAAGTATCAAATTCTATTAAGCCCTGTTTATATTTACATGCATTCTTCTATTACTTTACAAAATGGAATAACTTTTAAACTCATACACTTAATAACAAAACCGTTATAAATCCACTAAATTCCAAATCGTAGTTTGTACATATTTTACACAACTATTTTGATTCCTCACAAAACGTTGAATTTATTAAATGACCATTAATTATAATTTAATTCCCTTAATAGAATCAATTGCTTATTATTATATATATTCTTTCCTTCCCATTTTAAATTCATTAACGTATTTACGGATCTTCATCTTTCAATTATAAAACCCAACTGATTACAAACACTGTTTCTATTCAATTTTCATAAATTTATTCAAACTATGCTTTTGTTTACATAATAATACATTTTATGTTTCTATTATTTTTCTTTTCCTTACCCTACAGGCATAAATTATCACTATCTACACTAATTACATCTTTGTATTAATGAACACCATTAAAGTAAATATTTATATTAACTTTTACAGATTCAACTATGCCAAATCTCTGCATTTTATTCTCAAACAAATTTGAAATTACATTAATTAAATTTATTAAATATCATAAATCTACGGGTCGTTACAGTTTAGGCAGATATGTGGATGCACAGTGGATTGATAGAAGTGAAATATGATGATATGTATTTGGTTGGTTGCAGAGATGGAGGGGTAGCAGAGGAGTTCAGAGAGAACAGAAAATATACAAAGTAGGCTCATAAAAAAGATACCAAAAACATGTTACATAGCACATATTCTTCCGATAGAGGCGCGTTCAATGTTAACAATTTCACTCTTAGTTACGAATTTATTAACATGTTTTTTAAATGTTTTTTCTTGCAAGAATTACCTATTAACATGTTTTTTCTTACATCTTCGCAGTTTCAAAGTGAGCATGCTTATGTAATTTGACTGACTTAGCTAGTGGAGGTTGAATTGTTGAAGAGGATTAGCTTGGACTCTCACAACTCATAGTTTGCTTAATTTAATATGCTATTTATGTAAAACAATTGTTACTATCATATTTGCTTACAACATTATGTATGAAATATACGATTATCGTTTATTTTAAGTATGGAGTTAGTGCAACTTTATTCTGTTTAATATAACATGCGAAGATTATATTTATTTATTGTGTTTTTAATTAACTGATATTATCAGATATAAAATTTTATAGCTGGTGGGATGATTGTAAATATAAACTTTTGTGCATGGTATTTTTCATATTTAACAGCGTTTTAAAAACGCTGTAAAAAACGAAAAACGCTGCAGATGTCAGACAAAGGGAAAACGCTGTGAAACATCCACCCATATGCAGCATTTGCTTTATGGTGCTAAATCCTCATTTACAAGCTTTTCAAAATGTGGTAAAAAAGTATTGCAGTGTTTATAAAATGTTGTCTAAAGGAAGAAGAAACAATGGGTAAGGACATATTACAGCCATCATTAAACGCTGTAATAAGAAAACGCTGTAATATGTTGCTAATTTTGCAGCGTTTTATAAACGCTGTGATATGTCTTGACTCTATTACAGCTTGTCGTTAGAGAGCGTTCTTCATAACGCTGCGAAAGGATTTGACAGCGTTTTTAAAACGCTGCGAAAGACCATTTTTCTTGTAGTGGAATTCCATAAGTCCAAAGTGATATAGTTTTGATGAAGAGAATTAGTATAAATAATTATCACTGATGGGTAACACTTATACTAAATAAAATTGGATTTTATCAAAAGATGTGCAAATGATAAATTAAACAAAATTTTTACATCATAAACTAAGGTGATGTGTGAACATTAATATTTGAATTGTTCAATATTACTCGCTAACTAAGAGTCACACAATCGATATGACGAAGATTCTGCTGAAAATTAATCAAATTAGTTAACATTTAAATTTAATTTAATTTATTTAAATGCCATTAGTCTTTAGTAAAACGTGCATACAAAAGTTATGAATGCGTGTATCGATATACGATATCGGTAGGATGTTTAAATTTGATTTAGAAAGAATAAATACTAAAAAGTCTTTATAATTAATATTTGTAAAATATTAATTGTTAAAAAAATTCTTATTTGATTTATCTGATTTTCATTATTATTTAATAAAGTATATACATAACAATTATAAGCACATGTATTGATATGCAAGATCGATAAGAAATTTAAACTTGATTTTAATGGGAATAAAACTACTTGTTTTTGGAATGCTTTGGAGCTCAAATAGCCCATGTAATGGCCAACCTTACTTTGAGGAATAGGAGGGTCATTTTTTTGAAATGATGTGTAGGATCTATGAATTCTTTCTCATTCAAGGCGTATTCTTTGGGCTTCATTTGGAAGGTAATTTTGTTATATGTGTGTGTGTGCGCGCGTGCAAAATATCATGTTCACATGTATGCAATTCTTTATATCTTCTATTTCTTCTCCTTGTATGTTTTTGGGTTATGTATGATTATCAAAGTTCTACTTTTGAATCATTTGCTTTTCATCATGTTGAGTTTTATTTCCCTTTTTCTGTTACCCATATTATATTAATAATAATCATAGATTCTTTTTCGCTCTCTTCTGTTTGATCATTATATATACATGTAATTCACATCAAGATCCGATTGTCACAAATTCATGTATGTCTAATTCGTCCAATCCTTTTAATTCAAAAAATAACGTTGAACAAATTTTTTAAATTATATATTAATGGATCATATTACACACTATAAATTATGGATTGAAGGATGTTTTACAAATCTTCCAAAACATTTTGAGTATTGTTTACTGTAACGGCCCGAAAATTTTCGACCTCAAAAATCGACACTAATACGTCCACTATATAGAGTGCCGAGCAATCGAGAGCCAAAAATACCAAACTATTAGGTTAAGAAGAAAAAGAGACAGAAGAAGAAACAGAAACAATAGCATAGAGTCTCACAATCGCAACAGAACAAAATATAATATGTAATAACAACAGTTATACAAAGAAAAGCTGTAGGTGTCAATATACATAAAAGATATCAGAGTGCAAAAAATCTGGACAGTTATAATAACTTGTCCTCAGCTACTATCTATACACATCGGGATCTAATTGATACGTCTCTACCATTCAGCTCGTCTCCTGAGCTCCAAAATGTCCTAATCTGAAAATCTGTAATACTCGGTCTGACCCAAACATTACAATAAAGTAACACCTGAGTCTCGCTGGAAACCAGCCTGAGTAAAACCAACTTAATTTGAAATACTTATGTTATAAAACTTCTTTGAAAACTAGGTTAACTTGTCCAACATTACGAGTTTTTATCTTGTTATAGCCAAAACATTTATTACACAATTCTATTGATATTTAAGATAATACCCATGTACCCTTACTTAATTTAAATGGTCAGATTTTACTTAATTTTATTCAATTCCAGCCTATTAGGCTCTATAGTTAAATCCGTAAGGACCTATAGTGCTTATCAAATCGAAGTAGTTCTCGATATTGCTTATATCCGATCCCGGCCTCTTCGAATCCAAATAAATTAAAAAAAGTAAATTAATCAAGATAAACAAATTTATTACTTAGGGAGACAGTATTACTTATGGCAATTTATCACAGATGTCTTATTCCAAAAACGTATTACAATTTCAATCTCATTATTTTGATTCGAAAACAAATATCCCATAGAAATAAGTAAAGATATATATCGTTAACCCAATTAACGATTTATAACCAATATCCAAATGGTTTGCTCATGGTTTTAATTCACCTTTATTAATCATATTCATCCATATTTAAAAAAAACAAATTAATTACAAATTAAACGATTTATCTAAATAATAAATTATAAAATACCATTAATTATTCAGAAGTTAATTTAAATGATAATAATAATATTAGTTTCCATTAAATTGTAAAATATCATCGACCTTAAATAGATTTTTAGATAAGGAAGAAAATATAAGTTATCATGTAAATGTATATATAAATTTACATTTCCTTTCTTCTTTTCTTCATTATTATTTTTCTTTTAAATTTCTTTTATTTTTTAAATTTCTTTCCTTTCCTTTCCTTTTACTCTTATATATTTTTTCTCTTATCTTTCTTTTCTTTCACTTATCTTTTATTTTGCTTTTCTTTTGCTCATTCTTTTACTTTCTTTTAATTTCTTATCTTCCTTATTGGCCAAAATCATGTCCAGCCTCCCTTTTCTTCTCTTTACATTTTTTTTCTAGTTTCCCTTTTTTTCCTTCACTTTCCTTTTACTTTCTTTTACCTACACATCTACCCTCGCCGTGCATGTGCACAAGTCATCAGACCCATGCCGACACCCTCCGACACCACCTCGAAGTCCCCTCCGACCTTCACGACCACCCCAGCTTCCTAGCTTGCAACAAAAACACTCGAAAAAAAATCAAGCAGAACTCACCATCACCAGAAAGAAAACCCGACTCTACTTCCACCTCATACCGCCGCCACCAACCACCAGAGCCCACGCCCTTGCACAAGGAGCTTCGCCTAACTCTCCTCTTTATTTCTCCCCTCCACCGAGACTCTTCGATGCCATCACGACACTAGAATCGAATGACAAACACTCCTCGACCAAATCGAGAACTAAACCCTATATCTCCTCAGCCCCACCACCACAATGCTCAGGAATATGTGACTCCAATTTTCCCATGACCCCCAGCCAACGAACTTCCTTCGGCCACAACCCCGAGGCCCACCATCGACGACATCGTCAAAATTTGACGAATTACCCAATTTCGTTCGCCGCTCTCTTCCTCGACACATACGAAATGAAAAATCCTGAAACCACTCTCAAAAATCACCATTTTTAATGTCGATCCCATTCACATAAACCAGAGCACACATTGTGACATTCGAATTTCCTCCAATGTTTGTTCACTCACTGTAAAATCACCTATCTATGTTCCCTACTTGATAATAATTAACCAAAATAATTTTAAATCAAAGTTTAATTTAAAACGACCATTTTTCCTTTTAATATCCTACCCTAAATCTAACTAGATTGAGCGGCTAACATAATAGTAAAAAAGAAAAGATTAGAGCAATATACACAAATGTTGTACAGGCCTTGTTATCCTATACCCATATACAAATATATACATGAATTTATATGCAAACAGACTTATCAACCACTGCTACTCCTATCAGGCATGTTCATATACTAGTGTAAGGAAGATTTTTGTTCTACCCACCTTCTCCTTTGAAAAGAGCAATGGTTTTTGAAAAAAAACTGCTAGCTTTGTTGTTGCACTTCCTATTTACTTGAATTGTTTGATTTCTTTAGGTTTGACATGGCAGTCTATTCTCTATTTATCTTAACTAGTTCGAATGAAAGAATGAAGACAAGTAGAGGTATATATAAGAAGGTATATTGTTGCTCTTTGCTGTAGATAGAAAGCTTCAGCTCCTCTCTTTTTTTTTTCAATTTTTATTTTATTTTCTTTTGTCAGCAATTCGCTATGACCTGATTTGATCTCTGAAAATTTTTGATTTGCTATTTCATATGCTTGACTTGATTTTTGCTGTTACCATTTTTTTTAATGTTTTTAGAGCTTGAAATGATGTATTATATGCTATAATTTAATGCTTGTCTCCCTATGTGTTTATATGTACAAATGTATGAATTGATATGTGCGTACATATCCCTTTGTAACTTATATATATATATATATATATATATATATATATGTATGTATGTATGTATGTATGTATGTATGTATGTATGTATAGCTATGTATGTTGTTATCCTTATATACATATATATGCTTGCATTTTCACTATTTAATATATACTTTTGTGCCTGTATTTGTCATCATATACATAAATACATGTGTATGTTTTCATTTTATTCACATAGACATTTTTACTTTTGTCTACCATAAACTCTTATATATATGCATATACAATATACATTTTTACTTTGCCATGTTTACCTTTTTATTTTATATATTTAGATATACACATGTTTAACATACATGTATAGATATTTTTTCTATAAGCATTGTTTTTATAACATGTATATACACTCATAAGTTTTGAAATCTTATTATTGTGAAGTTATACATTCATATATTTGTATATTTATATACTTATATTTATATATTTTCAAACATCATAGAGTCTGTATATATTATCTATGTATATTTATGGGTATTTTATCCTAATTTAAACGGTAGTGTTTATCTATACATATAATTTATTTTCTTTTCTATAGGATTTATCCTATCCAGAGATTTATAAGTCAATATTTATTATATCTTTTAAGCCATTTATTTGACTAATTAAAACTAATATTCCAATGATTTAAATCAGTTAATTTCCCAATTAATAGACGTTAAAAATCTGGGTCGTCACATTTACATGTAAATTAATTGAATTCAAGTTTCATATGTTATTTCCAAAAGAGAAACCTAGTTTCTCTTAATTTGTTTTCTTATTTAATGTTTGGACTTATGGTAAGCTATTTTATTTTGAATATATGGTTTTGAATTGCAAATTAGTTAAATACAATTTTGTATTGTTTTGTATCAAAATATTAATTTTATTTGTATATATATTTGAAGGTTACAAAATTAGCTTTAAAAGTAATGTAATAAAGCTTGAACTACCATTATAATCAAAGCCAATTTGAGATTGCCTTCTTTATTTTACATACGCATATATTTGCGTTTATATCCATATGCATAGGGAAACAATTCAATTTTTTTTTCTTTTGACGACAAAGGAATATATAGAAGGAATATATGACTGTTGTGTTGTAAATCCCAACACTTAAAACGTCACATTTGCTATGCATTCTATATGTAACATTTGCACATTCACACATGAGCGCATTTGATGCGCTTATAAAATAAATAAATTAGACAAACAATTTAAAATCAAAATAAACTAATTTTAGATAATTATAATAAGATGAACATTTTAATTTAAAGAAAATTAAAAAAAGTCCTAAATTAATTTAGACTACATATGCCTAATAAAGGTCCAAAAGAATTTTTTAAAATATACCTAATTACCCTACTTCCAACTGGTCCAGTCTGTAACTTCCATGTTTTGTCTTGGGTTTGGAGAAGCATAAAAGACTAATGAGAGCTTATTAGTAAAATAAAATATTATGTTTAACCTTACTAATATTCTAAGAACATCTATTATGAATAATATCATAATCAACTAAGTTAAAAATTAAAAAATGTCTACACCTAAGTTGTTTTCTTAAAATGATAAATTCACTAGACCTCACTATATAGACCGGCTAAGGGCAATAAAGATAGCTTTACCATATAAATCTCTATGGTCGTCGATAATCGAACGTCTTAGGCTTAGACTCATTGATGATGCGGGCCTTGAACTTAGGTTAGTCTATAACAAATGATTCCTGGACCTAGAGATCGCTTATATGTGCTGTCTACGGTAAACAAACCATTGTAGAGACAATACAAGAACATGAATATCCATTAGATCTTCGATAGCGTTAAAGCTTCATTTGCGGAATAGTCTCATTCTACAAGGTATGAACTTACAAACGAAACTATTTAATACAAAGATAATGAAGGCATGAAAGTGGATGATTACATCCTAATGATGAAAGGCTATATCGCTTAATTAGACATTACAATAGGCATCAAGCTGCAAGTAGATCTGATCTTGAGGTATGTAACTCATTAGTTTGAGTGGTTGGTATTAAACTAAGTTTCAACATCCTAAAAAGAGCCAAAGGATGTGAGGTCTGCCCCGACAGAGCTGACATTCATCATCTTAGTCAATGAGGATGACCCCACTCGGGTCCTAAAGATTGGGTCTCTGCTTGGCATGAAGTTGAAAAAGGAGTTTGTAGGGTTTCATCGAAAAAACCTTGATGTATTTGCATGGACACATTTTGATATGTATGGAATATCATTGAAGATAATGTACCATACATTGAATGTGTACTTAGGATACCCTTCTATGAAGCAGAAAAGGCGCAACTTGGGTCTGGAGCAATCCAATTCATTGAAGAAACAAGTGGATAAGCTGAAGGAAAACGACATTATCATGATGCTATGTACCCTAAATTTATATCGAATCATATGTTAGTCAAGAAGCTTAAGGAAGAATTATGAACACAAATCGATTATTCAGATCTGAACAAGGTGAGCCCAAAGGACAACTTCCCTCTACACAGAAATGACCATCTTATTATTTGGACCCATGACTTGAACTACCATCCTTCATAGATGTGTACTTTGATTACAATCAAATAACAATGCATGTTCACGATCGAGAGAATACTAGTTTCATCACTGATTATGTAACACCTCATATTTTAGGGCGTCATAATATGGGGAACTAAATAACTAATTGAATTAAAGCATATGATAAAACAAAGACAAGTTATTTAAGAAATAGTGAATGAATGAAGGAATAAGAGTTAAGGATTTATTAAGATTAGGCTAGAATGTGGTTTTAGCCCAAAGCCCAAATTACCAACATCCTATATTATAACTCCCTATTCATTCTCTCATTCTTCCACAAAAACAAAAGAATGAAAACAACCTTAGGCCGACCATCATTTTTGCAAGAGAGAAGAGAAAATCAAAAGACAGAAGATCAAGCTTTCAACTTTAAGGAAAAAGGAAGATTGAATGAGTTTTTCTTAGCATAGGTGAGTAATTCTTTCTCTAAAACCTTCAAACCCGTATTGATTTGGAATATATGTATTTGTGATGTTTTGAATGTTAATGAATGAATTTAGGAAGATTAGAAAAATATTTGTTCATGTTTATGAATTTGAAGAGAGTGATTTATGAAGTGTTCAAGGAAAAATATAAATCAAAACTTCTCCCAATCACTTGAACTTTTTACAATACGTGTAGAATAATAATATGGAGTTGGGTTTTTATTTCGTAATTTTCTAAAATTATTTGGACTATATATGAATTTTTATGTTGAGGAAATACCTAATATCAGGAATTAACTATTTAAAATAGTAAAATAATCATTTTAGATTGAAAATTTTATACAAGGCATAATATGATGTTAGGAATTTTGGTGAATATTTAGGATTTTTCCCATGCATATCGAATTTATATGAATTATTTGGCAAAGGTAAGAGCTAATTAAAAAAGGGTAATTGATTAATTAATTAAGAAGGTAACTAATAATTTGTAAAAAAAACTGCATAAAGCCCTACAAACCAATGATAATTCAACATGTAATAGGATTGCATAAAAAAGTAGTTCCTTTGAATGGAAATGAAATAGTATTTGAGTTAATTTAAAACTGTCAACTCAATATTCGATGGCTAATTATCACTAGTAGATGGTTCTAAACAACGTTTGATGACTAATTCTCATTGGTAGATGGCTCTAAAACTCAACGTTTAATGAATAATTCTCATCGGTAGATGGCTCTAAAACTCAACGTTTAATGAATAATTCTCATCGGTAGATGGCTCTAAAACTCGACGTTTGGTGGTTGATTCTCATCGGTAGATGGCTCTAAAACTCAACCTTTAATGGCCGATTCTCGCCGGTAGATTGCTATAAAACTCAATGTTCGTTGGCAAATTCTCATCGATAGATGGCTCTAAAACTCAACCTTTAATGGCTAATTCTCATCAGCTGATGGCTTGAAAACTCAATATTTAATGGATAATTCTCACCAGTAGATGACTCTAAAACAATGTTCGATGGCTAATTCTCAACGGTAGATGGCTCTAAACTCAATGTTCGATAGCTAATTCTTATTAGTAGATAACTCTAAAACTCCATGTTCGATGGCTAACTCTTATTGTAGATAGCTCAAAACTCAATAGTAGATAGCTTAATTTCAACTTGCTCTAGCTTAATTTCAATTGGAGATAGATTAGTATCAACTAGAGACACCAGTTGGAGATAGCTTAATTTTAAGTAATAAACAAACTTTTTAATACTTGGGAAACCATCTTTCCTAAGTAATGACTGAGAATTTCGTAAGGTCGAAATGACCATAAAGAATAATAAGTTAAAGAGAAATAACTTATTTAAGGAATGAAATTGAAATTTTGCTTGAATAAAGCTACGTGATGATGGGTTAAATTGGGTGAAACGATGAATTGTAAATACGAGGCCTTAATAGCAATAGTATGTCTATTCACAACATCATATTGGTAACATGATGGAAGGCATTTTTAGCTACTAGATGTCTATTCACAACATTATTTTAGTAACATGACGGAAGACATTTGTGACTATAAATTGCCTATTCACGACATTATATTTTGATAACGTGATGGAAGGTCACTGTGGCTATCATATGTCTATTCACAACTTTAAATACGATAATGTTGATGGAAGGCCTTAGTAAAGAACCCATATTTGTTGACGATAATATATAGGAATAATGGCATAAACCTTTTGTAGCATCCGAGCATTTATTCATGGCATCATACGAGAATGAGGTTATGAGTCCTACGTGGCACCCAAATGTCTATTCATGACAATATACATGAGAATAAAAGTATATAGCCTTCTTGGTAAGCTAATTATCCGTTAATGGTAAAATTGTAAAACTAAGAATAAGAGTTGCATGACAATTTAAAAAAACCAACTATATAACTAGCCAGAAATGTTGTGAAGGAAATCTCACACTTGTGTTGAACTAATGACTTATATTTGATTATGATACGATGTATTACATAGTGTAAAGTAATTAACATTGTTTGGTAGTGTGATGGGAAAACTTATTCCGTGCTTTAGTGGTGTGATCACACTATATGATTATTAGTTAGGGTAAAGTTTACTCATAACAGGCTTTGTGTCCGACCTGTATTTTTATTATTTCCTATAAACTCATGGGTACTTAATTAAATAAGTTGAGTTTATGTTATATATAGGTAGGTTTTGAAAAAAATGAATAAAGACTCCAAGGATGAAGCAAAAGGCTTACCTTTGCACATAAAAGTTACTTAGAAATCCCGCTATGTAAACCAGTACTTGTAACAAGTTTAGTGTCTATGTCAACATATTCATATTTCGATCATAGTACTCTGCTCTTATTTTATTATTGTATGTGCCCCTATACGAGAATAATTTGGGTTAAAGTGATGTAATGAATTATGTGAACCAAATTGATGTAATGAAAAATTTATTTGGTTCTTCTATTTAATTACGTTGTGCAAACAATATTGAACTTTTTTTATCATTGAAAAATGATATTAGTGATGTCTACAGCATCATCGATGTTTATTTTCGAGATTCAAAGTGGGGGATGTTACAGATATGGGACTGTGTTGTTACCTAATGATGTCATTTGGTCTGAAGAACGTTGGAGCTACCTACCAAGGATTAGTAAATCAAGGTTCAAAGATCAGATCGAACAAACAATGGAGGTCTATATGGATGATATGCTAGTGAAATCATAGCGATCGACGAAATACATGTGCGACCTCTCAGAAATCTTCGACGTGCTTTAAAAATACGAGATGAAGCTTAACCCACTGAAATTTGCTTTTGGAGTTGCATCATGCAAATTCTTCGGCTTCATGGTATTCAAAGGGCATAAAAGCTAATCTAGAGCCGATAAGAGCATTGAACGATGTTACCACCCCTAAAATAAGGAGGGAAATGTAGAGCTTGAGAGAAATTTTTTCCAAACCGAGTCGATTCATTTCCAAGGCGATATATAAATGTGTGTTGTTCTTTGATGCACTCAAGAATGAAAAAGGGAAGTTTTTCTGAATGTAGGAGTGTTAGAAAGCTTTTCAGGATTTACTTGATCATATGGATAGACCCCCAGTCTTGTCAAAGCCTTTGGAAGGAGAGGACTTACTTGTTTACTTGGCAATGTCTACTCTTGCACTGAGTATAGCATCGATACGTGAGAGTATAGAATTCAAAGGCTCATATATTATATCTACAAGCGGTTCACCTAGAGCGGAGAAGAATTATCCACATTTATAGAAGCTAGTGAATTGCTTGTTGATTGCTTCAAGGAAGTTGAGAACATACTTCTAAGCTCATCCGATAAAAGTTTTACTAGTTAACCTTTAAGGCAAGTGTTTCACCAATCTGAGACTTTAGATAGGTTACTGAAGTGGAATATTGAGCTGAGCTGTATGATATAACCTGCCATTGTAGAAGGGCGATACACGATAGGCATTGGCTGATTTGGTTGTCAAGCTTACCTTCTAGGATGAGGAAGTGGAGGAAGATGTGGTCCGGCTTGTCCAGTGGAAATTATATATAGATGGAGCACCTAACGAGCACAGTTCCATGTCATGAGTAATCTTGATAACCATAGTGGAACAAACGATATGCTATGCTTTGAAGCTAAAGTTTCGACTAACAAATAGTGAAGTTAAATATAAAACATTGATCGCGAGACTCAAGATAGGAAATGGAATCAAAATTACATATATTCAACGATTCTCAGTTGGTGGTCTGTCAAGTGAAGAAGGAATTTCAAGCTAAGGAACAAGACTTACTTCTTACCAAACAAAGGTCCTAAAAATTGGCAGGTTCAAAGATGGATGTCTAGAGATAGACATCAGAAATGTTGTTTTCTAGAGATAAGAAATGATATGAGGATAGATTTTTTTGTGACTATAATCTTGTTTATGATCAAACGAAACCTGACCGATGATAACCAAGACATGCCACGGAGTTGGCCACGAAATTGTAGTTTTGTTAGCTAAGAAAAAATGTCTTGGCAGCGATAAATATAATTAAACAATGAGGTATCGCTAAGCAATTGTAAAGACTTATTCATACATACATAGTTATGGCGAATAACTGCATTGCACAGATTCGAATACAATCATCAAAAAATTAACTAATCCAAATATATAAGTGCACGGACATAAAGATGGAATAATAAAATGAGATGAAAGTCTGAAAGGAGTACTGCTTTATTCATATCTAACTTTTGTAGGAATAAGCGGGGGTTGTACCCGCACAACAATGGCCTATACACATGGATCAAAACAAGAACTAAAACAAACATTACATAAGAAAATAACATCTAATCATTCTTTTTCCTCTTCCTTTTCTTCTTGGTTCCCAGAGAAGTTGGTACGGTCCTTTTCTTAGATTCAGCTTCCTTCCCTGTAGAAAGAAGGTCCTCAAGATCCTCATCCAAATTATAGTTATTCTTCGAGTATTTGGGGGTCTCAATGTGAATCCCAACCATTAATGGTATAAAAGTTGGAACAATAAAGGTGGGTTCAAGAAGCAACCAAAAGTGGGGGTAGAATGTCATCAATGACTTTTTCATTTTTCATATTCTTTATTATTTTTAGATAAGTAGTTCGCATTTATGACATTGACAATCTAGAACCATGAACCTTGTCCCTTGTGATAGTTATTCCTTCATCGCACTACATCATAGCAGGGTTAACCGTTTGTTTAGTGCTTGAATTGTTTCAACATCATGACCCGGAGCGGACCTGATTGAAGAGGTTGGAATCGAAGGTAGAGAAGAGATGATGATAGATTTAGTCATTTAAGATTAAGGGTTTGAAGCTAGATACACGCTTGGTAAGGAGAAAAGGCAGGTGTACCTAAAACTTGAGAAAGAGAAAATTGAAGATTAGAAACAACCACGGGTGTCATTTGAGCCTTCTCGAACATAGGATAAACTTGTGAGATACCTCTAAGATAAGCATAAGTTATTTGAGAAGGAGTCCCCATTCGACTTTCTTATACAATTGGGGATAAAGCAGGCAGCTTCGAGACGGAGTTTGGTAGTATACAACCAGGATCTTTGAGATTGTATTGAATATGAGTTAAGAATGTTGAAGAAGTCACTACCACCTAAGTCACTATAGTAGTCGAAGTTCCAAAAGCCTCAGAAGAAGGAATAACGGGTTTAGTGATGATGGGCCTAGATGTAGTAGAAGCGACGACACTAGAATTATATGTTGCTAAGTTGCTAGTCTCTGGTGAGAGTCCCTAAGAGATGGGAAATGACCTTTCATCCAAATCCTTAAGGTTGGATTTAGGAAGGGCCCCAGCAACAACTGAGCAAAAGTAGAGGCTCGGAAGCTAGTATCACATGGCCTATGACAAAATCATTATATTCTTCATTATCTAAGAGGTAGGCCTTTAGTTCATCTTTATCAACCTTGCTTGAGTGTTCTTTTTCTTGTTTAATGATTTCAACCCAGCCCATAGCAAGTGCTCTGGGGTATTTTTCATCAAGCCACTCTAGGATTCAATGTTGATAACGTACACATAGAAGCAAACCAGAGTAGACTTAATTTCAGACATGATTTTATCTTCAATATTGGCCGCATGGGTTTCTGCATCCCTATGTGCCTATTCGGCATTAAGCATTTTACCCATTGGTTCTTCGATCGCAGTTGATGCATAATTCTTTTCTTTCTTCTCAGCCTCTAGTACAGACTAAAGATTCAAAATCTTCAAAGTTTATTCATTGGCTGTGGTCTGGGGAGTATCCACTTATGTAACAAGAGTGTGACTCCTATTATACGCAACCCCGAGATGCTCTTGTTGGAGCTTAAATTTATCCTTGAAAGCTTTTCTCTCATCCAATAACTTCTTTTTTGAAGCTCGAAGGGTTTTTTTGGTGTCCTCTGGCTCTTTATCATAATTGGTGATGATCCAGTTATTATCCTTTTTCTCTATCTCCATCTTTTGAAGAAGTAATTGATTAACTTTGTTAGCACTGGACAAAGCTTGAGCGAACTTCCTCCATATTTAATACTGATCATAAGCATGATCACATACGCTTTGACATTGCTAGCAACATCAAGAGGAATGTCCTTCAAGGGAAACACAAACATAACCACCTCAAAGAGGAATGTGGGGAAAGTTATATAACTGCCGTTGAAACATGAGCAGGCTCTTTATCAAGCCATTGTTTAGTTAGCTAGGGGATCACAAAACTAGGTGGTCGAATAGCTTGTTTGGATTTATAGGAGGATACCATTGGTTGTGTAGAAGGCACCACTGAAGTGAGGATAGTTAGAGCTTTTTACGAGGAAATAGGATGAGGCCTTGAAGAGTATGAATCTTGATCTTTTGAAAGACGTGAACAAGCATGATGTTGAGAGGGAGATATCCTACATGATCCAGAGCGGTCATGAGACTCATGCTCATGATCATCACAAAGTCTACATTCCTCCTCATTTTATCTTTCCTGCTCTTTCCACAAACACCTCTCTAAGTCTAACCCATAAGGTGATTCACGATGTGGAGCGAAGGGTTGTGCCTATGATAAATAGAAGTTTGGCCTTGGAGATCATCAAAAAGATTAGGGTGTCCCATTGTACTTGAAAAGGATAAACGACCAAGTTAATATTTGAAAATCAAGGAATAACGCAAGCATTTTTAATGTGTTATGACTTTGAGTTTTGTGTGAAATGTCGGTGTGCCCTAGAGACTGCACTGCCATGCTCATGAAGTCGACTGAGTGAAGTGATCTCCCTTACAGTAGTTAAAGGTAAGTCTACAGTTGTGTCAATAGGAGAAAGACTGAAATTGGTAATGTCATAAGAGGAAATATTACCTGAAATCTCTAAAAATAACCATAGATATCGTAAGTTGGAGGAGTCGGAGTTTCCTCTTCACTAGTATCTACTGTGGCCGTTGGATAGAACGAGGTGATGTAATCTTTAATCTTGTACAATGAGGGATTGGCGATACTTGTCCATCACCACCCATTCTCCTGTTGACTTGTAACCAAGCTTCATGTTTTCATGGTCACCCTCGTCCCCGTTATCTTCATCATTATCTTCGTTGTTGTCACTACCCTCATCTTCCCTTTTACGATGACAGAATCCTATACCATAGGAGGAACCTCTTAATTTTCAGCAGATGGGGATCAATCTTAGGCTCTTGAGCAAGTTAGGCACCTCTATAAGCGATAGAAATGATACCAAAACCGCGATCATTGTGTAAAAGTCAAAATTATCACATCTTAAGATCTACCAATAGGAATTTCATTTTTCATTCTTCAGCAGGAATATTTTGCAGAGTATAGAGAGTATGTGGCAGGGATGCATTACCAGATCACCTTGGAATTTTTGTAATTTACGAGATAATAAAGTTAACGTTTTGAATAGGATAAGCTCCACCAAGGTAAATAGTGATAATAGAACTTATGCCCTGACAGTCACTTCTAAACGAAGCTCGCTGGATAACGCATAAAGCAATATTCATCTTTAAAATGAATACACCTATTCCAAAAACCAATAATAACATGACAGCCTTTGGATGCTTCCAGATAAGTCGAAGATGAAATTTCTTGCTACCTTTTGAAGCTAAATAAATATTTGATCTCTTTCAGTGTAGATATCCTACCCAAATGGCGAAGAAAATCCATGTAGATGCAATTTAATTAGACATAGCTATTTGGATGAAGCTGAACGAAGGAAATCTTCATAAAATGGAGGACAACTGATTAAATGATTGAATGAAGGAACTACCGTAGGGAGGTATATATAATGATTATAGGCTTTGTATCCTTTAGGTGGATCACAGATCCACTGAAAGAGCTCTGGAACTAGAACATGCTGAAAAGAAATACCATACATGTCATAAGTTCTCCTAACATCTTCCTATCCCAAGGTAGATGCGAGAGAGTCCAAAGGGTTGGCGAGAATTACAATACTCTATAGATTGATATCAGGGCAACCCCAACATAGGCTACACCTTCCATTACAAAGGGAGCCACTTATGGAGATTGCCTAGCTTGATGGCGAGATGGTCAAAGCCGAGGAGATGATGACGTAGATGTCGAGCCAAAAGTAGAAGCTATTTTGGGTGAGATGAACTTTAAAGTAGATGGAAATACACTCATGGCAGGGAGACAAGAGGAGCGTCTGCAATTCATAACTACTGAAAAACTCGACAAATGAGTAACGTTAGGTAAGATTTAACCCTAATCCTCATGCTATAAATAAACACTATGTAACCAATGTATAAGACCCAATGGATGTCAATGTGTATGAGCAACTAGATCCCATTAATTGATATGGGTAGTGATATGCTGTCTAGTTTATGTAGTGTGCAAGTACCGTGTCCAAAATTATATGCAGTCCAGTTTATGTAGTGTGCATGTATTGAGCAACTAGATCTCAAATAAGGGATGTTATGTGTGGTACTATTAATGCAATGACTAGACAAGGTAAGCCGCAATCACGTTTTTGTTAATATTCCTTAAGGTACATGCATTATACTTAGCCATCGTGAAATGCCAGCCACGAGTGAATAATCTCTTTCGATTTGATGATAATCCTTAAGGTCGAGATGACATTAGGACAAATATTATGGGTTAGGGTTGTATATGATACAACCGATAATGTGTTATCCATCGCATGCTGGTCCATGATTTGTTGAGCTTTCCTCAATAAGAATCCTAAGGCATATGCGTCCTAAAATCCATTAAAGAAGTCGAAATATTACTATGTTTCCTTTAACGGTTTTGAGAAACATAAATATTTAGTGGAAACCTTATTAAAAAAATTAAATAATAAAATTTAACATTTCTAATACTGTAGGAACATATGCTGTGTTAATTAAGATAATCTATATCGATATATTTATGCAACTAATATAATTGATAAAACCTTTATCATTTAAATTATACAATTGAACTAAATTATGGCTGATGTAACAACCCACATATTTATCGATTTTTATATTTAAATATTTTATCGATACTCAGAATTTAGTCCGAAAAGTTACTTTTTGCATACGGTCGAATTAGGACTCGGGACCACTCCCATTGAGTTTAAAATGCCGTTTGCGACCTTTTTGAGTATAAGCTTCGATATGTTTGGAGTAAGTTGATTTTTGCTACTTTTTCACTTAGGGTTTTGATTTTGGCTGAGCCCACTTATGTATTCAGTCCCAACCCCTCTCCTCCTCATTCACTTCCTTTCTATTTTCTTTTTTTTTTACTCAAGCTTTAGCAACAATGGTGGGAGAGATGAGAAATTAAAACTCAAGCCCTAATTTTCTTTTGCAAAACAAGTTCTAGCTCCAAACTAATAGAAGAACCCATTGGTAAACTTCTCTTCTTCTTCTCCAACTCAATCTCTTATCAATTTCAGAAATTCCTAAACCTAACTTTGGGAATGTTCTTCTTTTAAAGCTTAGAATCAAGCTTCTTTAGTTGGATTTGAAGAGTGGTTGATTCTCCTTTGCTTTCAAGCATCTTCTTCAATCGTTTGGGTTCAAAGGTGAGATTTTTATCTCGCATCTATGACTATAATTATCTTTGGTTGTTGCGTATGAATTCCTAACACTTCTTCATGTTCATTTGCTCTTGATTTGGATTGGTTTTGTGAATATTCCAATTTTTGGGTTTTTAAGTCAAATTTGTGTGAAAATCCTTATATGGATGTTTGATCGTGCTTTTGGTGATGCATCGAGGAGCATATAGGGCCGGGTTGTCGATTGGCATAAACCCTTAGAGCCAATGTTCGACCGGTTGCATTTTGCAAGAGTCTGCTCTTCATTTGGATAGGCTGAAAAACAGCCCAGGCAAGATTCAGTCGACTGAAAAGTTTGTTCAGTCGACTGAACCTGGAACCCGAAAGTTTCCAGGCATGATTCAGTCGACTGAATCCTCTTTCAGTCGACTGAACCTGGAAACAGAAAGTTTCTTGAACCTGGAAAATTTCCAGGTACAGGGTCAGTCGACTGAACCTGCTGTTTCAGTCCATTTTGCCTTTTTGGATTGATTTTCCAACGTTAATCGATTCTTGTTGATTCCCTTTTGTTGTTATTACTTATTATCGACTTTGATGATATTTTCTTCGTGATTTTTGGGAATATCTATTTTGATGGATTCGGTATCGATTTCTTTGGATTTTATTCACGTCTTCGAATGTGAATTTTAGTGATTGATTGTTCTTACAATCTTCTTTGTGATTTGTCACTTTAATTTTTTTTAAAGGTTTTCTATACTAGTAGTAAATATCAAAACTCTTTCTTCAAATGATTTCAACACTATTTTATTACAAAGCTCGTTTTTTAAAACCGTTTTCCAATCTACTAGTATATACAAACCTTTACCTCACTCGTCTGAGAAATCTAATTAAACGACTTAGTAAAACAAGTGGTATGAAACGCTTGCGTTTACTTCGTCGGTTAATTCTTGGACTCGTTCGATTGAAACTCTTGTGATAATTTTCTAGTGGAGATCTACAATTTGTTCGTAAATATTTAAGTTAAGCTAGCTGTTATGGGACATGAAGCTAAGCTCATATATTTACTAGCTTACTGTAATTGACACTTCTTGATGATCATGACGATCATTTTTGTGATTTAGACTAGCAATGTGCGATGTCTCTTTGTCTGCGAGGGAGACTAAACCCCGTTTTGTGGAGTTTCGACTCAAATTGATGGGGTAGCGCCCCATGGTCTTCGGGCCGTTCGTGTGTCAAAAATTAATGGCTAGCTACCATGAGATAGCGTCTCGTTCGTGTGATACATATGTTGGTGAGTTTTCATGCTCCCGTTCGTGTGATAGGCCTCCCCCCTATTTTGTGTGATTTCTGGATTTTGTGTGTCGAATTCTGGAATTTTCTTCTTCACCTATTTTTGTGATTTCTATTGATATGATTTATCAATTTTTGTGCATAGGTGAATTCGTGTGTCATTGACTCGATTTCTTGAGATGATTTCTAGAATTTGTGCTTCACCAATTTTCGTGATTTCCATTGATAAGTTTTATCAATATTTGTGCATTGGTGAATTTGTGTGTCATTGACTTTTGTGATTGACATTGATATAACCGTCAATATTTATGGTTTGGTGAACGAAATAAGGAGTATGACATTTCCTTTGATTCTTGTGTAGATTTGGTGATATTGATTAATCTCTTATTGATTTTCAATTACTTATATATATCACAGCTTGGCATTGTGATTATTATGTGTTTAGTCATATCTCTTACTCTATATCGTTTCATCTGATATTTATAGTTAGACTGATTCGTTTATTATTTTCTTATTAAATAATACTCGGGTCAGACCGAGATGTTACAGGTGCTTCTGCTTGACTTTACATCCGGGATTACCTCCTTGACTTTTGGTTAACTACTTAGATTAGTAGTTTTTGTTGTATACATTTGAGATATAGACTCCATAATGTATACTTATTCTTTTGTGTAGTTCGTGTAACTATTCTTTTGTGATATTGTGGATCTTTTTAGACCACTACTCTGATGTACACTTCCTAGTGTAATATTCATATCTATTTCCGCCTTTGTGATATGAATTGTCTATAACTGACTTATGTTATGTTTATTTCTATATTTGTTTCTGAAGATATTATAGCCACTGTGTAGTAGCTTTGAGTTTGAGTCGGTATGTCGGATTTCCCTCTTGATAAAAAAAAAGAAATGCATGTTATACTATTTGACATGTCGATTCTCGCGCAAAGCAATTACATGGATGGTCGCTCCTCAACAGCCTTATTCTCCGTGCTAGTTGACAGCATTCACCGTAATGTTCTTGGCTAGCGTGGGTATAGAGGTGGGGTGTCACAGCTTGGTATCAGAGCCAAACTTCGGAACAATATGGAATATTATAACAAGGATCATCGTCCTAAGTCCATCTTAGGAGTCGTGCTTTAGGATTTAATTCGAGTCTTCGTTCCGATTCATCCTATTTTCCTTATGATTCCTTGTTTATCTATCAAGATTGCTTGATATTCAATTTGGTGAATAACCTTTTTCTTCTTCTTCTTTCTTTCTAAAGGAAGAGAAATGTCTAGACCAGGCCGCCCCAGAGCCGTACCGTCTAGTGCTCCACCCCAAGATGGACTTTTTATGACTGCTCAACAGCTTCTTGATTTAGTGACGAATGCTCAAGCAGCTGGAGCTAACCCGGAACCTACTCACCCAAAGTCGGGATTTGCACGCTTGTGCAGCGATTACACTAATTTGGGTGGGGAGCCTTTCAAAGGTTCCGAAACTATTATTGAAGTACAGGCTTGGCTAAGGTCATGCGATCGAATCTTTTCTCGCATGAATCTTATTGACCTTCACCGAGTTCAGGTGGCCTCTAACATGCTCCGAGAAAGAGCATTGGACTGGTACGAACTTCTTATTTCTGAGATTAATGAAGCGGATCTCACCTGGGAGCAATTCCGGGAACGCTTCGAGTTGAAATTTGTACCAGAAGCAGAGAAAGTGACATTGGCTCGACGATTTATAGACCTTGTTCAAGGTGATTCTTCCGTGACTGATAATGTCGCCTCCTTCGAGTCGCTTTCTAAATATGGGGTTGAATACATCAACACCCCTTTAAAGAAGAACCAGAGGTTCGTCTATGGCTTAAACAAAAATCTCAAGAAGCCATTACTTCTAAAGTTAGAAGTTTCTTTCGACCAACTCGTTGATATCGCTCTTCGTCTTGAAGAGGCGGATAGGGAGAATGATGTTGAAGTGGTGGGTTCCAAGCCAAGCTTCAACAACAACAAGAAAAGGCCTAATAAATTCAAAGGCCCTTATCCCAATAAGAAAGGGAGGCAAGCAACTCCTTCTGCAAAGACCTTTTCCTCTACTGAAGGGAAATGCTTTAACTGTGGTTCCAGAGACCATTTTGCGAACAAGTGTTCAAAGCCTCGTACTTGCCGCTATTGTAAAAGCCCGGACCATTTTATGCATGTATGTCCCAAACTTCAAAATAGGAAGGAGGGAAAGCTTAATGTTGCTCAAGCCCCTGGCAACACATCTCGTGGTCAAGGTATATCTCATTCTATCCTTAATGGTATTCTTTTATTTCGTGATCATCCTATTCGAGTTCTTTTTGATACGGGTGCGTCCCATTCTTTTATATCAAAAGAACTTGTTGATACTTTTTATTTGGATGTTTTGTGTTTAATGACTTCTTTGAGAATTGCGAATCTGGTTGGTGGATCCGCGACAATCAGTTTATTGTGTAAAGAGGTCGAGATTATTTTGTGTGACTTTTCTTTCCGAGCCGATTTGCATGTCATGCGTTATTTAGGCTTTGGAATGATTTTGGGAATGGATTGGCTTAACCGTTATGAAGCTCATATCCTATGTCCTGAGCGGACTATTCATCTTCGACATCCTCAATCTGTTAAGCAGATTTCTATTAATCTTAAAGATTCGGATTCCAGCTTGGTTGCATCTTTATATTCTTTAAATCCTCGTGATGACGATAATGATGACGAGGAAGATATAATTTCTCTTATTCACGTTGTTCGTGAATTTTCCGACATATTTGAGCCCGTTTTAGGATTACCGCCTAAGCGAACGATTGAGTTCATAATTAATCTTATCCCTGGAGCTCAACCTATTACTCGTCCTCCTTATCGCATGTCCAATAAAGAAAATGAGGAGATGCGTAAACAATTATCCGAATTGAAGATAAAGCAATTTATTCGCTCTAGTTCCTCGCCTTGGGGAGCTTCAGCTATTTTTGTGAAGAAATCTGATGGTACACTTAGGGTTTGCGTTGACTACCGCAAACTTAATGATCTTACTATCAAGAATAAATATCCTTTACCTCAGATTGATGATCTATTCGATCAACTTAGTGGTGCTAGAGTCTTTTCACAATTAGACTTGGCTACTGGATTTCATCAGCTTCGTATTGCAGAGGATAGCATTCCTTTGACATCGTTTCGTACACATTATGGATCTTATGAATGGCTTGTTATGCCATTTGGTCTAACGAATGCTCCGGCTTATTTCGTTGACCTTATGAATAGAGTTTTCAAAGACTTCCTCGACCGGTTTGTCCTCATCTTTATTGATGATATTCTTGTGTATTCAAAAACCGAGGAGGAGCATGAGAAGCATCTACGGATTGTGTTGGAAACTCTTAGGAGTAATCGTTTGAAAGCAAAATTTTCTAAATGCCATTTTTGGCAATCTCGTGTGAAGTTTCTCGGTCATATTATTTCCGAATCCGGAATTTTCGTGGATCCTTCAAAGATTGAAGCGATTCAAGATTGGAAGAGACCGGAGAGCGTGACGGAGATTCGTAGTTTTCTTGGATTGGCGGGTTATTACCACCGTTTTATCAAAGACTTTTCTAAGATTGTCGTGCCTCTCACTAGCTTAACGAAGAAAGGTGTTAAATACATTTGGTCGGATAAATGTGAAACGTCTTTTCAGAAATTAAAAGAACTTCTTTCTGATGCTCCTATTCTTGTTATTCCCGAGGGGAATCAGGATTTCGTTGTTTATACCGATGCTAGTCGCGTTGGTTTGGGTGCCGTTCTTATGCAAAAAGAACGTGTTATTGCTTATGCTTCTAGGCAATTAAAGCCTGCTGAGACTAGATATGCCACTCATGATTTAGAGCTCGCGGCTATTGTTTTCGCCCTTCGTATTTGGCGTCATTATCTTTTAGGAGAGAAATTTGTTCTTTATACTGATCATGAGTACTTGAAGTATTTATTCTCTCAAAAGGAACTTAATTTTCGTCAACAACGTTGGCTCGAGTTCCTTGCTCCTTATGATCTTAATATCCTTTATACTCCCGGAAAGGGAAACCGCGTTGCGGATGCACTTAGTCGAAAGCAACAAGCGGTTATTTCTATGATGATATCCGAATGGAACGATCTCGAGATTTTATCCACTTGTGAGATTCGAGAGCGCGTATCCGATTTATGCTTATCATTTGTTTTACGTAGCCTTGAGGCTCATCCTTCTCTTTTAGACCGCATTCTTGAAGCTCAAGGGCTAGATCTTGAATTGGCTCTTCTTGGCCAAAATATTCAGGATAAAATTGATATTGAAGGTTTGAAAGACTTTGATATCGATTCTCGTGGCGGCATTCGGAAATTTGGTAGACTTATCGTACCAAATATTAGTGATCTTCATAAAGATATTTTAGAAGATTCCCATCGCTCTAAATTTACCATTCATCCCGGTAGTAGTAAAATGTACGTGGATATGAAACGACATTATTATTGGGAGGGAATGAAACTTGACATCGCTAACTTCGTTAAGCGTTGCATGACTTGCCAACTCGTTAAGGCCAAACATCAAAGGCCCGGTGGGTTATTGCAACCTTTAGAAATTCCAATTTGGAAGTGGGACCAAATTTCCATGGATTTTATAGATGGCCTTCCCCGTTCTCGTTCGGGTCATGATAGCTTATGGGTGATTGTTGATAGACTTACTAAATCTACCCATTTTATTCCCATTCGGTCTAACCGAACCGTTCCTCTTTTGGCCAAACTCTTTGTTAAAGAGATTGTTAAATTACATGGAGTTCCAACTTCTATTGTTAGTGATCGTGATCCATTGTTTACTAGTGTATTTTGGAAGAGTCTTTAAAAAGCTTTAGGAACGAAGCTTAATTTTAGCACCGCTTATCATCCACAGTCTGATGGACAAACTGAGCGTGTGAATCAAACTCTTGAAGATCTTCTTCGTGCATGTGTTCTTGATTTTGGTGGAAGTTGGGAAGATCATATTCCACTTGTTGAATTTTCCTATAATAATAGCTTCCAATCTAGTATTGGTATGGCACCTTTCGAGGCACTCTATGGAAGGCCATGCCGATCTCCTTCTTGTTGGCTTGAGGCCGGTGAGAAGCTGGTTTTAGGTCCAGGTTTTATTCGGGATTCCACAGAAAAGATTGATCTTATTCGTCATAGGATGAAAGAAGCCCAGAATAGACAAAAATCCTATGTCGATAACCCAAGAAGGAAGTTAGAATTTTCTGTGGGAGATCTTGTGTTCATTCGTGTGTCACCTATAAAAGGTGTTGTACGTTTCAGTCGATCGGGAAAATTAGCGCCTCGATATATTGGGCCATTTCCTATCACTGAACGTATTGGTTCCATGGCTTATCGCCTTTTATTAGCGGCTCAATTTTCTGCTATCCATGACGTGTTTCACGTTTCTCAATTACGGAAAATTCTTCGAGATTCCGATTCTATTCTTGAACCCGGTGTTGTGGAAGAAATTGAAGTTTCGTCTAATTTAACTTATGAGCAGCATCCTATTCGAATTATTGCTTCGGAGGTCAAACGTCATCGAAATAAAGATGTTCCGCTTGTGAAAGTTCAGTGGTCTTCAAATACTAAGGATTGTTCTTGGGAGTCTAGAGAGTTCATCGAGCGATCATATCCGGACTTACTTTCCCGTGCTCTTTAAGGTGAACTTCTTATTTCAAACTTCTTTTGTGTTGAATATGCTTTTATGGTTGTTACTTTATATTTTCTTCTTAAATATTGCGAGGACGCAATTTCTTTAAGGAGGGGAGTCTGTAACAACCCGCATATTTATCGATTTTTATATTTAAATATTTTATCGATACTCGGAATTTAGTCCGAAAAGTTACATTTTGCATACGGTCGAATTAGGACTCGGGACCACTCCCATTGAGTTTAAAATGCCGTTTGCGACCTTTCTGAGTATAAGCTTCGATATGTTTGGAGTAAGTTGATTTTTGCTACTTTTTCACTTAGGGTTTTGATTTGGGCTGAGCCCACTTATGTATTCAGTCCCAACCCCTCTCCTCCTCATTCACTTCCTTTCTATTTTCCTTTTTTTTACTCAAGCTTTAGCAACAATGGTGGGAGAGATGAGAAATTAAAACTCAAGCCTTAGTTTTCTTTTGCAAATCAAGTTCTAGCTCAAAACTAATAGAAGAACCCATTGGTAAGCTTCTCTTCTTCTTCTCCAACTCAATCTCTTATCAATTTCAGAAATTCCTAAACCTAACTTTGGGAATGTTCTTCTTTTAAAGCTTAGAATCAAGCTTCTTGAGTTGGATTTGAAGAGTGGTTGATTCTCCTTTGCTTTCAAGCATCTTCTTCAATCGTTTGGGTTCAAAGGTGAGATTTTTATCTCACATCTATGACTATAATTATCTTTGGTTGTTGGGTATGAATTCCTAACACTTCTTCATGTGCATTTGCTCTTGATTTGGATTGGTTTTGTGAATATTCCAATTTTTGGGTTTTTAAGTCAAATTTGTGTGAAAATCCTTATATGGATGTTTGATCGTGCTTTTGGTGATGCATCGAGGAGCATATAGGGCCGGGTTGTCGATTGGCATAAACCCTTAGAGCCAATGTTCGTCCGGTTGCGTTTTGAAAGAGTTTGCTCTTAATTTGGATAGGCTGAAAAACAGCCCAGGCAAGATTCAGTCGACTGAAAAGTCTGTTCAGTCGACTGAACCTGGAACCCGAAAGTTTCCAGGCATGATTCAGTCGACTGAATCCTCTGTTCAGTCGACTGAACCTGGAAACAGAAAGTTTCCTGAACCTGGAAAATTTCCAGGTACAGGGTCAGTCGACTGAAAACTCTGTTCAGTCGACTGAACCTGCTGTTTCAGTCCATTTTGCCTTTTTGGATTGAATTTCCAACGTTAGTCGATTCGTGTTGATTCCCTTTTGTTATTATTACTTATTATCGACTTTGATGATATTTTCTTCGTGACTTTTGGGAATATCCATTTTGATGGATTCAGTATCGATTTCTTTGGATTTTATTCACGTCTTCGAATGTGAATTTTAGTGATTGATTGTTCTTACAATCTTCTTTGTGATTTGTCACTTTAAAAAAATTTGAAGGTTTTCTATACTAGTAGTAAATACCAAAACTCTTTCTTCAAATGATTTCAACATTATTTTATTACAAAGCTCATTTCTTAAAACCGTTTTCCAATCTACTAGTATATACAAACCTTTACCTCACTCGTATGAGAAATCTAATTAAACGACTTAGTAAAACAAGTGGTATGAAACGCTTGCGTTTACTTCGTCGGTTAATTCTTGGACTCGTTCGATTGAAACTCTTGGGACAATTTTCTAGTGGAGATCTACAATTTGTTCGTAAATATCTTAGTTAAGCTAGTGGTTATGGGACATGAAGCTAAGCTCATATATTTACTAGCTTACTGTAATTGACACTTCTTGATGATCATGACGATCATTTTTGTGATTTAGACTAGCAATGTGCGATGTCTCTTTGTCTGCGAGGGAGACTAAACCCCGTTTTGTGGAGTTTCGACTCAAATTGATGGGGTAGCGCCCCATGGTCTTCGGGTCGTTCGTGTGTCAAAAATTAATGGCTAGCTACCATGAGATAGCGTCTCGTTCGTGTGATACATATGTTGGTGAGTTTTCATGCTCCCATTCGTGTGATAGGCCTCCCCCCTATTTTGTGTGATTTCTGGATTTCGTGTGTCGAATTCTGGAATTTTCTTCTTCACCTATTTTTGTGATTTCTGTTGATATGATTTATCAATTTTTGTGCATAGGTGAATTCGTGTGTCATTGACTGGATTTCTTGAGATGATTTCTAGAATTTGTGCTTCACCAATTTTCGTGATTTCCATTGATAAGTTTTATCAATATTTGTGCATTGGTGAATTTGTGTGTCATTGACTTTTGTGATTGACATTGATATAATCGTCAATATTTATGGTTTGGTGAACGAAATAAGGAGTATGACATTTCCTTTGATTCTTGTGTAGATTTGGTGATATTGATTAATCTCTTGTTGATTTTCAATTACTTATATATATCACAGCTTGACATTGTGATTATTATGTGTTTAGTCATATCTCTTACTCTGTATCGTTTGATCTGATATTTATAGTTAGACTGATCCGTTTATTATTTTCTTATTAAATAATACTCGGGTCAGACCGAGATGTTACAGGTGCTTCTGCTTGACTTTACATCCGGGATTACCTCCTTGACTTTTGGTTAACTACTTAGATTAGTAGTTTTTGTTGTATACATTTGAGATATAGACTCCATAATGTATACTTATTCTTTTGTGTAGTTCTTGTAACTATTCTTTTGTGATATTGTGGATCTTTTTAGACCACTACTCTGATGTACACTTCCTAGTGTAATATTCATATCTATTTCCGCCTTTGTGATATGAATTGTCTGTAACTGACTTATGTTATGTTTATTTCTATATTTGTTTCTAAAGATATTATAGCCACTGTGTAGTAGCTTTGAGTTTGTGTCGGTATGTCGGATTTCCCTCTTGATAAAAAAAAGAAATGCATGTTATACTATTTGACCTATCGATGCTCGCGCAAAGCAATTACACGGATGGTCGCTCCTCAACAGCCTTATTCTCCATGCTAGTTGATAGCATTCACCGTAATGTTCTTGGCTAGCGTGGGTATAGAGGTGGGGCGTCACAGCTGACATAGAAATATAAACTTACCAATTAATTTTTGCATGCTGTTAGCTCAAGACCCATGCAGGCGCCTAATTATATAACTACTAAATACGTTTGTAGCTTGGTCACTTCTGTGTTTATTTGCTTGAGATCATGTATTGTCTTCTATAATTTTGAAATCTAGTAAAAAATAAGAATATGAATACTCGATCTACATTCTACAGATATAAATGTTATATGGTGAACAGTCGCAACTCGTAATGTAAGAAACTTTGATGAAATTAGTTCGTTCGAAATAAGCTAGTAAACCATAATGTGAGATCATATATTCAATACGAGTGATTACAATGAGGATCTTATTGTGTTATATGTGGCACTAGAACAAGAGCCACAAGATGCACCTACGAATTCGATCATTGTATTTCAGTCCATCAATTTACGTAAAGTGCAACTTATTTGATATCCTTAATGTGGGAAACAATGTAGTAGTAATGTGAATAGATCTTAAGACTACTTTAATACTAGAAGAAGGGGTTGAACGTGTTATATAACTATTTATGGAACTTATTAACTTATTTGAATATCTCAATCAAAACATAGATATTCAATCACATATGTATATACCAATAGGCAATAACAGAAATATATAAGCAATAGAGTAAAATGTAACGAGCTAGAGAGATGACGTCAGGAGTTTTATACTGGTTTAGATTTCTTCTACATCCAGTCCTGTGAAATTTCTTGTACAGGTTTCTTTTCAATCGGCTACTTTGAAAAGGAAACAAGCATATCCAAAAAAATTGTAGTAGAGAGCTGTTGATTTCCAAATACAAATAGTTTTACTTTCGATACAAGATATCCTATAGCCCTTTTGATAGCACCTTAATCTTTGAATTGATGAGAGAATGCGAGCCACTGAGTGGGTAGTTTGTAGAGTGTAAAGTAGAGTTTGAAAATGAGAGAATATGTATTGAGAGTTAAGAGTAAGATGGATAGGAAATTAGTTTTTAAAATTCGTTTTCTAACCCTTTATACACTGCTTGAAAAAATGCGTCTATTGGTGAAAAGATGAGATAAATAATCACAACTATTTAAATTTAAAAAGGCATCTTTTTACTTGTTTAAATAGTTTTTAAAAGGATGCGTCCATTTGAAGAGATGTAATTAAAAATCATAAATTTTCAAAATTTAAAAACCATCTCTCCAATAGTCTATATGTCAACATATCTATGTAGCATATGTTGGTATACATATGTATGTTTTGAAAAATAACAACTCTTTTAAGATGTTGCAAAATTCATGAACTCTTATAAAATTATTTAATCATAGTTTCTAAAATACTTTAATATAAAAACTTTTATAAATTTTTTGTAAAATATATATTTTGATAATAATAAAGTATTGAAAGAATCAAATAGTTGCTATCTAAGGACTTTAACAAGTTATTCTAATGTTTATTTACTATAAACTATAGTCTTGAAATGTGAGTCTTTGTCTTTAAACTCATGAGCCTTCAATTATCTTGATCATCTTTGAATCTTGATCTCTCGTCTATTTATTAAAAAGTCTTCCAATTCTTATTATCCTATACTTGTACTTACCTATATAATATCCTACAAAAATACTTTATACAACTTAGGAAAACATTTTACCTATATTTATATGGTTGTTGTCATCAAAATCAATATCCATTAAATTATAAATCCCTCCCCTTTTGATGATGACAACTATGTAATTATATTTATTATAAAATTTAATATAACTCCCCCTAAATCAGTTAACCCCCTTAGTATATGCATATATTATATTTCATATTTTCCTCCCCTTTTTCATCAACAAAAATGGATGTGAAAATATTCCCCTAAGCATGACATAACTATATGATGATGTTTGTAAATGAATCAAAATAAGTAACAATCGTGGAATATATTTGTATAAACACAATTATATATATACACAAGACGATTATCCATTTCAAACATTTTATTTAGAAGCAAACCAAATTATTTTATTAAATAAACATGTTTTACACATGTTATCCATACAAAGCATATAAATGTACAAATTAATAAACTAAACTTATATTTAAAAATAAACTAAAAACACTTATATTTTGTTGGAAACTTTGACCTATCCTTCTGATCCTAAGATTGGATTGATGTTGATAACTTCCCAATCATCATTGTCCACTTTCACTTTAGAGTTCGAGCATTCATGAGTGTTGTTTTGAATTTGTCGATGAGATTAGAAATGAAATGACAAAGAGAGTCGAATCATTGTTTCTATTGGTTGATCATTTGCATTTGACTCAAGTCCAAGTGTCATTCATTACATAGATAAAGCAAAGAGCATTCTTAAAAGATTGGAGAGTTTCTTCTTAATTTTCGCTAAGTTTTAACCTAAAAAAATTGTATTTGAATCTGTTTTTATGAAAAGAGATGTTTAGAGAGGAATTGAATAACAAGATAAATTTTGAGTTTTCCTAGAAGAAATGGGCTTTTATAGAAGTGAAAATTGGGCTAGTAGTTAATCACTCCAAAAATTAGCTAACTCTATAATTTTGAAACTAGAAAAACGATCAAATATATATCGATATACCTATGTACCATATGGTGACATATATGCAGATTTTTTTTATATTATCTCAATTTTTGAATTTCAGAGAATTTAAAAACACTGTTAACAACAAAATTAAATTTCTAAGCTATTAATATAAAAGGAAAGTACATGGACATAATATAAAAATACATGAAATAAAAGTAGACAATCATACAACTAAGAGATACAAAGGTTGATAGAATATCTAAAAAGATAATAATGAAGAAGAAGAGTTTCGACTAAGTTTCCTAATGATCTTCCCAATGTATTTGTCCACTTTATTCGAGAGAGAAGTGAACCTTTTACTAAAAGAATGTTTAAGTTTCTTTTGGTTGTTAAGAAGATTTTCTTGGTTCTTAAGAATCTCTTTATTGGAATAGCAAGAAGGTTTGTCAATGCTTTCCAGAGAGGTGCTTTCTTTTGTTGTGGGCAGTCTCTTCACAGAAGGCCGGATTCACCACAACCGTAACATTTAAAAACATTTTCATATTTAGAGTTTTTTAGGTTTACAAAAGTAGTTCAACTTTTTATACTTTGGGCAATCTCCTCATCGTTATCGTCATGAAGTTAATAAAGCGGGTGTAAGGTATCGTGATGAGCAAATGTTGATGTGTTTGTGTAGAAATATTAAGATATCTACATCCTCTCTTTTGCCTATAAATAGCACCCATCTCTCATAAAATTTCCTGTAACAACCCGGAATTTTTGACAGCATATTTTAATAAATATTTAATCAAATTTAAATTAAATATAAGCTTGTCAATGTTTAAAATGATGAGATCTTGGATATTTAACAATTATATATGTATTTATAAAAGAAAGTTTTGATTTCAAAATTTAAAATAGAATACTTCAAAACCATTTAAAACAAAATCTGTCTTATTAATCAAATCAAAGACTTTATATTTTTGTTATTTGATAATATACATATGAATACAATTGTAGTTTTTAAAATGATAAGTTTAAAAATTAACAAACATAGTAATATTAACATAAACATACAAAACTAGTATAAAACATAATTATAAATTATAAAATATAACTAAAAAGATAAATGTACAAATGTAAGTAATATAACTAAACAATGCTATGAATCAAAGGCTTGTAAAATCTAAAATACAAATGGAATAGAAGTAATATAGTCAAACGATAATCTATAAAATTCAATTGCACAACACAAAATCTTTAATAAAATTTATAACAAAGATACTTTGTAAATTAAGTATGCAAGAGACAAGACACAAATCTAATATAAGATATCCTTATGTATTGCCTATGTACACATATACATATGCACAGCAATTAAGTGCTTTGTCCAGAAAAAATAAATAAATTATAAATTAAACATGTAAACCAGTAATAAAACTTAGGTGCTGTAGGAAATTTATATGTATAAGAAAACAAGTTTTACTTTAATATAATAAAACAAAATATGAGTCTTGAAGGATATGCTTGGCCGAAATAATGAAAGAAAAAAAAATATATAGATATCTTTGTACAATCACAATGCTATGAATTAAAAATAAACCTTATGTGCTGTTATACAGTGTATATGCATAAGAAAACAAAAGTTTTCACTTCAATATCATAAAACAAAATCTGGGTTTTGTACATATCAGTAAAATATTAAATACATGTTATCATAATTAAGAGCAAAAGCATTAATTAGCATAACATTTTGTTCATGTAGTACTACAGCCAAATCTCTTTATGATTTCATACTGCAGTGTATATTAATTGGCCAATAAAAAGAAAGGATAACGATACAAGTAGTAACTGTCTAGATCAACCTATAATTTTTCAGTACTTCTATATATATATCCACCCTATCTTTACATTGGTTTATAAAACTTGTTCAAAAACTAAAAGCAAACCTGAGAAGCATTGCTATTTTGCAAACTTAGCTTTAATTCAACAGCAAAACAGCAGGGAGAGCTTCAAGAAATTCAACTGAAATTTCTTCAAAACACCTTGCCTTCTGTTTAAATTGTTCTAGTGAGTAAACATACTTTCTAGAAATTTAAACTTGATGCTTAGATCATGTAACCTTATGCCTGTTATATACTGAATATAAAATGCTCTATGTTAATGTCATTACTGGAAGTTCCACTATGGGTTAATCTTCAATATTTTAGATTTCTGAACAAGGAAAATAGATAAAGATTTATACTTTATCTTGTAAACCATTTAAACTATGATTTTTAAAACAAGATAGGATGTTTAATCTTCAATTAGAAATCTAGACCTTGTTTGATGCTTTACAGTGAGACATGGACTCTGCATATTCAAGCTTTGCAGTAAGAAACCAATAAGTGCAAAGATTCAAAGACTTTAAATTGTTAATTCGAATTCATATATTAAACAAACATGCAAAGTTAGGATTTTTAAAATGGAAATGATAATTTTTAGATCAAAGTTTGAGGTGCAGTTTCAAGAGAAGCCGAAAATTGATTTTTATCAATATCGGTTGATTCAACAAAATTTAATTATTGAAATTTCCTGTGAAGCAAGCTTGAAGATAAATTAACACAAGAAAAATGTCAAATTATTTTTAGAATGCAAGGATTTTGGGTTTGAATCGAAGGTAGGGTTTAGTGCTTTCATTTTCAATGCTCTGTAAAAATTTGTTTGCGGCTCCATTAGGCGACCGAGTGGTTCGCGATTCAGGAGGAGGGTCGAGGGGAGTATGGCGAGGACGTGGACGAAGTGGCGTCGCCTCTATGGGTTGGGGTTGGCAGAACATGGCGGTTTCCGGTGAGGCGTGCATGGCTCGTGTTCGAGCATCAGGTCAATTTTTGTCTTCAACTTGTGATTGGAAATCTGGGTTTTGATTTTGGTGTTAGGGAGGATTTGTGGTTTGTGGATAATGTCGCAAGCCACCGGAGGAGAGGCGAACCATCGTGCACGTGCACGGTGGCATGAGCGTGTCAGTGAGGTCGTGGGTGGCTTCGTATCGAGTGGTACTCAATTGGGAAGGGGAGGTTACTTCGGGTTTTCCTGGGTGTGAGCGCGTGAGTGTTGTTAACTGCAGTTTTTAACTTTGCTTAAATTAAAAAAAAATGAAAATGAAGGAATCAGGTAGAGGGAGAAGAAGATAGAGAGTGAGAGAGGGGAAACACACGGGAAACTCGAGAACGTCACGAGTAGGAATGGAGGCGGTCTCGGGTATCTTTCTGAATGAACGTGTATCATGATTTAGTTTTAGTATGTGATATAACTAAGTTAAGTTTTTGTTTTAAAGGTTTAACGAGGTAAATGATGTAGAGATGGTTGATTTATAAAAAGTAATTGGAATGTAGATTAATTTATATTTGAAATTTAATTGATAACTTTAAATTAATTTTGTAATTAAAAATAAATTATATGTTAAATCAATTTAAATCTTAAGAATGTTAGCTTATCACTTAAAAGTTAATTAATAAATGATAATTGACTTAAGTGATTAATTAAATATTAGATGATTAATTAAATTAATAATAATTGATTAATTAAAGTAATTTGTGAGAATTAAATAAGTAATTAATTTATATTAAGTGAGTTAATAATTAATAATTAAGAATCAACTAATTAACCGAGTAATTAAGTAACAGTTAATGAATAAAGGTTTAGTAATTAAATAATTAATTAAAGATTAGATGATTAATAAACTAATAATTAATGATTAACTAATTAATTAATTGATCATTAATAAGCTAATTAATCAGTGATTAATTAAGTAGAATAAAGTAGTTATTCTTAAGCAAATAATTTAGTTAAGAAAAACCAAACTGTTTGGTATGCATTAATAACTCTGTTTGATTTACTTTAACATCTGTTTGATGATATTTCTGTGATATGTTGTGATATATTATGGATATCTGTGATAACTGTATATGATCTATCTGTTATATCTGTTATGTGAATTCTGATATTAAATTGAACTGTTAAGTTAAATAGACAACTTGGCCTTTAAAATGGCGTTTGGATTTCGATGAGACCGGGATCAGAAGAATCAATTTTGATTCTCCGAAAACCACATCGATCCAAATTAAACGATAGGCCGTGACTTATCAAATGGTGATCGAGATGGTGTTTCAGAATGCAAGGGTTATCGTCGTTAACTCTAAGGGTGATTCCAAAATGAGTGTAACGAGATAATGCCTTCGGTTTCGTTCGAACCCAGAACGAACTTGTATGGATTGAATGCTTTCAACACATCGTCAGGCGGACGATGAGCATTCTAAGAATATTGGTCAATAAAGGTAATCGTAGCTTCAAGCCTCATCAACCGGGAATGGCTAAAACAGGGGAGATGCAGCAAGGTTAGGTGGGTCATGCCCAAGCAGGACAAGATATTCCCCTGTCTAGATGTCCCTTTTTATTTCGGCTGTGTGAGTAGTTGGTTGCCACAACTGCGGGGTTATCTAGTTCGGGATTGTTCAATAAGGAATGGTTCCGGCCTTGTGTTGTAGGGGGTCGGGAGTGATCCTCGGTACGGTGATCTAGGCCCCGTACTGTGATGGGCGGTACCCCAGTAGCCCTGCCATTGTTGGAAACCCATTTTCCCTACGAGACCCTACGGTTTTGATTTGTATTACCCACTTTCGTGGCTAGTAGCTGGAATTTAATAGATGTAACAATTTCGGCTATTTTCTATTTACTTGAAAACCCTAGACACTATTATAATATCACTGAATTTCCTATAAAATGTTTTGGTTAGCGTAAGGTAAAAATTTACCCGTATTTATTTGTGGGGAGTCTTACGCGATACCTTTATTTTCAAATGATTTTCAAAGTTAAGCAATTTTAACCTGCTTACTCATACCAGACCCATGTCTGACCCGGAGTTTATATTTTGTTTTTTTCATAAACTCTTGGGTACTCAAATTTTTATGAGTAGCCAAGTGATAGGTATTTGGAAGGTTGGTTTTCTGAAGGAGCTATTTTGGGAAGAAGACCAGACGTATGTATCTATATATGTAGTTCCGCTGTGTAGTTAGTGTATGTTGTATTTTGGATGTATGTATGGACATATATGTATATGACAGTCCTGTTATGTGATATTGTATAACTCTGATGTATGTATAACTATGTAATAGTTATGTGAAATATTATATTTTGTTCCATTCCGCTGTGAGATTCTGATGTTGTTCTTTCTTTCTATTCTTTTCTATTTCTATCCCTTTCTTTCTTAATGATGATACGTCTTTCTGGGTTGAGAAAGGCGGGTCGTCACAGTTGGTATCAGAGCGCTATGTCAAGAGAATACCTAGGCTCTTGTGTTATATTTATCCCGAGAGTGCGTATTTGTATTTACATATAATTATATATATTAGAGTTTTGTTTGATTCGGGTGCTTCCTTGAGTTTTATTTCTTTGGACTCTGTTGAAAAGTTCTCTCTTATCCCTAGTTCTGTAGACAGTCCTATCTTGATATCTAATCCTATAGGAGGGGTGACCAAATTAGACACTATCTGTAAGGACTTGAAGATTTCTTATCTATCCCACAGTTTTTCTTGTGACCCGTATGTGTTGAATTTTAAGGGATTTGATCTTATTTTGGGAATGGATTGGCTGGACAAGTATAAAGCCGTTTTGAATTGTGATGAAAGAACAGTTTCGTTGGAAACTTCTCTGGGTAGAATTGCCAGAGTGTCGTGTGATAATTCTGTAATTCACTTGAGTAGTCTTTTGCATGGAATTGAGACTTCTGAAGAGAGAGTTGAAGACATCGATGTGGTTCAAGATTTCGCTGATGTTTTTGAAGATGTTAAGTGTTTGCCACCACATCGAGAAATAGAGTTCCGTATTGATTTGATTCCAGGAGCTGTGCCAGTGATTCAGCCCAGTAGGAGAATGGCTCCTAGGGAGAGAGAAGAGTTGATTAAGAAGACGCAGGATCTTTTAGAGAAAGGGTTGATTAGACCCAATTTTTCTTGTTGGGGTTCGGCAGCAGTGTTTGTGACCAAATCGGATGGATCACTGAGGTTCTGTGTGGATTATAGAGAATTGAACAAAGTGACTATCCGTAATAAATATCCTCTTCCTCGCATCGATGATCTTTTTGACCAGTTGCATGGTGCTTCTATCTTTTCTCAATTGGATCTAGCTTCAGGTTTCCACCAGTTGAGGGTAGCTGAAGACAGTATTCCCTTGACTGCATTTAGTGGACCGAATTGTTTCTATGAGTGGTTTGTTATGCCATTCGGATTAACTAACGCTCCTGCCTATTTCCTTGACCTCATGAATCGAGTCTTTAGGGATGGGTTGAATAAGTTTGTGCAGGTATTCATTGATGATATCATGGTTTATTCCAAATCCGAAGAAGAGCACGGGAACATTTGAGGATTGTATTGGAGACTCTGAGGAAGCATGTGTTGAAGGCGAAGTTCTCGAAGTGCCATTTCTGGAAATCGGAGGTTAAATTTTTAGGGCACATTGTTTCGGGTGAAGGCATTTCTGTAGACCCAGTGAAAGTTGAAACTATTCTGGAATGGAAACAGCCAGAGACACCGACGGAAGTTCGCAGTTTTCTAGGATTGGCTGGCTACTACAGGAAATTTATCAGGGATTATTCCAAGATTTCTTCACATCTGACTAAGCTGACCAGAAAAGGAGCTAAATTCAAATGGTCACCTCAGGATGAAGAAGCTTTTCAGGAATTGAAGATAAGGTTTAGTGCACCAGTACTTGCTATTCCGGATGGGAAAAGCAAATTCGAGGTTTACACTGATGCTTGTATTGTGGGTTTGGGAGCAGTTCTGATGCAGAACGGAAGGGTTATTGCGTATGCTAGTCGGCAGTTGAAGCCTCATGAGAAAAACTACGCTACGCATGATCTTGAATTGCTAGCCATTGTTTTTGCTTTGAGAATTTGGAGGCATTATCTTTTGGGAGAGAAATTTGAAGTGTTCACGGATCACAAACCGTTGAAATATCTATTCTCTCAAAAAGATCTAAATCTGAGACAGCAGCGGTGGGTTGAATTTCTTGCATCTTATGATTTGGATATTTTGTACACTCCGAGGAAAGCGAATGTCGTAGCTGATGCTCTCAGTAGGAATGCAGTTCTATCTCTTATGGCAGTGGTTCCATCTCTTATTGAAAGGATCTCAAGCAAGCAAGAATCTGATAAGATGTTGAGGAGGATCATTAAGAGAGTCAGGAAGGGTCAGTGTCCCAGTTTTGAAATCGATGGCCAAGGAACGTTAAGGATCAACGGGAGAATCTGTGTTTCGAATGATAGAGATCTAAGGTAGGAAGTGTTGTCTGAAAGTCATCGCTCCAAATTGAATATTCATCCTGGAATTTCTAAGATGTACAAGGATATGAGGAGAGTATTCTGGTGGCCGAATATGAAAAAGGATGTTGCTAGATTTGTGAACAGTTGTACCATCTGCCAACAAGTTAAAGGTGATCAACAGAAATCTGCCAGGTTATTGCAACCTTTAGAAATTCCGAATTGGAAATGGGAAATGATCTCGATGGACTTTATCGATCGTTTGCCTAGAACCAGGAAAGGGAATGATGGTATATGGGTTATTGTAGATCGTTTAACTAGAAGTGCCCATTTTATACCAGTTAAGGCAACTCACACTGTAGTTTCTTTGGCGGAAATTTTCTTGAAGGAGATAGTTCGATTGCATGGTGTCCCAGTCAGCATAGTAAGTGACCGTGATCCTATTTTCACAAGCAAATTTTGGGAAGCTCTGCAATCAGCAATGGGAACAGATTTGAGATTAAGTACAGCCTATCATCCTCAAACGGACGGACAGACGGAGAGACTGAATCGTATTCTTGAGGATATGCTACGGGCTTGTGTTTTAGATTTTGGAGGATCTTGGGAGGACCATCTTCATCTAGTGGAATTTTCTTATAATAACAGTTATCAAGCGAGTATTAAGATGGCTCCTTATGAAGCATTATACGGAAGACCGTGTAGATCCCCATCTTGTTGGATTGAATCGAAGGATCGGCTTGTGCTCGGACCCGATCTTATTCGAGAAGCTTCTGCGAAGGTTGAGCTTATCAAGAAAAGGATGAAAGCTGCTTAAGATCGTCAGAAGAAATATGCTGATAGAAGACGAAGGCCATTGGAATTTGAGATCGGAGACTTAGTTTTTGTTAAAGTTTCCCCAATTAATGGTGCTATAAGATTTGGAAAGACGGGAAAACTTGCTCCGAGATACATTGGACCATTTTGAGTATTGGAAAGAATTGGAGCTGTAGCCTACAGGATTGAATTGCCAGAGCGGATGTCTGGGATTCATAATGTGTTTCATGTATCACATTTGAGGAAATTTGTTCATGATCCATCACTGGTTATAGAACCGATAGTTCAAGAAGAATTGAAAGTGGAACCCAATTTAACTGTAGTCAGAAATCCAGTTCAGATTGTGGATCGAGACGAGAAGCAACTGAGGAACAAAGTGGTGAAACTCGTCAAGGCGCAATGGAGTGAAGATCCCAGAGATTGTACCTGGGAAACTCTCGATAGTTTTAGGAATGCTTACCGGATTTATGTTCGGATGACACTGATGTTTGTTAGAATAGACTGTTTGTTTGTTTGCTATTGTATGAATGATATGTATGTTTGGATTGTTAATATAAAAGCTTTTGAATTAACTGTTGTTTTAAATTTCGAGGACGAAATTCTTTTAAAGGGGGAAGAATGTAACAACCCAGAATTTTTGACAGCATATTTTAATAAATATTTAATCAAATTTAAATTAAATATAAGCTTGTCAATGTTTAAAATGATGAGATCTTGGATATTTAACAATTATATATGTATTTATAAAAGAAAGTTTTGATTTGAAAATTTAAAATAGAATACTTCAAAACCATTTAAAACAAAATCTGTCTTATTCAATAAAATCAAATCAAAGACTTTATATTTTTGATATTTGATAATATACATATGAATACAATTGTAGTTTTTAAAATGATAAGTTTAAAAATTAACAAACATAGTAATATTAACATAAACATACAAAACTAGTATAAAACATAATTATAAATTATAAAATATAACTAAAAAGATAAATGTACAAATGTAAGTAATATAACCAAACAATGCTATGAATCAAAGGCTTGTAAAATCTAAAATACAAATGGAATAGAAGTAATATAGTCAAACGATAATCTTTAAAATTCAATTGCACAACACAAAATCTTTAATAAAATTTATAACAAAGATACTTTGTAAATTAAGTATGCAAGAGACAAGACACAAATCTAATATAAGATATCCTCATGTATTGCCTATGTACACATATACATATGTACAACAATTAAGTGCTTTGTCCAGAAAAAAAATATATAAACTAAACATGTAAACCAGTAATAAAACTTAGGTGCTGTAGGAAATTTATATGTATAAGAAAACAAGTTTTACTTTAATATAATAAAACAAAATATGAGTCTTGAAGGATATGCTTGGCCGAAATAATGAAAGAAAAAAATATATATAGATATCTTTGTACAATCACAATGCTATGAATTAAAAATAAACCTTATGTGCTGTTATACAGTGTATATGCATAAGAAAACAAAAGTTTTCACTTCAATATCATAAAACAAAATCTGGGTTTTGTACATATCAGTAAAACATTAAATACATGTTATCGTAATTAAGAGCAAAAGCATTAATTAGCATAACATTTTGTTCATGTAGTACTACAGCCAAATCTCTTTATGATTTCATACTGCAGTGTATATTAATTGGCCAATAAAAAGAAAGGATAACGATACAAGTAGTAACTGTCTAGATCAACCTATAATTTTTCAGTACTTCTATATATATATCCACCCTATCTTTACATTGGTTTATAAAAACTTGTTCAAAAACTAAAAGCAAACCTGAGAAGCATTGCTATTTTGCAAACTTAGCTTTAATTCAACAGCAAAACAGCAGGGAGAGCTTCAGGGAATTCAACTGAAATTTCTTCAAAACACCTTGCCTTCTGTTCAAATTGTTCTAGTGAGTAAACATACTTTCTAGAAATTTAAACTTGATGCTTAGATCATGTAACCTTATGCCTGTTATATACTGAATATAAAATGCTCTGTGTTAATGTCGTTACTGGAGGTTCCACTATGGGTTAATCTTCAATATTTTAGATTTCTGAACAAGGAAAATAGATAAAGATTTATACTTTATCTTGTAAACCATTTAAACTATGATTTTTAAAACAAGATAGGATGTTTAATCTTCAATTAAAAATCTAGACCTTGTTTGATGCTTTATAGTGAGACATGGACTCTGCATATTCAAGCTTTGCAGTAAGAAACCAATAAGTGCAAAAATTCAAAGACTTTAAATTGTTAATTCTAATTCATATATTAAACAAACATGCAAAGTTAGGATTTTTAAAATGGAAATGATAATTTTTAGATCAAAGTTTGAGGTGCAGTTTCAAGAGAAGCCGAAAATTGATTTTTATCAATATCGGTTGATTCAACAAAATTTAATTATTGAAATTTCCTGTGAAGCAAGCTTGAAGATAAATTAAGACAAGAAAAATGTCAAATTATTTTTAGAATGCAAGGATTTTGGGTTTGAATCGAAGGTAGGGTTTAGTGCTTTCATTTTCAATGCTCTGTAAAAATTTGTTTGCGGCTCCATTAGGCGACCGAGTGGTTCGCGAGTCAGAAGGAGGGTCGAGGGGAGTATGGCGAGGACGTGGACGAAGTGGCGTCGCCTCTATGGGTTGGGGTTGGCAGAACATGGCGGTTTCCGGTGAGGCGTTCATGGCTCGTGTTCGAGCATCAGGTCAATTTTTGTTTTCAACTTGTGATTGGAAATCTGGGTTTTGATTTTGGTGTTAGGGAGGATTTGTGGTTTGTGGATAATGTCGCAAGCCACCGGAGGAGAGGCGAACCACCGTGCACGTGCACGGTGGCATGAGCGTGTCAGTGAGGTCGTGGGTGGCTTCGTATCGAGTGGTACTCGATTGGGAAGGGGAGGTTACTTCGGGTTTTCCTGGGTGTGAGCGCGTGAGTGTTGTTAACTGAAGTTTTTAACTTTGCTTAAATTAAAAAAAATGAAAATGAAGGAATCAGGGAGAGGGAGAAGAAGATAGAGAGTGAGAGAGGGGAAACGCACGGGAAACTCGAGAACGTCACGAGTAGGAATGGAGGCGGTCTCGGGTATCTTTCTGAATGAACGTGTATCATGATTTAGTTTTAGTATGTGATATAACTAAGTTAAGTTTTTGTTTTAAAGGTTTAACGAGGTAAATGATGTAGAGATGGTTGATTTATATAAAGTAATTGGAATGTAGATTAATTTATATTTGAAATTTAATTGATAACTTTAAATTAATTTTGTAGTTAAAAATAAATTATATGTTAAATCAATTTAAATCTTAAGAATGTTGCTTATCACTTAAAAGTTAATTAATAAATGATAATTGACTTAAGTGATTAATTAAAGATTATATGATTAATTAAATTAATAATAATTGATTAATTAAAGTAATTTGTGAGAATTAAATAAGTAATTAATTTATATTAAGTGAGTTAATAATTAATAATTAAGAATCAACTAATTAACTGAGTAATTAAGTAACAGTTAATGAATAAAGGTTTAGTAATTAAATAATTAATTAAAGATTAGATGATTAATAAACTAATAATTAATGATTAACTAATTAACTAATTGATCATTAATAAGATAATTAATCAGTGATTAATTAAGTAGAATAAAGTAGTTATTCTTAAGCAAATAATTTAGTTAAGAAAAACCAAACTGTTTGGTATGCATTAGTAACTCTGTTTGATTTACTTTAACATCTGTTTGATGATATTTCTGTGATATGTTGTGATATATTATGGATATCTGTGATAACTGTATATGATATATCTGTTATATCTGTTATGTGAATTCTGATATTAAATTGAACTGTTAAGTTAAATAGACAACTTGGCCTTTAAAATGGCGTTTGGATTTCGATGAGACCGGGATCAGAAGAATCAATTTTGATTCTCCGAAACCACATCGATCCAAATTAAACGATTGGTCGTGACTTATCAAATGGTGATCGAGATGGTGTTTCAGAATGCAAGGGTTATCGTCGTTAACTCTAAGGGTGATTCCAAAATGAGTGTAACGAGATAATGCCTTCGGTTTCGTTCGAACCCGGAACGAACTTGTATGGATTGAATGCTTTCAACACATCGTCAAGCGGACTATGAGCATTCTAAGAATATTGTTCAATAAAGGTAATCGTAGCTTCAAGTCTCATCAACCAGGAATGGCTAAAACAGGGGAGATGCAGCAAGGTTAGGTGGGTCATGCCCAAGCAGGACAAGATATTCCCCTGTCTAGATGTCCCTTTTTATTTCGGCTATGTGAGCATTTGTTGGCCACAACTGCGGGGTTATCTTGTTCGAGACTGTTCAGTAATGAATGGTTCCGGCCTTGTGTTGTAGGGGGTCGGGAGTGATCCTCGGTAAGGTGATCTAGGCCCCGTACTGTGACAGACGGTACCCCAGTAGCCCTGCCATTGTTGGAAACCCATTTTCCCTACGAGACCCTACGGTTTTGATTTGTATTACCCACTTTCGTGGCTAGTAGCTAGAATTTATTAGATGTAACAATTTCGGCTATTTTCTATTTACTTGAAAACCCTAGACACTATTATAATATCACTGAATTTCCTATAAAATGTTTTGGTTAGCGTAAGGTAAAAACTTACCCGTATTTATTTGTGGGGAGTCTTACGTGATACCTTTATTTTCAAATGATTTTCAAAGTTAAGCAATTTTAACCTGTTTACTCATACCAGACCCATGTCTGACCCGGAGTTTATATTTTTTTTTCATAAACTCTTGGGTACTCAAATTTTTATGAGTAGCCAAGTGATAAGTATTTGGGAGCTTGATTTTCTGAAGGAGCTATTTTGGGAAGAAGACCAGACGTATGTATCTATATATGTAGTTCCGTTGTGTAGTTAGTGTATGCCGTATTTTGGATGTATGTATGGACATATATGTATATGACAGTCCTTTTATGTGATATTGTATGACTCTGATGTATGTATAACTATGTAATAGTTATGTGATATATTATATTTTGTTCCATTCCGCTGTGAGATTCTGATGTTGTTCTTTCTTTCTATTCTTTTCTATTTCTATCCCTTTCTTTCTTAATGATGATACGTCTTTCTGGGTTGAGAAAGGTGGGTCATCACATTTCCTAGGCTTCCTCACTTCTTATACTCCACTTTAATGGCCTCTTTCTTAAGAAAAATTATGGCAAAAATTTTGGGAAAAAGAAATTAAAATTATATAATAAATATATATTATCAAAACTCTTTAAAGCTAAAGAAAGTCCACTCTTTCTCACCTCTACATCCCACAGCCACACCTTCCACCACTCAAGGCCGAGCCCACCTCCATCAGAAAGCATAGGCCTTCTCAAAGTTCCAAGGCTTGATTCCATAGGCTGTAGTGCGATCATAGCAGAGCTATAGCCGTTTTAAAGTTAATCGGATCAAAATTCTTGTGAGAAACTTTATGTATATATATTTATAAATATGATGATTGATATGATTGCTATAGATGTTTTCTATGCTTTGACATCAAGTTTGGTGTTTATTATCTATTTATTTTGATGTTGAAATTATTCATGTTTGATACACGTCGAATATCATAAAGGAAATCACTTTCCTTTATTAAACGAAATAGTGTTTATGAGATTGTTAAACCTCTTCAAAATGTTTAAAATGATTTATAAATCTTTTATAAACACTAAAATCCAATTTGGTGAAGTTTTGACAAGTTATGAAGATTGAGTCAAAAAAAGGTGGGTCGCGTAACGGTAGTTCACGATTTCGCATCATAGAAAGTTAAATTCATTATACGATGGATTTAGAGTCGGAATTATTTGTAATAAATTTTTTTTGAAATCTTATAATCATAGTTTTCAAAAAAAAAGAAAATGATCGAGGTTCTGTTTACTAGATTTTGAAGTACGAGCAAAACAAGTTTTCAAAATAGTCGCGGTTTGGCAATTCGGACACCGAAGTGATAAATTCTTTAAAATTGCTATTTTTAGTTCTTTAAAAACAATGAAATAAATTCTATAAATATTTCAAAATCTTTTAAAAGAGATTTGAGTTACAAAAATGTATTTGTAGATTACCAAAAAGTTGTTTTGATCAAATAAGCCTTAAAAGCACTATTCGCAGCACTTTTTGCAACAGTTATAATAACTTTTGAAATATGGCTTCAAACTAAAGTATTCTTTTTCAAATATTTTATAAATGTTTTTAAATAAATAATCAAGTACTTTAAAGATGATTTGAAGGTTTTGTAATTTATTTTTAAAAAAGTTTAAATAAATGATTAAGGAAAAGTTGTTAAAATCAAGTAATTTAGTCTTGCACTAAAAGCTGATAAGTAGACTAGATTTTTCTATTCATGAGATCTGGATGTAAGATGCTTAAACTAAGGAGAAGTTAGGAGTAACCTGTGCCCTGGCTCACTTGGCATTTTTCTAGGTGAGGTCTAGATATGGTCGAAATGTCGAAAACGAGACAAGTATAATGATTCGATTTTCAAATTTAAACAACTTGGATTGTATAGAAATAATCTTCTTATAGTTGATACTAAATTTCAAGGAGGAAACCCATACTATACATGTGAATTTAAATGGTGATTTCACCGTTATTCGACGGATAGCAAATGTTGAATACAGAAATTGTTGTTTAGTAAATTTATATAATTTATATCGACCATTTTTACTCAAAAAGGTTTTGCAATATGATTTATGAGAAATGATTTTGATATGGTATTTTCAAAGTTAAACAAAGGCTTAATGATTCCATATATACTATAAATGTGATAATCTAGATTTTCCTATATATCTGTTAATTGGAAATCAACAGAATTTAATTTATTAAACACTGATTAAAAAGATGAATGTGGTATCTCGGAATTTCAAGCAATTAAAATATGATAATCTCTTTTATAAATTATTTAAAATTGGCAAAATTGTTATTTTCAAACCATAAAAATAATGAGTTGTTTATATATAATATATAAGTATATTTTAAATGAAAATATTATTTTCAAATTAAATATGTGTTTATATATATATATGATTTGATTTTAAATTAGATTTCAAATTTGAATTTGAAATTGAAATTCAAAGGGTAGATCTCTTAAAGTATTCTGGATTTAAAATATATGTATAAGATTTTTATTAATATATGATTTGTTTTATTTCATTTTATTTGAAGAATTTTATTTATATAAATTTAGAAAAGTATTTATTAATTAAGAAATTTAATTATAAAAGCATATAAATCATTTTAAAAATAAATAAAATATGCATAATTACACATGTAAGTTTAATAAATAAAATTCAACGAGTGCAATATGATTAAAATAGGTAAATGATAAATGTTAAGTAATTTAACAAGTGTCACTTTTTATTTTATTTTATATTTTTATAAATCATAATTTAAGTCTATATATTCATCTTTCTTTCCTCTTCATTATTTTTACTATCTTCATTCAAAACAAACTTGTAACCATTATACAAAACACAAGAAAGATCAGAACAAAAACCTATAAACATTTTCAAACCAGAAAATTTATCAAGCAATCAACTTATTCAATTACCTCAAATCATCAAAGCAATTTCAATTCAGTTTTAAAAGTAAGATCCCCTCAGCTAGCAAATTTGATCATCTCAACCACAAAAGATTTACAATAACAAGATTTCAGTAACAAGCATTCAAGAGATTAAAAGAAATTAAAGTTTTCAAAATATAAAAACTGTTTCAAGCTCTATTCAACTGGTTTCCACGCAAGTATATAGTTTTATTTAAAGATTTAAATCTGTTAAAATCTTGATGCATGCAACATTTACTTAAAATGAAATATGATATATGTTTGCATGATTGTTTAAACATGATTGTATGTGTATATGTATATGAAAGTTGTTGTGCATGTTCGGAACAAAAAGTTTACTCCGTTCATTTTCTTAGGTTCTAAAAACAAGGGATTTAAAAATCAACCGCTCTGTCTCTGATCTGTTATGTGTTATGATGTTTGAAGGAATATTGTTAGAAACGACAGGATTTAAGTTGTAAAAATATTTTAAGTAGGAATTAATGACAGTTTTAACTAGGATGTGAATATTACAGTAAAACTTAAAAATATCAAAATTTTGACTTGAATAATTTGTGGATCCATGTTTATAATCCGATTTATCTTCACAAACTATGATTTTTAGAAAGAGAATCAAGATTTTTAGGCTTTTAAATCATGAGATAATGTATGTTGAACGGGATTTGGGTTTCGAGTGATTTTTGGTGATCGAAGTAGCTTTTGGGGTCGAGACCACTGCTGGAGGTGGCAAAGAGGTGGACGGCCTTGGCAAAAATGGTGAGAGGTTTTATTGATCACTGTGGGTGCGTCTGTTCGTTGAATAGGGTTTTAGCTAGGTGTTTGGTCGAAGTTGGGTTTTGGGTTGTCGCGCCGTCGACAAGGCATCGGAGGAGACCGGTCGTAGGGGAAATGGAGTATGGGTCATCGACAAGACTGTGGTTGGGTGGCAAGGACTTCGATGGTCGGAATCATTGAAATCGATGCCTTTTCTGGATGATAGTTCGTTACAGACTTTGGATCATCAAGCTCGATTTTGTTTGGCTGTCGTTTTTGTTGTCCAGGGGAGTTCGGGAGGATCGTAGGTGGTGTACTGGTGGTCGTGATGGTGATCGATGATGGCGGGAACGCTTATGTATGTACACCTGTGCACTTTAGTATCTGAGAGTAATTTGTGATCGAGGAAGAAGCATAAATCTTCGGGTCAATCTCGAGTATGTATGCATTCTGACTCGAAGGTAGTAGTTCGTGGGGGTGCTCGGGTAAGTCTAGTTTTGGCTCGGGTTATCTTCATAGGAACGTGAGTGTTTTCCTGGTTTCAGATTTTAGTTTAACAGCTCTAAAACTTAAACTAAAACCATGTTAAAAAAGGGGGTTGAACCCGAAGTTAGGACTAAACAGTTTTAAAATTTAAAATAAGCAAGTTTTTTTTAAATTGAAAATAAATCTAGTTGAACCTATTCCTTAAAATTTATTCTTAAATAATTAATGTTTTTAAGTAAATTGATTTAAGGAAGTTATAAAATTTGTTTAACTTGAATTGTTAACTTAAAATCCTTTTTAAGTTATCTTAAAACTTAATTTAGAAATAAAATTAAGTGGTTAATTAGAAGAAAAAGTTTAGATTTATGCGTTATTGATAATTAGGACATCAATAAGATAATGATTTATCTTAAGGTTGATTAAAGTTTTGATAATTAATGATTAAATTAATTAAGTAATTATGAGTAATTAATTTATTTTATTAATTAATGAAAAAAGGGAAGTTAATTAATTAATTAATTATGAGTTAATTAATTAGAGATTAATTAATTCACAATTAAGGATAAATTAGTTAAGTAATTTGTGATAAATTACTTAAATGATAATCACTTAAAATAAGTAATTAAAAGATAAATTTGTTAAGGATTAATTAATTTAATTAGTAATTATAGGTTAAATTAATTAATAACTAAAGGTTAATTAATTAAAGATAATTAACCAATGGGATAGTTACTTGATGAAAGTAATTAATTTAAGGGAAATTACTTAATGGAAGTAATTAAGGATTAATTTCTTAGTGTAGTTAATTAAAGGATTGATTAATTGAGGATTGATCAATTAAGGAAATTTATTAAGAGTAGTTAATTAATGAGCATGATTAAGTAACGGATAATTAATCAATATAAGTGATTTTACGCTAGTTAATTTGAGTAATTAATTAAGGATAAATGTAATTAATGTGAATGGGTGAAGGTTAATTAATTTGTGTAATTAATTAAAGGCTAATTACTAAATCTAATTAAAGAGGATAATTTAAGGGATGATTCGTTAATGGTTTGTATTATATTAATGTTAAGTAAGCAGGATTAGAAGTGATTAAAGAAATTAATTTAATTTGTTTAAATTAATTAGAAATGGCACGACCAATTAATCTTGCTTATAAATGATTGAATGATATTGTATGCATTGGATCAATTGATGTTTTCTGATAAGTGATTTTATGTGATATGTTATGTTTGGGTTGAACTATGATAATGTGGGCTATCTATCTGAGTTAACTTGTTGTGCGGTATGATATCCTGAATATGAATTGTATTGTTTTAAAACTTATCAACTTAGGTTAGAAATGATATTGGATTCGAAGATACCGGGTCGGGTAACTGTAATACCCGAATCCACTTCGATTAGTAAACTAAATTCTTTATAAATTGGATACGTGAAATTATAAAGGTTGGAATGGAATGAATTGAGTAACATGGACATTTAACCTGAAAACTATTGTGTATGATAAATGATTGACTATAAGAACTCGTAAAGGGTACGAGTTACCCTAATATTCACATATGTTATAGCTTGGTATTTAATATTATATGGGTTTACTCACGCTATTTTCCAGCCTGACCCAGGTGTTACTTTAATGTAATGCTCGGGTTAGACCGAGTATTAGATTTGCAGGTAAGGACGTTCTGGAGCTCAGGAGACGAGCTGGATGGTAGGAACGTATAGAGTTTATCGTTGCATATTTGAGAGTTGTTATGATATTAATCTGGGATAGGCTGATATAACTGTCTAGTCTTTTGTAAATGGTTGTAACTCAGATACATTGAATGTAAAGTAACAATTACAGCTTTTCTTGTATAAATACTATTATTTGTTATTATATTTTGATCCGTTGCAGATGTAAGATATTGTTGTTCTGTTCTTGTTCTACCTTCTTTCTTCTTTTCTCTAACAATGTGGAATTTTCGAAGTCAAAAATTTTGGGTCGTTACATTTAGTATCAAAGCAGAAGGTTAAGCGAGAACCTTGGGTCTGGTGAGTTTACTCATTAAGGATAGGGTTAGTAGTACGCTAGAATGAGTTGAGTGTACTATATATGAGGGCGTATTTGTTATTTTCTTATAAACCGACTTTAAAAATGATTTTTATATAAGTTTATCTTTTGATATATAAAGAAATAATTTTTCTAATTATTAAATGTATTAAAGAAATTGGTTGTTGATTATTGGAATTACATAAAATAATAAGAACTAAGTGGTAATAGTAATACAACCAAATTGAAATTGAGTGAAGATAAGTTTGAAATGGATCCAAACTGAAACTAAAATCCAGAATTTGTAGAAATATTTTCGGAATAAGATAATAATGAATTAGTATCCAGATATGATAATCTTGGTTATTATCATAAATGGTTGTTGTGTTTAATAATGAAATACTTGTTAATGAGAAGCAAAAATGAAATGTTTTAATAAAGTAAACATTTAGGCGAGTATGACTTATAAATTGGAAATGAAAATGATCTAAATTATGATGCTTTAAAATCTAAATCAGGAATTTGTTTCAAAGTGATAAAAGAAATCATAAATGGTATTATTTACAATGTAATTGAATAAAAAGGGCATGTTCCAAACAAGAGTTGTTTGGAAATTTTAAAGAAATTTATTTTAATTAAACCAAGGGTGGTTTAAAATTTAAGGTATAACTTGGTGTGCAAAGGAAATAAATATGTATATATGAGGAATATACATAATATCAAAGATGATTTGAAATAAACTCTAAATTTTGAGTTTTAATTTTTTTTCTTGGAATGTGATATGAAAACCAATGTGATAAGTTTTTGAACTTATAGGTCGAAAGATTGTTGATATGAGGTTTAAAGTTTGAAATGGGAACTCAAATTGGGTATAGTTGACTAGAGTAAATTGAACTGAATTTAACATAAAAGAAGTTAAATAAGCTTAGAACAAAAAACCTGAATTGGAAATTTCAAGATGAAATTGAGATTTAACTTGGAAAGTTAAATGGTTGATTTGAATTGGGAGTATGTTGATCTCAAAATGGGTTTGAGATCCGAAAATTGGAAATGGATTAAGGAAATATACATCCATTACTAAAATAAAATGGAAATAAGATTGAACTTATGAAAGGGCCAAATTGCTTTGAACTTAAAGATTAAATGTTAGAAATGAGCTTGATGAAAATTTGTTAAGGTTTGGTTTCGAAATTAAAAATTGGGTAATAAATTGGATTCTGAAGATTAAATCATTTAATAAGCTTATAATTTATTTTTGAATTTTGTAATAAGACCGTAAAAGCAATTTAAAATGGAATTTTGAAATTTGGACACAGAATCAAATGATTTAAAAAGAATTAGTTGTTCATTTAAAAGTAAAGATTAATTTGATTTAAAGAATTAAATCAAAATTTAAAATTTAATTCGAATTTATGAAATTCAAGATGGTTTTAAGTTGAAATTTGAATAGAATTAGTTCAAATTGAATTTGATTTTAATTAAACGGAAATGAGATTGAAGTTGAATAAGTTTAAATTCAAATGGGAATTGATTTGAATTTGGGAAAGAAATTGAAGTTAATTCAAATTGAATTAGAATTGAATCAATTTAAATAGAAATGGGAATTTAAATTGAATTTATTGGTATGAGAGATTGGGAATTGAACAGTTTGGCTCTGAACTATATTTTTCAAATAAAGTGTTTAAATATAAATTTTTTTAAAATCTATTTTCCTAGCTATTTACTATATAACCTTTCTTTTTAACAACCCAAACTATCTTATACTTATTTTACAATTATTTTGGAAACTAATTACTATTTTACAACTATTTTGCAACTATCCAACTATTTTACAGTTATCTAACTATTTTACAATTGTTTAACTACTTTACAGCTATTTTAAAATCACTTAACTATTTTACTTCTATTTTGCAACTAATAACTATTTTACAACTACTTATCTATTTTAAAAAATTTCAAGCTATTTTCTTAATACAAGTTGGTTAGAGCACAAACTGTCTATGATTAAATACCAATTGAGATAAGAATTGAAGTGTTAACCCAAATGGTAATTGGGAGCAATTGTGGAAAAGTGAATAAAAAATCTAAAGCGAAGATGAATAGAATGAAAATTGATTAAGCTAATAATCAATGAAGATAAATACGTAGGACATACTTATATTATTCTATTCACATAATAATTTGATCAAGATTCGAGCACAGAATTTCGAGATAGTATATCGATCTGAGCTAGGATTTTTCACTCGATTTTCGAAGGCGAATCTGGTTATGGATTTTTGATTGGTTCTGGAAATCCTCTATCATATTTATGACTATGCAAGGAGAATGACGGTTTCTGATCAAAAACCAGATCTGAGTTCGCATTAGGAAGTCGGGTGGATGATACTAGTTCGGAAGAGAAATTGTATGATTGAGTAAGTGGTCAGATTGATATTGTGTACGGATGATTTGAGTACATTATACGGGTTTGAATAAAATTGATATTGAAAATTTGTGGATAAGAACTGTAAATGATTTTTGAGATGGAAAGGTTTATTTTGATAAATAAATGATGAAATAAAATGGAAGTTGGATATTTCTATGATTAGAACCCATTTTATAATAAAAAAGTAGTGTAGTGAATAACTTTATAAAGTAATCAAACTTGAATATTTGATTTGGCAAAAAAATAAAGACATATATATGTGTTATATTGATAAACTCCTCATGTTGAATCTATTGCCAGGAGAAAAGGGTTTTTGAAAAGTATTTGAAATATAAAAAGGGAATTTATACAAGTATGAAGTGATCCCAAGATTTTTAAGATTATATGCGTATATATATATATATACATACATACATAGAATGATTTTGGGAAAAGGTTTTTGGAACCTATGACGTTTAAAGGCTTTTGATTTTTGGGAAAAATAAATTTTGGAGATTTGGAAAGCCTAGTTTGAGAATTATCAATTTTGGGATAATCATTTTTGTGCAGAGGAAATATATATGTGATTCATACAAAGGGTATGATTTGGAAGATACTACATGTGTATAGTATAAAGTGTTTTGAGAATGGCTTTGGCGAACAAGGCGCTCCCATGGAATGAACTTCTCAGGAGTGCCACGTGGTGGTACTGCCTTGAGCCCTTGGGGGGGTTCTAAAGTTGATCCTGTGAGGATGTCCGGACAAACTGAAGTTCCTGAGGATTATTGAGTAGCGATAGTCGAGGGCGCTAATGCCTACAAAGGCATTTGAGTTATGCTATGACGATAGTGTAACTCGACGTCGCTGCGATCTACTGTGGACAATAGCGGAAATCGTGTGGAGGTGAGTGTCAACGATCTACGTTTAATTTTGCCTGGAAGGAAACATAACATCAGTAGACTACGATCTATAGTGGAGTGGAGAAGTTTCATTTTTTTGGCTACGAAATTCGAGGGCGCTGATGCCTACAGTTATATGGGTTTTTGCTGTGATAGCAATGTAACCCCAGATGTAGCTGCGATCTGCAGCGGGTTCCATGATGTAATCAAAGGGCGTGAAGTGCCTACAGTTATCTATGGATTTTGCCGGCATGGCAGCGTAACCATCTAGTTAACTGCGACCATGGAGAGGGTGATGATTTCCAGAGCATTCTCACTAAAAATGTTTCCTCTATTTTCAAAAATGTTTTCTATATTTTCAATAAAATATTTTACCAAGTATTTTCACTGGGTGTTGAAAACGGGTTTACCAAGTTCCCGATCAATGTATGACCGAATTTCTATGAGAACAAGGATGGATTGGTTGAGACATCGAGTTATAAAAAGTATTTTTATGAAACTATTTTATAACTTTATGTGGAATTTAATAGTGTTTTAAAATTGATCAAAGAATAATTTATCTGATTTTTGGTATAGAGTAAATTCTGGCTTTGTTCCTCTTCGAGGACGAAAAGGTTCAAAGGGGGAGGAATGTGATAACTCAGATCTTAAGATATCTGTTAATTGGAAATTAACAGAATTTAATTTATTAAACATTGATTAATAAGTTGAATGTGGTATCCCGAAATTTCAAGCAATTAAAATGTGATAATCTCTTTTATAAATTATTTAAAATTGATAAAATTATTATTTTCAAACTATAAAAATAATGAATTGTTTATATATAATATATAAGTAGATCTTAAGTGGAATTATTACTTTCAAATTAAATATGTTTATATATATATATATGAGTTGATTTTAAATTAAATTTTAAAATTGAATTTGCATTCGAATTTGAAATTCAAAGGGTAGATCTCTTAAAATATTTTGGATTTAAAATATATGTATAAATTTGTATTAATATGTGATTTTTTTATTTCATTTTCTTTAAACAATTTTATTTATATAAATTTAGAAAAGTATTTATTAATTGAGAAATTTAATTATAAAAGCTTAAAACTATTTTAAAAATAAATAAAACATGCATAATTACACATGTAAGTTTAATAAATAAAATTTAACAAGTGTAATATGATTAAAATAGGTAAATGACAAATGTTAAGTAATTTAACAAGTGTCACTTTTTATTTTATTTTCCTTTACATTTTTATAAATCATAATTTAAGTCTATATATTCATCTTTCTTTCCTCATCATTACTGTTCCTATCTTCATCCAAAACAAACCTGTAACCATTATACAAAACACAAGAAAGATCAAAACAAAAACCTATAAACATTTTCAAACCAGAAAATTTATCAAGCAATCAACTTATTCAATTACCTCAAATCATCAAAACAATTTCAATTCAGTTTTAAAAGTAAGATTCCCTCAGCAAGAAAATTTAATCATTTGAACCATAAAAGATTTCTGGTAACAAGTTTTCAGTAACAAGCTTTCAAGAGATCAAAAGCAATTCAAGTTTTCAAAATATAAAAACTGTTTCAAGCTCTGTTTAACTGGTTTCCAGCTGAGCAAACAATTTTATTTAAAGATTTAAATCTGTTAAAATCTAGATGCATGCAGCATTTACTTAAAATGAAATATGATATATGTTTGCATGATTATTTAAACAGGTTTGTATGTGTATTTGTATGTGAAAGTTGTTGTGCATGGCCGGAACAAAAAGTTTGCTCTGTCCATTGTTCTTAGTTCTAAAAAAAGGGATTTAAAAATTAACTAATCGATCTCTGATTTGTTATGTGTTATGATGTTTGAACGAATATTGTTCGAAACGACAGGATTTAAGTTGATAAATATTTTAAGTAGGAATTAATGACAGTTTTAACTAGGATGTAAATATTACAGTAGAACTTAAAAATATCAAAATTTTGACTTGAACAATTTGTGGATCCATGTTTATAATCCAATTTATCTTCACAAACTATGATTTTTAGAAAAAGAATCAAGATTTTTATGCTTTTAAATTGTGAGATAATGTATGTTGAACGGGATTTGGGTTTCGAGTGATTTCTAGTGATCGAAGTAGCTTTGGGGGTCGGGACCACTGCCGGAGGTGGACGGCCTTGGAAAAAATGGTGGGTGGTTTATTGATCTCTATAACAGCGGATGTTCGTTGAAGTAGGGTTTTAGTTGGGTGTTTGGTTGAAGTTAGGTTTTGGGTAGCCGCACCGTCGATAAGGCATCAGAGGAGACCGGTCGTGGGGAAAACAGAGTATAGGTCATCGGCAAGACTGTAGGCAGGGTGGCGAGGACTTCGATGGTTGGAGTCATCAAAATCGAGGCCTTTTCTGGATGATAGTTTGTTCCAGACTTTGGATCATCAAGCTCGATTTTGTTTGGCTGTCGTTTTTGCTGTCCTGGGTGGTTGGGGAGTTCGGAAGGATCATAGGTGGTGTGCTGGTGGTCGCGATCGTGATCGATGATGGCTGGAACGCTTGTACATGTGCACTGTGCACTTTAGTATCTGAGAATAATTCGTGATAGGGAAGAAGCATAAATCTTCGGGTCGATCTCGAGTATGTATGCGTGCTGAGTCGAAGGTAGTAGTTCGTGGGGGTGTTCGGGTAAGTCTAGTTTTGGCTTGGATTGTCTTCATAGGAACGTGAGTGTTTTCCTGGTTTCAGATGTTAGTTTAACAACTTTAAAATTTAAACTAAAACCAAGTTAAAAAAAGGAGGGGTTGAACCCGAAGTTAAGACTGAACAGTTTTAAAATTTAAAATAAGAATTTTTTTTTTAAATTGAAAATAAATCTAGTTAAACCTATTCCATAATCTTATTCTTGAATAATAAATGTTTTTAGTAAATTGATTTAAAGAAGTTAAAAAATTTGTTTACCTTGAATAGTTAACTTAAAATCCTTTTTAAGTTATCTAAAACTTAAATTTAGAAATAAAATTAAGTCGTTAATTAGAAGTAAAAGTTTAGATTTATGTGTTAATGATAATTAGGACATTAATAAGCTAATGATTTATCTTAATGTTAATTAAGGTTTTGATAATTGATGATTAAATTAATTAAGTAATTAAAGAGTACTTAATTTATTTTATTAATTAATGAAAAAGGGAAGTTAATTAATTTAATTAATTATGAGTTAATTAATTAGAGATTAATTAATTTGTAATTAAGGATAAATTAATTAAGTAGTTTGCGATAAATTGCTTAAATGATAATTACTTAATGTAAGTAATTAAAAAATAAATTTGTTAAGGATTAATTAATTTAATTAGTAATTAAAGTTTAAATTAATTAATAATTAAAGGTTAATTAATTAAGGATAATTAACCAATGGGATAATTACTTGATGAAAGTAATTAATTTAAGGGAAATTACTTAATGAAAGTAATTAAGGATTAATTACTTAATGTAGTTAATTAAAGGATTGATTAATTAAGGATTGATTAATTAAGGAAATTTATTATGGGTAGTTAATTAATGAGCGTGATTAAGTAACTGATAATTAATCAATATAAGTGATTTTAGGATAGTTAATTTGAGTAATTAATTAAGGATAAATGTAATTAATGTGAATGCATGAAGATTAATTAATCTGTGTAACTAATTAAAGCCTAATTACTGAATGTAATTAAAGAGGATAATTTAGGGGATGATTAATTAATGGTTTGTATTAAATTAATGTTAAGTAAGTAGGATTATGAGTGATTAATGAAATTAGTTTGATTTGTTTAAATTAGTTAGAAATGGTGTGACCAATTAATCTTGCTTATAAATGATTGAATGATATTGTATGCATTGGATTAATTGATATTTTCTGATAAGTGATTTTATGTGATAGGTATGTTTGGGTCGAACTGTGATAATATGGGTTATCTATCTGAGTTAAATTGTTGTGTGGTATGATATCCTGAACATGAATTGTGTTGTTTTAAAACTTAACAATTTGGGTTATAACTGATATTGGATTCGAGGAGACCAGGGTCGGCTATCAGTAATACCCAATACCACTTCGGTTAGTAAACTAAATTCTTTATAAATTGGATACGTGAAATTATACAGGCTAGAATGGAATGAATTGAGTAGCATGGATATTTAACTTGAAAACTATTGTGTATGATAAATGATTGACTATAAGAACTCGTAATGGGTACGAGTTACCCTGATATTCACATATGTTATAGCTTGGATTTCATATTACATGGGTTTACTCATGTTGGTTTCCAGCCTGACCCAGGTGTTACTTTAATGTAATGCTCGGGTCAGACCGAGTATTACAGATTTTCAGGTAAGGACGTTCTGGAGCTCACGAGACGAGCTGGATAGCAGGAACACATAGAGTTTACCGCTGTATATTTGAGAGTTGTTATGATATTAGCCTGGGACATGTTGATATAACTGTCTAGTCTTTTGTAAATGGTTGTAACTCGGATATATTGAATGTAAAGTAACAATTACAGCTTTTCTTGTATAAATGCTATTATTTGTTATTACATTTTGATCCACAACGAATGTGAGATATTGTTGTTCTGTACTTTTTCTACCTTCTTTCTTCTTTTCTCTAACAATCTAGAATTTTCAGAGTCGAAAATTCGAATCGTTACATTTTGTATCAAAGCAGAAGGTTAAGCGAGAACCTTGTTTCTGGTGGGTTTACTCATTAAGGATAGGATCAATAGTACCCTAGAATGAGTTGAGTGTAGTATATACGAGGGCGTATTTGTTATTTTCTTATAAAATGACTTCAAAAATGTTTTTTATATAAGTTTATCTTTTGATATGTGAATTTTTTATTATTAATTATTAAATATATTAAAGAAATTAGTTGTTAATTATTGGAATTAAATAAAATATTAAGAATTAAGTGATAATAGTAATACAACCAAACTGAAATTGAATGAAGATAAGTTTGAAATGGATCCAAAGTGAAACTAAAATCCTGAATTTGTAGAAATGTTTTCAGAATAAGATAATAATGAATTGGTATCCAGATATGATAATCTTGGTTATTATCATAAATGGTTGTTGTGTTTAATAATGAAATACTTGTTAATGAGAAGCAAAAATGAAATTTTTTAAGAAAGCAAATATTTAGGTGAGTATGACTTATAAATTGGAAATGAAGATGATCTAAATTATGATGTTTTAAAATCTAAATCCGGAATTTGGAATTTGTTTCAAAGTGATAAAAGAAATAATAAATGATATTATTTACAATGTAATTGAATAAAAAGGCTTGTTCCAAACAAGAGTTGTATGGAAATTTTAAAGAAATTTGTTTTGAATTAAACCAAATATGGTTTAAAATTTAAGGTATAACTTGGTGTGCAAAGGAAATAAATATGTATATATGAGGAATATACATAATATCAAAGATGATTTGAAATAAACTCTAAATGTTGAGTTTTAATTTTTTTTTCTTGGAATGTGATATGAAAACCAAAATGATAAGTTTTTAAAATTGTAAGTGGAAAGATTATTGATATGAGGTTTAAAGTTTTAAATGGGAACTCAGATTGGGTAAAGCTGACTGGATTTAATTGAATTGAATTTAACTTAGGAGAAGTTAAATAAGTATAGAACAAACAACCTGAATTGGAAATTTCAAGATGAAATTGGGATTTAACTTGGAAAGTTAAATGGTTGATTTGAATTGGGAGTATATGTGATCTCAAAATGGGTTTGAGATCTGGAAATTGGAAATGGATTAAGGAAATATACATCCGTTACTGAAATAAAATGGAAATAAGATTGAAGTTATGAAAGGGGAATATTGCTTTGAACTTAAAGATTAAACGTAAGAAACGAGCTTGTTGAAAATTTGTTAAGGTTTGGTTTCGAAGTTAAAAATAGGGCAATAAATTGGATTCTAAAGATTAAATCATTTAATAAGCTTTGAACTTTTATTTGAATTTTGTAACAAGATAAGTAAAAGCAATTTAAAAATGGAATTTTGAAATTTGGTCACAGAATCAAATGATTTAAAAATATTAAGTTGTCGATTTAAAAGTAAAGTTTGATTTGATTTAAAGGATTAAATCAACATTTAAAATTTAACTCGAATTTATGAAATTCGAGATGGTTTTAAGTTGAGATTTGAATAGAATTAGTTCAAACTGAATTTAATTTTAATTAAATGGAAATGAGATTGAAGTTGAATAAGTTTAAATTCAAATGGGAATTGATTTGAATTAGGGATAGAAATTGAAGTTAATTCAAATTGAATTAGAATTGAATCAATTTAAATAGAAATTGGAATTTAAATTGAATTGATTGGAATGAGAGATTGGGAATTGAATAGTTTGGCTCTGAACTATATTTTTCAAATAAGTTGTTTAAATATAAATTGTTTTTAAATCTATTTTCCAAGCTATTTACTGTATAACCTTTCTTTTTAAAAACTCAAACTATCTTATACTTATTTTACAATTATTTTGGAAATTAATTACTATTTTACAACTATTTTGCAACTACCCAACTATTTTATAGTTATCTAACTATTTTACAATTATTTAACTACTTTACAACTATTTTAAAATCACTTAACTATTTTACTTCTATTTTGCAACTAATAACTATTTTACAACTACTTATCTATTTTAAAAAATTTCAAGCTATTTTCTTAATACAAGTTGGTTGGAGTGCAAACTGTCTATGATTAAATACCAATTGAGATAAGAATTGAAGTGTTAACCCAAATGAAAATTAGGAGCAATTGGGGACAAGTGAATAAAAATCTAAAGTGAAGATGAAAAGAAAGAAAATTGATTTAGCTAATAATCAATGAAGATAAATACGTAGGATGTACACGTATATTATTCTATTCATATAATGATTTGATCCTGATTCGAGCACAGAATTTCGATATAGTATATCGATTCGAGTTAGGATTTTTCACTCAATTTTCGACGGTAAACCTGGATACGGATTTTTGATTGGTTCTGGAAATTCTCTATCATAGTTATGACTATGCAAGGAGAATGATGGTTTCTGATCAATAAACCAAACTGAGTCCGCGCTAAGAAGTCGGGTGGATGATACTGGTTCGGAAGAGAAATTATGTGATCGAGTAAGCGATCAAATTGATACTGCGTATAGATGATATGAGTACATCATACGGGTTTGAATAAATTTGATATTGAAAATTTTCTGATAAGAACCGTAAGTGATTTTTCAAATGGAAAGGTTTATTTATAAAATAAATGATGAAATAAAATGGAAGTTGGATATTTCTATGATTAGAACCCATTTTATAAAAAAAGTAATGAAGTGAATAACTTTATAAAGAAATCAAACTTGAATATTTGATTTGGCAAAAAATAAAATCATATATATATATATATATGTGTGTGTGTGTGTGTGTGAAAGTGTGTGTGTGTGTGTTATATTGATAAACTCACCTTGTTGAATCTATTGCCAGAAGAAAAGTGTTTTTGATAAGTATTTGGAGTATAAAAGGGGAATTTATACAAGTACGAAGTGATCCAAAAATTTTTAAGATTATATATATCTTATGAGAATGATTTTGGGAAAAAGTTTTTGGAACCTTTAATGTTGAAAGGCTTTTTATTTTTGGGAAAAATCAATTTTGAAGATTTGGAAAGCCTAGTTTGAGAATTATCGATTTTGGGATAATCGATTTTGTGTAGAGGAGATATATATGTGATTCATACAAAGGGTATGATTTGTAAGATACAATATGTGTATAGTATAAAGTGTTTTGAGAATGGCTTTGGGGGAAAAGGCGCTCCCATGGAATGAAATTCTCAGGAGTGCCACGAGGTGGTACTGTCTTGAGCCCTAAGGGGGGTTCTAAAGTTGATCCTGTGAGGAAATCCGGACAAACCGAAGTTACTGAGGATTATTGGGTAGCGAAAGTCGAGGGTGCTGATGCTTATAGAGGCATTGGAGTTATGATGCTATGACGAAAGTGTAACTCGATGTCGCTGCGATCTACTATGGACCATAGCAGAAATCGTGTGGAGGTGAGTGTCAACGGTCTACGTTTGATTTCGCCTGGAAGGCAACGTAACATCGGTACACTACGATCTATGGTGGAGTGGAGAAGTTTCATTCTTTTGGCAACGAAATTCGAGGGCGCTGATGCCTACAGTTATATGGGTTTTTTCTGTGATAGTAATGTAACCCCAAATGTAGCTGCGATCTGTAGCAGGATCCATGGTGTAATCGAGGGGCGCGAAGTGCCTACAGTTACCTATGGATTTTGCCGGGATGGCAATGTAACCATCGGGTTAACTGCGACCATGGAGGGGGCAATGATTTTCAGAGCATTCTCACCAAAATTGTTTCCTCTATTTTCAAAAATGTTTTCTATATTTTCAATAAAATATTTTCCCAAGTATTTTCATTGGGTATTGAAAACGTGTTTACCAAGTACTTAAAGATTTTTAGTCCTACGCCTGATCAACGTATGACCGAATTTCTACGAGAACAAGGATGGACTGGCTAGGACATCGAGTTATAAAAAGTATTTTTATAAAACTATTATATAACTTTATGTGGATTTTAATAGTGTTTTAAAATTGATCAAAGAATAATTTATCTGATTTTGGGTATAGAGTAAATTCTGGCTTCGTTCCTCTTCGAGGACGAAAAGGTTTAAAGGGGGGAGGAATGTGATAACTCGGATTTTAAGATATCTGTCAATTGGAAATTAACAAAATTTAATTTATTAAACACTAATTAATAAGTTGAATGTGGTATCCCGGAATTTCAAGCAATTAAATTGTGATAATCTCTTTTATAAATTATTTAAATTTGGCAAAATTGTTATTTTCAAACCATAAAAATAATGAGTTGTTTATATACAATATATAAGTAGATTTTAAATGGAATTATTATTTTCAAATTAATTATATGTTTATATAAATGGATATATATATGTTGATTTTAAATTAGATTTTAAAATTGAATTTAATTTGAATTTGAAATTCAAAAGGTAGATCTCTTAAATATTTTGGATTTAAAATATATGTATATGATTTTTATTAATATATGATTTTTATTTCATTTTCTTTAAAGAATTTTATTTATATAAATTTAGAAAAATATTTATTAATTAATAAATTTAATTATAAAAGCTTATAAACCATTTTTAAAATAAATAAAACATGCATAATTACACATGTAATTTAATGAATAAAATTTAACAACTGTAATATGATTAAAATAGGTAAATGACAAATGTTAAATAATTTAACAAGTGTCACTTTTTATTTTATTTTCTTTAATATTTTTATAAATCATAATTTAAGTCTATATATTCATCTTTCTTTCCTCTTCGTTACTGTTCCTATCTTCATCCGAAACAAACCTGTAACCATTATACAAAACACAAGAAAGATCAGAATAAAAACCTATAAATATTTTTAAACTAGAAAATTTGTCAAGCAATCAACTTATTCAATTACCTCAAATCATCAAAGCAATTTCAATTTAGTTTTAAAAGTAGGTTCCCCTCAACTAGAAAATTTGATCATCTCAACCTCTAAAGATTTCCAGTAACAAGTTTTCAATAAAAAGCTTTCAAGAGATCAAAAGCAATTCATGTTTTCAAAATATAAAAACTGTTTCAAGCTCTGTTCAACTGGTTTCCACGCGAGTAAATAGTTATATTTAAAGATTTAAATTTATTAAAATATAGATGCATGCACCATTTACTTAAAATGAAATATGATATAGGTTTGCATGATTATTTAAACAGGATTGTATGTGTATTTGTATGTGAAAGTTGTTGTACATGTCCGGAACAAAAAGTTTTCTCTGTTCATTTTTCTCAGGTTCTAAAAAAAAGGGATTTAAAAATCAACTGCTTTATCTCTGATCTGTTATGTGCTATGATGTTTGAACGAATATTGTTAGAAACGACAGGATTTAAGTTGTAAAAATATTTTTAGTAGGAATTAAGGATAGTTTTAACTAGGATGTAAATATTACAGAGAACTTAAAAATATCAAAATTTTGACTTGAATAATTTGTGGATCCATGTTTATAATCCGATTTATCTTCACAAATTATGGTTTTTAGAAAAATAATCAAGATTTTTATGCTTTTAAATCATGAGATAATGTATGTTGAACGAGATTTGGGTTTCGAGTGATTTTTGGTGATCGGAGTAGCTTTTGGGGTTGGGACCACTACCGGAGGTGGCGAAGAGGTGGACGGCCTTGGAAAAATTGGTGGGAGGTTTATTGATCACCGTAGCGATGGCTGTTCTCTGAAGTAGGGTTTTAGCTGGGTGTTTGGTCAAAGTTGGGTTTTGGGATGCCGTGCCGTCGACAAGGCATCGAAGGAGACCGGTCGTGGGGGAAACGGAGTAAGGGTCATCGGCAAGACTGTGGGAAAGGGTGGAGAGGACTCCGATGGTCGGAATCATCGAAGTCGAGGCCTTTTCTGGATGATAGTTCGTTCCAGACTTTGGATCATCAAGCTCGATTTGGTTTGGCTGTCGTTTTTGTTGCCATAGGTGGTCGGGGAGTTCGGGAGGATCGTTGGTGGTGTGTTGATGGTCGCAACGGTGATCGATGATGGCTGGAACGCTTGTGCATGTGCACCTGTGCACTTTAGTATCTGAGAACAATTCATGATTGAGGAAGAGCCATAAATCTTTGGGTCGATCTCGAGTATGTATGCGTGTTGATTCGAAGGTAGTAGTCCTTGGGGCTGCTTGGGTAAGTCTAGTTTTGGCTCGAATTGTCTTCATAGGAACGTGAGTGTTTTCCTGGTTTCATATTTTAGTTTAACAAGTTTAAAACTTAAACGAAAACCAAGTTAAAAAAAGGGGGTTGAACCCAAAGTTAAGACTGAACAGTTTAAAATATAAAATAAACAAGTTTTTTCTTAAATTGGAAATAAATCTAATTGAACCTATTCCTTAAATCTTATTCTTAAATAATAAATGTTTTTAACTAAATTGATTTAAGGAAGTTATAAAATTTGTTTAACTTTAATTATTAACTTAAAATCCTTTTTAAGTTATCTTAAAACTTAATTTAGAAATAAAATTAAGTGGTTAATTAGAAGTAAAAGGTTAAATTTACGTGTTAATGATAATTAAGACATTAATAAAACAATGATTTATCTTAAGGATAATTAAGGTTTTGATAATTAATGATTAAATTAATTAAGTAATTAAAGATTAATTAATTTATTTTATTAATAAATGAAAAACGAGAAGTTAATTAATTTAATTAATTATGAGTTAATTAATTAGAGATTAATTAATTTGTAATTAAGGATAAATTACCTAAATGATAATCACTTAATGTAAGTAATTAAAAGAAAATTTTGTTAAGGATTAATTAACTAAAGGTTAAATTAATTAATAATTAAGGTTTAATTAATTAAGGATAATTAACCAATGGGATAATTACTTGATGAAAGTAGTTAATTTATGGGAAATTACTTAATGGAGGTAATTATGGATTAATTACTTAGTGTAATTAATTAAAGGATTGATTAATTAAGGAAATTTATTAAGGGTAGTTAATTAATGAGTGTGATTAAGTAAAGGATAATTAATCAATGTAAGTGATTTTAGGATAATTAATTGAGTAATTAATTAAGGATAAATGTAATTAATGTGAATGGGTGAAGGTTAATTAATTTGTGTAATTAATTAAAGGCTAATTACTAAATGTAATTAAAGCGAATAATTTCAGGGATAATTAATTAATGGTTTATATTAAATTAATGTTAAGTAAGCAGGATTAGAAGTGATTAAAGAAATTAATTTAATTTGTTTAAATTAATTAGTAATGGTGTGACCAATTAATCTTGCTTATAAATGATTGAATGATATTGTCTGCATTGGATTAATTGATATTTTCTGATAAGTGATTTTATGTGATATGTTATGTTTGGGTTGAATTGTGATAATGTAGGTTATCTATCTATGTTAAATTGTTGTGTGGTATGATATCCTGAATATGAATTGTATTGTTTTAAAACTTAACAATTTGGGTTAGAAATGATATTGGATTCGAAGAGACCGGGGTCGGGTATCAGTAATACCCGAAACCACTTCGATTAGTAAACTAAATTCTTTATAAATTGGATATGTGAAATTATACATGCTGGAATGGAATGAATTGAGTAACATGGACATTTAACTTGAAAACTGTTGTATATGATAAATGATTGACTATAAGAACTCGTAAATGGTACGAGTTACCCTGATATTCATATATGTTATAGCTTGGTATTTCATATTATATGGGTTTACTCACGTTGGTTTCCAGCCTAACCCGGGTATTACTTTAATATAACGCTCGGGTCAGACCGAGTATTACAGATTTTTAGGTAAGGACCTTCTGGAGCTCAGTAGACGAGCTGGATGGCAGGAACGTATAGAGTTTACCGCTGTATATTTGAGAGTTGTTATGATATTAGTTTAGGATAGGTTGATATAACTGTTTAGTCTTTTGTAAATGGTTGTAACTCAGATATATTGAATGTAAGGTAACAATTACAGCTTTTCTTGTATAAATGCTATTATTTGTTATTATATTTTGATCCGCTGCGAATGTGAGATATTGTTGTTCTGTTCTTCTTCTACCTTCTTTCTTCTTTTCTCTAACATTTTGGAATTTTCGGAGTCAAAAATTTCGGGTCGTTACAGTAAAGAAATGTTTTAAAGAAATATATATCTCTAGAAGATAGTTTTGATAAATAGAAAGTTATTAATCAAATGATAAGCACCTATTTACTTGACGTGTTTTTAATCAATAATTGGTTTGAAGGAACTGGTGTCGGATTTGAGTGATTCTTATCCTATAACTACTTCAAACCAATTTACATATTCGAAGTGAAGACATGGAATGATAACAAATAGAATGAAGGGCTGCATGACACTGGCCTACGGGGTAATTTCCCATATGTATGTGTGGTAGTAGTTTCTTCATTTGATCTTCGATGCAAGTACTGCTCGCTACTAATCCTAGGGAAAATTCCCGATAGGATATAGTTGGAGAGTTTCGTTGGTTTGTCCTATTCGTGGACAACTTATATGGATGAATGTACAACATTTCATTTCAAACATACCCTTATATTGATTTTTTCAAACGTACATCTATTTGGTGGTGTTGGAAGTAACTCTCATATACTCTTCCTGAAACGAACGAGCTCAGAGGTTGTAGATTTATAGAAACCAATGATGTGTGACGGAATTGGCACAGTGGCATTCAAAGTGGAATGTTCTATGTAAAAGGTAATTGTTACCTCGGGCCTCATCACCCAAATATGGCTTAAACATGGCATGTCGTAAGGCCATGTGATTTGCAAACATTAGGGTATTGTCATCACCTTTCTAGATTACTCTATAAATGTCGAATATATTGTGTATTCTATGGGATCCTGGATAGGTTGGTATTGACCGGGGTAATGTCATATTCGGTTCTATCCACTACAGATGGGTCTACGAGCAGGTTGTTCTTATCAAGTGCAGAGGTTTCAAAAGTTGTTAATCCTCAGTACATCCATCTAGAGATGTGTTATACGGATGGTAATGCCTTACCTGCCACTGTATGGAAACCCATTCTCCAATAAGTGCCTTCGGACTTGATTGTAGAGCCTATTATGATGGAATTTAATCAATGTAATAATTTCGGCTAAGATTATATAAGTTTACTTGAAATGATTTCAAAAGAATGTTAATTAAAATAATATTACTAGTGTTTACGTAGTAAAGATTTTGGTTATCTTAAGGTAAAAACCCATTCTGTTTATATGTGGCGTGGTCATGGGAGATATCCTTTTTTTGCAAATATCTTTATTGTGAGTTTCTAATTCTAGTCTCATGACTGGACCAAAGTTTATTTTCCTTTTCCCTTAAACTCTAGGTGCCTTAATTTTTCGGGTAGCCAAGTAGTTAGGTAACTTGGAGCATTTTGGATGGAGCATGGACAATTTTCGGTACTTTGTAGAAGTTATCTATTAATTTCATTTTATTTTGTATTAAGTATCTACCAGCACTTGCCAGGATATGTAGTTATAACTATTCTAGCTGGATTAGTACTTACTAGTACTCTGACGGAGCAATTTGAAGTAATTACATGTACTATTCATATGTATAATTAAATGTCGATGTGAGAAATGCAGATTAAGATCTTAAGGCTAGGATAAACACTAGAGGGGGGGGGGGTGAACAGTGTTTTAGAGAATTATTAAATCTTTTTGAGTTTTTGTTAATTTGAACACAAATGTATGCAATATTCAGACACAGATATGATCACAGAATCAAACACAGATGCAAATATAAAGTAAAAGCAGTAAAGGAAAGAACACACCTAATTTTATACTAGTTCAAAGTTACCCTACAACCAATCTTGCATACAAGTACGGATTTCCTTTCAAAAGCAATCTTTACAATTATACCCTCAATTTCAAGGCAACGAGGTACACCCTCCAAATTCACAATCCTCTGGGTAAAGATACTTGATTTCCCAGGCAACAAGTTCATCCAATTGATTTCCAGGGCTACAATCACATCTTATCTCGCTTGATTGATTTCCAAGGCCACAATCACACCTTTTCTCATTTAATTGATTACAAAGAAGCCTATACTCTGAATAGTACCGAGAATCTTGTTGAGATAGTGATAGAGAATCAATCCAGAAATGATCTAGTTAGATTCAATGTTGATTTCGGTAGAGTAATGGTAAGAATATGTATATAGAAATGTGGAAGAAGAAGAGGAGTGAAAAACCAGAAAATCTATATTGAAATTCGTTGAAAACAACCCCTATTTATAGAAGAACAACATCCATGTCCATTCGTGAAGAGATATGACAAATAGACACTTCTTTTGAAATTTAAATTTTGAAACCAACTGACACTATGTCGACATGGGTAGGTTGAGCATGTCGACATCCCAAAGGAATTTTTGGTGGTTTGTTTTTCTTTGAAAATAACTTCTATCTTATATTAAAATTATTTTAAACTTTATAAATATACTTGTCTATAGTTAAATTACATAAGTAAATATATAGAATAATGTATACAAAATTTTACTATAACTTTATATTTAAATCTAAGTATAAATATTTAAAAGTTAAATATATTATTATTAAAGGTAGTTTAAAACTACGGATAATTTGATTTTGAAATTAAAGTTTATTTTAAGGCTAAAAGTATTTGAAATCAGGATAGATGTTTTGATGCTTTTAAAAGTAAGATTTCGAAATCATTTTGAAAACAAGATAATTTTTTAAAAACATTTGAATAAAAGACTAGCGGATACAAAACAATGTTCCACTAGATTTTTCGTAGGTTCCATCTTACTTAGGGTTCCATCCCTTTAACAGAGTTGAAGTGGATTCCATTCCACGAATAAATTGGATTTTAAGATGCAAGTGTTTTCTAGGAGTTTTAAAAAAATTCCTAACTAAAAAATTAAATTACTTGAAATCTTGAACTCTTGATAATCTTGATATTCTTAATACTCATGAGTCTTCAAGCTTGATATCTTGAATCTCTATACTGTACATTCTTCATTCTTTGTACCGACATGGTTAAATCCTGCATGTACATATATATCTAAACTTAAACTGTTAGTATTTATATTATATAATCTGTTCTAAGGTTGTTGTCATCAAAACCATCATCTCAAGGACAAACAATCTCCACCATTTTGATAATGACAACCCTTGTTCATAAGATATTACTTCTATCCTAATAACTCCCCCTTAATCTATGCCTAACTATCCTATTTTATATTTCTCCCCCTTTGTCATCAACAAAACTAACTCTAAATATATAATAACTCCCCCTAAATCTAATACTCTATGATATGTGATTATAATGATAGTGTTATCATAAATAATCAACACTTAGATCTAAAACTAAAAATCGGTCCTAAACTACTAACTATCCTAACTAAGTATCCATATAATAACACATATAAGAACACAAATTATTCATTAATTAGTTAGTTGTATTTACATTTTCTTAGGAAACGTAAGTAAGAACATACACCAAAAGGAAAAAGAGAAAAGAAACTAATGAGTGTCTTTGAAAATGGGAGATCTATGAATCGAACAATTCAGATAGTGGAAATAGAAATTTCCACGTTGTTCGACAAGATTTCCATCTTTATCAAAGCACACTTCACCAACTCAAACGACTTTGTCATCATCTTCTGCATGCATATCTTCTTCTTCTTCTTCTTCCTCGCTGGCCTCTTGTATTTGATCTCCTGAAGAGTCTTCATCAATCAAGATTGGGTTAACATGATTGTCCATTTGAAATTTTTGCACATTCCTAAGGATTTGCCTTGCCTCTCTTGCTCCTTGTCCATTCAAAGTTGCATCACTTGGATTTCAGTCATTAACTGAAGTGCATCCTGCAGAGAATCCTCTATTTTCGTCACAAGAGCGCGAGTAGTACGTTGAAATGGACCAGAAGTGGGAGAAGGGAACGAAAAGGTAGAATTTTTTCTTGATTTGGAAGAGGTGGCCATTGATTATTTGATTTTAGAAGGTAGAATAGGGAAATAACAGAAAGAATGAATAAAATTTCGAAAATGAGAAGAATATATAACCGGTTATTTGAATTTTGGTGGGAAAATTTTTAAAAAATAAAAAACGTTATATGTCGACATAGGTATAGAAGGGATGTTGACACGGTGCTTTAAATTTTTATTTATTGATTTATTTTGATTTAATTTTTAATTATACTTTGTTATTTTATATTTCAGTTATTGAACAAATACCTAATTCTCTTCTTAATTTAGTAAATATAGATTCATTTAATGGTTTTGATAATATATCAGCAATTTGATTCTCGGAATTGATATAATCTAGAGTAATTACTTCCTTATTTATATTATCTCTGAGAAAATGATGTCTTATATCAATATGTTTAGTTCGAGCATGTTGAGTAGTATTTTGGACAAATTTATCGCACTAGTATTATCACAATAAATTGGTGATTTTGAGAAATTTAAACCATAACCTTTTAAAGTTTGTTGCACATATATTACTCGAGAACAAGCCAAAGCAGCCGAAATATATTCTGCTTCAGTTGTTGATAAAGAAACTGTGTTTTGCTTTTTACTAAACCAGGAAATCGGAGAATGCCCCAAAAAGTGACAAGTTCCACTTGTACTTTTTCGGTCTGATTTACAACCAGCATAATCAGCATCGCAGTAAGATATTAAGTCAACAGAATCATTTTTAGGGTAAAATAAGCCACAATTAGAAGTGTGTTTAACATATCTTATGATACGTTTAAAGGCTTTTAAGTGGGTCTCTTTAGGCTGGGATTGATATCTTGCACAGAGACAAACACTATGCATGATATCAGGTCTACTAGCAGTAATATAGATTAGTGATCCAATCATTCCTCTATATAATTTTTGATCTACATCTTTCGAGAGATCTTCTTTACTAAGGTACTCATTGGTTGCCATGGGACTGGATTTTCCACTCGTAGCAGTCAAACCAAATTTATTATTTAGGTCTTTAGCATATTTTTCTCGACTAATAAGGATACTACTATCTAATTGTTTTATTTGTAATCCTAAAAAAGAAGTTTAATTCACCCATATGACTCATCTCAAACTCTTTTATCATTATTTCATAAAATTCTTTATTCATTTCAAAATTAGTTGATCCAAAAATGATATCATCTACGTAAACTTGTACTAGTTGAATATCATTTTTATTTCTTTTAATAAAAAGAGTATTATCTACTTTACCAATTTCAAAATTTGATTGTAATAAGTAAGATCTTAGTCTCTCATACGAGGCTCTAGGAGCTTGTTTTAGACCATATAAAGCTTTCTTAAGTTTGTAAACATGATTTGGTAAATTTTCATTTTCAAAAAGTGGTGGTTGTTCAACATATACTTCCTCTTTTACAAATCATTTAAAAAGGAACTTTTAACATCCATTTGAAATAGTTTGAAATTATTATGATTTGCGAAAGCAAGTTGAATCCTAATGGCTTCTAATCTTGCTACAAGGGCAAAAGTTTCATCAAAATATATTCCTTTTTCTTGACAAAAACCTTGGGCGATTGGGCTTTATTTCTAACTACCTCTCCTTGTTCATTCATTTTATTTTTATAAACCCATTTAGTTTCAATTATAGTTTTATTTTCAGGTCTAGGAACAAGTTCCCAAACATTATTTCTAGTGGATTGATTTAATTCTTCTTGCATAGCCAAAATCCATGAATCATCGGTTGATGCTTCATTTGGATTTTTGGGTTCAATAGTTGATATAAAAGCTACATTACTCATTTGACTTAGTTGATTTCTAGTTTTAACAATAGATTGCATATCTCCTAGTATATTTTCAGTAGAGTGATCTTTTAAAAGTTTAGTCCTTTTATTAGGATGATTAATTTCATTATAAGTTTCAGTTGACTCTTGATTTTGAGTGATTAAATCCTCTTCATCATTTGTATCTTCAAATTTTTTGAGATTTTCATTAAACGAAACATGTATTGTTTCTTCGATGGTGTTAGTTCTTAAATTAAATACTCTGTACGCTTTACTTTTATTAGAATATCCAATAAAGATACCTTTGTCGGATTTATTATCAAATTTATCTAAGTTATCTTTAGTATTTAAAATAAAACATTTACTTCCAAAAATTCTAAAATAAGATACTTTAGGTTTCTTTCTATGAAGAAGTTCATAAGATGTCTTATTAGTTAAAGGTCTAATTAAAATTCTATTTAAAATATAACAGGCGGTAGCAACTGCTTCTGCCCAAAAATTCTTTGGTAATTCACTATCTGAAAGCATAGTTCTCGCACACTCTTCAATCGTTCTATTTTTACGTTTTACTACTCTGTTTTGTTGTGGTGTTCTTGGAAATGAAAAATTGTGAGTTATTCCCTTTTTATTGCAGAATTCTTCAAACTTTTCATTTTCAAATTCACCACCTTGATCACTACGAATGGTTATAATTTTTAGAGAAATTTGATTTTGAATACTTTTTGTAAAGTTCTTAAAACATTCAAAAGTATCACTTTTATATTTCAAAAATATTGTCCATGTAAATAATAATCATCTACAATTACAAAAACATATTTACTGTGGTTTATTGACAGACTTTGAGATGGACCAAATAAATCAAGGTGAAGTAATTCAAGAGGTTTTGAAGTTGAAATCATATCTTTTAATTTAAAAGAACTTTTTCTAAGTTTTCCTAATTGACATGCATCACATATACTATCTACTTTAAAATTCATTTTAGGGAGACCTCTTACTAGATCAAGTTTTGACAGTCTAGATAAGAGTTTGAAATTCAAATGTCCAAATCTCTTATGCCAAATCCAAGGGTCACTTGTATTTGCCAAAAGACATAGGTTATCATTTGAAACTTTCATACTAAGAATATAAATATTCTTTTTCCTAATTCCTTCAAATATTATGGTTGAATTATTATCTTCAATGTGACATTTATCTTTTTCAAAGTTAATTTTATATCCTTTATCGCAGAGTTGACTTATACTTAGCAGATTATTTTTAGACTCTTAACCAGCAAAACATTAGTAATAATAGGAGTTTTAGAATTACCGACTTTGCCAATGCCGATAACATATCCTTTTGAATTGTCTCCAAAGTTAACCAGTCCTCCGTCTTTGTATATTATATCATTCAACATATCTGGATCGCTAGTCATGTGTCTAGAACATCCACTATTGAGTATCTATTTGTTCTTTTTGATCTGCATAATTTGTCCATTGTGGATTGATTCCTCAATTCCCATAAAGCATGTTTCCTGCATATCAAATAATTTTGGTAGACAACTTGAATTTGAACATTGATTATATGCAAACTTAAGAGACAATGATGACTTGAATATTTCTTAACTAGTATTAACAAACATAGCCATTTTAAAACTTTTTCAAAAATCAGATTATGAAATTTTGAAAACTTTGCTCTGATACAAAATGTGAGAAATGCAGATTGAGGATCTTAAGGCTAGGATAAACACTAGAGGGAGGGTGAATAATGTTTTAGAGAATTATTATATCTTTTTGAGTTTTTTTCAATTTGAACACAAATGTATGCAATATTCAGACGCATATATGACCATAGAATCAAACACAGATGCAAATATAAAGCAAAAGCAGTAAAGGAAAGAACACACCGGATTTTATACTGGTTCAGAGTTAACCTGCATCCAGTCCCGCACACAAGTATGGATTTCCTTTCAAAAGCAATCTTTACAATTACACCCTCAATTTCAAGGCAACGAGGTACACCCTCCAGATTCACAATCCTCTGGGTAGAGATACTTGATTTCTCGGGCAACAAGTTCACTCAATTGATTTCCAAGGCCACAATCACACCTTATCTCGCTTGATTGATTACAAAAGAAGCCTATAACTCTGAATAGCACTGAGAATCTTGTTGAGATAGTGATAGAGAATCAAACCAGAAATGATCAAGATAGATTCAATGTTGATTTCGGTAGAGTAATGGTAAGAATATGTACATAGAAATGTGGAAGAAGAAGAGGAGTGAAAAACCAGAAAATCAATATTGAAATTCATTGAAAACAACCTTTATTTATAAAAGAACAACAGCCATGTCCATTCGTGAAGAGATATGACGAATAAACACTTCTTTTAAAATTTAAATTTTGAAACCAACTGACACTATGTCGACATGGGTAGGCTGAGCATGTCGACATCCCAAAGGAATTTTTGGTGGTTTTTATTTGAAAATAACTTCTATCTTAAATTAAAATTATTTTAAACTTCATAAATATACTTGTCTATAGTTAAATTACATAGGTAAATATATAGAGTAATGTATACAAAATTTTACTATAATTTTATATTTAAATCTAAGTATAAATATTTAAAAGTTAAATATATTATTATTAAAGATAGTTTAAAACTACAAATAAATTGATTTTGAAATTAAAGATTATTTTGAGGCTAAAAGTATTTGAAATCAGGATAGATGTTTTTGATGCTGTTAAAAGGAAGATTTTGAAATCATTTTGAAAACAAGATAATTTTGTAAAAACATTTGAATAAAAGATTAGCGGATACAAAATAATGTTCCACTAGATTTTTCGTAGGTTCCGTCCTACTTAGGGTTCCATCCCTTTAACAGGCTCGAAGTGGATTCCTTTCCACGAATAAATTGGATTTTAAGATGCCAGTGCTTCTCTAGGAGTTTTAACAAAATTCCCAATTAAAAAATTAAATTACTTGAAATCTTGAACTCATGATAATCTTGATATTCTTGATACTCATGAGTCTTCAAGCTTGATATCTTGAATCTCTATACTGTACAGTCTTCATTCTTGGTACCTGCATGGTTAAATCCTGCATATATATATATATATATATATATATATATCTAAACTTATACTGTTAGTATTTTATTTTATAATCTATTCTAAGGTTGTTGTCATCAAAACCATCATCTTAAGGACTAACAGTTGAATGCGATGCAAGATTTTAATTTTTTTTATCTTCTATCTTTATTTTCTTTTACCTCGTGATAATATGCCTCTTCGGCACTTGGATTTACAGCACGTGAATACCGAGGATGTATTATTCTCGATTTCTATTGGTCGAGGAGGTGGGTCGTCACATTTGGAATTAGAGCTTATGGTTAAGCGTATATGTAAGCCTGGACCGGTCAATTCATCAGAGATAGGGTTAGTAATACCCTAGAATGAGTTTAGTCTGAGAGAGTGCATATTTTAAATTTTATCTGAATAAGTATATTCGAGTTTACACCAATTCCCTAAGATAATTTCGTCTATATTTCTAGAGATGTTTCCTCACTATATGCAAATAGTAGGAGAGGACTAATAGAAGAGGACAAAGGGGAGGTAGCAACACCATGGCCACCAATGGTCGATAAAATGCTACAGTAATTGAGGAAGTGGCAATCCATATGCAACCTCAATTTAAATTTGCTACTCTATGCAGATATTACACCAGTTAATGTGGTAAACCATTCAAAGGAACGAAGTCCATTATGGAAGTTTAAGCTTGGATCCGCTCTTATGAATGAATTTTTAAAGATTGAATATCGAAAATGAGCAGTAAAGGTTCTTAAAGGATGGAGAGATTTCCGTAGAGGAATATTCCAACAAGTTCAGTGAATTGTTCCGTTTTGGGCTGGGTCTGATAGATACTCCTTTAAAGATAAATGAAATGTTATCACTGGGATGAAAGGGCAGTATTAGGACAGGATGACCAGACATGTAAAGGAAACCTTTGTAGATTTGGTAGGCATGGGTTTCTGATATGAAACTCTAGACAAAAAGAATCCTCCCACAACTCAAAGTAGCAACAATAGCTGGAAGAAGAGGAAGTTCAACCATTCTGGGAAAAAGCCATTGCAAGGCAAGCCAGAAGGAGGGTCCGTAAGAAAATTTTTTGAAGGATATTACTTGTTATAACTACTAATAGAAGGGTCATTTTGCTACCACTTGTATGTATCCTAAGGCTTGGGATAAGAATTGCTACAGTTGTCACAAACCCAAGCATCGAAAGAAGGATTGCCCACTGATAGAAAAAGGAGATCAAGTCAGAGTTTTTGCCATCAAAGACGAACCTTTAACTTTGATTGATGCAAAGGGAAAAAGAGTTCTTGAAGGTAATATCTGCATTAATGAGAATCTAGTTAGATTATTACTTGATAATGGGGCTTTCCATAGTTTTATTTCTAAAGAATTAGTTAATAAATTGAAACTTACCATAAGAATATTGGATACCTATATCTATGTCTCTAACCCTATATGTTTAAAACTAATCTCTTTATAGTTTGTAAAAAAGTACAAGTTGCCTACCTATCCTAAATTTTTTCATATAATGTAATCGTCCTCAATTTACTGAATTTGAGATTACATTCGGTATGGAACTATTACATGAATACAAGGCTATTCTTAATTGTGTTAAAAAGACAGTGCATTTAGAAAACAAAAGAAGTGAACCTTTTAAAATAATGTGTAAAGAATCAAGTCTAGTAAATGTATGCTCTAAATTCATTTCAAAAACGTCTAGAAGAGTTACCAGTTATTATGGAATTTTTAGATGTTTTTGAGGAAGTTAAAGTTTACCCCCACATAGGGAAATTGAGTTTTGAATGGCTTGATTTTCAATGTGATGTCTGTTTTTCACTCTTCTCGAAGAATGGCCCTCAAAGAAGTAATGAATTAAGGATCAAATGGACAAATGGTTTAAAAAAAGGACTAATCAGTCTAAGGCGCTCAATTTGGAGCTCTATAATAATTTTTATTGCAATGTTAGATAGCTTCATAAGACTTTGTGCACACTATCGAGACCTAAATAAGAAAACGATTAAGAATAAGTATACTCCACCCCGTATTGATGACTTGTATGATCGAATTCATGGTGCTCGAATATTCTCCAAAATGAACCTAGCTACAGGATTCCATCGATTAAGGATAGTAGAAGATTGCATTCCCTTATCTGCAGTCAGAGAACCAAACGATTTCTTCGAGTCGTTGGTTATGCCTTTTGGGCTAACCAATGCTCCCGCTTATTTAATAGACCTTATGAACATAGTATTCAGATATGTGCTCCACAAATTCATTTTGTTTTTATGGATGATACGCTTATATATTCAGGGATCGAAGAAGAACACGAAAGGCATTTAGAGATTGTACTAGAAATATTAAGGAGAAATGTGCTCAAGCCTATGTTTTCAAAATGCCACTTCTGGGAAGAAAAGGTAAGGTTCTTGGACATTTTGTGTCAAAGGAAGGAACCTCAGTTGATTCCGGAAAAATTACAGTCTTTCTAGATTGGGATCAACCACAAATTCCGAAGAACGTTCGCAGCTTCTTAGGATTGGAAGGATACTATCGAAGATTTATTTAGAAATTCTCCAAGATTTCTCATCCCTCAACGAAGTTGACTATGAAGGATGCTAAATTTGAATGGACGCCAAAATGTGAAAACGCATTCTAGGTACTTAAGAAAAGAAAATTAACGCACCAGTCCGGACTATTATGGATGAAAGTGGCAGCTTAAATGTTTATACTGATGCTTGTGGTGAAGGAGTGGGTGCGGTACTGATGCAACATGGGAAGCTTATCACATACGCTAGTAGGAAGTTAAGACACATGAGAGAAATTGTAACGACCCAGAAATTTTAATGATTTAAATAACGTAATTAACTAATTTTTTCATGAAAATAAACATTAAAATTTTAGATACGAAAATTTGATATTTTGTATGCATCTATTTATGCATATCAAGTAGCATTTTTCGTCTGAAAATATCTAAGTTTGTTCAATTGTGAAATTTTAATTTACAATCAGTTAATTTATGGAAATAAAACATTTTTGAAACCTGAATATTTCTATATATGAAAAGTATAAATTATTTTCTGAGTGAGATGTCATATTTCATTTCGCCAAGTTTGGACTGCTCTAGCCCCGTTTATCTTATTTTCAGCATTTTAGCTGCAGTTTCGACAGTAAATGTGGTGTTCTGATAGGAGGATCATGTCACTCATATCTTTGTGCTGTCTCGTCGCGTTGATCTCTGCGATATATTCATTTGTCAACTTCAGCGTCCGGTATGCGGCAGAATCTGCAAAACTATTAGCCATATTGGTTCCGCATTTGGGTTCCCTATGTGCATTCATCTATCCACCAGTTGAAAAGAAATGGTCACTAACCATGAATATTCCCTGAATTCATGTTTCTAGCTTTTTTTGTTCCTATCTGCTCCATATATTTCTCTGGTTTACCTATTTCCCTTTCTCTTCTGGGTTCGTTCTTCCATTCTCTAATATAAAAAAGTATAAATTTAGATATATTAGTTTTCATTTTTATTGAAGAGAACCTGCTCCTCCTATTTTGATGAAAACCTAGCCGGCCTCCTCCCTTTTGCTGACAGCTAACGCCCACGCCAAAACCCATACTCCCTCCGCTGCCTTCCCATCCTCTGTCCACCTCCATCCTCCCCTTAAACCCTCTACCCACTACTGCTAAAAGTCCTCCCACCTCCCTATCCAACCCACACCACCACCTACTCAGCAGCTCCTCCTCGCGACAGCTTTCCACATGACCCACCTTCCTCTTCCCGCGAGCAACACCACATCTGCATGTACCTTGCTTTCTTCGGCCTCCTCCATTGCCTATACAGCAACTAACCGCCTTCTTTGAAACCCAGCACCCTTTGCCTTGTCAGACAACCGAGCAACACCCTACACCCTGACCACGTCATCACTCTTCACAACCTCCGCTCCTGACCGAACTCCACCCAAACCGTTTTCCTCTTTGGCTCTCCTTCACATTGCCTTGTAGCCGAGCTCCCTCCACCATTATTTCTCACCACACCCAGCAAGTCTCCCCTTCATTTAGCTGCCTCCTCGATCCACTGTCAACATCACAGCTTGCCGAACTCACTTATTAACCCAACCAACAATAGCCGCAGCCTCACCCTACTCATCTCCACGTCATCCCTTCCTCAATCACCAGCACCCACTCAGACCTCTCCTCCCTTCACCGCTTCCCCACCGAACCAACCAACCCACCCTTCCAAGCTTGAACCCACTGCTGAGCCTTCTCATTACCGAATCTCTAGCACCCTTCCAGCCTTCTGTTGCAGCCTCCTCCTTTGTTATTAAAAAAATGGTGTATATATATATATATATATTACATATATATATATCTCTGTGTGTGTGTGTTTTTTTTCCATTGAATTCAAGTACCTAGCTTGTGACTGTACAGTTATCAAGCCTATCACTGTCTAGTTATTTGCCTTGTGCTTGATGTCCGGGGATCATTATTGCAGAAGTTTTCATTGTTGCTTATCCGTGCTTATTCCTGTTATTCTCTAGCCTTAAAAGGTGAGCGGTCACTCACGATTGACATTCTTATGTTTGGTAAATTGATTTCACATGAAATGATGATTTAAACATGTTGTTAAATTTGAATTAGTTAGAAATTAAATTGTTGGATATGGTATGTTAATATTTAAAATTGTTTACCAACGACACCATAACGTGTTATAAATACATTTAAATTGTTAGTTATGATACATGTTACAATTAATATGTTATGCTATTTCATGTTATTATTCTATTGTTCTCACACTGCAAGTTCCCCATTAGTTTAGGAAATCCCTATAGGTTGAAATGATATATACCCGAATGATAGTTTAGGTTAGGGAAAATCATTATGGGTTGAAGTGATAAACCCAAGCGATTTTATTGATTTTGAATTTTAGGATTGCGAGTTGAAATGATATATACCCGTAAATATTAAATTATCATGGATTGAAATGATAAATATATGTATCACTTAATAGTAGGTTAGAAAATTATATACGTGCACCGTTAGTCTATTTTAAAATGATTTTCAAAATTTTGAAAATAAAAATATGTATGTTTTGATTTTAAATATAATATAAAGGTTTTATTTTAATTTTAATATGTGTAAAATTTAAAATTTTAAAATAATATGTTTGAAATTTTTTAACTCGCAAGTTAGGTTTTGAAAAATGTAAATTTTAAGATTTTACTTATAATTTTATTATTTTTAAATATATATAATAAGATTTAATATAAAATAAATTTAATAATAAGATTTAATTTAATAAAATTTAATATAATAAAAATTTAATTTAACTAATATGTATAATATATTTTAAACTATTTATTTGAAATTTACATTAATATTTTGAAAATAGATTCTGTAATAACTTTAATAAATTAAGATTGGAAAGACAAATTAAGATTGATTTTTAATATAGCTTGTTTAAGAATTGTGTTTAAATTGGAATTGATTTGAACTTACTAATTTTGATATTTTAAAGATATGATTTTATAACTTGATAACTAGATTTTGATTAAAAGTGATTAAATAAATATTTTCAAATTTAAAAAAATTGAAGCTCATATTTAATATTGATTTAAGTTTCTAATTTGAGATTTTATTTGAATATTATAAAAAATGTTTAAGTGAATATTTTCGAACTTAAATAAAATTAAAGTGAAATTTTGAAATAAATGAAATTTATCAAATTGAGCTATTATAAATGTTGGAATATTTAGACTTTGAAACCAACTAAATTGGAAGTGGTTTAAATTTGTAGTTCAAACCTGGATTGGAAATCGATACAAATTGAAATGGTTTTAATGTGAATTTGAATTGAACCTTTAACTTTTTAAATCTAAATCGTTGAACTGAGATTGATTTAAGTTGAATTTTGAAACTAAAGTTGATATGAATTGATTTATGAAATTGGAAAAAACAATTCTAATTTGAAACCACTTTTGGTATAAACTATTTTAACATATGTTATTTTAAATTTATAAATAATTTTAAATATATATATACAAACTATTTGTAATATATGAACTATTTTAATCTATAACCTATTTTTAAATATAAACTATTTTCTATATAACTATTCCAATATATAAACTACTTTCAATATTCAAACTATTTAAGTTGAACTGTTATGATTTAGATTTAATGGATTTAAACGCAAATATTTTGATATGAAGTTTAACTTATTTTGTGGTTATGATTTTGAAACGAATATTAGGTGAATAATGATTTCGAAAGCGAACATGATTTTAATATAACTATGAATTGGAATTGAATATGATTTTAAAGTAAACAATGGTTTCAAAGGTTATATGATTTTGAAATGAATATTATATTTTGATATGAAGTATAAACTGTTTGAAATGTGAAATAACCACGGTGTGAAATAAGCGTTTGGTTGTTAAAGGGGTCGGGATCGAATATTGTCATACTCTTTGCCAATACCGAAAATCACTTTAAAAATTGTGCACGTGGTGGAGAATCCAAAACGAAGTAGGATGGTTTGGTGAACGATTCTATATGAGGTATGAACGCAGCCCCAACCTCCTTGGGTTAGCTTGGTATGACTAAAATAGGAGCCACGCCAAGTGAGGTCGCTCCTTCAATCAAGCAAGCTTCTTCAAAACCATATCTATTACTTTGTGATTTGATTGGTGCGCACCTTTGATTATGGGAGTATGTCTCAAGGTGGGTGGTAGTAGCTGCTATGCATTACAACCTGTCCGAATCTGCAAAACGGTAGTATCCTACCTAAGGCATTGCCTCGCATGCCTTGTCACATGCCTTATCGCATCCATTAGTAGTTTGGTTTGTGTCATACCTATGGAGTGCCCCCTGATAGCCTACTGGTTTGGTGGAGTTTATAGTACTGTATAGACTACGACATTTATAAAAATGTGTTAAGGGGGATATGGATAACGCCTTAATGCTATTTTAATATTTTACTTTACTGTAGACGTTACCTATGTAGCGTATTGTACTATGTATGTAGATATTTAACGGATCCTTAAAGGATGGAATCCCAAACATCCTTTAAGTTATATTGCATTTCACTTGGACATTTCACTTGAGTTGATTTACTTGCATAAGAATGTTAATCCTGCATTGAGTGTTTGTGTTTTTCTTATGTTCGGGTCAGCGTGAATGTCACAACATTTGAGAGCCATTTTTGGAGCTTGGAGCTTCGCTTGAAGATTTATCTTTTATCCATTCAGCTTTCAGTTATTTCCAGTTGATTTATGTTTAGACTTGTCATTTGCTTTTGTATTAGAGACTTCTTTATATTAGGATTTTTGTTGTATTTTGCTTTAGAGTCCGATGTTTCTATAGTAGCTTCATGAACTACTATTTACCTATTCCACTGTATTTTGTTGTATTACTCTGTATCTTTGATTCTGTGATTTATTTATTTTCTGTATATGCTAAGTTTTGCCAAATATAAATTAACAATCTGTTGTTTCAGCAATTCAAGTCTGACATGTGTGGATTATTGTCGATTTGAACGGTTCGAAATGGCGGGTCGTTACAAGTGATATCAGAGCTCTGGTTTAGGCAAAAACTTAGCATACAGAGTAAAAACTCATTAGAGATAAGGTAGTAATACTTTAGAATGAGTAAGATTGATTACAGAATCATCTTCATTCGAGCTTGAAATTCTTTGTTAAGATTCTCTTTGATTTGGATTTCTTTTGAATTTTTGGAATTTTACCTTTGTTCTAAAATCCATTCTTGTCTTTTCCTGTTCGTATTCTTCTTGATACTGGAGCATCCCATAGCTTTATTTATGTTGATCTTTGTAATAAATTTGAGCACATCTTCCAACCTCAATTGGCAATTTCAACCTTATGTGTGACTAATCACATCGACGGTCCCGCCAACCTTAGTATGATTTGTAAAGGGGTGAAACTCCTTTACAAAAGGCGTCGATTCATCAGAGATTTCTATGTCCTTGGTTTTGATGCATTTGATATCTTACTTGGAGGTGACTGGTTAAAGCATTATGATGTTGTTATTTCTTGAAAATCCTGAACTGTTCCCTTAGTAAGCGACCAAGGAAATTCTCTTATGATCGTATGTCGAATGCCTCAGGATTATGGAGGAAGTTTTATCTTTTCCCTTGATGCTCAGCCTAGTGATCTTGACTCCACCCCGATAGTCAGGGATTATCCTGATGTTTTGGTGAAGTCACTTCTTTACTTCCTAAGCGGGAAATTGAATTCCACATCGATTTTATTCCTGGAGCTTGATCTGTTGTTCTTCCTCCCAAACGGATAGCACCCAGAGAGAAAGTCGAGTTAAGAAAGCAGACTGAAGACCTGTTTTCCAAGGGTTTGGTTAGGTAGAATTTTTCAAAATGGAGAGAAGCTGTGGTCTTCGTCTCTTAATATGATGGTTGATTAAGGATGTGTGTTGATTATAGAGAGCTGAACAATCTTACTCTTAAGAACAATATTCTATGCCTCATATCAATGATATGTTCGATCAGCTTTACGGAGCTAGAGTATTCTCTTAGCTTGACCTTGCTACTAGTTTTCACTAGCTTCATTAGCCGAGGAGAGCATTTCCAAGACAACTTTCCATATAGAAAATGGTTTCTATAAATAGTTAGTCATTCCCTATGGACTAACCAATACACCTGCCATCTTCATCGATTTCATGAATCGCTTTTTCTGTGATGTTCTCAACAAGTTTGTCCTGGTTTTTGTTGATGATATTCATGTCTTTTCTAAGCATGAGAAGGACATGAGTCACATTTGGGCTATATGCTGGAAACTCTTAGGAGTCATCAGTTGAAAGCCAAATTTCTAAATGTCATTTCTAGAGGGATGAAATCCAATTCCTTGAGCACATTGTTTCTAGAAATAGAGTCTCAGTCGACCCGGTTAAAGTCACCGCGATTAATATAGGTCTATCCATCTTTCCACTTTTGTAATTTAATTATCTTGTCTTTTTTTGGAGCCTATCTTCTTAGTTAGAATTATCTTTGATTAGGGTTCCTCTAAGTTTGAATCTCTATCCTTGTTCTAAAATCCATTCTTGAATCATCCTATGAGGGAGTGCATTTGTAATTAATATAAAAATGTTTTATGTTGTGTTCTTTGAGTTGTTAAGATTGAATTTTGGGTTTTTATCGATTCTTCTGGCTAATGCTATCGATGGCAATTCCAAAATATTTGAACAGAGAAAATTGACACAATGTTGTTTTTGAAATTGGTAAATTAAATAATTTTATGTATGATTATATCTTATATAAAAAAGTGTTAATTTCTGAAATTAGATAGTTAAATGAATTGGTTGTTAGAAATGATAGTACTAGATTATCATTTATTGTTTTGTCAACATTCCTAACCGTTAACTATTGTTGTATGTGATAAGGAGATGAAATTTTCAAAATATGGTTTATAAATCTGATTTGCAAATGAAATGAATATAAATTAAGGATCTGAGAATTTAATTTTCGATGCTTTTCAAAATTTAGTTTTCAAAATAAATTATTTGAAAGTATTTTCGAATGGAAATTGCTTCCAAAGAATTTTAAAAGAAGTAAGTCAGTACTCACCTCTTATGTCGTTGGAAAATAATTTCGATAATGTCTGCAGCATCATCGACATTCATTTTCAAGTCTCTAAGTGAGAAGAACACTAAGTAGCTTTGCTACACTTTTGTTTTGGAAAATGGATTTGATATAAATTTCTTTAGTATGATCTAATGTATAATATATATATATATATATATATATATATATATATATATATATTTCAAAATGGTTTGAAGTGAAACTGGGAATTTAAATCTTAAGTTTTATGTTAAGTGATGGTTTTTAATTATTGAAATAAAGCAATTTTTTTGAATAATTGGAGTGTCTAAAATAAGAAATTAAATTGAAACAACTTGAAACAGTTGAACTAGGATAAATTTTATTTGTATAATACTCAATTGCATTTCTAAAACATATATAACTTACCTAAAATATTTAAAAAGTTAAAATGTTAATGTGAATATGTAATTGAAAGTTATACAAGAGAAAACTTAAGCAAAAAATGTTCAAACTAAAATTTTCTTAATAGAAATGTTGCTAATAAAAGGTAAATTTGTATAGTACTCTATTACATTTGTAAACATAAATAAAACTTACCGGGGAAAAAGTTTGAATGTAATGAGAACATGTAATTGAATAGTATACAATATAAATGTAAGTAACAGGATGTCAAAAATGGAATTTTGTAAAGGGAATTTATAAATAACAATTGAGTGGTTATAATAAATGTTTATACAGTTAATCTATGTTTGCAAGATAGGTTAAGTGAAATAAATTGAATAATAAAAATAGAATGTTATTTAAGTAAATATATACTAGCTTAAGAAAGTAAAAAGATAATAAATAAATTCATATCTTTGTAAACCGTTTATGATACAAAGGTAAGTTACAAAGAATAGTAGAAATTGAATTATGAAGTGGAACTAACTTATGTGAAGTCAAATGCATTAAATAAATGAGTGAAATAATGTAGAATTTGTTTTGAAAAAAATGAACTTAAGTTATTAAGAAGTAAATAAGGCGAATGCAAATAAATTGGATATGAATGTAAATTAATTGAAAGTGAGTTAATTAGAATGGTAATGATAAATGGATGTTAATAAGTAATTAGATGTACAATGTTAACACTCGAAAATGAAATTTATATAGTTTGAATTAATTGTTGTATCTGGCACCATGTATTTCGAATCTATCTTTCCAATCCCCTACTTCTATTATCCTATCTCGTTCCTTTCGAGGACGAAATTTTTTGAGTAGGGGAGAGTGTAACGACCCAAAAAATTTAACAATTTAAATAATGCAATGAACTAATGCTTTCATGAAAATAAAAAATAAAATTTTAGCAATGAAAATTTGATATTTGGTATGCGACTATTTAAGCATAGCAAGTGGCAGATTTTCATTGGAGAATATGTAAGTTTGTTCAGTTGCGAAATTTGAATTTAAAATTAGTTAATTTGATGGAAATAAAATATTTTTGAAAATCGAATATTTTTATATAAGAAATATGTAAATCATTTTCTGAGTCAGACGTCATATTTCATTTCGCCAAATTTGGACTGCTCCAACCCCGTCTATCTTATTTTTTGATGTTTTAGCAGTAGTTTCGGCAACGAATATGGAGTTTTGATAGGAGGGTCGTGTCACTTATATCTGTGTACCATCTTATTCATCTCATCGCTCTAATCTCTGCGGTTTATTCATTTGTCTTTTTTAGCATCTGGTATGCGACGAAATTTGCGAAACGATTAGCCGTATCGGTTCCACAGTTGAGCCTTTTGTGTTTTCCTTTGCCCATTCATCTATCCACCAATTGAAGATAAATAGTCACTAACCATAAATATTCCCTAAATTCATGTTTTTGGCTTTTGTTATACTAATCTGTTCCATATATTTCTCTGGTTCTTCCATTTCCATTTCTCTTCTTGGTTTGTTCTGCCATTCTCTAATATAAATAAGTAAATTTAGATATATCAGTTTGCATTTTTATTGAAGAGAACCTGCTCCTCCTATTTTGATGAAAACCTAGTCGGCCTCCTCTCGTTAGCCAACAGCCAACACCCACATCGAAACCCATTCTCCATCCCCCACCTTTCCGTCCTCTGTCCACCGCCGTCCTCCCCTTAAACCCTCCGCCTACTGCCATTAAAAGTCCTCCTACTTTCTTATCCAACCCACACCACCGCTAATCAGCAACTCCTCCTCGCAACAGCCTTCCACTCGATCAACCTTCCTCTTCCCACGAGAAACCACATATCTGCCTATGCCTTGCTTTCCTCCGGCTTCCTCCCTTGCCCACACAACCATAAACCGCCTTCTTCAAACCTAGCACCCTCTGCCTTGTCAACCAACCAAGCAACACCCCTTACCCTAACCGCGTCAGCACTCTCCAACCTCTCCTACTAGTCGAACTCCACCCAAACCGTTTTCCTCTCCGGCCCTCCTTCACTTCGTTGTGTAGCCAAGCTCCCTCCACCATTGTTTCTCACCATCCCAGCAAGTCTCATCTCTATTTAGCTGCCTCCCTGATCCACTCTCGACAGCACAGCTCGCCGAACTCATCTATCAACCTAGCTACCAATAGCCGCAGCCTCATGCTATACATCTCCACGTCAGCCCTTCCTCTGCCACCAACACCCGCTCCGACTTCTCCTCCCTTCACCGCTTCCCTACCGAACCAAGCAACCTACCGCTCCAAGCTTGAACCCACTGTAGATCCTTTTCATCACTGAATCTCTAGCACCCTTCCAGCCCGCTGTTGCAGCCTCCTCCATTGTTATTATAAAAATGGTGTGTGTGTGTGTGTATATATATATTTATTTATTTCCACTGAATTCAAGTTATCTAGCTTATCGCTATACAATTATCTAGCCTGTTGCTGTCCAGTTATTTGCCTTGTGCTTACTGTTTGGGGATCATTATAGCAGCAAAATTCTTTGTCGCTTATCCGCGCTTATTCCCATTGTTCTCTAGCCTCGAAAGGTGAGCGATCACTCACGATTGACATTCTCATATTAGGTAAATTGATTTCACATGAAATTATGAATATGTTGTTAAATTTGAATTAGTTTGAAATTAAATTATTGGATACGATATGTTAATATTTGAAATTGCTTACATATGATACCATAGTATGTTGTAAATATATTTGAATTGTTAATTATGATATATGTTGTAATTGATGTGCTATGCTACTTTATGTTATGGTTATACTGTTCTCGCACTGCAATTTCCCTGTTGGTTTAGGAAATCCTTATTGATTTAAATGATATATACTCGCACGATATTTTAGATTAGGGAAAATCGTTATGAGTTGAAATGATAAAACCATATGATTTTATTGATTTTGAATTTTGGAATTACAGGTTGAAATGATATATACCCTTAAATATTAAATTATTGCAGATTGAAATGATAAATATCTGTATCACTTGACATTAGGTTAGAAAATTATATATGGACACCATTAGTCTATTTTAAAGTGTTGTTCAAAATTTTGAAAAGAAAAATATATGTGTTTTGATTTAAAATATAATATAAAAGTTTTATTTTTATTTTAATATATGTAAAATTTAGATTTTTAAAATTATATGTTTTAAATTTTTTATATTATAAGTTAAGTTTAAAAAATGTAAATTTTAAGATTTTACATATAATTTTATTATTTTTAAATATATATAATAAGATTTAATATAAAATAAATTTAATAGTAAGCTTTAATTTAATAAAATTTAATATAATAAAATTTAATAAAAAGTTAATTTAACTAATATATATAATGTTTTAAGCTATTTATTTTAAATATATATTAATTTTTGAAAACAGATTCAATAATAACTTTAGTAAATAAGGTTTGAAAGATAAATTAAGATTGATTTGTAACTTAATTTGTTTAAGAATTGTATTTAAATTGTAACTGATTTGAACTTATTACTTTTTATATTTTTAACATATGATTTTATAAGTTGATAACTGGATTTTGATTAAAGGTAATTAAATGAATATTTCCAAATTTAAAAAAATATTGAAATTGATATTTAATATTGATTTAAATTTTTAATTTGATATTTCATTTAAATGTTATTAAAAATGATTAAGTGAATAGTTTCAAATTTAAATAAAATTAAATTTGAATTTTGAAATATGAATGAAATTTATCAAATTGAGTTATTGTAAATGTTTGAATATTTAAACTTTGAAACCTATTGAGTTGAAAGTGGTTTAAATTTGTAGTTCAAACCAAGATTGGAAATCGATATAAATTGAAACGGTTTAATGAGAATTTGAATCGAACCTTTAATCTTTTTAATTGAGATCATTAAACTGAGATTGAATTAAATTGATGTTTGGTACTAAAGTTGGTTTGAATTAATTTGTGAAATTGGAAGAACCAATTCTAATTTGAAACCATTTTGGTATAAACTTAATTTAATATTTATTATTTAAATTTATAAAAAATTTCTAATATATAAACTATTTTAATCTATAACCTATTTTTAAATATTAACTATTTTTTGTATAACTATTCCTATATATAAACTACTTTCAATATTCAAACTATTTAAGTTGAAATGTTATGATTTAGATTTAATGGATTAAATTTGAATATTTTGATATGATGGTTTGACTTATTTTGTGGTTATGATTTTGAAATGAATATGATTTAAGGTGAATAATGATTTCGAAAGTGAATATGATTTTGATTCGAAAGTGAATATGATTTTGATATGATTATGATTTGGAATTGAATATGATTTTTATGTATACAATGGTTTTGAAGATGATATGATTTTGAAATATGATATTTTGATATGAAGTATGAACTATTTGAAATGTAAAATGATCATGATGTGAAATAAGCATTTGGTTGTTAAAGATACAGGGATCAGATATTATCATATTCCCCACCAATACCAAAATCCACTTTAACAACTTTGCACGTGGTGGAGAATCCAGGATGAAGAAAGATGGTTTGGCAAACGATTCTCTATGAGGTACAAATGCAGCGCAGATCCCTCGGGTCAGCTTAATATGACGAAAGCAGGAGTCACGTCGGGCCAAGTAAGGTCGCTCCTCCAATCAGGCATGCTTGTTCGAAACCATGTCTATTACTTTATGATTTGATTGGTGTGCACCTTTGATTATGAAAGTGTGTCTCGAGGTAGGCGGCAGTAGCTGCTATGCGTTAACACCAGTCCGAATCCGCAAAATGGTAGTATCCTACCTTGGGCATTGCCTCGCGTGCCTTGTCATATGCCTTATCGTGCCCATTACGAGTGTGGTTTGTGCCGTACCTATGAGGTGCTCCCTGATAGTCCAACGGTTTGGTGGAGTTTACAGTACTGTAGACTACGACATTTATAAAAATGTGTTAAGGGTGATATGGGTAACGCCTTAACGCTATTTAATATTTTACTTTACTGTAGACATTATCTATGTAGTGTATTGTACTATGTATGTAGATAGTTTAATGGATCCTTAGAAGATGGAATCCCAAACATCCTTTAAGTTATATTGCATTTCACTTGGACATTTCACTTGAGTTGATTTACTTGTATAAGAATGTTAATCCTGACTCGAGTGTTTTGTGTTTTGCTCATGCTCGGGTCAGCCTGAATGTCACAGCGTTTGAGACTCACCCTTGGAGTTTGGAGCTTTGCTTGGAGATCTATCTTTTATCTATTCATTTTCAGTTATTTCAGTTATTTCCAGTTGATTTATGTGCAGACTTGTCATTTGCATTTGTATTGGAGACTTCTTTGTATTGGAATTTCTGTTGTATTTTTCTTTAGACTCTAATGTTTATGTAGTAGCATTATGAACTACTATTTATCTATTCCGTTGCATTTTGTTGTATTACTCCATGTCTATGATTTTGTGATTAATTCATTTATTGTATATGCTAAGTTTTGCTAAATATAAATTTACAACCTGTTGTTTGCGCAATTTAAGTCTGACATATGTGGATTATTGTCGATTTGAATGGTTCGAAATGGCAGGTCGTTACAGAAATTAAACAATACGTCACTAGAACTATTAGTTGTTTTGTTGGCACTAAAGATTAGGAGACAATATTTAAGGGGTAAGAATTTCTCATGGTTTATTTTGATAAACTTTGTTTGATCTTGGTAAATAATATTCCTTTTTTACATAGGTGAGAAGTTCAAACTCTTCACATGTAATGACCCGTATTTTCAACCATTTAGTAATATTAAGTTTGATATATACTTTCTATAAAAATGATTGTAAATAAAAAATTTATGATTTATTAGTGGAAATGTTATTGGATGTATGTTATAATCTAAGATAAAATCCTCATGTAGCAAATTTCAATAAGTTAAAAGATGATAACCCAAATCAATTGAATGTGAAACAATGTGGGGTTGCATATTAACAGTAAGATTTGAAATAGCAAATGTTAATGTTATAAAGAATAAAATGAATGTTTATCTCTAATTGGAATATGAATGTAAAGTTTAATTTGGATATAATTGAAAAGGTTAATAAGGAATAAAATAAATGATGTATCAAATGGTGAAATCATATGTTATTTCATTGAAATTGGTTTTAATATAGAATAAGAAACCATTTAATTGGTAAGTAAATTTATACTCCTTGTTTGTAAACAATAAATTAATAGATATGAATTACTGAGTTGTAATAATTTTTTACGTCTCATTATTTAATCCGTTTTGAAATTAATTGGTAATCAATGGGAAATAAATGTGCGATAATCCGGATTTTCGGGCATCTGGTAATTGGATAATTATCTGATTTAACAATTGAAAATACTGATTTATAGATTGAACAAGTAAAATTAATAATCTCCTTTATAAATAATTTAAAATTGTCCAAATTGTTATTTTCAAACAATAATAATAATGTAATGTTTTTAAATATAGATACAAATAGTTTTTAAAATAGAATTGTTATTTACAAATTTAATTTGTGTTGTTTAAATATATACATATATTTGAGTTGATTTCAAATTGGATTTTAAATTGAAATTGAAATTGAGTTTGGATTTAAATTTTAAATTTAAAAGATAAATATTTTAAATTATTTTGGATTTAAAAATATATGAATATGATTTTTATTAGAATAAGATTTGTTTTATATTATTTTCGTTAAAGAACTTTATTTATATAAATTATGAAAGTATTTATTAAATAGGAAAATGTTTGCACAAAAAAATGGACAAACACCTCCAAGTCGTATTATTTAGTTGATTATATGTGATTTTCAATGATTTTAGATGAGTATATAAATATAAAAGAAGTAGGGGCTGAAATGTAAATGACACGCGGATTTATAGTGGTTCGGCCAGAATGTGCCTACGTCCACTTTATATGTTATTATCTTCTTTCCTTCAGATTACAAGTACAATGCTTCGTATATTAGTATATGAAAGTAGTTTGAAAGTTCCTTCCTTGCTTGAGCTCTCAAACTTGTCGGCCATTGTTGTACCCCTGCCCCTCTATTTATAGAATGAGGTAGGGGGCAGGGGTCTTGGAAGTATATAACTGCTGGTGGGCCCGGGCTGAAGCGATCTGGACTGGCAGTTGTCTGGTTCGGCGGAGGACATTCGGCATGGAGCTTGGTCCGGTGGTAGGCGTGGTCCGGCAACGAGTGTGGACCGGTGATTATTTGGTTCGGTTGTGAAGATGGTCCGGTAGATAAGTGGTTCGGTGGTAGCATGGGAGTTGATTCGGTAGTGGGGTGATGGTTGGTTCGGAGGAGTATGGTGGACCGGTATGGCTGGTCCGGTAGTAGTAGGGGATGTTTGGTTCGGTTACCGGATGGGCATGCCGAATGGCACTTGTGATTTGCCCGAATATGGTTGGTCCAGCTACCGGATGGACATGCCGAATGTAGTCATGGGGCCGAATGAGGATGGACTTCTAGCTTTGTGTTTGTCGAACGAGGTGGAGGTTGCGAGCTCGGGTAAAACTGTGACTTCTTGGTCTCGAGAGCTTCTGGGTGAGAATTCGCCCAACATTTGCCCCCCAAAGTGGGGCACGTGCTTGCACGTGTCGCGCTTTGTTTCCTGGTGATAGAAAGGCTTGTTTCGTAACGCCATGGGCTGGACGTTCGTATCCTGCGGATGTCCTGCAAAGGAATTTACAGTTTTAGTGTGGTTTCAAATAACGACCGTTCGTGGTTGGAATATTTGAGATGAAGTGAACTGTGTCGCTCGGGACGAGCAAGTGTGCCCCGAAGGGGCTTAGCATCGTCGATGCCAGGTTTACGTTAGAGTGGGTTCCTGGGTCGTTTGCCAAGGTGGTTTATCGCCAGCTCAGAGCATGCCTAGGGATCGTTCGCGACCCCGTACATGTGTAAGTAGCTTAGCCATTTCATAATAATTATCAAATATCCATATGACCGATGGGCTTAAGAATGCGTGTCAAAGTGTAAATTCCCACGATGGTAGGGTTAATAACCATTCAGAGCGTGCCTGTGGACCATTCGAGGTCGCGTACACGTGTAAACGATTTAATCCACGTCGGTGAGCATTTTACGACTTATACATCGTTATCATAATCTTATTTTATTAGTTAGTTCTGGAGTTCGGTACTTATCTGAGGGAGGCGCTTTGCACGCCACTAGTTCCTGGTCTTGGACGGTAGAGAGAGAGTTCCATTCGGTTCTTGGTTGGTCCGGCTATTCTCATTCGGCTTCTGGTGGTCCGGTATTATTGGTCCGGTTGGGCGAATTGTTTGGTTCGGTGGTTGTGAGTTCGCCTATATATAGAGGCCGTACCCCCCTTGTTTTTCTTCACCGAACCAACAAGCGCCGAATCAATCTATTGCCGAACCAAGTGTTTTGCCGAACCAAGTGTTTTGCCGAACCAACCTTATACCGGACCAGGTATACACTTATTGCCGAATACACACGTACGTCTTCGTTTCACCGAATGGGACTACGGCCTTGGGGCCGAATGCCTTGCGTACCGAATGCCCCTGATACAGTACCACCGAATGAACATGATGACCGAATGAGATGGAAAACCGAATGAACATGATGACCGAATGAACTTGATGACCGAATGAGATGGAAACCGAATGAACTTGATGACCGAATGAGATGGAAACCGAATGAACACGATGACCTTGAAAACTTTAGTTTGCGAATGAAATCCCACACTTGCACGCACTTGTTTGTTTACTTTTCTATGTTCCCTGTTCTAATGCCTTGCTTTCCTTGTGTTGCAGAAAATGTCTCGCAAAGCGGAAACACGATCGGATAGAAAGAAGTCTAGAGGCACAGGAGAGCCTTCTTCTTCCTTGCCCCCAGTCCAACCAGGATCCGGGCAACACCGACCTATTCCGAGGTCTCTAGTGGACGGATATGGTCCACAGGAACTTTTGGTCTCTCCCCCGGATTGCTTTCCTAGCTCCCTAAAGGAGGAGCAACTTGACGTCATATCCCGTTCCTTCGGGATAGATAGGGCTCTTATGCTGCTGCCGGGAGATGGAGTGATGCCATATAATCCTTCCGAGGGCTACTTCGCTTTTAGCAGATACCATTGCATGTGCGGCGCTATCCCCCCTATCAACGCTTGGATAGTAAGCTTCACCACATATTTGAAGGTGGCTCCCTTCCAGCTTCAGCCTAACTCATATGCTATCCTGGTGAGCCTCTTTGTTATCTTCCAGAGGAGGTACGGGCGTCCTCCTTCTAACCGGGAAATCCGATACTTGTACAACCTGAGAGGCTATAAGAAGGGGTCTCCGTATATTAGTCTGGAGGCGGCCGTACCCTTCAAACCAGTTCTGGACTTGTATTCCAAGTTCACCATGTTCAAGAAGGAGTGGTTCTTCGTCAAGGACGATGTTGTTTCTTTCCGCCTTTTCACTTCCGGCTGTAAGATTGATTTCATTTATATTTTTCATGTGTTTTGACTGTAGTGCTTTTTCTGACATGCTTCTATTTCTGGCTAGCGACAGGTGGTACTGCAGTCGTGGAGGACGATTCCTTAGTGCGAATGGCTGCTGAATTAAAGGCTATTCCGGCACGGGACCGGTCGGCCTCTTTCTTGATCAGGAACGCAACCCTCTTGGAGTATAACTTGATCTTACCGCGCCAGTCCGTAGTTAAGCAAAGGGATACGGCTGAGGAGAGGGCTGCTAAAGCTAAGGAGGGGGCTACAGTAAAGAGCGGTAAGACGGAGCCTTTCGCAGAGCGTCCCGTGGTCGGGGGGAAGAAACTGAAGAAGTCCGATGGCCCTTCTCCAAGTACTTGCCCGACTGTCCCGGAGGAGGAAGGTGTGGAAGAGGAGGAAGGAGGCGAAGTTGGAGAAGGGTCGGAGGGTGGAGGAGATGGCGACGGTCAAGGTGGTAGTGGTGTTGCCGCTCTAACCTCTGAGCAAGACCTCGAACTGGATGAGGCTCTCCGTCGGGCCTTCGGGGAGTCGGAGGGAGAGTCGGAAACGGAGAAGGAAAAGGAGAAAGAAACGGAGAAGGCAAAGGAAACCGGCAAAGCTGTGGCTTCAGCTAGGGTGACTCCGGCGACGCAAGGTGAACTTTTGTCTTCTGCCGATTCCATTTTCGATAGGGACTTAGAAATTTTTTACGGTTCACTTCCGTCCTGGAATGAGATCCAGGACTTATTGCAGTTTCCCACTCCTCCGCCGGGTTTGTATAATAGATGTGTCTCCTCACTTTTCTTTCTTTTTAACTTAGCACATTTTTTGAATTGCGGGTTATTGTATGTTCGTAACACTTGTTCTTTATTCCAGGGGCAGGCCAGGCAGTTAAAACGTCGGATGTTCGACATCGCCTTGAACAATTTAAGTCGAGGAGAGCTTCTGCGAAACCTTCTACTGATCGCACTGGGGACGTGGTCAAGTACCGCCCTCTTCTTGGGGTCATCGAAGAGGGCATTCAGAAAAGGAAGCGGAGCCGTTCCTTATTTGAGTCGTCCCCTGGTTCGCAGCCTCCTACTCAGCCTCCTCGTGATACTACGGAGGAGAGCACGGAGCCCGGCCCCCCTCCTCCTCCTTCCAAGAGTCCTACTGTCATTCATATACGGCGTCCCGATGCGCCTCGCCCCGTGCCTCGTGACCCTTTTGCTGGCCATCCTGATTTAGACCCAAGCTTTCGGGACATTTCATTCGATGAGACCACGGGCGAACACCTCCTTCCCCGCAACCCCATGGTAAGGGTGCTGGACGAGGCCAAATCTTTAGATCTTGATTTACTTACTACACGGGTAGTCACCATAGGGGATGAGGCCAAGGCTAATATCGACCGGGTGGCCGCAGAGACCAAGAAGTTAATGGAGCATCATGCTAAGTTGGTCAAGGCCGGGGAAGAGATCGGGAGTGCTAACATTCGGTTGAGGTTAAAGGTTGCCGATCAGGCCAAGCAGCTCGCCGACCAAGCCATCCAGATTTCCCAGCATGAGGAAGCCTCCAAGCGTCTGAAAGAGACCATGGAGAAGGCCAGTAGGGCGGAATTACGGAAGATGGAGGTCGCTTGCAGGGAGCGGATTAACATAGCTATCGCAACGGTGGATGAGGTTCGAAATGCGGATCTCGAGCGGGTAGAGGAGTTGTCAGGGAGGCTCGAGGCTGCGGAGATGGCTCAGGCCGAGTTGAAGGAGGAGATGGAGGAGATGAGGAGGTCCCTCAGGTTGAAGGAAGAGGAAATGAGGAGGTCACTCCAGGCTGACTGCTTGAGATACCAGTCGGAGAGGGATGTCGCCGTCGCCAAGTTGCAAGCTTCCGAGGCCCGGGTGATGGAATTTGAGGAAAACGAGGGGATGATGGATGAGATGCTGCAGGATATGTACTTCCACACTTGGAAGGAGGGCGGCTTGTCTTGGATGGACGATTACCCTCGGGTCATGGCCAAGGTGTATCTCCAGGCTTTAGAGGAGGCCAGGGTGAACGCGGGTAAGGAAGGCGGAGAGGCTTTCAACTTGAGTGCGGTTACTGCTCAGTTCTCAAAGGAGGAGCAGGCGGCGGTGAAAGAGGGGATGCGGCTGCTCGCTGCAGAGGAAGCGGGCGTGCAGTTGGATGATGAGGATCAAGCGGCGGATGCTGGTGAGTTATTCTTTTCCCTTTCTTTTCTTTCCGTGTTTTCATAACTTGATCGTTCGTTTAATGAATTCCTCTTCTGATCTGGACAGGTGGGACTTCAGATCCACATGCTGGGGGCTCTGATCCTGCGGCTAAGTAGGCTGGGGGAGTTGGTGATGGAGTGTGGATGCATCTGCCATCTTTTTGTTTCTTTTTTATCACTGTTTATGTTAGTCTTTGACATGCAACTGTAATAAAATTATTTGCAAAGAATAACTTCGTGTGATCTCATAATATAAGCTGATTTTGTCATGTTTAAATGTTGTTGCTATCTTTATGTGCCGTGTGAGAAGTATAATTATGTATATGCCTGTGATTCTAGTTGTGTTTGATGTTAAGTTTTTGCTTGAAATATAACTTCACGTTTTGCAATGTCAGTGTATGAATAAGCTATAGTTACGCATTTATGTACAAGAGAAGAGAGTACCGCCCTTTATGTTTTATTCGCAGGCGGTAGCTTTGAGTGTCTTGTGTAACTGTTTACGGGTATAGCTGAGCGCCCTGCCACCCAGTACGCAGGCTTAGAGCCTCATGAGTGAATGCTTCCTATTTGGTTTCCTGTACTTTAGAGTTTGTTATACAGGATAGGAGAAAAATATTTAAATGAAATGGAAATATAGTAAAAGTAAAACTTCCAGTCACGGAAGGCCGTCGATGTGCTTAAGTTCGTGGCAAACGGGTTTTGTAGTCACTTTCCCTAGCTGTGGGTCTTGGAGACATTTGTCACCCATCTTACGCCTCCGCGGGGAGTTTTCTTTTTTACCACAGCCGCACTTAAGACACATCGGAGCCGAGATCGCGCACGGTAACTACCCGAACCATTATGGTCCGTAATCGTGGGTATTATTCGATTTACCGTGGCCGGCTAGCGTGGGTGCCGTTGGCCGTGAACTACCCCTGGCTGGCCACACCTTATGTTGGGGCTTAAAGTAGGTTCACAGTTACCGACGAGCCGAACGCCGTAATGAGCTGCCATCGGCTATAGTCGGCCTTTATGATGACTTATAATCGGCTCATTACAGTTGGCTTTGAGGGCAGGCGCGCAATGAGTTAACCCGCATCAGAGGGATGCTGGAGCAAAAGAGTCTCATTGGCGAGTGCATAGAATCGTAGCGTACCTGTTAGGCCTAGTCCAGATGAGGCCGCGGTGCGTCTTGAGTGGAGATGCCATAGGATTTTGTTCAACAGAAAGGGATGAAACTTAACAAGTAGCCAAGACATAAAGGAACAAGTTAAAAAGAGACAAGATTTTTTAAAGTGGTTCGGCACGAAAATGCCTAGGTCCACTGATTCTCTTTGTTAATTCACTTCATATGGGCAGTACAAGTTAAGAAAAGTATCGACGGAGGTGTCGGATGTTCCATGCCCTCTGGAACACCTCTCCGTCCACTGTTGACAAAATGTAAGCTCCGTTGTGGAGATCTTTGTGAACTACATATGGTCCGTCCCAGATGGGGTCCAGTGCCCCGGGGCGCGGAAAGATTCGCCTGAGGACAAGATCTCCTTCTTGTAAGCTGCGATGCTTGACTTTGGAATTGTATAGTGCTGCCACTTTTTGTTTGTGAGCTGCTGCTTTGAGTGCTGCATCGTTTCTCCTTTCCTCAATCAGTTCCAAAGACATGAGGAGGAGTTCTTCGTTTTCTTCTGGGTTGTAGTGGATCCTACGGTGGGAAGGCACAATAGTCTCAACTGGGAGCATTGCCTCCGATCCATATGCCAAAGAGAAAGGAGTATGTCCCGTTGATGTTCTGAAAGATGTGCGGTATGCCCATAGTGCCGTAGGAAGTTCGTCCACCCAAGCGCCTTTTGACTTTTCAAGTTTCTTCTTGATTAGGGTTTTGAGAATTTTGTTGACAGCTTCAACTTGTCCGTTTGCCTGAGGGTAAGCTACTGATGAGAAGCTTTTATGAATTCCATGCTCTTGGCACCAGTCGGCAAATTCTTCGCTGTCAAATTGGAGTCCGTTGTCTGATACGATCCTGAGGGGGACTCCATACCTGCACAGAATGTTTTTGATCAAGAAGTTGATAACTTTTGCTGAAGATATTTTATTTAAAGGTTCCGCTTCCACCCATTTGGTGAAATAATCGACTGCCACTATAGCATATTTGGCTCCGCCTCGGCCCGTTGGCAGTTCGCCAATTAAGTCAATTCCCCATACAGCAAAGGGCCAAGGGCTGGTCATTTGAGTAATTTCGTTTGTGGGCAGTCGAGGGATCTTGGCAAACTTCTGACATCTGTCGCATTTCTTAACGAAGTCTAGGGCATCTTTGTTTAGTGTGGGCCAGTAATATCCATATCGGAGTATCTTTCTTGCCAAAGTCTGTCCTCCAGTGTGATCTCCGCATCCTCCCTGATGGATGTTTGTTAATACCTCCTTGGCTTCCCTTCCGGCGACGCATCTTAATAGGGGGCTAGAGAAGCCACGCCGGTAGAGGATGCCTTCTTGTATTGTGTAGTGGGGAACTTTTCTCAAGATCTTCTTAGCTTCGTCACGCCTGTCAGGTAGTATGCCATCTTGTAAATATTTCCGGATAGGAGTCATCCAGGTTCCTTCTTCGATTGCAGTTATCAGATTCGCTTGTTCGAAACTCGGGGCAAGCTGCCTTGAGATTGCTAGTGCTCCGGAAATGGTGCTGTCCTTCATACTAGCTTGCTTTGCAAGTTCATCTGCCTCTTGGTTTTCTTCTCGAGGAATGTGTTTGATTAGATAATGGTCCAATCGATCGAGCAACAGTCTGGTTTTCTTTAGGTACGCTGTGAGTCGTTCTCCTCGGGTCTGGAATTCTCCTAGTACCTGGTTTACGATAAGCTGAGAATCACTATGAATACATAAGGAATTGATTCCAATTTCTAGGGCCAGTTCCAATCCCGCTATTACTGCTTCATATTCAGCATCGTTGTTAGTGGCCGTGAACTCCAATCTTAATGCATAGTACAACTTTCTTCCCCTGGGGGTGACGATCACAATACCTGCCCCCGAGCCTTGTTCGTTTGATGCTCCGTCTACAAAGAGGTTCCATTTGATGTTTTTTGCTACTTCGGATTGTTCCTTGCCTTCGTTGGTAGTGAATTCGGCAATGAAATCAGCCATGGCTTGTCCTTTGATAGCGGTGCGGGGATGGTAGGTGATATCATACTGACTTAGTTCGATGCACCATTTGAGGAGTCGCCCAGAAGTGTCAGGACGATGGAGCACTTGTCTTAGTGGTTGATCGGTTAGAACCCTGATGGAGTGAGACTGGAAGTAGTGTCGCAGTTTTCGTGACGCGATCAATAAACAATATGCTAATTTCTCAAGTTTAGGATATCTGGCCTCTGCCCCTGTAAATCTCTTACTTACAAAGTAAACCGGGCGTTGTGTGCGGTCTTCTTCTCTTACCAAGGCGGCGCTTAGAGCATGAGATGATACAGCGAGGTATAGGTATAACACTTCACCTTCATTTGGAGTTGAGAGTACTGGTGGTCTCTGAAGGTGTTCGATTAGGTTGAGGAAGGCTTTTAAGCATTCATCGGTCCACTCGAACTTCCCTTTGTCTTTCTTGAGAGCTTCGAAGAAAGGGACACACTTGTCAGTTGCCTTGGAAATGAATCTGCTTAGGGCGGCCACCTTTCCGTTTAGGCTCTGCATTTCTTTTCGAGTGGAAGGTATCCTTATTTCTTTTAAAGCTCGGATTTGTTCAGGGTTTGCTTCGATTCCTCTGGCGTGGACGATGAATCCTAAGAATTTTCCCGATGATACTCCGAAGGAGCACTTTAGAGGATTCAGCTTCATTCCATATCGGCGAAGTACCCGAAACATATCGTCCAGATGGCTTACATGGTCGTTGGCTTTCCTGGACTTCACCAACATGTCATCCACATATACTTCCATAGTTCGTCCTATCAGTTCTGCGAACATTTTGTTGACGAGGCGTTGATATGTAGCTCCAGCATTTTTGAGTCCAAAAGGCATGACTTTGTAACAATATAATCCGCGGTCGGTGATGAAGCTAGTGTGGTCCTGATCGGGAGCGTGCATGGGGATCTGGTTATATCCGGAGTATGCATCCATAAAAGATAGGAGTTCGTGCCCAGCTGTGCTGTCTACGAGTTGGTCAATTCGGGGAAGTGGGAAGCAGTCTTTCGGGCAAGCGTCATTCAGATTGGAGAAGTCAATACATGTTCGCCACTTTCCATTGGCCTTTTTTACTAGCACTGGTTCCATTCTGGGTAGATGGCTTCTCGTATGAAGCCATTAGCAAGTAGATTTTTTACTTCCTCATCAAGGGCTGCTGATCGCTCTGCCCCCATGCTCCTCTTTTTCTGCTTTACTGGTACCTTGGTGGGATCGATGTTCAACATGTGGCATGCTATGTCTGGGGAGATTCCTGTCATATCGGCATGGGTCCACGCAAATACATCTAAGTTGTGGCGGAGAAAGTCAATGAGTTGATCCTTCAATTCCGTTTTCAGCTGAGATCCGATTTTTAATAGTCTACTTGAATCATGCTTATCTACCGATACGAATTCCATAGCCTCTGCAGGCTCGGCGGTAGCCTCCTCCTCTTTATCCCTGCGGTCTAGTTCATTGAAGGGATCGCTTGTGTATCGAAGAGGAGGGGCTTTCTTTAGTTGCTATGCCTCCGAGCTTTTCATGCAGAGAGTGGTCTCTGCACCTTTTCCTTTATTCTTTCTACGGTTATTGCGAAGTTCAGTTACGTAGCAGTCTCGGGCAGCATCTTGATCTCCTTCTACTTCTCCTACTCCGTTGTCTGTTGGAAATTTCATTTTCAAGCACCAGGGGGCTAATACAATCTGAAAGTCAGACAAGGCTGGTCTTCCCAAGAAAGCGTTGTAAGCCGAGTGGTTTTCTATTAGTACGAACGTTTGTTTTCGCACAACGGAGCGGGGATGACTTCCTATTTCGACGAAGAGGTCAAGTTGCCCGAGGGGCATTTTTGCATCTCCAGTGAAACCGTGCAGTGGTTTGTCACAGGGGGATACATCCTTCATTGATAACTTCATTTTGTCGAAAGCATGTTTGAACAGGATATTTACGGAGCTTCCCGTGTCTATTAGAATCCGAAAAACTTTAGCTGGACCAAACCAGGCAGAGATGACCATGGGATCCATATGTGGGTACTGTCTTCCTTCCAAATCATGCCTACTGAATACAATGTCATTGTTTTCTTTTCGTTTCGGGTGGCGTTCCTCCGTAATGGAGTTAACATATCCTTCGGCGTTTCTAAGCGACTTGCCGTACCTTTCCATCTCTGCCCAACTTCTGTCGGCAATGTGTGGTCCTCCTGAGATGGTAAGGACTACTATCTTCTCTTGACTAGAGCCACTGGTGTTGTGATTGTTGCGATTCCCTCCGCCTACTTCTGGGAGGGGTTGCTTTGAGTTCTCATTGGCAGGGGTTGGAGTCCTGTTCTGACCTTTCACATAACGTTCCAGTCTTCTTCTTCTAATGTGTTCTTCGATCAAGTCCCGAAGATGGTGGCATTCATTGGTGTCATGTCCGTGGGATTCGTGGAAGCGACAGAACTTTCCGGACTTGAGTGCGTTATCTGATTCTTTCTTGTGCGGGGGGCGCTTGTATCCGAGTTCGCCCTGAGTGGCTAGGTAGATGTTTTCGATTGTTTCATTCAAAGGAGTGTAGGAGTCAAATCTTGGCCCTGGTCGATATTGGCGCTTCTCAACCTTTCTGCCCCCAGCATTGTCTCTAGATTCATTTCTTCGAGCGTCCTTAGCTGCAGTGGGAACCTTGTCCTGAACTATCTTGCCTTGTTGCCCTGACTGCCTCTCCGTAGCAGCGTCTTCAAGTCTCATATACTTTCCAGCTTCATGGAAGAAATCAGGCAAGGTAGCTGGTTTTTCCTTAGTTAATCTTCTGGCAAACTTGGTGTCTGGATGTACACCACTACAGAGGGCCATTAGAGTGAGTTTTTCATCGGCATCTTGAACTGCTGCCGCTGCGGCGTTGAACCGTGTTAGATATTGTTGCAGCGTCTCTCCGGATTTCTGTTTGACATTGGATAGAGAATAAGCATCCTTGGGTTGTTCCACATGGATGCGGAACTGGCTAATAAACCTTTCTTTTAACATCTCCCATGAGCTGATGGATCCTTGGGGTAGATGGCAGAACCAGGAGGTAGCTAGATCTGATAGGAATAGCGGAAAGCATTTACATAATACTCCTTCTGTTGCTCCACTCATGAGCATATGCTGGGTGTATCTCTGCAGGTGTACGATGGGGTCGGAAGTTCCTTTGTAAGGTTCCATGGTTGGCATTTTCCATTCCCGGGGAGTGATGGCAGTTTCGATATTTCGGGTAAAGGGACTGGTGACCCTAGCGCCTATTCCCCGGTCCCTTTGCTCCGGTTGGACACATTCTCTGAATAATCGTGCCATCCGCTCGTCAGAACTTGGAGCGGACAAAAATGAGCTCGGTTCTTCCCTGCGGGATCTATCTCGTCCAGATGACCTGTAGGGATGGTACAGTCTATCACCTCTAGCATTATCCAGTGGTTGTCTTTGGCTGCTTGGATTCACGCTAGGACCAGCTACAGTTGCCCCCTGCCTTGATCTTCCCCTGTGGGGTTCTGTTTCGAGCACATCCATGGGGTCAACTTCGGGCTGGGTTCTAGCTCGGCTCCGTTCAGGGGGGTTTCTATGATTAGGTGGCATGACTGGCTCAGCTACATCCGACCCTCGCCTGGTGCCTCCCCCGCTAGGTTCGGTTCCAAGGGCTTCCTCGAGTCGGAATTCGGGCTGAGTCCGGGCGCGGCCCCTATCATCGTTTTTCCTGTTGATAGCTTGTTCGAAGAGTGAAGACCTTTGTTGCCTCCGGGATCCTCCGGATTGGGATTCACCCCATGATTCAGTGTTGCGGTTGGACTCTTCAGCATCCCTTAAGCGTGTCATGAGTTGGTCCACCAAAGTTTCTTGTTGGGATGTGAAGCGGTTAGTTACTTCAGCCACAACCCTGTCCAGATCTGCCCTAGTGATTGGTTGTTCCGTTGCGGGACCAGTTGGATTTTCCTGATTTTCATCTGGTACTGCTGTTGAAGTGGGCTGATCTGTGATTGCTGGATCTGGAAGGCTGCTAGTTGCGATGTTCTTTCCTTTGTTAACATCCCTTCTCTGTTTGGAAGGCATGATTTCTAAGCAACGAGTGATGTTGTTAGGAAGAAGGTTGAGTGGGAGAAGATGAAGCTTGAGTTCTGAGTTCAATTCTCAGTGAAAGCACCAAAAATGTTTGCACAAAAAATGGACAAACACCTCCAAGTCGTATTATTTAGTTGATTATATGTGATTTTCAATGATTTTAGATGAGTATATAAATATAAAAGAAGTAGGGGCTGAAATGTAAATGACACGCGGATTTATAGTGGTTCGGCCAGAATGTGCCTACGTCCACTTTATATGTTATTATCTTCTTTCCTTCAGATTACAAGTACAATGCTTCGTATATTAGTATATGAAAGTAGTTTGAAAGTTCCTTCCTTGCTTGAGCTCTCAAACTTGTCTGCCATTGTTGTACCCCTGCCCCTCTATTTATAGAATGAGGTAGGGGGCAGGGGTCTTGGAAGTATATAACTGCTGGTGGGCCCGGGCTGAAGCGATCTGGACTGGCAGTTGTCTGGTTCGGCGGAGGACATTCGGCATAGAGCTTGGTCCGGTGGTAGGCGTGGTCCGGCAACGAGTGTGGACCGGTGATTATTTGGTTCGGTTGTGAAGATGGTCCGGTAGATAAGTGGTTCGGTGGTAGCATGGGAGTTGATTCGGTAGTGGGGTGATGGTTGGTTCGGAGGAGTATGGTGGACCGGTATGGCTGGTCCGGTAGTAGTAGGGGATGTTTGGTTCGGTTACCGGATGGGCATGCCGAATGGCACTTGTGATTTGCCCGAATATGGTTGGTCCGGCTACCGGATGGACATGCCGAATGTAGTCATGGGGCCGAATGGGGATGGACTTCTAGCTTTGTGTTTGTCGAACGAGGTGGAGGTTGCGAGCTCGGGTAAAACTGTGACTTCTTGGTCTCGAGAGCTTCTGGGTGAGAATTCGCCCAACAGAAAATAAAAATAAAAGCTTTATAAAAAATTTAAAATAAATTAAAAATGCATAATGACAAGTGTTAGCTTATAAATCATCTTAATAACACATGTAAATTGATTAATAAGTGTAAATGACAAATGTTAACTAGTTTAACAAGAGTCACTTATTATTTAATTTTCTTTTATATTTTTAATAATTCATAATTTAGTCTATATAAAACACATATTTCCTCTCTTCATTTCTTTTCTCATTCTCATTTCGAAATGAAAGAAGAATAAAATCTGAAAATACAAATCAGAAAAGGAAAAAATTGCAAACAAAATCTTCTTCATATTCAAACTCAGATCTGGTCAAAAGCAAAAAAAAGCAACAACCTGATTAAAGCCTAAACCAAGAACCAAACACAACCCAAAAACCATACCAGAAGGTATCAAAGCAAAACAAGAATCAACTTCAGTTTTCAAAATAATCAAATCAAGAAGCAAGTTCGAAATCAAAGCAGCTTCCGGATTTTTCAATTAAGCCTATCTGTTTTAAACTGTGAGTAAATAAAATCCTTATTATACTGTAACTTTTGATTTGGCATGGGATTTAAGTGTGATTTGGTAAGTATATTTTGTTCCTAATATATGTACCTATTTATGAGTATAAATAAGTAATTAAAACCTGAGAAGTTAGGATGTTCACCTTTTTTAACACCGCTATGTAAAATTTCAAAATAAAATATGCTAGGTTTGACTTCAAAAATTTCCACCGCTAATCTAATTAGTTTTAAGTGGTGACGTGAAAAGAAAAGTTGTTTGTTATGAGGTGTACTTCATTTTAAAACTGGTTTCAGTAAATATATTGAAATATAGACTTATAAAAAGTATACTTTATAGTAAGTGATCAAGTTTAGCTAAGATTTATTCATCAAGATTTTGATCTTTGTTTGTGTAATCGCGCTCGTTGAAGGAAATGATGAATTATGATAATCAATTCATAATTTCTAAGTTTGGGATTTTGGCAATTTCCTGAGTTGTACAGAGATTGTTTTTTTTTGTAAATTTCTGGTGGACGAGATGATTTTAGGGAGCATCGTTGGTGGTAGAGGTGGCCGTAGTAATGAGGATTAAGGGAGAAATGGTCGAAGATTTTTCAGGTGGTCGGGGAAGCGGAACGATGGCGATATAAGGTTTTTAGGGCTGTTGTGGTCGTGGTGGGTTCTTGGGTCCTAGCAGCGTCATGGTGAGGGTTCGAGCGTGTGGTCCGGGGAGGATTGACGTAGTGGACGACGATGCGTCTCTGGGTGGTTTCCAGTGGCAAGGAATGGGATGTGGTGGCGATGCAAGGGGTTTTGATGGCTGATTTTTTGGTTCCAGTGGTGCTCGAGACCTTCGTTTCTGATTCGTGTGATTGTTAGTGAATATGAGTGGTCGGGACTGATGAGAGTGTCATCAGCGGTTTGGGAGATGCGGCGATGAAGGTCAGAGAGGCTCTGGTTGTACGTGCAAGTGTACACGTAGCTCATCATGTCAGTTGAGTGCCGCTGTGGTTAGAATTGGAAGAAGAAGAGAGTGTTTTTGGGTAGTCTGGGTTTCCGCTCGAAGTTGTAGGGGATTTATGGACTGGGTCGAGTAATTGTGTAAGTAATTAACGTATTAATCCAATGTTTCAAATAGTAAACTTTGGTTAAACTATAAAGCAAGTTTCAAATTCAGTAATTACCTAGTTCTAAAGAAAAAAATGAGGGAGTTTCAAAGAAGGTTTTCCATAATATAAGTTTTAAAGTTAATGTTCTTGGACTTATTTTAACTCGGGTTGAAATAATTATATACAAAGTAATTATGTTATGTGATTTATTAAAGATAATTTATAATTAAAGGATTTATTAATAATTAAAGGTTAATTAATCAACTTAAGTAATTTAAAGATTTATTAATGTGATTAATTACAAATTAATTAATTAAAAATTTAAGGTTAATTAATTTGTGATTAAAAGAAAATTTACCAATGATTAAAGGTAAATTATTCAAAGGATAGTTACTTAATATAATTAAATAAGTATAATTACTTAGTGTAGTTATAGAATAATTGCTTAATGGAAGTAATTTTGGGGATAGTTAATTACTTAATATCATTGATCAAGATGATTAATTCATGGATAATTCTTAATGTGATTAATTAGAGATTAATTAAAGTAAGTAATTGGAGATTAATTACTTAAAATATAATTATTTAATGTAAGTAATAAAAGGGAAATTACTTAATGTAAGTAATTAAGGAGTAATTACTTAGTGTAATTAATTAAAGGATTGATTAATTAAGGAAATTAATTAAAGGGTTAGTTAATTAATGAATGTGATTAATTAAAGGATAATTAATCAACGTAAGTGATTATAGAATAATAAATTTGAGTAATTAATTAAGGATCAGTGTAATTAATATGGATGGGTAAAGGTTAATTTAATTGTGTAAATTAATTAAGGGTTAATCACTTAATGTAAATAAAGGACAATTAATCAAGGGTGATTAATTAAAATGGATTAATTAAAAGATGATTAATTAATTGGTTTATAATTAATTAATGTTAAGTAAAGGTAATCTTAGTGATTGAAGTTAGCAATTAATTTAATTAGAGATTAATTTAATTAATTAGGAAGTTATTAATCTTGCTTATGAATGATTGAATGATAATAAATGTCTTGAATTGGTTGATATCTCTAATATGAAATATTTTGTGATATGCTATGTTTGAGTTGAACAGAGATAATGTGGTTGTCTATCAATTATGAATTGCTGTGTAAAAGTGACATCTTGTATTTAAAATTGAATTGTATTCACTTGAATAACTTGGGTTAAGATGACATTGGATTCGAAGATACCGAGGTCGGGTATCAGTAAATACCCGAAACCACTTCGATTTGAAATCTACAATAATTCTTTATAGATTTGATATGTGAATCAATAGGCTGGAATGGAATAAATTAAGTAAACTGGACTATTGAAACTAAGTAAGGGTACTTAGTAGATGTATTTGGAATAAGTGATTGGCTTTAGCAAGAAAAGAGTTCATAATAAGGTACGAGTTGCCTTGGGTTTCTGTTATGTTTTGAACTTAGTATTTCAGTTATATGGGTTTACTCATGTTGGTTTCCAGCCTGACCCGGGTGTTACTTTGATGTAATGGTCGGGTCAGACCGAGTATTATAGATTTTCAGGTAAGGACGTTCTGGAGCTCGGGAGACGAGATGGATGGCAGGAACGTATGGAGTATTCCGTTGTGTATTAGAGTGATTATCTAGGACATGTTGATTTTAGCTGTCTAGAATTTGTGTAATGGCTGTAGCCTTGATGTATTGAATGTAATTCAACTGATATAGTTCTTTTTTGTATAACTTCTATTATTTAATATTATATTTTGATCCGCTGCAAATGTGAGATTTTGTGATTTGTTCTGTTCTTCTCCTACATTCTTTCTTCTTTTCTCTAACAATCTTGAATTTTCGGGGTCGAAAATCTCGGTTCGTTACAAAATGTAATTTAAATATTATAGTTAATATGAGCAAAGACGTTAACTATTGAGTGATGAGTGAAATAAAATGGAAACTTATGTTAAATAAAATAAATAAGGGAATTGTTGGTTTAATACAAAGGACAAGTAATTGGAAATAAATAATTTGCTTGAAATTTAAAATATCACAAACTACGATTTTATTACTATTGTAATTAAATGTTGGAATTAATTTAATATTAGATTTTGGGTTTAACATGAAAAATTGGATTTCAGAGGAAAACAATTGGATTAATTATCTTCACAATATTAGGGTATGTATTGAGATTTGATTAGTGTAATTAATAGCACTTATTCTTGCCATTAATAAGAAATAGAGGCAAATGGTAATTAATTAGTAATATGTGCAACTTACCTTTTGTATTAAAATATAATGAGTATTTCAATGAGAAATATTATGTTCAAACTGTAAGTACTCAAATTTGATTCAAAAGTAATTATGACAGAAAACTTGCAATTTAGAATTTAAAAGTGATTAAACCAGTTTAATAATAAAATTGAATTATAAACAAATGTCATGGTTTGTAATAACGTATTTGTAAAGTAGAAATATTGTATTTGTCATACTGTGAATTGATAAATTATTTAAATATAATTTAATTTAATTTTATTGAACAATAAAACATTAATTTTCGTATGTGATGGAATTAGGCCTTGAAACCATTTCCATTGTGTTCAGAAGGCCGTTTTACATATAATTGCCTATCAGCACACCTCGATTAGAGTTCGGGCTATTTTGGAGCTTACGCTATAAAATGGGCACGTAAATCGAGACTAAAATATTATTACAAATACTAAAACCCTAAATTTTTTCATGGCCACCGCTTATTCTGTTTCAATAGCTGAGAGTTCTCCATCTTCTTCCTCCTTGATCTCTTTCATCTCTCACTTATTCACGACAAGTATACATGGAAGTTATGGCTCTCGTCCTCCTCTACAATTTATATTGTTGGATCGAACTAGTTTCATCGAGAACTGCTAGATTTTGGTCATGAAGGGTAGGTGGTTCGTGGCTGTTTCAAGCGAGATAGTGGTGCCGGAGGTGGTCTCGTGGGCATAGGTAAGGGCGGCCTGGTATGGCGCATCCGGTGGTAAGGTTGGATCTGGGTACGGAGGCGTGTGGCACGATGGTTGGTGGCTCAAAGGTAGCTACTGATTTGGTCATTTGAGCTGATGGTTGCGTTAGGGTTTTGATGATGATGTTTAATTACTTTTGTGCACTTTGTTTATTTATTTAAATTTTTAAAATAAAAATGTTCTAACTTGCATAACTTTTGCATACGAACTCCGATTCACACGCAATTTCTCCTATTGGACTCATAATTAAATTCTGGACAATATGAAAGTGGTTTGGTTGAATTTAGAGACTCTTGAACTTTTGGGATTTTGTTAGATTTTTAATGGGCCCTGAACCAAAGGTGAGTGATATAACCCACTCACGTAGTGCTAAATTTTCTGATATTAGTTAAATTGAAATTATGAAGTGATAAATTTTTATTGGTAGCTGTTTGGTAGTTTAAACTAACATTTAAATTATTTTGAATTTTATATTGAATAAAATTGACATTTAGATTAATACTAAATTTAAAAGCTATTTAAATACCAATAATTGATAACTAGAAACTGTAACATCCCGGTATTTTCAACCTTGCGCATCCGAACACGTCGGACTTGAATTGCTCAGAACATCATATTGTTAATTTATATTTGGCGAAACTCAACATATATAGTAAATAAATAATTACAGAATCACAGCCACAGAGTAATATAAAAATAAGCAGCGGAAACAAAATAATAGTAGTTCATGAAGCTACTATATATATAGCAGAGTTAAACAAGATACAACAGAAGTTTCGAATACAATGAAGAAGTCTCAATATAATAGTCAAATAGAAAAATTGAATACATCACTGGAGTCAACTAAATAACTAAAAGCTGAATAGATGGTTGGATCTCCAAGCGAAGCTCCAAACTCCAAAGGTGAGTCTCGAATGCTGTGACACTCAGTCTGACTCGAGCGTAAAGCAAAACATAAAACACTCCAGTCAGGATTAACATTCTTACATCAATAAATTCAACTCAAGTGAAATATCAACTGAAATAAAAGTAACTCAAAGGATGTTTGGGATAATCATCTTCTAAGGATCCATGGAACTATCTACTACGTAGTAATATACGTTGTTATTATAATGTCTATAGTAAAGTAAACTATTAAAATAGCGTTAAGGCATTACCTATATCCCACTTAACACGTTTTATATATTCCTATAGTCTATACAGTACCGTAATCTCCCCCATATTGGGCGTCGTCAGAGGGCACTCAATAGGTGTGGTGCAAAACAAACTCGTAGTGGTCTCGATAGGGTAGGTGACACGGCACAACTAGGCAATGCCAGGGTAGATATACCAATTATGCATCCAAGCTGGTGGTAACGCATAGTCGCAGCTACCGTCCACCTCAAGGCACACTCCCAAAATCAAAGGTGCACACAAAATCAATCACAAAGTAATAGAATGGAAATTGAATAAGTGTATCCGATCGGAGGAGCTACCTCACTAGGCCCGTTAGTCGCTCCTGTTTTAGCCAACTTATGCCAACTCACATTTGTCGGGACCATGTATGTACCTATATAGAATGTTGCAACCATCCTACTTCATTCTGGAATCTCCACCTCATACACGGTTGTTAAAGTGGTTTTCGGCATTGGCAGAGAGTATGACAATAACCGATCCCAGTCTCTTTAACAACCCAACATTATTATAACACTGCGGTCATTTCAAAATAGTTTATACTTCAAAAACAAAATATCATTGCCATTTCAAAACCATATCAATATGATATCATTTCCATTTCAAATATATCCATTTCTAAAAATCATAACACTTCAAAGTTATAACACTTTTGAAATTATAAAGCTTCTAGAACCATAACACTTTAGAAATCATAACTTAGAAATCATAATACTTTGGAAATCATAACACTTTGAAATCATAACACTTTCCTTTAAACCGTTTAGATATTAATGATAGTATATATAATAAAGTAGTTTATACAATAAAATAGTTTATATAAAATAGTGATAAGTTAAAATAGTTTATAATAAAATATTAAGTGTATTAAAATAGTATGTATTAAAAATAGTTTATACTAAAATGATTTATATTAAAATAGTTTATATGAAAATAATTTATAAAGTAAAATATATAAATAGTTTTATATATAATTTAAAAATACTTATATAATAAAATAGCTTCCTCAAATTTCACAAATTGATTTCAAATTAAGTCGAATTCCAAAATTCAAATTTAATTCAATCTCAAATCATCAATTTCAATTCAATTTAGTTTCTCAATAAACCATTTCAAATTATATCGATTTCAAATAAAAAAATAGATTTGAACCAAAAAATAAACTATTTCAATTTCAATATATTTCAAAGCTTTAAATATTACACAATTTCAAAACTAAATTTGATAGTTTCAAACATATATTATTTTAACATCATTATTATTTGGTTTTGAATTATCCACTTAATAAATCCAATATCAGTGAATAAATCTCAAATTACAAATAATCAAAATATTCCCTTCAATTTATTTTACACTTGAAATACTCATTAATGACATTAAACCAAAATCAAGTTATAAAATCTTATCCTTAAATTCTCGATATCCAATAAATTTCAAATCAATTTTATTCAAATATAATTCTTAAAAGAATATTATTTCAAATCAACTTAAATTTATCTTCCCAACCTTAACTTATAAATCATTATAAAATCATTTTTAAAAATGAAAATTTAAATAAATTCTTAAACATAATATATATTAGTCAAATCAAACTTTATTATTAAACTTATTTTATAAGAAAACTAATTTACACATATTTTAAAATTATGAAAATATAAGTAAATTCTTAGAATTTATAATTTTCTAAACTAATCTTATAATTTAAAAAAATTCAAACATCTAAATTTTAAAAATCTGAGTTTTAAACCTTTATAAAATAACATATATATAATATCAAAAAAATCAATATTTATTAAAGCCAAAATATTCATTCAAAACCTTGGAAATCATTTTCAAAAAAATATATGTAGACCACGATGTTTGTATATACTTTTCTATCCTATGGTCAAGTGATACAGATATTTATCATTTCACTCCGCAATTTAAATATATACGGGTATATATCATTTCAACCCGCAATCCCAAATTCAATTCAAATGAAAATCGCTTGGGTCTATCATTTTAACCCAGAACGATTTTCTCCTATTCTATAGATCGTTCGGGTATGTATCATTTCAACCCATAGGAAATACTATATTAACAGGGAACTTGCAGACTGATAATAGATATGAAAATAATATACAGGTGTATATTATCAATATAAATAACGGTTAATGGTGTCATATGTCATAGGTGAACATATATAGATAATAACATGTATATAGCAATGTAAATAACTAACATCGACATATTTCAATTGTCGTTTCAATTGAAATCTAATTTAATAAATATAAGAACGTTAATCGTGTGTGTTTTCTCGCCTTTCGAGGCTTGATAGATTTGACAAAGAATTTAGTTACAACCCAAGCATGAATTCCAAAACGAAGCAACATTGGCACGAATTTGACAGACAAGCTGATAAATAGGAATTGATGAGAACCAGATATATTACGTGTATACGTATATATGTCAATTTATAAAATCAATTTAAACCTATTGTAAAAATAAAATAATATGTATATGTATAATTATTTTCAAATCTATATTAAATTTAAATACATAAAAATAAAATCTCTATATTTGTTTGCAACCTAACCTATATATACATATATACATATTGTATTTATAACCATTATTTATTATAACAACAAATATGAATACCAATATTATAATATACGTAAACTAATAGTTTATTAAAACTAACCTACATATCGAACCCTAAAAAAATCATCTTAAATACAATAGATTTACATTTCATATAACAGATCTTATATATAAATTATATACATATACATATATATTTAAAATTTATATTACTATAACATACTCTAAAATCATTATAAAAGCAAGACGGTTCCAAGAACAAAATTTCAATATATATATATATATATATATATATATATATATAAACACACTTTGACAATACTATTATTATTATAAATTATTTACACTTATATACTAAAATAACGGATTTGTATCTATATTTATCTGTACAGTGACGATATATCATAACATACTAACAGATTATATACTATAATATAACCCTATTAAATAACCTATTTCATTTTATACATATATATCATTTATATATGAATAGCAATTACAACAATGCAAAATAACTATACTTTATATCCACCTATATACATGCAGACCTTAAAACTCTACAGAAATATATATATATATATATATATATATATATACACACCTAACAGACGTATCATATATTTATATTTTCAACTATCACCAATAAACTAATATAAACTTATATATAACAGATCGAACTTGAATATAATTAATATATACATAAACCGATGCAGACTAGTATATAGGATACATATAAATATATATAAGTTTTAAACACATAAATTTTTAAAACCACACACACACACACAGATATATATATAAGTCAATATGTGCACAGGCTAATAGATATGTATACAACCTATTTGAAAATGTATGTACAAACTGGAGTAAATAATAAAAAGACATAAAGGCGAGAGATTCACGTTTCTCAATTATGGAAACGCCTTCAAGATTCTGATTCTATTCTTGAGCCCGGTATTGTTGAAGAAATTAAAGTTTCACCTAATTTGACTTATGAGCAACATCCTATTCGAATCATTGCTACGGAGATTAAACACCTTCGAAATAAAGATGTCCCTCTTGTGAAGGTTCAATGGTCCTCAAATCCTAAGGATTGTTCTTGGGAATCTAGAGAATTCATCGAGCGAACACATCCGGACTTACTTTCTCGTGCTCTTTGAGGTGAACTTTTTACTTCAAATTTCTTTTGTGTCAATATGCTTTTATGGTTGTTACTTTTTATCTTTCTTCTTAAGTATTGCAAGGACATAATTTCTTTAAAGAGGGAGTCTGTAACAACTCGCATATTTTACGGTTGTATAATTAAATATTTTATTTAAATATAACATCGTTAGTCGGATTTTAGTCCGAAATGTTACTTTTTGCATACGGCCGAATTAGGACTCGGGACCACTTCCCTGGAGTTCAAAATGATGTTTGCGATCTTTTTGAGTATAAACATTGATATGTTTAGAGTTAGCTAAAAATTTGACCTTTGCACTTTGGACTTTGGGTTTGGGTTAGCCTAAACTATTAACTCTAGCTCCACCCCCACTTCTCTTCATTCACTTTCATTTCCTAATACCTTTAAGCTTTTGATAAAAATGGGAGAAGAGAAAAAGAATTAGAATTCCTAAGCCTTAGTTCCATTGCAAATCCAAGCTCCAACTCCAAATTCAAAGAGAAGCTATTGATAAGCATCCTCTTCTTCTTTACCAACTCATTCTACCTTCACTTTTAGAAATTCATAAACCCTAACTTAGGAAATGCTTTTCTTTTAAGCCTAGATTCAAGCTTCTTGGGTTAGAATTGAAGAGTGATTGTTCTTGCCTTGCTCTATAGCTTCTTCTTCATTATTTTGAGTGAAAGGTGAGATTTCTATCTCACATCTATGTCTATATCTATCTTTGTTATTAGGAATGAATTCCTAACACTTATTCATGTGCATTTGCTTTTGGTTTGGATTGAATTGGTGAATATTCTAATTTTTGGTGTTTTGAAGTTAAATCTTTAAAAATCATAGCTTTGATGTTTGATTATGCTTTTAGTGGTGCATCGAAGACCCTATAGGGCCGGGTTGCCGATTGGCGTAAACCCTTAGCGCCCGTTGCTCGTCCGATCGCAATCGGCGAGGGTTTGCTCTTCATTTGGTAGGCTGAAAAACAGCCCTAGTGATAGTCAGTCAACTGGCCATTTGCATTCAGTCGACCGGCTGTAGCAAATAAATGCTCCGAGGGCTATTTGCAGAGGCTGGAAGTCTCTGTTTCCTGCAATCAGTCGACTGGCCTCTGTAATCAGTCGACTGACAGCGGGAAATGAAACTTCCAGGTTTCTTGATCAGTCGACTGGCCATTTGCAGTCAGTCGACTGACCTGCTTCTATTTTCCTATTTAGCTTATTTTGTGTTGATTTCCAATTTTTATCGATTCGTGGTTTTCCGATTTGTTGTTATCATTTATTATTGACCTCGATGACTTCTATTTTGTAATTTTTGGGTATGTTCATTTTGATGGGTTTGGAATCGATTTCTTTGGAATTAATTCACGTCTTTGAACGTGGAATTTTGGTGATTGATTGTTCTTACAATCATTTCTATGGTTTGTCACTTCAAAATATAAAGGTTTCTATACTAGTAGTAAATATTCAAACTCTTTCTTAAAGATGATTTCTACTCTATTTTCAATATTAAGCTCATTTATAAAACCGTTTTCCAATCTATTAGTATATACAAACCTTTACCTCACTCATACGAGAAATCTAATCTAACGGCTTAGTAAAACAAGTGGTATGAAACGCTTGCGTTTACTTTGTCGGTTAACTCTTGGACTTGTTTGATTGAATCTCTTGTGACCATTTTCGAGTGGAGATCTAAAATTGGTTCGAAAATAATTAAGTTAAGCCAGTGGTTATGGGACATGAAGCTAAAATCATTTATTTACTAGCTTAGTGTAATTTACACTTATCGATGAATGATGATAATTTTGTGACTTAGACTAGCAATGTGCGATGTCTCTTTGTCTGCGAGGGAGACTAAACCCCATTTTTGTGGAGCTTCGGCTTGGTGCGATGTCTCTTTGTCAATATTTGTGGTTTAGTGAATAAAAATAAAGAACGCGACATTCTTTCTAGTGCTTCGAGATTTCTTGAGATACTGTATGATTTTTGAAATGACCCGCCCTTCTAACCACAGAAAGACATATCATCAATAAGAAAAGAAAGGGATAGAAATAGAAAAGAAAGAATAACAACATCAGAATCTCACAGCGGAATGGAACAAAATATAATACATCACATAACTATTACGTAGTTATTACATATATTAGAGTTACACAATTTCATACACATGATAGTCATATATATATATATATATATATATATATATATATATATATATATATATATATTTGTCACTACATACATCCAAAATACAGCATACACTAACTACACATGGGAACTAGATAGATAGATACATACGTCTGGACTTCTGCCCCAAGCTCCTCCAGAAACTCAATACTCCAAAAACCTATCACTTGGCTACTCATAAAAATTTGAGTACCCAAGAGTTTATGAAAAACAAAATATAAACTCCGGGTCAGACATGGGTCTGGTGTGAGTAAACGGGTTAAAGTTGTTTAACTTTGAAAATCATTTGAAAATAAAGGTACCACGTAAGATTTTCCACATAAACACAGTTCAGCTTTTACCTTACGCTAACCAAAACATTTTATAGGAAATCCAGTGATATTATAATAGTGTTTAGGGTTTTCAAGTAAATAGAAAATAGCCGAAATTGTTACATCTATTAAATTCCAGCTACTAGCCACAAAAGTGGGTAATACAAATCAAAACCGGAGGGTCTCGTGGGGAAAATGGGTTTCCATCAATGGCAGGGCTACTGGGTACCGAGCGTCGCAGTACGGGGCCTAGATCATCGTACCGAGGATCACTGCCGACCACCTACAACATAAGGCTGGAACCATTCCTTACTGAACAGTCCCGAACAAGATAACCCCGCAGTTATGGCCAACAACTGCCCACACAGCCGAAATAAAAAGGGACATCTAGACAGGGGTATACCTTGTCCTGCTTGGGTATGACCCCCCTAACCTTGCTGCATCTCCCCTGTTTTAGCCATTCCCGATTGATGAGGCTTGAGGCTGCGATTACCTTTAGAGAACTTATCTCTTAGAATGCTCATCGTCCGCCTGACGATGTGCTGAAAGCATTCAATCCATACAAGTTCGTTCCGGGTTCGAACGAAACCGAAGGCATTATCTCGTTACACTCGTTTTGGAATCACCCTCAGAGTTAACGACGATAACCCTTGCATTATGAAACACCATCTCAATCTTCACGTGAGATGTCATGACCTAATGTTTAATTTGGATCGATGTGGTTTTTGGAATATCGAATTGATACCCGATCCCGGTCTCATCGAAATCCAAACGCCATTTTACAGGCCAAGTTGTTTAATAGTTTAAACAGTTTAAATTCAATGCTTTGAATTCACATAACAGCTATCACAGATAATTCATACACAGCCATCACAGATATATCTAGAATATATCACAAAATATCACAGAATATCACCCAATAGATATCAGAGTCAATCAAACAAGAAACATCAATTCATATCAAAATAGTTTAATTAACTTAACTTAATTTATCATTTAATCTAGCTTGATTAATCACTAATTAATCAACTTATTAAATTATTTAATTGTTTCTTAATTTCTCACTTAATTAATTAATTAATTATTAATTAATAACCTTAATTATCAATTTATAAAATTTAATTACCCATTAATTACCAATTAATTACTTAATTAATCATTAATCACCAATTGATTAATCATTTAATTCTTAACTAATCATTTATTTAGTTAACTACTATTTATTTAATTATTTAACTTTAACTAGATAATTAAATTCTTAAGTTTAAATTGACTTAACAACAAAATTATTAATGTCAATCTTCAATTACCAATTTATTTAATCTTAAACTATTTATTTAATTACAAGTATAAATTAATTTGCATTCTTAATTTACTTATACTTTAAGTTAATTAAACATTTTACATTAACAAACCTTTCTTTATAAGTTCTAAATCAAAACCTAACTTAAAACTTGTCAACATTGTTAGCTTTATTATTACTGAACTTTATTTAGCAAAATAACTTAAGAGTTTATTAAGTTTATCCACTAGGAATAGAACCCGAAGCAAACACTTAGTTTACTCGAGCAAAAGTCATGTTCTCCCCTACTCTTTCCCACGTCTCTCTCTTCTCACCTTTCTTCTTCTTCTACTTATTCTTTCTTATTTTTTTTAAAAATACTTTAAGTTATTAACTGCAGCATAACGCACACTCACGTACGCACTAGGTCAAACTCGAAGCATCCTTTCCCTTCCCTCGAGTGATAACTCGCGACAACCACCAACTCGAAGCCGCTGACACCCACATGCCACCATGCACGTACACGATGGTTCGCCGTCCCTCCGGCGAACCTCATCGACTCCTACAAACCACAAATCGACCCCAAACTCGAAATCAAAACCCAGTTCTACACGAAAAAGTCAAAATCGAAAAATTCCCTGTCGCTCGAACAATCAACTCGAACACCCAAGGGAAAAATGCCTGGACCCTCGAACGCTGACCACTTGTGTTGACGCCGCTTCGGCCATGCCACAGCCATACCCTCCTCGACCATCACCCAAAATCTTGAATAGCTCGATTAATTCACGGCGGCAAAATCACGAATTTTTATAACACAGAAAAACTTCGAACCAAAATCCTATATTCATTTCGCCCCCAAAATCCTTGCATTAGAATTTTTTTAACACTTTTCCTGCATTCATGCATTATCAAACTAGCTATACAACAAATTTCACCAGCTAATATTTGTTAATCCAACAGAAATTGATAGAAATGCATTTTTTGTTCATATAGGAACTGCACCATGCATACTGATCTAAAAATCATCGTTTTTATTTTAAAAATCTTTCCTTTGTATGCTTAATCAAGATATGAAATCAAATCCACAATTTAAAACATTAGAATTTTAACATATGATTCCTTTTTACTTTAAACATGAATATCCAGTATCTATATCATACTGTAAACCTTCAAAACAAAATTCCAAGCCCTGACTTTAGTTCAAACAAACTTATTTAATTTAAATTCCTAAGTTTAAATTATTTATATGAAGAAGTATTTAAAATTTTCTCTGCTTTCTTTACTCAGTAGCTTGAAATATTGAAGAACATGCCAAAGTATAGCTTCAAGTAAACAGCAAACATCATAGAACTTCATATTTACAATAGATAGCAATCACAAGATTTTCCATGAATCAATCATCAAGATTTAAACTTAAGATAGTTTGTTTACTCGCCTAAATATTGTTGAAACAACGATTAATTTTCTGTGTTGATGAGTTGCAGTTAGAATTCCTGAAAACCTTCTTTGCTTTGTGGTTTAATTTATTTGAGTTTGTAAAGACAATATGTTTATTTTTCTTTTTTTTCTTTTCTCAGGTTTGCTTCTTAAGTTTGTTACGTTATGGAACGAACTAAAATAGTATGATATATGATTTATATACATAGAAAATAGGTTTGAACAGTATAGGTTTAACTGGTACAAGCTTTACTTGTTATGTTCAGACAAGATTTTTGTGTTTTAATTACTGTAAATTGAAATGATCTTGCAAATTTCTGCTGGCCTCATATTTGTACTGAGATATTTCTTTGTAAATCTGAAATGACAAAATGTTGTGCTAATTAAATGCATATGTCTTCATATTAGTTTACACATAATTATGGTTTCTGATATTTTTATTTTTGTATAAAGATTTTTTGAATATGATGTGAATACTTTTTCTTCTCTACATACATGATTTACACAGCAAACTTGTTATTATTTTCTTTTCTTCTTCTTTGTTTCTTTGCATTGTGCATATGTATTTTACAGGTCATTGTTTTCTTAAACTTATCCTATATGTTAATGTAAAATTATTATAGTTATTGTTAATATAACTTCTTAGTTTTATTTCCTATTTGGAATTAAATTTTCAAACATTGATTTATAACATATACTTGTATTTATATATTTTATATTTCTATTTATATCTTATATTTACATTATAGTTTTCTTATGTTTATATATTTATGTTTATAACCATATATTATTTTATACTTATGTTTAATATTCATGTTTAATATTTATAGGATAGTTTATTTTAAACATTATTATTAAAGACTACATTTATATTCATATATATATATATATATATATATATATATATCAGATGTTAATAATATAGAATCTTTAATTTTTATTGAATAAAACAGATTTTAGTATAAATATTTTGAAAGAATTGATTTTAGATTTTCAAATCAAAATTTCCTTCGCAGAACATATATAACTGATAAATGTCTAAAGATTTTATCAGTTTATAAATTGAAAAGCTTGTATTTTATTTAATTAGATTAAATACTAATTAAAATATATTGCCAAAATTTCGGGTCGTTACAATTTTTGTTGTTATTTAATGTGTACTTGTCGTAGTATGACATTTTTGTTATCGTACGTTTTTATCATATCTCTTATTCTATCTCGTTTTACCTGATATTTATAGCTAGACTGATCCGTTTATTATTTTCTTCTTATATAATACTAGGGCCAGACTGATATATTACAGGTGCTTTTACTTCACTTCTTATCAGGGACCATCGCCTAATTTTTGACTAACTACTTTAGATTGGTAGTTTTTGTTTTGTATACATTCGAGATAGAGACTCCTTGATGTATACTTATTCTTTTGTCTAACGCTTGTATCTATTCTTTTGTGATATTGTGGATCATGTTTGATCACAACTCTGATGCACACTTCTATGTGCTATATTCATATCTGTTTCTGCCTTTGAGATATGAACATCTATGACTGGTTTGTGTTATGTTCATTTCTATATTTGTTTTCGAAGAACACATTGCCACTATGTAGTAGCTATTAGTTTGTATTTGATATGTTGGATTTCCTCTTGAAATGAAATGCATGTTATACTATCTGACATATCGGTGCTCGCACAAAGCAATTACACGGACGGTCGCTCCTCAACAGCCTTATTCTTTGTGCTAGTTGACGGCATTACTCCGTAGTGTCCTTGGCTAGCGTGAGTATAGAGGTGGGGCATCACAGCATAGTATCAGAGCCAAACTTCGGAATAATGTAGAATAATCTAGCAAGGATCGTTGTCCTAAGTCTTTCTTAGGAGTCGTGCCTTAGGATTATATCCGCGTCTTAGGACACGTTCTATCTTATTTTCTTTATGATATCTTATTTTATCAACCATGATTGTTTGACATTAATTTTATGAATAACTTTTTTCCTCTTTTTTATTTCTTTCTTAAAGAAGAAGAGATGGTTAGTTCTGGCAGTCCTAGCATTGGTCAATCTAGTGCTTCTCCCTAGGATGGAGTACTTATGTGTGCCCAACAACTTTTGGATCTTGTAAAGAATCAAAGGTTTATCTGTGCTTTGGGTAAGAACCCCGAAAAGATTTTACCTTTAAAACTTGAAATTCCTTTCAACCAGCTTGTGGATATCACTCTTCGACATGAAGTGGTTGGTAAAGGAGGTGATAGTGATATTGGGATTTCCAAGAAAAGGCATATTAAGTTCAAAAGCCCTAATCCCAATAAGAAAATGAAGCAAACTACTTTGGTAACAAAGACTCCAATCCCTAATCGTGGAGGATGCTACAATTGTAATTCTAAGGAACACTATGTAATTAAGTATCCGAAACCATGTACTTGCCGCTATTGCAAAATTTCAGGTCATCATTTATCTTCTTGCCCCAAACTTCAAAGTAGGAGAGAGGGAAAGTTGAAAGTTGTGAAAGCCCCTTATGACACTTCTCTTGGTCAAGGTATTTCTCATTAAATCCTTGATTACATTTGTTTTTTGATTATTCTTTTCGAATTCTTGTTGATATGGGTTCATCTCATTATTTTATATCAAAAGAACTTGTTGATTCTTTTTCCTTAAACATTTTGGGCTTGATGACTTCTTTGAGAATTGCGAATCGGTTGGTGGATCCGCAACACTCAATTTGCTTTGTTTCTGATGTCGAGATTATTTTATGTGATTTTTCTTTCCGTGCCGATTTGCATGTTATGCGTTACTTAGGCTTCGGAAGTGACTTTTGAAATGGGATTGACTTAATTATTATGAAGCCATATCCTATGTCCCAAGTGGACTATTCATCTTCGACATTCTTAATCCATTAAGCATATTTTTGTTTTTATTTGTGATTTCGATTCCAATTTGATGATATCATTTTATTCTTTAAACCCATATGATGAGGAAAACGTTATTTTTCTCATTCGGGTAGTTTCTGGAATTTTCCAATATTCTTGAGCTTGTCTAAGGATTATCACCTAAGCAATCTTTTGAGTGGTGTTAAGGTCTTTTCAGCTTGACCTTGCCACCGGTTTTCATTTGCTACGAGTTGCGAAAGTTAGCATTCCACTTACCGCATTTCGCACTCATTACGATTCTTATGAATGACTTATTATGTCATTCAGTTTGTCAAGCTTATTTCATCCATTTTATGAAGCGAGTATTCTTCGAATATCTCAATGACTCCATTCTTGTATTTATTGATTTTGGATGAAAACAGCAATTTCAAATTTTGCAAATCTTTTTCATAATATTTATTTATAAGTATGATTGGATTTTTGTTCTTGAAACGAACAAAGAATATTCGTAAAGTTTTTTTAAGAGACATATTTATCGTATAGAAGATGATTTTGTGATTGTATTGCCCATTGAGTGCTTTAAGAATTTTGGTCGATGCGCTTGATCAACGTCATCGATAGGAACCTCCTAAACGCTTTGATGAGACAGTCAGACACAATAAATTGACTTGTAAAAAAAAGTAATTTTTTCTAGAAAGATTATTACATAAAGATAATTGTAATTTGAAAGTTTTAGCTTTTCGGGAAAGAAGATTATAAAAGAACTCTTTCTTTCGATGCTTCTATTCTTGTGATTCCTGAAGAGAACGTGTTATTGCTTATGCTACTAGGCAATTGAAGCCAGCCGATACTAGATATGCCACTCATGATTTAGAGCTTGCGGCTATTGTTTTCACCCTTTGATTTTGGCGTCATTACCTCTTGGAGAGAAATTTATTCTCTATACCGATTATAAATCTTTGAAGTATTTATTTTCTCAAAAGGAACTTAATTTGCATCAACAATATTGGCTCGAATTCCTTGCATTTTATGATCTTAATATTCTTTATACTCCCGGAAGGGGAAATTGTGTTGCCGATGCACTTAGCCGTAAGCAACAAGTGGTTGTTTCTATGATGATATCGAACGGAACGATCTCGAGACTTTGTCCACTTGTGAGATTCGAGACCGTGAATACGATTTATGTTCATCTCTTGTTTTATGTAGCCTTGAGGCTCAACCTTCTCTTTTTGACCGCATTCTTGAAGCTCAGAAGCTAGATTCCGAATTGGCTTTTCTTAGCCAAAATTTTAGGGATAAAATTGATATTGAAGGTTTGAAAGACTTTGATACTGATGCTCGTGGCGGCATTCGAAAATTTGGTAGACTAATCATGCCAAATATTAGTGATCTTCATAAGGATATTTTAGAAGATTCTCATCGTTCCAAATTTACCATTCATCTCGGTAGTAGTAAAATGTACACAGATATGAAGCGACTTTATTATTGGATGGAATGAAATCCGATATTGCTAACTTGTTAGCCGTTGCATGACGTGCCAACTTGTTAAGGCCGAGCATCAAAGGCCCAGTGGGTTATTGCAACCTTTGGACATTCCAATTTGGAAGTGGGACCAAATTTCCATGGATTTTATTGATGGCCTTCCACATTCTCGTTCGGGTCATGATAGCCTATGGGTGATAGTTGATAGACTTACAAAATCCGCCCATTTTATTCAGTTCGGTCCAATCGGACCGTACCTTTTTTGGCCAAGCTTCTTATTAAAGAAATTATTAAATTACATGGAGTTCCTACTTCTATTGTTAGCGATCGTGATCCATTGTTTCTAGTGGATTTTGGAAGAGTCTTCAAAAAGCTTTGGGAACAAAGCTTAATTTTAGCACCGTTTATCATCCTCAGTCCGATGGACAAATCGAGCGTGTGAATCAAACCCTTGAAGATCCTCTTCATGCATGTGTTCTTGATTTTGGTGGAAGTTGGGAAGATCATATTTCTCTTGTTGAGTTTTCCTATAATAATAGTTTCCAATCTAGTATTGGTATGGCACCTTTTGAGGCACTCTATGGAAGGCCATGCCGATCTCCTTCTTGTTGGCTTGAGGCCGGTGAGAAGCTGGTTTTAGGTCCAGATTTTATTCATGATTCCACAGAAAAGATTGACCTTATTCGTCATAGGATGAAAGAAGCTCAAAGTAGGGAAAAATCCTATGCTGATAACCGAAGAAGGAAATTAGAATTTTCTGTGAGAGATTTTGTGTTTATTCGTGTTTCACCTATGAAGGGTGTTGTGCGTTTCAGTCGATCGGGAAAATTAGCACCTCGATATATTGGTCTATTTCCCATCACCGAACGTATTGGTTCCGTGGCTTATCACCTTTTATTATCGATTCAGTTTTCTTCTATTCATGATGTGTTGTACGTTTCTCAATTACAGAAATGCCTCCAAGATTCCGATTCTATTCTTGAGCCCGGTATTGTTGAAGAAAATAAAATTTCACCTAATTTGACTTATGAGCAACATCCTATTCGAATCATTGCTACGGAGATTAAACGCCTTTGAAATAAAGATGTCCATCTTTTGAAGGTTCAATGGTCCTCAAATCCTAAGGATTGTTCTTGGGAATTTAGAGAATTCATGGAGCGGACACATCCGGACTTACTTTCTCGTGCTCTTTGAGGTGAACATTTTACTACAAATTTCTTTTGTGTTAATTTGCTTTTATGGTTGTCACTTTTTATCTTTCTTCTTAAGTATTGTGAAGACGCAATTTCTTTAAAGAGGGGAGTCTGTAACAACCCGCATATTTTACGGTTGTATATTTAAATATTTTATTTAAATATAACATCGCTAGTCGGATTTTAGTCCGAAATTCTACTTTTTGCATACGCCTGAATTAGGACTCGGGACCACTTCCATTGAGTTCAAAATGATGTTTGCGATTTTTTTGAGTATAAACATTGATATGTTTGGAGTTAGCTAAAAATTTGACCTTTACACTCTGGACTTTGGGTTTGGGTTAGCCTAAACTATTACTCTAGCTCCACCCCACTTCTTTTCATTCACTTTCATTTCCTAGTACCTTCAAGCTTTAGACAAAAATGGGAGAAGAGAAAAAGAATTCGAGTTCCTAAGCCCTAGTTCCGTTGCAAATCCAAGCTCTAACTCCAAATCAAAGAGAAGCTATTGGTAAGCATCCACTTCTTCTTCTCCAACTCATTCTACCTTCAATTTCAGAAATTCATAAACCCTAACTTAGGAAATGTTTTTCTTTTAAGCTTAGATTCAAGCTTCTTGGGTTAGAATTGAAGAGTGATTGTTCTTGCCTTGCTATATAGCTTCTTCTTCATTGTTTTGAGTGAAAGGTGAGATTTTTATCTCACATCTATGTCTATATCTATCTTTGTTGTTAGGTATGAATTCCTAACACTTATTCATGTGCATTTGCTTTTAGGTTGGATTGAATTGGTGAATATTCCAACTTTTGGTGTTTTGAAGTTAAATCTTTAAAAATCACATCTTTGATGTTTGATCATGCTTTTAGTGGTGCATCGAAGAGCTTATAGGCCGGGTTGCCGATTGGCATAAACCCTTAGCTCCCGTTGCTCGTCCGATCGCAATCGGCGAGAGTTTGCTCTTCATTTGATAGGTTGAAAAACAGCCCCGGTGCCAGTCAGTCGACTGGCCATTTGCAGTTAGTCGACTGGCTGTAGCAAATAAATGCTCCGGAGGCTGTTTATAGAGGCTGGAAGTCTCTGTTTCCTGCAATCAGTCGATTGGCCTCTGTAATCAGTCGACTGACTGCGGGAAATGAAACTTCCAGGTTTCTGGATCAGTCGACTGGCCATTTGCAGTTAGTCGACTGAACTGCTTCTATTTTCCTATTTAGCCTATTTTGTGTTGATTTCCAATTTTTATCGATTCGTGGTTTTCCGATTTGTTGTTATAATTTGTTATCGACCTCGATGACTTCTATTTTGAATTTTTGGGTATATCCATTTTGATGGGTTTGGAATCGATTTCTTCGGAATTAATTCACGTCTTTGAACATGGAATTTTGGTGATTGATTGTTCTTACAATCAATTCTATGGTTTGTCACTTTAAAATACAAAGGTTTCTATACTAGTAGTAAATATTCAAACTCTTTCTTAAAGATGATTTCTACTCTATTTTCAATATTAAGCTCGTTTATAAAACCGTTTTCCAATCTATTAGTATATACAAACCTTTACCTCACTCGTACGAGAAATCTAATTAAACGACTTAGTAAAACAAGTGGTATGAAATGCTTGCGTTTAATTCGTCGGTTAATTCATGGACTTGTTCGATTGAATATCTTGTGACAATTTTCGAGTGGAGATCTATAATTTGTTCGAAAATAATTAAGTTAAGCCAGTAGTTATGGGACATGAAGCTAAACTCATTTATTTACAAGCTTAGTTTAATTTACACTTATCGATCAATGATGTCATTTTGTGATTTAGACTAGCAATGTGCGATGTCTCTTTGTCTGCGAGGGAGACTATACCCCGTTTTTGTGGAGCTTCGGATTGGTGGGGTTGCGACCCATGGTCTTCGGGCCATTTGTGGAGTTTCATCTCAATGGTCTTCGGGCCGTTTATGGAGCTTCGGCTCAATGGTCTTCAGGCCGTTTGTGGAGCTTCGGCTTGAAGGTCTTCAGACCGTTTGTGGAGCTTCGGCTCAAATTGGTGGTTAGCGACTATGGAATAGTGTTCCATTTGTGATGCACATGTTGGTGAGTTTTCATGCTCCCGTTTGTGATAGGCCTCTTCCTTTTTGTGATTTCTGGATTTCTATTGATGATTTCTAGAATTTTTGTTTCACCAAATTTCGTGATTTACATTGATAAGCTTTATCAATATTTGTGCATTGGTGAATTTTTGTTTCACTAACTTTTGTGAATTTGTGTTTCAATAACTTTTACGATTGGCATTGATATTTTTGTCAATATTTGTGGTTTAGTGAATAAAAAAAATGAACACGACATTCTTTCTATTGCTTCGAGATTTCTTGAGATATTGTATGATTTTTGTTGTTATTTAATGTATACTTGTCGTAGTATGACATTTTTGTTATCATACGTTTTTATCATATCTCTTATTCTATCTCGTTTTACCTGATATTTATAGCTAGACTGATCCGTTTATTATTTTCTTCTTAAATAATATTTGGGGCAGGCCGAGATATTACATGTGCTTTAACTTGACTTCTTATCAGGGACCATTGCCTGATTTTTGACCAACAACTTTAGATTGGTAGTTTTTGTTTTGTATACATTCGAGATAGAGACTCCTTGATGTATACTTATTCTTTTGTCTAGCACTTGTATATATTCTTTTGTGATATTGTGGATCATGTTTGACCACAACTCTGATGTACACTTCTATGTGCTATATTCATATCTGTTTCCGCCTTTGAGATATGAACATCTGTGACTGATTTGTGTTATGTTTATTTCTACATTTGTTTCCGAAGACCACATAGCCACTGTCTAATAGCTTTGAGTTTGTATTTGATATGTCGGATTTCCTATTGAATTGAAATGCATGTTATATTATCTGACTTATCGGTGCTCGCACAAGGCAATTACACGGATGGTCGCTCCTCAACAACCTTATTCTTCGTGCTAGTTGACGGCATTACTCCGTAGTGCCCTTGGCTAGCGTGAGTATAGAGGTGGGACGTCATAGTACAGATTATATAATATAAAGCTAACCTAGCATATAAATCTTATATAAAACTACATATAGATACAACAACATATATATAACTAATAGTGTAAATTTTTGTATAAGCTTATATTATAACTAACAGATAACTTTGAATATGACCAACATAATATAGTATACTCTAAATATATATATATCTTAATAAAGTCGAATATAATACAATATATATGAAACACACATAGTGTGATGAGGGGATTTGTGGCTGAACAGGGGAGAGGTGGAGGCGTTGCTGAGATGGCGGAGGTGGCGTAACTGCCGAGGCAAGATGTGGATGTGGCTGTTGATGGCGAGTTGCGTGTTCAAGGCGGAGGCCGGGTTGTGGCGGCAAGTGGAGATGTGGTGGACAGTGCTTGCGTGAGGTTGATGGGGAGAAGGCCGATTACTGTAGGTTTCTCTGTTGCGTGAGTTGAAGGCATATTGAGAAGATGAGTTTTTTTAGCTTCGGTGGAAAAGTATACAAGGCTATGCTATTTATTATATTTATTATTGAAAAGAAAAGTAACAGACTACTAGGTAGAAAGCAGGTTACTTCCAAAGTAAAAAGGGATACAAATAGTTTATAACTACGTATAAGCACTATTTATTATTATATTATTATATATTAAATTGCTTCATTTCAAACGAAAGAGTGGAGATGGTGGAAAGGGAATGGCCAGTTTCCAAAGAAAAATGAATATTTATACTGAAAAGAATAATGGGAAATGAACAGTTATGATGTGATTCAACAGAAAGTTATAAAAGCAATTTATTCGATTATTTGGGCTGCACGTTCAAATTTGAAATGGCACGGGAAGTAAATGTCGAAATATGTGGTAACGATATGACGTACCGTTTTATCATTTCCGTCGTGTATCGGACCTCAAAACACAGAAATAAGTATACTGAGGCGATAGCACAATGAGACGATCAAAATGGTACACAAATATCGGTGGTACGATAGCTATCAAAAGTCGATAATCGATATCGAAAATGCTGCTAATTTGCCAGAAATAAGATAAATGGAGTAATAGCATCTAAATTTGAAGAAACGAAATATGACATCTCACTCAGAAGACGATTTACAAATTCATTGTATAAAAATACTCAGGTATAGAAAACATTTTATTATCATCAAATATTGACTTATTTAAATTTAAATAAAATTATTCAAGAAAATCACATCCATATTTTCAGATGAAAATTTATTATTTGCTACGTTGGAATAAGACGTATTTCAAATATTAAATTTTCAATTCAAAATTTTATTATTAAAAGTTTCACAAAAATTTGAATTAACTAAATTAACAAAACCATTAAAATTTACGGGTCATTACACTCTCCCCCACTCAAAACTTTTCATCCTCGAAAAGAAAGGAGGTAGGAACAACCAAAAGAAAATAGATTGAAAAAAAAAATAAAACAATTAATACAAACCATGTAAAAAACAAATTAATATTCAGTAATTGATTTAATTTCAATTTATTAGTTCCCCCAAAACAAAATTTATCTCATTTATTCATTATCCTATTATTCAATTTATCTTAATTAACATTTCTGTAATCATAAAATTAAGTACAAAACACTTATTAGAACCACTTAAATTTTTTTTAGAAACTCTTTTAACATCATTTTACATTATAAATTATTCAATTACATATTCAACCTCTAGATGATTAAGGTAAGTTATATATATTGGGAAGTAATTGAGTATTACGTAAGTAAAATTTTCCCAATTCAATTATTTCAAGTTTGAAAATTTATTCAAAATACTGGTTTCATTTTATAATTGAAATCGTCCTTTAAGAAAATTTAAGAATTAGATTTCTGATTTACTTCAAACCATTATATACATATATATTCAAATCAAATCTAAAATTATATATATATATATATATATATATATATATCAAGACATACCTCAGAAATTCAATTAAAATCCATTTTTTTCAAAACAAAGTTTAGCAAAGCTACAAAATAGTCTCTCCACTCTTAAAGTCGAAAAATGAATGTCGATGATGCTGCAGTCATTACCGAAATTATTTTCCAGTGATAGAATAGGAGAGTACTGATTTGAAATTTGAAATTCTTCGAAAACAAATTTCTATTCGAAAATACTTTAAATAAAATCCATTTTAAAACTTTAAATCCAAAGTTTGAAATCATCGAAAATTAAATTCTCAAATTCTTAATTTAAATTCATTTCAATTCCAAATCAATTAAGCTATAAACCATGTTTTATAGTTTCAATTATTTATAATGTGGCAATAGTCAATGTTTTATAGAATAATAATGAAAATCAAATATTTTCATTTCTGTTAACCAATTCTTTTAACTTTTAAATTTCAGAAAAATTACTTATATATATAATGTAATCATACAAGATCATTAAATTTTGAAAATAATTGTGTTAGTTTGCTCTGTTCAAGTGTTTTGAAATTCCTATCGCTGACATTGTTCAGACGAATCGATCGAAACCCCAAATCAACTTAATAACTCAAACAACACATCAGTAAATAATTTAATTTTAATTACAAATACACTCCCTCACTCGATAATTTCAGAATGGATTTCAAAACAAATATAGGAACTCATGTTAAAGATACCCTAATCAAATAGAAATCTAACTAGATGATATGCTCGAAATGAAGATAAGATGATCGAATAACAAAAGAGAAAAGATGGATAGACTTATATAAATTGCGGGTGACCTTAACCGGGTCTATCATGACTTCATGAATAAGATCAATAAAGAATTCTTAGGCAAATCGACATTCTATCGCAAGAGAATAGAATTCGGGCATAGCAAGAGATAGCAGCATCTAAACCGAGGATATAGAAATCTCTGGTGAATCAATGCCTGTTGTAAATGATTTTCACCCTTGTTACATATCATACAGTGGAGCTAAAGGATGCTCTAGAATTAAGAAGAATTTGGATAGAGAAAGATAGTAATAGATTTTTTTTGGAGCCGAGAGGAACCTTCATAAGTCATAGGAAACCAAATCAAAGAGGAAGAGATTAAAGCTAAAACGATTATGATTCCGTAATTAAATTTACTTTATATGTTGAGTTTGCCTAAAACTAGAGCTCTAATACCACATGTAACATCCCTGTATTTTCAACCTTTGACATCCGCACATGTCGAACTTGAATTGCTCAAAATATTAGATTGTTAATTTATATTTGAAAAGACTAAGCATATACAGTAAATAAATAATCATAGAATCACAGACACAAAGTTATTTAAAAATAAGCAGCGGAAACAAAAGAATAGCAGTTCATAAAGCTACTATATATATAATAGAGTTAAACAAGATACAACAGAAGTTTCTAATACAAGGAAGAAGTCTCAATATAATAGTCAAAATAATAAAATCTGAATACATCACTAGAGTCGACTGAATAAGTGAAGGATGAATAGTTGATTGGATCTCCAAGCGAAGCTCCAAACTCCAAAGGTAAGTCTCGAATGCTGTGACACTCCGTTTGACACGAATGTAAAGCAAAACACAAAATACTCGAGTCAGGATTAACATTCTTATATCAATAAATTCAACTCAAGTAAAATATCAACTGAAATACAAGTAACTCAAAAGATGTTTGGGATAACAATCCTCTAAGGATCCGTCGAACTATCTACTATGTAGTAATATACACTATTATAATAATATCTATAGTAAAGTAAACTATTAAAATAGCATTAAAGCTTTACCCATATCCTCCTTAACACATTTGATATACTCCCATAGTCTATACAGTATCGTAATCTCCCTCATACTGGGCGTTGTTAGAGGGCATTCCACATGTATGGTACAAAACAAACTCTAGTGGTCTCGATAGGGTAGGTGACACGACACAACTAGGCAATACTAGGGTAGATATACCAGTTACGCATCCGGGTTGGTGGTAATGCATAGCCCCAGCTATCGCCCACCTCGAGCCACACTCCCAAAATCAAAAGTGCGCACCAAATCAATCACAAAGTAATAGAATGGCAATCGAAGAAGTGTGTCCGATTGGAGGAGTTGCCTCACTTGGCCCGTCAATCTCTCCTATTTAGCCACTTTATGCCAACTCACAGAAGTTGGGTCTACGTACATACCTCTATGGAACGTCGCCACCATCCTACTTCATTCTGGAATCTCCACCACGTACATGGCTGTTAAATTGGTTTTCGGCATTGGTAGAGAGTATGACAAATAACCGATCCCGGTCCCTTTAACAACCCAACGTTATTATAACATTGCGGTCATTTCAAAATAGTTTATACTTCAAAACCAAAATATCGTTGCCATTTTAAAACCATATCAATACGATATCATTTGCATTTCAAATATATCTATTTCTAAAAGTCATAGCACTTCAAAGTTAGAACGCTTTCAAAATTATAAAGCTTCTAAAACCATGAAACTTTAGAAATTATAACCTAGAAATTATAATACTTTGGAAGTCATAACACTTTGAAATCATAACAATTTGAAATCATAACACTTTCCTTTGAACCGTTTAAATATTAATGATAATATATATAATAAAGTAGTTTATACAACAAAATAGTTTATATAAAATAGTTACAAGTTAAAATAGTTTATAATAAAATAGTTAGTATATTAAAATAGTTTATATTAAAAATAGTTTATATTAAAAAGATTTATATTAAAATAGTTTATATGAAAATGATTTATAAAGTAAAATATATAAAAAGTTTTAAATATATTTTGAAAATACTTATATAACAAATAGCTTCCTCAAATTTCACAAATCGATTCCAAATCAACACGAATTCCAAAATTCAAATTTAATCCAATCTCAAATCATCAATTTCAATTCAATTCAGTTTCTCAATAAACCATTTCAAATTTTATCGACTGAAAATAACTAATTTGAACCACAAAATAAACCATTTCAATTTCAATATATTTCAAAGCTTTAGATATTCCATAACTACAAAACTAAATTCGATAGTTTCATATATATCTTAATTTAACATCATTTTTTTTTGAATATCCACTTAATAAATCCAATATCATTAAATAAATCTCAAATTATAGATAATCTACATATTTCCTTCAATTTATTTTAAATTTGAAATATTCATTAATCATGTTAAGCCAAAATCAAGTTATAAAATCATATCCTTAAAATCTCAATATCCAACAAATTTCAAATCGATTTTATTTAAATATAATTCTTTAAAGAATATTATATCAAATCAACTTGTAAAATCATTATAAAATGTATTTTAAAAATAAAATTTTAAATAAATTCTTAAACATAGTATATATTAGTTAAATCAAACTTTATTATTAAACTTATTTTATAATAAAACTGATTTATACATGTTTTAAAATAGTGAAAATATAAGTAAATTCTTAAAATTTATAATTTTCAAAACTAATCTTATAATTTAAAAATTTTCAAACATCTAAATTTTAAAAATCTAAATTTTAAACCTTTATAAAATAAAATATATATAATATCAAAAAAATCAATATTTATTAAAACCAAAATATTCAATTAAACCTTGGAAATCATTTTTAATATATATAGACCACCGTGTCTATATATAATTTTCTATCCAATGGTTAAGTGATATTGTAACGACCCGTAAATTTTCATTAATTTAATTGTTAAATTTCATTAGAAGTTTGTTATCTAATGTTGGAAAAGATAGAAACCGTGATTACATTTATGAAATAATAACTTAAGTGAGATGTAAAAAATGCTAACCTAGGTTATTTATTTACTATTTGAATGAAATTACAATTTATGGGATTAGTGTAAATATTATACTAGGCTATGAATTGAATATATGAAAACAAATGTAAATACTGAATAAATTAATGAAATAATCTAATAATTGGTGATTGAATAAATCCCGTATTATGTAAGTAAAAATTGATGTAATAAAGGATGGAACCAAGGTAAATTAATTAATTGGATTTAAAATCTCAATTAATGGGTGAAATTGACAAATTTCAGTATAATTGAATTATAGTAGTTATTACACAATAAGTGGAAATAAAATAGTTAATACAAATAAAGATGAAATTGGAAGTACCAGTGTAATGAAACATAAAACAAATGTTAAATATGTTATGGGGTAATGATGGATTTAATAGAAGAGTTGAAATTTGTACCAAACCAATTTCCATTTGGAATTACTAATGAATTAATTGACTTTAATTAAAATTGAAGAAACATTGTAATTGGTAAATCTATTTACTTTAAATTGATACCTAAGTTTGTTTAAATTATTGTAATTGTCTAAGAAGTCAAAATTATGAGATTTGTGGATTGTTAAATTTGAAACGAAAAAATGATTTAATTAATTAAATATTAATTTAATTTAATCAATGTAAAAATAGCCTTTTTTCCACTGACTTGGATTTCGACAAAACTAGTTTCATCAGATCCGTAACGGTGAATTATTGTAGGATTTCAAGTTTCATAGCGATCAGACTTGTCGTTTGATCGTACGGGCTCGAAACGCCTAGATATCAATGAAATTGAAATCAATTTGAAATAACTTGATTTTAGCATAAATTATTCATATGATAGAATTTGGACTTGAAACCTATTCCATTGCGTTTAAAATATTTTAAAACATTTATTTTGATATATGTCTTGACCGTTTTCGTTCCGGAGTCGAATCGGGCTTTTTGGGTCGTGTATCGGTCAATTAATCTGGTCCATTCTTTCTGTTTCAGCTCTTTCTATGTGTATTGTAACAACCCGCATATTTATCGATTTTATATTTAAATATTTTATTTAAATATTTTATCGTTAGTCAGATTTTAGTCCGAAAAGCTACTTTTTGCATACGGTCGAATTAGGACTCGGGACCACTCCCATTGAGTTTAAAATGCCGTTTGCGACCTTTTTGAGTATAAGCTTCGATATGTTTGGAGAAAGTTGATTTTTGCTACTTTTCACTTTGGGTTTGGTTTTTGGGCGCAGCCCTATGTTAACTTATGCTCAAATCTGAGCCACTCTCCCCCACTCACCCTCATTCTCTTCTCTTTTCAGTTTTTATAACATTAATGGTGGGAGAGATAGGAAATTAAAAACTCCAAAACTCTAGTTTCTCTTGCAAATCAAATTCCAAGCTCCAAACTCAAGAAGAACCCATTGGTAAGCTTCTCTTCTTCTTCTCCAACTTATTCTCTTACCAATTTCAGAAATTCCTAAACCTAATTTTGGGAATGTTCTTGTTTTTGAGCATAGATTCAAGCTTATTTGGGTTGTGTTGAAGAGAGGTTGATTCTCCATTTGCTTTCAAGCTTCTTCTTGTTTGATTTTGAGAAAAGGTGAGATTTTTTTATCTCACATCTATGACTATAATTATCTTTGGTTATTGGGTATGAATTCCTAACACTTCTTCATGTGCATTTGCTCTTGATTTGGATTGGTTTTGTGAATATTCCAATTTTTGAGTTTTTAAGTCAATTTGTGTGAAAATCCTTTTATGGATGTTTGATCATGCTTTTGGTGATGCATCGAGGAGCATATAGGGTCGGGTTGTCGATTGGCATAAACCCTTAGAGCCAATGTTCGTCCGGTTGCATTTTGGAAGAGTTTGCTCTTCATTTGAATAAGGCTGAAAAACAGCCCAGGCATGATTCAGTCGACTGAATACTCTGTTCAGTCGACCGAACCTGGAACCTGAAAGTTTCCAGGCATGATTCAGTCGACTGAATCCTCTGTTCAGTCGACTGAACCTGGAAACAGAAAGTTTCCTGAACCTGGAAAATTCCCAGGGTACAGGGTCAGTCGACTGAACCTGCTGTTTTAGTCCAATTTGCCTTTTTGGATTGAATTTCCAATTTAAATCGATTCGTGATGATCCTATTTATTGTCATCATTTATTATCCTCTTTGATGACTTATTTTCTTTGGGAATTTTAGGTACATCCACTTCGATGGATCCTTTATCGATTTCATTGGATTTTTATTCACATCTTCGAATGTGATCTTTGTGATTGATTGTTTCTACAATCCCCCTTGTGCTTTGTCACTTTAAAAATAGAAAGGTTTTCTATACTAGTAGTAAATATCAAAACTCTTTCCTCAAACGACTTCAATACTATTTTAATACCGAATTCATTTATAAAACCGTTTTCCAATCGATTAGTATATATAAACCATTACCTCACTCATATGAGAAATCTAATTAAACGACTTAGTAAAACAAGTGGTATGAAACGCTTGTGTTCACTTTGTTGGTTAATTCTTGGACTTGTTCGATTGAAACTCTTGTGACAATTTTCTAGTGGAGATATACAATTTGTTCGTAAATATTTAAGTTAAGCTAGTGGTTATGGGACATGATGCTAAGCTCATATATTTACTAGCTTATTGTAATCGACACTGCTCGTTGATCATGACGATCATCTTTGTGATTTAGACTAGCAATGTGCGATGTCTCTTTGTCTGCGTGGGAGACTAAACCCCGTTTTGTGGAGTTTCGACTCAATTTGGTGGGGTAGCGACCCATGGTCTTCGGACCGTTTGTGGAGCTTCGGCTCAATTTGTGATGGTTAGCGACCATGGAATTAGCGTTCCGTTTGTGATACACGTGTTGGTGAGCTTTATGCTCCCGTTTGTGATAGGCCTCCCCCCCTTTGTGATTTCTGGATTTCTTGAGATGATTTCTAGAATTTGTGTTTCACCAATTTTCGTGATTTCCATTGATAAGTTTTATCAATATTTGTGCATTGGTGAATTTGTGTGTCATTGACTTTTGTGATTGACGTTGATATTATCATCAATATTTGTGGTTTGGTGAACGAAATAAGGAGTATGACATTTCTTTGATTCTTGTGTAGATTTGGTGATATTGATTAATCTCTTGATTTTCAATTACTTATATAAATCACAGCTTGGCATAGAGATTATTATGTGTTTAGTCATATCTCTTAGTCTATATCGTTTCACTTGGTATTTATAGCTAGACTGATCCGTTTATTATTTTCTTATTAAATAATACTCGGGTCAGAGCGAGATGTTACAGGTGCTTCTGCTTGACTTCTCTTTTGGGATTGATTCCTCTGACTTTTGGTGAACTACTTAGATTAGTAGTTTTTGTTGTATACATTTGAGATATAGACTCCATAATGTATACTTATTCTTTTGTGTAGTTCATGTAACTATTCTTTTGTGATATTGTGGATCTTTTTAGACCACTACTCTGATGTACACTTCCTAGTGTAATATTCATATCTATTTCCGCCTTTGTGATATGAATTGTCTGTGAATGATTTGTGTTATGTTTATTTCTATATTTGTTTCCGAAGACCTTTATAGCCACTGTGTAGTAGCTTTGAGTTTGTGTCGATATGTCGGATTTCCTCTTGAGATGAAAAGTTATATTTTTATCCGGTATATCGGTACTCGCACAAAGCAATTATACAGATGGTCGCTCCTCAACAGCCTTATTCTCCGTGCTAGTTGACAGCATTCACTGTAATGTTCTTGTCTAGCGTGGGTATAGAGGTGGGGCGTCACAGCTTGGTATCAGAGCCAAACTTCGGAACAAAATAGAATAATTTAACAAGGATCATCGTCCTAAGTCCATCTTAGGAGTCGTGCTTTAGGATTTAATTCGTGTCTTGGTACCGTACTATCCTATTTTCTTTTATGATTCCTTGTTTTATATATCAAGATTTCTTAATATTCCTTTGGTGAATAACCTTTTTCTTCTTTCTTTCTTTCTTTCAAAAGGAAGAGAAATGGTTAGACCTGGCCGCCCCAGCGCCGGTCAATCTAGTGCTCCACCCCAAGATGGAGTTTTTATGACCACTCAGCAGCTTCTTGATTTAGTGACAAATGCTCAAGCAGCTGGAACTAACCCGGAACCTACTCACCCAAAGTCGGGATTTGCACGCTTGTGCAATGATTACACTAATTTGGGTGGGAAGCCCTTCAAAGGTTCCGAAACTATTATTGAAGTCCAAGCTTGGCTTAGAACATGCGATCGCATCTTTTCGCGCATGAATCTTATCGGTCTTCACCGAGTTCAGGTGGCCTCCAGTATGCTCCAAGAGAGAGCGTTGGACTGGTACGAACTTCTCATTTCTGAGATTAATGAAGCGGATCTCACCTGGGAGCAATTCCGGGAACGCTTCGAATTAAAATTCGTGCCAGAAGCTGAGAAAGTGACATTGGCTCGACGATTTATAGACCTTGTTCAAGGTGAGTCCTCCGTGACTGATTACGTCGCCTCCTTCGAGTTGCTTTCCAAATATGGGGTTGAATACATCAACACCCCTCTGAAGAAGAATCAGAGATTCGTCTATGGCTTAAACAGAAGTCTCAAGAAGCCATTACTTCTAAAGTTAGAAGTTTCTTTCGACCAACTCGTTGATATCGCTCTTCGTCTGGAAGAGGCGGATAGGGAGAATGATGTTGAAGTGGTGGGTTCCAAACCAAACTTCAACAACAAGAAGAGGCCAAACAAATTCAAAGGCCCCTATCCTAATAAGAAAGGGAAGCAAGCATCTTCGGCAGCAAACACTTCTACCTTTAGCCGTGGAGAATGCTATAATTGTGGTTCGAAGGACCATTATGCGAACAAGTGCCCAAAGTCTCTCTCTTGTCGCTACTGCAAAGTCCCCGGTCATGTTATATCTTCATGCCCCAAGCTTCAGGGCAGGAAGGAGGGAAAGTTAAATGTTGCTCAAGCCCCTGGCAACACATCTCGTGGCCAAGGTATTTCTCATTCTATTCTGGATGGAATTATTTTATTTCGTGATCATCCTATTCGAGTTCTTTTTGATACGGGTGCGTCCCATTCTTTTATATCAAAAGAACTTGTTGATACTTTTTCCTTGGATGTTTTGTGTTTAATGACTTCTTTGAGAATTGCGAATCCGGTTGGTGGATCCGCAACAATCAGTTTATTGTGTAAAGATGTCGAGATTATTTTGTGTAATTTTTCTTTCCGAGCCGATTTGCATGTCATGCGCTATTTAGGCTTTGAAATGATTTTGGGAATGGATTGGCTTAACCGTTATGAAGCTCATATCCTATGTCCTGAGCGGACTATTCATCTTCGACATCCTCAATCTGTTAAGCAGATTTCTATTAATCTTCAAGATTTAGTTTCCAGCTTGGTCGCATCTTTATATTCTTTAAACCCTCGTGATGACGATGATGATGATGAGGGTGATATTATTTCTCTTATTCACGTCGTTTGTGAATTTTCCGACATATTCGAGCCCGTTTTAGGATTACCACCTAAGCGAGCAATTGAGTTCAGAATTAATCTTATTCCTGGAGCTCAACCTATCACTCGTCCTCCGTATCGTATGTCCAATAAAGAAAACGAGGAGATGCGTAAGCAATTATCCGAATTGGAGATGAAGCAATTTATTCGCTCTAGTTCTTCGCCATAGGGAGCTTCAACTATTTTTGTGAAGAAATCCGATGGTACTCTTAGGCTTTGCGTTGACTACCGCAAGCTTAATGATCTCACGATCAAAAATAAATATCCTCTACCTTGGATTGATGATCTATTCGATCAGCTTAGTGGTGCTAAAGTCTTTTCACAATTGGACTTGGCTACCGGTTTTCATCAGCTTCGTATCGCAGAAGATAGCATTCCATTGACCTCGTTCCGTACTCGTTATGGATCTTATGAATGGCTTGTCATGCCATTTGGTTTGACGAATGCTCCGGCGTATTTCGTTGACCTTATGAATCGGGTTTTCAAAGATTTTCTCGACCGATTTGTTCTCATCTTTATTGATGATATTCTTGTGTATTCTAAAACCGAAGAGGAACATGAAGAGCATCTTCGGATTGTGTTGGAAACTCTTAGGAGTAATCAATTAAAGGCAAAATTTTCTAAATGCCACTTTTGGCAATCTCGTGTGAAGTTTCTCGGTCACATTATTTCCGAATCCGGAATTTCCGTCGATCCTTCAAAGATCGAAGCGATTCAAGATTGGAAGAGACCGGAGGGTGTAACGGAAATCTGTAGCTTTCTTGGGTTGGCGGGTTATTACCGTCGTTTTATCAAAGACTTTTCTAAGATTGCCGTGCCTCTCACTTGCTTGACGAAGAAAGGTGTTAAATACATTTGGTCGGACAAAAGTGAAGTTTCTTTTCAGAAATTAAAAGAACTTCTTTCTAATGCTCCTATTCTCGTTATTCCCGAGGGGAATCAAGATTTCGTTGTTTATACCGATGCTAGTCGTGTTGGTTTGGGTGCCGTTCTTATGCAAAGAGAATGTGTTATTGCTTATGCTTCTAGGCAATTGAAGCCTGCTGAGACTAGATATGCCACTCATGATTTAGAACTCGCGGCTATTGTTTTCGCTCTTCGGATTTGGCGTCATTATCTCTTAGGAGAGAAATTTGTTCTTTACACAGATCATAAGTCTTTGAAATATTTATTTTCTCAGAAGGAACTTAATTTGCGTCAACAGCGTTGGCTCGAGTTTCTTGCACCTTATGATCTTGATATTCTTTATACTCCCGGTAAGGGTAATCGTGTCGCCGATGCTCTTAGCCGTAAGCAACAAGCAGTTGTTTCTATGATGATATCCGAATGGAACGATCTCGAGATCTTATCCACTTGTGAGATTCGAGACCGCGTATCCGATTTATGTTCATCTCTTGTTTTATGTAGCCTTGAGGCTCATCCTTCTCTTTTAGACCGCACTCTTGAAGCTCAAGGGTTGGATCCCGAATTGGCTCTTCTTAGCCAAAATATTAAGGATAAAATAGATACTGAAGGTTTGAAAGACTTTGATATCGATTCTCGTGGCGGCATTCGAAGATTTGGTAGACTTATCGTGCCAAATATTAGTGATCTTCACAAAGATATTTTAGAAGATTCTCATCGTTCTAAATTCACCATTCATCCCGGTAGTAGTAAAATGTACGCGGATATGAAGCGACTTTATTATTGGGAGGGAATGAAACTTGACATCGCTAACTTCGTTAAGCGTTGCATGACTTGCCAACTTGTTAAGGCCGAACATCAAAGGCCCAGTGGGTTATTGCAACCTTTAGAAATTCCGATTTGGAAGTGGGACCAAATTTCCATGGATTTTATAGATGGCCTTCCCCGTTCTCGTTCGGGTCATGATAGCTTATGGGTGATCGTTGATAGACTTACTAAATCCGCCCATTTTATTCCCGTTCGATCTAATCGAACCGTTCCTCTTTTGGCCAAACTCTTTGTTAAAGAGATTGTTAAATTACATGGAGTTCCTACTTCTATTGTTAGTGATCGTGATCCATTGTTTACTAGTGGATTTTGGAAGAGTCTTCAAAAAGCTTTAGGAACGAAGCTTAATTTTAGCACCGCTTATCACCCCCAGTCCGATGGACAAACCGAGCGTGTGAATCAAACTCTTGAAGATCTTCTTCGTGCTTGTGTGCTTGATTTCGGTGGAAGTTGGGAAGATCATATCTCTCTTGTTGAATTTTCCAATAATAATAGCTTCCAATCTAGTATTGGTATGTCACCTTTTGAGGCACTCTATGGAAGGCCATGCCGATCTCCTTCTTGTTGGCTTGAGACCAGTGAGAAGCTGGTTTTAGGTCCAGATTTTATTCATGATTCCACAGAAAAGATTGACCTTATTCGTCATAGGATGAAAGAAGCCCAGAGTAGACAAAAATCCTATGCCGATAATCGAAGAAGGAAATTAGAATTTTCTGTTGGAGATTCTGTTTTTATTCGTGTTTTACCAATGAAAGGTGTTGTGCGTTTCAGTCGCTCGGGAAAGTTAGCGCCTCGATATATTGGGCCATTTCCTATCACCGAACGTATTGGTTCCATGGCTTATCGCCTTTTATTACCGGCTCAATTTTCTGCTATTCATGACGTGTTTCACGTTTCTCAATTACGGAAGTGCCTTCGAGATTCCGATTCTATTCTTGAGCCCGGTGTTGTGGAAGAGATTGAAGTTTCGTCTAATTTAACTTATGAGCAACATCCTATTCGTATCATTGCTTCGGAAGTCAAACGACTTCGAAATAAAGATGTTCCGCTTGTTAAAGTTCAATGGTCTTCAAATCCTAAGGATTGCTCTTGGGAATCTAGAGAGTACATCGAGCGAACATACCCGGACTTACTTTCTCGTGCTCTTTGAGGTGAACTTCTTATTTCAAGTTTCTTTTGTGCTGAATATGCTTTTATGGTTGTTTCTTTTGGGAATGTTCTTGTTTTTGAGCATAGATTCAAGCTCATTTGGGTTCTGTTGAAGAGAGGTTGATTCTCCATTTGCTTTCAAGCTTCTTCTTGTTTGATTTTGAGAAAAGGTGAGATTTTTTATCTCACATCTATGACTATAATTATCTTTGGTTGTTGGGTATGAATTCCTAACACTTCTTCATGTGCATTTGCTCTTGATTTGGATTGGTTTTGTGAATATTCCAATTTTTGAGTTTTTAAGTCAATTTGTGTGAAAAGCCTTTTATGGATGTTTGATCATGCTTTTGGTGATGCATCGAGGAGCATATAGGGCCGGGTTGTCGATTGGCATAAACCCTTAGAGCCATTGTTCGTCCGGTTGCATTTTGGAAGAGTTTGCTCTTCATTTGAATAAGGCTGAAAAACAGCCCAGGCATGATTCAGTCGACTGAATACTCTGTTCAGTCGACTGAACCTGAAACCCGAAAGTTTCCAGGCATGATTCAGTCGACTGAACCTGGAAACAGAAAGTTTCCTGAACCTGGAAAATTCCCAGGTACAGGGTCAGTCGACTGAATCCTCTGTTCAGTCGACTGAACCTGCTGTTTTAGTCCAATTTGCCTTTTTGGATTGAATTTCCAATTTAAATCGATTCGTGATGATCCTATTTATTGTCATCATTTATTATTCTCTTTGATGACTTATTTTCTTTGGGAATTTTAGGTATATCCACTTCGATGGATCCTTTATCGATTTCATTGGATTTTTATTCACATCTTCGAATGTGATCTTTGTGATTGATTGTTTCTACAATCCCCCTTGTGCTTTGTCACATTAAAAATATAAAGGTTTTCTATACTAGTAGTAAATATCAAAACTCTTTCCTCAAACGATTTCAATACTATTTTAATACCAAATTCGTTTATAAAACCGTTTTCCAATCTATTAGTATATATAAACCTTTACCTCACTCGTATGAGAAATCTAATTAAACGACTTAGTAAAACAAGTGGTATGAAACGCTTGCGTTCACTTTGTTGGTTAATTCTTGGACTTGTTCGATTGAAACTCTTGTGACAATTTTCTAGTGGAGATATACAATTTGTTCGTAAATATTTAAGTTAAGCTAGTGGTTATGGGACATGATGCTAAGCTCATATATTTACTAGCTTACTGTAATCAACACTGCTCGTTGATCATGACGATCATCTTTGTGATTTAGACTAGCAATGTGCGATGTCTCTTTGTCTGCGTGGGAGACTAAACCCCGTTTTGTGGAGTTTCGACTCAATTTGGTGGGGTAGCAACCCATGGTCTTCGGACCGTTTGTGGAGCTTCGGCTCAATTTGTGATGGTTAGCGACCATGGAATTAGCGTTCCGTTTGTGATACACGTGTTGGTGAGCTTTATGCTCCCGTTTGTGATAGGCCTCCCCCCCTTTGTGATTTCTAGATTTCTTGAGATGATTTCTAGAATTTGTGTTTCACCAATTTTCGTGATTTCCATTGATAAGTTTTATCAATATTTGTGCATTGGTGAATTTGTGTGTCATTGACTTTTGTGATTGACGTTGATATTATCATCAATATTTGTGGTTTGGTGAATGAAATAAGGAGTATGACATTTCTTTGATTCTTATGTAGATTTGGTGATATTGATTAATCTCTTGATTTTCAATTACTTATATAAATCACAGCTTGGCATAGAGATTATTATGTGTTTAGTCATATGTCTTACTCTATATCGTTTCACCTGGTATTTATAGCTAGACTGATCCGTTTATTATTTTCTTATTAAATAATACTCGGGTCAGACCGAGATGTTACAGGTGCTTCTGCTTGACCTCTCTCTTGGGATTGATTCCTCTGACTTTTGGTTAACTACTTAGATTAGTAGTTTTTGTTGTATACATTTGAGATATAGACTCCATAATGTATACTTATTCTTTTGTGTAGTTCATGTAACTATTCTTTTGTGATATTGTGGATCTTTTTAGACCACTACTCTGATGTACACTTCCTAGTGTAATATTCATATCTATTTCCGCCTTTGTGATATGAATTGTCTGTGACTGATTTGTGTTATGTTTATTTCTATATTTGTTTCCGAAGACCTTTATAGCCACTGTGTAGTAGCTTTGAGTTTGTGCCGATATGTCGGATTTCCACTTGAGATGAAAAGTTATATTTTTATCCGGTATATCGGTACTCGCACAAAGCAATTATACAGATGATCGCTCCTCAACAGCCTTATTCTCCGTGCTAGTTGACAGCATTCACTGTAATGTTCTTGTCTAGCGTGGGTATAGAGGTGGGGCGTCACATGTATCCAGTTGAAAACCCTAGCAGCCTTTCTATTTCTCGTTTCTATATGTAAAAAACTTATGTTGCTCCTCTTCCTCAATGGCTGAAAATGCTAAATATTCCAATTCAATTCCAATTCAAAATTCAACCTCAAAAATTCAAACTCCTTAGTACATATCAAATTATATATCGGTCTGAAGCTCTCAACGAGTGCATCTCAGATTTAAAATTCATTTTCCGATTTGAAGCTCTATTTGTCCAGAAATTTTTGATCAAATCTCGGCTGTTCTTGGGCGTTCGATTTTCTTTGTCCTATCGACAAATCAATGATGCTGCGTTGTAGAGGGAACAGAGCGCCGTTCATCGGTATGCTTTGTTTCGCGAATTGGCGGTTAGATCTACGGCAAAAATTCTCCAGGGTTTTGGACAAACGTAGCGGCTACTACTCTTGAATGCTCAGACTGACGCGAAGCCGTGGTAGTCGTGATGGAGGAAGGTTCGCCAGTGAGTGGCGATCGCGAGGGGGAGTCTGGCATGGCCGCGATCGGCAGTTTAATATGGTCAGCATTGGTCAGGGTTGTGGTTTTTGCATTTTGCACATGCGAACTGGGGCAGTTGAGTCGTGAGAAGGAAGAGAGTATGTGGCTTTATTTTATTTTGTTAATTTGTTTTATTTAAACTTTGATTTCAATCGTTCTTATTATCATAACTTTTACATACGAGGTCTGTTTCACGCGCGATTTTCTCCACTAGGAATGTATTGGAATTCTGGACATTTTGACACTAGTTTGGATGGATTCTGGGACTGTTCAAATTTTGGGTTTAAGTTGGATTTAAGTTCAATTTAAATTCAAAAGGTGAGTGTTTTAACCCACTCACAACTTCTAAAATTTCTTATGTTTGTTAAATTAATTTATGATGTGATTAGAAATTTATTTATGACTGTTTGACATATTTTGAATCATCATCTCAATTTATTTGAATTTATTTGAATAAAAAAATTATTTAATTTATTATTGAATATAAGCTACCAGTAAATACCTGCTATTTGTTATCTGTTGTATATTGATGTTATTGATTGAATTGGATGATGATTGTGATAAATGTTTGATGACTGATATTGGACGAATGGATGATGTATTTTATATTGTTATTTACTGCAAGTTGTTACAGATTTTTATTTCATTCGGGATTGCGGTTTGAAATGATATGTAACCATATTTATACTTTAAATTGTGGGTTGAAATGATAAATATCTGTATCACTTGACCATAGGATAGAAAATTATACACCGCTGGACTATATATAAATATTTTTGAAAATGATTTCTATGGTTTATATAGAAATATAGAGTTTTATATTGTGACGCCCCACCTCTATACCCATGCTAGCCAAGAACACTACGGTGTAGTGCTGTCAACTAGCACGGAGAATAAGGCTGTTGAGGAGCGACCATCCATGTGATTGCTTATCACACGGTGGCTATAAATAATCTTCGGAAACAAACATAGAAATAAGCATAACACAAATCAGTCACAGACATCCATATCACAAAGGCGGAAGAAGATATGAATATATAACTAACACATGAAAGTGTACATCAGAGTAGTGGTCAAAAAGATCCACAATAATACAAAAAAATAGCAACACGTGCTATACAAAAGAATACAACTATGAGTCTATATCTCAAGTGTATAAAACAAAAAACTGCTAATCTAAATAGTTAGCCAAAAGTCAGAGTAGCAAATCCCGGGCACCTGTAACATCTCGATCTAACCCGAGTATTATTTAAGAAAATAATAAATGGACCAGTCTAGCTATAAATATCAGATGACATGGTATAAAATAAAAGATATGGCATAAACATAAAATATTCATACTGGCATACTACTATAAGTATGCAAATGATGATCAATAGAAGATCAATCAATAAGAGATAAATCAATATCACAGGAATCTTCTAAAAGATCCAAAGAGGGCATCATACCCTAAACTTGTACTCATAACAAGTCAATGACATAAATTCCAGAAATCAACACAACAAATCCAGAAACCACCGAAAAAGGGAAAGAGGCCTATTACATGACAGTCCGAAGACCATGGGGAGCTACCCCATATGGGTGAGTCGAAATCACCCAGATGAGGTCTAGGCTAACCAAAAAGCAAAAGGGTATGTGTGAGTGGAATCACACAAATGGTGTCTAGCCTAACCTCGCAACAAAAAGGTATGTGTGAGTGGAATCACACAATTGTTGTCTAGACTAACCTTGCGGACAAAGAGATATGTGTGAGTCAGAATCACACCCATGAGGTCTAGTCTAACCCTGCAAACAAAGAGACATCGCACAATTGCTAGTCTAAATCATAAAATGATCGTCATGATCAACGAGAAGTGTCAATTACACTAAGCTAGTAAATATAAAATTTATCTTCGTGTCCCATAACCACTTGCTTAACTTAAATATTTAAGAACAAACTGTAAATCTTCACTAGAAAATTGTCACAAGAGGTTCAATCGAACAAGTCCAAGAATTAACCGACGAAGTGAATGCAAGCGTTTCGTACCACTTGTTTTACTAAGCCGTTTAATTAGATTTCTCATCCGAGTGAGGTAAAGGTTTGTATATAATAGTAGATTGGAAAAAGGTATAAGAAAAGAGCTTTGTTATTGAAAATAGAGTTGAAATCATTTTGTTGAAAGAGTTTTGATATTTACTATTAGTATTGAAACCTTCATATTTCTAAAGTTATTATCCCGCCTTTTTAGCAAGGCCGTGATACCATAAAATCGACCGAGAAGCCAAAGATAGTTTGTCTCGAAGAATGGTCAACTCAGCATCTCAACAAAGCAAGTTTTGTTGAATGTTTTTCATATAAGATCCCCTACGAAGGGAGGGGGGTCCAGGGGGCGGCGCCCTCGGCGGGGTGCGGAGCAGCGCCCCGTCCAAAACGGTACGACCTAGTGAAGACCTTAGGGAGGATAGGATCGAGCGGCCTAAAAGTTGCGACCTAGGGTACACGCGACCTAAGGGATACTCGCGACCTAACATGGCCGAGCTAAGGTGAGGTGCGACTCAACCAGGTAAGCGACCTAAGGGAGGCGAGCGACCTAAGGAACTCGCGACCTAACAATAGCACAGGCCAAGTGACCTAACGTTTTAAGGCTGAACGACCTTATTAAACTCGCGACCTAAAAATGACAAGGCCGAGCGAGTTAAGGGGATTGTGCGACCTAACGGGCTCACGACCTATGGGTTTACGACCTAACGTGGGAATGACCCAAAGAGGCACGCGACCTAGTGGTTGAACGACCTAAAGTTGCAAAGGCCAAAGTGGAACGACTGTCGCGACCTAGCGACCTAATGTGCCGCGCGACCTAACTAGGTCGAGCGAGTTAAGGCCTTAACGACCTAAAGGAATTAAGGCGTCACGACCTAAGGGATAAAGGTCCTGCGACCTAGAGGGGAAATAAGGTCTAACGATCTAGGGTGTATAGGTCAAGCGACCTAACGGTTTATAAGGTCATGCGACCTAACTGGGTGAAGGTCATGCGACCTAACAGGGAAGCCACCAAGCAACCAAATGAAGAACAGGGCGTGCGACCTACGACCTAGCAGCACACGACCTACGACCTAGCGGCACACGACCTACGACCTAGCGACCTAACTCCGAACAACAATTTGTGCCAGTGCGACCTAAGTGCAGAAAATCACCAAAAACGCTAAAAATTGGAGTTTTTCGCCAATCTAATCCAAACCAAATGCTAATGTACATGCTAAAGTGACAGGAAATCATTCCCAAACATCCATGATAGATATAGGCAAGAACGTGAGATAAAAATCTCACCTTTACACCAAAAGTCAATGAAAATGAAGGTTGAAGCAAAGCGAGAATCAATCTACTTCAATCTCAACACTAGAGGCTTGAATCCAATATCTTCTCTTTGAATTTGGAGTTGAATGATGGATTTGAAGTTGAAACCTAGGCTTGGAGTTTCTAATTTCCCTTTCCACTCACCATTAATGTTAAAGTTTGTGTTTGGTAGGAATTTATGAAGAGTGAGGAGAAGGAGAGAAGTGGGTTTGTGTTATAATGGCTAATCTAACCCAAAGTCCAAAGCGGGAAAAGTAAGTGAAATTTCACTAACTCCAAACCTATCAATGTTTATACTCAAAAAAATTGTAAACGGTATTTCGAACTCAATGGAAGTGGTCTCGAGTCCTAATTCGACCATTTGCAAAAACTAGCTTTTCGGACTAATATCCGATTAACAATAAAATATTTAAACAAAATATTTAAATATATAATCGATAAATATGCGAGTTGTTACAGACTCCCCTCCTTAAAGAAATTGCGTCCTCGCAATATATAGGATGGAAATAAAAAGTAACAACCATAAAAGCATATTAACACAAAAGAAATTTGAAATAAGAAGTTCACCTCATTGAGCACTAGAAAGTAAGTCTGGATGTGTTTGCTCGATGAATTCTCTAGATTCCCAAGAGCAATCTTTAGGGTTTGAGGACCATTGAACCTTCACAAGAGGAACATCTTTATTTCGAAGTCGTTTGACCTCCGAAGCAATAATTCGAACAGGTTGCTGCTCATAAGTTAAATTTGGCGAAACTTCAATTTCTTCCACAAAACCAGGCTCAAGAATAGAATCGGAATCTCGAAGGCATTTCCGTAATTGAGAAACGTGAAACACGTCATGCATGGTAGAAAACTAAGCCGGTAATGAAAGGCGATAAGCCATGGAACCAATACGTTCAGTGATAGGAAATGGCCCAATATATCGAGGCGCTAACTTTCCCGACCGACTAAACGTACAACACCTTTTGATAGGTGAAACACGAATAAAAACAAGATCTCGAACAGAAAATTCTAATTTCCTTCTTCGGTTATCGGCATAGGATTTTTGTCTACTCTGGGCTTCTTTCATCCTATGTCGAATAAGTTCAATCTTTTCTGAGGAATCACGAATAAAGTCTGGATCTAAAACCAGCTTCTCACCGGCCTCAAGCCAACAAGAAGGAGATCAGCATGGCCTTCCGTAGAGTGCCTCGAAAGGTGCCGTACCAATACTAGATTAGAAGCTATTATTATAGGAAAATTCGAAAAGTGAAATATGATCTTCCCAACTTCCACCAAAATCAAGCACACAAGCTCGAAGAAGATGTTCAAGAGTTTGATTCACACGCTCGGTTTATCCATCGGACTGGGGGTGATAAGTGGTGCTAAAATTAAGCTTCATTCCCAAAGCTTTTTGAAGACTCTTCCAAAATCCACTAGTAAACAATGGATCACGATCGCTAACAATAGAAGTAGGAACTCCATGCAATTTAACAATTTCTTTGATAAAAAGTTTGGCCAAAAGAGGAACGGTTCGGTTAGACCGAACGGGAATAAAATGGGCAGATTTAGTAAGTCTATCAACAGTCACCCATAAGCTATCATGACCCGAACGAGAACGGGGAAGGCCGTCAATAAAATCCATGGAAATTTGGTCCCACTTCCACATTGGAATTTCTAAAGGTTGCAATAACCACCAGGCCTTTGATGTTCGGCCTTAACAAGTTGGCATGTCATGCAACACTTAATAAAGTTAGCGATGTCGGATTTCATTCCCTCCCAATAATAAAGTCGCTTCGTATCCGCGTACATTTTACTGCTACCGGGATGAATGGTAAATTTAGAACAACGAGAATCTTCTAAAATATCTTTATGAAGATTTCCAATATTTGGTACGATAAGTCTACCAAATTTCCGAATGTCGCCACAAGAATCAATATCAAAGTCTTTCAAACCTTCAATATCACTTCTATCCTTAATATTTTGGCCAAGAAGAACCAGTTCAGGATCTAGCCTTTGAGCTTCAAGAATGCGGTCTAAGAGAGAAGGATGAGCCTCAAGGCTACATAAAACAAATGATGAGCATAAATCGGACACGCGCTCCCGAATCTCACAAGTGGATAAGATCTCGAGATCGTTCCATTCGGATATCATCATAGAAACAACTGCTTGTTGCTTACGGCTAAGAGCATCGGCGACACGATTACCCTTACCGGGGGTATAAATAATATCAAGATCATAAGGAGCAAGGAACTCGAGCCAACATTGTTGACGTAAATTAAGTTCCTTTTGATAAAATAAATATTTCAAAGACTTATGGTCCGTGTAAAGAATAAATTTCTCTCCCAATAGATAATGACGCCAAATTCGAAGGGCGAAAACAATAGTCGCGAGTTCTAAATCATGTGTGGCATATCTAGTCTCGGCCGGCTTCAAATGCCTAGAAGCATAAGCAATAACACGTTCTTTTTGCATAAGAACGGCACCCAAACCAACTCGACTAGCATCGATATAAACAACAAAATCTTGATTCCCTTCGGGAATATCGAGAATAAGAGCATCAGAAAGGAGTTCTTTCAATTTCTGAAAAGAGGCTTCACATTTGTCCGACCAAATGTATTTAACTCCCTTCTTAGTCAAGCCAGTAAGAGGCACGACAATCTTAGAAAAGTCTTTAATGAAACGACGGTAAAAACCCGCCAATCCGAGAAAACTACGAATCTCTGTCACACCCTCCGGTCTCTTCCAATCTTGAATCGCTCCAATCTTTGAAGGATCCACTGAAATTCCGGATTCGGAACTAATATGACCGAGAAACTTCACACGAGATTGCCAAAAGTGGCATTTAGAAAATTTCGCCTTTAATTGATTACTCCTAAGAGTTTCCAATACAATCTGAAGATGCTTTTCATGCTCCTCCTCGGTTTTAGAATACACAAGGATATCATCAATGAAGATGAGAACAAACCGATCGAGGAAAGCCTTAAAAACTTGATTCATGAGGTCAACGAAGTAAGCCGGAGCATTCGTTAAACCAAATGGCATAACAAGCCATTCATAAGATCCATAACGAGTACGGAACGATGTCAAAGAAATACTATCCTCAGCAATACGAAGATGATGAAAACCGGTAGCCAAGTCCAACTGTGAAAAGACCCTAGCTCCGCTAAGCTGATCAAACAGATCGTCAATCCGAGGTAAAGGATATTTATTTTTAATAGTCAGATCGTTAAGCTTGTGATAGTCAACGCAAAGCCTAAGCGTACCATCGGATTTCTTCACGAAAATAGCCGAAGCTCCCCAAGGCGAGAAGCTAGAGCGAATAAATTGCTTTGTCACCAATTCAGATAACTGTTTGCGCATCTCCTCATTTTCCTTATTAGACATGCGATAAGGAGGATGAGTAATAGGTTGAGCTTTAGGGGTAAGATTAATTCTGAACTCAATTGCTCGCTTAGGTGGTAAACCTAAAACGGGCTCGAATATGTCGAAAAATTCACGGACAACGTGAATTCGAGAAATGACGTCTTCCTCCTCCTCATCATCATCGTCTCGAGGATTTAAAGAATATAAAGATGCAGTCAAAGAAGAATCCGAATCTTTAAGAATAATAGAAATTCGATTTACAGATTGCGGATGTCGGAGATAAATAGTCCGCTCAGGACATAGGATATGAGCTTCATAACGGTTAAGCCAGTCCATACCCAATATCATTCCAAAGCCTAAGTAACACATAACATGCAAATCGGCTAGGAAAGAAAAATCGAATAAAATAATCTCCACATATTTACAAAGCAAACTAAGAATTGCGGATCCACCAACAGGATTCGCAATTTTTAAAGAAGTCATTAATGCAGTAAAACTTAAGGAAAAAGTGTCTACCAGTTCCTTTGATATAAAAGAATGGGATGCACCCGTATCAAAGAGAACTCTAATAGGTTGATCATGAAATAAAATTATACCATCAAGAATGGAGTGAGAAATACCTTGGCCACGAGATGTGTTGCCAAGGGCTTGAGCCACATTCAACTTTCCTTCCTTCTTGCCTTCACGTTTGAGGCATTGATGTATGTAATGATCTGGGCTCTTACAATAGCGACAAGATTTGGGCTTAGAGCACTTATTCGCAAAATGATCCCCAGATCCACAGTTGAAGCATCTCGCACCACTAGGAGAAGGAGACTTTGCCGCAGGGGTTGCTTGCTTACCCTTTTTGTTGGGATAAGGGCCTTTGAATTTATTGGGCCTCTTTTTGTTGTTGAAGTTGGGTTTGGAAGCTACTACTTCAACATCTCTTTCTTTATCAGCCTCTTCCAGACGAAGAGCGATATCTATTAGTTGGTCGAAAGGAACTTCTAACTTTAGAAGTAATGGCTTCTTGAGGCTTTGGTTTAAGCCATACACGAACCTCTGGTTCTTCTTCAATGGGGTGTTGATGTATTCAACTCCATATTTGAAAAGCAACTCAAAGGCTGCAACGTAATCAGTCACAGAGAACTCCCCTTGAACAAGGTCTATAAAGCGTCGAGCCAGAGTTACCTTCTCTGCTTCTGGCACAAATTTTAACTCGAAGCGTGTCCGGAATTGCTCCCAGGTAAGGTCCGCTTCGTTGACTTCAGAAATAAGAAGTTCATACCAGTCCAATGCTCTCTCTTGGAGCATACTGGAAGCCACCTGAACACGGTGAAGATCGACGAGATTCATGCGAATGAAGATTCGATCGCAGGTCCTCAACCAAGCCTGGACTTCGATGATAGTTTCAGAACCTTTAAATGGCTTCCCACCCAGGTTGGTGTAATCATTGCACAAACGTGCAAACCTAGATTTAGGGTGAGTAGGTTCCGGATTAGAACCAGCTGCTTGAGCATTCGTGACAAGGTCAAGAAGTTGCTGGGTAGTCATAAAAACTCCATCTTGGGGTGGAGCACTAGATGGTCCAGCTCTGGGACGACCAGGTCTAACCATTTCTCTTCCTTAAGAAAGAAAGAAGAGAAAGAAGAAGATTATTCACTAATGAATATCAAGCAATCTTGCTAGATAAAACAAGGAATCATAAAGGATATAGGATGAATCGGTATGACGACTCGAATTAATCCTAAGACATAACTCCTAAGGTGGACTTAGGACGATGATCCTTGTTAAGTTATTCTACATTGTTCCGAAGTTTGGATTTGATACCAAGCTGTGATGCCCCACCTCTATACCCACGCTAGCCAAGAACACTACGGTGTAGTGCTGTCAACTAGCACGGAGAATAAGGCTGTTGAGGAGCGACCATCCATGTGATTGCTTATCATACGGTGGCTATAAATAATCTTCGGAAACAAACATAGAATAAGCATAACACAAATCAGTCATAGACATCCATATCACAAAGGCGGAAGAAGATATGAATATATAACGAACACATGAAAGTGTACATCAGAGTAGTGGTCAAAAAGATCCACAATAATACAAAAGAATAGCAACACGTGCTATACAAAAGAATACAACTATGAGTCTATATCTCAAGTGTATACAACAAAAAACTGCTAATCTAAATAGTTAGCTAAAAGTTAGAGTAGCAAATCCCGAGAAGAAGTCAAGCAGAAGCACCTGTAACATCTCGGTCTGACCCGAGTATTATTTAAGAAAATAATAAACGGACCAGTCTAGCTATAAATATCAGATGACATGGTATAAAATAAAAGATATGGCATAAACATAAAATATCCATACTGATATACTCTTATAAGTATGCAAATGATGATCAACAGAAGATCAATCAATAAGAGATAAATCAATATCACAAGAATCTTCTCAAAGATCCAAAGAGGGCATCATACCCTAAACTTGTACTCATAACAAGTCAATGACATAAATTACAGAAATCAACAGAAGAAATCCAGAAACCACCGAAAAAGGGAAAGAGGCCTATCACATGACGGTCCTAAGACCATAGGGAGCTACCCCATATGGGTGAGTCGGAATCATCCAGATGAGGTCTAGGCTAACCAAAAAGCAAAAAGGTATGTGTAAGTGGAATCACACAAATGGTGTCTAGCCTAACCTCGCAACATAAAGGTATGTGTGAGTGGAATCACACAAATGGTGTCTAGACTAACCTCGCGGACAAAGAGATATGTGTGAGTTGGAATCACACCCATGAGGTCTAGTCTAACCTTGCAAACAAAGAGACATCGCACAATTGCTAGTCTAAATCATAAAAATGATCGTCATGATTAACGAGAAGTGTCAATTACACTAAGCTAGTAAATATAAAAGTTTATCTTCGTGTCCCATAACCACTTGCTTAACTTAAATATTTACGAACAAACTGTAAATCTTCACTAGAAAATTGTCACAAGAGGTTCAATCGAAAAAGTCCAAGAATTAACCGACGAAGTGAACGCAAACGTTTCATACCACTTGTTTTACTAAGCCGATTGATTAGATTTCTCATCCGAGTGAGGTAAAGGTTTGTATATACTAGTAGATTGGAAAACGATTTAAGAAAAGAGCTTTGTTATTGAAAATAGAGTTGAAATCATTTTGTTGAAAGAGTTTTGATATTTACTGCTAGTATTGAAACCTTCATATTTTTAAAGTTGTTATCCCGCCTTTTTAGCAAGGCCGTGATACCATAAAATCGACCGAGAAGCCAAAGATAATTTGTCTCGAAGAATGGTCAACTCAGCATCTCAACAAAGCAAGTTCTGTTGAATGTTTTTCACATAAGATCCCCTACGGAGGGGGGTCCAGGGGGCAGCGCCCCGTCCAAAACGGTACGACCTAGTGAAGACCTAAGGGAGGATAGGATCGAGAGACCTAGGGTACACGCGACCTGAGGGAAACTCGCGACCTAACATGGCCGAGCTAAGGTGAGGTGCGACTCAGCCAGGTAAGTGACCTAAGGGAGGCGAGCGACCTAAGGAACTCGTGACCTAACAATAATACAGGCCAAGCGACCTAACGTTTTAAGTCCGAACGACCTAATTAAACTCGCGACCTAAAAATGACAAGGCCGAGCGAGTTAAGGGGATTGTGCGACCTAACGGGCTCACGACCAATGGGTTTACGACCTAACGTGGGAACGACCCAAAGAGGCACGCGACCTAGTGGTTGAACGACCTAAAGTTGCAAAGGCCAAAGTGGAACGACTGTCGCTACCTAGCGATCTAATGTGCCACGCGACCTAACGACCTAAGTAGGTCAAGCGAGTTAAGGCCTTAACGACCTAAAGGAATTAAGGCGTCACGACCTAAGGGATAAAGGTCCTGCGACCTAGAGGGGAAATAAGGTCAAACGACCTAGGGTGTATAGGTCAAGCGACCTAACGGTTTATAAGGTCATGCGGCCTAACTGGGTGAAGGTCATGCGACCTAACTGTGTGAAGGTCATGCGACCTAAAAGGGAAGCCACCAAGTAACCAAATGAAGAATAGGGCATGCGACCTACGACCTAGCGGCACACGACCTACGACCTAGCAACCTAACTCTGAACAACAATTTGTGCCAGTGCGACCTAAGTGCAGAAAATCACCAAAACGCTAAAAATTGGAGTTTTTCGCTAATCCAATCCAAACCAAATGCAAATGTACATGCTAAAGTGATAGGAAATCATTCCCAAACATCCATGATAGATATAGGCAAGAACGTGAGATAAAAATCTCACCTTTACACCAAAAGTCAATGAAAATGAAGGTTGAAGCAAAGCGAGAATCAATCTACTTCAATCTCAACACTAGAGGCTTGAATCCAATATCTTCTCTTTGAATTTGGAGTTGAATGATGGATTTGAAGTTGAAACCTAGGCTTGGAGTTTCTAATTTCCCTTTCCACTCACCATTAATGTTAAAGTTTGTGTTCGGTAGGAATTTATGAAGAGTGAGGAGAAGGAGAGAAGTGGGTTTGAGTTATAATGGCTAATCTAACCCAAAGTCCAAAGCGGGAAAAGTAAGTGAAATTTCACTAACTCCAAACCTATCAATGTTTATACTCAAAAAAATTGTAAATGGCATTTCGAACTCAATGGAAGTGGTCTCGAGTCCTAATTCGACCGTTTGCAAAAAGTAGCTTTTCGGACCAATATTCGATTAACGATAAAATATTCAAACTAAATATTTAAATATATAATCGATAAATATGCGGGTTGTTACATATATAAATATTGGTTTTAGATATTATATAAATGTTATTTTATTCTTGATTTTTAAGGTAGATATAAAGTTGTTTTAATATAGGATAAGCTTAATAATAAGTTTTCTTTTTTAGTGAAGATAATATGGTTAAGTATTTAAATTTTATTTTAATATAGAATTTACAATGATTTAAATAAATTAAGATAGGAAGATAAATTTTTAGATTTATTTGAAATTGAATTTATTTAATAATTAAATTCTAATAAGTTTTATGTGAAATTCATTTGATTTGAAATTTTAGAGGGTATGATTTTTAAAACTTGATTTGGTTTAAGGTGAATCAAATGAATATTTCAATTATAAATAAATGGAAGGAAATATTTAGTTATTTGTAATTTGAGATTTATTTAAATGATAATGGATTTATTATGTAAAGTATTTCAAAACTAAATAATAGAAAATTAAATTGTTAGATTGAAATTACCAAACTTAGTTTTGAAATTGTTGAGTACTTAAGTTTGAAATATATTGAATTTGAAATGGTTTATTCTGTGGATCAAATCTGTTTTGAAATCGATAAATTTGGAATAGTTTATTTGGAAGCTGAATTGAATTGAAATTTATGATATGGGATTTGGTTAAATATAAAATGTACATATTCGAAGTTGTGTTGGATCAATTTGTGAAATTGAAGGAGCTATTTTATTATATAAAGTATTTTATTATTTAAACCATTTAAGTGGTGGAAGTTACGTTCAAAGTTGCGAATTTCAAAGTATTATGATTTGAAAGCGTATAATTTCATGTGTTTGGTTTTGAAGTGTATAACTTTGAAAGTGCTACGATTTTTGGAAAAGGATATAATTGAAATAAAAATGATATTATATTGATTTGGTTTTTGAAATGGATAGTATATTTTGGTTTTGAAATATAAATTATTTTGAAATGACCGCGGTGTTATAATAACGTTTGGTTATTAAAGAGACCGGGATCGGAAGTTATCATACTCTCTACCAACTCCGAAAACCACTTTAACAACCGTGTATGTGGTGGAGATTCCAGAATGAAGTTGGTTGGCAACGGCGTTCCTTTGAGGCATATACACGGACCTAACTCGCGTGAGTTGGCATAAGGTGGCTAAAACAGGAGCGATTCTTGTGCCAAGGAGGCAGCCCCTCTTATCGGACATACACCTTCGATATTATATTCTGACTTTGGATTGTTTTGGTGGTCACTTTTGATATTTGATTCTGGGGGTGTGGCTCGAGGTGGCGGTAGTAGCTGCTACGCGTTACCACCAGCCCGAATGCTTAATTGGTATATCTACCCTGGCATTGCCTTGTGTGTCGTGTCACCTACCCTAGCACGCCTTGTACGAGTTTGATTTGTGTCGTACCTATGGAGTATCCTCTATTAGCCTCTCGATCATGAGGTATTATGGAACTGTATAGACTATTGGCACTATTACGTGTTAAGGGCTATATGGGTAACCCCTTAATGCTATTTAAAAGTAAGTTTATTTTACTATTAGACACTATTATAAAAGTGAAATATTATTACATAGTAAATAGTTTAACGGATCCTTAGGAGATGTGAATCCCGAGAATCTCTTAAGTTAGTGCACTCACGTTGGACACTGGATATGAGATGTCAAATCATGTAAACATCTCCGACGCTGTTCCAATCATATTATTTATTGTTGATTTAACTTACATAAGATCTTTTAGTTCCGACTCGAGTGTTTTGTCTTTTCAATTCGCTCGGGTCTGCCTGAGCATTTCAGGATTTGAAGACTTTATTTCTGGAGAACGAAGACGAAGATTGTGTTACTATTATCTGTTTGTGCCAAAATTGGTCACAAACCCCGAATACCGTGAAAGCACCAGTGTATGAATACAGACTAACAATATTCAAACACAAATAACAAATCTCAGCAAATATTGAACAATAATCCCAAGGTAAAGAACAGAGACACAAATTTTATAGTGGTTCGGCTATCTCCGGCCTACGTCCACTCCAAAGTTTTTATCATTTTATTGATTATCCTTGATGATTACAGATGATTACAGCAGTTACAAAGTCCAAAACTTGAAATAAATGGCGGTAATGATGTTAAGGAATGATTCTGGCAGCGTCCGGGCGTGCTTTCCTTCTCCAAATTCTCCAACCCCTTTTCTGAATGACCAGGGGCTCTATTTATAAGCGTAGGAGGCTGATATTTCTCCTAAAATCCGGGAAGACCACTTCAGGCACGTGAGGGGGCCCACATGCCCGAAATCTGGAAGTCCGGGCCCACCTTGGGATCGATTCGAAGTAAGGTTCGAATCGATCAAGAAATCATCCAATTGAGCTGAAATTTGGTCAGAACATTCTTCAACATGTATGTAAGCTCCTGTAAAAATTTCATTGCATTTGGATCAACGGTTTGGAAGATATGATCGATTCAAGATCAGAGCTCCGTGCGTTCTGCTAGGTTCGAACCCATGCTTCGAAACCATCCATTTCGAAACCATCCCCTTCGTATCCATAAGGCCGACTCCTTCGAATCCATACTCTTCGAATCCATGCTCTTTGAAGACGCCTCCTTCGAGTCCATGACTTTCGAGCCCATCTCCTTCGAGTCCACATCCTCCGAGTCCATCCTCTTCGAATCCATCATCTTCGAATGCATGTCCATTGCTTCGTATCCATCATCTTCGAGTCCATATCCATTGTCCGAATCCATCATCTTCGAATCCAAACCCTTCGACTCCATAACCTTCGAATCCATCTCGAATCCTTCGACTCCATGACCTTCGAATCCATCTCCAATCCTTCGAATTCATGTTCTTTGTATCCATCGAGTCCCCATCGATTTGAAGTACCATCGATGCGAGCTTGGTGGGTTCGAATCCATCTTGATGGGTTCGAATCTGATGGATTCGAACCGAGCACTCCATCCTGAAGGATTCGAACAGCATACCCCTCCCACCTTGAATCCATCATATTTCCTTCATACGAACTCCGATTAACATGAAATTTGAAACATAGCCTTTTCTAGTCCTTATCATTGTCTCCAATCAATTTCGTCCCGATCGGAGTTCAACCAAATTTTGACGACATCGATCGTAGCCTTGATTCCAACTGATCTCCAATCCTGATATCCATCATTCCTCGTTCATTTGTTGATATCCCAGTTTTGACCAAAAATGGGATAACACTTTGCCCCCCAAAACATGTCTTGTGATAACAAGGCATGTTTTGAATAGTTTCGAATCCAATATCCAGAGTCCATAGCCATATTGCCAGAGTATATCATCCTTGACTGCTCCGAGTCGATATCCAAATCCATAACCTCTCCGGGCTCTTGCCAAGCGCAATCTACACCTGACGGTCGTGATCCAGTGTCCCTGGATGTTAAGCTAGCCTCATCGTGTTCTTGTTGAGCGTAATCCACTCATGACGGCCTTGGTCCAGTGTCCCTGGACATTGAGCTAACCTCTCCGGGTTCTTGCCAAGCGTAATCCATACTTGACAACCTCGATCCAGTGTCCCTGGACGATGTACAATGCCATGGCTTAAGTCCTAAGCCGAATCCTGGTCTCTCCGAACCCTTGTTGAGCATAGTCCATACTCAATGACCTGAAAATAATAATTGATAATACAAGGCCTAAGTCCTAGGCCGAATCCTGGTCACTCCGGACCCTTGTCGAGCATAGTCCATACTCGACGACCTGAATGAGCCAATTTACCACGTTCGGGCAAAGTGACTCACCCCTTGCCAGGCATAATCCATACCCGACGACCGTTTATCAAAAATCAGATAAAAATCCAATCAAAATCCAATCCAAAATCCAAATCAAAACCAGAAAACCAAAAAACCAAACCAGCATCCAAAACCGAAAACAATCATCCGAAGGAAAATCCAAGTCAAAAAGCAAGAAAAACCAGGAGCTCAATCCAAGCTCCAAAACTAAAATCCAAAATGAAAAGCAATGTCTAATCCAAAAACAAAAGATAAATTTCACAAACCATAGCGTCGCAGTTTATCATCACTCAGAGCATGCCTAGGGGCTATCTCCGTCCCCGTACATGTGTAAATGACTCGGTTGCTCGCTAATAGTTCGCTACTTATTTCACATTATCCCGATCAGTGGATGATCAGCCGACCATCATCCCTGGGCCTCACATCATCACGACGTGAGGTGGTCGGTGGTTGCTCCTGCTCCACCGTTGCATTCCGAGCTCCGACATACTGCTGTAACTGCCCATTCCTTACATGCTCCTCGATTATATCCTTCAAGTGCCTACAGCTGTTGGTGTCATGTCCGTCTAAGTCATGGAAGAGACAATGCCTCCCTGACGCCCTCTCTCGTTCAGAAGGCTCTCTCCTGGCTGGCCTCCGGTAGGGAAGGCGATTTCGAGTATCCATGTATATCCGCTCCAGCGACTCGTTCAATCCTGTGTATGTGGAAAACTTTGGATCCTTCCATCGCTTCCTAGCGTTTCCAGAATCATTATCCAATTTCCTTTTTCCTTTGTCTTTATCCGAACCATTGTTGGATACCGCTCCAACCTCGATTGCACTAACCTTTTTCACCTTCAAATCCGTACTTGCATCTTCTTGCCGAAGGAACCTTTCTGCCTCGTGAAAGAATTCGTCGAGATCTTGTGGGGGATCTCGTATCAGAGATACCTTGAAATCAGAGTCCTCCCTGACTCCTGATACTGCTGCCATTAAAACCATCGATGGATCGGGCTGATCCACCGAAGCGACTGCCGCACTGAATCGAGTTAGAAAAGCTCTAAGCGATTCATCCATTCTTTGCTTCACCGATGTTAGTGTCATCACATTCTTCGGCCTCTTGACGTGAACCCGAAACTGCCCCAAAAACCTTTCACTACAACAAAATGGGCTTTTCTCAGCAATAATCGTCAGCGTTTTTGACATAAGTGCTGACAATAGTGCGTTGAAAATGAAAAATGAAAACACAAACGCTGTGTGAAATAGCCCGCTTGATTTTGAGGATTATTTCATTACGCGGCTACTTTTCCCCCATCCTTTCTTCTTATCTTCACACAAAGTAATAAATCTATGAAATCCAAATCCTCCTCAAATTTCACCATCAATCCCAAATCCTAAATCCTACGTAAATTATCAACTACCGCATCATCGTCCTCATCCCATCCGACTCGAACTGCTTTCACTTCCTCACCGACCGCTTCTTCGAGCTCCGACTTCCACATGCAAATCCGACTCAGACTTCGCTTAAAATCATGGTGATGGCGACCAGAAGCTTGATAATAAGCATTCGTGGAATAAGCAGCGTGGTTTTGAAGGGACTCAGGTAAAAGACAGGAGACACCATTCTGAATTTGCTTGAAGTCAACCAAGCTAGTGCCGCGTACATAGTCTATGTTCAATTGCGGAACCTCATTGCCCACTCCACCCTTTGGAACATACTATTGGTTTCCTTTGCTAGGTTTTGGTGTTGGATATATAGTATGCTCGAAGGTAAAAGTAAAGTGGTATATTTTATATTGATTGCGTGCTAATTGATCAACGTATTCTTAAACTAGTAGCAAGATTTACGACATGTATTAGAATTTTTATTCTTCTTATGCTTGGCGCTTTGTTTAATTTTATACCAAAAAGTCAAATTTATATCTAAATGCGCAGATTGAAGGCTTGTGTCGGTGCATAATCAGTTAGTTAAGATTTGTGATTGTGTTATTTTCACATTTGGAAAAGTGGAAGTAAATGTTATGGAACAAAAGGAATGAGGCTTTGTATGACAAGAACCTATTTTTAACATAAAAATAATCATCTTAAGTTTATACTAAGTCACATGGAGATGTCCAAATGTTGCTTAAAGGCTGCGCAAGTAGCTCAATCATGTTAACTAATATTTATGTTACCTTAATTCTAATTCTACATGTAAAACCTTTCAAGATACCATGTAGATTTGAATTTACAAAATTGCTTAAATTAAAGAATTATATAATCGGAAAGCCCTAGAATACTTAATTATCAACACTCCAGTTCACCAAATACACGAGTGTTTGAAACAACGAGAGAAAAATAACCGAAAAGGGTTCAAGTTGTAAAAGATAATCTACATTGCCATGTAGTTTGAAATTTTTTCTATTTTCCACAGAGTTACAAAATGCATCTTACTGAGAAGCTCCATAATTTTTTCGGTCACTAGTAGGACATGACTTACATAAAATATTGGTATTTATGTTTTTACTCTCATAAGTAAGAAGCAACAACGATAGTCAAAAATGGTAGTAGGTTGAAATATCATAAGAATGCACGCTTTCCCCATAATATTACAACATGCATCTTACACAAGGTATTTTGCACAATGACCGTGTAACGTTATTTTCTTTTCAAAATTAGATGTTGGTTGTGCTTTTTTTACGGTCTAGTGCACGATGTTGCAGTTTATGTGGGAAGTGATGCAGACCTTACATGAGATGGTGTCACCAAATGAAGTGGCTGCAATTAACAAATGCCCACAGGCGCTCAGTTATCCTTGCAGCCAGATAGTGAGATAAGATGCAGATAGGGAGAATGCTGATTCAACGGCCATGACCAGTGTACAGGTATTCAATAAAGTCTAAAGAAAATATTAATGGTTTTGAATGCAATTTTATAATATCGTACAAACTCTTGGATCTCGTGAGATAGGCTTGGATCTGAGATAGGAAGGAGGTTGAATCGATGATGAAATCGGTTTCAAAGGTAAGTACTAAAATTACATTTGAAAAATAGATGTTCTTTCTTGATCTTGTCCACATAACACGCACATAGTATCCTCCACAAGACCCCAAGCATGTATTTTATCCATGGTTTGTAGTCGACCCAAACATGCTTTATAAGTTGTTAAACTTATTTTCTTTACTGCAGTGTTATGCCAAATAGCTCTACCCCGGACCTGTGTAGGATTAGATTCCTGGACTTTGTTCCACACTCACTTGAAATTACATGTTTTTGAATCTAAAATTGTCCAATAATCAGAATCTCAATCGGTAGCCATTCTAATTTTGTTGATCTCCATAGTAAGTTCTCGAGTAGCTGGTAAAATATGCGGGTGTAAAACTCCTTGCTCAATAATAATGTCAACCATTAAGTTAGCCTAAGATGATAGGCTTACTCTATTCCATCCCAATAAGTCAACCATGGACTTATGGTTTATCCAAGGTTCATACTGTGGAGAAGTCAATTTTCCATCAACAATTATTCTTTGTAATAAGTGAATGCAATGTCTCTACCACGAAGTATGTTTTTCATGATACGGGAATAATTATTTTTAATCGCCATTTGCCAAAAATGATGATGTGATAAATAACTGTTCTTCATCCAAGAACTCCATAATCCCTATTTAGTAAGTAGATTCCATCGTAATTTCAGCACTACTGTCTTTTTAAGATCCATAAACAACCGCAGCCCTATACCTCCCTCTGCCTTTGGTCGACACAGCAAATTCAATGCTATTTTATGACATTTACCTCCCCAAAAAAAATTAGCACACATGCTTTCAATTTTATGTAAAACAGAATTAGGTAGTTGATGTATTAGTAACCAGTATAACACAATGGGAGTTATGGTACTCTGTATCGGCTGAGCTCTCCCTGCAGCAGATAGTAAAGTACCATCCCATCCCTCTGTTTTGTCATACACCTTAGCAACAAGAGGCACACAATCGGAGGAATGAACATAATCACTGGATAATGGGACACTAGGTATTTGATAGGAAGGAAGTCCTCTGTATTCCCCATAATCTATAGTAATGTGGCCTTGTTTGAGACGTCCTTGCTGAAGTCCATTTTAGATTTCATATGGTTGATGTGGAGACCGAAAGTATTTTTTAAGTGGTTAAAACTGTCGTCCATTGCTTTTGTATTACCACTTGTTGCACTCAAGAAAATCATTACATCATCAGCATAAAGTAAATGTGTGGTAACCGGCTGCACATAGGAAGTAGGCTGAATGTAGTTGTAAATGAGAGCATCTTCCATTTGCAATGTGAAATATTCCATGGTCAAGCAAAATAAATATGGGGATTAAGGATCCCTTTCTGTCAATCCTCTAGTAGAGGTAATGAAGCCACATGGAACACCATTAAATAGAATAAAAAATGTAGGGGTGCTGATACATTCATAAATCAAATTGACAAGGGATAGAGGAAAACCCATAATATATAGCATATAAAATACGAATTCTCTGTTAACCATGTCATATGCTTTCTGCAAATCAATGTTGATACACATCTTTGGTTTACCTTTTTTCTTGAAATCCCAAACAAGTTCATGAGCTAATAATATGTTCTCTCCAATGTTTCTATCTGGCACAAAGGCAGATTGATTCTCTGCAATAAGATAAGGCAATAAGTTTGATTAATCCGAACTAAATTTTTTTTAGATGATGATGTTTTCGTTGATATGCCTAGTGTGTTTTAGGTTAGTTGACTGGAGTTCCATAGGAATCAGTATACGAGTTAACTTTGGCATGAAACAGTTTGAAATTAAAGATAACTTTGATTAATTCGAACTAAATTTTTCATTCAATAGGAAAATTGGTTTTCTTGTGAGCTATTTTATTTTGTTTTTTGTTTTTTTCCTTCTATTTCTTATTTAGTTTTGTTAAAATGAAGCAGACATATTTGACAGAGTTGGTTAATTATTGTATAAATAACTGTCTGTTAGCAACTGATAACAATATCTCAGTCCAAACCAGGAATTATTTGAAAACATATCCTAGTTTTGCAACTTTTGGCTGGTATTCTTATTATCTAGACATTGAGACTTCACAATAAGAATGTGCATGGTTAGTTACCTGGTGTTTACTATTTTAACTATTCTAAGTGTAATTGTTTGTGCAGGTATGTTGATCAATTCTCAAGATGTCTTTTTGTAGAATACAAAAATAAGGGCATAGATGTTCAGTGTCAGGTATGGGAATTTCTTTATTTTAGTTTGAGGGTGAAAGTGTTGCTTAGAGTTTATAAGTTTATGCTTATTTGCTTCTAAATTTTCCTATATCAATTGCCACACATTCGGTTATAGACAAGTATGAAAACTGACATACCATTAGTTGTTACTTGTCAGTGTAAAATGCTTGCTATTCAGTTGATATAATTCGAGGGTTTACATATTATTGGTGTATAATACAACATCAAAACACAATATTTTACCATTTGCATTTGAACATACCATTGCTTTTAACATACCCCTGTAGGAGAGTTTTAGGCTTGGTAGTATTGCAGATACATCTTTATCTTGGGTTCAACTAACACCTTCACTAATCAGTATGCATTTGTAAGAAGTGAAGTTAGTTAGTTTACCAGAGTCCAACAATGCTTGTAAACTATTTCTGTGTTTTCTCATGGCTGTTTTAGCATAATTTTTTTAGAACTGGTGTCTTCACAATGTAGGCACGAGATTTTTCTTTGTTGTTTATGAAATTCATGCTCTAATTTCAGTTTATCCTTCAGCTGCAAGTGTATTTGTAGAAGCTTGTCATAGTGCAAACCATCCTATGGATCATTATCCAGTTGGAGAAATACCCTATTATCTTCATCTTCTAGCAGCTTTTCTGGATTTGTTTTTAATCTGACTTTGTTCCAAGCTTTAAGATTTTTCTTTATGGATTGTAAAACGTAAATGAATTTATGCATATATGTCCCTCAAGTGTTTGCTTTGAGTCCATCTCGAATGCATGTTATATAACCTTCTAGTGAGTGCCAGTTGTTGACATATTTGAATGGCTTTCCTTTTGGTTGATTCTGTTGGACAGATAGTAGCAATAAGATGGGTGTGTGATCACTAATCTCATCAGGTAATGCAATAGTAACTAAGTTAGGAAACTTAGTTAACATTGCATAGTTCACAAGTACTTTATCTATACTTGTGGCCATTCCTCGACGTCTCCAAGTGTATTTGCACCCCTGTGAAACAGTTTCAATCAATCCACACTACATCATACAATTTTTGAAGTTTGTAAAGTCTAAAGAAAATATTAATGGTTTTGAATGCTATTTTATTACCTGGTTATGTTTTTGTGGTGAATATTGGTGCCAGTTTGGATGAGTAGGTTTGAGGTTGATTACAGTGTAGTGATAGAACAATGAAGTAATCAGATTATAGGAATTTAGAAATTATAATGGTAAATTATATATTTGATAGTACATATTAAATTATTTATATTAAAAAAATCATAAAGTAATCAAAACCGGAACCGAAACTGACCCAAAACTTTCAATATTCTGAAACAGAACAAAAATTTCAGATATATCAAACTGAACGAAACTGAATCGAAAACCAAATTTCAAACTTTGTTTCAACCAAGTATTTAAAATAATTTATGATCCTTGGGATATTCTCCCTCCCAAGCAGATCAAAGACCCAAAAGCCAAGAAAGTGAGTAAATGGGTTTTCCTCGTATTTATCATATTCTTTATATATGTCTGTAACATGAGGATATTTGTATTCATCAGCCCGAAGATTGGGATGACAAGGAGTACATTCCAGACCCTGAGGATAAGAAACCTGAGGTGATTAGTTGTTTCCAACTTTTATTTTAAGTTTGCTACTTTTAAACACTTGTCATATAGTCTGATTTTGCTTCTCTCTTTAAAATATTTCTTTGAAATTTGATTTTGCTTTCATTTTTTGAAGGGTTATGATGATATTCCTAGGGAGATTCCTGACCCTGATGCCAAAAAGGTTTGTTTGTTTTTATTTCTTATGTCTGTTCTTATATCATATGTCTGTTTTGATAATTGAATTTGATGTATGGATCATTGAAGCTTTTTTTCTTTTATATATGTACTTTTGCAGTGAACTGTGGACTTGTCATAGAGAAAAAGGGCAGTGCAGTTTGGGTGGAGGGTGGTCGGGTTGTAGGGGAGTTGTTGTGGTGGTGTTGAGAGTTTATGCGATGAATTGGGAGATGTGGTTTGTGACTGTGTTGAGTGGTTATTCTGAACTTGGCGGTGAGGTTGGAGTTGATGAGGAATGTTGCCTAGTTGAGGTTGGTGGTTGTTCAATCTTTAGCAGTGGGTTTGCATAGGTTGCAAGAAGAGGTTGGTTTTGTGGGTATATTGGTGTTCAGGTGGTTGAGGAAGGCAGTGGAAATGTTACTAATGTAGGAGGAGGAAATGTTTCTTAGTGTGGCTGCGGGTTGATCAGATTAGGAAGGGGGTGCTGGTTGGAGTGAGGAGTATGCGACTGTAGTGATGGGTTTGTGGTGTGGCAGAGGTTGAGGTGTTTGTGGTTGAAGGCAGAGAGAATGGTTCTTGTGTGACATTGCCGTGTGGATTGGAGGTCGGTGAGGCAGAATGGAGATTCTGGTGGAAAGTTGGAGTGGTAGGGATGGTAGTTGTTAATATAGGGTTTGTTATTTTTTGGTTCAGGTGGGTAGGATGTGACTGTGTGTTTGATGAGAAGGAGATGGGGGTTGCTGAGTTTGATGATGGTAGTAGGGTGATGTTCTGACAAAGGAGTTGATGTAGGATGGTTGGAAGATAGTAGTGGAAGCTGAAGTTACTAGTTAAGACAGTTGTTTGGCAAAGGAGCACATTGTTGGAGTGGAGAATGGTGAAAGAGATTGTGAAGGAAGTGAGTAGTTTGAGTATGTAGGAACAAAACTGTGAATATAAATAAAAATGTTGGAACAAAATATTGGTCAGTGAATTGTAAATGAAAGAACATTGAACGGTGAATGAAAGAACATAAATTTGGAAAACATAAAGTTGGAAATAGAATAATTCTTTTATCTAATAATATGGAATGTAATGTAATTGAAAACTTGATTCTGGTTAAATGAGGAAGTGTTTGGCTAGAGTGATGCTCGGGATGATGTAAATGGAAACAGTTTGAATTTAAATGAAACAACACAGTGCTGGAATAGTCAAAAATAGAGTGAAATAGTCAATAACAGCGTTTATCTCATGCTGTCGAAATAGTTGATGATTCAATCACAGCGTTTTTAACATGCTGTCGAAATTGTTGATGATTCAGTAACAGCGTTTAGAAAACGCTGTTGTAAACAGTTAAAGTAGAATTTGAACATCTTCGACAACTAAATTATAAACGCTGTTGAAACATAATACAGCATGTCTGAAAACGCTGTAAAAAGGTTATTGACAGCTCGTAATAAACGCTGTCACAGAGATGTTTCAACAGCGTTTATATAAAAGCTGTTGTAAGTTATCTATATACGACAGCATGTCGTTATACAGCGTTTGTAATAACGCTGTTGTATCATATTACAGCGTTTATCAAACGCTGTTAAAAGCCTTTTGTGGTGTAGTGTTTCCACTAACTCCCTCCAAGTCCTGATAGATCCTTCTTCCAGCTGCCTAAACCACATCGCAGCTATGTCCGTCAAATACAAAGGGAAGCATCGGGCCATCACTTCCTCCGATGCCCCCAGCACCTCCATGTGTCTGGTGTACCTCATCAAGTGATCCGTTGGATCTGTCTTGCCATCATATATCTCCACGCTAGGTAACTTAAACTTAGGTGGGTTCTGAGCCATCCTTATTTCCCGAGCAAACGGACTCCTGTTCACTCCTTCCACGTCTCCTTTGGCCAAACCACCTCGCACAGTTTTCCTAATCATCTCTACCAATCCAGCGTTGTCTGTCGGGGGTTGCCCCCGAGGGAACTCCGGCACATACTCTTCATGTGGCTCGTTAGTAGCAACGTTGGTTCTAGCCTATTGAACTCCTTCCAGAGGTCCTCCTGTATTGGATCCCGTGGGTCTGCCCCCAAGCCCTTGTTGATTGCTTCGTGGCTCCATATCTCGTCCTCCATTGGGTTCCACAACCCTAGTCCCTTGTTCTGCATCCACAGCGGCTGTTGCTGTCCCTAGGTTCTGCATCCCTGCAGCTCTCAATTGCTCAAAGAAAGTCTGCATCATTTCCTGTTGGTTCTTTAACAATCTCTCCTGTAAAGAGTTTGCCATAGCCTCCATTTCATCCCGGGTTATGTAGATTGAAGCTTGCCCTTCCCCAGCTCCGGAGGATGCTTGTTGACTTCCTTCCTGTTGGCTTCGCTCAGCCCTTTGCCTTCTACTATTTTGCCTAGTCATTGTCCTTGAATCCAAACTTGTTAAAATCTTCAAATCCAACTTTCAAATCCGATGTAGCGGGTGCTAGTCGTTCTCAGTGAAAGCACCAAAGTGTTTGTGCCAAAATTGGTCACAAACCCCGAATACCGTGAAAGCACCAGTGTATGAATACAGACTAACAATATTCAAACACAAATAACAAATCTCAGCAAATATTGAACAATAATCCCAAGGTAAAGAACAGAGACACAAATTTTATAGTGGTTCGGCTATCTCCGGCCTACGTCCACTCCAAAGTTTTTATCCTTTTATTGATTATCCTTGATGATTACAGATGATTACAGCAGTTACAAAGTCCAAAACTTGAAATAAATGGCGGTAATGATGTTAAGGAATGATTCTGGCAGCGTCCGGGCGTGCTTTCCTTCTCCAAATTCTCCGACCCCTTTTCTGAATGACCAGGGGCTCTATTTATAAGCGTAGGAGGCTGATATTTCTCCTAAAATCCGGGAAGACCACTTCAGGCACGTGAGGGGGCCCACATGCCCGAAATCTGGAAGTCCGGGCCCACCTTGGGATCGATTCGAAGTAAGGTTCGAATCGATCAAGAAATCATCCAATTGAGCTGAAATTTGGTCAGAACATTCTTCAACATGTATGTAAGCTCCTGTAAAAATTTCATTGCATTTGGATCAATGGTTTGGAAGATATGATCGATTCAAGATCAGAGCTCCGTGCGTTCTGCTAGGTTCGAACCCATGCTTCGAAACCATCCATTTCGAAACCATCCCCTTCGTATCCATAAGGCCGACTCCTTCGAATCCATACTCTTCGAATCCATGCTCTTTGAAGACGCCTCCTTCGAGTCCATGACTTTCGAGCCCATCTCCTTCGAGTCCACATCCTCCGAGTCCATCCTCTTCGAATCCATCATCTTCGAGTCCATGTCCATTGCTTCGTATCCATCATCTTCGAGTCCATATCCATTGTCCGAATCCATCATCTTCGAATCCAAACCCTTCGACTCCATAACCTTCGAATCCATCTCGAATCCTTCGACTCCATGACCTTCGAATCCATCTCCAATCCTTCGAATCCATGTTCTTTGTATCCATTGAGTCCCCATCGATTCGAAGTACCATCGATGCGAGCTTGGTGGGTTCGAATCCATCTTGATGGGTTCGAATCTGATGGATTCGAACCGAGCACTCCATCCTGAAGGTTTCGAACAGCATACCCCTCCCACCTTGAATCCATCATATTTCCTTCATACGAACTCCGATTAACATGAAATTTGAAACGTAGCCTTTTCTAGTCCTTATCATTGTCTCCAATCAATTTCGTCCCGATCGGAGTTCAACCAAATTTTGACGACATCGATCGTAGCCTTGATTCCAACTGATCTCCAATCCTGATATCCATCATTCCTCGTTCATTTGTTGATATCCCAGTTTTGACCAAAAATGGGATAACATTATCTATTATATTATTCCACTGCATTCATACTGTTCCACTGCATTATTTATTATTCTCTGGTATGTGTAACTCTGATATGTATTGTATAAGTATAATCAAATGTTTGTAAAACAGTTTCATGAACTATCATTTGATTATTATATTTTGTCATTCCGTTGTGAGATTCTATTTTGTTTTATTTCTTTCTTTACCTTTCTTATTCACCCCAATAACAATTCGCTCTTATGTATGGTTTGAGTTTGACGTGTGTGGTCTATCGTCGATTTAAAGCATACAAAAAGGTGGGATGTTATAATTTGGTATCAGAGCTTTGGTTTAGCGATAAACCTTAGCTTTGTGGGGCCTGACTCTTTACTAATAGGGTAGTAATACCCTATAATGAGTTGCTGAGTGTATATATGATAGAGCGTATTTGTTAGTGTTATAAAGGGTTTTTATATTGTGTTAATTTGTTCCATTTTGAATTTATAAATTCTGGTTGGTGCATAGGACGCTATGAAATCAATAGGGATTTCTAAACACTTAATAGGATAGACTGACGCAATATTTATTTTGAATTAGATGAATGAAATAATTATTCCTATTATATTTTCTTTATATATATAATAATTTTTTTATAAAGGTTATATTTGGTTGTTATATATTGTTTGTTAGGTAGTGAAATTTATAAATATTGATTGGAAACAAAATTCGAAGAAAATAAAATAAATGAAAATTGGAAATTTTAGAACTTAAGTTCCGAGGTTTTGAAAATTTCTTTCAAATGATTTTGGAACATAATAATAATATGGGTTAGAATTATTTTCTGATATAAATATTTCAATATAATTTGAAAGAATTATTTTGAAGAAATTTGGAAAGAAATAAGTTCTATACTCCCCTCTCTGTCGCTAGAAAATTATATCGGTGATGAGTGCACGCATCATCGACATTCATTTTTGAGTTTCTAAGTGGTAATGCCACTGTAGTAGTTTTACTACAGATTTATTCTGATAAACAAATTTAATTTCAAATTGTTTTAAATATAACTTGATATATAAATTGCAAGTGTATACATCTTTCTGTTATTTTAAAATGATTTGAAATTTAACCCGGTATTTAGTTCTTAAGTTTCCGTTAATTAATAGTTTCAATTAGTGTAGTTAAATGGAATGTAACTAATTAATAATTGGAACCTCTAATTAAAGTAAGACATTAAATGCTAGGTTATAAATGAAATAACAAGAAAGTAGAAATTTATAATCTTTAAAAAAACAAAAGATATGATTATTGAACGTTTAATTTATTAAAAGAAATAAAATAAACTTTTATAATTTTCAATTGCATTCTTAAAAAGCATATATAACTTAACAAAATATATAAAAATTTGGAATGTTAGTAAGAAAATGTAATAGATATTGTACAAGTAATACTTAAATAATGAAAGTGTGCAATAAAATTTACTTTATAAATAAGAAATTTGACATGAAAGTAGTTATAAACTTGAATCAAAATTTTAATGTTACTAACTAAATGAAATAGGAAATGAGCAATATAAACAAAGATTTTGAACTTAAGCTAGTGTTGAAAATATTTATAATTAAAGTAAATAAATGAAATTAAGTAGTGAATAAATGAATATAATGCAATAAAAAGAAACTGACATGATATGAATAAATGAAAATGAGATTTTGTAAGAAATGAATAAAAGTAAATGAAACTGTAAGAAACAAAATGTAAATTAAAAAGATAAATTATTATATGAATGAAAAGGAAGTGAGGCAATAAATGATATGAAATGAAATTCATAAGAATGAACTTGATCTATCATTTGAAATTATTGTTGTTTGGTTTATGGTTGTTTGGGAAAGAATACTTTAAAATTTGTTTGGATGTATGAATAATCTACCTAGTTTCATCTAAGACTATTGAGTAAATGGTGCACCTAGTAGTTTATTTTTCATTCTGTACAATATAAAAGTTGAACCTGAATAACTATTTTTTTTGTTTGATATGAATGGATAATTGATTTGTGTTGATTTTATGCGATGGTTGTATGCTTTGTTGCAATTGATAGTTGTTTATATTGATTTGTTTGCTATTGAATGAAACAATTTTAAATATTTCATTTTATATAATTGTTAACCTTTGGGGATTATATAAGTGAAATACAGGTTATGGAAGCAATTGCTACTGCTTTTGGTTTCATAATTAAGCATTGTTTGCCCGACAAATAGGTACGTTCTTGGATTTCAATTCTATAGCGTTGTTATATTATTTTCTCGTGGTGGAATATATTATTTTGAAAAATATATGTTATCTTGTTATATTTGATATTATAAATTTCTTCTGAGCCCCTCCGTACAAAGGAGACTCTGTCGAATTTTTCATAAATTTTTGACTTAGAAATTTTTATGAAAATGTTTTCCAAACTTCTATTAGTTTGAAAATAAAAGGATTTAATTGTTTAGAAATACTGTTTATTTCATTTAAAATTATTTATTTTGTAAATTCATTGTTTATGTATTTAACATTTTGAATAAGATATATTGACTACTTAATTCCTTCTTTTCTCTCCTTTTTCCTTTTCGGGGACGAAAAGTTTTGAGTGGGGGAGAGCGTAACGACCCATAAATTTTCAATAATTTAATTGTTAAATTTCATTAAATGTTTGTTATCTAATATTGGAAAAAACAGAAACTGTGATTTCATTTATGAAATAATAACTTAAGCGAGAATGTAAAAAATGCTAACCTAGGTTATTTATTTACTATTTGAATGAAATTACAATTAATGGGATTAGTTAATTATTATACTAGGCTATGAATTGAATCTATGAAAACAAATGTAAATACGGAATAAATTAATGAAATAATCTAATAATTGGTGATTGAATAAATCTCGTATTATGTAAGTGACAATTGATGTAATAAAGGATGGAACCAAGGTAAATTAATTAATTGGTTTTAAAATCTCAATTAATGGGTGAAATTGACAAATTTCAATATAATTGAATTATAGTAGTTATTACACAATAAGTGGAAATAAGATAGTTAATACAAATAAAGATGAAACTGGAAGTATCAGTGTAATGAAACGTAAAACAACTGTTAAATATATTATGGGGTGATAATGGATTTAATAGAAGAGTTGAAATTTGTACCAAACCAATATCTATTTGGAATTACTAAAGAATTAATTGACTTTAATTAAAATTGAAGAAACACTGTAATTGGTAAATCTATTTACTTTAAATTGATAACTAAGTTTGTTTAAATTATTGTAATTGTCTAAGAAGTCAAAAATGATGAGATTTATGGATTATTAAGTTTTAAACGAAAAAGTGATTTAATTAACTAAATATTTGTAATGACCCACAATTTTCGAACCCGAAAATTCCAGATAGTTATGAAAAAGAAGGAAGAGATAGAAGAAAAACAGAAACATCAGCCTCTCACATTCACTGCGAATAAAATATAATAATAAATAATATCAATTTACAAAAGAATATTATATCTGCCGATTACAGCAATACATCAGAGTTGCCCATATATACAGACACTGAATATACACAATCATCATGTCTCAGATATACAATAATATACTACAGCGGAAATACTCTGTACGTTCTCGCCATCCAGCTTGCCTCCTCTCTAGAACGTCCTTACTTGAAAATCTGTAATACTCGGTCTGACCCAAGCATTACACCAAAGTAACACCCGGGTCTGGCTGGAAACCAGCATGAGTAAACCCATCCAACATGGAATACAAATAATACAACTTATATATAACCCGGGGTAACTCAAAGCAAATCACAAAGCCACAATTTATTCTAAACATCACTTATTTCACATATAAGTTTCTAAATACCAAAGATTTAGATTTAAAATAGTCCAATTCCTCCAAATCACTTCACTCCAGCATATAGATTTTACATATCAATCTATAAAAATTCGAAGTGGCTTCGGGTATTTCCTAATACCCGACCCCGGTCTCTTCGAGTCCTAGGTCATCCTAACCCAAGTTATCCAAATGAAATACACAACATTTCATATCAGAGGCATCAACTCATTCAAAGCATCCAATACCATTCAATCATCCATAAGCAAAGCTTAATCACATACAAATTTAATTTAATTAATCCTGATTGAATTACTAATCTCAACCACTTAGATTTCTTCATTTAACATTAATTCATTTTCAAATCAATTAATTAATCATCCCTTAATTATTCATCTTAATTAATCACCTTGGATTAATTATCTTTCAATTACATTCAAGTAATTATCTTTAATTAACCTCACAATATTAATTATTCTTAACCAAAATCAATAAGGAATTTTAATTACTTCATAAATTAATTAAGTACAATTAATTACTTTAATCCTTGATTTCTTATATTAATTAATTTCTCATAAGTCACTTATTATTGATTAATCAATCTTAATTAATCAGACTTTAATTACTTCATTGATTTTACAATCAATGATTTCTAATTACATTTCAATTTATCCTAATCTAAATTAATTACATTAAATAATTAATCATTAATTAAATCGCAAATATTAATCACTCTTGATTTATCTCAGCCTGTAATTATCTACCTTTTTATTTACTTCATTAAATAAATTAATCACACCTTAATTAATTATCTTAATAAATCTCTTGGTTAATTACACCAAGTAATTATATTCTATTAACTACATTAAGTAAATTCCTATCAAACCACCCAATGATTATTCTAATTTAATTAAACTTCATTAATTCACTTAATCCTCAATTGATTAATTCAAACCCTTGATTACTAAATTAATTAACCCAAATCATTAATTAATTGAATTAAATTATTATCCATTTTTAGTTACCCTACTAATTTAATGAATCACTAATCATTAAGCCCTTATTAACTTTAAAATGAAAACATTTCCTTATTTATGATTTAAGTTTAAAACCATTTAAACCCTGAATACTTCGAGTCAAGCAACAATTAACTCGAGAACCAACCAAAACCAAAGTCACCAGATCATCAGTGTACATCCAATCAATTAAATCAATCAACCAATTATTTAATTTTAACCATTTAAATTTAAATAGAAAAAATCCAGAAGCGTGAGATTACTCACCTTTGCTTTTAAGTTGCAACCCTTTCTAATCTCGACCCGATTTCCCAGACCTTTGACCTTATATAAATAACCATATGATTTATTAATATTTGGAACAATCGGACAACTAATTTTCATTTAATATATTGCTCAACTTATGATTTTATTTTAAATAAATAATTAATTTTAAATTAATTTTAAATAGAATATCTTTAGTGACCAAAATTATTAAATAGGTTAGTTAGACAGATAATATTTTTCATAATCCAATGTTTTAGAACTAATCTAGTAAGTTTAGAAGGTGTATATGTAAATTCTTTATTTCCCTGTTTTATCTTTGAACTATATATATATACGCACATTTATTAAAATAATTTTGTTACCGTAAAACTTAAGATATAGATTTTTTTTTCCTTTATCTGGTTTATTGTATATATAAATATATATAGATCCTTACTGAAAAATCAATTTCTGAGCTAAATATTTTTTCCTGTGACCTATATATATACAATACATAGACAGAGTTCAAAATAAAAATCTAGTTCCTTACTGCATAAATACAGTATCGTAAAAATCAATCTTTGATAAATATATTAATATTGAAAACAAATTATACCTTGATTTCATCACGGCCGAAATCAAAAATCGCGTAGAACCAAAGCTTTCCCCCACTGCCTAGTTGACCGCAACCATCTCGAGCAGCCTCCAAGTCGCATGCCAAAATCGCCACCACCTCTAGAGACTTCCCTCATACACTTCTGCACGCCACAGCACTCGATTCCAAAACCACGACACCACTTGCATCGGGTCACGGCCTCGTGCGCTCCCCTCACATCGAGCACCTCGCCTCGTTCCCTCTTCCATTTACCTGGAATCGCAAGCCCTAATACCGAGCTAAAGTTCGACACCCCATGTCGAACGACTTCACTCGACGCCGCACTCTTCGATTCGAACTACCATGGCGAAGCTCATCGAGAAACTCGAATTTAGGCTATGGTTTCGGGTTTCAAGATGAGGTATTTGGGAAGAAGAAGATTTTCGAAATCCCCCTTTGAATGAACGGCTTCGGCCATTTTGTTTTGAGTTTCAAACGAGAAGAGGAAACGCAGTTTTTAGTTTGGGAAGAAAGAACAGAGTTCGTGATTTGAGTTTGGCCATGTATTTTACTTTTTTTTAGGAATGAACTGATTTGTGAAGGAAGAAATTTTTTGGAGGAAGATACCTGCCTATAAACGAGAAGTGGAGATAGCTAGGTCGACGCAATTCAGGTCTAGGGTGGCTCGCGTACGATATAGAGTGGCTGAGTTGATTTTTTTTATATTTTTAAAATTATTAAATTTCCAAAATATCTCGTTACGCATAATGCAAAATTTCGAACCCCGAATCCGACATGCCGCTAGGCGATTATAAGGTTCTACAAGCATCTCGAACACAATGGATCGTGTTTCGAAATCTAATTCGATCATGTGCGCGAGTTACGGAAGTAAACGATCAATTTTAAATTAAATCGATTAAAATAGTTTCTTTGTGTTTCGAGCTGCCAGGGTCAAACGACAACTCTGATTGCTACGAAAATTGAAATCCGATAATAACTAACTATTACGGATCCAATGAACTGATTTCGTCGAATTCCGAGACCGTGCCTCGAAAGGCTATTTTTAAATTCAACCATTCTATTATCTTCAGTATCATTATTATAAATTTTATAAGCCTTCAAATTACTTTAAATGGGCTTAGAATTTCAAATTCAATAATTTACCCACTTTTTAGTTTATTAAATCTAATAACTCAATTGCTAAATAATAATAATATTTGAATTCAAGTTAAAAACTAAGTTTTAAATATTTTAAAATCAATTAATTATTTCAATTTAAATTGTTAGAAATTCCGGGTCGTCACATTCCTCCCTCCGTAAAAGAATTTCGTCCCCGAAATTACTAATCAGGAAGAATGGACCAATACCCGTTTACCATTCCCCCAAAACCAACAGTTTTATCAACATCCTACCAACTATCTTTTATTAAAACCCACTATCACCTCAACCAACTTCCCAAAACCTTTTATAGCTTTCAAGCAATACCCTTTCGCTCAATCATTTAAATTTCAATTTAAAACCCAATTTTGAATTATCAAAATTTTCTAAAAAAATTTCTAACTCTCTGAATTTCCGAAAATTTTTGCCAGCTTCTCCTTTGCGCGGCTAGCTCAGTACAACTACAAAAGGCCTCTACGGGCTCCTAAATTCCAAAAGAAAACAAAAGTCAAGTGGCTAGATCAAAAACCCAATCCAATTTCATACAGAAATTTAAATACATACCTTTTTGTCAGGGAATTGAAATTTATCTTTTGGAATCAAATCCAATTTTCTTTTCCCCTTTAATACCTGCATATCTTACTTAGCAACAATATTCAATCTTAACCTTCAAATCATTTTATACATTTCCTTACAGAAGTTTTCACATCTACTTCTACGCAAATTAGTTTTCCTCTTTTTCATACGAATTCAATTTATTTTCAATTTTGAATATTGAATTTTATCTTTCATTTATAACTGATTGATATTATTTTCATCTGCTAATTTACTTTAATTTCCAATTTGAAAACGTTTTGCCGTTAACAAAATTTTCCCAAAAATTTTCTAACTCCCAAAATTTTCGAATTTTTTTGGCAGAGTCTCCTTTGTACGGAGGAGCTTTTGCAATTTGACAAGATATATATATATATATATATATATATATATATATATATATATATATATATATCGAGCCACACGGTCGGAAAAAGCAAAAACAGATTATATATCCTATTTTTATTGCATAGGCGTACCTTTATTTAGCATTTTAAGTAAGCGGCTTATTTATTTTACCATATATCGCGTCCAAATCAAGCCAAACGGCCTTCAGGTACCTGTACTTACTCAATTTAAATATGTAAGTGTCATATATAGAAAATCTATTTGCATTTCACTTACTTTTAATGGCTAAACACAAGCATTTCATAAGCAACAAACACCAAATGCTTACCATAAGCGATTTATATGTTTTAAAGCTAATTCCAATTGCTTTCAACCAAATTTATATGCCATTTCATTCAATTTTAATTATTCACACTCAATTGCTTACATTAAATTTATTTTTAATCCAAACAAGCTCATATTCACTTCAAATGTTTCAAAAATCGATTTTATTTGCTTCTATTAATTCGTAGATTTTTAATTACTTTTTTACGTCAAACAACGACCATTTTTATGTGAATTCACTGATATTTTCTTAATGGAGTAATTAATTCCATTTCATTTCAAATTTATTCACCAACCACACATATGCATTTCATTTCATCTCTGCATTGGATTCATTTTAAAACTATTTCATTGAGCTTGACAACATTCAATGCTTATACTAATATCCATTTCCCAAATAAATTTAACCCAAACTTTTATTTAAGTAATTCTACTTCAAATTAATTTGCCTCATAACTTAAGTCCATTCTGATAATCCAATTCCAGTTAAAACTTTGATTTAATTTTTTATTCAATCAGACTTCATCCATTTATTATTTAATTCAATTAACCTATTTATTCACCCCATTTTAGATTTTTAATTCATCTACTTAATTCATTTTCGGATTTATTTTATTTATACAAAACCATTCTCAATTTATTTCTACTCACCTGGGTTTTTTTTGCAACTCAAATCATTTCTATTATAACACCCTTTCATTTCATTCGACAACACTTCCATTATTTCTAATTTACTTGCAAATTTCATTAGATATTATTCATATTACACTCGAATTTTATTCATAATTCAAGCTATCACTATTTCAATCCAACTCTATTTTATTTTTATTTTTACAGCATCTCCACTTATTTAATTCATTATCAAATCCAAGTCGAATTCTATTTACAAATTCAAATTCATTTCCAAACTCCATTATTAATTTACAATCCATTTGTTTAACCGAGTTAAATTTCATCAATATATTTTATCAAATAATTTATTTAAATTAATTAGCTTACTTCCAACTTTTAAATCAATATTCGATTTTATTACGAAAAATCTCCTTATTAAATTTTTCCTGAATTCAAAATATTTCATAATTCCAGTTTGAATTTTCTTTCATTTTTCCAAAATTCCAACACTTTTATTTTAAAAAATTTAGAAATACTTTTAAATTCAGATAATACTATTTAAAATAGCTTTTTGTAAAAATACTTCTTATAACTCGATGTCTCAACCAGTCCATCCTTGTTCTCACAGAAATTCAGTCATACGTTGATCAGGCGTAGGACTGAAAATCTATAAGTACTTGGTAAACCTGTTTTCAACACCCAACGAAAATACTTGGAAAATAATTTTATTGAAAATATCGAAAACAGTTTTTGAAAATAGAGGAAATATCTTTGGTAAGAATGCTCTGGAAATCATCACCCCCATCCATGGTTGCAGTTACATTCTAGGGTTACGTTGCAATCGCAGGAAAAGTCCATTGTAACTGTAGGCTCTCCGCGGCCTCTCGATTACGCCATGAAACCCACGACAGATCGCAGTTACATTCCAGGGTTACGTTGCAATCGCGGCAAAAGTCCATGTAACTGTAGGCTCTCCGCGGCCTCCGATTTTCGCTGTCGAAATGAAACTTCTCCACTCCTACATAGGTCGCAGTCTACCGATATAAAATCAAACGCAGACTGTTGGCTCTTAGCGGCACACACGACTTTTGCTATGTTACCATAGGTCGCAGTCTACCAATATAAAATCAAACGCAGACCGTTGGCTCTCAGCGCCACACACGACTTTCGCTATAGTATACTCTACTCATAATCCTTAGGAACTAGTTTTGTCTGGACTCCTCACAGGATCAACTTTAGAACCCCCTTGGGCTCAAGGCAGCACCACCCGGTGGCACTCCTGAGAAGCTCATTTCAAGGGAGTGCCTTTTTCCCTAGAGCCATCATCAAAACACTTTATACTATACGCATATAGTATCTTTCAAATCATACACCTAGTATGATTTCATACAAGGCTCCTTTACACAAAATCGATTATCCCAAAATCAATAATTCTCAAACTAGGCTTTCCAAATTCCAATATTGATTTTACCCAAAAATCAAAAGCCTTTCCAAATCCAAAGGTTCCCAAAACCTTTTCCAAAATCCTCATAAGATCCTTTATATATATATATATATATACAGATATATATATATAATTTTTTTTTAAAAAAACTTTGGATCTGTGACGCCCCACCTCTATACCCACGCTAGCCAAGAACACTCCGGAGTAGTGCTGTCAACTAGCACGGAGAATAAGGCTATTGAGGAGCGACCATCCATGTAATTGCCTATCACACGGTGGCTATAAATAATCTTCGGAAACAAACATAGAAATAATCATATCACAAATCAGTCACAGATATCCATATCACAAAGGCGGAAGAAGATATGAATATATAACTAACACACGAAAGTGTACATCAGAGTAGTGGTCAGAAAGATCCACGATAATACAAAAGAATAGCAACACGTGCTATACAAAAGAATACAACTATGAGTCTATATCTCAAGTGTATACAACAAAAACTGCTAATCTAAACAGTTAGCCAAAAGTCAGAGTGATGAATCCCTAGGAAGAAGTCAAGCAGAAGCACCTGTAACATCTCGGTCTGACCCGAGTATTATTTAAGAAAATAATAAACGGGTCAGTCTAGCTATAAATATCAGATGACATGATATAACATAAAAGATATGGCATAAACATAAACATCCATAATGACATACCACTATAAGTATGTAAATAATGATCAACAGAAGATCAATCAATAAGAGATAATCAATATCACAAGAATCTTCTCAAAGATTCGGAAAGGGCATCATACCCCAAACTTGTACTCATAACAAGTCAATGACATAAATTCTAGAAATCAATGCAAGAAGTCCAGAAATCATAGAAAAGAGAAAGAGGCCTATCACATGACGGTCCGAAGACCAAGGGGATCTACCCCACATGTGTGAATGGAATCACACAGATTAAGGTCCAGACTAACCAAAAAGCAAAAAGGTATGTGTGAGTGGAATCACACAAGTGGTGTCTAGTCTAACCTCGCAACAAGAGACATCGCACAGTTGCTAGTCTAAATCATCAGAATGATCGTCATGTTCAACGAGAAGTGTCAATTACACTAAGCTAGTAAATATAGAAGTTTAGCTTCATGTCCCATAACCACTTGCTTAACTTAAATATTTACGAACAAACTGTAAATATTCACTAATAAAATTGTCATAAGAGGTTCAATCGAACAAGTCCAAGAATTAACCGACGAAGTGAACGCAAGCGTTTCATACCACTTGTTTTACTAAGTCGTTTAATTAGATTTCTCATCCGAGTGAGTTAAAGGTTTGTATATACTAATAGATTGGAAAACGGTTTAAAAAAAGAGCTTTGTTATTAAAAATAGAGTTGAAATTGTTTGTTAAAAGAGTTTTGATATTTACTACTAGTATTGAAACCTTTATATTATAAAGTGACAAAACACAGAAGCAATTGTAGAAACAATCAGTCACAAAAATCGCATACGGAGATGTGAATAAAATCCAAGGAAATCAGCTCAATGTTTTTCGGATAAGATCCCCTACGAAGGGGGGGTCCAGGGGGGTGGCAACCCTCCAAGGTGGGGGTGCGGGGGCAACGCCACCGCTTACGGGGTTCGACCTGCCCGGTCAGGTCGTGGGGGTCCAGGGGGCAGCGCCCCCGGCGGGGTGCGGGGCAGCGCCCCGTCCAAAACGGTATGACTTAGTGAAGACAAAATGAGGTCTAACGACCTAAGAGGGATAGGGTCGAGAGACCTAATGGTTGCGACCTAGGGGTCTAAGGGGCACGACCTAGTGGTCCAGCGACCTATAGGGTAAAGGTCATGCGACCTAACACTCAAACGACCTAAAGAAATTAAGGAGCCGAGCGACCTATAAGAAGCAGCGACCTAAGTAGAAACGAGGCCCAACGACCTAGGGGTTAGGTCATGCGAGTTAAGAAGGTCAGCGACCTAACAATGACACGTGACCTAATAAAGAAACGCGACCTAAAGGCACGCGACCTAGCGACTTAAGAGGCGAGCGACCTAAGTGTTACGACCTAAGAGTCAAACGACCTAGCGTGGAAGCGGCGTAAAAGCCAAACGACCTAACGACCTAAAGCCATACGACCTAGCGACCTAAAGCCATACGACCTAACGACCTAAGGTCATACGACCTAGCGACCTAAAGCCATACGACCTAGCGACCTAAGGTCCATACGACCTACGACCTAAGGCTCAACGACCTAATTCCGAGGCTAACGACCTAACGCTGCAGGGGGAATTTAAGGCCAGAAACGACCTACGACCTAAGGGTCAACGACCTAATTCCGAGGCTAACAACCTAACGCTGCAGGGGGAATTTAAGGCAAGAAACGACCTACGACCTAAGGGTTAGGTCGCGAGCGACCTAACTCCGAACACACGAAAATGGCCAGAACGACCTAAGTGCAGAAAATTCACCAAAACGCTAAAAATTGGAGTTTTTCGCCAATCCAATCCAAACCAAATGCAAATGTGCATGCAAAAGTGATAGGGAATCATTCCCAACAGTCCAATATAGTTATAGACTAGATTTGTGAGATAAAAATCTCACCTTTGCACCAAATATCAATGAAAATGAAGTTTTAAGCAAGCAAGAATCAATCCTTCTTCTATCTAAGCACAAGAAGCTTGAATCCAATGTCTTCTTCTTGAATTTGGAGTAGAAAGATGGATTGCAATTGAATTTGAGTTTTGGAATTTTAATTTCCCATTCCCTCCACCATTAATGCCAAAGCTTGATTAGTTAGGAAATTTATGAAGAGTGGGGAGAAGAGGGTTGGAACTTGGGCTTAATAGGCTAAACTAACCCAAAGTCCAAAGCGGGAAAAGTTAGTGAAATTTCACTAACTCCAAACCTATCGATCCTTATACTTAAAAAAGTTGTAAACGACATTTCGAACTCAATGGAAGTGGTCTCGAGTCCTAATTTGACCGTTTGCAAAAAGTAGCTTTTCGGACCAAAATCCGATTAACGAGTTAATATTTAAATAAAATATTTAAATACAAACTCGATAAATATGCGGGTTGTTACAGGATCATTTCAATCTCATATAAAGCTCCTTTTATACTTCAAACACTTTCAAAAATCCTTTTCTTCCAGCAATAGATTCAACAAGGGGAGATTTATCTTATATAACAAAGATATACAACTTTTTTTATTCAAAATCAAATATTCAAATTTGATTACTCTTTCCAATATCAACTTCATTCAAATCCGTACGATGTACACATATCATCCGTACGCTATACCAATCTGATCGCTCGCTCGATCATATAATTTCACTTCCGAACTAGTATCGTCCACCCGACTTCCTAGTGCGGATTTAGATCTGGTTTCTTGATCAGAAACCATCATTCTCCTTTCATAGCTATAACTATGATAGAGAATATCCAGAACCAATCAACAATCCATATCCACGTTTGCCGTCGAAAATCGAGCGAAAAATCCCAACTCAGATCGATATAACTATCTCGAAATTCTATGCTCGAATCTGGATCAAATCATTATGCGAATAGAATAATATACGTACATCCTACGTAATTATCTTCAATGATTATTTACTAAATCAATTTCCTTTCCATTCACATTTGCCTTAATCCCCATTTGGATTATCAGTTCAATTCTTATCTCAGTTGGGTATTTAATCAATAACAGTTTGGACTCCGACCAGTTAATATTTAGAAAATAACTTGAAAATTTTAAAAACAGATAAGTAGTTGAAAAATAATTATTAGTTTGAAAAATAGCTATAAAATAGTTAACAAATTGTAAAATGGTTGAGAAATAGTTAAATAGTTATAAAAATTTTAGATAATTGCAAAATAGTTGTAAAATAGAAATTAGTTTGTGAAATAGTTGAAAAATAGTAATTAGTTTATAAAACAGTTGAAAAATTGTTAAATAGTTCCAAAAATAATCGTAAAACAAATATAAAATAATTTGGCTTTAAAAGAAAGGTTGTATTTATTAAATAGCTTGGAAGAATAAGTTTATATTAAAACAATTTATATTGAAAATAGTCAAGAGTCAAACTGTTCACTTCCCCATCAATTCAATTTAAATTTACACTTCCATTTAAATTGACTCAATTCCAATTTGAATAACTTCAATTTCTATTGAAATTGATTTAACCCCAATCCAAGTTGAATTAATTCTCAATTTCTTTCCGACAAATCAAATTCCATTTGATTCTTACTTGTTCAACTTTATTTACGGTTCCAAATTATTCAAATAAATTTGGAATAATTTCAATTTAAATCCACTTCAATTTCAAATCATTTCAATTCTTACTTGTATTTAATCCCAATTTCCATTCAAATTTTATACCCTCAGATTAATAACCTTTCCACTTATGTTTAAACTTGCTTCACTCTGGGTTTCACATCACATTCCAAGGAAAATTCAAAACTCAACCTTAAAGTTTATTTTCATATTTATTTCCTTTACACACCAGGCTACCTTTAAATTTTAAACAACCCTTGGTTTTAATTTTCAAAACAAATCCATTAAAAATCTTCTAAACATTTATTGTTTTAAAATAAGACTATATTCAAAATAGTCTGAATTATATTATTTATTAGTTTCTTTAACTCTTTCAAACAATTGATTGTTTCTAGACTTAGGTTTTAAAACTTCACAATTTCAAAACCTACTTTAATTTAGAAGTTGAATTTATCTTATAAATTTACTTCATTTAGTTTACTTAATAACAAATATATCATTATTAAATACAATAACTATTTATGATAATACCCAAGGTAATCATATCTGGATATCAATTCCTTTTTATATTATACATACTTCTATAAATTCTAGATTAAATTTCAGTTTGAATTCACTTCAAACTTACCTTTATTTATAGCTTTTAAACAATTTAAGTTCTGAGCTCAAATTCTAGAATTTCATTTCAATCAATTTTAATTTAATTTGGTTGTATTCCTGTTACCACTTAATTTAATTCCAACTCAAGATTTTAGTTATGTTGTATTTTATTACTTCTTAATTTTAATTTCAATAATTAACAACCAATCACCTTAATATTTATTAGAAGGAAATATTACTTTATATATCAAAATATACTTTTATATAAAATCATTTAAAACCTTTATATAAGGAAATAACAAGTACGCACACACACACACACACACACACACACACACTCAACTCATCCTAGAGTACCACAGACTCTATTTAATGAGTAATTCCCACCAGAGCCAAGGTTCTCGCTTAACCTTTCATCTCTGATACCAATTGTAACGACCGAAATTTTCGTACCCGAAAATTCCAGATAGTTATGAAAAAGAAGGAAGAGATATAAGAAAAGAAAAAAACAGAAACATCAGCCTCTCACATTCACAGCGGATAAAATATAATAATAAATAATATCAGTTTATAAAAGAATATTATATCTGTCGATTACATTTCAATACATCAGAGTTGCCCATATATACAGACACTGAATATACACAATCATCATGTCTCAGATATACAATAATATACTACAGCGGAAATACTCTATACGTTCTCGCCATCCAGCTCGCCTCCTGAGCTCCAAAACATCCTTACCTGAAAATCTGTAATACTCGGTCTGACCCGAGCATTACACCAAAGTAACACCCGAGTCAGACTGGAAACCTGCGTGAGTAAACCCATCCAACATGGAGTATAAAGCATACAACTTATATATAACCCGGGGTAACTCAAAGCAAATCACAAAGCCACAATTTATTCTAAACATCACTTATTTCACATATAAGTTTCTAAATACCAAAGATTTAGATTTAAAATAGTCCAATTCCTCCAAATCACTTCACTCCATCATATAGATTTTACATATCAATCTATAAAAATTCGAAGTGGTTTCGGGTATTTCCTAATACCCGACCCCGGTCTCTTCGAGTCCTAGGTCATCCTAACCCAAGTTATCCAAATGAAATACACAACATTTCATATCAGAGGCATCAACTCATTCAAAGCATCCAATACCATTCAATCATCCATAAGCAAAGCTTAATCACATACAAATTTAATTTAGTTAATCCTGATTGAATTACTAACCTCAACAACTTAGATTTCTTCATTTAACATTAACTAATTTTCAAATCAATTAATTAATCATCCCTTAATTATTCATCTTAATTAATCACCCTGGATTTATTATCTTTCAATTACATTCAAGTAATTATCTTTAATTAACCTCACAATATTAATTATTCTTACCCAAAATCAATAAGGAATATTAATTACTTCATAAATTAATTAACACAATTAATTACTTTAATCCTTGATTTCTTATATTAATTAATTTCTGATAAGTCACTTTTTATTGGTTAATCAATCTTAATTAATCAGACTTTAATTACTTCATTGATTTTACAATCAATGATTTCTAATTACATTTCAATTTATTCTAATCTAAATTAATTACATTAAATAATTAATCATTATTAAATCGCAAATATTAATCACTCTTGATTTATCTCATCCAGTAATTATCTACCTTTTTATTTACTTCATTAAATAAATTAATCACACCTTAATTAATTATCTTAATAAATCTCTTGGTTAATTACACCAAGTAATTATATTTTATTAACTACATTAAGTAAATTCCCATCAAACCACCCAAAGTTTATTCTAATTTAATTAAACTTCATTACTTAACTTAATCCTTAATTGATTAATTCAAACCCCTGATTACTAAATTAATTAACCCAAATCATTAATTAATTGAATTAAATTATTATCCATTTTTAGTTAACCTACTAATTTAATGAATCACTAATCATTAAGCCCTTATTAACTTTAAAATGAAAACATTTCCTTATTTATGATTTAAGTTTAAAACCATTTAAACCCTGAATACTTCGAGTCAAGCAACAATTAACTCGAGAACCAACCAAAACCAAAGTCACCGGATCATCAGTGCACATCCAATCAATTAAATCATTCAACCAATTATTTAAATTTAACCATTTAAATTTAAATAGAAAAAAATCTAGAAGCGTGAGATTACTCACCATTGCTTTTAAGTTGCAACCCTTTCCAATCTCGACCCGATTTCCCCGACCTTTGACCTTATATAAATAACGATATGATTTATTAATATTTGGAACAATCGGACAATTAATTTTCATTTAATAGATTGCTCAACTAATGATTTTATTTTAAATAAATAATTAGTTTTAAATAGAATATCTTTAGTGACCAAAATTATTAAATAGGTTAGTTAGACAAATAACATTTTCATAATCCAATGTTTTAGAACTAATCTAGTAAGTTTAGAAGGTGTATATGTAAATCCTTTATTTCCCTTTTTATCTATGAACTATATGTATACACACATTTATAAAAATAATTTTGTTACCGTAAAACTTAAGATATAGATATTTTTTTCTTTTACCCGGTTTATTGTATATAAATATATATAGATCCTTACTGTAAAATCAATTTCTGAGCTAAATATTTTTCCTGTGACCTACATATATACAATACATAGACAGAGTTCAAAATAAAAATCTAGTTCCTTACTGCACAAATACAGTATCGTAAAAATCAATCTTTGGCAAATATATTTATATTGAAAACCAATTATACCTTGATTTCATCACGGCCGGAATCAAAAATCGCGCAGAACCAAAGCTTTCCCCTACTGCCTAGTTGACCTCAACCATCTCGAGCAGCCTCCAAGTCGCATGCCAAAATCACAGCCACCTCCAGAGACTTCCCTCCTCCACTTCTACACGCCTCAGCACTCGATTCCAAAACCACGACACCACTTGCATCGGGTCACCGCCTCGTGCGCTCCCCTCACATCGAGCACCTCGCCTCGTTCCCTCTTCCAATTACCTGAAATCGCAAGCCCTAATCCCGAGCTACAGTTCGACACCCCATGTCGAACGACTTCACTCGACGCCATACTCTTCGATTCGAACTACCATGGCGAAGCTCATCGAGAAACTTGAATTTAGGCTGTGGTTTCAGGTTTCAAGATGAGGTACTTGGGAAGAAGAGGATTTTCGAAATCCCCTTTTGAATGAACGGCTTTGGCCATTTTGTTTTGAGTTTCAAACGAGAAGCGGAAACGCAGTTTTTAGTTTGGGAAGAAAGAACAAGAGTTCGCAATTTGAGTTCGGCCATGGATTTTACTTTTTTTTAGGAACGAACTGATTTGTGACGGAAGATATTTTGTGGAGGAAGATACCTTCCTATAAACGAGAAGGGGTGACAGCTAGGTTGACGCAATTCAGGTCTAGGGTGGCTCGCGTACGATGTAGGGTGGCTGTGTTGATTTTTTTTTATATTTTTAAAATTATTAAATTTCCAAAATATCTCGTTACGCATAACGCAAAATTTCGAACCCTGAATCCGACATGCCGCCAGGCGATTATAAGGTTTTACCCCCGTCTCGAATACAATAGAACGTGTTTCGAAAGCTAATTCGATCATGTGCGCGAGTTACGGAAGTAAACGAACAATTTTAAATTAAATCGATTAAAATAGTTTCTATGCGTTTCGAGCTTCCAGGGTCGAACGACAACTTTGATTGCTACGAAAATTGAAATCCGATAATAACTTACTATTACAGATCCAATGAACTGGTTTCGTCGAATTCCGAGACCGTGCCTCGGATGGCTATTTTTAAATTCAATTTAAACGATATACTATTAAAACCGAACAAATAACCCTTAAATTAAATTTCAACCATTCTATTATCTTCAGTATCATTATTATAAATTTTATAAGCCTTCAAATTATTTTAAACAGGCTTAGAATTTCAGATTCAACAATTTACCCAATTTCCAATTTATTAAATCTAATAACTCAATTGCTATATAATAATAATATTTGAATTCAAGTTAAAAACTAACTTTTAAATATTTTAATATCAATTAATTATTTCAATTTAAATTTTATAAATTTTGGGTCGTCGCAATATTAATTTAATTAATGTAAAAATTGCAATTTTTGCCACTGACTCGGATTTCGACGAAACCAGTTTCATCAGATCCGTATGAGTGAACTATTGTAGGATTTCACGTTTCATAAGCATCGGACTTGTCGTTTGATCGTACGGGCTCGAAACGCCTAGAAATCAATGAAATTGAAATCAATTCAAATCAATTTGAAATAACATGATTTTTGCATAGCTTCTTCATACGATGGAATTTGGACTTGAAACCTGTTCCATTGCGTTTAAAATATTTTAAAACATCTATTTTTATATATGGCTAGACCGTTTTCATTCCGGAGTCGAGTCGGGCTTTTTGTGTCGTATATCATTCAATTAATCTGGTCCGTTCTTTCTACTTCAGCTCTTCTATATATATCCAGTTAAAAACCCTAGCAGTCTTTCTATTTCTCATTTCTATACATATAGAACTTTTGTTGCTCCTCTTCCTCAATGGCTGGAAACCCTAATTATTCCAATTCAATTCCAATTCAAAATTCAACCCCAAAAATTCAAACTCCTCAATACATTTCAAATTACAATCGATCTGAAGCTCTCACGAGTGCATCTCAGATTTAAAATTCATTTCTCGATTTGAAGCTCTGTTTATCCAGAAATTGATGATCAAATATCGATCGTTCTTGGGTGTTCGATTTTCTGTGTCCGATCGACAAATCAATGATGCTGCGTTGTGGAGGGCACGTAGCACCATTCATCGGTATGCTTCGTTTCGTGAACTGACGGTTGAATCTATGGAAAAAATTCGCTAGGGTTTTGGACAAACGTGGTGGCAACTACTCTAATGCTCAGACTGACGCGAAGCCATGGTCGTCGTGATGGAGGGAGGTATGCCAGTGAGTGGCGACATCGAGGGGGGGGGTCTGGCATGGCCGCGGTCGGCAGTTCGATGGTCATCTTTGGTCAGGGTTGGTGGCTTTTGCGTTTTGCACATGCGAACTTGGGCAACTGAGTCGTGAGAAGGAAGAGAGTATGTGGCTTTATTTTATTTTGTTATTTTATTTTATTTTATTTAAAACTTGGTTTCAATCGTTTTTATTATCATAACTTTTACATACGACGTCCGTTTCTTGCACGGTTTTCTCCGCTAGGTTCGTATTGGAATTCCGGACATCTTGACGCAGGTTTGGATGGATTCTAAGACTGTTGAAATTTTGGGTTTAAATTGGATTTAAATTCAATTTAAATTCAAAAGGTGAGTGTTTTAACCCACTCACAACTTCTAAAATTACTTATGTTTGTTAAATTGATTTATGACGTGATTAGAAATTTATTTGTGACTGTTTGGCATATTTTGAATCATCATCTCAGTTTATTTGAATAAAATAGTTATCTAATTTATTATTGAACATAAACTGCCAGTAAATTCATGTTATTTTTTATCTATTCTATATTGATGTTATTGATTGAATTGGATGATGATTGTGATAAATGTTTAATGATTGATACTGGATGAATGGATGATGTATTTTATATTGTTATAAACAGCAAGTTGTTATGGATTTTTATTTCATTCAGGATTGCGGTTTGGAATGATATATAACCATATTTATATTTTAAATTGCGGGTTGAAATGATAAATATCCGTATCACTTGACCATAGGATAGAAAATTATATACAAGCACCGCTGGTCTATACATAAATATTTTTGAAAATGATTTCTATGGTTTGTATAGAAATATTGGGTTTTATATAAATATTGGTTTTAGATATTATATAAATGTTATTTTATTCTTGTTTTTAAGCTGGCTATAAAGTTGTTTTAATATAGGATAAGCTTAATAATAAGTTTTCTTTTTTAGTGAAGATAATATGTTAAGTATTTAAATTTTATTTTAATATAGAATTTATAATGATTTAAATAAATTAAGGTAGGAAGATAAATTTTGAGATTTATTTGAAATTGAATTTATTTAAGAATTAAACTTAATAAGTTTGATGTGAAATTCATTTAATTTGAAATATTGGAGGGTATGATTTTTATAACTTGATTTGGTGAATCAAACGAATATTTCAATTATCAATAAATGGAAGGAAATATTTAGTTTTTTGTAATTTGAGCTTTATTTAAATTATAATGGATTTATTATGTAAAGTATTTCAAAACCAAATAGTAGAAAATTAAATTGTTAAATCGGAATTACCAAACTTAGTTTTGAAAATGTTGAGTATTTAAGTTTGAAATTTTTTGAATTTGAAATGGTTTATTCTGTGGAACAAATCTGTTTTGAAATTGATAAATTTGGAATAGTTTATTTGGAAGCTTAATTGAATTGAAATTTATGATTTGGGATTTGGTTAAATATAAAATGAAGAAATTCGAAGTTATGTTGGATCGATTTGTAAAATTGAAGGGGCTATTTTATTATATAAAGTATTTTATTATTTAAACCATTTAAGTGGTGGAAGGTACGTTTCAAAATTGTGGGTTTCAAAGTATTATGATTTGAAAGTGTATAATTTCAAGTGTTTGGTTTCGAATTGTATAAATTTGAAAGTGCTATGATTTTTGGAAAAGGATATAATTGAAATAAAAATGATATTGTATTGATTTGGTTCTTGAAATGGATAGTATATTCTGGTTTTGAAATATAAATTATTTTGAAACGACCGCGGTGTTATAATAATGTTTGGTTATTAAAGAGACAGGGATCGGAAGTTGTCATACCCTCTACCAACTCCAAAACCCCTTTAACAACCTTGTACGCGGTGGATATTCAAGAATGAAGTAGGATGGTGGAAGCGTTCCTTTAAGGTATATACGTGGACCCAACTCCCATGAGTTGGCATAGGGTGGCTAAAACAAAAGCGATTCTAGGGCCAAGGAGGTTGCCCCTCTTATCGGACACACTCCTTCTATATTATATTCTGACTTTGGATTGTTTTGGTGGCCACTTCTGATTTTTGATTCTGAGTATATGTCTCGTGGTGGGCGGTAGTAGCTGCTACGCATTACCACCAGCACGGATGCGTAATTGATATATCTACCCTAGCATTGCCTTGTGTGTCGTGTAACCTACCTAACGCGCTTTGTATGAGTTTGATTTGTGTCGTACTTATGGAGTATCCTCTGGTAGCCTCCCGATCATGAGGTATTATGGTACTGTATGGACTATTGGCACTATTACGTGTTAAGGGCTATATGGGTAACCCCTTAATGTTATTTAAAAGTAAGTTTATTTTACTATTAGACACTATTATAATAGCGAAATATTACTACATGGTAAATAGTTTAACAGATCCTTAGGAGATGTGAATCCCGAGCATCTCTTAAGTTACCGCACTCACGTTAGACACTGGATAGGAGATGTGAAATCTCGTAAACATCTCCGACGCCGTTCCACTCGTACTATTTATTGTTGATTTAACTTACATAAGATCTTTTATTTCCGATTCGAGTGTTTTTTTTGTCTTTTCAATTTGCTCGGGTCAGCCTGAGCATTCCAGGATTTGAAGACTTTATTTCTAGAGAACGAAGACGAAGATTGTATTACTATTATCTATTATATTATTCCACTACGTTCATACCGTTCCGCTACATTATTTATTATTCTCTAGTATGTGTAACTCTGATATGTATTGTATAAGTATAATCAAATGTTTGTAAAACAGTTTCATGAACTGTTATTTGATTATTATATTTTGTCATTCCGCTGTGAGATTTTGTTTTGTTTTATTTATTTCTTTGCTTTTCTTATTCACCCCAACAGCAATCCGCTCTTTTGTTTGGTTTGAGTCTAACGTGTGTGGTTTATCGTCGATTTAAAGCGTACAAAAAGATGGGATGTTACAGATATGGATATTTATCATTTCAATCTGCAATTTAAATATGTACAAGTATACATCATTTCAGCCCGTAATCCCAAATTCAATTCAAACGAAAATCGCTTGGGTCTACCATTTCAACCCATAATAATTTTCTCCTATTCTACAGATCGTTCGAGTATGTATCATTTTAACCCATAGAGAATTCTATACTAACAAAGAACTTTCAGAGTGATAACAGATATGAAAATAATATAACATGTGTATATCATCAATATAAATAATAGATAATGGTGTTATATGTCACAGGTGAACGGATACAGATAATAACATGTATTTCGCAATGTAAATAACTAACATCAGCATATTTTAATTGTCGTTTCAATTGAAATCGAATTTAATAAATATAAGAAGTTAATCATGAGTGATTGCTCACCTTTTGAGGCTAAATAGATTTGACAAAGAATTTAGTTACAATCCAAGCACGAATGCAAAACGAAGCAAGATTGGTACAAATTTGACGGACAAGCTGATAAATAGGAATTGATGAGAACCAGATATATTACACATATATATATGTATCAATTTCTAAAATCAATTTAAACCTATAGTAAAAATAAAATAAAATATATATTTATATATAATTATTTTCAAATCTATATTAAATTTAAATATATATAAATAAAATCTCTATATGTTTTTGCAACCTAACCCATATATACATATAAAAATATCGTATTTAAAACCATTATTTATTATAAGAATAAATATGAATACCAATATTGTAATATACATAAACTAACAGATTATTAGAACTAACCTACATATCAAGCCCTAAAAAAAATCATCTTCTATACAACATATTTTACATTTCATATAACAGATCTTATACAAAAATCGACATCAATACGTCCACTGTACCAAATGCCGAACAATCGAATGCCTGAAAACCGAACCGTTAGGGTTAAAGAAGAGGGAGGTAGAAGAATAAATAGAAAAAAATATCAGAATCTCACAGTCACAGCGGAATAAATATAATATATAACAACAGCTTTAAAACACAAAGAGATCTGTACTGATTTATACATTACATCATCAAGGTTCAACAAAATCTATAGCAAAACAACTAGACAGTTATATCAACCTGTCCTCACAAGACTGACTATGCAGTTAATCAGACACAGCGGAGTATACATCAAATACGTGTGATATGTCTCGCCATCCAGCTCATCTTTTGGGCTCCACAGCATCCTTTCATGTATTCTATAATACTCGGTCTGACCCGAGCATTATAGTTAAATAACACCAGAGGCAGTCAGGAAAACCAGCGTGGGAAAACACACTCAATTGGATTATTAAAGTTTTGGAAATCCTTTGAAACCAAAGGTATCTCGTAAGACCACGCTACAAATAAACATGTCGGGTTTTTACCTTATGATAACCAAAACATTTTCTTATCAAATCCTCTGATATTATAGTAGTGTCTATATAAAAATACTTATTCAAATAGCCGAAATTGTTACATTCATTAAATTCCAGCAATACTAGGTTCTACAAACCAAACCGTAAAGGCACGTAGGAGAATGGATTTACAACTAATGACTAGGCATTGGGGTACCACCTATCATGGTACCTCGTCTAGATGAGCATACCGAGGATCCACCCTAATCCCCTTCAACACAAGACCGGAGCTAACCCTTACTGGATAGTCCGAATAAGATCACCCGTGGTTGGGATCTGCAACCGTCCACACAGTCGAATAAAACGGGACCTCTAGACAGGGATGACCTTACCCTAATTGAGTGCTATCCACTTAGGCTTGCTACATATCCCTTGATATTCAGTCATTCCAGGTTGATGAGGTTCGAGGCTCAGCGTAACCTTTTTAGTACATTTTCACTTAGAATGCTCTCCGTCCTCCTGATGATGTTCGAAAAGCATTCATCCATACAAGTCTGTTCCGGGTTCGAACGAAACCGAAGGCATTACTCCTACTACATCCATTTTGGAATCACCCTCAGGATTAGTAGTGATTAGTCCTTGCACTTCACTGCTCCATCTTCGACTCCAATTTCTTGTCTTCCTCACGAAATCGTTCAAACCGGATTGAAGTGGTTTTGGGAAATTAATCCCGATCCCGGACTCTTCGGAACGATCAACGCTTTGGCCAAATATTGATAGTCGGTTATTTAACTATCATATAACATCCACAAATAACCTTTAGACTTTAAATAATTTTTCCCAAATTATTTATTTTAGAATATTTTCGCAAGCTATTTTCCATACTTCAACCCTTCGAAAACAGTTTTCAAATCACTTTCCTCTCACAGAATAATTTCCGAAATATTGTTTATTTCCACTGATAATCACCAAGTCTAAATACTTTTGGTTTTAAATAATTTAAAATTGCTTTACCCAAAAATATATACTTTATATGATGACCCTCCTTTTATTCCACAGAAAGTGGCATCATCGTTAAGAAAGAAATGGATAGAAAAGAGAAAAGAAAGGAAAGAAAGAACTAAACAATATCAGAATCTCACAACGGAACGAATAAAATATATTACATCACATATTTATTACATAATAGACAACATTTATCAGAGTTATACGACTTAATACATCACATTAGATAGTCATGAAGACCTGTCAATCATACAACTCAAAAAACAACATAGAGATCAACACAGCGGAACCACAATATCAAGATACGCTAAAGCCTCCTGCTCCAAGTCTCCTCCATAAAAATTTCATCAAAGCTAACATAAATCCCTTGGCTACTCGTAAAAATTTGAGTATCCAAGAGTTTAAGAAAACATAAAATAAACTCTGGGTCAGATCTGGGTCTGGTGTGGGTAAACAGGTTAAAGTCGTTTAACTTTGAAAATCATTTGAAATCAAAGGTATCTCGTAAGACCATGCTACAAATAAACATATCGGGTTTTTACCTAATAATAACCAAAACATTTGATAGGAAATCCAGTGATATTATAATAGTGTCTAGGGTTGTCAAGTAAAATAGAAAATAGCTGGAATGCTTACATCTCACGTTCTAAAATAGTTGGGCACAATCAAAACATACGACACTTATTGGAGATTGGATTCCATACAATGGCAGAGCTACTGGGGTACTACCTCGCAGTACCTGGTCTAGATCAGCATACCAAAGATCCACCCTGACCCCCTGCAACACAAGACCGGTATTGTCCCTTACTCCCGAGCAAGATAACCCCGTAGTTGCCGTGACCAACTGCCCACACAGCCGAATAAAAGGGACCTCTAGACAGCAGAAATCTTATCCTACTTAGGTGCTGCCAACTTAGCCTTGCTGCACCTCCTCTGTTTTAGCTATTCTCGGTTGATGAGGTTCGATGCTACGATTACCTTTCTAGAAAAAATATTTTGGAATGCTCATCATCCTCCGATGACGATGGTCTGAAAGCATTCATCCATACAAGTTCGTTCCGGGTTCGAACGAAACTGAAGGCACTATCTCGTTACACTCATTTTGGAATCACCCTCAGAATTAATGACAATAGCCTTTGCACTCTGAATCTTCATCTCGAATCTGAAAGCACCATCTCCGTTACACTCGTTTTGGAATCACCCTCAGAGTTAACGAAAATAGACCTTCCTTTTTGAATTGTTCATCTTGGTCTTCACTTGTGATTTCACGATCTATCCTTTAATTTGGATCGATGTGGTTTTCAGATATCCAATTTGAAATCGGATCCTGGTCTCATCGAAATCCAAAACGCCATCTTTTAAGGCCAAGTTGTTTTAAGTTTAAACAATTCAGTTTATTATTTATTAGAACATATTCACACAAATAGATAATTCACATTATCATAGGTAGATAATCCATATTATCATAATTCAACCAAAGTATCTCATATCATAGAGCAGCACATATCACGTATCAGAGATATCAAGTAATCCACGGCATCTAATATCATTCAATCATCCATAAGCGAGATTAATTTGTCACACCTTTTCCAAATAATTTAAATTAATTACTTTAATCACTTTTTAATCCTGCTTACTTAACATTAATTAATTACAAACCAATTAATTAATCATCCTTTAATTATCATCTTAATTAATCATCCTTAATTAATTATTCTTTAATTGCATTAAGTAATTAGCCTTTAATTAATTGCACAAATTAATTATTCTTTAACCATCCACATTAATTAACCTTTAGTTACTCTCATTAATTAATTAACTATAATTAATTACATTGATCCTAATTAATTACATTAATTAATTATTCTATAATCACTTACATTGACTAATTATCTTTTAATTAATCACATTCATAAATTAACTAACCCTTTAATTAATTACCTTAATTAATAAATTCTTTAATTAATTACACTAAGTAATTAATCCTTAATTACTCCCATTGGGTAATTTCGCTTTCATTAAATAATTTATTTTTTATTAATTACATTCAGTAATTATCCATTAATTACTTACACTAAGTTATTACACTTTACTAATCACATTAAGTAATTATACTTAATCAACTTCATTAAGTAATTATCCTTAGTTAATTAAATTGATTAATTATCCTAAATTAATTACATTAATTAATTATCTCTTAATCACTAGTTAATGATCCTTAAGTTAATTAAATTCATTAACTATTCATTAATACCTTCATTAAGTAGTTAATCCTTTGATTATTAACTTAATTAATTAATCCTTACTAATTTCATTAAGTGATTAACCTTTAATTAATTTTACTAATTAATTATCTTTAATTAATCACAACCTTAATTAATTAAAGATAAATTCTTTATCTAAATTAATTACTAAATTACATCATTAAACTTTATTTTGAAAATCATTTGGGAATTAATTACATAATTAACCTAATATAATTATTTTTAAATAAAAAAATTTAAACAATTTAATTTTTTGAAAAAACTTGTTCAAAACTTATTAATACTTTGCCTTGGAAAACTTGGTTTATATTTTTTTGGAAACATATTTATTTTAATATACCTTAAAATTTGGTTACAAATTGCTTGAAAACTTGTTCATTTAATAAACTTTTAAAAAAACTTGGTTATATTTCCTTAGCTTTTAAAAACCTGTTCATACTTCTTATGCTTTTGAAACCTGGTTCATATTTTACTTTTAAAACTTTAAAACTGGTTAAACATTTTGCTATAAACTTGCATTAGATTATAACTTCAAATCTGGTTATCATTTTATATAATTTAAAATCTGGTTCCTTTTTTTCCTTTAAATTTTAAAAGCCTGGAAACAATTTACTTACAAAATTTTATAACCTGTTAACAAAAAAACAGACCTGAGCTAAAATCCTGAGCCAATCGAATAAAACCCCGAGCAACTCACGTACACCACAACTTCAAGACAGCCCACCATCGAACTCGAGCCTGACCCGAGTAAACTCATTCTTCCCCGATCACCCAACCAACCTAAACATAGACGTACACACATGCACATACACGTCGATCTAAACATCATCGACACCTCGCCGACGACGCTCGGCAGTCGATGACGACCCCCACGAGAGCTATGACCATCCAATACCCTCGTTTGACTGGAAAACAAAAATCAAGCTAGTCGATCAATACCTGGAACGAAACCATCATCGGAAAAACGCCATTCGCCATCAAATCCGATCACCAGAAACCCTGCCATTCCACCCAAAGTCACGTCATGTCAACACGCCCCGATCCCTCTACATGCGATCCACTCTGGTACACCACCGATGTCGAGATCACCTCGACAATCACTTTGACAAAATAGCTTAAAAAACCCTACATCATCATCGCCTGGCCACCACAGCCACCAATAAATCCCCTGTCCATTTTTCTCATGACCATCGCCTCTAGAGCCACCTCCAACTCGACGATAAACCATAATCCGATCATCTCAAGATAACTCGACAATTCCAAACCTAATAATCTTGAAACAACGATTAAAAATCATTGTTTACTAACACGAATCAATTCATGAAATCCAAACATAACTTCCTGACATTTGATTTTTGACCCAAAATTGATTTTCACTGTAAATTATTATTTTAGAAATAATTACTAAATATTTTTATCTGAAACTATTTTAAGAAATGAAATTACATTATTTTAAGAATTTTATTTTTAATGGTCATTGCCTAACATTGATTCTTTGGTAAGATATGAATTTTTAAAGGGTGTTCTTGAGATTGTGTGAACAACCGAGCATATATATACATTCACAGGCTTGCACAGGTATATACACATAGAACTTCACTATATTCTAACAAGATATGTCTACACAATCCATATATACATTATCACTACACAGATCTATCACATGCATCAAAAAATATGAAGATTTTTAGCTTTAAAATGTTAAGTTTACTCACTGTATATTAAAACAGAGAGACAGGCTTCCTTTACTGATCTGGAACCTAATGCTTGATTTGATCTTTGAATTTGATTCTGATCTTCACTTGATTTTGAAACTGAACTTTGAATTTAGTTGAATCTTTGATTGCTTAGGTTGACTGAGGTTGTTTTGATTTAAATCTGGTTTTAGTTTTGGTTTTTATTTTGAAAGATGAAAGGAGGAAGAGCAATTGAGAAATAGATAGGTAAAAGTTTTTGAACTGTAAAATAAATAGGTTTCTTCTAAACACTTTGTTATTTATAAATTAAATTTTTAAAGAGACAAAAATTGCCACTTGTTATTATGTTTTCTACTTATCTTACAAATGTATTTTTCATGTTATTATAGTCTTACACATGTTTAAACTCTTTTATTTTATTATTAAATGTTTTCTTCCGTTTTAAATAAATTTGTGTAGTACATATTTTCATTAACATATGTCTTTATTTTTATGTGTTATGTTTTTAAATTATAAATGAATACAAACTATGTTTTATTTCAAATATTAAAGAAAAGTGTTTTAAATCTTTTTACGTAAATCCTATTTTATTAAAGCCATACAATCCATATTTGTTCCACGTATAATTGTAAAGAAAGCAAAATAAACTTTTATATGAAATCTTATTTTAACTTGAGCTATAATACTTTTTAAATAAATAAATATAGATAATATCTTAAGTATTTGAAAATATAGAGTTAATTTTGACTAGCTTTAGAAAATTATTGTATTGAAACTACAGCTTCCAAATCATAATATACACACACAAACATATATATATATATATTATAGTTTGAAAACATATCATTTTATTAAATTCAATCCAAAGCCTTCCATTTATAATGTGCCTATAGATATATACGTTATCGTTATCTTTAGAAAACATTTTTATTAACTTTGAAAAGAATAAAATTTGCCAAATTAAATAATTATAAAAGAAAATTATCAACCTATATTGCCAATTTAAATTATTATAAATAAAGATTATCAAATTGCTATTGCCAAAATTCTATGTCATCACATTCATCCCCCCTTAAAAGAATTTCATCCCCGAGATTTAAAAGCAAAGATAATTTAATAATTCAGAAAAAGTTTTTATTAAAACAATAAAGCATACATCAGCTATACAAATTACCATAGCAACCAATTTATTCACACAGACAAATCTAACTATCTTGACACAAATCAAGATAGGTCTTCCTAATACTATCTAGAGTTCCCAGGTACAAACTCTGGGATCCTTGCTCCACTGAATCCTAACTAGCTATACCACTATGCCTCTAAGATCTCTCTTAACTCGATCTATAAACTGAACAGGATGTCTGACCACAGTCAAATACGACTCAACTTCCATATCCTCCTGAACTGCTGGTCCTACAACCAGTGATGGATCGTGCACGTACTCCCTTAGACGAGATACGTGAAATACAATGTGAATCCCGGCCATCCGAACTGGCAATTCAATCCTGTAGGCCAGAGTACTTATCCTTTCGAGAACACTGAAATGTCCAATATATCTTGAAGCTATCTTTCCAGTCTTACCAGGTCTTATTGCTCCTTTGATTGGGGAAAACCTTACCCAAGATCCAAATCTCCAATCTTCGAATTCCAAATTCCTTCGTCTCTTATCCACATAACTCTTCTGACGATCTTGGGCTGCCTTCATCCTTTCTTGATCAGCTCAACCTTTGCAGATGCCTCTCGAAATAAATCTGGACCAAGAATAAGATGATCTCCGGATTCTACTCAACAAGATGGTCCTCTCAAGATCTACTGAAAATCCAGAACACAAACTCTACTTCACAAACATCAGTAGACTTCAAACTTACTTCTCCAATCCAGAGTAGCCAAAAGAGGTGCACTTTACAACCTCGCTTTCGCTGCCAACTCTGGTTTGGAGAAGATGAGAATGTCGTCGATGAACACGAACACAAACTTGTTCAACACATCCCAGAAGATACGGTTCATTAGATCCAAAAGAGATAACACAGAAACACCTCGAAGTTTATCAAAAAGATCATCAATACTAGGCAAGGGATACTATCCTAATAGTCACCTTATCCAACTCCCGATACGGTCAAACCTTAGACTTCTCTAAAAACATCTGGAAAAATCTCTGACAACTTCGATAGCTTCTACCTCCTCTTGAGATGCCTCAATCCCAAGCAAACGATTACTCAAATAAATTACTAAACTAATCGCAAGTCACTTTTGTGATCCTATCCAGTTCAGTTTCCAAAGATATTATTCTCTCTTCACAAATCAGAACAGCCTAGTGCTTGTCTAACCAATCCATTTCCAAAATAAGGTCAATTCCTTCAAGAACGTCTTTACATATCCTATCAGAAGAAACTGAGGTCCACCCTCAGTAGCAACACCTAGTCTTGCTGAAACTTCTGAAGAAGTGGGCAAGCTTCCACCAAATGCCCGGGCTGCTGACAATAGAAACACAAAGACTTCTAAATCATCGAAGCAAAAGGGTCCACTCCGTTGCTTCTAAACTCTACCTTTAGGACACTGCTCAGCCAGATGACTTCCTGCTGGCACACAAAACACTTTCGAGCTGCACTGTTTCCTCTGGGTTCCCTTTACCTTGCTTCTTCTAGTTCGCATTGAATTCTCTTTTTGTTTCGGTTGGAAGAATTCCCACTCGAAGCTGCCACTGATGCCAAAAACTTCTTATCCATAAGCTCTTAGAATCCTCAAAACCATATACCAATTTCACAAAAGAACCTTTGAGATAGATATTCATCCTTCCAAGAAACTCAGGCTTCAAACCAAGCACAAACAACTCGTTCTTTTTAAGAGGGTGTGTCCATAAGACCAGGTCCATAGAGACAACTTGGTGAACTTAGTCCCATTCTCCGATACAGACAAACTCCCTAGCTTGAGATCTAGAAAATTCCTATACAACCGAGTCTTCCCTGCGGTAGATATGAATGCTCCTCATAACTTCCTTAAACTTGCTCCAAGAGTAAACATCTTTTGGAACACTCATGGATATTGCGTCCCCCCACACTGCCGCACCTTCCTGAAGTTGCCACGATACCACCACTCGCTTCTACTCATCCTATAGATCCAAACTCTTGAAAATCCGCTCACACGAGTGCACCCAAACTTGCACTACAATGATGGACTTCGTACCTTTAAAAGGCTTCCCTCTGAGATTTGTGAAATCCTTACACCATGCTGCAAAGCTTACTCGAGGTGGTATTGGGTCTACAACCTCGGCAAATACTCTTCCAACCTTAACACTCGGACTTCTTCCATTTTTGGTAGTCGTGCTACACACACCACTACCCGTCCTAACTCTAGAACTCATATTGGAAAATCTGAACAGGTAACCCAACAGATCAGGTATGAATATATAGATATATATATATGCATATATAAATATATATACATACATATATATAAATACAAGTATGCTCTCTCAAGAAAGATATCACTCCAAAGCCTAGGCATTATCTCAACCTAGAGCTCTGATACCAGCTGTGACGACCCACCCTTCATTTCACAGAAAGACGTATCATCATAAAGAAAGAAAGGGATAGAAAAGAGAAAAGATTGGAAAGAAAGAACTAAACAATATCAGAATTGTTGAATATGCGCTTATATGATTTTTGTTTGATGATAATAAACATATATACATTCATTTAAATGTATTTGATAATATACTATTTTATTTTTCACAGATTAAATAAATATTTGCTGAATAAAATAAATAACACGGAATTTGAATTCAAACGAATATTTTATTCAAACAAATATTTATTACAATTTTGAATAGTATACAAATTCAAGCTCTCACTATTCACTATACAACTTTGATACAAACTCAATTACATCACTATTTTACATCAGCACCTCACTACATATCACTCACACTCGTATTTATCTTCAACTGCATTCCAATTTGAATCCAGCATCTGAGCAATCTGCAAAAATATTCACTAACGCAGTAAAATTGAAAAAGAGATATTTTTGCAATATAAAATAAAAGATGGATTTTGAAAATATGATTTGCTTCAATTATTTGGGTTGTTCGTCATCATTTAAATTTGAATTCATCATACACGAACAACTTGTGACATACACAGTGTATTACTGTATATGCCACAAGGCCGTGCACGCCGATATATACACTTGATTGATTTACAGGGACAGGCGAGCACAGGTCAAACCCAAATGAAAAACCGGGTTCAACTCAAGTGCAATAAAACAATGTCATTCAGCACAAGGTCAAATCCAAGCCGGATTCAACTGAGGTGAAAATTAGAAAAATAAACAAAATGCAAAGGTCAAGTCACCACTCAACTCAGTGCATCAACCAAGTTAAGGCGACGTGAAGTCAGCAAACTGCAAGTACAATGCTCAATGCACAGTAATGCAATGCCACAGCAAACAATGGTTCAAAACACTATATCAAACAGCGGCAAAAGCATGTACATTGATGCACACATCCATCAACACACTCAAGTGACTCAACAATGCACAAGTGACAGCGAACATGACAGCAAGCTACAGTGCATAATGGTCAACACAGCTACAATGAAGCAGCAGTATTTTGAAGCAACTAATCGACCCAAATCGAACTACAATAACCAGTGCAACAGGCCATAATGAAGACTGAATGAAATGCACAGCATGTATTGTTGAATATGTGTTACAGTGGTGATGCAAGTGCTAACCAGAATGAAGTCCAATACAACTTCAACAGAATCAAGCCAACATGAAACAAAACATGTGATATATACAATGAAACAACTCCACTGAATCAAATGAACTCGACCAAATAGCCAACATGATCAAAGAATGAATATGAGACCAAACTGCAGCAAGACTACATGCATGTAGACATCAAGCATAGAGACAAACAATACAATGCAACAACATGGTAAACAAGGCATAGCAACCACAAGATACTGCAACAAACACTCAAGTGAGTGAAACTCAAGTTACAATGCATCAGTGAGCCAAGAATACATGTACTCAAGCTCGACTAACAGTGAAGAACATGGACTGCAATATTCAAGTATATATTGAAAACAAGCTGCATGAATACATCATAAAGTACAGCAACACAAAGATGCAACAAAGACCAAGCTGCAGCATACCAGAAGGTGGAGACAACTCAAATGAACACAATGTCACTGAAACATGTGCAGTCAAATGATCAGAGGCATCAATATGGTAACACACTACAACATGCTCAAAGTGAACACTGAATACATATGGACACAACAATGCTAAATGGCATGGCAATGCTCAAGACCAAAGCAAACTACAAGATGAACAAGTGCAAACTGAACAACTGATACAAATGAATGAACATACATATATGGAACAAAACTGCAGAATGCAAATGAACTCGACCAAGTACACAAGTGCTACAAGCAGCAATGTGCAACTGCAAGTGAACAAATATGCATATACCAGTGATGCAATTAAGCACAAGTCAATTACTACATAACAACAGTCAGTACCAACATGGACAGAAGGCAGTGAAACCCAGAGCATATGAAATGCAGACTAGAAGTGCAACTGCAATGGATACAAAAAAAAATGCTCAAGATTGCTAGAACAAAGCTACAGGAATGCAGACAGTGGCCGAAGCAAATTTACAAAATGTCGAAGCCGTGGAAGCATAACAAAGCCAAAAATCGTCACAGTCAATATTGAACGAGTCAATAATCAAAACCGTGTCAACCAAGCCGTGGGGATCAAGCATCAAGTATACGAATTTGACAAAGTCAGATTAATCATCAATCGTTCAAGCATAATCAAGCGGCAGGGAAACGAAAATGACAAATTCAAACATGATTATACGAACGAAACTAAAGGAGATCGAACTCCTATAAATCCCCAAAATCATCATCGGCATAAAGCATCGAGTTCGAGAAAGCCAAAATCAGCAGAGCAAAAGGAATAAAACACATACCAGAAAATCACATACGAACCCGATCCAAATCGAAGAGCCGTGAGCTAATAGAAGAGAAACGAAGCCTACAACTATCTGTATCAAGCGGCGACTTCAATTTGCACAAACCCTAATTTGGAAATCTGGGACGAAGCCCTAAATTCAGAACTGAGAGGAATGAAAGAGAAGAACGACCGCCATTTTTCACAAGGAGATAAAGGAACGGGCTAACAGATAGTGAAGGGGGCCGGCCTTGTTTATGTTAAAAGGGGTTTTAAAAATTATAATAAGGGTTTTATTTTAAATTAGGGTTATTTCAATTTAAAATTGTTTTTAATTTGTATTTTCTTTTAAACCGTTTTTAATTTTCTAGTCGTGTGACTAGGGGACAAACTACGGTGTGTAGTTTGGGAATTCGCAACTCGGTGGTTGAGTTGTGGTCAGGGTTTTGAGCGTAGAGTTAGATTAGTCAATAGCGGGTATAGCGAGTTTACGTGTGTAAGCGAGGGACTATCTAATTTCTAGTAGAAACCTTGGGGGCAGCACGTAGGCAGGGTTTTGCCGAAGCTGGGTAAATTCTGTGTTGTTCTGTTTTATTCTGTTATTTATATTCTGCGATATCTGTGCTACTATTCTGTGATCTGAATTGAAATTAATTAATAAGCTTCCGCGATTAATTTTTATAATTTACACTATCACCCTATTCACCCCCCCTCTAGGGTGAAATCGATCCTACAAGTGGTATCAGAGCTAGGAATAGAAGTCAACATTTGTTTTAAAAATTCTATTTTTTTGAAAAAATCAGTTTTTGTTTAAAAATTTGAATTTTTAAAATGGCTTCTTTTAATAATGCTTTTGCAGAAGGTCAATCCATAGTTAGACCACCAATGTTCAATGGTGAATATGCTTTTTGGAAAAATAGGTTGAAATTTTTTTTGAAAACCATTGACGCTTGGGATATTGTTGAGACAGGTTATAGAATACCAACTATAACTGTAGATAATCAGGAAATAGAGAAACCAAAGGAACAATGGACAGAACTAGAAAATAAATTACAAAATACTAATGCCAAAGCTATGAATTCTATTATCTGTTCATTGGATCAATTTGAATTTAATCGTGTCTCACATTGTCTAACTGCGCAGGAAATATGGCACATACTAGAAGTGACTCACGAAGGAACATCTCAAGTCAAAGAATCTCGCCTTGCAATGCTAAGCAGCGAATACGAGAACTTCAAAATGGCGAAGGAAGAAAATGTCAAAGAGATGTACGGACGACTCTCCAATATCGTATACAAATCAAAAGCTCTCGGAAAAACATACACCGAATTAGAAATAGTCCGGAAAATCCTCAGAGTCCTTCCACGAAGCTTTGAAGCAAAAGTAACTGCCATACAAGAATCGAAAGATTTAAAACAACTTAAAGTTGAAGAACTCATCGGAAATCTCACCACTTATGAGCTAGAAATGAAATTCAAAGAAGAGCGTGAAGGAGGTGACACTCAAAAGAAATCAATAGCTCTCAAAGGAACAACCGAAAGTGATGATGATAACGATGAAGATGATGGAGCAGTAGAATTGGAGCTGTTAATAAGGAAATTCAAAAAATGGAATCAAAAACATGGAAAGAAACAGAAAAAGAAAAGTTTTGCAGCCACTTGGGATGAAATAGACGAGAATGATCAAAGCACTGGCAGTGAAAGCGAAAAGGCAGAATTGTGTCTTCGAGGTGATACAACTGACAGTGATGATGACGAGCCAAGTGAGGTATCAAAACTTACCCATTCTGAGTTGCTTATATATTTTCATGAAGTAAACGGTTGTTTTGAACGACTTAGGGAAAAATACGCCAAACTTGAATCTCAAAAAGATACTTTGATAGAATGTAATAAACAACTTGATCAATTAGTTAAAACCTATCAACGTAGAATCCCTAAGTGTGATAAGTGTCCAACATTCGAAGAAGAAATTAAAAAATCAGAAATCAATATAAAATCACTTGAAAATGAAATTCTGATTTTAAAAGAGAATGAAAATACTAGGAGAGAGAATTCTATTAAAAAGTGCACACAATTGTTAAACGAAAATGAATCTCTCAAAACACAAGTCCAACAATTGTCAACGACTTTGGATAAATTTTCAAAAAGTGAAAAATCGTTGAATATGCTACTAGGAAAGCAAACTGTTAATACGGTTAGACAAGGACTTGGATATAATAAATTGAAAATTGTTGCAAGCAATATTAATTAAGTTAATTCCATGTGCACAATTTGTAGAAAATATGGACACAATCACAATAATTGTTGGTATAGACCCAAACATGTGAAAACTATACCAATTTGGGTTCCAAAAGGCACAAATATAAAATCTCTCAAAGTTAAACAAATTTGGGTGCCAAAGGGAACAATTATAAATAGTTTTGGGTCTACACAAAATTATTTTTCAAAATTTTCTGCCACTAACAACCATGGACCTATAAAAACATATAGGTCACATAAATCCTTTTCCGTGTAGGTGTGGTGGCAGGCTAAGGAACAACAATAGTGTTCTCTGGATTTTGGCTGTTCCAGAAACGCAACGGGCGACAAAGCTAAGTTCCTTAGCCTACTATAAAGGTGACAGAATCACAACGGACAACAACGGAAAATATCGTAAAGGTAAAACAGGTAATGGTATGTTTTAAACGATATATTAAATGTGATAATCTGCACCGTATTCTGAATTAAAATCAGCCAATATTAAGATGATGATTTTGACTCTGACTTATTCAACATAGTTGGTCAATTATATTCTTATGCCAAAAACACTATAAAAATCTCTAGATTCTTTGAATTACTTCATATATATCAGTTTGGATTAAAAATAGTGTTTTGTTGGATATTACAATTGGTTATAATATGGCTAACTCTTTATTCACGGTTTTCTGATTATTTACACGGCTTCATTTCAAATTCAAAAGAATGTCATTTAAATTGTTGTTAAAATTGAATTTGAAAGTTTTGGTGCACACTTCATGTTCTGGTCTATAAAATTAAATTGATGATAATTTTGAGTGAGAGAGATATTCAGATGCAAATTACACTGGTAATCTAGTTGATAGAAAAATTACTAGTGAAACGTGATTTTTGTTGAGACATTTAGTAACTGCATCATTTTTTCAAAGAAAATATCTGCATATTTTTCACTTCAAATAATTTTCAAATAGCAGAAAATCTTCTTATAAAACCCTCTAGAGAAAATCATTTTTGACCATATTTTCAGATTAGTCATTTTGAAAAATTAGTTTCATAATTATTTTTGAATTTGATTTTAAATGACTATTTTGACTAATCTGACTCCCAAATGATTATCGAAAAGAAAAATAGTGATTGAAAAAGTGATGAGCGTTGATATTGATTATATATTATAACTCGAGACGGTATAATTAATAAATTTCTTTAGAAATTTAAACAAGAGTTATAAAACTGTTTGTTGGTAAAAATTCCATGACCATCTCTATATCTATCATATTTCTAACGGCCATCACTCATCAAAATTCTATATAGTTTGTCAATATGTGGTACTTTAAACAGGAATCGTTCGTTTTTCATTTTTCATTTTTTTTTTAAAAAAAGGGTAATAATAATAATAATAAATACCAAAGTATTCACTCTCATTTAAAAGTCCTCACGGTTATGCATGGGTGAATTACTTGGAATTTGTTATGTGCTTCCATGCTCATTTAAAAGTCCTCGCGGTTATGCATGTATGGAACGCATATCAAAAGTTGATTTGTAAAATAAACAAGTTGATTCTAATCCCATTTAAAAGTCCTCACGGTTATGCATGGTTAGAAGATACTTGAATTCATTTTTTTAAAAATAAAATTGGAATACTACTAATCTCATTTAAAAGTCCTAACGGTTATGCATGGTTAGTAGATATTCAAATTCCTGATATAAATATACCACAAATAGACACAACTGTATGGTTTTATATGATGACATCATTTCCATCATTCTAAAAGTGGAATATGCGCCTAACAAAATATTTATGATTTTTGTTTGATTTTTTATTGAAATTTAATATTTATATTCAATTGAGTTTTAATGTTGGATTGATATCAATTACTTTATCTCTATTTTCTCTAACACTATTATTCTTTTGCTGATAACAAAAGGGGGAGAGAAAAGTTAAGATTTTGTCAAATAAATTCAAGCAAAGGTCAAATAATTTTCTATTTGCATCTAGACTCATTTGCATATTTTTATTTGTATGCATATATGTAGGGGGAGTATTGTGTAGAGAGGAAGCATTTAAATAGGGGGAGCAATTAGGATATATCAATGATCAAATACATTTAACATATTCAAAATCTTAAATATATGTTTGTTATCATCAAAAGGGGGAGATTGTTGAATATGCGCTTATATGATTTTTGTTTGATGATAATAAACATATATACATTCATTTAAATGTATTTGATAATATACTATTTTATTTTTCACAGATTAAATAAATATTTGCTGAATAAAATAAATAACACGGAATTTGAATTCAAACGAATATTTTATTCAAACAAATATTTATTACAATTTTGAATAGTATACAAATTCAAGCTCTCACTATTCACTATACAACTTTGATACAAACTCAATTACATCACTATTTTACATCAGCACCTCACTACATATCACTCACACTCGTATTTATCTTCAACTGCATTCCAGTTTGAATCCAGCATCTGAGCAATCTGCAAAAATATTCACTAACGCAGTAAAATTGAAAAAGAGATATTTTTGCAATATAAAATAAAAGATGGATTTTGAAAATATGATTTGCCTCAGTTATTTGGGTTGTTCGTCATCATTTAAATTTGAATTCATCATACACGAACAACTTGTGACATACACAGTGTATTACTGTATATGCCACAAGGCCGTGCACGCCGATATATACACTTGATTGATTTACAGGGACAGGCGAGCACAGGTCAAACCCAAATGAAAAACCGGGTTCAACTCAAGTGCAATAAAACAATGTCATTCAGCACAAGGTCAAATCGAAGCCGGATTCAACTCAGGTGAAAATTAGAAAAATAAACAAAATGCAAAGGTCAAGTCACCACTCAACTCAGTGCATCAACTAGGTTAAGGTGACGTGAAGTCAGCAAACTGCAAGTACAATGCTCAATGCACAGTAATGCAATGCCACAGCAAACAATGGTTCAAAACACTATATCAAACAGCGGCAAAAGCATGTACATTGATGCACACATCCATCAACACACTCAAGTGACTCAACAATGCACAAGTGACAGCGAACATGACAGCAAGCTACAGTGCATAATGGTCAACACAGCTACAATGAAGCAGCAGTATTTTGAAGCAACTAATCGACCCAAATCGAACTACAATAACCAGTGCAACAGGCCATAATGAAGACTGAATGAAATGCACAACATGTATTGTTGAATATGTGTTACAGTGGTGATGCAAGTGCTAACCAGAATGAAGTCCAATACAACTTCAACAGACTCAAGCCAACATGAAACAAAACATGTGATATATACAATGAAACAACTCCACTGACTCAAATGAACTCGACCAAATAGCCAACATGATCAAAGAATGAATATGAGACCACACTGCAGCAAGACCACATGCATGTAGACATCAAGCATAGAGACAAACAATACAATGAAACAACATGGTAAACAAGGCATAACAACCACAAGATACTGCAACAAACACTTAAGTGAGTGAAACTCAAGTTACAATGCATCAGTGAGCCAAGAATACATGTACTCAAGCTCGACTAACAGTGAAGAACATGGACTGCAATATTCAAGTATATACTGAAAACAAGCTGCATGAATACATCATAAAGTACAGCAACACAAAGATGCAACAAAGACCAAACTGCAGCATACCAGAAGGTGGAGACAACTCAAATGAACACAATGTCACTGAAACATGTGCAGTCAAATGATCAGAGGCATCAATATGGTAACACACTACAACATGCTCAAAGTAAACACTGAATACATATGGACACAACAATGCTAAATGGCATGGCAATGCTCAAGACCAAAGCAAACTACAAGATGAACAAGTGCAAACTGAACAACTGATACAAATGAATGAACATACATATATGGAACAAAACTGCAGAATGCAAATGAACTCGACCAAGTACACAAGTGCTACAAGCAGCAATGTGCAACTGCAAGTGAACAAATATGCATATACCAGTGATGCAATTAAGCACAAGTCAATTACTACATAACAACAGTGAGTACCAACATGGACAGAAGGCAGTGAAACCCAGAGCATATGAAATGCAGACTAGAAGTGAACTGCAATGGATACAAAAAAAAAATGCTCAAGATTGCTAGAACAAAGCTACAGGAATGCAGACAGTGGCCGAAGCAAATTTACAAAATGTCGAAGCCGTGGAAGCATAACAAAGCCAAAAATCGTCACAGTCAATATTGAACGAGTCAATAATCAAAATCGTGTCAACCAAGCCGTGGGGATCAAGCATCAAGTATACGGATTTGACAAAGTCAGATTAATCATCAATCGTTCAAGCATAATCAAGCGGCAGAGAAACGAAAATGACAAATTCAAACATGATTATACGAACGAAAATAAAGGAGATCGAACTCCTATAAATCCCCAAAATCATCATCGGCATAAAGCATCGAGTTCGAGAAAGCCAAAATCAACAGAGCAAAAGGAATAAAACACATACCAGAAAATCACATACGAACCCGATCCAAATCGAAGAGCCGTGAGCTAATAGAAGAGAAACGAAGCCTACAACTATCTGTATCAAGCGGCGACTTCAATTTGCACAAACCCTAATTTGGAAATCAGGGACGAAGCCCTAAATTCAGAACTGAGAGGAACGAAAGAGAAGAACGGCCGCCATTTTTCACAAGGAGATAAAGGAACGGGCTAACAGATAGTGAAGGGAGCCGGCCTTGTTTATGTTAAAAGGGGTTTTAAAAATTATAATAAGGGTTTTATTTTAAATTAGGGTTATTTCAATTTAAAATTGTTTTTAATTTGTATTTTCTTTTAAACCGTTTTTAATTTTCTAGTCGTGTGACTAGGGGACAAACTACGGTGTATAGTTTGGGAATTCGCAACTCGGTGGTTGAGTTGTGGTCAGGGTTTTGAGCGTAGAGTTAGATTAGTCAATAGCGGGTATAGCGAGTTTACGTGTGTAAGCGAGGGACTATCTAATTTCTAGTAGAAACCTTGGGGCAGCACGTAGGCAGGGTTTTGCCAAAGCTGGGTAAATTCTGTGTTGTTCTGTTTTATTCTGTTATTTATATTCTGCGATATCTGTGCTGCTATTCTGTGATCTGAATTGAAATTAATTAATAAGCTTCCGCGATTAATTTTTATAATTTACACTATCACCCCATTCAACCCCCCTCTAGGGTGAAATCGATCCTACAAGAATCTCACAGCAGAACGAATAAAATATATTACATAACATATTTATTACATAATAGACAACATTTATCAAAGTTATACAACTTAATACATAACACATTAGACAGTCGTGAAGACCTGTCTATCATACAACTCAAAATACAACATGGAGATCAACACACCGGAACCACAATATCTAGATACGCTGAAGCCTCCTGCTCCAAGTCTCCTCCATAAAAACTTCGTCAAATCTAACCTGAATTGTAAAAATTTGAGTACCCAAGAGTTTTAGAAAACATAAAATAAACTCTGGGTCAGACATGGGTCTGGTGTGAGTAAATGGGTAAAAGTTGTTTAACTTTGAAAATCATTTGAAATCAAAGGTATCTCATAAGGCCACGCCATAAATAAACATGTCGGTTTTTTACCTTATGATAACCAAAAAATTTGATAGGAAATCCAGTGATATTATAATAGTGTCTAGGGTTTTCAAGTAAAATAGAAAATAGCTAGAATGCTTACATCTCATGTTGCAACATAGTTGGGCACAATCAAAACTTATGGCACTTATTGGAGATTGGATTCTATACAATGGCAGGGCCATTGTGGTACCGCCCATTATAGTACCTGGTCTAGATCAGAGTACCGAGGATCTACCCTGATCCCTTGCAACACAAGACCGGAACTATCCATTACTGGATAATCCCGAACAAGACAACCCCGCAGATACCGCGACCAACTGCCCACACAACCGAATAGAAGGGACCTCTAGACAGGGGAAATCTTATCCAATTTGGGTGCTACACACTTAGCCTTGCTGCACCTCCTCTATTTTAGCCATATCCGGTTGATGAGGCTCGATGCTACGATTACCTTTTTAGAACACATATCTTGGAATGCTCATCGTCCTCCAATGATGATGGTCTGAAAGGATTCATCCATACAAGTTCGTTCCGGGTTCGAACGAAACTGAAGGCAGTACCTCGTTACACTCATTTTGGAATCACTCTCAGAGTTAACGACAATAGTCCTTGCCCTATGAATCTTCGTCTCAAATCTAAAAGCACTATCTCCATTACACTTGTTTTGGAATCACCCTCAGAGTTAACGAAAATAGACCTTCCTTTTCGAATTCTTCATCTTGGTCTTCACTTGAGATTTCACAACCTATCGTTTAATTTGGATCGATGTGGTTTGGGGATATCTAATTTGGAATCCGATCCCGGTCTCATCGAAATCCAAAACGCCAACTTTTAAGGCCAAGTTGTTTTAAGTTTAAACAATTCAATTTATTATTTAGCAGAACATATTCACACAGATAGATAATTCACATTATCACAGATAGATAATCCATATTATTACAATTCAACCAAAGTATCTCACATCACAGAGCAGCACATATCACATATCAGAGATATCAAGTAATCCAAGACATCCAATATCATTCAATCATCCATAAGCAAAATTAATTAGTCACACCTTTTCTAACTAATTTAAATAAATTAAATTAATGACTTTAATCATTTTTAAATCCTGCTTACTTAACATTAATGAATTACAAACCAATTAATTAATCATCCTTTAATTATCATCTTAATTAATCGTCCTTAATTAATTATTCTTTAATTACATTAAGTAATTAGCCTTTAATTAATTACACAGATTAATTATTCTTTAACCATCCACATTAATTAACCTTTAATTGCTCTCACTAATTAATTAACTACAGTTAATTATATTGATCCTTTATTAATTACATTAGTTAATTATTCTATGATCACTTACGTTGATTAATTATCTTTTAATTAATCAAATTCATAAATTAACTAACCCTTTAATTAATTACCTTAATTTATTAGTTCTTTAATTAATTACACTAAGTAATTAATCCTTAATTACTCCCACTGAGTAATTTCCCTTTATTTAAATAATTTCCTTTTAATAAATTACATTCAACAATTATCCATTAATTATTTACACCAAGTAATTACACTTTACCAATTACTTTAAGTAATTATACTTAATCAATTTCATTAAGTGATTATCCTTAATTAATTAAATTAATTAATTATCCTAAATTAATTACACTAATTAATTATCTCTTAATCACTAGTTATTGATCCCTAAATTAATTACATTCATTAACTATTCATTAATTACCTTCATTAAGTAGTTAATCCTTTGATTATTAACATTAATTAATTAATCCTTATTAATTTCATTAAGTGACTAACCTTTACTTAATTTTACTAATTAATTATCTTTAATTAACCATAACCTAAATTAATTAAAGATAAATTCTTTATCTAAATTAATTACTTAATTACATCATTAAAATTTATTTTGAAAATCATTTGGGAACTAATTACATAATTAACCTAATATAATTACTTTTAAACAAAACAATTTTAAGCATTTTGAATTTTTGAAAAAACTTGTTTAAAACTTATTAATACTTTGCTTTGGAAAATTTAGTTTATATTTCTTTTGGAAACTTATTTATTTTAATAGACCTTAAAAATTGGTTACAAATTGCTTGAAAACTTGCTCATTTAATAAAATTAAAAAAAAACTTGGTTATATTTCCTTAGCTTTTAAAAACTTATTCATATTTCTTATGCTTTTAAAACCTGGTTCATATTTTACTTTTAAAACTTTAAACTTGGTTAAACATTTTGCTATAAACTTGCATTAGATTATAACTTTAAACCTGGTTACCATTTTGTATAATTTAAAACCTGGTACATTTTTTCCCTTTAAATTTTAAAAGCCTGGAAACAAATTTACTTACAAAATTTAAAAACCTGTTAACTAAAAAAAACAGACCCGAGCTAAAAATCCAAGCCAATCGAATAAAACCCCGAGCAACTCACGTACACCGCAACTTCGAGACAACCCACCATCAAACTCGAGCCCGACCCGAGTAAACTTGTTCTTCCCCGATCACCTAACCAACCCAAACATGGACGTGCACACGTGCATGTCGATCTAAACGTCACCGGCACCTCGCCGACGACGCTCGCCAGTCGACGACGACCCCCATGAGAGTCACGACCATCCAGTACCCTCGTTCGACTGGAAAACAAAAATCGAGCTAGTCGATCAATACCTGGAACCAAACCATCATCGAAAAAAGCCAAGCGCCACCAAATCCGATCACCAGAAAGGCTACCGTTCCACCCAGAGCTATGTCACGTCACCATGCCCCGATCCCCCCACATGCGATCCACTCCGGTGCACCATCGTCGTCGAGATCACCTCGACAACCACCTAGACAAAACAGCTCACAAAACCCTACACCATCACCGCTTGGCCACCACAGCGACCAATAAATCCCCTGGCCATTTTTCTCATGACCATCGACTATCGAGCCACCTCCAGCTTCAGTCACGTCACATCACTCGATGCTAATCGTTGGAAATCGACGATAAACCCAAATCCGATCATCTCGAGATAACTCGACAATTCCAAACCTAAAAATCTTGAAATAATGATTAAAAATCGTTGTTTTCTAACACGAATCAATTCATGAAATCCAAACATGACTTCCTGACATTTGATTTTTGACCTAAAATTGATTTTCACTGTAAATTATTATTTTAGAAATAATTACTAAATATTTTTATCTGAAACTATTTTTAGAGATGAAATTTCATTGTTTGAAGAATTTTATTTTTAATGATCATTGCCTAACATTGATTCTTTGGTAAGATATGAATTTTTAAAGGGTGTTCTTAAGACTGTGTGAACAACATAGCACATATATACATTCACAGGCTTGCACAAGTATATACACATAGAACTTCACTATATTCTAACGAGATATATCTACACAATCCATATATACATTATCACTACACAGATCTATCACATGCATCAAATAATATAAAGATTTTAGCTTTAAAATGATAAGTTTACTCACTGTATATTAAAACAGAGAGGCAGGCCTCCTTTACTAATCTGGAACCTAATGCTTGATTTGATCTTTGAATTTGATTCTGATCTTTACTTGATTTTGAAATTGAACTTTGACTTGAGTTGAATCTTTGAATTGCTTAGGTTGATTGAGGTAGTTTTGATTTAAATCTGGTTTTAGTTTTGGTTCTTATTTTGAACGATGAAAGGAGGAAGAGCAATTTAGAAATAGATAGGTAAAAGTTTTTGAACTATAAAATAAACATATTTCTTCTAAACACTTTGTTATTTATAAATTAAATTTTTAAAGAGACAAAAATTGCCACTTGTTATTATATTTGCTACTTATCTTACAAATGTATTTTGCATGTTATTATAGTCTTACATTTTTAAACTCTTTTATTTTATTATTAAATGTTTTCTTATGTTTTTAAATAAATTTATGTAGTATATATTTTCATTAATATATGTCTTTATTTTTATGTGTTATGTTTTTAAATTATAAATAAATACAAATAATGTTTTATTACAAATATAAAAGAAATTTGTTTTAAATCTTCTTACTTAAATCCTATTTTATTAGAGCCATACAATCCATATTTATTCCATGTATAATTGAAAAGAAAGGAAAATAAACTTTTATATTGAATCTTATTTTAACTTAAGCTATAATACTTTTTAATTAAATAAATATAGATAATATCTTAAGTATTTGAAAATATAGAGTTAACTTTGACTAGCTTTTGAAAATTATTGTATTGAAACTATAGCTTCCAAATCACAATACACATACATACATACATACATACATACATACATACATACATACATACATACATACATACATACATACATAAATATATTATAGTTTGAAAACATATCATTTTATTAAATTCAAACCAAAGCTTCCCATTCACAATGTATATATAGATATATACATTATCATTAGAAAACATTTTTATTGGCTTTGAAAAGAACAAAATTTGCCAAATTAAATAATTATAAAACAAAATTATCAACCAATATTGCCAATTTAAATTATTATAAATGAAGATTACCAAATTGCTATTGCTAAAATTGCGCATCATCACACTATAAAACATTTAAAATAAAACCATTTAAAAGACTTTATTTAAATTACTAGTTATGAAATTGATAATAACTTCTCATGTAAAACTTAAGTCAAAACAAATTTTTAAATAAAAGTAACGAAATCTATATAAGTTTTCAAATAAAAACTTTAGCCAAACTATCTTTAAAATTAAAGTGTAACGACCCAAAATTTTCGAACCCGAAAATTTCAGATAGTTATGAAAAAGAAGAAAGAGATAGGAGAAGAAGAAGAAGATCAGAAACACCAACATCTCACATTTGCAGCGGATTAAAATATAATATCAAATAATAACAGTTTACAAAAGAATAATATTCTATCGATTACATTTTAATACATCAGAGTTACACATATACTCAAACACTGGACATATACAAATCAACATGTCTCAGATAATCAGAAATATATAATAGCGGAAATACCCCATACATTCCTGCCATCCAGCTCGCCTCATGAGCTCTACAACGCCCTTACCTGAAAATCTGTAATACTCGGTCTGACCCGAGCATTACACCAAAGTAACACCCGGGTCAGGCTGTAAACCAGCGTGAGTAAACCCATCTAACATGGAATACAAAGCATACAATTTATATATACCCGGGGTAAATCATTTCAATTCACAAAGCCACAATTTATTATAGACATCACTTAGTCTACACATCCATTTTCTAAGTACTAAGATTTAGATTTAAATAGTCCAATCCTTTAAATCACTTCGTTCCAGCCTATAGATTTCACATATCAATTTATGAAAAATTTGAAGTGTTTTCGGGTATTTCCTAATACCCGACCCCGGTCTCTTCAAGACTCATGTCATCCTAACCCAAGTTATCCAAATGAAATACACAACATTTCATATCAAAGATATCAACTCATTCAAAGCATTCAATACCATTCAACCATCCATAAGCAAAGCTTGATCGCTACCAAAATTAATTTAATTAATTCAAATTAAATTTTTAACCTCAATCACTTAGATTTCTTCACTTGTCATTAATTAATTTCAAACCAATTATTCAATCATCCCTTCACTATTCATCTTAATTAATCACCCTGGATTAATTATTCTTCAATTACATTCAAGTAATTATCTTTAATTAACTTCACAATATTAATTATCCTTATCCAAAAACAATAAGTAATCTTAATTACTTCATAAGTTAATGAACTATATTAATTACATTAATCCTTAATTATTTATATTAATTAATTTCCCATAAGTCACTTATTATTGATTAATTAATCTTAATTAATCAATCTTTAATTACATCATTCATTATATAAATTAAAGATTTCCAACTATATTTTAATTTATCCTAATCTAAATTAATTACTTTAATTAACCACAATATTAATCATTCTCGATTAATCTCAAACTATAATTAACTATCTTTTTATTTACTTCATTAAATAAATTAATTACTCATTTTAAAATTGAAATTTAAAGGAATTTAAAACCAAATTCATTTTTAAATTCAAATCAATTTAAAAATGCATTTTAACATTCAAGTTGTTAAAATAATTAAATTTAAAAACTTATTTGTTTGAAAACCTAGATTCACTCTTGAATTCCAGGTTTAACTCTTATTTAAAACTTGTTTAAATCTCTACTTTACAATTTCACTTCAGTTTTAAATATCATTTTCATTTCTTCCAGTTCATTCTTACTTTTATTCTATAATCATTTCACTTTCAAAATTCACCCTTATATTCCTTTCAAAAATCCAATTTTTATATATTTCGATAACTAAGGTTAACGAAATATTCCAGCAACCCACAGCATTCAATATTCCAATTACCAGTAGTAATCATCACAGAATGTCGATCACTCCAGTATATACTATATACTACTATATAATATAGCACATCATTTCAATTCAACCATTCAACCAATCATTTAAATTTAACCATTTAAATTTAGAAATCCAGAAGCGTGAGGTTTAACCACCTTTAATTTTGCAATCCAAATCTGATCTCGATTAGTTTCCTTCAGATTTAAACCTTGTATAAACAGTTATACGATTTATTAACATTTTACGAAATCGAACGATTAAATTCCCATATAAATTCGACTAACCTATGAATTATTTTAAACTAAAAATCTTATTTTAAACTGATTTTCCTTTAATAAAGATATTTTTAGCTACAAAATTAATTGAAAAGGTTTATTATATAAATCTATCTCCATAAAACAATATTTTAAAGTTAAGCTAGTAAGTGAAAATATGCATATATATTCTGACTCCTTATATATATATATATTTAAATTAAATTAAAAACAACTTAAAATTCAAAACTGCTTAACCATTTAAGATTTCATTTACTATAAATAATTTCTGTATATATATAAACCAACTATTTACAAAACTTACTACTATACATTATTCATTCATTTATTTATTTATTTTAAAACTGTATGTGTAGATGTATATACATACTTTATTTAATTAAATAAAGTGAAAATAAGGTTAGGTATACCTCACCGCCTGCTCTCGAACACACCGCCGACCCCTAGAAATCAAAACCCATGACGCGACCCCTCCTCCATTACTCGAGCAAGACACCCAACACCTCGACTATCGGCCACTACATCCTCGCGAAACCCTAAGTGGCTCCCTCTTCACACGAATCTTCGATCGCGACTCCAAACCCTTAACGACACCGACTTCGAGCTTCGCGGCGAACTCCACGCGACTACATCCCAGAACTTTCGCGTTACCCACTACGCGACATTCCACCCTCCATCATCTCAAACCATGCACGCTCCCTGACATCGAGCACCTCGCCCACTAACTCCACCCACATCGCGACCCTAAACAAGCCCTGCCATCACCCTCGCGAAATCGCGGCTTCCATGACCCTAAATCACGACTTCGGTTGCCAATCGCCACTCCTCTTTCAATTTTTTTTAATTTATGAACGAATTCGTTCGAGTAGAAGGGAATAAATTTTGGTTTCAACGAGAACAGAGGGAGAACGAGGGTTTTGAATGATTTCTTATTTTTTTATTTTATTTTAGGAACGAACTGATTTTGTCAAGGAAGATAATTCGTGAAGGAAGATATTTGCCTTTAAACGAGAAGAGGAGATAGCTAGGTCGATGCAATTCAGGTCTAGGGTGGCTCGAGTACGATTATAGGGTGGCTGGGTTGACCTTTTAATTAATTTTTTATTATTATTATATTTCCAAAATATCTCGTTTCGCATAGCTCAAAATCTCGAACTCCGAATCAGACATGCCGCCAGGCATTTATAAGGTTTTACCCGCATTCCGAACATACTGGAATGTGTTTGGGAACCTAATTCGGTCATACGTGGGAGATAGCTTTTTGAATCGAGTAAAAATATTAAATTATCAGTTTTAATTTCAACGCGTTTCTCACCCGTACGAGCAAACGGTAAATCCAAACGCTACGAAATTTGAAAGCCGAAAATAACTAACTATTACGGATCCAACGGAACTGGTTTCGTCGAATTCTGAGACTGTGCCTCGGAAGGCTATTTTTAAATATCGATTTAAACGATATATTTTCAAAACTGAACAAATCCCCTTTAAATTAAATTTCAACCATACTATTATCTTCAGTATCATCGTTATAAATTTTACAAGTCTTCAAATTATTTTTAACAGGCTTAAAACTCCAGATGCAACATTTTACCCAATTTCAGTTTATTAAATCTAATAACTTAATTGCTATTAATAAAAATATTTGAATTCAAGTCAAAAATTAACTTTTTAAATATTTACAATCAATTAAATATTCCAATTTAAATTGTTAGAAATTCTGGGTCTTCACATTCCTCCCCCCTTAAAAGAATTTTGTCCCCCGAATTACTAGTTAGGAAGGATGGTCCAATACCCGTTTACTTTTCCCCGAGAACCAAAAGTTTTATCAACTTGCCACAATATATCTTTTATTAAAGATTCACTATTACTTCAACCAACTTCCAAAACCTTCCATAGTTTCCAACAGCATTATTTACTTCATTTATTCAAATCTAAATTTAAATCCAAATTTAAATTATCAAAACTTTCTCAAAAATTGCCTAACTCCCTAAATTTTCGAATTTTTTTGCCAACGTCTCCTTTGCGCGCTAGCTCGGTACAACTACAAAATGCCTCTACGGGCTCTCAAATTCCAAAAGAAAACAAAAGGCCAAGTGTCTAGATCAAAAACCCAATCCAATTTCATACAGAAATTTAAAAACAAACCTTTTAGTCGGGCAATTCAAATTATCTCCTGAAATAAAATCCAATTTTCCTTTCCCTTTATAATACCTGCATATCTTACTTAGCCATAATATCCAGTCGTAACCTTTCGAATCATTTTATACATTTCCTTACATAGGTTTCATATCTATTTCAAATTAGTTTTCTCATTTCCATATGATTTCAATTTGTCTTCAATTCTAAATATTGAATTTTATCTTCCATTTATAATCGATTCATATCATTATTTTAAATTAGTTTCATCCACTAATTAATTTCAATTTGAAATCGTTTGTCGCTAACAAAAAATTTCCCAAAAATTTTCAAAAATTTTCTAACTCCCAAAATTTTCGGAAAATTTTGGCACAGTCTCCTTTGTACGGAGGAGCTTTTGCAATTTGACAAGAGATATAAATATATATACATCGACCCACCCGGTCGGAAAATCTAAAACAGTTCATATTTCCTATTTTTATTGCGTGGGTGTACCTTTATTTAGCATTTTAAGCAAACGACTTATTATTTAAGCAATTAGCGCAATCCAAATCGAGCCAAACGGCTTCACGGTACCTGTACTTACTCAATTTAAATATGTAAGCACTATATATATGAAGTTTATAACATTTCTCTTACTTAAACAACTACAACACATCAACTCTAAAAGAAATGGATTCTGAATAACTTCCACGAGCAATTGATATGATTTCAACACTAATTCAATTTCTTTCAACCAATTCATATACCATTTCAATTTTATTGGTTTACAACTCAATTGCTTACATTCACTTTATTTTTAATCCAAACAGGCTTATATTCACTTCAAATGATTCATAATAAATTTTATTTAATCTCTATCAACTCATAGAATTTTAATTACTTTTGTTTTACGTCAAATGACAACTATTTTTATGTAAATTCGACGATATTTGCTTAATAGAGTATCCATTTTAGTTTATAACTACTTTAAATTAGTTTCAACTCATTCTGTATTTTATTCCATTTCATTTCTAATTTATTCACCAACCATACATTGCATTTCATTTCATCTCCGCATAGGATTCATTTAAAACTATTTCGTTTAGCTTGACACCATTCGATGCTTATATTAATATCCATTTTCCAAATAATTTAACCCAAATTTTTGTTTAATGGTCTTCCATTCTTACTCGAAACCTAGCTTTTATTGACTTATGTAATTTACTTCAAATTTATACCCTCATTACTTAAGTTCATTCTGATAACCCAATTCCAATTACAACTTTGATTTAGTTTTTATTCAATCAGACTTCATACATTTATTATATAGTTCAATTAACCTATTTATTCACCCCATTTTACATTTTTAATTCACCTACTTAATTTATTTTCGAATTTATTTTGTTTATACAAAACCATCCTCAATTTATTTCTACTTACTAGGGTTTTGTTTACAATTCAAACCATGTCTATTATAATTCAATTCCATTTTATCTTAACAACATCATCTCTACTTATTTTAGTGCCTCATCAAATCCATGTCGAATTCTATTTATAACTCGAATTCATTTCCAAACTCCATTATTAACTTACAATTCATTTATTAACCGAGTTAAATTTTATTAATATACTCTATCAAATAATTTATTTAGCTAATTAGCTTACTTCCAACTTTTATTACAAAAATCACTTCATTAAATTTTCCTGAGTTCAATTTTATTTTATAATTCTAGTTTGGAATTTCTTTCATCTTCCAAAATTCCAACTCTTTTATTTTAAAATTTTAGAAATTCTTTTAAATTCAGATAATATTATTGAAATAGCTTTTTATAAAAATACTTTTTATAACTCGATGTCTCAACCAATCCATCATTGTTCTTATAGAAATTCAGTCATACGTTGATCAGGCGTAGGACTGAAAATCTATAAGTACTTGGTAAACCCGTTTTCAACACCCAGCGAAAATACTTGTGAAAATAATTTTATTGAAAATATAGAAAACAATTTTTGAAAATAGAGGAAATATCTTTGGTGAGAATGCTCTGGAAATCATCACCCACATCCATAGTCGCACTTACATCCTGGGTTACGTTGCCATCGCAGCAAAAGTCCATGTAACTGTAGGCACTCCGTGCCCCTCGATTACGCCATGGAACCCACAACAGATCGCAGTTACATCTAGGGTTAGGTTGCCATCACAACAAAAGTCCATGTAACTGTAGGCATCGGCGCCCTCGATTTTCGCTGTCAAAATGAAACTTCTCTACTCCTACATAGGTCGCAGTCTACCGATATAAAATCAAACGTAGACTGTTGGCTCTCAGTGGCACACACGACTTTCGCTATGTTACTATAGGTCGTAGTCTATCGATATAAAATCAAACGCAGACTGTTGGCTCCCAGCGGCACACACGACTTTCGCTATGGTACACACTACTCATAATCCTCAGGAACTAATTTTGTCCGGACTCCTTACAGGATCAACTTTAGAACCCCCTCTGGGGCTCATGGAAGCACCACCCGGTGGCACTCTTGAGAAGTTCATTTCAAGGGAGCGCCTTTTTCCCCAGAGCCATTATCAAAACACTTTATACTATACTCATATAGTATCTTCCAAATCATACACCTAGTATGAATCTCATAAAAATCGATTATCCCAAAATTGATAATTCTCAAACTAGGCTTTCCAAATTCCAATATTGATTTTACCCAAAAATCAAAGCCTTTCAAATACAAAGGTTCCCAAAACCTTTTCCCAAAATCCTCATAAGATCCTTTATATATATATATATATTTTAAAACTTTGGATCATTTCAATCTTGTATAAAACTCCTTTTATACTTCAAACACCTTCAAAAATCCTTTCCTTCCAGCAATGGATACAACAAGAGGAGATTTGTCTTATATATAATAAAGATATATAACTTTTTTTATTCAAAATCAAATATTCCAATTTGATTACTCTTTTCAATACCAATTTCATTCAAATTTGTATGATGTACACATAGCATCCGTACGCTATACCAATCTGATCGCTCGCTCGATCACAAATTTCACTTCCGAACTAGCATCGTCCACCCGACTTCCTAGTGCGGTCTCAGATCTGGTTTCTTGATCAGAAACTGTCATTCTCCTTGCATAGCTATAACTATGATAGAGAATATCCAGAACCAATCAACAATCCATATCCAGGTTCGCCATCGAGAATCGAGTGAAAAATCCCAACTCGGATCGATATAACCATCTCGAAATTCTGTGCTCGAATCTGGATCAAATCACTATGCGAATAGAATAATATTCGTACATCCTACGTAATTATCTTTATTGATTATTTACTAAATCAATTTCCTTTCTATTCATATTCACTTGAATTTTCATTCACTTAATTACAATTGCCTCAATTCCATTGGATTATCACTTCAATCCTTATCTCAGTTGGGTATTTAATCAATAACAGTTTGAACTCCTACCAGTTTATATTTAGAAAATAGCTTGAAAATTTTAAAAATAGATAAGTAGTTGAAAAATAATTATTAGTTTGCAAAATAGCTGTAAAATAGTTAACTAATTGTAAAATAATTGGAAAATAACTAAATGGTTTCAGAACTTTTAGATAATTGCAAAATAGTTGTAAAATAGTAATTAATTTGTAAAATAGTTGAAAAATAGTAATTAGTTTATAAAATAATTGAAAAATTGTTAAATAGTTCCAAAAATAATTGTAAAACCAATATAAAATAATTCGGCTTTAAAAAGAAAGGTTGTATTTATTAAATAGCTTGGAAGAATAAGTTAATATTAAAACAATTTATATTGAAAATAGTCCAGAGTCAAAACTGTTCACTTCCCCATCAATTCAATTTAAATTTCCGTTTCCATTTAAATTGACTCAATTCCAATTTGAATAACTTCAATTTCCCTTGAACTTGACTTAACTCCTATTTCAAATCAAATTCCATTTGATTTTAAACCTACTCAACTTTAATTACAATTCCTAATTATTCCAATCAATTTGGACTAATATCAATTGAACCAACTTCAATTTCAAACCATTCCAATTTAATCCAATCCAAATTTTCCATTTAAAATTTTAAACTTATACATCTTCAATCACAAATCCAATTAATTCGAATCAAACTCAAATTTGAACTAATTCAATTTCAATCTCAATTTTAAACCATCTCGAATTATATAGATTGAGTTAAATTCTCAAAGGTTGGTTTAACTTTTTAAACCAAATTAACCTTTACTTAATGTTTTTAAACAATTTAATTTCTGAGCTCAAATTTTAGAATTTCATTTCAATCAATTTAATTTTAATTTGGTTGTATTTCTGTTACCACCTAATTTAATTCCAATTCAAGATTTCAATTTGGTTGTATTATATTACTTCTTAATTTAATTTCAATAATTTAACAACCAATCACCTTAATATTTATTAGAAGGAAATATTGCTTTATATATCAAAATATATTTTTATATAAAATCATTTAAAAATTTTATATAAGAAAATAACAAGTATGCTCTCATATATATATATACACATACATACATACATACATACATACATACATATATATATATATATATAGACACACACTCTCAACTCATCCTAGAGTACTACAGACTCTTTTTAAGGAGTAATCCCCACCAGAGCCAAGGTTCTCGCTTAACTTTTCAGCTCTGATACCAACTGTAACAACCCGAAATTTTCGAACCCGAAAATTTCAAATAGTTATGAAAATGAAGAAAGAGATAGAAGAAGAAGAAGATCAGAAACACCAACATCTCACAAAATATAATATCAAACAATAACAGTTTACAAAAGAATAATATTCTTTCGTTTACATTTTAATACATCAGAGTTACACATATACTCAAACACTGGACATATACAAATCAACATGTCACAGATAATTAGAAATATATAATAGCGGAAATACCCCATATGTTCCTGCCATCTAGCTCACCTCATGAGCTCCAGAACGCCCTTACCTGAAAATCTGTAATACTCGGTCTGACCCGAGCATTACACCAAAGTAACACCCGGGTCAGGCTGGAAACCAGCGTGAGTAAACCAATCTAACATGGAATACAAAGCATACAATTTATATAAACCCGGGGTAACTCGTTTCAATTCACAAAGCCACAATTTATTATAGACATCACTTATTCCACACATCCATTTTCTAAGTACTAAGATTTAGATTTAAATAGTCCAATTCCTTTAAATCACTTCTTTCCAGCCTATAGATTTCACACATCAATTTATGAAAAATTCGAAGTGGTTTCAGGTATTTCCTAATACCCGACCCCGGTCTCTTCGAGACTCATGTTATCCTAACCCAAGTTATCCAAATGAAATACACAACATTTCATATCAGAGATATCAACTCATTCAAAGCATTCAACACCATTCAACCATCCATAAGCAAAGCTTGATCGCTACCAAAATTGATTTAATTAATTCAAATTAAATTTTTAACCTCAATCACTTAGATTTCTTCACTTGTCATTAATTAATTTCAAATCAATTAATCAATCATCCCTTCATTATTCATCTTAATTAATCACCCTGGATTAAATATTCTTCAATTACATTCAAGTAATTATCTTTAATTAACTTCACAATATTAATTATCCTTAACCAAAAACAATAAGTAATCTTAATTACTTCATAAATTAATTAACAATATCAATTACATTAATCCTTAATTACTAATATTAATTAACTTCTCATAACTCACTTTTTATAGATTAATTAATCTTAATTAATCAATCTTTAATTACATCATTAATTATATAAATTAATGATTTCCAATTATATTTTAATTTATCCTAATCTAAATTAATTATTTTAATTAACCACAATATTAATCATTCTCGATTAATCTCAAACTGTAATTAACTATCTTTTTATTTACATCATTAAATAAATTAATTACTCGTTTAAAATAGAAATTTAAAGGAATTTAAAACCAAATTCATTTTTAAATTCAAATCAATTTAAAAGTGCACTTTAACATTCAAGTTGTTAAAATAATTAAATTTAAAAACTTATTTGTTTGAAAACCGAGTGTAACGTCCCTCATTTTCGCACGCTTCAGATCGACACACGTGCCAATTCAAAGCATACGAAAGGGCGGATTGTTATGGGGTAAATAAGAAAAACAGAGAAGAAATAAAATAAAACAGATTCTTACAGTGGAAGGATAAAATATAATAATAAATATACAATTCATAAAACTATTTACAAAACAATCGATTCTTTTTTTTATACAATAAATATCAGAGTTCACATACCAATAAATATCAATGCAGCGGAATTAAATAGTGTAGTGGAATAATAGTAGATGATAGTAATACAAATCTTCGTCTTCGTCCTCCAGAGCTAAACTTCAAATCCTGAAACGCTCGGACTGACCCGAGCGAACTGAAAAGCCAAAACACTCGAGTCAGAACTAAAAGATCTTATGTAAGTTAAATTAACAGAAATGAATATGAGTGCAGTAACTCAAGAGATGCTCGGGATTTACATCTCCTAAGGATCCGTTAAACTATTTACTATATAGTATATTTCGCTATTAATATAGTGTCTAATTGTAAAATAAACTTACTTTTAAATAGCGTTAAGGCTTTACATTTTCCACCTTAACACAGTTATATATTCTCATAGTCTATACAGTACCGTAATCTCCTCCGTACTGGGCGTCGTCAGAGGGCACTCCATAGGTATGGTACAAAACCAAAATCGTATAAGGCGCGCTAGGGTAGGTGACACAGCACAACTAGGCAATGCCAGGGTAGATATACCAATTACGTTTCCGGGTCGGTGGTAACGCATAGCCGTAGCTACCGCCCACCTCGAACCACACCCCCCAAATAAAAATCAAAAGCGGCCACCGAATCAATCCAAGAGTCAAAGTATAATATCGAAGGGATGTGTCCGATCAAAGGTGCTACCATATTAACCCGTCGATCGCTCCTATTTTAGCCACCTTATGCCAACTCACGGGAGTTGGGTCCACGTATTTACCTTACAGGAAATGCCGCCACCATCCTACTTCATTCTGGAATCTCCACCGCGTACACGGTTGTTAAAGTGGTTTTCGGAGTTGGCAGAGAGTATGACAACTTCCGATCCTGGTCTCTTCAACAACCAAACTGTAACGACCCAAAATTTTCTAAGCCGAAAATTCCAGATAGTTAAGGAAAAGAAGAAAGAGATAGAAGAAGAAGAACAAAACACCAACATCTCACACTCGCAGCGGATAAAATATAATAATAAATAACAGTTTACAGAAGAATACTATATCTGTTAATTACATTTAATATACATCAGAGTTACACATATATACAGATACTGGACATACACAAATCATGTCTCAGATACACAATAATATACTACAGCGGAAATACTCTACACGATATAGCCATCCAGCTCGCCTCCTGAGCTCCAGAACGTACCTACCTGAAAATCTGTAATACTCGGTCTGACCCGAGCATTACACCAAAGTAACACCCAGGTCAGGCTGGAAACCAGCGTGAGTAAACCCAACTAACATGGAATACCAAACAAACAACTTATATAAACCCTGGGTAACTTATATCAATTTAACAAATTCACAATTTGTTATAGACAACTCTTATTCCTCACATCAATTTCTATGTACCAAACATTGATAAAATAATCCAATTCACTTAAATCATTTCATTCCAGCCTATTGATTTCCCATATCAATCTATAAAAAAAATCGAAGTGGTTTCGGATACTTAATAATACCCGACTACGGTCTCTTCGAATCCAACGTCATCTTATCCCGATTATTTAAAATGAAAAACAATTCAATTTTAAATACAGGATGTCACCGTTGATCCTAACATATTTTATCACATAGCATCCCACATCACTTACCATAGATACCATCTAATATAAGTCACACAATATCATTCAATAATCATTCATCTTAATTAATCCCCCTTGATGAATTTTAATTACATTACATTAAGTAATTAAAACTTTACTTGATCACATCGATCAATTATTCTTACCATTTCAACCCCAAAACTATTCCCAATTTATAATTAACTACTTCTTGTAATTAATCATCACTAATTACTTCACTAGGTAATTAACGTGCAATTATATTGAACAATTTCCACAATTGATTATCTTTAATTAATTAATCTAATTAATTATTAATATTAATCATATTAAATAAATTATTTAATAATCCCAAGTTAATGATCTTCCTTCACTATTAACAACTCTTTAATTACCTTCACTTAAGTAATCAAACTTAAATAATTATTGTTAATTATAAATTAAATTAGTCTTAAATCATTAACTAATAAACCAACCTCATCTGATTAATTCATTTCCAGTTAATTATTTCTTAATTAACTTAAACCTCAATTACTTAACAAACTAACCCTTAATTTCTAACTAACAGTCCGTAATTATTAATTAATTAATACTAAATCATTAATTAATTAATTGATTAATTATCATTAATCACTAAACCTAATTTGTTTTAAGATAAACCCTGACTTAATTTCACTGACATATGTAGTTGAAACATTTCATTTTTAAATCTACTTTTAGACTTCATTTCAAATTTAAGGTTTAATATAATTAACTAATTTAAACTATAATCACCTTTTAACTCAAATTATATAAAAGTTAAATCTAACGTCAAAGAAACTTTTATAAGGATTTTATGTAAGTGGAGTTTTAAACTTTCATTGGAAAAATTATATTTTTGAACATTCATACTTGCTTAAACAATTTAAATTTCCCAAAACCTTATTTATTTTTAAAATAGGATGCAAAAGTTAATTTGGATTCATACTTTAAATTGGGTTTTAAAGCTTTATTTAAGAGCAGGCCTTAATTTCAAATTTACTTCAAACTTAAAACTCTAACAGGCTTAAACCTGCATCAACAGTTTAGACAACTCGAGTATAAACTCGAATACAATTGTCACAATTCAACCCAACATCATCAGCTTCCAGATATGCACCGTGCACTTGCACCGTGCCACCCATCACCTTTGGTCATCAACGACGCATCCCTCATGTCGGCAATCATCATGACACCATAATCTGATCAACAAATCTTTCATCCTCCCTCAAAAATCGATTTCGAGCATTTCGTCACCACCTGGAACAAAACACCAAAACTGGAACGAAAATGAAACCTGAATCCGCCTTGTCCACTCATCTCCGACCACCGGAGACTTTGGAAATCCGTCCAAACCCTCGTCAACAACCAAACTATCACCACGTCAAGTATTATAGCACTCGATTCTTTAGAGGGATCATGCCGATCAAAAATTCCAAAGCTCTCAAAAACTAGGTTTCCAAACCCAATCGACCAACCACCATCGCCTCGGCCATCTATACCCTCATCCAAAAATTTTCCTCCACTCGCTGATCCTTCTACCATCACCAGAAGAAACCCTGACCATCCAGATCCTTGGGATCACCAATAATCTCTCAAAAACCCATTTCTGGTCGATCCAGAAATTCCCTCAAAATCCACCATTAAAAATTGTAATTTTTGTTTCAAAAATCAAGTTTGAGTTTTAGTAATTGATTCAGATACTTGGATTCATGAATCATGATAACTGAATTTTAACTTAATTAAAGTTTGCTCTGTTGTTTTACATTTCCAGAGACGATACAAATTATTTTAACTTAAACAAGTTTAACTAAAATTTGTGATATAACAAACATATCTTGTTCAAGCCTTAAGATTTAACAAAGATTGAGTCCATAACAAGTGAACTTTTGATTTGACCTTGAGTAATTGAATCAAGATTTAATTTTGGAAACTGGAAACTAAAATCAGAGGAAGCATCAAAACACACAGCCATTTCCCACAACAAAATATTCATATATAAACTGAGGTATACTTATACTTATACTCACAAACTCCCTATTTCTCAGAGATAAGTAGGTAACAGAATTATATTCTTAAACCACTTAAATTGAGATGTTACTTGCTGTTTTATCTAATCAACTATGAAACAGAGAAGGAAAAGAGCACAGTGGGTTTCCTTCTTGAGTTACAGGTTGTTAAATATGTTCATACCCTCAATAAAAGTATTGAATACCCTAATCACATGATTACATACCAAGATATTCGAGTTAATCCAAATTTACGTACATATACTTCTTTATTCAAGGTTCAAGATAAGTGGGGAGATGGTTTTTTTTTTTGCTCGCCTTTGTTTTGCACAGAGATGGTTTTGAAGCACTGCAGTTTAAATTTTTGAAACTCTTTTCTGCTTTGTTGTTGAATCGGTTTGAGTTGATAAAGTAAGGATGTCGACTATATTATTTTTTTCTTTTCCAGGTTTGCTTCTCTCTTATTTTTTTCAGTTTGCAAGGTGGAAATGTTAAGTATTTCTTTGATATGCTGTAATGAATGAACTAGAACAAAGTGATGCATATGTAGAGAATAGTTAGGTACAGGTGTAGGTTGTAACTAGTTAGACTTATTCTACTTTGATCAGATTTTTTTTTCTTTTTTCCTTGCTTTGACTCAAACAGTATTTCGGCTGAAAAGAGAAGATATGCAAATATTTTGAATCGCAAAATGTTAGGCTGAATTGATAGCAAATTAAATGCTTTGTTTCTCAAATATGTTTACATGCTATAATTATGTTTTGCTGTCTATAAAGTTTTTGTATGTAAAGGTACACTTGCAGTTAGACATAGCTTGTAAATGAAGATATGTTGTATGAAAATATTTATTTTATTATTTACTTGCTTCATCATCATCATGTTTGCTGTGTATAAACATTTGTATGTAACTATACACTTTGTAGGTAGACAAGGCTTGTAAATGAAGATATTATATTTTATCTTTTTATTTTATGAACATAGATATTATGCATGAAAACATTTTTGTCTTCTTACTTAAATTATTCATATGTATATGTTTGTGTCAGGTGTATTTTATACTTTGGTCTTATAAATGAAGATATATGTTTTAAAGATGTTTTGTTTTATTTGGTATTATTTCTAGCTTCACCATATACATATATATACTTGTGCTTATCTTATTCTATACTTTGTTCTTAAATTTTCCAGTTTATGTTGCAAGTATACACTAACACTTACTTCTTGTTCTTATTTATTACATATTTTTATATTGATAGCCTTTGATTTAATTTTAAACATTACCATCCATATATATATTTGTTTACCAAGATAGGACATTTTAATTCAATTGCATAGGATAAATATTATTAAAAGGTTTTATTTAAATTTCCAGAATCAAATTTTCCTTAAAAAACATACAAATTTATATAAACAAACGGCAATTATTCCAAAAGATTTATTTACTTTGAAATAATATGTTCACTTTTTATTTAATAGGATTAAATACTTATTAAAATAGTGTTGCCAAAATACCGGGTCATCACATTCCTCCCCCCTTTGAATCTTTTCGTCCTCGAAAAGGAACGAAGCCAGATTTATTAAAATGCTTAAAATTAGACAAATTGTCTTTGATCATTTTTGAACTACTTTAAATTAATTTGTCTCATAACTTAAGTCCATTCTAATAATCCAATTCCAAGTAAAACTTTTATTCATCAGACTTCATCCATTATTATTTAATCCCACTAACCCATTTTATATTTTTAATTTACGTACTTAACTCATTTCGAATTTATTTTATTAATACTCAAATTATTTCAATTCACTTGGGTTTTGTTTGCAACCCAAACCATTTCTATTATATTTCACCTTCATTTCATCGACAACACTTCCATAATACCAATTTACTTGCAAATTACATTAAATATTATTCAAATCACTTGAATTTTATTTGCAATTCAAACCATCACATTCTTTTTCAATCCAGCCCTATTTATTTTTACAACATCTCTTCTGATTTATTTCATTATTAAATCCAAGTCGAGTTCTATTTACAATTTGAATTCATTTCCAAACTCTATTATTAATTTACAATCCATTTATTAACCAAAGTTAAATTTTATTAACATACTCCATTAAATAATTTATTTAGCTGATTAGCTTCCCTCCAACTTAATTTACAAAAATCACTTCATTAAATTTTTCCTGAGTTCAGTTTTGTTTTATAATTCCAGTTTGGATTTCCTTTTTACTTGAAGATTTAGAAATGCCTACAATTAAAATTATAACTCGATGTCTCAACCAGTCCCTCCTTGTTCTCACAGAAATTCAGTCATACGTTGATCAAGCGTAGGACTGAAAATCTATAAGTACTTGGTAAACCCGTTTTCAACATCCAGTGAAAATACTTGGAAAATAATTTTATTGAAATTATCGAAATCAGTTTTTTTGAAAATAGAGGAAATATCTTTAGTGAGGATGCTCTGGAAATCATCACCCCCATTCCATGGTCACAGTTACATACCAGGGTTACGTTGCAGTCGCAACAAAAGTCCATGTAACTGCAGGCTCTCCGCGGCACTCTCGATTACGCCATGGAACCCACACAACAGATCACAGTTACATCCAGGGTTACGTTGCAGTCGCAACAAAAGTCCATGTAACTGCAGGCTCTCTGCGGCCTCTGATCTCGCTATCAAATGAAACTTCTCCACTTTTATATAGGTCGCAGTCTACCGAGATAAACTCAAACGCAGACTGTTGGCTCTCAGCGGCACACACGACTTTCGCTATGTTATACCATAGGTCGCAGTCTACCGATATAGAATCAAACGTAAACTATTGGCTCTCCGCGGCACACACGACTTCCGCTATGGTATACACTACTCATAATCCCCAGGAACTAGTTTTGTCTGGACTCCTCACAGGATCAACTTTAGAACCCCCTCGGGCTCCAGGCAGCACCACCCAATGGCACTCCTGAGAAGTTCATTTCAAGGGGACGCCTTTTTCCCCAGGGCCATCATCAAAATATTTTATACTATCCACATATAGTATCTTCAAATCATACACCTAGTATGATATCATACAAAGCTCTTTTACACAAAATCGATTATCCCAAAATCGATATTTCTCAAATAGGCTTTCCAAAACTCAATATTGATTTTTCCCAAAATCAAAAGCCTTTCCCAAAATCCTCATAAGATCCTTTATATATTCAGATATATATATGTATATATAAGTTTTTAAAACTTTGGATCCTTACTTTCTTGTATAAAACCCTTTTATACTCCAAACACTCTCAGAAACCATAAAAATATCCAATTTCCATTTTTATTCATTTCATATTTCTCAAAATATTCTTTCAGTTCAAAAGAACCATTTCACATTCCTTATTTACCTTTACATTAATCCCCATTTGGATTATAACTTCAATCCTTATCTCAGTTGGGTACTTTAATCAATAACAGTTTGAACTCCGACCAGTTTAGAAAAATAGCTCGAAAATTTTAAAATTAGGTAAGTAGTTGAAAAATAATTATTAGTTTGCAAAATAATTGTATGATAGTTAACTAATTATAAAATAATTAGAAAATAATTAAATAGTTATAGAAATCTTAATAATTGCAAAATAGTTGTAAATTAGTAATCAATTTGTAACATAGTTGAAATATAGTAATAAATTTAGAAAACAGTTGAAAAATGGTTAAATAGTTCCAAAATAATTGTAAAACAAGTATAAAAGAATTTGGCTTTAAGAAAGAAAGGTTGTATATATTTAATAGCTTAGAAACAATACATTTATATTAAGACAATTTATATTGAAAATAGCCCAGAGTCAAAATTGTTCACTTCCCCAACAATTCAATTTAAATTTTCACTCCCATTTAATTTAACCAATTCCAATTTAAATAATCTTCAATTTCCATTGAAATTGATTTTACTCCAATTCAAGTTGAATCAATCATGATTTCTTTTCCAATTCAAATTAAATTCTATTTGATCTTTAAACTTGGATAACTTAATTATAATTTAAATTTTACAATTACTATTTTAATCAATTACATTCACATTTTGCTTTAACTCACATTTCATTTAGTCAATATATGTTTATTATTCCATAAACATTTAATCAAGGTTTCAGAGTCTAAACAAATTTCCAAAATTTCAATATCACCTTAGAATTCAACTATATCCAAAATTCTTTGGCAAATTCAATTATCCCTTTTTGAATTTCAAAACCAAACCCAATTCACAAACAATTCCAATTTTAAAACAATTTGGTAGCAAAATTTCTCTTCTAGAAACTCGAAAACGAACATCGATGATGCTGCAGTCATCACCGATGTTATTTTCCAGTGACCGAAAAAGTTTAATGCTTTTATCTCTTTAAAAACATTTCCAAACATTTTTAATTTCAAATCTTCCAGATTTCAAGTCCAACACAAAATATTTTTGAAATAATATTATTATTTCTCTGAAACCTTTGGAAACCATTTTCAAATCCCAAGGATTTTAAATTTTCCCAAAAATTCCAAATTCCCAATCCATCCAATTCATATTTAAACATTTCCCTGAAATTTTCATCTTACTTTATTTGCAAATATTCTCTGGAATTCTATTTCAACTTATAATCTCATTTATTTATAAAGTTTATTTCAATTAATAAATTACGTTTACAATCTATATTTCGAATTCCTTTTTGATTTTAAACCAATTCCACTTTAATTACAATTCCAAAGTTATTCCAATTACTTTGGACTAATATTCATTCAATTGAACTCACTTCAATTTCAATCATTCCAATTCAATCCAATTCAAATCTCCCGTTTAAATTTTTGAACTTATACATCTTCAATTCCAAATTCAAATTTAAACCATCTCGAATTATATAATTCGAGCTAAGTTCTCAAAGATTAGTTTAACCTTTTTAAATCAAATTTAACTTGTTCATTTAAAGTTTCAAACAATTCTAATTTCTGAGTTCTAATTCTAGAACTTCATTTTTTAATTAATTTAATTTTTATTTGGTTGTATTATATTCCTTCTTCACTTAGTCTCAATTCAAGATTTCAATTTGGTTGTATTATATTACTTCTTAATTTAATTCCAATAATTTAACAACCAATCTCCCTAATATTTATTAGAAGAAGATATAGCTTTATATATCAAATTACATTCTTATATAAAATCATTTAAAACCTTTATATAAGAAAATAACAAGTACGCGCTCATATATATATAGTCACTCAACTCATTATAGAGTACTACGGACTCTATTAAATGAGTAATCCCCACCAGAGCCAAGGTTCTCGCTTAACTTTTCAGCTCTGATACCAAATGTAACGACCCAAAATTTTCTAAGCCGAAAATTCCAGATAGTTAAGGAAAAGAAGAAAGAGATAGAAGAAGAAGAACAGAACACCAACATCTCACACTCGCAGCGGATAAAATATAATAATAAATAACAGTTTACAGAAGAATACTATATCTGTTAATTACATTTAATATACATCAGAGTTACACATATATACAGATACTGGACATACACAAATCATGTCTCAGATACACAATAATATACTACAGCGGAAATACTCTACACGACATAGCCATCCAGCTCGCCTCCTGAGCTCCAGAACGTATCTACCTGAAAATCTGTAATACTCGGTCTGACCCGAGCATTACACCAAAGTAACACCCAGGTCAGGCTGGAAACCAGCGTGAGTAAACCCAACTAACATGGAATACCAAACAAACAACTTATATAAACCCTGGGTAACTTATATCAATTTAACAAATTCACAATTTGTTATAGACAACTCTTATTCCTCACATCAATTTCTATGTACCAAACATTGATAAAATAATCCAATTCACTTAAATCATTTCATTCCAGCCTATTGATTTCCCATATCAATCTATAAAAAAAATCGAAGTGGTTTCGGATACTTAATAATACCCGACTCCGGTCTCTTCGAATCCAACGTCATCTTATCCCGATTATTTAAAATGAAAAACAATTCAATTTTAAATACAGGATGTCACCGTTGATCCTAACATATTTTATCACATAGCATCCCACATCACTTACCATAGATACCATCTAATATAAGTTACACAATATCATTCAATAATCATTCATCTTAATTAATCCCCCTTGATGAATTTTAATTACATTACATTAAGTAATTAAAACTTTACTTGATCACATCGATCAATTATTCTTACCATTTCAACCCCATAACTATTCCCAATTTATAATTAACTACTTCTTGTAATTAATCATCACTAATTACTTCACTAGGTAATTAACGTGCAATTATATTGAACAATTTCCACAATTGATTATCTTTAATTAATTAATCTAATTAATTATTAATATTAAATAAATTATTTAATAATCCCAAGTTAATGATCTTCCTTCACTATTAACAACTCTTTAATTACCTTCACTTAAGTAATCAAACTTAAATAATTATTGTTAATTATAAATTAAATTAGTCTTAAATCATTGACTAATAAACCAACCTCATCTGATTAATTCATTTCCAGTTAATTATTTCTTAATTAACTTAAACCTCAATTACTTAACAAACTAACCCTTAATTTCTAACTAACAGTCCATAATTATTAATTAATTAATACTAAATCATTAATTAATTAATTGATTAATTATCATTAATCACTAAACCTAATTTGTTTTAAGATAAACCCTGACTTAATTTCACTGACATATGTAGTTGAAACATTTCATTTTTAAATCTACTTTTAGACTTCATTTCAAATTTAAGGTTTAATATAATTAACTAATTTAAACTATAATCACCTTTTGCCTCAAATTATATAAAAGTTAAATCTAACGTCAAAGAAACTTTTATAAGGATTTTATGTAAGTGGAGTTTTAAACTTTCATTGGAAAAATTATATTTTTGAACATTCATACTTGCTTAAACAATTTAAATTTCCCAAAACCTTATTTATTTTTAAAATAGGATGCAAAAGTTAATTTGGATTCATACTTTAAATTGGGTTTTAAAGCTTTATTTAAGAGCAGGCCTTAATTTCAAATTTACTTCAAACTTAAAACTCTAACAGGCTTAAACCTGCATCAACAGTTTAGACAACTCGAGTATAAACTCGAATACAATTGTCACAATTCAACCCAACATCATCAGCTTCCAGATATGCACCGTGCACTTGCACCGTGCCACCCATCACCTTTGGTCATCAACGACGCATCCCTCATGTCGGCAATCATCATGACACCATAATCTGATCATCAGATCTTTCATCCTCCCTCAAAAATCGATTTCGAGCATTTCGTCACCACCTGGAACAAAACACCAAAACTGGAACGAAAATGAAACCTGAATCCGCCTTGTCCACTCATCTCCGACCACCGGAGACTTTGGAACTCCGTCCAAACCCTCGTCAACAACCAAACTATCACCACTTCAAGTATTGTAGCACTCGATTCTTTAGAGGGATCATGCCGATCAAAAATTCCAAAGCTCTCAAAAACTAGGTTTCCAAACCCAATCGACCAACCACCATCGCCTCGGCCATCTATACCCTCATCCAAAAATTTTCCTCCACTCGCTGATCCTTCTACCATCACCAGAAGAAACCCTGACCATCCAGATCCTCGGGATCACCAATAATCTCTCAAAAACCCATTTCTGGTCGATCCAGAAATTCCCTCAAAATCCACCATTAAAAATTGTAATTTTTGTTTCAAAAATCAAGTTTGAGTTTTAGTAATTGATTCAGATACTTGGATTCATGAATCATGATAACTGAATTTTAACTTAATTAAAGTTTGCTCTGTTGTTTTACATTTCCAAAGACGATACAAATTATTTTAACTTAAACAAGTTTAACTAAAATTTGTGATATAACAAACATATCTTGTTCAAGCCTTAAGATTTAACAAAGATTGAGTCCATAACAAGTGAACTTTTGATTTGACCTTGAGTAATTGAATCAAGATTTAATTTTGGAAACTGGAAACTAAAATCAGAGGAAGCATCAAAACACACAGCCATTTCCCACAACAAAATATTCATATATAAACTGAGGTATACTTATACTTATACTCACAAACTCCCTATTTCTCAGAGATAAGTAGGTAACAGAATTATATTCTTAAACCACTTAAATTGAGATGTTACTTGCTGTTTTATCTAATCAACTATGAAACAGAGAAGGAAAAGAGCACAGTGGGTTTCCTTCTTGAGTTACAGGTTGTTAAATATGTTCATACCCTCAATAAAAGTATTGAATACCCTAATCACATGATTACATACCAAGATATTCGAGTTAATCCAAATTTACGTACATATACTTCTTTATTCAAGGTTCAAGATAAGTGGGGAGATGGTTTTTTTTTTGCTCGCCTTTGTTTTGCACAGAGATGGTTTTGAAGCACTGCAGTTTAAATTTTTGAAACTCTTTTCTGCTTTGTTGTTGAATCGGTTTGAGTTGATAAAGTAAGGATGTCGACTATATTATTTTTTTCTTTTCCAGGTTTGCTTCTCTCTTATTTTTTTCAGTTTGCAAGGTGGAAATGTTAAGTATTTCTTTGATATGCTGTAATGAATGAACTAGAACAAAGTGATGCATATGTAGAGAATAGTTAGGTACAGGTGTAGGTTGTAACTAGTTAGACTTATTCTACTTTGATCAGATTTTTTTTTCTTTTTTCCTTGCTTTGACTCAAACAGTATTTCGGCTGAAAAGAGAAGATATGCAAATATTTTGAATCGCAAAATGTTAGGCTGAATTGATAGCAAATTAAATGCTTTGTTTCTCAAATATGTTTACATGCTATAATTATGTTTTGCTGTCTATAAAGTTTTTGTATGTAAAGGTACACTTGCAGTTAGACATAGCTTGTAAATGAAGATATGTTGTATGAAAATATTTATTTTATTATTTACTTGCTTCATCATCATCATGTTTGCTGTGTATAAACATTTGTATGTAACTATACACTTTGTAGGTAGACAAGGCTTGTAAATGAAGATATTATATTTTATCTTTCTATTTTATGAACATAGATATTATGCATGAAAACATTTTTGTCTTCTTACTTAAATTATTCATATGTATATGTTTGTGTCAGGTGTATTTTATACTTTGGTCTTATAAATGAAGATATATGTTTTAAAGATGTTTTGTTTTATTTGGTATTATTTCTAGCTTCACCATATACATATATATACTTGTGCTTATCTTATTCTATACTTTGTTCTTAAATTTTCCAGTTTATGTTGCAAGTATACACTAACACTTACTTCTTGTTCTTATTTATTACATATTTTTATATTGATAGCCTTTGATTTAATTTTAAACATTACCATCCATATATATATTTGTTTACCAAGATAGGACATTTTAATTCAATTGCATAGGATAAATATTATTAAAAGGTTTTATTTAAATTTCCAGAATCAAATTTTCCTTAAAAAACATACAAATTTATATAAACAAACGGCAATTATTCCAAAAGATTTATTTACTTTGAAATAATATGTTCACTTTTTATTTAATAGGATTAAATACTTATTAAAATAGTGTTGCCAAAATACCGGGTCATCACACAAACGTTATTATAACACCGCGGTCTTTAAAAATGTTTATACTTTCAAAACCAGAATATAATTATCCATTTCAAAACCCATGAATAAGATATCATTTCCTTTTAAACCCAAATAAATTTGATCTCATTTTATTTCAAATATATTTCCTTTCCAAAATCATGCTACTTTTAAAATTTATAATACCTCGAAACCAAATATTTGAATTTTAACTTTCAACATAATACTTCGAAATCCATATTTTTAAAACAATAACTTTCAAACTTAAATGGTTTGGATATTCAACAGTATATAAAATAAAACAGTTGAATTTAAAATTTCTTTAAAAGTAAATATTTTCCACGCCTACACAATTTTATTCACTTTAAATTCGGTCTAAACCCATAACTTTTAGATTCACTTTCAGTTTGAATAAAACACTTTGATTTCAATATTTTCAAACTTTGAGTATTAAATGAATTTCAAAACTGAGGTTGGGAATTTCAAATCAATAATTCATTTTCCTATTATTTAGTTTGAAAGGTTTACATGATAAATCCATAACCATTTAAAATAAACTAAATTTATTAAGACTAAATTTTTTTCCTTCCATTTATTTATACTAGAATTATTCATTAAATCCCGTTATAAATATCATACCTTAAAATTTCCAATTTTAGTAAGTTAACATCACTTATGGAGTTAATTTTTCAAATAAGCTCAATTCCAATTAAATTTCCAATTTATCTTTCAATCTTGATTGATTTGAATCGTTTAAAACTCTATATATATACAAGATCTTAAACTCGTAGTTACTCGTATAATATAAGTTATCAAATGCCATTTTTCAACTTATTCATTTTTATTTAACAGATTTATTCATAGCTTAAATTCAACAATTTAACTATGTATGTATAAAATATTTTTATATCATATCCAAATTTAATATTTATTAAACCGTATCATATCCAAACCATAAAAATCATTTCAAAAATAATTTTATATATATGTCGCGGTGCCTGTATAAAATTTTCTATCCTATGGTCAAGTGATACAGATATTTATCATTTCGATCCGTAATTTAAAATAAAAATTTGAGGTTGTATATCATTTCAAGCCGCAATCCCGAATGAATGAAAATGCATAATAATTTGCAGTTTATACAATATAAAATATAGCATCCATTCATCCAAATATCAATAATCAACCATTTATTACAATCATCATCCAATTTAAACAAACATCAATATAGAGCATATGAAATATAACAGGTAAAATGACAGTTATTAACTAACAGTTTATATGCAACAATACATTTATTTAACTGTTTAACTATCAGTTTATATGCAAAATAAATAAATTTTAACTGTCAATTTATATGCCGTAATAAAATTAATTAACAGTTATATTAAATAAATGCGATTTAACTAAGATGATGAATAAAATATGCAAAACAGTCATAAAACAAATTTCTACTCATATCTCAAATAAATTTAACAAACACAAGAAATTTTAGAAGTTGTGAGTGGGTCAAAACACTCACCTTTTGAATTTAAATCGAATTTAAATCCGATTTAAACCCAAAAATTCGATGGTCTCCAAATCTGTCCAAACCAGCGTCAAAGCGTCCGGAATTTTATTACGATCCTAACCAAAAAAATTCGCGTGAAAGGGAGTTTGTATGAGAAAGTTATTCGAGTTGAATCGTTTGAAAACAAAAATAAAATTAAAATAAACTTAACCAATATGGATAGCCACGTCATCTCCTCCCCCCCCCCTTTCTCACGCGTTTCTACTTCCAGAAACCAATTACCGCGCCTTGACCACGTCGTCGACCGAGATTCTCGACACCTATTGGCCTTCATCCACCATGCCGCTACCACCATCCTTCTTCCCTGCTCCGGCCGCACCTACTCGTCTATGTCCGGTCGTTTATGGTGCTCGCCGCCAACGAGCGTTATGAAACCCTAATCTCACGTTTTCGGCTACCATACTCGATTCCAGGTGAAACGGCCACCACCATTCAACTCCACAAGCCTCCCTCTCCAAAACCCATATCCTAATTTCTCTAATGGAGGCCGAAATCAAAAAACCCCAAATCGTCGCGTAGGGTTCGCGAATTCCGAGCTTTGACCGCGTTTTCAGGACGATTCGAGCATCATATACAGAAATGAACACTAGATGTAGATTCATATCGATGAGATCTACGACATATATTTTTTTGAGATTTTTCCGAGGCCTTTGAATTTTTGCTTTGGATTTGATTTTCTGAAATTTGAATTTAGATCTAGGGTTTGCAGCCATTGAAGAAGAAGAGGAGTTGATGAAATGAACGCACAAACAAATGAGAACAGATGAAGGCTAGGGTTTATAATTGGGTTTATATAGGTAGGTTAGAAATTTGAATAGATGGATCGGATAAACAAACATGCTAACGCTAACGTGGCCCAAAAAGCCCGTTCTGACCCCGGAACGAAATTGGGTAAACCCATATATCAAAATAGGTATTTTAAAATATTATGAACGCGATGGAAAAAGTTTCACATCCAAATTCCATCGTATGAAGAAGTTATGCTGAAATCAATATTTTCAAATTGTTTCAAAATGAAACGATTTCAAGGCGTTTCACATTCGTATGATCAAAATGACAAGTCCGATCGCTACGAAACATGAAACCCTACCATAATTTACTGATACGGATCCGATGAAACTGGTTTCGTCGAAATCCGAGTCCGTGACCAAAATGGCTATTTTTATATTAATTAAATAAATTTAAAATAAATAAATAAAATCAAATTTTATATTTAGATTCTAAAATTGACGCATTTTATCACTTTTAAAAATTCTCAATCATTTACAAAATTTCAAAAAGGTTAGATGTCAATTTACAGAAGGTAAATTTATAAGTTTCAATATAAATCCTTAATTTCATTAAATTCCCAAATTATAAATAATATCCTAAAATTTCGTTTAGTTAAATAAATTAATTAGTATTGTATCCTTTCCTATCAAATAGATGGATTTACCATTGGATTTAAAATTATCACATAGATATTCCCATTTTCAACTAAATTTCCAATTAATGTAAAAATTTATATTTATTTTTAGATTAATTGCAATAAATCCAAATAAATACATAAAGCTTGGTTCCCGTTTAAACATTTAACTCATTTGATTGCAATTAACCTTTTTATAGTAAATTAAATTCTGATATTAATGAAACCTTATTTCCATTCTTTTTATTCACAAATCATCATATTATGAAGAACATTTACGTTATTCCCCATTTATTACCTTAATTTATTTATCGTAACATTTAATTTATATTTATTGCAATGGTTCCCGATTTAATTGAAGGAACTAAGTATATAACTCATTATAGTTGTGGTAAAACTCTTAATCCCACATTTATAAGTACATCCTTATCGGTTATATCTATTAATTTAAATAAATTCCATTTTTAAGTCCGTTTAAATTTATTACTAAGTACCCATTTGATTTTATTCCAATAAATTTGAATTCCATTCATTTACCATACAATCACTTTTCCATTCACACCTTATTATCAACCCACAATTATTGCAATTCTTTAACAACCCAGGAATTTCTCACCAATTTGTAATCAACGTCATTTCGATTAATGGTGATAGTTATTGCTATTGGAATTTTATTGGGTTCAAATTCTTTTAATAAATGGTTAAAAGTGAATGCGGGCTTTAATATAATTTTGGCCCATGTTTTATTTTTGGGCCGTGTTATCTCTCGTATACCCGATCTGTAACAACCCGGGAGTTCGCAATTATTTTATTATGGTCATTAGACTATTAATCTGTCGGCTAATTGCTAATTTGAGTTTTGAATCCAGTTTGAATTCTTTGAAAAACAAAACAACAACACTATCTTCTTTATAAAAAAAGGAAAAAATTGGTCGTTCTCTTTTTATTCCAATTCGACCCGTTACCTTTTTTTTCACTTTTTCATTCAAAACCCTACACCCAAAATAAACAAGAAAATTAATAATGGCGGCTGCTTTCATTTCGTTCGTTCCTCTGTCCAAATTAGGGTTTCGATTTCAAACATGCTCGATTCTTTGATTGGCCATGGCGTCGACCCTAGATTGATCGATGGTGACTTCGGCTGTTCGCTCGAGATGTTTTTGGGCTTTGCTCGATTGGTCGTTCTCGCCCTCGTCAGTATAAGGTGAGTAATTCAAATTACTCACATCTAGTCCTTCCTTAGTATGGTGCTTCTGCAATTTGATTTTTGTTTTGATGTTGATTTATCTCTGCCTTTTATTTTCATTCGATGTTGGTAATTGATGTTGCTATGTGAACTTTTGCTGCGATTTTGGTGTTTGTCACTTTCGCTGTTAACATGAATTTGTTCGACTGTTCGTCGTCTTCCTTTTTGGCTTCGGCCTTGACTATGTCAAACTGATTTCGAAGTGTCTGCTTATGTACTTGATAATTTGAGACTTGGTCATTTGCTTGCTACCAGACTTTTATAGTAGCACCAGTGCACTCGTATATGTACTTATGTCCACTGCTGCACTTTTCGACCCTTTGCCATGTGTCACCTACTAGTTAATAATCTGCCTACTTCATGTTCATGTGCATTTTCTATTTAAAATTGCAATTTCCAGTCCCAGGTAGTTGTTACTGGTTCAGGTTGCAGTTTCATTTTGGGTTTCTCTGTCTTTGATGTGAGGCCATTCATATATATTGAGTCTTGTTCATCTATGCCGCATGCTTGTTATATTCAAATATACACTGCTGCATTATATCTGAAGCTTGTTGTCTATGTTCATTAGAACTTGTGCATTGTTTTGCTTTGATCGAATTAGTATACTTGCAGTTGCTTTGTGATGTTGAATCTATACTTTGAATCTGCATAGTGCTGCCGACCTGTAGCCTGCAGTTATGTTGCTAGTTCCTTGGTCATTTCCAGTTGCTTGTAGTCTGGTATCTGATCATTTGTATCAGTTTTGTTTTTATTGTTGTTGTATTTCTTTGCTTATTGTCCAGTTGCACTTCTTGACATCACTGCATATTATTGCAGTTGCCACCGCCTTCACTTGTACATGTTCATTGAACTTGAATATGTTGCATTGGTCTGTCATTGAAGTAGTTGTCACGGTGTACACATCTGTTGCCATTGTGTTCATTTCTATTGATTTGGTTTGACTGCTTGAGTTATAGCCTCAGGCTCGTTTGTGATTTGGTGAGCACTATGCTTTGAGCATTTGTACTCAAGTGTGACCAGTGCATCTTGATGCAGCTTGGTTGCTGGTTGTTGACTTTCTTGTAACTGCAATCTTGTTGCAGCCTTGCCTTGTATTCGCGAAGTGTGTATATTGCTATGTGCACTTATGTCCATGCTTGCATTTGACCTTGTGGTGGCTGCAATTCAATTGCAGTATGCCCTTGTGTTTGTGTGTGTGGTGCCATACCCCTGGTGCCCTCACCCTCCTATTTTTGTAGCTATTCCACTGCTTTGTGTTTTGCATGCAGACCAGTTGCAGTCTTTCCTTTTCTGATGTGTGCTGTGTTGCCATTTCATTGGTTCTCTCACCTTCATTCAGCTGTGTCTTCATGTTGTACACTGTCTTGTGCACTTGCTCATTTGAGTTATACTGCTTCTCGTTGCACCTCTGATTCATTTTGCCATGTGCAGTTTGTTATGTACATTCATTGGGTACATCATCACTGTAGTGGCAAGGCAGTGCACGCAAGCGTGAACTGCAGCCACACGGTATTCATTGGGTACAGCATCACTGTAGTGGCAAGGCAGTGCACGCAAGCATGAACTGCAGCCACACAGTATTGATTTTGATTGATATTTCTTTGGCTTTTGATCCATTGATCTTTCGCGTATTTCCTGTGCCGTATTGGCGAGGCAGTACACGTTAGCGTGTACTGCAGCCAATCTGCATTGATGTTTTTAAATTGGCATTTCAATTGTTTAAATTGATTGGTTTGATTTTATCATTTTATTGTTGTCTAATTATCTATTTGATAATTAGCTTCTGAGTTTCTAATTATTTATTTAAATAATTAGATTTTGTTGTTAATTGCCATTTAGGCAATTCTGATGTTTTCTAAATATATCTTCATTGATATTCTTTTCATTCATCTTTGTGGATATTTTGAATCTGCTGATTTGTTGTTTAACACTATTACGTGTTATATTTACCGTTATCCGATTCTCTTCTAGAAGGGTCGGACAGACGGAATTTACTGTGACAGTCGTCTGTTCATATTTAATTATTATTGCTTCTGTGCACTAATAACTGAGTTTGAATTAGACTGGCCCGTGTATTATTTTCTTTTGAATATAATACTCGGGTCAGACCGAGTATTTACAGGTTGTTGATATTTTACTTTGGATTGCTGTTTGAGCTATGAAGTCTGTTCATATCTTTTGGAGTAGTCGTTGTCATGTTTAGTAGCCAAAGTATATGTATAGGATGTTGTATATTCATGCATATTATTCACGATAATGTACTTGTATATGTAACTTCCAGAGTCGACAGTTGTAGTTGTATCATATGTATCGTATCCCATGTATATCAACTGACATCAGTTATATATATATATGAGACTTTCTGTTATATCTGTGTTCCGCACTTATTTATCTGTGTTATTATTATATATATTGTCCTAAACTATTATGAACCATCGTAGTTCGTTTTATACCAGAATTGGGTATGTCGATGGGAGTAAACAAATATGAGATGAAAAATAAAAATATATACCACTCCTATCGAGATAACCAATACTAGTGTAAGGCCTAACTACGGATGGCCGCTCCTATCCAGCCTTATTCTTCGTGATAACAGACAGTATTTCTATTAATACTCTTTGTTATTGTGAGCATAGAGGTGGGGCGTCACAGTTGGTATCAGAGCTTGGGGTTTATGGACATAATATAAAACATAACTTAGATGGAACATGTGTTACAACTAATTGTCGATGTTTTATATGTGCTTTGAGTCAAAACTAAAGTTTTGAAATTATGATGAAAATTTTTAAATAGCTTTATTTAAAAATAAAAGTGAAATTGTACTTTGATGATTTGATTGATTTGTGTTCTGTTATCAGAGTGCGTAGCGGAAACAGTGAGACTGCTTCGCTGAGTACAGCTGATAATTATTTTGATTTAAAAATTTAAAATATGAAATTGAAATAAATTTCATTTGTTGTTTACATAGATGTGTTTATTTTTTTTTCTTTAAAAATTTCGAATCCGATTTGAGGATTCGAAGCGATTGCAGCTATGTGGTTTTGTTTGAATTTTTGCTGGTTTCCTTTGATGCTAATCACATGTTGATTAGATTTTGCTGTTTTGAATTATCTTCACTGCAGATATAATAGAATGATTTTTTTGTTCATTTTATAGTATATGTGCAAATTTAAGTTGCACGTTACTGCATTAATTTTACGTTGAACCGATGCTTGGTGATGAAACGTATTTTGTTGCCGTTATTTTTATATAATGGATTTTTACACCAATGCTATATTTTGAAGCACGGTGTTTTGTTGACCTTTTTATTTAATGAAAATTCACTGATATAATATTTTGATGCAAATTATTTTGATGAGATTTTGACATTTAAAAATTACTGTCGCATTGACTTCAGTAACCGTCAAATTTTAAAGTGGGTTTTCAAGCGGTTATTCCGCAATTCTGATTTTGAGATCCGTTTTTACGATGTTTTGAGAAGTACAATTTCCTTATCGAAATTGTTTCTGATGTTGCTATTTGAGCACGGGTTTTCAAACTGTTTCAAAAAAAAAATCAAAATTTTTCAGTTTACGTTTTCAAAAGAATGAGAAAGAGATTTAAACGACTCAGCAAAATCGAGGACTATGAACCCTTTCTTTTACTGATTCGCTTAATTCTGGACTTGTCCGTTTGAGAATGTAAATTATTACTTTTATAAAATAAATTAAATTGTTTTCAGAATTTTTACAGTTTGCGTTTTCAGAAGAATGAGAAAGTGACTTAAACGTTTCAGAAAAATCGAGGACTATGACCACTTTCTTTTACTGATTCGCTTAATTCCGGACTTGTCCGTTTGAGAATGTGAAATGTTATTTTTGGAATACACAATTTTGCACTTTCAAGGAAACGATGAAGAGATTTAAACAATTTAGCAAAACACGTGGTTATGGGACATGTGCGTTTGCTATTTTGGTTAATTCCGGACTCGTTAATTGAAACATTTGTTGTTTGATGATTTTGATGATTTCACACGTTCAAGGAAACGATGAAGAGAATCAAACGATTTAGTAAAACACGTGGTATGGGACATGTGCGTTTTCTTTTTCGGTTAATTCCGGACTCGTTAATTGAATATCTGATGATTTTAATTGGCTTTCGAGCCACTCTGCTGGACCTCCGGGTCATTTGTTGGGCTTTCGGGCCACTCTGCTGGACCTTCGGGTCAAATACCAGTACTAGACCTTCGGGTCACTCTGCGGACCTTCGGGTCAATCTGATGGGCGCCAAAAATTATGTTGAGTACTTGGTAGGCTTCGGCCACTCTGAGATGCACGTGCGGCGTAGCTAAAACTCGCCATCTGCTAGGATCGATCCAACCTTTTATGTTGATTTTCTAGATTATCTTAATTGATTTCTAGATATTTGTTGTTTCCAATTATCTGCAGGTAATTGGATATTTGTTGATTTGATTATCGTTTTTGATAATCGAATATTTGTTGATATGAGTTCTGATTATCGTTTTGATAATCAGATATTTGTTGATTTGTTGATATGAGTTCTGATTATCGTTTTGATAATCAGATATTTGTTGATTTGATTAACGTTTTTGATAATCGAATATTTGTTGATATGAGTTCTGGTTATCGTTTTTGATAATCAGATATTTGTTGATTTGATTATCGTTTTTGATAATTGATTATTTGTTGATATGAGTTCTGATTATCGTTTTTGATAATCAGATATTTGTTGATTTGATTATCATTTTTGATAATTGAATATTTGTTGATATGAGTTCTGATTATCGTTTTCGATAATCAGATATTTGTTGATTTGATTATCGTTTTTGATAATCGAATATTTGTTGATATGAGTTCTGATTATCGTTTTGATAATTAGATATTTGTTGATTTGATTATCGTTTTTGATAATCGAATATTTGTTGATATGAGTTCTGATTATCGTTTTCGATAATCAGATATTTGTTGATTTGATTATCGTTTTTGATAATCGAATATTTGTTGATATGAGTTCTGATTATCGTTTTGATAATTAGATATTTGTTGATTTGATTATCGTTTTTGATAATCGAATATTTGTTGATATGAGTTCTGATTATCGTTTTGATAATCAGATATTTGTTGATTTGATTATCGTTTTTGATAATCGAATATTTGTTGATATGAGTTCTGATTATCGTTTTGATAATTAGATATTTGTTGATTTGATTATCATTTTGATAATTGAATAATTGTTGATTTGAAATTTGATTATCGACTGAGATAATCAAATGTTTGCTGATTTGAAATTTGATTATCGAATGAGACAATTAAATATTTGCTGATTTGAAATTTGATTATCGACTGAGATAATCAAATGTTTGCTGATTTGAAATTTGATTATCGACTGAGATAATCAAATGTTTGCTGATTTGAAATTTGAGTATCGCCTTTGATAATCAAACATTTGTCGATTTGAGATTTCTAATTATCGTTTTTGATAATTAGGCCGTTGTTTTAAAAGATTTCTTTGATGTTGAATTCTCTGCCTTCATTTTCTAGCTTAACCAGTTTATGTTAGAAAATTTATTGTTAGTGACGACCTTAATTATGAAAATTGCAGGGACGCAATTTTTATAAGGAGGGGAGTCTGTAACAACCCGGGAGTTCGCAATTATTTTATTATGGTCATTAGACTATTAATCTATCGGCTAATTGCTAATTCGAGTTTTGAATCCAGTTTGAATTCTTTGAAAAACAAAACAACAACACTATCTTCTTTATAAAAAAAGAAAAAAATTGGTCGTTCTCTTTTTATTCCAATTCGACCCGTTACCTTTTTTTTCACTTTTTCATTCAAAACCCTACACCCAAAATAAACGAGAAAATTAATAATGGCGGCTGCTTTCATTTCGTTCGTTCCTCTGTCCAAATTAGGGTTTCGATTTCAAACATGCTCGATTCTTTGATTGGCCATGGCGTCGACCCTAGATTGATCGATGGTGACTTCGGCTGTTCGCTCGAGATGTTTTTAGGCTTTGCTCGATTGGTCGTTCTCGCGCTCGTCAGTATAAGGTGAGTAATTCAAATTACTCACATCTAGTCCTTCCTTAGTATGGTGCTTCTGCAATTTCATTTTTGTTTTGATGTTGATTTATCTCTGCCTTTTATTTTCATTCGATGTTGGTAATTGATGTTGCTATGTGAACTTTTGCTGCGATTTTGGTGTTTGTCACTTTCGCTGTTAACATGAATTTGTTCGACTGTTCGTCGTCTTCCTTTTTGGCTTCGGCCTTGACTATGTCAAACTGATTTCGAAGTGTCTGCTTATGTACTTGATAATTTGAGACTTGGTCATTTGCTTGCTACCAGACTTTTATAGTAGCACCAGTGCACTCGTATATGTACTTATGTCCACTGCTGCACTTTTCGACCCTTTGCCATGTGTCACCTACTAGTTAATAATCTGCCTACTTCATGTTCATGTGCATTTTCTATTTAAAATTGCAATTTCCAGTCCCAGGTAGTTGTTACTGATTCAGGTTGCAGTTTCATTTTGGGTTTCTCTGTCTTTGATGTGAGGCCATTCATATATATTGAGTCTTGTTCATCTATGCCGCATGCTTGTTATATTCATATATACACTGCTGCATTATATCTGGAGCTTGTTGTCTATGTTCATTAGAACTTGTGCATTGTTTTGCTTTGATCGAATTAGTATACTTGCAGTTGCTTTGTGATGTTGAATCTATACTTTGAATCTGCATAGTGCTGCCGACCTGTAGCCTGCAGTTATGTTGCTAGTTCCTTGGTCATTTCCAGTTGCTTGTAGTCTGGTATCTGATCATTTGTATCAGTGTTGTTTTTATTGCTGTTGTATTTCTTTGCTTATTGTCCAGTTGCACTTCTTGACATCACTGCATATTATTGCAGTTGCCACCGCCTTCACTTGTACATGTTCATTGAACTTGAATATGTTGCATTGGTCTGTCATTGAAGTAGTTGTCACGGTGTACACATCTGTTGCCATTGTGTTCATTTCTATTGATTTGGTTTGACTGCTTGAGTTATAGCCTCAGGCTTGTTTGTGATTTGGTGAGCACTATGCTTTGAGCATTTGTACTCAAGTGTGACCAGTGCATCTTGATGCAGCTTGGTTGCTGGTTGTTGACTTTCTTGTAACTGCAATCTTGTTGCAGCCTTGCCTTGTATTCGCGAAGTGTGTATATTGCTATGTGCACTTATGTCCATGCTTGCATTTGACCTTGTGGTGGCTGCAATTCAATTGCAGTCTGCCCTTGTGTTTGTGTGTGTGGTGCCATACCCCTGGTGCCCTCACCCTCCTATTTTTGTTGCTGTTCCACTGCTTTGTGTTTTGCATGCAGACCAGTTGCAGTCTTCCCTTTTCTGATGTGTGCTGTGTTGCCATTTCATTGGTTCTCTCACCTTCATTCAGCTGTGTCTTCATGTTGTACACTGTCTTGTGCACTTGCTCATTTGAGTTATACTGCTTCTCGTTGCACCTCTGATTCATTTTGCCATGTGTAGTTTGTTATGTACATTCATTGGGTACATCATCACTGTAGTGGCAAGGCAGTGCACGCAAGCATGAACTGCAGCCACACGGTATTCATTGGGTACAGCATCACTGTAGTGGCAAGGCAGTGCACGCAAGCGTGAACTGCAGCCACACAGTATTGATTTTAATTGATATTTCTTTAGCTTTTGATCCATTGATCTTTCGCGTATTTCATGTGCCGTATTGGCGAGGTAGTACACGTTAGCGTGTACTGCAGCCAATCAGCATTGATGTTTTTAAGTTGGCATTTCAATTGTTTAAATTGATTGGTTTGATTTTATCATTTTATTGTTGTCTAATTATCTATTTGCTAATTAGCTTCTGAGTTTCTAATTATTTATTTAAATAATTAGATTTTGTTGTTAATTGCCATTTAGGCAATTCTGATGTTTTCTAAATATATCTTCTTTGATATTCTTTTCATTCATCTTTGTGGATATTTTGAATCTGCTGATTTGTTGTTTAACACTATTACGTGTTATATTTACCGTTATCCGATTCTCTTCTAGAAGGGTCGGATAGACGGAATTTACTGTGACAGTCGTCTATTCATATTTAATTATTATTGCTTCTGTGCACTAATAACTGAGTTTGAATTAGACTGGCCCGTGTATTATTTTCTTTTGAATATAATACTCGGGTCAGACCGAGTATTTACAGGTTGTTGATATTTTACTTTGGATTGCTGCTTGAGCTATGAAGTCTGTTCATATCTTTTGGAGTAGTCGTTGTCATGTTTAGTAGCCAGAGTATATGTATAGGATGTTGTATATTCATGCATATTATTCACGATAACGTACTTGTATATGTAACTTCCAGAGTCGACAGTGGTAGTTGTATCATATGTATTGTATCCCATGTATATCAACTGACATCAGTTATATATATATATGAGACTTTCTGTTATATCTGTGTTCCGCACTTATTTATCTGTGTTATTATTATATATATTGTCCTAAACTATTATGAACCATCGTAGTTCGTTTTATACCAGAATTGGGTATGTCGATGGGAGTAAACAAATATGAGATGAAAAATAAAAATATATACCACTCCTATCGAGATAACCAATACTAGTGTAAGGCCTAACTACGGATGGCCGCTCCTATCCAGCCTTATTCTTCGTGATAACAGACAGTATTTCTATTTATACTCTTTTTTATTGTGAGCATAGAGGTGGGGCGTCACACGATCCTCCCTCTCCCAATTTTTTCATTTCAAAACCCTAAAACCTAAAAATAAACGAAGAAACGATAAATGGCGGCCCTCTTTCATTCCTTTCCCTCCAGAAATTAGGGCTTCGCGAATTTCATGAATGCCGACTTCAAGTATTCATTGTTCTCATTCGAGCTCCACTCGGCTGCTTCTTCTCTGTCGAATTTGATTCATGCGCTTTAGAAACTAAGGTGAGTGACTTCCTCACTCACATCTAATTTAATCTCGTTTATTTGTGTATTTTGGTGCTTGAATTCTTGGTGACTACAGCTTTGAATTTTAGTGATTTCTGATTGTTTGATTGTCGTTCCATAACTTTTGAACTTGTGTGTTTTTCTGGTTTGATTCGAATTCTTTGTCACCCGCGGCTTTGATGCGTATTTAATGTTGCATGACTTTGGCACTTGAATTTTTAAACATGAATTTCTGGCTTTGACTTGTACATTCGAATTTCTTTGATTTTGTTAATGTGATGTTGTTTAAGGCCCTTCTATTCATCCCTGTAGCAGCTTTGTGCATTTCTCTGGCCATTTGTGTTTATCCCTGTAGTATACTCGAATTGTAGTTGTTAATTTCTTCTGGCTTCACTGTGAACTTTGGCTCTGGCCATCTTTGTTTCAATGCTTGCCTTGATTTTATTTGAACTTTGGTGAAGTGGTTAATGTCTCTGAACATTTGTTGCTTTCCTGACCTATGGAATCCATTCATGTGTATTCATCCCTGTAGTATAACCTGATGCTTGAATGTGTTCGCCTATTGCACTCGATCATATTGACTTCAGTTGTATTTGCTTTGAGATGCTTACAAGCTTGGTCTATACTCTGTTGCATTTTACTCTGTTGTTGTCGTGTGGTCTGCTTAATGATACTGCATGATCGATTTGTTACAGTTCGAGTTCGTTGTTCAGTTGTTTCACTGATGCATTGCCTTTGTGGTCTTCACTTTTGTAATGTCTGCACTCTATCATGTATCACTTGTGTCACTGGTGTACGTGAGTCAGTGGTTTGCTTCATTACTTATTTGCTGTTGCATCTGCCAATTGAGTCTGCACTGTGCATTGAGCACTTTGGGGTCATGATGTACTTGCTGCCTGGTAGCTGTGATGTCATATCTCGTAATTGTAGACTAGCTTGTAGTTTATGTGTTCACATTGATGTACATGTATTTCCCACTTGTTTATTCACTTTGATTTTGCTGCGTCTTTTGAACATTGTTCTTGTATCACTTGAGTCATTTGAGTTAGTTGGCATGCTAGTTAATGTTGTGTTCTGTGTGCACTGTGTGTTTTGTTGAAGTGGTCGAGACTGGTTTCTTTGTGGTTGGGTCTGCATATTCACTTGGTCTGGATTGTGCTTTTGATCTGGTTGACACTTGATGGCATTTGCTTCACTGCATCTATTGCACTTGGTCCCTGACCTTTGTTGCCTCTTGGTGTATGCACTTGCACACTGCTGCTTGTTGTTTGCATTGAGGATTTCCAGTTGCATTCTTTTGTGGTTTCAATCATGGAATTTGTTCTGTGCACACTTTGATCTTGGTTTGCATGTCAGTTGTCTTTGATGCATTGCCTTGTACAATTTGTTGCTTGATTATGGTCTCTGACTTCACTTTGATTTTGGTGGCATCAGTTTGCTGTGCATTGAGTATTGTTTGAATTGACTGTGTTATTTGTTTATGCTATTTGTATGCACTGCGCATTGATCTGGATTTGCAGTTTAAATTGCTGACTTCAGGTCGCCTTAACTTTGATTGTTGCATTGAGTTGAGTCATGATTGCAGTGACTTGACCTTTGCATTTTATTTGATTTTCGAATTCACTTGAGTTGAATCCAGCTGGTAGCTCGGATTTGACCTTGTGCCGATTCCTATTTCATCTCTGTTGTGGCAAGGCAGTGCACGCAAGCGTGAACTGCAGCCATACATTATTGCTTTTATTGATATTCTATTGCTTTTGAGTTATTGATCTTTTGTGTATTTAATTACTGTAGTGGCGAGGCAGTACACGCGTGCATGTACTCCAGCCCTACTCGTGTTGACCTTTTAATTGATGTTTCAATTGTTTGAAATGATTCGTGTTTCCAATTCAATAATTTGAATTTGTTGATTTGTTGTTTAACACCGTTACGTGTTATATTTACCGTTATCCGATTTCCTTATTTAAGAATCGGATAGGTAAATTTATTGTGACCGTCGTCTAATTTTTATTTAATTATTATTGCTTCTGTACACTAATAACTGAGTTTGAATTAGACTGACCCGTGTATTATTTTCTTTTGAATTTAACACTCGGGTCAGACCAAGTATTTACAGGTTGTTGATATCCTACTTTGAGTTGCTTCTTGAGCTATGAAGTCTTTTCATTCTTTTTGGAGTAGTCGTTGCTTTAGTATAGGATGTTGTATATTCATGTATATTATTTACGATAATGTACTTGTATATGTAACTTTCAGAGTCGACAGTTGTAGTTGTATCATATGTATTGTATCACATGTATTGTAACTGACATCAGTTATTGTATATATGAGACTTTCCGTTTTATCTGTGTTCCGCATTTATATTATCTGTGTTATTATTATATTTACTGTCCTAAACTATTATGAACCATCGTAGTTCGTTTTATACTGGAATTGGGGTACGTCGATGGGAGTAAATAAATCAGAGATTAAAAATGAAAGAATATATATACCACTCCTATCGAGATAACCAATACTAGTGCAATACCTTACTACGGATGGCCGCTCCTCAACAGCCTTATTCTCCGCACTAGTTGACAACATTACACCGTAGTATTCTTGGCTAGCGTGGGTATAGAGGTGGGGCGTCACAGCTTGGTATCAAAGCCTCGGTTTATGGACATAATATAAACATAACTTAGATGAAACATGTGTTACAAATATTTGTCAACGTTTTATCTCTCATCTTTGCCTATGATTATCTTTGCTTGTTAGGTATGAATTCCTAAAGCTTATTTATGTGCATTTGATTTTGATTTCGTGAAAGTATTTTGGCTTCGGCCTCCGTTTGCTTTGCGAACTCAAGTTGAGTTTCTTTGATGAGGATGTTGATTCATTTTGTACTCGACTGTGGCCAATAATTGTTGACTTCGGCGTTGGCTTGAATTTTATTTTTGTTGAAGTCATTTATGCATTTATGCTCGTTCTGCTTTGTTTTTCCAATTGTTAATCGATTCTTATTTTCAGATTACTTGTTATCACCTTTGTCGACTTCGATAACTTCTATTTTTGGAATTTTTGGGTATTTCTACTTTGATGGATTTGGAATCGAATTCTTTAGATTTTATTCACCTCTTCGAATGTGAATTTTAGTGAATTGATTTGGTTTCCAAATTTTATCGATTCTTGTTAATTCCCCGAGTTGTTGCGATCATTTATTAGCAACTTTGATGACATTTTCTTCAGGATTTTTACTTTTTGATGGATTCGGTATCGATTTCTTTGGATTCTATTCACGTCTTCGTATGTGAACTATTGTGATTGATTGTTTCTACAATCATTTTTGTGATTTGTCACTTTAAAAATATAAAGGTTTCAATACTAGTAGTAAATATCAAAACCCTTTTCTCCAAACGATTTCAAAACTATTTTACTACAAAGCTCCTTTCTTAAACCGTTTTCCAATCTATTAGTATATACAAACCTTTACCTCACTCGGATGAGAAATCGAATTAAACGGCTTAGTAAAACAAGTGGTATGAAATGCTTGAGTTTGCTTCGTCGGTTAATTCTTGGACTTGTTCGATTGAATCTTTAGTGATAATTTTCTAGTGAAGATTTACAGTTTGTTCGTAAATATTTAAGTTAAGCAAGTGGTTATGGGACATGAAGCTAAACTCATATATTTACTAGCTTAGTGTAATCGACACTTCTTGATGACCGATGATGATCATTTTATGAATTAGACTAGCAATTGTGCGATGTCTCTTTGTTTGCAAGGTTAGACTAGACCTCATGGGTGTGATTCCGACTCACACATATCTCTTTGTCCGCAAGGTTAGTCTAAACACCATTTGTGTGATTCCACTCGCACGTACCTTTTTGTTGCGAGGTTAGGCTAGACACCATTTGTGTGATTTCAATCACATATACCTTTTTGCTTTTTGGTTAGCCTAGACACCTTTTGTGTGATTCCACTCACACATACCTTTTTGTTGCGAGGTTAGGCTAGACACCATTTGTGTGATTCCACTCACACATACCTTTTTGCTTTTTGGTTAGCCTAGACACCATTTGTGTGATTCCACTCACACATACCTTTTTGTTGCGAGGTTAGGCTAGACACCATTTATGTGATTTCACTCACACATACCATTTTGCTTTTTGGTTAGCCTAGACACAATTTGTGTGATTCCACTCACACGTACCTTTTTGTTGCGAGATTAGGCTAGACACCATTTTTGTGATTCCACTCACACATACCTTTTTTGCTTTTTGGTTAGCCTAGACCTCATCTGGGTGATTCCGACTCACCCATATGGGGTAGCTCCCCACGGTCTTCGGACCATTCGTGTGTCAAAATTTAATGGTTAGCCACCATGAGATAGTGTCTCGTTTTGTGATACCGGTGTGGTGAGTTTTCATACTCCCATTTTGTGATAGGCCTTCCCCCCTCTTTGTGTTTTCTGGATTTCTTGTGTAGATTTCTAAAATTTGTGTTTTCTGGATTTCTTGTGATGATTTCTAGAACTTGTGCTTCACCAATTTTCGTGATTTCTATTGATAAGTTTTATCAATTTTTGTGCATTGGTGAATTCGTGTGTCATTGACTTGTTATGAATACAAGTTTAGGGTATGATACCCCTTTCTATCTTTGAGAAGATTCTTGTGACATTTTTGATGAATGAAAATTCATTGGTATTATATTTTTATGCCAATTATTTTGATGAGATTTTGACGTATAAAAATTACTGTCGCTTTGACTTCGGTAACCGTCAATTTTAAAATGGATTTTCAAGCGGTTATCCCGCGATGTTTATTTTGTTGTCCGTTTTTACGGTATTTTGAGAAGTGCAATTTCCTTGTCGAAGTTGCTACTGATGTTGCTGTTTTAATCACGTGTTTTAAAAATTGTTTCAAAATAAAAATTGTTTCCAAATTTTTTTACGATTTACGCTTTCAAAAGGATGAGGAAGCGATTTAAACGTTTCAGCAAAATCGAGGACTATGACCCCTTTCTTTTGCTAGTTCGCTTAATTCCTGACTTGTTCGTTTGAGTATGTAAATTATTATTTTTATAAAATAAATGAAAATTATTTTCACAAGTTTTGCACTTTGCGCTTTCAAAAGAATGAGGAAGCGATTTAAACGTTTCAGAAAAATCGAGGACTATGACCCCTTTCTTTTACTGATTCGCTTAATTCCGGTCTTGTCCGTTTGAGAATGTGAAATGCTATTTTTAAAATACACAATTATGCACTTTCAAGAAAACGATGAAGTGAATTAAACGATTTAGTAAAACTCGTGGTTATGGGACATGTGCGTTTGCTATTTCGGTTAATTCCGGACTCATTAATTGAGTATTTGTGATTTCTGATTATCGTTTTTGATAATCGGATATTTGTGATTTCTGATTATCGTTTTTGATAATCAGATATTTGTGGTTCCTAATTATCGTTTTTGATAATCGGATATTTGTTGTTTCTGATTATCGTTTTTGATAATCGGATATTTGTGCTTTGTGATTATCGTTTTTGATAATCAGATATTTGTGGTTTCTGATTATTGTTTTTGATAATCGGATATTTGTGGTTTCTGATTATCGTTTTTGATAATCGAATATTTGTAATTTCTGATTTATCGTTTTTGATAATCTGATATTTGTTGTTTCTGATTATCGCTTGTGATAATTAGATATTTGAGATTTAATTATCTTTTTTGATAATTAAATATTTGTTGGATTGAGATTTGATTATCATTTGTGATAATTAAATATTTGTGATTTAAGATTTGATTATCGTTTTTGATAATTAAATATTTGTTGTTTCCGTTTATCGTATTTGATAATTGGATATTTGTTGATATGAGATTTCTAATTATCATTTTTGGTAATTAGATATTTGCAATTTTGCGACTTGTGATTTTTGTTTTCTAATTATCTTTGTTGATAATTAGATTTTGCTGTCTGCTAATTATCGTATCGATGATTATATATTACTGTTTTATGATTTCTGTATTCTGATTATCTGTTTGATAATTAAATTTTGTAGAGAACTTGTGAATTTCTTTTATGAAATTAAAAGATTTTTTTGGTGTTTATATTGTACTACGCCGGTGTACCAGCTCAATTTTCTGCTATTCATGACGTTTTCCACCTCTTCCAATCACGGAAATGCCTTAGGGATTTCCGATTTTTATTCTTGAGCCCAGTGTTATTGAAGAAATAGAAGTTTTGCCTATTTGACTTTTGAGCAACTATCTATTCACATCATTGCTTCGGGGGTGTAGCACCTTCGAAATAAAGATTTTCTTCTTGCGGAAGTTCAATGGTTCTCAAATCCTAAGGATTGCACTTCGGAATCCTGAGAATTCATCGAGCAAACACGTTCAGGCTTGTGATGATGTTCTTTCAAGCTCTTTATGGTGAACTTCCTATTTCAAATTTCTTCATCTTGTGGTGATGTTCTTTATGGTTGTTACCATTTGTTCATTTATTTCTTATGATTGCGAGGACGCAGTTTCTTTAAGGAGGGGAGTATGTAACAACCCAGGAATTTCTCACCAATTTGTAATCATCGTCATTTCGATTAATGGTGATAGTTATTGCTGTTTGAATTTTATTGGGTTCAAATTCTTTTAATAAATGGTTAAAAGTGAATGCGGGCTTTAATATAATTTTGGCCCATGTTTTATTTTTGGGCCGTGTTATCTCTCGTATACCCGATCCTCCCTCTCCTCATTTTTTCATTTCAAAACCCTAAAACCTAAAAATAAACGAAGAAACGATAAATGGCGGCTTTGTACGGAGAGGCTCGGGAGAAAATAAAATATTAAATATAATAATATACAAACATATTCTCCAAAATAATATATATCCCAACACGGGAAAATAAAAAAAATAGCGCTATAAACCGAAATCCGAAAACGTACCTATTTGTCGGGCAATTTACGCTAAATTTATGGAACCAAAAGCAGTACAAATTGCTTCCATAACCTGCATTTCACTTATAAAATCTAAAGGGTTAACAATTTATATATAAAGTGAAATATTTAAGTGGTTTCAATCACTAACAACAAATCAATACAACAACCATCAATTTTAACAACAACATACACAAAAATTCAAAGCAACCATTCAACCAAACAAACAAATAGTTGTTCGGGTTCAAAACTTTTAAGTTGTACGGAATGAAGAATAAACCATCAAGTGTATCATTTACTCAATAGTCTTAGATTAAACACAATGGATTACTCATCCATCCCAACAAATTAAAGTTTCCTTACCCAACAACCACCAACCACGACAAACAACAATTTCAGCAATAGATATAGTCTATTCTTATTTGTTCCATTCATACATTGTTGTTTGATTCTTTTCATTTATATAACGGTTTATCTCTTTATTTTCATTTATTTCTTTCAATTTTATTTTCATTTTTTTCTTTCAATTTTATTTTCATTTTATTTCTTTAAATTTTATTTAGAAATAACTTCAACCCTTTTCTAAGTTTACAATTTCTCTTTATTATATTACATTCATTTATTTTCACTTGTTATTTACTATTATTAATTTCCATTAACTCAGGTCATGTCAGTTCCTTTTTATTGCATCATAATTATTCATTCATTTATTATTGCATGACCTCATTTATTTACTTAAGTTTATAATCATCTATTTGTAATACTTGTCTTAATTATATTTACTTGGTAAAATTTCAATTATAACTTAAGTTTATAACATTTAATTCTCATTTAATAGCGATTTCATTTAATACTTTCATTATTTCAAATTTCTACTTGTACAATATTCTATTACAATCTCTTATTGAACATTTCAACTTTTAATATTTGGTAAGTTATATATATGTTATTTAAGGGTGTAATTTGAAAGTTATACAAGTTGTTCCATTTCCTTTAATTAATTCATTGTTTAATAAATTTTTACCTTTTCTTTTAAGTTACACTTTCAACTTCCTTATAATTTTCTTTATACTTAGCCTTAAATCTCTTACCTAAATTAGAGGTTTATATTTTATTAATTATTTTCCTTTCATTTCATTACAATAATTGAAACAGTTAATTAATGGAAATTCAAGAATTTAATACCGGGTTAAATTTCAATTTATTTTAAAATAATAGATAAATATATTCTTACAACTTATATATCTCTAATTATATTTAAAACAATTCAAAATTTATATATTTTTCGAAAAAAACGAGTCTGCAGTAAAACTACTACAGTTGCCTTCCCCCTTCGAAACTCGAAAATGAAAGTCGATGATGCGGCCGCCATCATCGAAATTATTTTCCAGCGACAGAGAGGAAAGTACAAACTTATTTTCTCCAAAATCTTCTTTAAAACAATTCTTCCGAATTATAATAAATATTTATATCAGAAGGTACTTATAAACAATATTATTATATTCCAAAAATTATTCGAAAGAAATTTCAAAACCCAGGATTTTTAAGTTCTAAATTTTCCAAATTTCATTTATTTTATTTTCAGTCTCAATTTACCGATTATTATTTATACACTTTATTAACTAACAATCAATCTATTGTAGCCAAATATAGATATCAATTGAAATTTTTTATTTTTTATATATATAGAAAATATAATGGGCAAAATTATTTCATTCACCTATACTAAAAACAAATATTATGTCGGTCTGTCCTATTAAGTGTTTAGAAACCCCTATTGATGTCACAGCGTCCCATGCATCAACCAGAATTTTTAAATACAAAACGAAACAGATTAACACAATATTAAAACCTTTTATAACACTAACAAATACGCTCTCTCATATATATACGCTCATCGACTCCCATAGGGTATTATTACCCTATTAGTAAAGAGTCAAACCCACAAAGCTAAGGTTTATCGCTAAACCAAAGCTCTGATACCAGATGTAACGTCCCTCCTTTTCGCACGCTTCAAATCGACACACGTGCCAATTCAAATCATACGGAAGGGCGGATTGTTATGGGGTAAATAAGAAAAACAGAGAAGAAATAAAATAAAACAGAATCTCACAGCGGAAGGATAAAATATAATAATAAATATACAGTTCATAAAACTGTTTACAAAACAATCGATTCTTTTTTTTATACAACAAATATCAATGTAGCGGAATTAAATAGTGTAGTGGAATAATAGTAGATGATAGTAATACAAATCTTCGTCTTCGTCCTCCAGAGACAAACTTCAAATCCTGAAACGCTCGGACTGGCCCGAGCGAATTGAAAGACAAAACACTCGAGTCAGAACTAAAAGATCTTATGTAAGTTAAATTAACAGAAATGAATATGAGTGCAGTAACTCAAGAGATGCTCGGGATTTACATCTCCTAAGGATCCGTTAAACTATTTACTATGTAGTATATTTCGCTATTAATATAGTGTCTAATTGTAAAATAAACTAACTTTTAAATAGCATTAAGGCTTCACATTTTCCACCTTAACACAGTTATATATTCCTATAGTCTATACAGTACCGTAATCTCCCCCGTACTGGGCGTCGTCAGAGGGCACTCCATAGGTATGGTACAAAACCAAAATCGTATAAGGCGCGCTAGGGTAGGTGACACGACACAACTAGGCAATGCTAGGGTAGATATACCAATTACGCTTCCAGGTCGGTGGTAACGCATAGCCGCACCTACCGCCCACCTCGAGCCACACCCCCAAATAAAAATCAAAAGTGGCCACCGAATCAATCCAAGAGTCAAAGTATAATATCGAAGGGATGTGTCCGATCAAAGGTGCTACCTTATTAACCCGTCGATCACTCCTGTTTTAGCCACCTTGTAACGATCCGGCTTTTTCAACAGCTAATTTGTGACATTTAAAATGAATTTAAATAATTAATTTGAAATATAAATTGTTTTCAATATGAAAAGTTGGTTTGATTTAATAAAAAGAACTCAGAATTTCAATATAACGACTTATTGGATAAATTAAATAACAATTGACAATTGGGTAAATTATTTAAAATCTGGTATTGTAAGCTTGTTAGAAATATTTTAACGGCTTATAAATTTATATTGATAATACTGGAAATAATAAATTGATCAAAATTTAATTTAACTGCCGTTTGTTCAATTTTAAATTTACATTGTTCAAATTGACAATTGAAAATAGCCTTCCGAGGGACAGTCTCGGAATTCGACGAAACCAGTTCCATTGGGTCCGTAATATTGAATTATTATCGGATTTCAAATTTCGTTTTGATTGGAAATGTTGTGTGAGCGTACGATAGGTAAACGCATTGAAAATTTAATAAAACTTTAGTTGACCGAATCAATGTCAATTGGTGCCTTCTTAAAACACGCTTCTCTTTTAATATCTACAGCCGAATTTCTGTCACATCTGTCCCCCTCTCTCTCATCAGCCTTTCCTTTATTTCAAATCACGGTTCCCTATCGTGTAGTGTCGCTTCACTCTCCTTTACGTTCCTCTTCCCCTTTTTAATCAATCAGCCGAGAAGTTTTTTTTTTTAAAAAATAATATGAAACGAGACTTGAGTTTTCGCCCTCCCTCATCTTCTCAGTATTCACGAAACCCAATCCCCTTTCCTCCTTCGTTTAAATCGAATGAATACTTCCCAAGTTTAAGTCCCGTTCCTCTTTAATCTTCTTCCTAAGTACATTCCGATCCAAGTCGAGCGAGCAGCGAAGTCACGATTCAATTCACGAGCTGGGTTTAGCCAGGGCGACAGCGAGCTTGAGGCAGGACGTGGGTAAGGTGATAATGGGTTGCGAGTCTGGGTTGATGGCCGTGTCGATCTGGAGGGTCGGTGTCGCTTGCGAGTTAGAGGAAGGCGGAGTGTTCGTTGGCTAATGATGGTGGTCGGCAAGCTCGAGATAGAGGCGGCTGCTGGCATTGGGGAAATGGAAGCTTTCTTGGGTGGTGTTTGACGTTCATCGCGATTGCAGAGTGGAGCTCATCGAAGTCTGGAATTCGAATTTAGGGATTCGCGATTCTTGCCAAGCTTGAGGCGGCAACCCGACATCCTTTGGTGAGGTCTTGGTTTTGGAATCGTGAGTTTCCTTTTTATTGTTTATTTATAAAATTTCATGAATATGCTTTTACATGCTGGAAAGGAAAATAAAATATATAAAAGAAAGAGAAGTTACTGCTATTACTTACAAACATCGGAGAAAGTTAGCTTATCGTGATAAAGTTTGAAAGAAAATAGGAATTTTAAAATCCGTTTATATATGGTTTCAAAGAAAATAAAGTAGGGTAAATATATTGATATACACATTAAACTTACCATTTAATTTTAGAATGATGTTTGTAGCTTAATTTAAATTAAGGATAAGGTAATAAATATATATATATATATATATATATATATAAATAGTATATACAGTGAAAACAAAAATGTTGATGAACAGATAGAGTAATATTTTTCCCCAGTAAAGCAGAATAATATGATATGGTAAGGAAATAATCATTTAGATAAAATGGAATGATCAATTATTTAATTTGTTTAAAAAAGGGATTTAATTTTAAATCAGATAAATTAAATCAATGGGGAGAAATTGTTCAATTTGTTCAAATATTAATAAATTCATATAATTGTTATTCAAGGTCAAAAATATGGAAACGAGTCGGGATTGGGAAGGATTGCAACTTAAAAGCAAAGGTGAGATTTTCTCACTCATATGGATGCCTAGTTAATTAAATATTAAATTTAAATCATTGGATGTGATTGGTTGATTTATGATAATTTATTCACTGGATGATAATATAAATCCAAATACTGCAATATTTCAAATTGAAGTGAAATTGTTATTTTATTGTGCTAACATCTGTGGATGCAGGGATACAGGTTGGAGGGATCCAACAGGATTCCTCAAAGATATTTATTTATTACATATATATTGTTGTCATATGACAGGATGAATGATATTGATATGGATTTGCATGTGAATTAAATTTATATGGAAATTGGAATTTACTAATTTTTAAATGCTATAAATAATTTAATTGAAGGAAGCTAAATGAAATTTAAATTAAAAGAATATTTCATTAGGATTTGAATTTACTTCTATTGAAACTAAAGCAAAATTAAAAGAATAGTTATTACGTTGGTTAAACATAAAATTAGTTAAAGTTGAGTTTGGGAAAATTTAAATTATGTACAAAGACTTGAAGAAAATATTGTAATCGATAAATGGATTTGAAGTAAAGCAAAACTATATTAAGAAAATAAAATAAGAGAACTATATTAAGAAATCAAAATAAGGGAATTTTATTAAGAAGTGAAATGGAATTTTAATAAGGAACAATATGGGATTGAATTGAAGAATATAATTATAAAAATAGGATTTTTGAATAAATTGTTTTCATAAATAAATGAAAAGAAAACTCAGGGAGTTATAAATTTATAAATGGAGTTTATAAATGAGATGGGAAAATATCAGGGTATATTGGAAAAGATAAGTCAAAGTGAAACTTATATTGAGATATGAAATTTGTTGAATGGAAATAGTAAACTATTTCTGAAGGAGAGTGTGGACAAGAGGCATTTATAGATGATATTGGATTTTCTAAAGTTAAATTTTATTTTACAAAGGAATATTTTTCAAATTACTACACTATAAATTTTTGTAAACTATTACTTGAATTTAAAATGTTTTCAAATTAGATAATTTTGAAGGGTAGGCAAATATTTATAATAAACTTTAATTTTTCTAAAACCAGCTTTACAATTTATCATTAACTGGGATGAACTCTAATTTTAAAGTTAAATATTTCTTTTAAACCGTAAATTGTATAAAACTATACTTCTTATTTTATAAATCTAAATATTTTCAAATGCTTTTAAAATCCAATTAATAATCCTGTTGTGATGATAAGTGAGTTATTAAATAAGATAAGATTTAGGAGAAATCTTATAAAGTGAAGGAATTGAGTTTGAAAATTTATAAGCGAAGTATAATTTGATTTTTGAGAAAGGAATGGGAAAATTAGAAATATTTTCAAAGGTAAATCGAATTGAGTGTGTATGAGAAATCAATTTAAATGATTTCATGGAAATAAAGGACTTTGAATCTATTTCAAATGGGTTAAAATGGAAATAATATCTGAATGATATTTGAGATAAATAATTTGTGGAAATTATTTGATGGTTGCTTGTGTGTGATTAATTGATAGTTAAATAACCGACTATCAATATTGGACAATGCGCTGATCGTTTCGAAGAGTCCGGGATCGGATTTAATTATTCGAAAACCACTTCGATCCGGTTTGTACGATTACGAATGAAGACCGTGAAGAGTTGAAGACGGTGATTCGGTTTGTCCAGTCCCAGGGCAACTTGTATGGATTGAATGCTTCCAGAACATCATCAGGTGGACGATGAGCATTCTAAGTGATACGTTCTTGAAAGGTAACGTTTAACCTCAAGCCTCATCAACTGGGAATGGCTAAAACAGGGGAGGTGCAGCAAGACTTCGTGGGTAGCCCCCACTGGAGAGTGAGGTTTCCCCTGTCTAGATGTCCCTTTTTATTCGGCTTAGTGGGCGGTTGGTCGCGCCAACTGCGGGGTGATCTTGCTTGGGACTGTTCAGTAAGGAATGGTTCCTGTCTTGTGTTGCAGGGGAGTTAGGGTGGCTCCTCGGTACTCTGATCTAGACCAGGTACTGTGACGGGCGGTACCCCAGTAGCCCTGCCATTGTATGGGATCCAATCTCCAATAAGCGCCTGTACGGTTTTGATTGTGCCCAACTATTGCTGAAACGTGAGATGCAAGCATTTCAGCTAGATTCTATTTACCTTCTATAGACACTATAGTAATATCAGAGAACTTTAATAAAAATTATTTTAGCTATCGTAAGGTAAAAACCCGACATGTTTATTTGTGGCGTGGTCTTACGAGATGCTTTTATTTTCAAAGGATTTTTGAAACTTTAATAATCCAATTGAGTGTGATTTTCTCACGCTGGTTTTCCAGACTGACTCGGGTGTTGTTTTATATGATGCTCGGGTCAGACCGAGTTTAACAGGATTCAGGTTTTATACTGGAGCTCAGGAGACGAGCTGATGACAGAGCGTATCTACGTATTTGCCTATTATTTCCGCTGTGTATGATCTTATAGTAGTTGTCTCTGTATGATTGATTGATGTACTCTGATGATGGTATGTATGTATATGTATACAGTACAGATTTCTTGTATTTAAAACTGTATTCTATATATTATATTTTATTCCGCTGCGATGTGAGATTCTGATGTTGTTTTCTTTTCTTCTTCTTCTATCCCTTTCTTCTTTTCATAACTATCTGGAGTTTTCGGGTTCGGAAATTCCGGGTTGTTACACTTGGTATCAGAGCTGAAAGGCTAAGCGAGAACCTTGGCTCTGGTGGGAAGTACTCATTAGAGATAGACTCAGTAGTACTCTAGAATGAGTTCGAGCGTATATAGATATGAGTGCGTATTTGTTAGTGAATATAAAATGGTTTTATATTGCGTTGATTGATTTGTTGAGTGATATATGAACCTTCGTCAGCACGGTCTGCACAACTGTGCCGAAGGGGTTTCTAAACACTTGAATAGAACAATTCGACACAATATTGATTTTTAAAAGTGGATGAATGAAATAATTTCATCCAAAATATATTTTGATATAAAAAGAATATCTTCTGAATTATTATTATAACTTGGATGTTTGGATGCTAATATTTTAGCCAAATGAAATTTTAAAACCTGAAATTATTATTACATGGATGTTTGAATGATCATATGTTTGATAAATGAGATAATTAAATTTAAAATAGTTATCTAATCAAGGAAAACATCAAATGTTGAATTTTGGAATTAAAATCTAAAGTGGAAAGTTAAAGATGGAAATTTAACTTGGATTAAAATTTTAAACTTGAAATTTAATTAATGGTTTGGGAAGAATAAGTTAGTAGATTTTAAATGAAATTGAAATGAGAAATAAAACTTGAAATGGATTGAAATTTATTCAAGTTATGTGAATGGAAGTGAAAGTTCATTTAATAAAATGGATTGGTAAGGTGATGTGAATGGATAGTGAATAGCAAATTTAATTGGATTGGGCACTTTGATTGAACTGGAATTATCTTAAGCTAAGTTAATGTTTAAATTTGAATGAAGATGAATTTAATGAATGCTAAGTGGAATTGAATTTGAATTAATAAGACTTCGAGAGCTTATAAAAGAAGTGAGTAGCGATGAAATAAAAAAAAAATATAAATATAATTGGCTAAGTAAAGATGTATAAGCCTGAATTAAAATAAAATAGGAATATGGTTAACTATAAATAAATGGAAGTGTGAAGATAAATAAGAAGTGGACTTATAAAATTAAATAAGTCAATAGAATTGTTTGAATCTGGAAAATGAATAGAAATCCAAACCTGAATTATAAAATAAAATTGAACCAAAAGAAATTTACATGAAGAAATTTTGAAGCTAAAAATCATGTATTGGAAATAAACTAATTTGGGATAAATTAGTAACTTGAATATGTGAATAAACTTTGGATTGGTCAAATAGAAGTTGAATGGTAAATTAGTAAAATTGGGTTGTGAATTTAAGTGAATGGTAGAAAGAGAACTTGAGTTATATATCTAAAATTCAACTTGGTTTGGTTAGATTGTAAAATGAATTGGATTAAATATAATGGTTAGAAGTGTAAACAAAATCCAAATGTGTATAAGTAAAGGGAAAGTGATCTTGTAACAAGTTAAATAAGTGCGAGAATGAATCGAACATGGAAATTGAATTTTTTTTAAATGAAATAATTAATTGAGTTAAGGAGTAATGAAAGAAATGTAATTTGAATAAAATCAAATTAGATTGGAAAAGAAATTATGGACAAATGAAATTAACTTAAGTTATGAAAATTAAATAATTTGAAGTAAATTAACCTAAGTCTAAATTCAATGAAGCACGACTTATATAAATTTGAGACATGTTTGTTAAATTTTAAGCATTGAAGTTGTCGAGCTTAATAAAAACGGTGTTGAATAAATCAATGCAAAGATATGGTTTATAAATAAATTAGAAATGGAATGAAATTTCATATAACTAGAGTTGGAATTAATTTTTAAAAAAACAGTTATAAAATTAAAGTAACTGTTTGTTTGTTGTTTGTATGAGTATTGTTGTAATTTGCATAGAAATAATTGTTGTTGACGTAAGCATGATTGAATAAAGTTCTATGGAATGATAAAAGTAGTTAAATTTGATTTTGGAAATCATTCTGAATCACATATGATGTTATTAATTGAGTAAAAGCAATCGGATTTAATTGGAAAACCTTATTACCTGCTTATAGAACTTGATTCGCATAAAATTGCTTATAAAATATGGTTTTGAATTGATAAGAAGCAGGAATTGATTTTGGAAATCAATTAAATAGAGAATAGGTTTGTTTGGACATAATTATGAATTGGAGTTAATTAAGTGTGTCGTAACCTACTTAAAGTTGGATGCAAACAGTGTTTGTGTCGGTTAGAAACAAATGGAACTAGTTTGGAAACCATAAAAATTTGTTATGAAGTTATTTATATTGCATTGCTTATGTTTTGGATATGTTGTAGTTGTTTAAATGAATGCAATGCTATAAATTGTCATAAATATGTTACTAATGTTTATAAATTGAGTAAGTACAGGTACCAGAAGACCGTATAGCGGGATTTTGGGCGCGTAAATGCTAAAATAAAATAAGCCGCTTGCTTAAAAATGCTAAATAAGGTACGCCTACGCAATACAAACTAGGAAATATGAACTGTTTTTGATTTTCCGACCGTGTGGGTCGATGTATATATATTTATCTCTATTGTCAAATTGCAAAAGCTCCTCCGTACAAAGGAGACTCTGCCAAAAAATTTCAGAAATTTTGGGAGTTAGAAAATTTTGAAATTTTAGAAAATTTTGTCAACGACAAATGTTTTCAAATTGAAAATTTAAATAAGTTAGTGAATGAAACTAATTTAAAATTTTAGACATGAATTTGATATAAATGAAAATTAGAATTTGAATATTTAGAGTTATAGATAAATAAATTCATATGGAAATGAAAGAATAAATTGAATAAGGATGAATACAAACTAAAGTGGTAAGATGAAGTAAATATAAGAAACACATAAGATGTTTATACTAACTTGGGTAAGGGATGATGCATTCTCAATTGGGAATTGATATTGCATAAATAATCTAAAATAATATTTGAATGAATAGATATGGACATTTGTAAGGATGTCGATAAAATCTTTTGTATATTGTGATTGGATATATTGCTGTGTAAGATATGCAGGTAATATAAAGGTAAAGAGAATTGAGTTTGGTTTCAAAAAGATAAAATTGAAATGCTCGACAAAAAGGTATGTGTTTAAGTTTATATATGGAAATTGATTGGGATTTTGATTGAACCGCTTGGCCTTTTGTTTTCTTTTGGGTTTTGAGAGGCCATAGAGCCATTTTGTAGTTGTACCAAGCTAGCCGCGCAAAGGAGACGCTGGCAAAAATTTTCGGGAATTTAGGGTGTTAGAAAAATTTTGAGAAAATTTTGATAAGTCAAAATTTGAGTTTAAATTGAAACTTGAATAGTTAAGCATATAGTATAGTTGGATACTAGGAAAAAGGTTTAGAAAGTTATTAAGAAGAGTAATGCTTCTTTTAGTAAAAAGGGTAGTTGGTAGGATGTTGAATTGTTGATTGTAAAGTAATAATAACGGGTATATGACCATTCTTCCTAACTAGTAATTTCGGGGACGAAATTCTTTTAAGGGGGGAGGAATGTAACGACCCGGCTTTTTCAACAGCTAATTTGTGACATTTAAAATGAATTTAAATAATTAATTTGAAATATAAATTGTTTTCAATATGAAAAGTTGGTTTGATTTAATAAAAAGAACTCAGAATTTCAATATAACGACTAATTGAATAAATTAAATAACAATTGACAATTGGGTAAATTATTTAAAATCTGGTATTGTAAGCTTGTTAGAAATATTTTAACGGCTTATAAATTTATATTGATAATACTAGAAATAATAAATTGATCAAAATTTAATTTAACTGCCGTTTGTTCAATTTTAAATTTACATTGTTCAAATTGACAATTGAAAATAGCCTTCCGAGGGACAGTCTCGGAATTCGACGAAACCAGTTCCATTGGGTCCGTAATATTGAATTATTATCGGATTTCAAATTTCGTTTTGATTGGAAATGTTGTGTGAGCGTACGATAGGTAAACGCATTGAAAATTTAATAAAACTTTAGTTGACCGAATCAATGCCAATTGGTGCCTTCTTAAAACACGCTTCTCTTTTAATATCTACAGCCGAATTTCTGTCACATCTGTCCCGCTCTCTCTCATCAGCCTTTCCTTTAGTTCAAATCACGGTTCCCTATCGTGTAGTGTACGCTTCACTCTCCTTTACGTTCCTCTTCCCATTTTTAATCAATCAGCCGAGAAGTTTTTTTTTTAAAAAAATAATATGAAACGAGACTTGAGTTTTCGCCCTCCCTCGTCTTCTCAGTATTCACGAAACACAATCCCCTTTCCTCCTTCGTTTAAATCGAATGAATACTTCCCAAGTTTAAGTCCCGTTCCTCTTTAATCTTCTTCCTAAGTACATTCCGATCCAAGTCGAGCGAGCAGCGAAGTCACGATTCAATTCACGAGCTGGGTTTAGCCAGGGCGACAGCGAGCTTGAGGCAGGACGTGGGTAAGGTGATAATGGGTTGCGAGTCTGGGTTGATGGCTGTGTCGATCTGGAGGGTCGGCGTCGCTTGCGAGTTAGAGGAAGGCGGAGTGTTCGTTGGCTAATGATGGTGGTCGGCAAGCTCGAGATAGAGGAAGCTGCTGGCATTGGGGAAATGGAAGCTTTCTTGGGTGGTGTTTGACGTTCATCGCGATTGCAGAGTGGAGCTCATCGAAGTCTGGAATTCGAATTTAGGGATTCGCGATTCTTGCCAAGCTTGAGGCGGCAACCCGACATCCTTTGGTGAGGTCTTGGTTTTGGAATCGTGAGTTTCCTTTTTATTGTTTATTTATAAAATTTCATGAATATGCTTTTACATGCTGGAAAGGAAAATAAAATATATAAAAGAAAGAGAAGTTACTGCTATTACTTACAAACGTCGGAGAAAGTTAGCTTATCGTGATAAAGTTTGAAAGAAAATAGGAATTTTAAAATCCGTTTATATATGGTTTCAAAGAAAATAAAGTAGGGTAAATATATTGATATACACATTAAACTTACCATTTAATTTTAGAATGATGTTTGTAGCTTAATTTAAATTAAGGATAAGGTAATAAATATATATATATATATATAGTATATACAGTGAAAACAAAAATGTTTATGAACAGATAGAGTAATATTTTTCCCCAGTAAAGCAGAATAATATGATATGGTAAGGAAATAATCATTTAGATAAAATGGAATGATCAATTATTTAATTTGTTTAAAAAAGGGATTTAATTTTAAATCAGATAAATTAAATCAATGGGGAGAAATTGTTCAATTTGTTCAAATATTAATAAATTCATATAATTGTTATTCAAGGTCAAAAATATGGAAACGAGTCGGGATTGGGAAGGATTGCAACTTAAAAGCAAAGGTGAGATTTTCTCACTCATATGGATGCCTAGTTAATTAAATATTAAATTTAAATCATTGGATGTGATTGGTTGATTTATGATAATTTATTCACTGGATGATAATATAAATCCAAATACTGCAATATTTCAAATTGAAGTGAAATTGTTATTTTATTGTGCTAACATCTGTGGATGCAGGGATACAGGTTGGAGGGATCCAACAGGATTCCTCAAAGATATTTATTTATTACATATATATTGTTGTCATATGACAGGATGAATGATATTGATATGGATTTGCATGTGAATTAAATTTATATGGAAATTGGAATTTACTAATTTTTAAATGCTATAAATAATTTAATTGAAGGAAGCTAAATGAAATTTAAATTAAAAGAATATTTCATTAGGATTTGAATTTACTTCTATTGAAACTAAAGCAAAATTAAAAGAATAGTTATTACGTTGGTTAAACATAAAATTAGTTAAAGTTGAGTTTGGGAAAATTTAAATTATGTACAAAGACTTGAAGAAAATATTGTAATCGATAAATGGATTTGAAGTAAAGCAAAACTATATTAAGAAAATAAAATAATAGAAATATATTAAGAAATCAAAATAAGGGAATTTTATTAAGAAGTGAAATGGAATTTTAATAAGGAACAATATGGGATTGAATTGAAGAATATAATTATAAAAATAGGATTTTTGAATAAATTGTTTTCATAAATAAATGAAAAGAAAACTCAGGGAGTTATAAATTTATAAATGGAGTTTATAAATGAGATGGGAAAATATCTGGGTATATTGGAAAAGATAAGTCAAAGTGAAACTTATATTGAGATATGAAATATGTTGAATGGAAATAGTAAAATATTTCTGAAGGAGAGTGTGGACAAGAGGCATTTATAGATGATATTGGATTTTCTAAAGTTAAATTTTATTTTACAAAGGAATAATTTTCAAATTACTACACTATAAATTTTTGTAAACTATTACTTGAATTTAAAATGTTTTCAAATTAGATAATTTTGAAGGGTAGGCAAATATTTATAATAAACTTTAATTTTTCTAAAACCAGCTTTACAATTTATCATTAACTGGGATGAACTCTAATTTTAAAGTTAAATATTTCTTTTAAACCGTAAATTGTATAAAACTATACTTCTTATTTTATAAATCTAAATATTTTCAAATGCTTTTAAAATCCAATTAATAATCCTGTTGTGATGATAAGTGAGTTATTAAATAAGATAAGATTTAGGAGAAATCTTATAAAGTGAAGGAATTGAGTTTGAAAATTTATAAGCGAAGTATAATTTGATTTTTGAGAAAGGAATGGGAAAATTAGAAATATTTTCAAAGGTAATTTGAATTGAGTGTGTATGAGAAATCAATTTAAATGATTTCATGGAAATAAAGGACTTTGAATCTATTTCAAATGGGTTAAAATGGAAATAATATCTGAATGATATTTGAGATAAATAATTTGTGGAAATTATTTGATGGTTGCTTGTGTGTGATTAATTGATAGTTAAATAACCGACTATCAATATTGGACAATGCGCTGATCGTTTCGAAGAGTCCGGGATCGGATTTAATTATCCGAAAACCACTTCGATCCGGTTTGTACGATTACGAATGAAGACCGTGAAGAGTTGAAGACAGTGATTCGGTTTGTCCAGACCCAGGGCAACTTGTATGGATTGAATGCTTCCAGAACATCGTCAGGTGGACGATGAGCATTCTAAGTGATACGTTCTTGAAAGGTAACGTTTAACCTCAAGCCTCATCAACCGGGAATGGCTAAAACAGGGGAGGTGCAGCAAGACTTCGTGGGTAGCCCCCACTGGAGAGTGAGGTTTCCCCTGTCTAGATGTCCCTTTTTATTCGGCTTAGTGGGCGGTTGGTCGCGCCAACTGCGGGGTGATCTTGCTTGGGACTGTTCAGTAAGGAATGGTTCTGGTCTTGTGTTGCAGGGGAGTTAGGGTGGCTCCTCGGTACTCTGATCTAGACCAGGTACTGTGACGGGCGGTACCCCAGTAGCCCTGCCATTTTATGGGATCCAATCTCCAATAAGCGCCTGTACGGTTTTGATTGTGCCCAACTATTGCTGAAACGTGAGATGCAAGCATTTCAGCTAGATTCTATTTACCTTCTATAGACACTATAATAATATCAGAGAACTTTAATAAAAATTGTTTTAGCTATCGTAAGGTAAAAACCCGACATGTTTATTTGTGGCGTGGTCTTGCGATATGCTTTTATTTTCAAAGGATTTTTGAAACTTTAATAATCCAATTGAGTGTGATTTTCTCACGCTGGTTTTCCAGACTGACTCGGGTGTTGTTTTATATGATGCTCGGGTCAGACCGAGTTTAACAGGATTCAGGTTTTATACTGGAGCTCAGGAGACGAGCTGATGACAGAGCGTATCTACGTATTTGCCTATTATTTCCGCTATGTATGATCTTATAGTAGTTGTCTCTGTATGATTGATTGATGTACTCTGATGATGGTATGTATGTATATGTATACAGTACAGATTTCTTGTATTTAAAACTGTATTCTATATATTATATTTTATTCCGCTGCGATGTGAGATTCTGATGTTGTTTTCTTTTCTTCTTCTTCTATCCCTTTCTTCTTTTCATAACTATCTGGAGTTTTCGGGTTCGGAAATTCCGGGTTGTTACACACCTTATGCCAACTCACGGGTGTTGGGTCCACGTATTTACCTTACAAGAAATGCCGCCACCATCCTACTTCATTCTGGAATCTCCACCGCGTACACGGTTGTTAAAGTGGTTTTCGGAGTTGGCAGAGAGTATGACAACTTCCGATCCCGGTCTCTTCAACAACCAAACGTTATTATAACACCGTGGTCTTTAAAAATGTTTATACTTTCAAAACCAGAATATAATTATCCATTTCAAAACCCATGAATATGATATCATTTCCTTTTAAACCCAAATAAATGTGATATCATTTTATTTCAAATATATTTCCTTTCCAAAATCATGCTACTTTTAAAATTTATAATACCTCGAAACCAAATATTTGAATTTTAACTTTCAACATAATACTTCGAAATCCATAGTTTTAAAACCATAACTTTCAAACTTAAATGGCTTGGATATTCAATAGTATATAAAATAAAAAAGTTGAATTTAAAATTTCTTTAAAAGTAAATAATTTCCACGCCTACACAATTTTATTCACTTTAAATTCAGTCTAAACCCATAACTTTTAGATTCATTTTAAGTTTGAATAAAACACTTTGATTTTAATATTTTCAAACTTTGTGTATTAAATGAATTTCAAAACTGAGGTTGGGAATTTCAAATCAACAATTCATTTTCCTATTATTTAGTTTGAAAGGTTTACATGATAAATCCATAACCATTTAAAATAAACTAAATTTATTAACACTAAAATTTTTTCCTTCCATTTATTTATACTAGAATTATTCATTAAATCCCATTATAAATATCATACCTTAAAATTTCCAATTTTAGTAAGTTAACATCACTTATGGAGTTAATTTTTCAAATAAGCTCAATTCCAATTAAATTTCCAATTTATCTTTCAATCTTGACTGATTTGAATCGTTTAAAACTCTATATATATACAAGATCTTAAACTCGTAGTTACTCGTATAATATAAATTATCAAATGCCATTTTTCAACTTATTCATTTTTATTTAACAGATTTATGCATAGCTTAAATTCAACAATTTAACTATGTATGTATAAATTATTTTTATATCATATCCAAATTTAATATTTATTAAACCGTATCATTTCCAAACCATAAAAATCATTTCAAAAATAATTTTATATATATGTCGCGGTGCCTATATAAAATTTTCTATCCTATGGTCAAGTGATACGGATATTTATCATTTCAATCCGCAATTTAAAATAAAAATTTGCGGTTGTATATCATTTCAAGCCGCAATCCCGAATGAATGAAAATGCGTAATAGTTTGCAGTTTATACAATATAAAACATAGCATCCATTCATCCAAATATCAATAATCAACCATTTATTACAATCATCATCCAATTTAAACAAACATCAATATAAAGCATATGAAATATAACAGGTAAAATGACAGTTATTAACTAACAGTTTATATGCAACAATACATTTATTTAACTGTTTAACTATCAGTTTATATGCAAAATAAATAAATTATAACTGTCAATTTATATGCAATAATAAAATTAATTAACAGTTATGTTAAATAAATACAATTTAACTAAGATGATGAATAAAATATGCAAAACAGTCATAAATAAATTTCTACTCATATCTCAAATAAATTTAACAAACATAAGAAATTTTAGAAGTTGTGAGTGGGTTAAAACACTCACCTTTTGAATTTAAATCGAATTTAAATCCGACTTAAACCCAAAAATTCGACGGTCTCCAAATCTGTCCAAACAAGCGTCAAAGCGTCTGGAATTTTATTACGATCCTAACAAAAAAAAATCGCATGAAACAGAGTTTGTATGAGAAAGTTATTCGAGTTGAATCGTTTGAAAACAAAAATAAAATTAAAATAAACTTAACCAATATGGATAGCCACGTCATCTCCTTTTCCACCCTTTCTCACGCGTTTCTACTTCCAGAACCCAATTACCGCGCCTTGACCACGTCGTCGACCGAGATTGTCGACACCTACTGGCCTCCATCCACCGCGCCGCTACCACCATCCTTCTTCCCTGCTCCGGCCGCACCTACTCGTCTATGTCCGGTTGTCTATGGTGCTCGCCGCCGCCGAGGGTTATGAAACCCTAATCTCACATTTTCGGCCACCATATTCGATTCCAGGCGAAACGGCCACCACCATTCAACTCCACAAGCCTCCCTCTCCAAAACCCATATCCCAATTTCTTTGACTAAGGCCGAAATCAGAAACCCCCAAATCGTCGCGTAGGGTTCGCGAATTCCGAGCTTTGACCGCGTTTTCAGGACAATTCGAGCATCATATACAGAAATGAACACTAGACGTAGATTCATATCGATGAGATCTACGACATATATTTTTTTGAGATTTTTCTGAGGCCTTTGAATTTTTGCTTTGGATTTGATTTTCTGAAATTTGAACTTAGATCTAGGGTTTTGCAGCCAATGAAGAAGAAGAGGAGTTGATGAAGTGAACGCACAAACAAATGAGAATAGATGGAGGCTAGGGTTTATAATTGGTTTTATATAGGTAGGTTAGAAATTTGAATAGATGGATCGGATAAACAAACATGCTAACGCTAACGTGGCCCAAAAAGCTCGTTCTGACCCCGTAACGAAATTGGGTAAACCCATATATCGAAATAGGTATTTTAAAATATTCTGAACACGATGGAAAAAGTTTCACGTCCAAATTCATTGTATGAAGAAGTTATGATGAAATCAATATTTTCAAATTGATTTCAAATTGAAACGATTTCAAGGCGTTTCGCGTTCGTACGATCAAACGACAAGTCTGATCGCTACGAAACTTGAAATCTTACCATAATTCACTGATACGGATCCGATGAAACTGGTTTCGTCTAAATCCGAGTCCGTGACCAAAATGGCTATTTTTATATGAATTAAATAAATTTAAAATAAATAAATAAAATCAAATTTTATATTTAGATTCTAAAATTGACCCATTTTATCACTTTTAAAAATTCTTAATCGTTTACAAAATTTCAATAAGTTTAGATGCCAATTTAAAGAAGGTAAATTTATAAGTTTCAATATAAATCCTTAATTTCATTAAATTCCCAAATTATAAATAATATCCTAAAATTTCGTTTAGTTAAATAAATTAATTAGTATTCTATCCATTCCTGTCAAATAGATGGATTTACCATTGGATTTAAAATTATCACATAAATATTCCCGTTTTCAACTAAATTTCCAATTAATGTAAAATTTTATATTTATTTTTAGATTAATTGCAATAAATCCAAATAAATAAATAAATAAAGCTTGATTCCTGTTTAAACATTTAACTCATTTGATTGCAATTAACCTTTTTATAGTAAATTAAATTCCGATATTAATGGAACTTTATTCCCATTCTTTTTACTCACAAATCATCATATTATGAAGAAAATTTACGTTATTCCCCATTTATTACCTTAATTTATTTATCGTAACATTTAATTTATATTTATTGCAATGATTTTCGATTTAATTGAAGGAACTAAGTATATAACTCATAATAGTTGTGATAAAACTCTTAATCCCACATTTACAAGTATATCCTTATCCGTTATATCTATTAATTTAAATAAATTCCATTTTTAAGTCCGTTTAAATTTATTACTAAGTACCCATTTACTTTTTTTCCAATAAATTTGAATTCCATTCATTTACCATACAATCACTTTCCCATTCACACCTTATTATCAACCCACAATTATTGCAATTCATTATCTTATATTGATTTTATACAATTACCATTAATTTTACATTCAATTACTATTCAATGCATATTTATTCATCAATCAATTTTATATTTTCTTTCCTTTCCTTCTATTTGATAAATAGCCTAGTATACATTTACATACATTCATTTATGGGTATTGCATTGAAATTTAATTTATTAGCTAATAGCAACATTATTACCATTAATTACAATTGGATTCCCAATTTTATTCAATACCCTGAATAAATAACATATATATTAATCAAATCCTTACATTTGTTTTTTTCTCATATTCCATTTAAAATCAAATCATAACATTTAAATGATTTTAATGAATTGGAATTTCATTCAAGTCGTAAATTATTAACTTGCAATAACATGATTCCTTAATTTATTTCAATTACCGTTTACACTCTTTTATTGCATTAAATCAATTTAATATTTTCATTAATTTCTCATATTAAATTTTATATCCAGGTAAGAATCCTTTTTCTACTAAATTCAATTTGGATTTTATTCAAATTTCTATAAATAGGTTTTAAGTCACCATTTACATAATTTATTTTAGCCCTCATTTTAATATTTATTTATCACCTTTATTGTTTCTACTAAAATAAATTACAGAAATCCTATTAAATAAACAAATTAAATTGTCGAAATCTACGGGTCGTTACACCGAGATTCACTCTTGAATTCCAGGTTTAACTCTGATTTAAAACTTGTTTAAATTTCTACTTTACAATTTCACTTCAGTTTTAAATATCATTTTCATTTCTTTCTAGTTCATTCTTGTTTTTATTCTATAATTATTTCACTTTCAAAATTCACCCTTATATTCCTTTCTAAAATCCAATTTTTATATATTTCGATAACTCAGGTCACCGAAATAGTCCAACAACCCACAGCATTCAATATTCCAATTACTAATAGTATTCATCACAGATTGTCAATCACTCCAGTATATACTATATACTACTACATAATATAGCACATCAATTCAATTCAACCATTCAACCAATCATTTAAATTTAACCATTTAAATTTAGATAGAAATCCAGATGCGTGAAGTTTAACCACCTTTAATTTTGCAATCCAAATCCGATCTCGATTTGTTTCCTTCAGATTTAAACCTTGTATAAACAGTTATACGATTTATTAACATTTTACAAAATCGAACGATTAAATTCCCACATAAATTCGACTAACCTATGAATTATTTTAAACTAAAAATCTTATTTTAAACTGATTTTCCTTTAATAAAAATATTTTTAGCTACTAAAATAATTGAATAGGTTTATTAAATAAATCTATCCCCATAAAACAATATTTCAAAGTTAAGCCAGTAAGTGAAAATATGCATATATATTCTGACTCCATATTTATATATATATTTAAATTAAAATAAAAACAACTTAAAACTCAAAATTGCTTAACCATTTAAGATTTCATTCACTGTAAATAATTTCCGTATATGTATAAACCAACTATCTACATAATTTACTACTATATATTATTCATTCATTTATTTATTTTAAAACTGTATGTGTAGATGTATATACATACTTTATTTAATTAAATAAAGTGAAAATAAGGTTAGGTATACCTCGCTGCCTGCTCTCGAACACACCACCGACCCTCCAGAAATCAAAACCCATGACGCTACCCCTCCTCCATTGCTCGAGCAAGACACCCAACACCTCGACTATCGGCCGCCACATGCTCGCGAAACCATAAGCAGCTCCCTCTTCACGCGAATCTTCAATCGCGACTCCAAACCCTTAACGACCACGACTTCGAGCTTCGCGGCGAACACCACGCGCTTACCTCCAAGAACTGTCACGTTACCCACTATGCGACATTCCATCCTCCATCATCTCAAACAACGCGCACTCCCTGACATCGAGCACCTCGCCCACTAACTCCACCCACATCGCGACCCTAAACAAGATCTGCCATCACCCTCGCGAAATCGCGGCCTCCACGACCCAAAATCACGATTTCGGTCGCCAATCTTCTCTCCTCTTTCAATTTTTTTAATTTACGAACGAATTCGTTCGAGTAAAAGGGAATAAATTTTGTTTCAACGAGAACAGAGGGAGAACGAGGGTTTTAAATGATTTCTTCTTTTTTTATTTTAGGAACGAACTGATTTTGTCAAGGAAGATAATTCGTGAAGGAAGATATTTGCCTTTAAACGAGAAGAGGAGATAGCTAGGTCGACATAATTCTGGTCTAGGGTGGCTCGAGTACGATTATAGGGTGGGCGGGTTGACCTTTTAATTTTTTTATTATTATTATATATCCAAAATATCTCGTTTCGCATAACTCGAAATCTCGAACTCCGAATCAGACATGCCGCCAGGCGTTTATAAGGTTTTACCCGCATTCTGAACATACTGGAACGTGTTTCAGAACCTAATTCGATCATATGTGGGAGATAGCTTTTTGAATCGAGTTAAAATATTAAATTATCAGTTTTAATTTCAACGTGTTTCTCACTCGTACGAGCAAATGGTAAATCCAAACGCTACGAAATTTGAAATCCGATAATAACTAAATATTACGAATCCCATGGAGCAGGTTTCGTCGAATTCCGAGATTGTGCCTCGGAAGGCTATTTTTAAATATCGATTTAAACGTTATATTTTCAAAACTGAAAAAATCACCTTTAAATTAAATTTCAACCATTCTATTATCTTCAATATCATCATTATAAATTTTACAAGTCTTCAAATTATTTTTAACAGGCTTAAAACTCCTGATTCAACATTTTACCCAATTTTAGTTTATCAAATATAATAACTTAATTGCAATTAATAAAAATATTTGAATTCAAGTTAAAAATTAGCTTTTTAAATGTTTACAATCAATTGAATATTCCAATTTAAATTGTTAGAAATTTTGGGTCGTCACATAAAGTACGTTATAAAATATAAATATTAATAATTATCATTTTAAATCATTATACTAATTAACCTTTTAAAATAATTACTACTAAAACTAATTTAATAAATATGTACTTTTAAAAAAAAATTAAACAACTTAAATAATAATTATCCAAAAAACATTCTTTTAAAATAATTTTGAAACTTTTAACTTAAACTTAAATAAATCTGCTTGAAAACGTACTTGGCCTTTTAGGGAATACATTTTGCTTTCACACCTTTAAAAATAAAGCACTATTTATTTTTAAAACAATTTACCCATTCCTTTATAAATTCCCACCATGAATTTGTACCTCCAAATACCCACTGATGTCTTATTTCACTTTATAAACCCAGTTTATAAATTCCTGTCTCATCCTCCGTTTTAAAACACAGTTTCAAACACTTAATTAGTTTTTAAATCGAATTTCAAAACTAACTCCATTTTTAAAATAAATTCCTTTAATTACCAAAATTTATTTTAAAATCCATTAATTTCATATTAACTTCTATATTTATGATTTAAAATCTTATTTTAAACTGAATTATCCACTTCATACCTCATTCAAAATCATACCCTTTTATTTCTTCCCAAACATTTTAATATTAAATTTTGAAAATAACTCCTTTAAATTTTTAGACAATATCACTTAAGACTCCAAAACTCTCTTATTTTCATTTATTTAAAATCTTTGCATTTATTTCCATACTCAGAATTTTGTTTAATAGAATTTAAAAATCTAACCTTTATACTTTTCCAAATTAAATATTTAATTTACCAAATCCACTATAATTATTTACAATAAAAATTTCCTTTTATATTTCCTTTAAAAATCCAAACTTTATATATTCTTCATTTTCTCAAATATCAATATATATATTTAACCTAGCTTTAGCATTCAATAATTACAATTTCCAATATAATCATCACAGATTATCACATAAATCACATCGCTGAATATATAATAAATTCAACATTTTGAGGAATCTAGTTGGATCCCTCTAACCTGTTTCCTTACATCCACAGATTTTAGCATAATATAAAATACCAATTCGACTTAGAGATGGAATATCGCGGTATATGGGTTCATCCGCTATTATGCGGGTGCATAGGGTCTCATCCGATATATAATGCGGGAAATAAATCACTCCAATATATAACATACCACATCCAAGCTTATAATAAATTGTCACTTCAAGCAAGTAACCAATAATTTAAATTTTAACTATTCAAATTTAATGGTATTCCAAATGAGTGAGATTAACTCAACTTTGATTTTAAATTTGCAGATCCGATCCAAACCGGCTTGTCTTCCCCTGATATAAGACCTTGCATACACTTTAGATGATTTTTATTAATATTCTAATAGATTGAACAATTAAATTCCTATTTGATAAATTTAATTAACCAATTATTTTGTTTTAAACTAATAATTTAATTTTAGACTAGTTTTCTTTTAATAAAATAATTTTAGCAACTAAAAAAATTAATGAATTTATTAACAAATCTATCTCCACAATATATTGTTTTGAAAATAAAATTGCAAATGAAAATAGGTACATAGGTATATTTATTTTATTTTTCTTATTTGAAACTACTCATACCCAAAAGTAACCTATATACATATTAAAAATCAAATCTTTATAAACTCTTCAACACATTTTAAAATTCCTATGTATATATATATATATATATTTGCTTATTGTTATCCTACTCACAAATCAGAACTAGATTTAATCTTTGTTCAAAAAATAGTTTGTAACTAAATTAAACATCATGCTCTGTTTTCACCTTATATTTTTTTCTGCATATATATATATATATATATATATATATATATAGTAACCTTAAATAAATAAATAAATAAATAAATAAAAGAAAAACCTATACCTTACTACCTACCTCGCACAACCCTCCCAGTCACATGAATCCCCCACACTATGAAGAAACCCTAGCTCAACGTCTCCAGCTCGTCGTAATCCATCGCGCGGGCGCCTCGACATTCACCATTATCGCTACCTTCCTCATCGACAAGACGTCTAGCCTCCTCTTGCACCACCAACGCACGCGCGAGAGAACCCTAACCAACTACGGCCTCACGAACGCCACTCGATTGACTCACCCACGATTCCAGATCGCAACAAATGTCGCGTTACTGGACTACAGCAGCCATATTTTCGAACTGAGCTTTATTCGATCTAAAATGCTCAATTGTGAAACAGGGAAAAAGAGTATAACGTGATTTTGATTTTAAGGCAGGAAATTTTTTTAATTGCGACCGTTGATTTCTTTTTTTTGGATTCGAATTTAGGAAAAGAACGCGGCAATTTTTTATTCTCTGCGAATTTTGATTTCTTTTTTAATTAGTATATTTTTTGTAAAAATACACGGCTAAGAAAATTAAAGGAAGAAGACAACGCGTGTAAAAAAATGACAAGCGTTGAAAAGGCAACTATGTGTTAGAAGAGAAGAAACGTGTGTAGTTTGTCTTGTGAAAGCATTATTAAATTTAAATTTAAATTAAATCATTTAGAAAACGAAGCCGAAAATATCGATCTCCTATCGAGGCATGCCGCTAGGCGTTTATAATGTTAAACCCCTATTATGAACTGTGACGACCCGAATTTTCGGACCAGTTAAAATTGCCGAAAAATCCGTCCGTTCTAAAACTATTAATGAATATTTGATAAATATTCAACATTGCTAAATGCATAGGATATAATTTTAATTATACAACTTATCAGAGTAATTAATTAATTTATTAATTCTACAAAGTGTGCTTTAATATATACCAAATACAATGACAGATTAATAACAGCCAACAATAGATAAACATGAAAGGGTTATATTATTTTAGGGGCTGCATTACTACCACTTGTGACTGCCTACGTACCCCTATCTAATTGGGTACCCAATTAGATACAGGATCAAGCCAAACGTAGTTCTCCTATCGCAAATAGAACTCATGGAGCCTACGATGCAACAAACAATATGCAATTCCCCAAACTACTCATTTAGGCTTAATCTTTAAATTCAGATTTTCAAATCTAGTTACCTTTACAGAAATTATCTCTTTGGACTTTATTCTCGAATTCTTATTTCAAAACTTTTGAAATACATATATATCTTTTATATTCAAATTATACTTTACTTCGGGATCTTAAATCAAATCACTTTTGAAAAGTTTATTTGAAAATTCCAAATACTGTAATAAAAACATATTAAACCATATGCAACCAGATCGGGAGGTTACTCCCAATAACAAGGCAACTGGGTCCTAGCCTTAACACAATCGATAAGTGAGTATATCCCTCTATTCCAAGAGCGGACTATACCAAAAACATATGCCCACTTTTTAGTTACGGGTTACCCGAATCATTAGTAACATAACAAATCATTTTATATCCCGAAGCCATAAATCATTTCACATTAAAATTCACAAGTACTTTCAAATCTATAATAAATTTCATTTTCCAAATCTGTTCAAAAATTATCTTAAAACCATCGAGTTTAGTCCTCGAAATTCTTTCCGTTTTATAAAACATTTTTATAAAAACCATTCTTATATAAATCACTTTTATATAATATAACTTCAAAACATTCAAAGGGAAAACATTTCATAACATTTTCATTTGAAAACCAATTTTCAAAACAATTCATTAAATTGAATTGAACCAAATATTACCGCTAAACACCTTATAGTATCGTGAAATAAATCACAAGGTGTTAGCCTATAATTATTTTCAACCCAGCCCATGCATATGGATAATAAATTGTTCATAAACTGGTCGAGCAAAGTCAACAATCAATAATAATAATAATCAGTGCTCATAAACTGGTCGAGCCTAATTCAAACAACCAAACAATCAATTAACAAAATAAACACAATAATAAATGATAATCAATGCTTCAATCTATCAAATACTTATAACACTTTATTTTATCTTGGGTTAAAACGGTTTGATATTTATTTTGGAGCATCCGGGCTTTCCCTTCGACATGTTTCATCCCTCGCCCAAGTCTCCTTTGATCTCATAGACGAAACACATGTACTAGTCGTTTCTGCATACCCTATTCAGTATTTAACTTCTAAGTTTTAAATTACTTAATTAACCATCCAAATGTAATATCGAGCAAGGAAATCAAATCATCATTCTAGAAAACAAAGTAAATAAGCATTTAACAAGGGTTTCTACACAACTAAACACTTAATGTTTTTTCAACTTAGTAATGGTTTTAATGAACATAAAATAAGAAATAACGTACTTTGGATTCCACTCCGTCAAACTTTAAGGTAAGGAACTTAAGATCTAACGCATACTTCCTACCATGCTTCGGAACCAAATGAATATAAGCTCAAATTCCTCCTTCCTAGTGCTTGGCCATGGCTTGATATGGAAGTTGGCCGAAAGTATAAAGAAGAAGTGGTGGAGCTTTGAACTTGAATTCCCAAAATTAGACCCGAAAAATAGGTCATCTTCTCTCTTATTTTTGACTCTCTTACTCCCAAAATTTGAAAAACTTGTTAACTGAAAAGTTGTTGCAAATTCTTTTCTCTTGAATATAAAAATAATAATCATATGAATCCATGTAGTTTTGAGGGAGATATGATAGAATGAAGAATTGGTATTGTTGGATTGACAAAAATAAACCCCGAAAATGCACTTTAAAGAATTGAGTTTCAGGTATAGCAAACCTCAAAACTAGAAAGAGTGATCAACAAAAAAGTTGTAGCCACTATAATTTTAATGGTTTGAAAAAAATAATTTCTTAATTTGGATCAGTTATGATCAAAACAAAATGACCTATTTTCTGATTTAAAAACAGGGCCAAAAAATGCATTGTAAAGAAGTGGATTTTGACATAGTAAACTTTGAAATGAGACAAAGTGATCAACAAGAAAGTTGTAGCTACTGGAAAAATACATGATTAAAAAAATTTGCATTTTAGATCTGTCTTAAAGAAGTTATGGCCGAGAAGAAAAGAGGTAAAATATAGAGAAAAAAGGAGTTTGGTTTGAAGAAAATAAATATTGATTTCTTTTGAAAATTTTGTAAATATTTTGACATTATTTCTTTGTAATATTTTTATATGGCATGGTAGACATTAGAGATGAGAGGAAGAAGATGAAGAAGCTTGAGAAAAGAAGAAGAAGAAATGTGAATGAAAGTGAAGAAGGAGGTGGATATTTATAGAAAAAGAAAGAAAGTGGTAATTTACCAAATTAACCTCTTACCAAATTACCAAACTAAACTTACTTCAACCTAAAGAAATCTCCACTTTTTCAAAACTTAATATCACCTTTCACATCCTTACTTTATGTCTTAATCCCTTAAGAACTAAGCTAATTAAAATAATAATTATGTTGGCTTTTGATGTGATATTGATTTGATTTTTAATTTTGACTTTTCTTACATACTTTTGTTAATTCTTACTTACTTTTCATAATGACTTCTAGAAGTTTTCAAATCTTATTTAGTGAAAGTAAAATTGATTAGTGAATTAATTAATACTTATACTATTTTAATATATGTTTCTATATAAGAAAATAAAGGTGCGACGACGTTGCGACAACTTTTAACCGACAAAACGTCGTTTTTCGACCAAATGTTTTACGGTCACATTTTGACGTTTTAGTTAAACTATTTATTTATGTAAACAAAATTTAAAAATAAATTTGTATAATTCTATTTAAAAATATAAACACTCATAAATAAATTATGATAATTTATTTAACCATTGAAACTTACTTTTTTGAAATCAGCATTTTGTCACTTTTGTCGATATAGGCACGTGTTACTATTTTTATGTATATTTCTTTTTTCAAAACCTATCTAATTTTGTTTGAATCATACAACCTTACTTATTTTACATTTAAAATCACTTTAAATATTATATTTTAAAGTGGTCAAATTCTGGGTCGTTACATTCTCCCCTACTTAAAAGAATTTCGTCCTCGAAATTACAAGGATGGAAAAAAATATAACGAAAAAATAACAATTAACGAAAGTTATGCACACCAAAAATAGTAATAACACCCATAACCTCGGTCGGAGATACGGTGCCTTATCCTATCCATTTTATTTATCAAATTAAGGTAGTTTCATTTTTAAAATTCCTAGGTTGATATACTAACCCTATATGAATTTTACTTAGGCACCTAACCTAAGCTCTGAAACCACGTGTGACGACCCGAATTTTCGGACCAGTTAAAATTATCGAAATTCCATCCGTTCTAAAACTATTAATGAAAACTACCAACTTAATACACCATATTTGATAAATATTCAACATTGCTAAATGCATAGGATATAATTTTAATTATACAACTTATTAGAGTAATTAATTAATTTATTAATTCTACAAAGTGTGCTTTAATATATACCAAATACAATGACAGATTAATAACAGCCAATAACAGATAAACATGAAAGGGTTATATTATTTTAGGGGCTGCATCACTACCACTTGTGACTGCCTACGTCCCCTATCTAATTGGGTACCCAATTAGATGCAGGATCAAATCAACGTAGTTCTCCTATCGCAAATAGGACTCATGGAGCCTACGATGCAACAAACAATATGCAATTCCCCAAACTACCCATTTAGGCTTAATCTTTAAATTTAGATTTTCAAATGTAATTACCTTTACAGAAATTATCTCGTTGGACTTTATTCTCGAATTCTTATTTCAAAACTTTTGAAATACATACATATCTTTTATATTCAAATTATACTTTACTTCGGGATCTTAAATCAAATCACTTATGAAAAGTTTATTTGAAAATTCCAAATACAGTAATAAAAACATATCAAACCATATGCAACCAGATCGGGAGGTTTCTCCCAATAACAAGGCAACTGGGTCCTAGCCTTAACACAATCGATAAATAAGTATATCCCTCTATTCCAAGAGTGGACTATACCAAAAACATATGCCCACTTTTTAGTTATGGGTTACCCGAATCATTAGTAACATAACAAATCATTTTATATCCCGAAGCCATAAATCATTTCACATTAATATTCACAAGTACTTTCAAATCTATAATAAATTTCATTTTCCAAATCTGTTCAAAAATTATCTTAAAACCATCGAGTTTAGTCTTCGAAATTCTTTCCGTTTTATAAAACATTTTATAAAAACCATTCTTACATAAATCACTTTTATATAATATAACTTCAGAACATTCAAAGGGAAAACATTTCATGCAACAACCCTAGATTTTTTTATATTATTTAGATTGGAATTTCTTTTATTTTTTAATTATTTTAAATTTTTTTTATTTCAAACATTTCATTTTTAAATATAAATGTTGATTATTAAATGATTTATAGTTCAAACCAGTATAATTTGAATATTTTACTATAAGTGGATTTCTGGTCAAGCTGTTCAAACTGTGACTTTTAAACTTCAAATTTAAATTATTTAAAATCTTAAATTTTATCTTTTATTATGAAAATAGATGTAATAACTTGAACACTGCTCTTCGTTTCGTTGAAAACGGAGTTAAACTGTAAAAGTTATGTACATTTCAATTTTGAGTATAATTTGATTTATTTAAAAATTTTGTCTATTTTAAATTATATAAATCTTATTTTCTTTTTCATATTTTATTTTAATATTTTATTGTATGTATATTTTGTATTATAATAATTTTTAAATGAAATAAACAATTTTCCAAAGTCAATGGTGATTTATTTGTAATTTCTGGACACTGTTTTGGATTTTTAAGAAATTTCTTTAAATCCTTTTCTATTTTCTTTAAATTTAATTTTTTTTCTTATGTGTTAATGGGTTATTTTAAATATATTTTTTATTTTAATATTTTTTTTAAAGTGATGTTATAATTTTTCCAAAGTTTACTGTGTTGATTTCTTTTTTTTTTAAAAGGCTGTTTTCTTATTTTCTGCTATTTTCTTCATTAAAATTATATTTAAATTTAATTTTTTTTATTTTGTGAATGTACTTTTATTTCATATTATTATTTATGTTTAAAAATATATTACAAGATCATATGAATTTTCTAAAATTTATTTCATGTAATTTCAAATTTTCTAGACTAGTTTACTATTTTTAGCTATTTTCCTTAATTTAACTTTATATAAGTAATAAATATTATATATATTTTTATATTTTGATAATTTTCGAAATTTTATCTGGGATTATTAATCAACAAAATTAAGGAAATTTGAAAGGTTTTAAAAGCTTTGAAACGTAAAGTCGTTTCACCTCCTAAGTCGTTTCTTTTACCGTTTCTTCATTTACTCTTTGGCAGTTTTTTTATTTATTAGCCACATCTTTCAGCTACATACTCTATTTCCTATTCACGTACATTCATTTTCATTTCTGAAACAAAAAAAATTCGGCCATGGCTATTGAGAAGAGTTTGGGTAATGATTTTTCAACTTTTCTTATTCTTCTTCCTTGTTTACATTGATTTTTGCACTTGTTCTCATCTAGATTTGATTGGATCCTCCTCAACCAGATCTGACCTGACCTCTACCACCCCTTTCCTCTGACCATCATCCATCCTACTACCTCTGCATTTCACGTCGAGACCACCCATGGCAAGGACCACCACAAAATCCACCAAAAACCATCACCTATTGCACTAGCCACGGCTAGTTTATCATCTCCTCCTTCTACCACCATTAGCCGCCACTACCTCCACCACCACCACCTCTGACCTGACCTCCACCCTCTGCCACATCACCCACCACCACCTGCACCACTGGTTGGGCCCACCTAGCCTCTTACCGAACCAAACAAGAGCAACAAATGATGCATGTTGCATAGTTTTAGCCTTGTACACCTAGACTAAACCCACCTTCAAACCATGTGTAGGCCGACCCTTGCACAACCAAACCTGACCCAATTCCCTGATTTAGCTGAGCCTTATCACTGCCTAACTGAAGTACATGAGGTTGAGAACAAGTGCAATTCATTCGATGTTGTTTTGGGCTTTGAATTCTAATGTTATTTGATGTTTAAATCGTGTTGAAACTTACATATATTTGTATTGTTTTGTGTAAATGTTTGAACAAGTCAAATTGCTTTGGCTCTCCACTCTCAAGTCATATCTATGTCATCGTGCCTTCATTATGTTGCATTGTGTGTTTTGGTGGATATCTCTAGTTTTGAACATGTGAGTTATTCTCACCAGACAATATGTACATATATAACTAGTAAATTGACCCCTTTTGAATCTGTAAAATGCATTATCATGTTACACCTGCTATATTATGATTTTATGATGTTCACCCATGCTTAAACACCTATTATAACATCTGTTACTGTTATATTATGTTTTTCTGCTATTTTTATCAGTTTATCACACTGCAAGTTCCCATTATATTAGAATCACTATGGGTTGAAATGATACATACCCGAACGGACTTTAGAATAGAGGAATATCGTTATGGGCTGAAATGATAGGCCTGAGCGATTTTAAATTTATTTTATTTACTTGGGACTGCGGGTTTGAAATGATAAAACCCGGATTTTTCTTTGTAAATTACGGGTTGAAATGATATATTACCCGTATCACTTTACCTAGCGTAGAAAATTATATACTGGCCCGTAGTTAAAATATGTTTTTCTAAAATTTTTAAAATATTTTGGAAATTTAATTATTATAATATTTTGATTTAAAATTAAATAAAAATATATTTTTTCTAAAGTATTATTGATTTTCTGGAAATCTATAAGTTAAATAAATTATGGAAAAGTTAGAAAATCTGAATGTAAGTTATTTTGGAAATTTTGATTTAATTTTTAATAGAATTTAAATTAACTTTGGAAAATACAATAAATTTATGATATTTTGAATTTTAAATTAATTTAAAATGATTTGTATAACATATTAATGATTTTTGAATAAAGTTAAAATGTTAATGAGTGAATATTGAGTTGAATTTGGAAATATAACTTAAATTGGAATTTATGAATTTGGTTCAGAAGTGAAATTTTAAGTTAAGTTAAATAAAATGGAATTAAGTTATATTTGAAATTTTAAACTTAAGTGTTAAGTTGAAATTTAATGTAATGAATTTAAATTTGAATGTTGAAATTTAATAAGTGAATTATTAATAAATATTGATTTTTGGTAGGAAACTTAACTTTATAAAATCATGAATTTAAGGAAAATTAAATGATGCTTATAAATGTGAAAATGTATGATTTTATAAGTTAAAAATGATTTAAATAAAAATATAAGTGTTTGTGAAATTCTATAGAATATTTGAAGTTAATTAACAGCATTTTTAATACTGTCTTTTGTTAAATTTAATTGTTTTTTTTGAATGTAACTTTCTGTAGCATTTTGTAAATGCTGCGAAACTTGAATTTTCATTGTTTTAATAAATTTAAGTGCATAAATGAACATTTAAAAGTTTAAACTTTTGACATTAATAATTTAATTATTAAATGTAATAACTTCATTTTTATGATATAATAATGAAGTAATTTGTTTTGAAATATAACCATTTGATATATTAAAATGATTGAAATGTGGTTTCGAAAGATATGATATTTTGATATTAAAATGATTGAAATGTGGTTTCGAAAGATATGATATTTTGATATTAAAATGATTGAAATGTGGTTTCGAAAAGATATGATATTTTGATATATTAAAATGATTTGAAACTAAGTTTTGAAAGATATGATATTTTGATATTAAATGATTTGAAAAATGGAGTTTTGAAAGATATGATATTTTGATATTAAAAGATTTGAAAAATGGAGTTTTGAAAGATATGATATTTTGATATTAAAATGATTTGAAAAGAAGTTCTGAAAGATATGATATTTTGGAAATGAAGCATTGAAAGGTTATGATATTTTGATATATTAAAATGATTTGAAAGGAAGTTTTGAAAGGATATGATAGTTTAATATATTGAAATGGTTTGAAATGACTTGATATTTATTTTGATACATATTTGAATTGAAAGATATGGTATGATGATATATTGAAATGGTTTGGAAATGATTTAATCTTTATTTTGATAAAGATTTGGGTTGAAATGATATTTTATTTTGAAGCATATAATATTGTTTTAAAGTTATAACTATGGGTTATAATAACGATTGGTTGTTAAAGAGATCGGGATCAGATATTGTCTTATAGCCGGCCAATACCCAAAACCACTTTAAAAATTGTGTACGCGGTGGAGATTCCATAATGAAGTAGGATGGTGGCGACGTTCTCGAGGTATATTACGTGGACCCAACTCCCGTGAGTTGGCATATATGACTAAAACAGGAGCTATACCGGGCTACACAAAGGGTCGCACCCTTTCATCGAGCATGCTCCATCGGAAACCATGCTATTACTTTTGTGATTTGATAGTGGCGCCACTTTGATTCGGGGGTATGTCTCGAGGTGGGCGAAAGCTGCTGGCTTTCCGTCACCACCGGTCCGGGAGTGCAAACGGTGTATCCACCCTGGCATTGCCTCGCGTGCCGTGTCATATCCTTATATCGAGCCCACTACGATTTTGGTTTTAAAGATCCGACCGCGTTAAGGTTCACCATACCCTTAACGCTATTTTCTATATGATTATACTTTACTGATTAGACACTACTGTATATAGCGTATATTACTACATAGTAAATAGTTGAACGGATCCTTAGAGGATGGGCAGTCCCAAACATCTTCTAAGTTACTTGTACCTTTACTACAGTTCACTTGAGTTGGTTTATATTGTGTAACGACCTGAAATTTTGAGCAATATCAATTTAATAATCTTTGATAATAATTAAATTGATTTGATCATTTTACATTATAAATTGACAAGTTAAAATTATTTCAAAGGCTGAAAATAATAATTTTTTAATATCTATTAATATTTTTCTTAACAATATGAATAGGCAAGATTAATTCTTGTGAAAGTTTATAATAATTTGATTTGGAAATATTTATTTTGGTAAATAAGAAGTTTTTAATGTAATAAAACTTTATATTCAAATTGTAATATATATGAATGTATATATTGTGATTTGAGATTTGTTTTAAAATATAATATAGTAATTTTCAAATTTAATGTTAAAATGCTTTTCTGTTTGAAATGTGTATATATATTAGTATATATACATTTGAAATAGGAATTTTATTAATTGGAATTTAATAAGTATTTCCAAAACTTTATTATAGATATATATAGTTTTGTAATTTGAAAGGTTAATTTGATTTAATGCTTTTGAAATAATATTAGAGATTTAAATTTCCATAACAAAGTTCATTTCTTATTTTATATAGATACATATATATATTTTGTACTTAATAAGATTAAATTAAAAGTTTAATTGTTTTTAATATCCTTTCATTTTAATTTTAACACAAGGTAAATTTGTTTTAATATCTTAAGAGTTAAAATAAATTTAATTAAAAACATAAATAATTTATAAACTAACATGAAGACATTTTTTATTAATCTAAAAGCTTATTTAAAAAAATAAGTATGCACATTTTGCAATCATATAAATATTACATAATAAAATCAATAAGTAAGTATTAAAATACATTACATACATATACACCTTTCATACAAGGTTTAAAATAAATTCTAAAAGGAAAATAACATTTAAAACATAAATTAAACATTAAAATAACACTTGTAAGGATATTTGGCTTATTAAAAGACATTTGTAAGAATGTAAACATATAAGGGACAAGTGGCAACTCTATTGATAACTTAATTTAAAATTTAAAGTTTGTAAAATATGAAGAAGGATTTTACTATTAATTTTCAGCTAAGAAATTATTTTCTTCTTTTAACAAAAAAAAAAAATGAATACAAATCTGAAACTTGTAAAAAGAAAAAAGAAAAGGGAAGAAGTAAAATCTGGAATTCAAAAACATGAATAGGAGATGCTAGAAAATTCAGAAATCAATAAACAATTCTGGAATTTATCAACAATTCAACATGCAAATGAATTTAAAAGGGCTGGGAAGCAATATGCAGTTCTGTTCTCTGTTTTCTGGAAATTACAGGTGAGTAAATGAATTTCTTTTAAAAACAGTTTGAAATCTGAATTTCATCATGTTTGGAAATTTAGCATCTTGATATCATTTGAACATTTGGATTAAAAATTTGATGCATGTTTAAACTTTGTATATTGATTGTCTGTAACATTATAAAGAAATGTCACTGTGTTTATAACACAGTTTCAATATTTCATAATAAATTTCGAGATCTAAATTTTTGATTTGAATTGGCCTATAAGTTGTAAACAATAGTTGTGTGGAATCATGCTATCTTCCTTCTAAAATAATTATAGGTTTTTATAATGGGTATTTAGTTCAAATTTAGAGATTTACAGTAAAATTTTTAATATGGGTCAAAACGAATCGAATCAATTTTTGAGTTTGAACTACCTAATTAATTTCGTAATGCCAAATTATGGTTTTTGGAATTGGAATCATGATTTTTAGAGGCGGATTTCGAGGGCAATTCGTAGTTGATCGGAAATGGAAGTTTGACCATTTCTGGCGTCACAGTGACTAGGGGGGTCGTGTTGGTGTGTGGAGATAGAGGGGCCTATGGTGGTCTCTGGAAAAATACAATGGGGGTCGGCCGATGGCCATGGTGGCGGCGGAAGGCAATTGAGTTCTGGTGCCCTAATTTTATCAGAATATGGAACCATGGTGATTTCATCACCACAAGATGATCGTGTGTAGCAGGCTTCGGGTTGATGGAAGTAGGGTGGGTGACGAGTTCACGGCTGAAGGTAGTGGCACTCAAGGTGGTCAGATTGTCGAGGGGAACTCGGTGGCAGTGATGAAGTGGTGATATTGCTTTAGGCAATTTGGGGTTCGTTGGCTCGTATTTCGATTCTTGATCGAATTTGGTTTACTGGGTTTCGAATATTGATGTTGGGGACGAGAGCGACTTGGGGATGGTCGGTATGGAGATCGCCGGCGTTCAGCGGCGCTGTGCACGTTAACGTGCACGGTGACATGTTTGGCTTTGGGTTCTGGGGAGAAGAGGGGAGGAGACTCGAAGAAGGACTCGTGTTTGTTGTGGGTAGAGCTCGAAGCAGGTTGGGGTGGATTAGCTTGGAGTAAATCGTGTGTTAACTCGGGGTCGACGCGTGAGTTCCTGAGTGTTTTGCTCGAAGTTGCCCAGCATGCTTTAGTTTGGGTTCAGAAAGTTTTTATAAGTTTTTTTTTAAAAAAAAAAGATTAACACTAAGGTTTTAAACAAAGATACTATGATTTTGTAAATAATTCTAGATTAAAAACAAGAGTTAAACAAGTTTGTTTATAAAACTAAATTGTTTTAAAGTTGGTTAAACAAATTCTCTAGATAATAAATATGAAAGTTTAAAAATAACAAAATAAGTGAATTTTGGAAATAAGTTATATTAATTGCTATTAAATAACTTTGGAAATGGTTTTAGAAATTTTAAAGTTCAATTTAAAATATGTTTAATTATAATTGATTTTTAAATGTTATATTTTATTCAAATAAAGTTTAATGATTTAGAATTTGATAATCAACTGTAATAAAGATTTAACTTATGTAAATAGGAATTTTGATTTAATTAAAGATAATTAAATTTGGAAAGGTTTTAAAGACTTAAAAATCTTAATTTAAAATGTGTTTATTTATAAATTGATTTCTAAAAGGTTATATTTTATTTTAAATAAAGTATAATGATTAAGAATTTGATAATCAACTATAATAAAATTTTATATTATGTAAATTAGAATTTTATTTATCTAAAGATAAATAATTATGAGAATAATTATGATAATTCAATTATAATTTATAAATAAGTGTTATTGATTAATATAAATGATTTAATTAAGATGATGTTTTCTTAATCAAGAATCTTTATAATATAAGAAGTTAAGGATCATTTAATTAAATTTAAATGATTAAGTTAAATAATTAATTAAATAATTAATTTGTGATTAATTAGATAATCACTTATGGGTTAATCCAATATAATTACTTTGGAAAGTAATTAAGTAATTAAGTGGTTAATTACTAAAGGTAATTAAGTAAAAGATAATTACTTTATGAAAAGTAATTAAGTAATGCGATTAAGAGTTAATCACTTTAGTTATTAATTAAAGAATTAATTAATAATTAGTCAAAGGTTTAAATTATTTGATTAATGATTAATTAATAAAAGGATTAAGAGTAATTAATTAAGTGATTAATTACATGTTAAAGTAATTAAGTAAGAAAGAAATTTAATTAATGAAGTAATCATTAATTAATGAAAATAATTAATTAATTATTAATTAATAATTTAAGAATAATTAATTTATAATTAAGTTTTAATTACTAAATGTAATTAAAGTAATTAATTAAAGATGATTAATTAAAAGTAATTAATCAAGTGTGATTAATTAAAAATAATTAATCAAATGTGATTAATTAAAGTGATTAATCGGGTATGATTAAGGGATAATTAAGGAATAATTATCAGGATAATTAAAGAATAGTTAATCAAGTATGATTAATTTTAAAAGGTAATTAAGAGGTAATTACTTGGTATAATTAAGGAAGTAATTAATCAAGATGATTAATTAATATTGTAATTAATGAATAATCACTTAAAGTAATTAAGTGATAATTAATCAAGGAAAATTAATTGATGTGGATAATTAAGTGATGTTAGTTAATTAGTTAATTTGTAATTAATTAATGAATAAGAAGTAGGATTGAAGATAATCCAAGTGTTTAAGTAAGGATTAATTTAATTTAAGGATTAATTAAATTGATTAAGTTTGGATCAAACTTGTTTATGAATGATTAATGATTGGATGATATATATCATTGGATGAGTTAATGATATTGGTTGATATTTTACGACTTTGGTTGATATGTGATGATGTGAATATGTTATATCTGAGATGTGATATATGCTACTTTGCGATATATATATGGATGCAAGTGATAATAGATGATTATCTATCTGTGTTGTGAATATATCCATGTGTGTTAAGTGATATTTCTAAATATCTATTGTTTTAATCCCTTAAGTATAACTTGGAAATTAAAATGGCGTTTGGATTCGATGAGACCGGGATTGGGTTTCCATATTTGGATATCCGTAAACCACATCGATTCCAATTAAACGTAGGTCGTTAATCCAAGTGGAGCAAGTGAAGACTCGAAGTGTAAGGGCTATACGTCAGTATAACTCTGTGGGTGATTCCGTGACGAGTTTGACGGAATAGTACTTATAGATTCGAGATGGTGATTTAGAGTGCAAGGGCTATGGTCGTTGACTCTGAGGGTGATTCCAAAATGAGTGCAACGAGATAGTGCCTTCGGTTTCGTTCGAACCCGAAACCAACTTGTATGGATTGAATGCTTTCGGAACATCATCAGGTGGACGATGAGAATTCTAAGATAGATATGTCCTATAAAGGTAATCGCAACCTCAAGCCTCATCAACCGGGAATGGCTAAAAGAGGGGAGGTGCAGCAAGGCTTCGTGGGTAGCTCCCACTGGAGAGCAAGATACATCCCTGTCTAAAAGTCCCTTTTTATTTCGGCTGTGTGGGAAGTTGGTCTGCAGCCAACTGCGTGGTGGTCTTGTTCGGGACTGTTCAGTAAGGAATGGTCCCGGCCTTGTGTTGCAGGGGAGTTAGGGTGGCTCCTCGATACGGTGATCTAGGCCACGTACTGTGACGGGCGGTACCCCAGTAGCCCTGCCATTGATGGAAACCCAATTTTCCCTACGAGACCCTACGGTTTTGTTTGTATTACCCACTTTGTGGCTAGTAGATGGAATTTAATGAATGTAACAATTTCGGCTATTTCATATTTATTTGAAAACCCTAGACACTATTATAATATCACTGAATTTCCTATCAAATGTTTTGGTTAGCGTAAGGTAAAAACTTTTCCATGTTTATGTGTGGGAAGTCTTATGTGATACCTTTCTTTTCAAAGGATTTTCTAAAGTTAAGCAATCTTAAACCGTTTACTCACACCAGACCCCTATCTGACCTGAGTGTTTATTTTCTGTTTTATTAAACTCTTGGGTACTCATATTATGTATGAGTAGTCAAGTGATTCAGGTTATCCTTAACGAATTCTGGAGGAGCTTTGGAGCAGGAGGCTTCAGCATGTAGATATATGGTTAGAGTTTCCGCTGTGTGTTATTCGGTGTTGATGTTCTTGTATTGTATTAGACAGAAATGTTATAACTGTCTAAATTGAGATGTTTAGTTGTGTACTCTGATGTATATGATACTATGTATATGTTCTATATTATATTTAAATCGTTCCGCTGTGAGATTCAGATGTGTTGTTTCTTTTCCTTCTCTTTCTTTTCTTCTTCTATCCCTTTCTTTCTTAATTAGTGATGCGATTTTCTGGTGATAGAAAGTTGGGTCGCTAGTGTTGGTATCAGAGCGTTAGGTTGAGTGAATACCTAGGCTCTGGAGTGGTGTCTATCTTGAGAGAGTGTTCTTGTAATTTTTATATAAATATATATTTATATAACTACCTAATCTGCTGGGTTATCTGTTCGGATTTTCCAACATAGGTTATAAAGGTAGATAAGGTAGGAGCGTGTGGAACACGGCTACCACTATTGGTTGAGGTTTATATGTTGTGGTTGGAGATGTATCTGTCGAGATTGTAGATCTAATACCGTCTCGAATAATTTTTGTAGATTGGTAAAAGGATTTCTTTGAGTCCAGAGGAAGTATTTTCAAGAACTGGTGTATATTCTTGAAGTGTGAAGTAGATTTGCTCTCAAGTGAGCAGGGGTTTCCAAGAGTTGAGGTGTCAGCTGAGCAGAAGCAAATAGTGGTATCTTGATAGCTTCAGGAAGGAATAGCTGTGTGATGAGATGCAGTTTCCATAGATGGTTCTGAAGATGTTTCTTTTGGAGACAGATTAAGATGGTGTTTGAAGAGCAATTGATGTCTACTGCAGTGAAGATTCAGATATTTAGAAATTTTCTGGATCTCAAGTAAGGGTGTCTTATCTGTATTGAAGTATGAGACTAAGGTCGATGAGTTACCTCATTTCAGACATGGTCTCATTTTTTTTCTTAAGAAGATAAGTGGTTGGTTTTTGGTTTGGAGCCGAGTTTCTTGAGAAGATGTCTACTCATCTCAAGGATCTTTTAGTGGAATTGGGTGTTAGTTTTGTGTTTCAAGAAGCTTCTGGTTAAGGAAGATCTTTTGGCTTAGTAGTATCATTGAGGTGAAGTTTGGAAGCAGCAGCATGGACCTATTTCTTCGATGATTCAGTAATCTTTGGGATTCTACTATCGGCAGACCAGGTAGATAGTGAAGCTTATCCTTTTCTTTGGGAGGCTTAGCAGAGCGAAATATCTCTTGGAAGTGATCTATCATTTTCTGATAGGTAAGCCATTCTTGAAGATTTATCTTGAATAGGAAAAGCGGTTCTAGTTGGGCAGATAGTTTTTTGGAATCTGAACTGGGTAGGATCGCAAAAGTGACTTGCGATTAGTTTTGAAATCTTTGAATATTCTTGGTTTGGGAATTGAGGCATCTCGAGTAGAGGTGAAAGATATAAAAATAGTCGGAGGTTCTCCAGATGTTTTTGAGAAAATCAGAAGTTGACCTGAATCGGAGATTGAGATTTCTTATCGACTTGGATTTCTTGGAGCAGTATTGATGATTCAACCATATAGTGGGATGACTCTTAGAGCGAGAAGAGTTTGGTGAGGCAGCTCAGGATTCTTTGGATTGATCATCTTACTCTAAGTTGAGATTCTGCTGAGATGTTTTGACCAAGTGGAATGGTCACTAAGATTTTTATGAGTCGGATGAACAGTGTATGAAGAAAGATTTTTCTTATGTTCTTCGATAGCATTCTTATCTGCTCTAGATCAGAGTTGTGCAGCGGAAGTGAGTTGGCAGTTATTCTAGAATGGGAGCAACCGGAAGTTGCAGTTTTCTTGGATTATGGGATTTCTGCCGAAAATTCTATTATGAAGGAATTTTCTAGATTTGGAAGGCAAGGTTTTCAAGTGCAACTGTTGGGCTATTCCAGATAGGAGAGGTAGGTTTGAAGTCCATTGATGCTTGTGGAATAGAATTGTATTTTGGATTTTAGCGAATTATTTTTGGGAAAGCCATTTTGTTGAGTAGGATCTGGAGATTTGGTTTGAGTTGGTGCTGTAGTTTCTTGAAGAAATCAGCAAGGGTTAGGCTGATCAGGAATATTGGAGGTGACTCAGGGCATCTGAAGGGTTATGCAGTTAAGAATTGAGGAGATTTGGAATGTGAAGCTGGAATTTGGATATTGATTTAGTTTTATCCAATCAAAGGAGATATAAGATCTGGTAAAACTGGAGAGTTCGCTCTGGAGGTATTTTGAGTTTTCTGTCTTCTCTGAAGATTTGATTTTGATCTTCAGGATTGAATTGCCAGTTCGAATAACTGGAATTCATTATATTTCACATATCTCTGAGGAATATGTGTATGATTCTTTGAGTGATAGAATCAGCAGTTCAGAAGGAATCTGGTAGTTGAGTTGGTTTTGAGTTTAGTCTGATATCTTGTTCAGATTTGTAGGATCAGATGAGGGAGCTCTTGGTTTTAGTAGTGTAGTTACTTAAGAATTATAGAGCGAGTATTCCAGTATAGGTATCTGGAAAACTCTAGATAATATTAGTAAGTTCTATTCATAATTTTTCTGGATAGATAAAATTGTTCGTTTGAATTGGTTGATTTTTTGATTGCTGTTTGGAATTTAAATTCTTTAGCTGGGTTATTAAATTATCTTTGCTTTTAAATTTCGGAGACGAAATTCTTTTGAGGGGGGAGGAATGTAACGACCCAGAATTTCGAGCATATCAATTTAATAATCTTTGATAATAATTAAATTGATTTGATCATTTTACATTATAAATTCACAAGTCAAAATTATTTCAAAGGCTGAAAATAATAATTTTTTAATATCTATTAATATTTTTCTTAACAATATGAATAGGCAAGATTAATTCTTGTGAAAGTTTATAATAATTTGATTTGGAAATATTTATTTTGGTAAATAAGAAGTTTTTAATGTAATAAGACTTTATATTCAAATTGTAATATATATGAATGTATATATTGTGATTTGAGATTTGTTTTAAAATATAATACAGTAATTTTCAAATTTAATGTTAAAATGCTTTTCTATTTGAAATTTGTATATATATTAGTATATATATATTTGAAATAGGAATTTTATTAATTTGAATTTAATAAGTATTTCCAAAACTTTATTATAGATATATATAGTTTTGTAATTTGAAAGGTTAATTTGATTTAATGCTTTTGAGATAATATTAGAGATTTAAATTTCCATAACAAAGTTCATTTCTTATTTTATATAGATACATATATATATTTTGTACTTAATAAGATTTAAATTAAAAGTTTAATTGTTTTTAATATCCTTTCATTTTAATTTTAACACAAGGTAAAATTGTTTTAAAACCTTAAGAGTTAAAATAAATTTTATTAAAAACATAAATAATTTATAAACTAACATGAAGACATTTTTTATTAATCTAAAAGCTTATTTAAAAAAAAATAAGTATGCACATTTTACAATCATATAAATATTACATAATAAAATCAATAAGTAATTATTAGAATACATTACATACATATACACCTTTCATACATGGTTTAAAATAAATTCTAAAAGGAAAATAACATTTAAAACATAAATTAAACATTAAAATAACACTTGTAAGGATATTTGGCTTATTAAAAGACATTTGTAAGAATGTAAACGTATAAGGGACAAGTGGCAACTCTATTGATAACTTAATTTAAAATTTAAAGTTTGTAAAATATGACTAAAACAGGGGCTATACCGGGCTACACAAAGGGTCTTACCCTTTCATCTAGCATGCTCCATCGGAAACCATTCTATTACTTTTGTGATTCGATACGTGGCGCCACTTTGATTCGGGGGTATGTCTCGAGGTGGGCGGAAGCTGCTGGCTTGCCGTCACCACCGGTCCGGGAGTGCAAACGGTGTATCCACCCTGGCATTGCCTCACGTGACGTGTCATATCCTTATATCAAGCCCACTACGATTTTGGTTTTAAAGATCCGACCGCGTTAAGGTTCACCATCCCCTTAACGCTATTTTCTATATGATTATACTTTACTGATTAGACACTACTGTATATAGCGTATATTACTACATAGTAAATAGTTGAACGGATCCTTAGAGGATGGGCGGTCCCAAGCATCTTCTAAGTTACTTGTACCTTTACTACAGTTCACTTGAGTTGGTTTACATTGTATAAGTATGTATGTCCTGACTCGAGTGTTTGTATTTTTTTTATTTACGCTCGGGTCAGCCTGAGTTATTCACAGATTTGGATTTTCACTTTCTGGAGATTGAAATCGCTGGAGATTATCTACTTGTCAAGTTTTATCTTTTGCAGTCTGTTGTTCCTTTCAGCTCTTGTATTAGTAGACTTCTATGTAGTGAGACTTCCTTTGTACTTTATTTCTTCTGTTTTATTTTATGTAACTCTGATATTTTATATAGTAGCTTCATGAACTACTATTTCTTTTACTTCCTCTGCATTATTATTACTCTGTGTCTGTGATCTGTGATTTTTATTTACTGTATATTCTGAGATTTGCCAAAAATTTTATTTACAACGCGGTATTTTGAGCAATTCAATTCCGGCATGAGTGTCTACCTATACAATTATAATGGATGCGAATGGTTGAAACATCGGGTCGTTACAGTTGGTATCAGAGCTTTGGTAGCTCTAGGCAAAACTCAGCATATGGAGTGAATGTATTTACAAAACTACTTTCATTCGAGTTTGAATCTCTTCCTTTTTGACTCGATTCCTTTGAATTTTGGAACATTCCCTACGGTTCAAAAATCCATTCGTGTCCCTCACTATTCATCTTCTTTTGACTCTGGAGTATTCCATAACTCCACTTCGAATGATCTTTCAAGTGAGTCGGCGGTCACGCCAATTTCAAATTGAATTGTAAATGGGTGAAACTTCTTTACAATTAGCATCGATTCACCAGAGATTTATATCTATCCTTGGTTTAGATGCTAATATCTTTTGTTATTCCAAACTTTATCTATTGAGATTAAACGTAGATTTACCCTAGAAAAATCCACATTGATCTTATTCTTTAAGCCACGGTTGACTGGGTAAATGTTGCCCGTGATTTACTTAAGCTTAATCCACCTCCCTATTTTGTTATTTAATCATCTTGTCTTTTGTTTCCAATCTATTCTTCCAAACATTTCGAATTGTACTTGTATATCTATGTTTTGTTTTATATATTGTGTTGTTTGGGTTGTCGATGTTGATTTGGGTTTCCGATCGATTCGTCTGATCAACGCTATCGATAGGATTTCTAAAACACATTGACAGAACAAACTGACACAATATTATTTTAAAATTTGGTTAATGAAATAAAATTTTGATATATAAGTAAATTTATGGAACTTAATAAATTGATTTAAAATTGATTATTTGAAACGATAATACTTAATTTATCATTTATTGCTCTATAAATGAATTTATAGATAGTTGTTTATAAATTTATTTGGGAACTGAAATGAATTTAAATCAAGAAATTTGAGAATTTAATTTCCAATGGTTTCAAACCTTGTGTTTAAAGTTTTAAAGGGTTATATTATTTAAAGTATTTTCGAATAGAAATTTGTTTTCAAAGAACTTGAAAGCTTAAAAATTAGTGCTCTTCTCTTTGTCGTTGGAAAATATCTTCGGTGATGACTGCAGCAACATCGACATTCATTTCGAGTTTCGAAGTGAAGAGACCGCTCTGTAGTCTTTCTACAGCTTTGTTTTGGAAGTCAATTTGATTTGAATTTCTAAAATATGACTTGATCTATAATATATGTAGACATTTGATTTGATAAACTATGTACATATCTTTAGTTATCTCTAAATGGTTTGAAGAAATCGAAAATTTAATTCTTAAATTTTATTTTTAAGAATAATTTCAATTATAAAAAGAAAATAAAATTTTTGGATGAATATTCAAGCATGAAATGATTTAATTGTATAATACAATTGCATTCAATACAACTTACCTTAATTTTTCAAATGTTAACAATGTAATTGGATAATATACAATATAAAAAGATTTTATAAATAAAATTTGAGTGGTTATAATAAATGTTATACACTTAATTTTTAATTATAAAATGATTAACAGAGGTAAATAGAATAAATGGGTAATTGAATAATTTACAATATAAAATAATGTTAAAAGAACTAAGAATAAAAGAAAGCAGTTATAATAAGTGTAAGTATATATAACATAAGTGATAAATATATTGAGCGGAATAAATTTAATTTTAATTAGGAATAAAGAAGAATAAGATTTATTAAGTACATTGTGAGTGTAATAAATGATTATTTTTCAAACTCATGGTTTAAAAAAATTGTTAATTTAAGATGATTGGATAATAAGATAATGAAATTTTAGATAGTTAACGATTTATTTAACTTATGAAAACAAAGGAAAAAAAATTTAAGTAGAAATTTCCATGCTTTCAAATCTATTTCCTTATTTTGTTTTTCAAACTATCTTTTGGTTGTCCTCATCATCCATATCTTGCTATAGACTGGTATAGGCATCTTTCTATAATCTTTCTGTTTAGAAATCTTTCTATAATCTTTGATAATTTGCACCTTGAAAAACTTACCTATAACAACAATTATCAGATATAATTTTCAATATTTTTGTCATCTTATCTTAATCCTATTTCACTCTATCTTTTTCTGTGCTTTTCCGTACCTCATCCCTTTTCGAGGACGAAAAGTTTTGAGTGGGGGAGAGTGTAACAACCCTAGATTTTTGTATATTATTTAAATTGGACTTTCCTTTATTTTTTAATTATTTTAAATTTGTTTTATTTCAATCATTTCATTTTTAAATATAAATGATGATTATTAAATGATTTATAGTTCAAACCAGTATAATTTGAATATTTTACTATAAGTGGATTTATGGTCAAGCTGTTCAAACTGTGACTTTTAAACTTCAAATTTAAATTATTTAAAATCTTAAATTTTATCTTTTATTATGAAAATAGATGTAATAACTTGAACACTGCTTTTCGTTTCGTTGAAAAACGGAGTTAAACTGTAAAAGTTATGTACATTTCAATTTTGAGTGTAATTTGATTTATTTAACAATTTTGTCTATTTTAAATTATATAAATCTTATTTTCTTTGTCATATTTTATTTTAATATGTTATTGTATGTATATTTTTGTATTATAATAATTTTTAAATGAAGTAAACAATTTTCCAAAGTCAATGGTGATCTATATGTAATTTTTGGACACTGTTTTGGATTTTTAAGAAATTTCTTTAAATCTTTTTTTATTTTCTTTAAATTTAATTTTTTTTCTTATGTGTTAATGTGTTATTTTAAGTATATTTTGTCTTTTAATTTTTTTTTAAGTGATGTTATAATTTTTCCAAAATTTATTGTGTTGATTTTTTTTTAAAGGTTATTTTCTTATTTTCTACTATTTTCTTCATTAAAATTATTTTTAAATTTAATTTTTTTATTTTGTGAATGTGCTTTTGTTTTATATTATTATTTATGTTTAGAAATATATTACAAGCTTATATGAATTTTCTAAAATTTATTTCATGTAATTTCAAATTTTCTAGTCTAGTTTACTATTTTTAGTTATTTTCCTTAATTTAACTTTATATAATTAATAAATATTATATATATTTTTATATTTTGATAAATTTTCGAAATTTTATCTAGTATTATTATTATTTCCAGAAATATCAACAAAATTAATGAAATTTGAAAGGTTTTAAAAGCTTTGAAACGTAAAGTCGTTTCACCTCCTAAGTCGTTTCTTTTACCGTTTCTTCATTTACTCTTTGGCAGTTTTTTTATTTATTAGCCACATCTTTTAGCTACATACTCTATTTCCTATTCACATACTTTCATTTTCATTTCTGAAACAAAAAAATTTCGGCCATGGCTATTGAGAAGAGTTTGGGTAATGATTTTTCAACTTTTCTTATTCTTCTTCCTTGTTTACAACGATTTTTGCACTTGTTCTCATCTAGATTTGATTGGATCCTCCTCAACCAGATCTGATCTGACCTCTACCACCCCTTTCCTATGATCATCACCCATCCTACTACCTCTGCATTTCAGGTCGAGACCATCCATGGCAAGGACCACCACAAAATCCACCAAAAACCATCACCTATTGAACTAGCCTAGCCTAGTTTATCATCTCCTCCTTCTACCACCATTAGCCGCCACTACCTCCACCACCACCACCTCTGACCTGACCTCTACCCTCCTCCACATCACTCACCACCACTTGCACCACTAGTTGGGCCCACCTAGCCTCTGTCCGAACCAAACAAGAGCAACAAATGGTGTATATTGCATAGTTTTAGCCTTGTACACCTAGTTTTATGCACCTAGACTAAACCCACCTTCAAACCCATGTGTAGGCCGACCCTTGCACACCCAAACCTGACCCAATTACCTGATTTAGCTGAGCCTAATCACTGCCTAACTGAAGTATATGTGGTTGAGAACAAGTGCAATTCATTCGATGTTGTTTTGGGCTTTGAATTCTAATGTTATTTGATGTTTAAATCGTGTTGAAACTTACATATATTTGTATTATTTTGTGTAAATGTTTGAACAAGTCAAATTGCTTTGGCTCTCCACTCTCAAGTCATATCTATGTCATCGTGCCTTCATTGTGTTGCATTGTGTGTTTTGGTGGATATCTCCAGCTTTGAACATGTGAGTTATTCTCACTAGACAATATGTACATATATAACTAGTAAATTGACCCCTTTTGAATCTGTAAAATGCATTATCATGTTACACCTGCTATATTAAGATTTTATGATGTTCACCCATGCTTAAACACCTGTTATAACATCTGTTACTGTTATATATTGTTGTTCTGCTATTTTTATCAGTTTATCACACTGCAAGTTCCCTTTAGATTAGAATCACTATGGGTTGAAATGATACATACCCGAACGAACTTTAGAATAGGGGAAAATCATTATGGCTGAAATGATAGGCTTGAGCGATTTTAAATTTATTTTATTTACTTGGGACTGCGGGTTTGAAATGATAAAACCCGGATTTTTCTTTGCAAATCACGGGTTGAAATGATATATTACCCGTATCACTGTACCTAGCGTAGAAAATTATATACAGGCCCGTAGTTAAAATATGTTTTTCTAAAATTTTTAATTTTTTTTAGAAATTTAATTATTATAATATTTTGATTTAAAATTAAATAAAAATATAATTTTTGTAAAGTATTATTAATTTTCTGGAAATCTATAAGTTAAATAAATTATGGAAAAGTTAGAAAATCTGAATGCAAGTTATTTTGGAAATTTTGATTTAATTTTTAATGGAATTTAAATTAACTTTGGAAAATACAATAAATTTATGATATTTTGAATTTTAAATTAATTTAAAATGATTTGTATAACATATTAATGATTTTTGAATAAAGTTAAAATGTTAATGAGTGAATATTGAGTTGAATTTGGAAATATAACTTAAATTGGAATTTATGAATTTGGTTTAGAAGTGAAATTTTAAGTTAAGTTAAATAAAATGGAATTAAGTTATATTTGAAATTTTAAACTTAAGTGTTAAGTTGAAATTTAATGTAATGAATTTAAATTTGAATGTTGAAATTTAATAAGTGAATTATTAATAAATATTGATTTTTGGAAGGAAACTTAACTTTATAAAATCATGAATTTAAGGAAAATTAAATGATGCTTATAAATGTGAAAATGTATGATTTATAAGTTAAAAATGATTTAAATAAAAATATAAGTGTTTGTGAAATTCTATTGAATATTTGAAGTTAATTAACAGCATTTTTAATACTGTCTTTTGTCAAATTTAATTGTTTTTTTTGAATATAACTTTCTGTAGCATTTTCTAAATGCTGCGAAACTTGAATTTTCATCGTTTTAATAAATTTAAGTGCATAAATGAACATTGAAAAGTTTAAACTTTTGGCATTTAATAATTTAATTATTAAATGTAATAACTTCATTTTTATGATTTAATAATGAAGTAATTTGTTTTGAATATAACTATTTGACATATTAAAATGATTGAAATGTGGTTTCGAAAGATATGATATTTTGATATATTAAAATGATTGAAATGTGGTTTCGAAAGATATGTTATTTTGATATATTAAAATGATTGAAATGTGGTTTTGAAAAGATATGATATTTTGATATATTAAAATGATTTGAAACAAAGTTTTGAAAGATATGATATTTTGATATTAAATGATTTGAAAAATGGAGTTTTAAAAGATATGATATTTTGATATTAATTGATTTGAAAAATGGAGTTTTGAAAGATATGATATTTTGATATTAAAATTATTTGAAAAGAAGTTCTGAAAGATATGATATTTTGGAAATGAAGCTTTGAATGGTTATGATATTTTGATATATTAAAATGATTTGAAAGGAAGTTTTGAAAGGATATGATAATTTAATATTTTGAAATGGTTAGAAATGACTTGATATTTATTTTGATACATATTTGAATTGAAAGATATGGTATGATGATATATTGAAATGGTTTGGAAATGATTTAATCTTTATTTTGATAAAGATTTGGGTTGAAATGATATTTTATTTTGAAGTATATAATATTGTTTTAAAGTTATAACTACGGGTTATAATAACGATTGGTTGTTAAAGAGACCGGGATCGGATATTGTCTTATAGCCGGCCAATACCGAAAACCACTTTAAAAACTGTGTAGGCGGTGGAGATTCCAGAATGAAGTAGGATGATGTCGACGTTCTCGAGGTATATTACGTGGACCCAACTCCCATGAGTTGGCATATATGACTAAAACAGGAGCTATACCGGGCTACACAAAGGGTCGCACCCTTTCATCGAGCATGCTCCATCGGAAACCATTCTATTACTTTTTTGATTCGATACATGGTGCCACTTTGATTCGGGGGTATGTCTCGAGGTGGGCGAAAGCAGCTGGCTTGCCGTCACCACCGGTCCGGGAGTGCAAACGGTGTATCCACCCTGGCATTGCCTCGCGTGCCGTGTCATATCCTTATATCGAGCCCACTACGATTTTGGTTTTAAAGATCCGACCGCGTTAAGGTTCACCATCCCCTTAACGCTATTTTCTATATGATTATACTTTACTGATTATACACTACTGGATATAGCGTATATTACTACATAGTAAATAGTTGAACGGATCCTTAGAGGATGGGCGGTCCCAAGCATCTTCTAAGTTACTTGTACCTTTACTACAGTTCACTTGAGTTGGTTTACATTGTATAAGTATGTATGTCCTGACTCGAGTGTTTGTATTTTTTTTATTTATGCTCGGGTCAGCCTGAGTTATTCACAGATTTGGATTTTCACTTTCTGGAGATTGAAATCGCTGGAGATTATCTACTTGTCAAGTTTTATCTTTTGCAGTCTGTTGTTCGTTTCAGCTCTTATATTAGTAGACTTCTATGTAGTGAGACTTCCTTTGTACTTTATTTCTTCTGTTGTATTTTATGTAACTCTGATATTTTATATAGTAGCTTCATGAACTACTATTTCTTTTACTTCCGCTGCATTATTATTACCCTGTGTCTGTGATCTGTGATTTTTATTTACTGTATATTCTGAGATTTGCAAAAAAAATTATTTACAACGCGGTATTTTGAGCAATTCAATTCCGGCATGAGTGTCTACCTATACACTTATAATGGATGCGAATGGTTGAAATATCGGGTCGTTACATTTTATAACATTTTCATTTGAAAACCAATTTTCAAAACAATTCATTAAATTGAAGTGAACCAAATATTACCACTAAACACCTTATAGTAAAATCGTGAAATAAATCACAAGGTGTTAGCCTATAATTATTTCCAACCCAGCCCATGCATATGGATAATAAATTGCTCATAAACTGGTCGAGCAAAGTCAACAATCAATAATAATAATCAGTGCTCATAAACTGGTCAAGCCTAATTCAAACAACCAAACAATCAATTAACAAAATAAACACAACAATAAATGATAATCAATGCTTCAATCTATCAAATACTTATAACACTTTATTTTATCTTGGGTTAAAACGGTTTGATATTTATGTTCAAACATCTGGGCTTTCCCTTCGAGATGTTTCATCCCTCGCCCAAGTCTCTTTGGATCTCACAGATGAAACACATGTACTAGTCGTTTCCGCATACCCTATTAAGTATTTAACTTCTAAGTTTTAAATTACTTAATTAACCATCCAAACATAATATCGAGCAAGGAAATCAAATCATCATTCTAGAAAACAAAGTAAATAAGCATTTAACAAGGATTTCTAAACAACTTAACACTTAAAGTTTTTTTCAACTTAGCAATGGTGTCAATGAACATAAAATAAGAAATAACTTACTTTGGATTCCACTCCGTCAAACTTTAAGGTAAGGAACTTAAGATCTAACACATACTTCCTATCATGCTTTGAAACCAAATAAATATAAGCTCGAATTCCTCCTTCCTAGTGCTTGGCCAAGGCTTGATACGGAAGTTGGCTGAAAGTATAAAGAAGAAATGGTGAAGCTTTGAACTTGAATTCCCAAAATTAGACCCGAAAAATAGGTCATCTTCTCTCTTGTTTTTGACTCTCCTACTCCCAAAATTTGAAAAACTTGTTAACTGAAAAGTTGTTGAAAATTCTTTTCTCTTAAATTTAAAAAAAAGAATCATATGAATCAAAGTATTTTTGAGGGAGATATGATAGAATGAAGAATAGGTATTGTCGGATTGACAAAAATAAAGCCCGAAAATGCACTTTAAAGAACTGAGTTTTAGGTATAGCAAACCTCAAAACTGGAAAGAGTGATCAACAAAAAAGTTGTAGCCACTAGAATTTTATATGGTTTGAATAAAAGAATTTCTTAATTTGGATCAGTTATGATCAAAACAAAATGACCTATTTTCTGATTTAAAAACAGGGCCAGAAAATGCATTGTAAAGAAGTGGATTTTTGACATAGTAAACTATGCAATGAGACAAAGTGATCAACAAGAAAGTTGTAGCCACTGGAAAAATACATGATTTAAAAAAAAATTGCATTTTGGATCTGTGTTGAAGTAGTTATGGCCGATAAGAGAAGAGGTAAAATATAGAGAAAAAAGGAGTTTGTTTTGAAGAAAATAAACATTGATTTCTTTTGAAAATTTTGTAAATATTTTGACATTATTTCTTTATAATATTTTTCTATGGGATGGAAGACATTAGAGAGGAGAGGAAGAAGGTGAAGAAGCTTGAGAAAAGAAGAAGAAGAAATGTGAATTAAAGTGAAGAAGGAGGTGGATATTTATAGAAAAAGAAAGAAAGTGGCAATTTACCAAAATAACCTCTTACCAAATTACCAAACAAACCTTACTTCAACCTAAAGAAATCTCCACTTTTTCAAAACTTAACATCACCTTTCACATCCTTACTTTATGCCTTAATCCCTTAAGAACTAAGCTAAGTAAAATAATAATTATGTTGGCTTTTGATGTGATATTGATTTGATTTTTACTTTTGACTTTCCTTACTTACTTTTGTTAATTCTTACTTACTTTTCTTAATGACTTCTAGAAGTTTTCAGATCTTATTTAGTAAAAGTAAACTTGATTAGTGAATTAATTAATACTTATACTATTTGAATATATGTTTCTATATAAGAAAATAAAGGTGCGACGACAACTTTTAATCGACAAAACGTCGTTTTTCGACAAAAAGTTTACGGTCACATTTTGACGTTTTAGTTAAAATAATTATTTATGTAAACCAAATTTAAAAATAAATTTTTATAATGCTATTTAAAAATATAAACACTCATAAATTAATTAATATAATTTATTTAACCATTGAAACTTACTTTTCTGAAATCAGCATTTTGTCACTTTTGTCGATATAGGCACATGTTACTATTTTTATGTATATTTCTCTTTTCAAATCTTATCTAATTTTGTTTGAATCATATAACCTTACTTATTTTACATTCAAAATCACTTTAAAAAATTTATTTTAAAGTGGTCAAATTCTGGGTCGTTACATGAACGCAATGAAAAAAGTTTCGAGTCCTAATTCGATTGTATGGAGAAGATAGCCTTTTGGGCTCAATTATAATATTAAGTTTTCGATAAAAATTTCAGTGAGTTTATCTATTGTACGGCCACATGAAAACTCCAAGCATTACAAAATTTAAAATCCGATAATAATACAATATCACAAATTCAATGGAACTGGTTTCGTCGAATTCCGAGACTGTTCCTCGGAAGGTTTTTTAAATGTCAATTTAAACAATATATTTTTAAAACTGAACAAATCACCTTAAAATTCAAACTTCAAAGCTTTTATTATTACTAGTACTGTTAATATAAATTTTATAAGCCATTGAAATATTTTTAACAAGCCTAAAACTCAAGATTTAATATTTATCCAATTTCAAATTATTAAATTCAATAATTTAATTGCCAAATAATTAATGAGATTTGAAATTCAAGTTGAACTAACTTTCAAATATTTAAAATCAATTAAATATTTTCAATTTCAAATAACTAAAAATCCCGGGACGTCGCATTCATCCCCCCTTAAAAGAATTTCATCCCTGAAATTACTATTTAAGAAGAATGGTCCGATACCAGATAACTATTTTCCTAAAACCAAATAGTTTTTAACAATTTCCCAAAAATCCTTTTATTAGAGACACATTAATCCTATTACTAACTTCCCAACTCAACCTTAAATGATAATCAACATTACTTATTTAACCATTCAAATTATAATTCAAATTAAAATATAAATTATCCAAATTTCACAAAAATTCCAACCCTCTAAATTTTCGAAAATTTTCGCCAGCTTCTCCTTTGCGCGGCTAGATCGTTACAAATACAAAATGCGTCTATGGGCCTCCAGACTACAAAAGAAAAACAAAAGCCAAGTGACTAGACCAAAAAACCAACAAATTTCATACATAAATTTAAATACATACCTTTTTGTCGAGCAATTCAATTTATCTTCTGAATTTAAAACAGCAATTTTCTTTGCTTTTAAAACATCTGTATATCTATAACGTCCCGCCTTTTCGTACATTTTAAACCGACGATAAACCAAACATGTAAGACTTAAACCATATAGAAGGGAGGATTGTTATGGGGTAAATAAGAAAAAGCAGAGAAAGAAAAAAATAAATTAGAATCTTACAGCGGAACGATAAAATATAATAATCAAATAAACAGTTCATGAAGCTGTTTTACGAAACATTTGAGTATACTTATACAATACATATCAGAGTTACACATACCAGGAAATAATCAATAATAATGCAGCGGAACAATATGATTGTAGTGGAATACTATAATAAATAATAATAAATCTTCGTCTTCATCCTCCGTAATACGGTCTTCCAAATCCTGAAATGCTCAGGCCGACCCAAGCGAATTGAAAAGACAAACACTCGAGTCAGAACTAAAGATCTTATGTAAGTTAAATTAACGGTAAATGATATGAGTGGAACGACGTTAAAGATGTTTACGGGATTTGACATCTCATAACCCGTGTCTAATGTGAGTGCAGTTACTCAAGAGATGCTTGGGATTCACATCTCCTAAGGATCCATTAAACTATTTACTATGTAGTAATATTTCACTATTATAATAATGTCTAATAGTAAAATAAACTTACTTTTAAATAGCGTTATGGGGTTACCCATATAGCCATTAACACATAATAGTGCCAATAGTCTATACAGTACTGTAATACCTCCTGATCTGGAAGCTGCTAGAGGATACTCCATAGGTACGTCACAAATCAAACTCGTACAAGGCACGCTAGGGTAGGTGATATGGCACAACTAGACAATGCCAGGGTAGATATACCAATTATATTTCCGGACCGGTGGTAACGCGTAGCGCGCAGCTACCGCCTACCTCGAGCCACACCCCAAAATAAAAAAAATCAAAAGTGGCCACCGAATCAATCCAAAAGTCAGAGTATAATATCGAAGGGATGTATCCGATAAAAGGTGCTGCATTCTTATCCCGTCAATCGCTCCTGTTTTAGCCATCTTATGCCAACTCATGGGAGTCGGGTCCATGTATTTACCTCAAAGGAAACGCCGCCACCATCCTACTTCATTCTGGAATTTCCACCGCGTACACGGTTGTTAAAGTGGTTTTCGGAGTTGGCAGAGAGTATGACAACTTCCGATCCTGGTCTTTTTAACAACCAAACGTTATTATAACACCGCGGTCATTTTAAAATAATTTATACTTCAAAACCAGAATATACTATCTATTACAAAACCATATAATACGTTATCATTTCCCTTTTAAAAACCAAATCAATATGATTTCATTTAAAAATCATAGTATTTCAAAGTTACAAAATTTCGAAACCAATGATTTAAAACTATAAAAATTCCAAAACGTAATACTTTGAAATTTATAACTTTGAAACATAACTTCTACCCCTTACATGGTTTAAATATTAAAATATTTTATAAAATAAACTAGCTTCTTAAATTTCATAAATCAATTCCAAAACAACCCAAAATTTTAAATTTTAAATTTAACCAATCCCCAAATCATAAATTTCTATTCAATTCGGTTTTCAAATAGACCATTCATAATTATATCAATTTCAAAATAGATTTGATCCACAAAATAAACCATTTCAAATTCAATATGTTCCAAAGCTTAAATATTCAATATTTCAAACTAAACTTTATAATTCATATATATATATATATATATATATATACCAAATTCACTTTACTATTATTTAGTTTTGAAATATTTGGTTAATAAATCCAATATCCTTTAAATAAAATTTTAAATTTCAATAACTAAATATTCCTCAATTTATTTAGACTCGATATATTCACTTAAATCACCTTAACCCCGAATTATGTTATAAAACCATATTGTTTTAAAATCTAAATTTCAATAAGTTCCAAATGGATTCTTATTAAATATAATTCTTAATTAAATAAAATCTCAAATCAATTTCAATACTATCTTCTTAACCTTGATTTATAAAAATTAATATAAACTCTATATTAAAATATAATTTAAGTAAATACTTATCCATATTATATTTTAATAAATTCAAACTTCATTATTAAACTTATTTTATACTTTAAACAATTTTATTCATAGCTTAAAACCAAGAATTTAACTATATATAAAATAACATTTATAAAATATCCAAATCAGTATCTCATAAAATCATATATTTCTATACAAAGCCGTAGAAATCATTTCAAAATATTTATATATATATATACCACGGTATCTGTATATAATTTTCTACTCTATGGTCAAGTGATACGGATATTTATCATTTCAATCCGTAATTTAAAATAAAAATACAGTTATATATCATTTCAAACCACAATCCCGAATGAAATAAAAATGCATAACCACTTGCAGTTTATAACAATATAAAATACAACATCCATTCATCCAATATCAACCATCAACCATTTATCATAATCATCGCCCAATTCAAACAATAACATCAATATAGAATAGATAATAAATAACAGGTATTCACTGGAAGTTTATATTCAGTAATAATTTAAATAACAATTTAACTTGCAGTTTATATGGAATGGTAAATTTAATAACAATTTTACTGACAATTTATATGCAGTAATAAATTAAATGACCATTTAATTGAATAAATCCAATTTAACTGAGATGATGGTTAAACATATGCCAAACAATCAAAGATAAATTTCTAATCACATCATAAATCAATTTAACAAACATAAGAAATTTTAGAAGTTGTGAGTGGGTTAAAACACTCATCTTTTGAATTTAACTTGAATCCAAATTCAATTTAAACCCAAAAATCAAACAGGCTCAGAATTCGTCCAAACAAGCGTCAAAATGTCTGGAATTCCAATACGATCCTAAAAAAGAAAATCGCGCGGAAATCGCACATCATATGCGAAAGTTATAATCGTTAGAACATTGGAATTTAAATTTAAATAAAATAAAATAAAACAAAATTAACCTCTCAGAAACGAACACATCATCCACGCACATCGCTTCGTTTCAGTACAAAACCCTTGCTCACGATACCTGTAGCCACGAACAAAGCCGCCATCTCGGACCACTATGCCTAGCAGCGAGCCACCATACGACAACCAATGACGCGCCAACCACACTCCATGACCCCGACACCTCGACGACGCTCGAACGCCGGTGAACGAGGAGCAGCCGTCGCCGTTACTTGAAGCCCTAATCGAATTTTTGCCGATCATCTAACCATCAATTCTCCCTACAAACCACCAAGATTCAAACCTATCGTCGCTCTCTTCCATACGATATCAACAATTTGACGAGCCGACGTTGTTCATCGGAAAGCGATGGATAGTCGAGAAGAAAACATCGATTTCTAAACAAATGATGATTCGAATTCAAAAATGAATTACGGATTTGAGATGCGCTCGTCGAGAGCTTTCCAACGATATAAAAAATGATATAGTTTGAAGAGTTTGAAATTTTTTGCTTTGAATTTTATTTGAAATTTGCAATTGGATTTGGAATTGTCTGCCATTGAAATGAGGAAGAGGAGCAATTGGAATTGTACGTATAAAAAAATGAATATAAAAGATAGGCTAGGGTCTATAACAAGGTATATATAGGCAAGCTAAAATTAGAATGGACCGAATCGGTTGGATATACGCGTTGAACGATAAAGTGGCCCGAAAAGCCCATTCTAACTCCGAAACGAAGTTGGCTCAACCCATATATCAAAATAGATGTTTTAAAATATTTAAAATGCAATGGAACAGATTTCAAGTCCAAATTCCATTATATGAAGGAGTTATGACAAAACCAAATTATTTCAAATTGATTATTGATCTCAATTAATCGATTTCAAGGCGTTTCAAGCCCATATGATCAAATGACAAGCACGATTGTCATGAAACTTGAAATCCTAAAATAATTCACCCTTACCGATCCGATGAAACTAGTTTCGTCAAAATCCGAGTCAGTGTCCAAAATGGCTATTTTTACATTAATTAAATAAATTAATAATAAATTAATTAAATCGAATTTTCAATTTCAATTCTATAGTTTACAAATTTTACCACTTGATTTATTTAGCCATTTATAACAATTTAAAACGAATTTTCATGTTGATTCAACGTTAATTATTTCAATAATTACTATCTTTGCTTTCAAATTAAATAATGCAGAAATTACAGATTTTATTTTCAAAAATTCCATTTAATTGACTTTTCATTCTACTATACAATCTGTTAGTATCAAATAGATGAAATTAACATGGGATTCATACTTTATTAATAAATATCTACAATTTCATCTAAATTAATATTTACGTAATATTTAAATATTTAATTCCATTTAGTTGCAATTAATCCATCTATAAAGATTTAAATTCCAATAAATAAATAAATCTTAACATCCATTCTTTTTATCCAACCAATTTTCACCTTATGAATAAAATCAACATTATTTTCGATTATTACTTAAATTTACATTAACAAAACGTTAAATTTAGATTTATTGCAATTGATTACCAAAGTTTATTTAACACATTACATAAGTAAATAACCTATATTAATTGCCATCTATTTGCTTTTAATTGCATTTAAATTTGTTACTTATCAACCCAGGTTATAATTCCATATATAACGCTAATTTTATTCCATTACTATTAATGATACCCTTGCATTACATACTTCAATATTTCCATTTTCATCTTTATTTCAATTGCATAATATTTAATTTCAATTGCTATAATAATTACACTTATTATAAATTAGATTTCAATGGAATGATTTGTTTCAATTCAAATCTTTTTATTAAATTCATTACCTATAAACCTAGTTACCTTGTTTTTCCCTTCATTACCTTAATATACTCCAATTTAACAACTCTTAAACATTTTACTACATTTCACATTAATGTAACATTTATTTACATTTTTTTAAAATTCATTACTAATTTCAAGTAACAAGCTAAATAAATAGGTAACATACAACAATCATTACCGTTATCCTATAGTCACATAAATAAGCTTTTATTACTTACAAATCAATGTTGCCATTTATTCTCATACTATTTATTTCATTCCCTTATGTTAAATTTATAACTAAACATAACATTTGATTTATTTCCATTAATTGGTATTCCATTAAATTCATAAATTTATTAACTTGATTAGTATTGTTTACCTTGCATTCTAGTTATTATTTTACTAATATGATTCCCAATTTTATTTCTGTGCATTAATTTCACAATCATATTAAATTAGCAAATTATAATGTTTCCACTCTTTCAATAAATTTGAAATTCCATTCTAGTTATTGATTTTATTAATAGTTCACTAATTATTATTTTATTAATTAATAAATTTCAAAAATCTTATTAGATTATCAATTTTAGTTATCGAAAATTTACCGGTCGTTACACTCTCCCCCACTCAAAACTTTTCGTCCCCGAAAAGGAAAAAGAAGGGAAAAAAAGAATTAAATAATCAATATATCTTTTTCAAAAATATCAGCTTTATAAACAAATAAATTTACAAAATTTAATTATTTAATAAAATATATCAATTTATAACCGTTAAATCATTTTATACTCAAATTAATAAGATTTGGAAAACATTTTCAAAATTTTCGAAGTCCAAAATTTACGGAAAATTTCGGCAGAGTCTCCTTTGTACGGAGAGACTCGGGAGAAAATATAATATCAAATATAACAACATATAACATATATTTTCTAAAATAATATATATCCCAACACAGGAAAAACAATATAGTAACGCTAGAAAACCGTAATCCGAGAACATACCTATTTGTCGGGCAATTAACGCTTAATTATGAAACCAAAAGCATTAGCAATTGCTTCCATATCCTGTATTTCACTTATATAATCCAAAAGAGTTAATAATTATATAAAATGAAATACTTAAAGTTGTTTCAATCCCTAACAATAATCAAATTAAAACAACAATCATTTGCAATCACAGCATACAACCATCATATGAAGCCATAAAATCAACCAATCATTCATTCATATCAAACAAACAAATAGTTGTTCGGTTCAAAAACTTTAAATTGCCAAGAATGGAAAATAAACTACCAAATGCACCATTTACTCCACGGTCTTAGATGAAACTAAACAGATTATTTATACATCCAAACAAATATAAAGTATTCTTTCCCAAATAGCTATAAACCAACAAACAACAATTTCAAACAATAGACCAAGTTCATTCTTGTTAATTTCATTTCATACTATTTGTTGTTTTGATTTCTTTTCTTTCATATAATGATTTATCCTTTAAATTTACATTTATTTCTTGCAAATTTTAATTTCCATTCATTTGTTTTTTCTTTTGTCGTTCATTCATTTATTTATAGTATTCATGTGCAAATCAATTACTTAGCATGTTAATGTATTAACTTAAGTCTATAATTACTTACTTACAACATTTACCTTCTATCATATTTTATCATAGTAATATTTCATTATAACTTAAGTTTATAACGATTACAACATCAAATTCTTATAAAAGAATTTCATTGAATACTTTCATTACCTCAAGTTTATTACTTGTATAATATCCATTACATTTTCTTATTAAACAGTAGATCAACTTTTAATATTTGGTAAGTTATATATATGTTTTTAAGGATGTAATTGAGAGTTATACAAGTTTTCTCATTTCTTTTAATTTAATTTAATGTTCAATACTCATATCCTTTGCCTCATAGGTTACAAATTTCAAATTTCTTTTAATTTTATTTATAATTTAGCATTTAATATCTTATTTTAATTAATGGTTCCAATTATTAATTAGTTACATTCCATTTCACTTCAATAATTGAAACTATTAATTAACAGAAACTTAAGAACTAAATACCGGGTTAAATTTCAAATCATTTTAAAATAATAGATAAATATATATACTTACAACTTATATATCCAATTATATTTAAAACAATTTAAAATTTATATTTGTTTATCAAAATAAGTCCGTAGTAAAACTACTACAATGGTCTTCCCACTTCGAAACTCGAAAATGAATGTCGATGATGCGTGCACTCATCACAAAAATTATTTTCCAACGACGGAGAGGGGAGTACAGATGTAACAACCTGCATATTTTACGATTGAGTATTTAAATATTTTATTTAAATATTTCATCGTTAGTCGGATTATAGTCCGAAAAGCTACTTTTTGCATACGGTCAAATCTGGACTCGAGACTACCCCCGTTGAGTTCAAAATGACGTTTGCGATCTTTTTGAGTATAAGCTTCGATATGTTTGGAGTAAGTTTATTTTTGCTACTTTTTCTATAGGGCTTTGGGTTTGGGTTCAGCCCATTTGCCTAATTCTGGTTATATTAGCCCAACCCCTTCCCTCTTCTCTTTATTACTTCACTTTCATTTCCTAACACTAAAGCTTCATCAAAAATGGGGAGAGGAATGGGAAATCAAAACTCCAAGCCCTAGTTCCTTTGCAAATCCAACATCTTACTCCAAATCCAAAGAGAAGCCATTGATTCAAGCTTCTTCTGTTGAGATTGAAGTGTGGTTGATTCTTCCTTTGCTTTTAAGCTTCTCCTTTATTGATTTTGTGAAAAGGTGAGATTTTTATCTCACATCTTTGTCTATAACTATCTTAGATTGCTGGGTATGAATTCCTAACACTTATTCATGTGCATTTGCTTTTGGTTTGGATTGAATTGGTGAAAATCCCAATTTTAAGTGTTTTGGGTTCAAATCTTTAAAAATCCTAACTTTGAAATTTGAACACATTTTTGGTGATGCATCGAGGAGTCAAGACGACCGGGTAGCCGATAGGAGTAATCCCCTAACGTCCGTGCTCGATCGGTTGCAAAATTTGAGAGTTTTAGCATTTCTGGAGCTTAGGTCGCTCGACCTGCACGTATACGCCTCTCGGCCACGTTAGGTCGCACCATGCTTAGGTCGCGCCATGCTTAGGTCACGCCATGGTTAGGTAGTTCCATTGCATATTGCTTGGCCATGTTAGGTCGCTCGTTCCTTAAGTCGCTCGGCTATAACTCGCAACTACTTAGGTCGCTCGGCATTGCTTAGGTTTTCCAAAAGCCACAGTTGGCTTAAATCGCTCGGCCTGTTTTAAGCAAAATCTGATGTTAGGTCGCGCCATGTTAGGTCGCACCATTTCCTAAGTCGCTCGGACTGCTTTTATTGGTCACGTCATGATTAAGTCGCAACCATTTAGGTCGCTCGGCCTCACCCCCTTAGGTCGCTCGGCCTCACCCCTTAAGTCACTCGGCTAGCTCGCACCATTTAGGTCGCTGACACCTTAGGTCGCTTGGCCATGTTTAGTCGCACCGCTTTAGCTCTTTAGGTCGCTTACACCTTAGGTCACTTGGCCATGTTGAGTCGCACCGCTTTAGCTCCTTAGGTCGCGCCTTGCCCCTTAAGTCGCTTGGCCTGCTTGCACCCCTTAGGTCGCACCACTTAGGCCGCATGCTACTCCTTAAGCCGTTAGCTTATTAGGTCGCTCGGCTTGCATCTGTTAGGCCGCATGCTACGTCGCTGATCTCTTAGGTCGTATGCCGTGGAGTCGCATGTGTTAAGCCACTGATTTCTTGTGTTGAGTTATGTTAAGTCGTAAGTCGTGGCTGTTAAGTCGTAGGGGTATTTCCACTTTGATGGATTTGGAATCGAATTCTTTGGATTTTATTCACGTCTTCGAATGTGAATTTTTGTGACTTATTGTTTCTACAATCACTTTTGTGATTTTTCATTTTAAAAATATAAAGGTTTCAATACTAGTAGTAAATATCAAAACTCCTTCATCAAAACGATTTCAACCCTATTTTATTACAAAGCGTGTTTCTTAAACCGTTTTCCAACCTACTAGTATATACAAACCTTTACCTCACTCGTACGAGAAATCTAATTAAACGGATTAGTAAAACAAGTGGTATGAAACGCTTGCGTTTACTTCGCCTGTTAATTCTTGGACTTGTTCGATTGAATCTCTTGTGACAATTTTTGAGTGGAGATCTACAATTCATTCGTAAATATTTAAGTTAAGCTAGTGGTTATGGGACATGAAGCTAAGCTTATATATTTACTAGCTTACTGTAATTGACACTTCTTGATGATCGTTGATGATCATTTTTGTGATTTAGACTAGCAAATGTGTGATGTCTCTTTGTGTACGAGGGAGACTAAACCCCGTTTCTGTGGAGCTTCAGTTCAATTTGGTGGGATAGCAACCCATGGTCTTCGGGCCGTTTTGTGGAACTTCGGTTCAAAATTAATGCTTAGAAACCATGGAATAGCGTTCCATTTTGTGATACACGTGTTGGTGAGTTTTCATGCTCCCGTTTTGTGATAGGCCTACCCCTTCTTATGATTTCTGGATTTCTTGTGATGATTTCTAGACTTTGTTGTTTCACTAATTTTCGTTATTTCATTGATAAGTTTTATTAACTTTTTGTGTATTGGTGAATTTGTGTGTCATTATCTTTTTGTGCATAAACATATAAGGAGTTTGACATTCCTTTTTATCTCTGAGAAGATTCTTGTGATATTGATTAATCTCTTGTTGGTTTTTATTTTCATACTTGTCACAGTATGACATTATGGTCATTATACGTTTATACCATATCTCTTATTCTATATCATTTCATCTGATATTTATAGCTAGACTGATCCGTTTATTATTTTCTTATTAAATAATACTCAGGTCAGACCGAGATGTTACAGGTGCTTCTGCTTGACTTCACATCTGGGATTATCACCCTGACTTTTGGCTAACTACCCAGATTAGTAGTTTTTGTTGTATACATTTGAGATATATACTCATTGATGTATCCATATTCTTTTGTCTAGCACTTGTTATTCTTTTGTGATATTGTGGATCTTGTTTGACCACTACTCTGATGTACACTTTTATGTGTTATATTCATATCTTTTTCCGCCTTTGTGATATGGATGTCTGTGACAGATTTGTGTTATGTTTATTTCTATATTTATTTCCGAAGAATATATACTGCCACTGTCTAGTAACTTTAAGTTTGTATTGGTATGTCGGATTTCCTCCTGAAATAAAATGCTTGTTATACTATCTGACATATTGGTGCTCGTGCAAAGCATTTACACGGATGGTCGCTCCTCAATAGCCTTATTCTCCGTGCTAGTTGACAGCATTACATCGTAGTGTTCTTGGCTAGAGTGGGTATAGAGGTGGGGCGTCACAGCTTGGTATCAGAGCCAAACTTTGGAATAATATAGAATAATCTAGCAAGGATCATCGTCCTAAGTCCTCCTTAGGAGTCGTGTCTTAGGATTTAATTCGAGTCTTCGTACCTGTTCATCCTATTTTCTTTATGATTCCTTGTTTTATCTATCAAGTTAGCTTGATATTCATTTTGTGAATAACCTTTACCATCTTCTTTCTTTCTTTCAAGAGGAAGAGAAATGGTTAGACCTGGCCGTCCCAACGCCAGTCAATCTAGAGCTACTCCCCAAGATGGAGTATTTATGTCTGTCCAGCATCTTCTTGATCTCGTAAAGAATGCTCAGGCAGCCGGTTCTAATCCGGAACTTACTCACCCTAAGTCTAGATTTGCACGCTTGTGCAACAATTATACCAACTTGGGGGGAAGCCATTCAAAGGTTCTGAAACTATTATTGAAGTTCAGGCTTGGCTAAGAACATGCGATCGAATTTTTTCTCGCATGAATCTTATTGATCTTCACCGTGTTCAGGTGGCCTCCAGTATGCTCCAAGAGAGAGAATTAGATTGGTATGAGCTTCTTGTTTCTGAAATAGTTGAAGCGGATCTTACTTGGAAGAAATTCCGGGAACGATTCGAATTAAAATTTGTTCCATAAGCTGAGAAGGTGACTTTGGCTCATCATTTCATTGACCTTGTTCAAGGTGAACCCTCTGTGGCAGATTATGTCGCATCATTCGAGTCACTTTCTAAATACGGGGTCGAATACATAAATACCCTATTGAAAAAGAACCACAGATTTGTCTATGGCTTGAACAAAAATCTCAAGAAGCCTTACTTCTAAAATTAGAAGTTTCTTTTGATCAACTCATTGATATCACTCTTCGTCTTGAAGAGGCGGATAGGGAAAGTGATGTTGAAGTTGTGGGTGCCAAACCAAACTTCAACAACAAGAAAAGACCTAATAAGTTCAGGGGTTCTTATCCCAATAAGAAAGGGAAGCAATCAACTTCAGTGGCAAAGACTTCTACCTCTAGTAGTGGGCAATGCTACAATTGTGGTTCTAAGGACCATTATGCGAACAAGTGTTCAATGCCTCGTGCTTGTCACTATTGCAAAAGCCCAGATCATTATTTATCTTCTTGTCCCAAACTTCAGGGCAAGAAGGAGGGAAAGCTTAATGTTGCTCAAGCCCCTGGCAACACATCTCGTGGTCAAGGTATTTCCCATTCTATACTTGATGGCATTATTTCATTTCGTAATCACCATATTCGAGTTCTTTTTGATACTGGTGCGTCCCACTCTTTTATTTCAAAAGAACTTGTTGATACCTTTTCTTTGGATGTTTTGTGTTTAATGACTTCTTTAAGAATTGCGAATCCGGTTGGTGGATCCGCAACAATTAATTTGCTTTGTAAAGATGTTGAGATTATTTTGTGTGATTTTTCTTTCCGGGCCGATTTGCATGTTATGCGCTACTTAGGCTTTGGAATGATTTTGGGAATGGATTGGCTTAACCGCTATGAAGCCCAAATCCTTTGTCCCGAGCGGACTATTCATCTTCGACATCCTCAATCTAGTAAGCAGATTTCTATTGATCTTAAAGATTCGGATTCCTGCTTGGTTGCATCTTTATATTCTTTTAATCCTCATGATGACGATAATGATGATGAGAAAGATATTATTTCTCTTATTCACGTTGTTCGTGAATTTTCCGACATATTTGAGCCCGTTTTAGGATTACCTCCTAAGCGAGCAATTGAGTTCAGAATTAATCTCATCCCTGGAGCTTAACCTATCACTCATCCTCCTTATCTCTTGTCCAATAAGGAAAATGAGGAGATGCGCAAACAATTATCCGAATTAGAAACGAAGTAATTTATTCGCTCTAGTTCCTCGCCTTGGGGAGCTTCGGCTATTTTTGTGAAGAAATCAAATGGTACACTCAGGCTTTGCGTTGACTACCGCAAGCTTAATGATCTTACTATCAAGAATAAATATCCTTTACCTCGGATCGATGATCTATTCAATCAACTTAGTGGTGCTAGGGCCTTTTCACAATTAGACCTAGCTACCGGTTTTCATCAGCTTCGTATCGCAGAGGATAGCATTCCTTTGACATCGTTCTATACTCGTTATGGATCTTATGAATGGCTGGTTATGCCATTTGGTTTAACGAATGCTTCGGCTTATTTCGTTGACCTTATGAATCGAGTTTTCAAAGGTTTCCTCGATCGATTCGTTCTCATCTTCATTGATGATATTCTTGTGTATTCAAAAACCGAGGAAGAGCATGAAAAACATCTTCGGATCGTGTTGGAAACTCTTAGGAGTAATCAATTAAAAGCAAAATTTTCTAAATGCCACTTTTGGCAATCTCGTGTGAAGTTTCTCGGTCGCATTATTTCCGAATCCGGAATATCCATGGATCCTTCAAAGATTGAAGCGATTTAAAATTGGAAGAAACCTGAGAATGTGATGGAAATCCATAGCTTCCTTGGATTGGCGGGATATTACCGTCGTTTTATTAATGATTGCCTCTTAGTAGCTTAACAAAGAAAGGTGTTAAATACATTTGGTAGGAAAAATGTGAAGTTTCTTTCCAGAAATTGAAAGAACTCCTTTCCTATGCTCCTATTCTTGTGATTCCCGAGGGGAATCAAGATTTTATTGTTTATACCGATGCAAGTCGCATTGGTTTTGGGTGCCGTTCTTATTCAAAGAGAACGTGTTATTGCTTATGCTTCTAGGAAATTAAAGCCAACCAAGAATAGATATGCCACTCATGATTTAGAGCTCGCGGCCATTTGTTTTCGCCCTTCGTATTTGGCGTCATTATCTTTTGGGAGAAAAATTTATTCTGTACACCGATCATAAATCTTTGAAGTATCTATTCTCTCAGAAGGAACTTAATTTGCGTCAACAACGTTGGCTCGAGTTCCTTGCACCTTATGATCTTGATACCTTTTATACTCCCGGAAAGGGAAATCTTGTTGCCGATGCACTTAGTCGCAAGCAACAAGCGGTTGTTTCCATAATGATATCCGAATGGAATGATCTCGAGGTTTTATCCACTTGTGAGATTCGAGATTGTGTTTTCGATCTTTGTTCATCTCTTGCTTTATGTAGCCTTGGGGCTCATCCTTCTCTTTTAGACCGCATTCTTGAAGCTCAAAAGCTAGATCCCGAACTGGCTCTTCTTGGCCAAAATTTTAAGGATAAAATTAATATTGAAGGTTTGAAAGACTTTGATATTAATGCTCATGGCGGCATTCGAAAATTTGGTAGATTATCGTGCCAAATATTATGGTCTTCGTAAAGATATTTTAGAAGATTCACAACGTTCTAAATTTACCATTCATCCCGGCAGTAGTAAAATGTACGCGGATATGAAGCAACTTTATTATTGGGAGGGAATGAAATCTGATATTGCTAACTTTCTTAAGTGTTGCATGACTTGCCAACTTGTCAAGGCCGAACATCAAAGGCCCGGTGGGTTATTGCAATCTTTAGAAATTCCAATTTGGAAGTGGGACCAAATTTCCGTGGATTTTATAGACGGTCTTCCCCGTACTCGTTCGGGTCATGATAGTTTATGGGTGATAGTCGATAGACTTAATAAATCCTCCCATTCTATTCCCGTTCGGTCCAATCGAACCGTGCCCCTTTTGGCCAAACTCTTTATCAAAGAAATTATTAAATTGCATGGAGTTCCTACTTCTATTATTAGTGATCGTGATCTATTGTTTACTAGTGGATTTTGGAAGAGTCTTCAAAAAGCTTTGGGAATGAAGCTTAATTTTAGCACCGCTTATTATCCCCAGTCCGATGGACAGACTGAGCGTGTGAATCAAACTCTTGAGGATCTTCTTCGTGCATGTGTTCTCGATTTTGGTGGAAGTTGGGAAGATCATGTTTCTCTTGTTGAGTTTTTCTATAATAATAGCTTCCAATCTAGTATTGGTATGGCACCTTTTGAGGCACTCTATGGAAGGCCATGCCGATCTCCTTCTTGTTGGCTTGAGGCCGGTGAGAAGCTGGTTTTAGGTCCAGATTTTATTCGTGATTTCACAGAGAAGATTGACCTTATTCGTCATAGGATGAAAGAAGCCCAGAGTAGGCAAAAATCCTATGCCGATAACCGAAGAAGGAAATTAGAATTTTATGTGGAAGATTTTGTGTTTATTCATGTTTCACCTATGAAGGGTGTTGTGTGTTTCAGTCAATCGGAAAGTTAGCACCTAGATATATTGGTCCATTTTCTATCATTGAACGCGTTGGTCCATGGCTTATCGCCTTCTATTACCGGCTTAATTTTCTGCCATTCATGACATGTTTCACGTTTCTCAATTACGGAAATGCCTTCGAGATTCCGATTCTATTCTTGAGCTCGGTGTTGTGGAAGAGATTGAAGTTTTGCCTAATTTAACTTTTGAGCAACATCCTATTCGAATTATTGCATCGGAGGTTAAACGCCTTCGAAATAAAGATGTTTCGCTTGTTAAAGTTCAATGGTCCTCAAATCCTAAGAATTGCTCTTGGGAATCTAGAGAATTCATCGAGCGAACACATCCAGACTTACTTTCTCGTGCTCTTTGAGGTGATCTTTTTATTTCAAATTTCTTTTGTGTTGAATATGCTTTCATGGTTGTTACTATATATTTTCTTCTTAAATATTGTGAGGACGCAATTTCTTTAAGGAGGGAGTCTGTAACAACCCGCACATTTTACGATTGAGTATTTAAATATTTCATCGTTAGTCGGATTATAGTCCGAAAAGCTACTTTTTGCATACGGTCAAATAAGGACTTGAGACCACCCCCATTGAGTTCAAAATGACATTTGCGATCTTGTTGAGTATAAGCTTCGATATGTTTGGAGTAAGTTGATTTTTGCTACTTTTTCTATAGGGCTTTGGGTTTGGGTTCAGCCCATTTGCCCAATTCTGGTTATATCAGCCCAACCCCTCCCCTCTTCTCATTGTTACTCCACTTTCATTTCCTAACACTAAAGCTTCATCAAAAATGGGGAGAGGAATGGGAAATTAAAACTCCAAGCCCTAGTTCCTTTGCAAATCCAACATCTTACACCAAATCCAAAGAGAAGCCATTGATTCAAGCTTCTTGTGTTGAGATTGAAGTGTAGTTGTTTCTTCCTTTGCTTTTAAGCTTCTCCTTCATTGATTTTGTGAAAAGGTGAGATTTTTATCTCACATCTTTGTCTATAACTATCTTAGATTGTTGGGTATGAATTCCTAACACTTATTCATGTGCATTTGCTTTTGGTTTGGATTGAATTGGTGAAAATCCTACAAATCTTTAAAAATCCTAACTTTGAAAATTGAACACGATTTTGGTGATGCATCGAGGAGCCAAGACGACCGGGTAGCCGATAGGAGTAATCTCCTAGCGTCCGTGCTCGATCAGTTGCAAATTTGAGAGTTTTAGCATTTCTGGAGCTTAGGTCGCTCGGCCTGCACGTATACGCCTCTCGGCTACGTTAGGTCGCACCATGCTTAGGTCGCGCCATGCTTAGGTCGCGCCATGCTTAGGTCATTCCATTGCTATTGCTTGGCCATGTTAGGTTGCTCGTTCCTTAAGTCGCTCGGCTATAACTCGCAACTACTTAGGTCGCTCGGCATTGGTTAGGTTTTCCAAAAGCCACAGTTGGTTTCAGTCGCTCGGCCATTAGGTCGTTCCACTACTTAGGTCTCTCGGCCTGTTTTAAGCAACATCTGCTGTTAGGTCGCGCCATGTTAGGTCGCACCATTTCCTAAGTCGATCGGCCTGCTTTTATTGGTCACGTCATGATTACGTCGCAACCATTTAGGTCGCTCGGCCTCACCCCTTTAGGTCGCTCGGCCTCACCCCCTTAAGTCGCTCGGCTAGCTCGCACCATTTAGGTCGCTTACACCTTAGGTCACTTGGCCATGTTGAGTCGCACCGCTTTAGCTCCTTAGGTCACTTGCACCTTAGGTCGCGCCTTGCCCTTAAGTCGCTCGGCCTGCTTGCACCCCTTAGGTCGCACCACTTAGGCCGCGTGTTACTCCTTAAGTCGTTAGCTTATTAGGTCGCTAGGCTTGCATCTGTTAGGCCGCATGCTATGTCGTTGATCTCTTAGGTCGTATGCCGTAGAGTCGCATGTGTTAAGCTGCTGATTTCTTGTGTTGAATTATGTTAAGTTGTAAGTCGTGGCTGTGAAGTCGCAGGGGTATTTCCACTTTGATGGATTTGGAATCGAATTCTTTGGATTTTATTCACGTCTTCGAATGTGAATTTTTGTGACTTATTGTTTCTACAATCACTTTTGTGATTTGTGATTTTAAAAATATAAAGGTTTCAATGCTAGTAGTAAATATCAAAACTCCTTCATCAAAATGATTTCAACCCTATTTTATTACAAAGCTTGTTTCTTAAACCATTTTCCAACCTACTAGTATATACAAACCTTTACCTCACTCGTACGAGAAATCTAATTAAACGGCTTAGTACAACAAGTGGTATGAAACGCTTGCGTTTACTTCGCCTGTTAATTCTTGGACTTGTTCGATTGAATCTCTTGTGACAATTTTCGAGTGGAGATCTACAATTCATTCGTAAATATTTAAGTTAAGCAAGTGGTTATGGGACATGAAGCTATGCTTATATATTTACTATCTTACTGTAACTAACACTTCTGGATGATCGTTGATGATCATTTTTGTGATTTATACTAGCAAATGTATGATGTCTCTTTGTCTACGAAGGAGAATAAACCCTGTTTCTGTTGAGCTTCGTCTCAATTTGGTGGGATAGCGACCCATGGTCTTTGGGCCGTTTTGCGGAACTTCGGTTCAAAATTAATGCTTAGCAACCATGGAATAGCGTTCCATTTTGTGATACACGTGTTGGTGAGTTTTCATGCTCCCGTTTTGTGAAAGGCCTCCCCCTTCTTGTGATTTCTAGATTTCTTGTGATGATTTCTAGACTTTGTTGTTTCACTAATTTTCGTGATTTCATTGATAAGTTTTATTAACTTTTTGTGTATTGGTGAATTTGTGTGTCATTATCTTTTTGTGCATAAACATATAAGGAGTTTGACATTCCTTTTTATCTCTGAGAAGATTCTTGTGATATTGATTAATCTCTTGTTGGTTTTTATTTTCATACTTGTCACAGTATGACATTATGGTCATTATACGTTTATACCATATCTCTTATTCTATATCATTTCATCTGATATTTATAGCTAGATTGATCCGTTTATTATTTTCTTATTAAATAATACTCTGGTCAAACTGAGATGTTACAGGTGCTTCGGCTTGACTTCACATCTGGGATTATCACCCTGACTTTTGGCTAACTACTCATATTAGTAGTTTTTGTTGTATACATTTGAGATATAGACTCATTGATGTATCCATATTTTTTGTCTAGTACTTGTAGTTATTCTTTTGTGATATTGTGGATCTTTTTTGACCACTACTCCGATGTACACTTTATGTGTTATATTCATATCTTTTTCCGCCTTTGTGATATGGATGTCTGTGACTGATTTGTGTTATATTTATTTCTATATTTGTTTCCGAAGAATATATACTGCCACTGTGTAGTGACTTTGAGTTTGTATCGGTATGTCGGATTTCCTCCTGAAATAAAATGCATGTTATAGTATCTGACATATCAGTGCTCGCGCAAAGCAATTACACGGATGGTCGCTCCTCAACAGCCTTATTCTCCGTGCTAGTTGACAGCATTACACCGTAGTGTTCTTTGCTAGCGTAGGTATAGAGGTGGGGCGTCACAACAGAACTTATTTCTTTCCAAAATTTTCTTTAAAACAATTGTTTCAAATTATATTGAAATATTTATTTCAGAAAATACTTCTAAATAATAATATTATTATTATATTTCAAAATCATTTGAAAGAAATTTTAAAAACCCCGGAACTTTGGTTTTAAAATTTCCAATTTTCATTCATTTAATTTTCTTCAAATTTCAACTATTATTTATAAATTTCATTACCTAATAACTAATATTTTACAATCAAATATATATCATTTATAAAAAAATTATTTTACATATAGAAAATATGTCACGACCCGATTTTCGATGCCTAAAAAACCGAACCATGAGGTTAAAGAAGAAGAGGTAGAAGAAAAAAATAGAAAACAACATCAGAATCTAACTATCGCAGCGGAATAAAATATAATAGATAATTACCGATCTTTACACGAAAAAAATATATATCTGTTTATATATTACATCACCAGAGTATACATAACACACAGCTGGACAATAATCATAACCTGTCCATACACAACTGAATACACAGCTAATCAGCACAGCGGAATATATAAAACAAGTATGGAAGTACGTATCGCCATCCAGCTCGTCTCCTCAGCTCCACGGCATCCTTTCCTGTATTCTATAATACTCGGTCTGACCTGAGCATTATAGTTAAATAACACCCGAGTCAGTCTGGAATACCAGCGTGAGAAAACCACACTCGAATTAATTATTAAAGTTTCAAAATTCTTTTGAAAACAAAGGCATCTCGTAAGACCACGCCACAAATAAACATGTCGGGTTTTTACCTTACGATAGCCAAAACACTTTTTATCAAATCCGTTTGATATTATAATAGTGTCTATAGAAAGTAAAATAGAATCTAGCTGAAATGATTGCATCTCACGTTTCAGTAATAGCTGGGCACAATCAAAACCATACAGGCACGTAGGGAGAATGGATTTCCAACTAATGACTAGGCACTGGGGTACCACCTGTAATAGTACGTGGCCTAGATCACTGTACCGAGGATTACTCCCAATCCCCTTCAACACAAAACAAGGACTACCCCTTACTGGATAATCCCGAGTAAGATCAACCCACGGTTGGGATCAGCAACCACACCACTAAGCCGAATAAAAGGGACATCTAGACAGGGATGACCTCACCCTAATGGGCGCTACCCACCTAGATTTGCTACATAACCCCTGATTTTCAGTCATTCCCGGTTGATGAGGCTTGAGGCTAAGCGTTACCATTTTAGAACGTATCCCTTAGAATGCTCATCGCCCACCCAACGATGTTCTGAAAGCATTCATTCATACAAGTCTGTCCCATGTTCGAACGGAACCGAAGGCACCACTCCTACTACATCCATTTTGGAATCATCCTCAGAATTAGTAGCGACTAGCCCTTGCACTTCGCTGTTCCATCTTCGAATCCAAACTCGTCTTCCTCACGAAAACATTCAAACCCGATCGAAGTGGTTTTCATGAAATAAATCCTGATCCCGGTCTCTTCGAAACAATCAACGCATTGTCCAATATTGATAGTCGGTTATTTAACTATCAATTAAAATTCACAAACATCCATTAAATATAAATAATTTCTCCTGAATTATTTATTAACCCTAAAATATCTTCGCAAGGTTGTTTCCATTTTCAACCCTTTTTGAAAACAGTTTCAAACCACACTCTTCTCATGGAATAAATTCCCCAATATTTATTTCCACTAAAAACACCAAGTACAAAGCTTTCGATTTTTAAAACAATTTAAAAACACTTTATTTTAAAATATACTTTAACATTTAAATTGAAAACTACTTCAATACTTTATTAAAAATATATACTATAAGAATATTTGAAAATGAGATTACTTTATAAAATATAAAAGTAGAGTTCTCCTTTTAAAACAAAGTACCTTGTCATCTTTAAATAATTACTACGATAATAGATTTGAAAAATACTTACTTTAGGATTTCAACATTTAAAAATAATAAATTTTCTAAAACATGCTTTTTAAAACAACATTAAAGCTTTTAACTTATATTTAAAAATTTGCTTTGAAAACGTACTTGGCTATCCAGGGAACTATACTTCTCTTTACATCTTTTAAAAAAAATCACTATTTATTTTTAAACAAATTTTCTCATTCCTTTAATAAATCCCTTCGTGAATTTATTCTTTCAAATGTCCACTGATCTATTACCTCGCTTTTATAAACCCAATTTCAAAATTTCTTAGCTTTATCCTTCTTACAATTCCAATTTCAAATACTTAAATCAATTTTCAAATTGATTTCCAAATTACTCTATTTTGGAATAAATCCCTTTACTTATTCATTTACTTCAAAATTTCAGATTTTATTTCTTAATTATGATTTAAAGCCCTTTTTAACTGAAAATACCAATTTCATACCCTTTTTCCAAATTCTTTCTTTATTTTTTAAATAAATTTAAATCTTGGATTTTAAAATAAACTCTTTATTCCTTTAGATAATATCATTTAAGTTTTAAATTCGTTACTCCTATGTTTATTCATAATCCCCTTTCCCATATTCGGAATTTTACTTTTATTCTTTCCAATTTATCCTTCAATTTATTCAAATTTCTATAATTATTTACTTAAAGATTTTCTCTTTTATTTTCCCTTTTCAGAAATCCAATTCTATAGATTTTGATAACTCAGTATACCGAAATATATTAATTTCAACCATAGCATCCAATATTCTAATTATCAATGAAAATTCACCACAGAATATCAAATAATCATGATACAAAATTATTAGAACAATCAATAAAATTTTGAGGAATCCAGTTGGATCCCTCTAACTTGTTTCCCTGCATCCATAGATGTTAGCACAATATAAAATACCAATTCCACTTCGAGGTGGAATATCGCAGTATATGGGATTAATATAATATCATCCACTATTATGCGGCGCATAGGGTCTCATCCGCTATATAATGTGGGAAATCAATCACCCAATATATACTATATACTACTATATAATATATCACATCCAATCAATTCAGTCATTCAATCAACTATTGAAATTTTACTATTTAAATTTAAATTAAAACCAGATGAGTGAGATTAACTAACCATTTACTTTTGCTTTGCAATCCGATCCATCCCGACTAGTTACCTCATGATTTTGGTCCTTGTAAAACAATTTACGATTTATTAACATTTAAATAAATCAAATAGTTAATCACTATTTATTTACTTAATTTTAAACTAATAGTTTACTTTTAAACTAACATTTTCCCTTTGAAACAACTCATATATATATACTCATTAAATAATTTATAGATCTAAAAAACTAATTTATACAACTTCAAATCTTTAAAAATTTCTGTTATATATATATTTTTTTCAATCGAAACTACAAATATACTTTTATAAAAATAAACTATAGAGTTCAAAAAATGAATTTTCGATGCTTTAAAATTCCTATTTATTTCCCAAAATCTTACCTATTTGAATACATTAAATTATATGTGCATATCTATACAGATATATAGATATTTATTTTCCTGATTTCCTACAGGCATTTGAACTAAAACAAGAACAACTTTAAATCCAGAAATCTATTTTACATTTAAAATTCACTTACTGTAATTTATTATAAATTTTTCTGCATGTATTTAAATTGATAAGAAAATCATATATGTGTTTAAATAAAATTTACCAACAGCAAAAACCTCACCTCGACCCTGCCTTGTCGCTGATTTTGCCGATACCCAACTCACGACATCGCTGACGACCACCCACAAAGCCGCTTGACCAAAGTAGATCGACGAACCCTCGAGTCTAGTTATCCCCATCGTGCGATAACCCTATAACTGCGAGCCTCCCCTCCACGCGATGACGACTACGAACACCAGCCCTAATCGAACCCTATACCTCTCGTCGCCACCGCGACCCACCCACGCACCCTCGAGTTCGAACTTTGATCCTCCTTTGCACGCTAGGTTTCGCTCTCCCTCTCGAATCAACCTGTAGCTCGAGAATCATCCCCTCGTGCTCGCTATTTTTTTTTCCTTTTTTTCTTTTTTTATAAATCGATTTCACAAATCGATTTAGAGAAAGAACGCAAATTCCATTTCTGAGGAAGAGGAGGATGCGCGAGTACGTTATACATGAAGGATATGGCGTGCTTTAGAAGATTGGGCATAGGGTTTTGACTTTCCATTTCCATTATAATATTTTATAATTTTCTTTCTAATGTTTCTCGTTTTAGCAAATTAAAATTTGGACCTCCTATCGAAGCGTGCCGCTAGGCGTTTATAATGTTATCCCCCTATTTCGAACGCAATGGAAAAGGTTTCAAGTCCTAATTCGATCATATGGAGAAGATAGTTTTTTGGACTCAACCATTATATTAAATTTCCGATATGAACTTCAGCGCGTTTATATATTGTATGCTCACACAACAACTCCAATCACTACGAAAATTGAAATCCGATAATAATATAATATTACGGATCCAATGGAACTGGTTTCGTCGGATTCCGAGACTGTGCCTCGGAAGGCTATTTTTAAATTCAATTTAAACGATATATTTTCAAAACTGAACAAAACACTTCCAAATTCAATTTTAATACTTTTACTATCTTCAGTGTTATCAATACAAATTTTACGAGCCTTTGAAATATTTTTAACAAGCTCGAAACTACAGATTTTATATTTTACCCAATTCCCAATTACTAAATTAAATAGTTATATCATTCAAAAACCGCTATATTAAATTCTGAATCTATGTTATTGAATAAAAACTAAACTTTTCATATTCAAAATCAATTAAAATCCAAAAAAAATATTTAAACCCATTTGAATATTCCAAACTGAACGCTGAAAAATCCGGGTCATTATCGTCCTCGAAATTGCCAGTTAAGAAGAATGATCCAATACCCATTACTATTTTCCAAAACCAAACAGTTTTATCAACTTGCCATAACGTCTCTTTTATTAAAGACCCACTATTACTTCAACCAACTTCCCAAAACCTTCCATAGTTTCCCACAACATTATTTATTCCACTTATTCAAATTTAAATTTAAATTATCAAAACTTTCTCAAAAAATTTCTAACTTTCTAAATTTTCGAAAAAATTCGCCAGCGTATCCTTTGCGCCACTAGCTCGGTACAACTACAAAATGCCTCTACGGGCCCCTAAATTTCAAAAGAAAACAAAAGCCAAGTGGCTAGACTAGAAAATCATCAAATTTCATACAGAAATTTAAATACAAACCTTTGCCGAGCAAATTTCAATTTATTCTCTGAAATCAAAAATCCCAAATTCACTTTCCCAATCCTTTAGTTCCAACTAAACAATTAGTTTCAATTTCCATTTCCAAAATCCCTTATTTCAATTCGAATTTGAAATCGTTTTGTCGCTAACAAAAAATTTTCAAAAATTTTCTAGCTCCCAAAATTTTCAGAAAATTTTAGTAGAGTCTCCTTTGTTCGAGGAGCTTTTGCAATTTGACAAGCGATATAAATATATATACATCGACCCACACGTTGAAAAAAAATACAATTCATATTTCCTATTTTTATTGCGTAGGCGTACCTTTATTTACCATTTTTAAGCGAGCGGCTTATTATTTTAGCAATTAGCGCGTCCAAATCCAGCCAAACGGCTTCCCGATACCTGTACTTACTCAATTTAAATATGTAAGTATAAAATATATGCAACTCACTATCAATTACTTGCTTTCAATAGTTAGACACATGCATACCACTAATATTTAAATAGCTAAAACATGGATTCTATAACAATGCATGTTATATACTTTCATAAGCACATATGTAAGGTTTCGACACTTATTTCAATTACTTTCAATCAACTCTCAACCCATACTATTCAATTTAAGTAATTAACAACTCACTTGCTTGCTTACGATTCATTTTTAAACCAAACTTATATTCATTTCAATTGATTCAAAAATCAATTTTATTTACTTCTATTAATTCATAGAATTTTATTTAACCTCATTTTCATCAAATAACAATTATTTCTGTGCAAATTCGGCGATATTTATGTAAATAAACAATAACTTAAGCTTATAATCATTTTAAATTGATTCCAATATAATTTATATTAAATTCTATTCCATTCTAACTTATTTACAAACCATTCACTTGCAATTCATTCATTCCCTCGTTGGTTTCATTTAAACCCATTCCATTAAGCTTGACAACATTCCATGCCAATATTAATAACCATTTCCCAAATTAATTTAACCCAAACTTTTTATTTAATGGGCTTTCACTCTTACTCGAAGCCAAGCTTCTATTATTTTTAAACTTAAGTTAATTTACTTTCTTTAAACTTTTTCAACTTCATAACTTAAGTTCACTTGTATTTAATTTGATTCTCATCAAATTCAGTTACCCCATTCTCTTTATCCATTTTAATTTTAATCTCGTTCTCAGTTTGTTAAAATAATATCCAAGTTTATATTTAACTCATTTACACTTGAATTGGATTTTATTTGTAACTCAAATCATTTCTATTATAATCCAATTCTATTTTTTTTTTACATCTCCACTTATTTCAATTCATTATCAATCCAAGTCGAATTCTATTTATAATTCGAGTTTATTTTCACACTTCATTATAAACTTACAATCCATTCTATTTAACCGAGTTAAATTTTATTAACATACTCTATCAAATAATTTATTTAGCTAATTAGCTTACTTCCAATTTGTAAATCAATATTCGATTTTATTACAAAAATCACTTCATTACATTTTCCTGAGTTCAATTTTTTTTATAATTCCAGTTTGGATTTTCTTTCATTTTCCGAAATTCCAACACTTTTATTTTGGCTTATTTATTCCTGTTTACATTTTTATAAGCTGCTCACTTATTAATATTCATACTTCTTCATCCGTTTACAGTCAATCATATTCACATTTCACCTTTAACTAGAGACTATATATATTTTTATTTCAATGTTTTTCAATTCTTTTATAAGCTTCCGAAGCTTATTTATTCTAATTCAACATTTACTTAGTTTACACTTATTTATTCAAGTATGATTTTTATTCCATTCAATATTATCTATAACTCAACTGAATTTATTCAATTCACTTCTATTCCAACTTTTATTCAACTAGGTTTTATTTTCATTTTAATCCACACTACGCCATAGATGGCTTATTGCAACGAAAATACAAGATATTCCTTGCTACAATGTAACGATAACTATGCTGATTTTTGTCTATTACAACATTAGCTTCAGGATGTTAGCATAGATATCAACACTATTTTGCAGTAGCTATAGACTTACAAAAATATTATAAAAAATGAGTGTGTAACTCGTGCGTTGCACATGGCAATGTTTTAAATTCATATTTTTTTTGGCAGGGCCAGCCGGTTTTATAGTGGACCGTCCACTTTTTATTATGAACGTAATAAAAATTGAAGTACAGGAGCAAGGTAAAAGCACCTAAACTACTAAGTAAAAAACAGAAAATACAGCACAGGTACATGACAGCTATGTCACGATAACTATAAGAACCACAAATAACTAGCTCTCCTCCAAGGAGGTAGAATGTCCAACAACCCCAGACACCAAAGTAGTGCATAATGGAACAGACCCAGAAAGACCAGCAAAGGGGCGAAACCGAAGAGCAAGGCAAGGGTCATAAACCACATCATCAACACAGTAGATAAAAGATCGATCCGAGGATGGATCAGCAAGCATCTCAGAATTAGAACTCGCATCCACACCGTCCAAATCAAGAACTAGAGAGTCACCAGATAGTTTGTAGCGAAGGCACCTAAGGTCAAGATGATCGTCAGAAACAAACCGGAAGAAAGATTCATTAACCGGGTTATACCTCATATCAGAAATGGGATCAATCCAACACCCTTCGGGCTCATCCCAAGCTACAGGAGGCAGCAGCACGAAAGGGACTGGAGCAGCTAAAGGGGTGACAAGTGCAACACTCGGAACATCAGAACCAGGAGGTGAAACAGGCGTAACTAGAGGCAAAGGAGGAACACTCAGAACCAGCATCATAGCTTCAGGAGCAGGATTTGAGATAGTGGAAGGGGCAGAAGCCTTGGGGACCCAGATCCTACGTTGGGGGTGCGACAAAGGTGACTTCAGAGCAGCCGCGGATGTTACAGAACGGTGGCAATCAATAGTCGGGTGTCCAAAAGAGTGACAAGTGGTACATATATCCGGGACCCAACCATAGCGAACTCTGACTTCCACCACATGGCCGACAGCTATCTGAACAGAAATAGAAGAAGGGAGAGGCTTAGTTGGGGAAATCTCAATGAGAGCCTTCGCAAACATCAACTTATCACACGCCACAGTATTGGAGTCAAAACATTTCAACTTACCCACATTACAAGCTAACCAATTCAATCCAACAAGAGGCTGTAATACAGAGGGGATCTGAGAAAAATATACCCAAACAGGGATAGAGAAAACTTTCTCACGTGCACACGCCACGGTAGGAGACCATGGGGTAACAATAAAGGGCCTTCCATCGACAAAAGATGGCTCTGCATCCAGAACAAGCCGACGTTCCTCAGAAGAGGAAAACTTTAAGTAGTACATCATATCAATCAGCTTCACATGCAAATTTCCACGTAACTTCCAAACCCTTTGTAGCACCGTAGACGCAAACGAAAGGCGGTGATGCGGATTCAGGAAAAATCCAACCAAATAGTCTGAACAAAAATCCTCACCGGCTTGCATTACGCTCGGGGGAGGAATCATCACTCCATTTTCCTCAACCAAATCAAAATCAATTGGGATGTAAGTACCCGCATTACGGGGAAAGGATGTGAAAAGAGAAGACCACAATTTTGAGGAGTTCGTCGTTCCATCAGATACACGTCTATCAACAATACTGGGGGCAATAGGAGCAGTGTGTATAGTAGCATCAGAGCAATTTTCAGAGACATTAGGAACATATTTCTTTGGGGAAATTACACAAACATCTGATGTGATATGATCACTACTAGGGAGACTGGTAGAAGCACGCCCCTGGACAAGGTCTTGCATACCAACGTCCACACTATGGACACATTCAACCAACACAGTGGACTTGCCTACATCACTTTCCACATCAAGATGCATAACAGGCTGTTCAACACCCTCGGACTCTTTCAAACCAACATCAATAATAATAGGACCAAATTCCCCTGTGTCATTTGAACATATAGGTGACGTGCTATGATCAGAGAAAGCAGCTTCACCCAACCCCACGTTACTACCACTCAACCCACCAACACCACACCCATAGTTAACAGGCAAAATCACTTTGGTACCAAGGATTAGCGACACAGCGCGTGAAGGATCAAGGCCAGATGCCACAATCCCAAAATTTCCAGACGACGTAGCTGGTGATTTGGAAGCTCGAAGCGGAGGAAAGTCGGAGTGGGAAAGAATTGCTGGCATGGCAGCGGATTTGAAGGGCCGTCCAGACCTAGTCAAAGAGGGTGAGGTAAGGGTGGGAGGAGAGTGACGAGGCGGAGTGGGGGACATGGAAGAAAAGACGCGATTAGTAGAGGGAAGTCACGGCGAGGAAGAGAGCAGAGGGAACAAACAAACGCGAGTCGCCAGAAGCCATTAATTTCTTGATTGTATATATATATATATATATATATTATATTTTTATTATGTTTTAAATTCATATTATTTATATTTAAGTATAAGTATTTTTTTTAAACTATATTTTAACTGTGAAAATGCATGATACAATTTTTATTATTGTTTATGTAGGTATTGTTGAATGTTTTTTAAAAAACTTTCGTCAAATAAGATCCCCTACGGATATATTTGCTAATTACTTCAATTTTTTACAAAATGGAAAATAAGCAGGATTGAGAAAATAATTAAAAGCTCTAATATGACATGAATATATTTACATAGCCCACTGACCCATCAAGAAGCACGGAAAGACAGCAGTAAAATGAACATACGATCTAACAGCAAAGGTAAAATAGAAATTTCGCATTCAACGCAACAATATCCTAAACCTGAACCTAGCCGCCTTTCTCTCTTATCCCATTCAGTAAATACGTTGCGAAGCTTTTCTCCTCAAACTACAGAATAAAGAAAGGACGAAAATCGTCATAAATTCAAGTCCGCGCATATGAAATCTTCATCAATTCAATTCCGTGCATATGAAAGGTACTGTCTCCTATCTTGTCCTTAGGTTAAATTCCACGAATATGAAGATAAGCTGCTGTGTATTGTAAGTTATGTTCCAAATGAACTTTCTAATTGGTGCCTTATCCATCAGCAATTGTATTTTTCTTTGGTTTATTTGAGATGTAACCACATTGTATGTGCACTATTTGAGTTTTACTGTTAGGACAACAATAGAAAGGCTAACATAATCTAGGCTACAATGTCATGCAAATGCTATTGATGAATTGTTTTGGATTAGGCAAAGATATGCTCAACGTGATACAGATTCAACCACTTGCCTATGTGTGATCTGATCCTTCCATTTTTCAGCATTCGTTGAACCCTAGATTCACTATTTGTTTCTTTTCTTCTATGAGGTAATCCTTTTCCTCTTATTGCTTATTATAGGATTTACAGTTCATATTTTAGCATGTTGCCCCGAACCCCAAATCGATTGCTATGAACTTGTAATCATATATGATGTTGGTGGGTTATGTTCCATAATTATTATGCTTGATTATGTTGTGTGAATAGTTTTTTTAATTTAGGGTATTTATAGTTTAATCTCTGTGTTTTTTTATAGTTCAATTTTTATGATTATAGTGATTGTGAGAAGATTATTATCATAGAATTACTTGTTTTAAACTAAATATTTATTTGGTACCCTTAATGTAATTTAGCTTTGTGCTCATCCAACTAGTCTTGTATTTGAATATTAGGTATCTTGTTAATTAATTTTTGGTCTAATTACTGGTAACATTTGGCTACAGGAACTACTTAAGGATAGTGAAGAAGGGTTCACCGTTCTTGCTTCTAACACTGATGATGGCTCAATAATCAGGTTTTGGTCTTTTGTTTTATATTTCCAGCTTATTAATAGAATTAGATGCTATCTTCGATTACTGAATCAAACTGTGCTCTTTTTATTACATAGCACTTTCATCGTCCCTAAATGTCTGTCTATTCTGAATGATTTCTACACAAGGAATAGTTATAACTTATAAGGCCATGAACATTGTGTAACTAATACAAAATTTATTTCCCACAATATAACAATACTATGTTCCATTGTGTATTCGGTTAATGCAGTTTGCTCTACTTCAAATCACCAGGCCGACTTTTAATCAACTATGTCATGCATGATTAAACATTTTTATTTTCTTTATTAAGATTGGCAGATAAAGCTGTTGAAGCCTCTGATGGAACTATATACTTCACAGATGCAACCAGTGAATTCAAACTTTCTAAGTGGACTCATGATGTTCTAGAAGCTAGACCTCACTGTCGGCTCCTAAAGTATGATCCTTCAACAAAAAATACATCTACTATTTTATCAGACCTCGCCTTTGCCAATGGCCTTGCTCTATCATCCAATGGAAATTACCTTCTTGTGTGTGAAACTTGGAGGTACATAAATACTAAACTCTAATGTCTCTTACATACAGAGCTTCACTCAAATAAACAATGAATTAACTTGCTAGCAGCATAAATTGGTTCTTTTATTCATTTTTTATCAATGTATATAGTACAGGGCCTTGGATGTGTTGAATATGCGCTTTGCGCTTACATGATTATTGTTTGATGATAATAAACATATATACATTCATTTAAATGTATTTGTTAATATACTATTCTATCTTTCACAGTTTAAATAAATATTTGTTGAATAAAATAAATTACACAGAATTTGAATTCAAACAGATATTTTATTCAAATAAATATTTATTACATTTTTGAATAGTACAATTTCAAGCTCTCACTATAACTATACAACTTTGATTACATCACATTTTTCACATTCACATCAGCACCTCAGTACATATCACTCACACTCGTATTTATCTTCAACTGCATTCCAGTTTGAATCCAGCATCTGAGCAATCTGCAAAAATATAAACTAATGCAGTAAAATTGGATAAGAAATATTTTTGCAATTCAAAAATAAAAGATAATTTTGAAAATATGTTTGCCTCAGTTATTTGGGTTGTTCGTCATCATTTAAATTTGAATTCATCATACACGAACAATGTGACATGCACAGTATATCACTGTACATGCCACAAGGCCGTGCACACCGATATACACTTGATAATGCTACAGGAACAGGTGAGCACAAGGTCAAACCCAAATAAAAAGACGGGTTCAACTCAGGTGCAATATAAATAGAATCTCGACTTCAGCACAAGGTCAAACCCGAGTTGCAAAACGGATTCAACACAGGTGCAAATGCTCAAGTCAACTAATTCATAGGGTCGACCAAAAATCCAAATGCACAAAGACATGTGCAGCAACAGTGAAGAATAACCAGAGTGATGCAAGTGTCGACCAAGTAACAATGCAAGCAAGATCAAAAGCAACTGTTCTAAGCTTCAACTCAAAGAAATTCAAGACAGCAACAAAGCACAAAGGCTTGAATGATCAAGTGCATCAGAAATATAGCAACACAGAGGGATCTGAAATCACAACGGAATTCAACATAACTCGAAGTACACTCTAATGCAAACTGCCTCAAAAATGAATACAACATAAAGCACTGCTACTCAAGGCAACTAGGAATGAACAGAATCACAAGGCAAGTGCACCACAACACAAGCATACACACACACATACATACGCATGTGTATACATGAGGAAGATTATAGATTCAAGTCCAAATGCACAGTTCAAAGTACAACGGACAGTGAAATTCAAGTTACAGATTGAAATGCAGCAACAAAGACAAATGCACATGTCACCAGTACATGAAGACAATATGATCAAGGGACTGGCATCAACAGAGACTCGAGTACTACCAGAACACAGCCGGTGATAAAAATGCAATGATACGCAGCAGGGTAAACAACACATTGAAACAAATTAAAGCCGCAAGAAGGATGCAAGTTCGAGATAAATTCAAGCCTAAGCCAGAAACTCACAAAATCAAAAAAAGGCCGAAGTCAATATTGAACGAGTCAATAATCAAAACCGTGTCAACCAAGCCGTGGGAAGCAAGTAACAAAATTATACGCATATGAAAAAGTCAATCAAAATCGCAAGCATCCAAGCATAAACAATCGGCCGAGATAAATTCAAATAGAGAATTGTACGAATGCAAATCTAGGGTTACAAACCCTATATAAACTATCATCATCGGCAATCTCAAATTTATTCGAGTTCGAGCTTAACAAAGAACAAATCATCCAACTCGAATCACGATCGAATTCATGCAAGCATAAAATCAGTAAAAGAAAAAGCGTATAATTACATACCGAAGTAAGGAAGGAATTCGATCAATGAAGCAGCCGCGTAAGCAACGAGGAATCAATCGATCAAGGCGACACGCAAAACATCACTGGATCGATCGATTTAAAGCCGGCGACTTCAAGCCCTAATTTCCAGAGCAGAGAGAACGAAAGCAAAGCCCTAATTTCAGAACTAAGAAAGGAAGCAAGCCGACAATTGTTTTCACAGAGCAAAATAAACTAAAGAAGACAACGGGCTAGAGTAAAAGGGGGCCGGCTTTGTTTAAAAGGGCTTTAGTTTTTGGGTTTATTGTTAATTAGGGTTTAAGTGTTTTTTAATTGTTGTTTAACTGTTTTTTTTACAAAACTTGGTAAATCACCACCCAGGTTTAGGTAGTGTTAGATTGTCTAGTTAGAATTAGTTCAGTGAGCAGGGTGTGCGAGTTTGCGGAGCTCTATAGGCGGGAGCAGTGTTTGCGAGTAATCAAAGCTCTATAGGCGGGAGCAGAGTTTGCGAGTAATCAAAGTTCTATAGGCGGGAGCAGAGTTTGCGAGTAAATGAAACTCTATAGGCGGGAGCAGGGTGTGCGAGTCTAGTAGAGTGTTTGTGAGCGGGAGCAAATGTTTGCGAGTCTAGTAGAATGTTTGCGAGCGGGAGAAAATGTTTGCGAGTCTAGTAGAGTGTTTGTGAGCGGGAGCAAAAGGGTCTGCGAGTCTAGTAGAGTGTTTGTAAGCGTGATACTGTTTAATTCTAATAGAAATCTGGGAATGCAGCAGTAGGCAGGGTTTGCCGAAGCTGGGTAAATTTTGTGTGTGATTTACTTTTTCAGCATATTTATTTCTGCAGTTTTGTTTCTGTGTTTAAAATCAAGAAAATTTGCTATAACCCTATTCACCCCCCCTCTAGGGTTAAATCTAGATCCTACAAGTGGTATCAGAGCCCGGTATATATTTTTTTACATTAACTCTAGAGATATGTTTGAATGCTTTTTAACTTTGGTATACATGGCCTTTGCAGCGACTTGGGATGGTGAAGAAGGAGAGGAAGCTAATTTGTGTTTGATGGCAAAATCAGATTCAGAAGTCAGCTCAGAGGAAACTAGTGAGATTTGTTGGCGGGCTAAGGAGCAACAAGAATGGTTTCTAGATTCAGGCTATTCTAGACATATGACAGGTGACAAATCGAAGTTCCTTAGTCTAGAGAATTTTAAAGGCGGAAATGTGATCATGGGAGACAACAGTAAGTGTAAGATCATTGGTAAAGGTGAAGTAGGTAACGGTAATTTTTCTTTAACTAATGTTTTATACGTTGAGAATTTGCATCACAATCTCATTTCTATTAGCCAACTATGTGACAAAGGTATGAATGTTGTCTTCGATAGTGATACTTGCAAAATCATTGATAAAGATTCTAATAACATTGTTTTTATGGGCAAAAGAAAAGGAAATGTTTACTCACTTTCATTTGATAATCTAAATCTTTCTAGATGTTTGGTAGTCACAGACGAAGAGGCATTTTTATGGCATAGGAGACTTGGTCATGCTAGCATGAGCCTCTTAGAAAAACTTGAAACGAAAGAATTAGTCAAGGGGTTACCACATCAGAAATTTAAAAATAACAAAGTGTGTAAAGCATGTTCCTTGGGCAAGCTTAGTCGATCATCATTTCGTCCTAAAAACATTGTTAGCACATCAAGGGTTCTTGAATTAATTCACATGGATTTATTTGGACCAAATGAAATTGCAAGCTTAAATGGAAAACGTTATTGTTATGTATTGGTTGATGATTACTCTAGATTTACATGGGTTTATTTCTTAGCCAAAAAGTCTGAATCTTTTGATTATTTTTCAAAATTTGCAAAACTTGTTCAAAATGAAAAAGGTGTTTCAATTAAAATCTTGAGAAGTGATCATGGAGGCGAATTTGAAAATTTGGAATTCGAAAGTTTTTGTGAAGAAAATGTTTTAAAACATGAATTTTTTGCTCCACGAACACCTCAACAAAATGGGGTGGTTGAAAGGAAAAATCGTACATTGCAAGAATTGGCAAGATCCATGTTGACTGAGTATAAACTACCTCTAATCTTTTGGGCAGAGGCAGTGAATACGTCATGCTATGTAATGAATAGAGTAATGGTTAGACCAATACTTGGCAAAACATCTTATGAATTATGGCATGAAAGAAAACCTAACATTTCTTATTTTCGTGTGCTCCAAGAGCTTGGTATGACTGCCTCTGTACATATCTTTTGGAAAATGGTTTTAAAAAGGGTAGTGCTGACACGACACTGTTTCTATTACATAAAGAAAGTGATTTTTTGATTGTTCAGATTTATGTGGATGATATTATTTATGGTGCTACTAATGAGCTCTTGTGTGAGAATTTTGAACAAGTCATGCAGGCTAAATTTGAGATGAGTTTGGTTGGTGAATTGAAATACTTTCTTGGATTTCAAATCAAGCAAAGCAGTGATGGTATTTTCATTTTACAATCCAAATATGTGTTGGAGCTATTGAAGAAATTTGGAATCGAAAATTCCAAACCATTGAGAACTCCTATGAGCCCATCAACAAAGTTGGACAAAGATGAGAAAGGAATTGCAATTGATCAAAAGAAATATCGAGGGATAATCGGTTCACTTCTCTATCTTACTGCTTCTAGACCTGATATTATGTTTTCTGTGTGCTTGTGTGCACGTTTTCAAGCTAATCCCAAAGAATCTCATTTAAAAGCTACTAAACGAATTTTGAGATATCTTTCACACACACACAAATTTGGACTATGGTACCCTTCTTGTGAAAATTTTGATTTAGTAGGTTATTCCGATGTTGATTATGCTGGTTCATTGGTTGACAGAAAAAGCACTAGTGGGACATGTTTCATGCTAGGACATTCATTAGTCTCATGGTCAAGTCGGAAACAGAATTGTGTTGCATTATCCACCACTGAAGCAGAATATATTGCTTTGGGAAGTTGTTGTGCTCAAATTTTATGGATGATGCAAACTCTTTCTGATTTTGGCTTAGTCTATAAACAAGTTCCATTAAAATGTGATAGTAGGAATGCTATAGATTTGTCAAATAATCCTGTTCATCATTCAAGCACAAAACACATTGATGTGAGACACCACTTTCTTAGAGATCACATTGCTAAAGAAGACATTTGCATTGAATATATTTCAACTGAAACTCAACTTGCTGATATTTTCACAAAACCTCTCCGCGAAGACAGATTTTCCAAATTACGTTTGAATTTGGGAATTATAGAAATTGAATAATCATTTTTCTAAAAAAAATTTGATTTTTTAATTTGATTCTAAATGACTATTTTTTGACTTATCTAACTCCCTAATGATTATCTGAAAAGATATATAGTGATTGAAAATAAGATGAGTGTTGATATTAATCATATATTATAACTCAAGACAATATATTTAGAAAATTTTCTTTAGAATTTCATAACAAGAGTTATGAAAACTTTTTGTTGGGTAAAAGTTCCATGATCATTTCTACTTCTACCATCTTTCTATCGACCATCACTCATCAAAATTACACATAGTATGTAAATTTGTGGTAGTTTACAAAGGAAATCATTCGTTCTTCAATATATTTAAATTTGTGAAGGAAATTATTTGTGCTTCAATTTATTATATTTAGCAATAAAAATAAATATCCAAAGTATTCACTCTCATTTAAAAGTCCTCACGGTTATGCATGGGTGAATTACTTGGATTTTTGATTATGTGCTTTCGTGCTCATTTAAAAGTCCTCACGGTTATGCATGTATGGAACGCATATCAAAATTAATGTATTTAATAGACAAGTTGATTCTAATCCCATTTAAAAGTCCTCACGGTCATGCGTGGTTAGAAGATACTTGATTTCATTTTTTAAATTAAATTGGAATACTACTAATCTCATTTAAAAGTCCTAACGGTTATGCATGGTTAGTAGATATTCAAATTTCCCGAAATAAATATACCAAAAATAGACAGAACTGTATGATTTTTATGATTTTATTCCCATCACTTCTGAAAGTGGAATATGCGCCTGACAAGGGTAATTATGATTTTTGTTTGTGTTTTATTGAAATTTGATATTCATATTCAATTGAGTTAAATGTTTGATTCATGTCTGTCACTTCATCCCTATTTTTATAACACTGTTATTCTTTTGCTGATAACGAAAGGGGGAGAGAAAAGTTAAGATTTTGTCAAATAGAATCAAGCAAAGGTCAAATAATTTTTCATTTGCATATAGGCTCATTTACATATTTTTATTTGTATGCATATATGTAGGGGGAGTATCATGTAGAGAGGAAGCATTCAAATAGGGGGAGCAAATTGAACGATCAAATACAATTAATACATTCAAAATCTTAAATATATGTTTGTTATCATCAAAAGGGGGAGATTGTTGAATATGCGCTTTGCGCTTATATGGTTTTTGTTTGATGATAATAAACATATATACATTGGTTTAAATGTATTTGTTAATATACTATTCTATCTTTCACAGTTTAAATAAATATTTGTTGAATAAAATAAATTACACAGAATTTGAATTCAAACAGATATTTTATTCAAATAAATATTTATTACATTTTTGAATAGTACAATTTCAAGCTCTCACTATAACTATACAACTTTGATTACATCACATTTTTCACATTCACATCAGCACCTCACTACATATCACTCACACTCGTATTTATCTTCAACTGCATTCCAGTTTGAATCCAGCATCTGAGCAATGTGCAAAAATATAAACTAACGCAGTAAAATTGAAAAAGAAATATTTTTCCAATTCAAAAATAAAAGATAATTTTGAAAATATGTTTGCCTCAGTTATTTGGGCTGTTCGTCATAATTTAAATTTGAATTCATCATACACGAACAATGTGACATGCACAGTGTATCACTGTACATGCCACAAGGCCGTGCACACCGATATACACTTGATAATGCTATAGGAACAGGTGAGCACAAGGTCAAACCTAAATAAAAAGACGGGTTCAACTCAGGTGCAATATAAATAGAATCTCGACTTCAGCACAAGGTCAAACCCGAGTTGCAAAACGGATTCAACACAGGTGCAAATGCTCAAGTCAACTAATTCATAGGGTCGACCAAAAATCCAAATGCACAAAGACATGTGTAGCAACAGTGAAGAATAACCAGAGTGATGCAAGTGTCGACCAAGTAACAATGCAAGCAAGATCAAAAGCAACTTTTCTAAGTTGCAACTCAAAGAAATTCAAGACAGCAACAAAGCACAAAGGCTTGAATGATCAAGTGCATCAGAAATATAGCAACACAGAGGGATCTGAAATCACAACGGAGTTCAACATAACTCGAAGTACACTCTAATGCAAACTGCCTCAAAAATGAATACAACATGAAGCACTGCTACTCAAGGCAACTAGGAATGAACAGAATCACAAGGCAAGTGCACCACAACACAAGCATACACACACACATACATACGCATGTGTATACATGAGGAAGATTACAGATTCAATTCCAAATGCACAGTTCAAAGTACAGCGGACAATGAAATTCAAGTTACAGATTGAAATGCAGCAACAAAGACAAATGCAGATGTCACAGTACATGAAGACAATATGATCAAGGGACTGGCATCAACAGAGACTCGAGTACTACCAGAACACTACCAGTGATAAAAATGCAGTGATACGCAGCAGGGAAAACAACACATTGAAACAAATTCAAGCCGCAAGAAGGATGCAAGTTCGAGATAAATTCAAGCCAAAGCCAGAAACTCACAAAATCAAAAAAAGGCCGAAGTCAATATTGAACGAGTCAATAATCAAAACCGTGTCAACCAAGCCGTGGGAAGCAAGTAAAAAAATTATACGCATATGAAAAAGTCAATCAAAATCGCAAGCATCCAAGCATAAACGATCGGCCGAGATAAATTCAAATAGAGAATTGTACGAACGCAAATCTAGGGTTACAAACGCTATATAAACTATCATCATCGGCAATCTCAAATTTATTCGAGTTCGAGCTTAACAAAGAACAAATCATCCAACTCGAATCACGATCGAATTCATGCAAGCATAAAATTAGTAAAAGCAAAAGCGTATAATTACATACCGAAGTAAGGAAGGAATTCGATCAACGAAGCAGCCGCGTAAGCAACGAGGAATCAATCGATCAAGGCGACACGCAAAACATCACTGGATCGATCGAATTAAAGCCGGCGACTTCAAGCGCTAATTTCCAGAGCAGAAAGAATGAAAGCAAAGCCCTAATTTCAGAACTAAGAAAGGAAGCAGGCCGACAATTGGAGAATCAGGGAAAAATATTGGGAAGTGGATCATTGCAGTGAGGCGATGGTGGTCAAGGATTGAAATTATTAACCCTAGTTTTTCTGTTGATCAGAAAATTGACCGACGTGACTTCTTGAGGTGACCGAACTTTCCCAAATTCAGGGAGAAGAAAGTTGGAGTGTGGAAGAGGTCGTGGCCGGAGGTGAATCCACTCTGGTGGTCAGAATCATGCGATTGAGGTGTTTCTAGTTTTTGACATTGTTTCCAGTTTTGAGCTCGAACGCTTGATTTTGATTATTAGCTTCTGCAAATGTTTAGAGGGTTAGAATTTAGTTGGGGAAATGATCGTCGACTTGCATGAGTCATCGCGAGTGGTCGGAGTTGGCGGCAGTGATGGTGCAGGTGCACGGAGGACATGATGTATCAGCTGTTGTTTTGAGGAAGAAGGGTACTCGAGTGTTTTTCGGGTTGTTTCGTGTTTTTGCTTGAAGCTTTGGGGTGTTGGTCTCGAAGAATTTGTCGTGTGAGCTCGGGTGTGTTGTTGTTGCAGGTTTATGTAAAACCTGTCGGTACTTAAGTTTTAAAATGAATTCAAAATGAAAATGTTACTCGAGTTTTACTCGAGTTATTTAGTGTTTTGCTCGGGCTAGGTTAGGTTAGGCTCGAGTGAATTATGTGTGGCTCGGGTTAGTTTTGTTACAGGTTACAAACCTGTTCTATTTTCAAAATTCGAACAGAAATTTAAAGTATTAAGCAAGGATTTAAAATTAGTTTTAAATCTAATTTTAGATAATAGATTCGAGTTCAATTTGAATCTTAGCTGGAAATGAATAAAGTTTTTAAATTCAAATTTGTTTAAATAACCTTAAAGGGGTTAAGTGTTTAAAGTGTTTATAAAAGGAATTTGAATTTAAATTGGAATTTGAAATGTAAAGGAATGACTTAAACAAAGTTTAAATCTGATTCAAATCTAAATTTGAATCTTTGTTTTAAAATAAATTGAAGTTCTATAAATTTAAGAGTTTTAACAAATTTGAATGATAAAGTACAATTTAAATGTTTTGAATTTAAAAATGAATTTGGTTTAAACACTTGAAAATTCCTTTTATAAGAGAAAATATTCTTTATCATGTAAATTTAAAGGTTTTAAATCGATTTAAATTTTTTTAAAGATAAATTGGGTTTCATTTTAAAACTTGAATTTAAAATGAAATTTGAAATTAAATTTGGAAATGAATGTTTTCAAATATATTTGTGAATGATAATTTAACCATAGATAAGAAAAAGTTTTTTATCTTAAAGTTAAATTAGAATTTAATGATTTGTAATTTATTTAATTATTAGGGTAACTAAATGGATAATTAATTTATTTAATAAATTAATGAAATGAATAATTACTTGAAGTAATTAAGGGTTTGAAACTTAAAAGTTTAAGATTAATGATTCTTAGAATAATTAACTTGTAATTTAAGAATCGTTAATAAGATTAAATCTTAATTAATGATTAGTAATTAATTAATCAAGTAATAAAGGATTAATTAAGTTATAGTTAACACTTAATTAATTAAATAATTATGGGTTAATTAATGGACTATTAACGGTTAATTAATTTGTAATCAATAATAAGTTAATTACTTTAGAAAAATAATTCAATAATATGTTAATTACTTTAGAAAAATAATTAATGAATTGTTAACAGTTAATGAAGGTTATTAACTAAGGATTTATTTAATAATTAATAAATGTGATTAATTTTTAATAATTAATTTGATTAATTAATTTAAAAATAATCATTTATGTAAATTGTTAAGTATAATTACTTATGGAAGTAATTAAGGAATTAATTACTCATTGTAATTAATTGAGTTTAATTTGATTAGATTAAGTTAATTAATTCAGTTTAATTAATTTAGAATAATCATTTGATGATTTGTGAAGTATAATTACTTAATGTAATTTAATGAAGAAAAATTACTTAGGAAAGTAATTAATGGGTAATTACTGGATGTAATTAATTGAAGGTGATTTGATGATGGAAGTAATTTGAGTATAATTACTTTGTAAAATTAATCAAGGGATTAATTAGAGATAATTAATTAAGGAGTTATTAATTTATTTGGTGAAGTAATTAAAGGTAGTTAATTACTCAATGGGGTTAATCAAGGGTGATTAACAATTATGGTTTAATTGAAAAATTAATTACTTAATGTAATTAATTTAAATAGAAAATATAATTAGAGGTCATTAATTATTATAATTAATGATGTAATTTAGAATGGTTTTATTTGGAAATAACTAATAAATGAAGGGATTTATTAATGTAATTAATTATGAAGTAATGTAATTAATTTTAGTTAATTAGTAAATAAAGTAATTAAAGGTTAATTATTGTATTTGGTTAAGTATAATTAATTTGTAAAATTAATTAAAGGATAATTACTTGAATGTAATTAAGGGATAATTAATTAAGGGTGATTAATTAAGGCGATTGATTAGAGATTAATTAATTAATTGTAATTAATTAATGGTTATGTAAGCAAGATTTATATTGATTAAGTAATTAATTTAATTTACTTTAAATTAATTAGAATTGGTATAATTAATTTAATTCACTTTAAATTAATTATATTTGGTGTGATTATTAATCATTGCTTATATATGAATGGATGATATTGGTTGCCTTGAATGGTTTGAGACCTCAGACATGAGGTAAATAATGTTGTGTGATATGGATGCTTTGGTTGCATTGGGATGATAATATGAATTATCTATTTGTGATGATATTATGGATTATCTGTTGTGATGATAATGATGATTATCTATTGTGATTTGTGAATTATCTATCTATGTGTATATAGATAATGAATTGAATTGTTTTAAACTTTAAAAACAACTTGGCCTTAAAAGATACGTTTTGGATTCGATGAGACCGGGATCGAGTTTTCAAATTTGGATATCTGGAAACCACATCGATCCAAATTTACGATAGGTTGGGAATCTCAAGTGAAGAGTGAAGACTCGAGGTGTAAGGACTATGCGTCGTTAAAACTCTAAGGGTGATTCCAATACGAGTTTAACGGGGTGGTACTTTCAGATTCGAGATGAAGATTCAGAGTGCAAGGGTTATCGTCGTTAACTCTGAGGGTGATTCCAAAAATGAGTGTAGCGAGATAATGCCTTCGGTTTCGTTCGAACCCGTAACGAACTTGTATGGATTGAATGCTTTCAGAACATTGTAAGGTGGACGATGAGCATTCTAAGAGATGTGTTCTCTAAAGGTAATCGTAGCCTCAAGCCTCATCAACTAGGAATGCCTAAAACAAGGGAGGTGCAGCAAGGCTAAGTGGGTCATGCCCAAGTAGGACGAGATTTTCCCCTGTCTAGAAGTCCTTTTTTATTTCGCCTGTGTGGGCGGTTGGAACATATGCCAACGTCGGGGTTGTCTTGTTCGGGACTATTCAGTAAGGAATGGTTCCAGCCTTGTATTACAGGGGATTGGGAGTAATCCTCGGTACAGTGATCAAGGCCACGTACTGTGACGGGCGGTACCCCAGTAGCCCTGCCATTGTATGAAATCTAAAATCCAATAAGTGCCAACAGTTTTGATTGTATTATCCACTTTTGTGGCTAGTAGACGGAATTTAATGAATGTAACAATTTCGGCTATTTTCTATTTACTTGAAAACCCTAGACCTATTATGATATCACAGGATTTCCTATCAAATGTTTTGGTTAGAGTAAGGTAAAAACTTTTCCATGTTTATGTGTGGGAAGTCTTATGTGATACCTTTTCTTTTCAAAGGTTTTTCAAAATTAAGCAACCTTAACCTGTTACTCACACCAGACCCATGTCTGACCCGGAGTTTATCTTCTGTTTTCTTAAACTCTTGGATACTCAAATTTTTACGAGTAGCCAAGGGATTTAGGTTAGCTTTGATGAATTATAGAGGAGCAATGGAGCAGGAGGCTTCGGCGTTAGATATATAGATTCCGCTGTGTGTTCTCTGTGTTGGTATCTCTCTGTTGAGTTGTATAGAGTTGTAATAACTAGACAGGTGTTTATAACTGTCTAGTATGTGATGTATATGCTGTGTAACTCTGATTGGTGTTGTATATTATGTAATACTTATGTTATTAATATAATTTATTCGAGCCGCTGTTGAGATTCTGATGTTATTTCTTCTTTCTTCTCTTTCTTTTCCCTTTTCTATCCCTTTCTTTCTTCAAGATGATGCGGTTTTCTGTGGTGAGAAAGTCGGGTCGTCACAGTTGATATCAGAGCGCTAGGTTGAGTGAATACCTAGGCTTTGGAGTGATTTCTTTCTTAAGAGAGCGTCTTTGTAATTTTGGATATATATATATATATATATATATATATTTATATTTCCACCTATTTGTTGGGTTACCGGTTCGGGTTTTCCAATATAGGTTATAAAGGTAGATAAGGTAGTGTTGTGTGTAACACGACTACTACCATTGGTTGGAGTTTGAATGTTGAGGTTGGAAGTATATCTATCGAGACTGTAGAGCTAATACCGTCTCGAATGAGCTTTGCAGCTTGATGTAAGGATTTCATCGATCTCTGAAGGAAACCTTTTAAAGGTTTGGAGTCCATCTTGGAAGTGCAAGTTGGATGAGTAGAGTTTGGATCTGTTGCTTAGGCAGAAGCGAGTGATGGTATCAGGAATTAGTAGTTGTGTGATGAGACGCAGTGACTATGGATGTCTCCGAAGATGTTTCTTTGGAACAAGTTTAGGAAGTATGACTGCTTCGATGTTGTTGCTGGGTTCAGCAGGTTGTTTCTGTCTGGTATGAGGCCTGAGTTCCTCGAAGAGCTTTGGATTAGGAAGTCTTTGGCGTCGGTGTCAGCAAGTGCGGCTCGGAGTATTCTGTGTGCCAGCAAGAGGGTCTTCTGGTTTGCAGTTTTTCTGGAGGTGGAGTTCAGAAGCAGCAGAATGGATCCATTTCTTCGATGGATTGGTTAGATAAGTGCAAGCTGTTCTGCTTGGTAAAGAGAGAGCAGTTTTCTTTGGAAGTTAGTCTGGATTAATCGCAAAAGTGGCTTGCGATAGTTTGAGTGTTCTCTTGAGTTATTAGAGGTTTATCTGCATCTGGAGGTTGAGTTTTCTTATCGACTGGATTCTAGGAGTGCTACCAGTGATTCAGTTTAGTAGAAGGATGACTTTTGGAGCAAGGGTTTGGTGAAGCAGCTTAGGATCAGGTGGGACATCTGAGTTTTCTTTTATGGGTCTGTTGAACCATATTTCTGAGACGTGTTGTCCAGTTTGTGCTCGTGTTCTTCATCAGCATTTTCTTCTATTCCATATCAGAGTTATGCAGCGGAAGCTGTTTGGGAGTGCTTTTGTTTTAACTTTTCCGGATAGGAGAAGTAAGTTAGTCTTCTTATGTTTGTGGAGTAGAGTTGGTTTCTTGGTTTTGGATTGATCTTGAGGGGATCATTCTGTTGGGTTGTTTTGGTCCAGTTTGTTTCTAAAGACATCAGCGAAGGTTGAGTTTATCGGCAGAGATGAAGGCAGCCCAGGATCGTCAGGAAGTTTTGTGGATAAGAGACGAAGGAATCTGGATTCCAGAGTCGAAAATTTGATTTTGGGTAAGTTTTCTCCGATCTTAGGGGCTATAAGATTGGGTAAGACTGGGTAAGTCAGCTACGAGGTGCTTTAGATCTTTTTTGTGTTCTTGTGAGGATTGGTGTTTGATTTTCAAGGATGAATTGCTAGTTTGGATAACTGGGATTCGATGTATTTCATGTATCTCTGAGGGAGTACGTGTATGATCTATCTCTGGTTGTGGAACCAGCAATTCAGAAGGATGTGATTGTTGAGTCAGACTTGTGTGTAGTCTGATATCCTGTTCGGTTTTGTAGATCTAGTTGGATAGGAGCTCTATAGCTTAGTAGTATAGATTGTTTGGATTCTGTAGAGTGAGTATTCCGACATTTATACTTGGGAAACTCTAGGAAATCCTATCCAAAATTTTGTCTGGACAGTTAGATTTGTTTGTTTGGGTAAATTGGTTGCTATGGTTGTCAGCATATGATTAATATATGCATGTGTTTTAAAACAAAATCTTCATATAGATTATTAAATTACCTTTGTTTTAAATTTCGGGGACGAAATTTTTTAAGGGGGAAGGAATGTGATATCCCGGAATTTCTAGCAATATAAATTTAATAATCTGTTTTAAAAATTAAATTGATTTGATAATTTTTGTTAATAAAATTTTTAATTGATTTAATAATCTTCTTTCGATAAATATTTAAATTGGTAGATTTTATCATTTTAAAGCAAAAAAATTGTTTTCTATTTATAATATATATAATTGTATATATTGTAAATAGATAAGCTTTGGTTTGGAATTTAGTAAATAAAGCAATTTTCTAATTCTAATTTATTTTTGGTAAATTAGAAATTTTGATTTAAATTTAACATTTAGCTTTTCAAAGCAATTTAATAAATATCTATATGGTTTGTAAATATTTAAGGTAAATCTTATTTGTTTAAATTATATTTAGTACGAATTTAAATTAGATTTACATAAAAGCTTTGTTTTATTTTTTTTATTGCTTGGAATTATATATAAGAGTTTAAAATACAGTTTACATATGATCTTAATTTATTGAGTAACAGAAGTAATTTATAATCTCTTTTATAAATTATTTAAATTGTCAAATTTTTTATTTTCAAATAATAACTATAATACATATTTTTTTTATAAACATAAATAGATTTTATAGAAATAGATTTGTTATTTTTAAATTTAATAAGAGTTATATATGCATATATATAACTTGATTTTTAAATTGGATTTTATAATTTAATTTAAATTTGAATTTAATGTTTTGAAAATTCAAAAGAATAAATACAAAAAAATATTTGGATAAACTTTTATTTATAACTTGTTTTGTTTTGTTTTTTTATAAAAAAAAGAGGGAGAAATTTATTTATATGTACATAAAAAGTAATAAAATAAGTTAAAAGCTTTTATAAACAATTTAAATTAAATAAATTATTTAAGAGACATGTGTAAATCGCTTAAGACACCTAAATAACATGTGTTAAGTAAACAATAATCCAAGTTGACAAATGTTACTATATTAGACATGTGTCACTTTTAATTTTTCTTTTTTTTCTTTTATTTAAATAAATTATTTTTATGCTTATATAAACATTGCCTCTCAACCTCATTTTCTTTTTCAATTCTTTTACATAACTTAAGAAAATCTTCATCTGAAAATCTGAAATCAACATTCAAATCAAAATCTAAAATCTTTGATCAATATTCTTCAAAACCAGAAAATTTTGCTCAAGAACAAAATCCTGTAAATTCCCCTAAAAAACCACTCTGAAACCAGTATTTCCTCTGACCAAAATAACCCAATACTATCTGAATCATCTTCAAAACCAGGAATGCAAATCAAATATAAACCAGAACTCATTTTTTTTTAAATCTGAAAATAGAACTGATCATCATTCTGCAATTCAAAGGGCTGCAGTCTCCTCCATTTCTATTTTGAAACAGCTAGGCCCGCATTTTCTTTTTATCAGGAAGCATGCATGCAGTTGTAAATTAGGGAGCAAAGCATTACAGCAAAACAAGATTAAAAGTTTACAAAACAAAGAAGCAACTCAAAATTTAAGTCTGAAGCAGTTTCAACACCCTGTTTAGAAAGAAAAAGTTTTTTTCGAAAGTGCTCTGCTCATAAAAATTTCAGGTGAGTAACATTTTTATATTAAAAAATTTAAGTAAATATGGTTGCTGATTGATTTATGTGATAATCATGATTTGTGTGGAAGTATATGTTGGAATTCTCTGTATATATATGGTTGTCTGAAAGCATGCTTGTTGTTGTGATGTGTTCTTGCCTGTTCTAGATTCCAGGTATAAATTCTGATCAAAAATCATGATCTCATAATCTAAGCTATGTTAAGGACTAAGATTCAAACAAAATATGACTGTATAACATAAGTTAAAGTTTAAACTTTTATTTAATATAAAAATTTCTGTATTGTCTTTAGAATTCAAAAATAATACAGAACAAACCTTATGTAAGTAAGAATTTAATTTTCTAGATTCATTGATTCAAGATTATAAATCGATTAATTAAACTAAAACTTGAATTTTAAAACTTAAATCAGAAGTTTTAGTTTGTAAATGATTGAGCATTTCTGGTTTGACCAGAAATGATGTTTTGGGTAGATACTGTTGATCTAGATGGTCGGGGTGGTCAGCGGCTTCTCTGGTGATGAAGTGGTGATAGGAGAATCAGGGAAAAATATTGGGAAGTGGATCATTGTAGTGAGGCGATGGTGGTTAAGGATTGAAATTATTAACCCTACTGTTGATCAGAAAATTGACCAACGTGACTTCTTGAGGTGACGAGCTTTCCCAAATTCAGGGAGAAGATAGTTGGAGTGTGGAAGAGGTCGTGGCCGGAGGTGAAGCCACTCTGGTGGTCGGAATCATGTGATTGAGGTGTTTCCAGTTTTTGACATTGTTTCCACTTTTGAGCTCGAAAGCTTGATTTTGATTTTTAGCTTCTGCAAATGTTTTGAGGGTCGGAATTTAGTTGGGGGAATGATCGTCGACTTGCATGAGTCATCGCGAGTGGTCGGAGTTGGCGGCAGTGATGGTACAGGTGCACGGAGGACATGATGTATCAGCTGTTGTTTTGGGGAAGAAGGGTACTCGAGTGTTTTTCGGGTTGTTTCGTGTTTTTGCTCGAAGCTTCGGGCTGTTGGTCTCGAAGAATTTGTCGTGTGAGCTCGGGTGTGTTGTTGTTACAGGTTCATGTAAAACCTATAAGTACTTAAGTTTTAAAATGAATTCAAAATGAAAATGTTACTCGAGTTTTACTCGAGTTATTTAGTGTTTTGCTTGAGCTAGGTTAGGTTAGGCTCGAGGGAATTATGTGTGGCTCGGGTTAGTTTTGTTACAGGTTAGAAACCTGTTCTATTTTCAAAATTTGAACTGAAATTTAAAGTATTAAGCAAGGATTTAAAATAAGTTTTAAATCTAATTTTAGATAATGGATTCAAGTTTAATTTGAATCTTAGCTGGAAATGAATAATGTTTTTAAATTCAAATTTGTTTAAATAACCTTAAAGGGGTTAAGCGTTTAAAAGTGTTTACAAAAGGAATTTGAATTTAAATTGGAATTTGAAATGTAAAGGAATGACTTAAAAAATGTTTAAATCTGATTCAAATCTAAATTTGAATCTTTGTTTTAAAATAAATTTAAGTTTTATAAATTTAAGAGTTTTAACAATTTTGAATGATAAAGTAAAATTTAAATGTTTTGAATTTAGAAAGGAATTTGGTTTAAACTCTTGAAAATTCCTTTTATAAGAGAAAGTATTATTTATCATGTAAATTTAAAGGTTTTAAATTGATTTAAATTTTGTTAAAGATAAATTGGGTTTCATTTTAAAACATGAATTTAAAATGAAATTTGAAATTAAATTTGGAAATGAATGTTTTCAAATATATTTGTGAATTATAATTTAACCATAGATAAGAATAAGGTTTTATTTTAAAGTTAAATTAGAATTTAATGATTTGCAATTCATTTAATTGTTAAGGTAACTAAATGGATAATTAATTTATTTAATAAATTAATGAAATGAATAATTACTTAAAGTAATTAAGGGTTTGAAACTTAAAAGTTTAAGATTAATTATTCTTAGAATAATTAACTTGTAATTTAAGAATCGTTAATAAGACTAAATTTTAATTAATGATTAATAATTAATTAATCAAGTAATAAAGGATTAATTAAGTTATAGTTAACACATAATTAATTAAATAATTATTGGTTTATTAATGGACTATTAACGGTTAATTAATTTGCAATCAATAATAAGCTAATTACTTTAGAAAAATAATTAATGAATTGTTAATAGTTAATAAAGGTTATTAACTAAGGATTTATTTAATAATTAATTAATGTGATTAATTTTTAATAATTAATTAGATTAATTAATTTAAAAATAATTATTTGTGTAAATTATTAAGTATAATTACTTATGGAAGTAATTATGGAATTAATTACTCATTTTAATTAATTGAGTTTAATTTGATTAGATTAAGTTAATTAATTCAGTTTAATTAATTTAGACTAATCATTTGATGATTTGTGAAGTATAATTACCTAATGTAATTTAACGAAGAGAAATTACTTAGGAAAGTAATTAATGGGTAATTACTGGATGTAATTAATTGAAGGTGATTTGATGATGGAAGTAATTTGAGTATAATTACTTTGTAAAATTAATTAAGGGATTAATTAGAGATAATTAATTAAGGAGTAATTAATTTATCTGGTGAAGTAATTAAGGGTAGTTAATTACTGGATGGGGTTAATCAAGGGTGATTAACAATTATGGTTTAATTGAAATATTAATTACTTAATGTAATTAATTTAAATAGAAAATGTAATTGGAGATCATTAATTATTATAATTAATGATGTAATTTAGAATGGTTTTATTTGGAAATAACTAACAAATGAAGGGATTTATTAATGTAATTAATTAAGAAGTAATGTAATTAATTTTAGTTAATAAATAAATAAAGTAATTAAAGGTTAAATATTGTATTTGGTTAAGTATAATTAATTTGTAAAATTAGTTAAAGGGCAATTACTTGAATGTAATTAAGGGACAATTAATCAAGGGTGATTAATTAAGGCGATTGATTAGAGATTAATTAGTCAATTATATTGTAATTAATTAACGGTTATGTAAGCAAGATTATATTGATTAAGTAATTAATTTAATTTAATTTAATTTAATTAGAAATGATGTAATTAATTTAATTCACTTTAAATTAATTATATTTGGTGTGATTATTAATCATTGCTTATATATGAATGGATGATATTGGTTGCCTTGAATGGTTTGAGACCTCATATATGAGGTAAATAATGTTGTGTGATATGGATGCTTTGGTTGCATTGGGATGATAATATGAATTATATATTTGTGATGATAATATGGATTATCTGTTGTGATGATAATGATGATTATCTATTGTGATTTGTGAAATATCTATCTGTGTGTATATAGATAATGAACTAAATTGTTTTAAACTTTAAAAACAACTTGGCGTTAAAGATACGTTTTGGATTTGATGAGACCGGGATCGGGTTTCCAAATTTTGATATTTGAAAACCACATCGATCCAAATTTACGATAGGTGGTGAATCTCAAGTGAAAAGTAAAGACTCGAGGCGTAAGGACTATGCGTCGTTAAAACTCTAAGGGTGATTCCAATATGAGTTTAACGGGGTGGTACTTTCAGATTCGAGATGAAGATTCAGAGTGCAAGGGTTATCGTCGTTAACTCTGAGGGTGATTCCAAAAATGAGTGTAACGAGATAATGCCTTTGGTTTCGTTCGAACCCGGAATGAACTTATATGGATTGAATGCTTTCAGAACATCGTCAGGTGGACGATGAGCATTCTAAGAGATGTGTTCTCTAAAGGTAATCGTAGCCTCAAGCCTCGTCAACTGGGAATGGCTAAAACAGGGGAGGTGCAGCAAGGCTAAGTGGGTCATGCCCAAGTAGGACGAGATTTTCCCCTGTCTAGAAGTCCCTTTTTATTTCGGCTGTGTGGGCGGTTGGAACGTACGCCAACTGCGGGGTTGTCTTGTTCGGGACTATTCAGTAAGGAATGGTTCTGGCCTTGTGTTGCAGGGGATTGGGAGTAATCCTCGGTATGGTGATCTAGGCCACGTACTGTGACGGGAGGCACCCCAGTAGCCATGCCATTGTATGGAATCCAAAATCCAATAAGTGCCAACGGTTTTCATTGTGTTATCCACTTTTGTGGCTAGTAGCTAGAATTTAATGAATGTAACAATTTCGGCTATTTTCTATTTACTTGAAAACCCTAGACCTATTATGATATCACAGGATTTCCTATCAAATGTTTTGGTTAGAGTAAGGTAAAAACTTTTCCATGTTTATGTGTGGGAAGTCTTACGTGATACCTTTCCTTTTCAATGGTTTTTTAAATTTAAGCAACCTTAACCTATTACTCACACCAGACCCATGTCTGGATCGGAGTTTTTCTTCTGTTTTCTTAAACTCTTGGGTACTCAAATTTTTACGAGTAGCCAAGGGATTCAGGTTAGATTTGATGAATTATGGAGGAGCAATGGAGCAGGAGGCTTCGGCGTTAGATATATAGTTTCCGCTGTGTGTTCTCTGTGTTAGTATCTCTCTGTTGAGTTTTATTGAGTTGTAATAATTAGACAGGTGTTTATAACTGTCTAGTATGTGATGTATATGCTGTGTAACTCTGATTGGTGTTGTATATTATGTAATACTTATGTTATTAATATAATATATTCGATCCGCTGTTGAGATTCTGATGTTGTTTCTTCTTTCTTCACTTTCTTTTCTCTTTTCTATCCCTTTCTTTCTTCAAGATGATGCGATTTTCTATGGTGAGAAAGTCGGGTCGTCATAGTTGGTATCAGAGCGCTAGGTTGAGTGAATAGCTAGGCTTTGGAGTGATTTCTTTCTTGAGAGAGCTTATTTGTAATTTTTGATATATATATATATATAGATATATATATATATATATATATATATATATATATATATATATATATATATATATATTTTCTACCTATTTGTTGGGTTACCTGTTCGGGTTTTCCAATGTAGGTTATAAAGGTAGATAAGGTAGTGGTGTGTGTAACACGACTACTACCAATGGTTGGAGTTTGAATGTTGAGGTTGGAAGTATATCTATCGAGACTAAATACCGTCTCGAATGAGCTTTGCAGCTTGATGTAACGATTTCATCGATCTCTGAAGGAAACCTTTTAAAGGTTTGGAGTCCGTCTTGGAAGTGCAAGTTGGATGAGTAGAGTTTGGATCTGTCGGTTAGGCAGAAGCGAGTGATGGTATCAGGAATTAGTAGCTGTGTGACGATACCCAGTGACTATGGATGTCTCCGAAGATGTTTCTTTGGAACAAGTTTAGGAAGTATGACTGCTTCGATGTTGTGGCTGGATTCAGCAGGATGTTTTTGTCTGGTTTGAGGCCTGAGTTTCTCGAAGAGCTTTGGATTAGGAAGTCTTTGGCATCGGTATCAGCAAGTGCAGCTCGGAGTATTCTATGTGCCAGCAAGAGGGTCTTCTGATTAGCAGTTTTTCTGGAGGTGGAGTTCAGAAGCAGCAGAGTGGATCCATTTCTTCGATGGATTGGTTAGATAAGTGTAAGTTGTTCTGTTTGGTAAAGAGGGAGAAGTTTTCTTTGGAAGTTAGTCTGGATTAATCGCAAAAGTGAATTGCGATAGTTTGAGTGTTCTCTTGAATTATCGGAGGTTTATCCGCATCTGGAGGTTGAGTTTTCTTATCGACTAGATTCTAGGAGTGCTACCAGTAATTTAGTTTAGTAGAAGGATGACTTTTAGAGCAAGGGTTTGGTGAAGCAGCTTAGGATCAGGTGGGACATCTGAGTTTTCTTTTATGGATCTGTTGAACCATATTTCTGAGATGTGTTGTCCAGTTTGTGTTCGTGTTCTTCATCAACATTTTCTTCTATTCCAGATTAGAGTTGTAAAGCGGAAGTTGTTTAGGAGTGCTTTTGTTTTATCTTTTCCGGATAGGAGAAGTAAGTTAGTCTTCTGATGTTTGTGGAGTAGAGTTGGTGTTCTTGGTTTTGGATTGATCTTGAGGAGATCATTCTGTTGGGTTGTTTTGGTCTAGTTTGTTTCTAAAGACATCAGCGAAGGTTGAGTTGATCGGAAGAGATGAAGGCAGCCTAGGATCGTCAGGAGAGTTTTGTGGATAAGAGACGAAGGAATTTGGATTTCGGAGTCGGAATTTTGATTTTGGGTAAGTTTTCTCCGATCTAAGGGGCTACAAGATTGGGTAAGACTGGGTAAGTCAGCTCTGTGGTGTTTTAGATCTTTTATGTGCTCTTATGAAGATTGGTGTTTGATTTTCAAGGATGAATTGCCAGTTTGGATACCTGGGACTCTAAGGGAGTACGTGTATGATCTATCTCTGGTTGTGGAACCAGCAATTCAGGAGGATGTGATCGTTGAGTCAGACTTGTCTGTAGTCTGATATCCTGTTTAGTTTTGTAGATCTAGTAGGATATGAGCTCTGTAGCTTAGTAGTATAGATTGTTTGGATTCTGTAGAGTGAGTGTCCCGACATTTATACTTGGGAAACTCTAGGAAATCCTATCCAGAATTTTGTCTAGATAGTTAGATTTGTTTGTTTGAGTAAATTGGTTGCTATGGTTGTTAGCATATGATTAATATATGCATATGTTTTAAAATCAAATCTTAAGATAGATTATTAAATTACCTTTGTTTTAAATTTCGAAACGAAGTTCTTTTAAGGGGGAGGAATGCATCACCGAGAAAGTGTCGTCTTTGCCCTTTTTTAGCCTACAACAACATTTTTTGGCACTTCCTGCATCACTTCTTGGTGTTGCAGCATGCAATCTATGGCGTAGTGCCAACTCCAACTCAACTTCATTTGATTTAAGTTAATTTCAATTCAATTTTGTTTAACTTAACTTCAGTTAAATCTAGCATCATACCATTCTCTTTAATCCACTTGAATCTAAATTGAGTAAGAACTTACTTTCACTTAATATCATCTGCATCTCAGATTATTTTATTTCAATTCCAACTTAATTCAAATACAACTGGGTTTTATTTTCAGTTTATGCGATATCCCGGAATCTCTAGCAATATAAATGTAATAATCTGTAATAAAAATTAAATTGATTTGATAATTTTTGTTAATGAAATTTTGAATTGATTTAATAATCTTCTTTTAATAAATATTTAAATTGGTAGATTTTATCATTTTAAAGCAAAAAATGTGTTTTCTATTTATAATATATATAATTGTATATATTGTAAATAGATAAGCTTTGGTTTGGAATTTAGTAAATAAAGCAATTTTCTAATTCTAATTTATTTTTGGTAAATTGGAAATTTTGATTTAAATTTAACATTTAGCTTTTCAAAGCAATTTAATAAATATCTATATGGTTTGTAAATATTTAAGGTAAATCTTATTTGTTTAAATTATATTTAGTATGAATTTAAATTAGATTTACATAAACGCTTTGTTTTATTTTTTTATTGCTTGAAATTATATATAAGAGTTTAAAATACAATTTACATATGATCTTAATTTATTGATTAACAGAAGTAATTCATAATCTCTTTTATAAATTATTTAAAATTGTCAAATTTGTTATTTTCAAATAATAATTATAATAATTAGTTTTTTATAAACATAAATGGATTTTATAGAAATAGAATTATTATTTTTAAATTTAATAAGAGTTATATATGCATATATATATAACTTGATTTTTAAATTGGATTTTATAATTTAATTTAAATTTGAATTTAATGTTTTGAAAATTCAAAAGAATAAATACAAAAAAATATTTAGATAAACTTTTATTTATAATTTGTTTTGTTTTATTTTTCTACAAAAAAAGAGGGAAAATTTATTTATATATACATAAAAAGTAATAAAATAAGTTAAAAGCTTTTATAAAAAATTTAAATAAAATAAAATATTTAGGTGACATGTGTAAATACCTTAAGACACCTAAATAACATGTGTTAAGTAAACATTAATCCAAGATGACAAATGTTACTATATTAGACATGTGTCACTTTTAATTTTTGTTTTTTTCTTTTGTTTAAATAAATTATTTTTATGCTTATATACACATTGCCTCTCAACCTCATTTTCTTTTTCTATTCTTTTACATAACTTAAGAAAATCTTCAGCTAAAAATTTGAAATCAACATTCAAACCAAAATCTAAAATCTTTGATCAATATTCTTCAAAACCAGAAAATTTTGCTCAAGAACAAAATCCTGTAAATTACCCTCAAAAACCAATCTGAAACCAGTATTTCCTTTAACCAAAATAACCCAAAACTATCTGAATCATCTTCAAAACCAGGAATGCAAATCAAATATAAACCTGTACTCATTTTTTTTTAATCTGGCAATAGAACTGATCATCATTCTGCAATTCAAAGGGCTGCAGTCTCCTCTATTTCTGTTTTGAAACACGAGGCCTGCATTTTCTTTTTATCTGGAAGCATGCATGCAACTGTAAATCTGGGAGCAAAGCATTACAGCAAAACAAGATTAAAAGTTTACAAAACAAAGAAGCAACTCAAAATTTAAGTCTGAAGCAGTTTCAACACCCTATTTAGAAAGAAAAAGTTTTTTTTAAAAGTGCTCTGCTCATAAAACTTTCAGGTGAGTAACATTTTTATATTAAATAATTTAAGTAAATATGGTTGTTGATTGATTTCTGTGATAATCATGATTTGTGTGGAAGTATATGATGGAATTCTCTATGTATATATATATGGTTGTCTGAAAGCATGCTTGTTGTTGTGATGTGTTCTTGCTTGTTCTAGATTCCAGGTTTAAATTCTGATCAAAAATCATGATCTCATAATCTATGCTATGTTAAGGACTAAGATTCAAACAAAATATGACTGTATAACATAAGTTAAAGTTTAAAATTTTATTTAATATAAAAATTTCTGTATTGTCTCTGGAATTCAAAAATAATACAGAAGAAACCTTATGTAAGTAAGAATTTAATTTTCCAGATTCATTGATTCAAGATTATAAATCGATTACTTAAACTAAAACTTGAATTTTAAAACTTAAATCAGAATTTTTAGTTTGAAAATGATTGAGCATTTCTGGTTTGACCAGAAATGATGTTTTGGGAAGATACTGTCGATCTAGGTGGTCGGGGTGGTCAGCGGCTTCTCTGGTGTTGAAGTGGTGATAGGAGAATCAAGGAAAAATATTGGGAAGTGGATCATTGCAATGAGGCGATGGTGGTCAAGGGTTGAAATTATTAACCTTAGTTTTTCTTTTGATCAGAAAATTAATCGACGTGAGTTCTTAAGGTGACCGAGCTTTCCCAGATTTAGGGAGAAGATAGTTGGAGTATAGAAGAGGTCATGGCTGGAGGTGAAGCCACTCTGGTGGTCGGAATCATGTGATTGAGGTGTTTCCAGTTTTCGACATTTTCCAGTTTTGAGATCGAAAGCTCGATTTTGATTTTTAGCTTATGCAGATGTTTTGAGGGTCGCAATTTAGTTGGGGGAATGATCATCGACTTGCGTGAGTCGTCACTAGTGGTCGGAGTTGGCGGCAGTGATGGTGCAGGTGCACGAAGGACATGATGTATCAGCTGTTGTTTTGGGGAAGAAGGGTACTCGAGTGTTTTTCGGGCTGTTTCGTGTTTTGGCTCGAAGCTTTGGGGTGTTGGTCTCAAAGAATTTATCGTGTGAACTCGAGTGTGTTGTTGTTGCAGGTTTATGTAAAACCTGTCAGTACTTAAGTTTTTAAATGAATTCAAAATGAAAATGTTACACAAGTTTTACTCGAGTTATTTAAGGTTTTGCTCGGGCTAGGTTAGGTTAGGCTCGAGCGAATTATGCGTGGCTCGGGTTAGTTTTGTTACAGGTTAGAAATCTGTTCTATTTTCGAAATTTGAACTGAAATTTAAAGTATTAAGCAAGGATTTAAAATAAGTTTTAAATCTAATTTTAGATAATGGATTCAAGTTTAATTTGAATCTTAGCTGGAAATGAATAAAGTTTTTAAATTCAAATTTGTTTAAATAACCTTAAAGGGGTTAAGCGTTTCAAAGTGTTTATAAAAGGAATTTGAATTTAAATTGGAATTTGAAATGTAAAGGGATGATTTAAACAAAGTTCAAATCTGATTCAAATCTAAATTTGAATCTTTGTTTTAAAATAAATTTTATTTTTATAATTCTAAAAGTTTTAACAATTTTGAATGATAAAGTAAAATTTAAATGTTTTGAATTTAAAAAGGAATTTGGTTTATACTCTTGAAAATTCCTTTTATAAGAGAAAGTATTCTTTATAATATAAATTTAAAGGTTTTAAAATGATTTAAATTTTGTTAAAGATAAATTGGGTTTTATTTTAAAACTTGAATTTAAAATGAAATTTGAAATTAAATTTGGAAATAAATGTTTTCAAATATATTTGTGAACGATAATTTAACCATAGTTAAGAAAAAGGTTTTATCTTAAAGTTAAATTAGAATTTAATGATTTGTAATTCATTTAATTATTTGTGTAATTAAATGGATAATTAATTTATTTAATAAATTAATGAAATGAATAATTACTTAAAGTAATTAAGGGTTTGAAACTTAAAAGTTTAAGATTAATTATTCTTAGAATAATTAACTTGTAATTTAAGAATCATTTATAAGATTAAATTTAGATTAATGATTAGTAATTAATTAATCAAGTAATAAAGGATTAATTAAGTTATAGTTAACACTTAATATTTAATTAATTAAATAATTATGGGTTAATTAATGGACTATTAACGGTAATTAATTTGCAATCAATAATAAGTTAATTACTTTAGAAAAATAATTAATGAATTGTTAATAGTTAATGAAGGTTATTAACTAAGGATTTATTTAATAATTAATTAATGTGATTAATTTTTAGTAATTAATTAGATTAATTAATTTAAAAATAATCATTTGTGTAAATTGTTAAGTATAATTACTTATGGAAGTAATTAAGGAATTAATTACTCATTGTAATTAATTGAGTTTAATTTGATTAGATTAAGTTAATTAATTCAGTTTAATTAATTTAGAATAATCATTTGATGATTTGCGAAGTATAATTACTTAATGTAATTTAATGAAGAGAAATTACTTAGGAAAGTAATTAATGAGTAATTACTGGATGTATTTAATTGAAGGTGATTTGATGATGGAAGTAATTTTAGTATAATTACTTTGTAAAATTAATCAAGGGATTAGTTAGAGATAATTAATTAAGGAGTAATTAATTTATTTGGTGAAGTAATTAAGGGTAGTTAATTACTGAATTGGGTTAATCAAGGGTGATTAACAATTATGGTTTAATTGAAAAATTAATTACTTAATGTAATTAATTTAAATAGAAAATGTAATTAGAGATCATTAATTATTATAATTAATGATGTAATTTAAAATGGTTTTATTCGGGAATAACTAATAAATGAAGGGATTTATTAATGTAATTAATTAAGAAGTAATTTAATTAATATTAGTTAATTAATAAATAAAGTAATTAAAGGTTAATTACTGTATTTGGTTAAGTATAATTAATTTGTAAAATTAATTAAAGGATAATTACTTGAATATAATTAAGGGATAATTAATCAAGGGTGATTAATTAAGGCGATTGATTAGAGATTAATTAATTAATTTGTAATTAATTAATGGTTATGTAAGCAAGATTTATATTGATTAAGTAATTCATTTAATTTACTTTAGATTAATTAGAAATGATGTAACTAATTTAATTCACTTTAAATTAATTATATTTGGTGTGATTATTAATCATTGCTTATATATGAATGGATGATATTGGTTGCCTTGAATGGTTTGAGACCTCAGATATGAGGTAAATAATGTTGTGTGATATGGATACTTTGGTTGCATTGGGATGATAATATGAATTATCTATTTGTGATGATAATATGGATTATCTGTTGTGATGATAATGATGATTATCCATTGTGATTTGTGAATTATCTATCTGTGTGTATATAGATAATCAATTGAATTGTTTTAAACTTTAGAACAACTTGGCCTTAAAAGATACATTTTGGATTCGATGAGACCGAGATCGAGTTTCCAAATTTAGATATCCGAAAACCACATCGATCCAAATTTACGATAGGTCGTGAATCTCAAGTGAAGAGTGAAGACTCGAGGTGTAAGGACTATGCGTCGTTAAAACTCTAAGGGTGATTCCAATACGAGTTTAACGGGGTGGTACTTTCAGATTCGAGATGAAGATTCAGAGTGCAAGGGTTATCATCGTTAACTCTGAGGGTGATTCCAAAAATGAGTGTAACGAGATAATGCCTTCGGTTTCGTTCGAACCCATAACGAACTTGTATGGATTGAATGCTTTCAGAACATTGTCAAGTGGACGATGAGCATTCTAAGAGATGTGTTCTCTAAAGGTAATCGTGGCCTCAAGCCTCATCAACTGGGAATGCCTAAAACAAGGGAGGTGCAGCAAGACTAAGTGGGTCATGCCCAAGTAGGACGAGATTTTCCCCTGTCTAGAAGTCCCTTTTTATTTCGCCTGTGTGGGCGGTTGGAACGTATGCCAACGTCGGGGTTGTCTTGTTCGGGACTATTCAGTAAGGAATGGTTTCGGCCTTGTGTTGCAGGGGATTGAAAGTAATCCTCGGTACAGTGATCTAGGCCACGTACTGTGACGGGCGGTACCCAAGTAGCCCTGCCATTGTATGGAATCCAAAATCCAATAAGTGCTAACGGTTTTGATTGTATTACCCGCTTTTGTGGCTAGTAGCTGGAATTTAATAAATGTAACAATTTCGGCTACTTTCTATTTACTTGAAAACCCTAGATCTATTATAATATCACAAGATTTCGTATCAAATGTTTTGGTTAGCGTAAGGTAAAAACTTTTCCATGTTTATGTGTGGGAAATCTTACATGATACCTTTTCTTTTCAAAGGTTTTTCAAAGTTAAGTAACCTTAACCTGTTACTCACACCAGACCCATGTCTGACCCGGAGTTTATCTTCTGTTTTCTTAAACTCTTGGGTACTCAAATTTTTAGGAGTAGCCAAGGGATTCAGGTTAGCTTTGACGAATTATGGAGGAGCAATGGAGCAGGACGCTTCGGCGTTAGATCTATAGTTTCCGCTGTGTGTTCTCTGCGTTGGTATCTCTCTGTTGAGTTGTATTGAGTTGTAATAACTAGACATGTGTTTATAACTGTCTAGTAAGTGATGTATATGCTGTGTAACTCAGATTGGTGTTGTATATTATGTAATACTTATGTTATTAATATAATTTATTCGATCCACTGTTGAGATTCTGATGTTGTTTCTTCTTACTTCTCTTTCTTTTCTCTTTTCTATCCCTTTCTTTCTTCAAGATGATGCGATTTTCTGTGGTGAGAAAGTTGGGTCGTCACAGTTTAATTCAATTTATTTCATTCCAATTAATTTCCGTCTCCCAATCCAAATTTAATTTCTATTTTCTCATTCCAATCACATTCAAGATTTACTGATTATTTCTTCCAATCATCCATTAAATTTTCCATAATTTAATTTTTTTTCCAAATTAACCTTTTCACTTTAAATTTTATTTCCAACATTCAAAGCTCATATTTTCCTTCCTTATTTAAAAATCATCTCAATTCTACAAGTTTATAACTTACCTCATCAGGATTTTCAGTTCAAATAAGGGTTCAGGATTTCAAATATCCGGCTTTTGGTTCAAATCATTTTACAACCACCATTATCCCAAAATCACATTTCTCAAATTTTTAAACCAATCCTGGTTTTTATCCCCAAAAAAATTCCCTTTGAAATTTCAAAAACAAATCGGTTCTTCTGAACAAATCAATTTGGAAGTAATCCATCACTTAGAAACTCGAAAATGAACATCGATGATGCTGTAGTCATCACCGAAGTTATTTTCTAGCGACTGAAGTGACATCAATGCTATATCCCTTCTCAAAATTTATTCGAAACAATTTCCTTTCAGAAATACTTCTAAAACAATAATGTTATTATTTTTCTTCAAAACACTTCGAAAAACACTTCCCAAAATCTATGGGGTTTTAAATTTTCAAATTTTGACTTCAATCAAATTTTAACTATAATTCATTTGTATAATTTACGCTCATACAAATTCCCATTTGATTATCTAAGTCATTCCAATTTTTTTTTAATCTTATTTGTTTTAAAATATTATCATCCAAACATCCAAGTTATATAACAATTTAAAAAAATATTTCTTTTATATCAAAATATATTTTGGGTAAAATTATTTCATTCACCCACCTTTAAAACTATACTGTGTCAATTTATCGTGTCGGGTGTTTATAAAATCTTCTCGAATAGCGGCCAACTTACTCGATCAGAATTCATATTCCACTCAACCAATAAGTCAACACAATATTAAAACAATTAATATTCACTAAAAAATACACGCTCATATCTATTAATATATTCAAACTCATTCTAGAGTACTACGGACTCTATTTTCAATGAGTAATCCCCACCAGAGCCAAGGTTATCACCAACCTAAGCTCCGATACCACAATGTCACGACCCGATTTCCCGACGCGCGAAAAACCAAACCATGAGAAGAAGAGGTAGAAGAAGAAAATAGAAAACAACACCAGAATTTAACCATCGCAGAGGAATAAAATCTAACAGATAATAACCGATCTTTGGACAAAAAAACAAATATATTTGTTTATATATTACATCATCAGAGTATACATAACACACAGTTGGACAATAATCATAACCTGTCCTCACACAATTGAATACACAGCTAATCAACACAGCGGAATATATAAAACAAGTACGGAAGTACGTATCGCCATCCAGCTCGTCTCCTGAGCTCTACAGCATCCTTTCCTTTATTCTATAATACTCGGTCTGACACGAGCATTATAGTTAAATAACACCCGAGTCAGTCTGGAATACCAATTTGAGAAAACCACACTCAAACTGATTATTAAAGTTTCAAAATTCTTTTGAAACAAAGGCATCTCGTAAGACCATGCCACAAATAAACATGTCAGGTTTTTACCTTACGATAGCTAAAACACTTTTTATCAAATCCATCTGATACTATAATAGTGTCTATAGAAAGTAAAATAGAATCTAGCTGAAATGCTTGCATCTCATGTTTCAGCAATAGTTGGGCACAATCAAAACCATACAGGCGCGGAGGGAGAATGGATTTCCAACTAATGACTAGGCACTGGGTACCACCTGACACAGTACGTGGCCTAGATCATTGTACCGAGGATTATTCCCAATCCCCTGCAACACAAGACCGGGACTACCCCTTACTGGATAATCCCGAGTATGATCACCCCACGGTTGGGATTAGAAACAGCACCACTAAGCCGAATAAAAGGGACATCTAGACAGGGATGACCTCACCCTAATGGGCGCTACCCACCTAGCCTTGATACATAACCCCTGATTTTCATTCATTCCCGGTTTATGAGGCTTCAGGCTAAGCGTTACCTTTTTAGAACGTATCCCTTAGAATGCTCATCGCCCACCTGACGATGTTCTGAAAGCATTCATCCATACATGTCCGTCCCGGACTTGAACAGAACCGAAGGCACTACTCCTACTACATCCATTTTGGAATCATCCTCAGGATTAGTAGCAGCTAGCCCTTGCACTTCACTGCTCCATCTTCGAACCCAAACTCGTCTTCCTTATAAAAACGTTCAAGCCGGATCGAAGTGGTTTTCAGGAAATAAACCTCGATCTCGGTCTTTTCGAAACAATCAGCACATTGTCCAATATTGATAGTCGGTTATTTAACTATCAATTAACGTTCACAAACATCCATCAAATATAAATAATTTCTACTGAATTATTTATTAACCCCAAAATATCTTCGCAAGATATGTTCCCATTATCAACCCTTTTTGAAAATAGTTTCAAACCACGCTCTTCTCATGGAATAAATTCCCAAATATTTATTTCCACTAAAAACACCAAGTACAAAGCTTTGGATTTTTAAAACAATCCAAAAACACATTATTTTAAAATATACTTTGACATTTAAATTGAAAACTGCTTCAATACTTTATTAAAAATATATACTATAGGAATATTTGAAAATGAGGCTACTTTATAAAATATAAAACTAGATTTCTCCTTTTAAAACAAAATATCAAGTCATCTTCAAATAATTACTACGACAATAAATTTGAAAAATACTTACTCTAGGATTTCAACATTTAAAATAATAAATTTTCTAAAACATGCTTTTTAAAACAACATTAAAGCTTTTAACTTATATTTAAAAATTTGCTTTGAAAACGTACTTGGCTATCCAAGGAAATATACATCTCTTCACATCTTTTAAAAATAAATCACTATTTATTTTTAAACAAATTTTCTCATTCCTTTAATAAATTCCCTTCGTGAATTTATTCTTTCAAATGTCCACTGATATATTACTTCGCTTTTATAAACCCAGTTTATAAATTTCTTAGCCCCGTCCTTCTTACAATTCCAATTTCAAATACTTAAATCAATTTTCAAGCTGATTTCCAAATTACTCTATTTTGGAATAAATACCTTTACCTACTAATTTACTTCAAAATTTTAGATTTTATTTCTTAATTATGATTTAAAGCCCTTTTTAACTGAAAATACCAATTTCATACCATTTTTCCAAATTCTTTCTTTATTCTTTCAAATAAATTTAAATCTTGGATTTTAAAATAAATTTTTTATTCCTTTGGGTAATCTCACTTAATTTTTAAATTCGTTACTCCTCTGTTTATTCATAGTCCCCTTTCCCATATTCAGAATTTTATTTATAAAAAAATTCACTTTTATTCTTTCCAATTTATCCTTAAACTTATTCAAACTTCTATAATTATTTTACTTAAAGATTTTCTCTTTTATTTTCCCTTTTCAAAAATCCAATTCTATAAATTTTGATAACTCAGTATACCGAAATATATTAATTTCAACCATAGCATCCAATATTCCAAATATCAATGAAAATTCATCACAGAATATCAAATAATCATGATACAGAATTATTAGAATATTCTATAAAGTTTTGAGGAATCCAGTTGGATCCCTCCAACCTGTTTCCCTGCATCCACAGATGTTAGCACAATATAAAATACCAATTCCACTTCGAGGTTGAATATCGCGGTATATGGGATTAATATAATATCATCCGCTATTATGCGACTCATAGGGTCTCATCCCCTATATAATGTGGGAAATCAATCTGCCAATATATACTATATACTACTATATAATATACCACATCCAATCAATTCAGTCATTTAACCAACTATTGAAATTTAACTATTTAAATATAAATTAAAACCAGATGAGTGAGACAACTCACCTTTGATTTTTGCTTTGCAATCCGATCCATCCCGACTAGTTACCTCATGATTTTGGTCCTTGTATAACAATTTACGATTTATTAACATTTGAATAAATCAAACAGTTAATCACTATTTATTTACTTAATTTTAAACTAATAGTTTGCTTTTAAACTAACATTTTTCCTTTGAAACTACCCATATATACTCATTAAATAATTTATAGATCTAAAAATCTAATTTATACAACTTCAAATCTTTAAAATTTCTCTTATATATATATATATATATATTTTTAAAATCGAAACCACAAATATACTTTTATAAAAATAAACTATAGAGTTCGAAAAATGAATTTTCGATGCTTTAAAATTCCTATTTATTTCCCAAAATCTTACCTATACGAATACATTAAATTATATGTGCATACCTATATAGATATATAGATATTTATTTTCCTGATTTCCTGTAGACATTTAAAATAAAACAAGAACAACTTTAAATCCAGAAATCTATTTTACATTTAAAATTCACTTATTGTAATTTATTATAAATTTTCCTACATGTATTTAAATTGATAAGAAAATCATATACGTATTTAAATAAAATTTATCAACAGCAAAAACCTCACCTCGACCCTGCCTCATTGGCGATTTCGCTGATACCCAACTCACAACATCGCTGACGACCACCCACGAAGCCGCTTGACCAAAGCAGATTGGCGAACCCTCGAGTCGAGTTATCTCCATCGCGCGACAACCCTATAGCCGCGAGCCTCCCCTCCACGCGACGATGACTACGAACTCCAGCCCTAATCGAACCGTGTACCTCTGGTCGCCACCACGACCCACGCGCCGTCGAGTTTGAACTTAGATCCTCCTTCGCATGCTAGGGTTCGCTCTCCCTCTCGACTCTCCCTATAGCTCGAGAATTGTCCCCTCGTGCTCGCTAATTTTTTTTTCTCTTTTTTTTTATAAATCGATTTCACGAGTCGATTAAGAGAAAGAACGCAAATTCCACTTCTAAGGAAGAGGAGGATACACGAGTATGTTATACATAAAGGGTATGGTATGCTTTAGAAGATTGGGCATAGGGTTTTGACTTTCCTTTTCCATTATAATATTTTATAATTTTCTTTCTAAAGTATCTCATTTTAGCAAATTAAATTCTAGACCTCCTATCGAAGTGTGCCACTGGCGTTTATAATGTTATACCCCTATTTCGAACGCAATGTAAAAGGTATCGAGTCCTAATTCGATCGTATGGAGAAGATAGCTTTTTGGACTCAATCATTATATTAAATTTCCGATATGAACTTCGGCACGTTTATATATCGTATGCTCACACAACAACTCCAATCACTATGAAAATTGAAATTCCATAATAATACAATATTACGGACCCAATGGAACTGGTTTCGTCGAATTCCGAGACCATGCCTCAGAAGGCTATTTTTAATTCAATTTATATGATATATTTTCAAAACTGAACAAAACACTTACAAATTCAATTTTAACACTTTTACTATCTTCAGTACTATCAATAAAAATTTTACAAGCTTTTAAAATATTTTTAACAAGCTCGAAACTCCAGATTTTATATTTTACCCAATTCCCAATTATTAAATTAAATAGTTATATCATTCAACAAACCACTATATTAAATTCTGAATCTATATTATTGAATAAAAACCAAACTTTTCATATTCAAAATCAATTAAAAACCAAATTAAATATTTAAGCCCATTTGAATATTCCAAACTCAACGCTGAAAAATCATGGTTGTTACAAAATATAATAGGCAAAATTATTTCATTCACCTATATTCAAAACAAATATTGTGTCGGTCTGTCCTATTAAGTGTTTAGAAATCCCTATTGATGTCATAGCGTCCTATGCGCCGGCCAGAATTTATAAATACAAAATGGAACAAATTAACACAATATCAAAACCTTTTTATAACATTACAAATACGCTCTCTCATATATGTACACTCAACAACTCATCATAGATTATTACTACCCTATTACTAAAGAGTCAGACCCCACAAATCTAAGAGATTTGTCGCTAAACCAAAGCTCTAATACCAGATGTAACGTCCTGCCTTTTCGTACGTTTTAAACTGACGATAAACCACACATGTCAGACTTAAACCATACAGAAGGGCGGATTGTTATAGGGTAAATAAGGAAAGAGCAGAGAAAGAAAAAAACAAATTAGAATCTTACAGCGGAACGATGAAACATAATAATCAAATAAACAGTTCATGAAGCTGTTTTACATAACATTTGATTATACTTATACAATACATATTAGAGTTACACATACCAGAGAATAATTAATAACAATGCAGCGAAACAATATGAATGTAGTTGAATACTATAATAAATATAAATAAATCTTCGACTTCGTTCTCTAGAATACGGTCTTCCAATTCCTGAAATGCTCAGGCTGACCCGAGCGAATTGAAAAGAAAAACACTCGAGTCAGAACTAAAAGATCTTATGTAAGTTAAATCAACGGTAAATAATACGAGTGGAACGGCGTCAGAGGTGTTTACGGGATTTGATGTCTCCTATCCAGTGTCTAATGTGAGTGCAGTTACTCAAGAAATGCTCGGGATTCACATCTCCTAAGGTTCCGTTAAACTATTTACTATGTAGTAATATTTCGCTATTATAATAGTGTCTAATAGTAAAATAAACTTACTTTTAAATAACGTTAAGGGGTAACCCATATAGCTCTTAACACGTAATAGCGTCAATAGTCTATACAGTATCGTAATACCTCCTGATTGGGAGGCTATCAGAGGATACTTCATAGGTATGACACAAATCAAACTCATAAAAGGCGCGCTATGGTTGGTGACACAACACAACTAGGCAATGCCAGGGTAGATATGCCAATTACGCTTCCGGGTCGATGGTAACGCATAGTGCGCAGCTACCGCCCACCTCAAGCCACACCCCCAAACCAAAAAAATCAAAAGTGGCCACCAAATCAATCCAAAAGTCAGAGTATAATATCGAAGGGATGTTTCCGATAAAAGGTGCTACCTTCTTAGCCCGTCAACCGCTCTTGTTTTAGCTATCTTATGTCAACTCACGGGAGTCGGGTCCACGTATTTACCCCAAAGGAAATGCCGCCACCTTCCTACTTCATTCTGGAATCTCGCCCACATACACGGTTGTTAAAGTGGTTTTCGGAGTTGGAAGAGAGTATGACAACTTCCGATCCCGGTCTCTTTAACAACCAAACGTTATTATAACACCACGGTCATTTCAAAGTAATTTATACTTCAAAACCAGAATATACTATCTATTTCAAAACCGTATAATATGATATCATTTCCCTTTTAAAAACCAAATCAATATGATATCATTTTAAAATCATAGTATTTCAAATTTATAAAATTTCAAAACAAAAAATTTAAAACTATAACACTTCCAAAATGTAATACTTTTAAATTTATAACTTTGAAACATAACTTCCACCCCTTATATGGTTTAAATATTAAAATATTTTACAAAATAAACTAGCTTCTTAAATTTCACAAATCAATTCCAAAACAACCAGAATTTTTAAATTTTAAATTTAACAAATCCCTAAATCATAAATTTCAATTCAATTCGGTTTTCAAATAGACCATTCCAAATTATATCGATTTCATAACAGATTTGATCCACAAAATAAACCATTTCAAATTTAATATATTCCAAAGCTTAAATATTCAATATTTCAAACTAAATTTTATAATTCATATATATATATATATATGCAAATTCACTTTACTATTATTTAGTTTTGAAATATTTTCTTAATAAATACAATATCCTTTAAATAAAATTTCAAATTTCAATAATTGAATATTCCATAATTTATTTAGACTTGATATATTCACTTAATCACCCTAACCCCGAATTAAGTTATAAAACCATATTGTTTTAAAATCTAAATTTCAATAATTTCCAAATGAATTCTCATTAAATATAATTCTTAATTAAATAAAATCTCAAATCAGTTTCAATACTATCTTCTCAACCTTGATTTATAAAAATAAATACAAACTCTATATTAAAATATAATTTAAGTAAATATTTATCCATATTATATTTTAATAAAATCAAACTTTATTATTAAACTTATTTTATAATTTAAACAATTTTATTCATAGCTTAAAACCAAGAATTTAACTATATATAAAATAACATTTATAAAATATCCAAATCAATATCTCGTAAAATCATATATTTCTTTACAAAGCTATAGAAATCATTTCAAAATATTTTTATATATATAGACCACGGTGTCTGTATATAATTCTCTACCCTATGGTCAAATGATACGGATATTTATCATTTCAATCTGTAATTTAAAATAAAAGTACGATTATGTATCATTTCAAACCAAAATCCTGAACGAAATAAAAATGCATAACGACTTGCAGTTTATAACAATATAAAATACAACATTCATTCATCCAATATCAACCATCAACCATTTATCACAATCATCATCCAGTTCAACCAATAGCATCAATATAGAACAGATAATAAATAACAGGTATTCACTGGCAGTTTATATTCAATAATAATTTAAATAACAATTTAACTGGCAGTTTATATGCAATAATAAATTTAATAACAATTTAACTGACAGTTTATATGCAGTAATAAATTAAATGACCATTTAATTCAATAAATCCAATTTAACTGAGATGATGGTTAAAAATATGCCAAACAGTCAAAAATATATTTCTAATCACATCATAAATCAATTTAACAAACATAAAAATTTTTAGAAGTTGTGAGTGGGTTAAAACACTAACCTTTTGAATTTAAATTCAATTTAAAAACAAAAATCATACAGCCTCAGAATTCGTCCAAACTAGCGTCAAAATGTCCGTAATTCCAATACGATCCTATCAAAGAAAATTGCACGTAAATCAAACATCGTATGCGAAAGTTATAATCGTTAGAACATTGGAATTTAAATTTAAATAAAATAAATAAAACAAAATTAACCTCTCAGAAACGAACACGTCATCCAAGCGCATCGCTTCGTTTTAGTTCAAAACCCTTGCTCACAATAGCTGTAGCCACGAACAAAGTTGCCATCTCGGCCCGATACGACTAACCGCGACCCACCACGCCACCACCAATGACGCGCCGACCACACTCCATGACCCCGACTGGCACAACCCATTTTTCCATTCCAATTTAAACCGACAATGAACTACTCTTGTCAGTTAAATCGTACGGAAAGACAGATAATGAACGAAAGAAAGAAGATAGAAATAGAAAGAAGTTAGAAGAAAAGTGAACAAATCAGAATCTCACAACGGAACGAATAATTTATAATATGATCAATCTTTACATGAAACCGAAACAGTTACTTTATATATATCATATACGAGTTTTACATCAGAATTACAACCATATAACTCAGACATTTATATCAATTCTGTCCTTACAATCGTAATCATACGACCAAAGGATTACATATAAACAATTACGAGAATACGTCTCCCGATCCAGCTCTTCCTTCTGAAGCTTTCACTCTTCCAGTTAAACCAGGAAATATGCTCGGTCGGACCCGAGCATATAGGAAAACACCAAAGCCCGAGTCAGTCTGGTATACCAGCGTGAGAAAACACAATCAACTTGATTATTAAAATTTGAAAATTCCTTTTGAAAACAAACGCATCTCGTAAGACCACGCCACAAATAAACATGTCGGGTTTTTACCTTACGATAGCTAAAACATTTTTATGAAATCCTCTGATATTGTAATAGGGTCTACATACAAATACTTATTAAAATAGCCGAAATTGTTACATGATTAAATTCCAGCTACTAGCCACAAAGTGGGTAATACAAACAAAACTCGTATAAGGCACGTAGGAAGAATGGTTTTCCAACTAATGACTAGGCACTGGGGTACCACCTGTCACAGTACATGGCCTAGATCACAGTACCGAGGAGTACGTGTAACATCCCGCCTTTTCGCATGCTTTAAATCGACACACGTGCCAATTCAAACCATACGGAAGGGCGGATTGTTATGGGGTAAATAAGAAAAATGAGAAAGAATAAAACATAACAGAATCTCACAGCGGAAGGATAAAATATAATAATAAATATACAGTTCATAAAACTGTTTACGAACATTTGATTCTTCTTTATACAATAAATATCAGAGTTCACATACCAATAATATTAATGCAGCGGAATACAGTGTAGTGGAACCATATAATACATAATAATAATAGTAATGAGATCTTCGTCTTCTTCCTCCAGAAAATCTTCAAATCTTGAAACGCTGGGACTGACCCGAGCGAATTGAAAAGACAAAACACTCGATTCAGAACTAAAAGATCTTATGTAAGTTAAATTAACAGAAATGAATATGAGTGCAGTAACTCAAGAGATGCTCGGGATTTACATCTCCTAAGGATCCGTTAAACTATTTTCTATGTAGTATATTTCGCTATTATAATAGTGTCTAATTGTAAAATAAACTTACTTTTAAATAGCGTTAAGGCTTTACATTTTCCACCTTAACACATAATATATTCCCATAGTCTATACAGTACCGTAATTTCTCCCGTACTTGGCGTCGTCAGAGGGCACTCCATAGGTATGGTACAAAACCCAAATCGTATAAGGCGCGATTGGGTAGGTGACATGGCACAACTAGGCAATGCCAGGGTAGATATACCAATTACGCATTCGGGCTGGTGGTAACGCATAGCCGCAGCTACCGCCCACCTCGAACAAACTCCCCCTAAAATCAAAAGTAAAGGTGGCCACCAAATCAATCCAAAGTCAGAGTATAGTATCGAAGAGGAGTGTCCGATAAAGGATGCTAACCCACTTGGCCCGAGAATCGCTCCTGTTTTAGCCATCTTATGCCAACTCATAGGAGTCGGGTCCACGTATTTACCTTAAAAGAAACGCCGCCACCAACCTACTTCATTCTGGAATCTCCACCGCGTACACGGTTGTTAAAGTGGTTTTCGGAATTGGTAGAGAGTATGACAACTTCCGATCCCGGTCTCTTCAACCACCAAACGTTATTATAACACCGCGGTCATTTAAAAATAATTATACTTTCAAAATCAGAATATAATTATCCATTTCAAACCCCATAAATACGATATCATTTCCTTTTAAATCCCAAATAAATATGATATCAATTTATTTCAAATATATTTCTTTTCCAAAATCATGCCACTTTTAAGATTTATAATACCTCGAAACCAAATATTTGAAATTTAACTTTCAACATAATACTTCGAAATCCATAGTTTTAAAACCATAAATTTCAAAACTTATATGGTTTGGATATTCAACAGTATATAAAATAAAACAGTTGAATCTAAATTTTTTTTAAAAGTAAATAATTTCCACGCCTTCAAAATTTTTATTCATTTTAAATTCATTCAAAACCCATAACTTTTAGATTCACTTTCAGTTTGAATAAACAACTTGGATTTCGATATTTTCAAACTTTGAGTATTTAATGAATTTCAAAACTAAGGTTGGGAATTTCTATTCAACAATTCATTTTCCTATTATTTAGTTTTGAAAGGTTTACATGATAAATCTCTAACCCTTTAAAATAAAACTCAATTTATTAACACTAAATATTTCCCTCCATTTATTTATACTAGAATTATTCATTAAATCCAATTATAAATATCATTCCTTTAAAATTTCCAATTTTAATAAGTTAACATCAACTTATGGAGTTAAATTTTTAAATAAGCCCAATTCCAATTAATTTTCAATTTATCTTTCAGTCTTAATTGATTTGAATCGTTTTAAATTCTATATATATACAAGATCTTAAACCTGTACTTAATCATATAACATAAATTATAAAATTCCATTTTTCAACTTATTCATTTTTATTTAACAGATTTATGCATAGCTTAAATTCAACAATTTAACTATATATGTATATATAAAATATATTTATATCATATCCAAATTTAATATTTATTAAACCGTATCATATCCAAACCATAAAAATCATTTCAAAAATAATTTAATTTATATACCGCGGTGCCTGTATATAATTTTCTATTCTACGGTTAAGTGATACGTATATTTAACATTTCAATCCGCAATTTAAAAAGAAAAATGCGGTTGTATATTATTTCAAATCGCAATCCCGAATGAAATGAAAATGCATAATAACTTGCAGTTTATATAAGATAGAACACATCATCCATTCACCCAATGTCAATCATCAACCAATTTATTTCAATCGTCATCAATTTAAACAAACATCAATATATAGCATATAAAATAACAGATATCAACGAACAGTTTATATTCAATAGTAAATTAATAACTGTTAAATTGGAAGTTTATATGAAAAATAAATAAATTTAATTGTCTATTTATATGCAATAATAAAATTAAATAACAATTTAATTTTTAAATGAATGCAATCTAACTGAGATGATGAATAACAGTTAAAACCCCAACTGCAACTTCATCTATCACTTTAAAATCCTAATTCTTGATCTAAAAATCAAGTTATAGTTAATGCTTTATATTTGTGAAACTGCATTACAAGTTTACCTATTTTAATTTTAGATAAAATTATCATATACTGATGTTCTTTGTGTTTTCTAGTGACAAACACTTATTATATTTTTTTTACTCACTTAAATTTAAGTATTGACTTAAGAAAATCAAACAACATTTCTTTATAAATTTCCATACATCAGGAACTAAATTAAAAGATAAAGATTGTATCACAGTTTTCTTGAACAACAGAGACAACAGAGAATTACTGCGTGCAAACAAATACATATCACAGCAACTTTTGTCATCACACAGGAAATGTTTATTTATGTTAAACATTCTAGCATGCAACCTTTTTTTAAAAAAAATTTAAAAAAAGTTTAGAAGTTACTCACCAACATAGAAGAATGCAGAGCCTCAGATTACCCTTTTGAACTTGTTGATTGAAGTGCAGGTTGAAAAATGCAGATTGTAAATTGTTTACAAGGTGTTGAAACTGGAATGCAAAACAAAGCTTCAAATTTTTGAAAGACTTTGAATTTCTTCGAACCGAAATGCCCCTTTTTGCTTTAAACTGCTTGCATTTCTCCATAAAATGCTTTTGAAACATGCCTCAGATTTAAAGTTTTGAAGATTTAAAATGCAGGTTTGTTTTGCTTCCAGGTTTGAAAATAATGCAGATCCTTTTTGATTTCAGGAAGTTGAATACGCAGGCTATAAATTTTAGATTTTCACAGGGATTTTGGACATGATTTTGGGTTCATATGTTCATATTGTCTTGAGCATGATTTGTTTATAGTGGAGTGACCTACTGATTTTGGAAAGAATGAGGGGTTTTGATATGTAGATAATTTGAAGAGGTGTTTTTTTTGAAGCTTTTCTTTTTGATTTAGGAAAATGGGAAAAAAATGGAAATGAATGATTGTATACTTATATAGGTTAATTTCATATTTTACTTAATAAAAGAAAATTAAAAACAAAGTGAGCCACTTGTAAAGATTTCAACATTTGTCACTTTGAATGCTTATCTAATAACACTTGTCCTTTTATAAAAATAATAATTTGTATTTGATTAATAAGTTAGCATATGTATTAAGCTAAATTTTAATTTGTTAGTTTAATATTAAATATGTATATAAACCTTTAAAAGAACTAAAAACAATTTGTACTTATAAATGAAGCTTATACATATGGAAATTAAAACAATTTAAAATTCATACTTTGGAATTTAAATTCAAATTAAATTCATAATCCAATATTAGAAATCAAATTATGAATACACATCAAACTTTGAAATAACAATAGCTATTTTTAACCAAAAATCTATTTGTAAAACAATACGCTATTAATATTATTTTTAAAAATGACTTGTTATAAAAAAATATAATTATAAAAGAAAATTATTCTTTTATCAATAAATCATTTATTTAATTGAGCTATAAAACTCTTTTGTCAATTTAATTAAATTTAAAACTCAAGCTAAAACTATTTTAAACATTTAAACATTTTTCTTAACAATTTAAAAATCTTATATTTATTTATTAATTAGCTTTGAAAACTTTATATTTAATAAAAATCAAAATTTCTAAATTATTAATGTATATATTCGAATTTTAAATCATGATTCATTTATTAATTTAAACCAAGATCATTTATTTTATAACTTTGAAAAGCTATTATTAAATAAAAACTAATTTCCAAATTACTAAAATATTAAAATTAAAAAAATATGCTTTATTTATTAAAATTAAAACAATACAAATCTATTTACAATATAAATTATATATTTATGTTATAAATAGAAATTCATTTATTATTTTTAAAAGATAAAATAACCAATTGAATATTTTTTAAAGAAGAATTTTTAAATCAATTTGAATTATGATTAACCAAAATATCAATATCAATTCAATTTTAATTCAGATTATTAAATTGATATTGTTAAAAATTCCGCGATATTACACCATAACTTTCAAAACTTAAATGGTTTGGATATTCAACAGTATATAAAATAAAACAGTTGAATTTAAAATTTCTTTAAAAGTAAATAATTTCCACGCCTTCACAATTTTTATTCATTTTAAATTCAGTATAAACCCATAACTTTCAGATTCACTTTCAGTTTGAATAAAACACTTCGATTTCAATATTTTCAAACTTTGAGTATTTAATGAATTTCAAAACTAAGGTTGGGAATTTCTATTCAACAATTCATTTTCCTATTATTTAGTTTTGAAAGGTTTACATGATAAATCCCTAACCCTTTAAAATAAAAGTCAATTTATTAACACTAAATATTTCCTTCCATTTATTTATACTAGAATTATTCATTAAATCCAGTTATAAATATCATTCCTTTAAAATTTCCAATTTTAATAAGTTAACATCAACTTATGGAGTTAAATTTTTAAATAAGCTCAATTCCAATTAATTTCCAATTTATCTTTCAATCTTAATTGATTTGAATCATTTAAAACTCTATATATATACAAGATCTTAAACCTGTACTTAATCATATAATATAAATTATCAAATTCCATTTTTCAACTTATTCATTTTTATTTAACAGATTTATGCATAGCTTAAATTCAACAATTTAACTATATATGTATATATAATATATTTATATCATATCCAAATATAATATTTATTAAACCGTATCATATCCAAACCATAAAAATCATGTCAAAAATAATTTTATTTATATACCGCGGTGCCTGTATATAATTTTCTATCCTATGGTCAAGTGATACGGATATTTATCATTTCAATCCGCAATTTAAAAATAAAAATGCGGTTGTATATCATTTCAAACCGCAATCCCGAATGAAATGAAAATGCATAATAACTTGCAGTTTATATAAGATAGAACACATCATCCATTCACCCAATATCAATCATCAACCTTTTTATTTCAATCGTCATCAATTTAAACAAACATCAATATATAGCATATAAAATAACAGATATCGACGAACAATTTATATTCAATAGTAAATTAATAACTGTTAAATTGGAAGTTTATATGCAAAATAAATAAATTTAATTGTCTATTTATATGCAATAATAAATTAAACTTAAATAACAATTTAATTTTTAAATGAATGCAATCTAACTCATATGATGAATAAAATATGCCAAACGGTCATAAATGAATTTCTACTCATATCATAAATCAATTTAACAAACATAAAATTTTTTAGAAGTTGTGAGTGGGTTAAAACACTCACCTTTTGAATTTAAATTGAATTCAAATCCAATTTAAGCCCAAAAATTTGACCCTCTCATAATTCATCCAAACCAGTGTCCACAAATCCGGAATTTCAATACGATCCTAACAAAAGAAACCGCGCGTGAAATGGAGGTCGTATGCGAGAGTTATAGAAAAAATTGCGATTGAAAAAAAAAAGACAGAACACAAAAAAAGAAGACAACTCACATTAGATACACGTCAGCTACTCCCTTACGCACGCAAACACAGGTCGCGCACTTCCCTCTGTGAATGAACGAAACCCTTTCAGAAAATATCGAACCCTACAATGTGAATCCAACCGTGCCGCCACCAGCAGAAGCCCATCGCAGTCGTTATCTCCTACTGCACCGCCACGACTGCTCCGCCGCCCCCAAGAGATCGCGCCGCCATCAAGAACAAACAGCCGCCGGTTTCAATTTTTAACCCTAATCCACAATTTGACGCCGATCTAGCCGTCAAATCGACAAAACAATCATATATATGAACTCCTCTGGTCAGTCTCTACCAAACCCTGAAGGGTTTCTCAATCCGACAAATTTTATCGCGGCGATGATGAACGGCCGGGACGAAAACCCTGATTTCTGAACAAACCGAAACCCGTCGAAAAACGAATTTCATCATTGAATTACGCTCGTCGAGAGCATCAACATATATTTTTTTAGATTTTTCTGAGGGCTTTGAATTTTAGGCTTTGGATTTGATTTTGGATTGTAATTGGATCTAGAGTTTGCATCCATTGAAGAAGAAGACGAGCTGACGAAATTTCACGTAGAAAAATGAGAATAGGCGGAGGCTAGGGTTTAGCAGGATATTTATAGGCAAATTGAAATAAAATATATGGATCGGGTTGATAGATATACGCGCTAACGCTACCGTGGCCGAAAAAGCCCGTTCTGACCCCGGAACGAAATTGGATCAACCCATATATCAAAATAGGTGTTTTAAAATAATTTAAATGCAATGGAAAAGGTTTCAGGTTCAAATTGCATCGTATGAAGGAGTTATGCCAAATTCAAATTTCCCAAACTGATTTCAATTGATTTCAATTGCATAAATTTCAAAGTGTTTCGAGTTCGTACGATCAAACGACAAGTCCGATCGCTACGAAACTTGAAACACTATTATAATTCACCGTTACGGATACAATGAAATTGGTTTTGTCGAAATCCGAGTCAGTGGCCAAAATGGCTATTTTCCTATTAATTAAATAATTTAATAATTAAATAAATAAAAAAAATCCAATTCTTGGTTTCAATCCTAAAATTGACCACTTTTACTAGCTTTATATTTCCCAAACATTTACAATGCTTTAAACAAATTTATATGTCGCTTAAATGTTGATTAAATCATCAATTTTAGCTTCAAATTCCAATTTCGTTAAATTTAGAAATTATAAATTAAAATTTCAATAATTCCTTTGAATTAAATTTTCATTCATATTATTCCAATTCATTATTACAAACAGATGAAATAAATATTGGAATAAAAATCCATTATTTTAACATTCTCAAATTTTCATTTAAATCCTCACTTATGTAATATTTAAATATTGTATTCCACTTAATTGCAATAAATCCACTTATTAGATTTCAAATTATAAATAAATTAATAAATCTTGGTTTTCACTTCTTAAATCAACCAGTCCTCATATTATAAATAAAACTAACATTTATTAGATCTTATAGAATTTACCAACTTAAATGACAAATCAAATCTACCCTAACTGCACAAATTAGGGCAATTAATTGCAGTTGATTTCCCATTAAACTACATAAATTATCAAATTGAAACCTAAATAAAACGTTTATTTATTTAAAATCTTGCTGTTTACATGAATTGACCCTTCATGGGTATAATTAACATTGATTTCCAATTATTACTTAAATTTACACCCACAAACGTTAAACTTAGATTTATTACAAATTTTTACCATTCAGTCTATCGAAGCCTCAGATTACATCTTTACTATTCATTTATTCGACTCAATTTAGCATTACTTACCTTGCATTAACATTGTTACTTTAAAATTTTATCCAATTGCAATTAATACTCTAAATAAATACATTTACTCTTTTCGTTATTCTATTAATTTTCGTTAACGTAATATAAAATAAAAATTACTGTAACTGATATTCAAATTTTAAATTAACAAGCTACCTCAATAGGCAACATACAGTTACTATTTAATGACGTAATTTAAAATAGTCACGATTCTACTCTTAAATTTATTTCCAAATACCGTACTACCAGATTACCTAAATTTACGATCAAATACCGTTATAGTGGTTATCGCATTAATCAATTAAATCCTTTCCTTTATTTCATTTAATTGCGTTTGCGCAAATTAAATTTTCATTAACTTACATTTACATTATTTCAATTTCTACCGGACATTGATTTAATTGAATTTACTATTTAATATTATTAACGCATTAACTAAATCCATTGCTTACCTTTGTTCTCTCATATGCAATTCTTAGCCTAGTATAACAATTTACACCACTTCAATTTATTCGTCATTTTGTTTCAACTGTAAATACTTAGCCTTAAATTCCTATGGTTTCATTTCATTTTCAGCATTTGCTTCATTATTAATTATAAAATCTTTATTTCTTCTAAATTAAATTTACATAAATCTTATTAAAATGACAAATTTAATTAACGAAAATTACGGGTCGTTACACTCTCCCCAACTCAAAACTTTTCGTCCCCGAAAAGAAAAAAAGAAGGGAAAAGAAGAATTAAGAAATCAATATCATATTAAATATTAAATTTATAAACAAATAAATTTACAAAATTAATTAATTTAGATAAAATATACTAATTTATAATCATTAATTTTTTTTATACTCAAACTAATAAAGTTTGGAAAGCATTTTCAAAATATTCTCTAAGTCCAAAATTTACGGAAAATTTTGGAAGAGTCTCATTTGTACGGGGAGGCTCGGGAGAAAATATAATATCAAATATATCAAAATATCACATATAATATCCAAAATATAATATCCCAACACGGGAAAATATATAAAATAGCGCTATAAACCATAATCCGAAACGTACTTATTTGTCGGGCAATTTACGCTTAATTTATGGAACCAAAAGCAGTAGCAATTGCTTCCATAACCTGCATTTCTCTTATAAATCCAAAGGGTTAACAATTTATATGAAGTGAAATATTTAAGTGGTTTCAATCACTAACAACAAATCAATACAACAACCATCAATTTCAACAAACAGCATATACAACAAATACAAAGCAACCATTTAATCAAACAAACAAATAGTTGTTTGGGTTCAAAACTTTTAAATTGTACGGAATGAAGAATAAACTACTAGCGCATCATTTACTCAACAGTCTTAGATAAAACTAAATAGATTATTCATTCACCCAAATCCAATTTTTAAAGTATTCTTGCTTAAACAACCATCAACCAAACAACAATTCAAATCAAATTTACTTATTATTAATTTTTTTCCATAAATTAGTTGTTTGATTTCTTTTCTTTCATTCATTCAGTGATTCCTTCATTTATTTCCATTTATTACTTACAATATTCATTTTCCATTTTAATGTCATGTAAGTTTCTTCTTTATTGCATCATATTTTATTATAGTATCATTTCATTTTGTTTACTTAAGTTTATAATCATCTATTTATGATATTTACCTTTAATTATATTTAAATATAGCAAACTTCCAATTGTAACTTAAGTTTACAACAATCACACATCAAATCCTTGTTTATTAAAGAATTTCATAAATTACTTTCGTTACCTCAAGCTTATTTCTTGTATGATATCTATTACATTTTCTTATTAACTGTTAGGTGCGTTTTCACCACCACCGAACCAAGGAAAGGAAAACATAGCCGAACCAAGCTCCAAGTCGCCTATCACCGAACCAACCATATTCCCCTACATAGCGGAACCAAGCTTCATCCACTCACCACCGGACCAAGTCCCACCGAACCAAACCTCTCCAATACCTACCGAACCAAACCCCAATTGACCACCACCGAATCAACCACCCATCGGACCAAGCTACGTCCCCATCACCGAACCATCCTGCTCCAAGTGTCTACCGAACCAAATCAAAGTAGCACCACTGGACCAGAAGCAAGGGAGGCCACCACCGGACCAACTCCACTAAAATAACCTCCACCGAACCAACGTACTACCAGATCAGGGAGTACCAGACCAACCTTGCCAGGCCAGATTGCTTCAGCCCAGGCCCACCAGAAGCTATATACATCCAGGACCCCTAGCCTCAGCCTCACTCTATAAATAGAGGGGCAGGGGTACAACAATGGCAGACAAGTTTGAGAGCTCAAGCACAGATAGAACTTTCAAACAACTTTTAGTTACTTGTAATCAAAGCTTTGTACTTGTAATCTGAAGAGAAAAGGAGAATAACATATAAAGTGGACGTAGGCACATTCTGGCCGAACCACTATAAATCTATGTGTCTTTTACAGTTTAGTCCATCTATTTCATATATTTGCATGAATCACCCAAATCATTAAGAATAACATATAATAAACTAAATCATACGACTTGGAGGTGTTTGCCCATTTTTTGTGTAAACATTTTGGTGCTTTCACTGAGAAACAGGAGCTCGAAGCTTCAGCTTCTCCCACTTAACCCTTTTCCTATCAGCACCGTTCATTGCTTGGAAAACATGCCTCTCGGACGGAAGAAAGATGCTAGCAAAGGAAAGAACATCGCAACTAGCAGTATCCCAGATCCAGTGATCAGAGATCAAGACAATCGTCCGGTTCCGACAACAAATGGAAATCAGGCAAATCCGACAGCCCCTGCTACGGAATAACCAATCACAAGGACGGACCTGGACAGGGTTGTGGCTGAAGTAACTAACAGCTTCGCATTTCAACAAGAAGCCTTGGTGGATCAACTCATGTCACGCTTTAGGGATGCTGAAGAATCCAACCGCAACACCGAATCATGGGGCGAGTCCCGGTCTGGAGGATCTGGGAGACGACAAAGGTCTTCCTTCTTCGAAGAGGCTAACAACAGAAACAGCAATGGTAGGAGACGAGCCCAGACTCAGCCGAATTCCGACCCGAGGAAACACTTGGAACCGAACCCAACGGGGGAGGTACCAGGCAGGGGTCGGATGTAGCTGAGCCTGCCTGTTACCTAACCATGGAAACACCAATAGGCGGGGCCGAGCTGGAGTCCAGCCCGAAGTCGGACCCGAGGAAGTGCTGAGAACAGAACCCAGCAGGGGAAGATCAAGGCAAGGGCCAACTGTGGCTGACCCCAGCATGCACCCGGAAGACCAGAGGCAGCCATTGGAGAATGTTAGGAGTGATAGACGATACCATCCTTACAGGTCATCAGGACGGAATCAATCCCGCAGGGAAGAACCAAACTCATTTCTATCCGCTCCAAGTTTTGATGAAAGGATGGTGCGATTGTTCAGAGAGTGCGTCCGACGGGACCAAAGAGATCGAGGGATAGGCGCTCGGGTAACCAGCCCCTTCACCCGCAATATCGGAATCGCCATCACCCCCCGAGAATCGAAAATGCCAACAATGGAACCTTACAAGGGAACCTCTGACCCCGTCGTACACTTACAAAGATATACACAGCATATGCTCATGAGCGGAGCAACAGAGGGAGTGTTGTGTAAATGCTTCCCACTATTCTTGGCAGATCTAGCTACCTCCTGGTTCTTCCATCTACCCCAAGGGTCCATCAGCTCATGGGAAACGTTGAAAGAAAAGTTCATCAGCCAGTTCCGCATTCATGTAGAACAACCCAAGGACGCTTACTCCCTATCTAATATCAAACAGAAACCCGGAGAGACAGTGCAACAATATCTAACCCGATTCAACGCCGCAGCTGCCGCAGTCCAAGATGCCGACGAGAAACTTATCCTAATGGCCCTCTATAGTGGTGTACATCCGGATACTAAATTTGCTAGGAGGTTAACGAAAGAAAAGCCAGCTACCTTACCCGATTTCTTCCATAAAGCCGGAAAATACATGAGAGTTGAAGACGCTGCCATTGAAAGGCAGACATAGCAACAAACTAAGGCAGCTCATGACAACACACCCGCAGTAGCAAAGGACGTTCGAAGAAATGACTCCAGAGATAGTACTGGGGCAATAAGGGAGAAAAGCGCTTATATAGGCCAGGACCGAGATTTGACTCTTACACTCCTTTAAATGAAACAATCTAAAACATCTTCTTGGCCACCCAAGATGAAGTTAGATACAAGCACCCCCCGCACAAGAAGGAATCAGATAATGCAATTAAGTCTGGAAAGTTCTGCCGCTTCCACGAATCTCATGGGCATGACACCAATGAATGCCATCATCTCCGGGACTTGATTGAAAAACACATCAGAAGGAAGAGACTAGAGCGCTATGTGAAAGGTCAGAACTGGACTTCAACTCCTGCAAATGAGAATCCAGGGCTACACCTCCCGGAAGTAGGCGGAGGAAATCGCAACACCAGCGGCTCCAGTCAAGAGAAGATAGTGGTCCTTACCATATCAGGAGGACCACACATCGCCGATGGAAGCTGGGCAGAGATGGAAAGATACGGTAAGTCACTTTGAAACAATGAAGGCTACGTTAATTCTGTTACAAAAGAACGCCACCCGAAACGGAAAGAGAATGATGACATCACATTCAGTAGGCATGATCTAGAGGGAAGGCAGTACCCTCACATGGATCCTACGGTCATCTCTGCCTGGTTCGGTCCAGCCAAAGTTTTCCGAATTCTAGTAGACACCGGAAGCTTAGTAAATATCCTATTCAAGCATGCTTTCGACAAAATGAAGCTGTCAATGAAGGATGTGTCTCCCTGCAGCAAACCGTTACATGGTTTCACTGGAGATGCGAAGATGCCCCTCGGGCAACTAGACCTCTTTGTCGAAATAGGAAGTCATCCCCGCTCCGTTGTGCGAAAACAAACATTTGTGCTAATAGAGAACCACTCGGCCTACAACGCCTTTTTGGGAAGACCAGCCTTGTCTAACTTCCAAATTGTCCTAGCTCCGTGGTGCCTGAAGATGAAATTTCCAACAGATAACGGAATAGGGAAAATAGAGGGAGATCAAGACGCCGCTCGAGATTGCTATGTAACTGAACTTCGCAATAACCGCAGGAAGGATAAAGGGAAGGATGCAGAAAATCCTCTCTGCAAGAAAAACTTGGAAGCATAACAACTAAAGAAAGCCCCTCCTCTTTGATATACCAGTGATCCTTTCAATGAATTAGACCCTAGGGACAAAGAGGAGGAGGCCACCGCCGAGCCTGTAGAGGCTATGGAATTTGTATCTGTAGACAAACACGACCCAAGTAGACTGCTAAGAGTCGGATCTCAGTTAAGAGAGGAATTGAAGGATCAACTCTTCGATTTTCTTCGCCACAACTTTGGATGTATTTGCATGGACGCACGCTGACATGACTGGAATCTCCCCAGACGTAGCATGCCACGTACTGAACATCGATCCCACCAAAGTGCCAGTAAAGCAGAAAAAGAGATGCATGGGGGCAGAACGATCAGCAGCCCTCGAGGAAGAAGTAAAGAACCTACTTGCCAATAACTTCATACGAGAAGCCATCTACCCAGAATGGATCGCCAACCCGGTACTGGTAAAGAAGGCCAATGGGAAGTGGCGAACATGCATCGACTTCTCCAACTTAAATGACGCTTGCCCGAAGGATTGCTTCCCACTCCTCCGAATCGATCAACTCATGGACAGCACAGCCGGACACGAACTCTTATCCTTTATGGACGCATACTCAGGATATAACCAGATCCCTATGCACGCCCCCGATCAAGACCACAATAGTTTCATCACTGACCGAGGATTGTACTGCTACAGAGTAATGCCTTTTGGACTTAAAAACGCCGGAGCTACTTATCAGCGCCTCGTCAACAAGATGCTTGCGGAACTAATAGGACGAACTATGGAAGTTTATGTGGATGACATGCTGGTAAAATCGAGGAAAGCCAACGATCATATAAACCACCTGGAAGAGATGTTTCAAGTACTTCGTCAATATGGAATGAAGCTGAATCCTCTAAAGTGCTCCTTCGGAGTATCGTCGGGAAAGTACTTGGGATTCATCGTCCATGCCCGGGGGATTGAAGCAAACCCCGAACAAGTCCGGGCTTTGGAAGATATCAAGATACCATCCACTCGAAGAGAGATACAAAGCCTAAACGGGAAGGTGGCCGCCCTAAGCAGGTTCATCTCTAAAGCAACCGACAAATGCATCCCTTTCTTCGAAGCTCTAAAGAAAGACAAAGGAAAGTTCGAATGTACTGATGAATGCTCGACAGCCTTCCTTAACCTAATCAAACACCTCCAAAGACCACCAGTACTCTCAACTCCAAATGAAGGCGAAGAACTATACCTATACCTTGCTGTATCGTCCCATGCTTTAAGTGCCGCTTTGGTGAGAGAAGACAACCGTGTGCAGCGGCCCGTATACTTTGTAAGCAAGAGATTTACAGGGGCAGAAGCCAAATACCCTAAACATGAGAAGCTAGCATACTGTCTGCTAATCACGTCGCGGAAACTGTGACACTATTTCCAATCTCATTCCATCAAAGTTTTAACCGATCAACCGCTAAGGCAGGTACTCCATCGCCCCGACACTTCTAGGCGACTACTTAAGTGGTGTATTGAATTGAGTCAATATGATATCACCTACCATCCTCGCACCGCCATCAAGCGACAAGCCAAGGCCGATTTTATTGCCGAATTCACTACCAACGAAGGTAAGGATCAATCTGAAATAACAAAAGATATCAAGTGGAATCTCTTTGTAGATGGAGCATCAAACGAACAAGGCTCGGGGGCAGGTATTGTGATAATCACCCCCAGGGGAAGGAAGCTGTACTATGCCCTAAGGTTGGAATTCGCTGCCACCAACAACGATGCAGAATATGAAGCAGTAATAGCAGGACTAGAACTTGCCATAGAAATTGGAGTCAGTTCTTTATGTCTTCATAGTGATTCTCTACTTATCGTATACCAAGTACTAGGAGAATTCCAGACTCGAGGAGAACGACTCACAGCATATCTAAAGAAGACCAAGCTGCTGCTCGATCAATTGGATCACTATTTAATCAAACACATTCCTCAAGAAGAGAATCAGGAGGCCGACGAACTGGCAAAGCAAGCTAGCATGAAGAACAGCACCATTTCCGGAGCAGTAACCATCTCGAAACAACTAGCCCCAAGTTTCGAGCAAGAAGATCTGATAGCTGCAATCGAAGAAGAAACTTGGATGACTCCTATCCGGAAATATTTACAAGATGGCACACTGCCCGATGGGCGTAACGAAGTTAAGAAAGTCTTGAGGAAAGCTTCCCGCTACACAGTACAAGAAGGCATCCTCTATCGGCGCGGCTTCTCTAACCCCTTATTAAGGTGTGTCACTGGAAGGGAAGCCAAGGAAATCTTATCCAACATCCATCAGGGAAGCTGCGGAGATCACACCGGAGGGCAGACTCTGGCAAAGAAGATACTCCGATATGGATATTTCTGGCCCACCTTAAACAAAGACGCCCTGGACTTCGTCAAGAGATGTGACAGATGTCAGAAATTTGCTAAGATTCCTCGACTACCAACAAACGAAATTACTCAAATGACCAGCCCTTGGCCCTTTGCAGTATGGGGAATTGACTTGATTGGCGAACTGCCGATGGGCCGAGGCGGAGCCAAATATGCTATAGTGGCAGTCGACTATTTCACCAAATGGGTGGAAGCGGAACCACTAAATAAAATATCTTCGACAAAAGTTATTAACTTCTTGATCAAAAATGTTTTATGCAGGTACGGGGTTCCACTCAAAATCATATCGGACAATGGACTTCAATTTGACAGCGAGGAATTCACCGACTGGTGCCAAGAGCACGGAATTCACAAAAGCTTCTCATCTGTAGTTTATCCCCAGGCAAACGGACAAGTTGAAGTTGTCAACAAAATTCTCAAAACTCTAATCAAGAAGAAACTTGAAAAATCAAAATGCACTTGGGTGGATGAACTTCCTACGGCACTTTGGGCCTACCGACAGAACATCAACAGGGCATACTCCTTTCTCTTTGGCATACGGATCGGAGGCCATGCTCCCAGTTGAAACTATAGTGCCTTCCCACCGTAGGATCCACTACAACCCAGAAGAGAACGAAAAACTCCTCCACATGTCTTTGTATCTAATTGAAGAGAGAAGAAACGATGCAGCATTCAAAGCGGCAGCTCACAAGCAAAAAGTGGCAGCACAATACAACTCCAAAGTCAAACACTGCAGCTTACAAGAAGGAGATCTTGTCCTCAAACGGATCTTTCCGCGCCCTGGAGCGCTAGATCCAATCTGGGACGGACCCTATGTAATTCATAAAGATCTCCACAACGGAGCTTATATTTTGTCAACAGTGGACGGAGAGGTGTTCCAGAGGGCATGGAACATCCAACACCTTCGTCGATACTTTTCTTAACTTGTACTGCCCATATGAAGTGAATTAATAAAGAGAATCAGTGGATGTAGGCATTTTCGTGCCGAACCACTCTAAAAATCTTGTCTCTTTTTAACTTGTTCCTTTATATCTTGGCTGCTTGTTAAGCTTTATCCTTTTCTGTTGAACAAAATCCTGTGTAACGGCATTTCCATTCTGGACACTTCACGGCACAACCTCATCTGGACAAGACCTAACAGCTACTATACGAATCTATGCCCTCGCCAATGAGACACTTTTGCTCCAGCATCCCTCTGCTACGGGTTAACTCATTGCTCGCGACGGCCCTCAAAGCCAACTGTAATGAGCCGATTATAAGCCACCGAGAAGGCCGACTATAGCCGAGGCATCTCATTATGGCGTTCGGCTCGCCGGCAACCGTGAACCGATTATAAGCCCCAACATAAGGTGTGGCTAGCCAGCGGCAGTTCACAGTTGACGATCGACACCCGCGCTAGCCGGCCACGGTAAATCGAATAATACCCACGATTACGGGCCATAATGGCCCGGGTAGTTACTGTGCGCGATCTCGGCTCCGATGTGTCTTAAGTACGGCTGTGGTAAAAAAGAAAACTCCCCGCGGAGGTGTAAGATGGGTGACAAACATCTCCAAGACCCACAGCTAGGGAAAGTGACTACAAAACCCGTTTGCCACGAACTTAAGCACATCGAAGGCCTTCCGTGATTGGAAGTTTTACTTTTTCTTATATTTCCATTCTATTTAAAAACTTTCCTCCTATCTTTTATAACAACCCTTAAAGTACAGGACACCAAGTAGGAGACACTCGCTAATGGGAATAAGAACTCACAGTTGGATGATGGGTCACTCAACCGCGTTCCGTACTCGATCACACAAGGCATTCAAAGCTTCCATCCACAACTAAAAATTGATAGGGCAGTACTCTCTTCTCTTGTATACAAACAAGTAGCTCTGATATATTCACACATCACATTAACATTGCAAGACATGAAATTATATTTTAAGCACTAGCACATGCACAGCTAAATTTCTTATGCAACACATCAAAATAATGACAGCATCCTAATATGACAGAATCAGCTTGTGTTATAAAATTACATGTTAAAAATAAAGTCGTTCGTTGCAATGACATAATTACAACCTGAAAGTACATTAATGTTTTGGAACTAGTATATACAGGAATGTCAAGTAAAATCAAAAATGCCCGGATCAAGTCAAAATAGTTGGCAGCATCAGAACTTCATCTCTATCCTTCCAACCCCCCAAGATCTACTTGACCGCAGGATCAGAACTCCCAGCATGCTGAACAGAGGTCCCACCTGTCCAATTCAGGAGAAGAATATATTAGACAAATGATAAGTAATCAAGTTAAGAAAAGATTAAAAGGGAAGACTTACCAACGTCTGCTCCCTGATCATCATCCTCTAGCTGCACACCCACTTCCTCGGCGGTAAGCAGCCGCATGCCCTCCTTCACCGCCACCTTCTCCTCCTTGGTGAACTGAGCGGTAACCACATCCATTCTGAAGGCCACGCCACCCTCTTTATCCGCATCAGCCTTGGCCTCCTCCAAAGCCCGGAGATATATCCTAGCCATGACCCGAGGGTAATCGTCCATCCAGGATAGGTTGCCCTGCTTCCAAGTACGAAAATACATATCCTGCAGCATATCATCCATCATCCCCTCGTTCTCCTCAAACTCCCTCATACAGGCCTCCGAAACCGACAACTTTGCAACGGTAGCATCCCTCTCCAATCGGTATCGCGAGCAGTCGGCTTGGAGGGATCTCCTCATCGCCTCCATCTCCTCCTTTAGCTTGGCCTGAGCAAGCCCTGCGGCTTCGAGCCTTCCAGATAACTCCTCTACCTGCTCGAGATCCGCTCTCCGAACCTCATCCACCGTTGCGATGGCCATGTTAATTCGTTTCTTGCAAACAGCCTCCATCTTTCGCAATTCTGCCTTGCTAGCCTCTTCCATGGTTTTCTTTAGTCGTCTGGAGGCCGCCTCATGCTGGGAAATCTGAATGGCCTGATCGGCAAGCTGTTTGGCCTGATCGGAAACCATTAGCCGCAACCGAATGTTAGCACTTCCGATTTCCTCTCCAGCCTTGGCCAGTCGGGCATGATGCGCCACTAGCCTCCTGGTCTCCTCAGCCACCTGATCGATGATTGCCTTGGCCTCATCCCCCATAGTCACAATCCGAGTGGTCAACAAGTCGAGATCCAAAGACTTAGCCTCATCAAGCACCCTTACCATAGGTTTGCGGGGTAGGAGGTGAACACCGGTAACCCCATCGAAGGAAATATCATGGAGGTTCGGGTCCAGGTCCGGATGACCCGCGAATGGGTTGCGAGCCAAGCTGGGACGATCTATCGGAGTAATGGTAGGGTTCTCAAATGGATGCGGAGAGGGTACAAAATCAGTAGTCTCCTCCGTAATATCCTGAAGCGGCTGAGTTGGAGGCTGAGGACGAGTTGGAGATTCGAACAAGGAGCGGCCCCTCTTCTTCCTTTGGATATCTTCTTCAATGATCCCGAGAAGAGGACGATAGCCAACTACATCCCCCGGGCGGCTAGTAGGAGGCTTCGGTCTAGCAGAGGCTCTGAGTAGCTTGTATTGTTCGAGGCGGTGTCGAACATCTAATGTCTTGGCCACCTTGCCTGCCCCTAGAATAAAGAACAAGTGTTACAAGCATACACTAATCCATAAATCAAGAAATATGTTAAGTTAAAAGGAGTAGGAAGACGCATTTATTTTACAAACCCTGAGGGGGAGTGGGATACTGCAATAAGTCCTGAATCTCATTCCAGGACGGGAGCTGGCCATAAAATATTCCTAAGTCCTTATCATAAAGGGAGTCTGCAGAAGTAAAAATTTCACCTTGAATCACCGAAGTCGCCTTAGCCGGAATACTCTCATAAGATGAACCGACACCAGTCCCGGCCTTATCAGTTTCCTTCGGTTTCTCCACCAAGGCCGACCCTTCTTCCAACCCCTCAAAAGCTTGGCGGAAAGCATCATCCGTCCACTCTTGAATCTCACCTGCTTGCCCAGAGGTCAAGGCACCAACGCCGCTACCACTTTGTCCTTCGCCACCATTGCCACCATCACCTTCTCCATCACCTTTGCTCTCCTCCTCGCCTCTTTCCTCCTCTCCACTTTCCTCCTCCGGAACATCTGGGCACGCGCTGGGAGAGGGTCCATCAGTTTTCTTGAGCTTCTTCCCCCCGACGACTGGAGGTATCAAGAAGGGTTTCCTCTTGCTGCTCATTGTCATGGACCCTCCTTTGGATTTAGCAGCCCTTTCCTCAGCCGTATTCCTCTGCTTGGCCACAGACTGATGTGGTAGAATCAAGTTGTGTCCCAGGAGAGTGGCATTCCTGATCAGGTAAGAAGCTGACCTATCCCTTCCCAATATGGCTTCTGTCTCCGCGGCCATCTGAACCAGGTGATCGTTCTCCACGACCGCAAAGCCACCTGTCGCTAGCAGGAAATAAATACACATGAGAAGAAGCATTTCAGTCAGAACGAAAATTATAAATAAGCTTCAACTTACAGCCAGAGGTGAAGCGGTGGATAGAAACGGAGTCATCCTGGACGAAGAACCATTCCTTCTTAAACATGGTGAACTTTGAATACAAGTCCATGACCGGCTTGAAGGACACGGCCGATTCCAAGTTGATGTATGGAGACCCCTTCTTGTAACCCCTCAAGTTATATAGGTACCGAATCTCCCGGTTGGAAGGGGGGCCCGTACTTTCTCCGCAAAATCACGAATAGGCACACCAAGATAGCGTAGGAGTTGGGCTGGAGCTGGAAAGGGGCCACCTTCAAATAGGTGACGAAGCTAACTATCCAAGCATTGATTGGAGGAAAGGCCCCACACATGCAGTGGTACCTACTATAAGCAAAGTATCCTTCAGGGGGATTATATGGCATGACCCCCTTCCCTGCAACAACATGCATGCTCTATCAATCCCAAAGGAACGGGAGATAACATCAAGCTGCTCTTCTTTGAGAGAGCTAGGAAAGCAGTCAGACGGAGAATTCACAAGCTCTTGAGGACCATACCCATCTACTAGCGATCTCGGGTTGGTTCCACGACGTTCCGGTCCTGGCTGAGCTGAGGGCACTACGGTGGACTCTCCTTCGTCCATGAATTTCTTCTTATCTGATCGAGTTTTCACTTTACGAGACATTTATCTGCACCACGAGAAAGTACATCGTTAGAACAGAGGATATACACACGTAAGTATATGTAGTCCGGAATTTCACTTGCAATTCAAAATATAAAAATCCAAGCATATAAGGTCCATTCGGCATTCGAACACCATGTTTCATTCGGTAGCCCATCATAAGAACTCATTCGACAGAAGAAAACTCACCTGGTCCGGCTGTTAGGTTTGATTCGGCACTTGGTTGATTCAGTATTTGATTGATTGAGTATTTGGTTGATCCGGTACTCGATTGATTCGGCTATCTCAAAACGATAAAGGAATAACAGTGGCATGATTCCCCTACGTATAGGCGAGCACAGGACACTGGACCAAACAGTTCGGCACTTAGAACCGAACGAGACTATCCAAACTACGAAAAAACAAAGCGCGGCATATGCTAGCATATGCCCCACTTTGGGGGGCAAGTGTTGGGTGTGTTTTCACCACCACCGAACCAAGGAAAGGAAAACATAGCCGAACCAAGCTCCAAGTCGCCTACCATCGAACCAACCATATTCCCCTACATAGCCGAACCAAGCTTCATCCACTCACCACCGACCAAGTCCCACCGAACCAAACCTCTCCAAGACCTACCGAGCCAAACCCCAATTGACCACCACCGAATCAACCACCCACCGGACCAAGCTACGTCCCCATCACCGAACCAAATCAAAGTAGCACCACCGGACCAGAAGCAAGGGAGGCCACCACCGGACCAACCTCCACCAAAATAACCTCCACCGAACCAACGTACTACCGGATGAGGGAGTACCAGACCAACCTTGCCAGGCCAGATTGCTTCAGCCCAGGCCCACCAGCCGCTATATACATCTAGGACCCCTAGCCTCAGCCTCACTCTATAAATAGAGGGGCAGGGGTATAACAATGGCAGACAAGTTTGAGAGATCAAGCACGGATAGAACTTTCAAACAACTTTCAGTTACTTGTAATCAAAGATTTGTACTTGTAATCTGAAGAGAAAAGGAGAATACCATATAAAGTGGACGTAGGAACATTGTGGCCCAACCACTATAAATCTGTGTGTCTTTTATAGTTTAGTCCATCTATTTCATATATTTGCATAAATCACCCAAATCATTAAGAATAACATATAATCAACTAAATCATACGACTTAGAGGTGTTTGCCCATTTTTTGTGTAAACATTAACATTTTCAACTTTTTATATCTTTTGGTAAGTTATATATATGCCTTTAAGAATGTAATTGAAAGTTATACAAGTTTCCCATTTCTTTTAATTAATTCATTGTTCAATAAATTTTTACCTTTTCATTATAACTTACAATTTCAACTTCCTTTTTATTTCCTTTATAACTTAGCCTTAAATCTCTTACCTAAATTAGAGGTTTCAATTATTAATTACTTACCTTTCATTTCACTACAATAATTGAAACAATTAATTAATGGAAATTTAAGAATTTAATACCGGGTTAAATTTCAGTTTATTTTAAAATAATAGATAAATATATTCTTACAACTTATATATCTCTAATTATATTAAAACAATTCAAAATTAATATATAATTTTTTTCAAAAATGAATCTACAGTAAAACTACTACAGTGGCTTTCCACTTCGAAACTCGAAAATGAAAGTCGATGATGCGGCCGCCATCACTGAAATTATTTTCCCGCGACCAAGAGGAAAGTACAAAACTTATTTTCTCCAAAATCTTCTTTAAAATAATTCTTCCGAATTATATTGAAATATTTATATCAGAAAATACTTATAACAATATTATTATATTCCAAAATTTATTCGAAAGAAATTTCAAAACCCCGGAACTTAAGTTCTAAATTTCCAATTTTATTTATTTATTTTAAATTTATTTCAACTATTATTATAAATTTTATTACCTATCAACCAATCTATTACAGCCAAATATAGATATCATTTGAAAAAATTTATTTTATATATAGAAAATATAATAGGAAAAATTATTTCATTCACCTATATAAAACAAATATTATGTTGGTCTGTCCTATTAAGTGTTTAGAAATCGCTATTGATGTCAGAGCGTCCTATGCACCAACCAGAATTTATAAATACAAAACGAAACAGATTAACACAATATATAAACCATTTTATAACACTAACAAATACGCTCTCTCATATATATACACTCAGCGACTCCCATAGGGTATTACTACCCTATTAGTAAAGAGTCAAACCCCACAAAGCTAAGGTTTATCGCTAAACCAAAGCTTTGATACCAGTTGTAACATCCTGCCTTTTCGCACGCTTTAAATCGACACACGTGCCAATTCAAACCATACGGAAGGGCGGATTGTTATGGGGTAAATAAGAAAAACGAGAAAGAATAAAACAAAACAGAATCTCACCGCGGAAGGATAAAATATAATAATAAATATACAGTTCATAAAACTGTTTACGAACATTTGATTCTTCTTTATACAATAAATATCAGAGTTCCCATACCAATAATATTAATGCAGCAGATTACAGTGTGGTGGAACCATATAATATATATATATAATAATAATAGTAATGAAATCTTCGTCTTCTTCCTCCAGAAAATCTTCAAATCCTGAAATGCTCGGACTAATCCGAGCGTATTGAAAAGACAAAACACTCGAGTCATAACTAAAAGACCTTATGTAAGTTAAATTGACAAAAATGAATATGAGTGCAGTAACTCAAGAGATGCTTGGGATTTATATCTCCTAAGGATCCGTTAAACTATTTACTATGTAGTATATTTCGCTATTATAATAGTGTCTAATTATAAAATAAACTTACTTTTAATTAGCGTTAAGGCTTTACATTTTCCACCTTAACACATAATATATTCCCATAGTCTATACAGTACCGTAATCTCCCCCGTACTGGGCGTTGTCAGAGGGCACTCCATAGGTATGGTACAAAACCAAAATCGTATAAGGCACGATAGGGTAGGTGACACGGCACAACTAGGCAATGCCAGGGTAGATATACCAATTACGCATCCGGGCAACTGGTAACGCATAGCCGCAGCTACCGCCCACGTCGAACAAACTCCCTCTAAAATCAAAAGTAAAGGTGGCCACCGAATCAATCCAAAGTCAGAGTATAGTATCGAAGAGGAGTGTCCGATAAAGGGCGCTAACCACCTTGGCCCGAGAATCGCTCCTGTTTTAGCCACCTTATGCCAACTCACGGGAGTGGGGTCCACGTATTTACCTTAAAGGAAACGCCGCCACCAACCTACTTCATTCTGGAATCTCCACCGCGTGCACGGTTGTTAAAGTGGTTTTCGGAGTTGGCAGAGAGTATGACAACTTCCGATCCTGGCCTCTTCAACAACCAAACGTTATTATAACACCGCGGTCATTTAAAAATAATTATACTTTCAAAATCAGAATATAATTATCCATTTCAAACCCCATAAATACGATATCATTTCCTTTTAAAACCCAAATAAATATGATATCATTCTACTTATAATATATTTTTTTTCCAAAATCATGCCACTTTTAAGATTTATAATACCTCGAAACCAAATATTTGAAATTTAACTTTCAACATAATACTTCGAAATCCATTGTTTTAAAACCATAAATTTCAAAACTCAAATGGTTTGGATATTCAACAGTATATAAAATAAAACAGTTGAATTTAAAATTTCTTAAAAGTAAATAATTTCCACTCCTTCATAATTTTTATTCATTTTAAATTCAGTCAAAACCCATAAATTTTAGATTCACTTTCAGTTTAAATAAAACACTTTGATTTTGATATTTTCAAACTTTGAGTATTTAATGAATTTCAAAACTAAGGTTGGAAATTTCTATTCAACAATTCATTTTCCTATTATTTAGTTTTGAAAGATTTACATGATAAATCCCTAACCCTTTAAAATAAAACTCAATTTATTAACACTAAATATTTCCTTCCATTTATTTATACTAGAATTATTCATTAAATCCAGTTATAAATATCATTCCTTTAAAATTTCCAATTTTAATAAGTTAACATCAACTTATGGACTTAAATTTTTAAATAAGCCCAATTCCAATTAATTTCCAATTTATCTTTCAATCTTAATTGATTTGAATCGTTTTAAACTCTATATATATACAAGATCTTAAACCTGTACTTAATCATATAATATAAATTATCAAATTCCATTTTTCAACTTATTCATTTTTATTTAACAGATTTATGCATAGCTTAAATTCAACAATTTAACTATATATGTATATATAAAATATATTTATATCATATCCAAATTTAATATTTATTAAACCGTATCATATCCAAACCATAAAAATATTTCAAAAATAATTTTATTTATATACCGCGGTGCCTGTATATAATTTTCTATCCTATGGTCAAGTGATACGGATATTTATCATTTCAATCCGCAATTTAAAAAGAAAAATGCGGTTGTATATTATTTCAAACCGCAATCCTGAATGAAATGAAAATGCATAATAACTTGCAGTTCATATAAGATAGAACACATCATCCATTCACCCAATATCAATCATCAACCAATTTATTTCAATCGTCATCAATTTAAACAAACATCAATGTATAGCATATAAAATAACAGATATCAACGAACAGTTGATATTCAATAGTAAATTAATAACTGTTAAATTGGAAGTTTATATGCAAAATAAATAAATTTAATTGTCTATTTATATGCAATAATAAAATTAAATAGCAATTTAATTTTTAGATGAATGCAATCTAACTGAGATGATGAATAAAATATGCCAAACAGTCATAAATGAATTTCTACTCATATCATAAATCAATTTAACAAACATAAAAAAATTTAGAAGTTGTGAGTGGGTTAAAACACTCACCTTTTGAATTTAAATTAAATTCAAATCCAATTTAAGCCCAAAAATTTGACCGTCTCAGAATTCATCCAAACCAGCGGCATCAAGTCCGTAATTTCAATACGATCCTAACAAAAGAAACCGCGCATGAAACAGAGGTCGTATGCGAGAGTTATAGAAAAAATTGCGATTGAAAAATAAAATAAAAGAAAAGAGAACACAAAAAAGAAGACAACTCACATTAGGTACACGTCAGCTCCTTCCTTACGCACGCAAACACAGGTCACGCACTTCCCTCTGTGAATGAACGAAACCCTTTCAGAAAATATCGAACCCTACAACGTGAAGCCAATCGTGCCGCCACCAGCAGAAGCCATCGTAGTCGTTATCTCCTCCTGCACCGCCACGACTGCTCCGCCGCCCCCAAGAGGTCGCGCCGCCATCAAGAACAAACAGTCGTCGGTTTTAATTTTTAACCCTAATCCACAAATTGACGCCGATCTAGCCGTCAAATCGACAAATCAATCATATAGATGAACTCCTTTGGTCAGTCTCTATCAAACCCTGAAAGGGTTTCTCGATCCCACAAATTTTATCGCGGCGATGATGAACGGCCGGGACGAAAACCCTAATTTCTGAAAAAACCGAAATCCGAATCGAAAAACGAATTTCACCATTGAATTACGCTTGTCGAGAGCATCAACATATATTTTTTTATAGATTTTTCTGAGGGCTTTGAATTTTAGGCTTTGGATTTGATTTTGGATTGTAATTGGATCTAGGGTTTGCATCCATCGAAGAAAAAGAGGAGCTGATGAATTTTCACGCAGAAAAATGAGAATTGGCGGAGGTTAGAGTTTAGCAAGATATTTATAGGCAAATTGAAATAAAATATATGGATCGGGTTGATAGATATATGCGCTAACGCTACCAGGGCCCAAAAAGCCCGATCTGACCTCGGAACGAAATTGGATCAACCCATATATCAAAATAGGTGTTTTAAAATAATTTAAATGCAATGGAAAATGTTTCAGGTTCAAATTACATCGTATGAAGGAGTTATGCTAAATTCAAATTTTCCAAATTGATTTCAATTGATTTCAATTGCATAATTTCAAGGCGTATCGAGTCCGTACGATCAAACGACAAGTCCGATCGCTACGAAACTTAAAACACTATTATAATTCACCGTTACGGATTCGATGAAACTGGTTTCGTCGAAATCCGAGTCAGTGGCCAAAATGGCTATTTTCCTATTAATTAAATAATTTAATAATTAAATAAATTAAAAAATCCAATTCTTGGTTTCAATTCTAAAATTGACCAATTTTACCACCTTTATATTTCCTAAACATTTACAATGCTTTAAACAAATTTATATGTCGCTTAAATGTTGATTAAATCATCAATTTTAGCGTTAAATTCCAATTTCGTTAAATTTAGAAATTATAAATTAAAATTTCAATAATTCCTTTGAATTAAATTTTTATTCATATTATTCAAATTCATTGTTACAAACAGATGAAATAAATATTGAAATAAAAATCCATTATTTTAACATTCTCAATTTTCATCTAAATCCTCACTTATGTAATATTTAGATATTATATTCCACTTAATTGCAATAAATCCACTTATTAGATTTCAAATTATAAATAAATTATTAAATCTTGGTTTTCACTTCTTAAATCAACCAGTCCTCATATTATAAATAAAACTAACATTTAGTAGATCTTATAGAATTTACCATCTTAAATGGCAAATCAAATCTACCCTAACTGCACAAATTAGGGCAATTAATTGCAATTGATTTCCCATTAAACTACATAAATTATCAAATTGAAACCTAAATAAAACGTTTATTTATTTAAAATCTTGCTGTTTACATGAATTGACCCTTCACGGGTATAATTAACATTGATTTCCAATTATTACTTAAATTTACACCCACAAACGTTAAACTTAGATTTATTACAAATTTTTACCATTCAGTCTATCGAAGCCTCAGATTACATCTTTACTATTCATTTATTCGACTCAATTTAGCATTACTTACCTTGCATTAACATTGTTACTTTAAAACTCTATCCAATTACAATTAATACTCTAAATAAATACATTTACTCTTTTCGTTATTCTATTAATTTTCGTTAACGTGATATAAAATAAAAATTACTGTAACTGATATTCAAATTTTAAATTAACAAGCTACCTCAATAGGCAACATACAGTTACTATTTAATTAGGTAATTTAAAATAGTTGCGTTTCTACTCTTAAATTTATTTCCAAACACCGTACTACCAGATTACCTAAATTTACGATCAAATACCGTTACAGCGGTTATCGCATTAATCAAATAAATCCTTTCCTTTATTTCATTTAATTGGGCTTGTGCAAATTAAATTTTCACTAACTTACATTTACATAATTTCAATTTCTACCGGACATTGATTTAATTGAATTTACTATTTAATATTATTAATGCATTAACTAAATCCATTGCTTACCTTTGTTCTCTTATATGCAATTCTTAGCCTAGTACAACAATTTACATCACTTCAATTTATTCGTCATTTTGTTTCAACTGTAAATACTTAGCCTTAAATTCCCACGGTTTCATTTCATTTTTAGCATTTGCTTCATTATTAATTATAAAATCTTTATTTCTTCTAAATTAAATTTACATAAATCTTATTAAAATGACAAATTTAATTAACGAAAATTAAGGGTCGTTACACTCTCCCCCACTCAAAACTTTTCGTCCCCAGAAAGAAAAAAAAAGGGAAAAGAAGAATTAAGAAATCAATATCATATTAAATATTAAATTTATAAACAAATAAATTTACAAAATTAATTAATTTAGATAAAATATACTAATTTATAATCATTAAAAATTTTTACACTCAAACTAATAAAGTTTGGAAAGCATTTTCAAAATATTTTCTAAGTCCAAAATTTACGGAAAATTTTGGAAGAGTCTCATTTGTACGGGGAGGCTCGGGAGAAAATATAATATCAAATATATCAAAATATCACATATAATATCCAAAATATAATATCCCAACACGGGAAAATATATAAAATAGCGCTATAAACCGTAATCCGAAACGTACCTATTTGTCGGGCAATTTACGCTTAGTTTATGGAACCAAAAGAAGTAGCAATTGCTTCCATAACCTGCATTTCTCTTATAAATACAAAGGGTTAACAATTGATATAAAGTGAAATATTTAAGTGGTTTAAATTACTAACAACAAATCAATACAACAACCATCAATTTCAACAAACAGCATATACAACAAATACAAAGCAACCATTCAATCAAACAAACAAATAGTTGTTCGGGTTCAAAACTTTTAAATTGTACGGAATGAAGAATAAACTACTAGCGCATCATTTACTCAACAGTCTTAGATAAAACTAAATAGATTATTCATTCACCCAAATCTATTTTTTAAAGTATTCTTGCCCAAACAACCATCAACCAAACAACAATTCAAATCAAATTTACTTATTATTAATTTTTTTCTTCCATAAATTAGTTGTTTGATTTCCTTTCTTTCATTCATTCAGAGATTGCTTCATTTATTTCCATTTATTACTTACAATATTCATTTTCCATTTTAATGTCATGTAAGTTTCTTCTTTATTGCATCATATTTTATTATAGTATCATTTCATTTTGTTTACTTAAGTTTATAATCATCTATTTATGACATTTACCTTTAATTATATTTAAATATAGTAAAATTCCAATTGTAACTTAAGTTTACAACAATTACACATCAAATCCTTGTTTATTAAAGAATTTCATAAATTACTTTCATTACCTCAAGTTTATTTCTTAAATAATATCTATTACATTTTCTTATTAACATTTTCAACTTTTTATATCTTTTGGTAAGTTATATATATGCCTTTAAGAATGTAATTGAAAGTTATACAGGTTTCCCATTTCTTTTAATTAATTCATTGTTCAATAAATTTTTACCTTTTCCTTATAAGTTACAATTTCAACTTCCTTTTTATTTCCTTTATAACTTAGCCTTAAATCTCTTACCTAAATTAGAGGTTTCAATTATTAATTACTTACCTTTCATTTCACTACAATAATTTAAACAATTAATTAATGGAAATTTAAGAATTTAATACCGGGTTAAATTTCAGTTTATTTTAAAATAATAGATAAATATATTCTTACAACTTATATATCTCTAATTATATTAAAACAATTCAAAATTAATACATATTTTTTTTCAAAAATGAATCTGCAGTAAAACTGCTACAGTGGCTTTCCCCTTCGAAACTCGAAAATGAAAGTCGATGATGCGGCCGCTATCACCGAAATTATTGTCCAGCGACAGAGAGGAAAGTACAAAACTTATTTTCTCCAAAATCTTCTTTAAAATAATTCTTCCGAATTATATTGAAATATTTATATTAGAAAATACTTATAAACATCACTATTATATTCCAAAATTTATTCGAAAGAAATTTCAAAACCCCGGAACTTAAGTTCTAAATTTCCAACTTTATTTCAACTATTATTATAAATTTTATTACCTATCAACCAATCTATTGCAGCCAAATAAAGATATCATTTGAAAAAATTTATTTATATATAGAAAATATAATAGGCAAAATTATTTCATTCACCTATATAAAATAAATATTATGTTGGTCTATCCTTTTAAGTGTTTAGAAATCCCTATTGATGTCACAGCGTCCCATGCACCAACCAGAATTTATAAATATAAAACGAAACAGATTAATACAATATAAAAACCTTTTTATAACACTAACAAATACGCTCTCTCATATATATACACTCAGCGACTCCCATAGGGTATTACTACCCTATTAGTAAAGAGTCAAACCCCATAAAGCTAAGGTTTATCGCTAAACCAAAGCTCTGATACCAGCTGTAACATCCCGCCTTTTCGCACACTTTAAATCGACACACATGCCAATTCAAACCATACGGAAGGGCGGATTGTTATGGGGTAAATAAGAAAAACGAGAAAGAATAAAACAAAACAGAATCTCACCGCGGAAGGATAAAATATAATAATAAATATACAGTTCATAAAATTGTTTACGAACATTTGATTCTTCTTTATACAATAAATATCAGAGTACACATACCAATAATATTAATCAGCGGAATACAGTGTCGGGGAACCATATAATATATAATAATAATAGTAATGAAATCTTCGTCTTCTTCCTCTAGAAAATCTTCAAATCCTGAAACGATCGGACTGACCCGGGCGAATTGTGTAACAACCCGGTATTTCGCGTCTATTTTTAATCGACATTAAATGATTAATATGATTGCAAATTTCCATTTGAAGTTTTAAATTTTGAATTTTTAAATTTCTTTTATTAATTTATATTGTTTGATGCTGTGAAGTTTTCGAGTTATAACCGTTCCCCTCTTCATTTCTGTTGGCTAACCCGATCCCTCTCTCTCATTTTCAATTATTCGAATCCTAAAACCTAGCTCACGAAGAAAATAGAATGGTGGCGGCTCAAAGTTTTCATTCGTCTCCAAATTAGGGCTTCGAGAGAGAGCCGGCTTCGTCATCTCATTCGAGTTCAACTTCGTCACTTCGAACGGCGATTCAGGGTTTCGGCCACTTCGACAAAGCAAAGGTGAGTAATTTACATTACTCACATCCATTTCGAACTGGTCGAAGTCGTTTGTTGTTTTCGTTTCTTTGGCTTTGATCTGATTTTGTTTGTTGTCGATGCTTTTCTGCCTTGAATTGATTTTTGGGGCTGTTGATTCTGAGTATGGCTTGACTCGTTCGAATTTCTGGAAATTTATTTTAGGTTGACCTTGACATTCTTTGACTTCGGCATTGACATTGGTCATGGTTATTTTGGCCCTTTTGATTTTACTGCCGGGTATTGATCGAATAGTATACTGGATTTCGTGACGAGAAAAACTTTGGGCTTGATCGACTTTTGTCACGCATTTCACTGTGGCATTTGTCTATTCATTTGGTTTCTTCGTTTTACATGTACACGATTTTTGGGTTGTTCTGTGTTACTGCATATTACTTGAGTCATTCACTGATGTAATGTGTGTTGCCATTCACTTAAATTCAGTTGCATTCCTCGGATTCATTTCACGTTTGAGACCATGTGATAGTTGTCTCGAGCACGGTTCATGCCTTTACTTCAGTAGCTTGTCTTCATTAAGGCTTGGTCTTTAGTCTCTGTTCGACCTGAGTTTGCATTGGGGTTGTTCTCCTGTAGCGTATTTCTGAAAGAACCATTGCCTTGTTGTGTAAGCACTCGAACCAAATACTTTTAGATGTTTGTTCCGTCCAGCTTCATGTTGTTTTTCGAGTATCCCTGCATACTATGTGCCACTCCGGCAGTTGCAGTTTATTTACATGTGCTGGATTGCTTCAATGTGCTGTTCACTGCTGCCTATCACCGCATTTTTATCACTGCACTGTTTTCCTGCAAGTAAACTTGTGTTCTTTGTATACTTACCCTTGTTCAAGTCTGATATTTTGAAGTTCCCATCTGTAGTTAGTGGTTCATGTGTTGGTATTGATTTCCTTCACATTGATTATGTGCTTTGTACATGTTACTCCTTTGGTATGGTTGCAGACCACCTAACTATTGTTCATGTTGCCTTGTCCTGTTTCATATAGTTGTTTATGGACCACTGCATTATTCATTTGCAATTGGTCTTGATGTTTTACATCACTGTGCATTCTTCCACTTGAAGTTGTAGCCTTTGTGCATTGTTCACTTTGATTGCTATTACATAAAAATGCTGTCAGTGTCTTGTGGTCAGACCTGCATATACTCGAACCATTTTGTTGCTTATTTCTGAACATCACAGTTATACTTGTTGATGCCTCGAGTATGCTATGGGTTTTGGCCATATCTTTGTTTGCCTTCACTTTACCATATTGTCACTGTATATTGCTGCGAGTCCATTTCACTGTGTTGGCTTGTTATATGCTGTTACATTTCCTCACTCATGTATGTATAGAGGTGTATTTCGTCTTGAGTCTTGTCTCAGGCCATTCTTTGGTCTCTGACATTGTTAATTCACTATTTGGTTGTTCTGGTCATTTTGTAGCTTTCTTGCAGTTATGTTGTGACTGCACTTGAGCCTTGTTGTACTCCATATAGGTACTGGGTATTAGTTGCATCCATGTTTTTTTACTTTGAGCGTTGCAGTTTTACTTGCTGTCTTCGTATTGCGACTGTTTTGAGTTGGTTATGTACATTCACTTGTGTACATTCTTACATTCACTTGTGTACATCATCACTGTAGTGGCACGGCAGTGCACGCAAGCGTGAACTGCAGCCACACGGTATTCATTGGGTACATCGTCACTATAGTGGCAAGGCAGTGCACGCAAGCGTGAACTGCAGCCACACGGTATGGCGTGTATGATATTCTTTTTGTTTTGACTTATGGATCTTTTTGCGTATTCCATATTCCGTAGTGGCGAGGCAGTACACGCGTGCGTGTACTGCAGCCCTACTCATCTTAATGTTTTAATTGATATTTCAATGGTTTGAACTGTTTGTTCATTTCAATTCGATATTCTGAATTGCATTCTGATTTGGTTTAATTACTGTCGTCTATTCATTATTTAATTATTATTGCTTCTGTGCACTAATAACTGAGTTTGAATTAGACTGACCCGAGTATTATTTTCTTTTGAATTTAATACTCGGGTCAGACCGAGTATTTCAGGTTGTAGATATTCTGCTTTGGGTTGCTGCTAGAGCTATGAAGTTCTTTCATATCTTTTGGAGTAGTCGTCTTTTTTAGTAGACTGTATTATTGTATAGGAAGATATGTATTCATGTATATTATATACGTTAATGTACTTGTATATGTAACTTCCTGAGTCGACTGTTGTAGTTGTATCATATGTACCGTGTGAATGTATTGTAACTGACATCAGTTATTATATATATATGAGACTTTCTGTTTCATCTGTGTTCCGCATTTATATTATCTGTGTTGTTATTTTATATTTACTGTTCTAAACTATTACGAACCATCGTAGTTCGTTTTATACTGGAATTGGGGTATGTCGATGGGAGAAAATAAATCAGAGATGAAAAATGAAAGAATATATATATTTATATCACTCCCATCGAGATAACCAATACTAGTGTAAGGCCAACTATTGATGGCCGCTCCTCAACAGCCTTATTCTCCGTGCTAGTTGACAGCATTACACCGTAGTGTTCTTGGCTAGCGTGGGTATAGAGGTGGGGCGTCACAGCTTGGTATCAGAGCTTGGGGTTTAGAACAAATATAAAACATAACTTAGATAGTACATGTGTTACAACTATTTGTCGATGTTTTATTTCACATCTTTATCTTAAGATCATCTTTGATTTGTTAGGAATGAAATCCTAACGCTTATTCGTGAGCATTGCTGCTATTCTCTGTCGCACTTGCTCACTTGAGTTACACTTCTAAGTATCAGTGTATATATGCTCTACCAAGTTGCATATTGCTGCAACTAGTACCCACTTCGATTTGAACTCGCATTGTTTATTCGAACTGCTATATATATGCATTCTTATCTCTGATTCATGTACTTAATGCAGTTTCCATACAATTGGGTTTTGGGTATCAATCTTTGAGACAAATTGCATTCCAATTGTCGACTCTGTCTTTTTATCCATGGTTTGTTGGTTTTCATGTGCCTCTCTCTGATAGTTTTAAAATTTCTTTGGTATAAAAGAAATTGTCTTGGTCTTTGCCTTGTCGATATCGACGTTGACTTGACTTTTACTTTTGCTAAAGTCATTCAAGCATTTATACTCGTTCTGCTTTGTTTTTCCAATTGTTGATCGGTTCTTCTTTTCCGGTTAGTTGTTATCACCTTTGTCGACTTTGATAACTTCTATTTCAGGAATTTTGGGTATTCCTACTTTGATGGATTTGGAATCGAATTCTTTGTATTTTATTCACGTCTTCGAATGTGAATCTTAGTGAATTGATTTGGTTTTCGAATTTAATCGATTCTTGATTATTTCCCGATTTGTTGCTATCATTTATTAGCAACCTTGATGACCTTTTCTTCGGGATTTTTGTGAACATACCTTTCGATGAATTCGGTATCGATTTCTTTGGATTCTATTCACGTCTTCGTATGTGAATTCTTGTGATTGATTGTTTCTACAATCATTTTTGTGATTTGTCACTTTAAAAATATAAAGGTTTCAATACTGGTAGTAAATATCAAAAACTCTTTTATCAAAATGTTTTCAACTCTATTTTCAATACCAAACTCGTTTTTGAAACTGTTTTCCAATCTATTAGTATATACAAATCTTTATTTCACTCGTATGAGAAATCTAATTAAACGGCTTAGTAAAACAAGTGGTATGAAACGCTTGCGTTTACTTCGTCGGTTAATTGTTGGACTTGTTCGATTGAACCTCTAGTGACAAATTTTATTAGTGAAGATTTACAGTTTGTTCGTAAATATTTAAGTTAAGTAAGTGGTTATGGGACATGATGCTAAACTTTTACATTTACTGACTTAGTGTAATTGACACTTCTCGTTGATCATGACGATCATTTTTACGGTTAGACTAGGCCTCATCGGTGTGATTTCGTCTCACACATATCTCTTGGGCTTTGAGGATTGTCTAGACACCACTTGTGTGATTTCATTCACACATACTTTTCTTTTGATTGTGAGGTTAGACTAGACACCACTTGTGTGATTCCACTCACACATACCTCTTTTGATTTTTTTTGGTTAGTCTGGACCTCAATCTGTGTGATTTCGACTCACACATGTGGGGTAGCGCCCCACGGTCTTCGGGCCATTCGTGTGTCAAAATTAATGGCTTGCAACCATGAGATAGCGTCTCGTTATGCGTTGCACGTGTTGATGATTTTTCATGCTCGCGGGTAGGTGAGATTCCGTGCTCCCGTTCTCGCTTTGCGTTGCACGTGTTGATGATTTTTCATGCTCGCGTGTAGGTGAGATTCCGTGCTCCCGTTCTCGCTTTGCGTTGCCCGTGTTGGTGATTTTCATGCTCACGTGTAGGTGAGATTCCGTGCTCCCGTTCTCGCTTTGCGTTGCACGTGCTGATGATTTTTCATGCTCGCGGGTAGGTGAGATTCCGTGCTCCCGTTCTCGCTTTGCGTTGCACGTGTTGATGATTTTTCATGCTCGCGTGTAGGTGAGATTCTGTGCTCCCGTTCTCGCTTTGCGTTGCCCGTGTTGGTGATTTTCATGCTCACGTGTAGGTGAGATTCTGTGCTCCCGTTCTCGCTTTGCATTGCACGTGTTGGTGAGTTTTCATGCTCGCATGTAGGTGAGTTTTCGTGCTCCCGTTCTCGTTATGCGTTACATGTGTTGATGAATTTTCATGCTCGCGTGTTGGTGAGTTTCCATACTCTCCTTTGAGTTTTCATACTCCGTTTGAGTTTTCGTACTCCGTTTGAGTTTTCGTACTCTGTTCGAGTTTTCATACTCCGTTCGAGTTTTCATACTCTGTTCGAGTTTTCATACTCCGTTTGAGTTTTCATACTCCGTTCGAGTTTTCATACTCTGTTCGAGTTTTCATACTCCGTTTGAGTTTTCATACTCCGTTTGAGTTTTCATACTCCGTTCGAGTTTTCATACTCCGTTCGAGTTTTCATACTCCGTTCGAGTTTTCATACTCCGTTCGAGTTTTCATACTCCGTTCGAGTTTTCATACTCCGTTCGAGTTTTCATACTCCGTTCGAGTTTTCATACTCCGTTCGAGTTTTCATACTCCGTTCGAGTTTTCATACTCCGTTTGAGTTTTCATACTCCGTTTGAGTTTTCATACTCCGTTTGAGTTTTCATACTCCGTTTGAGTTTTCATACTCCGTTTGAGTTTTCATACTCTGTTCGAGTTTTCATACTCCGGTTCGAGTTTTCATACTCGCGTTCGAGTTTTCATACTCCGGTTCAAGTTTTCATACTCGCGTTCGAGTTCTCATACTCTTAGCTTGTGTTTTCTGGATTTCTTGTGAGGATTTCTAGAATTTGTGCTTCACCAATTTTCATGATTTCTATTGATAAGTTTTATCAATTCTTGTGCATTGGTGAATTCGTGTGTTATTGACTTGTTATGAATACAAGTTTAGGGTATGATACCCCTTTCTATCTTTGAGAAGATTCTTATGACACTTTGGATGAATGAAAATCCACTTATCGAAGTTGCTACTGATGTCGCTGTTTTAATCACGTGTTTTAAAAGTTGTTTCAAAATATAAATCAAAATTGTTTTCAAATTTTTTTTACAATTTGCGCTTTCAAAAGAATGAGAAAGCGAATTAAACGTTTCAGTAAAATCGAGGACTATGACCCCTTTCTTTTACTGATTCGCTTAATTCCGGACTTGTCCGTTTGAGAACGTAAAATGTTATTTATTTAAAATACACAATTTAACACTTTCAAGGAAACGATGAAGTGAATTAAACGATTTAGTAAAACTCGTGGTTATGAGTCATGTGCGTTTGCTATTTCGGTTAATTTCGGACTCGTTAATTGAAAATTTTGTTATTTGAAATTTGATTACCGTTGTGGTAATTTCTGATTATCGTTTTGATAATTGGATGTTTATGATTTCTGATTTATCGTTTTTGATAATCAGATATTTATTGTTTCTGATTATCGCTTGTGATAATCAGATATTTGAGATCTAATTATCGTTTGTGATAATTAGATATTTGTGATTTGATTATCAATTGTGATAATTAAATAATCGTTGATTCGTGATTTCTGATTTATCGTTTTTGATAATCAGATATTTATTGTTTCTAATTATCTATTGATAATTAGATATTTGAGATTTAATTGTCGTTTGTGATAATTAAATATTTGTGATTTAAGATTGATTTTCGATTTTGATAATCGAATACTTGTTGATTTGATTATCGTTTTTGATAATCGAATATTTGTGATTTGAGATCTCTGAATTATCTATTGATAATTAGATTTTGTTGATAATTTGTGAATTTCCTTTATGAAATTAAAAGATTTCTTTGGCGTTTATATTGTACTACGCCAGTGTACCGGCTCAATTTTCTGCTATTCATGACGTTTTCCACGTCTTCCAATTACGGAAATGCCTTTGGGATTTCCGATCTTTATTCTTGAGCCCGGTATTATTGAAGAAATTGAAGTTTCACTAGATTTGACTTTGAGCAAACACGTTCTGGCTTGCTCCTTCATGCTCTTTATGGTGAACTTCATATTTCGAATTTCTTCATCTTGTGATGATATGCTCTTTTGGTTGTTACCTTTTGCCCATTTATTCCTTACGATTGCGAGGACGCAATTTCTTTAAGGAGGGGAGTCTGTAACAACCCGGTATTTCGCGTCTATTTTTAATCGACATTAAATGATTAATATGATTGCAAATTTCCATTTGAAGTTTTAAATTTTGAATTTTTAAATTTCTTTTATTAATTTATATTGTTTGATGCTGTGAAGTTTTCGAGTTATAACCGTTCCCCTCTTCATTTCTGTTGGCTAACCCGATCCCTCTCTCTCATTTTCAATTATTCGAATCCTAAAACCTAGCTCACGAAGAAAATAGAATGGTGGCGGCTCAAAGTTTTCATTCGTCTCCAAATTAGGGCTTCGAGAGAGAGCCGGCTTCGTCATCTCATTCGAGTTCAACTTCGTCACTTCGAACGGCGATTCAGGGTTTCGGCCACTTCGACAAAGCAAAGGTGAGTAATTTACATTACTCACATCTATTTCGAACTGGTCGAAGTCGTTTGTTGTTTTCGTTTCTTTGGCTTTGATCTGATTTTGTTTGTTGTCGATGCTTTTCTGCCTTGAATTGATTTTTGGGGCTGTTGATTCTGAGTATGGCTTGACTCGTTCGAATTTCTGGAAATTTATTTTAGGTTGACCTTGACATTCTTTGACTTCGGCATTGACATTGGTCGTGGTTATTTTGGCCCTTTTGATTTTACTGCCGGGTATTGATCGAATAGTATACTGGATTTCGTGACGAGAAAAACTTTGGGCTTGATCGACTTTTGTCACGCATTTCACTGTGGCATTTGTCTATTCATTTGGTTTCTTCGTTTTACATGTACACGATTTTTGGGTTGTTCTGTGTTACTGCATATTACTTGAGTCATTCACTGATGTAATGTGTGTTGCCATTCACTTAAATTCAGTTGCATTCCTCGGATTCATTTCACGTTTGAGACCATGTGATAGTTGTCTCGAGCACGGTTCATGCCTTTACTTCAGTAGCTTGTCTTCATTAAGGCTTGGTCTTTAGTCTCTGTTCGACCTGAGTTCGCATTGGGGTTGTTCTCCTGTAGCGTATTTCTGAAAGAACCATTGCCTTGTTGTGTAAGCACTCGAACCAAATACTTTTAGATGTTTGTTCCGTCCAGCTTCATGTTGTTTTTCGAGTATCCCTGCATACTATGTGCCACTCCGGCAGTTGCAGTTTATTTACATGTGCTGGATTGCTTCAATGTGCTGTTCACTGCTGCCTATCACCGCATTTTTATCACTGCACTGTTTTCCTGCAAGTAAACTTGTGTTCTTTGTATACTTACCCTTGTTCAAGTCTGATATTTTGAAGTTCCCATCTGTAGTTAGTGGTTCATGTGTTGGTATTGATTTCCTTCACATTGATTATGTGCTTTGTACATGTTACTCCTTTGGTATGGTTGCAGACCACCTAACTATTGTTCATGTTGCCTTGTCCTGTTTCATATAGTTGTTTATGGACCACTGCATTATTCATTTGCAATTGGTCTTGATGTTTTACATCACTGTGCATTCTTCCACTTGAAGTTGTAGCCTTTGTGCATTGTTCACTTTGATTGCTATTACATAAAAATGCTGTCAGTGTCTTGTGGTCAGACCTGCATATACTCGAACCATTTTGTTGCTTATTTCTGAACATCACAGTTATACTTGTTGATGCCTCGAGTATGCTATGGGTTTTGGCCATATCTTTGTTTGCCTTCACTTTACCATATTGTCACTGTATATTGCTGCGAGTCCATTTCACTGTGTTGGCTTGTTATATGCTGTTACATTTCCTCACTCATGTATGTATAGAGGTGTATTTCGTCTTGAGTCTTGTCTCAGGCCATTCTTTGGTCTCTGACATTGTTAATTCACTATTTGGTTGTTCTGGTCATTTTGTAGCTTTCTTGCAGTTATGTTGTGACTGCACTTGAGCCTTGTTGTACTCCATATAGGTACTGGGTATTAGTTGCATCCATGTTTTTTTACTTTGAGCGTTGCAGTTTTACTTGCTGTCTTCGTATTGCGACTGTTTTGAGTTGGTTATGTACATTCACTTGTGTACATTCTTACATTCACTTGTGTACATCATCACTGTAGTGGCACGGCAGTGCACGCAAGCGTGAACTGCAGCCACACGGTATTCATTGGGTACATCGTCACTATAGTGGCAAGGCAGTGCACGCAAGCGTGAACTGCAGCCACACGGTATGGCGTGTATGATATTCTTTTTGTTTTGACTTATGGATCTTTTTGCGTATTCCATATTCCGTAGTGGCGAGGCAGTACACGCGTGCGTGTACTGCAGCCCTACTCATCTTAATGTTTTAATTGATATTTCAATGGTTTGAACTGTTTGTTCATTTCAATTCGATATTCTGAATTGCATTCTGATTTGGTTTAATTACTGTCGTCTATTCATTATTTAATTATTATTGCTTCTGTGCACTAATAACTGAGTTTGAATTAGACTGACCCGAGTATTATTTTCTTTTGAATTTAATACTCGGGTCAGACCGAGTATTTCAGGTTGTAGATATTCTGCTTTGGGTTGCTGCTAGAGCTATGAAGTTCTTTCATATCTTTTGGAGTAGTCGTCTTTTGTAGTAGACTGTATTATTGTATAGGAAGATATGTATTCATGTATATTATATACGTTAATGTACTTGTATATGTAACTTCCTGAGTCGACTGTTGTAGTTGTATCATATGTACCGTGTGAATGTATTGTAACTGACATCAGTTATTATATATATATGAGACTTTCTGTTTCATCTGTGTTCCGCATTTATATTATCTGTGTTGTTATTTTATATTTACTGTTCTAAACTATTACGAACCATTGTAGTTCGTTTTATACTGGAATTGGGGTATGTCGATGGGAGAAAATAAATCAGAGATGAAAAATGAAAGAATATATATATTTATATCACTCCCATCGAGATAACCAATACTAGTGTAAGGCCAACTATTGATGGCCGCTCCTCAACAGCCTTATTCTCCGTGCTAGTTGACAGCATTACACCGTAGTGTTCTTGGCTAGCGTGGGTATAGAGGTAGGGCGTCACAAATTGAAAAGACAAAACACTCGAGTCAGAACTAAAAGATCTTATGTAAGTTAAATTGACAAAAATGAATACGAGTGCAGTAACTCAAGAGATGCTCGGGATTTATATCTCCTAAGGATCCGTTATACTATTTACTATGTAGTACATTTCGCTATTATAATATTGTCTAATTGTAAAATAAACTTACTTTTAAATAGCGTTAAGGTTTTACATTTTCCACCTTAACACATAATATATTCCCATAGTCTATACAGTACCGTAATCTCCCTCGTACTGGGCGTCGTCAGAGGGCACTCCATAGGTATGGTACAAAACCAAAATCGTATAAGGCGCGATAGGGTAGGTGACACGGCACAACTAGGCAATGACAGGGTAGATATACCAATTACGTATCCGGACTACTGGAAACGCATAGTCGTAGCTACCGCCCATCTCGAACGAAATCCCCCTAAAATCAAAAGTAAAGGTGGCCACCGAATCAATCCAAAGTCAAAGTATAGTATCGAAGAGGAGTGTCCGATAAAGGGCGCTAACACCCTTGGCCCGAGAATCGCTCCTGTTTTAGCCACCTTATGCCAACTCACGGGAGTGGGGTCCACGTATTTACCTTAAAGGAAACACCGCCACCAACCTACTTCATTCTGGAATCTCCACCGCGTGCATGGTTGTTAAAGTGGTTTTCGGAGTTGGCAGAGAGTATGACAACTTCCGATCCCGGTCTCTTCAACAACCAAACGTTATTATAACACCGCGGTCATTTAAAAATAATTATACTTTCAAAATCAGAATATAATTATCCATTTCAAACCCCGTAAATATGATATCATTTCCTTTTAAAACCCAAATAAATATGATATCATTTTATTTCAAATATATTTCTTTTCCAAAATCATGCCACTTTTAAGATTTATAATACCTCGAAACCAAATATTTGAAATTTAACTTTCAACATAATTCTTCGAAATCCATAGTTCTAAAACCATATGAAACGGCCCGACTTTCTTACCATAGAAAATGGCATCATTTTTAAGAAAGAAAGAGATAGAAAAGAGAATAGAAAGAAGAGAAGAAAGAAACAACATTAGAATCTAACAGCGGAACGAATAAACTATATTAATAACATAAATATTACATAGTTTACAACAAATATCAGAGTTACATAGACATACATCATATACTAGACAGTTATAAACACCTGTCTAGTTATACAACTCAATACAGCACAAGAAACGACTCAGAGAGAATTACACAGCGGAAACTATATATATCTACATGCAGAAGCCTCCTGCTCCATTGCTCCTTCACAATTCGTCAAAGCTAACCTGACCTAACCCGAATCCCTTGGCTACTCGTAAAAATTTAAGTACCCAAGAGTTTATGAAAAACAAAAGATAAACTCCGTGTCAGACAGGGGTCTGGTGTGAGTAACAGGTTAAGGTTGCTTAACTTTAAAAACTTTTTGGAAAGAAAGGTATCACGTAAGACTTCCCACACATAAAAATGGAAAAGTTTTTACCTTACGCTAACCAAAACATTTGATAGGAGATCCGATGATATTATAATAGTTTCTAGGGTTTTCAAATAAATATGAAATAGCCGAAATTGTTACTTGATTAAATTCCAACTACTAGCCACAAAAGTGGGTGATACAATCAAAACCGTTGGCACTTATTGGATTTTGGATTCCATACAATGACAGGGCTACTGGGGTACCGCCCGTCACAGTACGTGGCCTAGATCACCGTACCGAGGAGCCACCCTAACTCCCCTGCAACATAAGGTCGGACACATTCCTTACTGAACAGTTCTGAACAAGATAACCCCGACGGTTGGAGCTCAAAACCGTCCACACAGCCGAAATAAAAGGGACCTCCAGACAGGGGTAAATCTCACTCTCAAGTGGGGGCTACCCACGAAGCCTTGCTGTACATCCCCTGTTTTAGCCATTCCCGGTTGATGAGGCTTGAGGCTACGATTACCTTTATAGGACATATCATCTTAGAATGCTCATCGTCCACCTGACGACGTTCTGAAAGCATTCAATCCATACAAGTTCGTTCCGGGTTCGAACGAAACTGAAGGCATTATCTCGTTACACTCATTTTGGAATCACCCTCAGAGTTAAAGACGATAACCCTTGCACTTTGAATCACCATCTCGAACCTATAAGTACTATTCCGTCAAACTCATTACGGAATCACCCACAGAGTTATACTGACGTATAGTTCTTACACCTCGAGTCTTCACAAAGCTCCATTTGGGTTCACGATCTAACGTTATTTTGGATCGATGTGGTTTTCGGATGTCCAATTATGGAAACCCGATCCCGGTCTCATCGAAATCCAAAGCGCGTCTTTTAGGTCCAAGTTATTTTAATGGTTTAAAACAAATTCAATACAGTATCTATATACACACAGATAGATAACTCACAGATCAATAATTAATAATCAACATTATCAAATAACAGGTAATCCATATTATCAATATCAAAATAGATAATCCATATACTACCATCACAATAGATAATTTATGTTATCATCACAATGCAACCAAGCATTCATACCACAATAATACTTATCTCATTACTGAGGTCACAAAGCATCCAAGACAATCAATGTCATCCATTCATACATAAGCAATGATTTACTTCATCACAATATAATTAATTTAAAATGAATTAAATTAACTATATCCATCTCTAATTAATTTAAAGTGAATTAAATTAATTACTTCATCTTTAATTAATTTAAAATAAATTAAATTAATATCTTTACCAATATAAATCTTTCTTACTCAATCATTTAATTAATTTAAAATCAATTAACTAATTATTCAAAATAAATCACCCTAATTAATCACTCTTGATTAATTATCCTTAATTAATTTCAAGTAATTATCCTTAATTAATTTCACAAATTAATTATTCTCAACCAAACAGTAATTAACCTTTAATCACTCAATTAATTAATTAATCATAATTAATTACATTTATCCTTAATTAATTATATTAATTAATTACCTTTAATTACTTATCATTGATTAGTTAATCTTAATTAATCAACTTTAATTACATCATTAATTAAAATAATTAATGATCTTTAATTATTTCTTAAATTAATTACCTTAAGTAATTAACTCATAATTATTAATCATCCCAGATTAATTACATTTAGTAATTAACTAACTTAATTACTTTATTTAAACCAAATTAATTATGCTTAATTAATTTCTTAATTAATCCCTTGATTATTTAATAAGTAATTTAATCCAAATTACTTCATTCTTAACATCTTCATTTAATTACATTCTGTAATTATTAATCAATTACTTAACTAAGAAATTTCCAAATCATTAATAACATACAGTAATTATTTATAAAACCCAAGTGTTTAAAATTAATTAAACTTAATTAATTAAATTAAACAATCATATTTAAACTAAATTAATTACATTAAGTAATTGATTTCTTAATTACTTCATCAAGTAATTATTCTTTACAATTCACAATTGATTATTATTAAATTAATTAATCTAATTAATTATAAAATTAATCACATTAATTAATTGTTTAAATAATTTTAGTTAATGATTTTCATTAACCATTCTTTAATTATTTTTATTAAGTAAATAACTTAAATTAATTACAAATTAAATTAGCTTTAATGATCCATTAATTAAAGTCTAATTATTTAATTAATTAACCTTGATTAAAGTTTAGATACAAAATTAATAACTCATTAATCATTAATTAATATTCTAATTAATCATCTTAACTTTAAAATGATTTACCTTTAAATCAATATGCATTAAACCTTAATAATTAATTAAATTAATTAATTAATTATTTCTTAATTACCCTTTTAATAAATTAATTAAAACATTAATTCTTAACTTGATTTTAAGTTAAAACATTCCTTAATTAGGTTTTAAAAGCAATTTATTTAAAACAAGTACTTTAAAAATTACTTTTTAAATTTCATTCAAATACAAAATTTAAAAGGAATAAATTTTAAACTTAACCAAAGTTTAAACAAATTTAAAACTTTTTAAATTGCAGGACAAACAAGTGTTTGTCAAATATAAGAAATTCATAAGATTTGAAACTAATTTCATTTTTAAACTTAATAATTTAAATTTAAACTTTACATACAAATTTGTTTAAAACTTTCAAATCTTGAAATTCTTTTTATTTCAAAACTAAAGTTCTTATTAACTTTTTATTTCCAGATTTAAATCTAAATTTAAACTTGCTCATATTTTTTTTTAACTTCATTTCTAAAAAAATTCAAACCACTTACTAAAATAAAGTAGTTAATTAGTTCAAGTTTTTAAACTTTTATTTAAAATTGAGATTTTAAATTAAACTTGAATTCTAAAATTCATACTTGAATTTAAACATGATTTAAATTTTTCTTAACATTTTAAAAGATTCAGGGTTTACCAATTTTAAACCCAGATGCTACAGGTTTATTAAAACCTGTAAAACAAAAACTCCCGATCCCTACAAAAAAACTGCTTCGAGTTCACAACCCAACTTCTCCGAGGAAACCACTCCATCACTTCGAGTCAAAACAAGGGTTTACCCGAGTCATTTCTGCTACAACCAAACATCACCTATACCATTACTTCACCGTGCATATGCACGGTGACTCCGGCCATTGAAGATCGCCGACGATCATCGCATCTCATCAGAAACCGACCTAGCTACCCACCACAAACATCAATTCAAGCTTCAACTCTCAAATTCGAGTTCGAGATTCATAATCCCCAAACCTGGAAACAGAAACAGGTTCCCCCCCTTCAAAACCTGTCAACGGCAACTTCTCTCCCCTCCGACCACCTGATGATCAACTACCCCGCCCTCGTCTTCAACTACAGCCAAACTTTCAATCCTCAAAAGATTGTGACACTCGGTCAATTACACAAATAGAAAAGTTTGATTCTATGAACCTCCTTAAAACTAGGGTTTAAAAGTAAAATCCCCAATCTGTAATCACTCTGACAAATTTATCATTATTCAAGATTTTTTCCAACATCTCCTATCCCTACACAATCACCCAGAAGTAACTCAAGATTTCCAAATTCAAAAATCATCAGATTTTGCTAAAAATTCAGTAACAGTTAAAACCGCAACTGCAACTTCATCTATCACTTTAAAATCCTAATTCTTGATCTAAAAATCAAGTTATAGTTAATGCTTTATATTTGTGAAACTGTATTACAAGTTTAACCTATTTTAATTTTAGTTAAAATTATCATATACTGATGTTCTTTGTGTTTTCCAGTGACAAACACTTATTATATTTTTTTTACTTACTTAAATTTAAGTATTGACTTAAGAAACTCAAACAACATTTCTTTATAAATTTCCTTACATCAGGAACTAAATTAAAAGATAAAGATTGTATCACAGTTTTCTTGAACAACAGAGACAACAGTGAATTACTGCATGCAAACAAATACATATCACAGCAACTTTTGTCATCACACAGGCAATGTTTATTTATGTTAAACATTCTAGCATGCAACCTTTTTTTAAAATAAAAATAAAAAAAATTAGAAGTTACTCACCAACATAGAAGAATGCAGAGCCTCAGCCCTTTTGAACTTGTTGATTGAAGTGCAGGTTGAAAAATGCAGATTGTAAATTGTTTACAAGTTGTTGAAACTGGAATGCAGAACAAAGCTTCAAATTTTTGAAAGACTTTGAATTTCTTCAAACCGAAATGCCCCTTTTTGCTTTAAACTGCTTGCATGTCTCCATAAAATGCTTTTGAAACATGCCTCAGATTTAAAGTTGTGAAGATTTAAAATGCAGGTTTGTTTTGCTTCCAGGTTTGAAAATAATGCAGACCCTTTTTGATTTCAGGAAGTTGAATATGCAGGCTACAAATTTTAGATTTGCACAGGGATTTTGAGCATGCAATTGATTTTGAAGAGTTTACTAATTTTGGGTTTATATGTTCAGATTGTCTTGAGCATGATTTGTTTATCGTGGAGTGACTTACTGATTTTGGAAAGAATGAGGGGTTTTGATATGTAGATAATTTGAAGAGGTGTATTTTTTTTGAATCTTTTCTTTTTGATTTAGGAAAATGGAAAAAAATGGAAATGAATGTTTATATACTTATATAGGTTAATTTCAGATTTTACTTAATAAAGAAAATTAAAAACAAAGTGAGCCACTTGTAAAGATTTCAACATTTGTCACTTTGAATGCTTATCTAATAACACTTGTCCTTTTATAAAAATAGTAATTTGTATTTGATTAATAAGTTAACATATGTATTAAGCTAAATTTTAATTTGTTAGTTTAATATTAAATATGTATATAAACCTTTAAAAGAACTAAAAACAATTTGTACTTATAAATGAAGCTTATACATATGGAAATTAAAACAATTTAAAATTCAAACTTTGGAATTTAAATTCAAATTAAATTCATAATCTAATATTAGAAATCAAATTATGAATACACATCAAACTTTGAAATAACAATAGCTATTTTTAACCAAAAATCTATTTGTAAAACAATACACTATTAATATTATTTTTAAAAATGACTTGTTATAAAAAAAATTATAAAAGAAAATTATTCTTTTATTAATAAATCATTTATTTAATTGAGCTATAAAACTTTTTTGTCAATTTAATTAAATTTAAAACTCAAGCTAAAACTATTTTAAACATTTAAACATTTTTCTTAACAATTTAAAAATCATATATTTATTTATTAATTAGCTTTGAAAACTTTATATTTAATAAAAATCAAAATTTCCAAATTATTAATGAATATATTAGAATTTTAAATCATGATTCATTTATTAATTTAAACCAAGATCATTTATTTTATAACTTTGAAAAGCTATTATTAAATAAAAAATAATTTCCAAATTACTAAAATATTGAAATTAGAAAAATATGCTTTATTTATTAAAATTAAAACAATACAAATCTATTTACAATATAAATTATATATTTATGTTATAAATAGAAATTCATTTATTATTTTTAATAGATAAAATAACCAATTGAATATTTATTAAAGAAGAATTTTTAAATCAATTTGAATTATGATTAACAAAAATATCAATATCAATTCAATTTTAATACAGATTATTAAATTGATATTGTTAAAAATTCCGGGATATTACAATCCTTCCCCCTTAAAAAAATTTCGTCCTCGAAATTTCAAATAAAGGTAATTTAATAATATCATTAATGATTTTAAATTTTAAAACACAAGCATATATCAAATATATGCTAATAACTAAAACATCCAGTTCAACCAATCAAACAAATCTAATTATCCAGACAAAATTCTGGATAAAGTTTCTTCGAGTTTTCCCCAGGTGTATATATATACCGGAATACTCGCTCTACAGAAATCAAACAATTAATACTATGAAGCTACAAAGCTCCTATTCATCTATTTCTATAACACTAGACAAGATATCAAACTACAGACGAGTTTGACTTAACAACCAAAACTCCCAAAACTGCTGGTTCCACAACCAGAGATAGATCATACACGTACTCCCTCAGAGATACGTGAAACTCATCGAATCCCAATTATCCAAACTGGCAATTCAATCCTGTAGATCAATCACTTATTCTCCAAAATCACAGAAAAGATCCAAACACTTCAGAGCTAACTTCTCAGCCTTATCCAATCTTATAGCTCCTTTTCGATCTTAGAAAACTTATCCAAAATTAAATCTCCGACTTCGGAATGTAAATTCCTTCGTCTCTTATCCATAAAATCTCCAGACGATCCTGGGCTGCCCTCAACCTTTCTGATCAGCTCAACCTTTGCTGATGCTTCTAGAAAAAACTAGACCAATCAACTCAGCAAAATGATCTCCTCAAAATCAACCAGAATCAAAATGTCAAACTCTACTCCTCAACATCAGAAGACAACAACTCACTTCTCCTGTCCAGGAAAAGAAAAGTAGATACACTTCCAAATTGCTTCCGTTGTACAACTCTGATCCGAAGTAGAAGAGAATGCTGAAGAAGAACACAAGCACAAACAGGATAACACACCTAGAGATATGGTTCAACAAATCCATAAGAAAAATTCAGAAGTTCCTCCAAAACTCTGAGCTGCTACACCAACTCAATCTCCTTGAAACAATTCTTCTAAAAAGCTGAACCATCGGTACCACTCCTGGAATCCCAGTCGATAAGAAAACTCAATCTCCAGATGCGGACAAAACTCTGACTTCCTGAAGACATTCAGAAAAACTCAGATAATCCAAGAGAACACTCACACAATCGCAAGTCACTTTTGTGAACCACCCAAACCAAATCCAAGGAAAAACTGTTCTCCCTTAACCAAACGGATCAGCTTAAACTTAATTAGCCAACCCATCTAAGGAACGGGTCCACTCAAATGCTTCTGAACTCCACTTCAGAAAAAATGCTAAGCCAGAAGATCTCTTCCCAACACCGAGAACACCCCAAGCTACATTGCTGCCACAGATGCCGAAGAATTCCAAAACAAGCTCTTCGAGAAACTCAAACCTCAAAGCAAATAGAAATCCGGCTGAACACAGCCATAACACCGAAGCAGACTCACCTCTTTAACTTGTTCCAAAGAAATCATCTTCGGGAACATCCATAGTCACTGCATCTCATCACGCAGCTACTATTCCTTAAGGTATCAAAATACCATCACTTGCTTCTGCCCAACCGACAAATCCAAACTCTACTCATCAACTTCAGAAATGAACTCCGAACCTTCACAGGTTTCCTTCAGAGATTAATGAAGTTCTTCATCACTACCGAACTCTCTCGAGACGGTATTAGGTCTTCAGTCTCGACACTTACACTTCCAGCCTTAAATATTCAAACTCCAATCAATGGTAGTCGTGTTACACACACTACTACCCCATCTACCTTTATAACTTATATTGGAAAACCTGAACAAGTAACCCAACAGATAGGTAGAAATATATATATTTATTAAAAATTACAAATACGCTCTCTCAAGAAAGACATCACTACAAAGCCTAGGTATTCACTCAACCTAATGATCTGATACCAAGTGAAACGACCCGACTTTCTTACCACAGAAAATCACATCATTTTTAAGAAAGAAAGAGATAGAAAAGAGAATAGAAAGACGAGAAGAAAGAAACAACATCAGAATCTAACAGCGAAACGAATAAACTATATTAATAACATAAATATTAATTAGTCTACAACAAATATCATAGTTACACAGACATACATCATATACTAGACAGTTATAAACACCTGTCTAGTTATACAACTCAATACAGCACAAGAAACGACTCAGAGAAAATTATACAGTGGACACTATATATATCTACATGCAGAAGCCTCTTGCTCCATTGCTCCTTCACAATTCGTCAAAGCTAACCAAACCTAACCTGAATCCCTTGGCTTCTCGTAAAAATTTGAGTACCCAAGAGTTTATGAAAAACAAAAGATAAACTCCGGGTCAAACATGGGTCTGGTGTGAGTAACAGGTTAAGGTTGCTTAACTTTAAAAACTTTTTGGAAAGAAAGGTTTCTCGTAAGACTTCCCACACATAAACATGGAAAAGTTTTTACCTTACACTAATCAAAACATTTTATAGGAAATCCGATGATATTATAATAGTGTCTAGGGTTTTCAAATAAATATGAAATAGCTGAAATTGTTACATGATTAAATTCCAGCTACTAGCCACAAAAGTGGGTAATACAATCAAAACTGTTGGCACTTATTGGATTTTGGATTCCATACAATGGCAGGGCTACTGGGGTACCGCCGGTCACAGTACGTGGCCTAGATCACCGTACCGAGGAGCCACCCTAACTCCCCTGCAACACAAGGCCGGAACCATTCCTTACTGAACAGTTCCGAACAAGATAAGCTCGACGGTTGGAGCTCAAAACCGTCCACACAGCCGAAATAAAAGGGAGCTCTAGACAGGGGTAAATCTCACTCTCAAGTGGGGGCTACCCACGAAGCCTTGCTGCACCTCCACTGTTTTAGCCATTCCTGGTTGATGAGGCTTGAGGCTACGATTACCTTTATAGGACATATCATCTTAAAATTCTCATCGTCCACCTGACGATGTTCTGAAAGCATTCAATCCATACAAGTTCGTTCCGGGTTCGAACGAAACTGAAGACATTATCTCGTTACACTCATTTTCGAATCACCCTCAGAGTTAACGACGATAACCCTTGCACTTTGAATCACCATCTCGAACCTATAAGTACTATTCTGTCAAACTCATTACGGAATCACCCATAGAGTTATACTGACGTATAGTTCTTACACCTCAAGTCTTCACAAAGCTCCATTTGGGTTCACGATCTAACGTTATTTTGGATCGATGTGGTTTTCGGATGTCCAATTATGGAAACCCGATCCCGGTCTCATCGAAATCCAAAGTGTGTCTTTTAGGTACAAGTTATTTTAAAGGTTTAAAACAAATTCAATACAGTATCTATATACACACAGATAGATAACTCACAGATCAATAATTGATAATCAACATTATCAAATAACAGGTAATCCATATTATCAATTTCAAAATATATAATCCATATACTACCATCACAATAGATAATCTATGTTATCATCACAGTGCAACCAAGCATTCATACCACACAATAATACTTATCTCATTACTAAGATCACAAAGCATCTAAGACAATCAATGTCATCCATTCATATATAAGCAATGATTTACTTCATCACAATATAATTAATTTAAAATGAATTAAATTAACTATCTCCATCTCTAATTAATTTAAAGTGAATTAAATTAATTACTTCATCTTTAATTAATTTAAAATAAATCAAATTAATATCTTTACCAATATAAATCTTTCTTACTCAATCATTTAATTAATTTAAAATCATTTAACTAATTATTTATAATAAATCACCCTAATTAATCACTCTTGATTAATTATCCTTAATTAATTTCAAGTAATTATCCTTAATTAATTTCACAAATTAATTATTCTCAACCAAACAGTAATTAACCTTTAATCACTCAATTAATTAGTTAATCATAATTAATTACATTTATCCTTAATTAATTATATTAATTAATTACCTTTAATTACTTATCATTTATTAATTAATCTTAATTATTCAACTTTAATTACATCATTAATTAAAATAATTAATGATCTTTAATTATTTCTTAAATTAATTACCTTAAGTAATTAATTCATAATTATTAATCATCCCAGATTAATTACATTTAGTAATTAACTTACTTAATTACTTTATTTAAACCAAATTAATTATGCTTAATTAATTTCTTAATTAATCCCTTGATTAATTAATAAGTAATTTAATCCAAATTACTTCATTCTTAACATCTTCATTTAATTACATTCTGTAATTATTAATCAATTACTTAACTGAGAAATTTCCAAATCATTAATAACATATAGTAATTATTTATAAAACCCAAGTGTTTAAAATTAATTAAACTTAATTAATTAAATTAAATGTGACGCCCCACCTCTATACCCACGCTAGCCAAGAACACTCCGGAGAAGTGCTGTCAACTAGCACGGAGAATAAGGCTGTTGAGGAGCGACCATCCATATAATAGCTTATCACACGGTGGCTATAAATAATCTTCGGAAACAAACATAGAAATAATCATATCACAAATCAGTCACAGATATCCATATCACAAAGGCGGAAGAAGATATGAATATATAACTAACACATGAAAGTGTACATCAGAGTAGTGGTCAATAAGATCCACGATAATACAAAAGAATAGCAACACGTGCTATACAAAAGAATACAACTATGAGTCTATATCTCAAGTGTATACAGCAAAAACTGCTAATCTAAACAGTTAGCCAAAAGTCAGAGTGATGAATCCCTGGGAAGAAGTCAAGCAGAAGCACCTGTAACATCTCGGTCTGATCCGAGTATTATTTAAGAAAATAATAAACGGATCAGTCTAGCTATAAATATCAGATGACATGATATAACATAAAAGATATGGCATAAACATAAACATCCATAACGACATACCGCTATAAGTATGTAAATAATGATCAACAGAAGATCAATCAATAAGAGATAATCAATATCACAAGAATCTTCTCAAAGATTCGAAGGGGGCATCATACCCTAAACTTGTACTCATAACAAGTCAATGACACAAATTCCAGAAATCAACACGAGAAATCCAGAAATCATAAAAAGGGAAAGAGGCCTATCACATGACGGTCCGAAGACCATGGGGAGCTACCCCACATGTGTGAGTGGAATCACACAGAATGAGGTCAAGGCTAACCAAAAAGCAGAAAGGTATGTGTGAATGGAATCACACAAGTGGTGTCTAGTCTAACCTTGCAATGAAAGAGACATCGCGCAATTGCTAGTCTAATTCATAAAGCGATCATCAAGATCAACAAGAAGTGTCAATTACACTAAGCTAGTAAATATAGAAGTTTAGCTTCATGTCCCATAACCACTTGCTTAACTTAAATATTTACGAACAAACTGTAAATCTTCACTAATAAAATTGTCACAAGGGGTTCAATCGAACAAGTCCAAGAATTAACCGACGAAGTGAACGCAAGCGTTTCATACCACTTGTTTTACTAAGTCGTTTAATTAGATTTCTCATCCGAGTGAGGTAAAGGCTTGTATATACTAATAGATTGGAAAACGGTTTAAGAAAATATTTACTACTAGTATTGAAACCTTCATATTTTAAAGTGACAAATCACAGAAGCGATTGTAGAAACAATCAATCACAAAGATCACATTCGAAGATGTGGTAAAAATCCAAGGAAATCAGCTCAGGAAGTTCGGTTGAATGTTCTTCAGATAAGATCGCCTACACAAGAATATCATTAATGAATATGAGAACAAACCGATCGAGGAAATCTTTGAAAACTCGATTCATGAGGTCAACGAAATAAGCTGGAGCATTCGTTAACCCAAATGGCATAACAAGCCATTCATAAGATCCATATCGAGTACGGAATGATGTCAACGGAATGCTATCCTCAGCGATACGAAGCTGATGGAAACCGGTAGCCAAGTCCAATTGTGAAAAGACCTTAGCACCACTAAGCTGATCGAATAGATCATCAATCCGAGGTAAAGGATATTTATTTTTAATAGTAAGATCGTTAAGCTTGCGATAATCAACGCAGAGCCTCAGAGTACCATCGGATTTCTTTACGAAAATAGCCGAAGCTCCCCAAGGCGAGGAACTAGAGCGAATAAATTGCCTCGTCTCCAACTCAGATAATTGTTTACGCATCTCCTCATTTTCCTTATTGGACATGCGATAAGGAGGACGAGTAATAGGTTGAGCTCCAGAAACAAGATTAATTCTGAACTCAATTGCTCGTTTAGGTGGTAAACCTAAAACGGGCTCGAATATGTCGGAAAATTCACGAACAACATGAATACAAGAAATAATATCATCTTCATCATCATCATCGTTATCACGAGGATTTAAAGAATATAAAGATGACACCAAACATGATTCTGAATCTTTAAGATTAACAGAAATATGTTTAACAGATTGTGGATGTCGGAGATGAATAGTCCGCTCAGGACATAGGATATGGGCTTGATAACGGTTAAGCCAATCCATTCCCAAAATTATTCCAAAGCCTAAGTAACGCATGACATGCAAATCGGCTAGGAAAGAAAAATCACATAAAATAATCTCCACATCTTTACAAAGCAAACTAAGAGTTGCGGATCCACCAACAGGATTCGCAATTTTTAAAGAGGTCATCAATGCAGTAACACTTAAGGAAAAAGTGTCTACCAGTTCCTTTGATATAAAGGAATGGGATGCACCCGTATCAAAGAGAACTCTAATAGGTTGATCATGAAATAAAATAATACCATCAAGAATGGAATGAGAAATACCTTGGCCACGAGATGTGTTGCCAGGGGCTTGAGCCACATTTAACTTTCCCTCATTCCTGCTTTTACGTTTGAGGCATTGATGTATAAAGTGATCTGGGCTCTTACAATAGCGACAAGATTTGGGCTTAGAGCACTTATTCGCATAATGATCCCCAGACCCACAGTTGAAGCAACTCGCACCACTAGGAGAAGGATACTTTGCCACAGGGGTTGCCTGCTTACCCTTTTTGTTGGGATAAGGACCCTTGAATTTGTTTGGCCTCTTCTTGTTGTTGAAGTTTGGTTTAGCGCCTTCCACTTCAACATCACTCTCTCTATCAGCCTCTTCAAGACGAAGAGCGATATCGACGAGTTGATCAAATGCGACTTCTAGTTTCAGGAGCAGTGGCTTCTTAAGACTCTTATTTAAGCCATAAACGAACCTCTGGTTCTTCTTCAATGGGGTGTTGATGTATTCAACCCCATATTTGGAAAGCGACTCGAAGGCTGCGACGTAATCAGTCACAGAGGATTGACCTTGAACAAGGTCTATAAAACGTCGAGCCAAGCTTACTTTCCCAGCTTCTGGTACAAACTTTAACTCGAAGCGTCCCTGAAATTGCTCCCAGGCGAGATCCGCTTCATTAATTTCTGAAATAAGGAGTTCGTACCAGTCCAATGCTCTCTCTTGGAGCATGCTGGAAGCCACCTGAACGCGGTGGAGATCGATAAGATTCATGCGAGAAAAGATTCGATCGCATGATTTTAACCAAGCCTGGACCTCGATGATATTTTCCGAACCTTTGAAGGGCTTCCCACCCAAGTTGGTGTAATCGCTGCACAAGCGTGCAAATCCCGACTTTGGGTGAGTAGGTTCCGGGTTAGCTCCAGCTGCTTGAGCATTAGTTACTAAATCAAGAAGCTGTTGAGCAGTCATAAAAACTCCATCCGGAGGAGCAGCACCAGATGATCCAGTTCTGGGACGGCCTGGTCTAGACATTCTCTTCCTTAAAGAAAGAAAGAAGAGAAGGAAGAAGGTTATTTACCAATGAACATCAAGCAATCTTGATAGATAAAACAAGGAATCATAAAGGAAATAGGATGAGTCGGTACGAAGACTCAAATTAATCCTATGGTATGACTCCTAAGATAGACCTAGGACGATGATCCTTGTTAAGTTATTCTACATTGTTCCGAAGTTTGGCTCTGATACCAAGCTGTGACGCCCCACCTCTATACCCACGCTAGCCAAGAACACTCCGGAGAAGTGCTGTCAACTAGCACGGAGAATAAGGCTGTTGAGGAGCGACCATCCATGTAATAGCTTATCACACGGTGGCTATAAATAATCTTCGGAAACAAACATAGAAATAATCATATCACAAATCAGTCACAGATATCCATATCACAAAGGCGGAAGAAGATATGAATATATAACTAACACATGAAAGTGTACATCAGAGTAGTGGTCAATAAGATCCACGATAATACAAAAGAATAGCAACACGTGCTATACAAAAGAATACAACTATGAGTCTATATCTCAAGTGTATACAGCAAAAACTGCTAATCTAAACAGTTAGCCAAAAGTCAGAGTGATGAATCCCTGGGAAGAAGTCAAGCAGAAGCACCTGTAACATCTCGGTCTGATCCGAGTATTATTTAAGAAAATAATAAACGGATCAGTCTAGCTATAAATATCAGATGACATGATATAACATAAAAGATATGGCATAAACATAAACATCCATAACGACATACCGCTATAAGTATGTAAATAATGATCAACAGAAGATCAATCAATAAGAGATAATCAATATCACAAGAATCTTCTCAAAGATTCGAAGGGGGCATCATACCCTAAACTTGTACTCATAACAAGTCAATGACACAAATTCCAGAAATCAACACGAGAAATCCAGAAATCATAAAAAGGGAAAGAGGCCTATCACATGACGGTCCGAAGACCATGGGGAGCTACCCCACATGTGTGAGTGGAATCACACAGAATGAGGTCAAGGCTAACCAAAAAGCAGAAAGGTATGTGTGAATGGAATCACACAAGTGGTGTCTAGTCTAACCTTGCAATGAAAGAGACATCGCGCAATTGCTAGTCTAATTCATAAAGCGATCATCAAGATCAACGAGAAGTGTCAATTACACTAAGCTAGTAAATATAGAAGTTTAGCTTCATGTCCCATAACCACTTGCTTAACTTAAATATTTACGAACAAACTGTAAATCTTCACTAATAAAATTGTCACAAGGGGTTCAATCGAACAAGTCCAAGAATTAACCGACGAAGTGAACGCAAGCGTTTCATACCACTTGTTTTACTAAGTCATTTAATTAGATTTCTCATCCGAGTGAGGTAAAGGCTTGTATATACTAATAGATTGGAAAACGGTTTAAGAAAATATTTACTACTAGTATTGAAACCTTCATATTTTAAAGTGACAAATCACAGAAGCGATTGTAGAAACAATCAATCACAAAGATCACATTCGAAGATGTGGTAAAAATCCAAGGAAATCAGCTCAGGAAGTTCGGTTGAATGTTCTTCAGATAAGATCGCCTACGCAGAGTTATACGGGGTTCGACCTGCCCGGTCAGGTCGCGGGGGTCCAGGGGGCAGCGCCCCCGGCGGGGTGCGGGGCAGCGCCCCGTCACGGTACGACCTAAGTGAAGACAAGCGGCTTACGACCTAAAGCAAAATGAGGTCTAACGACCTAAAGAGTTCGCGGCCTAAGGGATACGACCTAAGTGGCGCGACCTAGTGGATGACAGGTCATACGACCTAAGGGTAAGGTCGGAGGCGACCTACGACTTAGTGGGGTCGAACGACTTAAGGACAGCCGACTTAACAAACAGGTCATACGACCTAAGGGTAAGGTCGGAGGCGACCTACGACTTAGTGGGGTCGAACGACTTAAGGACAGCCGACTTAACAATTCGCGACTTAGAGAGGCTTAGGTCGGATACGACCTACGACCTAGTGGAGCATAGGTCGGAGACGACTTACGAGATAACACGCGAACGACTTACTGGAGCTTAGGTCGGAGACGACTTACGAGATAACACACGAACGACTTACTGGAGCTTAGGTCGGAGACGACTTACGAGATAACACACGAACGACTTAACTCTTAACTCGCAGCCGACTTAGCACTCTAACTCGTGAACGACTCAACACAGGCGAACAGAAATACAAAGGCGGTGACTTTTCAACGCGCGCGACTTACGACTTAGGCTTAACTCGTGGACGACTTAGCGATGGCCAGAAACGACTTAACTCCGAGGCAGTGCGACCTAACTGCAGTTTTTTGTCAAAAACGCTAAAAATTGGAGTTTTTCGCCAATCCAATCCAAACCAAATGCAAATGCACATGCTAAAGTGATGGGGAATCATTCCCAACAGTCCAATATAGTTATAGGCTAGAATTGTGAGATAAAAATCTCACCTTTGCACTAAAATTTATGAAGATGAAGCTTGAAAGCAAGGAGAAGCAATCCAAAGCTTGAATCCAATATCTTCTACTTGAATTTGGAGTTGAATGATGGAGTTGCAATTGAATTTGAGCTTGGAGTTTTAATTTCCCATTCTCTTCACCATTAATGCTAAAGCTTGAGTTAGTTAGGAAATTTATGAAGAGTGAGGAGAAGAGGGTTGGAACTTGGGCTTAATAGGCTAAACTAACCCAAAGTCCAAAGCGGGAAAAGTTAGTGAAATTTCACTAACTCCAAACCTATCGATGTTTATACTTAAAAAGTTGTAAACGACATTTCGAACTCAATGGAAGTGGTCTCGAGTCCTAATTTGACCGTTTGCAAAAAGTAGTTTTTCGGACCAAAATCCGATTAACGATTTAATATTTAAATAAAAATATTTAAATGTAAACTCGATAAATATGCGGGTTGTTACAGGGCCAAAGCTCCCCCACGATGGACAATATGGGTTCTCTATAATTAAAACCAAGTCTAGAAATGAGACCCTAAAGTTCAGAATTCTTATAAGTTAAGAAGTTCATAAAAGTTTCATACTCCCAATTTATTTTATCACTTTGAATTCTCATTATCCAAGATTTTATAAATCCATCCTTTCAAAATAATCTAAGTATATATATTTTTGAAAAGTAATTATAGGTTGAAAAATATTCACACACATCCATGATTGTTAATCACTCTTGATTAACTCCATTATGTAATTAACTTTCCTTAATTACTTCACCAAAATAAACTAATCACTCATTTATTAATTATCTCAAATTAATCCTTTGATTAATTTACAAAGTAATTATACTCAAATTACTTTTATCAACGAATTACTTCAATTAATTACATACAGTGATTAACCATTAATTACTTCTCTAAGTAATTTCTCTTCATGAAATTATATTAAGTAATTATCATGAAATGATTATTGTAAATTAATTAAACTGAAATAATTAACTTAATCTAATCAAATTGAACTCAATTAATTACAATAAGTAATTAATTCCTTAATTACTTCCATCAGTAGTTATACTTAACAATTTACACAAATAATTATCTTTAAATTAATTAATCTAATTGATAATTAAAATTAATCATATTATTCAATCATCACATAATCCCTAGTTAATGACCTTCACAATAACTATTAACAATTCTTTTTAATTATTATTTATCTCTAATCACTGAATTACCTCAAATAATTGTACCCCAAATAATCTTTAATTTCTTGGTTAATTAATTTTATCTTTAAAGAGTGGAAAATTCTCCAAAATTTCTACTAATTTAAAACTTTTCAAATATCAATTTAAGAGTTTTTCAAATTTCTCTTGTAAATAAACCTTATTAAGTATATATTTTCTACAGATTCAAATTATAAAGGGTTCTATTCTAAGGGTATACTCTAGTAAAAAGAACAATCCAAAGCATATACTTAAGGTTGTTAGCTAAGACTACATAGAACCAGATGATAAATTATTATCATCACAACCTACATAATTTAAATTCCGTATATATAATTTTTTAAAAAATAATCATATCTTTTATATGGAAAATATATTTGGGTAAATTAATTTCATCTACCCCTTTTTTTTAAAACAATATTGTGTCCATTGGCCTGGTTCAAGTGTTTAGAGATTCCTATCAATAACGTTAGCTACTCGCATTGACCAGAATCCATATGGCACTTAACCAATCAATTAACACAATATAAAATCCTTTTATACAATTAACAAATACGCACTCTCGTATATGTATATATACACTCAGACTCAATAGGTTGCTATAGACTCTATTCCTAATAAGCAACTTACTCGAACCTAGGTATTCACTCAACCTAGGCTCTGATACCACGATGACACAACCCATTTTTCCATTCCAATTTAAACCGACATTGAACTACTCTTGTCAGTTAAATCGTACGGAAAGACGGATAATGAAAGAAAGAAAGAAGATAGAAATAGAAAGAAGATAGAAGAAAAGAGAACAAATCAGAATCTCATAGCGGAACGAATAATTTATAATATGAACAATTTTTGCATGAAACCAAAACAGTTACCTTTATATATATCATATACAAGTTACATCAGAATTACAACCATACAACTCAGACAGTTATATCAATTCTGTCCTTACAGCCATAATCATACGACCAAAGGATTACATATAAACAATTACGAGAATACGTCTCCCGATCCAGCTCTTCCTTCTGAAGCTTTCACTCTTCCAGTTAAACCTGGAAATATGCTCGGTCTGACCCGAGTATATAGGAAAACACCAAAGCCCGGGTCAGTCTGGTATACCAGCTTGAGAAAACACAATCAACTTGATTATTAAATTTTGAAAATTCCTTTTGAAAACAAAAGCATCTCCTAAGACCACGCCACAAATAAACTTGTCGGGTTTTTACCTTACGATAGCTAAAACATTTTTATGAAATCCTCTGATATTATAGTAGGGTCTACATAGAAATACTTATTAAAATAGCCGAAATTGTTACATGATTAAATTCCATCCACTAGCCATAGAGTGGGTAATATAAACAAAACTCGTACAAGGCACGTAGGAAGAATGGTTTTCCAACTAATGACTAGGCACTGGGGTACCACCTGTCACAGTACATGGCCTAGATCACAGTACCGAGGAGTACGCCCGCTCTCTTGCAACACAAGACCGGAACCATCCCTTACTGGACAATTCCAAATAAGATCACCCCACGGTTGGGATCAGCAACCGCACCACTAAGCCGAAATAAAAAGGGACATCTAGACAGGGATGACCTTACTCTCAAGTGGGGGCTACCCACGAAGCCTTGCTGCATAACCCCTGATTTTCAGTCATTCTCGGTTGATGAGACTCGAGGCTAAGAGTTAGATTTTTTTAGAACATATCCCTTAGAATGCTCATCGTCCACATGACGATGTTTTGAAAGCATTCGTCCATACAAGTCCGTTCCGGGTTCGAACGGAACCGAAGGCACTATTCCTACTACATCCATTTTGGAATCACCCTCAGGATTAGTGGCGAGTAGCCCTTGCACTTCACTGCACCATCTTCGACACCAAACTCTTGTCTTCATCCCAAAAATGTATTGTTGGATCGAAGTGGTTTTCGGATTTCAAATCCGATACCGGTCTCTTCGAAACAACGTTCGCTATTTCCCGGTAAACTCAATCCCGGTTCTTTAGGAAATACTCCGACGAAATACAAGATCGGAGTTCACCTCCTAACCGTTATTATACGGGTCTCCTTATAATTCGTCCTAGAAAACAAACGAGTTTATACGTACGGTATAGAACCTCGATCGGTATCCGTACCATATAATTCTCTAGTCTCCTCTAGATATTTCCAGAGTCAGGTTTTGTCCAATTTTGATAGTCGGTTATTTAACTATCAAAGCAATCAATCAATACACAAAGTTCTTTCCCATTTCAACCATTAAACCTTGTCCATCTTTAAGAATCTAAGTAAATGATCATTTATTTAAGAAAACTTATTTCATTTGAAATATATATAAAACTATTTCCTTCCAAATCATACTTATAAATTTACAAATATTATTTCAAGTTAAATAGATAAAATATTCTTTATAAAGATTATTATAATTATTTAAAATACTTTTATTAAAGGGAATTTTTAATTTAAAGAAACTAAACTTAAATATTAATATTAATATAAATTGTTCTTTAAAGTATCTTTACAAAATGAGTTAATACTTGAAACAATTTGAAAATTATAACTTAAAAAGATTTTCAAAGGAAGAAATAAATAGCTACTTTAAATATTCCAAATATTGATAAATCTTAAAAACGTTTCTAAAAATAATATTATTATATTACTTTATTTTTAAAACAAAACTAATTTCATAAGTAAGTTCAAATAAAACAAGGCTTATCAGTCCAAATAGTACTTATCCATTCACATTTTCATAATTCACATTCTCAGATATTCAAATCAATCCATTTCCATAGATCGATTCACGATATATTCTCAATATAATTAACAGGCACATAACAGATATATGCAATAACAACAGATAAGATATTATCATTTCCAGAATAATCATTCAACACAATCCAGTCAATGGCTTACACTCTACACAACAATTATATCAATTATACAATGGAATAGTGTCAGTTCCCGCTGTCACAAAGTCATTTCGATTAAACAATCTAAAAAAAATGCAACTAATCAATTTGGAATCATTTCAATGGTTTGGCCATAAAATTATTAAATGGCACTCATCCCGATTGACAAATTAGATCCTATCTAAACAAGCTTATATAATCTCACATACCAACTTTACAATGGATTATATGATGACATAACATTCATCGATACAAACCATTCATTTCATAACATTTTATTTATGAAATAATTAAATTAAAATATAACTTAAAAACTTGAATTCTCTTCAAATTATAAGTAATTATTCCTCTTTATTATTTCAATTAAATTTCATTTTTAAATTAATCATTATTGATTAATTATTTTCTAATTACATTCAATAATTAACTTTTAATTAATTATACAAATTAATTACTTTAACCATTTCAGCAATTAACCCTCAATTTGCTTAATTAATTACGTAATTCCTTAATTAATTATAATTAATTATTTGATAACTTATTTCTTAACTAAACCACCCTTAATCCCTTCATTAATTATTATAAAATTAAAAATCTTAAGCACTTGATTAATTCAAAGTTCAATTATAATGATTTTTCTAAAATCATCTTTACTTTACTTAATCTATTCAAATAAACTTAAGTAAAGTAATTTATTTATTTAAATTAAATCAAATACTAATATCAATTTTACTTAATAACTATAATTAAGTATTAATATAACAATTTGCTTATTATTAAAACCATAGTTTTTAATTAAATTTTAAATAATATTTAAGATTAAGGAATATTGTTCAAAGATTCACATATCAACAAAATTGTTGAATGCGAAAACATTATAAGTTGAAACCTTTTTAAAATACCAATTAATTTAAAAATAAAAATAAACTTTATTTACACAAAACATCCCTTAATCACTAGCCCAAAAGCACCCAGGCTCGATCAATACAAGCACAAGCCCATAAAGTCACAACCGAATACCAAAAAAAAAACACAAACAAACAAAACTGCATTCAGTTGGGCCGAAGCCCATTCCAAAAATAACAACTCGGTTCTCAAAACAATACACGGTAGTTTGGGCCGAAGCCCAAACCAAATTCTACAGCACGCACCCCTTTCCCAAATCTCTTCTTCCCCAAACTCGCTGAAAACCAACTTCACCTTCAGGAAATTATGAACCGAAACAAACCGAGAACACGCATAAATCATAAAATTCGAAACTCGATGCCAAACCTAAATCCAATGTCACCTATCTCCAATGTCTTGCCGAACAACCCATGCACCAACTCCAAACCCTCAGGAAGACGCGTGCACTGATATGCATGCACATGCATGGCCGTGACTTCGGCTAACTCTAAGTCGCGATACCCCAAAACAATCCCACAACATCGGTCGAGTGCAAATAGCTACACGACGAAGAAATCAACATTGGCGATCTCAAATTCGAGCTGTAGGCCGCAAATTTTCCAAGCCACAAAACTCACGCAACCCCAACAAATCCAACTACTGCATCGAATCCCAACCTCAATCACGTACGTGACTTACCATCATCGAGAGCTGACACATGCGGCGAGCTATTAACCAAATTGTAGAACTTCTGGTCGCCCCCTTGCTCCTCAAACCCACCACGTTGTTCACCGTACTTCGACCATCCCTTAAACCCTAAAATCCCTATGCGCACTCAATCAAAAATGAAATCACAAATTCCGCCACGGTCATCGCCTTACCCACGTCACCCAGCACCTACCTGTCCAGGCCGCACCACCCGTCGATGAAGAATTCGCCGGAAAATAATTTTTGAACCGAAAAAGTTCAACTTCACATTTCTCACATTCTAAGTGATTAAAAATCACGATTCAACCATCAAAAATCGTATTTTTACCAGAGAATCTAGCATGCATGTTTGAATCTTCGATTCAAACATTTTGAATTTTCATAAAAATTTGATTTTTACTGTAAAACTCAACATATATTAACTTTACAGCATAAAAATTTAAATAATCAATTTAATCTTAAGCTATTATAGTAAATGAACATACTTCCAGTTTACAATATCTTCAAGTTCAAGCTAAATCGATAGATAGGAATTTTAGAAGTGAAGTTAGCATGATTTTCACTGTAGCAGAGTATGCATGCAATTCTAAGTTGAAGTCTATAGTTTCTCACCTTAAACATCTGATTCTAGTTCCCTTTAAACTTGGAATTTGAATTTTAAAAGCTTGTAATCTTTGACTTGCTTCCAAAAAAATGGGTTCTTCAAGAGCTTGCTTCAAGATCTTCTTTTAAAGATCCATATTTTGTTTTTACAGAGCAAAATTTAACTTGCAGAATTTTTTCCAAGTGGTGCCGTTTTTTTTTCTTTATTTAAGTTTTGATTTTTTTTTTTTAAAATGAACTGTCATGTTTCATATGCTACTGATTATATATTTATATAGTTGTTATTTCTTTTCAATATGAATGTTGAACAAAGATAGCCTTTAAAGGCTGAAGTATTATTTTATTTTATTTTTTTTAAAACGAAGAAAATATTTGAAATGAAACATTCATGATTATGTTGGATTCCATTTTCTTTTAAATGCCAAGTGTAAGTTTGATTTACTTATTCCTACTTTTTTTCCCATAGTTTAAATTAGATAAATTTAATTTATTTACTCCTTTTTGTTAATCTATACTTACATTTATAGTAAATAGTTTGGAGGTTCCTTATTATATTGTTTACATAAGCCATATCATATTAATACATATGCAATTATATTTAAAATTACTATCAGCCCATTCTTAAGATTGAACCAAGTATAAATGTGATTGTCATTTTTTTTAAAGTTTAAACAAAAATAAAAAATTAATTAAATAAAATTTAAGGCATGTATTCTTATTTATTTTGAAATAAAGATGAGGCATAAATCAATTAAAATAACCCCTCGTTTTGATTTATACTTTTAATAAATAAATTGTTACTTTAAACCAAATGAAATAAAATAACAATTATATTTTCATATAATTTATATCAAATGAAACTTTGATAAAAATAAAAAGATAAAAATATATAACTTCAAACAACTAAGTTTCATAAATATTTATGTATAAATAGTTTCTCTTATTTATTTATGTGATTTTTACACATATCAATTTATAACGTTTCTCTCAAACAACAATTATAAATTTTCTTTCTAATTTATCATTCTATATATGAAAATAATGGATTCATAATAAATTTAAATTCTTATTATATTTCAATTTTTAGAATAAATATATACATTAAATTTAAACAATATATACATATTTTACTTTGAAATAAAATATATATTTAAGAAATTTTATTTAAATCAACTTCATAATTTAATGTAGTTTTGAAAACCCATGTTATATTGTTTTTAGAAAAATAAATTTTATATAATGATAAATCATTGATTAATACAAATATTGTATATTAAAATACAATATAATTGAATATTATAAATAATATTCACAACTCGGGATGTCCAAAATCCCGGCTCGTTACACCGACACCTCGACGACACTCGAACTTTGATGAATGAGAAACAGCCGCCGTTACTTGAAGCCCTAATCGAATTTTCTCTGATCATCTAACCATCAATTCGCCCTACAAACCATCTAGATGCAAGCCCCTCATCGCTCTCTTCCAAACGATATCAACGATTCGACGATCCGACGTTGTTTATCGAAAAGCGATGTCAAGAAGAAAACATCGATTTCTGAACAAACGATGATTCGAATTGGAAAACGAATTACGAATTTGAGATGCGCGCGTCGAGAGCTTTCCGAAGATATAAAATATGATATAGTTTGAAGAGTTTAAAATTTTTGGCTTTGAATTTTATTTGAAAATTGCAATTGGATTTGGAATGTCTGCCATTGAAATGAGGAAGAGGAGAAATTGGTATTATACGTACAGAAAAATGAATATAAGAGATTGGCTAGGGTATATAACAAGGTATATATAGGCAAGCTGAAATTAGAATGGACCGGAACGATTGGATGTACGCGTTGAACGATAAAATGGCCCGAAAAGCCCGTTCTGACTCCGGAACAAAATTGGGTCAACCCATATATCAAAATAGATGTTTTAAAATATTTAAAACGCAATGGAATAGGTTCCAAGTCCAAATTCCATTGTATGAAGAAGTTATGAAAAAATGAAATTATTTCAAATTGATTTCAATTGATTTCAATTAATCGATTTTAAGGCGTTTCAAGCCCATACGATCAAACGACAAGCCCGATCGTCATGAAACTTGAAATCCAACAATAATTCAACGTTACGGATTCGATGAAGCTGGTTTTGTCGAAATCCGAGTCCGTGGCCAAAATGGCTATTTTTACATTAATTAAATAAATTAATAATAAATTAACGAAATCGAATTCTCAATTTCAATTCTATAGTTTACAAATTTTATCACTTGATTTATTTAGCCATTTATAACAATTTAAAACGAATTTTCATGTTGATTCAATGTTAATTATTTCAATAATTACTATCTTTGCTTTCAATTTCAATAATGCACAAATTACAAATTTTATTTTCAAAAATTCCATTTAATTGAATGAAAACTTTTCATTCTATTATTTAATCTATTAGTATCAAATAGATGAAATTAACATGTGATTCATACTTTATTACATAAATATCTACAATTTCATCTAAATTAATATTTACGTAATATTTAAATATTTAATTTCATTTAGTTGCAATTAATCCATCTATAAAGATTTAAATTCCAATAAATAAATAAATCTTAAATTCCATTCTTTTTATCCAACCAATTGTCACCTTGTGAATAAAATTAACATTATTTTCGATTATTACTTAAATTTACATTAACAAAACGTTAAATTTATATTTATTGCAATTGATTACCAAAGTTTATTTAACACATTAAATAAATAAACAACCTATATTAATTGCCATCTATTTGCTTTTAATTGCATTTAAGTTTGTTAATTATCAACCCAGGTTATAATTCCATATATAACGCTAATTTTATTCCATTACTATTTATGATACCCTTGCATTACATACTTCAATATTTCCATTTTCATCTTTATTTCAATTGCGTAATATTTAAATTGCTACAATAATTACACTTATTATAAATTAGATTTCAATGGAATGATTTGTTTCAATTCAAATCTTTTTATTAAGTTCATTACCTATAAACCTAGTTACCTTGTTTTTCCCTTCATTACCTTAATATACTCCAATTTAACAACTCCTAAACATTTTATTACATTTCACATTAATGTAACATTTATTTATATTTTTTTAAAATTTACTACTAATTTTAATTAATAAGCTAAATAAATAGGTAACATACAATAATCATTACCGTTACCCTATAGTCACATAAATAAACTTTTATTACTTACAAATCAATGTTGCCATTTATTCTCATACTACTAATTTCATTCACTATAGTTCAATTTATAACTAAACATAACATTTAGATTTATTTCCATTAATTTGTATTCCATTCAGTTCATAAATTTATTAACTTGATTAGTATTGTTTACCTTGCATTCTAGTTATTATTTCATTAATATGATTCCTAATTTTATTTCTTTCAGTATTAATTTCACAATCATATTAAATTAGCAAATTATAATGTTTCCACTATTTCAATAAATTTAAAATTCCATTCTAGTTATTATTTTTATTAATAATTCACTAATTCTTATTTTCTTAATTAATAAATTTCAAAAATCTTATTAAATTATCAATTTTAGTTATCGAAAATTTTCGGGTCGTTACAATATCCTACTTAGCAATACTATCCAATTACAACATTCAAAATCATTTTATACATTACTTAACAAAAGTTTCAATTTCTATTTCATTCAAGTCTGTATGATGCAAACATATCATCCGTATGCAATACCTAATTCGATCGCTCACTCGATCATACAATTTCACTTCCGAACTAGTATCGTCCACCCGACTTCCTAATGTGGACTCAGATCTGATTCCTTGGTCAGAAAACCCCATTCTCCTTGCACAGCCGCAAACTATGATCGAGAATTTCCAGAATCAATTCAAAAAAATCCATATCCAGGGTTTGCCGTCGAAAATAGAGTGAAAAATCCCAACCCTGATTGATATAATTATCTCGAAATTCTGTGCTCGAATCTGGATCAAATCGTTATGCGAATAAAATAATATACGTACAACCTACGTATTTATCTTCATTCAAATATTAACTTGGAATATTTTTCCAATAACAATTGTTACTTAAGAATTTCACCCCTTCACTTTTCTTAAGTTTATCTTAAATATTTATATACGTCTTATAACTATTTTCACTTCACCACTTTGGTTTATCTATACTTTTATTCCAATTTTCATTTTTAAATTCATTTGAATTCTATTTCCCTTTTTAACAAACTTTTATTAAATCTTCATCCAAATATTTACTTAGAATATTTCTCATTTCCACTTTACTTAGGAATTCATCATTAACCTTCCTTAAGCTCAAAATAAATATTTTACCCACTTAAAAATTTATTTTCACTTCACTACTTAAGCTTTCACTTCTATTTTCATTCAAATTAAATTTTTAATTCCATTCTGAATTCAATTTACCTTCATTTTATATATCAAATTCTATTCATCTTATCTCAATCCATTTTTATTTCCAAACTTTTATTATTGTTACTCTAGTTCAAATTAATTTTATAACCTCACTTTACTTTGCACAATTTAAATATCCGCTATTCAATTTCAATTTATTAGCTTACCAATTAAATCAATTAGTTTACATACAAATTTTATTTTATTAGTCCAACCTGACTAATTCTCCATTTTACACAATTCAAATATCCAGTTTCAATTCTATTTACTTACAAATGCAAATTCATTTGTCTATCCACACTTTTATTTCCAACTTATAACTTTTTATTTAAGTAACCATTTCACTTAGTCTCCTTAGACTTTTCTTTAAATTTACTTTTATTTAACTAGATATAATTACATTCCAATCAAATTCAATTTTAAACTTCTATAAGTTTTCCAAATTTAATTACATTTCATTTACTAATCTTTTTACTTCATTTATTTGACTTACTTTGCTAACTTATTGTATTATCACATTTTACTAGTTTTTAAACCCATTTATATTTTCATGTCACGACCCATTTTTCCATACCGATTTAGACTGATTTTTGATCACATTTGTCAGCCAAATCGCACGAAAGACGGATAGTGAAAGAAAGAAGGAAGGTAGAAGATAGAAAGAAGTTGGAATAAAAAGAGAACAAACGAGTTTATATGTATGGTATAGAACCTCAAACGGTAACCGTATCATATAATTCCTGAGTTTCCTCTAGATATTTCCAAAGTTAAGTTTTAACCAGATTTGATAGTCGGTTATTTAACTATCAAAATAATCAATCAATACAACCAAGTTCATTTCCCATTGCAACTATTAAGCCTTGTTCATATTTAAAATCCTAACAGATTAAAATTTACTAAGTAAGCTTATTTCGCCGAGTAAATATATACACGAAAACATTCTTCCTAAAATCATAGTTATAAAGTTTAAATAAATTTCTCAAGTTTTTATAAAATATTCTTTATAAAAGTTTGCTATGCAATATATCATTTAAAACAACCTTTATATTTAATAGATTTGTATTGAAGAAAATATACTTAAATACTAATTACTCTAATAAAAATTAACTTTTAAATGATCATTACAAATATAGTTTTATACCTAAAATAGTTTAAATAAAACATACTTATAAAAATTACCCTTATAAAGATTTCCAAAATAATAAATTAACTTCCTTGGACATTTCCAAAATATTTATCAATTCTTTTAAAAAACAACGTTAAAAAAATAAAATTCATTTTAAAACAGAACTAGGTTCAAAGTCAACCCAAACAGAATAAGACTTATCAGTCTCAACGATACTTATCAAGCTACAATTCACAATCTAGCATGGCAACGCAGATATTCAATATCAATCAGCTTCCATTGATTGATTCACATTATATGCTCAAATATAACTATTAGGCAAATAAACAAATATATGCATGAATAAGCAGATCAGAGATTTGTCTTGCTAGTAAATATTTATAACAATTATATAGAAAATATGTCAGAATGATGGCTTATACTACCCATAGCAGTAATTAAATAATTAGCGGAATGGTGTTTGTTTCCGCCGACCAGATGTCAAGCAGTTTGAATAATCTGCAATTAACACATCTATTTAGTTTTGGAACAACTTAACAGATAGGCCGTATAAAATTATACAACGACATTTATTTTCAAACGGTAATTTAATTTTGTCTGAACAGGCTTTCAAAATTCCACTTATATAACTTCTAGTAGATCATATGACGGCGTAATATCCGTCGATACGAACCATTTCTTAATAACACTTTATTATATGCGAAATTAAATAATATAAAATCGCTTAAGAACTTGGATTAATTCAAAAGTGTAATTATTTTGTTTTCCTTAATTACCGGCATAACTATATTTCAATTTACCCAAATAAAACTCAAGAATAAAATTATTTTTAAAAGCTTGACCAATAAAAATAATTTATTTCCATGACTTAACTAAATAATCCTAATGTAAAATAAAATTTATTATTTCCAAAAATCATTGTCTATATTTAAAACTTAAATAAATATTTAATATTAAAGAGAAAATACTTAAAACTACTAGGTCCACTAGCCTAATACATGCTTTGGGAACAAAATTTGCTATGGATTTTACTTTTACACTATAACTATTTTCTTTTATTATTAAATCCTTATTTTAAATAAAACAAAGACAAAATGGGCCGAAGCCCAAACCCAACAGTCAAGAAAGCAAACTCAAAAACCCATTCTATTTAACACAAGACAACGCAAACGAGCCAAAGCCCAAACCTCCTTCAAATCCACTCTTACATCCCTCCTCCTCTTCTACCATACTATCATCCATTACCACTACAAATCCTTTTGAATTCTGATGCCTCGAACTGGAAGAAATATCTCCAATCAACTCAGTCATCTTCCATCTCGAATGTAACGATCACGATTTTTCGTTGCCGAAAAACCGAAATGTTATGGGTTTAAGAAAGAAGAAAAGAAAAAAAGAAGAGAGAAGATAGAAAAGATAGAGAGAAAAGAAAATAGAACGGAACAGAAAACAACAGAACAACATCAGAATCTCACAATTCGCAGCGGAACAACATATAGTAGATAAATGAATAATCTTTAAACAAAGAACTATATCAGTTATTACATTACATCACATTTCATTACATCATATCATCAGAGTGTACAACACAACAAACAGCGGAAAAGAAAGTACTATATACTAGTAATACGCCAATGCCATCCATCTTGCCTCCTGCAACTCCTGGATTCCAGAATATCCTGATAAACCTAACTCTTGACTGCCCGTGTAGAAATTGGTGGGCACCCAGAGTTTATGAAGGAAAACAATAAACTCCGAGTCAGTCATGTGACTGGTGTGGGAACTCAAAAACAGTTTATTTATCTTTAAAATCAAATAGATGAATATTTTTATATTCAATTCGCAATGCTTTTAAAAATGAGACTACCATAAGGCCTCCCGCACACACACACAATGCAAACGCAGAATCGAAGGAGATTTCTTCTTATGATAGTCAAAGATGCTTGATACGCATTTAAAAGAACATTTTATATTATTACTAGTGCATAGTGTAGGAAAAATTTATTTCGAATGTAGAATATAAATCTTAGCCAGCATAGACATTTCGAACTATGCCTACTATAGCTAACTATGTTCAATAGCAGGTTACCGCCACATTCCATAGCAGGTTATACAACTAAAACCGTACAAGTCTCGTATTGTTTCTTTGGATTTCCAACGAATGATCAGGCCAAGGAACTTCCCATTGCCACATGAGAATGCCTCTGGATGGACATCCCCGAGAACCAAGCCGGATCTCTACCAACACAAGGCCGGGTTACCCCTAACTGAGTAACAACTGAGCGAATATGCCATCCCCCGGTCCTTTGGGACCTTTCAACCGAGCGCTCGTAATCAATTCACACGATCATAAAGTGTTTTCAACATGAGTAAGTATCTGGGCTCCATACCATGATACCACCCTTTTCCAGAAGGAAATGCACATATCCTAAAGGGCGCTACCCCTCATAACCTTGCTGCATCTTTCCTGTTTTGACCATTCCGGGGTGTGAGGCTCGACGAAGTCTCGTCCACAAAGACACACTTTATACAAAAGCCGTGCTTTGGGTCAACAAATGATCATAGAAATGATCACCAAGATAGACGATCAAACAAATGATCCTATCTCAAATAATCAACACAATGATCATTTCACGGCAACACTCAGTATGTCACATTACCAAATTGGGAATATATCGCTGATAACCATCAACTATATAACCTCTGAGCTCGTACGTCTCAGAGAAGGGTGTTAAGCTAAGAGAATAAATTCTCCGCCACCAACAGAAATATATTTGAAAGAAATCGGCTTTATATCTCAATTTGTAATGTCAGACATACTATCCATACAAGTCTGTTCCTGGCTCGAACAGAACCGAAGGAACTTACAAAGAAGTCCTTACAATCCGAATAATCTCTAATCACGTTCGGATTTCCCATCACATATGGAGATCTCAATACCGGGGATCAGCCAGTGCAGAGACAATCAACAAGAAACCCTTACGTTTTTGAAAATATCCGGTCTTCAACACCGATCTTCAAATGCAATTCATAACGACGTATCACATATTCGGAATGGGTTATACGACCCCAAGGTCCTTTCCCGGTTAACCCGAATAGTGAGCGCTTATTTTTAAAAAAAATAAGTGTGGCATTTAAATTCAAACAAATCACATCAAATACCCATTTAAAGGTAAATATTGATAGTCGGTTATTGAACTATCAATAGATATGCACAATCATCACCAGATTCCAAATAATTTTCCAAATTATTTATTTTCCAAAAATATCTTTAGAAGATATAAACTTTCCATACTTCAAAAATAAATCAATATTTATTTTTAACCTATTTTCCAAATTTCATTTATAAATTCCATATTGAATTCATATGCTAAAATATCTATGAATATACGTTTCCTATTTATTCATTGTCAATTTATCTTCAAAAAGATAAATTCTCAACATATTCACTTTATATTGGAAAACATTTCCATACTTATTAAATAAGTAATTCACAATCTTTTATTTTCAACACTTGGAAAATATTCAATATACTCTAATCGAAATTAAGTATATATTTCATTCTTTAAGAGAATTATTCTCTTTAACATACTTATTTGGGCCAAAATGAATGTTGCGTAAAACATCGTTACGACAACCCAAAATCACTAGTATAAGGATTCAAAATTAAAATAGATATATAAATCCCAATACTATACCAAATATTTCCTTTCGAAATCATTTACTATAACAACAGTGTTATAGTCCATCATTTCCTTTTATTTCTCGAAAACATCTATTTCAACAATAAATGTTGAAATCTATGGTTTCGAATCTCAACATCTTTTAAAACATCTTTAGATCGTTTTAATTCTATTTCAAACATCACATCCAAAATAATTTCTTTAACATAATATTCACTATTCAAAAACGTGAATATACCTTGTTAATAAATTTCATCACTTCTATTCGTTTTATTTTAAAGGATTATTCACTGTATAAAACATGAATATAATTCCATTAACAAATTACAGCAATTCCTTATCAAAATAAGTCGTTGCGGATTTATAAAACAACGTTTATAAATTCTATTTCTATTTATTTTATATCAACTACTTTTTATAAATTCCTTTATTAACCTATCTCAATTCATATCACAATGATATACTAAAAATTCATATTATAAGTCAAACACTTATAATTTATTTGTTTACAAAATTGTTTCTTTAAATTCCCCAAATTTATAAATCTTATAACTTATAAGATTCTTTTATTTATCCAAAATCTATTCTTTTAAATAACTTTACAAATTTTATAAACCTACTGTTTATAAAATTCCATTTATAACTTCACCGTAATAATTCTATAATTCCAATTTATGAAATTCATTTACAATTCATTCTAATACTTGTAAAAGCTCGTTTTATAATTCCAATATTTTTAATTTATAAATATCAATTTATAAATCTTTTAATATAAAACAATTTATATTACTATTTTTAAAACGTCTTTAAACTCTTTTATAATTTCATCATTTGATTTATAAAATAATCCAATTTTATAAATCCTATTTTTAAACTTTTTATAATAAATTCAGAAATCCCAGTTTAAGCTATTTTATAAAATCATTAATCTCATATCTTCAAAAATTAACTTTTAACTGTATTTCTCAAAAATCATAATTTTTATAACATTAAAATTATAACGTTTATTTATTTAAGATGAATCAATTCCAAAAATATTTTATAAACGTATATTTCCAAAAATCACTTTAGAAATCCCTTAAAAATCAGAATCGTTATTTTTAAACTTTAAAATTGGATCCGATGATGCAACACATCAAATAGTCAAACACGACTTTCAAACATCATATATCATCCATGATAAACAAACAAATATCACAATATATGAAATCAAATAAATATTTGTGAGGAATCCAGTTGGATCCCTCCAACCTGTTTCCCTGCATCCACAGACATTAGCACAATACCCATTCCACTTCGAGGTGGAATATCGCGGTATATGGGATTTTATAAAAATATTATCCGCTTACTAACGGCGCAATAGGGTCTCATCCGCTATACAATGCGGGAAATCAATCAACTGTAATATATACATATGCCAATATATATATATTGCTATATATATAATATAATACCAATTCCACTTCGAGGTGGAATATCGCGGTATATGTGTGTAATAAATAACCTCCGCTTACTAACGGCGTATAGGGTCTATTCACATCCAATATATATATATACAACAATCATCATTCAAGCATTCAATCAACACAACTAACAAATTTAAATCTAACTATTTAAAATTTAAATAAATCCTTTAGAGTGAGAAGTTCTCACCTTTATTCCCGTTTGCAATCCACTTCCAATTCAACTCTTTTTCTTCATTTATACCTTGTATAAATATTATACACAATTTATTAATATTCGAACAGATCGAATAACTAATTTATTTTCATTTAAAAATTTTGATTCATTGGTGATTTCATTTTAATAGTTAAATTAACTGATAGGTTTATTTAAACCAATTTTCTTCTTAAATAAATTTATTTAACTAAAATTTTAAATTTAATTAACCAAACTCTCTTTTAATAACTTAATCAATTATAATTTCAATTTTAACTAAAAAAAATTTCTTTTTGGTAACTATAACAGATAAAAAAAATTCATTATCGTAAACTATTTATTTTATAACAACTTAACTAATCATTTTACTTTAAATTAATATCCTTATATCAATTTCTTTTAATAAATTTGTTTGACTAAAAAATTAAATTTCTTTTAATAAACTTTCTTAACTAACTATTTATTTAAATTAATTTTCCTTTTGAAACTAATTCTAACTAGAAATTTCCAATTGAATTTAATTTCCTTTTTATCAACTAATTTTTCTTAAATAAAATTATTTTCCTTTTTAATAAATTATTTTAACTAAAATAATTTATATATTTCAAAAAATCAAATTTTTAACAACTTCTTATTTTTCTTTTCAACTGCATATAGGATATTTAAATTACTGTTTTAAATTTAAATACTTATTTATTTATAATTCAAGAGTTTAAATTGTTTGAACTTTCTGTATATATATATATATATAATTTATAAATTAAAAATAAAAAATAAAAATAATACCTTAACTGCAGATTGAAGAAACCAATCGCGACCCTGCCTCCATCGCGCGCGCACGCGCCAGTGTCGCCTCCTTCTCCACGCGCCACTGCCCTACGCGAGCACCAATCGCGACGCCACCCAACGCAGCCGCCATCAGCATCACGAATCCCCCATCGCGACTTTGCCATCAACATCTCGCGACCTCCCCCCTACATTCGCGCGCCGCCGCGCCATCTCCAATCGCGCGCTTCCCCCTTCACATGAACGCCAACCCCGCGTCTCGAGCTCGAAATCATCACGCAACACTTGATTTTGATTTTCAGAATTGAATTCGAAAGAGGGGGAGATTACTTGTAACATGAAGGCTGCGGCCATTACTTTTGATTTCGCTGTTTATTTTTTGTGTTTTATTTTTGCTTCGGTGATTTGTTTTTGAATGAGGGTAAGGGGCTTCGGCCATTAAATTCTTGTTTCTCTGTGAATTGATTTTGAAGGTGAGGGAGAGGGTAATTCAAACTATTTTGCCAATTCCATTACAAAATATTCAATATACGCTTCTTATACATTTTTACTTCACTAACAATCATGCAACCGTATACTATAATAATTCATAGAATTCTATACAAAAAAATAGTTTTGGGCAAAATTATCTTACTTACCCGATTCAAAAACAATTTTATATTCACTAACAAATACGCGCTCATATCTATTATTACACTCAAACTCATTCTAGAGTACTGCTGACTCTATCTCTAATGAGTAACACCCAACAGAACCATGGTTGTCGCTTAACCACAGCTTTGATACCAAATGTAACGATCACGATTTTTCGTTGCCGAAAAACCGAAATGTTATGGGTTTAAGAAAGAAGAAAAGAAAAAAAGAAGAGAGAAGATAGAAAAGATAGAGAGAAAAGAAAATAGAACGGAACAGAAAACAACAGAACAACATCAGAATCTCACAATTCGCAGCGGAACAACATATAGTAGATAAATGAATAATCTTTAAACAAAGAACTATATCAGTTATTACATTACATCACATTTCATTACATCATATCATCAGAGTGTAAAACACAACAAACAGCGGAAAAGAAAGTACTATATACTAGTAATACGCCAATGCCATCCATCTTGCCTCCTGCAACTCCTGGATTCCAGAATATCCTGATAAACCTAACTCTTGACTGCCCGTGTAGAAATTGGTGGGCACCCAGAGTTTAGGAAGGAAAACAATAAACTCCGAGTCAGTCATGTGACTGGTGTGGGAACTCAAAAACAGTTTATTTATCTTTAAAATCAAATAGAGGAATATTTTTATATTCAATTCGCAATGCTTTTAAAAATGAGACTACCATAAGGCCTCCCGCACACACACACAATGCAAACGCAGAATCGGAGGAGATTTCTCCTTATGATAGTCAAAGATGCTTGATACGCATTTAAAAGAACATTTTATATTATTACTAGTGCATAGTGTAGGAAAAATTTATTTCGAATGTAGAATATAAATCTTAGCCAGCATAGACATTTCGAACTATGCCTACTATAGCTAACTATGTTCAATAGCAGGTTACCGCCACATTCCATAGCAGGTTATACAACTAAAACCGTACAAGTCTCGTATTGTTTCTTTGGATTTCCAACGAATGATCAGGCCAAGGAACTTCCCATTGCCACATGAGAATGCCTCTGGATGGACATCCCCAAGAACCAAACCGGATCTCTACCAACACAAGGCCGGGTTACCCCTAACTGAGTAACAACTGATCGAATATGCCATCCCCCGGTCCTTTGGGACCTTTCAACCGAGCGCTCGTAATCAATTCACACGATCATAAAGTGTTTTCAACATGAGTAAGTATCTGGGCTCCATACCATGATACCACCCTTTTCCAGAAGGAAATGCACATATCCTAAAGGGCGCTACCCCTCATAACCTTGCTGCATCTTTCCTGTTTTGACCATTCCGGGGTGTGAGGCTCGACGAAGTCTCGTCCACAAAGACACACTTTATACAAAAGCCGTGCTTTGGGTCAACAAATGATCATAGAAATGATCACCAAGATAGACGATCAAACAAATGATCCTATCTCAAATAATCAACACAATGATCATTTCACGGCAACACTCAGTATGTCACATTACCAAATTGGGAATATATCGCTGATAACCATCAACTATATAACCTCTGAGCTCGTACGTCTCAGAGAAGGGTGTTAAGCTAAGAGAATAAATTCTCCGCCACCAACAGAAATATATTTGAAAGAAATCGGCTTTATATCTCAATTTGTAATGTCAGACATACTATCCATACAAGTCTGTTCCGGGCTCGAACAGAACCGAAGGCACTTACAAAGAAGTCCTTGCAATCCGAATAATCTCTAATCACGTTCGGATTTCCCATCACATATAGAGATCTCAATACCGCGGATCAGTCAGTGTAGAGACAATCAACAAGAAACCCTTACGTTTTTGAAAATATCCGGTCTTCAACACCGATCTTCAAATGCAATTCATAACGACGTATCACATATTCGGAATGGATTATACGACCCCAAGGTCCTTTCCCGGTTAACCCGAACAGTGAGCGCTTATTTTTTAAAAAAATAAGTGTGGCATTTAAATTCAAACAAATCACATCAAATACCCATTTAAAGGTAAATATTGATAGTCGGTTATTGAACTATCAATAAATATGCACAATCATCACCAGATTCCAAATAATTTTCCAAATTATTTATTTTCCAAAAATATCTTTAGAAGATATAAACTTTCCATACTTCAAAAATAAATCAATATTTATTTTTAACCTATTTTCCAAATTTCATTTATAAATTCCATATTGAATTCATATGCTAAAATATCTATGAATATACGTTTCCAATTTATTCATTTTCAATTTATCTTCAAAAAGATAAATTCTCAACATATTCACTTTATATTGGAAAACATTTCCATACTTATTAAATAAGTAATTCACAATCTTTTATTTTCAACACTTGGAAAATATTCAATATACTCTAATCGAAATTAAGTATATATTTCATTCTTTAAGAGAATTATTCTCTTTAACATACTTATTTGGGCCAAAACGAATGTTGCGTAAAACATTGTTACGACAACCCAAAATCACTAGTATAGGGATTCAAAATTAAAATAGATATATAATTCCCAATACTATACCAAATATTTCCTTTCGAAATCATTTACTATAACAACAGTGTTATAGTCCATCATTTCCTTTTATTTCTCGAAAACATCTATTTCAACAATAAATGTTGAAATCTATGGTTTCGAATCTCAACACCTTTTAAAACATCTTTAGATCGTTTTAAATCTACTTCAAACATCACATCCAAAATTATTTCTTTAACATAATATTCACTATTCAAAAACGTGAATATACCTTGTTAATAAATTTCATCACTTCTATTCGTTTTATTTTAAAGGATTATTCACTGTATAAAACATGAATATAATTCCATTAACAAATTACAACAATTCCTTATCAAAATAAGTCGTTGCGGATTTATAAAACAACGTTTATAAATTCTATTTCTATTTATTTTATATCAACTCCTTTTTATAAATTCCTTTATTAACCTATCTCAATTCATATCACAATGATATACTAAAAATTCATATTATAAGTCAAACACTTATAATTTATTTGTTTACAAAATTGTTTCTTTAAACTCCCCAAATTTATTAATCTTATAACTTATAAGATTCTTTTATTTATCCAAAATCTATTCTTTTAAATAACTTTACAAATTTTATAAACCTACTGTTTATAAAATTCCATTTATAACTTCACCGTTATAATTCTTTAATTCCAATTTATGAAATTCATTTACAATTCATTCTAATACTTGTAAAAGCTCGTTTTATAATTCCAATATTTTTAATTTATAAATATCAATTTATAAATCTTTTAATATAAAACAATTTATATTACTATTTTTAAAACGTCTTTAAACTCTTTTATAATTTCATCATTTGATTTATAAAATAATCCAATTTTATAAATCCAATTTTTAAACTTTTTATAATAAATTCAGAAATCCCAGTTTAAGCTATTTTATAAAATCATTAATCTCATATCTTCAAAAATCAACTTTTAACTGTATTTCTCAAAAATCATAATTTTTATAACATTAAAGTTATAACGTTTATTTATTTAAGATGAATCAATTCCAAGAATATTTTATAAACGTATATTTCCAAAAATCACTTTAGAAATCCCTTAAAAATCAAAATCGTTATTTTTAAACTTTAAAATTGGATCCGATGATGCAACACATCAAATAGTCAAACACGACTTTCAAACATCATATATCATCCATGATAAACAAACAAATATCACAATATATGAAATCAAATAAATATTTGTGAGGAATCCAGTTGGATCCCTCCAACCTGTTTCCCTGCATCCACAGACATTAGCACAATACCCATTCCACTTCGAGGTGGAATATCGCGGTATATGGGATTTTATAAAAATATTATCCGCTTACAACGGCGCAATAGGGTCTCATCCGCTATACAATGCGGGAAATCAATCAACTGCAATATATACATATGCCAATATATATATTGCTATATATATAATATAATACCAATTCCACTTCGAGGTGGAATATCGCGGTATATGTGTGTAATAAATAACCTCCGCTTACTAACGGCGTATAGGGTCTATTCACATCCAATATATATATATATATATATATATATATATATATATATATATATATATATATATATATATAACAATCATCATTCATGCATTCAATCAACACAACTAACAAATTTAAATCTAACTATTTAAAATTTAAATAAATCCTTTAGAGTGAGAAGTTCTCACATTTATTCCCGTTTGCAATCCACTTCCAATTCAACTTGTTTTCTTCATTTATACCTTGTATAAATATTATACACAATTTATTAATATTCGAACAGATCGAATAACTAATTTATTTTCATTTAAAATTTTTGATTCATTCGTGATTTCATTTTAATAGTTAAATTAACTGATAGGTTTATTTAAACCAATTTTCTTCTTAAATAAATTTATTTAACTAAAATTTGAAATTTAATTAACCAAACTCTCTTTTAATAACTTAATCAATTATAATTTCAATTTTAACTAAAAAAATTTCTTTTTAGTAACTATAACAGATAAAACAAATTCATTATCGTAAACTATTTATTTTATAACAACTTAACTAATCATTTTACTTTAAATTAATATCCTTATATCAATTTCTTTTAATAAATTTGTTTGACTAAAAAATTAAATTTCTTTTAATAAACTTTCTTAACTAACTATTTATTTAAATTAATTTTCCTTTTGAAAATAATTCTAACTAGAAATTTCCAATTGAACTTAATTTCCTTTTTATCAACTAATTTTTCTTAAATAAAATTATTTTCCTTTTTAATAAATTATTTTAACTAAAATAATTTATAAATTTTAAAAAATCAAATTTTTAACAACTTCTTATTTTTCTTTTCAACTGCATATAGGATATTTAAATTATTGTTTTAAATTTAAATACTTATTTATTTATAATTCAAGGGTTTAAATTGTTTGAACTTTCTGTATATATATATATATAATTTATAAATTAAAAATAAAAAATAAAAATAATACCTTAACTGCAGATTGAAGAACCCAATCGCGACCCTGCCTCCATCGCGATCGCACGCGCCAGTGTCGCCTCCTTCTCCACGCGCCACTGCCCTACGCGAGCACCAATCGCGACGCCACCCAACGCAGCCGCCATCAGCATCACGAATCCCCCATCGCGACTTCGCCATCAACATCTCGTGACCTCCCCCCTACATTCGCGCGCCGCCGTGCCATCTCCAATCGCGCGCTTCCCCCTACACATGAACGCCAACCCCGCGTCTCGAGCTCGAAATCATCACGCAACACTTGATTTTGATTTTCATAATTGAATTCGAAAGAGGGGGAGATTACTTGTAACATGAAGGCTGCAGCCATTACTTTTGATTTCGCTGTTTATTTTTTATTTTTTATTTTTGCTTCGGTGATTTGTTTTTGAATGAGGGTAAGGGGCTTCGGCCATTAAATTCTTGTTTCTCTGTGAATTGATTTTGAAGGTGAGGGAGAGGGTAATTTAAAATCGAATGAGTATGGTTTGCACGATTTCATCATCGTGATTTCCTACGTGATACTCGGCGTGAGTTTAGGGAAGATAACGTGGTGTATTTGACTAATATTTAAATTTAAATTGAATTCGTTGAAAATTTCAACGCGTTTAATCGCCGTGTGCTCACATATCAACTCAGAAAAATATGAAATTTGAAATCCGAGAATAATTCAATATTACGGACCCAATAGAACTAGTTTCGTCGAATTCCGAGACTGTGCCTCGGAAGGCTATTTTAAATATCGATTCAAACGATTAAATTTCAAAACTGAACAAATCCCTTCTAAATTCAATTATGAAGTTTCTATTATTTTCAATATTTTCAATATGAATTTTACAAGCCTTTGAAATATTTTTAATTGGCTTAAAATTGAAGATTCAAATTTTTATTTTACTTTCAAATAGCTTAAATTCTATAATTAAATCGCCAAATTCATTCTGATAATTTGAAATTCAATTCAACCCATCATTCAAATATTTAAAATTAATTAAATATTCTCAAATTAAATTGTTTAAAATTCTGGGTCGTTACAATCTTCCCCCCTTAAAAGAATTTCGTCCCGAAATTACAAGTTAAGAAGAATGCCCTTATCTCGTTTATTATTTTTCACAATCTAAATAGTTTTATCAACTTACTAACCTAAATCTTTTTTTATTAGAGATTCATTATCATTTCAACTAGCTTTCCAATTCCAATTATAAGTTTCAACCCAACATTGTTTTCCTAACAATTCAAATTTAAAGTCAAATTCAAATTTCAAACTTTCAAAATTTCTCAAAATTTTTCTAACACCCTAAATTTTCGAAAAATTTCGCCAGCGTCTCCTTTGCGCGGCTCGATCGGTACGACTACAAAATGGCACCACGGCCCCTCAGAATCAAAAAAAAAAGAGAAAGCCAAGTGGCTGGAGAAGAAAATCATCAAATCTCATACTGAAATTGAAATACGTACCTTTTTGTCGAGCAATTCAATTTTTATCTTTGAAATCAAAATCTCAATTCCTTAATAATACCTGTATAACCTGCTAGTAGTAACATAGTATCCAACTACAATATTCAAACTATTTTGCCAATTCCATTACAAAATATTCAATATACGCTTCTTATACATTTTTACTTCACTAACAATCATGCAACCGTATACTATAATAATTCATAGAATTCTATACAAAAAAAATAGTTTTGGGCAAAATTATCTTACTTACCCGATTCAAAAACAATTTTATATTCACTAACAAATACGCGCTCATATCTATTATTACACTCAAACTCATTTTAGAGTACTGCTGACTCTATCTCTAATGAGTAACACCCAACAGAACCATGGTTGTCGCTTATCCAACAGCTTTGATACCAAATGTAACGATCACGATTTTTCGTTGCCGAAAAACCGAAATGTTATGGGTTTAAGAAAGAAGAAAAGAAAAAAAGAAGAGAGAAGATAGAAAAGATAGAGAGAAAAGAAAATAGAACGGAACAGAAAACAACAGAACAACATCAGAATCTCACAATTCGCAGCGGAACAACATATAGTAGATAAATGAATAATCTTTAAACAAAGAACTATATCAGTTATTACATTACATCACATTTCATTACATCATATCATCAGAGTGTACAACACAACAAACAGCGGAAAAGAAAGTACTATATACTAGTAATACGCCAATGCCATCCATCTTGCCTCCTGCAACTCCTGGATTCCAGAATATCCTGATAAACCTAACTCTTGACTGCCCGTGTAGAAATTGGTGGGCACCCAGAGTTTAGGAAGGAAAACAATAAACTCCGAGTCAGTCATGTGACTGGTGTGGGAACTCAAAAACAGTTTATTTATCTTTAAAATCAAACAGAGGAATATTTTTATATTCAATTCGCAATGATTTTAAAAATGAGACTACCATAAGGCCTCCCGCACACACACACAATGCAAACGCAGAATCGGAGGAGATTTCTCCTTATGATAGTCAAAGATGCTTGATACGCATTTAAAAGAACATTTTATATTATTACTAGTGCATAGTGTAGGAAAAATTTATTTCGAATGTAGAATATAAATCTTAGCCAGCATAGACATTTCGAACTATGCCTACTATAGCTAACTATGTTCAATAGCAGGTTACCGCCACATTCCATAGCAGGTTATACAACTAAAACCGTACAAGTCTCGTATTGTTTCTTTGGATTTCCAACGAATGATCAGGCCAAGGAACTTCCCATTGCCACATGAGAATGCCTCTGGATGGACATCCCCGAGAACCAAACCGGATCTCTACCAACACAAGGCCGGGTTACCCCTAACTGAGTAACAACTGATCGAATATGCCATCCCCCGGTCCTTTGGGACCTTTCAACCGAGCGCTCGTAATCAATTCACACAATCATAAAGTGTTTTCAACATGAGTAAGTATCTGGGCTCCATACCATGATACCACCCTTTTCCAGAAGGAAATGCACATATCCTAAAGGGCGCTACCCCTCATAACCTTGCTGCATCTTTCCTGTTTTGACCATTCCGGGGTGTGAGGCTCGACGAAGTCTCGTCCACAAACACACACTTTATACAAAAGCCGTGCTTTGGGTCAACAAATGATCATAGAAATGATCACCAAGATAGACGATCAAACAAATGATCCTATCTCAAATAATCAACACAATGATCATTTCACATCAACACTCAGTATGTCACATTACCAAATTGGGAATATATCACTGGTAACCATCAACTATATAACCTCTGGGCTCGTACATCTCAGAGAAGGGTGTTAAGCTAAGAGAATAAATTCTCCGCCACCAACAGAAATATATTTGAAAGAAATCGGCTTTATATCTCAATTTGTAATGTCAGACATACTATCCATACAAGTCTGTTCCGGGCTCGAACAGAACCAAAGGCACTTAGAAAGAAGTCCTTGCAATCCGAATAATCTCTAATCACGTTCGGATTTCCCATCACATATGGAGATCTCAATACCGGGGATCAGCCAGTGCAGAGACAATCAACAAGAAACCCTTACGTTTTTGAAAATATCCGATCTTCAACACCGATCTTCAAATGCAATTCATAACGACGTATCACATATTCAGAATGGGTTATACGACCCCAAGGTCCTTTCCCGGTTAACCCGAATAGTGAGCGCTTATTTTAAAAAAAAATAAGTGTGGCATTTAAATTCAAACAAATCACATCAAATACCCATTTAAAGGTAAATATTGATAGTCGGTTATTCAACTATCAATAGATATGCACAATCATCACTAGATTCCAAATAATTTTCCAAATTAGTTATTTTCCAAAAATATCTTTAGAAGATATAAACTTTCCATACTTCAAAAATAAATCAATATTTATTTTTAACCTATTTTCCAAATTTCATTTATAAATTCCGTATTGAATTCATATGCTAAAATATCTATGAATATACGTTTCCAATTTATTCATTTTCAATTTATCTTCAAAAAGATAAATTCTCAACATATTCTCTTTATATTGGAAAACATTTCCATACTTATTAAATAAGTAATTCACAATCTTTTATTTTCAACATTTGGAAAATATTCAATATACTCTAATCAAAATTAAGTATATATTTCATTCTTTAAGAGAATTATTCTCTTTAACATACTTATTTGGGCCAAAACGAATGTTGCGTAAAACATCGTTACGACAACCCAAAATCACTAGTATAGGGATTCAAAATTAAAATAGATATATAAATCCCAATACTATACCAAATATTTCCTTTCGAAATCATTTACTATAACAACAGTGTTATAGTCCATCATTTCCTTTTATTTCTCGAAAACATCTATTTCAACAATAAATGTTGAAATCTATGGTTTCGAATCTCAACACCTTTTAAAACATCTTTAGATCGTTTTAATTCTATTTCAAACATCACATCCAAAATAATTTCTTTAACATAATATTCACTATTTAAAAACGTGAATATACCTTGTTAATAAATTTCATCACTTCTATTCGTTTTATTTTAAAGGATTATTCACTGTATAAAACATGAATATAATTCCATTAACAAATTACAACAATTCCTTATCAAAATAAGTCGTTGCGGATTTATAAAACAACGTTTATAAATTCTATTTCTATTTATTTTATATCAACTCCTTTTTATAAATTCCTTTATTAACCTATCTCAATTCATATCACAATGATATACTAAAAATTCATATTATAAGTCAAACACTTATAATTTATTTGTTTACAAAATTGTTTCTTTAAACTCCCCAAATTTATAAAACTTATAACTTATAAGATTCTTTTATTTATCCAAAATCTATTCTTTTAAATAACTTTACAAATTTTATAAACCTACTGTTTATAAAATTCCATTTATAACTTCACCGTTATAATTCTATAATTCCAATTTATGAAATTCATTTACAATTCATTCTAATACTTGTAAAAGCTCGTTTTATAATTCTAATATTTTTAATTTATAAATATCAATTTATAAATCTTTTAATATAAAACAATTTATATTACTATTTTTAAAACGTCTTTAAACTCTTTTATAATTTCATCATTTGATTTATAAAATAATCCAATTTTATAAATCCAATTTTTAAACTTTTTATAATAAATTCAGAAATCCCAGTTTAAGCTATTTTATAAAATCATTAATCTCATATCTTCAAAAATCAACTTTTAACTGTATTTCTCAAAAATCATAATTATTATAACATTAAAATTATAACGTTTATTTATTTAAGATGAATCAATTCCAAAAATATTTTATAAACGTATATTTGCAAAAATCACTTTAGAAATCCCTTAAAAATCAAAATCGTTATTTTTAAACTTTAAAATTGGATCCGATGATGCAACACATCAAATAGTCAAACACGACTTTCAAACATCATATATCATCCATGATAAACAAACAAATATCACAATATATGAAATCAAATAAATATTTGTGAGGAATCCAGTTGGATCCCTCCAACCTGTTTCCCTGCATCCACAGACATTAGCACAATACCCATTCCACTTCGAGGTGGAATATCGCGGTATATGGGATTTTATAAAAATATTGTCCGCTTACTAACGGCGCAATAGGGTCTCATCCGCTATACAATGCGGGAAATCAATCAACTGCAATATATACATATGCCAATATATATATATATTGCTATATATATAATATAATACCAATTCCACTTCCCAATTCCACTTCGAGGTGGAATATCGCGGTATATGTGTGTAATAAATAACCTCCGCTTACTAACGGCGTATAGGGTCTATTCACATCCAATATATATATATATATATATATGTATAACAATCATCATTCAAGCATTCAATCAACACAACTAACAAATTTAAATCTAACTATTTAAAATTTAAATAAATCCTTTAGAGTGAGAAGTTCTCACCTTTATTCCCGTTTGCAATCCACTTCCAATTCAACTTGTTATCTTCATTTATACCTTGTATAAATATTATACACAATTTATTAATATTCGAACAGATCGAATAACTAATTTATTTTCATTTAAAAATTTTGATTCATTGGTGATTTCATTTTAATAGTTAAATTAACTGATAGGTTTATTTAAACCAATTTTCTTCTTAAATAAATTTATTTAACTAAAATTTTAAATTTAATTAACCAAACTCTCTTTTAATATCTTAATCAATTATAATTTCAATTTTAACTAAAAAAAATTTCTTTTTAGTAACTATAACAGATAAAACAAATTCATTATCGTAAACTATTTATTTTATAACAACTTAACTAATCATTTTACTTTAAATTAATATCCTTATATCAATTTCTTTTAATAAATTTGTTTGACTAAAAAATTAAATTTCTTTTAATAAACTTTCTTAACTAACTATTTATTTAAATTAATTTTCCTTTTGAAAATAATTCTAACTAGAAATTTCCAATTGAACTTAATTTCCTTTTTATCAACTAATTTTTCTTAAATAAAATTATTTTCCTTTTTAATAAATTATTTTAACTAAAATAATTTATATATTTCAAAAAATCAAATTTTTAACAACTTCTTATTTTTCTTTTCAACTGCATATAGGATATTTAAATTACTGTTTTAAATTTAAATACTTATTTATTTATAATTCAAGAGTTTAAATTGTTTGAACTTTCTGTATATATATATATATAATTTATAAATTAAAAATAAAAAATAAAAAATAATACCTTAACTGCAGATTGAAGAACCCAATCGCGACCCTGCCTCCATCGCGCGCGCACGCGCCAGTGTCGCCTCCTTCTCCACGCGCCACTGCCCTACGCGAGCACCAATCGCGACGCCACCCAACGCAGCCGCCATCAGCATCACGAATCCCCCATCGCGACTTCGCCATCAACATCTCGCGACCTCCCCCCTACATTCGCGCGCCGCCGCGCCATCTCCAATCGTGCGCTTCCCCCTTCACATGAACGCCAACCCCGCGTCTCGAGCTCGAAATCATCACGCAACACTTGATTTTGATTTTCATAATTGAATTCGAAAGAGGGGGAGATTACTTGTAACATGAAGGCTGCGGCCATTACTTTTGATTTCGCTGTTTATTTTTTATTTTTTATTTTTGCTTCGGTGATTTGTTTTTGAATGAGGGTAAGGGGCTTCGGCCATTAAATTCTTATTTCTCTGTGAATTGATTTTGAAGGTGAGGGACAGGGTAATTTAAAATCGAATGAGTATGGTTTGCACGATTTCATCATCGTGATTTCCTACGTGATACTCGGCGTGAGTTTAGGGAAGATAACGTGGTGTATTTGACTAATATTTAAATTTAAATTTAAATTGAATTCGTTGAAAATTTCAACGCGTTTAATCGCCGTGTGCTCACATATCAACTCAGAAAAATACGAAATTTGAAATCCGAGAATAATTCAATATTACGGACCCAATGGAACTGGTTTCGTCGAATTCCGAGACTGTGCCTCGGAAGGCTATTTTAAATATCGATTCAAACAATTAAATTTCAAAACTGAACAAATCCCTTCTAAATTCAATTCTGAAGTTTCTATTATTTTCAATATTTTCAATATGAATTTTACAAGCCTTTGAAATATTTTTAATTGGCTTAAAATTGAAGATTCAAATTTTTATTCAACTTTCAAATAGATTAAATTCTATAATTTAATCGCCAAATTCATTCTGATAATTTGAAATTCAATTCAACCCATCATTCAAATATTTAAAATTAATTAAATATTCTCAAATTAAATTGTTTAAAATTCTGGGTCGTTACAATCTTCCCCCCTTAAAAGAATTTCGTCCCGAAATTACAAGTTAAGAAGAATGCCCTTATCCCGTTTATTATTTTTCACAATCTAAATAGTTTTAACCTAAATCTTTTTTTATTAGAGATTCATTATTATTTCAACTAGCTTTCCAATTCCAATTATAAGTTTCAACCCAACATTGTTTTCCTAACAATTCAAATTTAAATTCAAATTCAAATTTCAAACTTTCAAAATTTCTCAAAAATTTTCTAACACCCTAAATTTTCGAAAAATTTCGCCAGCGTCTCCTTTGCGCAGCTCGATCGGTACGACTACAAAATGGCACCACGGCCCCTCAGAATCAAAAAGAAAAGAGAAAGCCAAGTGGCTGGAGAAGAAAATCATCAAATCTCATACTGAAATTGAAATACGTACCTTTTTGTCGAGCAATTCAATTTTTATCTTTGAAATCAAAATCTCAATTCCTTAATAATACCTGTATAACCTGCTAGTAGTATACATAATATCCAACTACAATATTCAAACTATTTTGCCAATTCCATTACAAAATATTCAATATACGCTTCTTATACATTTTTACTTCACTAACAATCATGCAACCGTATACTATAATAATTCATAGAATTCTATACAAAAAAATAGTTTTGGGCAAAATTATCTTACTTACCCGATTCAAAAACAATTTTATATTCACTAACAAATACGCGCTCATATCTATTATTACACTCAAACTCATTCTAGAGTACTGCTGACTCTATCTCTAATGAGTAACACCCAACAGAACCATGGTTGTCGCTTAACCACAGCTTTGATACCAAATGTAACGATCACGATTTTTCGTTGCCGAAAAACCGAAATGTTATGGGTTTAAGAAAGAAGAAAAGAAAAAAAGAAGAGAGAAGATAGAAAAGATAGAGAGAAAAGAAAATAGAACGGAACAGAAAACAACAGAACAACATCAGAATCTCACAATTCGCAGCGGAACAACATATAGTAGATAAATGAATAATCTTTAAACAAAGAACTATATCAGTTATTACATTACATCACATTTCATTACATCATATCATCAGAGTGTACAACACAACAAACAGCGGAAAAGAAAGTACTATATACTAGTAATACGCCAATGCCATCCATCTTGCCTCCTGCAACTCCTGGATTCCAGAATATCCTGATAAACCTAACTCTTGACTGCCCGTGTAGAAATTGGTGGGCACCCAGAGTTTAGGAAGGAAAACAATAAACTCCGAGTCAGTCATGTGACTGGTGTGGGAACTCAAAAACAGTTTATTTATCTTTAAAATCAAATAGAGGAATATTTTTATATTCAATTCGCAATGCTTTTAAAAATGAGACTACCATAAGGCCTCCCGCACACACACACAATGCAAACGCAGAATCGAAGGAGATTTCTCCTTATGATAGTCAAAGATGCTTGATACGCATTTAAAAGAACATTTTATATTATTACTAGTGCATAGTGTAGGAAAAATTTATTTCGAATGTAGAATATAAATCTTAGCCAGCATAGACATTTCGAACTATGCCTACTATAGCTAACTATGTTCAATAGCAGGTTACCGCCACATTCCATAGCAGGTTATACAACTAAAACCGTACAAGTCTCGTATTGTTTCTTTGGATTTCCAACGAATGATCAGGCCAAGGAACTTCCCATTGCCACATGAGAATGCCTCTGGATGGACATCCCCGAGAACCAAGCCGGATCTCTACCAACACAAGGCCGGGTTACCCCTAACTGAGTAACAACTGATCGAATATGCCATCCCCCGGTCCTTTGGGACCTTTCAACCGAGCGCTCGTAATCAATTCACACGATCATAAAGTGTTTTCAACATGAGTAAGTATCTGGGCTCCATACCATGATACCACCCTTTTCCAGAAGGAAATGCACATATCCTAAAGGGCGCTACCCCTCATAACCTTGCTGCATCTTTCCTATTTTGACCATTCCGGGGTGTGAGGCTCGACGAAGTCTCGTCCACAAAGACACACTTTATACAAAAGCCGTGCTTTGGGTCAACAAATGATCATAGAAATGATCACCAAGATAGACGATCAAACAAATGATCCTATCTCAAATAATCAACACAATGATCATTTCACAGCAACACTCAGTATGTCACATTACCAAATTGGGAATATATCGCTGATAACCATCAACTATATAACCTCTGAGCTCGTACGTCTCAGAGAAGGGTGTTAAGCTAAGAGAATAAATTCTCCGCCACCAACAGAAATATATTTGAAAGAAATCGGCTTTATATCTCAATTTGTAATGTTAGACATACTATCCATACAAGTCTGTTCCGGGCTCGAACAGAACCGAAGGCACTTACAAAGAAGTCCTTGCAATCCGAATAATCTCTAATCACGTTCGGATTTCCCATCACATATGGAGATCTCAATACCGGGGATCAGCCAGTGTAGAGACAATCAACAAGAAACCCTTACGTTTTTGAAAATATCCGGTCTTCAACACCGATCTTCAAATGCAATTCATAACGACGTATCACATATTCGGAATGGGTTATACGACCCCAAGGTCCTTTCCCGGTTAACCCGAATAGTGAGCGCTTATTTTAAAAAAAATAAGTGTGGCATTTAAATTCAAACAAATCACATCAAATACCCATTTAAAGGTAAATATTGATAGTCGGTTATTGAACTATCAATAGATATGCACAATCATCACCAGATTCCAAATAATTTTTCAAATTATTTATTTTCCAAAAATATCTTTAGAAGATATAAACTTTCCATACTTCAAAAATAAATCAATATTTATTTTTAACCTATTTTCCAAATTTCATTTATAAATTCCATATTGAATTCATATGCTAAAATATCTATGAATATACGTTTCCAATTTATTCATTTTCAATTTATCTTCAAAAAGATAAATTCTCAACATATTCACTTTATATTGGAAAACATTTCCATACTTATTAAATAAGTAGTTCACAATCTTTTATTTTCAACACTTGGAAAATATTCAATATACTCTAATCGAAATTAAGTATATATTTCATTCTTTAAGAGAATTATTCTCTTTAACATACTTATTTGGGCCAAAACGAATGTTGCGTAAAACATCGTTACAACAACCCAAAATCACCAGTATAGGGATTCAAAATTAAAATAGATATATAAATCCCAATACTATACCAAATATTTCCTTTCGAAATCATTTACTATAACAACAGTGTTATAGTCCATCATTTCCTTTTATTTCTCGAAAACATCTATTTCAACAATAAATGTTGAAATCTATGGTTTCGAATCTCAACACCTTTTAAAACATCTTTAGATCGTTTTAATTCTATTTCAAACATCACATCCAAAATAATTTCTTTAACATAATATTCACTATTCAAAAACGTGAATATACCTTGTTAATAAATTTCATCACTTCTATTCGTTTTATTTTAAAGGATTATTCACTGTATAAAACATGAATATAATTCCATTAACAAATTACAACAATTCCTTATCAAAATAAGTCGTTGCGGATTTATAAAACAACGTTTATAAATTCTATTTCTATTTATTTTATATCAACTCCTTTTTATAAATTCCTTTATTAACCTATCTCAATTCATATCACAATGATATACTAAAAATTCATATTATAAGTCAAACACTTATAATTTATTTGTTTACAAAATTGTTTCTTTAAACTCCCCAAATTTATAAATCTTATAACTTATAAGATTCTTTTATTTATCCAAAATCTATTCTTTTAAATAACTTTACAAATTTTATAAACCTACTGTTTATAATATTCCATTTATAACTTCACCGTTATAATTCTATAATTCCAATTTATGAAATTCATTTACAATTCATTCTAATACTTGTAAAAGCTCGTTTTATAATTCCAATATTTTTAATTTATAAATATCAATTTATAAATCTTTTAATATAAAACAATTTATATTACTATTTTTAAAACGCCTTTAAACTCTTTTATAATTTCATCATTTGATTTATAAAATAATCCAATTTTATAAATCCTATTTTTAAACTTTTTATAATAAATTCAGAAATCCCAGTTTAAGCTATTTTATAAAATCATTAATCTCATATCTTCAAAAATCAACTTTTAACTGTATTTCTCAAAAATCATAATTTTTATAACATTAAAATTATAACGTTTATTTATTTAAGATGAATCAATTCAAAAAATATTTTATAAACGTATATTTCCAAAAATCACTTTAGAAATCCCTTAAAAATCAAAATCGTTATTTTTAAACTTTAAAATTGGATCCGATGATGCAACACATCAAATAGTCAAACATGACTTTCAAACATCATATATCATCCATGATAAACAAACAAATATCACAATATATGAAATCAAATAAATATTTGTGAGGAATCCAGTTGGATCCCTCCAACCTGTTTCCCTGCATCCACAGACATTAGCACAATACCCATTCCACTTCGAGGTGGAATATCGCGGTATATGGGATTTTATAAAAATATTATCCGCTTACTAACGGCGCAATAGGGTCTCATCCGCTGTACAATGCGGGAAATCAATCAACTGCAATATATACATATGCCAATATATATATTGCTATATATATAATATAATACCAATTCCACTTCGAGGTGGAATATCGCGGTATATGTGTGTAATAAATAACCTCCGCTTACTAACGGCGTATAGGGTCTATTCACATCCAATATATACATACATATATATATATATATATATATATATATATATATATATATATATAACAATCATCATTTAAGCATTCAATCAACACAACTAACAAATTTAAATCTAACTATTTAAAATTTAAATAAATCCTTTAGAGTGAGAAGTTCTCACCTTTATTCCCGTTTGAAATCCACTTCCAATTCAACTTGTTTTCTTCATTTATACCTTGTATAAATATTATACACAATTTATTAATATTCGAACAGATCGAATAACTAATTTATTTTCATTTAAATTTTTTGATTCATTGGTGATTTCATTTTAATAGTTAAATTAACTGATAGGTTTATTTAAACCAATTTTCTTCTTAAATAAATTTATTTAACTAAAATTTTAAATTTAATTAACCAAACTCTCTTTTAATAACTTAATCAATTATAATTTCAATTTTAACTAAAAAAAATTTCTTTTTAGTAACTATAACAGATAAAACAAATTCATTATCGTAAACTATTTATTTTATAACAACTTAACTAATCATTTTACTTTAAATTAATATCCTTATATCAATTTCTTTTAATAAATTTGTTTGACTAAAAAATTAAATTTCTTTTAATAAACTTTCTTAACTAACTATTTATTTAAATTAATTTTCCTTTTGAAAATAATTCTAACTAGAAATTTCCAATTGAACTTAATTTCCTTTTTATCAACTAATTTTTCTTAAATAAAATTATTTTCCTTTTTAGTAAATTATTTTAACTAAAATAATTTATATATTTCAAAAAATCAAATTTTTAACAACTTCTTATTTTTCTTTTCAACTGCATATAGGATATTTAAATTACTGTTTTAAATTTAAATACTTATTTATTTATAATTCAAGAGTTTAAATTGTTTGAACTTTCTGTATATATATATATATATATAATTTATAAATTAAAAATAAAAAATAAAAATAATACCTTAACTGCAGATTGAAGAACCCAATCGCGACCCTGCCTCCATCGCGCGCGCACGCGCCAGTGTCGCCTCCTTCTCCACGCGCCACTGCCCTACGCGAGCACCAATCGCGACGCCACCCAATGCAGCCGCCATCAGCATCACGAATCCCCCATCGCGACTTCGCCATCAACATCTCGCGACCTCCCCGCTACATTCGCGCGCCGCCGCGCCATCTCCAATCGCGCGCTTCCCCCTTCACATGAACGCCAACCCCGCGTCTCGAGCTCGAAATCATCACGCAACACTTGATTTTGATTTTCATAATGGAATTCGAAAGAGGGGGAGATTACTTGTAACATGAAGGCTGCGGCCATTACTTTTGATTTCGCTGTTTATTTTTTATTTTTTATTTTTGCTTCGGTGATTTGTTTTTGAATGAGGGTAAGGGGCTTCGGCCATTAAATTCTTATTTCTCTGTGAATTGATTTTGAAGGTGAGGGAGAGGGTAATTTAAAATCGAATGAGTATGGTTTGCACGATTTCATCATCGTGATTTCCTACGTGATACTCGGCGTGAGTTTAGGGAAGATAACGTGGTGTATTTGACTAATATTTAAATTTAAATTTAAATTGAATTCGTTGAAAATTTCAACGCGTTTAATCGCCGTGTGCTCACATATCAACTCAGAAAAATACGAAATTTGAAATCCGAGAATAATTCAATATTACGGACCCAATGGAACTGGTTTCGTCGAATTCCGAGACTGTGCCTCGGAAGGCTATTTTAAATATCGATTCAAACGATTAAATTTCAAAACTGAACAAATCCCTTCTAAATTCAATTCTGAAGTTTCTATTATTTTCAATATTTTCAATATGAATTTTACAAGCCTTTGAAATATTTTTAATTGGCTTAAAATTGAAGATTCAAATTTTTATTCAACTTTCAAATAGAATAAATTCTATAATTTAATCGCCAAATTCATTCTGATAATTTGAAATTCAATTCAACCCATCATTCAAATATTTAAAATTAATTAAATATTCTCAAATTAAATTGTTTAAAATTCTGGGTCGTTACATCGAACTAGACTTGATCATGTACTATCACAGCCGGGGTCGAACCCATTCTCCTCGCCCTCCCAAATCCTACCAGGGCCGAACAACACATGCACACGGTGCACGTGCACAATGGCTCCAACGCACGCCAACACCGACATCGCGAACCCCTGAGTCGACGCCCCTTCCTCCATTGGTCACCATCGCCATCTCGACGAAGCCTCGTACTCAACCTCTCGAAAAACGACCCTTTAGATTAACCATGTAACAACCCTGTATTTGTGATTATTTTAATTGTATATTTTAATTATTTTAATTGAATTTCTAATTTAAAATTTTAACTTATTTATTCAAATGAATAAATTTTGTTATTTTAAATATAATTTTTGATTTTGATGTGAAGTATAATTCCAAACATGAATAAATGTAATATTTTCCAAAAATGTGTATTTTTGGTCAATATGGTCAAACTTTGACTTTTAAATTTAAAATTTAAATATTTGAATTTTTGAATTTTATCTTTTATTATGAAAATAAATAAAATTTCAAGAATACTGCTTTTCATTTAGTTGAAATCTGATTAATATTGTGAAAGTTATGTTTTTTACAATATTGTATGCAAATTGTTTATTTAACAAAATTGTTTATTTTAAATTATATAAATAATATTTTTGTTTGTTCTACTTTGTGTATATTTGTGTAACATGACATGTTATGCATATATTTTATTTTAAAACATTTTTTAAAGTATTGTTATAATTTTCTAAGGCTTACTGTATATTGTTTTCAATTTTTAAAGTCCAGTTTCAATTTAATAACTATTATCCTATTTATTTTCTATTTTTCCTTAAAATATTTATTTATATTCTTTTCCACTTTATTTCGTTCATCCTTTTACTTTTATTTTCTGAAATTTTATTTGTTTACTTTTATTTAAAAGAAATTAGTAATACAAAGAGACAAAATGACCTTTCATTTGCCTTATGACTTTTCATTTACCTTACCTTTTCATTTGTCTTTTGGCTTTTCACTTCACCTTTTGGCCATGCGTTTTTTTTATAGCCGTGACTTTATCCTCTTCATTTTCCCGTGAAATCGCTTCTTTCTCACATCAAAACTCATGGCAACAATTTCGTTTCTGAAAAAAATGTTAATGGCTTCTTCCCTTGTCTCTTTTCTCTTCTCTTCATTGATTTTGTGCCTTTATTTCTTCATGCTTTGCTTTCCCACTAGCCTCACCAACTTCTCCTCCATTACCTCCTCCATCTACCGCATCCATCAGCCATACCTCTGACCAAAATCCAAGCTGAGACCATCCATTTGTTGCTTGCTTCACAAATTTGCACAAAACTCCACAAAACATGCAAGCCGAGCCACATTTCTCCACCCTACCCTCCATATCTTGCTTCGGCCACCTCCTAAGCCACCACCATCTTATCTACACCATCTCTGACCTTCAACTTCAGATATGTCCATATCTGACCCGACACTTATGGAGCATGGCCGAGCCTATATATGGTCATAGACGAACCAAAAATGCACCAAACTCCATTATTTTGCTTTATTCCTATGCATTCTTTATGTGTATCACTCTTACCCACCTTCATACCCATATTTCCGTGCCTACATCATGCCATACCTGAGCTTAACACACATCATGGCTGAGCAAATGAATCCCTTGGTCGAGCTTTTTAATGGCTGTAGCAAGGTCAAGTTATCTTGTCTTTGTTGCTTTTTATTTTCAATTTATTTCAATGTTGTTTTGTATTGAATATTCATGTGTATATTGTCTTCTTTTGGGTTACTTACATGATAATTATCTTGGCTCTCTCCACTCCACTCAATCAATAGTCGTGCTATGTCGTGCTATCGTGCTTTCTGGAATTCATTTGTGTTGTTTGATTTGCAAACTCCAGCGTAAAGAGGTGAGTATTCACTCATGACATTCATACTTATATAATTAGTGAATTGACAACAAGTAAATATGTAGATTTTTTTATATCATGTTATACTTGCTGTGATATGAATCATATGATGTTAACCCTATTTATAAACCTCTCATATCATTTGTTACTGCCATATGTTGCTATACTGTTTATTTATATCTGTCTTATACTGCAAGTTCCCTACAGAATAGAATTACTATGGGTTGAAACAATACATACCCGAACGACCTTTAGAACAAACAAAAATCATTATTGGCTGAAATGATAGGCCTGAGAGATTTTTATTTGTTTTACTTTACTTGGGATTTGCAGGTTTGAAATGATAGAACCCAGATTTTTCATTGTAAATCAAGGATTGAAATGATATATTATTCATATTACTTGACCTAGGTTAGAAAATATTATACAGACGAGTGGTTATTATATATATATTTTCTAGAATTTTTAAAATTATTTTGAAATTGTACATTATGGTATTTTAATTTAAATTAAAAATGATTTCTATAAATTATTAATGATTTTTCTACAAGTTAAATAAGTGAAATAAATGAATGGTTAAGTTGAAATTTGAAATATAACTTAAATTTGAAATTTGTAATTTTTGTTTAAAAATGGAGTTTGAGTTAAGTAAATAAAATATTATAATTTGATTTAATTTGAATTTGAAACGGCTTAATAAAGTATATTTGATTTTCTATGAATTAAAATGGTTAAATAAATAAATGAATGTTTGAAAGTGTAATTTGAAATATAACTTAACTTGGAAATGTGAAATTTGGTTTAAGAATAAAAGTTAAGTTAAGAAAATAAAATGGGAATTAAGTTTATATTTTGAAAAGGAAATTTAAATCTAAGTGTTAAGTTATTTTTTTATATAAAGAATAGAAATTTTCTTGCTTGAATTTAATAAGTGAATTATTTAAAAATTTGATTTTTATGTATAAAATTTACTTTATAAAAATCATAAGTTAACGAGTATTTAAATGGACAATTTTTGAGTGAGAAAATTTGATTTTTATAAGTTAAAAGAATTAAAAATCAAAGTTTAAATTGTTCCTGAAATTGTATTGAAAATCCGGAATTTAATTAACAGCATTTCAAAAATGCTATCATTTTTGAAGTTAACTTAAATTCATAACTAAAGGATATTACCGCATTTTAAAGTGCTGTAGTTGATACAAATGAACCATAACTAAAATTTTACTAAGTGATATTATAGCACTTTGTAAGTGCTGTAGTTGTAGAAACTAATTGTGAACCTGAACTATTACAGCAGTTTTAAATGCTCTCTTTGCTTAATTCAATTGGTTTTCAAATGTAACCTTCCGTATCATTTTCTAAATGTCGCGAAAGCTGAAATTTCATCGTTTTAATAAAATTAAGTGAGTAAATGAATTCTGAAAAGATCAAATTTTTTGAAATTGCATATTCGATTTTTTTTAAAAGTGTAATAACTTCATTTTAATTGGTTTATATAGAGTATTTTGACTTGAAATATAAACCATTTTAAAATGTGATGGGGAATGGTATTTAAATTAAATAAAAATGAATGAGGTTTTGGAAGGATATGATATTTTGATATTTTAAAATGGATTTGAAATGATATTGAATTTTGAAATGATATTTTATTTTCGAGGTATAAAATACCATTTTGGAATTTTAACCACGCGTACACTTCTCGATATGCCTTGTGATTTTTAGGTGTACACCTTCAATTTGGAAGTGTGGCTAGAGGTGAGCGATTGCTGCAGCTCTACGCTACCCTAGCCACATTAGCACTGTTATTTGCATAGTTTACATTAATATAGACATTTCTATAATAGCGTTTATTACTGTTTAATTGATGGTTTAACGGATCCTTAGAGGATGTGCGATCCCAAGCATACTTTAAGTTATTATGCATTACTACTACAGTTCACTTGAGTTGGTTTACATTATATAAGTATGTATGTCCTGACTCGAGTGTTTTGTGTTTTACTTTACGCTCGGGTTAGCCTAAGTATTCACAGCTTTGGATTTCTCTTTCTGGAGCTAGGAGTCGCTGGAGATTCTGCTTATCTAGTTATCTATCTATTTCAGTTTTTGTTGTTCCATTTCAGCTCTTGTATTAGTGATCTTCTATGTATTTGGATTTCTATTGTATATGTTTTCAGACTGATATTATGTAATTTGTTTTGAGAATTTGTTATAGTAGATTCATGAACTACTATGGTATTTTATTTTCGCCGCGAGTTATTCTGATATTTCTGTGTCTGTGATTCTGCGATTGGTTTTATTTTCTCCAAATTTTATTACAATGCGGCATTTTGAGCAATTCAAGTCTGACATGTGCGGATGCAAATGGCTGAAAATATCAGGTTGTTACAGTTGGTATCAGAGATTTGGTTTTTAGGCAAGCCATAGCCTGTGGAGCAAAAACTCATTAGAGATAGGGTAGAAATACCCTTGAATGAGTGAAAGCAATCTCATAATCATTTCTTTGTGAGAGAACGTATTTTCGAAGTATAAAATGATTTCTAAATAAATTTAACGGATTTTCAAAGATTATATTGGTATAAATTTTTCTTATTTTGAAGTCAAGATCTTTTAAACTTCATCCCCTCTATGTCCACCTTGTTAGTAATCTCTTGGTTAGGATTCTTATCGATTAGGATTCCTTGAACTTTGGAACCCTTCCACTTGTTTTGAAATCCAATCTTGTCTTCCTTATTTTATCCTTTTGATTTTGGGGCATTCCATAACTCCACTTTGGAATGACCTCTATAAAGACTGTTGATTCCATAAATCTTTGAATGATTTGTAAAGGGGTGAAACTCCTTTATAATTGGCATTGATTCACTGGAGATTCCTGTATCCTCGGTTTACGATCCTATCTATGTTCTGCTATACCTGGATTCTATCTCTGGAGATCGAATGTCGATTTGTCTTAGATTTTCACGTTGATTATATTCCTGAAGTCACAGTTGACCAGTTATGGTCGCTCGTGATTTATATAGGCTTATCATCTTCTATTTGGTAATTAAATTATCTCATCTTCGTTCGAGCTTATCTTCGAATCAAAATTATATTTGATTAGAGTCCTCTAAATTTGAATCTCTGTTTGTTTGAAATCTATCCTTGAATCATCCCCTGAAATTTTTGTTTGGTTGTATCTTGAAATTGTGCATACATCGAAATTATTATATTGATAAGGATGACCATATTTTATATATAAAAGTGAAATATTTTTGGTAAGGATTATATACCTTTTAAAAATGAAAATTTGAAGCTTTGAAAGGTGTGATATCCCGGAAATTGGGCAATATAAATTTAACAATCTTTGTTATAAATTTAATTTGACTTGATAATTTTAATAAAAAATTTGGAATTTGATTTAATAACAATGTTTTAATAAATATTTAAGTTGAAGGATTTTATCTTTTTGAATAAATAAATTGTTTTCTGTTTATAATATATATATTTGTATATATTGTAAATTGATAAATTTTGATTTTGAATTTAGTAAATGAATTAATTTTCTAACTCTAATTTATTTTTGATAAATTGAAAATTTGATTTAAATTTGAAATTGAACTTTTCAAAGCAATTCAATAAATAATTATATGGTTTATATTAAAGGAAAATTTTATCTGTCTAAATTTATATTTTTAATTAACTTAAATATAAAGTTAAATTTGATTAACATCAAAGCTTTGTTTTATTTTCTTTTTAAAGTATTGCTTGAAAATTTTATATAAGAATTTAAAATACAATTTACTTATGGTTTTAATATATTGAGTGATAAAGGAAATTTATAATATCATTTATAAATTATTTAATATTGTTTAATTTGTTATTTTTAAATAAAATTTATAATACTTAAATTCTTTTAAACATTAATAGATTGGTAGTAATAGGATTTGTTAAGAGTTATATATGCATCTATATATAACTTGATTATTAAAATTTGATTTGATAAATTAATTTTAACTTTGAATTTGATGTTTTGAAATTAATAACATAAATACTTCAATATTTTTGAATATGCTATATTTTTAATTAGTTGTTTTTATTTCTTTTTAATTTAAAAAGAGATAAAACTCATTTGTATATTACTTAAGAAATAAAATAAATGTAAAAGCTTATAAACAATTTTAAATTAAAATTTGTATACTTAAAAGACATGTGTAAAACTCTTAAGATACTTAAATTACATGTGTTATGCCATAAAGTAAGCATTGTGACAAATGTTAAAATTTGAACAAATGTCCTAATTCATTTTTCTTTTATTTTTTAAAAATCAAAAATCTAATTATATTAATACATTTATTCTCATCTCATTCTTTTTTTCTGTTCTTCATTTTCAACTTGAGAAAATCTGAAACCATCTTCATTTCAAAAACAAAATTCTGTTCTAAACTAAATCCTGTAAATTCCCCTCTCACAAACTAAATCCAAAACCAGTTTCCTCTAAAACCAAAATCATCTTCAAACTGAAATCATGTATAAACCTGAAAATAGCTCTTCAATTCTAAGGCCTGAAATCAATTTGCAAATTCTTTTCTGTCTCTAAAAAAAAAAATTATATCTAAACCAGCATGCAACTATAAATCTGGAAGTAGAAGCAAATTGCATTATTTTCTGGAAGCATGCATACATCAAGGATCAGAAGCATTACAGCATAAGCAAGAATGGATGTTTTAAAAAGCATTTGCAGTTTAAAAAGGGCAATCTGAAGTTCAAGTCATAAGCAAATAAATTAAAAGTAAAATCTGAAGCTCTTCATAAATACATATGCTCTGCCTCCATAAAACCCAGGTGAGTAACAATTTTTACTAAGTAAACTTAAGTAATAAATTGGTTGCTTGTTTATTTTGGAATTAAGTGTGTTTGCATGCCATATTTAAGGTTTATTACTGGCACAATATTCTGTGTATAGTTGTACTTGTTGATATGAATTTGCCTTTCTATATTCAAGTTACAGATTTAGGAATTGCTTTAAATATTCACTCTATTTAAATTGATATGTGTTAAGTTTTAACATATGACTGTTAACATTGGTTACAGTTTATATTTTTATTTAACATGAAATTTTCCGTATGTTATCTGTAAGTTCAAAGACTACAGAACAATTCATATATAAGTAAGAATTTGATCACCTAGATTCTTTGATTTAAGATATTAAACCAATTACATAAATCAAAACTTGAATTCTAAAACTAAATTCATAAAATTTAGTTTAATTTTGAAGGAACATTTCTGTTTGTCTAGAAATATGTTTTGGGTTGAACTGACAACCTAGGTGATTTGAGTGTCCAATATTGATTCTGGTGATTGATTTGTGAATTAAGTTATAGGGAAAAATGCTAGAGGAAGGATTAATGCAGTGTGGTGATGGGATTTGAGATCGAAGTTGATAAACCTGGTTTTGTGCTGTTGGTCAGAAATTTGATCATCTAGACACTTATGAGTGACCGAGTCGTCTAAAACTCATGTGGATGATTGATGAAGGGTGGAGGAATCTATGGCCGGAGGTGGTACTCCTTTAGTAGTCGGTGGCGAGATAATTCCGATGATCTTCATTTTCGACCTTTTCCAGTTTTTGGTGCTCGAATGCTAAATTTCGATTTGGGGTTTCTGCAATTGATTCGAGGGTTGGTATGGCACTTGTAGATGATCGACGACTTTTTCGTGCAGTCGCGAGAGGCCGGAGGTGGCGTGGGGGTTGGTGCAGGTGTACGGTGTCGCGTGGCATAAGTTTGGGTTTGGGAAGACTGTGTTCTCGAGTTTAGTTTCGGGTTGATTCTCGTGTAACTCGAAGAATTTAGGCAGAGGACTCGAAGTAGATTGTTGTGGGTTCAGGGGAAGATAGTGTTACAGGTTTTAACATTAAACCTGTCAGTGTTATAATTTGATAATTTCAGGGTGAATTTCAAAGGAAGTTGTTAATCGAATTACTCGAGTTATTTTAGTTTTTAGCTCGGGTTGGGTTGTTAAAGTTTGAAACTTGTCTTGTTTTCAAAATTTTAAAACTAAATTTAAACTAAATTTAAAAATGGAAGTAAGAATATAAGTGAGTTTTAAATCTAATTTAAATTATGAATTCAAGTTGAATTGAATCACAGGTTGGTAATGATGAGTATTTAAATTCAAATTTGCTTTAAAAATAATTTTTAAAGAGTTTATTGTCTAAAATGTTTTTAAGAATTTGAATTTAAATTTGAAATTTAGATATGAAGTAATGTTTAATCAAAATGTAAAATTTGATTCAAATTTGGATTTGAATATTTGTTTCAAATTAAATTTTAGTTTTATAAATTTAAGTGTTTAAACCAAATTTGATTGATAATGTGAAAATTTAAATGGTTTTAATTTAAAAAGAAATTTGTTTTAACCTTTGTAAAATTTCTTTTATAATAAAAGTATTATTTAGAAATTAAAGGTTTTAAATTTAATTTAAACTTGTAAAGTTAAATAACAATTTAATGTTTGTATTTCATTTAATTATTAGAGTAATTAAATGAATGATTAATTTATTTTATAAATTAATGAAATAAATAATTACTTAGAGTAATTAGAGGTTTAATCTTAAGGGTTTAGGATTAATTATTCTTTTAATAATTAACTTGTAATTAAGAATAATTAATTAAATAAAATTAGTTTCTAATTAATGATTAATAATTAATTAATCAAGTAATAATGTATTAATTAAGTTTTAATTAACACTTAATTATTTAATTAATCTGGAATTAATTAATGGATTAATTAATGATTAATTAATTTGTAATTAATAATGATTAAAATAGGTTAATTATTTTAGAAAAATAATTAATGAGTTGTTAATAGTTAATGAAGGACAATAACTAAGGATTATTTAATAATTAATTAATGTGATCAATTTAAAGTATTAATTAGATTAATTAATTTAAAGATAATCATTTGTGTAAGTTATTAAGTATAATTACTTATGTAAGTAATTAAGGAATTAATTACTTATTAATTAAGTTTAAATTTGATTAGTTTAAGTTAATTAATTTAGTTTAATTAATTTAAAATAAATCGTTTGATGATTTGTGAAGTATAATTACTTAATATAATTTATTGAAGAATAATTACTTAGGAAAGTAATTAATGAGTAATTACTATATGGAATTAATTGAAGGTGGTCTGTTGATAAAAGTAATTTGAGTATAATTACTTTGTAAATTAATCAAAGGATTACTTAGAGATAATTAATTAATGAGTAATTAATTTATTTGGTAAAGTAATTAAGGGTAGTTGATTACTGAATGGGGTTAATCAAGGGTGATTAACAATTATGTTTTAAATTATGATTATTTCTTAATGTAATTAATTTAAATAAGGTAATTAATTCAAATGTAATTAGAATATCATTAATTATTATAATCAATGATGTAATTAAGATTGATTAATTAAGATTAATTAATCAATAATAAGTGATTAAAGGTAATTAATTTTAGGTAATTAATTAAGGAAGTAATTAAAGGTTAATTACTGTATTTGGTTAAATATAATTAATTTGAGAAATTAATTAGTGGATAATTACTTGAATGTAATTAAGGGTTAATTAATTAGGGATGATTAATTAAAATGAATAATTGGATGATGATTAATTAATTGATTGATAAATTATCAATAGTAATATGAGCAAGTTGATATTGATGGAGTAATTAATTTAATTTACTTTAAATTAATTTGAATGATATAATTAATTTAATTCATTTTAAATTAATTATTTTGGTGTGATTATAAATCATGGCTTATATGGTTGGTTAGTGTTGTTTGCCTTGATTGGTTTGAATCTCAGATATGAGATAGATTATGTTGAATGATTTGGATGCATTGGTTGCATTGTGATGTTGATATAGATTATCTTTTTGGATAATGATAATATGGTTTATCTGATATGATGATAATGTTGATTTTCTGTTGTTAACCTATGATTTATCTATTTGGATATATAGATAATTGAATTGTTTTAAACCTTTAAAACAACTTGGCCTTAAAAGACACGCTTTGGATTTCGATGAGACTGGGATCGGGTTTCCATATTTGGATATCCGAAAACCACATCGATTCCAATTAAACGTTAGGTCGTTTATCCAAGTGGAGCGAGTGAAGACTCGAGGTGTAAGGGCTATACGTCAGTATAACTCTGTGGGTGATTCCGTAATGAGTTTGACGGAATAGTACTTATAGATTCGAGATGGTGATTTAGAGTGCAAGGGTTATCGTCGTTATCTCTGAGGGTGATTCCAAAATGAGTGTAACGAGATAATGCCTTCGGTTTCGTTCGAACCCGGAACGAACTTGTATGGATTGAATGCTTTCAGAACATCGTCGGGTGGACGATGAGCATTCTAAGAGATGTGTTCTCTAATGGTAATCGTAGCCTCAAGCCTCATCAACCGGGAATGGCTAAAACAGGGGAGGTGCAACAAGGCTTCGTGGGTAGCTCCCACTGGAGAGCAAGATTGATCCCTGTCTAGAGGTCCCTTTTTATTTCGGCTGTGTGGGCAATTGGATGTACACCAACTGCGGGGTTGTCTTGTTCGGGACTGTCTAGTAAGGGATGGTTCCGGTCTTGTGTTGCAGGGGAGTTAGGGTGGCTCCTCGGTACGTTGATCAAGGCCACGTACCGTGACGGGCGGTACCCTAGTAGCCCTGCCATTGTATGGAATCCAAAATCCAATAAGTGCCAATAGTTTTGATTGTATTACCCACTTTTGTGGCTAGTAGATGGAATTTAATAAATGTAACAATTTCGGCTATTTCTGTATTTTACTTGAAAACCCTAGACACTATTATAATATCACTGGATTTTCTATCAAATGTTTTGGTTAGCGTAAGGTAAAAACTTTTCCATGTTTATGTGTGGGAAGTCTTACGTGATACCTTTCTTTTCAAAAGGATTTTCAAAATTAGGCAACTTTAACCTGTTACTCACACCAGACCCATGTCTGACCCAAAGTTTATCTTTTGTTTTCTTAAACTCTTGGATACTCAAATTTTTACGAGTAGCCAAGGGATTCAGGTTAGCTTTGACGAATATTGGAGGAGTAATGGAGCAGGAGTGTAACAACCCGCATATTTATCAATTGTATATTTAAATATTTTATTTAAATATTTTATCGTTCGTCGGATTTTGGTCCGAAAAGCTACTTTTTGCATAGGGTCGAATTGGGAATCGGGACCCCTTCCATTGAGTTCAAAATAACGTTTGCGACCTTTTTGAGTATAAACTTCGATATGTTTGGAGTTAGTGGAATTTTGCCACTTTTCACTTAGGGTTTTGGTTTGGGCTGAGCCCAATAACCCCACTTACTAGCTCAGTTCCAACCCCTACTCCTCTTCATTACTTCATAATTTCCTAATACATTCAAGCTTCATCAAAAATGGGGGAAGACAAAAAGAATTAGGAAATCCTAAGCCCTAGTTTCCATTAGCAAATCCATCTTCTTGCTTCAAACTCAAGTGAACCCATTGGTAAGCATCTCCTTCTTCTTCTCCAAGTCATTCTCCTTCCAATTTCAGAAATTTCCTAAACCTAACTTAGGGAATGTTCTTCTTTTAAGCTTAGATTCAAGCTTCTAGTGTTGAGATTGAAGTGTGGTTGATCTTCCCTTGTCTTCAATCTTCTCATTCATTGTTTTTGGGTTCAAAGGTGAGATTTTTATCTCACATCTTAGTATATAATTATCTTCGATTGTTAGGTATGAATTCCTAACACTTATTTATGTGCATTTGATTTTGATTTGGATTGCTTTTGTGAATATTCCAATTTTTGGTGTTTTGGGTTCAAATCTTTAAAAATCCTAATTTTGATGTTTGAATGTGTTTTTGATTGTGCATCGAAGAGCTTATAGTGCCGGGTAGTCGAGAGGCATAAACCCTTAGCGCCGTTGCTCGAGCGAATGCAATTTGATCGAGTTTGCACCTCTTTTGAAATAGGGCTGGGGAGTGCTGGCAACAGGTTCGGCCGACCGAGCCCCTGGGCCGGTCGACCGACCTGCTACCCAGGCACTTCCTGCCTCTGTTTGGAAGTGCCGATTACAGGCTTCGGCCGACCGAGCCCCTGGGCCGGTCGACCGACCTGGTGCCCCAAGCACTTCCAACCCCTGTTTCGGTCAACCGACTCAGGGAGTCCGGTCGACCGACCTGCTGCTATTTGCCAACTATGCCTATTTTTCCTAGTTGTTTGAATTTCCAACTTTTTAATCGATTCGTGTTGTTTCCTATTTGTTGTTATCATGTATTATGACCTTGATGACTCCTTTTTAGCGATTTTTGAATATCCATTTCGATGGATCCTTTATCGATTTCTTTGGATTTTATTTACGTCTTCGTATGTGAATTTTAGTGATTGAATGTTCCTACAATCTTCTTTGTGATGTGTCACTTTAAAAATATAAAGGTTTTCTATACTAGTAGTAAATATCAAAACTCTTTCTTCAAATGATTTCAACACTATTTTATTACAAAGCTCGTTTTCTCAAACCGATTTCCAATCTATTAGTATATACAAACCTTTACCTCACTCGTATGAGAAATCTAATTAAACGACTTAGTAAAACAAGTGGTATGAAACGCTTGCGTTTACTTCGTTGGTTAATTTTTGGACTTGTTCGATTGAATCTCTGGTGACAATTTTCTAGTGGAGATCTACAATTTGTTCGTAAATATTTAAGTTACGCTAGTGGTTATGGGACATGAAGCTAAGCTCATATATTTACTAGCTTACTGTAATTGACACTTCTCTTTGATCATGACGATCATTTATGGTTTAGACTAGCAATGTGCGATGTCTCTTTGTCTATGTGGAGGACTGTTCCTCATTTTATTGAGCTTCGTCTCATTTCTTGCATGGGTCGTACCTATTTAGACGCGTCGATGTTTGTTTACACATGGGTCGTACCTTTTTAGGTGCGTCGATGTTTATTTATGCATGGGGTGTACCTTTTTAGGTGCATCGATGTTTGTTTACTTCGTGGAGCAATCGGCTCAATAAGTTGGGACATGGGGCGTATCTTTCTAGTTGCGTCGATGTTCGTCTATGCATGGGGCGTATCTTTCTAGGTGCGTCGATGTTCGACTTTGCATAGGGTGTATCTTTCTAGGTGCATCGGTGTTAGACATTACATGGGGTGTATCTTTCTAGGTGCATCGATGTTTATTTATGCATGGGATGTATCTTTCTAGGTGCATCGATGTTTATTTATGCATGGGGCGTATCTTTCTAGGTGCGTCGATGCTAGAGCATGGGCCGTACCTATTTAGGTGCGTCGATGTTCGACTGTGCATGGGGCGTGTCTTTCTAGGTGCGTCGATGTCCAGTTTGTGGGATTGGCCATCCTTTTATTGTGATTTCTGGATTTCTAATTGATGAATTCTGGAATTTGTGTTTCACCAATTTTCGTGATTTCCATTGATAAGTTTTATCAATATTTGTGCATTGGTGAATTTGTGTGTCATTGACTTTTGTGATTGACATTGATATAATCGTCAATATTTATGGTTTTGTGAACGAAATAAGGAGTATGACATTTCCTTTGATTCTTGTGTAGATTTTGTGATATTGATTAATCTCTTGTTGATTTTCAATTACTTATATACATTACAGCTTGGCACTGAGATTATTATGTGTTTAGTCATAGCTCTTATTCTATATCGTATCATCTGATATTTATAGCTAGACTGATCCGTTTATTATTTTCTTCTTAAATAATACTCAGGTCAGACTGAGATATTACAGGTGCTTCCTCATGGCTTCCTATCTGGAACCATCTTCTGACTTTTGGCTAACTACTTAGATTAGTAGTTTATTTTGTTGTATACATTTGAGATACAAACTCTATGATGTATACTTATTCTTTTGTCTAGCACTTGTATCTATTCTTTTTGATATGGTGGATCTTGTTTGACCACTACTCTGATGTACACTTTCATGTGTTATATTCATATCTATTTCTGCCTTTGTGATATGAATTATCTGTGACTGATTTGTGTAATGCTTATTTCTATATTTGTTTACGAAGATTATTATAGCCACTGTGTAGTAGCTTTGTGTTTGTATCGGTATGTCCAATTTCCTCTCGAAATAAAATGCATGTTATACTATCTGACATATCGGTGCTCGCGCAAAGCAATTACACGGATGGTCGCTCCTCAACAGCCTTATTCTCCGTGCTAGTCGACAGCATTACACCGTAGTGTTCTTGGCTAGCGTGGGTATAGAGGTGGGGCGTCACAAGGAGGCTTCTGCGTTAGATATATAGTATTCCGCTGTGTAATCTGTGATTGTCTCTGAGTTGTATTATGTTGTAAATACTAGACATGCGTTTATAACTGTCTAGTATGTGTTGTATATCTGTGTACTCTGATAGTGGTTGTAAACTATGTAATATTTTATGTCATTAATATAATTTATTCGTTCCGCTGTTGAGATTCTAGTGTTGTTTCTTCTTTCTCTTCTTTCTTTTCTTCTTTTATCCCTATCTTTCTTCATGATGATGCGACTTTTCTGGTGAGAAAAAGTCAGGTCGTCACAGTTGGTATCAGAGCATTAGGTTGAGTGAATACCTAGGCTCTGGAGTGGTGTCTATCTTGAGAGAGCGTATTTGTATTTTTATTTTATATATTTATTCTACCTAATTGTTGGGTTACCTGTCCGAGTTTTCCAATATAGGTTATAAAGGTAGATAAGGTAGTAGGGTGTGTAACACAACTACTACCCTTGGTTGAAGTTTGATGATGAGGTTGGAAGTGATTCTATAGAGATTGTAGATCGAATACCGTCTCAAGTGAGTTTTCTTGGAGTAAGGATTTAGTAAATCTCTGAAGGTAACCTGTTAAGGTTCGGAGTCTATCTTTGAATTGGATGAATAGAGTTTTGACTGTCGGTTTGGCAAAAGAGAATGATGATATCTTGATATCTCAAGGAGTAGTAGCTGCGTGATGAGATGCAGTGACAATAGATGTCTCCGAAGATTTTTTTCTTTAGAACAAGTTAAGGAGATGAGCCTGCTTCGATGTTGTGGCTGGATTCAGCAGGTTGTTTCTATCCAGTTAAGGCCCGAGTTTCTCGAAGAGTTTTGGATTAGGAAGTCTTTGGCGTCGGTGTCAGTTGTGCAGTTCGGAGTGTTCTTTATGCCAGCAAGAAGATCTTCTGGTTAGCAGTTTCTGAAGATAGAATTCAGAAGAAGCAGAGTAGAACCATTTCTTCGATGGATGGGCTAGATGTTCTGATTGGTAAAGAGAGAACAGTTTTCTTTGGATATTAGGCTGGGTTGATCGCAAAAGTGACTTGCGATAGTTTGAGTGTTCTCTTGAGCTATGAAGAGTTTGTCCGTACCTAGAGGCTGAGTTTTCTTATCGACTGGATTCTAGAAGTGATACCGGAGGTTTAGTGTAGCAGCTTTGGATCAGATGGGACATCCGAGTTTTCTTTTATGGATCTGTTGAACCATATTTCAGTGATGTGTTATCCAGTTTGTGCTCGATTTTTTCTTCTACTTCAGGTCAGAGTTGCGCAGCAGAAGCAGTTTGGGAATGCTTTTGTTTTATCTTTTCCGGATAGGAGAAGAAAGTTAATCTTCTGATGTTTGTGGAGTAGAGTTGGTGTTCTTGGTTTGGGATTGATCTTGAGGAGATCATTTTGTTGGATTGTTTTTGGTCCTGTTTGTTTCTAGAGACATCAGCAAAGGTTGAGCTGATCAAGAGAGTTGAAGGCAGCCCAGGATCGTCAAGAGTGTTTTATGGACAAGAGACGAAGGAGTTTGGATTCCGATTGTGATGACCCGGAATTTTTGAGCATTTGAAATTGGAATATTCAATTGATTTTGAATATTTAACTGTTAATTTTTAACTTGAATTCAAATATCACCAATTATTTGATAATTAAAATTTTGAATTAAATAAGTTGAAGTTGGGTAAAAAGGCTGAATCTAGAGATTTAAGCCCGTTAAAAATAATTTGAAAGTTCGTAAAAATTTATATTGTTAGGGCTGAAGATAACAGAAGGTTTAAAATCAAATTTAACAGTGTTTTGTTCAGTTTTGAAAATATAAAGTTCGAATTAAATTTAAAAATAGCTTTCCGAGGCACAGCCTCGGAATTCGACGAAACCAGTTCCATTGGGTCCGTAATATTGAATTATTATTGGATTTCAAATTTCGTATTGATTGGGTTTGTTATGTGAGCATACGATACACAAACGCGTTGGGAATTTTCATCGAAAATTCTATTTGAAATTTTAAATTATCTATTCACGTGCTAATCACGTCCACTGTTTTCTTTCATATCGCTGCCTCCTCTCGTACATTTTATCATCATCATGTCTCCCTTTGGCTTACCACGCAAGCTTCATTTCCTTAAATGGATTCATCGAAACATCCTTCATCATAATCATATACTCAGTTGAAAAAAAATAAATGGCCGTGGTCTTCTGTGTAAAAGGAATCGAAATCCACTTTCTTTCTGGTTCGAAATCGAAGTCACAAAACAAGATAATATAAAAGTTAATGGCGAACGAAAGGGGCATTCGCGTCGTCTCCCATTTTTATCAGCTGCTTCCCTTTCTTCTCGCTTGAATTCAATTTATATGCGACTAGAAATCGCATGAGCTCGAACACCAATGGCCAAAGCCCTAAATTCCTCGAATCAAGTCATTTGGAAAGAAAAAAAAAGGGAGGGCGAACGAAATCGCGCGAGCACGAGCGAACTTAGGGGTTTCGCAGTTTTGATTCAGGGCCGGCTAGTCGCGTTCGACTCAGGTAGAGAGGATCGCGATTTAGGGTCAGGGAATCGTGTCGCGTGGCAAATGGGCGTTGTATTTCGTCATTATGGGTTTCGAAGGTCGGAGATGGACTGCGCCGGGGTCGATGTCGCGTATGGAGGTGGGTTCGATTGGGATGTGTGTAACTGTGCAGGCGGGGGAATTAGAGGAGTTGTGCATTGTTGGTCACCGTTGGGTGGAGGTGGGTTCGATTGGGGTTGCAATCACCGTTGGGTGGAGAAGTTGGTCAGAGAGGTTCATGAAAGAGGAGCAGTTCATGGCGACCGGGGTTTTGGGTGAAGCCGAAGGGTGGCCGAGGAACTGTCTTGGTTGGGGGTTTGCCGATGGCAGTAAGGTATAATTTTTAAGTTTGTTTTAATTTAAATTAATTCACACATAAGTGTGTGTGTGTGTATATATATATATATATATATATATATATATATATATAGGCTGAGATAGAATTTTTATTTTCTTAAGAATTCAATTAAATATGTTTTCAAAAGGGAAATAACTTTGTAATTTACTCGTTTAGTAAATTATTTATGATAAGTTATTATTCAATTAGCCTAAATAAAAATCATTTGTTAATTTAATTCAATTTAACAAATGGAAATTTATTTGTTCGATTTATTCGGATATTAACAAAATAATTAGTGAATTAAATTTATTAAATGGTAATTGAATATTCAAGTGATCCAAGTGTTAATAAAATCATTTAATGTTTATACAAGGTTATAAACTGGAAACTAGGTCAGAATTGAAGTGGTCTACAAACATAAGTAAAGATGAGTTAATCTCACTCAGTTTAAATTTAAAATTTAAATGATTAAATTTAATAATTGATTGTATGGTTGAATTGATTGATGTGATATAGTATGATATTTTGGAATTGGCATATTGTATTGTGCTAACATTTGTGGATGCAGGGAAAACAGGTTGGAGGGATCCAACTGGACCCCTCACATTTATTTAAATTATTCAATATTCTCTGTTGTGATTATTTGATATCTTATGATGAGTTATATTGGAATATTGAATGTTATGGATTGATTGGATATTCGGTTATAATGAATTACCAAAATATATTAATTGGACTGTTGAAAAGAAATTAAACGGAAGTAAATTTGTAAGCGAAATAATTATAGAAAGTTTGAATAAATTTAAGAATGAATTGGAGAAGAAATAATGTGACTTTAAATTTCTAATAAATAAATTGGGAAGTATAGAAAGGAAATTTGAATAAACAGGAAGTTATTGAATTACAATCTTCAATGATATTAATTAAAGAATAAAACTTTTATTTAAAATGTAAGATTTAAATTTTTGAAACATATAATAATAAAGAGGAAGTTGGGAAAAGCTGAAATTTGTATATTTCAGTTAAAAGATTTAAAATCAAATGGAAAAGAATAACAACAATAATTAAGTGCATAATTAAATGAAATTTGAAATGAATTGAGTAATCTAAGAAACTTATTTCAAATGGAATAAATTGAAAATCAATTTGGAAAATTGATTTAAATGTTTTGAAGCTGGAATTCTTCCTGGATCACTAAGTACGCTTTCAAGTAAATTTTAAATATAAGTTAATAGTTTTAAAATTGTTTTAAAAAGGTATGTTTTGGAAAATTTATTATTTCTAGTATTTAAATTCTAAAGTAAGTATTTTCTCAAATCTATTATAGTAGTAATTATTTTAAAAAGTGACTTAGTATTTTGTTTTCAAAGGTGAAATCTAGTTTTATATTTTATAAAGTAACTTTAATTTCAAATATTCATATAAGATGTATTTTTTTTTATTATTAAAGTAGTTTAATTTAAATGTTTTAAAAGTATATATTTTTAAGTAAAGTGTTTTAAATTATTTTTAAATCTAGTTTTGTACTTGGTGATTTCAGAGAAGATAGAAAATGTTTGGGAAAGTTGATTCTGAAAGAATGAGGGATTTGAAACTGTTTTCAAAGGATTGGAAATAGAAATATATCTTGTGAAGATATTTTTGGAAATTAATAAATAATTTGGGAAATTATTTATTGGTTGATGGTTGTTTGTGAATATTAATTGATAGTTAAATTACCGACTATCAATATTGGACAACTGCGTTGATCGTTTCGAAGAGACCGGGATCGAGATTTATTTCTCGAAAACCACTTCGATCCGGTTTGTACGTTTCGTTTGAAAAACGTATTTGGAGTCGAAGATGGAGCAGTGAAGTGCAAGGGCTAGTCGCTACTAATCCTGAGGATATTTCCAAAATGGATGTAGTAGGAATAGTGCCTTCGGTTCCGTTCGAACCCGGGACGGACTTGTATGGATGAATGCTTGTGAAACATCGTCAGGTGGGCGATGGGCATTCTAAGTGAAAACGTTCTAAAGGTAACGCTTAGCCTCAAGCCTCATCAAATGGGAATGACTGAAAATCAGGGGATATGCAGCAAGGTTAGGTGGGTCATGCCCAAGCAGGACAAGATAATTTCCCCGTCTAGATGTCCCTTATATATCTTTCGGCTTAGTGGTGGTTGGTCGCGCCAATCACGGGGTTTATCTTGTTCGGGACTGTTCAGTAAGGAATGGTTCCGGCCTTGTGTTGCAGGGGATGAAGGGAGTAATCCTCGGTACGGTGATCTAGGCCCCGTACTGTGACAGGCGGTACCCCAGTGCCTAGTCATTGTTGGAAATCCATTTTCCCTACGAGCCTTGTACGAGTTTTGTTTGTATTACCCACTTCGGTGGCTAGTAGCTGGAATTTAATCATGTAACAATTTCGGCTATTTTATAAGTATTTGTATATAGACCCTATTATAATATCAGAGGATTTCTATAAAAATTGTTTTAGCTATCGTAAGGTAAAAACCCGACATGTTTATTTGTGGCGTGGTCTTACGAGATGCTTTTGTTTTCAAAGGATTTTTGAAACTTTAATAATAAATTGGGTGTGATTTTCTCACGCTGTTAATCCAGACTGATTCGGGTATTATTTAACTGTAATGCTCGGGTCAGACCGAGTATTATAGGATACAGGATGTGATGCTGTGGAGCTCAGGAGACGAGCTGGATGACGATACGTGCTCACGTACTTGTATATATATATTATTCCGCTGTTGAGTTGTTGTGTATCCATTGTATGTTGTTGATGTGAGCTGTGACTGATGTACTCTGATGATGTAATGTATGTAAACAAAATAAATTGATTTTGAGTAAAGATTATTTACTATCTATTATATTTTATTCCGCTGCGATGGTTAGATTCTGATGTTGATTTTGTTTTCTCTTCTTCTACCTCTTCTTCTTAAACCCAAATGGTTCGTATTTCTGTACAACTTTGAGTTGATTGTTGTAGAATAGTGTTGACTCAAGGGGTACGGACGTGCGGGTCGTTTCACCGATGTCGGAGATTTGATTTTGGGTAAGTTTTTCTCCGATCTAAAGAGCTATAAGATTGAGTAAGACTGGGTGGGTCAGCTCTGAGGTATTTGAATCTTTTCTGTGTTCTTGTGAGAATTGGTGTTTGATTTTCAGGGTTGAATTGTCAGTTTAGATAACTGGGATTCGATGTGTTTCACGTATCTCTAAGGGAGTATGTGTATGGTTTATCTCTAGTTGCGGAACCAGTAGTTTAGGAGGATGTGATTGTTGATTCAGACTTGTCTGTAGTCTCATATCCTGTTTATTTTTGTAGATCTAGTGGGATAGGAGCTCTATAGCTTAATAGTATTGATTGTTTAGATTCTATAGAGCGAGTATCCCAATATTTATACCGGGAAAACTCGTGAAAATTTTATCCAGAATTTTTCTGGATAATTAAATTTGTTTTGTTTGAATTGGTTGCTATGGTTGTTAGCATATGTTTGATAATATATGCTTGTGTTTTAAAATAAAAATCTTAAGATAGATTATTAAATTACCTTTGCTTTTAAATTTCGGGGACGAAATTCTTTTAAGGGGGAAGGAATGTGATATCCCGAAAATTGGGCAGTATAAATTTAATAATCTGTGTTATAAATTTAATTTGACTTGATAATTTTAATAACAAATTTGGAATTTGATTTAATAATCATGTTTTAATAAATATTTAAGTTGAAAGATTTTATTTTTTGAATAAATAAATTGGTTTCTGTTTATAATATATATATTTGTATATATTGTAAATTGATAAATTTTGATTTTGAATTTAGTAAATGAATTAATTTTCTAACTCTAATTTATTTTTGATAAATTGGAAATTTAATTTAAATTTGAAATTGAACTTTTCAAAGCAATTCAATAAATAATTATATGGTTTATATTAAAGGAAAATCTTATCTGTTTAAATTTATATGTTTAATTAACTTAAATATGAAGTTAAATTTGATTAACATCAAAGCTTTGTTTTATTTTCTTTTTAAAGTATTGCTTGAAAATTTTATATAAGAATTTAAAATACAATTTACTTATGGTTTTAATATATTGAGTGATAAAGGAAATTTATAATCACATTTATAAATTATTTAATATTGTTTAATTTGTTATTTTTAAATAAAATTTATAATACTTAAATTCTTTTAAACATTAATAGATTGGTAGTAATAGGATTTGTTAAGAGTTATATATGCATCTATATATAACTTAATTATTAAAATTTGATTTGATAAATTAATTTTAACTTTGAATTTGATGTTTTGAAATTAATAACATAAATACTTCAATATTTTTGAATATGCTATATTTTTAATTAGTTGTTTTTATTTCTTTTTAATTTAAAAAGAGATAAAACTCATTTGTATATTACTTAAGAAATAAAATAAATGTAAAAGCTTATAAACAATTTTAAATTAAAATTTATATACTTAAAAGACATGTGTAAAACTCTTAAGATACTTAAATTACATGTGTTATGCCATAAAGTAAGCATTATGACAAATGTTAAAATTTGAACAAATGTCCTAATTCATTTTTCTTTTATTTTTTAAAAATCAAAAATCTACTTATATTAATACATTTATTCTCATCTCATTCTTTTTTTCTATTCTTCATTTTCAACTTGAGAAAATCTGAAATCGTCTTCATTTCAAAAACAAAATTCTGTTCTAAACTAAATCCTGTAAATTCCCCTCTCACAAACTAAATCCAAAACCAGTTTCCTCTAAAACCAAAATCATCTTCAAACTGAAATCATGTATAAACCTGAAAATAGCTCTTCAATTCTAAGGCCTGAAATCAATTTGCAAATTCTTTTCTGTCTCTAAAAAAAAAATTAAATCTGGAAGTAGAAGCAAATTGCATTATTTTCTAGAAGCATGCATACATCAAGGATCAGAAGCATTACAGCAAAAGAAAGAATGGATGTTTTAAAAAGCATTTGCAGCTTAAAAAGGGCAATCTGAAGTACAAGTCATAAGCAAATAATTTAAAAGTAAAATCTAAAGCTCTTCATAAATACATATGCTCTGCCTCCATAAAACCTAGGTGAGTAACAATTTTTACTAAATAAACTTAAGTAATAAATTGGTTGCTTGTTTATTTCTAGAATTAAGTGTGTTTGCATGCCATATTTAAGGTTTATTACTGGTATAATATTCTGTGTATAGTTGTACATGTTGATATGAATTTGCCTTTCTATATTCAAGTTACAGATTTAGGAATTGCTTTAAATATTCACTCTATTTAAATTGATATGTGTTAAGTTTTAACATATGACTGTTAACATTGGTTACAGTTTATATTTTTATTTAACATGAAATTTTCCGTATGTTATCTGTAAGTTCAAAGACTACAGAACAATTCATATATAAGTAAGAATTTGATCACCTAGATTCTTTGATTTAAGATATTAAACCAATTACATAAATCAAAACTTGAATTCTAAAACTAAATTCATAAAATTTAGTTTAATTTTGAAGGAACATTTCTGTTTGTCTAGAAATATGCTTTGGGTTGAACTGACAACCTAGGTGATTTGAGTGTCCAATATTGATTCTGGTGATAGATTTGTGAATTAAGTTATAGGGAAAAATGCTAGAGTAAGGATTAATGCAGTGTGGTGATGAGATTTGAGATCGAAGTTGATAAACCTGGTTTTGTGCTGTTGGTCAGAAATTTGATCATCCAGACACTTATGAGTGACCGAGTCGTCTAAAACTCATGTGGATGATTGATGAAGGGTGGAGGAATCTATGGCCGAAGGTGGTACTCCTTTAGTGGTCGGTGGCGAGATAATTCCGATGATCTTCATTTTCGACCTTTTCCAGTTTTTGGTGCTCGAATGCTAAATTTCGATTTGGGGTTTCTGCAGTTGATTCGAGGGTTGGTATGGCACTTGTAGATGATCAGAGACTTGTTCGTGGAGTCGCGAGAGGCTGGAGGTGGCGTGGGGGTTGGTGCAGGTGCACGGTGTCGCGTGGTATAAGTTTAGGTTTGGGAAGACTGTGTTCTCGAGTTTAGTTTCGGGTTGATTCTCGTGTAACTTGAAGAATTTAGGCAGAGGACTCGAAGTAGATTGTTGTGGGTTCAGGGGAAGATAGTGTTACAGGTTTTAACATTAAACCTGTCAGTGTTATAATTCGATAATTTCAGGGCGAATTTAAAAGGAAGTTGTTAATCGAATTACTCGAGTTATTTTAGTTTTTAGCTCGGGTTGGGTTGTTAAATTTTGAAACTTGTCTTGTTTTCAAAAATTTAAAACTAATTTTAAACTAAATTTAAAAATGGAAGTAAGAATTTAAGTGAGTTTTAAATCTAATTTAAATTATGAATTCAAGTTGAATTGAATCACAGGTTGGTAATGATGAGTATTTAAATTCAAATTTACTTTAAAAATAATCTTTAAAGAGTTTATTGTTTAAAATGTTTTTAAGAATTTGAATTTAAATTTGAAATTTAAATATGATGTAATGTTTAATCAAAATGTAAAATTTGATTCAAATTTGGATTTGAATCTTTGTTTCAAATTAAATTTTAGTTTTATAAATTTAAATGTTTAAACCAAATTTGATTGATAATGTGAAAATTTAAATGGTTTTAATTTAAGAAGAAATTTGTTTTAACCTTTGTAAAATTTCTTTTATAATAAAAGTATTATTTAGCAATTAAAGGTTTTAAATTGAATTTAAACTTGTAAAGTTAAATAATAATTTAATGTTTTTATTTCATTTAATTATTAGAGTAATTAAATGAATGATTAATTTATTTTATAAATTAATGAAATAAATAATTACTTAGAGTGATTAGAGGTTAAATCTTAAGGGTTTAGGATTAATTATTCTTTGAATAATTAACTTGTAATAAAGAATAATTAATTAAATAAAATTAGTTTTTAATTAATGATTAATAATTTATTAATCAAGTAATAATGTATTAATTAAGTTTTAATTAACACTTAAATATTTAATTAATCTGGAATTAATTAATGGATTAATTAATGATTAATTAATTTGTAATTAATAATGATTAAAATAAGTTAATTATTTTAGAGAAATAATTAATGAGTTGTTAATAGTTAATGAAGGACATTAACTAAGGATTATTTAATAATTAATTAATGTGATTAATTTAAAGTATTAATTAGATTAATTAATTTAAAGATAATCATTTGTGTAAGTTATTAAGTATAATTACTTATGTAAGTAATTAAGGAATTAATTACTTATTAATTGAGTTTAAATTTGATTAGTTTAAGTTAATTAATTTAGTTTAATTAATTTAAAATTAATCGTTTGATGATTTGTGAAGTATAATTACTTAATATAATTTATTGAAGAATAATTACTTAGGAAAGTAATTAATGAGTAATTACTATATGGAATTAATTGAAGGTGATCTGTTGATAAAAGTAATTTGAGTATAATTACTTTGTAAATTAATCAAAGGATTACTTAGAGATAATTAATTAATGAGTAATTAATTTACTTGGTAAAGTAATTAAGGGTAGTTGATTACTGAATGGGGTTAATCAAGGGTGATTAACAATTATGTTTTAAATTATGATTAATTTCTTAATGTAATCAATTTAAATAAGGTAATTAATTCAAATGTAATTAGAAGATCATTAATTATTATAATTAATGATGTAATTAAGATTGATTAATTAAGATTAATTAATCAATAATAAGTGATTAAAGGTAATTAATTTTAGGTAATTAATTAAGGAAGTAATTAAAGCTTAATTACTGTATTTGGTTAAATATAATTAATTTGAGAAATTAATTAGTGGATAATCACTTGAATGTAATTAAGGGTTAATTAATTAAGGATGATTAATTAAAATCAATAATTGGATGATGATTAATTAATTGATTGATAAATTATCAATAGTAATATGAGCAAGTTGATATTGATGAAGTAATTAATTTAATTTACTTTAAATTAATTTTGAACGATATAATTAATTTAATTAATTTTAAATTAATTATTTTGGTGTGATTATAAATCATGGCTATTATGGTTGGTTAGTGTTGTTTGCCTTGATTGGTTTGAATCTCAGATATGAGATAGATTATGTTGAATGATTTGGATGCATTGGTTGCATTGTGATGTTGATATAGATTATCTTTTTGATAATGATAATATGGTTTATCTGATATGATGAAAATGTTGATTTTCTGTTGTGAACCTATGATTTATCTATTTAGATATATAGATAATTGAATTGTTTTAAACCTTTAAAACAACTTGGCCTTAAAAGACACGCTTTGGATTTTGATGAGACCGGGATCGGGTTTCCATATTTGGATATCCGAAAACCACATCGATTCCAATTAAACGTTAGGTCGTTAATCCAAGTGGAGCGAGTGAAGACTCGAGGTGTAAGGGCTATACGTCAGTATAACTCTGTGGGTGATTCCGTAATGAGTTTGACGGAATAGTACTTATAGATTCGAGATGGTGATTTAGAGTGCAAGGGTTATCGTCGTTAACTCTGAGGGTGATTCCAAAATGAGTGTAACGAGATAATGCCTTCGGTTTCGTTCGAACCCGGAACGAACTTGTATGGATTGAATGCTTTCAGAACATCGTCGGGTGGACGATGAGCATTCTAAGAGATGTGTTCTCTAAAGGTAATCATAGCCTCAAGCCTCATCAACCGGGAATGGCTAAAACAGGGGAGGTGCAGCAAGGCTTCGTGGGTAGCTCCCACTGGAGAGCAAGATTGATCCCTATCTAGAGGTCCCTTTTTATTTCGGCTGTGTGGGCAGTTGGATGTACACCAACTGCGGGGTTGTCTTGTTCGGGACTGTCTAGTAAGGGATGGTTCCGGTCTTGTGTTGCATGGGAGTTAGGGTGGCTCCTCGGTACGATGATCTAGGCCACGTACTGTGATGGGCGGTACCCCAGTAGCCCTACCATTGTATGGAATCCAAAATCCAATAAGTGCCAACAGTTTTGATTGTATTACCCACTTTTGTGGCTAGTAGATGGAATTTAATAAATGTAACAATTTCGGCTATTTCTGTATTTTACTTGAATACCCTAGACACTATTATAATATCACTGGATTTTCTATCAAATGTTTTGGTTAGCGTAAGGTAAAAACTTTTCCATGTTTATGTGTGGGAAGTCTTACGTGATACCTTTCTTTTCAAAAGGATTTTCAAAATTAAGCAACTTTAACCTGTTACTCACACCAGACCCATGTCTGACCCAAAGTTTATCTTTTGTTTTCTTAAACTCTTGGGTACTCAAATTTTTACGAGTAGCCAAGGGATTCGGGTTAGCTTTGACGAATATTGGAGGAGTAATGGAGCAGGAGGTTTCTGCGTTAGATATATAGTATTCCGCTGTGTAATCTGTGATTGTCTCTGAGTTGTATTATGTTGTAAATACTAGACAGACGTTTATAACTGTCTAGTATGTGTTGTATATCTGTGTACTCTGATAGTGGTTGTAAACTATGTAATATTTTATGTTATTAATATAATTTATTCGTTCCGCTGTTGAGATTCTAGTGTTGTTTCTTCTTTCTCTTCTTTCTTTTCTTCTTTTATCCCTTTCTTTCTTCATGATGATGCGACTTTTCTGATGAGAAAAAATCGGGTCGTCACAGTTGTTATCAGAGCATTAGGTTGAGTGAATACCTAGGCTCTGGAGTGGTGTCTATCTTGAGAGAGCGTATTTGTATTTTTATTTTATATATTTATTCTACCTAATTGTTGGGTTACCTGTTCGGGTTTTCCAATATAGGTTATAAAGGTAGATAAGGTAGTAGGGTGTGTAACGCGACTACTACCTTTGGTTGAAGTTTGGTGATGAGGTTGGAAGTGATTCTATAGAGACTGTAGATCAAATACCGTCTCAAGTGAGTTTTCTTGGAGTAAGGATTTAGTAAATCTCTGAAGGTAACCTGTTAAGGTTCGGAGTCTATCTTTGAATTGGATGAGTAGAGTTTTGATCTGTCGGTTTGGCAAAATAGAATGATGATATCTTGACATCTCAGGGAGTAGTAGCTGCGTGATGAGATGCAGTGACAATAGATGTCTCCGAAGATTTTTTTTCTTTGAAACAAGTTAAGGAGGTGACTCTGCTTCGATGTTGTGGCTGGATTCAGCAGGATGTTTCTGTCCAGTTAAGGCCCGAGTTTCTCGAAGAGTTTTGGATTAGGAAGTCTTTGGCGTCGGTGTCAGCTGTGCAGTTCGGAGTGTTCTTTATGCCAACAAGAAGATCTTCTGGTTAGCAGTTTCTGAAGATAGAATTCAGAAGAAGCAGAGTAGAACCATTTCTTCGATGGATGGGCTAGATGTTCTGATTGGTAAAGAGAGAACAGTTTTCTTTGGATATTAGGCTGGGTTGATCGCAAAAGTGACTTGCGATAGTTTGAGTGTTCTCTTGAGCTATGAAGAGTTTGTCCGTACCTAAAGGCTGAGTTTTCTTATCGAATGGATTCTAGAAGTGATACCGGAGGTTTAGTGAAGCAACTTTGGATCAGATGGGACATTTGAGTTTCCTTTTATGGATTTGTTGAACCATATTTCGGTGATGTGTTATCCAGTTTGTGCTCGAGTTTTTCTTCTGCTTCAGATCAGAGTTGTGCAGCAGAAGCAGTTTGGGAATGCTTTTGTTTTATCTTTTTCGGATAGGAGAAGAAAGTTAATCTTCTGATGTTTGTGGAGTAGAGTTGGTGTTCTTGGTTTGGGATTGATCTTGAGGAGATCATTTTGTTGGATTGTTTTTGGTCCCGTTTGTTTCTAGAGACATCAGCAAAGGTTGAGCTGATCAAGAGAGTTGAAAGCAGCCCAGGATCGTCAAGAGTGTTTTATGGACAAGAGAAGAAGGAGTTTGGATTCCGATGTCGGAGATTTGATTTTGGGTAAGCTTTTCTCCGATCTAAAGAGCTATAAGATTGAGTAAGACTGGGTAAGTCAGCTCCGAGGTATTTGGATCTTTTCTGTGTTCTTGTGAGAATTGGTGTTTGATTTTCAGGGTTGAATTGTCAGTTTGGATAACTGGGATTCGATGTGTTTCACGTATCTCTGAGGGAGTATGTGTACGGTTTATCTTTGGTTGTGGAACTAGCAGTTCTGGAGGATGTGATTGTTGATTCAGACTCGTCTGTAGTCTGATATCCTGTTTATTTTTGTAGATCTAGTTGGATAGGAACTCTATAGCTTAATAGTATTAATTGTTTAGATTCTATACAGCGAGTATCCCGATATTTATACCGGGAAAACTCGTGAAAATTTTATCCAGAATTTTTCTGGATAATTAAATTTGTTTTGTTTGAATTGGTTGCTATGGTTGTTAGCATATCTTTGATAATATATGCTTGTGTTTTAAAATAAAAATCTTAAGATAGATTATTAAATTACCTTTGCTTTTAAATTTCGGGGACGAAATTCTTTTAAGGGGCAAGGAATGTGACATCCTGGAAATTGGGCAATATAAATTTAATAATCTGTGTTATAAATTTAATTTGACTTGATAATTTTAATAACAAATTTGGAATTTGATTTAATAATCATGTTTTAATAAATATTTAAGTTGAAAGACTTTATCTTTTTGAATAAATAAATTGGTTTCTATTTATAATATATATATTTGTATATATTATAAATTGATAAATTTTGATTTTGAATTTAGTAAATGAATTAATTTTCTAACTCTAATTTATTTTTGATAATTTGGAAATTTGATTTAAATTTGAAATTGAACTTTTCAAAGCAATTCAATAAATAATTATATAGTTTATATTAAAGGAAAATCTTATCTGTGTAAATTTATATTTTTAATTAACTTAAATATGAAGTTAAATTTGATTAACATCAAAGCTTTGTTTTATTTTCTTTTTAAAGTATTGCTTGAAAATTTTATATAAGAATTTAAAATACAATTTACTTATGGTTTTAATATATTGAGTGATAAAGGAAATTTATAATCTCATTTATAAATTATTTAATATTGTTTAATTTGTTATTTTTAAATAAAATTCATAATACTTAAATTCTTTTAAACATTAATAGATTGGTAGTAATAGGATTTTTAAGAGTTATATATGCATCTATATATAACTTGATTATTAAAATTTGATTTGATAAATTAATTTTAAATTTGAATTTGATGTTTTGAAATTAATAACATAAATACTTCAATATTTTTGAATATGCTATATTTTTAATTAGTTGTTTTTATTTCTTTTTAATTTAAAAAGAGATAAAACCCATTTGTATATTACTTAAGAAATAAAATAGATGTAAAAGCTTATAAACAATTTTAAATTAAAATTTATATACTTAAAAGACATGTGTAAAACTCTTAAGATACTTAAATTACATGTGTTAAGCCATAAAGTAAGCATTGTGACAAATGTTAAAATTTGAACAAATGTCCTAATTCATTTTTCTTTTATTTTTTTTAAAATCAAAAATCTACTTATATTAATACATTTCTTCTCATCTCATTCTTTTTTTCTGTTCTTCATTTTCAACTTGAGAAAATCTGAAATCATCTTCATTTCAAAAACAAAATTCTGTTCTAAACTAAATCCTGTAAATTCCCCTCTCACAAACTAAATCCAAAACCAGTTTCCTCTAAAACCAAAATCATCATCAAACTGAAATCATGTATAAACCTGAAAATAGCTCTTCAACTCTAAGGCCTGAAATCAATTTGCAAATTCTTTTCTGTCTCTAAAAAAAAAATTATATCCAAACCTGCATGCAACTATAAATCTGGAAGTAGAAGCAAATTGCATTATTTTCTGGAAGCATGCATACATCATGGATCAGAAGCATTATAGCAAAAGCAAGAATGGATGTTTTAAAAAGCATTTGCAGTTTAAAAAGGGCAATTTGAAGTTCAAGTCATAAGCAAATAAATTAAAGTAAAATCTAAAGCTCTTCATAAATACATATGCTCTGCCTCCATAAAACCCAGGTGACTAACAATTTTTACTAAGTAAACTTAAGTAATAAATTGGTTGCTTGTTTAATTTCTAGAATTAAGTGTGTTTGCATGCCATATTTAAGGTTTATTACTGGTATAATATTCTGTGTATAGTTGTACATGTTGATATGAATTTGCCTTTCTGTATTCAAGTTATAGATTTAGGAATTGCTTTAAATATTCACTCTATTTAAATTGATATGTGTTAAGTTATAACATATGACTGTTAACATTGGTTACAGTTTATATTTTTATTTAACATGAAATTTTCCGTATGTTATCTGTAAGTTCAAAGACTACAAAACAATTCATATATAAGTAAGAATTTGATCACGTAGATTCTTTGATTTAAGATATTAAATCAATTACATAAATCAAAACTTGAATTCTAAAACTAAATTCATAAAATTTAGTTTAATTTTGAAGGAACATTTCTGTTTGTCTGGAAATATGTTTTGGGTTGAACTGACAACCTAGGTGATTTGAGTGTCCAATATTGATTCTGGTGATAGATTTGTGAATTAAGTTATAGGGAAAAATGCTAGAGGAAGGATTAATGCAGTGTGGTGATGGGATTTGAGATCGAAGTTGATAAACCTGGTTTTGTGCTGTTGGTCAGAAATTTGATCATCCAGACACTTATGAGTGACCGAGTCGTCTAAAACTCATGTGGATGATTGATGAAGGGTGGAGGAATCTATGGCCGGAGGTGGTACTCCTTTAGTGTTTGGTGGCGAGATAATTCCGATGATCTTCATTTTCGACCTTTCCCGTTTTTGGTGCTCGAATGCTAAATTTCGATTTGGGGTTTCTGCAGTTGATTCGAGGGTTGGTATGGCACTTGTAGATGATCGGCGACTTGTTCGTGGAGTCGCGAGAGGCCGGAGGTGGCGTGGGGGTTGGTGCAGGTGCACGGTGTCGCGTGGTATAAGTTTGGGTTTGGGAAGACTGTGTTCTCGAGTTTAGTTTCGGGTTGATTCTCGTGTAACTCGAAGAATTTGGGCAGAGGACTCGAAGTAGATTGTTGTGGGTTCAGGGAAAGATAGTGTTACAAGTTTTAACATTAAACCTGTCAGTGTTATAATTTGATAATTTCAGGGTGAATTTAAAAGGATGTTGTTAATCGAATTACTTGAGTTATTTTAGTTTTTAGCTCGAGTTGGGTTGTTAAAGTTTGAAATTTGTCTTGTTTTCAAAAATTTAAAAATAATTTTAAACTAAATTTAAAAATGGAAGTAAGAATTTAAGTGAGTTTTAAATCTAATTTAAATTATGAATTCAAGTTGAATTGAATCATAGGTTGGTAATGATGAGTATTTAAATTCAAATTTGCTTTAAAAATAATTTTTAAAGAGTTTATTGTTTAAAATGTTTATAAGAATTTGAATTTAAATTTGAAATTTAAATATGAAGTAATGTTTAATCAAAATGTAAAATTTGATTCAAATTTGGATTTGAATCTTTGTTTCAAATTAAATTTTAGTTTTATAAATTTAAGTGTTTAAACCAAATTTGATTGATAATGTGAAAATTTAAATGGTTTTAATTTAAGAAGAAATTTGTTTTAACCTTTGTAAAATTTCTTTTATAATAAAAGTATTATTTAGCAATTAAAGGTTTTAAATTGAATTTAAACTTGTAAAGTTAAATAATAATTTAATGTTTGTATTTCATTTAATTATTAGAGTAATTAAATGAATGATTAATTTATTTTATAAATTAATGAAATAAATAATTACTTAGAGTAATTAGAGGTTAAATCTTAAGGGTTTAGGATTAATTATTCTTTGAATAATTAACTTGTAATTAAGAATAATTAATTAAATAAAATTAGTTTTTAATTAATGATTAATAATTAATTAATCAAGTAATAATGTATTAATTAAGTTTTAATTAACACTTAATTATTTAATTAATCTGGAATTAATTAATCGATTAATTAATGATTAATTAATTTGTAATTAATAATGATTAAAATAAGTTAATTATTTTAGAAAAATAATTAATGAGTTGTTAATAGTTAATGAAGGACATTAACTAAGGATTATTTAATAATTAATTAATGTGATTAATTTAAAGTATTAATTAGATTAATTAATTTAAAGATAATCATTTGTGTAAGTTATTAAGTATAATTACTTATGTAAGTAATTAAGGAATTAATTACTTATTAATTGAGTTTAAATTTGATTAGTTTAAGTTAATTAATTTAGTTTAATTAATTTAAAATTAATCGTTTGATGATTTGTGAAGTATAATTACTTAATATAATTTATTGAAGAATAATTACTTAGGAAAGTAATTAATGAGTAATTACTATATGGAATTAATTGAAGGTGATTTGTTGATAAAAGTAATTTGAGTATAATTACTTTGTAAATTAATCAAAGGATTACTTAGAGATAATTAATTAATGAGTAATTAATTTATTTGGTAAAGTAATTAAGGGTAGTTGATTACTGAATGGGGTTAATCAAGGGTGATTAACAATTATGTTTTAAATTATGATTAATTTCTTAATGTAATTAATTTAAATAAGGTAATTAATTCAAATGTAATTAGAATATCATTAATTATTATAATTAATGATGTAATTAAGATTGATTAATTAAGATTAATTAATCAATAATAAGTGATTAAAGGTAATTAATTTTAGGTAATTAGTTAAGGAAGTAATTAAAGGTTAATTACTGTATTTGGTTAAATATAATTAATTTGAGAAATTAATTAGTGGATAATTACTTGAATGTAATTATGGGTTAATTAATTAGGGTTGATTAATTAAAATGAATAATAGGATGATGATTAATTAATTGATTGATAAATTATCAATAGTAATATGAGCAAGTTGATATTGATGAAGTAATTAATTTAATTTACTTTAAATTAATTTGAATGATATAATTAATTTAATTCATTTTAAATTAATTATTTTGGTGTGATTATAAATCATGGCTTATATGGTTGGTTAGTGTTGTTTTCCTTGATTGGTTTGAATCTCAGATATGAGATAGATTATGTTGAATGATTTGGATGCACTGGTTGCATTGTGATGTTGATATAGATTATCTTTTTGGATAATGATAATATGGTTTATCTGATATGATGATAATGTTGACTTTCTGTTGTGAACCTATGATTTATCTATTTGGATATATAGATAATTGAATTGTTTTAAACCTTTAAACCAACTTGGCCTTTAAAGACACGCTTTGGATTTCGATGAGACCGGGATCGGGTTTCCATATTTGGATATTCGAAAACCACATCGATTCCAATTAAACGTTAGGTCGTTAATCCAAGTGAAGCGAGTGAAGACTCGAGGTGTAAGGGCTATACGTCAGTATAACTCTATGGGTGATTCCGTAATGAGTTTGACGGAATAGTACTTATAGATTCGAGATGGTGATTTAGAGTGCAAGGGTTATCTTCGTTAACTCTGAGGGTGATTCCAAAATGAGTGTAACGAGATAATGCCTTCGGTTTCGTTCGAACCCGGAACGAACTTGTATGGATTGAATGCTTTCAGAACATCGTCAGGTGGACGATGAGCATTCTAAGAGATGTGTTCTCTAAAGGTAATCGTAGCCTCAAGCCTCATCAATCGGGAATGGCTAAAACAGTGGAGGTGCAGCAAGGCTTCATGGGTAGCTCCCACTGGAGAGCAAGATTGATCCCTGTTTAGAGGTCCCTTTTTATTTCGGCTGTGTGGGCAGTTGGATGTACACCAATTGCGGGGTTGTCTTGTTCGGGACTATCCAGTAAGGGATGGTTCCGGTCTTGTGTTGCAGGGGAGTTAGGGTGGCTCCTTAGTACGTTGATCTAGGCCACGTACTGTGACGGGCGGTATCCAGTAGCCCTGCCATTGTATGGAATCCAAAATCCAATAAGTGCCAATAGTTTTGATTGTATTACCCACTTTTGTGGCTAGTAGCTGGAATTTAATAAACGTAACAATTTCAGCTATTTCTGTATTTTACTTGAAAACCCTAGACACTATTATAATATGTAACGACCCGTATTTTACGTGTCGATATATCGTAGAATTTACAGGTCGTTAGTGTTATGTTATCCCTAGCCTAAGTCGTATGGGAGGTTAACTCGTGTGTTGTTTGGGTCGTGTGAGAGTAGGTCGAGTGGAGCGACCTATAGGTTTGGACGAGTTAGCGTGTTAGTGCTAACGAGTTAAGGCTTAAGGAATTACGAGCTAACGTGTTAAGTGTTGAGTCGTGTTCGAGTTAATAGGGTTTTAAGTCGTTAACGAGTTATAAGAGTTAGTGAGTTAGTGTGCTACGACTTGTGGTTTGGGATGAGTTAAGGGCTAGCGACTTAAGGTTTTGACCAACTTAGTGTGTGAGCGAGTTAGGTGGAGCAGCGGCTTACGAGTTAAGTCGTTGGCAACTTAAGGTGTTAGGTCGTTAAGAAGTTAAGTCGCGGCATCGTGGATCTGCATTCATTTTAAGTCGCGCAGCTTTAGGACCGTTAGATCGTGTGTGCGACTTAGTTGCTCGCTGTGTCGTAAGTCGTAACTCGTTTACGAGTTAGCGGATCTGCGTTCTTTTTAGGTCATAGGGATTGTGAGCCGTTGGATCTTATAGGTTGTAGAGGGGCTTTGGAGTTAGGTCGTTAACGACCTAGTTAACCCGAGTTTTGATTGAGTCGTTGGTACGAGTTAAGGCCTTAGGTCGCCTAAGAGTTAGGTCGGCACATGCTAAGTCGTTAGCGACTTAATGATAGGTCGTAACTCGTGTTGCCTGTTAGGTCGTGAGCCTATTAGCGTTAGGTCGTGACATTTATAAGTCGTTTCCCAGTTGAGTCGTTAGGTCGTGAGTCGTGGGAATTTTGGTCATGAGTCGTAACATGTTAGGTCGGCAACGACCTAAGACCGAGCGCGAGTTATGGACTGAGCGACCTAAGGGGGGGCGATTCAGCCTATAAATACGTGACCACTTGTGCATTTTTTTTTTGGCACCGGATTTTGAAGCAACGAAGTGCTGCCATTTTGAGAGCTCGACTACAACATTTCTTCATCTCCTTTTCTCCATTCCAATCTAGTTCTAACATCCATCCAAGATCGAAGATTCAAGGGCCAAAGTTGAAGATCTTCATCCATTCGAGTGAGATTTCATCGATTGAAGCGAGATCTTTCCGGATCAAGCTTGGGTATTTGCTGTCCAGATCTGAAGTGGGTTTCTTTTGAAGTGTTTGGGCGATTCGGTGAGTGGTAGTTATCTCTCACGCGGACCCGAAGGAGTATATTGGATTGGTGGCTTGTTTGAATGTTAAAGTTAGAGATTTCATGCATTTTTCTTAGTTCCAAGACTAGATTCATTACTTTGAAGATGTTTATCTATGCAAGTTCAATTAACAAGTTATAGAGACAAAACCCATGTTTTATATTTGATAGATCTATGCTAAAATCTATGATTTCATATATGTTAGACTTATGCTCATTTATTTACGAAATTGCCATTATAGTTGATATTGCTTGATTAGATCTTGTTTGGGTGCTTGATTGTTTGGATGTATGATTGATTTGATTGTCTCGAGTTAGCTTGTAGTTGATTTGGGACAAGATGGTTGAAGATGATTCAAAAGCTAAGTGGAAAGGCTCTTGAATGGTGAAAGCTGCTGTGGCATATGAAGCGGATGATGAAGCTCATATGGATGGGTTCGAGGACTTTGCTATAGTTAGAGGAAGCAAAGTATGATGACGAAATGGACTTTGCCATGATATGTTGAGGCGAAGTATGATGATGAGATGGACTTTGCTAAGGATGCGTTGGAGCAAAGCATGATGTGGAAGCCTTGGTTTAATCCAGACGGGATCATCCCAAGCATGTTGATTACTCGATGATGCGGTTCGAGTTGGTGGATAATGGTTACTCGAGAGGTGCTTGAGCTATAATGGGAATAGTCGTCGAGGAGGATGACTAGAAGGCTGAGATCTTATCGTTATTGAAGGTTCTAGCAAGCTCAAAGCAAGAGTACGTTGGGTAGATCCGTTATACCCAGGCGTGGGTCATGATGACGTGCTAGTACTCTGGGTAGATTCGTTATACCTAGGCACGGGTCACGAGGACGTGCGGAGTTATGTCTAGAACCGGGGGTTGCCATTAGCCCTTGACGGATGTTTGAAAGATGATTTGGTCATTCAATTAACGATAAAATCAAGGCAATGATAACAGTGATAGCCGGAGTCATGGATGTTTGGTTGTATCATCATTCGGTCTCAAGAGCGGTGTTTTCTAGGTGCTTATCTGATCTTGGTTTAGGCCTTGGGGGTTTGTATTTGGAAAACATCGACCTTGACTCGAGTGATTATTGCTTTACTTTAATTATCTGCTTTGCTATGCTTGCTTCTCCTTAGTGTGTGTCTGGGGGCTATCACTGTAGAAAGAGGTGGAGTGGGATGATTTGGGTTCCTATTCCTTTTATCCCTTATGCTCTTTTGGTATGCTTGATAGTTGATTTACTGCTCACTAAGACTCTGTCTGACTCAAGGTTTTATGTCTCCTCTTATTACCTTGGGCTGTTCATCCATGTTTGGGATGGGCAGACTAGGTGACAGGTGACAGGTGCTGATCTTAGTGGCTCACGCTAATGATGACGAAGACGAGCAGGAGGCTTTGCATATTATTTTCATATTCTATGTACTGGATATTCCGCTGTTTGTTGATTACTCTGAGTGCTATGTAGTGAGGCTTCTTGTATTCATGATTCAGACCATGTATAAAGCTATTATGATTAGATGATGATATTCTGTTCTATGGGAGCTTCACTATATTATATTTCTCTATTGTATTTTATCCATGCGCTGTGAGTTTTACGATAGAGTCTGCGATGTTTATTCTACCCTTGACTATCGTCCATGGCTGCCTGGCACACTTTCAGCGCATTATTTCCTTGTTTTGGTGCGGGAGTCATGGGCGGTCGTCACATTTGGTATCAGTGCTTTGGTTAATCGATTTTAGCCAACGCTCGCTGACGTGACTACGTATGAGAGACGTAATTGTATTTTGATGAATGATTACTATATAATATAGTAGTTTAGAAGGATTTGAACTCCTTATGCCGTCGTTTCTCAAGGTGTTCTAAGTCATTCCTTTTTGTAGATATTAAGGATGAGTCGAAGAGGCAGACCAGCTGCAAGGGAAGGCCGTGCCGCTGAAGGAGTTGCTAATTATGGAGCTATGTTTGAAGCTATGATGACTTCTATCATGAGAAGGATACCAGCTTCAGGGCCATCTGTAGATGTTGGAGTTCAAGTTCAAGCTCCAAGATCGGTGGATTTTGCTAAGTTGTGTAAGGACTATACTGCTCTTGGAGGAAAGGTTTTCTTAGGGACGGAATCGACCATTGAAGTGCAGAGAAGGATGGATGCTTGTAGGAGGATCTTTGGAGATTTAGGAATTGAGGATGCAACTAAGAGGAAGCTTGCATCGAGACAGCTTCAAGGGAGAGCTGCTGATTGGTGGAATTCTATCACCATAGACACTCCAGAAGAAGAGATTACTTGGGAGCAATTCCAAGTTAGATTTGAAGCCAAGTTTATCTCTATAGCTCAGAAGTCTGTTTTGTTTAAAAAGTTTGTTGAGCTCAAGCAAGGTGGGAGATCGGTTCTTGAGTACGTTTCTGAGTTTGAGGCCTTGTCCAAGTATGCTCGGTCGTATGTTGAATCTTCTTATCAGAAGAATGAGAAGTTTGTGACAGGCTTGGACAGTTATCTTGGAAGGAAGTTGGTGGATCATCTGGACGATCCATTTGAGAAGCTGGTGGAGAAAGCTCTCAGGCACGAGAGTTTGTTTCCTAAGGAAGTATCTGTTGTTGCTGTGACCAAGGAGGAGTCTAAACCACAGCAGGGTGGAAACAAGAAGAGGAAGTAGCAACAGCAGAAGGGTAAGGATGGTCAGAAGAAGCTGAAGGGGGAAAAGACCTGCTATAATTGTCGGCAGAAGGGCCATCTCTCCAAGGATTGCAAGAATCCAAAGGTGTTGTTGAAGTGCTACAACTGTGATAAGCTGGGGCACATTAAGAAGAACTGTCCGGAACCGATAAAGGACAGGCAGGTTGTGCAAGCTTATGCTTTGGGGGATGTTCCATCGTCTTCGAAAGCTCCTACTGCTGAGGAGAAGGGGAAGAGTGTGGTGGTTCAAGGTACTCTTTCCATTTGTGGTATTCCAGTTAGAGTGTTATTTGATACTGGAGCGTCTCATTCTTTTGTTTGTAATGAGTTAGTAGACCGGTTGGGTTTGGAACCGGATATTGTTGATAGACCATTGGTAGTGACTAATCCAGTTGGGGGTTCGTCTTGTTTGTGTATGCTATGCCGTGGTCTAGTTATATCGAGTCATGATTGCTCTTTTGTTTGTGATTGCTTTGTTCTGAACTTTGCGGGGTTCGGAATTATTTTGGGTATGGACTGGCTTAGGAAGTATGCGGCAAGGATTGATTGTGAGAGGCTGGAGGTGACAGTCGGGAATGTGGAAGGGCGAAAGGTTGTGATACAATGTAAGCATGAGGAAGGCGTCTTCATGAGCTTCATGTATTCGCTGGTTGTTCCATGGGATGGACTGTCATCGGTGCCAATCGTGAATGGATTCGAGGATGTCTTTGACGAGGTCAAAGGGTTACCGCCGCATAGAGAGATCGAGTTTCGTATTGATCTAGTTAAGGGAGCCAGACCCGTTGTGATGCCTCTTAGGCGGATGGCGCCTAGGGAACAGCAAGAGTTGAAGGTGCAAGTTGATGACCTTTTACGGAAAGGATTCATTCGGCGTAGTGTGTCCGAATGGGGTGCACCAGTTGTGTTCGCAACCAAAGCGGATGGATCGTTGAGGTTGTGTGTTGATTATCGTGAGCTGAATAAGGTGACTAAGAAGAACAAGTATCCATTGCCGAGAATAGATGACTTGTTTGATCAGCTTCACGAGGCTAAGGTGTTTTCTCAGATGGATTTGGCAACGGGATTTCACCAGTTAAGGGTGGCAAAGGATAGTGTGCCGAAGACTGCTTTCAGGACACCATCCGGTTTTTATGAGTGGCTGGTAATGCCGTTTGGATTGACTAACGCACCAGCATATTTTGTGGATCTTATGAATAGAGTGTTCAGAGATCAGTTGAATAAGTTTGTACTTGTGTTCGTGGATGATATTCTGATTTATTCCAGAACTGAGGAACACAAGACACACTTGAGGATTGTTTTGAAAATCTTGCGGAAACATCAGCTGAAGGCTAAGTTTTCGAAGTGTCACTTCTGGAAGAGTGAATTGAGATTCTTAGGCCATGTTATCTCTGGAAATGGGATAGCGGTTGATCCCGCTAAGGTGGCAGCAATCCAGGATTGGGTTAGACCTAAGAATGCATCTGATGTGAGAAGTTTTCTTGGATTAGCAGGATGTTATCGTCGGTTTATCAAAGACTTTTCCAAGATAGCTGCCCATTGACAGGATTGACGAAGAAGAACCAAGTGTTCAGTTGGGACGCTAAGTGTGAACAAGCTTTTGCAATCCTGAAAGAGCGACTGACAAGTGCTCCTGTTTTGACCATTCCTAGTGGGAATGATGAGATGGTGGTTTACACCGATGCATGTGGTACTGGACTTGGAGCAGTGCTAATGCAGAAAGATAAAGTTGTTGCGTATGCTAGTCGACAACTGAAGCCGCATGAAAGGAATTATCCGACACATGATTTGGAGTTGGCGGCGATTGTATTTGCTTTGAAGATGTGGAGACATTATCTTTTGGGAGTTCGATTCGAGTTGTTTACGGATCATAAGTCATTGAAGTATCTGTTTTCCCAAAAGGATTTGAATCTTCGACAGCAACGGTGGCTAGAGTTTTTAGCATCGTATGATTTTGGTATAGCTTATACTCCGGGAAAAGGTAACGCAGTAGCTGATGCGTTGAGTCGAAGACATGCAGGATTGGGAGCCATGTTTTCGGAATGGAAGAGTCTCGAGTATTTGGCTGGATTTGACTTCAGGCCTAGATGTGAATTGGAACCTGAAATGTTGGCAAACTTATCGATAAGACCTACTCTTGTGGAAAGGATTGGCGAGAGCCAAAAGCGAGACGATAAGCTTGTCAAGATTATCCGTGACTTGGAATCTGGATTGGAACTAGGGAAGGATAAAGGATTCGAAGTCGATCGAGTGGGTTGGCTTCGGAAGCAAGGACGACTAGTTGTTCCCGATGTAGATGGATTGAGAGATGAAGTTCTTAGAGAAAGTCATCACTCGAAGTTGACAATTCATCCAGGTGGAAATAAGATGTATCGGGATATGAAGAGAACCTATTATTGGGAAGGCATGAAGAAGGATGTTGGAAATTTTATTTCCAAGTGTATGAACTGCCAGTTGGTGAAAGCTGAGCAGAAAAAGCCCAGTGGATTACTTCAGCCATTAGAAGTTCCTACGTGGAAGTGGGAGCAAATATCGATGGATTTTATCGATGGTTTACCTAGAACCAGAACGGGAAATGAAGGGATTTGGATCATTGTAGATCGATTGACCAAGAGTGCAAGATTCATTCCTGTTCGATCAACTAGGACTGCATCGAAGTTGGCTGAGTTGTATGTCAGGTGGATAGTTCGATTCCATGGTATTCCGAAGAGTATAGTGAGCGATCGAGATCCATAGTTCACTAGTAGATTTTGGAAGAGCTTCCAGCAAGTTTTAGGAACCGAGTTGTGTTTGAGTACAGCTTACCATCCTCAAACAGATGGTCAGACTGAGAGAGTCAACCGAGTTTTGGAAGATCTTCTCAGAGCCTGTGTTTTGGATTTCGGAGGATCATGGGAAGATCACCTTCATTTGGTGGAATTTGCATATAATAATAGTTACCAGTCAAGTATTGGTATGGCACCGTATGAAGCATTATATGGAAGACCGTGTAACTCTCCGGCATGTTGGTTGGAAACTGGAGAAAAGCTGATACTTGGGCCAGAGATGATTCGACAGACTTCAGATTGTATAGGGATCATTCGGCAACGAATGAAGGCAGCCCAAGATCGTCAGAAAAGTTATGCCGATAAGCGTCGTAAAGATTTGGAGTTCGACGTAGGTGATATGGTTTTTGTGAAGATTTCTCCTCTGAAGAATGTTATTCGATTCGGGAAGAAAGGAAAGTTGACCCCAAGGTTTGTTGGACCATTCCAGATCATCGAACGAATTGGAAAGCTCGCTTATAGATTGGAGTTACCGGAAAAGATGTCGGGTGTGCACAATGTTTTTCATGTATCATATCTACGAAAGTATGTGCACGACTCGAATACAGTGGTTTCTGCTAATAGCTGTGAAGATTTGGAGGTTGATCCAGTGGTTACGAGACCTCGTAAGCCGCTCCGTGTTGTTGAAACCGATACGTAACAGCTTAGGAGGAAGACGGTTACGTTGCTCAAGATACAATGGAGTGATTATGTTAACGACTGTACGTGGGAGGAGGAAGAGAGGATGAAGGCAGCTCATCCTGAACTCTTCAAGGTATGGCCCTAAGGTGTCGTGACATCTCATGAATTTGTAACTTGATTCTGATCTTAGAATTTTGCATGCTAGGTTAGAAATTGGATGCATGATTTGTTGATTGCTATGGATGGTAGGCATGCAGAATAGCTTTGATTGCTGTTGTTTGTTTGGGATTTCGGGGGCGAAATTCCTAAGGGGGAGAGAATGTAACGACCCGTATTTTACGTGTCGATATATCGTAGAATTTACAGGTCGTTAGTGTTATTTTATCCCTAGCCTAAGTCGTATGGGAGGTTAATTCGTGTGTTGTTTGGGTCGTGTGAGAGTAGGTCGAGTGGAGCGACCTATAGGTTTGGACGAGTTAGCGTGTTAGTGCTAACGAGTTAAGGCTTAAGGAATTACGAGCTAACGTGTTAAGTGTTGAGTCGTGTTCGAGTTAATAGGGTTTTAAGTCGTTAACGAGTTATAAGAGTTAGTGAGTTAGTGTGCTACGACTTGTGGTTTGGGATGAGTTAAGGGCTAGCGACTTAAGGTTTTGACCGACTTAGTGTGTGAGCGAGTTAGGTGGAGCAGCGGCTTACGAGTTAAGTCGTTGGCAACTTAAGGTGTTAGGTTTTAAGAAGTTAAGTCGCGGCATCGTGGATCTGCATTCATTTTAAGTCGCGCAGCTTTAGGACCGTTAGATCGTGTGTGCGACTTAGTTGCTCGCTGTGTCGTAAGTCGTAACTCGTTTACGAGTTAGCGGATCTGCGTTCTTTTTAGGTCATAGGGATTGTGAGCCGTTGGATCTTATAGGTTGTAGAGGGGCTTTGGAGTTAGGTCGTTAACGACCTAGTTAACCCGAGTTTTGGTTGAGTCGTTGGTACGAGTTAAGGCCTTAGGTCGCCTAAGAGTTAGGTCGGCACATGCTAAGTCGTTAGCGACTTAATGATAGGTCGTAACTCGTGTTGCCTGTTAGGTCGTGAGCCTATTAGCGTTAGGTCGTGACATTTATAAGTCGTTTCCCAGTTGAGTCGTTAGGTCGTGAGTCATGGGAATTTTGGTCATGAGTCGTAACATGTTAGGTCGGCAACGACCTAAGACCGAGCGCGAGTTATGGACTGAGCGACCTAAGGGGGGGGGCGATTCAGCCTATAAATACGTGACCACTTGTGCATTTTTTTTTGGCACCGGATTTTGAAGCAACGAAGTGCTGCCATTTTGAGAGCTCGACTACAACATTTCTTCATCTCCTTTTCTCCATTCCAATCTAGTTCTAACATCCATCCAAGATCGAAGATTCAAGGGCCAAAGTTGAAGATCTTCATCCGTTCGAGTGAGATTTCATCGATTGAAGCGAGATCTTTCCGGATCAAGCTTGGGTATTTGCTGTCCAGATCTGAAGTGGGTTTCTTTTGAAGTGTTTGGGCGATTCGGTGAGTGGTAGTTATCTCTCACGCGGACCCGAAGGAGTATATTGGATTGGTGGCTTGTTTGAATGTTAAAGTTAGAGATTTCATGCATTTTTCTTAGTTCCAAGACTAGATTCATTACTTTTGAAGATGTTTATCTATGCAAGTTCAATTAACAAGTTATAGAGACAAAACCCATGTTTTATGTTTGATAGATCTATGCTAAAATCTATGATTTCATATATGTTAGACTTATGCTCATTTATTTACAAAATTGCCATTATAGTTGATATTGCTTGATTAGATCTTGTTTGGGTGCTTGATTGTTTGGATGTATGATTGATTTGATTGTCTCGAGTTAGCTTGTAGTTGATTTGGGACAAGATGGTTGAAGATGATTCAAAAGCTAAGTGGAAAGGCTCTTGAATGGTGAAAGCTGCTGTGGCATATGAAGCGGATGATGAAGCTCATATGGATGGGTTCGAGGACTTTGCTATAGTTAGAGGAAGCAAAGTATGATGACGAAATGGACTTTGCCATGATATGTTGAGGCGAAGTATGATGATGAGATGGACTTTGCTAAGGATGCGTTGGAGCAAAGCATGATGTGGAAGCCTTGGTTTAATCCAGACGGGATCATCCCAAGCATGTTGATTACTCGATGATGCGGTTCGAGTTGGTGGATAATGGTTACTCGAGAGGTGCTTGAGCTATAATGGGAATAGTCGTCGAGGAGGATGACTAGAAGGCTGAGATCTTATCGTTATTGAAGGTTCTAGCAAGCTCAAAGCAAGAGTACGTTGGGTAGATCCGTTATACCCAGGCGCGGGTCATGATGACGTGCTAGTACTCAGGGTAGATTCGTTATACCTAGGCACGGGTCACGAGGACGTGCGGAGTTATGTCTAGAACCGGGGGTTGTCATTTGCCCTTGACGGATGTTTGAAAGATGAGTTGGTCATTCAATTAACGATAAAATCAAGGCAATGATAACAGTGATAGCCGGAGTCATGGATGTTTGGTTGTATCATCATTCGGTCTCAAGAGCGGTGTTTTCTAGGTGCTTATCTGATCTTGGTTTAGGCCTTGGGGGTTTGTATTTGGAAAACATCGACCTTGACTCGAGTGATTATTGCTTTACTTTAATTATCTGCTTTGCTATGCTTGCTTCTCCTTAGTGTGTGTCTGGGGGCTATCACTGTAGAAAGAGGTGGAGTGGGATGATTTGGGTTCCTATTCCTTTTATCCCTTATGCTCTTTTGGTATGCTTGATAGTTGATTTACTGCTCACTAAGACTCTGTCTGACTCAAGGTTTTATGTCTCCTCTTATTACCTTGGGCTGTTCATCCATGTTTGGGATGGGCAGACTAGGTGACAGGTGACAGGTGCTGATCTTAGTGGCTCACGCTAATGATGACGAAGACGAGCAGGAGGCTTTACATATTATTTTCATATTCTATGTACTGGATATTCCGCTGTTTGTTGATTACTCTGAGTGCTATGTAGTGAGGCTTCTTGTATTCATGATTCAGACCATGTATAAAGCTATTATGATTAGATGATGATATTCTGTTCTATGGGAGCTTCACTATATTATATTTCTCTATTGTATTTTATCCATGCGCTGTGAGTTTTACGATAGAGTCTGCGATGTTTATTCTACCCTTGACTATCGTCCATGGCTGCCTGGCACACTTTCAGCGCATTATTTCCTTGTTTTGGTGCGGGAGTCATGGGCGGTCGTCACATAATATCACTGGATTTTCTATCAAATGTTTTGGTTAGCGTAAGGTAAAAGCTTTTCCATGTTTATGTATGGGATGTCTTACGTGATACCTTTCTTTTCAAAAGGATTTTCATAATTAAGCAACTTTAACCTGTTACTCACACCAAACCCATGTTTGACCCAGAGTTTATCTTTTGTTTTCTTAAACTCTTGGGTACTCAAATTTTTACGAGTTGCCAAGGGGTTCAGGTTAGCTTTGACGAATATTGGAGGAGTAATGGAGCAGGAGGCTTTTGCGTTAGATATATAGTATTCCGCTGTGTAATCTGTGATTGTGTTTGAGTTGTATTATGTTGTAAATACTAGACAGGCGTTTATAACTGTCTAGTATGTGTTGTATATCTGTGTACTCTGATAGTGGTTGTAAACTATGTAATATTTTATGTTATTAATATAATTTATTTGTTCCGCTATTGAGATTCTAGTGTTGTTTCTTCTTTCTCTTCTTTCTTTTCTTCTTTTATCCCTTTCTTTCTTCATGGTGATGCGACTTTTCTGGTGAGAAAAAGTCGGGTCGTCACAAAAGGATTTGAAAATTTGAAAATTTATATGAAATTTGGTTTATATAAAAATGATTTATAACTGAAGGGTTTTGAATTTGAATTTCGAGGAATCGAACTTCGGTGTTTTGAAATCGGTATTAAGATTTCGGAAAATATATAATAATAATATGATTTTAAGATATTTTCCAAATAAGAAATGTTTCAAATGTATTCGAATGAATTCCAATGATTTCGAAGAGATTCCAAAGAAGTTTCAAGAAAATAGAAGTCCAGAACTCACTCGTGTCGCTGGAAAATAATTTCGGTGATGAGTGCATGCATCATCGATATTGATTTTCGAGTTTTAGAGTAGGGCAGAGGCCACTTTAGTAGCAAAAGCTATGCGAGTGATTTTGTGAAACCAAATTTTGATTTCAGATTTTGAAGTATGGTTTGATATTCGAAAGATATTGTGTGTGTGTGTGTGTGTGTGTGTGTATTTGAAATGATTTAAAGTAAGCTGATATTCAGTCCTCGAGTTTCCAATTTTTTTTGTATAACCTTATCTATTGGTATTTATTTACTGATTTTTTGGTGATTTCCAACTTTTAGATTTTAAATATGATTTCTTCGACTATTTTTAAAGATCGAGCATGTAACATTCATTTACACTTGTTAATCTTTATCTTATAGCTTACATTTGTTAAAATTTTGTATATTTATGTTTTTAACCTTGCCTTGAATTTTATTTTATAAATTTTGTTTTGGTCTTTAAGTTCAATTAATTTTACAACTTAGTTCATATAAATTTTTAAAAGAAAATGTATTATCAAATGAAATTTTATCTTGTTAATGTTTGTTTTAATTTTATTACAAGTCATGTTTATTCTCAAAAGATAATTTCAATCACTTCATAATTAAATTCACAAATAATCCCACCATTTAATTTCAAAATTAAATTGATTATCAAATTAAACTTTGCCAAAATTCGGGAATGTTACAGAGCACTTCCAAATCAAGGTTAATTTAATTTAGTTTTGGTATGTAAGTTTGATAAAGTATATAAGTTCAGATTTTTATGTTTTAATATAATTTAAATAAGTTTGAAAGTGTTTTGTTAAGTTAGTGAATAAAACTATTTTGAATTATACTAATATGAAATTTAGTTTTGAAACGTTTTGAATAAAAAATTAGTTTTCAAAATATTTTGAATAAAATCTAGTTTAAATGTTTTAACTTAGTAACATCTTTTATAAAACTATATATATATATAATAATTTTCATTGGTAAAGAAGATCTTTCAAATAATAAAAATAAATAATAATAAATAGTTTAAAGGTCTTAAAGGCATTAAACTTAGAAATCATTTTGGGTATAATTGATTTTTGAGAAAAATATATGGTTTTGAAAATAGATTGGATAGTAAAATCCAGTATTTATATGATGGTTTTGGAAATGAACTTGTTTGACCTAAATTTTGTCTATTTGGAAACCAGGATTATTTTCTAAAGCTATTGTTTTGAGAAACTTTGAAACTGAATATATGAAATTTGAAAGAAATGATTTGGCGAAATCATATATGATTTGGAGACTGAAACGTTATTGAAAGAATTGAAATTGAGAATCTTATTTTATTAATACTTAATTTGGAAGTTATCGAACTTATATAAAATTGATTTGTATAAGTATGAAGTTGATTTGAAAACTATCGTTTGGAAAGGTACTCAATTTGGAAAGAGAAATCTTATATAATCGAAGTCTATGTAAGTGTGGTTTAATATACTATTGATTTGGAAAGTATTCAATTTGAAAATAAAATCTTATTTTCGATGGACTTTGTATAAGTATGATATTTGAAAGTGATTTGAAAAGGTACTATATAATACGTATTTTCGAAGTAAAGACATGGAAAGTTCCTTCTGTTTGATATCCACTTTGTGGCCACACTATGGATTCATTCTATCGATATTATTCTCTCCGATTTGGGTTTTTCGGATATGATACTCGAGTTTCCATCGAATTCCATTGCGATCTCCATGGTCTTATGAGCGCGACTGCATAGCGTAATTCGCCTGGCTAGATGGCTCGAAAGTACAGATGTTTCTTGGGGGATCCAAGTGTAACCATTGTGTATCTGCGATCTATGTAGGTCGTTTTTAGTAGCAAAATCCGCTGGCTGAGATAGCTTAAGGGTGTGGATGTTTCCTGGGGGATTCAGGCATAACCACTGTGTATCTGCGGTCTACTAGTCATCATGGCGTAATTCGCAGGTTGAGATAGCTTACAGGTACGGATGTTTCGTGGGGGATCCAGGCGTAACCATTATGTATCTGCGATCCATGGTTAGACAATTTTTTGGTTTGGTTGTTTCGTTTGGATTGCACTTTCCATATCTGGTTTTAAAGGTTTTTCTAGTATTTTCACTAGGTGTTGAAACAAGTCTACTAAGTACCTGGAGAATTCTAGCTTTGCGTTTGATCAACGCACGGCCAGAGTCTGCAGGAATGAGAATAAACTTGTTAAGACATCGAGTTATAAAAGTATTTTGATAAATTATTATATAACGGAGATTTTGATCATTTATTTTACATTTATAAATAATTTAAAATATTTTAAATACTGTTTACTTCGAACTAACAAATTTGAATCAAATGACTATTCATCATATTATAAATGTTTAAAACATTATAAATATATATATATATAATGGTTTTAAAATAATGGTTCATCCTTGTCTTTCAACCTATTTTCCCTTCTAGCTATGCTTAGCCTCCTACCTTCTTCCTCTTTAAGGGTCCTTTCCGCATTGTGGAAAGAGTTGATTCTTTGGCTTATCGGTTGGATTTGCCATGGAAGCAGCTTTCTGGAGTGCATGATGTATTCCATATCTCACATCTTCGCCGGTATCTTCATGGCCCATCTCTTTTTGTTTATCCTTCTGCTCTTGATAGTTTGGATATTTAGCCTAATCTGACTGTTGAGAGGAAGCCACTTCGTATTTTTGACTGAGCTACGAAGCAGCTAAGAAGGAAATCTGTTAGTCTGATCAAAGTACATTGGAGTACTGATGATCAAGATTGTACCTGGAAGAAGGAGGAGAGCATTCATGCTTCGAATCTGGAATTGGTTTTTTCAGGTACTATTCTCTTTGTCTATCTTGCTTTTCCTTATTTTCCTTGTTCGTTCTTTTCGAGGATGAAAAGATTTGAGTGGGGAAGAGTGTAACAACTATGTATTTGTGATTATTTTAATTTTATATTTTAATTATTTTAATTGAATTTCTGATTTAAAACTTTATTTTATTTATTAAAATGAATAAATTTTGTTATTTTAAATATAATTTTTGATTTTGATGTGAATTATAATTCCAAGCATGAATAAATGGAATATTTTCCAAAAATGTGTATTTTTGGTCAATATGGTCAAACATTGACTATTAAATTTAAAATATAAATATTTTAATTTTTGAATTTTATCTTTTACTATGAAAATTAATAAAATTTCAAGAGTATTGCTTTTCATTTCGTTGAAATCTGATTAATATTATGAAAGTTATGCTTTTTACAATATTGTGTGTAAATTGTTTATTTAACAAAATTGTTTATTTTAATTTACATACATAATATTTTTGTTTGTTCTAATTTGTGTATATTTATGTAACATGACATGTTATGCATATATCTTATTTAAAACATTTTTAAACCGTCGTTATAATTTTTTAATGCTTATTGTATATTGTTTTCAATTTTTAAAATCTAGTTTCAATTTAATAACTATTTTCCAATTTATTTTCTATTTTTCCTTAAAATATTTATTTATATTCTTTTTCACTTTATTTTATTCAGCCTTTTACTTTTATTTTCCGAAATTTTATTTTTTTATTTTGATTAAAAAGAAATTAGTAATACAAAGAGACAAAATGACCTTTCATTTGCCTCATGGCTTTTCATTTACCTTACCTTTTCATTTGTCTTTTGGCTTTCCACTTCACCTTTTGGCCTTTCACTTCACCTTTTAGCCGTACATTTTTTTATGATAGCCGTGACTTTCTCCTCTTCATTTTCACATGAAATCGCTTCTTTCTCACATCAAAACTTACGGCAACAATTTCATTTCTGAAAAAATGTTAATGGCTTCTTCCCTTATCTCTTTTCTCTTCTCTTCATTGATTTTTTGCCTAAGTTTCTTCTTGCTTTGCTTGGCCACTAGCCTCACCACCTTCTCCTCCATCACCTCCTCCATCTATAGTAGCCATCAGCCCCTCCTTTGACCAAAATCCAAGCCGAGACCATCCATTTGTTGCTAGCTTCACAAATTTGCACAAAACTCCACAAAACATGCAAGCCGAGCCACATATCTCCACCCTACCCTCCATATCTTGCTTCGGCCACCTCCTTAGCCACCACCACCTGATCTACACCACCTCTGACCTTCATCTTCAGATATGTCTAGATCTGACCTGACACTTATGGAGCATGGCCGAGCCTATATATGGTCATAGCCGAACCAAAAATGCACCACACTCCACTATTTTGCTTTATTCCTATGCATTCTTCATGTGTATCACTCTTACGCACCTTCATACCCATATTTCTGTGCCTACATCATGCCATACCTGAGCTTAACACACATCATGGCTGAGCAAATGAATCCCTTGGTCGAGCTTTTGAATGGTTGTGGCAAGTTCAAGTTATCTTGTCTTTGTTGCTTTTTAATTTCAGTTTATTTCAATGTTGTTTTGTATTGAATATTCATGTGTATATTGTCTTGTTTTGGGTTGTTTACAAGATAATTATCTTGGCTCTCTCCACTCCACTCAATCAATAGTCGTGTTGTGTCGTGCTATCGTGCTTTCTGGAATTCATTTGTGTTGTTTGATTTGCAAACTCCATCGTAAAGAGGTGAGTATTCACTCATGACATTCATATTTATATAATTAGTGAATTGATAACAAGTGAACATGTAGATTTTTTTTATATCATGTTATACCTGCCTGTAATATGAATCATATGATGTTAACCCTATTAATAAACCTCTCATATCATCTGTTATTTTCATGTGTTGCTATACTCTTTATTATATCTGTCTCACACTGCAAGTTCCCTATAGAATAGAATCACTATGCGTGGAAACAATACATACCCGAACGGACTTTAGAATAAGGGGAAATCATTATTGGCTGAAATGATAGGCCTAAGCGATTTTTATTTATTTTATTTTGCTTGGGATTTGCAGGTTTGAAATGATAGAACCCGGATTTTTCTTTGTAAATTACGGATTGAAATGATATATTATCCGTATCACTTGACCTAGGTTATAAAATATTATACAGACCTGTGGTTATTATATATATATTTTCTGGAATTTTTAAAAGTATTTTAAAATTGTATATTATGATATATTAGTTTAAATTAAATTAAAAATGATTTTTATAAAGTTATAATGATTTTTCTACAAGTTAAATAAGTGAAATAAATGAATGGTTAAGTTGAAATTTGAAATATAACTTAAATTTGAAATTTGTGATTTTTGTTTAAAAATGTAATTTGAGTTAAGTAAATAAAATATGATAATTTGATTTAATTTGAACTTAAAATGACTTAATAAAGTATATTTTATTTTCTATGAATTAAAATGATTAAATAAATAAATGAATGTTTGAAAGTGTAATTTGAAATATAGCTTAACTTAGAAATGTGAAATTTGGTCTAAGAATAAAAATTAAGTTAAGAAAATAAAATGGGAATTAAGTTTATATTTTGAAATGGAAATTTAAATCTATGTGTTAAGTTATTTTTTTATATAAAGAGTAGAAATTTGAATGCTTGAATTTAATAAGTGAATTATTTAAAAGTTTGATTTTTATGTATAAAGTTTACTTTATAAAAATCATAAGTTAACGAGTATTTAAATGAATAATTTTTGAGGGAGAAAATATGATTTTTATAAGTTAGAAGAATTAAAAATCAAAGTTTGAATTGTTTCTAAAATTGTATTGAAAATCTGGAATTTAATTAACAGCATTTCAGAAATGCTATCATTTCTGAAATTAACTTAAATTCATAAGTAAAGGATATTATAGCATTTTAAAGTGCTGTAGTTGATACAAATGAACTATAACTAAAATTTTACTAAGTGATATTACAACACTTTGTAAGTGCTGTAGTTATAGAAACTAATCTTGAACCTGAACTATTATAGCAGTTTTAAATGCTGTCTTTGCTTAATTGAATTGTTTTTTTAAATGTAACCTTCCGTAAAATTTTCTAAATGCTACGAAAGCTAAAATTTCACCGTTTCAATAAATTTAAGTGAATAAATGAATTCTGAAAAGACCAAATTTTTGGGAATTGAATATTCGATTTTTTTAGAAGTATAATAACTTTATTTTAATTGGTTTAAATGGAGTATTTTGATTTGAAATATAAACCATTTTGAAATGTGATGTGGTATGGTATTTAAATTAAATAAAAATGAATGAGGTTTTGGAAGGATATGATACTTTGATATTTTAAAATGGATTTGAAATGTTATTGAATTTTGAAATGATATTTGATTTTCGAGGTATAAAATACCATTTTGGAATTTTAACCACGGGTGCACTTCTTGGTATGCCTTGTGATTTTTAGATGTACACCTTCAATTTGGAAATTTGACTAGAGGTGAGCGATTGCTGCAGCTCTACGCTGCCCTTGCCACATTAGCACTGTTATTTGCATAGTTTACTTTAATATAGACATTTCTTTGATAGCGTTTATTACTATTTAATTGATGGTTTAACGCATCCTTAGAGGATGGGCGATCCCAAGCATCCTTTAAGTTATTGTGCATGACTACTATAGTTCGCTTGAGTTGGTTTATATTATATAAGTATGTATGTCCTGACTCGGGTGTTTTGTGTTTTACTTTATGCTCGGGTCAGCCTGAGTATTCATAACTTTGGATTTCTCTTTCTGGAGCAAGGAATCACTAGAGATTCTGCTTATCTAGTTATCTATCTATTTCAGTTTCTGTTGTTCCATTTCAGCTCTTGTATTAATGATCTTCTGTGTATTTGGGATTTCTATTGTATGTTTTTTCAGACTGACATTATGTAATTTGTTTTATGATTTTGTTATAGTAGCTTCATGAACTACTATGGTATTTTATTTCCACTGCGAGTTATTCTGATATTTCTGTGTCTGTAATTCTGTGATTGGTTTTATTTGCTCCAAATTTTATTACAATGCGGTATTTTGAGCAATTCAAGTCTGACATGTGCGGATGCAAATGGCTGAAAATATCAGATTGTTACAAACCAATGAAAAACCGAAGCCCCAAACATCGACGAATTGCTATCATCGTACACCCCTGATTCCATCGCCTCCTTCACCAATCAGAAGCCCTTCCAGTGCACAAACTCTCTGGCAAATATCGAGTGTCCCGGTCACGCCACCTTCTCCCAGAGCGATCGCGTTCGCCGGCCTCCCAATGCCTTCCCAAAACCCTACAATCCATCGCAAAAGCCAATCCAAGCCTAAATCCAACGAACTGCCACGGTAGCATCCTTCCCTAAGTCCACCTTCTTCCACCAAACTCGACCGCATAACCTCTCGGTGACATAGTCGACAAAAAATGATTTTTGAACGGATTCCGTCCATCTTTCAATCTCGCATGATATAGAACACTAAGAATCACAATTTTACTTCTAAAATTCATATTTCTATACAAGAATCCTAATTGCATGCTTGAATTCTTGATTTTAAAATACTGAATTTTCACTAAAGTATACTATTCACTGTAAAACCTATCTTTAATTAACTGCACAGCATAATCCATTCACAAATTATTTTTAACTTAAACTATATTAGAAAATAAATATTTCCTAGTTTACAGCATCATCAAATTTGAATCAGATTAAGGGATATAAATTTTTGAAGTTGGGATGAATATAATGTTCACTGTCAACAAAGTAGCAAACAATTGATTTTCAAATTTGAAATTAATGTTTCTTACCTTCCACATTTTGATACCAGAAGTTTTAAAGTTGAAGTTTTAAAGATCTTTAATTTGAACCCTGAAACTTACTAACCACCCGATTTTTCGACGCCAAAAAATCGACATCAATACATCCACTGTATCAAATGCCGAACAATCGAATGCCGAAAAACTGAACCATTAGGGTTAAAGAAGAAGGAGGTAGAAGATGAAAATAGAAAAACAACATCAGAATCACACAATCGCAGCAGAACAATACATAATAGATAAATGACTAATCTTTAAACAAAAGAATTATACCTTTTTATATATTACATCATCAGAGTACAAATACAAATCAACAACTCAATTTAGGACGGTTATAATATCATGTCCTCTAAAGCTGAATATACAGCTTACACTGCATAGCGGAAATATAAATCTACGAAAATACACCTCGTCGTCCAGCTCGTCTCCTGAGCTCCACAATAGTCCATCCCAAAATCTATACTCTTTAATACTCGATCTGACCCTAGCATTATAGTTAAATAACACACGAGTCGGTTTGGAAAACCAACATGAGAAAATACACTCAACTGGATTATTAAAGTTTTCAAAATCATTTGAAATCAAAGGTATCTCATATGACCACGCCACAAATAAAGATGCCGATTTTTTACCTTACGATAACCAAAACATTTCTTATAAAATCCTTTGATATTATAATAGTGTCTATATACAAATACTTATTCAAATAGCCGAAATTGTTACATTCATTAAATTCTAGCAACACTAGGTTCTACAAACAAAACCGTAAAGGCACGTATGGAGAATGGGCTTTCAACTAATGACTAGGCACTGGGTACCACCTGCCACGATACTTGGTCTAGATCAGCATACCGAGGATCCACCCTGATCCCCTGCAATACAAGACCGGAGCTACCCCTTACTGGATAGTCTGAATAAGATCACCTCGCGGTTGTGATCAGCAAGCGCCCACACAGTCGAATATGAAGGGACCTCTAGACAGGGTTGACCTTACCCTAATTGGGTGCTACCTACTTAGCCTTGCTGCATATCCCCTGATTTTCAGTCATTCTCGGTTGATGAGGTTCGGGGCTCAATGTTACCTTTTTAGAACAATTTCACTTAGAATACTCATCGTCCTCTTGACAATGTTCTAAAAGCATTCGTCCATATAAGTCCATTTCGAATTCGAATGGAAAAAGGCATTATTCCTACTGCATCCATTTTGGAATCACCCTTAGGACTAGTAGCGATTAGCCCTTGCACTTCACTGCTTCATCTTCAACTCCAAGCTCTAGTTTTCATCACGAAATCGTTCAAACCAGATCGAAGTGGTTTTCGGGAAATTAATCCCGATCCCGGTCTCTTTGAAACGATCAGCGCATTGGTCAATATTGATCGTCGGTTATTTAAGTATCAATTTACATCCACAAACAATCATTAGACATTAATAATTTCCCAAATATTGTTCATTTCCACTGAAAATCACCAAGTCCAAATACTATAGATTTTAAAATAATTTGAAAAACTTTATTTTAAAAATATGCTTTTAAAACATTTAAATTAAAACTACTTAAACACTTTATTCCAAAATATATACTTTAAAACACTTTAACATAAAAACTATTTTAAATACTTTATTTAAAATACTAGTTGTGAATTTTACAATAATTTCTCATGTAAAATTTTAAGCCAAAACAAACCTTAAAATTAAAGTTATGAAATTCTATACAAGTTTTTCAAATAAAAACTTAAGCCAACTATCTTTAAATAAAACAACTTTATAAAATATAAATATTAATAATTATCTTTTTAAATCATAATACCCATTAAACCTTCTAAAATAATTACTATTATAACTAATTTAATAAATATTTATCTTTAAAATTCTAAATAACTTAAATAATAATTTCTCAAATAACAACAACTTTAAAACCTTTAACTTGTACTTAAAAATCTGCTTTGAAAACGTACTTGCCTTTTAAAGGAAATACACTTTTCTTTCACACCTTTAAAAATATACCACTATTTATTTTTAAAATAGATTACTCATTCCTTTATAAATTCCCATCGTGAATTTATACTTCCAAATATCCACTGATATCTTATTTCATTTTATAAACTCAGTTTATAAATTCCATAGTCTCAACCTTCTTTTAAATCACACTTGCAAATACTTAATCAGTTTTAAATCGATTTTCAAAATGAACTCTATTTTAAAATAAATTCCTTTACTTGACCAATTTATTTTAAAATCCATTAATTCCATATTAACTTTTATATTTATGATTTAAAAATCTTATTTAAATTTTGAAATATTAATTTCATGCTAAGTTTTAAAATTCTCCCTTTATTTCTCCCAAACCATTTTAAATCTTGAATTTAAAATAAATTATTAAATTTTTAGACAATACTACATAAATTCTCAAAATTCATTTATTTCCATTTATTAAAATTCTTTTTCCCCATACTTGGAATTTATTCAGTAGGATTTCAAAAACCAAGTTGTATCCTTTTCCAAATTCCTTCTTTTAATTTACCCAATTCTCTAAAATTATTTTACTCAACATTCTCTACTTTAATTACCTTCCAAAAATCCAATTTTATATTCTGATATCTTAAAATACCAAAATATATTCGGCCAAACCATATTATTCAATAATTTCAATTACCAATAAAATCAATCATAGATTATCAATAAATCATATCACAGCATATGAAATAAATTCAAATATTTGAGGATCCAGTTGGATCCCTCCAACCTGTTTTTCAGCATCCACAGATGTTAGCATAGTATAAAATATCAATTCCACTACGAGGTGGAATATCGTGGTATATGGGGTCATCCGCTATTATGCGAGGCGCATAGGGTTTCATCCGCTATATAATGCGGGAAATCAATCACTCTCGTATATATAGTACTATATATAATATACCACTTCCAATCAATTTAATCATTCAACGCAATTTTTTTAATTTAACTAATAATCCAGATGAGTGAGATTAACTCACCTTTGACCATAAATTTGCAATCCGACCCACACCGGCTATTTCCCTCACGATTTTAGACCTTGTATAAACATTAGATGATTTTTATTAACATTCGAATAAATCGAACAATTAAATTCCCATTTGATAAATTTAATTAACCAATGATTTTATTTTAAACTGATAATTAAATTTTGAATTAATTTCCATTTTAATAAAATATTTTTAGCAACTAAAATAATTAAATAAGTTTTATTAAATAAATCAATTTCTATCATATATTATTTAAAAATAAACTAGTAAATGAAATCAGGTCTATATATATATTTATTCTTCTTGGAACTACATGTATAAAAATAAATAATTTATGGATTTCAAAAATCTAATTTTATATGAAATTTCACGTTTTAAAATTCTATATATCTAAAATCTTACATATGTACTTATTTACTGTTTTCCCATACATAATAAAGTATGTGTGTGAATATATATATATATATATATATATATATATATATATATATAAATACATACCTTATTTATTTTTTGAACAAAATAAATAATATATATATATATCTGTAAAAATACAAACCTTATTTATTTTTATTTATTTTTTATAAAAACCATGTAGTTATCATATTTTCTCACCAACATAATTATCTTATACATTAACTGATTAAATTACTCGAGTTACCTGCTTACCACAAAATGCGCACATGCCTAGGCCTACGACCATAACCCCAAACAGCATGTCGCCAGTAGCACCCACGATAGAACGGCCTACGAAGCACGGTGACTCGAACCTACCCTCCATTATCGCCTTCGCCAGCTTGTTCATCGACGCGCGACATGAGGCCACTACCGTTGCTTGACTCGCGCGCATGCTTCCTTTACCCAACGAACAGTCGCGGCCTCACATCCGCACACCTATCGATGCTGCCTCAGGCTTACTTTCCCGTGCCTCCTACCTTCGCTCGAGATCTCCTTGAGTGCGGTTCTCAAATAATTGCAAATCACGATTTAATCGACATGATTCAAAATTTATTTCGAAGTCGATTGGGTTTGGATTTATTTTTTTCGCTCTGCCATTAATTTCGAACGAACTCTCTTTTTTTACTAGTGAATTGATTTTGAATTTGGGGGAAAGAATTGCGGCCATTAACTTGATTTTGAACGAAATATAGTTTTTTTTGTTTTGTAGATGAATTTCATTTGTATGATTAAAATGCTCGGCAATTCTTCGGCCAAATGTTTACAAAGAAGACGCATGTTAAATTGGAAGGACACATTCTTTAACAACCCGCTGTTTTGGACCATTCGAATCGACAATAAAACCATACATGTCTGACTTGAATAATTCAAAATACTGAATTGTTAATTTAATTTGGCAAACTCAGCAAAAACAGTAAATAAATAATCACAGATCACAGACACAGAGTAATAAAATGCAGCGGAATAGATAAAGAATAGTAGTTCATGAAGCTACTATATTCTTCAGAGTTAGAATAAAATACATCAGAATATTCAAGATGCAGTGAAGTCTCCAGTAAGAGCAGATGCCTTCTCTGAACCAATCAACTGGATGACTGAAAGGATAGATAGCTGGATCGTCAAGCAAAGCTCCAACTTCGAAGGTGAGTCTCAAATGCTGTATCACTCAATCTGACCCGAGCGCAAAGCAAAACACAAAACACTCGAGTCAGGATTAACATTCTCATATAAATAAATCCAACTCAAGTGAAATATCAACTGAAATACAAATAACTTAAATGACTTTTGGGATAACCATCCTCTAAGGGTCAGTAGAACTATCTACAAAGTAGAAATATACACTATAACACCGTGGTCATTCCAATTTATTTATACTTCAAAAACAAAATATTATTTTCATTAGATATATAATTATTTCCAAATTTTTATCACCTTCAAAGTTACGATTCAAATTTACTAAATTTCCAAATTCAAATTTAGTCCAATCTTAATTTGTCAATTTAAATTCAACTCAATTCCTAAATAACAATTTCACAATTTTTCGATCTCACATCCGGATTTGAAATCACAAAATACCCTTTTACATTTCAATATATTTCAAAACCTCAAATCTTCAATGTTTCAAACTAAATTTTTATTCAATTCAGTTTTCTAAACAATAATCCAAATTTAGTTTAACCTAAATTTCATTTTAATTCAATTTCGTTTCTAAATAACAAATTAAACTATATTGATTTCAAATACAGATCTGAATCTCAAAATAAACCATTTAAATTCCAATATAGTTCAAAGCTTTAATATTTAAAGTTCACTTTAACAGTTTCATATAGATCTTGATTTAACCTCATTATTATTTAGTCTTGAAATACTCCTTCATTAGATTCACTTAATAAATTTAGTATTATTTAAATAACTTTAATTTACCTTTAAACCAAATATTCCATTCGATTCGCTCAAGCTTGAAACATCCATTTAATCACTTTAAATCAAAATCAAGTTATCAAATCAAACCTTAAACTTCAACTTAAATAGTTCAAATCGATTTAATTCAGTAGAATTCTTAATTAAATGCCATTCAATTAATTCGACTTTATCTTCTCACCCTTAACTTATTCAATTTATTTCGAAATATAGATTTACATAACTATTTAAACATATTTTACGAATTAAATCAATCTCAATAATATTATTATTAAATCTATATGTATACATAAAATTACCATTATGTATAATATTTTAAGAACCAATATTTTATTAAAACAATATATTTCTTTTCAAAACCATAGAAATTTATTTTCAAAACATTTATATATGGACTAGCGGTGTCTGTATATATTTCATATCCTATGGTCAAGTGATACGGATATTTATCATTTCAATCCGTACACTAAATATATACGGGTGGATATCATTTCAACCCGTAATCCCAAATTAATTAAATGAAAATCGCTTGGGTCTATCATTTCGACCCATAACGAAATTCTCCTATTCTAAAGTTCGTTTGGGTATGTATCATTTCAACCCATAGTGAATTCTAAACTACAGGGAACTTGCAGAGTGATAACAGATAATACAATAAAATAACAGGCATATATCATCAATAATTTAAATAAAATACAAACAACGGATATGGTGTCATATTCCATAGGTGAACAATTTCAGATAACATATATATAGCAATGTAAAATCTAACAGCAGCATATTTCAATTTTCGTTCCAATTGAAATCAAATTTAATAAATAAAAGAACGTTAATCGTGAGTGATTGCTCACCTCTCGAGCCTAGAGAATATAGAAGATGATACAGATACGCATACTGCTACAGACACTGAAATTTGAATTATGAATCGAAGCAAAGAAAAATCGGCACGAATTCAATGATCAAAGCTGATAACAAGAATTGATGGAACAAGTCAGGACGGGATCGGCGAAGATAATGGTATGAGTGGACTCATATATATAACTATATATGTATAGTCATATTCTAAATTCAACCCATATTAAATTAAATATATATATATATGTATGTATTTATATTTTCCAAAATCATTGTTTTTTTTTGAATTCAAAACACGTAAATTAGAATCAAGCATATATACAATACGAAATTTGAAATAAATACTTATATAAACAGACTAATATAAATCATGTGCTAGGTTACAATACTGACAAATTTTAGCTGTAAGAAAGAGTATAATGAAAGAAGTCAACATAAGTTATAATATATTTATATAAACCAAATGTAACATACATTTAGTTGACATAAAAATGAATTCTTTTATAAAATAATATACAGTGGGCGCTATTTCATAAAAATGCACATACAATACCATTTATATACGAACAACAAAAGTAGCTTATATATATAGATATACTATTTAAAAATCAATATTTACATTTCAACTAACATCAGAAAACAAATATAAACTTTGTACTTTATATATGTTTTATGGAAAAAGAAAAAAAACAGAAAGCAAAGTGGATCCAACGTTTGGAATTTAGGGATTAGTCCTGAAGCCTAATACACCGTCGGATCATTTTTATTAAATTTTTGGATAAATTTTAGTAGCAGAGTAGCAATTTATTTAAAATAACGTGGTGTGAAATGAATTTATGGAATGAATAAAGTAACGTATTATTAGTACCCAAATAATCAAATGACACAATACGTTGGTTTCTTAATAACGACAGTAACATTCAATTTGCTAAAAGTTAATTTAAGACGTTATCTCCGTCTTATTTGTAAGCGATTGATATATCATACCTCTTTTAAATTTAAGATCAGCTATGGCATGGCGTATGAAAATTCAAATTCCATCGCATCATATATTTATATTTTCAGTTTAGAAATGTATGAACTTATCAATTTTTTTTGCTATAAATGACGTAAAACACCACTACTTATTAAATTTGTCGTGTACTGCATTTAAATACTTCCAAAGCGTTTGTCAATTTATTTAAAAGCTATAAAATGAAAGGAGTGAAAAGAGGAAAAAAGGAAGAATGAAAAAATAGAAAAAACATGGGGAGAGAGACGATGATACAGATGGTGGTACGTATCTTGTTCTATTCATTAGTAAATATCACCACGTTAAATTCCTTTGCATATTTTTAATTGCTATAACCAATGCTTTCATATATAACAGGTCAAATCTTATATACATAGCTACATATTATAAAGGGTTATGAAAACTTATATATACACCGTATAGTATAATATATATAATTAGATAAAATGTATATATTAGATAATAGAGTACAGTAATATATATGAAAAGAGAATTGCAGCAAGCTAAAATTTATTTAAAAAAACAAAGTGTCGCAAGAAGTTGAAAACAACTACTAATGCAATAATATTTATTATAAGTTTCGAAATCCATTAGACAAAAGAAAACACAACTTGTATAACATATCCATTAAACAAAATAGACTATATATAGTACTAGTACATAGTACATATTCATGTTATATGTAAACATTTAAAAATGAAACATATATTGCAATACGATATGCATACCGTTTATAAAAATATGGATGACGAGGGGAGGGGCACGTAGTGGGTTGCGGCTCTTGACAGGTGGTTCGAGCTGTGGTGGCGAAGGCTTGACGAAGCTATAGGAAGGAGAACTGGTCCTTTTTCATTTTTCCATCATATGTGTTTTAGCACTGTAATGGGAAAAATCTCTTTTTTTTTTCAAGAAGCAACAAAGAGGAAGAAAAATATGCTAGAGGAGAAGAAAGTGAGCAGGCTAGGAAATAAGTAGAGGGAGAAGAAGTAACGGCTACAGGAAAAAAACAAATGGAGGAGAGGAGATGGCAAAAGAAATAGCTCACAGGCAATAGAAAATGGGAAAAGAAAAGCAGCGGTTTTGACGACTTTAATAAAATAAATGCAGACATTATGTTTGATTTTTCTCAATGGCTATAAGATTACAACAGCTGGTTTTTTAAGTAACTGATTGAAATAAATAAAGGTGGAATGGCAACAAATCTTATAAGCAGGGAAACAACGTTAAAGAGGGAGTAAATTTTGGAAAAGCAAAGGTCACGCTGGCAATTAAATGTGAAGGCAACGTTACTCTACGTTTTATTTTTAAAATAAGAATGCTGAACGAAAATCAACAGTCAAATATGGTATGGTGTAAATGGCAAGAGTCACGCTGATTACTGAATAAAATAAAATGAATAACCATTATATTATTTTTTAAACGGTGGAAAAATGAAGAAATAAAAGTTCAGTGAAAGTAGGAATGAATATATTAGAAAAGTAACGATTCTAGTAGCAACGGTCATCTTAGATTAAGTTGAAAAATTTATAATAATTTATTACCATGGCTATGGTTCAAATTTTTTTGAAAGCAAGGAAACCAAAAGGTCACAATTAAAGGTAAGCTTTAAATTTTTAATAAATATAAAACGTATCTAAGTTTATACGTTTATAACTTTCCAGCTGTAGTGTATATATATAATGAATGGTCGTAATGAAAGAAGTGGAAACAGGGAGCGTAGGAAAGGAAAGGTTAGAAAAATAAAATTTTCACACTTAAATTCCGGAGATTAATAAGGTAACGTACCTTTTTAATGAAATGTACATCAACGGACACAAGCTAAAATTTAGCTGAAAGTTTAAAGAAATGAGGGGAAGATGGGTTATTTTTTTTAAATTAATCACTTCCCAGAATTAATACGTCGATGAAAAAAGAAAGGAGATGAATCAGGGAAACGTATTATAACTTATATATAACCATTAAACGGATAGATGGAAGAAAAGATGAGAAGGTGAGTAAAAGTGGAAACTGATTTATAAGGGAAATGGAATGTGAGCTGTTGCCTGGGAAGAAAATGCAACAGTTTAAAAATTAAAGGCAATGGACTGCTGAAATTAAATGAGTATAAAACGTGTAAAAGTTATATACTGAAACGACTATAAATTTCAAAATATCATTTAAAATTTCTCAAAATCAAATTAAACACGCTAAATAAAACCATTAAAAATTTTCAAAATTTTACGGGTCGTTACACTCTCCCCCACTCAAAACTTTTCGTCCCCGAAAAGGAAGAAGGTAGGAGAATAGAAACAACTAGAAAGATAAATAGATTGAAAGACAAGGATAAACAATTAATTAAGACCATATAAATTTTACTTAAAATATTCATTTGAAAACTTCGTTTGAAATTAAAGAATTTAATACTGATTTTTTTTTTCAAAACCCATTGGAATTAAATATGTTAAATAACACTTAATAAATATATGAAAACTATTTGAAAACAATTTATTTGCATGATTAGTTATATTTACAAGGAAGTTATTTGAAAACATTAAATCCATAATTTATATACCAATTTTCTCTCAAAATACTTTTCAAATATTCTCACTAATCATTTACTTTAAATATGTTTATTTTAAATAAATAACTTCTAAAATATTTATAACAATAAAATTTTCTATTAAACCAGGTAGTATATAATTAAACAATATTTTAAAGGATATATTCAAAAGGAAAGGAAGGTAGATTCAAAAGATAGTATCGGGCACGAATCGTAAATTTCAAACTATAAGAATTTAAATTTTAAAAACTAATACAGAAATTTCTTGTTGGAAATATTTTTATAATAAAATACCTTTATAATAAAATACTTTTATATCAGAACAAATTTTCCTTTCGAAAATACTTTTATAACTCGATGTTTCAACAAGTTTATCCTCGTTCTTGCTGACCCTGGCCATGCGTTGATCAGGCTCAAAGCTAGAATTCTTCAAGTACTTAGTAGACCCATTTCAACACCCAGTGAAAATACTTAAAAAAACCTTTAAAAACAGATATGGAAAGTACAATCCAAACAAACAACCAAACAAAAAACTTTGTCCAACCTTGGTTCGTAGATACACAATGGTTACGCCTGGGTCCCTCAGGAAACAATCCGTATCCGTAAGCTTTCTCAGCCCTGCGAGTTACGCCATATTGACTAGTAGAGTGCAGGATACACAATGGTTACACCTAGGTCCCCCAGGAAACAATCCATACCCCTAGGCCGTCTCAGCCAGGCAGTTTCGCTACTAATCGCGACCTACACAGATTGCAAGATACACAATGGTTACGCCTGGATCCCCCAGGAAACAATCCGTACCCCTAGGCCAGACTCAGCCAGGCAATTTCGCTATGCAGTCGCGAGAGAAAAAAAACATGGGTTACGCCACGGTGGGAACACTCGAGTATCACATACAGAAAACCAAAAATCAGAGAGAATAATATCGATAGAATGAATCCACAATGTGGCCACAAAGCGGATATCAAGCAGAATGCACTTTCCATATCATTGCTTCGAAAATATATATCATATAGTACCTTTTGAAATACCTTCAAATATCAAACTTATATAAAGTCCATTATATATAGGATTCTTTTTTTCAAATCGAATACTTTCCAAATCAATAGTATATCAAATCATACTTATATAGACTTCGATTATATAAAATTCTCTTTTCAAGTTGAGTACCTTTCAAATCAATAGATTTCAAATCAACTTCATATTATACAAATCCATTTTATATAAGTTCGACCACTCCCAAATCAAGTGCTTAATAATATAAGGTTCTCAATTTCAAATCATTCCAATATCAATTCATTTTCAAAATCATATATGATTTCACCAAATTTTCTTCTAAATTTCAAAGTTCCTAAAATAATAGGTTTAGAAAATTATCCCAGTTTCCAAATTAAAATAATTCAAGACAAACAAATTCATTTCCAAAATCACCATATAAGTACTGGTTTTTAATTTCAATTTAATTTCAAAACCAAATATTTTCTCAAAATCAATTATACTCAAAATGGTTTTAAAAAATTTATAATTATCCCTTTAAAACTTTTAAACTATCTATTTCTATTTGAAATATCCAATTTACCTTTCTAAAAACCATTATTCAAAACTATTTTTTTTTCAAAACATTTCAAAACTAAATTTATATTTTTTATCAAACATTTTATACTTCGAAATTTCTTAGCTTTGAAAATTTAATCTCGATTTGGAAGTGTTCGAACATTCAAAATAGTTAGGGAAATCAAATTTCCAAATTCAAGAGTTGAAAATCAACATAAATCAATAAATCAATTTCAATAGATAGGATTATACTAAATCAAATCCGAAACTCAAGGACTGAATTGTTTCAAATATATACATATATCTTTCGAAAATATCAAATTGTACTTTGGAATTTGAAATCAAAACGGTTTTACAAAATCACTCACATAGCGAAGCTATTAAAGTGGCCTCTCCCCTACTCTAAAACTCGAAAATCAATGTCGATGATGCGTGCACTCATCACCGAAATTATTTCCCAGCGACATAAGTGAGTTCTGGACTTCTATTTTCTTGAAAACTTCTTTGAAATTTCTTCAAAATTATTGGAATTCATTTGAAATCATTTGAAACATTTCTTATTAGGAAAATATTTTTAAATAGTATTATTATATTTTTCCAAAATTTTAAAACCAATTTCAAAACAACGGAGTTCAATCTCTCAAATTTCCAATTAAAACCCTTAAGTAATAAATTATTTTTATATAAATCCATTTCTTATCAATTTTCAAAATTTCAAATCCTTTCAGAACTTTTATATATAGAATAACATTTCTTTTTTATTTTATATATAGGTATATAATCCTTATCGAAAACATTTTCTCGTTTATATATAGAATAAAATCATAGTTATCAAATAATAACTTTGATATATAAAACAATTTCAAAAATACAACCATACCCGATTTTTTCACAGGGTGATTCAAGAATGGATTTCAAAACAAAGATAGTGATTTAAATTAGAGGAACTTCAATCAATAGAATCCTGATTCGAAGATAGACTCGATCGAAGATGACATAATTAAATTACAGAAACAGAAGATGGATATACTTATATAAATCGCGGGCGACCTTACCCGGGTCAACCGTGACTTCAGGAATATAATCGATGCGGAATTCCAAAACAAATCGACATTCGATCGCCAGAGATAGAATTCGGCATATCAAGATATATCAACATCGTAAACCGAGGATTCAGAAATCTTCGGTGAATCAATGTCAATTGTAAAGGAGTCTTCATCACCTTTACAAAATGTTTAGTGGAGTTATGGGATACTCCAGAATCAAAAGAATATAAATAGAGAGAGACAAAAATGAATTTTTGGAACCACGTGGAACGTTCCAAAGTTCAAAGGAAATCGAGTCAAAAGGAAGAGATTCAACTTGAACGAAAGTGATTCTGTAAATAAATTTTCCATATATGCTAAGTTTTGCCTAGAGCCAAAGCTCTGATACCAACTGTAACAGCCCGTTTTTTTGGACCATTCGAATCGACAATAAAACCATACATGTCTGACTTGAATAATTCAAAATACCGAATTGTTAATTTAATTTGAAAAACTCAGCATAAACAGTAAATAAAAAATCATAGATTACAGACACAGAGTAACAAAATGCAGCGGAATAGATAAAGAATAGTAGTTCATGAAGCTACTATATTCATCAGAGTTAGAATAAAATACATCAGAATATCCCAGATGCAGTGAAGTCTCCAGTATGACCAGATGACTTCTCTGAACCAATCAACTGGATGACTGAAAGGATAGATTGCTGGATCTTCAAGCAAAGCTCCAACTTCGAAGGTTCTCAAATGCTGTATCACTCAGTCTGACCCAAGCATAAAGCAAAACACAGAACACTCGAGTCAGGATTAACATTCTTATATAAATAAATCCAACTCAAGTGAAATATCAACTGAAATACAAATAACTAAAATGATGTTTGGGATAACCATCCTCTAAGGGTCCATAGAACTATCTACAAAGTAGAAATATACACTATAACACCGTGGTCATTCCAATTTATTTATACTTCAAAACCAAAATATTATTTTCATTAGATATATAATTATTTCCAAATTTTTATCACCTTCAAGGTTACGTTCCAAATTTACTCAATTTCCAAATTCAAATTTAGTCCAACCTTAATTTATCAATTTAAATTCAACTCAATTCCTAAATAACCATTTCACAATTTTTCGATCTCACATCCGGATTTGAAATCACAAAATACCCTTTTACATTTCAATATATTTCAAAACCTCAAATCTTCAATGTTTCAAACTAAATTTTTATTCAATTCGGTTTTCTAAATAATAGTCCAAATTTAGTTTAACGTAAATTTCATTTTAATTCCATTTCGTTTCTAAATAACAAATTAAACTATATTGATTTCAAATACAGATCTGAATCTCAAAATAAACCATTTAAATTCCAATATAGTTCAAAGCTTTAATATTTAAAGTTCACTTTAACAGTTTCATATAGATCTCGATTTAACCTCATTATTATTTAGTCTTGAAATACTCCTTCATTAGATTCACTTAATAAATTTAGTATTATTTAAATAACTTTAATTTACCTTTAAACCAAATATTCCATTCGATTCGCTCAAGCTTGAAACATCCATTTAATCACTTTAAATCAAAATCAGGTAATCAAATCAAACCATAAACTTCAACTTAAATAGTTCAAATCAATTTAATTCGGTAGAATTCTTAATTAAATACCATTCAATTAATTCGACTTTATCTTCTCACCCTTAACTTATTCAATTTATTACACAATCTATTTCGAAATATAGATTTACATAACTATTTAAACATATTTTACGAATTAAATCAATCTCAATAATATTATTATTATATCTATATGTATACATAAAAGTACCATTATGTATAATATTTTAACAACCAATATTTTATAAAAACCATATATTTCTTTTCAAAACCATAGAAATTTATTTTCAAAACATTTATATATTGACCAATAGTGTCTGTATATATTTCATATCCTATGGTCAAGTGATACGGATATTTATCATTTCAATCCGTACAGTAAATATATACGGATCGATATCATTTCATCCCGTAATCCAAATTTAAGTAAATGAAAATCGCTTGGGTCTATCATTTCAAACCATAACGAAATTCTCCTATTCTAAAGTCCGTTCGGGTAGGTATCATTTCAACCCATAGTGAATTCTTAGCTACATGGAACTTGCAGAGTGATAACAGATAATACAATAAAATAACAGGCATATATCATTCGATAATTTAAATAGAATATAAACAATAGGATATAGTGTCATATTCCGCATGTGAACAATTTCAGATAACATATATATAGCAATGTAAAATCTTACAGCAGCATATTTCAATTGTCGTTCAAATTGAAATCAAATTTAATAAATAAAAGAACGTTAATCGTGAGTGATTGCTCACCTCTCGAGCCTAGAGAATACAGAAGATGATACGGATAAGCATACTGCTACAGACACTGAAATTTGAATTATGAATCGTAGCAAAGAAAAATCGGCATGAATTCAACGATCAAAGCTGATAACAAGAATTGATGGAACAAGTCAGAACGAGATCGGCGAAGATAATGGTATGAGTGGACTCATATATATAACTATATATAACTATATATGTATAGTCATATTCTAAATTCAACACATATTAAATTAAATTAAATATATATGTATTTATATTTTCCAAAATCATTGTTTTTTTTGAATTCAAAACGCATAAATTAGAATCAACCATATATACAATATGAAATTTGAAATAAATACTTATATAAATAGACTAATATAAATCACGTGCTAGGTTACAATACTGACATATTTTAGCTGTAAGAAAGAGTATAATGAAAGAAGTCAACATAAGTTATAATATATTTATATAAACCAAATGTAACATATATTTAGTTGACATAGAAATGAATTCTTTTATAAAATAATATACATTGGGCGCTATTTCATAAAAATGCACATACCATACCATTTATGTACGAACAGCAAAACTAGCTTATATATAGATATACTATTTAAAAATCAATATTTACATTTCAACTAACATCAGAAAACAAATATAAACTTTACACTTTATATATGTTTTATGGAAAAAGAAAAAAAAACAGAACGCAGAGTGGATCCAACGTTTGGAATTCAGGGATTAGTCCTGAAGGCTAATACACCGTCGGATCATTTTTATTAAATTTTTGGATAAATTTCAGTAGAAGAGTAGCAATTTATTTAAAATAAACGTGGTGTGAAATGAATTTATGGAATGAATAAAGTAACGTATTATTAGTACCCAAATAATCAAATGACACAACATGTTGGTTTCTTAACAACGACAGTAACGTTCAATTTGCTAAAAGTTAATTTAAGATGTTATCTCCGTCTTATTTGTAAGCGATTGATATATCGTACCTCTTTTAAATTTAAGATCAGCTCATGGCACGGCATATGAAAATTCAAATTCCATCACATCATATATTTATATTTTCAGTTTAGAAATGTATGAACTTATCAATTTTTTTTGCTATAAATGACGTAAAACACCACTGCTTATTAAATTTTTCGTGTACTGCATTTAAATACTTCCAAAGCGTTTGTCAATTTATTTAAAATCTATAAAATGAAAGGAGTGAAAAGAGAAAAAAAAGGAAGAAAAAAAAATATATATAAAAAACATGGGGAGAGAGAGAAGATACAGATAGTGGTACGTTTCTTGTTCTATTCATAAGTAAATATCACCACGTTAAATTCCTTTGCATATTTTTAATTGCTATAACCAATGCTTTCATATATAACAGGTCAAATCTTATATATATTGCTACATATTATAAAGTGTTATGAAAACTTATATATATACACCTTATAGTATAATATATATAACTAGATAAAATGTATATATTAGATAATAGAATACAATAATATAGATGAAAAGAGAATTGCAGCAAGCTAAAATTTATAAAAAAAACAAAGTGTTGCAGTAAGTTGAAAACAACAACTAATGCAATAATATTTATTATAAGTTTCGAAATCCATTAGACAAAAGAAAACAACTTGTATAACATATCCATTAAACAAAATAGACTATATATAGTACTAGTACATAGTACATATTCATGCTATATGTAAACATTTAAAAACGAAACATATATTGCAATATGATACGCATACCGTTTATAAAAATATAGATGACGAGGGGAGGAGGCACGGAGTGGGTTGCGGCTCTTGACGGGTGGTTCGAGCTGTGGTGGCGAAGGCTTGACGAAGCTATAGGTAGGAGAACTGGTCCTTTTTCATTTTTCCATCATATGTGTTTTAGCATTGTAATGGGAAAATTCTCTTTTTTTTTAAGAAGCAACAGAGAGGAAGAAAAATATGGTAGAGGAGAAGAAAATGAGCAGGCTAGGAAATAAATAGAGGGAGAAGAAGTAATGGCTACAGGAAAAAAACAAATGGAGGAGAGGAGATGGCAAAAGAAATAGCTCACAGGCAATAGAAAATGGGAATAGAAAAGCAGCAGTTTTGATGACTTTAAAAAAAAAAATGCAAACGTTATGTTTGATTTTTCTCAATGGCTATAAGATTACAACAGCTGGTTTTTTAGTAACTGATTGAAATAAATAAAGGTGGAATGGCAACAAATCTTGTAAGCATGGAAACAACGTTAAAGAGGGAGTAAATTTTGGAAAAGCAAAGGTCACGCTGGCAATTAAATGTGAAGGCAACATTACTCTACTTTTATTTTTAAAATAAGAATGCCGAACGAAAATCAACAGTCAAATATGGTACGGTGTAAATGGCAAGAGTCACGCTGATTACTGAATAAAATAAAACGAATAACCATTATATATTTTTTAAACGGTGGAAAAATGAATAAATAAAAGGTCAGTGAAAGTAGGAATGAATATATTAGAAAAGTAACGATTCTAGTAGCAACGGTCATCTTAGATTAAGTTGAAAAGTTATAATAATTTATTACCATGGCTATGGGTCAAATTTTTTTGAAGCAAGGAAACCAAAAGGTCACAATTAAAGGTAAGCTTCAAATTTTTAATAAATACAAAACGTATCTAAGTTTATACGTTTATAACTTTCCAGCTGCAGTGTATATATATATAATGAATGGTCATAATGAAAGAAGTGGAAACAGGGAGCGTAGGAAAGGAAAGGTTAGAAAAATAAAATTTTCACCCTTAAACTCCGGAGATTAAAAAGGTAACTTACCTCTTTAATGAAATGTACAGCAACGGACACAAGCTAAAATTTAGCTGAAAGTTTAAAGAAATAAGGGGAAGATGGGTTTTTTTTAATTAATCACTTCCCAGAATTAATATGTCAATGAAAAAAGAAAGGAGATGAATTAGGAAACGTATTATAACTTATATATAACAATTAAACGGATAGATGGAAGAAAAGGTGAGCAGGTTAGTAAAAATGGAAACTGATTTATAAGCGAAATGGAATGTGAGCTGTTGCTTGGGAAGAAAATGGAACAGTTTAAAAATTAAAGGCAATGGACTGCTGAAATTAAATGAGTATAAAACGTGTAAAAGTTATATACTGAAACGACTATAAATTTCAAATATTATTTAAAATTTATCAAAATTAAATTAAATACGCTAAATAAAACCATTAAAAATTTACAAAATTTTAAGAGTCGTTACACATTCTTTAGATTTCACAAAGTGTCTTTGCTTGCAACATTATTTGAATTATATTATTTTTATTCAAATTTAAATTCAAATTTAAATCGTCTCTATTATCGCAACTCACAATCTTGATCTCCTGTCGAGGCATGCTGCCAGGCTTTTATAATGTTATACCTATATTCCGAACATAATGGAAAAGGTTTCGAGTCCTAATTCGATCATATAGATAAGATAGCTTTTTGGACCCAGTTATTATATTAAATTTTGATATAGATTTCAGCGTACGGCCAAATGATCACTCCAAACACTACAAAAATTGAAATTCGAAAATAATACATTATTATGGATCCAATGGAACTAGTTTCGTCGAATTCCGATATTGTGCCTTAGAAGGCTATTTTTAAATATCTCTTTAAACGATATAATTTCAAAACTTAACAAAACACTTCCAAATTCAAGTTTAACACTTTTACTATCTACAATACTATCAATATAAATTTTACAAGCCTTTAAATTATTTTTAACAAGCTTAAAATTTCAAATTCAACCATTTACCCAATTTCCAATTATTTAATTAAACAATTAAATCACTCAATAAATAGTGGCATTTGAAGTTCAAGTTAGAATTTAACTTTTAAATATTTAAAATCAATTAAATATTCCAATTTCAAATGACCAAAATCTTGGGTTGTCACATTCTTCCGCTCTTAAAAGAATTTCGTCCCCGAAATATCTACTTAAGAATTCAAGCACAGGATTTCAAGGTAGCTATACCGATTCGAATTGAGATTGTTCACTCGATTTTCGATGGCGAACTCTAGATATGTACTTTTGATTGATTTTGAAAATTATCTATCATAGTTTACGGCTATGCAAGGAGAATGATGGTTTCTGATCAAGAAACCAAATCTGAATCTGCAATAGAGAGTCGGGTGAACAATACTAATTCGGAAATGAAATTGTGTGATCGAGTGAGCGATGATGAAAATTTCCTTGTGGTGATTTCTATTTCTGCCTTGTGCATCTGCAATTTCAGACGTTTTGAAAGCATACTGAGCTCTGACAATGTAACGACCCGATTGTAATGATCCGATTTTTCAATGCCCGAAAATCGACATCAATACGTCCACTGTATTAAATGCCGAACAATGGAATGTTGGAAAAACGGACCGTTAGGGTTAAAAAAGAAGGAGGTAGAAGAAGAGAAAACAAAAAACAACAGAATCTTACCATCGCAGCGGAATATACATCTACGGAAATACGCCTTATCATCCAGCTCGTCTCCTGAGCTCCATAGCAGTCCATCCAGAATCTGTACTCTATAATACTCAGTTTGATCCAAGCATTATAGTTAAGTAGCACCCGAGTCAGTCTGGAAAATCAGCGTGAGAAAACACACCCAATTGGATTATTAAAGTTTTCGAAATCCATTGAAAATCAAAGGTATCTCGTAACACCACGCCATAAATAAACATGCTGGATTTTTACCTTACGATAAATGTTAACCGGCACCTTGGCCCGGCTACAAAACGATAGTTGAGGATATTATTATTAGCACTAGACAAGGTTCTGACCAAGAAGAGCCTGGTAGCAGACAGGTTAATGCAGCCAACATATTTGGCATTTAGGAACTGTTCGGCAAGCATGGTTCGGCATACCTGGCTCGGTACGCAGAAGCTATTTACCATGGGCTGAGATACCTTGTCCCTAGGCCCGTGAGGGAAGTCCAACCCATCTTCATCTATAAATAAAATGGCAGGGGCACAATGAAATGGACCTTTTTCGAGAACACCGGGGAGACTCTGCCGCATTCAAGACTCATTCAAAACTCAACTTTTTTGCTTAGCAATTGTAATCAAGTAAATGGTATACGGATTGCATCATTAATTGATTATCGAGAAAAGCAATAAAGATTAACCTCAAAGTGGACGTAGGCAGTTACGTCAAACCACTATAAATCTGGTGTTCGTATTTTCTACATTTAAATTTGCATACTGTTCTCTGTTTTACTTTACTTTCTTCATTAATCTCTCTATACAATCTTTCTTAAGGGTGCTAGTGACCAATTATGGTGCTAACATTTTGGTGCTTTCACTGAGAATTGAATTCTCAGCTTGATCGGATCTCATCGTCTACCAGTGGATTTTCATATTCGCGAGATAGATCCAGTTGTTTACTAGAAAACTTCCTGTTCTACTCAGATTTGAAAGAAATCTAAAGGAAGCTGATAATCATAGATTGGATTCACTGATCTACACAAGATCTGGGAATTGGACGTTGAAGTTTGCACTCAAGTTCAATGAAGGCCGACCCTCCACTGAAGGCAATTCGGCCGATCGTTCCAGAAAATACGTATGCCGATCGCCCTAGAAAAATCGAGCCACTCTATGCCGAACGGCATGCCTATGCCGAGCGGCATTGCCTTCCTGTTGGTCGCCTTCATCATTAACTATACCGAGCGGCATCCCTATGCCGAGCGGCATCCTTATGCCGAGCGGCGTCTATGCCGAGCGGCATCCCTATGCCAAACGGCATCCCTATGACGAACGATCTCAATGCCGAGCGGCATCCCTATGCCGAGCTGCATCCCTATGCCGAACGGCATCTCGGCCGAGCCGCATGCCTATGCCGAACGGCATCCAGGCCGAGCCATGCTTAGCCGATCCTAACTTAAGTTACACCAGTCTCTTATATGAACTCTATTTTGAAAAAAAAAATCGGGTACGACCCAAATTTTCGAAAAAGAGGCTAATAAAAGAACATTCTATCCACGTCCCTTACATCCCATGATCAACCAGGGCATAGACAATCTAGCAATAGCTTCTGAACGACAACAAAGGAATGGATAAGCAACCGCTACTCAAATGATACTCCCAAAGGTTGGAGAACATAGATGATATGATTCTAAGCAAATGCCTAGATGACTCTAAGCACCATTCTTCACTGACGCAGCACTTTGAACTTAGTGACTCCTAGCCGACCAATGTTTGGCTCTAAGAAATTTATTCCACATGCTAACAAGGATATCATACCGATCGAGTTTGAGGAAAGTCGACCTCCATTTATATTTTGGCAGCTAGTTAGCTGGAGAGCCTCCTACGACCATGGATTGTTTCTATTACAAAATGAATCAGAACCAAAGTGAGGAGAAGTGGAACGGACTAGGAAAAATAACAATGGAGGCCCATTGGCTAAGGACGCTGATTCCAGTAGACAAAACAAGATCTCAAAATTCGACTCATATGCTCTTTGAAAGATTCGATCGACAACTTCTACTTGAAGACTCGTGACTCAGAGTGGTACTGGAAACCAACGTCGATAGAGTACACCAAAGTCTAAATAAAATCAGGGGAATGTTGTATATTCCAAGATGCTCACTGATCCTAACACGGGCGATTACAAACACCTCTGAGGTGTGATCGAAAAGCCGATCTACAAAGGAAAGCGTTAATTGTATGTACAAGTCATGTAGAAAGGCGGGGAGCAAACATCCGATTCCTATTAATAAAGGTCTATCGTTATCAATTGGATTGTTGACGACTGACATCCGTTTGAAAGGAGGCAGGGGCAAAGTGATCAGGTACTCTGATTTGGCCTCCAACCAATCCACGCAAACCATGATTGGATGTGTGGAGTTTCATCTAGACGAGCATGATTAAATCGCTCACCATCAACCATGTGCCTTTAATTTGGGGTCAAGAACTAGAGATTGAAAAGCTCATCATGATTAGAGCCCAATACAAAGTCAACATGACTGACCATCCATTCATTAACCTCTACATTTGACTTGGAGACCTGAGCACGGCTTGTAACGAGTATGGGCCCAATCATACACTCAAATCAAGTCATAAAACAAAGTTCAATAAAGTACAGATGCCTTTCCTAAAGCTCAGTGACGTCGGGATCTATCTACAATAGACGTGGTTTGATCATCTACACATCAAATCCTACCATGAACACAAAAGATTGTCCGAAAGCCTGACTTGGAGTAGTTGTGATGGACTGCCTACTCATCAACCATCGCTCTCAATAATCCATTATCCTTATTTTCTAGAAGGAGATACGAAGTAAATTGTGTGAGATTTGACTATCTACCTAGCATGGATGTGATCCAACCATCTGTCATATACCTCCTTCCTTGACTTGATTGGAAGAGCTATAATCACTAAGCGGACGAGAATCGACCGTCCATTTTTCAAGTTTCATCCCCCATGCAAGGGGAAGAATCTCATTCCATGAGCAAACGTGGGTCGAACGTTCATTCGACAACATTAGCCTCAATATGGTAGATGAAATACAAATTAAAGAATGGAAACATGACTGCTCCCAATCAAAATCTCTATGTCCTCGGAGTGCGGACTGGAGTACTCTGAGTCCCCAGAGTGCGAACCAGAGTATAAACGACTTAAAATCTCCAAGTCCCCAGAGTGCGAATTGGAGTACTCTGAGTCCCCAAAGTGCGGACCAGAGTATAAACGACTCAAAATCTCTAAGTCCCCCGAGTGCGGACTAGAGTACTCTGAGTCCTCAGAGTGCAGGCCACGGTATAAACGACTCAAAACCTCTATGTCCCCAGAGTGCGGTTTAGAATATTCTAAGTCCCCTGAGTGCGGACTAGAGTATAAACGACTTAAAACCTCTACGTCCCCAGAGTGCGGACTAGAGTACTCTAAGTCCCCTGAGTGCGGACTAGAGTATAAACAACCTAAAAACCTCTAAGTCCCTGAAGCGGACTATAGTACTCTCAGTCCCTTAAGTGCGGACTAGAGTATAAACGACTTAAAAACCTCTACGTCCCCAGAGTGTGGACTAGAGTACTCTAAGTCCTCGGAGTGCGGACTAGAGTATAAACGACTTAAAAACCTCTATGTCCCCAGAGTGCGAACTAGAGTACTCTACGTCCCCAGAGTGCGGACTAGAGTATAAACGACTTAAAAACCTCTACGTCCCTAGAGTGCGGACTAGAGTACTTTATGTCCCCTGAGTGCGGACTAGAGTATAAATGACTTAAAAATCTCCAAGTCCCTGAAGCGGACTAGAGTACTCTCAGTCCCCTGAGCGTGGATTAGAGTATAAACGACTTAAATACCTCTAAGTCCCTGAAGCGGACTAGAGTACTCTCAGTCCCCGGAATGCGGACTAAAGTATAAACGAATTGACGAAAATACCTGCGTCTCGAACTGTGGACTAAAACATAAACCGTTTGGCAAATCTCTAAGTCCCAAGAGCGTGGACCGAAGCATGAACACAAATTGGGCACGAGACAAACGAGGGGAGAATAACACAAAGTCACCAGAATGTAGAGTGGTTTATAAACATCGACAAATAGATGAGTGGATTCCGATCATTCTCTATTTCGAAAACTTCGGCCTAAAATCGACTGGAGGATGATTAACCCGCTAAGGATGGAGCTCGACAATCCAACTAGTGGCCTGGCTAAATCAATGCTGAGAGCAGGGGCACAAATCACTAAAAGCTGAATACGACAGCTTGCTATAGCTCTAGCTTGGCGTTCTTTATAACTTAAGGCAACGAGTACATGGAGGCCTCAATATAGAACTAATCAAAACGGCATCCAAAGCTACGAGCAACCAACTATATCATACCTCAGATTGAGGGTCAATACCGATCCACACTAAGCACATACGAATGTGACTGGGATGTTCCTTGAAAAACTATGACCTCCAGAGTGTGGAAAGGAGAGTAAACCATGAAGACTTGATCAAAAATTCTCCAGCATCCTCCTTCGATCCATTAGGAGGAGTATGAAACTGGATTGGCATAACCCGACTGCATTTGTAGCCAACTTTACCTCGAGATCTGATTACAGAACATGAACCAAAGTGGACGTGGATGACCATCCAATGTCCAAATTACGCCCTAAAACTGGCGAGGCATCGAAGTATTTCTCTTAGAATGAAAAACCACGATAAAATCCAAGATAGGTGAGACCCCGTCTCCCATCGACTGACCTGATCCCCGATTCAATGGGAAAGAGAGTAATGCTAAAGTGGGCATGGATGACCTTCCTACTTATTGGTATATATGCCCCAGACCTGGGGGCATGATCTAGAAGCAACATGAATGTGAACCGACTATTCATCAATCAACTCTATGTTTTTGAAGTTTAGGTGGGAATATAAACATAGCTAGGACGAAATTCAACCATCTATGCAGTACATCATCAACCCGAGATTAGGAGAAGATGCGTGGTCATCCAAAGACTGGCTACGATAGCTCAATATTGAAACTTATATATAATGTTTACAACTACTCAACGCTACGACCGAAAGAATGCACAGGGATAGAATCATTAAATCGATACCTAAGCTAGTGGGCAACTAACTATCACTCTAAACCGAGGCATGTGGATCATGAATGTTGCTCAAATATGGAAGATGGAACCCCTGAAAAACAATAACGCATGATGGCAGACGATATAGTGTTTAGGAGTCGAGATGCAGACAAGGTGGACAGCTCCGTCCGCATCCAAAACACTTACAATTGACAAGTAGTGCCCAAGCCCTGGCTCGGGCAGCATTCTCGGATCTATAGAGACATAGATCCGAGAGATGATGATGAGGGACCTAGGGAAATGAATGCAGCATCGGCTGAACTGACAATTGACATACCAGTCAGCCGGGATGACCCATCACGAGTCCTTAAGATTGGATCGCAACTCAACTCGTCATTAGCTGAAGATCTTACTGATTTCCTCCGAGCGAACCTAGACGTTTTTGCTTGGACACATTCTGATATGTGCGGGATTTGTCCCATTATTGCAAGTCATATGTTGAACATAGACCCAAAATACGACCCTGTAAAACAAAAAAGGAGAGCCATGGACCCGGAGAGGTCTGCTGCTCTCAAAGAGGAGGTGGACAAACTCAAAGCCAATGGGTTTGTCCACGATGCCCTCTACCCTGAATGGGTTTCTAACCCTGTGCTTATAAGGAAAGCAAACGAGAAGTGGAGAACTTGTATTGATTACTCTGATCTGAATAAGGCATGCCCAAAGGATAGTTTCCCTTTACCCAGAATCGACCAGCTCGTCGACTCTACGGCCGGACATGAATTATTGTCTTTTATGAATGCGTATTCGTGATAAAATCAGATCCTGATGCATATTCCAAACCAAGAACACACAAGTTTTGTCACAAATGTGGGGCTATATTACTATGTAGCAATGCCTTTTGGATTGAAAAATGCAGGAGCAACTTATCAGCATCTGGTGAATCGAATGTTTAAAGACCAGATTGGTAGAACGATGGAAGTCTATGTGGATGACATGCTCGTGAAGTCACTACAGTCAAACAACCACATCTGAGACCTACCGTTGATGTTTGATATACTCATGCATTATGGAATGAAAATAAATCTTTGAAGTGTTCATTTGGCGTAGCATCGGGAAAGTTTTTGGGTTTCATTGTGAATGCGCGGGGAATCGAAGCTAACTCGGAGATGATCCAAGCTATCCGAGACATACAAGTGCCCAGAACTATAAAGCGGGTACAAAGCTTGAATGGAAAGATGGCCGCGCTGAGTCGATTCATAACTAGAGCTACAGACAAGTGTATTCCTTTCTTCGATGTGATAAAGAAAGGAAAGAGGAATTTCGAATGGACATCCGATTGTGAGGAAGCATTCCGTGCTCTGATAGGGCATTTGGAAAGTCCCTTGGTGCTATCGAAACCAATAGACCACAAAATGTTGTATGTGTACTTGGCAGTATCCCAACATGCTATCGGTATGGCTTTGGTTCGCGAAGAGGACCGAGTTTAAAAGCCAGTTTACTATGTTAGTAAACGTCTGACGGTGGCAGAAAGAAATTATCCCAAGATCGAGAAATTAGCTTATTGCTTGGTGATTGCATCATGCAAGCTTCGCCCATATCTTCAGGCATACTCAATCAGTGTTTACACTGATCAATCCTTGCGATAGGTATTCCAACGGCCGGAAACTTCTGGAAGGATGTTAAAATGGAATGTCGAGTTAAGTCAGTTCGATATTACCTATCTGCTTGAAGGGCCATATAGAGGCAAACACTAGCAGACTTCATTGCTGAATTCACTATGTCAGGCGTCTCAAACGGCCACAATGTCATACCTGCCGTTTGATGGAAGATGTACACCAATGGGGCATCTAACGAACGTTGTTCGGGGCTAGCATAGTTCTTGTGACTCCTGAAAACCGATCAGTTTGTTATGCCTTGAAGCTTGAATTCCTAGCAACAAATAACGAAGCTGAGTATGAAACATTGATTGCTGGCTGGAGACTTATCAAAGAACTGGGAGTAAAATCAGTTGAAATCTTTTGCGACTATCAACTGGTGGTGTACCACGTGCGGGGAGACTATCAAGAAAAGGGACAAAGACTTTCCCCGTATCTTGCACGGTTTAGAAGCTGCTAGCAAATCTAGAATATTATGATATCTCGCTTGTCCCGTGTGAACAAAACAAAGAAGCCGATTCATTGGCCAAATTTGCGAGCACTGGCGATGCCCAGCAAATGGGATTGGTTCCCATTGAAACCTTACATACTCCGAGTATAAATATGATGGAGGTAGATTTCATGTTAGAAATCGAAATCGAGACGGAATCAGGGATGACCCCATTTAAGCAATACTTACTACATGGGGTCTTACCCGAAAGAAGGAGCGAAAGACGACAAGTCATTCGTTAGGCTTCGCGATATGTAATGGAGAGAGGAATAATGTATCGAAGGGGATACTCGACCCCCTTACTCCGGTACATAGCTCATGATGAGATAAAACGAGTCCTGAAGGAAGTCCATGAAGGAGAGTGCGGTGACCATTCTGGGGGGGCAGACATTAGCAAAGAAAATCCTCCGCTATGAATACTATATGCCGACTGTAAATTGGGATGCCGCAGACTATGTGAGGAGATGTGACAAATTCCAGAAATATGCAAAAGTCCCAAGAGCTCCGCCGATGAAACTCACACAAATGGTTAGTCCCTGGCTGTTTGCAATGTGAGAGATCGACATAGTCGGTTCCTTACGCATATCCAAAGGTGGTGCGAAATACGCGATAATTGCGGTCCATTACTTTACTAAGTGGGCAGAAGCAGAGCCTTTGGCCACTATCACCACCAAAAAGGTCATTAATTTCATTGTACGAAATATTATATGCCATTTTGGCCTTCCATGAACAATCATTACAGACAATGGAACTCAATTCGAAAGCAAGGAGTTTAAAGAATTTTTCCCAAAATATGGCATTGAAAAAAAGTTTGCAGTAGTTGCTCATCCGAAAGACAATGGACAAGTGGAAGTCGTGAACAAAATAATCAAATCTATATTGAAAAATCATTTGGAAAAGGCTAGAGGCAAGTGGGTGGATGAACTTCGAACGACATTATGGGCTTATAGAACTACCCATGAGTCCATGACTGGTCGTACTCCATTCGCCGTTGCTTACCGCTCTAAGGTCGTCATCCATGTAAAAGTTGAAGTCCTCTCTTATCAAGAGGCTGAATACAACCCTTATTTCACAAATAAATAAATACAAATCAAGAATCGCAATTGAATTGAAATTAAACTAGATGAGATTGGTGATGACTTACGAGCATATAAAACGCATCCGACAGCCAATGGCAAGAACATGTACCCGAACATGCATGTGTACATCCGAAAAAGTCGACTTCTTGAAATAAACAGGGAATTGAATTCTAACTTAAGGTTATTAAGAAGAGACTAGATCAAATAGCTGAAGCTTACTGGCCCTATAGAACAAGACACGGATGACCACTGATGAAGTACAACCCTGGATTTATAATATTAGGAATCGACCAAGCATCATGACGGCCAAAGAAAGATACGACACCTTGGGAGGATAAAATTGAAGGATAATGACTATTCAAAAAACATGATGTATTTTATCTAGAGACGAGGAATACTCGCTAATTCAAAGCATGTCGTGTTGCTTCACACGACCCACTTTGGGGGCAAATTTTAACCGGCACCTTGGCCCGGCTACAAGACGATAGTTGAGGATATTATTATTAGCACTAGACAAGGTTCTGACCAAGAAGTGCCTGGTAGCATACGGGCTTGATGCAGCCCACATTTTTGGCATTTAGGCACGGTTCGGCATACCTGGCTCGGTGCGCAGAAGTTACTTACCACGGGCCGAGATATCTTGTTCCTAGGCCCGTGAGGGAAGTCCAACCCATCTTCGTCTATAAATAGAAGGGCAGGGGCATGGTGAAATGGACCTTTTTCTAGAACACCGGGAGACTCTACCGCATTCAAGACTCATTCAAGACTTATCTTTTTTGCTTAGAAATTGTAGTCAAGTTATTGGTATATGGATTGTATCTATAATCGATTATCGAGAAAAGCAATAAAGATTAACTTCAAAGTGGGTGTAGGCAATTACGCCGAACCATTATAAATCTGGTGTTCATATTTTCTGCATTTAAATTTGCGTATTGTTCTCTGTTTAACTTTACTTTCTTCATTAATCTCTCTACACAATCTTTCTTAAGGGTGTTAATGACCAATTCTGGTGCTAACAATAACCAAAACATTTCTTATCAAATCCTCTGATATTATAGTAGTGTCTATATACAAATACTTATTCAAATAGCCAAAATTGTTACATTCATTAAATTCCAGCAAATACTAGGTGCTACAAATAAAACCATAAAGGCACGTAGGGAGAATGGATTTCCGTCAATGGCAGGGCTACTAAGGTACCGTCCGTCACAGTATGTGGTATATATCACCGTACCAAGGATCCACCCTGATCCCCTACATCACAAGACCATACTATTCCTTACTGGATAGCCCGAATAAAATCACCCCACGGTTGGGATCAGCAACCGCCCACGCAGCCGAAATAAATGGACCTCTAGACAGGGATGACCTTACCCTATTTCGTTGCTAGCCACTTAGCCTTACGTGCACCTCCCTATTTTAGCCATTCCCGGTTGATGAGGCTAGAGGCTATGCGTTACCTTTTTAGCACACATTCACTTAGAATGCTCCTCGTCCTCCTAGCGATGTTTTGAAAGCATTCATCCATACATGTCCATTCCGGGTTCGAATGGAACCGAAGGCACTACTCCTCCTACATCCATTTTGGAATCACCCTTAAGATTAGTAGCGATTAGCCCTTGCACTTCACTTCTCCATCTTCGACTCCAAGCTCTTGTTTTCTTCACGAAAACGTTCAAACCAGATCGAAGTGGTTTTCGGAAAATTAATCTTGATCCCGGTCTTTTCGAAACGTTCAGCGTATTGGTCAATATTGATAGTCAGTTTTTTAACTATTAAATAACATTCACAAACAACCATTAGGCTTTAATAATTTCCCAAATTACTTATTTCAAATATCTTCGCAAGATATTTATCTACACTTCACCCTTTTGAAAACAGTTTTCAAATCACTTTTCTCTCGTGGAATAAATTTCCAAATATTGTCTATCTCTACCGAAATTTCAAATGTAACGATCCGATTTTTTGATTCTCGAAAATCGACGTTAATACGTCCACTGTATCAAATTCGGAACCATCGAATGCCGAAAAACCGAACCATTAGGGTTAAAGAAGAAGAAAGTAGAAGAAGAAATAGAAAACAATATCAGAATTCACAGTTGTAGTGGAATAAATATAATATATAACAATAGCTTTAAAACACATTACATCATCAGGGTTCAACAAAATCTACAGCAAACAACTGGACAGTTATATTAACCTACCCTCACAAGACTGACTATGCAGTTAATCAGACACAGTGGAGTATACATCAAATACGTGTGATACGTCTCGCTATCCAGCTCATCTCCTTACGTGCCTTTACGGTTTTGTTTGTAGAACCTAGTATTGATGGAATTAATGAATGTAACAATTTCGGATATTTGAATAAGTATTTTTATATAGACACTACTATAACACCAGAGGATTTGATAAGAAATGTTTTGGTTATCGTAAGGTAAAAACCTGACATGTTTATTTATGCGTGGTCTTATGACATACCTTTGATTTCAAAAAGGATTTTGAAAACTTTAATAATCCAATTGAATGTGTTTTCTCACGCTGGTTTTCCGGACTGACTCGGGTGTTATTTAACTATAATGCTCGGGTCAGACCAAGTATTATAGGGTACAGATTTTAGATGGAATGTTGTGGAGCTCAGAAGACAAGCTGGATGGCCAGACGTATCACACGTACTTGATGAAAATTCCACTAGGCAATGTAAGCTGTATATTCAGCTTGGGAGGACAAGTTATTATAACTGTCCTGGATTATATTGTTGATTTTCATTGTACTCTGATAATGTAATGTATAAACAGTTACAGATTCTTTTGTTACAAAAAAATCTATTGTCATCTATTATAATGTTGTACAAGGTCTAATACTATGAAGAAACAAGTCGCGATTGGATCGGATTGCGAAACTAATAAAAAGTGAGTTAATCTCACTCATTTGGACACCCTTTTTAAATACAAATAGTTAAATTTAAATTATTGGTTGTTGCTTGAATTGATAATTTATTATCAGCAATGGATGTGATATGTTATATATAGTATATATATATTGGAGTGATTGATTTCCCGCATTATATAGCAGATGAGACCCTATGTGCCCCGTATAATAGTGGATGACCCCTTATACCGTGTTATTCCGCCTCAAAGAGGGGTTGGTATTTTAAATTGTTGTGCTAACATCTATGGATGCAGGAAAAACAGGTTGGAGGGATCTAAGTGGATTCCTTAAAATATTTAGATTTTTTAAATATTCTGTGATTGGAATTATTTGATAATCTGAGATAGATTACATTGGTGATTGAAATATTGGATGTTATGGCTTAATTAAATAGATATTAGTATTTGAGGAAGATGAAATCTATATAAAGATTGAATTTTTTAAAGGAAAATAACATAGGGAATTTTAAATTAATAATTATAGATAATTTGAATAAACTAAAGTATGAGATTGGTATTTTCAGTTTAAATAAGATTTTTAATCATAATAATGGGCTCCACAGCATCCTTTCATGTATTCTGCAATACTCGGTTTGACCCGAGAATTATAATCAAATAACACCCGAGTCAGTCTAGAAAATCAACATGAGAAAAGACACTCAATTGGATTATTAAAGTTTTGAAAATCCTTTGAAATCAAATGTATTTCGTAAGACCACGCCACAAATAAACATGTCGGGCTTTTCCCTTACGATAACCAGAACATTTTCTTATCAAATCCTTTGATATTATAGTAGTGTCTATATACAAATACTTATTCAAATAGCCGAAATTTTTACATTCATTAAATTCCAGCAATACTAGGTTCTACAAACAAAACCGTAAAGGGACGTAGGGAGAATGGATTTTTAACTAATGACTAGGCACTGGAGTACCACCTGTCATGGTACCTTGTCTAGATCGGCATACCGAGGATCCACTCAGATCCCCTGAAACACAAGACCCGAGCTACCCCTTACTAGATAGTCCGAATAAGATCACCCCATCATTGGGATCAACTACCGCGCGCACAGCCGAATAAAAAGGGACCTCTAGATAGGGATGACCTTACCCTAATTGGGTACTACCCACTTAGTCTTGCTGCATATCCTCTAATTTTCAGTCATTCTCGGTTGATGAGGTTCGAGGCCAGCGTTACCTTTTAGAACAATTTCGCTTAGAATGCTCACCATCCTCCTGACGATGTTATGAAAGCATTCATCCATACAAGTCCATTCTAGGTTTGAACGGAACCGAAGGCACTACTCCTACTACATCCATTTTGGATCACTCTCAGGATTAGTAGCGATTATCCCTTGCACTTTACTGCTCCATCTTCGACTCCAAGCTCTTGTCTTCCTCACAAAAACTCTCAAACCAGATCAAAGTGGTTTTCAGGAAATTAATCCCGATCCCGGACTCTTCTAAACGATCAGTGCTTTGGCCAAATATTGATAATCGGTTATTTAACTATCATATAACATCCATAAATAACCATCAGAATTTAAATAATTTTTTCCAAATTATTTATTTCAAAATATCTTCGCAAGCTATTGTCCACACTTCAACCCTTTGAAAACAGTTTTCAAATAACTTTCCTCTCGAAGAATAATTTCCCAAATATTTTTTATTTCCACTGATAATTACCAAGTCTAAATACTTTAGATTTAAAAAAATTTAAAATCGCTTTACCCAAAAATATATACTTTAAAACATTTAAAATAAAACCATTCAAAAGACTTTATTTAAATTACTAGTTATGAAATTTACAATAACTTCTCATGTAAAACTTAAGCCAGAACAATTTTTAAAATAAAAGTAACGAAATTCTATACAAGTTTTCAAATAAAAACTTTAGCCAAACTATCTTTAAAATAAAACTACTTTATAAAATATCAATATCACTTAAGACTTTAAAACTCTCTTATTTTCATTTATTTAAAATCTCTATCTTTATTTCCATACTCAGAATTTTATTTAATAGAAATTAAAAATCTAACCTTTATACTTTTCCAGATTAAATCTTTTATTTACCAAATTGACTATAATTATTTACAATTAAAATTTCCTTTTATATTTCCTTTGAAAATCCAAACTTTATATATTTTTCATTTTCTCAAATACCAATATATATATATTCAACCAAGCCTTAGTATTCAATAATTATAATTTCTAATTCAATCAATATAATCATCACAGATTATTACATAAATCACATCGCTGAATATATAATAAATTCAACGTTTTGAGGAATCCAATTGGATCCCTCCAACATGTTTCCCTGCATCCACAGATGTTAGCACAATATAAAATACCAATTCCACTTCGAGGTGGAATATCACGGTATATGGGGTCATCCGCTATTATGCGGGCGCATAGAGTCCCATCCGCTGTATAATGCGGGAAATCAATCACTCATATATATATATATATATATATATATATATATATATATATAACATATCACATCCGAGCTGATAATAAATTATCACTTTAAGCAAGCAACCAATAATTTAAATTTTAACTATTCAAATTTAATGGTATCCCAAATGAGTGAGATTAACTCACCTTTGATTTTTAATTTGCTGATCCGATCCAAACCGACTTGTCTTCCCCCGATTTAAGACCTTGTATACACATTAGACGATTTTTATTAATATTCAAATAGATTGAACAATTAAATTCCTATTTGATAAATTTAATTAACCAATGATTTTGTTACAAACTAATAATTTAACTTTAAACTGATTTTCTTTTAATAAAATATTTTTAGCAACTAAAAGAATTAATGAATTTATCAGAAAAATCTATCTCCATAATATATTATTTTAGAAATAAACTAGTAAATGAAAATAGGTATATATGTATATATATTTTATTTTTCTTATTTGAAACTACGCATACCCAAAAGTAACCTATATACATTACTAAAAATCAAATCTTTATAAACTCTTCGACACATTTTAAAATTCCTGTATATATATATATATATTCTTACTATTATCCTACTCACAAATCAGAACTAGATTTAAACTGTGTTCAAAATACAATTTATAACTAAATTAAACCTCATGCTCTACTTCCACCTTATATTTTTTATCTGTATGTGTGTATATATATATATATATATATTTAGTAACCTTAAATAAATAAATAAATAAATAAAATAAAAACCTAAACCTTACTACCTACCTCGCACAACCCATCTGGTCACACAAATCCCCACACTATGGCGAAACCCTCGCTCAACATCTCCAGCTCGCCACAATCCACCATGTTCCTCGACATTAACCATTGTCGCTACCTGCCTCGTCGACAAGACGTCCAGCCTCCTCATGCACCACCAACGCACGTGCGAGAGAACCCTAACCAATGGCCTCACGAACGCCACTCGATAGATTTGCCCATGATTCCAGATCGTAACAAATGTCACGATTCTGGTCTACAGCGGCCATATTTTTGAACCGAGCTTCGTTCGATCTGAAATACTCAATTATGAAAGAGGGAAGAAGAGTATAATGTGATGTTGATTTTAAGGAAGGCAATTTTTTTAATTGTGGCCATTGATTTCTTTTTTCGATTTCGAATTTAGGAAGAGAACGCGACCATTTTTTATTCTCTGTGGATTTTGATTTCTTTTTTGATTGGTATATTTTTGACAAAAATACATGGCTAAGATAATTAAAGGAAGAAGAAGACGCGTGTAAAAAAAATAAAGGACAAATGTTGAAAAGGAAACTATGTGTTAGAAGAGAAGAAATGTGTAAAATTTGTCTTGTGAAAACATTATTGAATTTAAATTTCTATCATTTATAAACCAAAGCCTAAAATCTCGATCTTCTATCGAGGCATGCCATTAGGCGTTTATAATGTTAAGCCTCTATTATGAACGCAATGGAAAAGGTTTCGAGTCCTAATTCGATTGTATGGAGAAGATAGCGTTTTGGACTCAATTATAATATTAAATTTTCGATAAATATTTCAGTACATTTATCTACCGTACGGCTACATGACAACTCCAAACATATAAAATTTGAAATCCGATAATAATACAATATCATGGATCTAGTGGAACAAGTTTCGTCGAATTCCGAGACTGTGCTTCGGAAGGCTATTTTAAACGTTAATTTAAATGATATATTTTTAAAACTGAACAAATCACCTTAAGATTCAAATTTTAAAGCTTTTATTATTTCCAGTACTATTAATATAAATTTTATAAGCCATTGAAATATTTTTAACAAGCCTAAAACTCAAGATTTAATATTTATCCAATTTCACATTATTAAATTCAATAATTTAATTGCCAAATAATTAATGATATTTGAAATCATGTTGAACTAATTTTCAAATATTTAAAGTGAATTAAATATTTTCAATTTCAAACATCTAAAAATCCCAAGTCGTCACAATACTATTATTATTATAACTTATTTACACTTATATACTAAAAGAAGGACTTATATCTATATTTATCTATACAGTGATGATGTATCATAACATACTAACAAATTATATAACATAATATAACCCTATTAAATAACCTATTTCATTATATACATATATATCATTTATATCTGTATATGAACAACAATTACAACAATGCAAAATAACTATACCTCATATCCACCTATATGAATGCAGACCTCAAAACTATATAGAAATATATATACATAATAGACATATCATATATTTATATTTTCAACTATCACTAATAAACTACTATAAACTTATATATAATAGATCGAACTTGAATATAATTAATATATACATAAACAGATGCAGATTTGTATATAGTATACACATAAGTTTTAAACACATAAATTTTTAAAACCACACACACACACACAGATATATATATATATATATATATATATATAAGTTAATATGTGCATAGGTAATAAATATGTATACAACCTATTCGAAAACGTATGTACAAACTAGAGTAAATAAAAAAACATAAAGGCAAGAGAGATAGAAATGTCTACAGCTTATATAATATAAAACTAACCTAGCATATAAATCTTATATAAAACTATATATAGATACAAAAACATATATATAACTAACAGTGTAAAATTTTGTATAAGCTTATATTATAACTAACAAATGACATTAAATATGACCAACACAATATAATATACTTTAAATATATCTACATACATATCTTAATAAAACTGAATATAATACAATATATATGAAACACACATACCAATACAGTGAAAGAAGTAGGCTGAGCAGTAGGTGCTGCTCAGTTTGGGTTGATGTGCTATGATGAGGGGATTCGTGGCTGAACAGGAGGGAGGTGGAGGCGTTGCTGAGATGGCGGAGTTGGTGCAACTGCCGAGGCAACATGAAGATGTGACTGTTGATGGCGAGTTGCGTGTTGAAGGTAGAGGCCGGGTTGTGGCGGCACGTGGTGAGGTGGTGGACAGTGCTTCCATGAGGTTGAGGGGGAAGAGGCTGATTACTGTGGGTTTCTCTGTTGCGTGAGTTAAAGGCAATTAGAGGATATGAGTATTTTTTAGCTTCAATGGAAAAGTGTACAAGGCTATGTTGTTTATTATATTTATTATTGAAAAGAAGAGTAACGGACTACCAGGTAGAAAGCAGGTTACTTCCAAAGTAAAAACGGATACAAACAGTTTACAAGTACATATAAGCACTGTTTATCATTATATTATTATATATTAAATTGTTTCCTTTCAAACGGAAGAGCAGAGAAGGTGAAAAGGGAGTGGCCATGTTCCAAAGAAAAATGAATATATATACTGAAAAGAATAAATGGGAAATGAACAGTCAGGCTATGAGTCAACAAAAAGTTATTAAAGCAATTTATTAGATTGTTTGGGCTGCACGTTCAAATTTGAAATGGCACGGGAAGTAAAGGTCGAAATTTGTGGTACCGATAACGACGTACTGTTTTATCGTTTCTATCGTGTAACAGACCTCAAAACACAAAAATAAGTATACTAATGCGATCAGCACGATGAGACGATCAAAATGGTACATAGATATCAGTGGTACGACCGTCCTATCAAAAGTCGATAATTGATATCGAAAATGCTGCTAATTCAGGTTTGGAAAACATTTTATTATCATCAAATATTGACTTATTTGAATTTAAATGAAATTACATAAGAAAATCAACTTCCATAGTTTCAGATGAAAATTTATTATTTTCTACATTGGAATAGATGCACTTCAAATATTAAATTTTCAATTCAAAATTTTATTATTTAAAATTTCACAGAAAAAATCAATTAATTAAATTAACAAAACCATTAAAATTTACTAGTCATTAGAGTAACTATTATGATATTAGTTTATTTGGATGTTGATTGCAATTAGATGCATATTGATTGATATGTTGGATGTATGTTTGTTTATTTATTTAGCCATATCACTGTTATTACTCTATTTATTATTTGACATCTTATAATTGTCACTTGTAATATTTGAAATAAACTTAGAAATAGGTTTAAATGATATATACCTATGTCATTTAAAGATGGGTTGAATATATATCCATTTATGTAATTAAAATTGAAATAACTAATCACTTGGCCATAAGGTAAAAAATTATATACGGACGCCGGATTTGGTTAAATTAAATGGTTACAAATCTTAAATTTTGAATTGGTTTAAATTATATTATTTCAAAGAAAATAAAACTTTTATTTATATGAATTGAATTATTTTCTAATTACAGATTTGAAATGTTGAAATTGAAATTTTTTAGATGAATTGTTTAAAGATTTAATGTGAAATCTTAAAGTTGAAATTGAGATGTGATTTGAATTTATTGGAAGGGAATTATTTTAAAGGTTTAAATTTTAATTTAAACTTTGAATTTACTTTGACTAAAATGGTTTAAATTGGTATTTCCATGTTTGGATGTGAAATGGATTTAAACTAAATTGTTTTAAATGAGAATGTGAATAAACTTTCGGCATTTGGATAGAATCAATTAATTGAAATGAAGTGAAGTTTGAAATCGTTTGAATTAAGTTTGATTTAAATTAAAATTTGAATATGAAGTTGACTTGAATGGAAGTCGAAAAATTGATTTCGTTATGATTTGGAATTGGAACATGAGTTCAAATTGTTGTGAAGAAGGAACAGTTTTAATATAAATTATTTTAATATATAAATTATTCTAATTATTCAAACTATTTTCAATATCAAAACAATTTTATATTCAAAACTATTTCCAATCTTTAAAACTATTTTAATCATTCTAAACTATTCTAATATTCAAACTATTTTAATTATTCAAACTATTTTCAATATTCAAACTATTTTAATTATTCAAAAACCATTTTAAATATTCAAACCGTTTTAAAAGGGGAATATTTGGATTCAAATCAGTGATCGAAATACGAATGCTTTGATACGAAGGTATAACCTACTTTGAATTCAAATTGATTTTGAAGTAAATATGATATTTTGATATGAAATATGACTTGTTCTTGAAATTTAAAAATACCAACTAGTGTGTAAAATAACGTTTGGTTGTTAAAGAGGCCGAGGTCGAATGAATGACATATTCTCTATTAGTCTATCGAAACCACTTTAATAACTGTGTACGTGGTGGGTATTACCCAGAATGTAGAGGTTGAATTGGTGGCGTTTATTGGAATGAAGAAAGGGACTAATGATGGATGACCCTGACCCTTGTGTCAATTTGAAATGACTAAATGAGAGCCTATGTCGGGCCAGGGGGTTAGCTATCTTTAGGGGTCATTACCCCTTCGTATTACTATATTAATATTGAGTCGATCGGTGCATTTTGATTTGATTTTTGGGGGTGGTGGACTCGCTTGGCAGCCATTGCAGTGATATGTTACGACTAGCGAAAGGGTAAACTAGTAGAATCCTACTTTGGGCATTGCCTCACGTGCCTTGTCATACTTTTATCCTTATATGCGCCTACTATGATTTTGTTTTAGTATGGTACCTATAGGAGACTCACTGGCTACCGACGTTACTGGTTGTGTTACAGGATCTAAATGGACTACCTATTTAACAATGTGTTAAAGGTGATCAATGTAAAGCCTTAACGCTATTTTAATACTTTACTTTATTGATAGACACTACGTATATAGTGTATCTTACTATATATAGATAGTTTGACGGATCCTTAGGAGATGTAAAATCCTATAACATCACTTAAGTTATTTCACTCACGTTGTACACTTTATAAGAGATGGAAAATCCCATAAACAACTCTGAAACTATTACACTCATATTTACTTGTTATTGATATAACTTACATAAGGACTTTTAGTTCTGACTCGAACGTTTTGTCTTTTCATTATGCTGGGGTCAGCCTGAGCATTTCAGTGTTTGAAGATCATTATTTATAGAGTACGAAGATGGAGTTTGTTATATTATATTACTAGTATTATTACTCTACATATTTTGGTATGTTTATTGATTGTACTCTGATTGATGTTGAAAAAATGGTGTAATCAGATGTATACTGTAAACAGTTTCATGAACTATTTATTTGATTATCATATTTTGTCATTCTGCTGTGAGATTCTATGCATTTCTTTCCTTCTTTTCTCTTTTTTTCTTATGAAACCCCATTGATAATCTACCCTTTTGAATGGTTTGAGTTAGACTTTGTGGTTTATTGTCGACTTGAATCTACCAAAAAGTTGGGTTGTCACATCACAGATCAAAAACATTTGAGGTATCTTTTCACTCAGATGGACTTGAATATGAAACAACAGCGTTGGCTAGAATTTCTCATGTTATATGATTTAGATTTCCTTTATACACCCAAAGAAGCCAATGTGGTAGCGGATGCATTAAGCAGAAGTCATGCTATTATAGCTTATTTGATAGTACATCCAACTTTGATTAACCATATAAAATAGAACCATCTCAAGGACCTATTTATTTTAGAGATGGTCAAAGCAGTAGAGAAAAACACAGTATTAGGAAGATGGATAGGATTCAAGGTGGATGATCAAGGAATACTAAGGATGAATGGAAGAGTATGCGTCCCAAATGTCGACAGGATAAGTAAGAAGTTGTAACGATCCTGAATTTTTGACAATTTAAAAACAAAGATATTTAATTAATTTTAAATATTTGAGATAATTTTAAATTGAGTTCCAATAAAACTATGAAATTTAGCGATTAAATTTTAGAATTTAATCTATTTAAAGTTGAACTAAATTTAAATTTAACTTTGAAGTTTGAAGTTGAATATTGAAGTTGTATCTAAAATTCAAACAAATGACTTAGAAAAAAAATAGTTTGGATTTACGAATTATATTTATGTAAACTTATAAATTGATGTTGAACTGTAAAACGTTTATAAGTTTATTTAAAGAAAAAATTTTTATACAAAACAAATTTGATTTAAAAAAAAAAAAAAAATATATATATATAATAAAAAAAAAAAAGTATACACTACCTTACCTATCAGCTACAAACATGCCTTGTTCCACGCCGTTTTTCACGCCTTCCTCCATGCCTAAATCACGTTCCTTCTTCTATTTTATACCCGACCTCCTTTACCCCTTTTCATTCGAAAACCCTACCTAATCAAACCGAAGAAATAAAAATGGCGGCCGTATAATCGTTCTTCGTCTTCCTTCAATAGCTAGGGCTTCGGCTTCAAATCTCTCGCGTGCTCTTCACTTCTTTTGCAAAGGTGAGTTCTTTGCTCACGATTGATTTTAATGCAAGTTTTTGAATTTGTTCGAATTGAATTTTGGTTGCATGCTATGTTTTGGGGGTTATTGGGTATCAATTGCTCGGTTAATTTATTTAAATTGATAAGAACAGATACTGTGTGGAATTTATTTTTTTTAAAACTGTTAAGAACAGATGCTATTGATTTCACTTGCTGATAATTTGATTTTATTTTTAAACTGTTGAGAACAGACACTAATTGATATTGTTTTCTTAAAACTGTTAAGAACAAATGTTATTTAAATTTTAATTTTAAACTAATAAGAACAGATGCTATTTAATATATTTGATATTTTGTTTTAAAACTGTTAAGAACAGATGCTATTTGGGATTTATTTTTGAACTGTTAAGAACAGATGCTACTGAAATGTTGTTTTAAATTGATAAGAACAGATGCTATCAATTTTGTTTTTTTAAACTAATGAGAACAGATGCTATTAAGATTTACCTTTTTACTAGATGAGGAAAACTTTGTTGCATGAACTTGTTTTGAACCTCTGTTCATATGTGATGTACATATGTGTCTGTAAACCCCCCCATGTGTTGCTGTGTATTATGCTTGCATGGATGTGAAATTGCTTCTGCATGTTTGTTTTCCATCTGAAATACCTCTGTTCCTGTCTTCATCCCTCAGGGAGTAAGCTTCTTTTAAAAAAACAGTTTTTCTTTTTAAATCAAAGTTTAACAAATTTTACAGAACACAATTTCTTATTTACATAAATCAGAAAACTACTATGTTCTTTGTTTAAAACTGTTTACCCTCAAAATGTTAGAGTTGATGTTAGCTGTGCATGTGAGTGAACTTATATGTTTAAAATCAGTTTCCTTGTAAAAATCAGAGCTAACTTATTGAACTAAAGTTTTAAAACAAACTGTTACATATAAACAGAAATCAACTTAACTGCTACTGATAAAAAAAAGAAGAAAACTCTGTCTTCTTTTAAGTAATTAACCTCTCATATGCAAAAGCTTGAGCCATCTGTTGCATTGCTTATTGATATAGTTAATCATGTTTGTATGACCACATTGTGATTCTGTGTGTATATATATTAATGTATATATATATGTGATTCAGGATTTTATATATCTGTTCTTGGCCTTGAACTAAGTTTTTAAAAGGAAATCCATCATAAACTAGTTGATATCAGTTTGGATTTGTTATAGAAATAGAAAATCTGTAGCCTTTGAACAAGTACAGCAGTCAACAAGTTCTAATACGTAAATAAGAAACTGCTCTGTGTTCTTTGTTTAACCTCAAAATGTTTTAAGTTTGTTAGCTGTGCATGTGAATATATATAGGAATAAATATGTTGTGTGATTGTTTGTTGATGAATGTTTTTGTGTGAACATCCTATAATCTGAAAATAACAAAATTGACAAGTTTAAACCAATTGTTTGATGAAAATGATGCATGCTAAAGTTCTTGGAACCATTATGTGAATATGCATTTATGCATATGCATGTCACTGTGAGTAAACACTTACAAATTAAAGCTAAGTAGATAATTATATGGTTGATTTTAAAATCTGTGATGATAACTGTTATGTATGTATGCATGTGAGTAAGTCTGTGTTTATTTGATAAATGCTTATTTATGGTTTCTAACTTCTCTGTTCTTAGTTCAGAAACATATAATTTTAGAGCAAGTTTAAAAATCTTTGCACGTGAGTAAACTTTTTACTAAAGTTTAATTAAGTTATTAGTTGTTGCTATGAGATTGTGATGATGTTACATACATATACATATGCCACTGAAGTGTTTGCAGTTTCCCCGAGTTTTTGTGCTTCTGACCCGAAGCAGGGGATTGATTGACCCGAAGTGGTACTCGGGTGATTTTGTTTTTGACTCGGAGCATAAGGTTTTAAAACCTGAGAATTTTGTGCAGGTTTTTGAGACTGTGATTTTACAGTTTTTTTAAAATCTTGGATGAAGCTCATATTTTAAAGATTGTAAATTGAATCAAGTGTAAGATTTAAACTGAATTCAAATGTAGTTTTGAAATTCAAAGTTTTTTTTTAATGAAACTTTTAAATTTGAACAAGTTTTAAATTCTGTTTTAAATCAAGTTTTAAAACAAAACAGTTTCAGGTATAAAATCCTGTAGCTCTGCAATTTCTAACATTTGAATGAAATTTAAATTGTTCATCTTTGTTGCTTCACCACAGTTTGCATTTGCCACACTTGTGTTCCCTGTTATCAACTGGCCCTGATCATATTTTGATTCCAAACTTCTGTTCACTTGCATGTATTGTTGGTTCATTTGTATCACCTGTTCCCCTGTACTTGTTTGGCTCTGCGATTCATTGCTGTTGCCTCTGTGTTTGTTGTCTCTGCTGCTCCCTGCATTTGTTTCACTGTACTTGTTCACTGCCCTGTACACGATCCGTGTTGCATGCCTGCTGCTGCATGTTTGTTTGCTTCATGTTTTTGTTCAAGTTGGCACTAGTTTTACCTTGAGCATTTTCTTTGCAGTGATTTGTCCAATTTGCGCTTGCACATGTGTTGGCGAGGCAGTGCACATGTGTGTAATATACGTGTGTACTGCAGCCACACGGGATTGACAGATTTTTTAAATTTTTTTTATTAAAGTTGTTAATATGAAAATCCATAATAGATTAAATTGATTCATGTGATTCATCATCTCTGTTACCATTTCATTCAATTCTTTACAAATTTATTTACTTGAATTAAGATTAATCCTGACTCGAGTGTTTTGTGTTTTGCAATTAACGCTCGGGTCAGATCGAGTATTTTTACAGCTTGAAGATTTTCAGGCTGCGAAGTTAGAGAGAGTTGGGGAAAGCACTTCACTAAAGTTTTTCTAGAAAATTTTCTTGTACTTAATGAAAATAAATTGTTCCGCTGTATAAAAATTTAATGCATTGTACAAACTCTGATGTATGTAAGAAAAATTCATTTATGAAAAATATTATGATTCTGTGGCTGATTCTGTTTAAACTTTATAAACTGAACAACAATCCGTCATTTTGAACGTTTTGAGTTGGTTTAATTACCGACTAGAGGCGGTCAGAGCGGCGGGTCGTTACAAAAGTGGTATCAGAGCTTTGGTTTACTCAAAGCTCAGTTTATGATGTTTAATATGAATAGTTACTAGAACCACTATAAAGAAAGTGCTTTTCAAATTTAAAGAAGTATAAAATTGTTTTCTTTAAAATAAAAGGTATTTTGAAAGTTAGAATTATTTTGAAAATTCTCCTCTCTAAATTTAAGTGCGATAGTTTATATTCGGTGAGGTCTTATTAGATTTGAGTTTCAATCGTTCGGAAGCTCATTATCGAATTATTGAGATTTATGAAAAATGAAATATGAGTTAAGTGAATTAATGAATTTGTTTAAATTGGTTTAAATCGAATAACTTGAATATTTCAAGTAATAATTGGGAAATAAAAGGATATGTTAATTTGGTTATAACCAAGAGAATTATTGAATTACAACTTGAGAATTTGATTCTGAATTCTTTTGAAATTGATTTCAAATGTTGTTAAGAACGAATTAGTAAATGAATGGATTATAAGTATTTAACTTATAATATGAACTTTTGGGTATATAACTGAGTTATATAAATTGAATTGAATTGAATTGAATCAATAAGAAGATTTATAAATCGAGGTTTTATAAATAGAAAAGGAATTTATGAAGATTGTTTATAAATTCGAAATCAATTGAATTTGATAAGTAATTTGTTATAACTTATTAAAGGAGATATATCCACGATTTTGGACAGTGGGTAATCCTTTAAAAATAAAAATAAGTTGTAGAAATGATGAAATTGGTTGACAAAGCATATTCACGATTTTTGACAGTGAATATATTATTGAATAAAACAGATATGTTTTAGGGAAGTGATATTATGAAATGAAATTTAATTGTTGATTTAACTGTATGAATCAAACTGAGTTTGATGTAAAGTTTATATTTCAAGTTAAAACTATTGCCTAAAATAGTTAACGTGGAAATATGAATTTAATGGAACTAAATTGATGAATAATTTACTAAAGAACTAGTTGACTATTTTTTGAAATAGAAAGTAAATGCAAAGTTCAAATAGAATTTAAATTTCAAATTTGAAGTTGTCAACATGATAATCCATTATAGGTTTAAATAGATTCAGTGATGAATTTGAATTTAAACGTGCGGAGAATTAAATTAAGTGAAAAACTTAATATTGAAAAGTTTGAAATCGATTTAAAACTAATACTATGAAAAGTATGAAGAATTCAAACTATGAATTAAGTTGAAGTTGAAAAAGTTAATAGTTTTAAAAGTGTTTTAAAATGCATTAACTATCGAATACATAGATTTCAACATTCAATTGTTGAAATAGGCATTTCGAGAAATAAGGAAATGGGTAGACTATAACACTATTGTTATAGTAAATGGTTTCCGGAAGGAAATGTTGTTTATAGTATTGGGATTTATATATCTATCTTAAATCCGAATCCCTATACTAGTGATTTTGAGTTGTCGTAACGATGTTTTACGCAACATTCGTTTTAACTCAAATAAATGTGTTTAAAAGAATGATTTCCTTAAAGAAAGAAATATATACTTAATTTTGATTCAAGTATATCGAATATTTTCAAAGTGTTGAAAGTGAATGAATTTGTGAATTACTTATTATTGAATAAGTATGGGAATATTTTCCAATATGAAATGAAAGGTTTGAAATTTTATCTTTTAAAGATAAATTGAGAAATGAATATTTGAAATTAGTTTCAAATGGCTAAGTGTGAAAATTTTATATCTTGTAAAGATATTATTTTGAGAAATTTGAACGATTAGTTTAACTTGGAAATTTTTCAAAGAATTGAATTTTGAGTTAAATTGAGTTTAACTTCGACACCAAAAACAATATAAGTTCAACTTTGAATTTTGGATAGTCGATTGGGATTGTATGTCTAACATTGTGAATTGATGACATATCATTTGATCTCTATTAAATATATATCTGTGGTGGCGGAGAATTTATTCTTTTAGCTTAACAGCCTTCTCTGAGACGTACGAGCTTAGAGGTTATATATCGATAGACATCAATTATGTGTTGAGAATTGACGATGTAACGTGAAATCCAAATCGAATGTGAAGTCGATAATGAATTGGATTGTGAATGTGAATTAGGTTTGAGATAACCTTAAATTTTCAAATCGATTTAGAGGAAAATTTTAAACGTGATGGAAAATTTGGAATCCTCTATTTGTTGTGAATGTGAATTGAGTTTTCGTAACTTATATATGTGAATATAATCGAAAACCATCAGTTTAGAAAGTCATTATTATGAAAGTCCTGTGTAAGTTTACATAGGTATGATAAGTACGAAATGTGAAATGAAGTACTATATGTATATGACATATGTTTTCTAAAAAAACTGAGGATATGGAAATGTACCTTCCATTTATTATATGTGAAAGTGATTGGAACTCGGTGGAGTGTCCATTGAAAATCGTAGCTACGTAGAATTCCATTAGTGGAATGTCCAATGGGACTGATTTGATATCCCCCACGATGGATCATCGTGTTTGGGATTATGTGATTGATGCTGGCGTAATTCGTGGGGCGTGATGCCTACAGTTACAAGCGATTCTACTGAGATAGTAGCGCAACCGCCGAGTAAACTGCGATCTGGAAACCGAAGCGTAATTCGAGGGGCGTGATGCCTAAGGCTACGAGCGATTCTACTGAGATAGTAGCGCAACCGCCGTGTGGACCGCGATCTAAGGCGATAACCATGGCGAAATTCAGGAGTGATGAGAAATCTGAGATTACAAGCGATTCTACTGAGATAGTAGCGAAACCGCCGGGTAAACTGTGATCCATGGGGGAACGGACTTTCCATATCCATTTTTAAAAGAATTTTTAAAAAGTATTTTCACTGGGAGTTGAAGCAAGTATGTTTAGTACTTGGAGATATTTAGTCTTGCGTCTGATCAGCGTATGCCTAAAGTCTGTGAGAACGACGATGGACTTGTTAAACTTTGAGTTATCAAGTATTTTCAAAACTTTGAATAGAAAATCAATAATCTGAAATTAGAATTACACAATTCTAACTTAATGAATTAAGGAAGAAGATCTTTAAAATATCTTGAAAGTCCACAGTTTTGGATAAGATATATTATGCAAATATTTAGCATGAAAGATTTCAAGTTTAAAAATTTGAGTTTTATAAGTCAAAAAAAAAAAAATTGGTAAAAGACTTTTGTGTCTTGGTTATTGAAATCGATGAACAAAACTAGTGAAATGAAATAAATGGAATGAATCCTATATTTATTTATGAGTTTGAAACTTGGTAAAATTATGTAGGGTATAAATATCGGTGAGATTTTAGCAATCGTTTTTCCTAACTTATAATTTCGGGACGAAATTCTTTTAAGTAGGGGAGATTGTAACGATCCTGAATTTTTAACAATTTAAAAATAAAGATATTTAATTAATTTTAAATATTTGAGATAATTTTAAATTGAGTTCCAATAAAACTATGAAATTTAGCGATTAAATTTTAGAATTTAATCTATTTAAAGTTGAACTAAATTTAAATTTAACTTTGAAGTTTGAAGTTGAATATTGAAGTTGTATCTAAAATTCAAACAAATGACTTAGAAAAAAAATAGTTTGGATTTACGAATTATATTTATGTAAACTTATAAATTGATGTTGAACTGTAAAACGTTTATAAGTTTATTTAAAGAAAAAAATTTTATACAAAACAAATTTGATTTTAAAAATAAAAATAAAAATATATATATATAATAAAAAAAAAAAGTATACACTACCTTACCTATCAGCTACAAACATGCCTTGTTCCACGCCGTTTTTCACGCCTTCCTCCATGCCTAAATCACGTTCCTTCTTCTATTTTATACCCGACCTCCTTTACCCCTTTTCATTCGAAAACCCTACCTAATCAAACCGAAGAAATAAAAATGGCGGTCGTATAATCGTTCTTCGTCTTCCTTCAATAGCTAGGGCTTCGGCTTCAAATCTCTCGCGTGCTCTTCACTTCGTTTGCAAAGGTGAGTTCTTTGCTCACGATTGATTTTAATGCAAGTTTTTGAATTTGTTCGAATTGAATTTTGGTTGCATGCTATGTTTTGGGGGTTATTGGGTATCAATTGCTCGGTTAATTTATTTAAATTGATAAGAACAGATACTGTGTGGAATTTATTTTTTTTTAAAACTGTTAAGAACAGATGCTATTGATTTCACTTGCTGATAATTTGATTTTATTTTTAAACTGTTGAGAACAGACGCTAATTGATATTGTTTTCTTAAAACTGTTAAGAACAAATGTTATTTAAATTTTAATTTTAAACTAATAAGAACAGATGCTATTTAATATATTTGATATTTTGTTTTAAAACTGTTAAGAACAGATGTTATTTGGGATTTATTTTTGAACTGTTAAGAACAGATGCTACTGAAATGTTGTTTTAAATTGATAAGAACAGATGCTATCAATTTTGTTTTTTTAAACTAATGAGAACAGATGCTATTAAGATTTACCTTTTTACTAGATGAGGAAAACTTTGTTGCATGAACTTGTTTTGAACCTCTGTTCATATGTGATGTACATATGTGTCTGTAAACCCCCCCATGTGTTGCTGTGTATTATGCTTGCATGGATGTGAAATTGCTTCTGCATGTTTGTTTTCCATCTGAAATACCTCTGTTCCTGTCTTCATCCCTCAGTGAGTAAGCTTCTTTTAAAAAAACAGTTTTTCTTTTTAAATCAAAGTTTAACAAATTTTACAGAACACAATTTCTTATTTACATAAATCAGAAAACTACTATGTTCTTTGTTTAAAACTGTTTACCCTCAAAATGTTAGAGTTGATGTTAGCTGTGCATGTGAGTGAACTTATATGTTTAAAATCAGTTTCCTTGTAAAAATCAGAGCTAACTTATTGAACTAAAGTTTTAAAACAAACTGTTACATATAAACAGAAATCAACTTAACTGCTACTGATAAAAAAAAAGAAGAAAACTCTGTCTTCTTTTAAGTAATTAACCTCTCATATGCAAAAGTTTGAGCCATCTGTTGCATTGCTTATTGATATAGTTAATCATGTTTGTATGACCACATTGTGATTCTGTGTGTATATATATTAATGTATATATATGTGATTCAGGATTTTATATATCTGTTCTTGGCCTTGAACTAAGTTTTTAAAAAGAAATCCATCATAAACTAGTTGATATCAGTTTGGATTTGTTATAGAAATAGAAAATCTGTAGCCTTTGAACAAGTACAGCAGTCAACAAGTTCTAATACGTAAATAAGAAACTGCTCTGTGTTCTTTGTTTAACCTCAAAATGTTTTAAGTTTGTTAGCTGTGCATGTGAATATATATAGGAATAAGTATGTTGTGTGATTGTTTGTTGATGAATGTTTTTGTGTGAACATCCTATAATCTGAAAATAACAAAATTGACAAGTTTAAACCAATTGTTTGATGAAAATGATGCATGCTAAAGTTCTTGGAACCATTATGTGAATATGCATTTATGCATATGCATGTCACTGTGAGTAAACACTTACAAATTAAAGCTAAGTAGATAATTATATGGTTGATTTTAAAATCTGTGATGATAACTGTTATGTATGTATGCATGTGAGTAAGTCTGTGTTTATTTGATAAATGCTTATTTATGGTTTCTAACTTCTCTGTTCTTAGTTCAGAAACATATGATTTTAGAGCAAGTTTAAAAATCTTTGCACGTGAGTAAACTTTTTACTAAAGTTTAATTAAGTTATTAGCTGTTGCTATGAGATTGTGATGATGTTACATACATATACATATGCCACTGAAGTGTTTGCAGTTTCCCCGAGTTTTTGTGCTTCTGACCCGAAGCAGGGGATTGATTGACCCGAAGTGGTACTCGGGTGATTTTGTTTTTGACTCGGAGCATAAGGTTTTAAAACCTGAGAATTTTGTGCAGGTTTTTGGGACTGTGATTTTACAGTTTTTTTAAAATCTTGGATGAAGCTCATATTTTAAAGATTGTAAATTGAATCAAGTGTAAGATTTAAACTGAATTCAAATGTAGTTTTGAAATTCAAAGTTTTTTTTTTAATGAAACTTTTAAATTTGAACAAGTTTTAAATTCTGTTTTAAATCAAGTTTTAAAACAAAACAGTTTCAGGTATAAAATCCTGTAGCTCTGCAATTTCTAACATTTGAATGAAATTTAAATTGTTCATCTTTGTTGCTTCACCACAGTTTGCATTTGCCACACTTGTGTTCCCTGTTATCAACTGGCCCTGATCATGTTTTGATTCCAAACTTCTATTCACTTGCATGTATTGTTGGTTCATTTGTGTCACCTGTTCCCCTGTACTTGTTTGGCTCTGCGATTCATTGCTGTTGCCTCTGTGTTTGTTGTGTCTGCTGCTCCCTGCATTTGTTTCACTGTACTTGTTCACTGCCCTGTACACGATCCGTGTTGCATGCCTGCTGCTGCATGTTTGTTTGCTTCATGTTTTTGTTCAAGTTGGCACTAGTTTTGCCTTGAGCATTTTCTTTGCAGTGATTTGTCCAATTTGCGCTTGCACATGTGTTGGCGAGGCAGTGCACATGTGTGTAATATACGTGTGTACTGCAGCCACACGGGATTGACAGATTTTTAAATTTTTTTTTATTAAAGTTGTTAATATGAAAATCCATAATAGATTAAATTGATTCATGTGATTCATCATCTCTGTTACCATTTCATTCAATTCTTTACAAATTTATTTACTTGAATTAAGATTAATCCTGACTCGAGTGTTTTGTGTTTTGCAATTAACGCTCGGGTCAGATCGAGTATTTTTACAGCTTGAAGATTTTCAGGCTGCGAAGTTAGAGAGAGTTGGGGAAAGCACTTCACTAAAGTTTTTCTAGAAAATTTTCTTGTACTTAATGAAAATAAATTGTTCCGCTGTATAAAAATTTAATGCATTGTACAAACTCGTTTCGAGTTGGTTTAATTACCGACTAGAGGCGGTCAGAGCGGCGGGTCGTTACAAAAGTGGTATCAGAGCTTTGGTTTACTCAAAGCTCAGTTTATGATGTTTAATATGAATAGTTACTAGAACCACTATAAAGAAAGTGCTTTTCAAATTTAAAGAAGTATAAAATTGTTTTCTTTAAAATAAAAGGTATTTTGAAAGTTAGAATTATTTTGAAAATTCTCCTCTCTAAATTTAAGTGCGATAGTTTATATTCGGTGAGGTCTCATTAGATTTGAGTTTCAATCGTTCGGAAGCTCATTATCGAATTATTGAGATTTATGAAAAATGAAATATGAGTTAAGTGAATTAATGAATTGGTTTAAATTGGTTTAAATCGAATAACTTGAATATTTCAAGTAATAATTGGGAAATAAAAGGATATGTTAATTTGGTTATAACCAAGAGAATTATTGAATTACAACTTGAGAATTTGATTCTAAATTCTTTTGAAATTGATTTCAAATGTTGTTAAGAACGAATTAGTAAATGAATGGATTATAAGTATTTAACTTATAATATGAACTTTTGGGTATATAACTGAGTTATATAAATTGAATTGAATTGAATTGAATCAATAAGAAGATTTATAAATCGAGGTTTTATAAATAGAAAAGGAATTTATGAAGATTGTTTATAAATTCGAAATCAATTGAATTTGATAAGTAATTTGTTATAACTTATTAAAGGAGATATATCCACGATTTTGGACAGTGGGTAATCCTTTAAAAATAAAAATAAGTTGTAGAAATGATGAAATTGGTTGACAAAGCATATTCACGATTTTTGACAGTGAATATATTATTGAATAAAACAGATATGTTTTAGGGAAGTGATATTATGAAATGAAATTTAATTGTTGATTTAACTGTATGAATCAAACTGAGTTTGATGTAAAGTTTATATTTCAAGTTAAAACTATTGCCTAAAATAGTTAACGTGGAAATATGAATTTAATGGAACTAAATTGATGAATAATTTACTAAAGAACTAGTTGACTATTTTTTGAAATAGAAAGTAAATGCAAAGTTCAAATAGAATTTAAATTTCAAATTTGAAGTTGTCAACATGATAATCCATTATAGGTTTAAATAGATTCAGTGATGAATTTGAGTTTAAATGTGCGGAGAATTAAATTAAGTGAAAAACTTAATATTGAAAAGTTTGAAATCGATTTAAAACTAATACTATGAAAAGTATGAAGAATTCAAACTATGAATTAAGTTGAAGTTGAAAAAGTTAATAGTTTTAAAAGTGTTTTAAAATGCATTAACTATCGAATACATAGATTTCAACATTCAATTGTTGAAATAGGCATTTCGAGAAATAAGGAAATGGGTAGACTATAACACTATTGTTATAGTAAATGGTTTCCGGAAGGAAATGTTGTTTATAGTATTGGGATTTATATATCTATCTTAAATCCGAATCCCTATACTAGTGATTTTGAGTTGTCGTAACGATGTTTTACGCAACATTCGTTTTAACTCAAATAAATGTGTTTAAAAGAATGATTTCCTTAAAGAAAGAAATATATACTTAATTTTGATTCAAGTATATCGAATATTTTCAAAGTGTTGAAAGTGAATGAATTTGTGAATTACTTATTATTGAATAAGTATGGGAATATTTTCCAATATGAAATGAAAGGTTTGAAATTTTATCTTTTAAAGATAAATTGAGAAATGAATATTTGAAATTAGTTTCAAATGGCTAAGTGTGAAAATTTTATATCTTGTAAAGATATTATTTTGAGAAATTTGAACGATTAGTTTAACTTGGAAATTTTTCAAAGAATTGAATTTTGAGTTAAATTGAGTTTAACTTCGACACCAAAAACAATATAAGTTCAACTTTGAATTTTGGATAGTCGATTGGGATTGTATGTCTAACATTGTGAATTGATGACATGTCATTTGATCTCTATTAAATATATATCTGTGGTGGCGGAGAATTTATTCTTTTAGCTTAACAGCCTTCTCTGAGACGTACGAGCTTAGAGGTTATATATCGATAGACATCAATTATGTGTTGAGAATTGACGATGTAACGTGAAATCCAAATCGAATGTGAAGTCGATAATGAATTGGATTGTGAATGTGAATTAGGTTTGAGATAACCTTAAATTTTCAAATCGATTTAGAGGAAAATTTTAAACGTGATGGAAAATTTGGAATCCTCTATTTGTTGTGAATGTGAATTGAGTTTTCGTAACTTATATATGTGAATATAATCGAAAACCATCAGTTTAGAAAGTCATTATTATGAAAGTCCTGTGTAAGTTTACATAGGTATGATAAGTACGAAATGTGAAATGAAGTACTATATGTATATGACATATGTTTTCTAAAAAAACTGAGGATATGGAAATGTACCTTCCATTTATTATATGTGAAAGTGATTGGAACTCGGTGGAGTGTCCATTGAAAATCGTAGCTACGTAGAATTCCATTAGTGGAATGTCCAATGGGACTGATTTGATATCCCCCACGATGGATCATCGTGTTTGGGATTATGTGATTGATGCTGGCGTAATTCGTGGGGCGTGATGCCTACAGTTACAAGCGATTCTACTGAGATAGTAGCGCAACCGCCGAGTAAACTGCGATCTGGAAACCGAAGCGTAATTCGAGGGGCGTGATGCCTAAGGCTACGAGCGATTCTACTGAGATAGTAGCGTAACCGCCGTGTGGACCGCGATCTAAGGCGATAACCATGGCGAAATTCAGGAGTGATGAGAAATCTGAGATTACAAGCGATTCTACTGAGATAGTAGCGAAACCGCCGGGTAAACTGTGATCCATGGGGGAACGGACTTTCCATATCCATTTTTAAAAGAATTTTTAAAAAGTATTTTCACTGGGAGTTGAAGCAAGTATGTTTAGTACTTGGAGATATTTAGTCTTGCGTCTGATCAGCGTATGCCTAAAGTCTGTGAGAACGACGATGGACTTGTTAAACTTTGAGTTATCAAGTATTTTCAAAACTTTGAATAGAAAATCAATAATCTGAAATTAGAATTACACAATTCTAACTTAATGAATTAAGGAAGAAGATCTTTAAAATATCTTGAAAGTCCACAGTTTTGGATAAGATATATTATGCAAATATTTAGCATGAAAGATTTCAAGTTTAAAAATCTGATTTTTATAAGTCAAAAAAAAAAAAATTGGTAAAAGACTTTTGTGTCTTGGTTATTGAAATCGATGAACAAAACTAGTGAAATGAAATAAATGGAATGAATCCTATATTTATTTATGAGTTTGAAACTTGGTAAAATTATGTAGGGTATAAATATCGGTGAGATTTTAGCAATCGTTTTTCCTAACTTATAATTTCGGGACGAAATTCTTTTAAGTAGGGGAGATTGTAACGATCCTGAATTTTTAACAATTTAAAAATAAAGATATTTAATTAATTTTAAATATTTGAGATAATTTTAAATTGAGTTCCAATAAAACTATGAAATTTAGCGATTAAATTTTAGAATTTAATCTATTTAAAGTTGAACTAAATTTAAATTTAACTTTGAAGTTTGAAGTTGAATATTGAAGTTGTATCTAAAATTCAAACAAATGACTTAGAAAAAAAATAGTTTGGATTTACGAATTATATTTATGTAAACTTATAAATTGATGTTGAACTGTAAAACGTTTATAAGTTTATTTAAAGAAAAAAAATTTATGCAAAACAAATTTGATTTTAAAAATAAAAATAAAAATATATATATATAATAAAAAAAAAAGTATACACTACCTTACCTATCAGCTACAAACATGCCTTGTTCCACGCCGTTTTTCACGCCTTCCTCCATGCCTAAATCACGTTCCTTCTTCTATTTTATACCCGACCTCCTTTACCCCTTTTCATTCGAAAACCCTACCTAATCAAACCGAAGAAATAAAAATGGCGGTCGTATAATCGTTCTTCGTCTTCCTTCAATAGCTAGGGCTTCGGCTTCAAATCTCTCGCGTGCTCTTCACTTCGTTTGCAAAGGTGAGTTCTTTGCTCACGATTGATTTTAATGCAAGTTTTTGAATTTGTTCGAATTGAATTTTGGTTGCATGCTATGTTTTAGGGGTTATTGGGTATCAATTGCTCGGTTAATTTATTTAAATTGATAAGAACAGATACTGTGTGGAATTTATTTTTTTTAAAACTGTTAAGAACAGATGCTATTGATTTCACTTGCTGATAATTTGATTTTATTTTTAAACTGTTGAGAACAGACGCTAATTGATATTGTTTTCTTAAAACTGTTAAGAACAAATGTTATTTAAATTTTAATTTTAAACTAATAAGAACAGATGCTATTTAATATATTTGATATTTTGTTTTAAAACTGTTAAGAACAGATGTTATTTGGGATTTATTTTTGAACTGTTAAGAACAGATGCTACTGAAATGTTGTTTTAAATTGATAAGAACAGATGCTATCAATTTTGTTTTTTTAAACTAATGAGAACAGATGCTATTAAGATTTACCTTTTTACTAGATGAGGAAAACTTTGTTGCATGAACTTGTTTTGAACCTCTGTTCATATGTGATGTACATATGTGTCTGTAAACCCCCCCATGTGTTGCTGTGTATTATGCTTGCATGGATGTGAAATTGCTTCTGCATGTTTGTTTTCCATCTGAAATACCTCTGTTCCTGTCTTCATCCCTCAGTGAGTAAGCTTCTTTTAAAAAAACAGTTTTTCTTTTTAAATCAAAGTTTAACAAATTTTACAGAACACAATTTCTTATTTACATAAATCAGAAAACTACTATGTTCTTTGTTTAAAACTGTTTACCCTCAAAATGTTAGAGTTGATGTTAGCTGTGCATGTGAGTGAACTTATATGTTTAAAATCAGTTTCCTTGTAAAAATCAGAGCTAACTTATTGAACTAAAGTTTTAAAACAAACTGTTACATATAAACAGAAATCAACTTAACTGCTACTGATAAAAAAAAAAAAGAAAACTCTGTCTTCTTTTAAGTAATTAACCTCTCATATGCAAAAGTTTGAGCCATCTGTTGCATTGCTTATTGATATAGTTAATCATGTTTGTATGACCACATTGTGATTCTGTGTGTATATATATTAATGTATATATATGTGATTCAGGATTTTATATATCTGTTCTTGGCCTTGAACTAAGTTTTTAAAAAGAAATCCATCATAAACTAGTTGATATCAGTTTGGATTTGTTATAGAAATAGAAAATCTGTAGCCTTTGAACAAGTACAGCAGTCAACAAGTTCTAATACGTAAATAAGAAACTGCTCTGTGTTCTTTGTTTAACCTCAAAATGTTTTAAGTTTGTTAGCTGTGCATGTGAATATATATAGGAATAAGTATGTTGTGTGATTGTTTGTTGATGAATGTTTTTGTGTGAACATCCTATAATCTGAAAATAACAAAATTGACAAGTTTAAACCAATTGTTTGATGAAAATGATGCATGCTAAAGTTCTTGGAACCATTATGTGAATATGCATTTATGCATATGCATGTCACTGTGAGTAAACACTTACAAATTAAAGCTAAGTAGATAATTATATGGTTGATTTTAAAATCTGTGATGATAACTGTTATGTATGTATGCATGTGAGTAAGTCTGTGTTTATTTGATAAATGCTTATTTATGGTTTCTAACTTCTCTGTTCTTAGTTCAGAAACATATGATTTTAGAGCAAGTTTAAAAATCTTTTCACGTGAGTAAACTTTTTACTAAAGTTTAATTAAGTTATTAGCTGTTGCTATGAGATTGTGATGATGTTACATACATATACATATGCCACTGAAGTGTTTGCAGTTTCCCCGAGTTTTTGTGCTTCTGACCCGAAGCAGGGGATTGATTGACCCGAAGTGGTACTCGGGTGATTTTGTTTTTGACTCGGAGCATAAGGTTTTAAAACCTGAGAATTTTGTGCAGGTTTTTGGGACTGTGATTTTACAGTTTTTTTAAAATCTTGGATGAAGCTCATATTTTAAAGATTGTAAATTGAATCAAGTGTAAGATTTAAACTGAATTCAAATGTAGTTTTGAAATTCAAAGTTTTTTTTTTAATGAAACTTTTAAATTTGCACAAGTTTTAAATTCTGTTTTAAATCAAGTTTTAAAACAAAACAGTTTCAGGTATAAAATCCTGTAGCTCTGCAATTTCTAACATTTGAATGAAATTTAAATTGTTCATCTTTGTTGCTTCACCACAGTTTGCATTTGCCACACTTGTGTTCCCTGTTATCAACTGGCCCTGATCATGTTTTGATTCCAAACTTCTATTCACTTGCATGTATTGTTGGTTCATTTGTATCACCTGTTCCCCTGTACTTGTTTGGCTCTGCGATTCATTGCTGTTGCCTCTGTGTTTGTTGTGTCAGCTGCTCCCTGCATTTGTTTCACTGTACTTGTTCACTGCCCTGTACACGATCCGTGTTGCATGCCTGCTGCTGCATGTTTGTTTGCTTCATGTTTTTGTTCAAGTTGGCACTAGTTTTGCCTTGAGCATTTTCTTTGCAGTGATTTGTCCGATTTGCGCTTGCACATGTGTTGGCGAGGCAGTGCACATGTGTGTAATATACGTGTGTACTGCAGCCACACGGGATTGACAGATTTAAAAAAAAAATTTATTAAAGTTGTTAATATGAAAATCCATAATAGATTAAATTGATTCATGTGATTCATCATCTCTGTTACCATTTCATTCAGTTCTTTACAAATTTATTTACTTGAATTAAGATTAATCCTGACTCGAGTGTTTTGTGTTTTGCAATTAACGCTCGGGTCAAACCGAGTATTTTTACAGCTTGAAGATTTTCAGGCCGCGAAGTTAGAGAGAGTTGGGGAAAGCACTTCACTAAAGTTTTTCTAGAAAATTTTCTTGTACTTAATGAAAATAAATTGTTCCGCTGTATAAAAATTTAATGCATTGTACAAACTTTGATGTATGTAAGAAAAATTCATTTATGAAAAATATTATGATTCTGTGGCTGATTCTGTTTAAACTTTATAAACTGAACAACAATCCATCATTTTGAACGTTTCGAGTTGGTTTAATTACCGACTAGAGGCGGTCAGAGCGGCGGGTCGTTACAGAAGTTTTAAAAGAATGTCACAATTCTCGACTTTCGGTACATCTCAGAGTTACCACAATGTATCCAGATATGAAGAAGACTTTTTGGTGGGACGGTATGAAGAAGGATATCTCCATCCATGTTAGTAGATGTGCAAATTGCCAGAAGATCAAAACCGAAATAGATCAAAAGCGATTAGCAAAAGACTACTGGATTACTTCAACCACTTGAAATTCCAACTTCGAAATAGGACCAAATACCAACGGATTTCATAGACGGCTTACCTCGATCAAGAAAGGGAAATGAAGGCATTTGGGTTATCGTAGATCGATTGACCAAAATCGAACTTTATCCCTGTAAAGACAATGAGAACAGCTGCAAATCTTGCACAAATATACATGGGGGAAATAGTCCGATTGCATGGAGTCCCAAGCAGTATAGTCAGTGATTGAGACCCAATCTTTACCAGTAAGTTTTGTGAGGCATTATAAACAGTTTTGGGAATGAAGTTGAGTATAAGAACTACATACCATCCTAGACCGATGGGCAAACCAAAAGGTTAAATCGAGTGTTGGAAGATCTTCTGAGAGCTTGCATCTTAGATTTTGGAGGTTCATGGAAAAACTATCTTCATCTTGTTGAATCATCCTATAATAACAACTATCAAGTAAGTATGCATGGCACCGTACGAAGCTTTATGTGGTCGTCCATGCATATCCCCAACATGTTGGATCAAAATCGAAGATCTGTCTTGAAAGAGGCAAACTTAATCAAAAAGAAGATGAAAGAAGCCCAGAGTAGGTAGAAGAGTTATGCTAATCAAAGGTGTAGAAATTTGGAATTCTCGGTTGGAGATTTTGTATTCTTGAAAATCTCTCCGATAAGAGGAGTGGTAAGATTTGGTCAGGCAAGGAAGTTAGCATCTCAATTTATTAGACCTTTTCCTATTCTTGAGCAGATTGGCCTATTAGTTTATTATGTGGAATTGCCCGAAAGGTTATCTAGTGTGCACAACGTCTTTCACGTATCCCATCTATTGAAATATGTACATGATCCAGAGAAAATTAGAGAAACAAATAATTAAGTAGATTTAGAAGTAGAACCAAATTTGGCAGCTATAGGATGACCAGTTTGAATCATGTATCATTATGAGAAGTGACTGAGATGGTAGGTGGTATGGAGTGGTGATGCCAAAGAATGGATATCGAAAATAGAGGATAGAATGAGAAAAGTTTATCCTGAGTAATTAGGATTGGCGTATAGTTTGCATTTGGTATCGAGATAGTGCACTCATCTCCTGTGGTGTGGCCACTTATAACATCTTGTATATATTTCCCTTAATTAAATATATATATTCCTTTTCGAGTCAATTTCTTCTTATCCTTAATTTTGAGGACGAAATTCTTTTAAGAGCGAAAGTACGTAATGACCCAATATTCATTACTTTAGAATTTTTTTAACAAATATAATATTTTTTTAAAACATAAATGATAATCTTTTGGACAATAAATAATGTAGTTAATCTTATTTTGAATAAACATCTGCAAAAATATTTACTTTGGAAGATATATTGATAAAATGACTGAAACCCATTTTATCAATAAACAGCTCTTGGACTATCTGACATTGTGCATGGAGCTAGATACATACACTCATTTATATATATGTGTGAGAATATGCAATGCAATTATTTATATTATTTTTGAAAATAAAATCTCTTTATGATATCATCAATGATATCACTATTTCGGAATAAATGATTTTTGAATTTAAATGATTTAATAATTATTTTAATAATTAAATAAGTACTTTTAATTATTATATAATGATAGATATATTATTGATGTAGGCATTTTCGCCCACTATACGGTGAATATGAGGAAATAGGTAAAAAATCGTCATTGTTGTGGAACAGATTAAAACTAATTTAGAGGTATTCTCGAGCTCAAGATATGGGCGTAGGTCAAAATTGTGTCTCGATCTGAGCTACAGATCTAGAAATAAGATCATCTTAAAAAATTTCCACCACCGTCTCATGGAGCCGATACCGAGACGCTCTATTGTCGAACCAAAACTTTAGTTCGACGCTTACTTGGAGTCGAGCCTTGAAAATGTAGGGTCTACTTAGAGTCGGCTGGATGACTGAACCAAAACTTTGGTTCGACGCTTGCTTGAAGTCGGGCCTTAAAAATCTAGAGTCTACTTGGAGTCGTTTGGACTACTGAACCAAAACTTTAGTTGGCGCTTGCTTGGAGTTGGGGTTTGAAAATCTTGAGTTTGCTTAGAGTCGGCCCGTTGACCGAAACAAAACTTTTGTTCGGCACTTGCTCGGAGTCAGGCCTTGAAATTCTAGAGTCTGCTTGGAGTCGGCTGGATTATCTAATTAAAATTTATGTTCTCCATTTGCTTAAAGTTGGGCTTTGAAAATCTAGAGTCTTCTTGAAGTCGGTTGGATTACCGAACCAAAATTTGGTTCGGAGCTTGCTTGGAGTTAGGCCTTGAAAATCTGAAGTCTGCATGGATTCGGTTGGATTACTGAACCAAAACATTGGTTCAGTGCTTGCTTGGAATCAGAGCTTGAAAATCTCGAGTCCGCTTGGAGTCGACCCGATGACCGAACCAAAATTTTGGTTCGGCGCTTGCTTGGAGTCGGACCATGAAAATTTGAAGTCTGCTTGGAGTCGGTTGGGTTACCGAACCAAAACTTTGGTTCAGCGTTTGCTTGGAGTCGGGCCTTGAAATCCTGGATTCTGCTTGGAGTCGAGCCTTGAAAATCTTGATTCTGCTTGGAGTCAGTTGGATTACCAAACAAAAACTTTGGTTCCGCGCTTGCTTGGAGTCAGGGCTAGATAATTTGTAGTCTGCTTGGAGTCTGCCCGATGATTGAATCAAAACTTTGGTTCGATGGTTGCTTGGAGTCGGTATGAAAAATTTAAGGGTTTACTTGGAGTCGGGTAGGAGTAATGCTGCTTGCATTCGGGTGAAGGTTTGCTTGGGGTCAACCTAGGTATAACTGATCTAAAAATTAAAAGGTGGAGATTTTCATCACGGCACGATGATTCATCGGTGATTTCTTCATGACACGTTCCCGGTTTCTTGGAGGTGTATGGAGATCGTCAGAAGTGGAATAGCTTGACAATCATGTAAGGAGGATTGAACCAAATCTTAGAGTAAGGAAGGTTGAACCAAATTCCAAATACTATATACTCAGCTGCCTCTCCTCATATCTTCATTTTATAAATGCCAAGCACATGGCATCATAAAATGGGAGGATGCTGAAGAGCAAAGCTTTCAGCAACAAAGGTAGACAATTTCAAGATTGAAAAATCTTAGTTCTAATAGCATGTTTACTCGTATTCAAAGCCTGTACTTGTAATAAGAAATGAAAGGGATAATAAAAAAGGAAAAATGGACGCAGGCACACTTAGGCCGAACTACTAAAAATTCTATGCCTTTTTACATTTGTGTCCTTTACATATTTTTTATTGTAAATTACTGATTTTCTACCTTAGACATCAGCAACTAATTTTCATCAAACAATAGCTATACACTACAAACAATATTCACAGCTCTACAACAACGATTTGATTATTTGCCCACTTTTGTGCAAATATTTTGGTGCTCTCATTGAAAGCTGAACTATCCTTTTTTTAAAGACAATTCTCTCTTTCTTACTTTTCATTTTATTTTGAAACCTACTATTTCAAATCTTCTAACTAAAGATTATTGTTCTTCTCTTAGGAAACCCTCTACCCTTTTTTAAGATCTAAAACCTATGTTTCTTTTTAGATCTACCCTGACTGTTTTACATAAAAAAAAAACCTCATTTTCTCTTCAGATCTGAATATCCATTTTATTACAGAGAAAAATTCTCTTACCCACTTTTTAGATCTTGCTTTTACTAACCACGGACACTATTTATTAGCAAAAAAGTGTCATCTCTTAGAATTGAAATCCTTATATATTACTTTTACTATTCCGGATCCATAACACATGTCCCTTGACCAAAAAGAAACATGTACCCATTCTTTGGATCTAAAATCAAGCCACCTCTCTTATCTCTTTTGGAATCCAAAACCATTATTTCTTGGCATAAGTAATCCCTTTTCCCTGTGTTTAGATATGGATCATTATTTTCTTTCACGAAAGATAAGCTATCTCTAGTCTTGAGATCTGAAATTTCATTTTTTAATAAAATTTATACCTTTTTCTTTTCAGATCTAAAGTCATTGTCCCATTGGCATAAGAGATTCTCCTTTTCTTACTTTGGTAGTTTGAGATCATTGTTTCTTAGATTAAAATACCCTATGTTTCCCAGATCTGAAACCGTTAATTTAGCAAAATATATTTCTCTTTTTATATCTGCAATCACTATTCCTTGAAAATAAAAAATTATATCTTCCTTTTCTCTTATTTTAGATCTACGAACGTTGCTCCTTAACCAACAAGAAATATGTATTCACTTCTTAGACCTGAAATCACTATATCTCCTTTCAGGTCTGCAAGCACTATTTCTCAACCAAAAAGAAACATGTATTTATTTCTTAGATCTGAAAGCGTTCTATCTTCTTTTTCTCATTTCAGATAAAAAACATTGTTTTGACCAAAAGAAACACTTAATAATTTTTTAGATCTAAAATCATTATAGATCTTATTCTCTTTCCATCCAAAACATTACTTCTTTAACGTAAGAAAACGATCTTCCTCTTTTGTATAAGCGGAATCTATTCCCTAGTAAAATTAAAAATTACGGTTCTGAGGAAATCCTTTTTTCTCCCTCTAAACTCGAAATCTTTTCTCCTGATCTAAAGTCATTGTCACTTTGAAATTAGAGTTTTTCTCTTTTTCCTTTTTCAAGTTTGTAATCACCATTTCTTAAATCAATAAGCTATACCTCCTATCTCAAGATTCTCCCTTTATTTTAAGAGTTGGACCATCCACCCTTCGAAGCTACAAAACCTCCCAATCCTTTCCAAAAATTGAATTATCTCTTTCAAAAAGTACAAACTCTGTAAGAAGGGAAGGAGAACAACTTCCCGATATGCTGTCTAAAGTGAGAGAACTCTGCTGCAAAGAATGCAATAGCTATCTAGATGTGAAAAAGCAGGAAGACTAGTCTAATAACGTTCCGGTGCTAAAAATTAACGGACATAAATTCGACATGGTTGTGATTGAAATCAGTAAACACTTCACTGCTTAACATAAAGATTTGGTGGATAAACTCTTAACCTGCTTAGGGCAGACAGAAGTATTCGACCTCGATGTCATAATACTAGGAAAGGCCCAGTCTAGAGAACACAAGATGCATTCCACATAACCAAATGAACTCCAAGCACATCCCTTTTTCCATACAACATCAAATCAATGTACTACAATTAGGATCCCGCTGATGGATCAAAATATCACAATTTGAAGACCGAAGTCATGATGATTAAATAATCAAAGTCTAGATATGACAAGCACGACTCTTCGTCACTCCTATCATGAACGAAGGCATCACCAATCCAACTCGTGCCAGAGATTCAAATAATTTCAACAGCTCTCCTTATCTAGGGATATGTTCAATAAATATGAAAAGAGAAGGAGATAAGCGGAAGAGTTACTAGTCCACCCTACAAAAAAACAAAAACTTTGGAGTGCCCACTACAAACCTTTGTAAGGGGCTAATCCAACCCTTTAGACACTTGCCAAGATTTCCACACTTGCTGATAAACGAGGGGAAAAAAAGGTAGTGCTATATACTCACTTTTCTTTCATTCTAATCAATTTTAAGCTATTGCAGGGGTCTACCATCTATTCTTGGATCTCTATCCTTGGAAAAAGGTAAAGGAAGGATTCATAAATCCGTTGCATGTGACGATCGACCCGAGGGTGCTTACACGCTACACGAAAGTAAAGAAAAAAAATCAAACTATCCCCTACAACTATGCATAACCACTCCTTTGGGTCAGAAAGACACATAAAGATGAGAAAACATCACTGTCAAGAGTTCAAATAGATGGTCACTCAAGGATGCTAGCACAGCTTGCAGTGCAAATGCTATAGCAAAGTGGAAGAGATATAATTCTTTATCTCCAGAGCTCGAATGATCAGAGAGAAGCCATCCATTTTGAGTATGGTGTTACCTTAAAGGGTAAGGAAGAGGATGGGATAGAAACGACATCTACCGAAAACTTGGATAACATAATAGTCTATACATAAGGCTTTAAAAGTCCGAGCTCCAGCAATTCCAACATATTTGTCCCACGGTAGAAAAGCGAGAATTTCCTATCCAAGAGAACATCTTAAACAAGGAAAACTACATACCTTGGTACTTTGTGCTTCTTTCGAAGTGGCAAGTTTGGTCTAAACTACTCTTTCCCTTTGACTGAGACAAGAGACTAATGCATTCACTTAACACATATTTAGTTACATTCTCTTAACACATATGCAGTAATATTCACTTAACACCTTGCTGTTATAACCACTATTTCTTTTGGGATTAGCAACCCAAATCAAATCATGTGCTAGTGTGACGATCCGCCTTTCATTCCACAGAAAGACACATCATCATTAAGAAAGAAAGAGAGAGAAAAGAAAAACGATAGGAAAGAAAGAACTAAACAATATCAGAATCTCACAATGGAAAGGATAAAATCACATAAGTTATTACATAATATACAACATCTATCAAGAGTTACATAGCTTATATATCATGTATTAGACAGTCTTGAAAACCTGTCCATCATACAACTCAGAAACCATTACAATTCATCGACACAGCGGAAATGCTAAATATCTACATACGCTGAAGCCTCTAGCTCCAAGTCTCCTCCAAAATTCGTCAAAGCAAACTTAAATCCCTTGGCTACTCGTAAAAATTTGAGTACCCAAGAGTTCAAGAAAACAGAAAATAAACTCTGGGTCAGACATGGGTTTGGTGCGAGTAAACGGGTTAAAGTTGTTTAACTTTGAAAATCATTTGAAAACAAAGGTGTCTCGTAAGACCACGACACAAATAAACATGTCGGGTTTTTACCTTACGATAACCAAAACATTTGATAGGAAATCCAGTGATATTATAATAGTGTCTGGGTTTTTCAAGTAAAATAGAAAATATCTGGAATGGTTACATCTCACGTTCCAATATAGTTTGGCACAATCAAAACGTACGGCACTTATTGGAGATTGGATTCCATACAGTGGCAAGGCTATTGGGGTACCGCCCATCACAGTACCTGGTCTAGATCAGAGTACTGGGGATCCACCCTGATCCTCCACAACATAAGACCGGAACTACCCCTTACTGGATAATCTCGAATAAGACAACCCCGCAGTTGTCGCGACCAATTGCCCACACGGTCGAATAAAAGGGACCTCTAGATAGGGAAAATCTTATTCTTCTTGGGTGCTACCCACTTAGCCTTGCTGCACCTCCCCTGTTTTAGCCATTATCGGTTGATGAGGCTTGAGGCTACGATTACCCATTTAGAACACATATTGGAATGCTCATCGTCCTCCAATGACGATGGTCTAAAAGCATTCAATCCATACAAGTTCATTCCGGGTTCGAACGAAACCGAAGGCACTATCCCGCTACACTCATTTTGGAATCACCCTCAGAGTTAACGACAATAGCCCTTGCACTCTGAATCTGCATCTCAAAATTGAAAGCACTATCTCCGTTACACTCATCTTGAAATTACCCTCAGTGTTAACGACAAATAGCCCTTACACTTCGAGTCTTCATCTTGATCTTCATTTGAGATTTCACGACATATCGTTTAATTTGGATCGATGTGGTTTTCAGATATCCAATTTGGAAATCCGATCCCGGTCTCATGGAAATCTAAAACGCCATTTTTTAATTTCCAAGTTGTTTAAGTTAAAAACAATTTAATTTATATTTAGAGTAACATATGCACATAGATAGAATAATTCACATTATCACAGATAGATAATCTATTTTATCACAATACAACCAAAGTATCTAATATCACAGAGCAGCATATATCATATATCAGAGATATCAAATAATCCAAGGCATCCAATATCATTCAGTCATCCATAAGCAAGATTAATTAGTCACACTATTCTAATTACTTTAAATAAATTAAATTAATTATTTCAATCACTTTTAAATCCTGCTTTCTTAACATTAATTAATTACAAACCAATTAATTAATCATCATCTTAATTAATCATCCTTAATTAATTATTCTTTAATTACATTAAGTAATTAGCCTTTAATTAATTACACAAATTAATTATCCTTTAACCATTCACATTAATTAACCATTAATTACTCTCATTAATTAATTACCTATAATTAATTACACTGATCCTTAATTAGTTACATTAATTAATTATTCTATAATCCCTTACATTGATTAATTATCTTTCAATTACTCACATTCATTAATTAAGTAACCCTTTAATTAATTATATTAATTAATCCTTTAATTAATTGCAGTAAGTAATTAATCCTTAATTACCTCCATTATGTAATTATCCTTTAATTACTTTCACTAAATATTTCCCTTTTATTAATTACATTCAGTAGTTATCCTTTGATTACATACACTAAGTAATTATACTTTATTAATTACGTAATTATAATTAATCAATTTCATTAAGTGGTTATCCTAAATTAATTAAACTAATTAATTATCTTAAATTACTCACATTAATTAATTTAATTAATTGCATTGAGTAATTAATCCATTTAAATACTTCCATTAATTAATTATTCTTTAATTAATTAACTTTAATTACTTGGATTAATTAACCCTTAATTAATTAAGTAATTAACTATCCTTAATTAATTAAACCAATTAACTTAAATTAATTACATTAATTAATCATCTTAGTTAATTAAGCAATTATACTTTAATTACTTTTATTGATCAGACCATAATTAATTTAGATAAACCATTTACCTTAATTAAACACTTATTTATCATTTATATTTATTTAAATTAGATGCTTGTAAACAGTTTATACAAAACATTTGAGAATATTTTTATTAATTAATTAAAGTTTAATCACTCTTTCCTTAATTATATCTTAATTCAAATATCATCTTATTACTTTTGAAAACACTTAGAAATTTAATTTCATAATTAATCTAATATATAACTACTTTAAACAAAACAATCTTAAACATTTTAAATCTTTAAAGACTTGTTTATAACTTGTTTAATAAATTTACTTGGAACTTTGTTTATATTGCTTTAATAACATATTCATTTTTAAATATACTTTTACAACTTGGCTAACATTGTTTTTTTGAAAACAAAACCATTTTAATAACTTTAAAACTATAAACTTAAACATTTTGCTTTTATAAACTAATCATGTTTTCTCTTTTAAAATTTAAAAATCCGGTTAGTTGTCAAAATCAAACCCGAGCTAAACCAAAAAATCACCGAGCTAAAACCGAGCTACTAACGGACCATCTTCCTTCTTGATAAACTCGAGATCAACCCGAGCAAAAACCCAAAATCCAAGCAAAACCCTTCTACCCTGATGCCACAAACAACTTCAGACACCACCATGCGTAAGTGCACGTGCACGCCCGACGTGATCGCCTCCAACCAACTCTGCCACCTTCGTCAAGTCGACGACGACCTCACTAACTCCTTGAACACCCAGCTTCGTCAATAGCAACGAAAATCAAAATCGAACACTTCAACACAAACAGAAACTCAAACCTAATAGACATATCCCCTCGCCGATGACGACCCCGTCCACCGGAGCCTATATCCCTTTGTCAATAGATTACAAAGAAGCCTATAACTCTGAATAGCACCGAGAACCTTGTTGAGATAGTGATAGAGAATCAAACTAGAAAAGATCAAGTTCGATTCAATGTTGATTTCGACAGTGTAATGGTAAGAATATGTATTAAGAAATGTCGAAGAAGAGAGGAGTGAAAAACCAGAAAATTTGATATAAAATTCGTTGAAACTAACCCCTATTTATAGGAGAACAACAGCCACATCCATTCGTGAATAGTTATGGCGAATAGACACTTCTTTTGAAATTTAAATTTTGAACTCAACTGACACCATGTCGACATGGTCACCATAGGCATGTCGACAACCCAAAGCAATTTTTGATGATTTGATTTTCTTTGAAAATAACCTTTATCTTATATTAAAACTACTTAAAACTTTATAAATATACATGACTATAGTTGTAATTCATAAGTAAATATAGAGAATAATATACATACAATTTAACTATAATTGTATATTTAAATCTTAAGTATAAATATTAAAAGTTAAATATATTATATTAAAAGATAGTTTAAAATCAGGAGTAATTTGACTTTGAAATTAAAGATAATTTTGAGGCTAAAACTATTTAAAATCAGGGTAGAGGGTTTTGAATCTTTTGAAAGGAAAGTTTTGCAATAATTTTGAAAACAAGATAATTTTGTAAAATCATTTGAATTAAAATTTGTGGATACAAAACAATGTTCCACTGGATTTTTCGTAGGTTCCATCCTTCTTAGGGTTCCATCCCTTTAACGGGCTCTAAGTGGATTCCATTCCACGAATAAATTGGATTTTAAGATGCCAGTGCTTTTCTAGGAGTTTTAACAAAATTCCTAATAAAAAACTTATTCTTGAAATCTTGAACACTTGATAATCTTGATACTCATGAGTCTTCAATCTTTGATATCTTGAATCTCTATACTGTACAGTCTTCATTCTTGGTACCTGCATTCTTAAAACCTGCATATACATATATATCTAAACTTATAATGTTAGTATTTATATTTTATAATCTATTCTAAGTTGTTGTCATCAAAACCATCATCTAACGGACTAACAACGAGCACATACTTGATTAACACATCCCAAAAAACACTGTTTAACAGATCCACAAAATAAGCTGGAGCATTGGTTAACCCAAAAGACATAACCAACCATTCAATGAAACAAATGAGTTCTCTGAATGCAGTCAAGGCTACGGTCTTAAGCTACCCTTAGCTGGGGAAAACCCAAAACTAGATCTATAGAAATACCAAGAAGAAGATCAAAAAGATTACCAATACGAGGCAAGAGATACTTATTTCTAATGATCACCTTATCCAACTCTCGATGCGGGGCAAACCTTTGACTTCTTCGAAGATATTCGAGAAAAATTCCCATCAACTTTATAACCCCTACTTCCTTATAAGATGCTTCAATTCCAAGCAAAAGATTACCTAAGAGAACACCAAACTATCGCAAGTCACCCATGCAATCTTACCCAATTCAGTTTCCAAAGATTCTGTTCTCTCTTCACAAATCAAAAGAGCTTATGCTTATCTAACCAATCCACCGAAGAAATGGGTACACTCTGCTTCTTCTAAATTCCACCTTTAGGACACTGCTTAGCCAAATGACTTCCTACTGGCACACACAACACTTCCGACCTGCAATGCTGCCTCCTGATACCAAGGACTTCTAATCCATAAGCTCTTCGACCCTCAAAGCCAAATCAACCAATTCCATAAACGAGCCTTTGAGATGGCAGACATCTTCTTAAGAAATTCGGGCCTCAAACCAAACACAAACATCTCGTTAAACTTAGTCTCATCTCCGATACAGAAAAATTCCCTTGCTTAAGGTCCAGATAATTCCTATACAACCGAGTCTTCCCTACGGTAGGTATAACTGCTCCTCCCATACTTACTTAAACTTGCTCTCAAGACAAAACATCTTCAGGAACATCCATTGTTACTGCGTCTCACCACACAGTTGCTCCTTCTGAAGTTGCCAAGATGCTATCACTCACTTCTGCTTATCCGATAGATCCAAACTCTTGAAAAATCCGCTCACACGAGCGCAACCAAGCTTACACTTCAATGATGGACTTCATACCTTTTAAAAAGGTTTTCCTTCGAGATTGGTGAAATCATAACTCAAAGCTGCAAAGCTTACTCGAGGCGGTATTATGTTTACAGCCTCGGTAGATACTCTTCCACCTTTAACACTCGAACTTCTTCCATTAGTGGTAGTCGTGCTACACACACCACTATCCTTCCTACCTCTATAACTCAAGCTGCTAGCCTATCTCATGTAGGTAACCCGGACAGGTAACCAAATAAATTAGGTGTATATATATATATATATATATATATATACATAAAAATACAAGTATGCTCTCTCAAGATAGATATCACTCCAAAGCCTATGTATATCTCAACCTAGAGCTTTGACATCAGCTGTGACGACCCGCCTTTCATTCCACAGAAAGACACATCATCATTAAGAAAGAAAGAGATAGAAAAGAGAAACGATAAGAAAGAAAGAACTAAACAATATCAGAATTTCACAGCATAATGGATAAAATATATTAATCACATAAGTTATTACATAATATACAACATCTATCAAGAGTTACACAGCTTATATTAATGATCGGGAATTTCTGGATATCGAAAATTGAAATATTTAATTGATTTTAAATATTTGTAAGTTAGTTTAACTTGAATTTCAAGTATCATTATTATTTGGCAATTAAATTATTGAATTTAACAAATTAGAGATTGGGAAAAATAGTAAATCTTGAGTTTTAGGCTGGTTAATTTTTTTCAATGGCTTATAAAATTTAAATTGATTATACTAGAGATAGTAGAAGTATTAAAATTGAGTTTGAGAGTGTTTTGTTCAGTTTGGAATATATATCGTTTAAAATCGATATTTCAAAATGGCCTTCCGAGGCACAATCTCGGAATTCGACGAAACTAGTTCCATTAGATCTATAATAGTGTATTATTATCGAATTTAAATTTTGTAGCTTTGGAGTTATTATGTAACTGTACGGCAGATAAATGTGCTGAATCTATATCGAAAATTCAATATAATAACTGGATCTAAAAAGCTATCTTCTTATACGATTGAGTTAGGACTCAAAATCTTTTTCGGTGTATTCAAGATAGGGGTATATCCTAATAAATGCTTGGTGGCACGCCTCGATAGTAGATTGAGATTTTGAGTTGTGAATTTAAGACAATTTAAATTCGAATTTAAATTCAAAAATGAATAATAAAATTTCATTGAATCGCTATAACTTGTGATTCAAACATGTGTCTTGCCATTTCGAGCACATGTTCTCCCCAAAGACACACGTCTTCATTAATGATAATATTCCATCTTGTATCAATTTATTTGTAAGAAAACAATTTCATTTAACAGAATAAAAATCAAATGGCCGAATAAATCAAATTGATAGTTGAAAAAGAAAATAAATAGTAATGGCCGTGTTTTTCCCAATTTAAGGCAGAGCGATTCAATCCAAATTTCACGTCTTTATTTTCCTCCTCTCCCTCAAGCAAAATCTTTCGTTTGGTTTAAATTGATTGGAAGGGGAAGAGTGACACCGAGTGCGAAGGTAGAGGGGGAGCCGCCTTGATTGGTGAGGTTGAGCAGTTAAAGGATGGAGCCGCGTTCGAAATCAACGGCGACTCGAGGGGTCCTGTCGCGATTTTTGAGGATGCGACCGTCCATGGTCAAGAAGAGGAAGGGGAGCAAGTCATGATTAGGTGGTTAAGTTGCGTATATTAGGAAATGATGGCGATGTGGAGGCTCACGAGGGGCGCTGCGACATCCTGATAGCTCGCGTGGAGGGTCGATGTGGATTTCGATAGCGGTGGAAGGCAGCGACACAGCATGGTTGCCTGGGCGGTGACCGTGGAGATGTTGAGGTAAGGTTCTGGGTTTTGTGTTTTTATTGTTAACTGTAACAGAAAAATATATATATAAATATTTATATAAAGTTATACATACATATTTTAAACTTGCTAATGTTTTTAAAATATTATGTTATGGTAATTAGCATATATATACACCCTATTATAAAATATATAGTTTAGTCGGAAAAAGAAAAAAGTATATAAATATAAATAAATTTATAAATACACATACATGTTTTAGTTTAAATATATATATATAGATAAAAAGAGAAATATATAGATAAGAATTGGAATAAAATATGGGAATTTTAATGTTTGAGGAGTTTAAATAAATTTATATTTTTAAATTTATATAGATTATCTTATAAAAGTATATGTGGTTTCAAAAGAAGAAAATAAATAAATATACATGTTTAAACTTACCATTTTAAAATAATGTATTTGTGATTAACTTTTTTTGTTACTAAAAATAATTTGTTAAAGGGAAATTAGTTTAAACTAAATTACTAGCTAATTAAACTTTAATAAATGGTAATTGATGATTCCATTTATTTCAAATGTTAACAACTGTTTAATGTATACAAGGTCTATAGTCATTGGGAATTCAAGACGAGATGGAAATGGAGTGGAGACATCAAAATTAAAGGTGAGTTAATCTCACTCATTTGGAATACCCGTTAAATTTAAATAGTTAAATTTAAATATTTGGTTGAACGATTGAATTGATTGGATGTGATATATTATATAGTAGTACATATATTAGAGTGATTGATTTCCCGCATTATATAGCGGATGAGACCCTATGCGCCGCATAATAACAGATGAGATGATATAACCCTATATACGGCGATATTCCACCTCGAAGTAGAATTGGTATTTTATATTGTGCTAACATCTGTAGTTGGAGGGGTCCAACTGGATTCCTCAAAATATTTAGATTGTTTTAAAATTGTATGATATGATTTATTTGATACTTTGGGATAGATTATATTGGTTATTGAAAATATTGAATGTTATTGGTTGATTGAATATATTTGGGAATACTCAGATATAGAAGTTAAGATTGAATTCTTAAAGGAAAATAAAATAGGAAATTTTTAAGTAAAATAATTTTGGAGAATTTGGATAAGTTAAAGAATGAATTGGAATGGATAAAAGTTGATTTTTACATTCTAATAAATAAAATTCCGAGTACGGGGAAGGAAATTTTTGAATAAATAGGAATAAATGGATTTTTAAACTTAAGTGATTAATTAATATTATTTTTAAAATTCAGGATTTAAATGGTTTAGGAAGGAACAAAGAAAGAATTTTGAAAATAAATATGAAATTGGTATTTTCAGTTTAAATAAGATTTAATAAAGGAGTAAATCTCGAATTAATGGGTTTTGAAATAAATTGAGTAAGTAAAGGAATTTATTTTAAAATGGAGTAAATTTGGAAATCGATTTGGAAATTGATAAAGTGTTTGAAACTGTGTTTTTAAAGGGAAGATAAGACTATAGAATTTATAAACTAGGTTTATGAAGGGAAATAAGATTCAGTGGATATTTGGAGGCATAAATTCAAGATGGGACTTCATAAGTAATGGGTAATTTGTTTTAAAAATAAATAGTGGTTTAGTTTTAAAAGGTGCGAAAGGAAAGTGTATTTCCCTTAAAAGCCAAGTACGTTTTCAACGCAGATTTTTAAGTATAAGTTAAAGGTTTAAAAGTTGTTTTAAAAGAATATTATTTGAGGAATATTATTTAAGTTGTTTAGAATTTTAAAGATAAATATTTATGTAAATTAGTTATAGTAGTAATTATATTTAAAAGGGGTAATTGGTGTTGTGTTTTAAAAGATAATTGTTAATATGTATATTTTATAAAATAGTTTTATTTTAAAGATAGTTTGGTTAAAGTTTTATTTAAAAACTTGCACAGAGTTTCGTACCTCTTATTTTAAAGTTTAGTTTGGCTTAACTTTTATTTTAAAATTTAGGTTTATATTTTATAAAGTAGATTTATTTTAAATATTTTTAAAGTACATATATTTTTGGAATAAAGTGTTTAAGTAGTTTTAATTTAAAAGTTTAAGGTATATTTTAGAATAAAGTGATTTAAATTATTTTAAAATCTAAAGTATTTGGACTTAGTGATTCTTAATGGAAATAAATGATATTTTGGAAATTTATTCCGTGAGAGGAAGGTGGATTTATACTGTTTTCGAAGGGTTGGAGTATGGAAAGTAGATTGCGAAGTTATTTTGAAATAAGTAATTTGGAAAAAATTATTTAAAGTCTGATGATTGTTTGTGGATGTTATTTGATAGTTAAATAACCGTCTATCAACATTGGCCAATGCACTGATCATTTCGAAGAGACTGGGAACGGGATTAATTTTTCGAAAACCACTTCAATCCAGTTTGAACATTTTTGTGAGGAAGACAAGAGTTTGGAGAAGAAGATGGAGCAGTGAAGTGCAAGGGCTAGTCGCTACTAATCCCGAGGGTGATTCCAAAATGGATGTAGTAGGAGTAGTGCCTTCGGTTATGTTCGAACCCGAAATGGACTTGTATGGATGAACACTTTCAGAACATCTTCAAGAGGACAATGATCATTCTAAGTGATTCTGTGCTAAAAAGATAACGCATAGCCTCGTGCATCATCAACCGGGAATGGCTAAAACATGGGAGATTCACACAAGGCTAAGTGGCTAGCAACCAATTAGGATAAGGTCACCCTGGTCTAGATGTCCCTTTATATATTTGGTTGTGTGGCGGTTGCTGATCCCAACCGCAAGGTGAACTTATTCAGACTATTCAGTAAGGGGTAGCTCCGGTCTTGTGATGCAGGGGATCAGGGTGGATCCAAGGTTCGGTGATCTAGGCCACGTACTTTGATGGGCGGTACCCCAATAGCCCTGCCATTGATGGAAATCCATTTTCCGTACGAGCCTTTACGGTTTTTGTTTGTAGAACCCTCTTTGTGGCTAGTAGCTGGAATTTAATAATGTAACAATTTCATCTATTTGAATAAGTATTTGTATATAGACACTATTATAATATCAAAGGATTTTATAAGAACTGTTTTGGTTATCGTGTGGTAAAAACCTGACATGTTTATTTGTGGCATGGTCTTACGAGATACCTTTGATTTCAAAGGATTTTGAAACTTTAATAATCCAATTGAGTGTGATTTCTCACGCTGGTTTTCCAAATTGACTCGGGTATTATTTAACTATAATGCTTGGGTCAGATCGAGTATTATAGAGTACAGATTCTGAATGGACTGCTGTGGAGCTCAAGGGACGGGCTGGATGACGAGGCGTATTTTCGTAGATTCATATTTCCATGGTACAGTGTAAGTTGTATATTCAGCTTTTGGAAGGACGAGATATTATAACCATCCTGAATTGAATGTTGAATTGGTTGTATTGTACTCTGATGTAATGTATAAAATAGATATAGTTTCTTTTGAGTAAAGATAAGTTATTATCTATTATATTTTATTCCGCTGCGATGGTAAGATGCTGTTGTGTTTTTTTTCTTCTTCTACCTCCTTCTTCTTTTAACCCTAATGGTTCAATTTTTCGACGTCGAAAAATCGGGTCGATAAATTTGGTATCAGAGCTGAAGGTCAAGCGAGAACCTTGGCTCTGGTGGGGATTACTTATTAAATAGAGTCGGTAGTACTCTAGAATGAGTTTGAGTGTATTAATAGATATGAGTGCGTATTTTTAGTGAATATAAAAATTGTTTTTATATTGTGTTGATTTATCGCTTGAGTGTTTATGAATTCTGGTCGATATGTGTGATGCCATGTCATCGATAGGGATTTCTAAACTCTTAAACAAGATAAACCGAACAGTATTATTTTAAAATAGGGTAAATGAAATAATTTTACCCAAATTTTTTTTATATAAAAGAAATAATTTTCTGCAAATTATTATAGATTGCTAGGTTGTTAGGAAGTGATAATATTAAAATATTATCATTGATGTGGAAATGGAAATAAGAAAATAATATTATAGCCAAAGTTAAATAATAATTTATAAAACTGAATAAGATTTGTAGATGTGAATTATAAGTGTGATTTATAATTTAAATAAAATACCAAGTAATATTGAATATGAATTGAAAGAATTCGGAATTTGGAATTTTGGGAAAGTTTAAATTCCTTTTTAATTTGAAAATGATTTTCAAAACTTTTGGAGAAAATAGGTAATATTATTTGGGAAATATTTTGAAAGTGGATTTGAAATCTGGTGAGATTTGGGATTTAAAAATTTTTGGAGGATGTTTTGAAGAGGTAAAAGCATTGAACTCTATTCGGTCCCTGGAAAATAACTTCGGTGATGATTACAGCATCATCGATGTTCATTTTCGAGTTTCCAAAAGAGGAATTGCTACCAAAATATTTTTGGTTGAAGTGTTTGTAAAAGTTGGGTTTGATTTAGGAATGCAAAGGATTTTGGATATAATTGATTTCAAAAAGATTTTGAAATACTTAAATGATTATTGAAGACTCTGGAATTGGAATAAAATGTTTTAAGTGTTTAAGTAGTGGTTTGAACTCTCGGAGCTTGACTAAAAATGTTTATGGATTATAAACAGGTTTGGAAACTTATAATTTATTGAAATTGGACATTGAAATTAATTTTAATTGTGTTAAATAAAGTAAAATGGTAAATATAGTTGAGTTGGACTAAATAAAACTAAAGAAGGTTAGTAAACAGGAAATGTTTATGGGATATAAAGGGGTTTGATAGGTTATAAAAATTTAACTTGTTAGAGTAAAATTTAACTTAAAGAAAAGTCAAAAATAAAAGAAAGTGTGATAATAAAATAAAATGGTAAGCGAACCAATTAAATGAAGTAAGTTGGAAGAGATTAATGGAATACAAATAAGCTGGAGGACCTATAGAAATTTTAATTTTGAAATTTAAATTGAACTGGAGAGTAATTAAATATAATTAAGTAAAGTGAATTTAAAGAAAGTCTAAGGAAACTAAGAGAAATAGTTACTTAAATAAAAGTGTGGATAGACAAATGAATTTGCATTTGTAGGTAAATAGAATTGGAAACCGAATATTGGGGATTAATTTGAATTGTGTGTAATGGAAGTTAGTCAAGATTTGGCTAAATAAAATAAAGGACCGTTATAAAATTAATGAGTAAACTAACTGATTTATGTATGTAAGAAAATGATTTGGAATGAGATTTTATTTTAATCTTTTTGTATAAAATTAAGTATTAAATTTGTTTGGAAATTAAAAGGAAGGAAAATTTAATTCAACTGGAATTGAAAATAGAAATTTGAATAAAAGAATTGAGATTTGGAAATTTATTTGGTTGTAACTGAATGAAACTTAGAACTGAATGTTAAAATTTAAAATTTAATTGAGTAGAGTGAAGTTGTAGAACTAGTTATAAGTGAACTAAAATTTTAAAAGTTTGGAAATAAGAAATTGTTTGAGATTTGGGATTAATTAGTAAATTAAAGAAAATTGAATCTATTTGGAATTGAAATCCAAATTGATTAAATATAGATAAAGACCAAGTGGTAAAGTGAAAGTAATAGTATAAGAAGTATATAAAATAGTTATATTACTTAAGCAGGAATGGTGAAATTCTTAAGTAAATTTGGTATTGGAAATATACTAAGTAATTTTGGAATGGAGATTAAGTAAAGTTGTGAAATGGGATAATTATGGATAAGTGAGTAGAAATCAAAATAATGTAAATAAAAGAGAATTGATATAATTAATAATCAACGGATATAATTACGTAAGGTGTACGCATTTTATTTTATCCGCACAGCGATTTGACCCCGAATTCAAGCACAGGATTTCAAGGTAGTTATACCGATCCGAGTAGGGATTTTTTCACTCGATTTTCGACGGCGAATTCTGGATATGGATTTTTAATTGATTCTGGAAATTCTCTACAATAGTTGGTGGCTATGTAAGGAGAATGACGGTTTCTGATCAAGGAACCAGATCTGAGTCAGCACAAGGAAGTCAAGTGGACGATACTAGTATGAAAGTGAAATTGTGTAATCAAGTGAGCAATTACTTGATTAATTAATTCTTAATCATTAATTCTTAATTACTTGATTCTTAATTTCCAATCAATTTACCTTAATTTATTAATTCAAACCCTTAATAACTTAATTAATTCGAATCATAAATTAATTAACCTATTAATTTAATCCATTAAACAATATTTATTTACCTTAAAGTTTAAATAATTTACAAATCATTTAAATTTTAAGGTAAATAAATATTGTTTTATGGATTAAATTAATAGGTTAATTAATTTATGATTCGAATTAATTAAGTTATTAAGGGTTTGAATTAATAAATTAAGGTAAATTAAATGGAAATTAAGAATCAAGTAATTAAGAATTAATGATTAAGAATTAATTAATCAAGTAATTAAGAATTAATTAAGTGTTTACTTCGAATTTGGTATTGCGTACGGATGGTATATTGCGTCGTACGACCTAAATAAAACAAATATTGAAAATTTTGTAAAGAATGTGTAAAATGAGTTTGAAAACTGTGATTGGATGTTATTGCTAAGTAGGCTATTCAGGTGTTAAAAAGCAAAAGGGAATTGGGATTTTTTTTTTGAAGATAAATTGAAATTTGCTGGGCAAAGGTATATATTTGAATTTCTGTATGAAATTTGATGGTTTTCTTGTCTAGCCACTTGGCTTTTTATTTTCTTTTGAAATCTGGGGGCCCGTAGAGGCATTTTGTATTTGTACCGAGCTGGCCGCGCAAAGGAGACGCTGGCGAAATATTTCGAAAATTTATGGAGTTACAAAAATTTTGAACAAATTTTGATAATTTAAAATTTGATTTGTAATTTAAAATTTGATTCTAAATTTATATTTGAACTGTTGAAATAAATAATATTTTTGGAAGTTATGAATAAGTTTGGGAAGCTAATAAGAGAATAGTGTGTCTTTAATAAAAAGATTGTTTAGAGAAGTTTTTGAAGCTGTTTAGTTTTGAGAGGTTGTTAAAACTATTTGATGTGGGAAAATAGTTAACGAGCTATGGGACATTCCTCTTAACTAGTAATTTCGTGGCCAAAATTCTTTTAAGGGGGGAGAAATGTGACGACCCAGAATTTCTAGATATTTGAAATTGAAATACTTAATTGATTTTAAATATTTGAAAGTTAGTTTAACTTGAATTTGAAATATCATTATTATTTGGCAATTAAATTATTGAATTTAATAAATTAGAGATTGGGTAAAATTAAAGATCTTGAGTTTTAGGAAGGTTAAATTTTTTCAATGGCTTATAAAATTTATATTGATCATACTAGAGATAGTATAAGTGTTAAAATTGAGTTTGAGAGTGTTTTTTTCAGTTTTGAATATATATCGTTTAAAATCGATATTTAAAAATAGCCTTCCGAGTCGAAATCTCGGAATTCGACGAAATAAGTTTCATTGGATCCGTAATAGTGTATTATTATTGGATTTCAAATTTCATAGCTTTTCGAGTTATTCTGTAACCGTACGGTAGATAAATGCACTGAACCTATATCGAAAATTCAATAAAATAACTGGATCCAAAAAGCTATCTTCTCTATATGATCGAGTTAAGACTCAAAACCTTTTCCAGTGAGTTCAAAATAGGGGTATAACCTTATAAATGCCTAACGGCATGTCTCGATAGTAGATTGAGATTTTGAGTTGCGAATTTAAGACAATTTAAATTCGAATTTAAATTCAAAAATAAATAATAAAATTTCATTGAATCACTGTAACTTGTGACTCAAACACGTGTCTTGCCTTTTTGAGCATGTGTTCTCCCCGAAGACATGCGTCTTCGTTAATGATAATCATCTCGTATCAATTTATTTGCAAGAAAACAATTTCGTTCAACAGAATAAAAATCAAATGGCCGAATAAATCAAATAGATAGTTGAAAAAGAAAATAAATAGTAATGGCCACGTGTTTCCCAATTCAAGGCAGAGCGATTCAATCCAAATTTCGCGTCTTTATCTTCCTCCACTCCCTCAAGCAAAATCTTTCGATTGATTTAAATTGGTTGGAGGGGGAAGAGCGACGCCGAGTCGAAGGTAGAGGGGGAGCCACCTCGATTGGTGAGGTTGAGCAGTTAAAGGATGGAGACGCGTACGAAATCGACGGCGACTCGTGGAGTCGGGTCGTGATTATTGGTGGTGCGACCGGCCATGGTCAAGAAGAGGAAGGGAGCAAGTCACGATTCGGTGGTGAAGTCGCGTGTATTAGGAAATAATGGCGATGTGGAGGCTCGTGAAGGGCACTGCGACATTGTGATAGCTCGCGTGGAGGGTCGATGTGGATTTTGATGACGGTGGAGGCAGCGACGCGACATTGTTGCCTAGGCGGTGGCCGTGGAGATGTTGAGGTAAGGTTCTGGATTTTGTTTTTTTATTATTAACTGCAACAGAACAATATATATAAATATTTATATAAAGTTATACATACGTATTTTAAACTTGCTAATGTTTTTAAAATATTATGGTATGGTAATTAGTGTATATATATACACCCTATTTTAAAATTTATAGTTTAGTCAGAAAAGAAAAAAGTATATAAATATAAATAAATTTATAAATACACATGCATGTTTTATTTTAAATATATATATAGATAAATGGAAAAATATATAGATATGGTTCAAAAAAAATATGGTGATTTTAATGTTTAAGGATTTTATATAAAATCGTATTTTTAAATTTATATAGATTATCTTATAAAGTATATGTGGTTTCAAATAAAGGAAATAAATAAAAATACATGTTTAAGCTTACCATTTTAAAATAATGTATTTGTGATTAGCTTGTTTTTTTACTAACCATATAATGTATACAAGGTCTAGAGTCATTGGGAAATCAAGACTAGATGGAAATGGATTGCAAACATCAAAATCAAAGGTGAGTTAATCTCACTCATTTGGAATACACGTTAAATTTAAATAGTTAAATTTAAATATTTGGTTGAATGATTGAATTGATTGGATGTGGTATATTATATAGTAGTATATATATTGGAGTGATTGATTTCCCGTATTATATAGCGGATGAGACCCTATGCGCCGCATAATAGCGGATGAGATGATTTAACCCCATATACCGCGATATTCCACCTTGAAGTGGAATTGGTATTTTTTATATTATGCTAACATCTATGGATGCAGGGAAATAGGTTGGAGAGATCCAACTAGATTCCTCAAAATATTTAGATTGTTTTAATATTCTGTGATATGATTTATTTGATAATCTGAGATAGATTATATTGGTGATTGAAAATATTGAATGTTATGGGTTGATTGAATATATATGGGAATACCGAGATATATAAGTTAAGATTGAATTTTTAAGAAAATAAAATAGGAAATTTTTAAGTAGAATAATTTTAGAGAATTTGGATAAGTTAAAGATTGAATTGGAATGGCCAAAAGTTGATTTTTATATTCTAATAAATAAAATTCCAAGTATGGGAAAGGAAATTTTTGAATAAATAGGAATAAATGGATTTTTAAACTTAAGTGATTAACTGAAGGAATAAAAGATTATTTTTAAAATTCAGGATTTACATGGTTTAGGAAGGAACAAAGAAAGAATTTTGAAAATAAATATGAATTGGTATTTTCATTTTAAATAAGATTTTAGTGAAGCAGTAAATCTGAAATTAATGGGTTTTGAAATAAATTGAGTAAGTAAAGGAATTTATTTTAAAATGGAGTAAATTTGGAAATCAATTTGGAAATTGATAAAGAGTTTGAAACTGTGTTTTTAGAGGGAAGATGAGACTATGAAATTTATAAACTAGGTTTATAAAGGGAAATAAGATATCAGTGGATATTTGGAAGCATAAATTCATGATGGGAATTTATAAGTAATGGGTAATTTATTTTAAAAATAAATAGTGGTTTATTTTTAAAAGGTGCGAAAGAAAATTGTATTTCCCTGAAAAGCCAAGTACGTTTTCAAAGCAGATTTTTAAGTATAAGTTGAAGGTTTAAAACTTGTTTTAAAAGAATATCATTTGAGGAATTATTATTTAAGTTATTTAGAATTTTAAAGGTAAATATTTATTTAAATTAGTTATAGTAGTAATTATTTTTAAATGGGGTAATTGGTATTACGTTTTAAAAGATAACTATTAATATGTATATTTGATAAAATAGTTTTATTTTAAAGATAGTTTGGTTAAAGTTTTATTTAAAAACTTGTGTAGGGTTTCGTAACTCTTATTTTGAAGTTTAGTTTGGGTTAACTTTTATTTTAAAATTTAGTTTTATATTTTATAAAGTAGTTTTATTTTAAATATTTTTAAAGTGCATATGTTTTTGGAATAAAGTGTTTAAGTAGTTTTTATTTAAATGTTTAAGGTATATTTTAGAATAAAGTGATTTAAATTATTTTAAAATCTAAAGTATTTGGACTTGGTAATTTTCAGTGGAAGTAAACAATATTTGGGAAATTTATTCTGTGAGAGAAAGGTGGACAGAAACTGTTTTCAAAGGTGTGGAGTATGGAAAATAGCTTGCGAAGTTATTTTGAAATAAGTAATTCGAGAAAAATTATTTAAAGTCTGATGGTTGTTTGTGGATGTTATTTGATAGTTAAATAACCGACTATCTATATTGGCCAATGCGCTGATCGTTTCAAAGAGATCGGGATCGGGGTTAATTTTTGAAAACCACTTCGATCTGATTCAAACGTTTTCATAAGGAAGACAAGAGTTTGGAGACTAAGATGGAGCAGTGAAGTGCAAAGGCTAATCGCTATTAATCCTGAGGGTGATTCCAAAATGGATGTAGTAGAGTAGTGCCTTCAGTTCCGTTCGAACCCGGAACGGACTTGTATGGGCGAATGCTTTCAGAACATCGTCAGGAGGACGATAAGCATTATAAGTAATTGTGTGCTAAAAAGGTAACACTTAGCCTCGAGCCTTATCAATCGGGAATGGCTAAAATAAGGGAGGTGCACACAAGGCTAAGTGGCTAGCAACCAATTACGATAAGGTCACCCCTTTCTAGATGTCCCTTTATATATTCGGCTATGTGGCGGTTGCTGGTCCTAACTGCGGGGTGAAATTATTCGGACTATCCAGTAAGGGGTAGCTTCCGTCTTGTGATGCAGGGGATCAGGGTGGATCCTTGATATGGTGATCTAGACCATGTAATGTGACGGGCGATACCCCGGTAGCCCTGCGATTGATGGAAATCTATTTTCCCTATGAGCCTTTATGGTTTTTGTTAGTAGAACCCACTTTGTCGCTAGTAGATGGAATTTAATAATGTAACAATTTCGGCTATTTGAATAAGTATTTTTACACTATTATAATATCAGAGGATTTATAAGAAATGTTTTGGTTATCGTAAGGTAAATATCCAGCATGTTTATTTATGGCATGGTCTTACGTGATACCTTTGATTTCAAAGGATTTTGAAACTTTAATAATCCAATTCAGTACCATTTCTCATGCTGATTTTCCAGATTGACTCGGGTGTTATTTAACTATAATGCTTGGGTCAGACCGAGTATTATAGAGTATAGATTCTGGACGGACTGCTGTTGAGCTTAGGAGACGAGCTGGATGATGAGGTGTGTTTGCGCCAAAATTGGTCACAAATACCCGATAATAGAAAGTTCACAATCATAGATCTCAGATGAATAACATGTATGGAAATCGCTCAGAAAATTGAAAAGAAAGTAGCAAACAACACAGATTTTATAGTGGTTTGGCGATCTTGCCTACGTCCACTCTGAACTTGATAGCTTTATTGATTCGCTTGACGATTTCAATCTATTATAGCAGATTACAGTTGATTATAGCTCTGATGTTTGAATAGAATAGTGATGATAGGATGTAGGACTGAATCCGGCAGAGTCTGGGCATCGAAGAGCCAAAAGACACCTTTTCTATAGGCTTCCGGGGGCTATTCATAGGCGTAGGAGGCTGATATCGCGCTCAAACTTCGGGAGACTTCTTTTGGCACGTGAGTGGGCCCACGCGACCGTACCCACCAAGTTTCGACTCGACCTGTGATCGATACGAAGAAATTTCGTATCCATCAATAATTGATCCAATCGAGCTGAAACTTGGCAGCGACATTTTTTACCTTGTATGGAAGCTGCTGTGAAATTTCATTGCGTTTGGATCAGCGATTTGAGAGATATGATCGATAAGATATTGTGATTTTCGTATGCTGCTGAGATCGAATCCATGGCTTTGTACCCATAATTTCGAATCGACCTGGATACGTGAGAGCGCAGTGACGTGGCGTGAGATTCTTGGATCGATCCAATTTTTATGGCGCATTGACTGGGTGTTCGCGCTTTTCTCATTCCAAGATTGAAGCCTAATTCATATCACATCTTGTTCGTGTTGACTTTGCACGGATAGTATTCGCATCGTTCGCTCCCATGTTCGCATCGATCAATTGTGGTTTCGTTCGCATCGATCGACTATCGACCGGTCGATACGAAATTGTTGTCCGGGGATCGATACGAACTGCGTAGTTCAAAGGGATGCGAATAATACTGATGCGTTGTCATGGAGTTCGGTACGAACAAAATGATTATGAATAGCATGACCACAGATCGATTCCTGCCCTATCGATTCGAAGATGATCGATTCGAAGTGGCCAGCTCCTGATGGATTCGAATTGAGCAAAACATGGTGGGTTCGAACATACTGAGGTAATGCCATTCCGATGGATACGAACCTGATGCGTTCGAATAGGACATTGCCTCAACTTTGATTGACACGAATATGATTGATTTGAATCGATCAATCAGATGGATATGAAAAGCATATTTTCTCCAGCTTGCAACGATCATATCTCATTCATACGAACTCCGATTAACCTGAATTTTGAAACGCTGGCTTTTGTGGCCTTTCTTGTCATGTCTTTTCAATTGTGGCTCGATCTGGACTTGTACAAAATTCGTCGACATACATAACGAAGCAATGTATAACCAATCTTTGAGATGAACTGTCTTTAGTTTTTGATCAATCTTTTGGTATCACGGCCTTGCCAAAAGGCGGGATAACATTTGCCCCCCAAAACTTGTCTTGCGATAGGAAGGTGTGTTTTATAATGCCATGAGCTGGATGTTCATAACCCGTCAACAACCTGCCAAAAACTTGAAAGTTTCAAATGACCTCAAATGGCGATCTTTCGGGATCGTATGCCATTTAAGGTGAATCGGGACCGTTCGCGGTCGATGCCGTTCGTGGAGAATGATGGGATGGGACCATTCGCGGTCGGATGCCGTACAAGGCAAAATGTGATCATTCACGATCGGATGTCATAATAAGTGAATTGTGACCGTTCGCGGTTAGGCGTCGTTCTTGACGAATTGTGATTGTTCGCGGTCGGGCGCCGCACGAGGCAGAGTGCGATCATTCGTGATCGGGTGTTGAGGGAGGCTCAGCATTACTAGAACAGATATCACATTCGGCTGAATTTCTGAATCAGTGATTTTGACGGTTCATTGTCATACAAGGCATGCTTGTGGACCGTTCGCAATCCAACGGATATACTAGTAAACTCTTTCACAGAATTGCAAATATTAAAGCAATGCTTACACGAATTCCATAACTAAAATGTCCAAACAAACTAAGTCCAAATGTTCAAATCAAAACAGAAGCAAAACATGGATGTCAAAGTGTAAACTCTTACTATGATGCGGTCAGTTAGTCATTCAGGGCATGCCTGTGGATCGTTCGCGATCTCATACATGTGTAAATGATTTAACCATGTTAGTGAGGAGTTTACGACTTGTTCATCGTTATTTCAATCAATTGATAACCATACGGTGTCCCGGTTCAGGGTCATCCCTAGCTGATGTAGATGGTGGCCGCTCTGGCTCCACTGTTGGAGCTTGCCTCCTCACATACTAAAGTAGCCTACCATTCCTGATATGCCCTTCCACCTCATCCTTCAGATGTCTAAAGTCGTTTGTGGTATGACCGTTCAGTTCGTCGAACAAGCAATATTTGTCTGATTTCCTCTCTTCAACAGTTGGACCACTTCGCACTGGTCTACGGTAGGGAACTTGCTCTCTGGTATCCTGGTAGATTCGCTCCAAACTCGCTATAAGCTCAGAATAAGTGGTAAATCGCGGCTCCCTCCGCGGCCACTTCGACCTGTCATCATTATTCTCAGCCTTTCGTTCCCCTTTACCAGTCTCTGTACCCTTTCCAGGTGGATTTCCGCCCTTGAGTGCGTAAACGTCGATTCCTTCTTCTCTCTCTGCACTAGCGTCTTGTAATCGCAAAAAAAAATTCGGCTCGTGATAGAATTCTCCTAGATCCATAGGTGGATCCTTAGTTAATGAATTTTTGAACTCTGTGCCATCATCTATTCTCCTAGATCCAAAAGTCGTCAAACTCATCACATTCTTGGGTCTTGCGATGTGAACCCTAAATTGCCTCATGAATTTCTCAGTTAAATCTTCCCAAATTGCTATGGAGCCACTCTCCAGCTGCCTAAACCATAATGCCGCGATATCCGTTAGATATAATGGAAAGCACTGGGCCATAACTTCCTGTGATGCCTCCAGCACTTCCATGTGTCTCATATACTTTGTCAGATAGACCGCGGGGTCCGTCCTCCCAACATACATTTCCACTAATTGTGACGCCCCACCTCTATACCCACGCTAGCCAAGAACACTACGGTGTAGTGCTGTCAACTAGCGCGGAGAATAAGGCTGTTGAGGAGCGACCATCCATGTAATTTCTTATCACACGGTGGCTATAAAATGATCTTCGGAAACAAATATAGAAGTAAGCATAACATGCGAATCAATCACAGATATCCATATCACAAAGGCGGAAAGAGATATGAATATATATCACATAAAAGTGTACATCAGAGTAGTGGTCTAAAAAGATCCACGATAATACAAAAGAATAGCAACGCGTGCTATACAAAAGAATACAACTATGAGTCTATATCTCAAGTGTAAACAACAAAAGCTGCTAATCTAAACAAGTAGCCAAAAGTCTGAGTAGTGAATCACTGGGGGAGGAGTCAAGCAGTAGCACCTGTAACATCTCGGCCTGACCCGAGTATTATTTATAAGAAAATAATAAACGGATCAGTCTAGCTATAAATATCAGATGACATGATACAAAATAAAAGATATGGCATAAACATAAAATATCCATACTGACATACTACTATAAGTATGCAAATAATGATCAACAGGAGATCAACCGATAAGAGATAAATCAATATCACAAGAATCTTCTCAAAGATCCAAAGAGGGCATCATACCCTAAACTTGTACTCATGACAAGTTAAAGAGATAAATTCCAGAAATCAACACAAGAAATCCAGAAATCATAAAAAGGGAAAGAGGCCTATCACATGATGGTCCGAAGACCATGGGGAGCTACCCTACATGTGTGAGTGGAATCACACAGATTGAGGTCAAGACTAACCAAAAAGCAGAAAGGTATGTGTGAATGGAATCACACAAGTGGTGTCTAGTCTAACCTTGCAATGAAAGAGACATCGCGCAATTGCTAGTCTAATTCATAAAGCGATCATCAAGATCAACGAGAAGTGTCAATTACACTAAGCTAGTAAATATAGAAGTTTAGCTTCATGTCCCATAACCACTTGCTTAACTTAAATATTTACGAACAAACTGTAAATCTTCACTAATAAAATTGTCACAAGAGGTTCAATCGAACAAGTCCAAGAATTAACCGACGAAGTGAACGCAAGCGTTTCATACCACTTGTTTTACTAAGTCGTTTAATTAGATTTCTCATCCGAGTGAGGCAAAGGCTTGTATATACTAATAGATTGAAAAACGGTTTAAGAAAAGAGCTTTGTTATTAAAAATAGAGTTGAAATCATTTTGTTGAAAGAGTTTTGATATTTACTACTAGTTTTGAAACCTTTATATTTTAAAGTGACAAATCACAGAAGCGATTGTAGAAACAATCAATCACAAAGGTTACATTCGAAGATGTGATAAAAATCAAAGGAAATCAGCTCAGCAAGTTCTGTTGAATATTTTTCAGATAAGATGCCCTACGGAGGAGGGGTCCCGGGGGGGTGGCAACCCCCCAAGGTGGGGGTGCGGGGGCAACGCCACCGCTTACGGAGTTCGACCTGCCCGGTCAGGTCGCGGGGGTCCAGGGGGCAGAGCCCCCGGCGGTGTGCGGGGCAGCGCCCCGTCCAAAACGGTACGACTTAGTGAAGACAAAATGAGGTCTAACGACCTAAGAGGGATAGAGTCGAGCGACCTAATGGTTGCGACCTAGGGTTCTAAGGGGCACAACCTAGTTGTCCAGCGACCTAAAGGGTAAAGGTCATGCGACCTAAAATGATTCGCGACCTAAGGGTGTTCGCGACCTAACAAGGTTCACGACCTAACGGAGACGAGGTCATGCGACCTAAAGTGGTTCGCGACCTAAAGGTGTTCGCGACCTAATAGGGTTCGCGACCTAAAGGTGCACGACCTAAGGTCTTTCGACCTAGGGGTATATAGGTAACACGACCTAAAAATGTCGCGACCTAAGGGGCCAAGCGACCTAGTGGGTCATATGACCTAAAGGAAACAGGGTCCAACGACCTAAAGGGATGGGAGTCATGCGACTTAAAGGAGTATGCGACCTAAAGAAGTGCGCGAGCTAAATGAAGGCGGAACAACTCAGGGTCTAACGACCTAGGGGGGCGACCTAAGGTCTAACGACCTAAGACCGAGGAGACGTTTCCAACAGAGGGAACGACTTAACGACCTAAGCCTAACGACCTACGACCTAAGGTCCCACGACCTAATGAGGCAGGCAAGGCCGAACGACCTATACGCGAACGACCTAAAGTCCAACGACCTACGACCTAAGGCACTAACTCGCGAGCGACCTAAGTCCTAGGTCGTGAGCGACCTAACTGCGAGTGAGCAAAAATGGCCAGAGTCAAAGCAGAGCGACCTAACGACCATACGACCTACGACCTAAGGTCCTGAGCGACCTACGACCTAAGGTCCTGAGCGACCTAACTCCGAAAACGCGAAAATGGCCAGAACGACCTAAATGCAGAAATTTCACCAAAACGCTAAAAATTGGAGTTTTTCGCCAATCCAATCCAAACCAAATGCAAATGTGCATGCAAAAGTGATAGGGAATCATTTCCAACAGTCCAATATAGTTATAGACTAGATTTGTGAGATAAAAATCTCACCTTTGCTCCAAAACCCAATGAAAATGGAGAACAAAGCTTGAAGGCAAATGGAGAAGCAACCACAAGCTTGAATCCGATGTCTTCTTCTTGAATTTGGAGTTGAATGTTGGAGTTGCAATAAAACAAAGATTTTGGAGTTTTAATTTCTCATTCCATTCACCATTTTTGTTGAAGCTTTAGTGTTAGGAAATGAAATGAAGCAATGAAGAAGAAGGGGGTGGAACTTGGGCCTAATGGGCTAAAAGTCCAAACCAAAGGCTCGAGTGAAAAAGTGGTGAAATTCCACTAACCCCAAACATATCAATGTTTATACTTAGAAGATTGCAAACGACGTTTCGAACTCAATGGAAGTGGTCTCGAGTCCTAATTTGACCGTTTGTAAAAAGTAGCTTCGGACCAAAATTCGATTAACGATAAAATATTTAAATAAAATATTTAAATATAAAAATCGACAAATATGCGGGTTGTTACACTAATGGTAACTTGAACTCTGGTGGGTTCCTAGCCATCCTAATCGCAGGAGAAAAGGAACTCCTGTTCACGTCTTCCAGATCTCTGTTTACCAATCTGCCTCTCATAGCCCGTCAGACCATCTCTGCCAATCTGTCATTGTCTCAAAAATATAATCCTCGTCCATTGCTGTCGATCTGCCCCCCGAGTCCATGAGAGCTCTCTAGAATCTGCCCCATTGGATGAGCGTTCGTCCCTCTACTACCACCAGGTTGCTTAGATGCTCCTGTCTCTCTCCCCGGGTTTTGATCAACATGCTCTAAGTGTGTGCCCCTTAGTCCTGGTGCTACGTCGGATGGTCCTTCTCTATTCTGAACTCCGTCTGCTCCTCGATTCTGCGCTCCAAGCGGCCCAATCTGTTGAAACAAATTTTGGATCGTCTACTCTTGTCTTCATCATTGCCTCCATCTCATCTCTAGTGACGAAGATCGATGCTTGATTTGCGCCAGAAGAAGCCTCTTGACTCTCTTCATGCTGACTCCTATCTGCCCTTTGCCTTCTACTTGATTGTCTCGTCATGATTCTTCTGATCTGAATCTCTAAACCTTCCGATTCAACTATCAAATGATAGAAATCCTGAATTAGCCTTCTCAGTGAAAGCACCAAAAATTTTGCGCCAAAATTGGTCACAAACACCCGATAATAGATAGTTCACAATCACAGATCTCAGATGAATAACATGTATGGAAATCGCTCAGAAAATTGAAAAGAAAGTAGCAAACAACATAGATTTTATAGTGGTTCGGCGATCTTCCCTACGTCCACTCTAAACTTGATAGCTTTATTGATTCGCTTGACGATTTAAATCTATTACAGCAGATTACAGTTGATTACAGCTCTGATGTTTGAATACAATAGTGATGATAGGATGTAGGATTGAATCTGGCAGAGTCTGGGCGTCGAATAGCCAAAAGATCCCTATTCTATAGGCTTCCGGGAGTTATTTATAGGCGTAGGAGGCTGATATTGCTCTCAAACTTCGGGAGACTTCTTTTGGCATGTGAGTGGGCCCACGCGACCGACCCCACCAAGTTTTGACTCAACCTGTGATCAATACGAAGAAATTTCATATCCATCATTAATTGATCCAATCGAGCTGAAACTTGGCAGGGGCATTCTTTACCTTGTATGGAAGTTGCTGTGAAAATTTCATTGCATTTGGATCAGCGGTTAGAGAGATATGATCGATACGATATTGTGATTTTCGTATGCAGCTGAGTTCGAATCCATGGCTTTGTACCCATCATTTCGAATCGACCTGGGCACGTGAGTGCGCAGTGACGTGGCGCGAGATTCTTGGGTCGATCCAATTTTTATGGTGCATTGACCGGATATTCTTGCTTTTCTCATTCCAAGATTGAAGCCCAATTCATATCACATCTTGTTCGTGTTGACTTTGCACGGATAGTATTCGCATCGTTCGCTCCCATGTTCGCATCGATCAATTGTGGTTCCGTTCGCATCGATCGACTATCGACCGATCGATACGAAATAGTTGTCTGTGGATCGATACAAACTGCAGTGTTCAAAGGGATGCGAATAATACCAATGCGTTGTCATGGAGTTCAGTACGAGAAAAATGATTATGAATAGCGTGACCACGGATCGATTCGTGCCCCATCGATTCGAAGATGATCGATTCGAAGATGATCGATTCGAAGATGATTGATTCGAAGTGGCCAGCTCCTGATGGATTCGAACTGAGCAAAACATGATGGGTTCGAACATACTGAGGCGATGCCATTCCGATGGATACGAACCTGATGGGTTCGAATAGGACATCACCTCAACTTTGATGGACACGAATATGATTGATTCGAATAGCTCAATCAGATGGATACGAACAACATATTTTCTCCAGCTTGCATCGATCATATCTCATTCATAAGAACTCCGATTAACCTGAAATTTAAAATGCTAGCTTTTGTGGCCTTGCTTGTCATGTCTTGTCAATTATGGCCCATTCCGGACTCGGACAAAATTCATCGACATCCATAACGAAGCAATGTATAACCAATCTTTGAGACGAACTGTCTTTGGTTTTCGATCAATCTTTTGGTATCACGGCCTTGCCAAAAGGCGGGATAACAAGGTGTATTTCCATAAATTCCTATTTTCGTTGTGCAGTGTAAGCTGTATATTCAGCTTTTTGAAGGACGAGATATTATAACCGTCCTGAATTGAATGTTGAATTGATTGTATTGTACTCTGATGTAATGTATAAAATAGATATAGTTTCTTTTGAGTAAAGATCAGCTATTACCAATTATATTTTATTCCGCTGCGATGGTAAGATTCTGTTGTGTTGTTTTCTCTTCTTCTACCTCCTTCTTTATTTAACCCTAATGGTTCGATTTTTCGACGTCGAAAAATCGGGTCGTTGCATTATACATAACATATTAGGCAGTCTTGAAGACCTGTCCATCATACAACATAGTAACCATTACAATTCATCAACACAGCGGAAACACTAAATATCTACATATGTTGAAGCCTCCTGCTCCAAGTCTCCTTCAAAATTCGTCAAAGCAAACCTGAATCCCTTGGCTACTCGTAAAAATTTGAGTACCTAAGAGTTTAAGAAAATAGAAAATAAACTCTAGGTCAGACATGGGTCTGGTGTGAGTAAACGGGTTAAAGTTGTTTAACTTTGAAAATCATCTGAAAACAAAAGTATCTCGTAAGACCATGACACAAATAAACATGCCGAGTTTTTACCTTACGATAACCAAAATATTTGATAGGAAATCCAGTGATATTATGACAGTGTCTAGGGTTTTCAAGTAAAATCGAAAATAGCTAGGATGCTTAGATCTCAAGTTCCAACATAGTTGGGCACAATCAAAACATACGTCACTTATTGGATATTAGATTCCATATAATGGTAGGGCTAACGGGGTATCACCCATCACTGTACCTGGTCTAGATCAGAGTACTGAGGATCCACCCTGATCCCCTGCAACACAAGACCAGAGCTACCCCTTACTGGATAATCCCGAATAAGAAAACCCCTTAGTTGCCACGACCAACTGCCCATACAGCCGAATAAAAAGGGACGTCTAGACAGGGAAAATCTTATCCTACTTGGGTGCTACCCACTTAGCCTTGCCGCACCTCCTCTGTTTTAGCCATTCCAGGCTGATGAGGCTTAAGGCTACAATTACCTTTTTAGAACATATATCTTGGAATGCTCATCGTCCTCCAACGAAGATGGTCTTAAAGCATTCAATCCATACAAGTTCGTTCCGGGTTCGAACGAAACCGAAGGCACTATCTTGCTACACTCATTTTTGAATCACCCTCAGAGTTAACGACAATAACCCTTGCACTCTGAATATGCATATCGAAACTGAAAGCACTATCTCTGTTACACTTATTTTGGAATCACCCTCAGAGTTAACGACAAATAGCCCTTACATTTCGAGTCTTCATCTTGATCTTCATTTGAGATTTCACGACTTATCGTTTAATTTGGATCGATGTGGTTTTTGGATATCCAATTTGGAAATCCAATTTCGGTCTCACCAAAATCCAAAATGCCTTTTTTTAATGTTCAAGTTGTTTAAGTTAAAAAAATTTAATTTACGTTTAGAATAACATATGCACATAGATAGAATAATTCACATTATCACAGATAGATAATCTATTTTATCACAATACAACCAAAGTATCTCATGTCATAGAGGAGCACATATCACATATAAGAGATATCAAATAATCCAAGGCATCCAATATCATTCAATCATCCGTAAGCAAGATTAATTAGTCACACCATTCTAATTAGTTTAAATAAATTAAATAAATTAAATAAATTACTTCAATCACTTTTAAATCATGCTTACTTAACATTAATAAATTACAAACCAATTAATTAATCATCATCTTAATTAATCATCATCAATTAATTATTCTTTAATTACATTAAGTAATTAACCTTTAGTTAATTACACAAATTAATTATCCTTCAACCATTCACATTAATTAACCTTTAATTAATATCATTAATTAATTAACTATAATTAATTACATTGATCCTTAGTTATTTACATTAATTAATTATTCTATAATCACTTACACTGATTAATTATCTTTTAATTACTCACATTCATTAATTAATTAACCCTTTAATAATTACCTTAATTAATCCTTTAATTAAGTACACTAAGTAATTAATCCTTAATTACCTCCATTAAGTAATTATCCTTTACTTACCTTTACTAAGTAATTTCTCCTTTTTTAATTACATTCAGTAATTATCCTTTAATTACTTACACTAAGTAATTATACTTTATTAATTACGTAATTATAATTAATCAATTTCAGTAAGTGATTATTCTAAATTAATTAAACTAATTAATTATCTTAAATTACTCACATTAATTAATTTAATTAATTACATTGAGTAATTAATCCCTTTAATTTTTTCCATTAATTAATTATTCTTTAATTAATTGACCTTTAATTACTTAGATTAATTAACCCTTAATTAATTAAGTAATTAACTATCCTAAATTAATTAAACCAATTATCTTACTTTAATTACATTAATTAATCATCTTATTTAATTAAGTAATTATACTTTAATTACTTTTATTAATAAGACCATAATTAATTAAGATAAACTATTTACCTTAATTAAACACTTATTTATTAATTATATTTATTTAAATTAGATGCTTGTAAACAGTTTATACAAAACATTTCAGAATAGTTTTATTAATTAGTTAAAGTTTAATCACTCTTACCTTAATTACATCTTAATTCAAATATCATCTTATTACTTTTGAAAATACTTAGGAATTTAATTACATAATTAATCTAATATATAACTACTTTAGACAAAACAATCTTAAAGATTTTAAATCTTTAAAGACTTGTTTAAAACTTGTTTGGTAAATTTACTTGGAACTTGGTTTATATTGCTTTTAAAACAAATTCATTTTTTAAATATACTTTTAAAACTTGGCTAACATTCTTTTTTTGAAAATAAAACCATTTTAATAACTTTTAAAACTTTAAACTTGTTTAAACATTTTGCTTTTATAAACTGTTCATGTTTTCTCTTTTAAAATTTAAAAATCTGGTTAGCCATCAAAATCAAACCTGAGGTAAACCAAAAAATCACCGAGCCAAAACCTGGGCTACTTACGAACCATCTTCCTTCTTGATAAACTCGAGATCAACCCGAGCGAAAACCCAAACTACCACGAGCAAAACCCTTCTTCCCTGATGCTACAAACAACTTCAGACACCACCATGCACAAGTGCATGTGCATTCGCGACCTGATCACCTCCGACCAACCCTACCGTCTTGGTCAATTCGACGACGTGCTCCACTAACTCCACGACCACCTAGCTTCATCAATAGCAATGAATATCGAAATCGAACACTTCAACACAAACAGGAACTCAAACCTGATAGACATATCCTTTTGCCGACGTCGACCCTGTCCACAGGAGCCTACGTCCCTCCAAACAAAGCAGCATCATAGACCTACGCGACGTTTCCCCCATACGTGATCGCCTCCGATGATCCAACGACAACGTACGAGCTTCGAGACCAGCGACGACAAAACCATCGTCAAAACCTACATCGCCGTTCCCTGGCCGCTCCGACCATCTAGAAATTCCCTGGTCATTTTTCCTTCGACAACCATCCTTCGAGCTACCCCCAGCCTTAGTCGCAATGCACCTCCATTACCGATCGCCACGAAATCGATTGAAGTTTGAATTTCAATCAACTCAGAAATCCCCGACAATTACACACTTAAAAATATGGAAATGTATATCAAAATTTATTATTTTCCACTACGAATCTGACTTAAAAATTATCATCATCAATTCTGACTTAAATTTGATTTTTTTTACTGTAAATCCTATTTTCAAAATATTAACCAAATAATTCTACTTTAAGCTATTTTTAAAAATGAATTTACATTGTTATAATCACTTTCTTTTTAATGATCATAGTTTAATAGTGATTCTTTGGGAATATAGGAATTTTTGAAGGTTGATCATGAGCTTGGGAAAACAATAATGACAAGCATACATAGACATAGACATGTATACAAATATACAGTATAATTCAAACTAAAATCTTGTTAAATTCATCCATGCAAATTAAATTCACAACTTTAATACATAGGTTCATTACATACATCAAGCAATCTAAAGATTTTAGCTTTTCAAATGATAAGTTTACTCACTGGTTACTGAGAAACAGAGAGACAGGCTTCATGCTTTAAATCTAGAACTTGATACCTGATTTGATCTTTTAATTTGAGTCTGAAACTGAATTTCCTGAGTTGAATTTGTTAAGTTGATCCTTACTGTTTGTTAGGCTTTGCTCAGATCGAGGATTGAAAAAATGATGTTGTTTGTTTTGATCTTTTTCACTTGTTCTCTAGTTTTGGTTTTCGGTTTCTTTTTATGTTTAGAAGAAGAGAAGAAAGATTGAGAAAGAAAGATGTTTGAACTAAAATGAAAAACCAGATTTCTCCCTAATACTACATAATTTATAAACTTAAATTGATAAAGAAAATTGTTGCCATTTGTATAATTGCATGTTATCTTAGCTAAATTGTCAATGCATATATTACTTAGCTTACACATGTTAAAACAAGTATTTGTTTTCTTATGTTTTTATTATTAATATATATGTTTTATAAACCATTTTAGTTTAAGAACTTAAAAGAAAGCATAATAAACCGTTTTATTAAACATTTTTCTTATGTCTTATATGTTTTAAATGTTTATGAATTATGTTTTAAATTTTTATGTACATTTATAAACCATATTTAGATCAAGCAAAAGAAAGTAAAACAAATCTTTCTGTTACTCTAATTTATATTTTAAACTTAAGATAAAATATTTTTAAATAAATAAATATTTACGGATATTATCTTTGTTGTTAGGAAATATAAAGTTTAACTTTGAACAGCCTTTGAAAAGTATTATATTGAATTTAAACATAACTTCCACTTCACAATATATATACACATCTATACATTATAATTTGAAAACATATTTTTATTAGTTTTGTAAAGATAAGTTTTGCCAAATTAAATATTATTAGCTTTGAAAATATAAATAGGCCTATTAAAAATAAATTTTTAAAAGAAGATTATCAAATAAATATTGCCATTTCAAATTATTATAAATGAAGATTATCAGATTGCCATTGCTTAAAATTCTGGGTCATCGCAGTTGGCAGTGGTGAAAATAAGATAGCCGTGGCTAAGGGTGCTAGCATAGGAATTTCACCATTAACAACCACCCATTACCTTGGCAATGACATACCAGTCGGGCATCCGAGCACAAATCTAGCTTGAGTAACTCAAAGAATAAATGCATCCGAAGCCTAATGTGACTCGTGACAGGAGTTACACCAATCCAATGGGCAGGTTGAAGCTATCAACAAAGTCTTACAAACACTAATTAAGGAAAAACTAGATAAATTCAAAGGAGCATGGGTTGACGAACAACCCACGACACTATGGGCTTACCAAGCCTCCTACAAAATAGCAACATGACATATTCTATTTGCCCTAAGCATACGGGGCTGAGGCCATGCTTCTGCTCGAAACAGTTGTCCCTTCACATCGTAGGAACATTATAATCCGAAAGAAAACGAGGAGCATTTCAGCATGTCCTTAGACTTAATTGAAGAAAGAAGGAATAAAACCATTCTCCAGACCGTCGCACACAGATGGAAAATGGGAAAACAATACAAATCTAAGGTGAAGCCCCAAGAGTTACAAGAGGGAGATATTGTTCTCAAGCAAGCCTTTCCCAATCCAGGCGCACTAGAACCAGTTTGGGAAGGGCCATTTGTTGTTCATAAGATTCTCCACAACGAAGCTTACATTTCGTCGGCAGTTGATGGAAAAGGTGTTTGGGAAAGGAAGGAATCTCTAGCACCTCTGCCATTACTTCTCTCAGCTTGTAAAAAGCATGTATCACCTGGAATAATAAAAGAAAGATAGCGGACGTAGGCATATTCTAGCCAAACCACAGTAAAAATTGATGTTTTCCTCGATTGTATGTCTGGTATTTTTCCTATTGCGATCAATCGCAAGTTCTTGTCGGTAGCAGTGAAAGCAAGATAACCATGACTAAGGGAACGGAAATAGCCTGGGTAATTCACTACTAACGATCAGCACCCCAGCTAGCAATGTTAAACCGACTATAAGCCATGGACAAGGCACGATTATAGCCTAGGCAGCTTGTCATTAGCGTTTGGCTCACCAGCAACTGCGAACCGATAATAAAGCCCATGATTAAGGCATGGCTATAGCCAGGGATAGTTCGTAATTGACGATCGGCACCCATGCTAGCCGGGCAATAGTAAATCGAATAATACAAGCCATAATGGCCTGGGTAGTTACTATGTGCGAATCCCGGCTCTAAATCTTAAGTGCGGTAGTCATAAAAGTTACACTCCCTTGGAACATAGGTTGGGCTGGCAAACCATATGTCCTCAAAATCAACAATCAGGGCAAGTAACATATGTGCCATGAGTCTTAAGTTTAGAAGGACTCTCTTGATGGAGAATATAGTTCATTTTACTTAAACTAGAAGCTTCTAACAATTTCTTTTAGTCTTATGGAATTACATACAGATAGTAGAAATATGAATTCCACTCTGCCAACTACGACAAGATATTCATTCGCTTCCACTCCACCAGAGGAAATGCAGCATCGACTCAACTCCGTCAGAGATAGCGAAACATCAATCCAACATTGCCACAAGAATTAGAATATCCCTCTAGCCAACTTCACTCAAGAAACTGCAAGAATTCTCCCAAAGCTGAGCACACATATGGAACCTGAGAAAAACTCAGTTCAAAGGTATGACTAACTTTTGTAAGATAAGCTAAATTCGATAAAAAACACTTAGGGGCATAGCACGCCTCACCCCTTGAATAAACATATACACTACTACTCAACTTGGTAATAGAATCATGACCTTAAGTTCACAAGTTTAAAACCTATTCATAATAAAAGGCAGCATGTTGTGAGAAGCAACCATGTGCACTATACAGGGGGAAAACCCAGATGAATAATGAGCGCTCCCGACTGACTTTTGACAATGTTGCTAGAGGATGTTGTGGAGGGCGTGATGAGTATTTGAGGACTGTCACATCCCCAAAATTTCTCTTTAAATCTTAGTAATATGGAATCACTTCGAATGACAACAGCCTCTATAAAGAGAAGTGATTCGATCTTTAACCTTCCAAATGTAATTAACTCATATCGAAGTCTACTTTAACACAAATAGCTCGATACCTTTACCTAATAAATCAACCCAAGGACATGCGGGATGACTCTATCACATATCTATGGTAAAATTCCAAATAAAAATTTATTATTAGACTATAACTAATTCTAAGGCAAGGTTAAAAGTCCTTGACCACACTATGCCCGAAAGGACCCTAAACCTGTAAATAAAGTCAACAGAATAGGTTGATCTTCTACCTCCAAAGCCAACGAGACATTTGAAATAAAAGATTGATTCTACCTAATCAACAGGAAATAATAAACCAATACGAATCAAGGTTTCCAATGTCCAAAGATTATTTCAGCTAAACACAACATACTGGGTCATCTAACATCAGCATATGGCATAACTTAAACCAGCAATAATGAATCACTCTTACCGAAAAATGGAGTATGCTAACGAGCCATCCATAACTCACATTTTACCTCTACTAAGAATTCGCATGAGAATAATGAAGTACTTCTAGTATGGACAATTCCTCGCAGACCCTAGATAGAAAAGCCAATGTTGCTCTCTGCTCTCTCAAAGATTGGTTTAGTTATAGTCTTGTGTTGGCGTCAAACCAGAATTTTGACTCAGTCACAATTTATAGGCACCAAACACAAGCTTATGATTGGCATAGGTAGTGCACCAGATCATTGTTTTGACATTGAACCATGCAACCAACCAATACTTTCGTCTGACCCCTTTTTACATTTCAGCCCGGTCTCTTTTTGTGCACCAAACCAAGTGGTTCAGCTATCATCTTCCACTCTCGAATCAAATTGTTTCAGTCCGCTAAACTCCACTAACCCAATTCAGTGGCTCGGCTGTCCTTTCTCCTTCACCAAGCTTATCTATAATCCAACACATATCCGTCAAAACTTAGCAGCAATCTAGTCTGTATAAGTACATTGAGGATTATCAAACTAAGCTACTGAAGAAGTTGGTAAAATTGATCGTTACTTTATCAGAATGTATGCCTCACAAAACAGTTACACCTTACCAGGTATTAGGATTCCAACCAAAATTTATACTAAATATACATATCTTTGTACAAACATTTAGGCAGAAGATACAAAACATGGGCTAGGGAAGTCATAACAGACATTCACTCGATACCACTCCGCATCATCTCCTTCATACAAAGACCTGTCAATAGAGATTCTTACTCTATCAAATTCATCAATGATTGATCTTTTCAAAGCATGCACAAGAGTGGATAAAGGATTAGTAGAGAAATAAAAAAACTTGGCGATAACATGAGATGGTCAGCATGGCTTGAGTCAACCATACAATGAACATAACAGAGTACTACATCACAAATCCAAAGTCGAGAATGCAAAGTATACACCAGTATACAAATATACATATACATATACATATACATATACATATACATATACATATACATATACATATACATATATATATACACATACCTATATATATATGAAATAAGAAATGAAAATATGATCGAAAATAGAAATCAGGATCCATAATGATTCAACATAGAAATTTGTGCAACGTTGTGACCCATTTAAGATATACATATGCATACATACATATACATACTCACGAACACATTCACATGAACATGAGCACATATATACATACAAATGTACTCACCCATTTAAATATACATACATACATACATACATACATACATACATACATACATATATATATATATATATTACAAAATATCAAGATATTTTGCTAAAAACTTAACACTCAAGCAAACCAAATTCGAATTCCTACACAATAAGTATAAACATATGGGTACACACACATGGAGGAGGGGTTACACAACTGAACATAATGAAGGGGGTGGGGTATAGTAATGAGCAAATGGTGATGCGTTTGTGTAGAAATATCATGATATTTACATCCTCAATTTTGCCTATAAAGAGAACCAATCTCTCTTCACTTCATTTCTACATAAAAATTCCTAAGCTTATTCACTTCTTATACTCTACTTTAATGGCCTCTTGCCTAAGAAAAATTATAGCATAAAGAAATTAAAATTATATAGGTATATATTATCAAAACTCTTCTAAACCAAAGTAAATCCACTCTTTCTCACCTCTACAACCCAAGACACTACCTTCCATCACCCAAGGCTGAGCCCACCACCATTAGCAAGCATATGTCAAGCCTTTCCAAAGGTCCAAGGCTCAATTCCATAGGCCGCAGTGCGATCATAGTAGAGCTATAGTCGTTTAAAAGTTAGTCTGATCGAAATTCATGTGAGAAACTCTATTTATATATATATTTATAAATATGATGATGTCATATGATTTCTATGGATGTTTATTATGATTTGATCATCAATTTTCTATGTTGATTATATGTTTATTTTGATGTTGAAATGATTCACGTTTAATGCACATCAAATATCATAAAGGAAATCACTTTCCTTTGGTAAATTAAAGGGTGTTTATGAGATTATTAAACCTTATTAAAATGGTTTAAAGTGACTTATAAATGTTTTAAAAATATTAAAATCTAATTTGGTGAAGTTTTGATACATTATGAAGATTGAGTCAAAAATACGCGCGTCGTGTAATGGCAGTTTGCGGTTACACGCCATAGAAAGTCAAATCCATTTATTCGATGGATTTGGAGTCAGAATTCTTTGTAATAAGAATTTTTCGAACTCTAATAATCATAATTTTCAAACAAAAGAAAGGACTAATATTCCATTTAGTAGATTTTGAAATATGAACAAAACAAGTTTTCAAAATAGTCGCGGTTTGGCAGTTCGAAAACCAAAGCAATAAATTCTTTTAAATTGATATTGTTAATGCTTTAAAATAATGGAATAAATTATATAAATATTTAAAAATGTTATAAAAGAGATTTAAGTTATAAAAATGAATTTTTAAATGATCTAAAAGTTGATTTGGTCAAATAAGCCTTAAAAGCACTGTTCACAACACTTTTTGCAGCACTTATAATAACTTATGAAATATGGCTTTAAACTTAAGCATTATTTTCCAAGTATTTTGTAAATGATTTTAAATAAATAATTAAGCATTTCAAAGATGATATGAAGGTTTTATAATTCTTTTAATTTTTTTAAACAATCGATTTAAGAAAAAGCTGCTAAAATCAAGTGATTTAATCTTGGTTCTATAAGGCGATGAGTAGACTAGATTTTTCTATTCGTGAGATCCAGATGTGAGATGCTTAAACGAAGAAGATGTTCTGGAGCAACAAGTGCCTTAGCTCACTTGCTTTTTTCCTGGGCATGGAATAAATAATGTTGAAATGTTGAAAACGAGACAAGTAAAAAAGATTTGATTTTCCAAATTTAAACAACTTGGATTGTATAAAAATAATCTTCTTATACTTAGCATTAAACTCTATGGAGGGAACCCATGCTATCCATGTTAATTTAAAAGATGATTTCACCGTTATTCGATGAACAGTAAAGGTTGAATACGAAAAATGATGTTGAGCAGAATTAGTATAATTTCTATCAACCTTCTTTACTCAATAAGGTTTTGCAATACGATTTATGAGAAATGCTTTTGATTGGTATTTCCAAAGTTAAAGAGAGGTTTAATGATTCCATATAATAGAAAGAAATTTTTTAAAGATATATATCTCTACAAGATATTTTTGATAAAGAGAGAGTAGTTAGTCAAATGAGAAGCATCTATTTACTTAACATCATTTTATCAATAATTAGTTCGAAGTAATCAAGGTTGGACTTAAATGATTGTTATCTGAAAACCACTTTGAACCAATTCTTATATTCGAAGTGAAGATATGGAATGATTATAAATAGACTGAAGGGCTTCTTATTACTGATCCTTGGAGGAAATTTCCCATATCATATATGTAACAACCCTGGTTTCGGAGATTACCTGTAAATATTAAATTATAACGGCAGTTATGATTTAATATTGTGAACTAAAATAAGATTTGGAGATTTTAAATTGCTTATTTGGAATAAACAATGAATTTTTGGGAAATAAAATGTGAAAATAAAGTTTAAAAGCTTTATTTTGTTTGTTTGGGTTAATAATAAGTGGAAAATAATTTTTATTTAGAGAAATTGCAATAATTTTATTTATTATTGCCAATTACTTCTTTTAATAATTTTTAAAGGAAGTATTTAATTTTTAAAGGTTGTTTATTGAAATAAAAGGTGGAAATTGGGTTAAAAATAAGTTTTGGCTATAAAAAATGTTTTGAAATGGTTAAAAATATTTTTACAAGTGATAAAATAAATTTTGTAGAATTTTAGGAGTTAAAAACATGATTCTATTCGTTTATTTGAGTAAATAGTGCATTTTTGTTAAATAAAGGAATTTAATAATAAAAATGTTTTAAAAATTAAAATTAATCTTTTTATTTGATGGAAAATATTTTATTTAATATGTATGTAAGTTTACATTTTTTTGTGCAAAAACTTGGAAAAAAATGCATTTGTTTTATAATATAGTGTAAATATGTACATATTTGGTATTAGTACTAAATAAATGCACATAGGCTAATTAATTTCTCCTTTAATTAATGGGTCCAAAGCCTATTAGCGCTTCGCCAGTAAATGAGAAGGTGAGAAAAGAGTTTATTTGTACGTTCACAACATCTCATCTTCTTCTGCTTCTGGAAAGAGAATACAGTAAACAAACATAAAAAATTTCTCAATTCAAAGCCTCCAAACTCAAAATCAATTCAAGCAAACTATAATTTCTTCCATCTAAGGTGTAAATTCAAAAGGTAATCAACTCCGAAACCCCACAATTTCAGCAAAATCCTAATTTCAAAAGTGGGTTCTCTAATTTATTGTTAAATTCCTCTTGCATGTCTTTTTCTTTTGTTCTACAGGTTCTTAGAGGCTTCAATCTTGCAAAAAGCTTCCAACTTGCAACATAAATCCAAGTCTTTCCATTGCAACAGCAAGGTGAGTCGGAATACCCACAAAATCCAGCTGAGCCAAGCTCAAAAAATTGCAAAAGCAAGCAAAGATTTAGCTTTTTGGCAAATTTTTGCTGTTATTTTCTGTTTGAAATCTTTTCCATATTGCCTCTTTGAATGCCTATAACTTTTGATTCCGGCAACGAAATGCTGCCAGATTTCTTGCATTTGGTAGCTTGCATGTTGAACTTCATTTCATCAAATTTTGGAAGAAAACTATTATCATTTGAGTGTTCAAACCGTTGTTGCAAAATCAACAAAACACAGTTTTTCTGCCTATAGAAACTGTGTTTTGTTGCTGCAAACATGGCCTGAGTTCATGTTTGCGATGGCATAACTATTTCATTTCATACTTAAATTGCGTGATTCTTATTTTGTTTGAATGATAGAGTTTACTATTATATGCATACCAAATTTCAAGTCATTTCGACTTTGATAGCTTATAGAAATTCGCTGCCAAACTTTGACCTGGATCACGTTTTTGCCCAGATTTTACAGTGAAAACAATGTCTGGGTGCAAATTTGAGTCATCATAACTTTTTCATTTTCTTATCGAAATTGCATGATTCTTTATTTTATGAAAGATGAAGTTTTCTTCTGCATGCATACCAATTTTGAGCTCAATACGGTTCAATTTGTTCCTCAGTTTCATGCCTGAAAGTTGAACCTAGAGTGGATTTTTAAGCCTGGGCACATCCTTGTTGAACTGTTACAAACATGGTCTGAGTCCGTGTTTGTGACAACATAACTATTTCATTTTATTTTAGAATTCGTTGATTCTTTTTTGTTTGAAAGATGAACTTTTCTACTTTAGGTACACTAAATTTCAGTTGAATTAAAGATCGTTCGGCCACCTGTTTTATGTCCGAAAGTTGAACCCAGAGAAGATTTCAGACCTGGGTACTATTTTGCCCAAGTGTTTTTATGTTCATTTTCCGTACGATTTTTGACTCTTACTTCAGTTTTTGTGATATATATGAAGTATTTTGAGGTCCATGATGCCTATCAATAGGTTAGCCAAGTTTTAATGAATTTGGAATTCAAATTTTGAATTATTTGAATTTTATTTGAATTTAAATTTGAATTTCGGTTTGAGTGGAATTTTGCTTGTTTTTGGTCGTTTTCGAGCACGGTTTTCTACAATTCCTTTTGAAATGATTTTTAAAAATTTTAGGGATTTAAAAATAATTATTATATAATATTTTAAAGTATTTCAAAGTATAAAACCTATTTATTCTTTATAATAAGGGAAATTTTCAATTCTGGTTTCCAAATGGTTTTCGAAATCGGTTTTCAAAGCTTATTTTCAAGGTAAATTATTTTCTCTAAAAATTACACATTTTTGCACTATTGAGCGAATGAGAATGAGAGCTAAACGATTTGGTAAATCGCGTAGTATGGGATACATGTGTTTATACTTACGGTTAATTCCTAACTTGTCCGTTTGATCGTTTTGGCCTACGGGTCTAGTGTACTGATGATATGAGGTGAACTTTTTACTGCTTTGAGTGTGAAATTTACTAATGGTTAGTAAACTGTTTAGTGCAAACGGGTGGTATGGGACATACGTTAACACTTTTTGGGTTCCTTTCCAAGAGTTTGTGACACGTTTGCCTGTTGGCGTGCCAGTACTGGACTTTCGGGTCATTTGCCATTGCGACGTATTTGTCTTTGGACGTTTGCCATTGCGGCGTATTTGCCATTGCGGCGTATTTTTCTTTTGACATTTGTCTTTGGGCGAGGTACCTATTATGTGAAACGGTACTTGGAAAAATTAGCACGTGCAAAACCTTTTTGAGATGATTTTGACCCTTGTATGTCGTCATTTTGGAATAGGTCCTTTGAACCATTCGGTGGCGATTACTTGGGAATTTTTGGACTCTTGGGAGTTCTTTTGAGATTTTCATTGCCTACACTAGCGTGTTGAGATTTGCCTTTTGACGTATATATATACATACACAGATATATATATATATATATATATATATATAGATTGCCTATTGGCGCTATTTATGAGATTTTCCTTTTGGCGTTGTATGAAATTTTTATCTCTTTGTTGACATTTGCCTTATGGCTTATGTCGAGATGGCTTTTGCTTATGTTTTCCTTGGAGTTGCCGATATGGCGGGTTTGGGAATTACTCTTTTAGGAGTTCACATTTTACTATTCCCTAAACCATTCTTATTGATTTATGATTGCCGATGATATGAGGCATGCTACATTTTAGCGAATCATGAGATTTCTCGTCTCCTTTGTGTTTTATGCTTATAGTATTCTTTCACTTAGTGTAACCATATATGCCATACATGTTCTGCATCCTCCATATGACTATGGTTAGCTTTCTTATGGTTTCTTCTTGTTTAAGAAGAATATCACTATGCACTTATGCTCTATTATTCTACTATCACCATTTACTGATTCGTTTAGCTAGACTGACCTGTGTATTTTATACTCGGGTCTGTCCGAGGTGTTTTAGCTTAGGTACTTTTGGACTTAGCCTATCTTGCTTCTGCATGGACTATTCTGGTAGCTCTTTTGTTATAGCTTTTTGTGCAGTCCTTTTTGGTTTGCTACTCTGATATGTATATTCCTTTGACTCGTGTTTGTATTGTGGTCGTCATACCACATACGTGATGTATCATTTTGTATACTTTGTGATGTAACTGTGTATGTGTGTATCTATGGGATTATATGCTATTTTATGATGTGTTTTACATTTGAGTTGTTGTATTTTGTTCCGATGGATCCTATAGCCACCTATGGTTTGTATTAAGTATTTATTTGATATGTAGATCCACTTGAATCAGGAAAAAAAATATGGCGTTGTCGACTTATTCAATAGATATTTAAGACAAGGCTATAGATGGTCGCTCCTATCTAGCCCTATTCCCTGCATTAGCAGACAGTATTACCCAGTAATGCTCTTTGTTAATGTAGGTCTCGGGGTGGGCGTTACAGCTTGGTATCAGAGCTAAGTTCAAAACAAAATATGATAAACACAGAACAGAAACACATATTACGGTACATCAAAGTGTAATACAAATGTTACGAATCTCTGAATCATCATGCTTTTGTTCTTTTCGTGTCCTTTGGGGTAGATATAATTTAGGAAATATGTATAGGAATGCATTTTACTTCCGTAGTATTCCATATTTGAATTAATGATATCTACCATGTGAATAATCTTTATCTTATTTTAACTTTCAGCTAATGGCTGGAAGAGGTAGAGGACGATACTCGGATGCTAGGCAATCCAACGGCTCGCATCCGGACGGCATTTATATGTCTGTCAATCAGTTTATGGAGTTATTTAGGAGCATCCAACCTCCAGCTCCTACTCCAGCTTCTCCTTTGCGCAAGTCTCCTTTCGCGCGCATGTGTAGTGATTTTGGACATCTCGGAGGCAAGCCATTCAAAGGCCCCGAGTCTAATTGGTGGTTCAGGCTTGGATTCGTTCTTACGAGTGAATATTTTCTCGCATGGATCTTTCGGATTATCATAGGGTTCTTGTAGCATCCAACATGTTACAAGAGCGTGCTCTTGATTGGTACGAGCTATTCACTGCCGAGCTCGACGAGTCTACTCTTACATGGACTCAGTTTCGGGAACGATTCGAGTTTAAATTCGTTCCTGAGTCTGAGAAAGCATCTCTTGCCCGTCGCTTCCTCGAGCTAAAGTAAGGGAAATCTTGTGTTTCTGATTATGTGTCTTCTTTTGAGGCTCTTTCTAAGTATGACCTTGAGTATATTAGTACTCCATACAAGAAGAACCTCAAGTTCATTTCCGGCCTTAAGAAGTACTGAAGAAATCTTTGATGTTGTAGCTTAAGCTTTCTTTTGAGGAGCAAGTTGACTCGGGCTCTTCATCTTGAAGCTGTCGAGAAGGAGATCGATAGTGGTGATGATGTTGAGGTTCGCAAGAACCCCAACAAGAAGTGGTTTCCTTTTCATAAATCCAAGTTCTTTCCATCCAAGAAGAAGAAGCCAGTTGGTTCTACTTCTCGGCCTCAGTCTCGGCCTCATTCTCAGCCTCAGTCTATTGGAGCACCTCCCTCTCGCCAGGGTGTTTCAATTGTGGTTCGCCCGACCATATGATTCGGGAGTGTCCTAAGCCTCTCCTTTGTCGATATTGCAAGAAAGAGGGCTATCGTATTTCCACTTGTCCTATTGCTCCGAATAATACCAAATCTGGCAAGCTGAATGTAGCAAATGCATCTGGAGGTTCTTCTCAGTGCAAAGGTACTTCTCCTTCTATTCTTGAAGGTTCATTGTTGTTTCGTAATTGTTCTATTCGAGTCCTATTTGATACGGGTGCGTCGCATTCATTCGTATCAAAGATGCTCGTCGATGATTTGTCTTTGGATGTTTCTTGTATGCTTACTTCATTGAGGATTGCGAATCCTATCGGGGGATCCGCAACCCTTAGCATGCTTTGTGATGATTTTGATATTGTTTTATGTGGCTTTTCTTTTCGTGTGAATCTGCACGTTATTTCTTATTTGGGATTTGATATGATTTTGGGTATGGACTGGCTAGTGCGATATGATGCTAGGATTATTTGTTCTGAGAGAATTTTATATCTTCGACATCCAGATTCATATACTCGGCTATCACTTGTTCTTTGGAATGTGGATAATTCCAAAGTGGATCTATATTCTCTAAACTCACAAGATGATGATGATACATCTCGTATTCCTATTGTTTGTGAATTCTCTGATGTATTTGAGCCTGTTTCGGGTTTGCCACCCAAGCGGGCGATTGAGTTCCACATTGATCTCACTCTTGGCGCGCAGCCAGTTAGTCGTCCTCCCACGAGGATGTCTACAAAAGAAAATGAGGAAATCAAGAAGCAGCTTTCAGAGCTTGAGTCCAAGCAGTTGATTCAGTCTAGTTCTTCATCGTGGGGTGCCTTGGTCGTCTTTGTGAAGAAGTCTGATGGAACTCTTAGGCTTTGCATCGAATATCGCAAGCTTAACGAGTTGACCACCAAGAATAGATATCCATTACCTAGGATCGACGAAATGTTCGATCAATCGAGTGGCGCTAAGGTCTTCTCTCAACTCGACCTTGCCACTGGTTTTCATCAGCTCCGAGTCGCGGAAGATAGCATACCTCTTACAGCTTTCCGCACTCGATATGGATCTTAGGGGTGGCTCGTTATGCCGTTTGGTTTGATGAATGCTCCTGCTTTCTTTGTCGATCTTAGGAATCAAGTATTCCGGGAATATCTCGATAAGTTCGTCCTTGTGTTCATCGACGACATCCTTGTTTATTCAAAATCTGAAGCCGAGCATGCTAATCACTTGAGAATTGTCTTGAGTACTGTTCGTCACCACGAGCTTAAAGCAAAATTCTCCAAGTGCCATTTTTGGGAGAATAAGGTTAAGTTCTTAGGCCACGTTGTTTCTTCCGAAGGCATTTCGGTCGATCCTTCGAAGATCAAATCTATCCAGAATTGGAAGAGGCCTGAGAATGTTCATGAGATTCATAGTTTCCTTGGATTGGCGGGTTATTACCGCCTGTTCATTAAGGATTTCTCTCGTATTGTGCTTCCTCTCACCAGCCTAACTCGGAAAGGCGTTCGATTTATTTGGTCCGACAAGTGCGAAGCTTCTTTTCCACAGTTGAAGAAGCTTCTCACTAATGCTCATGTTCTAGTAGTTCCTAAAGGGAATCAAGATCTTGTTTTCTACACCGATGCTAGTAGATGTGGCCTTGGTGCTGTGCTTATGCAGAAGGATCGGGTAGTTGCTTATGCTTCTAGGCAACTACGACCGAATGAAGTACGCTATGGCACTCATGACCTCGAATTAGCCGCCATTGTCTTCAACTTGAAGATTTGGCGCCATTATTTATTAGGCGAGCACTTCATTTTATACACCGATCATAAGTCCTTGAAATATCTATTCACACAAAAGGAGCTCAATATGAGGCAACAACGTTGGCTCGAGTTCCTTACTTCCTATGACTTCGATATCCAGTATACCCTGGTAAGGGTAATCGTGTTGCTGATGCGCTTAGTCGCAAACATTCGGCTGTTGTTTCAATGATGCTAGCCGAGTGTGATGTTCTAGAGACCTTATCCCTTTGTGATATTCGTGATCGAGCTCCATCTTCTAATTCTCCTATCTTATTATTTAGTTTGGAAGCTCGATCCAGTTTATTGGATCGTATTGCCAATGCTCAGTGGCGTGATCCCAATCTTGTGCACCTTATTCAGATTTGTGAGTCTGAGTCCCGTCACAAGGAGTTGAGGGAGTTCAACATTGAGTCTCATGGGTGTCTTCGTAAGAAGAACCGTCTTGTTGTGCCTTCTGATTCTGCACGTAGGCATGACATTCTCGATGATTGTCATCGTTCTAAATATACCATTCATCCTGGTAGTAGTAAGATGTATGCTGATATGCATCGCCTTTATTATTGGAAAGGCATGAAGCGCGATGTGGCGAGATATGTGAGTAATTGCATGATTTGTCAACGTATCAAACCCGAACATCAGCGTACTTCTGGTCTCCTTCAGCCTCTAGAGATTCCATTGTGGAGATGAGATTAGATTTCGATGGATTTCGTTGATGGCCTACCTCGTTCGAGATCGGGCCATTCTAGCATTTGGGTTATTGTTGATCGTCTCACCAAATCAGCTCATTTCATTCCTATTAAGTCTAATAGGAGTGCTTCTCATTTGGCCAAGTTATATGTCAAGGAAATTGTGAGACTTCACGGTGTTCCTAATTAGATTGTTTGTGATCGTGATCCGCTATTCACGAGTCATTTCTGGCAGAGTCTTCAGCAAGCTTTGGAAACAAAGCTTCATTTCGGCACAACATATCATCCGCAGTCTAATGGACAGACTGAACGGGTGAATCGTATCCTCGAGGATCTTCTCCGTGCTTCCATTCTAGATTTTGGTGGTAGCCGGGAGGATCACCTACCTTTTGTGGAATTCTCCTACAACAATAATTTTCAGTCCAGTATCGGTATAGATCCTTTCGAAGCCTTATACGGAAGGTCGTGTCGATCACCGTCTTGTTTGTTGGAATCTGGTGAGAAGCTTATTCTTGGCCCAGATTCTGTTCGTGATTCTTCATAGAAGATTGATCTTATTCATCGGAGAATGAAAGAGGCACAGAGCCGCCAGAAATCCTACGCGGACAACCATAGGAAGCCTATCGAATTCTCGGTTGGTGATCTTGTCTTTATTCGTGTTTCTCCTCTAAAAGGGGTCATGCGCTTCAGTACGACTGGGAAATTGGCTTCTCGCTTTATAAGACCATTTCCTATTACTGAACATATTGGCTCTGTGGCTTATAGAGTATCACATCCAGCTCATCTATCTGGCATTCATGACGTGTTTCACATCTCTCAGCTTCAGAAGTGTCTTCGAGAGTCGGATTCTGTCATCGATTCTCCTGATTTGCAAGAGCTTGAGATCTCACCAAACCTATCTATTGTGCAACAGCCTATTCGCATACATGCTTCGGAGGTGAGACGCCTTCGAAACAAGGACGTGCCGCTCGTTAAATTTCAATGGTCCGCAAATCCCAATGACTACACTTGGGAAACCTGAGAGTTTATCGAGCGACCCTACCCTGGTTTTCTTTCTTCGCACAGCGATGGTGAGAATCTTTTTACCTCAAACTTATTTCTTTTTTTTGAGTGATGAAATGATTGTGTTGAATACAAATTCTTCTATAGAAATTGCGAGGACGCAATTTTGTTAAGGGAAGAAGTCTGTAACAACCCTGGTTTTGGAGATTACCTGTAAATATTAAATTATAACGGTAGTTATGATTTAATATTGTGAACTAAAACAAGATTTGGAGATTTTAAATTGCTTATTAGGAATAAACAATGAATTTTTAGGAAATAAAATGTGAAAATAAAGTTTAAAAGCTTTATTTTGTTTGTTTGGGTTAATAATAAGTGGAAAATAATTCTTATTTAGAGAAATTGCAATAATTTTATTAATTATTGCCAATTACTTCTTTTAATAATTTTTAAAGGAAGCATTTGATTTTTATAGGTTGTTTATCGAAATAAAAGGTGGAAATTGGGTTAAAAATAAGTTTTGGCTATAAAAAAAGTTTTGAAATGGTTTGAAATATTTTTACAAGTGATCAAATAAATTTTGTTGAATTTTAGGAGTTAAAAACATGATTCTATTCGTTTATCTGAGTAAATAGTGCATTTTTGTTAAATAAAGGAATTTAATAATAAAAATGTTTTAAAAATTAAAATTAATCTTTTTATAAGATGAAAATATTTTATTGAATACTTATGTAAGTTTACATTTTTTTGTGTGCAAAAACTTGGAAAAAATGCATTTGTTTTATAAGATAGTGTAAATATATACATATTTGGTATTAGTACTAAATAAATGCAAATAGGCTAATTAATTTCTCTTTTAATTAATGGTTCCAAAGCCCATTAGCACTTAGCCAATAAATGAGAAGGTGAGAAAAGAGTTTACTTGTACGTTCACAACATCTCATCTTCTTCTTCTTCTGGAAAGAGAATACAGTAAACAAACATCAAAAATTTCTCAATTCAAAGCCTCTAAACTCAAAATCAATTCAAGCAATTTATAATTTCTTCAATCTAAGGTGTAAATTCAAAAGTAATCAACTCTAGAACCCTACAATTTCAGCAAAATACAGATTTCAAAAATGGGTTCTCTAATTTATTGTTAAATTCCTCTTGCATGTCGTTTTCTTTTGTTCTACAGGTTCTTAGAGGCTTCAATCTAGCAAAAAGCTTCCAACTTGCCACATAAATCCAAGTCTTTCCATTGCAATGGCAATGTGAGTTGAAATACTCACATAATCTAGCTGAGCCAAACTCAAAAAATTGCAGAAGCAAGCAAAAATTTAGCCTTTTCGGTAATTTTTTGCTGTTATTTTCTGTTTGAAATCTTTTCCATATTGCCTCTTTGAAAGCCTATAACTTTTGATTCTGGCAACGAAATGCTGCCTGATTTGCATTTAGTAGCTTGCATGTTGAACTTATTTCTACAAATTTTGGAAGAAAATTATTATGATTTGAGTGTTCAAATGGTTGTTGCAAAATCAAACAAACACGGTTTTTCTGCCTGTAGAAACTGTGTTTTGTTGCTGCAAACATGGTCTGAGTCCATGTTTGCGATGACATAACTATTTCATTTCTTACTGAAATTGCGTGATTCTTTTTTTGTTTGAAAGATAGAGTTTTCTACTATACGCGTACCAAGTTTCAAGTCATTTCGACTTAGATAGCTGATAGAAATTTGCTGCCAAACTTTGACCTGGACCACGTTTTTTCCCAGATTTTACAGTGAAAACACTGTTTGGATGCAACTTTGGGACATCATAACTTTTTCATTTTTTATCCAAATTGCATGAGTCTTTTTTCTTTGAAAAATGAAGTTTTCTTCTGCATGCGTACCAATTTTAAGCTCAATCCGATACAATTTGTTCCTCAATTTCATGCCTGAAGTTGAACCCCGAGTTGATTTTTAAGCCTGGGCACATCCTTGTTGAACTCTTACAAACATGGCCTGACTACGTGTTTGTGACAACATAACTTTTTCATTTTCTTTTGGAATTCATTGATTCTTTTTTTGTTCGAAAGATGGACTTTTCTACTTTATGCACACTAATTTTCAGTTTAATCAAAGATCGTTCTGTCACTTGTTTTATGTCCGAAAGTTGAACCCAGAGAAGATTCCAGAAATGAGTATTATTTTGCAAAGTGTTTTTATGTTCATTTTCTGTACGATTTTTGACTTTTACTTCAGTTTTTGTGATATTTCAGAAATATTTTAAGGGCCATGATGCCTATCAATAGGTTAGCTCAGTTTTAATGAATTTGGAATTCGAATTTGGAATTATTTGAATTTAATTTGAATTTCTGTTTGAGTGGAATTTTGCTTGTTTTTGGTCGTTTCCGAGCATGGTTTTCTCATATTCTTTTTGAAATGATTTTTCAAGATTTAGGGGATTTAAAAATAATTATTATATAATATTTTAAAGTATTTCCAAGTATAAAACCTATTTATTCTTTATAACAAGGGAAATTTTCAAATATGGTTTCCAAATGGTTTTCGAAATTGGTTTTCAAAACTTATTTTCAAGGTAAATTATTTTCTCTAAAAATTACACGTTTTCGCACTATTGAGCGAATGAGAATGAGAGCTAAACGATTGGGTAAATCACGTAGTATGGGATACGTGCGTTTATTTCGGTTAACTCCTAACTTGTCCGTTTGATCGTTTTGGCCTATGGGTCTAGTTTACTGATGATATGAGATGAACCTTTTACTGCTTTGAGCGTGAAATTTACTAGCGGTTAGTAAACCATTTAGTGCGAACGGGTGGTATGGGACACACGGTAACACTTTTCTGGTTCCTTTCCGAGAGTTTGTGACGCATATGCCTATTGGCGTGCCAGTACTAGACCTTCCGATCATTTGCCATTGCTCCGTATTTGTCTTCAGACGTTTTTCATTGCGGCGTATTTGTCTTCGGACGTTTGCCATTGCGGCGTATTTGCCATTGCGGCGTATTTGTCTTTTGACGTTTTCCTTTAGGCGAGGTACCTATTATGTGAAACAGTACTTGGCAAAAATAGCACGTGCAAAATATTTTTGAGATGATTTTTACCCTTGTATGTCGTCATTTTTGAATAGGTCCTTTGAACCATTCAGTGGCGATTACTTGGGAATTTTTGGGCTCTTGCGAGTTCTTTTGAGATTTTCATTTCCTACACTAGCGTGTTGAGATTTGCCTTTTGGTGTGTGTGTGTGTGTGTGTGTGTGTATTAAGATTGCCTATTGGTGCTATTTATGAGATTTGGCTTTTGGCGTTGTATGAGATTTTTATCTCTTTGTTGACATTTGCCTTATGGCTTATGTCGAGATGGCTTTTGCTTATTTTTTCCTTGGAGTTGCCGATATGGCGTGTTTGGGAATTACTCTTTTAGGAGTTTACATTTTACTATTCCCTAAACCATTCTTATTGATTTATGATTGTCGATGATATGAGGCATGCTACATTTTAGTGAATCATGAGATTTCTCGTCTCCTTTGTGTTTTATGCTTATAGTGTTCTATCACCTAGTGTAACCACATATGCCATACATGTTCTGTATCCTCCATATGACTATGGTTAGCTTTCTTATGGTTTCTTCTTGTTCAAGAAGAATATCACTATGCTCTTATGCTTTATTATTCTACTATCACCTTTTACTGGTTCGTTTAGCTAGACTAACCCGTGTATTTTATACTCGGGTCAGACCGAGTTGTTTCAGGTTAGGTACTTTTGGACTTGGCCTATTCTACTTCTGCATCGACAATTCTGCTAGCTCTTTTTGTTATAGCTTTTTATGTAGTCCATTTTGGTTTGCTACTCTGATATGTATATTCTTTTGACTCGTGTTTGTATTGTGGTCGTCATACCACATACGTGAATACTTTGTGATATATCTGTGTATGTGTGAATCTATGGGATTATCTGCTGTTCTTTGATGTGTTTTACATTTGAGCTTTTGTATTTTGTTCTGATAGATCCTATAGCCACCTATGGCTTTGTATTAAGTATTTATTGGATATGTCGATCCACTTGAATCAGAAAAAAATATGGTGTTGTCGACATATTCAATAGATATTTAAGACAAGGCTATAGATGGTCGCTCCTATCCATCCCTATTCTCTGCATTAGCAGACAATATTACCCAGTAATGCTCTTTGTTAATATGGGTCTCGCGGTGGGGCGTTACAATATATGTGTAGTAGTAGGATCTTCATTTGTTCTTCGATGCAAAGGCTCCTTGCTACTAATCCTAAGGACGATTCTCGATAGAATGTGGTAGAAGAGTTCCTCCGGTTTGTCTTATTCACGGACAACTTGTATGGACAAATGTTTGACATTGCATTTCCAACACACATATACATTGTTTTTTTTCGAACGTACATTTGCTTACTGATGTAGAAGGTAGCTCTTTTACACTTAACACCCTTCTTTGAGACGTATAAGCTCAAAGGTTGTACATTTTTAGAAATCAATGGTGTATGATGGAATTGGCAATGTGGCATTCAAAGTGGAATGTGCTATGTGAAAGGTAATCGTTACCTTAGGCCTCATCATCCCAAATTGCTTATACAGAGCATGCCGTTATACTATGAGGTTCACAACTATTAGGTTATGGTCATCACTTTTCTAAATCACTCTATATATGTCGAGTATGTTGTGTATGCTATGGGATCCGAGATAGGTCGATTACAACCTGGGTGATGTCATATTTGGTTCTATCTACCACCAAATGGGTATGTAGGTATGCCGGTCTTGTTAGGTGCAGAGTTTTCAAAAGTTGTTGATCCTCGATACATCACTCTAAAGATGTACCGTAGGGAAGGTAGTTCCTTACCTGCCATTGTGTGGAAATCCATTCTCCAATAAGTGTATTTGAACTTGATTCTAGAGCATATTATGCTGGAATTTAATCAATGTAATATTTTCGGTTAAGATTATATAAGTTTACTTGAAAATTGTTTTCAAAAGAATTTCATTGAAAATAATATTAGCAGATTTTACGTAGCAAAGATTTTGGTAATCATAAGGTAAAAACTCGTTCCGTGTTTACGTATGGCACAGTCTTATAGGATACTCTATGTTTTTAAATATCTTTATTTTGAGTGTCTTATACCAGTCCTATAACTAACCTAGAATTTATTTTCCTTTTCCCTTAATCTCTGGACGCCCTATTTTTTTGGGAAGCCAAGTAGTTAGGTAACATGGAGTATTTTGGATTGTGCATGGGGCATTTTGGGTCCTTTATAGAAGTTATCTATTAATTCCGTTGTATTTTGTATTAAGTATCTACCAGCAATTATGAGGATAAGTAGTTATAACTATCCTAGCTAGATTAGTACTTACTAGTACCCTGATGGAGAAAATTTGAGTAATTGCATGTGCTAATCATATGTATAAAATGTTGAATGCGATGTGAGATTCTATATTGTTTTGTCATCTATCTTAATTTTCTTTTACTCCATGATAATATGCCTTTCCAGCAATTGGATTTACGGCATATGAATACCAAGGATGTATTAGTGTCGATTTCTAAGGATCGAAGAGGTAGGTCATCACACTCTTTGGAGAAATTCTACTTACTAATACTAATGAATGAACTGTATCGTAAAATCTAGAATACATATCAGAAATAGAATCATTTGTTTCATTTAAGCAGTTGAAACCAGTTAGTCAGCATAGAAATTTTAGTTTATTTTACTTTACTATCATCTTCAGGTGTAACTCGCTATGTTCTCCAAATTTTATATGCAGATTTAAAAATAGAAATTCGATTAAATTCTTTTTTCATCCAATGAAAAAATAAAATATTTATGGCTTTAGAATTATTAAGTGCTGGTGTCTTTTGGCCCGGTGTCCATGTTGAGTATTTAGTTTGGCAGTCTATGTACTTATTTTCTGTAATGTTCCAAATATATATACCATTGGATTGTAAATAAACTTTCATTCTATTTGACTAATAAATATAATTACTACCATTATATATTTTGGGTCTAGTAGTTGATTGTCCTTCAAAAAAAGTGTTAAATAGTGTACCACTAGTGTTACTAGCCATTTATGCATTTCAAAAATCAAATAACAAGTTTTCTAAAAACCTACTACTCTGATGCCAAATGTGGGAAATGGTGTAGTACTAATGTAAATAGATCTTAAGGCTACTTTAACACTAAGGGAAGGTGAATAATGTTTTATAACTTTTATAGAACTTTTAAATTATTTCAAGATATGAATCAAAACACAGATATTCAATCACAAATGTATATGCTAATAGGAAATCAAAGAAATATATGTGTGTGTGTGTGTGTAGTAAAGTAAAAAGTAATAAGACTGAGAGATTACACCAAGAGTTTTGTACTAGTTTAGATTTCTCCTACATCCAGTCCTATACAATTTCTTATATAGATTTGTTTCCAATCACCTACTTCAAAAAGCTAGCAAGCAAACTAGAATACGTTGTCGATTTCAAGGGAACAAGATACACCCGCCTGATTTTCGAATTTAGGGTAGACTCTCTTGATTCAATTGCGCAACAGATCACCAACATGATTTAAAGTACATACTTGAATTTATAGGCAACAAGCACACCACTTGATTTGAACTAGAAATAAGCACACCAAAATAAATAGTAGTAGAGAGTTGTTGATTTCAAAATACAAACAGTTGTACTTTAGGTACAAGATATCCTATAGGCCTTTTGACTGCACTTTGATCTTTGAATTGATGAGAGAATATTTATAGATGAGTGGATAGTGTGTAGAGAATAAAGTAGATTTTGAAATTGAGAGAATATGTACCGAGAGTTCAGAGTAAGAAGAAGATAGAAAATTAGTTTTAAAAATCCATTCTCTAACCCTTTATATACTAGTTTTAACAGTTTTTAAAAGGATAGTCTGTTCATGAAGGTATGTGATCGAAAATGATAAGTTTTCAAAATTTTAAAAACATCTCTCCAGCAGTTTATATGTCGACATATCTATGTAGCATATGTCGACATGCATATATATGGTTTGAAAAAATAAAAACTCTTTTAAGATGTTTAAAAATTATCGAACTCCTGTAGCTATTCAATATAGTTTCTAAAATACTTTAAAATAAAGACCTTTATAATTTTTTTGTAAAATATATATTTTGAAAACAAAATACTTTGATAATAATAAATTATTCAAAGGATCAAATGGTTGCTATCCAAGGAATTTGACAAATTATTTTGTTGTTTATCTAATATAGACTATAATCATTAATTCTTAGAATCTTCCTCTTTAAACTCACAAGTCTTCAAATATCTTAATCATCTTTGAATCTCAATCTCTTGACTTTTTACTGATATGTCTTCAAACTCGATTATCCTGCACCTGCATTCACCTATGTAATATCCAACAAAAATACTCTATACAACTTGGAAAAACATTCGTACTTACATTTATTTGGTTGTTGTCATCAAAATCAATATCTTTGGAATTAACACTTAAATGTTGAGGATGACTACATGTGTTGTAAAGAGTTCATTGCAATCACGTAGTAAGGATTTATTTAGAATGGTTCGCCATAGGGAAAGGAAAGCGAAGAGAGTGATGGTCACCCATGCTTTATGAAAAGTCATTGGAAATGATTATTGTTTAAAATATTAAAAGATATGTAACACCCTATAAATTTAACGATAATTAATTAGAAAGAACTTAATTATTAATTGATAGTAACAAATAATAGAATTTTCATAGAAATCAAAATTTGACAACGAAACTTGCACCATTGGGTTCGTAACGATATTCTGGCAAATTTTCTTATATAAAGTTTTTCGATTGGAGCTCAAACAAAAAGGTTATTAACATTTGAATGTCTCGGATCATAAATAATTATATACGATTAAGGAAATAAATTTAATTTTACTAACGGTGGTTAATGTTAATGGTTGCTTAAATAAGTATAATTAATGTTAATCGAATTGGTTAATATATATATATATATAATAAAGTAATTAATAAATAAATCAATGCTCGACATAAAATGACAACCCGTCGACCCCTTACTAGGATAAGTCGACCATTAAAGGTCGACCGTTGGTGGGGTAGCAGGCAACCGCTTGTTTTTTGGCGACTGCAAATGAACATAGGCGAAACAGTCCAGATTTTAAATAATAGAATCTAATAGTTGGTGTTGATTCAAACCCCTATAAATATGGGCCTAACCCCTCACTTTTCTTCTCATATTATCTGAAGCAACGACGAAGCTATGACATTTTCTCTTCTCCACAAATTCTTAAATCTAAATAAGTTTGTAGTCTATAAACATATAAACAAGTGGAGAATAGTAGAGGATAATAAAGAAGTAGAATATGATCGAATTGAATCGCCAAAACCAAGGTTAATTATAAATCTAGATCTGAATCTAAATTAAATCCAAATCTCTTCTTGGATCTAGATTTCTAACAGATATATGTATGCTTACAGTATATGTATTTCGATAGGAAGAAAAAGAGGAGTCAAACTGGATCAACAGGGATTGGATTAGGAGATTTGGAAAGCTAAAAGGTGAGTGTGAAGATATATATTTTTATATAATGTTAGATTTATATCATCGTAAATCTGTTACTATATGCTTGAATTTAATTTTGGATTTGTTGGCGTAATATGTAATGAAATTGAAAATAATGCATACATATTCTATGAGCTGTTAACTTGGATTAAATGTTGCATATACTTGAATCTAGAAAGTTTGAGCATAAGTAATAGACCTGTAATTAACAAGATGGTATAAAAATTCCAAATTTATGGGTAAATGGTATATGTGGTAGATATGGATTAGAAGCTATTATAAAATTTATTGAGATTTAATTAGTATTTTAATTTATAGGAATGAAGTGTGCTGGAATTTAAATTTCTATATATTATATAATTTTATAATTCCAAATAAAAGTGCATCGTTTGAAGTAACAAAAATATGCCTAAAATAAATAGATGTACAGAATAGGGATGTTTCCATATTTTTCACTGCCCATTTCAATAAAAAAAGGATAATTCCCTGTAATTTTTGTTGTAACGCAAATCCTCTTTAGATAAATTATAGAAATTTATAGTGTTAACATTTCCTTTATGGTACGTGTAATTCCAACGCATTAAAATGCATAAATCCCTAGGCACAAACTAAAGAATTGTAGTAGAATTAATAGCAGTAGAGTAATTATAAAACAAGTGTATGCAACAAAAGAAATTCAGAATTTAAGTAACAAACAATGAAATATAGGCAAACAAATGAAATGGGAAAGGGGTAACCGAAGAAGGATAGTAAGAATTTAAAAGGAACGGCAGGATATACTTAGTAATATCAAGTAGGAGTTAAGTAATAAAAGACGACAAATCTATTAAATAAAAAGTAATATAACAAACCAATTTTAAAGTAATAATTAATTGGAGTTAGTTATAATAATTTAATTAATAAAATTGGAATTTGAAAATTTACTTGATAAATTGATTTTTGGAATTATTTATAGAAGGATTTAAATTATAAAAAATAATAATTAAATTGAAATAAATAAAAATGGGGAAAATAAATTTTATAAAAGTTATGTATTTGAAATATAATATTGATTTGATAAAAGAGAGATTTTTAAATTGAAATTTGTAATTATTAGAATCAAATGAAATTTAGCTTATAAATAAAAGGAAAAAAAATATTTTTACTTATTTTACAATATCATAGCCTAATCCCAACCATTCAAAACCCAAACCCTTATCTTTACTCTAGAATTATCTCTCACTTCCTTAACACACATGTAAAATTCACCACATTATTTTCATCTTCTCCTAAGGAAAATATACCATGCCCTCTTCTCTTTGATAATTAAAAATTAAATCAAATAAATATGAATAAATCTCGTAACTTGTATATGTGATTTCTTGCTTCATTGAGTGTGATGACCCAACATTTTGGACGGTTTAAATCGACAATGCGCCACACGTGTCAACTCAAACCATTCAAAAGGGAGGATTGTTAATCAGGTAAATAAGGAAATAAGAGGAAAAAGGAAAAACAAAACATAGAATCTCACAGCGGAATGACAAAATATAATATTCAAATAAACAGTTCATGAAGCTTTTTACAAATAACATTTGATTACGCTTTTACAATATAGATCTAAGTTATACATAGAGAAAGAATAAATAAATAATGCAGTGGAACAATATGATGCAGTGGAATAAATATAATAAATAGTAATAATATACTAAATCTTTGTCTTCGTCCTCCAGAAATATCGTCTTCAACACTGAAATGCTCAGGCTGACCCGAGCATAATGAAAAGACAAAACACTCAAGTCGGAACTAAAAGATCTTATGTAAGTTCAATCAAAATAAGTAAATATGAGTGTAACGACTTCAAAGATGTTTACGGTATTTTACATCTCCTATCTAGTGTTTAACGTGCATGCAATAACTTAAAAGATGTTCGGGATTCCATCTTCTAATGATCGGTTAAACTATCTGCATACATAGTACAATACGCTATTATAATATGTCTACAGTAAAGTAAAGTATTAAAATAGAGTTAACACATTACCCATGTCCCTCTTAACACATTATTATAAATGTCATAGTCTATACAGTACCGTAATTCCTCCGTAAAATGGAGGGCTATCGGAGGGTACTCCATAGTGTACGACACAAACCAAACTTGTAGTGGGCGCGATCAGGATAAATATGATAAGGCATGCGAGGCAATGCCCAGGGTAGGATTCTATGGTTTCGCACTCCCGGACTGGTGGTAATGCATAACTGCTACTACCGCCCACCTCGGAACACACTCCCATAATCAAATCGAAGGGTGGTTACCAAATCAATCACAAAGTAATAAATATGGTATCGAAGAAATGTACCCGATAGGGGGAGCGACCCTACTTGGCCCGATATAGATCTTTTTTTAGTTATTTTAATTATGATAGATGCGACTGACTATCCATCTCCAAGCCCTTTCCCTTGACCTAATAGAAGGATGCATAACAAAATCAGAGATAGATGCGACTGACTATCCATCTCCAAGCCCTTTCCCTTGACCCGACAATGGGGGCACGAAACATATTCCGAGATTAATATGACCGTCAGTCCATCTCCTAGCCTTTCCCTTGACCCAACAGAAGGGCACATAACATAATCCAAAATGAATGTAACTGACCATCAATCAACTTAATTCCTTCCCTTGACTAGACAGGGGGAGTTTGAACCAAAATAGATGTGATTGAATTTCCATTGGCCATACAGGGGGAGTTCGAACCAAATGGAATGTGACTGACCATCCATCAACTTAGCTCATTCCCTTGAACCGACATGGAGAGAACGAATTTCAAGAGGGACGTGCCCGACCGTCCATCGTCAACCCTAAAGTGGATGTGACCCAATTTTCCGTCTCTTAACTTCTAACCTTGATCCAAAATAGGGTACTTCAAATCCAATACAAACATGACTTGACAACCCAACCAAGATGAATGTGATTCGGCAATTCATCCATCTACTCTATTTTTCTTGGCTTTACTGAAGTACAAACATGGAATGAATGTAACTTGACCATTCATTCACCTACTCCTACCTTTGATCTGTCAAAGGGATCATAAACGTAGGATCGCCATGACCCGACTGCCTATTCGCCAACTCAAGCCTAAGACCCGACAGCGAAGAATATCACTACATAAGAATGAGACTTGACCATCCATTTACTAATCCCATTGACCTTAGAATGGGGGAAGAGGAATATCATCATCTCGTAGCTGAAAACGATAGCTCAACACTATAGCTCATGCCTAGTGTTTGATAAACTTACAGCTATGACTGATAGGATGCCTTAGAATGGAATAATCAAAGTCATTCGATCACTGACCCATGACTTGAATCCATGACGTCAGGGCTAGCCACATCATCCACATATACCATTTCATCTTCCTCAACATCATCCTGAGCCTCTCAACCTCTTGACTGAGGATTGGTGGCATGATCAGAACCAAAATCCTAGAATAAGGTGTCGAATTAATAACTCAAGTAGGAATTTCTTAAGTCAGCAAGCAAAATTAGTCGCCTTGATGACCGCTCTTCATCAGACTAGCCCGAAAACGAATTGTAATTACAATCTAGCAAAAAATAACAACAACCCATTGGCATGTAAACATGCTTGGGAGCCAATGACATACATGACATACAATTTCTAGAATCAACGAAAATCAAATTCTTACTTGAGACTTTCAGAAAAGAAATAAGTTCAGATAGTTGAGATTTACTATTTCAATCAGCTAGCTTAATGGAACCGAGCACAGACAATTATCGAGAGAGTACATCCCTATTTATAATGTCAGATATCGACCATGCATTGCAATAATTATCCAAGACACCGAATAGAGTTCTTCAAAATGACCCTAACTTTTCTCAATTCAAAGTGCATGGTGTTCGCCACACAACGTAGTTTTTGGGGCAAATTTTTTTTAGTCTTTTGACCAAGCAGTACCAAAACAAACTTAAACGATGGAATCGAATGAGCAAATGAAGAAGAAATGACGAAGATTTCGAATGAATCATACAATATGTTTGACTTCTAATAGTTGAAAATTAATTAAATTAATTAGCATTTAAATTTTATTTAATTTATTTAAATGCCATTAGTCTTTAGTAAAGTGTGCATATAAAAGTTGTGAATGCGCGTATCGATATACGATATAGGTAGAATGTTTAAATTTGATTTAAATAGAATAAACACTAAAAAGTCTTTAGATAAATTAAATTAATTAATATATATGAAACATTAATTGTTAAAAAAATTCTTGTTTGATTTATCTGTTTATCAATAGTATTTAATTAAGTGTGTATATAATAATTATAAGCACGCGTATTGGTATACGAGATCGATAAGAAATTTAAACTTAATTTAAATGGGAATAATACTACTTTTTTTGGAATGTTTTGGAGCCCAGATAGCTGATGTAATGGCCAGCCTTACTTTGAGGAATAGGAGGGCCATTTTTTTTTGAAATAAACTATGGACTTTATAAATATGAGAGAAATCGGCATATACTGAACGCTACAATTATTTCCTCCTTTAATAAAATTTTCATTTGCATCTCCCATTCTAATATTCTCAAGACCGAAATTTCCATGTGGATGTGGTTCTAAATAATTTCAAAGAAAAATTCAAACAAAACAAAAGAGAAAAAAGGTGGTTGTCTCTAGATAATTGCAAATCTAGTGTCTGATTTATTGAATCTACGAATTCTCTCTCATTCAAGGCGTATTCTCCAGGCTTCATTTGAAATGTAATTTTGTTATATGTGTGGGTGCGTGTTTGCATGCAAAATATCATATTCACATGTGTTTAATTCTTCACATCTTCTATTTCTTCTCCTTGTGTGTTTTTGGGTTATGTATGATTATCAAAGTTCTACTTTTGAATCATTTGCTTTTCATCATGTTGAATTTTATTTCCCTTTTTCTTTTACCCATACTATATTAATACAAATCAAAGATTCTCTTTTTCTTTCTTCTATTTGATCATTATGTATGCACATAATATAGATCAAGATCCGATTGTTGCAAATTCATATATGCATAATTCGTCCAATCCTTTCAGTTCAAAAAATAATGTTGAACAAAAGTTTTAAATTTTTATTTTAGTGGATAATATTACATATTATAAGTTGTGGATTGAAGGATGTTTTACAAATCTTCTAAAACATTTTGAATATTGTTTATATGTCAATTAATTGAATTCAAGTTTCATATGTTATTTTCAAAAGACAATGGGGAAAAAGGGAAACCTTTAAGTTTCTCTTAATTTGTTTCTTATTTAATGTTTGGACTTATGGTAAGCTATTTTATTTTGAAAATATGGTTCTGAATTGCAAAATAGTTAAATATAATTTTGTGTTGTTTTGCATCAAAATATTAATTTTATTTTTATATATATTTGAAGGTTACAAAATTAGCTTTAAAAGTAATGTAATGATGCTTCAACTACCATTTTAATCAAAGCCAATTTTAGATTGCCTTCTATATCTTACATACACATATATTTACATTTTTATCCATATGCATATGTAAACAATTAAAAAAAGATTTTTTTCTTTTGATGACAAAAGAATATATGGAAGGGATATGAGACCGTTGTGTTGTAAATTCCAACACTTAAAACGTTGACATTTGTTATGCATTCTATATGTAACATTTGCACATTCACACATGAGCGCATTTGATGCGCTTATCAAATAAATAAATAAATTAGATAAACAATTTAAAATCAAAATAAAATAATTTTAAATAATTATAGTAAGATGAACATTTTATTTAAAGGAAAATTTAGAAAAGTCCACAATTAATTTAAACTACATAGGCCTAATGAAGGTCCTAAAGAATTTTTTCAAATATACCTAATTACCTTGCTTCCAACCGGTCAAGTCTGTAACTTCCATGTTTCATCTTAGGGTTTGGAGAAGCATAAAAGACTAATGAGAGCTTATTAGTAAAATAAAATGTAATGTTTAACCTTACTAATATTCTAAGAACGTCTACTATGGATAATCTCCTAATCAACTAAGTTAAAAATTTATAAAAAAGTCTAGACCTAAGTTGTTTTCTTAAAATGATAAATTCACCACACCTCACTATATAGACCGACTAAGGGCAATAAAGATAGCACTTATATATAAATCTCTATGGTCACTGATTATCAAACGTCCAAGACATAGACTCATTGATGATGCAGGCCTTGAACTTAGAATAGCTTATAACAAATGAGACTTGGACCTAGAGATCGCCTAAATGCGCTGTCTACGGTAAACAAACCATTGTAGAGACATCATGAAAACATGAGCATCCATCAAATCATCGACAGCGTTAAAGCTTTATTTGGGGAATAGTCCCATTCTACACGGTACGAACTTAGAAAAGAAACTATTTAATACAAAGATAATGAAGGCGTGAAAGTGGATGATTACATCCTTATGACGAAAGGCTATATTGCTTAATTAGACGTTACGATAGACATAATGCTGCAAGTAGATTTGATCTTGAGGTATGTTACTCATCAGTTTGAGTGGTTCATATTAAACTAAGTTTTAACATCCTAAAAAGAGCCAGAGGATGTGAAGGTTTCCCCAACAGAGCTGACGTTCAACGTCTTAGTCGATGAGGATGACCCCACTCATGTCCTAAAAATCGGGTCTCTGCTTGGCAAGAAGTTGAAAAAGGGGTTTGTAGGATTTCACATAACAAACCAGGATGTGTTTGGATGGACACATTTTTATATGTGTGGAATATCATCGGAGATAATGTACCATACATTGAATGTGTACCTAGGATACCCTTATGTGAAGCAGAAGAGGCCCAACATGGGTCTGCAGCGATCCACTGCATCGAAGGAACAAGTGGATAAGCTGAAGGCAAATGGCTTTATCATGATGCTATATATCCTAAATAGGTATCGAATCCCGTTTAAGTCAAAAAGCCTACGTTAGGAACATAGAACAATTATTCAGATCTGAACAAGGTGAGCCCAAAGGACAACTTTCCTCTACCCAAAATTGACCATCTTATTATTGGGACCCACAACTTGAACTACCATCCTTCATGGATGTGTACTCTGATTACAATCAATTAACGATGCATGTTCAAGTTCAAGAGAATACTAGTTTCATCACTGATTTTATAACACCTCATATTTTAGAGTGTCATAATATAGGGAATTAAATAACTAATTGAATTAAAGCATAAAATTAAACAAAGACAAATTATTTAAGAAACAATGAATGAATGAAGGAATAAAAGTTAAGGATTTATTAAGATTAGGCTAGAATGTGGTTTTAGCCCAAAGCCCAAATAACCAACTCCCTATTCATTCTCTCATTCTTCCACAAAATCAAAAAAAAGAAAACAACCTTAAGATGACCACCATTTTTGCAAGAGAGAAGAGAAAATTAAAAGATAGAAGATCAAGCTTTCAACTTTAAGGAAAATGGAAGATTGAATGAGGTTTTCCTAAATTAAGTGAGTAACTCTTTCTCTAAAACCTTCAAAATTTGGAATATTTGTACTAGTGATGTTCTGAATGTTAATGAATGAATTTAGGACGATTAAAAAATATTTGTTCATGTTCGGGAATTTAAAGAGAGTGATTTATGAAGTGTTCAAAAAAATATAAATCAAAACTTCTCCAAATCACTTGAACTTTTTATAATATGTGTAGAATAATAATATGGAGGTGGGTTTTTATTTCATAATTTTCTAAAATGTCTATTCACGTTTGATGACTAATTCTCATCAGTAGATGGCTCTAAAACTCAAATTCAATGAATAATTCTCATCGGCAGATGGCTCTAAAACTCAACGTTCGATGGTTGATTCTCACCGGTAGATAACTCTAAAACTCAATGTTTGATGGTTGATTCTCATCGGTAGATGGCTTTGAAACTCAACGTTTAATGGCCGATTCTCGCCAGTACATTTCTATAAAACTCCCGTTGGTGAATTCTCATCGATACATGGCTCTAAAACTTAACGTTCAATGGCTAATTCTCACCAGCCAATGGCTTAAAAACTCAATGTTTAATGGATAATTCTCACCAGTAGATGACTTCAAAACTCAACTTTTAATGGCTCAACAGTAGATGGTTCTAAAACTCAATGTTTGATAGCTAATTCTCAATTAATGGATAACTATAAAACTCCATGTTCGATGGCTAACTCTAATCGTAGATAGCTCAAAACTCAACAGTAGATAGCTAAATTTCAACTTGATATAGCTTAATTTCAATTGGAGATAGATTAATGTCAACTAGAGTCAACAATTGGAGGTAGCTTAATTTTAAGTTATAAACAAACTTTTTGATACCTAAGAAACCATCTTTCCTAAGTAATGGCTAAGAATTTCATAAGGCTGAAATGACCATAAAGAATAATAAGTTAAAGAGAAATAACTTATTTAAGGAATGAAATTGAAATTTAGCTTGAATAAGCTAAGTGATGATGGGTTAAATTAGATGAAATGATGAACTGTATATAAAGGCCTTAGTAGCAATAGTATGTCTAGTCACGGCATCATATCGGTAACATGATGGAAGGCCTTTGTAGCTACCAAATGTCTATTCACAACTTATATTTAGTAACATGATGGAAGACACTTGTGATTATTAAATTCCTACTTACGGCATTATATGTTAGTAACGTGATGGAAGGTCACTGTGGGTATCGTATGTCTGTTAACAACTTTAAATATGGCAATGTTGATGGAAGGCCTTAGTAAAGAATCCATATTTGTTCACGATAATATATAGGAATAATGGTATAAACCTTTTGAAGCATCCGGGCATTTGTTCATGACATCATACGAGAATGAGGGTGTGAGTCATATGTGGCACCCAAATGTCTACTCATGGCAATATATATGAGGATAAAAGTATATTGCCATCTTGGTAACCTAATTATCCGTTAAAGATAAAAATGTAAAATTAAGAATAAGAGCTGCAAGATAATTTTAAACAAACCAACTATATAAACTTCCCAGAAATGTTGTAAAGGAAATCTCACACTTGTGATGAACTGATGACTTATATTTGATTATGATTTGATGTAGTACATAGTGTAAAGTAATTAATATTGTTTGGTAGTGCGACGTGAAAATTCATTCTGTTCTTTAAAGGTGTGGTCGCACTATACAATTATTTGTTAGGGTAAAGTTTACTCATATCAGGCTTTGTGTCCAACCTGTATTTTTATTATTTCCTATAAACTCGTAGATACTCAAATAAATAAGTTAAGTTTATGTTACAGACATGTAGCTTTTGAACAAAATGAATAAAGACTCCAAGGAAGAAGAAATCCCGCTATGTAAAACCAGGACTTGTAATTAATTTAGTGTCTATGTCAACGTCTTCATATTTCGGTCGTAGTACTCTGCTCTTATTTTCTTATTGTATGTACACCTGCACAGGAACGATTTGGGTTAATGTAATGTAATGAATTGTTTGAACCAAACTGATGTAATGAAAAATTTATTTGGTTCCTCTGTTTACTTACATTGTGCAAAATAATATTGAACTTTTTTCGTTGAAAATGATTTTAGTGATAACCGCAGCATCATCGATATCTATTTCTGGGATTCAAAATAGTGGATGTAATAGATTTGGGATTATGTTGTTACCCTATGATGTCATTTGGTCTGAAGAATGTGGGAGCTACCTACCAAAGATTAGTAACTTGATATTCAAAGACCAGATCGAACAAACAATGGAGGTCTATATGGATCATATGCTAGTGAAATCATAGCTACCGATGTACCACATGTGTGACCTCTCATAGATCTTCAGTGTGCTTTAAAAGTATAGGATGGAGCTTAACCCATTGAAATCCGCTTTTGGAGTTGCATCGTGCAAATTCTTTGGTTTCATGGTATTCAAGGGGTATAAAAGCTAATCCAGGGCTGATAAGAGCATTGAAAGATGTTACTATCCTTAAAATGAGGAGGGAAATGTTGAGCTTGAGAGAAATTTTTTTCAAACCGAGTCAATTCATTTAAAAGGTGATAGATAAATGTGTGTTATTCTTTGATGCACTCAAGAATGAAAAAGGGAAGTTTTTTTGAATGGTGGAATGTTAGAAAGCTTTCCAGGATTTACTTGATCATATAGATAAACCCCAGTCTTGTCAAAGCCTTTGGAAGGAGAGGACTTACTTGTTTACTTCACAATGTCTACTCTTCCACTGAGTATAGCCTCGATACGTGGAGATTCTAGAATTCAAAAGATCGTATATTATATCTACAAGCAGTTCAGTAGAGTGCAGAAGAGTTACCCAAAGATAGAGAAGCTAGTGAATTGCTTGTTGATTGCTTCAAGGATGCTGAGAACATACATCCAGGCTCATTTGATAAAATTTTTGACTAGTTAACCTTTAAAGCAAGTGTTGCACCAATTTGAGACTTTAGAAAGGTAACTGAAGTGGAATATTGTGCTAAGCCGTATGATGTAACCTACCATTGTAGATGGGCGATACAAGGATAGGTATTGGTTGATTTCGTTGTCGAGTTCATCTTCCAGGATGAGGAAGTGGAGGAAGATGTGGTCCGGCTTGTCCAGTGGAAATTATATACAGATGGAATGTCAAACGAGCACAATTCCAAGGTATAAGTAATCTTGATAACCATAGTGGAATAAACGATATTCTACACTTTGAAGCTAATGTTTTGGTAGTAAATAGTGAAGTTAAATACGAAGCATAGATCGCGAGACTCAAGGTAGCAAATGGAATCAACATTACATATATTCAACAATTCTTAGTTGGTGGTCTGTTAAGTGAAGGAATTTCAAGGTAAGGGAGCAAGGCTTACCTATCACCAAACAAAGGTTCTAGAATTGTTGAAAATATTGAATAATACATAATAACACACATTACAGGAGAAGAGAATATTAAGGCTGATTCATTGGAAAAAATGGCTAACTTTATGGATGCGCAGCTCATGGGTTTTATTCTATTAGTGGTTTTGTCAGCTTCAAGCATCGACCAAATGTATATCGATTGGATTTTGGAGGTTGAGGAGGAAAAGGAGTCATGGATGACTCTAATAAAAAGTATCCGCTAAAGGGAAGTCTTCTGAACAGAAGAAATAAATGACGAAAACTCTTGCGTGAAGTACCATGATTTATCATTCAGGGAGGAGTACTATACATGAGAAGCTTCGCCACTCTACTACTACGATGTGTCACCAAAGTGGAATCTAAGAAGAAACTTTTTTGTATGCATGAGGGAAGCTGTGGTGATCACACTGTGGGAAGGCTTTGGTGAGAAAGTTTCTTTGTTATGGATACTTTTTGCCAACAATTAACTAGGATGCAGCTGATTACACCAGAAATTGCGACAGGCGCCAAATACTACAAAAATCGTAAGAGCCTTATCCACGGAGCATACACAAATGATCAACTCATGGCAGTTTATAGTTTGGCGATTTGACATAATTCGTCTGCTACCGATGCGGTTTTCAATGAGTACCCAAAAAATACGAAATCAGTCTGTATCCGTATTCGAAATATTAAAATTTATGTGATATCTAAAAAACGGATACAAATATGGCCATATCTGTATTCGATAATTATCCATCCAATTTTTATCAAGATTATATTTATTTTTTAATTTATTTTAGCATATAAAATGATTGTCATTAACTATTTAATCTAGATAAAAATTAATATAAATATAAATATCAATTTTTACAACTTAAAAATTGTTTTTCTTAGTGTAATTTTTATACATTTATTCCAAAAATGGATTTATAATAAATCAAAATATTTTATTTATTTGTTTATATTTATTGGTTGTGAACTGGTCAAAGAATATCCAATAAATATCCGATATCCATCCACATCCACGGATATGAATATTCGATATCCAAAAATGACTTCGGATATAGGTAATGATACGACACTATTCGTATCCATAAGTATCTGTTTACAGGCCTAGCTACCGATATAGAAAGGTGGAGCGAAATATGCCATATTGCAATGGACAATTTCATAAAGTGGATAAAGCGGAATCGCTGACCATGATCACTACGAAAAAGGTGATCAAATTTGTGGTGAAGAACATTATATGTTGATTTGAAGCTCTGCAAAATATTATCACCCAAAATAGAATCTAACTTGAAAGTGATGAATTCAAAGATTCTTGCAATCAGTACCAAATTGAAAATAAATTTGTGGTAGTAGATCACCGACTAGCAAATGGAAAGTAGGGACGATAAACACGATCATCAAATCCATTTTAAAGGAGCGATTGACAAAGCTAAGGGAAATTGGATCGATGGACTATCTTTAGTGCTTTAGTCTTACTAAACGACCCATAAATCGGTGTCATGCCATTCTCCATTCACTTTGGCCTGCGGATAAGTGTTCATGATTCCAATTGAATTTGAAGTTCCTTCTCATCGAAGAATTCACTATGATCTCAAGATGAATGAGGAATTCTTGTTTAAGCCCACAACTTGGTTGACGAGAAGTGAGAAAAAGCTAATTTAAAGGTAGCTGCTACTAGAAAAGATTAGCACGACAATTCAATGCCATGGTCAAAGCCGTACCTTTGAGATAGGCAATCTTGTTTTGAAATGGGTCTTTCATGGTCCGGTGGCACTTGGCCCAAATTAGGAAGGTCCCTACATGATAGAATATATGCTTGGAGATGAAACTTTCAAGCTAGCGATGTTAATGGAATCTTGATTCTAGAAGCATGGAATAAGGTGCAATTGAGACACTATTTCACTTAGATGTACTATTGTGAATAGTTTACTAGACTCTGATGCAATAATGTAGAATCTGCCATTCTTGTGTTTATAAATAGAATAAACTTTTGGTGATCGATGGAACTGTATTCTTAAAGCCTGACTTCGTGCCATGTGAATAGCGACAATATTAAACATCTTGTGCTTTGAAAATCCAGATATATAAGTACGCAAAGGTAGGTACCGATAAACTCCTTCAATCCATGATTAGTCATTATGGTGTAGCTATACTTGGGTGGATCGAATAATTCATCCCTATGAATATGATCTTTGACCAATACCCGAAGATAGGAAAGGTATGAGATTGGCACCACAATGCAGGCCCCATGAAACTCCTTTAATCCATGGTCGGGTCATCGGAGTATAAGCATATAGGGGTATGGTCTATGCTCGATGCACATAGATAGGTATCTAAAATAAAAATGTCGCATAGGTACCTGAATACCCTAACATTAATTTTTGATCGAGGCCTGAAGAGAGGCATGATCTAAGCTCGATGCCTAGAGATAGGTATCGAAAACACCAAATCTCATAGATAGGAATTAGTGTAAAATTAAACTTTTGCAACTGCAACCACATCTACAGCACGACGATACTTGCTCGACTAATGATAAGTGATGAAGGTCAAGGGATACTTTTGATCAAACGCCTAAAAATAAGCAGGATAAAAGATGGATGTCTAGAGATAGACATTAGAAATGTTGTTTTTTGAAGATAGGAAATGATGTGAGGATAGAAGTTTTTGTGACTACAACCTTGTTTATGGTCAAACGAAACCTGACTGAAGATAACCAAGACATGCCAGGGATTTGGCCAAGCAATTATAGTTTTGTTAGCTAAGAAAGAAATGTCTTGGCAGCGATAAATAGAATGAAATAATAAAGTATCGCTAAGCAGTTGTAAAGAATTATTCATACGTACATAGTTATGGTGAATTATAGCATTGCATAGATTCAAATACAATCGTCGCAAATCTAACTAATCCAAATATATAAGTGCACAAACATAAAGGCAAAATAATAAAGTGAGATGAAAGTCTGAAAGGAGTATAATTTTATTCACATCTAACTTTTGAAAGAAAAAGTGGGGGTTGTACCCACACAACAATGGCCTATACACATAGATCAAAACAAGAACTAAAACAAACACTACATAAGAAAATAACTTCTAATCATTCTTCTTCCTCCACCTTTTCTTCTTGACTTCTAGAGAAGTTGGCATTGTCCTTTTCTTAGATTCGGCTTCCTTCCCCGTAGAAAGAGGGTCGTTAAGATCCTCATCCAAATTATAATTACTCTTCGAGTATTTGGGGTTCTTAGTTTGAATCCCAACCTTTAGTGGTATAAAAGTTGGAACAATAAAGGTGGGTTCAGTAAAGAAACCGAAAGTGGGGGTAGAATGTCATCAATGACTTTTTCTTATTTCATATTCTTTATTGTTTTTAGATAAGTAGTTCGCATTTGGACATTGACATTCTAGAAGCATGATCCTTGTCCCTTGTGATAGTTATGCCTTCATAGCACTATGTCATATCAGGATTAACCATAACCTGTTTATTTAGTGCATGAATTGTTTCAACGTCGAGTCCTAGAGCAGACCCAATTGAAGAGGTTGGAATTGAAGGTAGGGAAGAGATTATCATAGATTTGATTGTTTAAGTTTAAGCGTTTGAAGCTAGATACACGCTTGGTAAGGGGAAAAGGCAGGTGAAACCAAAACTTGAGAAAGAGAAAAATAAAGATTAGAAACATCCATGGGTGTCATTTGAGTCTTCCCTAACACAAGATAAACTAGTGATATACCTCTAAGAAAGCATAAGTTGTTTGAGAAGGAGTCCCCATCTGACTCTCCTCTACAATTAGGGATAAATCAGGCAGCTTCGAGACGGAATTCGGTAGTATGCAACCAGATCTTTGAGATTGTATTGAACATGAGTTGAGAATGTTGAAGAAGTGACTAGCACTGAAGCCACTATAGTAGTTGAAGTTCCAAAAGCCTCGAAAGAAGGAATAACGGGTTTAGTAATGAGGGGCCTAGAAGTGGTAGAAGCGACGACACAAGAAGTAGATGCTGCTAAATTTCTAGTCTCTGGTCAGAGTCCCTAAGAGATGGGAAATGAACTTTCATCCAAATCCTTAAGGCTAGATTTAGGAAGGGCCCAATAGCAACTGAGCAAAAGCAGAGGCTCGGAAGCTAGTATCACTTGGCCCATGAAAAAAGCATTATAATCTTCATTATCTAAGAGGTAAGCCTTTAGTTCATCTTTATCAACCTTTTCTGATTGTTCTTTTTCCTTTTTATTGATTTCTTTCTAGCCCATAGAAAATGCTCTGGGTATTTTTCATCTAGCCACCTTAGGATTAAATGTTGATAACGTTTGCCTAGAAACAAACGAGAGTAGACTTGATTTTCTCTTCAGTATTGGCCACATGGGTTTCTACATCCCTCTATGCCGATTTGACATCATGCATTTTACCCATATGTTCTTCCACCACAGTCGATGCATAATTATTTTCTTTCTTCTCATTCTCTAGTACAGTCTAAGGATTCAGAATCTTTAAAGTTTATTCATTGGTAGTGGTCTGGAGAGCATCCTCTTCTTTAACAAGACCGTGACTCCTATAATATCCAACCTAGAGCTGCTCTTCTTGAATCTTAAATTTACCCTTGAAAGCTTTTCTCCCATCCAACAACTTCTTTTTCAAAGTAGTGAGGGATTTCTTAGTGTCCTCCGATTCTTTATCATAATAAGTAATGATCCAGTTATTATCCTTTTTCTCTATCTCCTTCTGTTGAAGGAGTAACTGATTATTTTTATTAACATCGAACAAAGCTTGAGCGAACTTCATCCATATGTAACACTGACTTAGGCATGTTCACATATGCTTTGGCATTGTTAGCAACATCAAGAGGAATGTCCTTCAAGGGAAACACGAACTCAACCTCCTTAAAGAGGAATGTGGGGAAAGCATTTTTCAATGCAACAAGTTGTGGATTTGAGTAAAATTATATAACTATCGTTGGAACATGAGCAGGCTCTTTATCAAGCCTTTGTTTAGTAAGCACGAGGATCGTAGAACTAGGTGGTCGCATAGCTTGTTTGGATTTATAAAAGGATACCATTGGTTGTGTAAAAGGCACCATTGAACAAAGGAAATTTAGAGCTTTTGATGAGGGGATAGGATTAGGCCTTGAAGAGTATGAATCTTGATCTTTTGAAAGAGTTGAACACGCACGATGTTGAGACAGAGATATCCTGCCTGATCCACAGCGATCATGAGTTTCCCGCTCACGATCATCACAAAGTCTACGTTCCTCCTCATTTTATCTTTCCCGCTCTTTCCACAAACACCTTGCTAATTCTAGCTCATAAGATGATTCACAATATGGTGCAAAGGGTTGTGCCTACGATAAACAGAAGTTTGGCCTTGGAGATCATCAAAAAGATTAGGGTGTCCCATTGTGCTTGAAAAGGAAACACGACCAAGTTAATATTTAAAAATTAAGGAATAATGCAAGCAGTTTTAATGTGTTATGACTTCAAGTCTTGTGTGAACTATCGGTGTGCCCTAGTGACCCTATTGACCATGCTCATGAAGTCGACTAAGTGAACTGATCTCCTTCACAACAGTTGAAGGTGAGTCTACAGTCGTGCCAATAGGAGAAATACTGAAATTGGTAATGTCATAAGAGGAAATATTATCTGAAATCCTCTAAAAGAACCATAGATATCATAAGTCGGAGTTGCCTCTCTATTGGGTTCTACTGTAGTCGTAGGATAGGACGAGATGAAATAATTTTTAACCTTGGACGAAGGGGGATTGGTGATACATGTCCATCACTACTCATTTTCCTATAGACACGTAACCAAGTTTCATGTTTTCACGGTCACCTTTGTCCTCTTTATCTTCATCATCATTATCAACAACATTTTCAAAATTATCTTCATTGTCATCACCACCCTCATCTTCCCTTTTGCGATGAAAGGATCCTACACCATAGGAGGAACCTCCTAATTTTCAGACGATGGAAGCTCAATCTCAACCTCTTGAGTAGGTTAGGCACCTTTATAAGCGATAGAAATGATAACAAAAATGCGATCATTGTGTAAAAGTTGAAATTATTGCATCTTAAGTTCTATCAATATGAGTTTCATTTTCCATTTTTCAGCGGGGATATTTTGCAGAGTATAGAGAGTATGTGGAAGGGATGCATTAGCAGATCTCCTTGGAATTTTTTTAAATTTACGAGATAAAAAAGTTAATGATTTGAATGGGATAAGCTCCACCAAGGTAAAGAGTGATAATAGAACTTATGTCCTGACAGCCACTTGTAAACGAAGTCGGTTGGATAAAGCATAAAGGAATATTCATCTTTAAAATGAATACACCTATCGAAGACCAATAATAACATCATAGCCTTTGGATGCTTCAAGATAAGTTGAAGATGGACTTTCTTGCTGCTTTTTGAAACTAAATAAATATTTGATCTCTTTTAGTGTAGATATCATACACAAATGGCGAAGAAAAACCATGTAGATGCAATTTAATGAAGCATACCTATTTGGATGAAGCTGGACAGAGGAAATCTTCATAGAATGGAGGACAACTGAATAAAATGATTAAATGAAGGGACTCCCCTAGGGAGGTATATCTAATGATTATAGGCTATGTACCCTTTAGGTGGATCACGGATCCACTGAAAGGGCTTTGGAATTAGAACATGTTCAAAAGAAATACCATGCATGTTGTAAATTCTCCTACCATCTGCCTATTCCAAGGAATATGCCGAAGAATCCGAAGGGTTGACAAGAATTACAATACCCTATAGATCGGTATCAAGGCAGCCCAATATAGGCCACACCTTCCATCATAAAGGGAGCCACTTACGGAGATTACCTAGCCTGATGATGGGATGGTCAAAGCAGAGGAGACGATGAAGTAGATGTCGAGCTAAAAGTAGAAGCAATTTTAGGTGAGATAAACTCTAAAGTAGAAGGACATAAACTCACGGAAGAGAGACGAGAGGAGCATATACAATCCATAACTACTGAAAAAATCGACATATGAGTAAGGTTAGGTAGGATTTATCCCTAATCTTTGAGCTATAAATAAACACTATGTAACTAATGTATAAGATCCAATGGATGTCAATGTGTATTGAGCAACCAGATCCCATACATTGACAGGGGTAGTGATATGCAATTAAGTTTATGTAGTGTGCATGTACTATGTCCAGAGCATGGTAAATGCAAAATACCCTATGTAGAAGGCTCGCTTTGCTGGAAACCAAGCTCCGTCACACTATGGAATTGTATGTCAGATTTTATCTATTATCGTACGATTTAAGATAACAGAACCATCATCCATAGTGACAAAGAACTTTTTTGTAGGGGCTCGGAAGTGAAGTGTTTGACCCAAAGCAGTAATGAATGACACTATTAGATGCCATTGTGAGTTTGATATGACCGTTCTCTAACACGGTCCTACCAAAACTCGACCATCGATCTATATTCGACCAAAAGTGAATAAATTGAACACTCTCCTCTTGCACTTGAGAAAAAATTGTTTAAAGTGTTGAAAATTCACGACTACATGGGAAAATCGAGTGCAAGCCCTAATAAACCCAAAGAAACCCCTAAGCACTTGAAGGTGCATGAAAACTCGGGTTCAACCTGTCTTTCCATGGAGGCTGTTTTGAGTAACCCCAGAAATGCCTAAAGTCGAACTTCCCACGACCATAGATAAAAACTAGGAAAGGGATGAAGTTCATTACTACTATCGAGTATAGAATATGGCCATTAACAAGCATAGCAACGTCAAATTGGTAACCATTTAATTTAGATCGAGGTTAATACAAAAGACGACAATGAAATTTTAAAGCTGAACTAGAAATTAATCGAACCAACGACAAGCTCCGATAATTTGGAAGCACCAAGTTGTTCTTATATCTGTTGTTGATGGTCAATAATAGGCGGCAGTGAAGTGGTGAGCTAGCCACGGCATTAGATTAGACCATAGATCAAAAATTGACAAGGATGAAGGTCAAGTTCGTAAATAAGGAAGTTAGGTGAAACAAAAGAGAAGATAGTAAGTAACAAAAAGTTTTTTAAGTAAAAGCATAAAAAAATTTGATGTCGAGTTAAGGCTCACAACTCAGCATTGAGTTATAAAAAAGGAGAAAAAGAAGTACAAGAGAAAAAGGAACGGAAAGAAAAGAAAAACTGGGATAGCAATGAAAATAGGAATGAAAAACAAACATATTGGGGAGATGAAATCCTACTTGACAGAATAAAAGGGAAGACTCCCATAATTTCTAGAACTGAGTGATAGACCTAAAGGGGATACTTTAGCTCTTATATTATCTAAAGGATATAAATTTGCAACTATTCAAAACAACAAATTGATACAGAAAGGATGCATTGCTTTATGAAGACAGTTCTGAGGATGAAGACATCACTTCTGATCACAGTTTGAAGTCGATAGATTGTCTTGATCCAAAGCATGCCCTACTTATACAAGGTATAATTCTAAGGGGCAAGTTTTGTCCATCTTCTGAACCAAGCAATACCATTGACAAGTCAAAACCATTGAATTGTCGTGCAAAAAAAAGAAGTCCGGAAGGATAGTTTTGTGCCAGAATTCAGAAGATGTCCCAAGAATTGGCTTGATCTTTACTTGCCACGGAGAAGTACTAAGTCTTTTTCCAAATAACTCAAATGAAGATAAGTAAAGGATGGAAATGCAACTCAACATCACAATTTGACATTAAGTTATGTAGCCCAATGCGAGTCAGCATTAATTGTTTAGGAGAATGAACATGAAGCAAAGTGCCCAAAGATAAGAAGAAACTCCATAACTTAGCACCGAATTATGAGTACAACTCGATACTAAGTAATGACTCTTATTAATTTGGCCATGATTTTCCCTTAGAGCTTCGAGTCGAACATGGAGGACGTAGGTAGCAAATTTTGGAGTCGGTTTCTATGGTCATGTCTATAAATAGGAGGAGAAGTGAAAATCAAGCGGGTCCTTTTGGCCTTTTATTCTTCCTTTCTAAATTATCTATTTTACTTCGATACTCCTTTAGATTCTTAATCAAGTTATTATAAACCGAGTTATAAAATCATTTTGTAAAAGAAAGAAAGAATCATTGACAAAGCTTATAGAGAATGTAGGCTATTGATCTTGATCGAACCACTATAAATTATGTGTATTGTTATCTCTCTTTAACTCCTTAATTTCCACAATTATCACTTATTAATTGATTAGATGTTTGTCCAACTTTTGGTACAAACAACAGCTACAAACAAACTAAAATTACATAGTTATCTATATGTATAAAATAATGTATGTGTAACTTGTATAAACCCATAATAGGTTTTTGTAGTAATCACATATGCATAGTACGTATACCATGATTTCAGATGTCTCTTACACTTGGATCATGAGGATGTTTCATAAGAAACACATACCCTTAAATCGATATCACTTAATGTACATATATTTAAGATTCAAGCATGTATTTATTAATATTTCTCAAACAATGGATGTTATATGTGGTACTATTTATGTAATGACTAGACGAGGTAAGTTGAAGATTTGTTAATATTCATTAAGGTACATGCATTATACTTAGCCATCGCAAAATGCTGGGTACGAGTGAATAATCTCTTTCGATTTGATGATAATACTTAAGTTTGAGATGACATTTGGACAAAGATTATGGGTTAGAATTTGTACATAATACAACCGCTATGATGTTATCCATCGCACGTGGGTCCATGATTTGTTGAGCTTTGCACAATAAGAATCCCAAGGCATATGGGTCCCAAAACCCATTAAAGAAGTCGAAATGTTACTGTGTTTCCTTTAACGGTTTTGAGAAACATAAATATTTAGTAGGAACCTTACTAGAAAATTTAAATAGTAAAAATTTAACGTTTCTAATATTGTATGAACATATGTTGTGTAAATTAAGCTAATCTATATCGATATATTTATGCAACCGACATAACTGCTAAAACCTTTATCATTTAAATTATACAATTGAACTAAATTATTGCTGATATAGAAATATAAACTCACCAATTAATTTTTGCATGTTGTCAACTCAAGACCTAAGCAAGCATTTTACAACTACTAAATACATTTGTAGCTTGGTCACTTCTATGTTTATTTTCTTGAGACCATGTATTGTCTTCTATGAGTTTTGAAGTCCAGAAATACACAAGAATATGATATTCGACCTACATTCCATCACATATAAATGTTATATGGTGAACAGTCGCAATTTGTATTGTACGAAACTTTGATGAAATTAGTTCATTCAAAATAAGTTAGTAAACCATAATGTGAGATCATATATTCAATACGAGTGATTACAATGAGGATCTTATTGTTTAGGTGTAGCATTAGACCAAGAGCTACAAGATGCACCTATGAATTCGATCGTTATATTTTTGTCGATCAATTTACGTAAAGTGCAACTTATTTGATATCCTTAACGTGGGAAACAGTGTAATACTAATGTAAATAGATCTTAAGGCTACTTTAACACTAGAAGAAGGGTGTACATAGTGTTTTATAACTTTTTATGGAACATTTTAATTTATTTCAAGATATCAATCAAAAGACAGATATTCAATCACATATGTTTATACCAATAGGCAATCATAGAAATATATAAGCAGTAAAGTAAAATGTAACGAGTTAGAGAGATGACACCAGGAGTTTTATACTGGTTCAGATTTTTTCTACATCCAGTTCCGTGAAATTTCGTGTACAAGTTTCTTTTCAATCGACTACTTTGAATAGGTAGCAAGCAAACAAGAATACAGTCTAAATTTCTAGGCAAAGATGTACACCCTCCTGATTTCTGAGTTTATGGTAGACTCTCTTGATTTAATTGTTCAATAAGATCACCTACTTGATTAAATGGGCTACGAACACACCCACTTGTTTTGAACGAGAAACAAGCACATCCACTTAATCTGAATAGGAAACAAGAACATCTAAATAAATAGTAGTAGAGAGCTATTGATTTCCAAATACAAACAGTTGTACTTTCGATATAAGATATCCTATAGCCCTTTTGATAGAACCTTGATCTTTGAATTGATAAGAGAAAGCGAGCCACTGAGTTAGTAGTTTGTAGAGAGTAAAGTAGAGTTTGAAAATGAGAGAATATGTAGTAAGAGTTCAGAGTAAGAAGGATAGAAAATTAGTTTCTGAAATTCGTTTTCTAACCCTTTATACATTGCTTGAAAAAATGTTTCTATTGGTGAAAAGATGAGATAAATAATCACAGCCTTTTTAAAAAAGGCATCTTTTTGCTGGTTTAAGTAGTGTTTAAAAGGGTGCTTCTATTTGAAGAGACATAACCACAAATCATAACTTTTCAATATTTGAAAACCATATTTCCAACAGTTTATATGTCAACATATCTATGTAGCATATGTTGACACACATATGTACGTTTTGAAAAATAAAAACTCTTTTAAGATGTTGCAAAATTCATGAACTCTTATAAACTTATTCAGTCATAGTTTCTAAAATATTTTAAAATAGAAACATTTTTAATTTTTTTGTAAAATCTATAGTTCGATAATAACAAAGTATTCAAAGAATCGAATAGTTGCTATCAAAGGACTTTGATAAATTATTCTAATGTTTATTTACTATAAACTATAATCTTGAAATGTGAGTCTTTGTCTTTAAACTTATGAGTCTACAATTATCTTGATCTCTAGGCTTTTTACTGAAAAGTCTTTAAATTCTTATTATCCTGTATTTGTATTTACCTATATAATATCCTGCAAAATTACTCTTTACAACTTGGGAAAACATTAATACCTATATTTATACGGCTGTTGTCATCAAAATCAATATCCGTTGGATTAAAAACCCTCCCTTTTGATGATGACAACCATGTAATTATATTTGTTATAGAATTTAATGTAACTCCCCCTAAATCGGTTAACCCCCTTAGTATATGCATATATTGTATTTTATATTTTTCTCCCGCTTTGTGGTCAACAAAAATGGATGTGAAAATAAACTCCTCCTACATATGACATAAGTATATGATGATGTTTCTAAATGACTCAAAATCAATAATAACTGTGGAATATTTTTGTACAAACACAATTATATATATACAAGACAATTATCCATTTCAAACATTTTATTTAGAAGCAAACCAAATTATTTTATTAAATATACATGTTTTACACATGTTATCCACACAAAGCATATAATTGTAAAAATCAATAAACTATACTTATATTAAAAATAAACCAAAAAAACTTATATTTTGCTGGGAACTTTGATCTGTCCTTCTGATTTAAAGATTGGCTTGATGTTGATAACTTCTCAATCTTCATTGCCCACTTTCACTTTAGAGTTCAAGCATTCGTGAGTGTTGTTTTGAACTTATTTAACAAGGCCAGAAATGAAATGATAAATAGAGTTGAATTATTGTTTCTATTGGTTCATCATTTGCATTTGACTCAACTCTAAGTGTCATGGATTACATAGAATAAAGCAAAGAGCACTTAAAAGATTGGAGAGTTTCTTCTTAATTTTCACTAAGTTTTTAACCTAAAAAATTTGTGTTTGAATCTATTTTATGAAAAGAGATGAGTAGAGAGGAATAGAATAACAAGATGAATTTTGAGTTTTCGTAGAAGAAATGGGCTTTTATAGAAGTGAAAATCGGGTCAGTAATTAATCCCTCCTAAAATTAGCTAACTCTATAAATTTCAAAAACAGAAAAACTATCAAATATATGTCGACATACCTGTGTAACATATGGTGACATATATGCAGAAATTTGTTTATTTCTTATTTGTTTTAATTTTTTTGTATTTTATATTATCTCGATTTTTTAATTTCAGAGAATATAAAAACACTATTGAACAACAAAGTTAAATTTCAAAATTATTAATATAAAAGGGAAGTACACACACATAATAGGAGAATACATGAAAATAACATGAAATAAAAGTAGACAATCATATAACTAAGAAATACAAAGGTTGATAGAATATCTAAAAAGATAACGATGAAGAAGAAGAGTTTTCATCAAGTTTCCTAATGATCTTCCTAAAGTATTAGTCTACTTTATTCGAGAGAAAAGTGAACCTTTTACTAAAGGAATGTTTAAGAAGTTTCTTTTGGTTGTTGAGAAGATTTTCTTGGTTCTTGAGAATATCTTTGTTGGAATAGCAAGAAGGTTTATCAAAGCTTTCCAAAGAGGTGCTTTCTTTTATTTTGAGCAGTCTCTTCATAGATGGCCAGATTCACCACAATCATAACATTTAAAAACATTTTCATTTTCAAAAATTTTGTTTCCAGGTTTATAAAAGTTGTTCGACTTTCTGATCTTTAGGAATTTTCTGAAATTTGGAGCAATAAGGGCAATTTCCTCATCATTATCGTCATCATTTGAATCTTAATCATTAGTAGTGGCATTGAATGCAATTGGTTTTGCCTTACTTTCCCTTTTGCCCTACAATTATGCTTAATAGATATTAGATTACCAATTAACTCTTCAATTTCTATATACTAATATCATTGGCTTCCTCTATTGTAAATGTCTTTCAATCCCATTCCGAAGATAGTGAATTAAGAAAATTTCTAACATGTCCCACTTTGTAATGACCCACAAATTCATCACTTTAGAAAAGTTTTAAAATATTCAAGTATAATATTTTTAACATAAATGATAATATATTGGAGAATAAATAATATTGGTAATCTTATGATGAATAAATATTTAGAAATATATATATTTTGGAAGATATATCGATAAAATGAGCAAAATCCATATTATCAATAAACAACTCTTGGACCATTCGATATCGTGCATGAAGCTAGATACATATACTTATTTATATAAATGAGTGAGAACATGTAATAAAATTATTTATTTTATATTTAAAAATAAAATCACTTTATGACATCATAAACGATATCACTATATTGGAATAAATGATTTTTGAACTTAAATTGAGTTTAAATGATTTAAAAATTATTTTAATTATTAAATAAACCCTTTTAACTATTATGCAATGATTCAAAAATTAACAAAAGTAAATAAGTATATATATATGTGGGTGTATATATTAAATATGAAGTGAAAATATGAACGGAAAATCGAAATCGAAATCTATAATGATTCACGTAGAAAAGTTATGCAACGTTGCGAACCATTAGATATATACATATGCACACATACATATACATAAACACATTCACTTACAACTGAACACATATATACATACAAATATACTTATACATTTAAATACACACACACACACACACACACACATATATATATATATATATTACAAAATATCAAGATATTTTCCTAAAAACTTAACACTTATACAAACCAAAGTCAAACTCTTACACACTAAGTACAAGCACATAGGTACACACACATGGTGGGAGGGGTACACGGTTGAACATAATGGAGGGGGGTGAGGTATCGTGACGAGCAAACAGTGATGTTTTTAGGTAGAAATACCATGATATATACATCCTCACTTTTGCCTATAAATAGCACCCATCTCTCTTCACTTCATTCACTTCAATTCTTTATAAAAATTCCTAATCTTATTCACATCTTATACTCCACTTTAATGGCCTCTTGCCTAAGAAAAATTATGGCAAAATTACGGGAAAAAGAAACTAAAATTATATAATAAATATATATTATCAAAACTCTTCAAAACTAAAGCAAATCCACTCTTTCTCACCACTACATCCCACGACCATACCTTCCGCCACTCAAGGACGAGCCTACCTCCATCAGCAAGCATAGGCCTTCCTAAAGGTCCAAGGCTTGATTCTATAGGCTGCAGTGCGATCATTGCAGAGCTATAGCCGTTTTAAAGTTAATCCGAACTAAATTCATGTGAGAAAATCTATGTATGTATATATCTATAAATATAATGACTGATATGATTTCTATATATGTATACTATGCTTTGACCATCAAGTTTGGATGTTGATTATCCATTTATTTTAATGTTGAAATGATTCACGTTTAATACACGTCGAATATCACAAAGGAAATCACTTTTTTTAATAAATGAAATAGTGTTTGTTAGATTGTTAAACCTCTTTAAAATGTTTTAAATGATTTATAAATATTTTATAAACATTAAAATCCAATTTGGTGAAGTTTTGACAAGTTATGAAAATTGAGTCAAAAATGGTGCGCACATAACGGTAGTTCACGATTTCGCGTCATAGAAAGTTAAATTCATTTATACAATTGATTCAAAGTCAAAATTCTTTGTAATAAGAACTTTTCGAACTCTTATAATAATAGTTTCCAAAAAAAGAAAATTATCAAGATTTTGTTTAGTAGATTTTGAAATACGAGCAAAACAAGTTTTCAAAATAGCCGCGGTTTGGCCATTCGGATACCGAAGTGATAAATTCTTTAAAATTGCTATTTTTAATTCTTTAAAAATAATGGAATAAATTCTATAAATGTTTTAAAATGTTTTAAAAGAGAATTGAGTCATAAAAATGTATTTCTAAATTATTAGAAAGTTTTTGATCAATAAATCTTAAAAGCAGTATCCGTAGCACTTTTTGCACCACTTATAATAACTTCTGAAATATGGCTTTAAACTTAAGTATTCTTTTCCAAATATTTTATAAATGTTTTTAAGTAAATAATTAAGTACTTGAAAGATGATTTTAAGGTTTTATGACTAATTCAAAAAAGTTCAAATAAACGGTTTAAGGAAAAGTAATTAAAATCAAGTGATTTAATATCGGCAATAAAATCCGATGAGTAGAATGGATTTTTCTATTCATGAGATCTGAATATGAGATGCTTAAACTAAGGAGATGTTCAGGTGTAACTAGTGCCCTGGCTCACTTGGCCTTTTTTCTAGGCAAGGACTAGATAAGGTCGAAATGTCGAAAACGAGACAAGTATAAATGATTCAATTTTTCAATTTTAAACAACTTGGATCATATAGAAATAAAATTCTTATACTGGATACTAAATTTTGAGGTGGAAACCTATACTATACTTGTGTATTTAAAATTTGATTTCACCGTTATTCGATGGACACTAAATGTTGAATACGGAAATTGATGTTTAGTAGAATTAATATAACTTATATCGACCTTTTTAACTCAAAAAGGTTTTGCAATATGATTTATGAGAAATGATTTTGATATAGTATTTCCAAAGTTAAAGAGAGGTTTAATGATTCCGTATATATCGAAAAGAAATGTTTTAAAGATATATATATCTCTAGAAGATATTTTTGATAAAGAGAAAGCAATTAATCAAATGATGAACACCTATTTACGTAACATCCTTTTATCGATAATTGGTTTGAAGTAACTGGGGTCGGATTTGAGTGTTTCCTATCCGAAAACTACTTCAAACCAATGCACATATTTGAAGTGAAGACATGGAATGATAATAAATAGAATGAAGGGCGGCTTGTCACTGACCTACGGGGATAATTTCCCATATCATATATGTGTGCCAGTAGTACCTTCATTTGATCTCGATGAAAGGAATTCTCACTACTAATCCTAGGGAAAATTCCCGATAGGATGTAGTAGGAGAGTTCCTTCGGTTTGTCCTATTTGTGGACAACTTATATGGATGAATGTACAACATTACATTTCAAACATACACTTAAATTGATTTTTTCGAACGTATATCTATTTGGCATTATTGGAAGTAACTCTCCAATACTCTTCCCTGAAATGTATGAGCTTAGAGGTTGTAGATTCGTAGAAATCAATGGCGTGTCGAAAGATTGGCAATGTGGCATTCAAAGTGGAATGTGCTATGTGAAAGGTAATCGCTACCTCGGGCCTCATCAACTGAAAATGGCTTAAACAGGGCATGTCATAAGGCTATGTGGTTCGCAACCATTATGGTATGATCATCACTTTTCTAGATTACTCTATAAATTTTGATCATATTGTATATTCTATGGGATCCTGGATAGGTTGGTAATGACCGCGGTGATGTCATATTCGGTTTTATCCACCACCAAATGGGTCTGCGGGTAGGTCAGTCTTACCAAGTGCAAAGGTTTCAAAAGTTGTTGACCTTAGTATATCCCTCTAGAGATGTACTGTATGGATGGTAGTGCCTTACCTGCCATTGTATGGAAATTCATTCTCCAATAAGTGCCTTTGGACTTGATTGTAGAGCCTATTATACTGGAATTTGATCAATGTACAATTTCAACTAAGATTACATAAGTTTACTTGAAATGTATTTACAAAAGAATGTCATTAAAAATAATATTACCAGATTCTACATAGTCAAGATTTTTGTTATCATAATATAAAAAGCCGTTCTGTTTATGTGTGGCATGGTCTTATGAGATATCCTTTTTTTCTCAAATATCTGTATTTTGAGTTTCTCATACCAGTCCCATGACTGACCCGAAGTTTATTTTTCTTTTTCCCTAAATTCAAGGTGCCTTATTTTTTCGGGTAGTTAAGTATTTAGCTAACTTGGAGCATTTCGGATGGAGCATGGACCCTTTTTGGTCCTTTGTAGAAGTTATCTATTAATTTAATTTTATTTGTATTAAGTATCTATTGGCACTTGTGAGGATATGTAGTTATAACTATCATAGCTACAATAGTACTTATTAGTACTTTGACGGAGCAATTTGAAGTAATTGCATGTACTGCTCATATGTATAACTAAATTTTGAATGCGATGTGAGATTCTATTTTGTTTTATATTTTATCTTTATTTTCTTATACCTCATGATAATCTGCTTCTTGGCAATTGGATTTACAACACATGAATACCGAGAATGTATTAGTCTCGATTTCTATGGATCGAGGAGGTGGGTCATCACATTTGGCATTAGAGCTTATGGTTGAGCGAATACCTAAGCCTCGATGGGGTCAACTCGTTGAAGATAGGGTTAGTAATAACCTAGAATGAGTTTAGTCTAAGAGAGTGCATATTTTGAATATTATTCGAATAAGTATATTTGAGTTTATACCCATTCCCTAAGGTAATTTTGTCTATATTTCTAGAGATGTTTCCTTTCTATATGAGATAGTAGGAGATGAGTAATATGAGAGGACGAAGGGGAGGTAGTAACACTATGGCCACCAAGGATCGATCAAATGCTATAATAATTGAGGAAGTGGTAATCTATGTGCAAGCTCAATTTAAATTTGCTACTCAATGCAAAGATTACACTAGTTTGTGTGGTAAACCATTCAAAGAAGCGGGGTCCATTATTGAAGTACAAGCTTGGATCCGCACTTATGAACGAATTTTTAAAGGATTGAATATCGAAAATGAGCAGAAATGGATCTTAGCTTCTTGGTAGTTAGATAAGGGACTCTGGCATGGTGGGAGTCCATAACTTTGACTGATTCAAAAGACAATTTCTCATGGGAACAGTTCAACGAAGTCTTGGAAGAATAATATATGCCAGCTGCAGGAAAATCCCGGCTATACCAAAGTTTTATGGACTTAAAGCAAGGAGAAATGTCCGTAGGGGAATATTCCAAAAATTTCAGTGAATTGTTCAATTTTAGGCTGGGTCTGATAGATACTCTTTTAAAAAAAATGAAACATTTATCATTAGGATGAAGGGGTAGTATTAGAACAGGATAACCGGACATGTAAAGGGAACCTTTGTTAATTTGGTGGACATGGGTTTCTGATATGAAACTCTAGACAAAAAGAATCCACCCACAACTCAAAGTAGCAACAATAGCTGGAAGACGAGAAAGCTCAACCATTCTGGGAAGAAGCCATTGCAAGGCAAGCCAAAAGGAGGGTCCATAAGAAAACAATTTGAAGGATATTACTTGTTACAATTGCCAATAAAAGGGTCATGTTTCCACCACTTGTAAGTATCCTAAGGCTTAGGATAAGATTGCTACAATTATAACAAACCCCAGCATGGGAAGAAGGATTTCCCATTGATAAAAAAAGGAGGAAAAGTCAGAGTTTTTGTCATCAAAGATGAACCTTTAACTTTGACTGATGCAAAGGGAAAAAGAGTTCTTGAAGGTAATATCTGCGTCAATGAGAATCTAGTTAGAATATTATTTGATAATGGGGCATTCCATAGTTTTATTTCTAAAGAATTAGATAATAAATTGAAACTTACCACAAGAATATTAGATACCCCTATCTATGTGTCTAACCCCATAGGTGGTAAAACTAATCTAAGTATAGTTTGTTAAAAAGTACAAGTTGCCTACCTATCCTAAAAGTTTTCATATAATGTGATCGTCCCCAATTTTATTGGATTTGAGATTACACTCGGTATGGAATTGTTATCCGAATAAAAGGCTGTTCTTGATTGTGTTAAAAGGATGGTGCATTTAGAAAATAATTGAATTGAACCTCTAAATTCATTTCAAAAATGTCTAGAAGATTTACAAGTTATTATGGAATTTTCAAATGTTTTTGAGGAAGTTAAAATATTATTTTCCCCCATAGGGAAATTAAGTTTCGAATGGGCTTGATTTCCGACGCGAGGTTCGTTTTTCACTCTTCTCAAAGAATGGCCCTCAAGGAAGTAAATGAATTAAGGAATCAAATTGATGAATGGTTAAAAAAGGACTAATCAGTAAAGTGAGCTCAATAATAATTCTTGTTGCAAAGTTAGAAAGCTACCTAAGACTTTGTGTACACTATCAAGACCTAAATAAGAAAACGTTTAAGAACAAGTATCCTCTACCCTTTATTGATGACTTGTTTGATCGAATTCATTGTGCTCGAATATTCTCAAAAATGGACCTTGCTATAGGATTCCGTCAATTAAGGATAGTAGAAGATTGCATTCCTTTAACTACATTCAGAGGACCAAATGATTTCTACAAGTGGTTGTTATGCTTTTGGGCTAACCAATGCTCCCGCTTATTTCATGGACCTTATGAACATAGTATTCAGATACGTGCTTCACAAATTCGTTTTGATTTTTATTGATGATATTATTATATATTCAAGGATCAAAGAAGAACACGAAAGGCATTTAGAGATTGTACTAGAAATATTAAAGAGAAATGTGCTCAAGGCTATGTTTTTAAAATGCCACTTCTGGGAAGAAAAGGTAAGGTTCCTTGGATATGTTGTGTCAAAGGAAGGAATCTCAGTTGATTCCAGAAAAATTACAGCCATTCTAGATTGGGCCCAACCGCAAACTTCGAAGGACATTCGCAGCCTCTTAGGATTGGAAGGATACTACCGAAGATTTATTGAGGAGTTCTTCAAGATTTCTCATCACTTAACGAAGTTGACTATGAAGGATGTTAAATCTGAATGGACGCCGAAATGTGAAGCATTCTAGGAACTTATGAAAAGGTAACTACCGGTCCAATCCTGATTATTATGGACAAAAGTGGCAGTTTAAACGTTTATACTGATGCTTGTGGTGACGGAGTGGGTGCGATACTGATGCAACATGAGAAGGTTACCACATAAGCTAGTAGGCAATTAAAGACACATGAGAGAAATTGTAATGACCCAGAAATTTTAATGATTTAAATAACGTAACGAACTAAATTTTTCATGAAAATAAACAATAAAAGTTTAGCAATGATAATTTGATATTTGGTATGCATCTATATAAGCATAGCAGGTGGCAGATTTTCATTGGAAAATATGTAAAAAAAATCTGTTGTGAAATTTTAATTTAAAATTAGTTAATTTGATGAAAATAAAATATTTTTGAAACCTGAATATTTTTAATGTAAATCATTTTCTGAGTCAGACGTCATATTTCGTTTCGTCGAATTTGGACTTCTCTAGCCTCGTTTATCTTATTCTGGCGTATTAGCAGCAATTTCAGCAGCGAATATAAAGCTTTGATAGGAGAATCATGTCACCCATATTTGTGTACTATCTTGTTCGTCTCATCGCGTTGAACTTTGTAGTATATTCATTGGTCTATTTCGGCGTCTGGTATGCTGTGGAATCCGCGAAACAAATAGCCGTATCAGTTCTGCATTTAGGCCTTTTGGGTTTGCCTATGTCCATTCATCTATCCACCAGTTGAAAACAGAAAGCCACTAACCATAAATATTCCATGAATTCATGTTTATGGCTTTTTTTATTCCTATCTGTTCCATATATTACTCTGGTTCGTCCATTTCCCTTTCTCTTTTTGGTTCGTTCTGCCATTCTCTAATATAAAAAATATAAATTTAGATATATCGGTTTGCATTTTTATTGAAGAGAATCTGCTCCTCCTATTTTGCCGAAAACCTAGCTGACCTCCTCCCTGTTGGCGACAGCCAATGCCCATTCCAAAACCCATACTCCCTCCGCAACCTTCCCATCCATTGTCCACTGCCATCCTTCGATTAAATCCTCCACCCACTGTCGCTGAAAATCCTCCCACCACCCTATCCAACCTATGTCACCACCTACTCAGCAGCTCCTCCTCGCAATAGCCTTCCACTCGACCAACCTTCCTCTCCCCACCAGCAACCCTACATCTGCCTATGCCTTGCTTTCCTACGGCCTCCTCCATTGCCCACACAAATACCGACCGCCTTCTTCGAAACTCACCACCCTTTGCCTTATCGGCCAACCGAGCAACACCCCTCACCCTGAACACAACTGCACTCTCCACAACCTCCGCTCCTGACTGAATTCCACCCGAACTATTTTCCTCTCCGACCCTCCTCTACTTCGCCTTATAGCCGAGCTCTCTCCACCACTGTTTCTCACAGCACCCAGCAAGTCTCCCCTCCATTTAGCTGCCTCCCCGATCCACTATCGAGAGCATAGCTCATCGAATTCACCCATCAACCCTGCCACCAATAGCCACAGCCTCACCCTGCTCATCTCCACGTCAGCCCTTCCTCAACCACCAACACCCGCTCTGACTTCTCTTCCCTTCACTGCTTCCCCACCAAACCAAGCAGCCTACCTTTCTAAGCTTGAACCCGCTACCAAGCCTTCTCATCACTGAATCTTTAGCACCCTTGTAGCCCGCTGTTGCAGCCTCCTCCTTTGTTATTAAAAAATGGTGTATGTATATTACATACATACATACACACACACACAGATATATATATATATATATATATTCCATTGAATTCAAGTTATCTAGCCTGTCACTGTCCAGTTATCTAGCTTGTCGTTGTCCAGTTATTTGCCTTATGCTTGCTGTTAGGGGATCATTACAACAACAGTTTTCTTTGTCGCTTATCCATGCTTATTCCCGTTATTCTCTAGCCTCGAAAGGTGAGCAATCACTCACAATTGACATTCTTATGTTTGGTAAATTGATTTCACATGAAATGATGATTTAAATACGTTGTTAAATTTGAATTAGTTAGAAATTAAATTGTTGGATATGATATGTTCATATTTAAAATTGTTTACCTATAACACCATAACATGTTGTAAATATATTTAAATTGTTAATTATGATATATGTTGTAATTGATATGTTATGCTTTTCATGTTATTATTCCATTGTTCTTATAGTGCAAGTTCCCTGTTAATTTAGGAAATCCCTATAGACTGGAATGATATATAGCCGAACAATATTTCAGATTAGGGAAAATCGTTATAGGTTGATATGATAAACCCAAGCGGTTTTATTGATTTTGAATTTTGGGATTGCGGATTGAAATGATATATACTCGTAAATATTAATTTATTGCAGATTGAAATGATAAATATCTGTATCACTTGACAGTAGGTTAGAAAATTATATTTGTGTATTTTAAAATGGTTTTCAAAATTTTGGTAAGAAAAATATATGCGTTATGATTTTAAAATATAATATAAAGGTTTTATTTTAATTTTAATATGCGTAAAATTTAGATTTATAAAATTATACGTTTGAAATTTTTTAAATTATAAGTTAAGTTATGAAAATATAAATTTTAAGATTTTACTTATAATTTTATTATTTTTAAATATATATAATAGGATTTAATATAAAATAAATTTAAAATAAAATTTTATTTAATAAAATTTAATATAACAAAATTTAGTACAAAGTTAATTTAACTAATATATATAATATGTTTTAAACAATTTATTTGAAATTTATGTTAATATTTTGAAAATAGATTCTATAATAACTTTAATAAATTAAGGTTGGAAAGATAAGTTAAGACTGATTTGTAATTTAATTTGTTTAAATTTTTTATTTAAATAGTAATTAGTTTGAGCTTACTAATTTTGATATTTTAAACATATGATTTTATAACTTGATAATTAGATTATGATTAAAGGTGATTAAATGAATATTTTCAAATTTAAAAAAAATTGAAATTGATATTTAATATTGAATTAAATTTGTAATTTGAGATTTTGTTTAAATGTTATTAAAAATAATTAAGTGAACATTTTCAAATTAAAAAAAATTAAAGTTGAATTTTGAGATACAAATGAAATTTAGCAAATTTAGTTATTGTAAATGTTTGAATATTTAAACTTTGAAACCTATCAAACTGGAAGTGGTTTAAATTTGTAGTTCAAAACTGGATTGGAAATTGATATAATTGAAATGGTTTAATGAGAATTTGAATCGAACCTTTAACCATTTTAAGGTAAATCATTGAATTGAGATTGATTTAAATTGAATTTTGTAACTAAAGTTGATTTGAATTGATTTGTGAAATTGGATGAAACAATTCTAATTTGAAACCATTTTTTATATAAACTATTTTAATATATATTATTTAAATTTATAAACAATTTTGAGTATATATATTTTAATACATAATCTATTTTGAACTATAACCTATTTTTAAATATAAACTATTATTTTCGTATAACTATTCCAATATGTAAACTACTTTCAATATTCAAACTGTTTAAGTTGAACTATTATGATTTAGATCTAATGGATTTAAATATGAATATTTTGATATGATGGTTTAACTTATTTTGTGATTATTTGTGGTTATGATTTTGAAATGAATATGATTTAAGGTGAATAATGATTTCGAAAGTGAATATGGTTTTGATATGATTATGATTTGGAATTGAATATGATTTTGAAGTAAATAATGGTTTTGAAGGTGAAATGATTTTGAAATGAAAATTATATTTTGATACGAAGTATGAACTGCTTGAAATGTAAAATGACCACGGTGTGAAATAAGCGTTTGGTTATTAAGGAGACCAGGATTGGATATTGTCATACTTTATGTCAATACCGAAAACCACTTTAACAACTGTGCACATGGTGGAGAATTCAAAACGAAGTAGGATGGTTTGGCGAACGATTATATATGAGGAATGCACGCAGCCCTAACCCCCTTGGGTCGGCTTGATATGACTATAATAGGAGCCACTTCGGGCCATGTGAGGTCGCTCCTCCAATCGAGCATGCTTCTTCGAAACGATATTTATTACCTTTTGATTTGATTGATGCACACCTTTGATTATGGGAGTGTGTCTCGAGGTAGGAGGTAGTAGCTTCTATGTGTTACCACCAGTCCTGATCCGCAAAAATGGTAGTATCCTACCCTAGGAATTGCCTCGCGTGTCGTGTTATATGCCTTATCGTGCCTATTAAGAGTTTGGTTTATGTCGTCCCTATGGAGCGATCCATGATAGCCCACCAGTTTGATGTAGTTTACAGTACTGTATAAACTACGACATTTATAAAAATGTGTTTGGGGGGATATGGGTAACGCCTTAATGCTATTTTAATATTTTACTTTATTGTAGACATTATCTATGCAGTGTATTGTACTATGTATGTAGATAGTTTAACGGATCTTTAAAGGATGGAACCCCAAACATCCTTTAAGTTATATTGTATTTCACTTGGACATTTCACTTGAGTTGATTTACTTGCATAAGAATGTTAATCCTGACTCGAGTGTTTTGTATTTTGCTTATGCTTGGGTCAGCCTGAGTGTTATAGCATTTGAGACACTCCTTTGGAGCTTGGAGCTTCGCTTGGAGATCTATCTTTTATCTATTCAGATTTTAGTTATTTCAGTTATTTCCAGTTGGTTTATGTTCAGACTTTTCATTTGCTTTTGTATTAGAGACTTCTTTGTATTAGGATTTCTATTGTATTTTTCTTTGGACTCCGATATTTCTGTAGTAGCTTCATGGACTACTATTTAACTATTATGCTGCATTTTGTAGTATTACTCTGTGTCTCTGATTCTGTGATTGGTTTGTTTACTGTATATGCTAAATTTTGCCAATTATAAATTAACATATGTTGTTTGAGCAATTCAAGTTTGACATGTGTGGATTATTGTCGATTTGAATGGTTCAAAAGGGCGGGTCGTTAAATGTGGTATCAGAGCTCTGGTTTAGGAAAAACGTAGCATATGGAGTAAATACTCATTAGAGATAGGGAAGTAATACCTTAAAATGAGTAAAAGTAATTACAGAATCATCTTCTTTTGAGCTTGAAATTCTTTCGTAAGGTCCTCTTTGATTTGGATTTTTTTTTGAATTTTTGGAACTTTACCTTTGTTCTCAAATCCATTCTTGTCTTTTCATGTTCGTGTTCTTCTTAATACTAGAACCTCTCATAGCTTTATTTTGATTGATCTTTATAATAAATTTTAGCACATCTTGCAAACTCAATTGACAATTTCATCCTTATATATGGCTAATCCCATCGGTTGTCCTGCCATCCTTAGTATGATCTGTAAAGGGGTGAAACTCCTTTACAACAGGCGTTAATTCATCGAAGATTTCTATGTCCTCGATTTTGATGCATTTGATATCTTACTTGGACGTGATTGGTTAAAATGTTATGTTGCTATTATTTCTAGCAAATCCCAAACCGTTCCTTTAGTAGATGACCAGGGAAATTCTCTTGTGATCCTATGTCGAATGCCTCAGGATTACGCATGCAGTTTTATCTTTTCGCTTGATGCTTAGCCTAGTGATCATGACTCTACCCCGATAGTCAGGGATTACTTCCACTTCTCTACCTTCTAACCGGGAAATTGAATTCCGCATCTAACTTGTTCTTGGAGCTCGACCTGTTGTTCTTCCTCCCAGACGGATGCCACCTAGAGAGAAAGTTGAGTTAAGGAAGTGGATTGAAGACCTGTTTTCCAAGGTTTTGATTAGGCAGAGTTTTTATGAATGGGGCGCAGCTGTGGTCTTTATCTCTAAATTTGATGGTTCTTTGAGGATGTGTGTTGACTATAGAGAGCTGAACAAGCTTACTCTTAAGAATAAATATCCTATGACACATATCAATGATATGTTCGATCAGCTCTATGGAGCTAGAGTATTCTCTCCGCTTGATCTTGCTACCGGTTTTCACCATCTTCGTGTAGTCGAGGAGAGCATTCCCAAGATAGCTTTTCGAATGGAGAATGATTTCTATGAATGGTTAGTTATGCCATTTGGATTAACCAATTGTGATGCCACACCCTGGGTAATTCTGCCTGCTACTATAGAGAATAGGGCTGGATAAGGGCGACCATCATAGTCTTGTATTAGATAAGATCTAAGTTTGTCGATTTGGTACTCATTTTTTTCATTTCGTTTTAAGTAATTCGACAAACCTAATTCCTATCGAATGCAATGCTATGGTGGCTACAGGATCGATTTAGAAATAAAACATAATAACAACGATACAGATGATATACATACACACATACATCAAATGTAATACAACATGTCATGAGTGGCATGATAGCCATAATATATACATACATCCCCATAAAAGAGTATACATGTCAAATTCATCGACAAAATATTACTACAAAATTATGGCTCCAATCCAAGGTCAATAGAGAGGTCCAAAAGGTATAGCAAGCAAAATCCAATAGATCATAACCTGGAACTCAGTCTGACCCGAGTAATAAATACACGGGTCATGCTAACTATAACATAATGACTAGTAGCAGATAAAGGGATATGAGTGCATAAGGGACACATTCCTTTAAATAGAAAGGAATGATGTAAATAAAGTTAAATTCTCAATTCCAATGGTGGAGATTATATAATAGCTGAAAGTTAACTCATGAATAGGTTTAACATATCTCATAATATTCACATTTAAAAGTATTCGACACAAGTGCAAATAAGAAACACAAAAGCCATGAGAGAAAACATCAAAATCTCTAAAAACTCATATCTCATGGAACTCTAATAAGAGTAGAAAAATCTTATATCGAAATCACTATAAACATATATATAATCCTTTTTCTAACTCAAGGTTATATATAAAATCATCATCTCAAAATGGTGAAATCTAAATAAATCAAAAACTTAGAAAAATCCCCTGATTGGCCAAATCCCAGATCATAAGCCAAAGCAATGCTGCACGTGCTAAACGTACATGAGTGCAATATATATATATATATATATATATATATATATATATATATATATATATATTAGGTACCTATCTCAGACGACCGAAGTCATAAAACACAGACATCCGAAGTCTTAAATCTCAGATGACCCCGAAGGTCTATAGTACTGGTAAACCCAGAATTTGTCACAAACTCCCACAGAGGAACCCGAAGCGTGGTAAGAGTGCGTCTCATACCACACGTTCTCACTTAGCGGTTTCCTAACCGCTAGTCAACGCCACATTAGAAAACAAAATCATCAAAACCTCAAAACTCAGAATCTCTTAACTCACCTCATCTCATCGGCCAGTATAATAATATATCGGGTTCTCACAAATTATAGCTCCAAAATTAGGAGATCTCGAAACACAAATCTCACCAAATATTGGTCATCTCGGATAACTCCTAAAAATAGGAATTATAAATCTCAAAAAAGCCATAAAATGGCAAACTTCAGAAATCATCTCATATCTATAACCCAAAATTGCTTCGATCGTACAAATCCGGATTTAACCGAAAAAATAAACGCACATGTCCCGTACCACGTGTTTTACTAAATCATTTAATTCTCTTTCTCATACGTCCGAAGAGTGTAAACAGTATATATTATTTATAAAATAATTTACTTGAGAAAACAAGATATAAAAATAATTTTTTGAAATAATTTTGAATCAATTTATTGAAAATTCTCCTTATTATAAGAAATAAATATATTTTAATAATTCAAAAATAATTTAAAAATGTTAAATAATAACAATTTCAAAAGATAATTTATTTAAAAATTATCTCAAAATTTGTTTGGAAGAAATAGTGCTCGAAATCGAAGAAAAACATAGAAAATACTCTAAAACCGATATTCAAATTCAATTCAAATTTCAAATTCCACCAAGTCTTGGCAAGTCTATTAATAGATATCATCGCCTGAAGCACATTCAAAAACATTTCAAAATTGCAAGAGAAATAGTCTCAAAAGCATAACAAACATAAGAAGTGCACAGGACGACAGGGTGTCCACACCTTGCTTGGGCCTGTTGGCCCCTAGGTTGACCACCTAAGAGCTAGGTCGCCAGGCCTGTCGACTTGGTTTGGTGCTCGATCGACCTCCTTGTCGACCCAGGTTATAGGAAGCTTCAGCCTATTATTTATTTGCTCGTTTCGATTTTCTACCAGCATTTTGACATGGTCAAAGTTCAACAACTAAAATATAATCTAGAAAAGATGTGGTAGCAATTCGCGGCAAAATCAAAGAGATAAAGCTACTCAAAGTAGCAACTAGAAACGATAAACATATAGAAATAAGGAATACAAAACTTTTCATATACAAAGAGCAAATTTGTGAACGATTAACACAACAAACATCATGTTTAGCTAGTAATTGTGAGTTCTATACTCAACTTGGCGATTTACAAGAGTTTTGGACGATTTTGGAATCAAGTTGTAAGCTTTTGTGATGAAGAGGAGCTTCCAGGACATGTAAAAGCTAGAAGAAAGACATGAAGAGCAAGCAAAAGGATTACAGATAATACATATCTCAAATTCAAGATTTTTTATGAAATTCATTTAGTATTGGTGGAGATTACCTTTTATAATCTTGTTTTGATGAATTTTCTCTTTTATTCGCAGCAGTTTGAGGAGAAAATAATTTTATTTACCAAATGGAAGACATTGTTTTTCTTTCTTTTCATTGTAAGTGTTTGTTTTTTGAGGAAGAAGAGGAAAATAATGTACTGATAATTTTTCTCATGCCAGAAGTCTCCAGATATTGGGTTTTGGATTCAAACCCTACGCAGAAAGCCCAAGACTGAACATACTTAGAGAAAATTAATAAGGAATGTACACTTTATAACCCATTTTATTAACATATACACAAATTCTCTTATTTTAAAGCTAAGAAAATGTACACAACCAAATGTATTTAATTTAAAACTGTTATTTTAACAAAATAAAATCTATTTCAACTATAAAAAGTTAATTTTATCAATTAAACCTTATTTTTATGAATATTACATAATTTACACTACTATATTACAAAAACACCATTTTTTATGCAACAATTTGAACAAAAATTGTTTACTTGTCAAATAAATTACAATAAATCATTCTAGCATTATTTAATCACTAAAATATTGTTTTGAACCCATAATTCATTATTTTATATTAATAAGCACATAATTACTACTAATTTCTCCTTTTAAATTCAGTAAAAGGTTAGTATAGAGCAATAACTTGCAATATTATTTTATTACTTAATTTAAAGTTACAAAATGATTATTTTCTCAAAAATTAACAAAATAAAGTTTTTAAAAATTTATTTTCATCGTTTTAAATTTATTCCAACCATTAAATGTTAAAATAAATCATCCGATTAATTTATTTATTTACTCAAATTTAACAAAATTCCCTTTATTCTCAATTTATTTAATTAAATACTCAAACAGACAAATTTTAAATCCAATATTTGTCTCAAATCATGTTTATTTATAATAAATAATTTTAATCAAATTATCTTCTCCATTTCATTTTATTTTCAATATTAAATTATAACTATTGTTATAATTTAACATTATAGGTAATCACCAATACCGGGGTTGTTACAGAAATCAGTCCCCTCTTATAAAAATTGCATCCTCGCAACTTTAAGGGAAGAACTGCATTCAATCAAAATTTTATTTCAATAAACAAAGGAAATGTAGACAAGCTTAAGATTAGAATTTCTCACTCTCAACCAAATATGATAAAAGACTAAGATAAAATTGCTCGGTTAATTCTATATTTTCCCAAGTGTTACCATTGAGATTATCAGACCATTAAATACCCTCGAGTAATAACTCAAGATTTCGAAGGCATCTACAAACATAGTATTACATAATAGATCTATTGAAAGAGATTGATTTCTCATAAGTTCTGGAACAGGGTCAGGATTGTAGCATCGTTTCATCCCAAACTCCAGTCAACAAAATAATTATTGGTATGACTTTATGTATGTCACTATAGAAAGAGCCACACCAATATTAGATAGACAACAAAAAGGTAAGAAAATTTGATAGAGGTGGTTTTTTTCTTCAAAGCCACCAAATTCGGACCACCGCATAAATGCAAGTCGTTATACGATTGCACTAAGGCAAATAAATAAACACAATGAATCAAAAATAAATTTACAATCAAAACTTCTTAGAGTTTCAAAACTCATTATCTTTATGATCATAATCTCAATTTTCAAAACTTGGAAATTTTACAAAAATTTTTACTATAGCACTTATAAAATGACAAATAATTTCAAACTCATATTCTCTTTGATTACAAAATTTAAATTTCCTAAAGAGTTTTATAAATCCATATCAATATATTCTCAAGATAAATTTTAAAATTTTACCACTCTTTATATTCAAACACCCAAAATTTTCAAAACAACTTCATCTTCAACATGTATAACTCCTATTAAAATATTCAATAAACATTTTACTTTTCAAACAAAATATTATCTCATCTGAAGTACATCAGTTCAACAAATAAACATAACTACATTAAAATTCATAAGTTGAAATTAACAAATGAAAATGCCTCGTCATTAGTTTATGATGAATGACCCTTAATTGGTTGTAGAGTTGACCAAACGGTCTAAACTGCCTAGCCACTTAAATAACAATTATTATGGTTCAATGGGTGCATATGTCATCTAAAATAAAATTTAATTCTCAATCTCATAATAATTATTTACCAACTAAATTTTATTAAACTCAATTTATCGTGTATGATTGTCTCATCACAATGTACACAAAATCATTTTCTTTAAAAGAATTACCTTATATTCAGTACTCAAAATATTCTTTATCCAACTCAAAAACAAAAATCCAATTTCTCTTAAAAACATTTCTTAAATTATGGAAAATTTGAAAACTCAATTTTTATTGCTTATACTCAAAATCTAAAACACAAGAAGAACCCATCGAGATATTCTCAGAATACTCGATTCACAAATTTGATGGGATAGACTAGTGTGTTCGTTATTTCGAAGGATATAACAAACCACTCACAAGACCTATAAGAGTGCAGATTGTGGTAAGAGGAACGCTTTCCTCTGCAACTCGTAACTCAATGAGATCGGTGTAGAGTCAAACTAAAGTATGACCCTAACACCACTCAATAGATTAAAAAGGAATGGATGAGATTTAAGGGTAAGGGCAAGACATCTTCTCAAATGATAAGAAGAACACTAACAGCATATCATTACTTCGAATGAAGTAATATCACAAAGTATATCAAAAATTGATTATCCTAAGAGGATATCTCAAAAGAGCTAAGAATGGAAATGTCAATAAATTCAATGAATCTCCTCATTTCCTTAGTTGACATCCTTGTCGAAGAATGACCAAAAGGCTAAGAATTGGAAAGGAGGTCAATACAACACTCGATTGCCAGATGGGGTGACAAATCCGAATGGCCTCACCGAAATCAACAAAGTCACAATAGCTGGAATTTGAGATATATTATCAACAACTCGAAACTCAAGAGTGAATTTAGATACTTCGAAATCATCGTTAACATTCGAAGAATGAGAAACAACAAATCATTCGAAATAGGATACCTAAATATAGGATCCTTCAAATCTCATAATGTGGCTTGATGAAATGCAAGCCGCTCCCTATCAAATTACTCCAAACTCTAGATAGAAAATCGCGTGCTAATTTGTACGAGAAGATAGACTACAAGTAACAATCCCAAAATCATCCTACTAAGTATTGCGAATCCCCTCAATGGGATTGTATCCCTCAAGAAAAGACAAAGTAAGAAACATCAAAGGTATAACATTAATAAGCATCTTCGGTTCAATCCAAGAGCATTAGATAATAGAATTCAATCCAAGAGAGGTTTAAGGCAAGGGGATCCCTTATCGCCTTTATTATTTAACTTAGCTGCTGATGTTTTTGCTAAAATAATTAAAAAGAGCAGTGCACAATGGTTCACTAGGACGTGTAGGCAATGACATATCGCGTAATGGTATATCGGTTCTTCAATTTGCTGATGATACCTTACTATTTTATTCCCATCTTCCTAGACACATCATTACCCTTAAGTTTATCCTTTACAGTTTTGAACTTTTATCCGGTCTAAAAATAAATTATGACAAAAATTTTGTGTAATTTTAAATGATTTTGAAAAAGATGAAAACATAGTTACTATTGCTCGTAATTGCAAAACTATAAACTTTCCTTTTGACTACCTCGGTTTTGTGATTAGACCCACCAAACTCAAACATGACGATTGGATTATTATCATTGATAAAATTAAAAATAAGATTTCTAAATGGAACAGGAGATTATTATCTAGAGCAGGTAGACTTGTTTTAATTAATTCAATTTTATCAGCTCTTTCGATTTAGTGGATGTCCATGCATTTGTTCCCGGATTGGGTTACTGATAAAATTGACAAGATTAGAAGAGATTTCTTATGGAGTGGGAAAAATTATAATAATAGTTTTAAATGTCTAGTAAATTAGGAAACCGTCTGTAAGGCCAAAAAGGAAGGTGGATTAGGTGTTATTAATTTGCGTAATATGAATATGTCTCTATTAGGTAAATGGCTTTAGAAATTTAAAGATATAAATGATAACGCTATTTGGAAAGAGATCATTTCTAATTATTACTATAATGGAAATAGCAATTTATATCAAATTGCTTCTCCAGCCAATCAAAATATTTCTTATTTTTGGAAAAACATTTTAAAATGTAATGAGATTTTTAATTTAGGTATAAACACAATTGTTCATTCTGGTAATCGTACCTCGTTTTGGCATGACCGTTGGATTTCGATCTTGCCTCTTAAGATAGAATTTAAGGAGCTATATGAAATTTGTAACTTTAAGTATGCTTTAATCAATGAAGTTTATTCTCCTGAAAATGATCCTCCTTGGAATTTCAGTTTTAATAGAATTTTATTTGATTCAACTCTTAGACAACATTCTTTGCCATATGCCAAATTAAATCTTTATAATATTGATAATGATTTTATTAGTTGGGAATGGGATACGAGTAAGAAATATACTTCTAATTCTTTCTACCGATTTATTAATTTTTCGAGTATAATAAACAACTCATTTAAATATATGTAGAAATCTAATGCTCCTCCCATATCCAAAATTCATATATGGTTAATTCTTCATGGAAAACTAAGTACAATGGAATTTTTAAAGAGGAAAAATATTCAAAATGATAATAAGTGTTAATTTTGTAATATATATCTTGAGGACATTAATCATATATTCTATAATTGTATAGATTCTAATTACATTTTAGTTAATACTCTTAAAATTTTAAACTTAATACAATAACTAAATTTTGGATTGTGAATTCTACCAGAATAATTATAGATTCAAGTTCAAAACGAATATTAGATTTTTACTGAACACTTTATTCGTTATTATTAGTTGGTTTATTTGGTCTGAAAGAAATCAAAGAATTGTCAATAATAATAGCAGTCATTTAACAAATTGATTTTTACAATTTCTTCATTTTGTTTTAATTGGATCTCTAATCCAAAATATAAATCAGCTAAAAATATCCTTTTCAAAAGATATCTTAATAAGGTTAACCATAATATTAACTTTTTTAAACACAACAATAATTTTTTTAACATTAATAATAGTATTATTAATGTTTTCTCTAATTTAGATGATAATTTAACTTTTAATCATAACTTACTTATGATTAAAGGTTCATAAGATAGATCTGTCTCATTTTTTGTATTAGTCTCTGTTTGGTATTGATTTTAAGGTTATTCATTTTTTCAGTTATTGTCCAGTTTGTCTTATTTAGGTTTTTATTTCCTTCCTTATAAATACATATATATATATATATATGTGAATTTATTATATAAATATACATATATGTATATGTATCATTCTAATTTTATCCCTAGTCATTTTTCAGTTATAGGTATGGGCGATAGGATATTAGGTTCATTTTGCAGGTATTCATATCTTTTGATTGTTGGACATCAGATGGTAGAGAGGTTACTAGAGTAGAGTATCTTCATCCAGGACTACTAGCAGTTTCTCATCAGATTTAGGATGCTACTATCTTCATTATGGAGTTTTTTTTTCAGGAGGATACATTCTTCAGTTTCGGACCGTTTTCTCTTATTCAGAGCCTTCAGAGCGGGTTTTCTATTCAGCAGATCCACTTCAGAGAAGATGCATATTCACCTCTCCTGATTCAGTTGTTCGTAGCTTCCTTATTTATTTGTGATGTCATCCCATAGTTTTTCATTTTTTTCTCTTGTTTTTTAGGTACTTCTAACACCTTAATATCGGGCAGTGGCCATGCCCAGCTCGATATCGGCGTATGATGGGTGGTGGCCTTGCCGGAACTCATCTTAGGAGTACCTGAGATTTGATATATGTATTTAGTTTTTGCTACCTGCCAGGCTTGTTGGCAGCACCTTATGTCTGTGATACACACACACACACATATATATATATTCACATGTGTGCTCTCCTCTATTCGTAGAGGATCACACATTTTTCTCAAAAAAATAAGCGTCTTCGGTTCGAGTGAATATGAAGCACTCGTACCGAAGAAAACTTAAACATAATAGTCATAAAATAATATAGAACTCTAAAGAAAAGAAGACGGGGTACCTCTAGGGTGAGAGGAACCATCTAAAGCATCCATCAAAAGAAACTTTCTGGAATAAGAACCCTTAGACGAATTAGGACACTGGGAAGACCAATGCCCCTCATGCTTGCTACTACGGCTAATGATAGGCTTGGGTAACTCTCGAATAAAATGATGCTGAGAACCACAGTTGAAACATGACTTGTAAGAATGAGTTTTTTCCCTAGAATGAGGACTAGAGGCAAGAGGCTTCTTCTTTTTCTGAGGAAAAGGCTAAGATTTCTCAATGGGACTTCATCAAATACTTCTTTAAACCAGAGACGAACCTAAGATTCTTCTTGTAAGGAGTGTAAGTAAATTCGAGCCCGTATTTGGATAGGTACTTGAAAGATGAAACATACTCTATAATGGATGATTTCCCTTGCTTCTACTCAAGGAAGCAACGGGCTAGGAAAGCTATCTCAGATTTAGCTAAAAATTTAAGCTTAAATCGCTCTTTAAACTGCTGCCAAGTTAGAGTGGACTCGTCTATCTTGGCAATAAGAAGCTCGTACCAGTCTATTGCTCGTTCATGCAGCATACTCGATGCCACAAGAACACGGTGATGAACAGAAATTTCCATATGGGCAAAGATATGCTTGCATGTTCGGAGCCAAGCCTGAACCTCTAAAACGGTCTCGGAGCCACTAAATGGTTTGCCCCCAAGATGGGTGAAGTCGCTACACATACAAGCAAATGCGAATTTTCACGGAGAAGAGGTATGAGTAAGAGCGGGAGGCTGAGTGCTTCTAAGAAGCTCAATAATTTGATCGGTCGACATATAGACTCCTTCAAGACGAGAACCACTTGATGGTCCCTCCTCTAAAGTGTGACCTCTTCCTCTTTCATCCATGAGCTGAAAGTTAAGATAAGATAGGATTATTCAGTGGGGTAGATATTATCAATTAAATTCATTAAATAAGGAATACTGCGGAATTTTAATTTACATTTCTAGACATATTCCTCTTATCTACCCCCAAAAATGTTAAGATCGAGATTACAAATAACTTCGATTAAGGATGATGTTTGAACTTGTATTATACTTGATGTATAGTAATTGTATGTACTGTTTTGTGTGCATTACATTTTTTTCTAAATCTAGCCCTGATACCAAGCTGTGATGCCCCACCTCGAGACCCACATTAACAAAGAGAATTACTGGGTAATTTTGTCTGCTATGGCGGAGAATATAGCTGGATAAAGGGTACCATCATAGTCTTTATTAGATAAGAGCTAAGTATGTCAATTCGGTACTCATTTTTTTTCATTTCGTCTTAAGTAATTCAGCATACTTAACTCTATCGAATACAATCCTATGGTGGCTATAGGATTGATTTAGAAACAAAACATAATAACAATGACAATCGCAATTCACAGAACAGCAACACAGATGCTATACATATACATATACATCAAACGTAATACAACATGTCGTAAGTGGTATTACAGCCATCCCCACAAACGAATATACATATCAAAGTCCACTACAAAATATTACTACAGAACTATGTCTCCTATCGATAGAGAAGTCCAAAAGGTATAGCTAGCAAAAGTCCAATAGATCTTAAACTGCAACTAAGTGTGACCCGAGTAATAAATACACAGGTTAGGATAAACTATAATATAATGATTACCAGCAGATAAAGGGATATGAGTGCATAAGGGAAACATTCATTTAAATAGAAAGGAATGATATAAATAAAGTTAAATTCTCAATTCCAAGGGTGGAGATTATATTACGGCTCAAAGTTAACTCATGAATAGGTTTAACATATCTTATATGATTCATATTCAAAAGTATTCAACATACGTGTAAACAAGCAACACAAAAGCCATGAGACAAAACATCAAAATCTCCAAAAACTCGTATGAACTCTAATAAGAGTACAAAATCTCATATCAAAATCACCATAAACATATATACAAGCCTTTTGTATATCAAGGCTATAAATAAAATCATCATCTCAAAATGGTGAAACCGAAATAAATTAAAAACTTAGAAAAATCCCTGGACTGGCTATAGATTGCATGCCGAAGCAATGCTACACATCCCAAACTTAGACCGGTGCTATATATATATATATTTTAGGTACTCATCTCAAACGAATGTAGTCGTAGATCCCAGACAACCAAAATCATAAAACTCAAATGACCGATGTCGTAAATCTCAGACTACTGAAGTCGTAAATCCCAGACGACCGAAGTCATAGAACTCAGATGACCGAAGTCGTAAATCCTAGGTGACTCAAAGGTCTATAGTACTGGTAAACCCAGAATGTGTCACAAACTCCCAAAGAGGAAACCGAAGAGTGGTAACAGTGTGTCTCATACCACACTTCTCCCATAACAATTTCCTAACCGTTACTCAATGCTACATTAGAAAAAAAAATCATCAAAATATCAAAACTTAGAATCTCATAACTCACCTCATCTCATCGGAAAGTAAAATAATATATCGGATTCTTATAGATTATAACTCCAAAATTAGGAGATTTCCAAAATTTACTTGAGAAAATGGGATTTGAAACGATTTTTCGAAATCATTTTCAAATCAATTTATTGAAAATGCTCTTTATTATAGGAAATAAATATATTTTAAAATTTTAAAAATAATTTAAAAATATTAAATAATAATGATTTCAAATGCTAATTTATTTAAAAATTATCTCAAAATTTATTTGGAAGAAATAGTGCTCGAAATTGAAGAAAAACATAGAAAATACACCAAAATCAATATTCAAATTTTAATTAAAAATTCCACCAAATCTTGGCCGCACCACTGATAGACATCATAGCCCTTAAGTACATTCAAAAACATCTCAAAATGACAAAAGAAATGATGTCAAAAGCTTAGCAAATGAAGGTAAAAAGCTATGGAAAGTCAAGGAAATAAGGGTCAAAACAACAAGTGCACAAGATGACAAGGGGGTCGACCCCTTACTTGGGCCTGTTGACCCCCAGGTCAACCGCCCAGAGCCAAGTCGACCTGGTTGGGTGTTGAGTCGATCTCCCTGTCGACCCAGTCTACGGGAAGCTTCAGCCTGTCATTTTCTTGTGCTTTCTGATTTTCTGCCAGCATTTTGACAGATCAAACCGAGGTGTTTTGCAATGAAACTTGACATGGACAAAGTTCAGCAAATAAACTATAATCCAAAAAAGATTCGGTGGCAATTAATGGTAAAATCAAAGAGATACAGCTGCTCAAAGTAGCAACCGGAATAAGAAACACACAGAAGCAAGGATCAGAAACTTTTCATATACAGAGAGCAAATTTGTGAACGATTAACATAACAAACATCATGTTTAGCTAGAAATTGTGAGTTCTATTCTCACCTCATTAATTTAGCAAGAGTTTTGGGTGATTTTGGAATCAAGTTGTAAGCTTTTGTGATGAAGAGGAGCGTCCAGGACATGCAAAAGGTAGAAGAGAGACATGTAGAGCACAAAAAAAAATGATTACAGACAACACATATCTCAAATTCAAGATTTTTGATGAAATTCACTTAGTATTGGGGGAGATTGCCTTCTATAATCTTGTTTTGATGAATTTCTCTTTTATTTGCAGCAATTTGAGGAGAAAATGAATTTGTTTAGCAAATGGAAGACATTGTTTTTCTTTCTTTTCACTGTAAGTGTTTGTTTTTTTGAGGAAAAAGAAGAAAACGTACATATTATTTATCACATGCCAAAAGTCTCCAAATAATGGGTTTTGGATTCAAACCTTACCCGAAAAGCCCAAGACATAATATACTCGGGGAAAATTACAAAGGAATGTACACTTTATAACCCATTTTATTAACATATACACGATTCTCTTATTTTAAAGCGAAGAAAAATGTACACAGCCAAATGTATGTAATTTAAAATTGTTATTTTAACATAATAAAATCTATTTCAACTATAAAAAGTTAATTTTAACAATAAAACCTTATATTTATCAATATTACACAATTTACACTATTACATTACAAAAACACCATTTTTAATGCAATAAATTATACAAAAATTGTTTTCTTATCAAATAAATTACAATAAATCATTCTAACATTATTTAATCATCCAAATATTATTTTAAACCCATATGTCATTCTTTTATATTAATAAATACATAATTACTACTAATTTCTCCTTTTAAATTCATAAAACGTTAATATAGGGCAATAACTTGCAATATTGGTGTATTTCCTCATTTTAAAGCTACGAAATGATTATTTTCTCACAAACATAACAAAATAAAGTTTCTAAAACTTTAGTTTCATCATTTTAAATTAATTCCAACCATTAAATGTTAAATCGTCCAATTAATTTATTAACTTTAATTTAACAAAAATCCCATTATTCTCAATTTATTTAAGAAAATACTCAAATAATCAAATTTTGAAGCCAATATTTATCTCAAATCACATTGTTTATTTAAAATAAACCATTATAACTAAACTTATCTTCTCTGTTTCATTTTATTTTCAATATTTACAGGTAATCACCAATACCAGGGTTGTTACACCAATGCTCCTGTCTTTTTCATCGGTCGCATAAATCACTTTTTCCGCGATGTTCTCAACATGTTTATCCTGGTTTTCGTTGATGATATTCTCATCTTTTCTAGGTTTGAAAATAAACATGAGTCGCATTTGGTTTATATGCTGGAAACTCTTAGGAGTCCTCTGTTGAAAGCCAAATTTCAAAATGCCATTTCTGGAGGGATGAAGTCCGATTCCTTGGGCACATTATTTCTGGAAATGGAGTCTCGGTGGACCGGGTTAAAGTCGTCGCGATTAATATAAGTCTATCCATCTTTCCTCCTTTGTAATTTAATTATCTTGTCTTCCTTTTAAGCCTATCTTCTTAGTTAGAATTCTCTTTGATTAGGCTTCCTCTAAGTTTGAATTTCTTTCCTTGTTCGAAAATCCATTCTTGAATCATCCTATGAGGGAGTGTGTTTGTAATTAATGTAAAAATGTTTTATATTGTGTGGTTGGAGTTGTTAAGTTTGAATTTTGGGTTTCAAGCAATTCGTCTGGCTAACACTATCGATAGAAATTCCAAAACAATTGAATAGAGCAAACTGACACAATATTTGTAACGACCCGTAAATTTTAAATAATTAAGTTGGTTATTTTAATTAAAATTGAGTAATTAAATTTAGAAGAAAACAAAAAATTTATAATTTATATTGAAGCAAACGTTAAAAGGGTAATGTAGCCATGGTAAATTAAATAAGACTTTGTGATTTAACAATTGGAAAAATAAATTCGCATAACTTAATAATGAAATAATAAGTAAATTAAAACGTAATAATGCTAATTATGGTTAATAATTAATAGGATGAATGAAATGACAATTAATGAATTTATTTAAATTTGTAAAGTTATAATGGAATTATTGTATTTATATGTGAATGTAAATTTAAAATATGAACGTAGATTTATTATAAGGTATTAATTGATGTAATAGAAAGCATGAGACCAAATAGGTAAATTCATTAAGGATATTAATTGAAATTGGATGAAAGCTAATAAATAAATAAATTTAGCGCAACCCTAATTAATTGAAATAACTATAAGGTCATAATTTGGTGTATTCAATAAATTTGGAAAATAAATTTCAGTATATGTAATAAAGTATTTGGAATGTATATTGTTTCCTTAGGATAATAGAAAGAATTGAAAACTTGCGACCTATGTTTGGAATAATGACCAAAATAAGTGAAATGGTGTCAATTTAAGTAAATTGGTAACAAATTGAATGGATTCCCATGAATTTTATATGTTACAACTTGGTTATGAATTCAATATAAGGTAAATGAGTAGAAATATTATAATCTGTCTATAAACGTAATAATGCAGTGTTAATGGTAATTAATTAATGCTATATATGGAATTATAACCTGGGTTGGTAAGTAATAAACTTATAAATGAAAGAAAAGTAAATAGGTGACCATTTATATATGTTACTTATTCATTTAGTATGTTAAATAAAAAAATTGGAAATAAATTTTAATAATTATTACATTAATGTGAAATGTAATACAAATGGTTAGGGGTTGTCAAATTTGGTAAACTAAGGTAATTATTAATAAATTGAATGAATTTCAGTTCAATGGAAATAATGTAAATATATACTTAGCTAAAAATTGAATATATGAAAACAAATGTAATCTGTAACGACCCAGAATTTTCAGAAATTAAAATTTGAATATTTAATTAATTTTAAATATTAATAAGTGAATTTATAAGTCAAATAAATTTTTTTTATTTGAATTATTGGATTTAATTGGATAATTAAATCGATAATTTAATACGTTAAATTATGAAAATAATAAAAAATTGAGTTAAAAATGATTGAAAATAATTTGGAAAATTTTATTTTAATCATACTGGAGTTATAGAAATATTTTAGAACTTTTAAAATCGAATTAAAAGTTAATTTGTGAAAATTGAATATTTTAATATTAAATAATCGACTATAAAATAGTCAATTTTTGAACAGTCTCAGAATTGAACGAAACCAGTTCCATTGGATCCGTAATAGTTAGTTATTACCGGATTTCAATTTTCGTGTCAATCGGAGTTATCGTTTGATCGTGGCAGCTCGAAACGCATCGAATTATTTTTAATTTAAATTTGGCGAGTCAAAATAGCCATTTTTCAAAAAGTCTCGGATTTCGACGAAACCAGTTTCATCGGATCCGTAATGTGATATTATTGTAAGGTTTCAAATTTCAAGTCGTTTGGATTTACCGTTTGTCTGGTACAAATTAAAACGCCTAGAAATCGACTTAAATCGGTTTAATTCAAATTGAACGTTTTCTGCCATAACTCGCACATACTTCCGAATTAGCTTCCGAAACCTGTTCCATTGTGTCCGGAACGCGGGATAAACCCTAGGTACGCTTGTTACGGCGCCTAAATCGGAGTTCGGGATTCCCGGGATGAATAGTGTTTACGCTTGCTTTTTCTATAAATAGAAGTTAAAATCAAAAAAAAAAAAAAAAAAGGGCAAAACCTAAACCTAGTTCTGTAGCCGCCAGTTTTAGGCATGAATGGCCGAAAATGTCCTAATTTCATCCCTCTAAATCTTCCAATCCACTCAACGATTCAAGAATCTTCCAACTAGAAGATTGAAGAGCTCGATGAGATCTTTAAGATCAACGGTTATGATCGCGAATGGAGTTGTATTTTGGGAGAAAAGGGGGGCCGTTCGTTTCAACTTGCGCACGCCATACGAGGCTGTAGGCATGGCCGAGCTTCATGGGGGTCAGGCCGAACCTAGGGGGGGTTGGGGGCTTCGCAATGCAACTACTTGATCGAGGAATCATCGAGTAAGGATGAAGCAATATTTAACCCTAGGCTTGAAAGATGGGTTCGGCCTCTTCAAATATTGCCTGTAGCTATTCGTGTGATGTAGGAGAAGAGCAAGCACGGCTTAGATTTGGTGCTTGATGATCCAGCGGCCCATGTTTATGTATGTTAAAATTATAGAAAGATATTGTAATTTTGTTTTATAAAAATCGTGTATAAACTTGTAAAATCAATAACTTTTTCATACGAGGTCGAAAAAATGCAAATCCAGTTGCGTTGGAATCGTATGGACGAGCACTACGCGATGGAGTTAGTTTGGAGTCGTTTGGAGTTAGTGAGAATTTCGGGTAAAATTAAACGCGCGTTTAATTTTATTCGAAATAAAAGCTAAAACGGAAATTAAAACCAAGGTGAGAAATTTCTCACTCAATCGAATAGATTTCGATTTTATTTTAAATAGTTAGATTTAAAATATTTGAATGCATGTTTGAATGATGACTGTAAATTATTGATTGTTAAAATAGACATTATACGCCGTTAGTAAGCGGATGTTATTTAATATAAACATATACCGCGAATATTTCATAAACAGTGAAATTGGTATTATATATAATATCAATATATATATATTGGCATATGTATATATTGCAGTTGTTGATTTCCCGCATTTTTGTTTAGCGGATGAGACCCTATTACGCCGTTATTAAGCGGATAATATTTATTAAGAACATATACCGCGATAATTTCGTACTGGAGCGAAATTGGTATTGTGCTAATGTTTTTGGATGCAGGAAACAGATTGGAGGGATCCAACTGGATTCCTCAACAGTTTTTATTTTATTTCAGATATTTTGATATTTGATTGATTATCATATCGATATATGATGGATCGTTGTTAGTCGTGATTGACTATTTGGTGTGTAGCATCATTGGACCCAAATTTTGGGATTTTAAAATGATAAAAAAATGATTTTTGAAAAGATAAAATATTTTTGGAATTGATCCATTATAAATAAATGAACGTTATAATTTTTAAAGTTATAAAAATTATAATTTTTGAGAAATACGGTTAAAAGCTGATTTTTGAGAAATATGAATTAATGACTTTATAAAATAGTTTAAACTGGATTTTTGAGTTTATTATTAAAGTTTAAATATAGGATTTATAAAATTTGATTATTTTATAAATCAGAATGATGAAATTTTAAAGGAATTTAAAGACGTTTTAAAAGAATAATATAAACTGATTTATATTAAGAGATTTATAAATGGATATTTATAAATTGAAATATTGACATTATAAAACGAGTTTTTATAAGTGTTTGAATGAAGTGGAAATGAAATTCATAAATAAATGAAATTTATAGAATTATAAACTGTGAAGTTGTAAATAAAATTTATAAACAGTAAGATTTATAAATTTGGTGAAATTATTCGAAGAATAGACTGATTAAATAAATAAATCTTATAAGTTATAAGGTTTATAAATTGGAAAGTCTTTGAAAGAACGATTTTATAAAATAATCGTTTTATAAGTATTTAACTTATAATAGGAACGTTTAGTTTATAATTTAGTTATAAACTGAAATATGTTAATAAAGGAATTTATAGAAAAGGAAGTTTTTATAAATAATTAGAAATGGAAATTATAAACGTTGTTTTATAAATTCGCAAATGACTTATTTTGACAAGTTAATTGTTATAACTTAGAAATGGAGTTATATTCACATTTTTTAATAGTGAATAATCCTTTGAATTAAAATGAATAAAAGAATGAAATTGGTTAACGTAGTTTATTCACGTTTTTGAATAGTGAATAACACGTTAAAGAAATTGTTTAGAATGTGAATGTTTTAAATAGAATTAAAACGATCCAACGATGTTTTAAAATTGTGTTGAGATTCGAAACCATAGATTTCAACATTTATTGTTGAAATAGACGTTTTCGAGAAATAAAAGGAAATAGTGGACTATAACACTGTTGTTATAGTAAATGATTTTCGAAAGGAAATGTTTTGAATAGTATTGGGATGTATATATATCTATTTTAATTCCGAATCCCTATACTAGTGATTTTGGGTCGTCGTAACGATGTTTTACGCAACATTCGTTTTGGCCCAAATAAAAATGTTAAGTGAATGATTTCCTTAAAGAAAGAAATATATACTTAATTCGGTTTAAGTATATTGAATATTTTCTAAGTGTTGAAAATAAAAAGATTTGAGAATTACTTATTTTTAATAAGTATGGAAATGTTTTCCAATATGAAGTGAATAATTCGAATTTATCTTTTTGGAGGATAAATTGAAATGAATTATTGAAATCGTATATGCACGAATATTTTGAAATATAAATTCATTATGGAATTTATATGTGAAAAGTGAAATTGGTTAAAAATAAATATTGATTTATTTTTGAAGTGTTGAAACTATATATCTAGTAAAGATATTTTGGAAAATAAATAATTTGGAAAATTATTTGGAATCTGGTGATGTGTGCATATCCATTGATAGTTCAATAACTGACTATCAGTATTTCCCTTTGAATGGGTATTTGATGTGAATTGATTGAATTTGAATGCACACTTATTTTTGAATAAGCGCTCACTATTCGGGTTAACCGGGAAAGGACCATGGGGTCGTATAACCCATTCCGAATATGTGATACGTCGTTATAAATTGCATTTGAAGACCGGTGTTGAAGACCGGATATTTTCGAAAAACGAGAGGGTTTCTTGTTGATTGTCTCTGCACTGGCTGATCCCCGGTATAGAGATCTCCATAAGTGATGGGAAATCCGAACGTGATTAGAGATTATTCGGATTGCAAGGACTTCTTTGTAAGTGCCTTCGGTTCTGTTCGAGCCCGGAACAGACTTGTATGGATTGTATGTCTGACATTACAAGTTGAGATATAAAGCCGATTTCTTTCAAATATATTTCTGTGGTGGCGGAGAATTTATTCTTTTAGCTTAACACCCTTCTTTGAGACGTACGAGCTCAAAGGTTATATAGTTGAAGTTATCAGCGATATATCCCATTTTGGTAATGTGACATGCTGAGTGATGCTGAAATGATCATTGTGTTGATTATTTGTGATAGGATCGTTTATTTGATCATCTATCTTAGTGATCATTGTGTTGATCATTTGTTTGACCCAAAGCATGGCTTTTGTATAAAGTATGTTTTTGTGGACGTGACTTCGTCGAGCCTCACATCCCGGAAATGGTCAAAACAGGAAAGATGCAGCAAGGTTATTAGGGGTTGCTGTAGCTCCCCTTAGGGTATGTTCATTTCCTTCTGGAAAGGGGTGGTATCATGGTATGGAGCCCAGATACTTACTCATGTTGAAAACAATCTATTTATTATGGTGTGATGTTGGATATCGAGCGCTCGGTTGAAAAGGTCCTAAAGGACCGGGGAATGGCGTGCTCGTGTCAGTTGTTACCCAGTTAGGGGTAACCCGGCCTTGTGTTGGCAGAGATCCGGTTTGGTTCTCGGGGATGTCTTTCCAGAGGCATTCTCAGTGGCAATGGGAAGTTCCTTGGCCTGATCATTCGTTGGAAATCCAAAGAAACAATACGTGACTTGTACGATTTTAGTTGTAGAACCTGCTATGGAATGTGGCGGTAACCTGCTATTGAACATAGTTAGTTATAGTAGGCATACGATAATGGTCGTATGTTGGCTAAGATTTATATTCTACTTTTGAAATGAAATTTTCTCTATACTATGCACTAGTAATAATATCAAATATTATTTTAAATGCGTATCAAGCATCTTTGACTATCATAAGGAGAAATCTCCTCCGATTCTGCGTTTGCATTGTGTGTGTGTGCGGGAGGCCTTATGGTAGTCTCATTTTTAAAAGCATTGCGAATTGATTAAAAAATATTCCTCTATTTGATTTTAAAGTTAAATAAACTGTTTTGAGTTCTCACACCAGTCACATGACTGACTCGGAGTTTATTGTTTTTCTTCCTAAACTCTGGGTGCCCACCAATTTCCACACGGGAGTCAAGAGTTAGGTTTATCAGGATATTCTGGATATTCTGGAGTTGCTGGAGGCAAGCTGGATGGCATGGCATATTACTTATATAGTATTTCTTTTTCCGCTGCACTGTTTGTTATTGTTGTACACTCTGATGATGATATGATAAAATGTAATAACTTATATAGTTCCTTGTTTAAAGATTATTCATTTATTATTATATGTTGTTCCGCTGCGAATTGTGAGATTCTGTTGTTGTTCGGTTGTTTTCTGTCCCGTCCTATTTTCTTCTGTTTTTTTCTTTTTTCCTCTATTCTCTTTTTCTTCTATTTTAAAATTCTTCTATCTTCTATTTTTCAAATTCTCTGTTTTCTTTCTCTTTTTTTCTAAAAAAAAAAATTGTCTATCTTCTTTTCCCTCTATTTTTCTTTTTCTTTCTTCTTTTTCTCTCTTCTTTCTTTTTCTTTTCTTTTTAAAACCCATAACATCTCGGCTTTCGGCCTTCGATATTCGGCAGTCGATAAAGTGAGTGTCGATGTTGAATTTTCGAAAGTCTAAAATACTCGTTTGTTACATTTGGTATCAGAGCTCTGATGGTTAAGCGACAACCATGGTTCTGTTGGGTATAACTCGTTAGAGATAGAGTCAGTAGTACTCTAGAATGAGTTTGAGTGTAATAATAGCTATGAGAGCGTATTTGTTAGTGTATATAAAATTTGTTTTATATTGTGATGATTGGTTTATTGAGTGGTATATGAACTTTCGTCAGCGTGGTCCGCAAGACTATGCCGAAGGGGTTTCTAAACACTTGAATAGAACAATTCGACATAATATTGTTTAAATTGGGTAAATGAAATAATTTTGCCTTGATTATATTTTTAATATAAAGGAATAATTTTTCAAAATTATTAAAGTGTATGTAAGTTGATTGTTAGGTTGTTTGAATAATCTAAATAAAAGAATAATTGTATAAGTAAAAGAATTATAAGAATTGAATTATAATTAAAGTAATTTACAATTGTGAAATAAACTTATATATATAAGAAGTGAAACTATATTAATATGAGTTGTAAATAAAAGTGAATTTTAAAGTTAAATGTAAATATAACTTAAGTGTTGTTGGATGGAATTGATTTTGGTATCGAAGTAAATAAATCAAGTGGATTAAATGGAATATGACTTAGGAGTTATATAAATGAAATTCAACTTTAGTAATTGAATTGAATAAATGAATTGAATTGTGAATCAATTGAATGGAAAATAGAATTGATATGAAATAATGAATATAAATGTTAATTCATAAAAAATCTAATTTTATTAGAAGTTGAATGGTTGAATAAAAATCAATTTAATTAAACCAATTGGAAAAGTGATGGTGTTAAACCAAATTGAATGAATATAAGCAAAGGAATTTGGTTGAAATTAATATACTTTGGTTGCTATATGGATGTTGATTGATTGTATAAAATTCATTGAGTGTTAATGAAATCGAAAGCTATGAAATTGAATTCAAATTAGAAGTAAATAAATTTGAATAGAATTGAAAGTGAATTGGATTTAATTAGTGAATGCAAACTAATTAAAATTGAGAATGAATGTTAGTAAGAAAATCCAATGTTAATAAATCAAATATGATTTAAAGTGAAAACCAATTCATTGAATATTAATGAGAATATGAATGAAAATTCATTTGATTATGAATGGTAGTTGGTTGATGTTTGCATTTGTTGTTTGGTTGCATTTGCTATGTGACATGTATGGTTATTATGTTACTATATGTTGTATATTGAGATTATTTGCATATGTGCATGTTCTCATGTTGTTTGTTGAGTTTAGTAGGTGCGGATCGCGTTTGCTTCGCATTTGGAGTTCGCTTTAGCGCTATATTAGCCGTATATGCTCGCTAATAAAGTATAAGGTACATATCTCGGATTAAATATCGCACTTTTATACTTTTTTCCCTTCGGGATGCCTCATTACTTGATGAGATGTATATTTGTGATATATATACTGTCATTTTTTTTTTCGGATCGAGCCGCGCAAAGGAGACTATGGCGAATTTTTCCGGAAATTTAAGGCGTTAGGAAAATTTGAGAAAATTTGGAAAATTTTTGAAAACTTTAACTTTGTTTTGGAATTGAAAGTTAAACAATAATAGTTGCTTTTGAAAAGATAACTAAGTATGATTTGGAAAACTTAGTAAAGATTTGAAAGAAGTTTAATTATAATTTTTGGAAAGTTAATAGATTCTGTAACTTTCTTACTTGTAATTTCGAGGACGAAATTCTTTTAAGGGGGGAAAGATTGTAACGACCCAGAATTTTCAGAAATTAAAATTTGAATATTTAATTAATTTTAAATATTAATAAATGAATTTATAAGTCAAATAATTTTTTTTATTTGAATTATTGGATTTAATTGGATAATTAAATCGATAATTTAATACGTTAAATTATGAAAATAATAAAAAATTGAGTTAAAAATGATTGAAAATAATTTGGAAAATTTTATTTTAATCATACTGGAGTTATAGAAATATTTTAGAACTTTTAAAATCGAATTAAAAGTTAATTTGTGAAAATTGAATATTTTAATATTAAATAATCGACTGTAAAATAGTCAATTTTTGAACAGTCTCAGAATTGAACGAAACCAGTTCCATTGGATCCGTAATAGTTAGTTATTACCGGATTTCAATTTTCGTGTCAATCGGAGTTATCGTTTGATCGTGGCAGCTCGAAACGCATCGAATTATTTTTAATTTAAATTTGGCGAGTCAAAATAGCCATTTTTCAAAAAGTCTCGGATTTCGACGAAACCAGTTTCATCGGATCCGTAATGTGATATTATTGTAAGGTTTCAAATTTCAAGTCGTTTGGATTTACCGTTTGTCCGGTACAAATTAAAACGCCTAGAAATCGACTTAAATCGGTTTAATTCAAATTGAACGTTTTCTGCCATAACTCGCACATACTTCCGAATTAGCTTCCGAAACCTGTTCCATTGTGTCCGGAACGCGGGATAAACCCTAGGTACGCTGGTTACGGCGCCTAAATCGGAGTTCGGGATTCCCGGGATGAATAGTGTTTACGCTTGCTTTTTCTATAAATAGAAGTTAAAATCAAAAAAAAAAAAAAAAAGGGCAAAACCTAAACCTAGTTCTGTAGCCGCCAGTTTTAGGCATGAATGGCCGAAAATGTCCTAATTTCATCCCTCTAAATCTTCCAATCCACTCAACGATTCAAGAATCTTCCAACTAGAAGATTGAAGAGCTCGATGAGATCTTTAAGATCAACGGTTATGATCGCAAATGGAGTTGTATTTTGGGAGAAAAGGGGGGCCGTTCGTTTCAACTTGCGCACGCCATACGAGGCTGTAGGCATGGCCGAGCTTCATGGGGGTCAGGCCGAACCTAGGGGGGGTTGGGGGCTTCGCAATGCAACTACTTGATCGAGGAATCATCGAGTAAGGATGAAGCAATATTTAACCCTAGGCTTGAAAGATGGGTTCGGCCTCTTCAAATATTGCCTGTAGCTATTCGTGTGATGTAGGAGAAGAGCAAGCACGGCTGAGATTTGGTGCTTGATGATCCAGCGGCCCATGTTTATGTATGTTAAAATTATAGAAAGATATTGTAATTTTGTTTTATAAAAATCGTGTATAAACTTGTAAAATCAATAACTTTTTCATACGAGGTCGAAAAAATGCAAATCCAGTTGCGTTGGAATCGTATGGACGAGCACTACGCGATGGAGTTGGTTTGGAGTCGTTTGGAGTTAGTGAGAATTTCGGGTAAAATTAAACGCGCGTTTAATTTTATTCGAAATAAAAGCTAAAACGGAAATTAAAACCAAGGTGAGAAATTTCTCACTCAATCGAATAGATTTCGATTTTATTTTAAATAGTTAGATTTAAAATATTTGAATGCATGTTTGAATGATGACTGTAAATTATTGATTGTTAAAATAGACATTATACGCCGTTAGTAAGCGGATGTTATTTAATATAAACATATACCGCGAATATTTCATAAACAGTGAAATTGGTATTATATATAATATCAATATATATATATTGGCATATGTATATATTGCAGTTGTTGATTTCCCGCATTTTTGTTTAGCGGATGAGACCCTATTACGCCGTTATTAAGCGGATAATATTTATTAAGAACATATACCGCGATAATTTCGTACTGGAGCGAAATTGGTATTGTGCTAATGTTTTTGGATGCAGGAAACAGATTGGAGGGATCCAACTGGATTCCTCAACAGTTTTTATTTTATTTCAGATATTTTGATATTTGATTGATTATCATATCGATATATGATGGATCGTTGTTAGTCGTGATTGACTATTTGGTGTGTAGCATCATTGGACCCAAATTTTGGGATTTTAAAATGATAAAAAAATGATTTTTGAAAAGATAAAATATTTTTGGAATTGATCCATTATAAATAAATGAACGTTATAATTTTTAAAGTTATAAAAATTATAATTTTTGAGAAATACGGTTAAAAGCTGATTTTTGAGAAATATGAATTAATGACTTTATAAAATAGTTTAAACTGGATTTTTGAGTTTATTATTAAAGTTTAAATATAGGATTTATAAAATTTGATTATTTTATAAATCAGAATGATGAAATTTTAAAGGAATTTAAAGACGTTTTAAAAGAATAATATAAACTGATTTATATTAAGAGATTTATAAATGGATATTTATAAATTGAAATATTGACATTATAAAACGAGTTTTTATAAGTGTTTGAATGAAGTGGAAATGAAATTCATAAATAAATGAAATTTATAGAATTATAAACTGTGAAGTTGTAAATAAAATTTATAAACAGTAAGATTTATAAATTTGGTGAAATTATTCGAAGAATAGACTGATTAAATAAATAAATCTTATAAGTTATAAGGTTTATAAATTGGAAAGTCTTTGAAAGAACGATTTTATAAAATAATCGTTTTATAAGTATTTAACTTATAATAGGAACGTTTAGTTTATAATTTAGTTATAAACTGAAATATGTTAATAAAGGAATTTATAGAAAAGGAAGTTTTTATAAATAATTAGAAATGGAAATTATAAACGTTGTTTTATAAATTCGCAAATGACTTATTTTGACAAGTTAATTGTTATAACTTAGAAATGGAGTTATATTCACATTTTTTAATAGTGAATAATCCTTTGAATTAAAATGAATAAAAGAATGAAATTGGTTAACGTAGTTTATTCACGTTTTTGAATAGTGAATAACACGTTAAAGAAATTGTTTAGAATGTGAATGTTTTAAATAGAATTAAAACGATCCAACGATGTTTTAAAATTGTGTTGAGATTCGAAACCATAGATTTCAACATTTATTGTTGAAATAGACGTTTTCGAGAAATAAAAGGAAATAGTGGACTATAACACTGTTGTTATAGTAAATGATTTTCGAAAGGAAATGTTTTGAATAGTATTGGGATGTATATATATCTATTTTAATTCCGAATCCCTATACTAGTGATTTTGGGTCGTCGTAACGATGTTTTACGCAACATTCGTTTTGGCCCAAATAAAAATGTTAAGTGAATGATTTCCTTAAAGAAAGAAATATATACTTAATTCGGTTTAAGTATATTGAATATTTTCTAAGTGTTGAAAATAAAAAGATTTGAGAATTACTTATTTTTAATAAGTATGGAAATGTTTTCCAATATGAAGTGAATAATTAGAATTTATCTTTTTGGAGGATAAATTGAAATGAATTATTGAAATCGTATATGCACGAATATTTTGAAATATAAATTCATTATGGAATTTATATGTGAAAAGTGAAATTGGTTAAAAATAAATATTGATTTATTTTTGAAGTGTTGAAACTATATATCTAGTAAAGATATTTTGGAAAATAAATAATTTGGAAAATTATTTGGAATCTGGTGATGTGTGCATATCCATTGATAGTTCAATAACTGACTATCAGTATTTCCCTTTGAATGGGTATTTGATGTGAATTGATTGAATTTGAATGCACACTTATTTTTGAATAAGCGCTCACTATTCGGGTTAACCGGGAAAGGACCATGGGGTCGTATAACCCATTCCGAATATGTGATACGTCGTTATAAATTGCATTTGAAGGCCGGTGTTGAAGACCGGATATTTTCGAAAAACGAGAGGGTTTCTTGTTGATTGTCTCTGCACTGGCTGATCCCCGGTATAGAGATCTCCATAAGTGATGGGAAATCCGAACGTGATTAGAGATTATTCGGATTGCAAGGACTTCTTTGTAAGTGCCTTCGGTTCTGTTCGAGCCCGGAACAGACTTGTATGGATTGTATGTCTGACATTACAAGTTGAGATATAAAGCCGATTTCTTTCAAATATATTTCTGTGGTGGCGGAGAATTTATTCTTTTAGCTTAACACCCTTCTTTGAGACGTACGAGCTCAAAGGTTATATAGTTGAAGTTATCAGCGATATATCCCATTTTGGTAATGTGACATGCTGAGTGATGCTGAAATGATCATTGTGCTGATTATTTGTGATAGGATCGTTTATTTGATCGTCTATCTTAGTGATCATTGTGTTGATCATTTGTTTGACCCAAAGCATGGCTTTTGTATAAAGTATGTTTTTGTGGACGTGACTTCGTCGAGCCTCACATCCCGGAAATGGTCAAAACAGGAAAGATGCAGCAAGGTTATTAGGGGTTGCTGTAGCTCCCCTTAGGGTATGTTCATTTCCTTCTGGAAAGGGGTGGTATCATGGTATGGAGCCCAGATACTTACTCATGTTGAAAACACTCTATTTATTATGGTGTGATGTTGGATATCGAGCGCTCGGTTGAAAAGGTCCTAAAGGACCGGGGAATGGCGTGCTCGTGTCAGTTGTTACCCAGTTAGGGGTAACCCGGCCTTGTGTTGGCAGAGATCCGGTTTGGTTCTCGGGGATGTCTTTCCAGAGGCATTCTCAGTGGCAATGGGAAGTTCCTTGGCCTGATCATTCGTTGGAAATCCAAAGAAACAATACGTGACTTGTACGATTTTAGTTGTAGAACCTGCTATGGAATGTGGCGGTAACCTGCTATTGAACATAGTTAGTTATAGTAGGCATACGATAATGGTCGTATGTTGGCTAAGATTTATATTCTACTTTTGAAATGAAATTTTCTCTATACTATGCACTAGTAATAATATCAAATATTATTTTAAATGCGTATCAAGCATCTTTGACTATCATAAGGAGAAATCTCCTCCGATTCTGCGTTTGCATTGTGTGTGTGTGCGGGAGGCCTTATGGTAGTCTCATTTTTAAAAGCATTGCGAATTGATTAAAAAATATTCCTCTATTTGATTTTAAAGTTAAATAAACTGTTTTGAGTTCTCACACCAGTCACATGACTGACTCGGAGTTTATTGTTTTTCTTCCTAAACTCTGGGTGCCCACCAATTTCCACGCGGGCAGTCAAGAGTTAGGTTTATCAGGATATTCTGGATATTCTGGAGTTGCTGGAGGCAAGCTGGATGGCATGGCATATTACTTATATAGTATTTCTTTTTCCGCTGCACTGTTTGTTATTGTTGTACACTCTGATGATGATATGATAAAATGTAATAACTGATATAGTTCCTTGTTTAAAGATTATTCATTTATTATTATATGTTGTTCCGCTGCGAATTGTGAGATTCTGTTGTTGTTCGGTTGTTTTCTGTCCCGTCCTATTTTCTTCTGTTTTTTTCTTTTTTCCTCTATTCTCTTTTTCTTCTATTTTAAAATTCTTCTATCTTCTATTTTTCAAATTCTCTGTTTTCTTTCTCTGTTTTTCTAAAAAAAAAAAATTGTCTATCTTCTTTTCCCTCTATTTTTCTTTTTCTTTCTTCTTTTTCTCTCTTCTTTCTTTTTCTTTTCTTTTTAAAACCCATAACATCTCGGCTTTCGGCCTTCGATATTCGGCAGTCGATAAAGTGAGTGTCGATGTCGAATTTTCGAAAGTCTAAAATACTCGTTTGTTACATAATCATTGAATTAAATTTAGTGAATTTAAATTATAAAAATGGTCGTTGAATATAATCAATGTTCTGTAAGTAATTATAATATTGGTTTGAAGGAAATAACTTTAAAGGTAATGAATGAAAAGAAAACAAGGTAACTAAGTTTATAGAATAGTAATGAACTTAATAAAGGTTTTTGATTGAAACAAATCACTCCATTGATATCCAAATTATATTAAGTGTAATTTTTGTAGCAATTGTAAAGGGTGTGCAATTTGAAATAAAGATAATATAAAAAAATTATGTAATAGTTTTAAATCCAATATTTAAGTCATCTATTTAACAATAATGAATGGAATAATTATTGATGGGTTTAATTAAATAGAATTTTGGAAATTTAATTTATAATTGAATTTAAGGAAATTGAGGAATTTATCAATTTTAAATCAACAGTTAAATTGGTTTAAATTAGTATAAATGTTTAGGAAAATTTAAAATGACAAGAATTGTCGATTATAGGATTGAAATTGAAGGTTGATTTAATTAATTTATTTTTAATTTATTTAATTAATATTACAATAGCCATTTTGGCCACTGACTTGGATTTCGACAAAACCAGTTTCATCGGATCTATATCGGTGAATTATTATAGGGTTTCAAGTTTCGTAGCGATCAGACTTGTCGTTTGATCTTACGAACGCGAAACGTCTTGAAATCGATTTAACTGAAATCAATTGAAATCAATTTGAAGAATATTGATTTGAGCATAACTTCTTCATACGATGCAATTTGAACATAAAACCCTTTCCATTGGGTTTAAAATATTTTAAAACATATATTTTAATATATGGGTTGACCCAATTTCGTTCCGGAGTCGAAACGGGCTTTCTGGGCCACTTTGTCGTTAGCTCGTATATACAAATCGTGTCCATCTACTCTTTTTCAATCTTGTCTATAAATACCCTATTACAAACCCTAGCAGCCTCTATTCCTCATTTCTATACGTACAGAAATTTCTGTGCTCCTCTTCCTCAATGGCTGTAAACCCTAATTTATCCAGTTCAAATTTCAATTCAAAAATCAACTTCAAATTCAAACTTCTTAGAAAAATTTGAAAAAAAATATATATTGAAGATCTCAATGATAGAAATCTAAGTCTGCTGTTCGTTTTTCGAGTCAGTGACCTGATCGATTAGAAATCGCGGTCAAAGTCAATTTGGATGTTTTTGATTCGGGAAGAAATCAAAGAAATTGGAATATGGGTTTGGTGGAGATTGTCACTTGGAGCTGTACGATGGTGGTCGTTTGGTCAGAATCGATGTGTGGTGGCCGGAATCTCACGTTTAGGGTTTCAAAACCCAAAAATAACAGCGGCGGAGACGACGAATTGGAACGGTGTTGGGTGGCACTCCGGAGCGGCCAACCGTAAAGAGGCCGTTGAGGTTGGTCGGCAACTCTCTGGTGGCCTGGGGAGGAGGCGATTTACGGTCAAAGATGGGTTCGGGTACTGTTGACGTGTGCGTGATACTGGAGGTTTGTGTGAGAAGTGGGGGATGATGCTGTGATGACGTGACAAGTGTAATGAGTTTTGTTTTCTATTTGTTTTAATTTAAATTTAATTTTTTCAATTTCTCAAACTAATATAAATTTTTCATACAAACTCCGTTTCCTGCGCGGTTTTCTCCGCTAGGTTCGTATTGGGATTCCGTACATTTTGGCGCTGCTTTGGATGTATTCCAGGACTGTGAAAATTTTGGGTTTAAATTGGGTTTAGATTCAATTTAAATTCAAAAGGTGAGTGTTTTAACCCACTCACAACTTCTAAGATTTCTTATGTTTGTTAAATTAAATTTTGATGTGATTTAAGATTTATCTATGATTGTTTAGGCATATATTTAATCATCATCTCAGTTAGATTGCATTTATTTAAATTAAATTGTTATTTAATTTATTTTTGCATATAAACTGCCAGTTTAATTTTTATTTATTTTTTTTGCATATAAACTGCCAGTTTAATTTTTATTTATTTATTATTGCATATAAACTGCCAGTTAAACAGTTTTAATTTATTATTGAATATAACTGCTAGTTAATACTTGTTGGTTATTATCCGTTCTATAGTGATGTTACTGTTTATATTGGATGATGATTGTTATAAATGGTTGATGATTGATATTGGATGAATGAATTTTGTATTTTATATTGTATAAACTGCAATTTTTTGTGCATTTTCATTTCATTCGGGATTGCGGTTTGAGATGATATATAACCGTAATTTTTATTTTAAATTATGGATTAAAATGATAAATATCTGTATCACTTGACCATAGGGTAGAAAATTATATACAGACACCGTGGTCTATGTATAAAATACTTTGAAATGATTTTCTATGGTTTTGGAAAGAATAATACGATTTAATAAATATTAATTTTGATGTTATATAAATACTATTATATATATAGTTGAATTCTTAAATTTAAGCTATGTATAAAATTGATTAATAAAAATGAGTTTAATAATGAAGTTTGATTGTTTTATATTATATGGTTAAGTACCTATTTAAGATATTGTATATATAGAGTTTTAAATGACTTAAATGAAATTAAGTTGAAAGATAAATATGGAATCGGTTTAAATTGAATTATTTAAGAATTGGACTTGAATAAATCTGGTTTGAAGTTTAAATAAAAATGGAGATTATAAAGGGTATAATTCTTATAACTTCATTTAGTTTTAAAGAATTTAAATGAATGTAAAGTTGAGATAAATGAATTTATTTAGTTAAATAAATTGAAAGAAAATATCTGGTTGTTTGAAGTTAAAGTTCTACTTAAACTTATTGGATTTATTAAGTATACGTATCAAATCTAAATAATAGCAATTGAATTTGATATATATGAAATTATCAAAGAATAAGTTTTGAAATGGTGGAATAATTAAAGCTTTGAAATATATGAAAATTTTATTGGTTTATTTGAGGATTTAAATCTATATTTGAAATTGATTTGTGAAGGTGAAGAAGCTATTTTATTATATAATTAAGTAATTAATATTTAAACCGTTTAAGTGGTGTGGTTATATTTCAAAGTTATGAAATTCAAAGTTCTATGTTTTGAAAGGCTTTATTTCAAGTTTTGGTTTCGAAATATTATAATTTTGAAATGTTATGGTATTAGAAAGGATATATTTGAAATGATACCATATTGATTTGGTTTTAAAAAAGGAAAATGATATCGTATTTATATGGTTTTGAAAAGGGATATTATATTTTGGTTTTAAAGTATAAACTATTTTGAAAAGACCGCGGTGTTATAATAACGATTGGTTGTTGAAGTGACCGGGATCAGAAGTTGTCATAATCTCTGCCAACTCCGAAAACAACTTTAACAACCGTGTACGCGGTGGAGATTCCAGAATGAAGTAGGATGGTGGCAGCGTTTCCTTCGAGGTAAATACGTGGACCTAACTCCCATGATTTGGTATAAGGCGGCTAAAATAGGAGCGATCGATGGGTTAATGAGGTAGCACCTTTGATCGGACACATCCCTTCGATATTATACTTTGACTTTTGGATTTATTCGGTGGCCACTTTTGATTTTCTTTTTGGAGGTGTGGCTCGAGGTGGGCGGTAGCTGCGCGCTACGCGTTACCACCGACCCGGAAGCGTAATTGGTATATCAACCCTGGCATTGCCTTATTGTGCCGTGTCACCTACCTTATCGCGCTTTGTACGAGTTTGATTTGTGTCGTACCTATGGAGCGTCTTCTCGTAGTCTCCCGATCAGGAGATATGCAGGCACTATATAGGCTATTGGCACTATTACGTGTTAAGGTGGAAAATGTAAAGCCTTAATGCTATTTTAAAGTAAGTTTATTTTACTATAGACATTATTATAATAGCGAAATATTACTACATAGTAAATATTTTAACGGATCCTTAGAAGATGTGAATCCCGAGCATCTCTTAAATTACTGCACTCACGTTAGACACTGGATAGAAGATGTCAAACCCCGTAAAAATCTCCGACGCCGTTAACTCATATTTATTTCAGTTGATTTAACTTACATAAGATCTTTTAGTTCTGGCTCGAGTGTTTAGTCTTTCAATTCGCTCGGTTCAGTCCGAGCGTTTCAGGATTTGAAGATTTTATTCTGGAGGATGAAGACGAAGATTTGTAGTACTATTATCTACTACATTATTCCACTACACCATTAAATTCCGCTGCATTAATTATTATTCTCTGGTATGTGTACTCTGATATGTATTGTATAAATAAAATCAAATGTTTTCGTAAAACAACTTCATGAACTGTATAATTGATTATTATATTTTGTAGTTCCGCTACAAGATTCTATTTTTTTTCTTCTCTGTTTTTTCTTATTTTCCCCATAACTAACCGCCCTTCTGTATGGTTTAAGTCTGACGTGGGTGGTTTATCGTCGATTTAAAGCGTACAAGAAGGTGGCATGTTGCATCTGGTATCAGAACTTTGGTTTAGCGACAAACCTTAGCTTTGTGGGGTTTGACTCTTTATTAATAGGGTAGTAATACCCTATGATGAGTCGCTGAGTTTATATATGAGAGAGCGTATTTGTTAGTGTTATAAAAAGGTTTTAATATTGTGTTAATTTGTTCTGTTTTATATTTATAAATTCTGGTTGGTGCATGGGACGCTATGACATCAATAGAGATTTCTAAACACTTAATAGAGACAGACCGACATAATATTTGTTTTTAATATAGGTGAATGAAATAATTTTGCCTATTATATTTTCTATATATATAAAATAAATTTTTATAAAAGTTATATTTGGTTGTAATATATTGGTTGTTAGGTAATGAAAATTTATAAATAATAGTGAAATAAGATTGAAAATAAAATGAATCAATTAGAAATTTTAGAACTTAAGTTCCGGGGTTTTGAAAAATTCTTTCAAATGAATTTGGAATATAATAATAGTATTATTAGAAGTATTTTCTGATATAAATATTTCAATATAATTTGAAAGAATTGTTTTAAAAGAAACTTTGAAAAGAAATAAGTTCTATACTTCCCTCTCTATCGTTGGAAAATAATTTCGGTGATGAGTGCATGCATCATCTACATTCATATTCGAGTTTCGAAGTGGGAAGGCCACTGTAGTAGTTACTACAAATTTGTTTTGATAAACAAATGTAAATTTTACAATTATTTTAAATAAAATTGGACATAAACTGTAAGTATATACATTTATCTATTATTTTAATATAATTTGAGATTAAACCCGATATTTAGTTCTTAAGTTTCAGTTAATTAATATTTTCAATTATTATAGTGAAATTGAATGTAACTAATTTATAATTAGAACCTTTAATTTAAATAAGAAGTTTAATGCTAGGTTATGAATGAAATTAAAAGAAAAAATAAATTTGTAACATATAAAACAAAGGATTACTATTGAATAGTAAATTAATTAAAAGAATTAAGAAAAACTAGTATAACTTTCAATTACATTCTTAAAGGCATATATATAACTTACCAAATATTAAAAGTTGAAATGTTTAATAAGAAAATGTAATGGGAAATTGTACAAAAAAAATTTATATAACGAAAAGGTTCAATGAATCACCTTAATAAATAAGAATTTGATGTGTAATGTTATAAACTTAAGTAAAATTGAAATGCTACTAGTTTAATAGAAGTGTAAGTATTATGAATAAATGAATGTAATGTAAATAAAAGAAATTTGTAGTTTATGGATAAAAGAAAAAGAATTTGTTAGTAGCAGATAGAAATAAATGAATAGTAAGGTAAGCACTAAATTAATAAGTGGAATTGGGAAATGAATAAGTATAATGCAATAAAAAAAATTTACATGACCTGAATGAATGAAAATAAAAAATTGCAAGCAATAAATGAAAATTTGCAAGAAATAATTATAAATTAAAGGAAAGAAAACAATAAATTCTATGAAATTGAAAATTAACTTGATTTATTGTTTGGAAGTGCTATTTGTTTGGTTTGTGGTTGTTTGGGCAAGGATACTTTAAGATTGTTGGATGTATGAATAATCTATTTCGTTTCATCTAAGACTGTTGAGTAAAAGATGCACTTGGTAGTTTATTCTTCATTCTGTACAATTTAAAGTTTTGAACCCGAACAACTACATGTTTTGTTTGATAGGGATGGATAGTTGAATTGTGTTGATTCTGTATGATGGTTGTATGCTGTTTGTTGCAATTGATTGTTTTTGTATTGATTGTTGTTTGGGGTCGAAACAACCTTAAATATTTCAGTTTATATAATTGTTAACCTTTTGGATTATACAAGTGAAATGCAGGTTATGGAAGCAATTGCTACTGCTTTTGGTTTCATAATTAAGCGTGAATTGCCCGACAAATAGGTATGTTTTTGGATTACGGTTTATAGCGTTATTATATTTTTCCCGTGTTGGGATTTATATTATTTTGGAAAATATATGTTGTATATAATTATAACTGATATTATATTTTCTCCCGAGCCTCCCCATACTAAGGAGACTCAGCCGAATTTTTCCGTAAATTTTGGACTTAAAATATATATTAAAATTGTTTTCCAAACCTTACTAATTTGAATATATAAAGATTTAATTGTTTATAAATCTATATATTTTATTTACATTATCCTATTCTGTAAACTTATTATTATGAATATAATGTTTTGAATAATTTATATTGATTTATAAGTTCTTCTTTTCCCTTCTTTTTCCTTTCAGGGACCAAAAGTTTTGAGTGTGAGAGAGTGTAACGACCCGTAAATTTCAATAATTAAGTTGGTTATTTTAATTAAAATAGAGTAATTAAATTTAGAGAAAACAAAAAATTTATAATTTATATTGAAGCAAACGTTAAAAAGGTAATGTAGCTATGGTAAATTAAATAAGACTTTGCGATTTAATGATTGGAAAAATAAATTTGTGTAACTTATTAATGAAATAATAAGTAAATTAAAATATAACAATGCTAATTATGGTTAATAATTAATAGGTTGAATGAAATGACAATTAATGAATTTATTTAAATTTGTAAAGTTATAATGGAATTATTGTATTTATGTGTGAATGTAAATTTAACATAAAAACGTAGATTTATTATAAGGTATTAATTGATGTAATAGAAAGCATGAGACCAAATAGGTAAATTCATTAAGGATATTAATTCAAATTGGATGTAAGCTAATAAATAAATTAATTTAGCGCAACCCTAATTAATTGAAATAACTGTAAGTTCATAATTTGATGTATTCAGTAAATTTAGAAAATAAATTTCAGTAAATGTAATAAGTATTTGGAGTGTATATTGTTTCCATAGGATAATATAAAGAATTTAAAACTTGCGACCTATGTTTGGAATAATGACCAAAATAAGTGAAATAGTGTTAATGTAAGTAAATTGGTAACAAATTAAATGGATTCTCATGATTTATTGGAAATTTTATATGTTACAACTTGGTTATGAATTCAATATAAGGTAATTGAGTGGAAATATTATAATCTGTCTATAAACGTAATAATGCAGTGTTAATGGTAATTAATTAGTGCTATATATGGAATTATAACCTGGGTTGGTAAGTAATAAACTTATAAATGAAAGAAAAGTAAATAGGTGACCATTTATATATGTTACTTATTCATTTAGTATGTTAAAGAAAAAATTGGAAATAAATTTTAATAAATATTACATTAATGTGAAATGTAATACAAATGGTTAGGGGTTGTCAAATTTGGTAAACTAAGGTAATTATTAATAAATTGAATGAATTTCAATTCAATGGAAATAATGTAAATATATACTTAGCTACAAATTGAATATATGAAAACAAATGTAAGCATTGAATTAAATTAATGAATTTAAATTATAATAAATGGTCATTGAATATAATCAATGTTCTGTTAGTAATTATAATATTGGTTTGAAGGAAATAAATTTAAAGGTAATGAATGAAAAGAAAACAAGGTAACTAAGTTTATAGAATAGTAATGAACTTAATAAAGGTTTTGGATTGAAATAAATCACTCAATTGAAATCCAAATTATATTAAGTGTAATTTTTGTAGCAATTGAAATTAAAGGTTATGCAATTCGAAATAAAGATAATATAAGAAAAAAAATTATGTAATAGTTTTAATTCCAATATTTAAGTCATCTATTTAACAATAATGAATGGAGTAATTATTGAAAGGTTTAATTAAATAGAATTTTGGAAATTTAATTTATATCTGTTGAATTTAAGGAAATTGAGAAATTTATCAATTTTAAATAAACAGTCAAATTGGTTTAAATTAGTATAAATGTTTAGGAAAATTTAAAATGACAAGAATTGTCGATTATAGGATTGAAATTGAAGGTTGATTTAATTAATTTATTTAATTAATATAATAATAGCCATTTTAGCTACTGACTCGGATTTCGACGAAACAAGTTTCATCGAATCTGTATCGGTGAATTATTGTAGGGTTTCAAGTTTCATAGCGATCGGACTTGTCGTTTGATCGTACGAACGCGAAACGCCTTGAAATTGATTTATTTGAAATCAATTGAAATCAATTTGAAAAATATTGATTTGAGCATATCTTCTTCATACGATGCAATTTGAACCTGAAACCTTTTCTATTACGTTTAAAATATTTTAAAACATATATTTTGATATATGAGTTTACCCAATTTCGTTCCGGAGTCGAAACGGGCTTTTTGGGCCACTTTGTCGTTAGCGCGTATATTCAAATCGTGTCCATCTACTCTTTTTCAATCTTGTCTATAAATACCCTATTACAAACCCTAGCCGCCTTTATTACTTCTGTTCTCCTCTTCCTCAATGGCTGTAAACCCTAATTTATCCAGTTTATTCAAACTTCTCGGAAAAATTTGAAAAAAATATATATCGAAGATCTCAACGATACGAATCTACGTCTGCTGTTTGTTTTTCGAGACAGTGACCGGATCGATCAGAAATTGCGGTCAAAGTCAATTTGGTCGTTTTTGATTCAGGAAGAAATCGGAGAAATTGGAATATGGGTTTGGTGGTGATTGTCACGTGGAGTTGTGCGATGGTGGCCGTTTGGTCGGAATCGATGTGTGGTGGCCGGAATCTCACGTTTAGGGTTTCGAAACACTAAAATAACGGCGGCGGCGACGACGAATTGGGACAGTGGAGGGTGGCACTCCGGAGCGGCCAGGCGTAAAGAGGCCGTTGAGGTTGGTCGGTAACTCTTTGGTGACCTAGGGAGGAGGCGATTTGCGGTCAAAGATGGGTTCAGGTACTGTTGACGTGTGCATGATACTAGATGTTTGCGTGAGAAGTGGGGGATGATACTGTGGTGACGTGGAAAGTGTAATGAGTTTTGTTTTCTATTTGTTTTAATTTAAATTTAATATTTTCAATTGCTCAAACTGATATAAATCTTGCGTACGAACTCAGTTTCATGTGTGCTTTTCACCGCTAGGTTCGTATTGGGATTCCAGATATTTTGGCGCTGGTTTGGACGGATTCCGAGACCATTAAAATTTTGGGTTTAAATGTGATTTAGATTTAATTTAAATTCAAAAGGAGAGTGTTTTAACCCACTCACAATAAGATTTCTTATGTTTATTAAATTAAATTTTGATGTGATTTAAGATTTATCTATGATTGTATAGGCATATATTTAATCATCATATCAGTTAGATTGCATTTATTTAAATTAAATTATTATTTAATTTATTTTTGCATGTGAACTGCCAGTTTAATTTTTATTTATTTATTTTTGCATATAAACTGCTAGTTTAATTTTTATTTATTTATTTGCATATAAACTGCCAGTTAAACAGTTTTAATTTATTATTGAATATAACCGCTAGTTAATACTTGTTGGTGATTATCCGTTCTATAGTGATGTTATTGTTTATATTAGATGATGATTGTTATAAATGGCTGATGATTGATATTGGATGAATGAATGTTGTATTTTATATTGTATAAACTGCAAGTTTCTGTGCATTTTCATTTCATTTGGGATTGCGGTTTGGAATGATATATAACCGTAATTTTTATTTTAAATTACAGATTGAAATGATAAATATCTGTATCACTTGACCATAGGGTAGAAAATTATATATAGACACCGTGGTCTATGTATAAAATACTTTGAAAAGATTTCCTATGGTTTTGGAAAGAAAAATACGATTTAATAAATATTAATTTTAATGTTATATAAATACTATTATATATATATATATATAGTTGAATTCTTAAATTTAAGCTATGTATAAAATTGATTAATAAAAATGAGTTTAATAATGAAGTTTGATTGTTTTATATTATATGGTTAAGTACCTATTTAAGATATTGTATATATAGAGTTTTAAATGACTCAAAATGAAATTAAGTTGAAAGATAAATATGGAATTGGTTTAAATTGAATTATTTAAGAATTGGACTTGAATAAATCTGATTTGAAGTTTAAATAAAAATGGAGATTATAAAGGGTATGATTCTTATAACTTGATTTAGTTTTAAAGAATTTAAATGAATGTAAAGTTGAGATAAATGAATTTATCAAGTTAAATAAATTGAAAAAAATATCCAGTTGTTTGAAGTTAAAGTTTTACTTAAACTATATTGGATTTATTATGTATACGTTTCAAATCTAAATAATAGCGATTGAATTTGATATATATGAAATTATCAAAGAGTAAGTTTTGAATTGGTGGAATAAATCAAGCTTTGGAATATATGAAAATTTTATTGGTTTATTCGGGGATTTAAATCTATGTTTGAAATTGATTTGTGAAGGTGAAGAAGCTATTTTATTATATAATTAAGTAATTTAATATCTAAACCATTTAAGTGGTGCGGTTATGTTTCAAAGTTATGAAATTCGAAGTTCTATGTTTTGAAAGGCTTTATTTCAAGTTTTGGTTTCGAAATATTATAACTTTGAAATGTTATCGTTTTAGAAGGATATATTTGAAATGATACCATATTGATTTGGTTTTAAAAAAAGGAAAATGATATCGTATTTATAAGGTTTTGAAAAGGGATATTATATTCTGGTTTTAAAGTATAAACTATTTTGAAAAGACCGCGGTGTTATAATAACGATTGGTTGTTGAAGAGACCGGGATCGAAAGTTGTCATACTCTCTGCCAATTGGGAAAACCACTTTAACAACCGTGTACGCGGTGGAGATTCCAGAATGAAGTAGGATGATGGCGGCGTTTCCTTGGAGGTAAATACGTGGACCCAACTCCCCTGAGTTGGGATAAGGTGGCTAAAACAGGAGCGATCGATGGGTTAATGAGGTAGCACCTTTGATCGGACACATCCCTTCGATATTATACATTGACTTTTGGATTTATTCGGTGGCCACTTTTGATTTTCTTTTTGGGGGTGTGGCTCGTGGTAAGCGGTAGCTGCGTGCTACGCGTTACCACTGACCCGGAAGCGTAATTGGTATATCTACCCTTGCATTGCCTAGTTGTGCCATGTCACCTACCCTATCGTGCCTTGTACGAGTTTGATTTGTGTCGTACCTATGGAGTGTCTTCTCGTAGTCTCTCGATCAGGAGATATGCAGGCACTGTATAGACTATTGGCACTATTACGTGTTAAGTTGGAAAATGTAAAGCCTTAACGCTATTTTAAAATAAGTTTATTTTACTATAGGCATTATTATAATAGAGAAATATTACTACATAGTAAATAGTTTAACGGATCCTTAGAAGATGTGAATCCCTAACATCTCTTTAGTTACTGCACTCACATTAGACACTGGAGAGGAGATGTCAAATCCCGTAAACATCTCCGACGCCGTTACACTTATATTTATTTCAATTGATTTAACTTACATAAGATCTTTTAGTTCTGACTCGAGTGTTTTGTCTTACAATTGATTTAACTTACCCTTACATTCGCATGTATCAAACAGTGATATCATATGTTCTTTAATTGAAATTGGTTTTAATACAGAATAAGAAACCAGTTAATTGGTTAGTAAATTTATCATCCTTGTTTGTAAACAATAAATTAATTGATATGAATTACTAAGTTGTAACAATTGTTTTATTTCTAATCTCATTGTTTAATTTGTTTTGAAACTAATTTGGTAATCAATAGGAAATTAAAGTAATTGAAATATCATAGTTAATATGAGCAAAGACGTTAACTGTTGAGTGATGAGTGAAATAAAATGAAAACTTATTTTAAATAAAATTCATAAGGGAATTTTTGATTTTATATAAAGGACAAGTAAATTGAAATAAAAGAATTTGTTTGGAATTTAAAATATAATAAAATAGGGTTTTATTATTGTTGTAATTAAATGTTGGAATTAATTTAATATTAGATTTTGGATTTAAAGTGAAAAATTAGATTTCAAAGGAAAACAATTGGATTAATTATCTTCTTAGTATAAGGGTATGTATTGAGATTTGATTATAGTAATTAATAGCAATTAAATATTGCCATTAATATAAATATATGTGAATGGCAATTAATTAGTAATACTTGCAACCTACTTTTTGCGTTAAAATATAATGAGTATTTCAATGAGAAACATTATGTTCAAACTGTAAGTTCTCAAATTTGTTTCAAATGTAATGATGACAAAAAACTTGCAATTTAAAATTTAAAAGTAATTAGATCAGTTTAAAAATGAAATCGAATTAATAATAAGCATCATGGTTTGTAATAACATATTTGTAAAGTAGAAATATTATATTTGTCCATATTGTGAATTAGTAAATTATTTGAATATAATTTAATTTAAGTTTATTGAATAATAAAACGTTAGCTTTTGTATAGGATGGAATTAGGCCTCGAATTTATTTTCATTGTGTTCAGAAGGCCATTTTACATGTAGATTGCCTGTCGGCATACCTCGATTGGAGTTTTGGTTGTTTTGGAGCTTATGCTATAAAATGGGCACGTAAATCGAGACTAAAATTTTATTAAAATATTAAAACCCTAAATATTTCTTGTCCGTTGCCTATTCAATTTCAATGGTCTAGAGTTCTCCATCTTCTTCCTCCTTGATCTCTTTCCTCTATCACTTATTCGCCACGAGTATACATGGAAGTTGTAGCTCTCGTACTCCTCTACAATCTGTACGGTTGGATCGAGCTAGTTTCGTCGAGAATTATCGGATTTCGGTCATGAAGGGGAGGTGGTTCGTGGTCGTTTTCAAACGAGATGGTGGTGCCGGAGGTGGTCACGTGGGCATACGTAAGGGCGGCCTGGCATGACGCATCCGTGGTGAGGTTGGATCTGGGTATAGAGGCGTGTGGCACGGCAGTTGGTAGCTCAAAGGTGGAGGCTAATTGGGTTGTTCGAGCTGATGGTTTGCATTAGGGTTTTAACGATGATGGTTAATTACTATTGTTCCCTTTTTTTATTTAATAATTTTTTAAAATTCAAATGTTCTAACTTGCATAAGTTTTACATACGAACTCCAATTCACGCGCGATTTCTCCCATTGGACTCGTATTGAAATTCCGGACAATATGAAAGTGGTTTGGTTGAATTTGGAAGCTCTTGAGTTTTTGGGATTTTGTTAGATTTTTAATGGGCCATAAACCAAAGGTGAGTGATTTAACCCACTCACGTAATACTAAATTTTCTGATATTAGTTAAACTGAAATCATGAAGTGATAAAATTTCATTTGTTGTTGTTTGGTAGTTTAAACTGACATTTAAATTAATTTGAATTTTCTATTGAATTAAATTGAAATTTAGATTAGTACTAAATTTAATTACTAGTTAAATACTAATAATTGATAACTAGCAACTGTTGTGACAGTTGATTTGGATGTTTATTGCAATTAGATGTTTATTGATTAATATGTTGGATGCATGGTTGTTTATTTATTTGGACATATCATTGTTATTACCCTATTTATTATTTTACATCTTATAAATTACCACTTGTAACATTTGAAATGAAATAAAAAATAGGTTGAAATGATATATACCTATGTCATTTAAAGATAGGTTGAATATATATCCATTCATGTAATTAAAATTGAAATAACTAGTCACTTGGCTATAGGGTACAAAATTATATACGAACACCAGATTTGGTTAAACTAAATGGTTACAAATCTTGAATTTTGAATTTGTTTAAATGATATTATTTCAAAGCAAATAAAACTTTGATTTACATGAATTGAATGATTTTCTAATTCAAGATTTGAAATGTTGAAATTTGAACTGTTTAAATGAAATTATTTAAAGATTTAATTTGAAATCTTAAAGTTGAAATTGAGATATGATTTGAATTTATTGGAAGCAAATTATTTTAAAGGTTTAAATTTTTAATTTACACTTTGAATTTACTTTAATTAAAATGGTTTAAATTGGTATTTGCAAGTTTGGACATGAAATGGATTTAAACTAAATTGTTTTAAAATGATAATGTGAATAAACTTTCGGCCTTTGGATAGAATCGGTTAAAATGAATATGAAGTAAAGTTCAAAATTGTTTGAATTAAGGTTGATTTAAATTAAAATTTGAATATGTAGTTACTTGACTTGGAAGTTGAAAAATTGATTTCATTGTGATTTGGAATTAGAACATGATTTCAAATTATTATGAAGAAGAAACAGTTTTAATATAAATTATTTTAATTTATAAACTATTCTAGTTATCCAAATTGTTTTCAATATTAAAACAATTTTATATTCAAACCTATTTCCAATCTTTAAAACTATTTTAATTATTCCTAACTATTCTAATATTCGAACTATTTTAATTATCCAAACTATTTTCAATAATCAATCTATTTTAATTATTCAAAAACCATTTTCAATATTCAAACCGTTTTAAAAGGGGAACTACTTAGATTTATATCAGTGTTCCAAATATGAAAGCTTTGATAAGGAGATATAACCATGTTAAATTCAAAATGATTTTGAAGTAAATATGATATTTTGATATAAAATATGACTTGTTCTTGAAATTTAAAAGAACCAACTGGTGTGTAAAATAACATTTGGTTGTTAAAGAGACCAAGGTCAGATGAATGGCATACTCTCTATTATTCTACCGAAACCACTTTAATAACCGTGTAAGTAGTGGATGTTATCTAGAATGTACAGGTTGAATTAGCGGCGTTTACTAGAATGATGAAAAAGAACGATGATGGATGACCCTGACACTTTGTGTCAATTTGAAATGATTAAAACATGAGCCTACGTTTGGCCGGGGGTTAGATACCTACAGGGGCCATCACCCATTCGTATTACATTATTAATATGAAGTCGATCGGTACACCTTGATCTGATTTTTAGGGTTGGTGGACTCAGTCGGCAGTCATTGCAGCGATGTGTTACGACCAGCCAGAAAGGGTAAACTGATAGAATCTTACCTCAGGCATTGCCTCACGTGCCTTGTCGTACTTTTATCTTTATATGCGCCCACTACGATTTTGTTTTAATATGGTACTTATAAGGGACTCGCTGGCTACCGATGTTACTAGCTGTTTTACAGGATCTGCATAGACTATCTGCTTTAAAATGTGTTAAAGGAGATCAATGTAAAGCCTTAACGCTATATTAATACTTTACTTTATTGATAGACACTACGCATATAGCGTATCTTACTATATATAGATATTTTGACAGATCCTTAGGAATTAGAAAATCCGGTAACATCACTTAAGTTATTTCACTCACTTGTACATTTGATAAGAGATGGAAAATCCCATAAACAATTCTGAAGCTATTACACTCATATTTACTTGTTATTGATTTAACTTACATAAGAACTTTAAGTTCTGACTCGAGTGTTTTGTCTTTTCATTACGCTCGGGTCAGCTTGAGTATTTCAATGTTTGAAGATCATTACTTCTGGAGGACGAAGACGATATTATATACCAATATTATTCTGCTGCAACTTTAGTATGTTTATTGACTGTACTCTGATTGATCTTGAAAAAAAAATGGTGTAATCAAATGTGTATTTTTAAACAGCTTCATGGACTGTTTATTTGACTATTATATTTTGTCATTCCGCTGTAAGATTCTGTGCATTGTTTCCTTCTTTTCTCTTATTTTCTTATTAAACCCTATTGATAATCTACCATTCTGAATGTTTTGAGTTAGACATATGTGGTTTATTGACGATTTGAATCTACCAAAAAGGTGGGTCGTTACATCAAAGATCACAAATCTTTGAAGTATTTTCGCACTCAAAAGAACTTGAATATGAGACAACACCATTGGCTAGAATTTCTCGCGTTGTATGATTTAGATATCCTATATACACCTAAGGAAGTCAATGTGGTAGCGGATGCATTAAGCAAAAGACATGCAATTATAGCTTACTTGATAGTACATCCAACTTTGATTAACCATATAAAACAGAACTAGCTCAGATCTATTTATTTTAGAGATGATCAAAGCAGTGGAGAAAAACACGGTATCAAGAAGATGGATAGGATTCAAGGTGGATGATCAAGGAACACTAAGGACGAATGGAAAAGTATGCGTCCCGAGTGTCGACAAGACAAGGCAAAACGTTTTAAGAGAATGTCACAATTCTCGACTTTCAATACATCTCGGAGTTAACAAAATGTATCCATATATGAAGAAGACTTTTTGGTAGGATGGTATGAAGAGGGATGTCTCTATCCATTTTAGCAGATGTGCAAATTACCAATAGATCAAAAGCGATCAGCAAAAGACAACTGGATTACTTCAACCACTTGAAATTCCGAGTTGGAAATAGGACCAAATATCGATTGATTTCATCGACGGCTTACCTCGATCAAGAAAGGAAAATGAAGGCATTTGGGTAATCATAGATCAGTTGACCAAAAGAGAACACTTTATCTTAGTAAAGACAACGAGAACAGCTGCAAGTCTTGTAGAAATATAAATGAGGGAAATAGTGCTATTGCATGGTGTCCGAAGCAGTATATTAAGTGATTGAGACCCAATCTTTACCAGTAAGTTCTGGGAGGCATTACAAATAGCTTTGGGAATGAAGCTGAGTATAAACATCACGTACCATCCCAGACTGATGGGCAAACTAATAGGGTAAATTGAGTGTTAGAAGATCTTCTAAGAGCTTGTATCTTAGATTTTGGAGGTTCATGGAAAAACTATCTTCATTTTGTGGAATTATCCTATAATAACAACTATCAAGCAAGTATTGGCATGGAACCGTACGAAGCTTTATGTGATCGTCCATGTAGATCCCTAGCATGTTGGATCGAAATCGGAGATCTATCTCAGAAAAGCCAGACTTAATCGGAAAGAAGATGAAAGAAGCCCAGAGTAGGCAGAAGAGTTATACTAATCAAAGGTGTAGAAATTTGGAATTCTCGGTTGGAGATTTTGTATTCTTAAAAGTATCTCCGATGAAAGGAGTGGTATGATTTTGTTGGGCAAGGAAGTTAGCATCTCAATTTATTAGACCTTTTCCGATTCTTAAGCAGATTAGCTCATTAGTTTAACGTGCGTATTTACCTAAAATATTATCTGGTGTGCACAATGTCTTTCACATATCCCATCTACTGGAATATGTACATGATCCAGAGAAAATTATAGAAATAGCTGCCCAAGAAGATTCAAAAGTAAAACCAAATTTGGCATTTATCAGATGACCAGTTCGAATCATGGATCACGATTAGAAGCGATTGAGATGGTAGGTGGTAAGATTGGTTAAAGTTCAATGGAGTGGTGATGCCCAAGAATGCACATGGGAAAGAGGATAGAATGAGGAAAGCTTATCCTGAGTTTAGGAGTGATGTATAGTTTGCATTTGGTATTGAGATAGTGTACTCACCGCCTATGGTGTGGTCACTTATAACATCCTGTATATATTACCCTTATCAAATATATACTTTCCTTTTTGAGTCAATTTCTTTTTATCCTTAAATTCGAGGACGAAATTCTTTTAAGAGTGGAAGTACGTAATGACCCATAAATTCATTACTTCAGAATTTTTTAAAAATATTCAGATATAAGATTTTTTTTTAAACATAAATGATAAGTAATATTGTTAATCTTATTTTGAATAAACATTTGCAAAAATATTTACTTTGGAAGATATATCGATAAAATGGCTGAAAACCATTTTATCAATAAGTGACTCTTAGACTATCTGACATCGTGCATGGAGCTAGATACATACACTCATTTATATATATGAGTGAGAATATGTAATACAATTATTTATTTTATTTTGAAAATAAAATCTCTTTATGATACCATCAATGATATCACTATTTTGGAATAAATGATTTTTGAATTGAAATTGAGTTTAAATGATGTAATACTATTTTAATTATTAAATAAGTCCTTTTAATCATTATATAATTATAGATATATTATTTTTGTGGGTATTTTCACCCACTACATGGTGAATATGAGCAGTTAGTGGCAAAATAGTCATTCTAGAACAAACTCAAACTAGTTTGGAGTTATTCTCAAGCTCAAGATATGGACATAGTTCGAAGTCGTGTCTCAATCCGAGCTACGGATCGAGAGATATGATCATCTTAAGATTTTTACACCACCGTCTCGTGGCACCGATACCAAGACGCTCTATCGCCGAACCAAAAATTTGGTTCGACGCTTGCTTGAAGCGGGGCATTGAAAATGTGGAGTCTACTTGTAGTCGGCTCGAAGACCGAACCCAAATTATGGTCCGACGCTTGCTTGGAGTCAGATCTTGAAAATCTGGAGCCTGCTTGGTGTCGGTTGGATTACCGAACCAAAACTTTGGTTCGGCGCTTGCTTGGGGTCAGGGCTTGAAAATCTCGATTCTTCTTAGAATCGGCACGATGACCGAACCAAAACATTTGTTCGGCACTTGCTTGGAGTTGGGACTTGAAAATCTAGAGTCTGCTTGGAGTTAGTTGGATTACCGAACCAAAACTTTGGTTCGACGCTTGCATGGAATCGGGCCTTGAAAATCTGGAGTCTGCTTGGAATCGGTTGGATTACCGAACCAAAACTTTGGTTTGGTGCTTGCTTGGAGTCAGGGCTTGAAAATCTCGAATTTTCTTAGAGTCGGCCCATTGTCCTAACCAAAACTTTGTTTCGACGCTTGTTTGGAGTCGGATCTTGAAAATCTGGAGTCTGCTTGGAGTCGGTTGGATTATCGAACCAAAACTTTGGTTAGGTACTTGCTTGGAGTCGGGCCTTGAAAATTTGGAGTCTGCTTGGATTCGATTGGATTACGGAACCAAAACTTAAGTTCGACACTTGCTTGGAGCTAGGGCTTGAAAATATCGAGTCTGCTTGGAGTAAGCCCGATGGTCGAACCAAAACTTTGGTTCGGTGATTGCTTGGAGTCCGGCATGAGAAATTTAAGGATTTACTTAGAGTCCGGTGAAGGTTTGTTGGTGATCAACCCGGGTATAACTGTTGTAAAAAAAGTTGGAGATTTTCATCACGGCACGACGGTACTTCGGTGATTTCTTCATGACATGTTCTGGGGTTCTTAGAGGTGATTTCTTGTCCACTTTTAGATCTTACTTTTACTATCTACAGATACTGTTTATTAGGAAAAAAATGTCATCTCTTAAATCTGAAATCCTTAGATATTACTTTTACTATTCAGGATACACGAACACATGTCCTTTGAACAAAAAGAAACATGTATGCATTCTTTGGATCTAAAATCAAACCACCTCTCTTTGCTCATTTGGAATCCAAAAACATTGTTTCTTGTCGTAAGAAACCCCTTTTCCCATTGTTTAGATATGAATCATTATTTTCTTTCACAAAAGAAAGCTTGTTTCTAGTCTTGAGATCTGAAATTCTATTTTTTAATAAAGTTTATACCTTTTTCTTTTCAGATCCAAAGTCACTGTCTCCTTGGCATGAGAGAATCTCTTTTTCTTACTTTTCCAGCTTGAGATCATTGTTTCTTAGATTAAAATACTATATATCTCCAAGATCTGAAATTGTTAATTTAGAAAAATCTATTTCTCATTTCAGATCTACAATCATTATTCCATGAAGATAAAAAAATTCTATCTTTCTTTTCTCTTATTTCAGATCTACAAACACTACTCCTTAACCAACAAGAAACATGTATGCACTTCTTAGATATGAAATCACTATATCTCCTTTTAGATCTACCAACACTGTTCTCAACCAAAAAGAAACATATATTTATTTCTTAGATCTGAAATCGTTGTATCTTCTTTTTCTCGTTGTAGATAGAAAAATATAGTTTTGATCAAAACAAACACTTAGTAATTTTTTAGATCTAAAATCATTATAGATCTTATTCTCTTTCCATCCGAAAGCATTGCTTCTTTCACATAAGAAAACTATCTTTCTCTTTTGTATAAGAGAATAGTTTCCTTAGTAAAATATAAATTATGGTTCTAAGAAAATCCTTTTCTCCCTCCAAACTCGAAATCCTTTCTTTTGATCAAAAGACTGTATCTTTTTGAAATTAGAATTTTTCTCATTTTCTTTTTTCAATTTTGTAATCACCATTTCTCAGATTGAGAAGCTATACTTCCAATCTCAAGATTCGCTATTTATTTTAAAAGTTAGGCCATCCACCCTTCAAAGCTACAAAACCTCCCAATCCTTTTCGAAAATTGAATTATCTCTCTTGAAAAGTACAAATTCTATAGGAAGTGTGACGACCCACAAATCCGTACCCTTAGAATTGATAATAATCCACACATGTCGACCCAAAAAGCACAGACTGACGGAAAGTCAAGAGAAAGAAAAGAAGAGAGAAGAAGAGAAGAGAAGGAAGAGAGAAGATAGAACGAAACAGAACAATACAGAATCTCACATCGATGCGGAAAACATATAATATCATATTAATAATCTTTATAAAACAGAAACTATATATACATCAATCAAAGTTCTACAATCAAACAATAATTATCAGCCTGGACAGTTATAATAACATGTCTTCACAATTGCCGATAATATACAATAACTAAGCAATGCAGCGGATAATCAATAATCAAAACAGATACGTGTATATGTGTAACAACCCGCAAATCTGTACCCCTTGAGTCAACACTATTCTCCAACATATCAACTCAAAGATGAACAGAAATACGAATTATTAGGGTTAAAGAGGAGGAGGTAGAGGAAGAAGATAGAAAACAACATTAGAATCTAACCATCGCAGTGGAATAAAATATAATAGATAATAACAGATCTTTACACAAAAAAATACTATATCTGTTTATGCATACATCATCAGAGTACATCAATCACATAACACAATTGAATAGTAATCATAACCTGTCCTCGCACAACAGAATACACAGCGGAATATAAATCATGTATGGAAGTACATCTCGCCATCCAGCTCGTCTCCTGGGCTCCACAGCTTTCTTTCCTGTATTTTATAATACTCGGTCTAACCCAAGCATTACAGTTAAATAACACCCGAGTCGGTTTGGAATACCAGCGTGAGAACCACACGCAAATTGATTATTAACGTTTCAAAATCCTTTTGAAAACAAAAGCATCTCGTAGGACCACATCACAAATAAACATGTCGGGTTTCTAACTTACGATAGCTAAAAGACTTTTTATTAAAATTCTCTGATATTATAATAGTGTCTATATAAAATAAAATAGAATCTAGCTGAAATGCTTGCATCTCTCGTTTCAACAATAGTTGGGCACAATCAAAACCTATGAGCGCGTAGGGAAAATGGATTTCCAACTAATGACTAGGCACAGGGTACCACCTGTCACGGTACCTGGTCTAGATCAGCGTACCGAGGATCACTCCTGACCCCCTGCAACACTAGACCGAGACTACCTCTTACTGGATAATTCCAAGTAAGATCACTCCACGGTTGTGATCAGCAACCGCACCACTAAGCCGAAATAAAAGGGACATCTAGACAGCGATGACCTCACCATGAAATGGGTGCTACCCACCTAGCCTTGCTGCATAACCCCTGATTTTCCATCATTCCCGATTGATGAGGCTTGAGGCTAAGCGTTACCTTTTAGATCGTTTCACTTAGAATGCCCATCATCTACCTGACGATGTTCTGAAAGAATTCATCCATACAAGTCCAATTCTGGGTTTGAACGGAACTGAAGGCACTACTCCTACTGCATCCATTTTCGAAATATCCTTAGGGTTAGTAGTGACTAGCCCTTGCACCTCACTGCTCCATCTTTGACTTCGAACTCGTTTTTCCACGAAAACGTACAAACCGGATCGAAGTGTGTTTCGAGAAATTAATCCCGATCCCGGTCTCTTCGAAACGATCAGCGCATTTGGCCAATATTGATAGTCGGTTATTTACATTCACAAACATCCATTAAACATAAATAATTTCGCCTGAATTATCTATTATTCTCAAAATATCTTCGCAAGATATATTTCCATTTTCAACCCCTTTGAAAACAGATTTCAAACCAGACTTTCGTCGGGGAATGAATTCCCAAATATTTATTTCCATTGAAAACACCAAGCGCAAAACTTTAGATTTTTAAATTAATTTAAAACACTTTATTATAAATTATCCTTTGAAACATTTAAATTCAAAATTATTTTAATACTTATTCAAAAATATATACTTTAATAATATTTAAAATAAAACTACTTCAATACTTTACTAAAAATATATACTATAGGAATATTTAAAAATGAGGTTGCTTTATAAAATATAAAACTAGATTTTCTTCTTTAAAACAAAATACCAAGTCACCTTTAAATAATTACTACTATAAATAGACTTGAAAAATACTTACTTTAGAATATTAATATTTAGAAATAATAAATTTTCTAAAACATGCTTTTTAAAACAACATAACTTACATTTAAAAATTTACTTTGAAACGTACTTGACTATCCAGGGAAATACTCTTCTCTTTCCATCTTTAAAAATAAATCACTATTTATTTTTAAACAAATTTTCCCATTCCTTAAATTCTCGCTGTGAATTTATTCTTTCAAATATCCATTGATTGCTTTACTTTTATAAACATAGTTCATAAACTTCATAGTCACATTCTCCTTTAAATTTCCAAGTTCAAATATTTAAATCAATTTCCAAATTGATTTCCAATTTACTCCATTTGAAATAATTTCCTTTACTTACTCAATTCATTTCAAAATCCATTAATTATAGACTTTATTATTATTTTTCTTTCGTTTTGATTTTAAATCTTTTAGCTGAAACATACCAATTTCAGGTGTTCCAAATTTCTTCTTATTCTTTTCAATAATTTAAATCTTAAATTTAAAATAAATACTTTATTCTTTTAAATAATAACACTGAAGTTTAAAATTCATTATCTTCCTTTTTATTCAAAATCCAATTTTTATATACGGAATTTATTTATTAGAATTTTAAAACCACTATTATTCTTATCCAGTTCATTCTTAATTTATTTAAATTCTCTATAATTATTTCACTTACAAATTCTCTTCCTTTAATTTCTTCTCAAAAATCCAATTTCATATATTTTGATAACTCAGTGTATCAAAATATATTCAAGTAAACTATAACATTCAATATTCCAATTATCAATAATATTCATCATAGAATATCGAATACTCATAACAAAGAATATTAAACAATATAAATAATTTTGAGGAATCCAGTTGGGTCCCTCCAACCTGTTTCCTTGCATCCACAGTGTTTGCACAATATAAAATACCAATTCCACTTCGAGGTGGAATATCGCGATATATGGGTTTTAAATATAATATCATCCGCTATTATGCGGCGCATAGGGTCTCATCCACTATATAACGCGGGAAATCAATCATTCAAAGAATATTTGTATACTACTATATATAATATTGCACATCAAACAATTCAATCATTCAATTAATTATTTAAATTTGACTATTTAAATCTAAACAACCCTATTGAGTGAGATTAACTCACCTTTGATTTTTATTCGGCAATCCACTCCAATCTCGTCTTGATTTCTCGTTGTATTAGACATTGTACAAACATTTATATGGTTTATTGACATTCGAAACAATCGAACAACCCAATTATCCTTAAAAAATTAATTTAATCTAATAATTAAATTTTAAACTAATTCTTTTCTATAAAAATCCTTTAGTAACTAAATATAATTAAATTGGTTAATTGAACAAACAAATCATCAAAACCATTTTCTTTAAAAAAATATCTAAGTTCATTATAAACCCTATAACACTTTTAAACATTCCTGTTTCTTTCAAAATTTGTCAATCTAAACAAATTTTGTTTCCTGTATATAAAAACGGTATATATATCTACTGTATTTTCACTCCCTTATAAATCTATGCATACATTTATTAATTGAAAAATAAACAATAATAAAAATACGAAAACCTTACTGTACTTGCGAACGCAAGCTCGGCAAGCCCCTCCCCAACACCACCGTGGAGTTGTTCACGAGTATGAGATCTTTCCTCCAACCTGTAGAGACTCGAAATCCAAGACTTCTCCTTCCAGAAACCGCAGCCGTCCAAACCTCGCCGCGAGCAGTGAACACCAATACGCTGTTCGAGTTTGAGCACGAGCTTCCCAGCTACCCACGCACGAGTCGCCACTCGCGTACGCCTCTGGTTGTCACCTCAAAACGAGAACCCCCATCTTGATTTCCCACCACCAATGACCGCTGATGAAGTCGCACTCTCGATGCTCAAACTCGCGATGCTCGCAAACTAACTTCCGCCGATGAAGTCGCACTCGATTCCTTCGGTCCCCTTTTTTTCGATTTCTACCGAGGAAGAGGAATTGGAATTTATTCGTGGTTTTAGTTTTGAATGGAAAAAGAAAGAGGGGATTTGATTCACCTTGATTTTGAAAATGAAGGCTTCGGCCATTTTTTCAGTCGAATGGATTTGATTTGAACTGAAGAAAGACAGGCATGATTTAAAGAAAAGTTAGAAGACAGCTATGGTCAGATGATAGGGTGGAGAAGATAGGTTAGGGTGGCGGGACAAGGCTAGGTCGGCTGAGGTGCTTCTCTTTTACGATTTGACTATTATATTTTAATATCCAAAATATCTCATTATCGTAACTCGAAATCCCGAACTCCCAACAAAGCGTACCGCTAGGCATTTATAATGTTAACCCTTATTCCGAACGCAATGGAAAAGGTTCCGAGTCCTAATCGTATGGAGAAGATGACTTTTTGGACTTAGTCATTATATATTGAATTTTTGTTATAAATTTCAGCACGTTTATATATCATACGCTCACACAACAACTCCAAACACTACGAAAATTGAAATCTATAATAATATAATATTACGGATCCAATGGAACTGGTTTCGTCGAAATCCGTGACTGTGCCTCGGAAGGCTATTTTTAGTTATCAATTTAAACGATATATTTTCAGAACTGAACAAAACACTTTCAAATTCAATTTCAACACCTTTACTATCCTCAGTACTATCGATATAAATTTTACAAACCCTTAAATTATTTTTAACAGGCTTAAAACTCCAGATTCCACATTTGACTAATTTCCAGTAATTAAATTCAATAATTAAATTTCCAAATAATGGTGATATTTGAAATTTAAGTTACAAACTAACTTTTAAATATCTAAAATCAATTAAATATTCCAATTTCAAATGCCTAAAAATTCCGAGTCATCACATTCCTCCCCCCTTAAAAGATTTTCGTTTTCGAAATTTACTAGTTAGGAAGAATTGTCTGATACCCATTACTATTTTCCAAAACCAAACAGTTTTATCAACTTGCCATAACATATCTTTTATTAAGGACCCACTATTACTTCAACCAACTTCCTAAAACCTTCCATAGTTTCCAACAACATTATTTACTTCATGTATTCAAACTTAAATTTAAATTCAAATTTAAATCATCACAATTTTCTATAATATTTTCTAACTCTCTAAATTTTTGAAAAATTTCGTCAGCGTCTCCTTTGCGCGGCTAGCTCGGTACAACTACAAAATGCCTCTAGGGGCTCCTAAATTCCAAAAGAAAATAAAGAGCCAAGTTGCTAGATCACAAACCCAATCTAATTTCATACAGAAATTTAAACACATACCTTTTTGTCGAGCAATTCAAATTTATCTTCTGAAATCAAAATCAATTTTCCTTTCCCTTTACAATACCTGCATATCTTATTTAGCAATAATACCCAATCATAGTTTTTAAAATCATTTTATACATTTCCTTACAAAAGTTTTCATATATACTTCTATTCAAATTAGTTTTTCCCATTTCCATATGAATTCAATTTATCTTTAACTCTGAATATAAAATTTCATCTTTCATTTATAACTGATTCATATCATTATTTTAAATTAGTTTCATTCACTAATTTATTTCAATTTCCAATTTGAAATCGTTTTGTTGCTAACAACAAATTTTTCCAAAAATTTCAAAAATTTCCTAACTCCCAAAGTTTCTGCAAAATTTTGGCAGAGTCTCCTTTGTACAAAGTAGCTTTTGCAATTCGACAAAAGATATAAATATATATACATCGACCCACCCGGTCGGAAAAACAAAAACAGTTCATATTTTCTATTTTTATTGCGTAGGCGTACCTTTATTTAGCATTTTTAAGCAAGCGGCTTATTTATTTAGCAGTTAGCGTGCCCAAAATCCAGCCAAACGGCTTTCCGGTACCTGGACTTACTTAATTCAAACATGTAGGTGCCATATATATGAAGTTTAACAACATTTCACTTATTTGCAAAAGTTAAACAAATGAATTCTTAAAGCATTGCACACTAAACACTTTCCGTAAGCAATTTATATAATTTTAATATTAATTCAACTATTTTCAATTAATTCATATACCATTTTCATTCAATTTGAATGGTTTACAACCTACTTGCTTACATTCAATTTATTTTTAATTTTTAACAAACCCATATTAGTCCAATTGATTTAAAAATCAATTCTATCCACCTCTGTTAATACATTTACTTTCGTATACGATAAAATGACTAATTTTCTGTGCAAATTTGATGTTATTCATGCGAATAACAATTACTTAAGCTTATAACCACTTAAATAGATTCCAACTCAATTTATTATTTAATTCCTTCAATTTTAATTCATTCACAACCATTTTATTTAGCTCGACACATTCCATGCTTATATATTAATAACCATTCCCCAATTTAAATTTAGCCAAGCTTTTATTTAATGGACTTTTACCCTTACTCGAAGCCAAGCTTCCTCTAATTTTAAACATAAATTAATTTATTTCAAACTATTCAAATTTCATAATTAAGCTCCTTTCATTTTACAATAATTTTTTCTTTTCAATTTAACTTGGTTCTATTTCAATCAAACCTCATTTCAATCTACAAATTTATTTAATTAGTTATTATAAATTTTAAATTTTCAGATTCAATTCATTCTCAATTCATTTAATTGATTACAAGGCCATTTTCAATTTATTCCCAAATTCATCTAGGTTTTATTTACAACTAAAACCATCCCTACTTTAATCTAATTCTTTTTATCCGGCAACATTTCAATTATATTTACCTCACTAACGATTCAAGTCGAGTTTGATTTATAACTTGACTTTATTTCCAAACTTTCAATATTAACTCACAAATTCAGCTTCTATTTAACTACATTAGGTTCCATTTACATTTTTCAATAACTAATTTATTATCTAATTAGTTCTCCCCCTATTTATAATTCAATGCTTGAATATTTTTTTAAATCTCAAAAACCACTTCATTTAATTTTCTTAAGTTCAATTTATTTTATAATTCAAGTTTGGATTTTTGTTTTATTTTACAAAACATCAAACAATATTTATTTTAGGTTTTCTATTTCAAATTTTATAAGTCACAACTTATTATTTTACACTTTTCGATTCATTCTAGGGTTGAATATATTCGTCTTTTACTTTTAACTCGAGATTTACGCTTTTTTATAACCCAAGCATATTTTTATTCCATGGATTTTTAATTCTTTTATAAGTTATTCTGATTTATTTATTCCAATCCAATTCTTATCCAACTTACTTCTTATCAATTTACTTCCATTTATTTAAGTAAGGATCTAATTCCATTCAATATCACCTATAACTCAACTGAATTTTATTCCACATCAATTCTATTTTAGCTCAGATTTATTTAATTCAAATCGATTCAATTTTCTTCCTCGATCCAAGTTAATTTCATTTTCAACATTTCACTTTAAATTTTAATTCCAACATTCAAAACTCATATTTCCTTCCTGATTTAAAAATCATCTCAATTTATAAGCTTACAACCTATCTCATCAGGATTTTTATACACCCGGCTTTTGGTTTCAAATCATTTTGAAATCTCCAACATCTCAAAATCAACCTTCTCAAAATTTTAAACCAATCCTGGTTCTTATCCCCGACAAAATTCCTTTGAAATTTCAAAAAGAAACTAATTCTTCTGAACAAATCAATTTGGCAGCAATCCGTCACTTAGAAACTCGAAAATGAACATCGATGATGCTGTAGTCATCACCGAAGTTATTTTGCACCGGCTGAAGTGAGTTCAATGCTATATCCCTTTCCCAAAATTTATTTGAAACAATTTCCTTTCAGAAATATTTCTAAAACAATAATGCTATTATTTATCGTCAAAACACTTTGACAAACATAACAAAAATCTCCGGGGTTTTAAATTTTCAAATTTAATTTAAATCAAATTTAACTATAATTCATTGGTATAATTTATACTCATACCATTTTTTTCCATTTGATCATATTTCAATTTATAAATCATGTCATAATTCACATTTATAAATTTCATTTCGTAATTTAATTTATTTCCTTAACCTTTTGTTATATTTTCAATTCTAGTTAAATTTCCACATAATAATGATAATAATTTAATATTATCATTCCTAACATCCAAGCAACTATATATAAGCTAAAATAGTTTACAAAAAAAACATTCCTTTATATTAAAATATATTTTGGGTAAAATTATTTCATTCACCCACCATTAAAACAATATTGTGTCAATTTATCGTGGTAGGTGTTTATAAACTCTTCTCGAATAGCAGCCAACTTACTCGATCAGAATTCATATTCCACACAACCAATAAGTCAACACAATTTTAAAACAATTTATATTCACTAACAAATACGCGCTCATATCTATTATTATGCTTAAACTCATTCTAGAGTACTACGGACTCTATTTTCAATGAGTAATCCCCACCAGAGCCAAGGTTATCACCAACCTAAGCTCCGATACCAACTGTAACAACCCGCAAATCCTTACCCCTTGAGTCAACACTATTCTCCAACATATCAACTCAAAGATGAACAAAAATACCAATTATTAGGGTTAAAGAAGAAGATAGAAAACAACATCAGAATCTAACCATCACAACGGAATAAAATCTAATAGATAATAACAGATCTTTACACCAAAAAAAAAACTATATCTGTTTATACATACATCATCAGAGTACATCAATCACATAACACAATTGGACAGTAATCATAACCTGTCCTCACACAACAGAATGCACAGCGGAATATAAATCAAGTACGGAAGTACATCTCGCCATCCAGCTCGTCTCTTGAGCTCCATAGCTTTCTTTCTTGTATTCTATAATACTCGGTCTGACCCCAAGCATTATAGTTAAACAACACCGAGTCAGTCTGGAATACCAGCATGAGAAAACCACACTCAAATTGATTATTAAAGTTTCAAAATCCTTTTGAAAACAAAAGCATCTCGTAAGACCACGCTACAAATAAACATGTCGGGTTTTTACCTTACGATGGCTAAAACACTTTTTATTAAAATTCTATGATACTATAATAGTGTCTATAGAAAATAAAATAAAATCTAGCTGAAATGCTTACATCTCATGTTTCAGCAATAGTTGGGCACAATCAAAACCGTACGGGCGCGTAGGGAAAATGGATTTCCAACTAATGACTAGGCATTGGCGTGCCACCTGTCACGGTATCAGGTCTAGATCAGTGTACCGAGGATCACTCTCGACCCCCCTGCAACACAAGACCGGGACTACCCCTTACTGGATAATCCCGAGTAAGATCACCCCACGGTTGCGATCAGCAATCGCACCACTAAGCCGAAATAAAAGGGACAACTAGACAGGGATGACCTCACCCTGAAATTGGTGCTACCCACCTAGCCTTGCTGCATAACCCCTGATTTTCAGTCATTCCTGATTGATGAGGCTTGAGGCTAAGCGTTACCTTTTAGACCGTTTCACTTAGAATGCCCATCGCCCACCTGACAATGTTCTGAAAGCATTCATCCATACAAGTCCGTTCCGGGTTTGAACGGAACCGAAGGCACTACTCCTACTACATCCATTTTAGAATTATCCTCAGGATTAGTAGCGACTAGCCCTTGCACTTCACTGCTCCATCTTCGACTCCGAACTTGTTTTTCCCCGAAAATGTACAAACCGGATCGAAGTGATTTTCGAGAAATTAATCCTGATCCCGGTCTCTTCGAAATGATCAACGCATTTGGCCAATATTGATAGTCGATTATTTAACTATCAATTAACATTCACAAACATCCACTAAACATAAATAATTTCTCCTGAATTACTTATTATTCTCATATATCTTCACAAGATATATTTCCATTTTCATCCCTTTTGAAAACAGATTTCAAACCATACTTTCCTCATGGAAAGAATTCCCAAATATATATTTCCACTGAAAACACCAAGCACAAAACTTTAGATTTTTAAATTAATTTAAAACGCTTTATTATAAATTATCCTTTAAAACATTTAAATTCAAAATTATTTTAATACTTATTCAAAATATATACTTTAAGAATATTTAAAATAAAACTACTTCAACACTTTACTAAAAATATATGCTATAGGGATATTTAAAAATGAGGTTGCTTTATAAAATAGAAAACTAGATTTTCTTCTTTAAAACAAAATACCAAGTCACCTTTAAATAATTAATACTATAAATAGATTTGAAAAATACTTACTTTAGAATTTAAATATTTAGAAACAATAAATTTTCTAAAACATGCTTTTTAAAACAACATAACTTATATTTAAAAATTTACGTTGAAAACGTACTTGACTATCCAGGGAAATACTCTTCTCCTTCCATTTCTAAAAATAAATCACTATTTATTTTTAAACAAATTTTCCCATTCCTGAAATTCTCACCATGAATTTATTCTTTCGAATATCCACTGATATATTGCTTTACTTTTATAAACACAGTTTATAAACTTCATACTCACATTCTCCTTTAAATTTCCAATTTCAAATATTTAAATCAATTTCCAAATTGATTTCCAATTTACTCCATTTTAAATAATTTCCTTTAATTACTCAATTCATTTCAAATCCATTAATTATAGACTTTATTTTTATTTTTCTTTTGTTTTGATTTTAAATCTTTTAATTGAAACATACCAATTTCAGATGTTCCAAATTTCTTCTTTATTCTTTTCAATAATTTAAATCTTAAATTTAAAATAAATGCTTTATTCTTTTAAATAATAACACTGAAGTTTGAAATTCAATATCTTCCTGTTTATTCAAAATCCACTTTTCATATACGGAATTTATTTATTAGAATTTTAAAACCACTATTATTCTTATCCAGTTCATTCTTAATTTATTTAAATTCTCTATAATTATTTCACTTACAAATTCTCTTCCTTTAATTTCTTCTCAAAAATCCAATTCTATATATTTTGATAACTCAGCATACCAAAATATATTCAAGTAAACTATAGCATTCAGTATTCCAGTTATCAATAATATTCATCATAGAATATCGAATACTAATAACAAAGAATATTAAACAATATAAATAATTTTGAGGAATCCAGTTGGATCCCTCCAACCTGTTTTCCTTCATCCACAGATGTTAGCACAATATAAAATACCAATTCCACTTCGTGGTGGAATATCGCGGTATAAGGGTTTTAAATATAATATCATCCGCTATTATGCGGCGCATAGGGTCTCATCTACTATATAACGTGGGAAATTAATCATTCCAAGATATATTGTATACTAATATATATAATATTGCACATCAAACAATTCAATCATTCAATCAATTATTTAAATTTGACTATTTAAATCTAAACAACCCAGATGATTGAGATTAACTCACCTTTGATTTTTGTTCGGCAATCCACTCCAAACTCATCTTGATTTCACGATGACATTAGACCTTGTACAAGCAGTTATATGGTTTATTAACATTCGAAACAATCGAACAACCCAATTATCCTTAAAAAAATTATTTAATCTAATAATTAAATTTTAAACTAATTCTTTTCTATAAAAATCCTTTAGTAGCTAAACATAATTAAATTGGTTAATTGAACAAATAAATCATCAAAACCATTTTTTTAAATATCTAAGTTCACTATAAACCCCTCAACATTTTTAAAAATTCCTGTTTCTTTCAAACTTTGTCAATCTAAACAAATTTTGTTTCTTGTATATAAAAACGGTATATATATGTACTGTATTTTCACTCCCTTATAAATCTATGCATACATTTATTAATTGAAAAATAAATAATAATAAAAATACAAAAACCTTACTGTACTTGCGAACGCAAGCTCGGCAAGCCCCTCCCCAACACCACCGCGGAGTTGTTCACGAGTATGAGATCTTTCCTCCAACCTGTAGAGACTCGAAATCCAAGACTTCTCCTTCCAGAAATCGCAGCCGTCCATACCTCACCGCGAGCAGTGAACACCAATCCGCCATTCGAGCTCGAGCACGAGCTTCACAGCTACCCACGCACGAGTCGCCACTCGCGTATGCCTCTGGTTCTCACCCCAAAACGAGAACTCCCATCTTGATTTCACACCACCAATGACCGCTGATGAAGTCACACTCTCGATGCTCAAACTCGCGATGCTCCCAAACTTGTTTCTGCTGATGTAGTCGCACTCGATTCCTTCCGTCCCCCTTTTTTCGATTTCTACTGAGGAATAGGAATTGGAATTTTTTTCGTGGTTTTAGTTTAGAATGGAAAACGAAAGTGGGGATTTGATTCACCTTGATTTTGAAAATGAAGGCTTCGGCTATTTTTTTAGTCGAATGGATTTGATTTGAATAGAAGAAAGACTTGCATGATTTAAAGAAAAGTTAGAAGACGGCTATGGTCAGATGATAGGATGGCGAAGATAGGTTAGGGAAGCTAGACAAGGTTAGGTCGGCTGAGGTGCTTCTCTTTTACGATTTGACTATTATATTTTAATATCCAAAATATCTCATTCTCGTAACTTGAAATCCCAAACTCCCAACGAAGCATACCGCTAAGCGTTTATAATGTTAAACCCCTATTCCGAATGCAATGGAAAAGGTTCCGAGTACTAATTCGATCGTATGGAGAAGATAGCTTTTTGGACTCAGTTATTATATATTGAATTTTCGATATAAATTTCAGCGCGTTTATGTATCATATGCTCACACAACTCCAAACACTACGAAAATTGAAATCCGATAATAATACAATATTACGGATCCAATGGAACTGGTTTCGTCGAAATCGGAGACTATGCTTCGGAAGGCTATTTTTAATTATCAATTTAAACGATATATTTTCAAAACTAAACAAAACACTTCCAAATTCAATTTCAACACCTTTACTATCCTCAATACTATCGATATAAATTTTACAAACCCTTAAATTATTTTTAACAGGCTTAAAACTCCGGATTCCACATTTGACCCAATTTCCAGTAATTAAATATAATAATTAAATTTTTAAATAATGGCGATATTTGAAATTTAAGTTACAAACTAACTTTTAAATATCTAAAATAAATTAAATATTCCAATTTTAAATGCCTAAAAATTTTGGGTCGTCACAATATGAAATGAAGATATCCAACTCTCCTGCTAAAGCTCCAAAAGCACCAATCTAAACCTGTAAATATACTCGGTTTGACCCAGGCATTGAAAGGGAAGAACGCTGGATCAGTCTGGTAAACCAACATGAGAAACACACTCAACTGAATTTATTAAATTACCAAACTTTTCCTTTATCAAAACAAAAGTATCTCGTAAGACAAGTCCACACATAGACACGGACATGTTTTTACCTTACGATAACTAAAACATTTCTTTCATATCAAATCCTCTTATATTATACTAGTGTCTAGTATACACAAATAATATCAATCATAGTCGAAATGGTTACCCATATAGCATTTCGAGGCTATTCAATATACCTTTACAAACAAAATCGCAGCTCCTAGTGGGGTTTGAATTTCCATACAAATGACCAGGTGAAGGGACAATCTTTCAAAGGGGTACACCTCTAGATTGATGTCCCGAGGCATAGAACATCTTCCCTATACCAACATAAGACCGTCCCACCTCTATAACTATATGGTACTGAATATGTCATCCTCCGGTCGTTACTGACCTTTACCGAGGGTCCTCTAAGCATACAAACCACAATAATCAGATACACGATGTCATGGCGTGTAAAGATATATCTAGAAGAGGATGAACATATCCTACATGGGAATGACCCACTGAACCATGCTGCAATTAACCATGTTTTGGTCATTTTCGGCTGATGAGGCTAAAGGTAACGATTACCTTTCACAAATCACAATCACATTACTTTGTATGCCACATCGCAATTTCCATTGACTACTAATTGCCTTCCACAAAAATACAACCCATAAGCTCATACGCCGCAAGCAAGGTGTTAAGCTAAGAGAAGTTGCCTTCTCCACCACCATTGATGTACCTTAGTAAAAACCAATATACGTAATCTTTAGAAATGCAATGTCAGACAAACATCCATACAAGTTGTCCAGGAATAGGACAAACCGAAGGTACTTTCCTACCACATCCTATCGGGAAATCCCTAAGATTAGTAGCAAATGGTCCTTGCATTGGATATTTCATAACGAAGAGACCACTTTTACTGGATGTATATTGAGATTTTAACTCCAAACGATCAACAAGCAGTCTCCCACTATGAAAATCCTGAGTATCAATATCATCACAAAGCAACCTGCACAATCGTCACATATACATTGGTCCGAAGTGGTTTTCAGATAAATCTGATCCTGGTCTCTTCGCTCCAACAACGCAAAAGCGTTTCTCAACCTCACATAGAAACTAAGTCTCATAGACTTATCACGTCTCCAACTTTAAATTGCTGTCCTTCGGGCCAAGAAGGAATGTAACAACCAGGTATTTTCAACCATCCGCATCCGCACATGCCGGACTTGAATTGCTCAAAATACCGCGTTTTAAATAAAATTTGGCAAATCTCAGGACATACAGTAAATAAAAATCACAGAACACAGACACGGAGTAAGAAATGCAGCGGAAGTAAAAGAGATAGTAGTTCATGAAGCTACTATGTAAATATATCAGAGTTAAATAAAATACAACAGAATAAATAAAGTACAACAGAAGTCTCAAGATGATAACCAAGTACAAGCTAAATAGAACAACAGAACTGGAATAGATAAAACTAGATAAGCAGATAATCTCCAGCGATTCCAATCTCCAGAAAGTGGAATCCAAATCTGTGAATAACTCAGGCTGACCCGAGCGTAAATAAAAATACAAACACTCGAGTCAGGACAATATATACTTATATAATGTAAACCAACTCAAGTGAACTGTAATAAAGTACAAGTAACTTAAAGGATGCCTGGGACCGCCCATCCTCTAAGGATCCTTTAAACTATTTACTATGTAGTAATATTACGCTATTATAATAATGTCTACAGTAAAATAAACTTACTTTTAAATAGCGTTCCAGGCTACCCATATCACCCTTCACACATAATAGTCCCAACAGTCCATCCAATATCATGACATCTCCACACCGGGTGACTGTAAGAGGATACCACACGGGCTACGGAAGTAAAACAAACTCGTAATAGCGAATAACTGGAATTTAAAATAGTTTAACGGGAAATGGAAATTCAATATTTATTAATTATTGGAATTTAAATTTGATAGTTGAATTTATTGCGAATAACTAGAATTTAAAATTTAATGTGAAATCAATTGTAGTTAGTTGACTTAATTTTTGCAGTTAGGGTAGATTTGATTTATCATTGAAGATTGTTAATTCAACAAGAAGTAACCAATGTAAACTCTATCCATAATATGGAAAATGATTGAAGGAAAACAATTGAAATTCATGTTTGACTAATTTATTGGATTTTGAGCTATAATTAATGGATTATTGAAATTAAATGAAATAAAATATTACGTTAATGTGAATTAATATGAAATGAAACATACATTAATGAAATGTAATATAAATCAATGTTAATTATACCCATAAGATGTCAATTTATTGAATAGCTAGATTTTAAAGTAAATAAATGGATTTATTGAGATTTCAGTTGATAATTAATAAATTTCTTTAAAATTAAAACTAAATACGGTAATGGGTAAATTTATTAACTTTAAACTGATATCTGAATTGTTTAAAGGATTGTAATGGTGTAAGAAATAAAAAATGATAGAATTTGTAAATTTTAGAATCGGAATTTAAGATTTGATTTTTATTTATTTAATATTTATTTAATTATTTAACTGGAAAAAGGTCGTTTTGGCCACTGACACGGATTTCGATGAAACCAGTTTCATCAGATCTGTAATGGTGAACTATTGTCGGATTTCAAGTTTCGTAGCGATCAGACTTGTCGTTTGATCGTACGGACTCGAAACGCCTAAAAATCAGTGAAATTAAAATCAACTGAAATCAATTTGAAATTATTTGATTTTGTCATAACATCTTCATACGATGGAGTTTTGACTTGAAACTGTTCCACCGAGTTTATAATATTCAAAAACATCTATTTTGATATATGGGTTGGCCCAATTTCATTCCGGAGTCAGAACGGGCTTTTTGGGCCATTTATCGTTTAACGGTCCGAACCAATCGTGTTCATTCATCTCTATTTCTGACCAACCTATATACACCCTGCTATGAAGCCTAGCCTACTTCTTATCCCTGATTCCTGTATGTTCAATTCGATTAGCTCCCCTTCTTTCCAATGACTGCAAACCCTAAATCCCAAAATGCAATTTCAAATAAAATTTCACGCCAAAAATTAAATTTCTTCAAACTATATCGAATTATATATGGATTTGAAGCTCTCGACAAGCGCATGTCAAAAATAAATGATTCGTTTTTCAATATGGGTCTCCATGTGGCTAGAAATCGGTGATCAAGTTACGGCCGTTCATCGCGCAACGAGCAAACTCGTCCGATCTTCAAATCAATTTATAAGTTTTGTAGAGAGTCTTGTGCATAGTTCATCGGTGCAGTTTATTTTCCGAAGTGACGGCTGGATTTGCATGAAAAATTAGGTTAGGATTTGAATTTAAGGTTGGAGGCTACATGATTTTGTGCATTGGTCGGCGCTAGGTGGGGGCTGCGATGTCAGGGAGCGCGGCGCAAGGGGATGAGGCTCTAGGTGTGGTGGTTGTGGGCGAAGCGGTGCGCGTTCATCATCGTTCAGATGGCGGCATACGTGTGTTCCCGATCGCATACGAGGTTGAAAGGGTTCGAGTAGCAGGTTGCGTGCCCCTTACTGACGTGGTGAGAGTCTGTTGCATTTTTACTTTGTTTTATTTTAATTTTTGATTTCATATATTTTAACCGACATAACTTTGGCATATGAGGTCCAATTCCCACGCGGTTTCTTGCGCTAGGATCATATCAAAATTCCGAACATTTTAGCGTTGGTTTGGATCAATTCTAAGACTGTTCAACTTTTGGGTTTAAATTGGATTTAAATTCATTTTAAATTAAAAAGGTGAGTGTTTTAACCCATTCACAACTTTGTAAATTTCTTATGTGTGTTAAATTAATTTCCGACATGATTACAAATCATTTATGACTGTTTGGCATATTTTTAATCATCGTCTCAGTAACATTAAATATATTGAATTAAATTGTTATTTAACTTATTTTTGCATATAAATTGCCAGTTAAATTATTATTTAATTTATTATTGAATATAAACTGCCAGTAAATACCTGTTGTTTATTTATCTGTTTATATTGATGTTATTGATTTAATTGGATGATGATTATGATAAATGGTTGATGATTTATATTGGATGAATGGATGTTGTATGTTATATTGTTATAAACTGCAAATTGTATGGATTTTATTTCATTCGAGATTGCGGTTTGAAATGATATATAACCGTATTTTTTTTAATTTACGGATTAAAATGATAAATATCCATATCACTTGACAATAGGATAGAAATTATATACAGACACTATGGTCTATATCTAAAATATTTTGAAAATGATTTCTATGGTTTTGGAAAGAAATATATAGTTTAATGAATATAGGTTTTTCATATTATGTAAATATTTTTTTATATATAGTTAAATGCTTGAATTTAAGCTATGTATAAGTTGTTAAATAAAATTAAGTTTAATAATAGAGTTTGATTTTTATTAAAATAAAATGTGAGTAAGTACTTAAATTTTATTTTAATATAGAGTGTGTAATGATTTAAATAAATTAAGATGGGAGATAAATTGGAGATTTATTTAAAATTAAACTCAAAAATCGATGTGAAATTTATTAAAATGGGAATTTTAAAGGGTATAATTATTATAGCTTGATTTTGGGGTCAAGGTGAATTAAATGAGTATTTCAAGTGTAAATGAATTGAAGGAAATATTTAGTTATTTGAAATTTGAGTTTTATATAAATGATAATGGATTTATTATGTAAAATATTTCAAAACTAAATAATAGAAAATTTAATTGTTGAATCGAAATTATCAAATTTAGTTTTGAAATTTTGGAATATTTAAAGCCTTGAAATATATCGAAATAGAAATGTTTTATCGAAATTGAAATGTTTCAAAGTTATGAATTTCAAAGTATTATGTTTTAAAGATATTAAAATTTCAAATGTTTGGTTTCGAATTGTATAATTCGGAAGTGCTATGATTTTGGAAAAAGGTTATATTTGAAATAAAGTGATATTATATTGATTTGAAATAAAAACGATATCATATTGATTTGGTTTAAAATGGAAATGAGATCGTATTTATATGGTTTGAAATAGATATTATATTCTAGTTTGAAGTATAAAATGTTTTGAAAGGACCGCTGTGTTATAATAACATTTGGTTGTTAAAGAGACCGGTATCGGAAATTCTCATACTCTTTGCCAACTCCGAAAACCACGTTAACAACCGTGTACACGGTGGAGATTCCAGAATGAAGTAGGATGGTGGCAACATTCCTTTGAGGTATATACGAGGACCCAACTCCCATGAGTTGGCATAAGGTTGCTAAAACAGCAGCGATTGACGGGCTAAGAAGGTAGCACCTTTTATCGGACACATCCCTTCGATATTATACTTTGACTTTTGGATTGATTCGGTGGCCACTTTTGATTTTTGATTTGGGGTGTGGCTCGAGGTAGGCGGTAGCTGCGCGCTACGCGTTACCACCGGCCCGGAAGCGTAATTGGTATACATACCCTGGCATTGCCTAGTTGTGCCGTGTTACCTACCTAGCGCGCCTTGTACGAGTTTGATTTGTGTCATACCTATTAAGTATCCTCTAGTAGCCTCTCGATCAGGAGGTATTACGGTACTGTATAGACTATTGGCACTATTACATGTTAAGGGCTATATGGGTAACCCTTTAACGCTATTTAAAAGTAAGTTTATTTTACTATAGACATTATTATAATAGCGAAATATTACTACATAGTAAATAGTTTAATGGATCCTTAGGAGATGTGAATTTCGAGCATCTCTTAAGTTACTACACTCACGATAGACACTGGATAGGAGATGTCAAAACCCGTAAACATCTCTGACGTCGTTTGCACTCATATTTATTTATAGTTGATTTAACTTACATAAGATCTTTTAGTTCTGACTCGAGCGTTTTGTCTTTTTAATTCGCTCGGGTCAGCCTGAGCATTTCAGGATTTGAAAGCCTTAATTCTGGAGGACGAAGACGAAGAATTATTATTACTATTTGTTATATATTCCACTACACCATTGTATTCCACTGCATTATTAATATTCTCTGGTATGTGTAACTCTGATATGCATAGTATAAGTAAAATCAAATGTTTTTGTAAATTAGCTTCATGAACTGTTTATTTGATTATTATATTTTATCATTCCGCTGCAAGATTCTATATTGTTTTTCTTTTCTTTTTCTGCTTGTTCTTATTTACCCCATAACAAACCAACCTTCTGTATGGTTTAAGTCTGACGTGTGTGGTTTATCGTTGATTTAAAGCGTACAAAAAAGGCGGGATGTTACATCTGGTATCAGAGCTTTGGTTTAACGATAAACCTTAGTTTTGTGGGGTCTGACTCTTTATTAATAGGGTAGTAATACCCTATAACGAGTCATTGAGTGTATATATACGAGAGAGCGTATTTGTTAGTGTTATAAAAAGGGTTTTAATATTGTGTTAATTTGTTCCGTTTTGTACTTATAAATTCTGGTTGGTGCATGAGACGCCATGACATCAATAGGGATTTTTAAACACTTAATAGGATAGGCCTACATAATATTTGTTTTGAATATAGGTGAATGAAATGATTTTGCCTATTATATATTCTATATATATAAAATAATTTTTTTATATAAATGATATATATTTGGTTGTAATATATTGGGTGTTAGGTAGTGAAATTTATAAATATTGGTTGGAAATAAGATTCAAATGAGAATGAATGAAATTGAAAACTTAGAATCTAAGTCCTGGGGTTTTTGAAAATTTCTTTTGAATGATTTTGAAATATAATGATAATATTATTAGAAGTATGTTTTGATATAAATATTTCAATATAATTTGAAAGAATTTTTTTAAAGAAATTTTGGATGGAAATAAGTTATGTACTTCCCTCTTCATCGCTTGAGAATAATTCCGGTGATGAGTGCACGCATCGTCGACATTCATTTTCGAGTTTCAAAGTGGAAAGGGCACTGTAGTAGTTTTACTACGGATTTATTTTGATAACCAACTATAAGTTTATAATTGTTTTAAATTGGACATAATAGTTGTAAGTATATATTTATCTATTATTTTAAAATGATTTGAAATTAAACCCGATATTAGTTCTTGAGTTTCTGATAATCAATAGTTTCAATTATTGTAGTGAAATGTGTTGTAACTAATTAATAATCAGAACCTTTAATTAAAATAAGAGGTTAAATGCTAGATTATAAATGAAATTTCTAAAAAGTTGAAATTGTAATCTGTAAAAAAAATACGATTATTGAACAGTAAATTAATTAAAAGAAATGGGATAAACTTGTATGATTTTCAATTGCATTTTTAAAAGCATATATATATATATATATATAACTTACCCAATAATAAAAGTTACGATGTTTAATAAGAAATTGTAATAGAATATTATACAAGTAAAAATTTGAAATAATGAAAGTATTCAATGAAATTCTTTAATATATAAGAATTTGATATTGTAGTTGGTATAAACTTGAGTAAAACTAAAAGGTAAGTATTATAAATAAATGAATAAATGAAATTAAGAAGTGAATAATTAAAGGTAATACAATAAAAAGAAATTTACATGACATGAATAAAGGTATATAAATGAAAACTATAAGAAAATAAAAGTAAATTAAAAAGATAAAAAATTAGATGAATGAAAAGGAAATCAAACAACAAATGTATGAAATGAAATTAATAAGTATGAATTTGATCTACTATTTGAAACTGTTGTTTGTTTGGTTTATGGTTGTCTGGGTAAGGGTACTTTAAAATTGCTTAAATGTATGAATAATCTATCGAGGTTTATCTAAGACTGTTGAGTAATGGAATACTTCATAGTTATTTGTCATTCTATGTGATTTAATGTAACGCCCCACCTCTATACCCACGCTAGCCAAGAACATTACGGTATAATGCCGTCAACTAGCACGGAGAATAAGGCTGTTGAGGAGCGACCATCCGTGTAATTGTTTTGTGCGAGCACCGATATGCCAGATAAAATATAAGAGGAAATCCGACATACCGACACAAACTCAAAGTTACTACACAGTGGCTATAATGTCTTTGGAAACAAACATAGAAATAAACATAACAAAAATTAGTCACAGACATCCATATCACAAAGGCGGAAAAAGATATGAATATAACACATGAAAGTGTACATCAGAGTAGTGGTCAAACAAGATCCACAATATCAGAAAAGAATGGTTACAAGTGCTAGACAAAAGAATATGTATACATCTAGGAGTCTATATCTCAATGGTATACAACAAAAACTACTAATCTAAGTAGTTAGCCAAAAGTCAGGATGATAATCCCAGAAGTGAAGTCAAGCAGAAGCACCTGTAACATCTCGGTCTGACCCGAGTATTATTTATAATAAAATAATAAACGGATCAGTCTAGCTATAAATATCAGATAAAATGATATAGAATAAGAGACATGACATAACATATGATAACCATAAAGCCATACTGTGATAAGTATGAAATTGAAAATCAACAACTGATTAATCAATATCACCAGAATCTTCTCAAAGATCAAAAGGGATGTCATACTCAATACCTTCACTCACAAAAAAGTTAATGACACCAAAATTCACCAATGCACAAATATTGATAACACGTATCAATGAAAATCACGAAAATTGGTGAAACACAAATTCTAGAAATCATCAATGGAAATCCAGAAATCACAAAAAGAGGGAGGCCTATCAAAAACGGGAGCATGAAAGCTCACCAACACGTGCATCACAAACGGGACGCTATCCCATGGTCTCTAACCATAGAGCCGGTGCAACGACGTATTACAGCGGTACGCCCGAGGAAACTGAAACTCGTAAAATTCGAAACAACGACGTAGTACAACGGTACGCCCGAAGATCCAAACTCCTTAAAAACGTGGGTCGCTAGCCCATAAAAATTGGGTCGAAACCCCAAGAAATAAATAGGTCGTTAGCCTATAATAAAAATGAGATGAAACTCAATAAAACGAGGTACCGTCCACTACGTGGACAAAGAAACATAGCGTATCGCTAGTGATAATCACAAAAATGATCATCATCGATCATCAAGAAGTGTCAATAACAATAAGCTAGTAAATATATGAGCTTAGCATCATGTCCCATAACCACTAGCTTAACTTAAATATTTACAAACAAACTATAGATTTCCACTAGAAAATTGTCTTAAGAGATTCAATCGAACAAGTCCAAGAATTAACCGACGAAGTAAACGCAAGCTTTCATACCACTTGTTTTACGAAGCCATTTAATTAGATTTCTCGTACGAGTGAAGTAAAGATTCGTATATTTTCAAAATGACAAATCACAAAAATGATCGTAGAAACAATAGGTCACAAAAATTCACGTTCGAAGACGTGAACAAAATCCAAAGAATTCGATTCCAAATTCATCAAAGTGAAAATAGCCTAGCTACACAACTCGGCGTGACCTAACGATGGAACGACCTAAGGTAAGAGGTCGAGCGACCTAACATGTTGCGACCTAACGTTGGTGCGAAGCATAGAAGGAACGACCTAATGAATAACATGACCTAACTGCACGGCGCGACCTAAAAGGAAATGAAGGTCGAACGACCTAAGGTAGAGCGACCTAAGGGGTATGCGACCTAAAGAACAAGGCGCTACCCAGCAGTTGCGAGCTAACACGGAGCGACCTAGGGAGGTAAGGATAGGCCGAGCAACTTAAAGGGTAAGGCCGAGCGACTTAACGATTAACAAGGCCGTGTGACCTATGGTTATGACCTAAAGTCGAGCAATCTAGCGACCTATATGAGGGAAGCGGCATATCACGAACAAAGGCAGGCCGACCTATAGGACGCGACCTAACTAAGCGACCTAAGGGGGAAAAAACCGAGCGACCTAACAATTAACAAGGCCGTGCGACCTATGGTTACGACCTAAAGCCGAGCGACTTAGCGACCTATAGTGGAGCGAGCTAAATGCAGGCCGAAAATCCTTCATATGCAGGCCGAGCGACCTAGGGGTTTTGGAGCTCAAAACTCGCCCAATTTGCAACCGATCGAGCACGAACGCTAGGGGATTATGCCCATAGGCTACCCGGTCGTATTGCCTCCTCGATGCAACACCAAAAACGTGTTTAAACATCAAAGATTGGATTTTTAAAGTTTTGAACCCAAAACACCAAAAATTGGGATTTTCACCAATTCAATCCAAATCAATAACAAATGCACATGGATAAGTGTTAGGAATTCATACCCAATAATCAATGGTAGTTATAGACAAAGATGTGAGATAAAAATCTCACCTTTACACAAAATTTATAAAGAAGAAGCTTGAAAGTAAGGAAGAATCAACCCAAGAAGCTTGAATCAATGTCTTCTCTTTGAATTTGGAGTTGGATGTTGGATTTGCAAATGATCTTGAGCTTGGAGTTTTAGTTTCCCATTCCTTCCCCCATTTTTGATGAAGCTTGAGTGTTAGAAAATGAAAGTAAAGTTATGAAGAGGAGGGGGTTGAGTTAGAATTAATAGTTTAGGCAAATGGGCTAAACCAAACCCAAAAACCAAAGTGAAAAGGTAACAAACTTTCACTAACTCCAAACACATCAATGTTTATACTCAAAAAGATTGCAAACAGTGTTTTGGACCCAATGGAAGTGGTTTCGAGTCCTAATTCGACCGTATGCAAAAAGTAACCTTTCGGACCAAAATCCGACTAACGATAGAATATTTAAATAAAATATTTAAATATTCAAATCGTAAAATATGCGGATTGTTACAGACTCCCCTCCTTAATGAAATTGCGTCCTCGCTAAGAAGAAAATATATAGTAACAACCATAAAAGCATATTCAACCCAAAAGAAGTTTGAAATAAGAAGTTCACCTTAAAGAGCATGAGAAAGTAAGTCCGGATGTGTTCGCTCGATGAACTCTCTAGATTCCCAAGAGCAATCTTTAGGATTCGAGGACCACTGAACATTAACAAGCGGAACATCTTTATTTCGAAGGCGCTTGACCTCCGAAGCAATAACACGAATAGGATGTTGCTCATAAGTTAAATTAGGTGAAACTTCAATTTCTTCCACACCACCGGGCTCAAGAATAGAATCGGAACCTCGAAGGCATTTCTGTAATTGAGAAACGTGAAACAAGTCATGAATAGCAGAAAACTGAGCCGGTAATAAAAGGCGATAAGCCACAGAACCAATACGTTCGGTGATAGGGAATGGCCCAATATATCATGGCGCTAGTTTTCCTGATCGACTGAAACGTACAACACCCTTCATAGGTGAAACACGAATAAACACAAGATCTCCCACAGAAAAATCTAGTTTCCTTCTTCGGTTATCGGCATAGGATTTTTGTCTACTTTGGGCTTCTTTCATCCTATGACGGATAAGATCAATCTTTTCTGTGGAATCACGAATAAAATCTGGACCTAAAACCAACTTCTCACTGGCCTCATGCCAACAAGAAGATCGGCATGGCCTTCCATAGAGTGCCTCGAAAGGTGCCATACCAATACTAGATTGGAAGCTATTATTATAGGAAAACTCAACAAGAGAAATATGATCTTCCCAACTTCCACCAAAATCAAGAACACATGCACGAAGAAGATCTTCAAGAGTTTGATTCACACGCTCAGTTTGTCCATCAGACTGAGGATGATAAGTGGTGCTAAAATTATGCTTCGTTCCCAAAGCTTTCTGAAGATTCTTCCAAAATCCACTAGTAAACAATAGATCACGATCGCTAACAATAGAAGTAGGAACTCCATGTAATTTAACAATTTCTTTGATAAAAAATTTGGCCAAAAGAGGAACGGTTCGATTGGACCGAACGTGAATAAAATGGGCGGATTTAGTAAGTCTATCAACTATCACCCATAAGCTATCATGACCCGAACGAGAACGGGGCAGGCCGTCTATAAAATCCATGGAAATTTGTTCTCACTTCCAAATTGGAATTTCTAAAGGTTGCAATAACCCACAGGGCCTTTAATGTTCGGCCTTAATGAGTTGGCAAGTCATGCAACACTTAACAAAGTTAGCAATATCAGATTTCATTCCCTTCCAATAATAAAGTCGCTTCATATTCGCGTACATTTTACTACTACCGGGATGAATGGTAAATTTAGAACGATGAGAATCTTCTAAAAAGTCTTTATGAAGACTACTAATATTTGGCATTACAAGTCTACCAAATTTTCGAATACCGCCATGAGAATCAATATCAAAGTCTTTCAAACCTTCAATATTAATATTATCTCTAAAGTTTTGGCCAAGAAGAGCCAATTCAGGATCTAGCTTTTGAGCTTCAAGAATGCGGTCTAAAAGAGAAGGATAAGCCTCAAGGCTACATAAAGCAACAGATGAACATAAATCGAAAACACGATCTCGAATCTCACAGGTGGATAGAATTCCGAGATCATTCCATTCGGATATCATCATAGAAACAACTGCTCGTTGCTTACAAATAAGTGCATCGGCAACACGATTTCCCTTTCCGGGAGTATAAAGAATGTCAAGATCATAAGCTGCAAGAAATTCGAGCCAACGTTGTTGACGCAAATTTAGTTCCTTTTGAGAAAATAGATACTTCAAAGATCTATGGTCGGTGTAAAGAATAAACTTTTCTCCCAAAAGATAATGACGCCAAATATGAAGGGCGAAAACAATAGCTGCGAGTTCTAAATCATGATTGGCATATCTAGTCTCAGCAGGCTTCAATTGCCTAGAAGCATAAGCAATAACACGTTCTCTTTGCATAAGAACGGCACCCAAACCACGCGACTAGCATCGGTATAAACAACAAAATCTTGATTCCCCTCAGGAATTACAAGAATAGGAGCATCAGAAAGGAGTCCTTTTAATTTCTGAAAAGAAGCTTCACATTTGTCCGACCAAATGTATTTAATACCTTTCTTTGTCAAACTAGTAAGAGGCACGAAAATTTTGGAAAAGTCCTTTATGAAACGGCGGTAATAACCAGCCAATCCAAGGAAACCACGAATTTCCGTCACACTCTCCGGTCTCTTCCAATTTTGAATCGCTTCAATCTTTGAAGGATCCACGGAAATTCCGGATTCGAAAATAATATGACCGAGAAACTTACACGAGATTGCCAAAAGTGGCATTTAGAAAATTTTGCTTTCAATTGATTGCTCCTAAGAGTTTCTAACACAATCCGAAGATGCTTTTCATGTTCCTCCTCGGTTTTAGAATAAACAAGAATATCATCGATAAAGATGAGAACAAACCGATCGAGGAAGTCTTTGAAAACTCGATTCATAAGGTCAATGAAATAAGCCGGGGAATTCGTTAAACCAAATGGCATAACAAGCCATTCAAAAGATCCATAACGAGTACGGAATGACGTTAAAGGAATGCTATCCTCTGCAATACGAAGCTAATGGAAATCGGTAGCTAAGTCTAATTGTGAAAAGACTCTAGCACCACTAAGTTGATCGAATAGATCATCAATCCGAGGTAAAGGATATTTATTCTTGATAGTAAGATCGTTAAGCTTGCGGTAGTCAACGCAAAGCCTAAGTGTTCCATCGAATTTCTTCACAAAAATAGCCGAAGCTCCCCAAGGAGAGGAACTAGAGCGAATAAATTGCTTCGTCTCCAATTCAGATAATTGTTTGCGCATTTCCTCATTTTCCTTATTGGACATACGATAAGGAGGACGAGTGATAGGTTGAGCTCCAGGGATGAGATTAATTCTGAACTCAATCGCTCGCTTAGGTGGTAATCCTAAAACAGGCTCAAATATGTCGGAAAATTCACGAACAACGTGAATAAGAGAAATAATATCTTCCTCATCATCATTATCGTCATCATGAGGGTTTAAAGAATATAAAGATGCAACCAAGCTGGAATCTGAATCTTTAAGGTCAATAGAAATCTGCTTAACAAATTGAGGATGTCGAAGATGAATAGTTCGTTCAGGGCGTTGGATTTGGGCTTCATAGCTGTTAAGCAAATCCATTCCTAAAATCATTCCAAAGCCTAAGTAGCGCATAACATGCAAATCGGGTCGGAAAGAAAAATCACACAAAATAATCTCGACATCTTTACACAACAAACTGATTGTTGTGGATCCACCAACCGGATTCGCAATTCTCAAAGAAGTCATTAAACACATAACATCCAAAGAAAAAGTATCAACAAGTTCTTTTGATATAAAAGAATGGGATGCACCCGTATCAAAAAGAACCCGAATAGGTTGATTATGAAACATAATAATGCCATCAAGGATATAATGAGAAATACCTTTACCACGAGATGTGTTTCCAGGGGCTTGAGCAACATTAAGCTTTCCCTCCTTTCTGTTTTGAAGTTTGGGACAAGAAGATAAATAATGATCCGAGCTTTTGCAATAGCGACAAAAGAGAGGTTTCAGACCTCTATTGGCATAATGGTCTTTAGAACCACAATTGTAGCATTGCCCACTACTAGGGGCAGAAGCCTTTGCCACCGGAATTGCTTGCTTTCCTTTCTTGTTGGGATAAGACCCTTTGAACTTTATAGTCCTTTTCTTGTTGTTGTTGAATTTTGGTTTGGCACCCACAACTTCAACATCACTCTCTTTATCTGCTCTTCAAGTCGAAGAGCGATATCAACAAGTTGATCAAAATAAACTTCTAGCTTTAGAAGTAATGGCTTCTTGAGATTTTTATTCAAGCCATAGATGAATCTCTGATTTTTCTTCAATGGGGTATTAATGTATTCAACCCCGTACTTAGAAAGAGATTCAAAAGACGCGACATAGTCTGCCACGGAGGATTCACCTTGAACAAGATCAATGAAACGGCGAGCCAAAGTCACCTTCTCAGCTTCTGGCACAAATTTTAATTCGAAGCATTCTCGGAATTTCTCCCAAGTAACATCCGCTTCAACTATTTCAGAAATAAGAAGCTCATACCAATCCAATGCTCTTTCTTGGAGCATACTAGAGGCCACCTGAACACGGTGGAGATCAATAAGATTCATGCGAGAAAGATTCGATCGCACGATCTCAGCCAAGCCTGGACTTCGATAATAGTCTCAGAACCTTTGAATGGCTTCCCACCCAAATTGGTATAATCGCTACACAAACGTGCAAATCCAGACCTAGGGTGAGTATGTTGAGTCAAGATTTTTATAAAGTTTTGATTTCTGACAAAGGGATAAGACGTGATCGACAAAAAGAAGTTATTTTCGGTCACAAGTTCTGAGCCAGAAGAATATTACTCTCCTGAAACACCAAAACACAAATCAAAATGTCATCACCAATGCATTCATACTCCTGGCAATACACCAACTCCAAAATGAGCAAAGAAGGTATTGTTTTGTTCACCCCATACCAGAGAAAAGATCAATGAGATTCATCATTATCAAAAACATCAAATCGATCTTCAAAGACAACTGCATTATGAGCAACAACTGACTTCGGAACGTCTATCTCTTCTAGAAAGAATGGCATCATTCTTTTGTGGTTCAAACAAACATGGCGTATACGAGCCAATGCCTCATGCACCTTCATCCTCTAGAAGCCCAAATTCATGGGATAAAAACTATGCTCGGAATGAAGGAGCGAAAGAAAAATGGTCGCCATGGAAACCACGCATTACCGATGTCAACGAAGAGACTTCCGATCATAATTCCTCTACCTCTCATTAAAAATTTGTTTAATATTATGATTGTATTCTCGTATTTTTTATAAATCGATATATATATATATATATATATATATATATATATATATATCATGTTCTTGAATAAATTCAATATTATGTGGACCGTTAACTTCAGAAATTCATGCGAAAAGGAAGGAAAACAACTCACAGGCAAACAAGTCGACCGGCCAAAATGAACCAGTCGACCGTTTTGGTCTCTGCATGAAAACGGTCGACCGGTGAATAAGTGGCGGTCGACCGGTTTCGTACTGTTATTTTTTTCAAAAGGGCACAATACGGTCCTTTCTATCCCCATCTCTTCATTTCTTCCTTTTCCAACAAAACTCTCATAACCCTAAAAATATATTCTTCCACCAATCTCACTAAAATGGCTCCTCCACAAAAGAAATTAAAACAAGCTTCTACCTCCGAAACACAACCAATTGATCTCTCTATCAGGAAGTGGCTTGTAGATCCAATAGCAGTCAAAAGGTGGAATGAGATGAAGGATTTTAAAATCCATCCGGGTTCTTTTATTAAATTTTCGGATTTCTCTAGTTATCGTATTCTTAGTTTAGCAAAGGAACCCTACATCGAAAATCTAATTGATTTTGATCAAAACAATGTTGAAATTAACCATGTAATGATCAAATTATTCTATGCTAACCTAAATTTAGAGAAAAACAAGCCCGAGAATCCCAGTTATTGTCTTTGGTCCGTTGTTTGTGGCAAAGAAGTATTCATCTCATGTGGTAGGATGACAATCGTTCTTGGTTCTTCATTTATTGGTGAAAAATTCTCAAGTAATTTTTGCAATGTTCATATCCGTAATCAAATTAGTCATCAATTTATTAAAGATGACAAGGATAGCACTAAGTCTATGGGTCTACGGCCTTCTGCAAGAATTCTTCACTATACTCTTATGCACTCTCTTTTACCAAGAATAGGAAATTTTGATACCGTCTATAAAGAAAATTTCAAGGCATTATACTCAATGTATGGGGGTATTCGTATAAATTGGATTGGTATGATCTTTGATGAAATCTTGAAAGTAAATGATACCACTAGACCACACTTGTTCTATAACTAGTATATTATGCGTCTCTTGCTTGATTGTGGCATTGAACCTCCCAAGTCTTCTATTTCCAAATCAAAAGTCATCAACAAAGCTACAATTACAAGAATGAAGCTTCCCGCTCCATACTTTAATATTATGCCTTTTGAACAATGGAAAGAACAAGAACATAAAGAAGCTTCATCACGTCCATCTCGTCCTACACCTGAGGAAGTTAAACTCTTACGATCATCTTCCTCAACAAAAGAATCACTTGAAACTATTGCTCGAAATCAATTCCTTCTCGAAGCATGACTTAAGCGCATGGATACAAAAATGGATAAACGCTTTAACAAACTTAAGTCCTTCTTCGTTTCTATATGGGAAGCAATATCTTGTGGTGCATCATCTTCTTCAATGCAAGCTTCAGACCCTGGCAAGCGCCCAGCTCCTCCTACTTTTGCTTGGACATCTTCGGAGGAGGGTACAAGCTCGGGAACTAGTCATGAACATCGACACGGGAAATCTCAGATTGTTGAAGAAGAAGAGGGTGAGACGGAGTCAGAATAAGTTTTTTTTAGTCTGTCTCTTTTTATCTTTTATGCGTACTTATGACTTTAGCTTTTGCTTTAAAGACATTATCTGGCACTTGTACTAAATAGTGTCATGTTTAAATTCGTACTAGACTTATGTGTATTATAATTTTGTGTGAATAGTAGTTTTATGTTGCTTATAATCTCTTTTACATCCTCCATTTAAACAACTCCTTTTTGTCGATGACAAAGGGGGAGAAAATTGTGCTAGCAGTATATATGCAGGACACAATCTCAGGGGGATATCATATACAGGGGGAGATTCATAACTATGTTGTCATCAATCAAAAAGGGGGAGAATGTTGAGTCAAGATTTTTAGAAAGTTTTGATTTCTGACAAAGGGATAAGACGTGATCGACAAAAAGAAGTTATTTCGGACACAAAGAGCTCCATATGTTAGAGGTTGATTATTTGGTATGATTAGTATTATTATTTATGTAATAATCTATCCTCAAATAATCGTATAACTTCAATTTTCTTACATATGTATATATATGAATAAATGCACATTAGCTGTGCAAACTGGACTAAACCGGTCGACCGGTTAAAATATGGTGGTCGACCGTTTATGCCCAGAATGCACACATAACGTGCACAAGTGACCATAACGTATATATATTCAAATACCTGTCTACTGGTCCTTTTTGACCTGTCGATCGTTTTCAAACAGAAAGCAACCTTTCATATAGACACTTCCTTTTCTTCAATGGTTGCCTCTCTTTCTTTTCACCAATGATCATGACCTTTGCTTGTACCTTTTCACAAAGGGTTACAACTGTTTATTTCTTATATAAACATCATGAAATCTTTATTCCAATAAACCAATTTCTATTATTTCTAATCTCTATTCTATTGATCTCAATCTTATACTTTTAAGCGCTCAAATTGCTCATATTCTAACATATATCGTTTTTGAATCCTGAAATTTATTTAACATTCTTCTGATTCAATATGATATCCACTTCCAAATCTTCATATATACAAATATTCTATTTGAGGATAAGATTATAGGAAGTTTGAACTATAAGTGACAAAATAGTGTTAGCAAGAACACATACCATCAACAAACAATTATTTTCATCTTTGTTGAAGTCCTCGTTGTTGTAAGAGGCAAGTGTTGAAGTCCTCGGTGTTGTAAGAGGCAAGTGTTGAAGTCCTCAGTGTATTAGAGGCGTGAAATCCCGTTCATCTACTCGGGTGTTGTAAACCTGTTCCTCCGGGTGAAGCGAGGTAGTTGATAGTGAAAATCCAGATAGAAGTCTGGGACTGGACGTAGGACGGTGCTCCGAACCAGTATAAAAATCTCTGGTGTGCTTTTTCTATTTTACTGAATTTTCTATTATCTATGATTAGTCATATTTTTGTGTGTTATTCATCATATTACATGATCCATGTGTACTATATTAGCACGTACACATTTTCAGAGTAGACTCCGGATTAGATCCGGCTGCTTGAGCATTCCTCACTAGATCAAGAAGCTGCTGGGCAGACATAAATACTCCATCCTGGGGAGTAGCACGAGATTGACTAGCGCTGGGACGGCCAGGTCTAACCATTTCTCTTCCTTTTGAAAGAAAGAAAGAAGAAGGATAAGGTTATTTACCAAACGAATATCAAGCAATCTTGATAGATAAATAAGGAATCACAAAGAAAATAGGATGAATCGGTACGAAGACTCAAACTAAATCCTAATGCACGATTCCTAAGGTGGACTTAGGACGATGATCCTTGCTAGGTTATTCTACATTGTTCCGAAGATTGGCTTTAATACCAAGCTGTAACGCCCCACCTCTATACCCACGCTAGCCAAGAACACTACGGTGTAATGCCGTCAACTAGCACGGAGAATAAGGCTGTTGAGGAGCGACCATCCGTGTAATTGCTTTGTGCGAGCACCGATATGCCAGATAAAATATAAGAGGAAATCCGACGTACCGACACAAACTCAAAGTTACTACACAGTGGCTATAATGTCTTTGGAAACAAACATAGAAATAAACATAACACAAATCAGTCACATACATCCATATCACAAAGGCGGAAAAAGATATGAATACAACACATGAAAGTGTACATCAGAGTAGTGGTCACACAAGATCCACAATATCATAAAAGAATGGTTACAAGTGCTAGACAAAAGAATATGTATACATCTAGGAGTCTATATCTCAACGGTATACAACAAAAACTGCTAATCTAAGAAGTTAGCCAAAAGTCAGGATGATAATCCCAGAAGTGAAGTCAAGCAGAAGCACTTGTAACCATTCTTTTGTGATATTGTGGATCTTGTTTGACCACTACTCTGATGTACACTATCATGTGTTATATTCATATCTTTTTCCGCCTTTGTGATATGGATTTCTGTGACTGATTTGTGTTATGTTTGTTTCTATGTTTGTTTCCAAAGACATTATAGCCACTGTGTAGTAACTTTGAGTTTGTGTCGGTATGTCGAATTTCCTCTTATATTTTATCTGACATATCGGTGCTCGCACAAAGCAATTACACGAATGGTCGCTCCTCAACAGCCTTATTCTCCGTGTTAGTTGACGGCATTACACCGTAGTGTTCTTGGCTAGCGTGGGTATAGAGGTGGGGCGTTACATTTAATGTGTCATAACCCGAACCAACCAATTGTTTTGTTTTGATTGAACGGTCGATTTGTATATGATGTGTATGCTGTTGGTTGCGAATGATTGTTGCTTATATTGATTTGTTTGTTTATGGTTGAAACAACTTTGAACATTTCATTTTATATAATTATTAACTCTTTTGGATTATATAAGCAAAATGCAGGTTATGGAAGCAGTTGCTACTGCTTTTGGTTTCATAATATAAGCATAAATTGCCCGACTAATAGGTACGTTCTCGGATTACGGTTTATAGCGTTATTATATTATTTTTCCCGGGTTGGGATATATATATTATTTTTGAAAATATATGTTGTATATTGTTATATTTGATATTATATTTTCTCCTAATCCTCTCCGTACAAAGGAACTCTGCCGAAATTTTCCATAAATTTTGGACTTAGAAAATATTTTGAAAATGATTTCCAAACTTTATTAATTTGAGTATAAAAAGATTTGATGATTATAAATTGGTATATTTTATCTAAATTAATTAATTTTGTAATTCTATTTGTTTATAAATTTAATATTTTAAGTAAGATATATTGATTTCTTAATTCTTTCCCTTCTTTTTCCTTTTCGGAGACGAAAAGTTTTGAGTGGGGTAGAGTGTAACGACCCGTAAATTTTGATAAATAAATTGGTTAAATTAATTAGATCTTTGTAATTAAATTAAAAAAGAAATATTTTTTAATTTATAATGTAGCAAATGTTAAAAATGAAATGGAGCAATGGTAATTAAAATTAATTATTGACAATCGGAGTTAAATCATGTAACGACCCATAAAATTTTATTAATCTTTAATTGGTTTTACAACGTATTTAATTTGGATTTTGAGAAATTTTAATAATAATATTTGGAAATAAATTTTTAATATTTGGTTTACGTATAATTGAAATCAAAATTTCAACCCTTACTTCTCTTTTCTTTTCAAATTTAAAACGTATTATTAAATCAAGCCATTAATTGCTTTTATTTATTTTTCCTTAAATCAACGTACAACTCACACAATTATACATTGCATTAAATTTTCTGATGAACCACACCATGACCGTTTATATTACATTCATTTGGAATATATTCATTTGTTTGAAATCTTTCCCTTTCTCTCTCATCTCAGTTGGGAATAAAATAAATTTCAGTGGAAACCACGTTTCAATGCTTTTAACTCTTTATAACTTTTGATAAAATTTTCTGTCCTTTTTGAAACTAAAACGTATAAGGATATACGTTTCTCATTTATTAATTTCTAAATCGTCCTGTTGTCCTTTTCATGTATGTTATATTTATTTATATTTTAACATTTTCTATTTATTTCACTCATCTCCCTACACGTTTCTATTTATTTGCTCATTTGTTGCATACATTTCATTTTGGAAAATGCGGTCAATTCCTATTTATTTCATTTCTCACATTTATTTCATCTTTTACCGAAATTCAACCGTTGCCACGTCATACCATTTTGGAAGTATGAATGTACAAAACATGCATACGTTTTATATTCATTTAATTGGAACAGTCACTTTAATTTTTGTCTTTAAAGTTCCATTTTCTTCACTACAGCGGGAAAGTTATAAAACATTCAAAAAAATTTGAAAGCTCGCCTTAAATTGTGCAAAGCATTTTCCTCTGTCTTTATAACTTCGGGTTATGCCAGCTGTTACTTTTTTCCATCAATCAAAATTATCATTTGTCATTCCATTTTTGGGTCTCTTCATTCTCCTTTATCAACTTCCATATATTTATTTCCCTAATCACTTTAAAACGTTTTATAATAATTATTAATATATAGCCGTTTGATTTTAAAGCTTTTCATACGTTTTATATATGTCAAAAAAGTTGTGAATGGATATTTACCAGAGGCCCACACCGTTTTGAATTATACGTTTTTTTTGTATTCATCAATTCTTTTACGGCTCATTTTATTTCACCTTTATAAGCTTTTTTTTGGGTAAAGCAAGGATCTACTGTCACTTTCTTCTCCTCAATTTTTCTTTCTCCACCCTCTCTCTTCTTTCACACTCTTACACGCAGCCATATCTCACCTTGTCACCCATTTTGCCTTGCAGAAAACTTTTAACATATATATATGATATCTTGAAAGGTAATACAACTTGTGCGTTTGTCTCATTAAGTATTGTATTTTTTTGTGTGCGTAATTATTGTTTTATTTTATTATATATATATATATATATTCATACTTTATAAGCTTTACAAAATTTCAAATTTTTTGGTTTTGTTTGTTGGTTTCGAAACTTATTTATATATATACAGTGAAACTATACATGTGTTTTATTTTATGAGTTAAAATTTTGATTGTATGTATTGGGTTTGAAAATATAAATTTTATATTTACCTGGATTTTTTTTAATGTATGTGTTTTTTTGGGATACAATATTGGTTCCAAAGTATAATATATGTATAATATGTATATGTGTAAACTTGGTTTTTAAAATTTTATGGATATAGTACGTTTTGGGATTTAACTATTGATTCAAATTTAAGATACATATATCTATATTTTTATAACTTTTAAAAGGCTGTTATTTATTTGTATATATTTAATTTTCGAGAGTTATTTATTGATTTTAAATTATATACGGAATTAAAATAAGTTGGTGTTTCAAATTTTATATTGATTTTGAGTAATATGTAATTGATGTTATAGTGCGGTCTGCATTCGGTATATTATTCGCATTTTTCTTTGTCATATATTTGTTGACAGTCTGCATTTGTAGTTAGTGTGTATTCTGTAGGGTGTATCGTATGATAAGAATTACGTTGTGACAATACATTTAAAACTATTATGTTAGTATTAGTGTTTGTGGCTTTCTTTGTCGCAATTAATATAAGTTATGTTGAAAATGGGTCTCAACATTGTTTTTATTTAAACTTGCATGTGTTTATGTACATTTCAATATGAAAGTTACAATATTTATTTCAAATTTTATTACATTTGATTTTTAATACAAAACAATGATTTTTCTTACATACATATTTCGTTTTGATATTGGTCTTAAAAAGAAATATTAATTTAATAAGAAAATAATATATTTATTTTGATTTATATATGTATATGTGCTTTAAATGGATATTGTTTTCAAATTCTCTTATACCAATTTTCTTCATCAAATCCGGTTCTAATTTGATTCCATCGATTCCTGTTATCAGCTTTGTCCGTCGTGCCCGTTTTCTCCATTGAATCGTATCCGTCTAGCGTCGCTTGGAATTCATAGCTCGTTTCCTTGTCAAATCTATTTAGCCTCGAAAGGTGAGAAATCACTCACGATTAACGTTCTTTTATTTATTAAATTTGATTTCAATTGAAACGACAATTGAAATATGAGGCTGTAGTTATTTAAATTGTTATATATGCTACTATCTATAACTGTTCACTTATGGGATATGACACCATATCCTATTGTTTATATTTATTTTGATGTTATATGCCTGTTGTTATTATTATTTTCATATCTGTTATCACTCTGCAAGTTCCCTGTTAGTATAGAAATCATTATGGGTTGAAATGATACATACCCGAACGGACTTTAGAATAGGAGAAAATCGTTATGGGTTGAAATGATAAACCCAAGCGATTTTCATTTAATTTAATATGGGATTACGGGTTGAAATGATATCCACTCGTATATATTTAGTGTATGGGTTGAAATGATAAATATCCGTAGCACTTGACTCTATGATAGGAAATATATACAGACACCGTTGGTCCATATAAATATTTTGAAAATAAATTTCTACAGTTGAAAAGAAATATATGGGATTTAATAAATATTGGTTCTTAAAATATTATATATATATATATGTAAATGGAAATTCTATATATAGATTTAATAATAATATTATTGAGAATGATTTAATCCATATAATATGTTTGAGTATTATTTAAGATTTATATTTCAAAATTTACCATTGTAAAAAGTTGAATAATTAAGATTTGGAGATAAATTTAGGTTTATTAAAAATCTTATTTAAATAAAGATTTATTTAATTAAATCGATTTGAAATTATTGAATGGAAAATTTAAAGGTATGATTTTGTAACTGGATTTTTGATTTAAGTGATTTAATGAATATTTCACGTTTAATAAAATTAAAGAAAATATTGAGTAAAACGTAATTTAAGGTTACTTAAATGATATTGAATCTAACAAGGGAGTATTTCAAGAACTAATAATAAGTTTAAATCGAGATCTATATGAAACTGTTATATAGAACATTTAAATATTAAAGCCTTGAACTATATTGGAATTTAAATGGTTTGTGTTGAGATTCGGATCTGTATTTGAAATCAACGTAGTTGAATTTGTTATTTAGCAACTAAATTGAATTAAAGGGAAATTTAGGTTGAACCAAATTTGAATTTATTATTTAGAAAACTAAATTGAATAAAAATTTAGTTGAAACGTTGAATACTTAAAGTTTTGAAATATATTGAAATATAAAGAGGTATTTTTGTGATTACAAATCCGAATTTGAGATCGATAAATTGAAGTGTTTATTTTAGGAATTGAGTTGAATTTAAATTGATAAATTGAGATTGAATTTAATTTAAATGGGAAGGTCGGGTTGATGTTGAAATGATTTGTTAAGTTGAGGGAATTGAAAATACTTTATTGTATAAATTATTTAATATATATAAATACTATTTTGGAAATATATATATATTTGAAGTAAAAATGATATTTGGTTTTGAAGTATAAATTAAGCTGAAATGACCACGGTGTTATACTGTATATTTCTACCTTGTAGATAGTTCCATGGACCCTTAGAGGATGGTTATCCCAAACATCCTTTAAGTTATTTGTATTTCAGTTGATATTTCACTTGAGTTGGATTTATTGATATAAGAATGTTAATCCCGACTCGAGTGTTTTGTGTTTTGCTTTACGCTCGGGTCAGACTGAGTGATACAGCATTAGAGACTCACCTTTGGAGTTCGGAGCTTCATTTGGAGATCCAACTATCGATTCAGATTCCAGCCTTTCCAGTTGATTGGTTCAGAAAAGTCATCTGTTGCATTGGAGACTTCACTGCATTTGAACTATTCGGTTGTATTTTATTTCTAACTCTGATGTATATAGTAGCTTCATGAACTACTATTCTTTATCTATTCCACTGCATTATATTACTCTGTGATCTGTGATTGATTTATTTATTGTATATTTTAAGTTTTGCCAAATTTTAATTAATAATTCGGTATTTTGAATTATTCAAGTTGGATTTGTATGGTTTTATTGTCGATTTGAATGGTCCAAAATAGCGGGCCGTTATAGTTGGTATTAGAGCTTTGGCTCTAGGCAAAACTTAGCATATATGGTAAATTTATTTACAGAATCACTTTCGTTCGAGTTGAATCTCTTCCTTTCTGACTCGATTTCCTTTGAATTTTGGAATGTCCCTCGGTTCTGAAATTCATTCTTGTCTCTTTCTATTTATATTCGTTTGATTCTGGAGTATCTCATAACTCCACTGAAGGTTTTGTAAAGGGGGTGAAAACTCCTTTACAATCAGCATTGATTCACCGAAGATTTCTGTATCCTCGGTTTACGATGCTGCTATATCCTGATATGCTGAATTCTATCTTTAGGGATCGAATGCCGATTTGTTTTGGAATTCCGCATCGATTATATTCCTAAGGTCACGGTTGACCTGATTAAGGTCGCCGCGATTTGTAGAAGTATATCCATCTTCTATTTTGTAATTTAATTTTCTCATCTTCGATCGAGTCTATCTTCGAACCATGATTCTATTGATTGGAGTTCCTCTAATTTAAATCTCTATCTTTGTTTTGATATCCATTCTTGAATCACCCTTTGAAAAATCGGGTATGTTGTATTTTTGAAATTGTTTATACCGAAATTACTATTTTGATAACTATGATTTTATTCTATATATAAAAGTAAAAATGTTTTCGATAAGGATTATATACTTATATATAAAACAAATAAGAAATGTTATTCTATAAATAAAAGTTTTGAAAGGATTTAAAATTTTGGAAATTTATAAGAAATTGATTTATATAAAAGTGATTTATAACTGAAGGGTTAGATTTGAAATTCGAGAATTGAATTCCGGTATTTTGAAATTGGTTTTAAGATTTTGGAAAATATATAAAAATAATACGATTTAAAAGTATTTTTCGAATAAGAAATGTTTCAAATGAGTTCAAATGAATTCCAACAATTTTGAAGAAATTTCAAAGAAGTTTTCAAGAAAATAGAAGTCTAGAACTCACTTATGTCGCTGGAAAATAATTTCGGTGATGAGTGCACGCATCATCGACATTGATTTTCGAGTTTCAGAGTGGGGGAGAGGCCTCTTTAATAGCTTCGCTGTGCGAGTGATTTTGTAAAACCGTTTTGATTTCAAATTCCGAAGTATAATTTGATATTTTCGAAGGATATATGTATATATTTGAAACAATTTAAAGTGAGACCGGTGTTCAGTCCTCGAGTTTCGGATTTGATTTAGTATAATCCTATCTTTTGAAATTGATTTATTGATTTATGTTGATTTTCAACTCTTGAATTTGGAAATTTGATTTCCCTAACTATTTTGAATGTTCGAACACTTCCAAATCGAGATTAAATTTTCAAAGCCAAGAAATTTCGAAGAATATGAAATGTTTGATAAAGAATATAAATTTAGTTTTGAAATGTTTTGAAAAAAAATAGTTTTGAATAATGGTTTTCAGAACGTTAAATTGGATATTTCAAATAGAAATAGATATTTTAAAAGTTTTAAATGGATAATTATAAATTTGGAAACCATTTTGAGTATAATTGATTTTGAGAAAATGTTTGGTTTTGAAATTAAATTGAAATTAAAAACCAGTACTTATATGGTGATTTTGGAAATAAATTTGTTCGACTTGAATTATTTTAATTTGGAAACTGGGATAATTTTCTAAACCTATTATTTTGGGAACTTTGAAATTTAGAAGAAAATTTGGTGAAATTATATATGATTTTGAAACTGAATTGATTTTGAAATGAGTTGAAATTGAGAACCTTATATTATTAAGCACTTGATTTGGGAGTGGTCGACCTTATATAAAATGGATTTGTATAAGTATGAAGTTGATTTGAAATCTATTGATTTGAAAGGTACTCAATTTGGAAAGAGAATTTTATATAATCGAAGTCTATATAAGTATGATATGATATACTATTGATATGGAAAGTATTCGATTTGAAAAAAAGAATCCTATATATAATAGACTTTATATAAGTATGATATTTGAAGGTATTTGAAAAGGTACTATATGATATATATTTTCGAAGCAATGATATGGAAAGTGCCTTCTGCTTGATATCCGCTTTGTGGCCACATTGTGGATTCAATCTATCGATATTATTCTCTCTGATTTTTGGTTTTCTGGATGTGATACTCGAGTGTTCCCACCGTGGCGTAACCCATGGGTTTTTTTCCTCTCGCGACTGCATAGTGAAATTGCCTGGCTGAGTCTGGCCTAGGGGTATGGATTGTTTCCTGGGGGATCCAGGCGTAACCATTGTGTATCCTGCAATCTGTGTAGGTCGCGATTAGAAGCGAAACTGCCTGGTTGAGACGGCCTAGGGGTACGGATTGTTCCTGGGGAACCCAGGCGTAACCATTGTGTATCCTGCACTCTACTAGTCATCATGGCGTAACTCGCAGGGCTGAGAAAGCTTACAGATACGGATTGTTTCCTGGGGGATCAGGCGTAACCATTGTGTATCTACGAACCATGCTTGGACAAAGGTTTTGGTTTGGTTGTTTTGTTTGGATTGTACTTCCATATCTGTTTTAAAGGTTTTTCAAGTATTTTCACTGGGTGTTGAAAACAAGTCTACTAAGTACTTGAAGAATTCTAGATTTGCGCATGATCAACGCATGGCCAGAGTCTGCAAGAACAAGGATAAACATGTTGAAACATCGAGTTATAAAAATATTTTTGAAAGAAAGATTTATTTCGATATAAAGGTATTTTATTATAAAGGTATTTTTCAACAAAGAAATTTTGTGTTAATATTTGAAATTGAAACTCTTAAGGTTTGATATTTACGATTCATGCCCGATTCTATTCTTTAAGTCTACCTTATCTTCTCTGCTTTAGTTGTTCACCTTGATTCTGTTTTTCCGAATCTACCTTCTTTCCTTTTTGAATATAATCTTTTAAATATTGTTTATTTGTGTACTACATTGTTTAATAGAAAATTTTAGTGTTATAAATATTTTTGAAGTTATTAATTAAATAAAACATATTTAAATTGAATGATTTATTAATAATGTTTGAAAGGTATCTAAAGACAAATTTATGAATTTATGAATTATGGATTTAATATTTTCAATACCTTCTTTGTAAATATAACTAATGATGCAAATAATTATTTTAAAATAGCTTTCATATATGTAACGACACGTAAATTTTAACGGTTTTAGTAACGCATTTAATTGAAATTTTGTGAAATTTTAAACGATAAAATTTGAAATATAAATTTGATATTTGGAATGCGTCTAGTTAAACATAGCAACTGGTAAATTTTCGTCCGAAAATATGAAAGTTTATTTCGCGCGTAAATTTACTTCAATTTAATCAGTTAAAAAGCGATGAAAATAAAAAGTGTTCAAAACCAAAATATTTTTACATCGAAAAATTCTAAACCATCTTCTGAGCAAGATGTCAGTTTGTCGTTTTTCCAAATTCGGACATATTTGGCTCCGTCGGTTTTATTTTTCTACATTTTTCACTCATTTTCCGCTATTATAAATCTCGAATTTTTAAAATTCGATCGTACCACTGATATCCGTATGCCGTTTTGATCATCCCGCCGTGCTGATCTCTGTAGAATATTCAATTCTGTGTTTCGAGATTTGATACGCAGCGAGATTAGCGGAAAATGATTTCATACCGGTTTTAAACCTTTTGATTTTCCTTACTTTTTATATTCCACCGTTCCAAAATTGAACGGTCATCAGCTTTAATTGCTTCCTTGAATTCATGTGCGGGCTATCACGATTCCCTGGATTGAGATTTATTTGGTTTTGATCTTCTACAGTCTGCACTCTTATCAACTAAAAAAAAAGAAACAAACTCAAATATCATTTTGCTTCCTCTCCCATGTGTGAACCTGCTCATTTTTTTCTTTTCATTTTGCTATGACTCTTCATAGCACCTCATTTTCCCACTTGCTCACCTTCTCTCTTCTATATTTTCCAGTAAGCTAGTAAGCTTGCATCCATTTTTGTTTTGCATGTATCACCTCCACCAACGTGTTCTCCAAACCCACAACCTCCACTCCAAGGCTTCCCCTCCCTTCCCAAAGCTTGTGCCGCGACCCATTATCACCTCAACCTCCTCCACCCCGACGGCAGCTCCACCCCTCAGCCGTTGCCACTACCCGCTTCCTTCCTTTTTCCACCTGTCGTACTCTCCCTCTCTCACTCGACCTCGCCTCCATGAAACTTCCGTTCCTTCCACCCATTCTTCCACATCAACACAGAGCAACCGATACCCAGATCTACCGCTTGCGCTGACTTCCACTCGCCTTCTCGACCTGCATGCAACCATCCATCCCAAACAAACAACCAAAGCGGTACAACTTCCACCCGATACATGTCCTCTCCGATGGCCTCCACTTCTTCGCCATCTATCACACTCATCCGACCAAACAAAACCATAGCCTAGACTCCGCAACAACCATGCTTGAACCATCCGCCGATCTTGCCGAGATCCGTGCCTCCCGTATCCCCTTCCCTCGCCCTCTTTTGGTCGAAGGCATGCGGCTGCACAACCTCCCCTCAAACCCAAAGCGCTATCCTCCCTGGCTTTCCTCTGGCCGCACCTACCCCTTGATTTTGGCCGGAAGCACTACTCATGCATATCCCATTTTGGCCGAGCCTCTCACCGCAACCTGACAACGTGTTTCCTCCTTTGTTGCGTTGTAAGTGTGTACATATATATCTTATATATATGTTATTAGTTTATTTATAAGGTATAAAGTTTGCATATTATCTGACAAATAATTCGCCAATGTATTTGCATGTTTTGTTAACATATGGCTATGTTTATATTTATATGATATGTTGTATTCACAATCTTATTAATACGTGGGGATTTTATGAAGTTATAGATCAGGTTTATCCAATGCATATATTTCAACCTGGTCATCGATGATTTTAGAAATAGTTTGTATGTATGATGCGTATATTATAAGTGACATGCATGTTTAGGTAGGTGTATACATTAGTTAACCTGTTGTGCCATAGGAGAGTGCTGTGAATGTCAACAAATTCATACTATTATCTTGATTTGATTTTTTATGCAACAGCTAATATATTGTAACTTAATGTATACACTTATATATGGGTCTGCATAACTCGGGTTGGCTGATGCTTCATCATATTAAAATACAGAGATTGTTTATACAGTAAAAAAAAAGGAAAAAAGGAAGAAAAAAAAAACATGTCAGAAATAGTTAGTTATATACAAGTTGATATGTATGTACTGGTTTCAGGCCTCGTTTGTTTTGGTGTATCTACAGGTTTATAGACAAGTTTGCATAATAAGTTACTATACGCTATTCATATATTACTTATATTTTTCGGTTGTAACATACGGTGTTTAAAATATTAGTATTTGTATACTTATAAGTTGCGACAGCAGTATACATGAGATATATGTTATGAAGAGGTTTATAGATATATTTCATGACAGTATTTTATATTTTTTTTAGGGAACGAATGTATTTGTGATGTATATGTGTTTACCGTACATTGATAATAGACGTACGACATATTTTATTTTAAAAGTATTTATACATATGCGCTTATAGTCTTTAATTTGTTAGTCGTATAATAATATTTTGACTTTATAAATATTATAAAGTTTATCAAGTTTCATTTGTTTCGCATGTAAGTATATTTACTTATAGTTTATCTGACATGATATATAAAGTTTATTTGAGTTTAAGATATAATGGTTGAAATACTACAACAATTATGAGTGCGTCCAATTTAGTATAAGGTTTGATATATTTTGTTAATATAATGGTCTGTTGTTGTATAACAGATTTTAGTTTAAAAGAAATATTACATATAGTTTTACAGTATATGTTGTATTTGGGCTGTTTGTTTATGCCTTTTTTTTCTATATTTATCCTAATTAAAATATTGATTTAATAAAATAATCGTATTAATAATAGTATATACGCATAGCTTGTTCCAATTATATCAAACTGATTCTGTTTCATTTTCATCGATTCCTCTATCAGCTTATCCGACGAATTCGTGCCTATCTTGATTTGCTTTGGAATTCGCGCCTGGAATCGTAACTCAATTTCGGTGTCTGTATTAGTGTGCGTATCCGTGTCACCTTCTATAATTTCTCTAGCCTCGAAAGGTGAGCAATCACTCACGATTAATATTCTTTTATTTATTAAATTTGATTTCAAATTGAAACGACAATTGAAATATGCTGCTGTTAGTTATGTACACTGTTATATATGCTATTACCTGTATCTTTTCACCTATGACATCTGACACCATTATCTGTTAATTACTATGCGATGATAATACAGTTTGGTTGATAAATTGATTGATTGGTTGTTGTTTATATTGGATGTTAAATTGTAATGTATAAAGTGATAAATATTATGCAATTGAATTTGACGTTGGATAGTTAAAATTTTGAATCGGCATATGAGTTGAATTTGATTAGTTAAATTTGTATAATATGACCCCTTTAAATGTTAAATTAATTGACACGTAGGATTTGATTAATTACACCTTGAACCATTGAATGTATGTTGTTTAAATCGATGAACTGAAATTGAAATTGAACGACAAGTGAAAAACCGTAATGTAATAATTTTTAGTATACATGAAATGATAGTGTAGATTCTAGAAATAATTATATTAATTTGCACAAACAACAATGTGTATTAATACGGTTATTTCGGGATTATTCGAATTAATTATTGGATTTTTATTGATTGTTGTTATTGATTTGTTGTTATTGTTTGTTTATTTACTTTGACACCATCCCAGTTATCACACTGCAAGTTTCCTTTATTATGCTTGATCTTGAATTGAATTTGGAATCGGGTTGAAATGATATATACCCAAATGAACTTGACTTAGGATAGAGAATTAAATAAAATCCGATTGTCAATAAATTAATTTAAAAATAAAATAATGATTTTATTCGAGCAAAGAATAAGTTTTGAAATGAAGTTGGAATTTGGATTTTATGAAAGGAAAATGTAAAGATTGAAATCTGAAACAAATATTAATGTAGTAATTGATGAAAGAACATTTTTTGAAATTTAATTATTTAATAATTAAATTTGGAATTATTAATAAATAATTTGGAATTAGTAATAATTGAGTTTAGAAATAATTAAGTTGACACGATTGAGTTGAATTTATAATTAAGTTGAAATGATTTGATAATTAAGTTTGAATTCATAATTAAGTGGAAATGATCTAATAATTAAGTTTGAATTTATAATTAATTTTGAAATGATTAAGTTTTGAAATTATTAATAATTAAGAGTGAAATTATTTAATAATCGAATAAGATTGAATTATTTGATAATTGAATAAAAATTGAATTCTTTGATAAGAGAAATTGAACTTTTGAATAAGTGGATTTGAACTTCGTTAATAAATGAAATTAATTTTCTTTATTTATGAAAGTTTTGGAAAAAATTATTTAAGTAAGTTAATAAGTGAAATTGAAACTTCTCGATTATGTGAAATTTAGTTCTTTATTAATTGAGTTTGAAATTTGTAATGAAGTCAATAAATAAGTGAAAATTGAATTTCTTTAACAAGAAGTAAAATGTGATTTATTGAAATGAATGGGATTTATTGAAATCAACGTAAGAATTTTAATTTAAAGAATTGATTTGATGAATTTATTTCGATTTGAAGTTTTGATATAATGAAGTTGAACGTAAGTAATTGATTTAAATGAATTGGAATTTAAATAGAAGTTGTTTGAAGGATAAATTTACTTAGCGAATATTGAATGAAATCGATAAATGAATTTAAAATTGATTTGAATGAAAATTAAACCATTTTAAATGATTTCGGAATGAAACTTATGTACGAACTTGAATAAATATTTGAATTGTTAAAATAAAAGATGAAATCGAATTATAAGATTTTGAAATGGTAATTTGGTAGTTTTGAAACGTAAATTTAGTGAAAGATAAATGAAATGTTGATTATAAATTCTAATTGAAAATGAAATTGATTTGGTTTTGAAATTTACTAAACGACCAATCGTTGTGATAATTACGAAAGTTATTAAAGAGACCGGAATCGGTTATGGATATACTCTCTATCTAAACCGAAAACCACTTTAATAACTATACGCGGAGTGATGATGCAGAATGAAGTGGTTGGAATGACGTACGTGATGAATGAAGAAAGAGAACGATAATGGATAGCCTTGACACTTGTGTCAAATTGGAAATGACTAAAACAGGAGCCTTGCCGGGCCAAATGGGGTTAGCCACCTCGAGCGAACACACTTCTTCGTAAACTACTCATTACTTGCAATTGATTGGTGCACCCTCGTACTTTTGGGAGTGTTGTTTCGCGGTGTTGCGATCGTTGCGGCGATGCGTTCTCACCAGTCCGGATCAGGCGAACGGTAGTTTCACTACCTTGGGTATTTCCTCATGTGCCTTGTCATACTTGTATCCCTATTATACGCGACCACTACGAATTTGTTTTGTATTATATTTATGGAGTACTCCCTGATAGTCCACTAGTTTACGGTGGAGTTTACAGTGTTGTATAGACTATAACGCTTGTATAAAAATGTGTTAAGGGGGATAATGGTAACGCCTTAACACTATTTTGATACTTTATATTACTGATAGACATTATCTATTTAGCGTACACTACTACATAGTAGATAGTTTAACGGATCCTTAGAGGATGGTGATTCCAACATCCTTTGAGTTACTTGTATTTCGATTGCTATTTCACTTGAGTTGGATTTATTAGTATGAGAATATTAATCCTGACTCGAGTGTTTTGTGTTTTGCTTTACGCTCGTGTCAGACTGAGTGGTTCAGTTTTTGAGACTCACCTTTGGAGTTGGAGCTTCGCTTGAAGATTCCAGCTATCTATACAGCTTCCAGATATCCAGTTGATTCCAGTGATGTATTCTGATTCTTGTATTTGATTATTGTATTCGAGACTTCTGCTGTAACTCATTTAACTCTGTTATATATATAGTAGCTTCATGAATTACTATCTCTTTTTATTTCCGCTGCATATTATTACTCTGTGTCTGTGATTCTGTGATTATTTATTTACTGTATATCTGAGTTTTGCCAAATTTTAAATTAACAGTTCGGTATTTTGAATTATTCAAGTCCGACATGTGCGGATGCGAATAGTCCAAAATAGCGGGTCGTTACAGTTGGTATCAGAGCTTTTGGTAGCTCTAGGCAAAACTCATTATATAGGGTAAATGTATTTACAGAATCACTCTCATTCGAGTTTCAATCTCTTCCTTTTAACTCAATTCCTTTGAATTTTGGAATGTTTCCTACGGTTTCAAAATTCATCCGTGTCCCTCACTATTCGTCTTCTTTCAATACTGGAGCATTCCATAACTCCACTTCGAATAATCATTATAATGAACCGGCGGTCTCGCCAAACTTCGAATGATTTGTAAAGGGGTGAAACTCCTTTATAATAGGCATTGATTTGCCGGAGATTTCTGTATCCTCGGTTTATGATGCTATCTATTTTCTGCTATACCTGAATTCTATCTCTTGAGATCGAATGTAGATTTGCCTCGAAATTCTGCATTGATCTTATTCTTAAAGTCACGGTTGACCCCGTTAAGGTTGGCCGCGATTTATATAAACTTATCCATCTCCATATTTTGTTATTTAATCATCATATTTTGTTTTGAACCTATTTTCGAATCAAAATCCTCTTTGATTTGAGATTATCAAATTTTAATCTCTATTCTTGTTTTGAAATCCATTCTTGTAGCGTCAAGCGGAGAACTGTATTTATAAATTAATATTAAAATGTTTATATATATATATTGTGTCGTTTGAGTTGTTGATGTTGATTTGGATTTTCGATCGATTCGTCTGATTAACGCTATCGATAGAATTTTCAAAACACTCGAACAGAGCAAACTGACACAATATCGTTTCAAATATAGTAAATAATTTTGGATGATTATATTATATATAAGTATAAATTTTCCTGAAATTAAATTGTTAACGAATTTGTAGTCCGAAATGATAATATTTAATTTTCATTTATTGTTTTATAAAGCATTGACTATCTTACAATATAAATAAATGAATTTATGAAACTTGGTTATAATTTGATTTGGAATTTAAAATGAATTTAAAACAAGAATTTGGGAATTTAATTTCCGATAGATTTCAAACCTTGTATTCAAAGTTTTAAAGGTATATTATTTAAAGTATTTTCGAATAGAAATCATTTGAAAGAAATTTATATGTTTAAATCAGTGCTCTTCTCTTTGTCGTTGGAAAATAATTTCAATGATGACGGGGCCGGATCATCGATATTCATCTTCGGGTTTCGAAGTGGAGAGACTATTCTGTAGCCCTGCTACACTTTTGTTTGAAAAATTGATTTGAACTTCTAAACATGACTTGATTTTTTTTATATATATTGAAGATTTTAAATTTGATTTGATATTATGTATATATATATATTTACTTTAGTTATAAAATGGTTTGAAGTTAATCGTAAATTAATTCTTAAAGTTTTGATTTGAAGATGATTTTCAATGAAGCCAAAAAGTTTGACTAAAATACTTAACTTGAAATAAGCAAATTGTAAAATTTTATTGGGATAATACTCAATTGCATTATATATCACTTACCAAAATTTTCAAAAGTCAACTATGTAATTGAACATTATACAGTAGAAAATGATATTAAAGGAATTTAAATAAATTTGAGTATTTATAATAATTGTAAATATACTTAATATAAATGTGATAAGATATATTCAGTAGAATAAATTTAATAATAAATTGAAATTAAAAAGAATTAAATTTGTCGAATAAAATATGATTATAATAAATGACTATTCAAACTTATGATCTTTGAAATTGTTAATTTAAGAAAATTGGATAATATATAATAAAAGATTTGTCTTTAAAAAAATGTGAGTGCATATAATAAATGTTATTCACTTAAATTTTAATTATAAAATGTTTATGGAGATAAATAGAATAATAAGTTAAATAAATAATAGAATAATAAGAAACTGTTTGTACTTAACGTTAATAAATGAGAAATCAAATTGACGAAAACCTTGATTTTAAAACAAATTGTTGAATATAAATTTATTCAAATTTAAATTTATATAGTTTGAACTAATTGTTTATCTTGTCTTTCAATCTATTTTCTCTTGGTTGTTTCTATTCTCCTACTTCCTTCCTTTTCGGGGACGAAAAGTTTTGAGTGGGGGAGAGTGTAACGACCCGTAAATTTTAACGGTTTTAGTAACGTATTTAATTGAAATTTTGTGAAATTTTAAACGATAAAATTTTGAAATATAAATTTGATATTTGGAATGCGTCTAGTTAAACATAGCAACTGGTAAATTTTCGTCCGAAAATATGAAAGTTTATTTCGCGCGTAAATTTACTTCAATTTAATCAGTTAAAAAGCAATGAAAATAAAAAGTTTTCAAAACCAAAATATTTTTACGTAGAAAAATTCTAAACCATCTTCTGAGCAAGATGTCAGTTTGTCGTTTTTCCAAATTCGGACATCTTTGGCTCCGTCGGTCTTATTTTTCTACATTTTTCACGCATTTTCCGCTATTATAAATTTCGAATTTTTAAAATTCGATCGTACCACTGATATCCGTAAGCCGTTTTGATCGTCCCGCCGTGCTGATCTCTGTAGTATATTCAATTCTGTGTTTCGAGATTTGATACGCAGCGAGATTAGCGGAAAATGATTTCGTACCGGTTTTAAACCTTTTGATTTTCCTTACTTTTTATATTCCACCGTTCCAAAATTGAACGGTCATCAGCTTTAATTGCTTCCTTGAATTCATGTGCGGGCTTTCACGATTCCCTAGATTGAGATGTTTGCACCAAAATTGGGCAACACCCTTCGGAAGTCTTTGAAGAGATAATAAGTGAAGAACTTAAATTGGAAATGAAAATTATCTAACAAAAACTCCAAGTTATAGAAAAGTAAATTGCATAGAAGACAAGAATTTAGAGTGGTTCGGCGATGCGCCTACGTCCACTATGAAGTTTGATCACTTTATTGCTTAATACTTGAAGGTTACAAGTGTTTTGAAGCAAATTACAGCAGACAACAGACTTAAATTCGAAATCAGCAGCCAAGATGGTGGTATGGAGTGATTCTGGCAGCGTTTAGGCGTACTCTTTCTCTCCAAATTCTCCGACCCCTTCTCTGAATGACCAGGGACTCTATTTATAGGTGTGGAAGGCCAAAATCCCGCTTAAATCATGGAAAGGCTGCTTGGCACGTGACGAGGGGCCCACAGGCCCGCGTTCTTGAAGTGCGTGCCCAGTTTGGGATCGATTCGAAGTGAACTTCGAATCGATCAAAAAATTGTCCAATTGCGATGAAACTTGGCGTGGACGTTCTTCATCATGTAGACAAACTTCTGTAAAAATTTCATGGGATTTGGATCAGTAGATTGGGAGTTATGATCGGTTCGAAATTGGGTGTTCGGCATGCTGTTTGGTTCGAATCGATGGAATCGATTCGTTCGAATCGATGCATGGCCGAAGCGAATACTTCGAATCGATTGGGGCGCGCCTGTCTTCGAGCCGATCCATGTTCGTGCTAGCTTAGCCGCTTTGTTGGATTCGAAGTTGTCGAAGTCGATGGAGTCGAAGGTGAGTGATGGAGTCGAAGATGATGGATATCTTCGAAGGTGATGGATGGATTCGAAGGTGAGCGATGGAGTCGAGGCTGTGATGGGTTCGAAGCTATTAATGGATTCGAAGCTGTGGTGGATTCGAAGCATAGGAAGGACTCGAATTTGTGATGGATTCTAAGTAGGGAGTTCCTTAGATGGATTCGAATGTCGCCTCTTCCTATGGGTTCAAATATGATGGGTTCGAAATATGATGGGTTCGAACATGATGGGTTCGAACCGAGCAATGTGCACCTTCTCAACTTGAATCCATCATAACTTGAGCGTACGTCCTCGGATTGACTTGAAATTTGAAATGCTGGCTTCTATGGTCTTTCTTGTCATGCCCTATCAATTGCGGCCCGATCCGGGCTCGGACAAAATTCATCGATATCCATAGCGAAGAGAAGTGCAACCAATCTCTGAGACGAACTGTCCTTTGTTTTTGGCCAATCTTTTGGTATCACGGCTTTGCCAAAAAGCGGGATAACATTTTGCCCCCCAAAGTACGTCTTGTGGGAACATGACGTGCTTTGAATAGCTGCCATTTCTTTCTGAAAAATCATTGCTCTCTTTTTGTTGAGACTCGTACGATGTATTACTGCAACCTTGCCTTAATATGATTGATTGCTGTATAATAGCGCTTAGCCGTTGGCTGTTGTAGTTGTAACAGGATGACTGTTTGATCCCTGTAAATGTCTAAAATCAAATGTTAGTTCGATAGGTATGCACATATACTAGTTTGACCCTTGTTAACGTCGTGCGTTCACGAGTCATGTCAGTTTTGTTCGCTATTGAATTTCGTATCGATTCTCTCCTGAATCGATTTTAGATTCAAGTCAAAGCATTGTTTTTATGGTTGTCTATGATTATCCTCTTGTATCGATCCTCTCCTGAATCGGTATACAAGGTAGACAAGTAATTTTTCAAATCATAGCGATTCATTTGCTCTCATAGACGTCCTTTGATGGACTCGAAGTCACGTCTGTTCGGATCGATCGTCTTCGAGTCGACGGTTTTTTAATCCAGCCTTTGCTTAGTGCTTCCTTGAATCGATGATTCCTCGCACCGATAAAGTTGGGATGGATTCGATCGTGTAAAGGTAGGAAGGCAATGGATTCGAAGTGAAATTTGAGTTGTAACAACGTTCGATGGTTGTTTTAAGTCCTTCCTTTTGTACCGATCCTCTCCTGGATCGATTTGGGATGTTAGAATGTATGCTTCGTATCGGTGGATATGTAATATTGGATCTTGGATTGATGGATACAAGTGTAATGTTTTGTGTTGATGGAGTTGAACGATCCAGACATAATCGTGCAGTGATTGTTTGCGGAGGATATGCCATCTCTCATTCGTCTATTCAAGAAGAATCCCCCACGGTAGATAGCCTTTGATAGGAGTCACCCATGACCCCTTTCTTGGATCCATCTCTAAAATCTAGTCGATCTTCATCTTTCAGCGCTTGGAATAGTAAATATCTCTACTGGGATAAAGTCTGTTTGTTGTGCATCCCCAGAGTTGGCTAGCTCAGCCAATGATTCGGCCTTTTCGTTTTGTTCTCTAACGATTGGGATAGTGGCGTAATACTAGAAGTCGGCTAGTATCTCTAGGATACAATTGAGATAAGGAGCAAGACGTTGCCCCCTAGTCAGATAGTCCTCCCTGACTTGGCACATGTAAAGCTTCCATTCCTATTCTTAAACTTTCAGACATTTAAGGTTGCCATTGGTCCCATCGTAACGGTTGGTCGGTACAAACATTAACAGGGTAAGCTTGTCAATAGCCAGCTTTCATTGCATATTAGTCTTTGGATTAGTTTATCTTCACATAGCATTGTGATGCTTATGGCGTGTGTTGACATGACCCAATTGAAGTGTAGATCTTCACGATCCAAGATCTTGGGCAAAACGGGAGGCCTCTCTGAGCGATCTATCAGAGTTGCTTGGTTTCCTCCATATGCGGATGACTCTAATCTTCAGCATTTTCTGACATTAGCCTCAATCCCACGGGAATTGATGACGAAACCCGAGAATTCATTTTATACAACGCTGAAAAGAGCCTTTCAAAGGATTAAATTTCATTCTGCGGTTGTTGGATAGCACTGAATATCTTTGTCAAGTGATCGATGCGGTCGCTTGATGGTCGTGATCTCACAAGCATGTTAACTACATATACTCTCATTGATCGGCCGATCTGATTTTTGAATGATTTGTTAATCGTCCTTTGGTAAGTAGCATAAGCGTTCCAAAGTTTGAATCCAAGGAATGCAGCATAGCACTATAGGCTCGCATCAGTAATGAAACAGTTGTATTCCTAGTCTGGGATATGTTTCGGTATCTGATTGTATCTGGAGTTTGCGTCCATGGATGAGAGTAATTCATGTATGATGGTTGAGTCTATTAGTTGGTTGATCATTAGATGTGGAAAGCTATGCTTTGCCATGCCTTGTGCAAATCTGAGTAGTCGGCGTACGTTCACTACTCTCCTTTTGTTTCTCGCACAAGCAAAGGAATGAATACTCATTTTGGGTAGAGGACACCGTGGATAAACCTATTTGTTTTGAGTAGATTCGCCTCCTCCTTAAGTGCAGTAGATCTTCCTAGATCCACGTCGCTTCGTTTTTATTCACTGGAGCAATGCAGTTGACTCTTGCACAATCATGGCGTAGAGTTGTGATCTGATCTACAATTCTCATGATGGGTTGTATACACTCCATGTGCTTATCTGCAATGGTAAATGGTTAGCCTTATAGGTGTGTTAAACCAAAGGCTTAGTAAATTTTAGCCCCGTATTGTGTGCCGCTGCATAGCTGGCTCCAACTACGAGTTGGAATCTATATGTGTTTCCAAGCAATGCGTTTTCCATTCAATGTACTCACGATCCATTGCTCATTAGAAGGGTCGGAATGATGATCTACTGCACATAAGTCCAGGCATTAATCTGAGGATTCTATCTCTAAGCATCATTTCGGTTGTAACGTCAAGCTGTTATAAATACTAGGCACAAGCTATTGGGTTGAGTAGTTGTATCCAGCTCTTGGATGATCACATTCATGTCCCCAGTCTTGGGTTGATGGGTGTATTGCATGAATGATCGAGCCTAGCTTCTGTAGTCCAAGTTGTAAGAGCTAGAGTTGTTTGATAAAAGATCAAATTATATTCATCTCATTTCTCGTGCATGCCCCCAAGTCTGGGTAATATCTCGATAAACAGCAAGGTAGATAGTGTTCGCTTCAATTTCACACTCTATCCCATTAAACCGTGATATCGAGTTAACCGATGGAAGGCTGAGCCGTGCCATATTCTGCATTCTGTCCTAGTTCTTTCCTCTAGGTAGAATACTTTGTTGCCTCATAGACATTCACTTTGTTGCTTATGTCGTCATTCTCTGGGCAGAAATTGAAGAGTGAATCGTCCAGTAAGATCCAATGTAGGATTGATACTTCCCTTATCGGACCGAGGGTAAGAATCGGTGCGTGGCCAGTTTTGTTGCACTCGTTGTGAAAAGCTCGCTTAGTCGGATTATGGTAAGAGTCGATGAATGAATGGTCACATTGCATTCTTTCGGAGTTGGGTGATCAACCATGTCAGTTTTGAATTACGTTCTCCCGTCAGATCTACAGACAAAATTAGCTCAAATGCAGTCAAGTCATGCTCATCCAGTCTCATGCCCTTCCTGGTGGATCGAAGGAAGGCGACGGAGGATGAATAGTCAAGTCACACTCATTCGTGGTTCTATCCATGCTCTGGTGGTCGTAGGTATTCGATGGGCGCTCGTGTCACATCGAATTGCAGTCGAAGAGGATCGATATTGGCCGTGGATTTAGCGACACAATGTAGAATGTACGGACCTCATAGCATATCGATACAGGGGTATGACATGAATGGTGCAGATCGATATTGCCCGTCGATCAGGCGGTACGGTGTAATTGGCTTCCTGTAACTTCGGGCATCGTTCTAATTGGTTAGCATTAAGGCCTCCTTGTAGTCATTGCCTTAAGTTGTGAAGGACCCTAAGCTAGCAATGTAGCGAGTCACCTTTCTCTTCTTTCAATGATTTGTTCTTCTGCCCCCAGTCTTGGTTTTAGCAGAGTTAGTTTATGGACGGTCCAATTGCATCTGTAGCGAGTTTATACTCCTCTCGTCGACTTTAGGTCGGAGTTGGTAAATGAACGGTCGAATCACATTCTTCATCTGTCTATCGTCGCAGTCGCACTCTGGGGACTAGAGGCAGTTGAAGGGCCATTAGTCACACCTATTTGATGTTCATACCCTTGTCCCTACTCTGGGGACTAAGAGTTTTAGTAGAAAATGGTCAACCGCATTTTCCTCGATTAATTCCTCTGGCACATTGCGGTCACATTGCGGCAACTTTAATTTGATGTTTCTCCGATTGAATTGGAGGAAGGAGTTGATTGGCAGATGGTTGGGTCACCTCCGTCCATGTTGCATGCACAACTCGCCAGATCGTTGGCTAGAGTTAGCGGATGTACGGTCGTGTCATGTTCATTTGCGGTAGGATGGGTAGTCATATCCATTTAGGATAAGGCGTTCAGCTAGGTCCGTTTTGCGAATCTACATCTCCCTGTCGAATCAAGGAAGAAATCTTGTCTTGCTCGGTTGGAGTGCATCTCTAAAAGATTATGTTATAGGTCCCGTGCCGGGAATAAGTGTTGATGCATGAACGGTCATGTCGTGCCCGCTTAGTGCTAGTTAGTCGGATCACAACCGATTTTTTATGATAAGTGTGCCCCCATGTCAGGGGAAGAGTTGGAAAGAAGAAAGTCTAACCACATCTGCTTTTTGTACTACAGAACTTGCTGCGGAATTAGAATTGATAGATGGACAATAAAATCGCATCCCTTCTGGTATTTATATTCCAATCCATGCTTCGAGGATTGGAGTTGGTTGATGTTTACAATCCAGTTCACACTCTGGGAATCTGGAATTAGTTGATGGGTGGTTAGTCATACCCATTTGGGATTCGTGCTCCAATCCGTGCTCTCAGGACTTGAGTGAGTCGTTGTTTTATACTCCAATTCATCCTCTGGGAATCTGGAGTTTATTGATGTTTATACTCCAGTTCGCACTCTGGGAATCTGGAGTTAGTTGATGTATGGCCGTTAACACCCATTTTAGTGTTTATACTCCAGTCCGCACTCTGGGGACTTAGAGTTATTAAATGTTTATACTCCAGTTCGCAACTTTGACTTGGCATTCGCACTCTAATTCACACTCTGGGAATTTGGAGTTGGCATTTGTATTTTGGTCCGCGCTCCGGGAACCAGGAATTGATGTTTATACTCCACTTCACGCTCTAGGGAATCGGAGTTGACATTTGTATTTTCCGGTTCGCCCTCCGGTAGCCTGGAATTGATGTTAATGCTCCGATTCACGCTCTGGGAGCCTGGAGTTAGCATTTGCATTTTGGTTCGCACTCCGGAAACCTTGAATTGATGTTTGTACTCCGACTCGCGCTTTGGGAATCTGGAGTTAGCATGGATGCTTCGGTTCGTGCTCCGAGAACCTGTAATTTATGTTTATACTCCAATTCATGCTTTGGGAACCCGGAGTTCGCATTGATGGGTTGGTTCGCACTCCGGGAACGTGGAATAGATGTTTATACTCCAATTCATACTCTGGGAAGTTGGAGTCAGCCAATAGATGGCCAGTCACACCTATTTGGGCTTTTTAGGAATTCGTTCACACTCTGGGAATGATGGATTTGATGTTTATACTCCAATTCGCACTCTGGGAATTTGGAGTCCGTTCACACTCTGGGAACGATTTATTGGATGTTTATACTCCAATTCACACTCTGGGAATTTGGAGTTCGTTCGCACTCTGGGAACGATTTATTGGATGTTTATACTCCAATTCACACTCTGGGAATTTGGAGTCCGTTCGCACTCTGGGAACGATTTATTGGATGTTTATACTCCAATTCACACTCTGGGAATTTGGAGTCCGTTCGCACTCTGGGAACGATTTATTGGATGTTTATACTCCAATTCACACTTTGAAAAGTTGGAGTCCGTTCGCACTTTGGGAACGATTTATTGGATGTTTATACTCCGGTTCGCACTCTGGGAACCTAGAGTTGATTGCAGGACCGTCGTGTGTCAGTCCAGTTCGGCCATTGATTTGATGGCTTGCCCCCGAGAGGTGGGTTTCGCTTAGCAAATGATCGGTGGGATCTCGATTACTTTCCACTTATCTTCCATCAACGAAGGAGGAGACTTGGTTTATGGACGGATGAATCACATCCGTGTTCATTTGGATCCCGCTTCTGCCAAGCCTAAGGAGTAAGATTAGTGTTCTGGCAAGCTTTGAGCTCGAGCAGAGGAGAGGGTGGCTGAACTACATCCACTTTGAGTTGTGTATTTTCCCTTAAGTTGGGGGCAAGAGTTGGAGAGTAGACGGTCGAGCCACGTCCACTTTACGCTTTGCACTCTTCCAGTCGAGTTGAGGAAGAGAGTTGGAACGATGGCTCATGATGGTTTGTGAGTAGGTAGTCATTCATTGATGACTATAGATTGATGGTTGGCCCCTGATGAAGTTGGTTTAAGGCATGATTGTTTTTCCGAATCACAGATGCAAACTGGAGAGTGAATGATCAAATCATATCCACTTTAAACATATGTCCTCAAATTACCCCAAGTTCTAATGTAGGATTGGATGCATAGATGGCCATGTCACGTCGACTCTCGGTGTGATTTAAATTTTATTGGGCATCCGAGGAAGCATAAGTATTTTGGTGAGCTTCAAGTAAGAGATGGAGAGTGCATGGTTGGGCTACATAACTCCAAGTCTTTCTCAAATCTTCTGACTAAATTGCATAGGCATGTGAGTGGATGGTCGGTTGCATCCACTTCGTACTGGAGCCCTAAACTTGTCTGTCTCTTCCACTTTGATGGCCTGCCCCAAGTCAGGTGCGTATAGCAACCGACGAGTGGTTGAATTATGCTTGCCATGATGATACCTAAATGACTTTATCATAGTCCACGGAGGTTGTTTTGCACCCGTCCTTAAGTACTCGGTTACCTGCATCATTTGCAAGTAGTTTAATTCAAGTCGATTATATCTTGCAACATAAACGAAATAGAAATAGAAATAATTCAAAAGAGATCGGATAAAATCTCATTGATAAGTGAAGCGGCGTCGTATGCTCGCTATTGCACTTCGGTCTAGCTTTTCACAGTTGGGAGTCTAACGCAAATGGTTCAGTTTGATCAAAGTTCCAATTGAGGTCGGGGGTTCCCGGCTCTTCATTTTATGGGGCTTGAACATATTGCCAGAGCTATCCTTTCTGGAGCAGCCTTATGGCGTTGGCATCCATGATAGTCATATAAAGAAAAGGAGCTTCCCGATTTAGAGTATGGAGCAGGTTCCCTTGTATGTCGCCAAGTTGATCCTTCGCCTTATTCATCAACGTAATGTTGGCCTGGACATGTTGGTGTAGTCGTCGGCGACTATCCACCAATTCTGTTATCAAACTCTGGAAATAAGCTTTTGTGCTGATTTCATTTATTAGTGTTGGCAGCAACGGGCTATAGATTTTGATCAGTTCATTGGCTGCCAGCTTCTTTATTCCCTTTAGCAATATGAGAAGTAGAAATGATATGCCTAACTACGATTGACAGTCTTCTTTGAGAAATAGGGGATACAACGCATTTGATGGTATTCATCATTTTTCATGGACTCCATTCACCATTCTCACTTCATGAGGTAGTGGTGGAGGTTGAATTTCCATAGTACACGGACATAGTCGGCATGCTGAATTTTAGTTAGAAATTCTACGTGTAGGATGGTCTCAATGAATAGGCCCTGACTGGGAACGATACTCGAATCAACATTATCAAGTCCATTTTATGGTTACGGGGTCTTGTGATACTGGTGAATGATGTATGCCCGACTGCCTAATGTTCGAATGGTTGGTAACACTGATTCGATGTGAGTTGGTTAAGATGGGCTAACAGTTAGGAGACCAGTATACGGTATTAAGGAAGTTCTTTGGAGGTTGTATGCCATGCTTTTAGTCTTATAGATGTGGAACGATTAAGATGTGGGCATTTGAAGACGATTCAGTGGTGACCGGCTATGCTTTGAATTGGCAGAGTTGGCAGTGTAGAACAGTTGTCATAGTAGTCATCGTACCATAGTTGTCAATTCAAGAGTTTTAAAAGCTGGTCAATTGGAGGAAGTTGCAGTCCACTTTAGAAGCATGATACATTAATCAACCCTAGTTCGTGCCATATTAGCTAGGTTCTCCAGCCTCTGGGAGCACCATTTGAATAGTATTTCAATACCCATTCCTTGATTGCAACTCAAAAATTGCTATTGTAATCTCCTACTTCCCGTCCAGTCATGGAACGACCTGAATGTTCCTTTATTTAAGTTGAGGCTTGGATTAACTATGCTGGTGCTCTGCGCTGGTACCCATCCATCTGCCTCTTTTTAGGAAATTTAGATCGTACCCGAATTTTTTTTTTTTTTTTTAAATGATGGATACGAAATGTTCGTTCGCATCGATGGTTCGAGCGCTTAAATGATGGATCGAACTGAAGGCAGATAGATGGATACAAACTGCATGTGCGTATTGATGCGAAATGGGGGCAGATGGATGGGTACGAAGTACCTGTGAGTATCGATTCGAATTGGAGGCAGATGGATGGATACGAAGTAGCGCTCCATGATGGATACGAAGTAGCGCTCCCTGATGGATACGAAGTAGCGCTCCGTGATGGATACGAAGTTCACCGCATTTCTGGATTCGAAGCTATGGATACTAAATTCACCACATTTTCTGGATTCGAACCTATGGATACGAAATTCACCACATTTTCTGGATTCGAACCTATGGATACGAACTTCACCACATTTTATGGATTCGAACCTATGGATACGAACTTCACCACATTTTCTGGATTCGAAAATATGGGTTCGAAAATGATCATATTTTCATGGATTCGAACATATGGATACGAAATTCACCATATTTTCTGGGTTCGAAAATATGGATACGAAAACCATCATTTTTTCATGGATACGAAAATATGGGTACGAAATTCATCATATTTTCATGGATACGAAAATATGGGTACGAAAAACAGCATTTTTTCTGGATTCGAAAATAGGGGTACGGACTGCATGATGAATATGGTTCTTCTTAGATTTTAGAGCAATCTGAATAGAATAGAAGGAACCCATGAACGATAGATCTGGATCTCTCTCTTAGATTTATTCAGTCCGGTATCGATGACAGATCCAACGAGCAGGAGAAAATCTAGGTTTTCTCAGTGAAAGCACCAAAATGTTTGCACCAAAATTGGGCAACACCCTTCGGAAGTCTTTGAAGAGATAATAAGTGAAGAACTTAAATTGGAAATGAAAATTATCTAACAAAAACTCCAAGTTATAGAAAAGTAAATTGCATAGAAGACAAGAATTTAGAGTGGTTCGGCGATGCGCCTACGTCCACTATGAAGTTTGATCACTTTATTGCTTAATACTTGAAGGTTACAAGTGTTTTGAAGCAAATTACAGCAGACAACAGACTTAAATTCGAAATCAGCAGCCAAGATGGTGGTATGGAGTGATTCTGGCAGCGTTTAGGCGTACTCTTTCTCTCCAAATTCTCCGACCCCTTCTCTGAATGACCAGGGGCTCTATTTATAGGTGTGGAAGGCCAAAATCCCGCCTAAATCATGGAGAGGCTGCTTGGCACGTGACGGGGGGCCCACAGGCCCGCGTTCTTGAAGTGCGTGCCCAGTTTGGGATCGATTCGAAGTGAACTTCGAATCGATCAAAAAATTGTCCAATTGCGATGAAACTTGGCGTGGACGTTCTTCATCATGTAGAAAAACTTCTGTAAAAATTTCATGGGATTTGGATCAGTAGATTGGGAGTTATGATCGGTTCGAAATTGGGTGTTCGGCATGCTGTTTGGTTCGAATCGATGGAATCGATTAGTTCGAATCGATGCATGGCCGAAGCGAATACTTCGAATCGATTGGGGCGCGCCTGTCTTCGAGCCGATCCATGTTCGTGCTAGCTTAGCCGCTTTGTTGGATTCGAAGTTGTCGAAGTCGATGGAGTCGAAGGTGAGTGATGGAGTCGAAGATGATGGATATCTTCGAAGGTGATGGATGGATTCGAAGGTGAGCGATGGAGTCGAGGCTGTGATGGGTTCGAAGCTATTAATGGATTCGAAGCTGTGGTGGATTCGAAGCATAGGAAGGACTCGAATTTGTGATGGATTCGAAGTAGGGAATTCCTTAGATGGATTCGAATGTCGCCTCTTCCTATGGGTTCGAATATGATGGGTTCGAAATATGATGGGTTCGAACATGATGGGTTCGAACCGAGCAATGTGCACCTTCTCAACTTGAATCCATCATAACTTGAGCGTACGTCCTCGGATTGACTTGAAATTTGAAATGCTGGCTTCTATGGTCTTTCTTGTCATGCCCTATCAATTGCGGCCCGATCCGGGCTCGGACAAAATTCATCGATATCCATAGCGAAGAGAAGTGCAACCAATCTCTGAGACGAACTGTCCTTTGTTTTTGGCCAATCTTTTGGTATCACGGCTTTGCCAAAAAGCGGGATAACATGAGATTTATTTGGTTTTCATCTTCTACAGTCTGCACTCTTATCAACTAAAAAGAAAGAAACAAACTCAAATATCATTTTGCTTCCTCTCCCATGTGTGAAGCTGCTCATTTTTTTCTTTTCATTTTGCTGTGACTCTTCATAGCACCTCATTTACCCACTTGCTCCCTTCTCTCTTCTATATTTTCCAGTAAGCTAGTAAGCTTGCATCCATTTTTGTTTTGCATGTATCACCTCCACCAACGTGTTCTCCAAACCCACAACCTCCACTCCAAGGCTTCCCCTCCCTTCCCAAAGCTTGTGCCGCGACCCATTATCACCTCAACCTCCTCCACCCCGACGGCAGCTCCACCCCTCAGCCATTGCCACTACCCGCTTCCTTCCTTTTTCCACCTGCCGTACTCTCCCTCTCTCACTCGACCTCGCCTCCATGAAACTGGCGTTCCTTCCACCCATTCTTCCACATCAACACAGAGCAACCGATACCCAGATCCACCGCTTGCGCTAACATCCACTCGCCTTCTCGACCTGCATGCAACCATCCATCCGAAACAAACAACCAAAGCGATACAACTTCCGCCTGATACACGTCCTCTCCGATGGCCTCCACTTCCTCGCCATCTATCACACTCATCCGACCAAACAAACCCACAGCCTAGACTCCGCATAAACCATGCCTAAACCATCCGCCGATCTTGCCGAGATCCGCGCCTCCCGTATCCCCTTCCCTCGCCCTCTTTTGGTCGAAGGCGTGCGGCTGCACAACCTCCCCTCAAACCCAAAGCGCTATCCTCTCTGACTTTCCTCTGGCCGCACGTACCCCTTGATTTTGGCCCGAAGCACTACTCATGCATATCCCATTTTGGCCGAGCCTCTCACCGCAACCTGACAACGTGTTTCCTCCTTTGTTGCGTTGTAAGTGTGTACATATATATCATTATATATATGTTATTAGTTTATTTATCAGGTATAAAGTCTGCATATTATCTGACAAATAATTCGGCAATGTATTTGCATGTTTTGTTAACATATGGCTATGTTTATATTTATATGATATGTTGTATTCACAATCTTATTAATACGTGGGGATTTTATGAAGTTATAGATCAGGTTTATCCAATGCATATATTTCAACCTGGTCATCGATGATTTTAGAAATAGTTTGTATGTATGATGCGTATATTATAAGTGACATGCATGTTTAGGTAGGTGTATACATTAGTTAACCTGTTGTGCCATAGGAGAGTGCTGTGAATGTCAACAAATTCATACTAATATCTTGATTTGATTTTTTATGCAACAGCTAATATATTGTAACTTAATGTATACACTTATATATGGGTCTGCATAACTCGGGTTGGCTGATGCTTCATCATATTAAAATACAGAGATTGTTTATACAGTAAAAAAAAAAGGAAAAAAGGAAGAAAGAAAAACATGTCAGAAATAGTTAGTTATATACAAGTTGATATGTATGTACTGGTTTCAGGCCTCGTTTGTTTTGGTGTGTCTACAGGTTTATAGACAAGTTTGCATAATAAGTTACTATACGCTATTCATATATTACTTATATTTTTCGGTTGTAACATACGGTGTTTAAAATATTAGTATTTGTATACTTATAAGTTGCGATAGCAGTATACGTGAGATATATGTTATGAAGAGGTCTATAGATATATTTCATGACAGTATTTTATATTTTTTTAGGGAACGAATGTATTTGTGATGTAAATGTGTATCGTATATTGATAATAGACGTACGACATATTTTATTTTAAAAGTATTTATACATATGCGCTTATAGTCTTTAATTTGTTAGTCGTATAATAATATTTTGACTTTATAAATATTATAAAGTTTATCAAGTTTCATTTGTTTCGCATGTAAGTATATTTACTTATAGTTTATCTGACATGATATATAAAGTTTATTTGAGTTTAAGATATAATGGTTGAAATACTACAACGATTATGTGTGCATCTAGTTTAGTATAAGGTTTGATATATTTTGTTAATATAATGGTCTGTTGTCTGTATAACAGATTTTAGTTTAAAAGAAGTATTACATATAGTTTTACAGTATATGTTGCGTTTGGGCTGTTTGTTTATGCCTTTTTTTTCAATATTTATCCTAATTAAAATATTGATTTAATAAAATAATCGTATTAATAATAGTATATACGCATAGCTTGTTCCAATTATATCAAACTGATTCTGTTTTGTTTTCATCGATTCCTCTATCATCTTATCCGACGAATTCGTGCCCATCTTGATTTGCTTTGGACTTCGCGCCTGGAATCGTAACTCAATTTCAGTGTCCGTATCAGTGTGCGTATCCGTGTCACCTTCTGTAATTTCTCTAGCCTCGAAAGGTGAGCAATCACTCACGATTAATATTCTTTTATTTATTAAATTTGATTTCAAATTGAAACGACAATTGAAATATGCTGCTGTTAGTTATATACACTGTTATATATGCTATTACCTGTATCTTTTCACCTATGACATCTGACACCATTATCTGTTAATTAATATGCGATGATAATACAGTTTGGTTGATAAATTGATTGATTGGTTGTTGTTTATATTGGATGTTAAATTGTAGTGTATAAAGTGATAAATATTATGCAATTGAATTTGACGTAGGATAGTTAAAATTTTGAATCGACATATGAGTTGAATTTGATTAGTTAAATTTGTATAATATGACCCTTTTAAATGTTAAATTAATTGACACGTAGGATTTGATTAATTACACCTTTAACCATTGAATGTATGTTGTTTAAATCGATGAACTGAAATTGAAATTGAACGACAAGTGAAAAACCATAATGTAATAATTTTTAGTCTACATGAAATGATAGTGTAGATTCTAGAAATAATTATATTAATTTGCACAAACAACAATGTGAATTAATACGGTTATTTCGGGATTATTCGAATTAATTATTGGATTTTTATTGATTGTTGTTATTGATTTGTTGTTATTGTTTGTTTATTTACTTTGACACCATCCCAGTTATCACACTGCAAGTTCCCTTTATTATGCTTGATCTTGAATTGAATTTGGAATCGGTTTGAAATGATATATACCCAAATGAACTTGACTTAGGATAGATAATGAAATAAAATCCGATTGTCAATAAATTGATTTAAAAATAAAATAATGATTTTATTCGAGCAAAGAATAAGTTTTGAAATGAAGTTGGAATTTGGATTTTATGAAAGGAAAATGTAAAGATTGAAATCTGAAAAAAATATTAATGTAATAATTGATGAAAGAACGTTTTTTGAAATTTAATTATTTAATAATTAAATTTGGAATTATTAATAAATAATTTGGATCTAGTAATAATTGAGTTTAGAAATAATTAAGTTGACACGATTGAGTTGAATTCATAATTAAGTTGAAATGATTTGATAATTAAGTTTGAATTCATAATTAAGTGGAAATGATCTAATAATTAAGTTTGAATTTATAATTAATTTTGAAATGATTAAGTTTTGAAATTATTAATAATTAAGAGTGAAATTATTTAATAATCGAATAAGATTGAATTATTTGACAATTGAATAAAAATTGAATTCTTTGATAAGAGAAATTGAACTTTTGAATAAGTAGAATTGAACTTCGTTAATAAATGAAATTAAGTTTCTTTATTTATGAAAGTTTTGGAAAATTTTATTTAAGTAAGTTAATAAGTGAAATTGAAACTTCTTGATTATGTGAAATTTAGTTCTTTATTAATTGAGTTTGAAATTTGTAACGAAGTCAGTAAATAAGTGAAAATTTAATTTCTTTAACAAGAAGTAAAATGTGATTTATTGAAATGAATGGGATTTATTGAAATCAACGTAAGAATTTTAATTTAAAGAATTGATTCGACGAATTTATTTCGATTTGAAGTTTTGATATAATGAAGTTGAACGTAAGTAATTGATTTAAATGAATTGGACTTTAAATAGAAGTTGTTTGAAGGATAAATTTACTTAGCGAATATTGAATGAAATCGATAAATGAATTTAAATTGATTTGAATGAAAATTAAACCATTTTAAATGATTTCGGAATGAAACTTATGTACGAACTTGAATAAATATTTGAATTGTTAAAATAAAAGATGAAATCGAATTATATGATTTTGAAATGGTAATTTGGTAATTTTGAAACGTAAATTTAGTGAAAGACAAATGAAATGTTGATTATAAATTCTAATTGAAAATGAAATTGATTTGGTTTTGAAATTTACTAAACGACCAATCGGTGTGATAATTATGAAAGTTATTAAAGAGACCGGAATCGGTTATGGATATACTCTCTATCTAAATCGAAAACCACTTTAATAACTATACGCGGAGTGATGATGCAGAATGAAGTGGTTGGAATGACGTACGTGATGACTGAAGAAAGAGAACGATAATGGATAGCCTTGACACTTGTGTCAAATTGGAAATGACTAAAACAGGTGCCGTGCTGGGCCAAATGGGGTTAGCCACCTCGAGCGAACACACTTCTTCGTAAACTACTCATTACTTGTGATTGATTGGTGCACCCTCTTACTTTTGGGAATGTTGTTTCGCGGTGTTGCGATCGCTACGGCGATGCATTCTCACCAGTCCGGATCAGGCGAACGGTAGTTTCACTACCTTGGGTATTGCCTCATGTGCCTTGTCATACTTGTATCCCTATTATACGCGACCACTACGAATTTGTTTTGTTATATCTATGGAGTACTCCCTGATAGTCCACTAGTTTAGGTGGAGTTTACAGTGTTGTATAGACTATAACGCTTGTATAAAAATGTGTTAAGGGGGATAATGGTAATGCCTTAACACAATTTTGATACTTTATATCACTGATAGACATTATCTATTTAGCGTACACTACTACGTAGTAGATAGTTTAACGGATCCTTAGAGGATGGTGATTCCAACATCCTTTGAGTTACTTGTATTTCGATTGCTATTTCACTTGAGTTGGAATTATTGATATGAGAATATTAATCCTGACTCGAGTGTTTTGTGTTTTGCTTTACGCTCGTGTCAGACTGAGTGGTTCAGTTTTTGAGACTCACCTTTGGAGTTGGAGCTTCGCTTGAAGATTCCAGCTATCTATCCAGCTTCCAGATATCCAGTTGATTCCAGTGATGTATTCTGATTCTTGTATTTGATTATTGTATTCGAGACTTCTGTTGTAACTCATTTAACTCTGTTATATATATAGTGGCTTCATGAACTACTATCTCTTTTTATTTCCGCTGCATATTATTACTCTGTGTCTGTGATTCTGTGATTATTTATTTACTGTATATCTGAGTTTTACCAAATTTTAAATTAATAGTTCGGTAATTTGAATTATTCAAGTCCGACATGTGCGGATGCGAATAGTCCAAAATAGCGGGTCGTTATAATATATGTATAAAGGTGTTAGTTAAACATATTAAATTTCAATGAGTTTTGAAAATTTTAAAGTATTAAAGATAACTGAATCGCAAATGAAGTTTTCAAATGAATATTTCAAGTAAAATTTATATAGTTTTAAATTAATTATTTACCCTTGCCTTTAAATCTACCTTTATTTCTGGTTGTTCTATTCTCCTACCTCCTTCCTTTTCGGGGACGAAAAGTTTTGAGTGGGTGAGAGTGTAACGACCCATAAAATTGTATTAATCTTTAATTGGTTTTATAACGTATTTAATTTGGATTTTGAGAAATTTTAATAATAATAATTTGAAACAAAGTTTTAATATTTAGTTTACGTATAATTGAAATCAAAATTTCAACCCTTACTTCTCTTTTCTTTTCAAATTTGAAACGTACTATTAAATCAAGCCATTAATTGCTTTTATTTTTCTTTCCTTAAATCAACGTACAGCTCACACAATTATAAATTGCATTAAATTTTCTGATGAACCACACCATGACCATTTATATTACATTCATTTGGAATATATTCATTTGTTTGAAATCTTTCCCTTTCTCTCTCGTCTCAGTTGGGAATAAAATAAATTTCAGCGGAAACCACGTTTCAATGCTTTTAACTCTTTATAACTTTTGATAAAATTTTCTGTCCTTTTTGAAACTAAAACGTATAAGGATATACGTTTCTAATTTATTAATTTCTAAATCGTCTCGTTGTCCTTTTCATGTATGTTATATTTATTTATATTTTAACATTTTCTATTTATTTCACTCATCTTCCTACACGTTTCTATTTATTTGCTGATTTGTTGCATACGTTTCATTTTGTAAAATGCGGTTCATTCCTATTTATTTCATTTCTCACATTTATTTCATCTTTTACTGAAATTTGACTGTTGCCACGTCATACCATTTTGGAAGTATGAATGTACAAAACATGCATACGTTTTATATTCATTTAATTGGAATAGTCACTTTAATTTTTGCCTTTAAAATTCCATTTTCTTCACTATAGTTGGAAAGTTATAAAACATTCAAAAAAATTTGAAAGCTCACCTTAAATTGTGCAAAGCGTTTTCCTCTGCCTTTATAACTTTGGGTTACGCCAGCTGTTACTTTTTTTCCATCAATTCAAAATTATCATTTGTCATTACATTTTTGGGTCTCTTCATTCTCCTTTATCAACTTCCATATATTTATTTCCCTAGTCACTTTAAACGTTTTATAATAATAATTAATATATAGCCATTTCATTTTAAAGCTTTTCATACGTTTTATATATGTCAAAAAAAGACGTGAATGGATATTTACCCGAGGCCCACACTGTTTTGAATTATTCGTTTTTTTGTATTCATTAATTCTTTTATGGATCATTTTATTTCACCTTTATAAGGATTTTTTGGTAAAGCAAGGATCTACTGCCACTTTCTTCTCCTCAATTTTTCTTTCTCCACCCTCTATCTTATTTCACACTCTTACACGCAGCCGTATCTCACCTTGTCACCCATTTTGCCATGCAGAAAACTTTTAACATATATATATGATATCTTGAAAGGTAATACAACTTGTGCGTTTGTCATATTAAGTATTGTTTTTTTATGCGTAAGTTATTGTTTTATTTTATTATATATATATATATATATATATATATATATATTCATACTTTATCAGCTTTACAAAATTTCAAATTTCCTGGTTTTGTTTGTTGGTTTCGAAACTTATTTATATATATACGGTGAAACTATACATGTGTTTAATTTTTTGAGTTAAAATTTTGATTGTATGTATTGGGTTTGAAAATATAAATTTTATATTTACCTGGAATTTTTTTAATGTATGTGTTTTTTTTTGGAGACAATATTGGTTCCAAAATATAATATATGTATAATATGTATATGTGTAAACTTGGTTTCTCAAATTTTATGGATATAGTACGTTTTGGGATTTAACTATTGATTCAAATTTTAGATACATATATCTATATTTTTATAACTTTTAAAAGGCTGTTATTTATTTGTATATATTTAATGTTTGAAAGTTATTTATTGATTTTAAATTATATACGGATTTAAAATAAGTTGGTGTTTAAAATTTTATATTGATTTCAGGTAATATATAATTGATGTTATAGTGCAGTCATCATTCGGTACATTATTCGCATTTTTCTTTGTCATATATATGTTGACAGTGTGCATTTGTAGTTAGTGTGTATTCTAAAGGGCGTATCGTATGATAAGAATTACGTTGTGACAATACATTTAAAACTGTTATGTTAGTATTAGTGTCTGTAGCTTTCTTTGTCGCAGTTAATATAAGTTATGTTGAAATGGGTCTCAACATTGTTTTTCTTTAAACTTGCATGTGTTTATGTACATTTCAATATGAAAGCTGCAATATTTATTTCAAATTTTATTACATTTGATTTTTAATACAAAACAATGATTTTTCTTACATACGTATTTTGTTTTGATATTGGTCTTAAAAAGAAATATTAATTTAATAAGAAAATAATATATTTATTTTTATTTATATATGTATATGTGCTTTAAATGGATATTGTTTTCAAATTCTCTTATACCAATTTTCTTCATCAAATCCGGTTCTAATTTGATTCCGTCGATTCCTGTTATCAGCTTTGTCCGTCGTGCCCGTTTTCTCCATCGAATCGTATCCATCTAGCATCGCTTGGAATTCGTAGCTCGTTCCCTTGTCAAATCTGTTTAGTCTCGAAAGGTGAGCAATCACTCACGATTAACGTTCTTTTATTTATTAAATTTGATTTAAATTGAAATGACAATTGAAATATGAGGCTGTAGTTATTTAAATTGTTATATACGCTATTATCATAACTGTTCACTTATGGGATATGACACCATATCCTATTGTTTATATTTATTTTGATGATATATGCATGTTGTTATTATTATTTTCATATCTGTTATCACTTTGCAAGTTCCCTGTTAGTATAGAAATCATTATGGGTTGAAATGATACATCCCCGAAGTGACTTTAGAATAGGAGAAAATCGTTATGGGTTGAAATAATAAACCCAAGCTATTTTCATTTAATTGGATTTGGGATTACGGGTTGAAATGATATCCACCCGTATATATTTAGTGTACGGGTTGAAATGATAAATATCCGTAGCACTTGACTATATGATAGGAAATATATATACAGACACCGTTGGTCCATATAAATATTTTGAAAATAAATTTCTACAGTTGAAAAGAAATATATGGGATTTAATAAATATTGGTTCTTAAAATATTATATATATAAATGAAAATTTTATATATAGATTTAATAATAACAATATTGAGATTGATTTAATCCATATAATATGTTTGAGTATTATTTAAGATTTATATTTCAAAATTTACCATTGTAAAAAGTTGAATAATTAAGATTGGGAGATAAATTTGGGTTTATTAAAAATGTTATTTAAATAAGGATTTATTTAATTAAATCGATTTGAAATTATTGAATGGAAAATTTAATGGTATGATTTTGTAACTGGATTTTTGATTTAAGTGATTTAATGAATATTTCACGTTTAATAAAATTAAAGAAAATATTGAGTAAAACGTAATTTAAGGTTACTTAAATGATATTGAATCTAACAAGGGAGTATTTCAAGAACTAATAATAAGGTTAAATCGAGATCTATATGAAACTGTTATATAGAACACTTAAATATTAAAGCCTTGAACTATATTGGAATTTAAATGGTTTATGTTGAGATTCGGATCTGTATTTGAAATCAACGTAGTTGAATTTGTTATTTAGCAACTAAATTGAATTAAAGTGAAATTTAGGTTGAACCAAATTTGAATTTATTATTTAGAAAACTAAATTGAATAAAAATTTAGTTGAAATGTTGACTTAAAGTTTTGAAATATATTAAAATATAAAGGGGTATTTTTGTGATTACAAATCCGAATTTGAGATCGATAAATTGAAGTGTTTATTTTAGGAATTGAGTGGAATTTAAATTGATAAATTGAGATTGAATTTAATTTAAATGGAAAGGTCGGGTTGATGTTGAAATGATTTGTTAAGTTGAGGGAATTGAAAATACTTTATTGTATAAATTATTTAATATATATAAATACTATTTTGGGAAATATATAGATATTTTAAGTGAAAATGATATTCGGTTTTGAAGTATAAATTAAGCTGAAATGACCATGGTGTTATAGTGTTTATTTCTACCTTGTAGATAGTTCCATGGACCCTTAGAGGATGGTTATCCCAAACATCCTTTAAGTTATTTGTATTTCAGTTGATATTTCACTTGAGTTGGATTTATTGATATAAGAATGTTAATCCCGACTCGAGTGTTTTGTGTTTTGCTTTACGCTCGGGTCAGACTGAGTGATACAGCATTAGAGACTCACCTTTGGAGTTCAGAGCTTCATTTGGAGATCCAACTATCGATTCAGATTCCAACCTTTCCAGTTGATTGTTCAGAAAAGTCATCTGTTGCATTGGAGACTTCACTGCATTTGAACTATTTGGTTGTATTTTATTTCTAACTCTGATGTATATAGTAGATTCATGAACTACTATTCTTTATCTATTCCGCTGCATTATATTACTCTGTCATCTGTGATTGATTTATTTATTGTATATTTTAAGTTTTGCCAAATTTTAATTAACAATTCGGTATTTTGAATTATTCAAGTCGGATATGTATGGTTTTATTGTCGATTTGAATGGTCCAAAATAGCGGGCCGTTACAAATCCCAATAAAGAAATAGTGTTAATTGTCGCACTGAGGTATAAAATTCAAAATACTTAAATAAAAGTAAGCATTTAATTAACCAATGCAATAATATATTGATTAATAGTAACTGAATGTAAATTAAGGTAGGAATGTTAATGCCAGTTGATAAATAACTAATTTAGTGCAACTCCAATTTAAATCGAAACAATGGTAAGGTTATAATTGATTGTATTTAGTATATTGGAAATAAATTTCAATAAATAAAATTAAATAGTATGTTAATGATGATTGAATGAAATTTGTGTGATGTAAACAATTGTTTGGGAATAATAACTCATAAGTGTGATTGAAAGTAAATGGTAACAGATATTTTATGTTACCTATTTATTTAGCCTGTTAATTTAAATGTGGTAAAAATTGCGATAAATCTAAATTTTATATTTTGTTAATGTGAATTTAGTTAATAACGGGAAATAACAATTAATTTATTCATAATATGACAATAGGTTGAATAAAAGGAATGGAAATTCAATATTTATTAATTTATTGGAATTTAAATTTAATAATTGAATTTATTGCAAATAAATGGAATTTAAAATTTAACATGAAATCAATTGAAGTTAATTGATTTAATTTGTGCAGTTAGGGAAGATTTGATTTGTCATTGAAGATTGTTAATTCAACAAGAAGTAACAAATGAAAACTCTATCCATAATATGGCAATTGATTGAATGAAAACAATTGAAATTCATGTTTGATTAATTTATTGGATTTTGAGCCGTAATAAATGGATTATTGAAATTAAATGAAATAAAATATTACGTTAATGTGAATTAATATGAAATGAAACATATATTAATGAAATGTAATATAAATCAATGCTAATTATACCCATAAGATGTCAATTTATTGAATAGCTAGATTTTAAATTAAATAAATGGATTTATTGAGATTTCAATTGATAATTAATAAATTTCTTTAACATTAAAACTAAATACGGTAATGGGTAAATTTATTAACTTTAAATTGGTATCTGAATTGTTTAAAGGATTGTAATGGTGTAAGAAATCAAAAATGATAGAATTTGTAAATTTTGGAATTGGAATTTAAGATTCGATTTTTTATTTATTTAAATTTATTTAATTAGTTAACTGGAAAATAGCCATTTTGGCCACTGACTCGGATTTCGACGAGACCAGTTTCATCGGATCCGTGTCTGTGAATTTTTGTAGGATTTCAAGTGTCGTAGCGATCGGACTTGTCGTTTGATCATACGGACTCGAAACGCCGTAAAATCAATGAAATTGAAATCAATTGAAATCAATTTGAAATAATTTGATTTTGTTATAACTTCTTCATACGATGGAATTTGGACTTGAAACATATTCCATCGAGTTTAAAATACTCAAAAACATCTATTTTGATATATTGGTTGACCCAATTTCGTTCCGGAGTTAGAACGGGCTTTTTGGGCCATTTATCGTTCAACGGTCCAAACCAATCGTGTCCATTCATCTATATTTCTGACCTACCTATATATATCCTGCTATAAACCCTAGCCTACTTCTTATCCCTCATTCCTTACTTCAATTCTATTAGCTCCTTTTCTTTCCAATGGCTGCAAACCCTAAATCCCAAAATGCAATTTCAAATAAAATTCAAAGCCAAAAATTAAATCTCTTCAAACTATATCGAATTATATATGGATTTGAAGCTCTCGACGAGCGCAGGTCAAAAATAAATGATTCGTTTTTCAATATGGGTCACCATGTGGCCAGAAATCGATGATCAAGTTACGGCCATTCATCGCGCGTCGAGCAAACTCGTCCAATTGTCAAATCAATTTATGGGTTTGTAGAGAGTCTTGTGCGTAGTTCATCGATGCATTTTATTTGGCGAAGTGATGGATGGATTTGCATGAAAAAATCAATTAGCGTTCGAATTTAAGGGTAGCGGCTGCATGATTTTGGCCGTCGGTTGACGTTACGTGAGGGCTGCGATGTTAGGGAGCGCGACGTAAGGGGAGGAGGCTCTGGGTGTGGTGGCTGTGGGCGAAGCGGTGCGCGTCATCGTCGTTCAGATGGCAGCGTACGTGCATTACTGATCGCATACAAGGGTGAAAGGGTTCGAGTAGCAGGTTGCGTTCCCCTTGCTGACGTGGTGAGAGGTTGTTCCATTTTTATTCTGTTTTATTTCAATTTTTGATTTCGTATGTTTTAACCAACATAACTTTTGCATATTTGGTCCAGTTAGTGCACGGTTTCTTGTTCTAGGATCGTATGAAAATTCCGAAAATTTGGCGCTTGTTTGGATCAATTCTGAGACTATTCAATTTTTGGGTTTAAATTGGATTTAAATTCAATTTAAATTCAAAAGGTGAGTGTTTTAACCCACTCACAACTTCTAAAATTTCTTATGTGTGTTAAGTTAATTTCTGATGTGGTTAGAAATTTATTTATGACTGTTTGGCATATTTTTAATCATCATCTCAGTTAAATTGAATATATTGAATTAAATTGTTATTTAACTTATTTTTTCATTTAAACTTCCAGTTAAATAGTTATTTAATTTATTATTGAATATAAACTGCCAGAAGATACCTGTTTTTTTATTTATTTGTTTATATTGATGTTATTGATTTAATTGGATGATGATTGTGATAAATGGTTGATGATTTATATTGGATGAATGGATGTTGTATGTTAGATTGTTATAAACTGCAAATTGTATGGATTTTATTACATTTGGGATTGCGGTTTGAAATGATATATAACCATATTTTTATTTTTAATTTATGGGTTGAAATGATAAATATCTGTATCACTTGATCACAGGGTAGAAATTATGTACAGACGCCGTGGTCTATATCTAAAATATTTTGAAAATGATTTCTTTGGTTTTGGAAAGAAATATATAGTTTAATGAATATTAGTTTTTGATATTATGTAAATATATTTTTTATATATAGTTAAATGCTTGAATTTAAGCTATGTATAAGTTGTTAAATAAAAATTAAGTTTAATAATAGAGTTTGATTTTTATTAAAATAAAACATGAGTAAGTATTTAAATTTTATTTTAATATAGAGTGTGTTATGCGTTAAATAAATTAATATGGGAGATAAATTGGAGATTTACATGAAATTAAATTTATTTAAGAATTAAACTCAAAAGTTGATATGAAATTTATTAAATTGAGAATTTTAAAGGGCATAATTATTATAACTTGATTTTGGGGTCAAGGTGAATTAAATGAGTATTTCAAGTATAAATGAATTGAAGGAAATATTTAGTTATTTGAAATTTGAGTTTTATATAAATGATTATGGATTTATTATGTAAAATATTTCTGTTATCCCGCTTTTTGGCAAAGCCGTGATACCAAAAGATTGATCGAAAGCAAGAGACGATTCACCTCAGAGATTGGTTGTACTTCACTTTGCTATGGATATCGATGAATTCTGTCCGAGTCCGGAACGGGCCAAAATTGATAGGACATGACAAGAAAGGTCAAAGGAGTCGTCATCTCAAATTTCAGGTCAATCCGAGTCCATACGCTCAAGATATAATGGTTTCAATTTGAGAAAGATAGCCCCCTGTTCGGTTCGAACCCATAGGGTACCCACGGTTCGAATCGATGGCCACAGGTTATGTTCGAAACCATCACCTCCGAACCCATCCAATACCCCTACCTCGAAACCTTCCAATTCGAACCCATCCGGCATCCTTCCTTCGAACCCATCTTGTTCGAATCCATCAACCAGTGCCTGCCTCAAAACCATTAACTTCGACTCCATTACATTCGAAACCATCATCTTCGAATCCATTCAAGCCCACCAGCTTCGAATCCAAGTTGCTTCGAATCGATCTTGTTCGAATCGATCGAGTTCGAACCCACGAGTACACCTTGGTTCGAAACGGTCGCATTCGAACCCAGGGACATTCATTTGTTCGTACCCACCAAGTCAGCTAACTTGGATGACGTGTCGCCCCACGATACGAACGAGGCGAAATCCATGGGTGCGAAGCGGTCAACTCGGAGACAAAACAGGATCGATTCGAGGAGCATGCGCCACGTCACTGCAGAATCACGTGTGTCCATGGATTCGAAGTCATGGTTTCGAAGTGATCGGTTCGAACTCAACAGCCAACCGAGAATCATCATTTCGAACCGATCATATCTCCTAAACCACTGATCTAAATGCAACCAAATTTTCACAGTAGCTTCCATACGAGGTAAAGATTGTTCCTGCCAAGTTTCAGCTCGATTGGACCATTTCTTGATGGGTTCGAAATGACTTCGAATCGATGTCAGATCGAGACGAAACTTGGTGGGGTCGGTCGCGTGGGCCCACTCACGTGCCAGAAAAGGTCTGCCGAAGTTTCAGCAAGATCTGGGCCTCCAACGCCTATAAATAGCACCCTGAAGCCTTCAGAAAAGAGGATCTTTCGAGAACTCGTGCCATTGAAAGCTGAGACTCTGCTGGATTCAAATCTATTCACCAGAATCACTGTTGTATTCAGATTTCAAAGCTATTATCAATTGTAATCCGTTGTAATCGATTGAATCGAGCAAAGCAATAAAGAGAAATCCTTCAAAGTGGACGTAGGCACGAACGCCGAACCACTATAAATCCTGTGTTTGTGATTGTTGTTTGTGAATTACTGTGATTTATTACCTAGAGCTGAATTCTATATTGATTGTTGCTGAGTTCTGTGTTGATTATTATCAAGTTGAATACGCAAATGGGTGCTTTCGTGATATTGGGTGTTTGTGACCAATTTTGGCGCAAACATTTTGGTGCTTTCACTGAGAATTGAACTCAAGAGTTCTACCAGTTGATAATTGATTCAGAGAAAGTTTGAAAGTTTAGGTTTGAGAAATTATGACAAGACAATCAAGCCGAAGGCCAAGGCCAGAGAGAAGTGAACAACAAGGAAGTCAGGAGGCTTCCTCAGGAGCGAATCAACCATCGATCTACATCACAAGGGACGAGATGGAGACGATGATGAAGAAGCAAGAGGAGTTAACCCAGAGTTTATTTCAACAGATAGGACAGCTTGGAGCACAGAATAGAGGAGCCAATGGAGTCCATAACGAAGCAGGACCATCCGGCGTCGCACCCGGATTAGGGGGCACACCCATGGAGAACGTTGGTCCAATTTCGGAGGGAGAAAGAGGAGTATCTGCGCAACCTGGAGACATCAGAGGAATGAACGCTCAGTCAAGGGGGCAGGTTTCAGAGTTCCCTCGTGAACTCGGGGGGCAGGATGAAAGTAGCAAACGAAGGTTACATCTCGGAGACACCGACAAGTTGGCAGAGATGGTTAGGCGAGCAATGAGAGGCGGTTTGGTGAACAAAGACCTAGAGGATGTTAATAGGAGACCTTTCACTCCGGCAATCAGACGAGCTAGAAACCCACCGGATTTCAAATTACCATCGCTGGATATGTATGACGAGAGAACGGACCCCACGGTCCATCTGACAAAATATATGAGGCATATGGAAGTGCTGGGGGCATCAGAGGAGGTCATGGCCCGGTGCTTTCCACTGTATTTGGCGGATATTGCGGCATTATGGTTCAGGCAATTAGATAGCGGATCCATTGGAACGTGGAATGATTTAACTGAGAGATTTATGAGGCAATTCAGGGTTCACATTACAAGACCCAAGAATGTGATGACTTTAGCAACTTTAAAACAGAAAGCTGGAGAAACATTGAGAAGTTTCCTGACACGGTTCAATGCGGCGGCAGCTTCGGTGGATAGACCGGATCCATCCATGGTTATGATGGCAGCCATTTCTGGAATAGCTGATGGCACGGATTTCAAAAATTCATTGACCAAAGATCCACCTATGGATCTAGGAGAATTCTATCACGAGGCGGAAAAGTTCCTGCGATTGGAGGATGCGAATGCAGAAAGAGAAGAAGGAGATGGGATAGAAGTTTATGCACTCAAAGACGAAAAACCCCCTAGAAGGGACTCGGACAAGGATAAAGGTAAAAGAAGGATTGAGAATAACAGAGACAGATCAAAGCGGCAACGGAGGGAGCCGTGATTCACCACCTACACTGAGCTGAACGAGAGCCTGGAACGAATTTATCAGGATACCAAAGAACAGATTCCATATCGTAGGCCGATGCGAAGGGATCCTACCTCTGACGAAAGGAAATCAAATAAGTTTTGTGTATTCCATGAATTAAATGGTCATAACACTAACGATTGTAGGCACCTGAAGGACGAGGTGGAAGGGCATATCAGGAACGGTATGCTCCTTCAATATGTAAGGAGGCGAGCTCCTGTGGCGGAACCAGAACGGCCACCGTCCACATCAGCTAGAGGCGATCCTGAATCAAGGCACCGTTTGGTTATCAATTGAGTGAGATAACGATGAACAAGTTGTAAGCTTCCACTAACGCAATTAAATCATTTACACATGTGCGAGATCGCGAACGATCTCCAGGCATGCTCTGAGTGATCATTAACCGTTTCGTAGTGGGAACTTACACTTTGACATCCATGCTTTGCTTTCGTTTCATTTTGATTTGAACATTTAAACTTTGCTTGTCTGGACATTTCTGTTTTAAAAACTCATCCGTGTAATAGATATTTGATTCTGATAACTCTGGAATGGCTAAGCTACTTACACATGTATGGGGTCGCGAAAGATCCTTAGGCATGCTCTGAGATGGCGATGAACCGCCTTGACAAACGATCCAGGAACTCACCCGAACATGACCCTGGCATCGATAATACCAAGCCCTCCCGGGCACACAATTCGCCTCGAACGGCACCCGACCTCGAACGGTCACGATTCGCCTCGAACGGCACTCGACTTCGAACAGTCACAACTCACCTCGCCTCAAATGGCTTGATCGCGAACGGTCGTCACTTGAGGTCCAACACCCGACCGCGAACGGTCACAAATTCGCCTCGAACGGCACACGATCGCGAACGATCACTTTCTGCCTTGAATGGCATCGACCGCGAACGGTCATGGTTCACTAATTATAAAATCCGACCTCGAACGGTCACCATTCGCCTTGAACGGCACTTGGTCGCGAACGATCATCAATTGCCGCGAACGGCATCGACCGCGAACGGTCCCATTCAATCTTTTGCCGTGAATAGCATCGACCGCGAACGGTCCTATTCCATCATTTGCCGCGAACGGCATCGATCGCGAACGGTCCCGATTCACCTCAAACAGCATACGATCCCGAACGATCGATGCATGGATTCATACGCTCGACCGCGCACGGTCGCACTTCACCTCGAATGACTCGGTCACGAACGATCGTCATTTGAAGTTGAGCGCTTGACCACGAACGGCCGCGCTTCATCCCAAATGGCTCGATCCCGAACGATCGTCATTTGAGGCCATATGAAACTATCAAGTTCTTTGCAGGTTGATGATCGGATACGAACGTCCAACTCGAAGCATTACAAAACACACCTTCCTACCGCAAGGCATGTTTTGGGGGGCAAAATGTTATCCCGCTTTTTGGCAAAGCCGTGATACCAAAAGATTGATCGAAAGCAAGAGACGATTCACCTCAGAGATTGGTTGTACTTCACTTTGCTATGGATATCGATGAATTCTGTCCGAGTCCGGAACGGGCCAAAATTGATAGGACATGACAAGAAAGGTCAAAGGAGTCGTCATCTCAAATTTCAGGTCAATCCGAGTCCATACGCTCAAGATATAATGGTTTCAATTTGAGAAAGATAGCCCCCTATTCAGTTCGAACCCATAGGGTACCCATGGTACGAATCGATGGCCACAGGTTATGTTCGAAACCATCACCTCCGAACCCATCCAATACCCCTACCTCGAAACCATCCAGTTCGAACCCATCCGGCATCCTTCCTTCAAACCCATCTTGTTCGAATCCATCAACCAGTGCCTGCCTCACAACCATTAACTTCGACTCCATTACATTCGAAACCATCATCTTCGAATCCATTCAAGCCCACCAACTTCGAATCCAAGTCGCTTCGAATCGATCTTGTTCGAATCGATCGAGTTCGAACCCACGAGTACACCTTGGTTCGAAACGGTCGCATTCGAACCCAGGGACATTCACTTGTTCGTACCCACCAAGTCAGCTAACTTGGATGACGTGTCGCCTCACGATACGAACGAGGCGAAATCCATGGGTGCAAAGCGGTCAACTCGGAGACAAAACAGGATCGATTCGAGGAGCACGCGCCACGTCACTGCAGAATCACGTGTGTCCATGGATTCGAAGTCATGGTTTCGAAGTGATCGGTTCGAACTCAACAGCCAACCGAGAATCATCATTTCGAACCGATCATATCTCCTAAACCACTGATCCAAATGCAACCAAATTTTCACAGTAGCTTCCATACGAGGTAAAGATTGTTCCTGCCAAGTTTCAGCTCGATTGGACCATTTCTTGATGGGTTCGAAATGACTTCGAATCGATGTCAGATCGAGACGAAACTTGGTGGGGTCGGTCGCGTGGGCCCACTCACGTGCCAGAAAAGGTCTCCCAAAGTTTCAGCAAGATCTGGGCCTCCAACGCCTATAAATAGCACCCTGAAGCCTTGAGAAAAGAGGATCTTCCGAGAACTCCTGCCATTGAACGCTGAGACTCTGCCGGATTCAAATCTATTCACCAGAATCACTGTTGTATTCAGATTTCAAAGCTATTATCAATTGTAATCCATTGTAATCGATTGAATCGAGCAAAGCAATAAAGAGAAATCCTTCAAAGTGGACGTAGGCACGAACGCCGAACCACTATAAATCCTGTGTTTGTGATTGTTGTTTGTGAATTACTATGATTTATTACCTAGAGCTGAATTCTATATTGATTGTTGCTGAGTTCTGTGTTGATTATTATCAAGTTGAATACGCAAACGGGTGCTTTCGTGATATTGGGTGTTTGTGACCAATTTTGGCGCAAACAATTTCAAAACTAAATAATAAAAATTTATTTGTTGAATCGAAATTATCAAATTTAGTTTTGAAATTTTGGAATATTTAAAGCCTTGAAATTTATCGAAATTGAATTGTTTCGAAGTTATGAATTTCAAAATATTATGTTTTAAAAGTGTCAAAATTTCAAATGTTTGGTTTCGAAGTGTATAATTTGGAAGTGTTATGATTTTGGAAAAAGGTTATATTTGAAATAAAGTGATATTATATTGATTTGAAGTAAAAATGACGTCATAATGATTTGGTTTAAAATGGAAATGAGATCGTATTTATACGATTTGAAATGGATATTATATTCAGGTTTGAAGTATAAACTATTTTGAAAGGACCACAGTGTTATAATAACGTTTGGTTGTTAAAGAGACCGGGATTGGAAATTGTCATACTCTTTGCCAACTTCGAAAACCACTTTAAAAACCATGTACACGATGGAGATTCCAGAATGAAGTAGGATGGTGGCGACGTTCCTTTGAGGTATATACGTGGACCCAGCTACCGTGAGTTGGCATAAGGTGGCTAAAACAGGAGCGATTAATGGGCTAAGAAGGTAGAACCTTTTATTGGACACATCCCTTCGATATTATGCTCTGACTTTTGGATTTATTCGGTGTCCACTTTTGATTTTAGATTTGGGGGTGTGGTAGACGGTGGGTGGTAGCTGCGCGCTACGCGTTACCACCGGCTTGGAAGCGTAATTATGAAGATCCGGAATTTTTGTATGTTTGAAATCGGAATATTTAATTGATTTTAAATATTTAAAAGTTAATTTTTAACTTGAATTTCAAATATCACCATTTACTGGATAATTTAATTTTGAATTAAACTATTGGAAATTGGGTAAAATATGAAATCTGGGATTTTTAGCCTGTTAAAAATAATTTGAAGGCTTATAAATTTATATTGATAATATTGAAGGTGATAAAACTTTTAAAATTGAATTTAACAATGAATTTTTCAGTTTTAAAAATACATCGTTTAAATTGATGTTCAAAATAGCCTTCCGAGGCACAGTCTCGGATTTCGACGAAATCAATTTTATTGGATCCGTAATATTGTATTATTATCGAATTTCAATTTTTGTAGTATTTGGAATTGTTGTGTGAGCATACGATATGTAAATGCGCTGAAATTTATATCGAAAATTTAATATAATAACTAGGTCCAAAAAGTTATCTTCTCCATACGATCGAATTAGGGTTTGAAACCTTTTCCATTATGTTCAGAACATGGGTTTAACATTATGGACACCGAGCGGCATGCCTCGATAGGAGATCGAGATTTTGAGTTACGATTTCGAGACGTTTAAAGATTTAAATATATATATATATATGTATGTATGTATGTATGTATGTATATATGTATGTATGTATGTATGTATATAATTTTTGACTGGTCAAAACTTATCACAACAAAACTTTTTCAATATTTCAAATCACTATGTACCAGCCTCAGCCGACACGCAACATTTCTTTTCTTTCATTCAATCAGCTCAAAAGTTTATTTAATATCCCTGACCTCCTTAGTTTCTAAATCCTTGTATCCAAAAATCAAAATACAATATAACAAAAGGAAACCCAAAATCGATACCTAATTCCACCGACTCCCTCAGCCAAATTAATGGTCGAAGGATCGATTCAAATAAAATAGAAGCAACGCATCGCTAGGGCACGCGGTCTATTAGAGAGAATCATAGTCGTCGATGCGCTTGTCTGGGAGTGATCGTGACATGTATTCAAAATTGTTGGGTAGGGTTCCACGTTCAAGGGCTTTGGGAAGGCCACAGTAGGGGTCGATCTCGAGATTTGGGCGACTGCGATTGGTTTCTTTGAGGGTCGTTTATGGAAAAGGTACTGACCTCGACATGGGGGACAAGGCAAGGATTGGTGCGGCAATCGATGGGAGAAGGCCAATGTGGGTTTTTGTTGTGATGGTGATGGCTTCGAGGGCGAGCTGGGCAAGTTCGTTTCAACTAGGATTTCGCGAGTTAGAGCTAGCCGCGTCCTCGAAGAAGAATCAACAAGGCGATCGTATGTAGCAAGCTCTAAGGCAATCGGAGTAATTTTCAAAGCGAAGCGCAATAGTTTTAGAGCAACGTCGAGTGCGACTATGAGCAGTTGGGGACACGTTGGACGATGGAGCATGTCGGAATGAGCTGAACATGGCCGAAGTCAATATGGCCTGATTTTTGGGTAAGACAGATGATTTGATTTCTGAATTTTAGTTTTTGATTAATAAAAAAATGTAAAGTTAAACACAGAAGCTTTTAATAGTCAAGGGTTATTATTTACAAATAAGATTCAGGAGAAATAGGATTTAAATTTTTTAGAGCTTATATAGATTTTTTTTCCTTATATATATAAGATTTCAAAATAAATTTATAATTTGCACGTTTTTTTTAAATTTATGGAGTTGGTGAATAAGTGTTAAATTAAATTATTTGGTTATTTTAATTACTAAGATAATTTATTAATGGAATTTAGTTAAAATCAATTTGTTAGTTTAAAACCAAATGTTTACTTTAAATTAAATTGTTGGTCAATTTAATTTATTAAATGGTAAATCATTGTAGATTATCTCAAATATTAATAAATTATATAATGTTTATACAAGGTCAAATCTTAGAAACCAGCCGGATTGAAAGTGGGTTGCAACATAAAAGCAAAGGTGAGTTAATCTCACTCATCTGGTTTTAATTTAAATTTAAATAGTTAAATTTAAATAATTGGTTGAATGGTTGAATTGATTTGATGTGTTATATATTAACATATCGTATATACTGGAGTGATTGATTTCCCACATTATATAGCGGATGAGACCCTATGCGTCGCATAATAGCGGATGATATTATATTTAAAACCCATAGACGGCGATATTCCACCTCGAAGTGGAATTGGTATTTTATGTTGTGCTAACATCTGTGGATGTAGGGAAACAGGTTGGAGGGATCCAACTGGATTCCTTAAAATTATTTGGATTGCTCAATATTCTGTGTTGTGAATATTTGATATTCCATGATGAATTATATTGATAACTGGAATATTGAATGCTATGGTTTGATTGAATATATTTCGGTACACTGAATTTATTAAAATATATAGAATTGGATTTTTGAAAAGAAAATAAAAGAGAGAATTTTAAGTAAAATAATTATAGAGAATTTGAATAAATTTAAGAATGAATTGGAAAAGAATGAAAGTGATTTTAAAATTCTAATAACTAAGTTCCGAGTATGGAAAAGGGGATTTTGAATAAATAGACAAATAATGAATTTTAAAACTTAAGTGACATTATTTAAAGGAATAAAGAATTATTTTAAAATTCAAGGTTTAAATTTATTTAAAAGGAAAAAGAAGGAATTTGGGAAATCTGAAATTGGTATTTTCATTTAAAAAGATTTTAAATCATAATTAAGAAATAAAATCTGAAGTTAATGGGTTTTGAATAAATTGAGTAAGTAAAAGGAATTTATATCAAAATGGAGTAATTTGGAATCAATTTGAAAATCGATTTAAGTGCTTAAAATTGGAATTTTAAAAGGGAAATGAGGCTAAGAATTTATGAACTGGGTTTATAATAGTTAAGTAATATATCAGTGGATATTTGGAAGAATAAATTAACGGTGGGAATTTATTAAAGGAATGGGTAAATTTATTTAAAAATAAACAGTGATTTATTTTTAAAGGATGCGAAAGAGAAGTGTATTTCCCTGGGTAGCCAAGTACGTTTTCGAAGCAAATTTTAAGTATAAGTTAAATGTTTTAAAGTTGTTTTAAAAGCATGTTTTAGAAAATTTATTATTTTTAAATATTTAAATTTTAAAGTAAGTATTTTTCAAATTTATCTTAGTAGTAATTACTTAAAGGTGGCTTGGTACTATCTTTCTAAAAGAGAAAATTTTAGTTTTATATTTTATTAAGTAGCTTTATTTTAAATATCCTTAAAGTATATATCTTGAATAAAGTATGAAAGTAATTTTTAAATTTAAATGTTTAAAATGTATTTTATAACCAAGTGTTTTTAAATTATTTTAAAAATCTAAAGTATTGTTAATGGTGTTTTTAGTGGGAATAAATATTTTGGAATTCATTCCATGAGAAGAGTATGGTTTGAAAACTGATTTCAAAGGGTTGAAAAGTGGAAATATATCTTGTGAAGATATTTTGAGATAAATAAATAATTTGGTGAAATTATTTATGTTTGATAGATGTTTGTGAATGTTAATTGATAGTTAAATAACCGACTATTAATATTGGATAATGCGTTGATCATTTCAAAGAGACTGGGTGAGACGACCCGACTTTTTCTCCACAAAAAGTCGTATCATCCTTAAGAAAGAAAGGGATAGAAAAGAGATAAGAAAGAAGAGAAAGAAGAAACAACACAAGAATCTCAACAGCGGAACGAATAAATTATATTAATAACATAAGTATTACATAGTATACATCAAATATCAGAGTACACAGACATATACAACACATACTAGACAGTTATAAACACCTGTCTAGTTATTACAACTCAATACATAACAGAAACACTCAGAGATACCAACACAGCGGAAAACTATATAACTATACGCAGAAGCCTCCTGCTCCATTTGCTCCTCCACAATTCGTCAAAGCTAACCTGAATCCTAACCTGAATTCCCTTGGCTACTCATAAAAATTTGAATACCCAAGAGTTATAGAAAAACAAAAATAACTCCGGGTCAGACATGGGTCTGGTGTGAGTAACACATTAAAGTTGCTTAACTTTGAAAAATCTTTGAAAAGAAAAGGTATCACGTAAGACTTCCCACACATAAACATGGAAAAGTTTTTACCATACGCTAACCAAAACATTTGATAGGAAATCCGATGATATTATAATAGTGTCTAGGGTTTTCAAGTAAATAAGAAATAGCGAAATTGTTACATGATTAAATTCCAGCTACTAGCCACAAAAGTGGGTAATACAATCAAAACCGTTGGCACTTATTGGATTTTGGATTCCATCAATGGCTGGGCTACTGGGGTACCGCCCGTCCCAGTACGTGGCCTAGATTACCGTACCGAGGATTACTCCCAATCCCCTGCAATACAAAGCCGGACCCGTTCCTTACTGAACAGTTCCAAACAAGACAACCCCGCAGTTGTGATCAGCAACCGCACCACTAAGCCGAAAATAAAGGGACCTCTAGACGGGGATAAATCTTGTTCTCAAGTGGGGGCTACCCACAAAGCTTTGTTGCACCTCCCCTGTTTTAGCCATTCCCGGTTGATGAGGCTTGAGGCTACGATTACCTTATAGGACATATTACTTAAAATGCTCATCGTCCGCTTGACGATGTTCTGAAAGCATTCAATCCATACAAGTTCGTTCCGGGTTCGAACGAAACCGAAGGCATTATCTCGTTACACTCGTATTGGAATCACCCTCAGAGTTAACGACAATAACCCTTGCACTCTGATTCACCATCTCGAATCTATAAGTGCTATTCTACCAAACTCATTACGGAATCACCCACAGAGTTATACTGACGTATAGCCCTTACACCTCGAGTCTTCACTCGCTCCACTTGGATTAACGACCTAACGTTTAATTGGAATCGATGTGATTTTCGGATTCCAAATATGGAAACCCGATCCCGGTCTCATCGAAATCCAAAGCGTGTCTTTTAAGGTCCAAGTGGTTTTAAGTTTAAAACAATTCCAATTTAATTATCTACATATACACAGATAGATAATTCACAACACAATGGATAATCAGCCTTATCATTATCAACAGATAATCATATCATAATCAGATAATCCATATTATCATGCAAAAGCAACCAATGCATCCATATCACATACACTACTCATCTCATAACTGAGATTACAAACCATACATGACAACCAATACCGTTCAACAATCATAAGCAATGATCTAATGATCACCATTTATAATTAATTTAAAATGAATTAAATTAATTACCTAAACTCTAATTAATTTAAAATGAATTAAATTAATTAATTCATCATTAAAATCCTGCTTATCTAAATCATCAATTGATTACAAATCAATTTATAAATCATCATCTCAATATTCATTTCACTTAATCCTTATTGATTAACTATCTCTAACTACAATCAGTAATTAGCATATAAGTTAATTACACAAGTTAATTACTTAAACCCCTAGCAAATAATTAACTTGTAATTGCTTAATTAATTAATTAATTAAAATTACATTAATCACTTATTCATTATTAATTATACCTTAATTAATCAATTCCAAATTACATCATTAATTAATTAATGATTTCTGATTACAATTAATCAATCTCTAAATATAAATTAATTACATAAGTAATTAATCTCCAATTAACTCACATATATATTAATCACCCTTGATTAATAACCAGTAATTAACTACTCTAATTACTCATCCCATAATATAATTACTCTTAATTAATTATCTCCATTCATCACTTGATTAATTCAGAGATCAAATTACTTCTATAACAAATATCTTTAATTACATTCAGTAATTATTTATTAATTACTTTCTTAAGTAATTATAAATTTATTAATTACATAAGTAATTATCAATAATCCACAAATGTTTAAATTAATTAAACTTAATTAATCTAAACTAATTACCTAAATCAAATTAATTACACTAAGTAATTAATCCATTAATTACTTTCATTAAGTAATTAAAACTTAATTAATTGATTATTATTAATTAATTAATCTAATTAATTATCAAAAATTAATCACATTAATTAATTGTTAAATAATCTTAAGTTAATGACCTTCATTAACATTACTTAATTACTTAATTAAGAATTAAACCATTATTAATTATTAATTAATTAATATTTAATTACCATTTAATTAATCTCTAATTATTAATTAATTAAGTGTTAATTAAATCTAAATTATCTCTAATTACTTGATTAAATAAATCTTAATCATTAATTAAAATTTAATTAACCATCCTTAATTATAGATTAATTAACCTTAATTAATTAATCTCAAATCTAATTAATTAACTTAAAAATTATTAATTACTTAATTAAACATCCACATATTCATTAATTAAATTATTAATATTCCATTTAAATTAATTAAATAATTTAAATGAAATCAATTTCTTGAATTCTAAATTAAGAAACATTCTTCTTTATACAAAAGTGTTTTAAACACTTTATTTCAAAACAAAAATTCAATTTAAAATTTCTTTTAAATTTCAAACTGAATTACAAATTAAATTTTTATTTTAGATTCAAACTTAAAGATTTAAAACTTTACTTACATCTCCATTTTCATTTTCAAATTCAAATTTATTTAAACTTTCTAAATAGTTAAACCAAATTTAAATTTAAAAACATATTTAAATTTTTAAAAAAACTGACTTTATAATCAAATCTCAGGTTTTTAAAACTAAATTTAAACTTATTTTAAACTTTATTCCATACATTAAGGCTTATAGTTTAAATTCAAACAATGTTCTTTATACTGTAAAGTTTTAAAAATTTAATTTAAACTTTCCAAATTTAAATTAAATTCAAACTTGAGCTTCCTAAATCTGTGCCCAGATTTTAAACTTGTTTTAAATTTTTCAGTTGCCCTTTTAAAATTTAATTTTAAATTTAAAGCAGAAAAAAAAATAGTAAACAATTTCCTGTTTTAATTTAACATCTTAAATTTGAATTCAAAAATGATTCAAAACTTCAGATTTAAATTATTGAATCATATTTAAGTTTCAGGTTAAAATTTCAAATTGAACTTCATTTGACAAATTTTGAAATTTTACTTTTAAACCTAAAAACAGAAAACAGCTTCTGTTTTTGTCTAAAACCAAGCTTGAATTTAAAAGCATTTCAAATTTAATTCAAGATTTAAAACGTAAAACTTAATTGAATTTCAAACTAAATTTCAGGTTCAATTTAGTTCCAGACTTTTGGTTTTGAAATTGACCTTAACTTCAAATTAGTAAACCTGGAAAACAGGTTTCTGTCTTAGCTTAAGTACAAATAAAATTTTCAAAATTTAAATTATTTCAAATCTAAAATTTAACTAATTGAATTTTATACTTAAATTCAATTTAAACTTATACTTAGTTCAAGTTTTAAATTACATTTTAAAAACTTTTAAAATTTTAAAACCTGAAACAGGCTATGCAAAAAAACAAAACCTGAAACACTAAAAAAAAAAACGCCGAGCTACTACTAATTTACTTCGGGTAAATTACTTCATTGCTTAGAGTTTATTCCCAAAATTCCCGAGAAAATATCGAGCTACCAAAACCCTGCAACAAAAACACATCACAACCATGCACACACCTCACTGTGCACCCACTCCCCATCTCCGGCCATCTCCGGCCATTATCAACTACCATTCCCCATCGACCAGTGACCCCTCATCACACTTCAACCCTCAAATATCCAAAATTCAACTTGAATTTAAATTCAAGTTTTTAAACCAAACCTGGAACACTTTCCCCCTTTCATGCTCGACCTGTCAAAGACGAGCTCTGCCAACTCCGACCACTAACAACTTTGAAACCTCGTCAATGACTTCGCCAACCCATCATCTATCATCACCCAAAAGATCATTGAGCTCGATCCAGTTATGAAACCGCAGTTCTCAAATTCATGAACCCAGTAAAAACTAGGGTTCTTAACTAAAAATCCCAAATTAAATTCTCATAATTGAATTGCAATCCAATTCAAAAAATTTCTTATGATCTTTGATAACTACACCATCTTTAGAAACAATTTCAACCAAATCCAATGCATGCATCAAGTGTACTATATCAAAATGTAAAATACAATATGTTCATCTCTGCACCTTGTTTGCAGCATTATAAATTGTAATTTTTGGTTTAAAATTCTTGAATTCACTTATTGTTTCTATTTATAAACCTGAAACATTAAATTATGACATTTGGATTTTCACTCTATGCTAATAGTTGTTCTGTGTAACTTGATCTTTCAGGTTACAGGCAATTTGTTTAATTTGTACAAAAATTTAAACATACTCAATTCTAAACAAATATGTTTTATTCAAGGGTTAGAGCATAACAACAATCAAGGCAAGCAAAGAATTTCAGGAATCAAACATGAGTTTGAAAATTTTGAAGAACAACAAGCAACAGTGATCGACCTGTTTACAAGCACATATTTTCAGGCATAATATCTCAACAACTTCATATAAGTTCATTTCTAAATAAAAAGCATGCACAACATTACCTATTAACAAATTTTAAAAGATGTGTTACTTACGTGTACTAAATGCAGAGTCCAGATTCTAAAGATCAGATGGATGCAGACATGAAGAAGTTGCATGCAGGTCTTCAGTTTTTAATGCTTTTAATCTTTGTTTTATACATACTTCCAGTTCTTACATGCAGGCTTCAAACTTGAAATTACAGATGCAAACTTGAATTTGTTGCATGCAGATTAAGTTTTTGGAGGATGTAGACATTAGAAAAAAAATTGCAGGTCTTTGTGATGCAGATTTGAATTTTTAGGAGTTTGTATGTGCTTGGATTATGAGGATGAAGAATATTACAGAATTTTGGTTTACAGGAATTTTGAAATGCATTTGATTCTCATATTTTTGGTATCAAGAGTTTTCAGCTGAGAATGTTTTTCTTTAGTTAAGAGATGAAAAATGAGAAAAAGGCAAAGGAAGAAAGAATGCAAGCTGTTATAACAATGTTTTGATTAAATTTAGAAATCAAAGAAAAATAAAATTGAAACATGACACGTGTCTCAAGCTATTACATTTGTCATTTTAAATTGATGATAAGTTTACACATGTATTTGTAAATGGTTTTGTTATTTAATTTAGTGTTAAAGAAAATTAAACTTAATGAATGCATGATCATATGTTAAATTGTATTTTAAATTTCAAATTAAATTTACAAATCAAAATTATCAATCAATATTTTAAAGAGAATAACACAAACATTTTTGTAACATATTTTAATATTCAAACTTGAATATAAATGAATTTTAAACTAATAGAACATTTATCTTACATATTTAAAATCATGTAGTATTTTATTAAATATTTTTGAAAAGCTTAAATTCAAAAATAAATCTCAATTCGGATTAAAAATTATGCTATACTAATTTAATTAAAAACAACTTTATCTATTTGAAAATATATACAAATACATATACATTATTAAATAGAAAATAGATTTATTAGTTCATTAAAAATAAATTCACAAATTAAATATTTAAATAAAGAGGATTATTAAATCAAACCAAATTTATTAACAAAATTTATCAATTCAATTTAAATTTAAACTCAGATTATTAAATTTAAATTGTCCAAATTTCCGGGATATTACAATCCTTCCCCCTTAAAAGAATTTCGTCCCCGAAATTTAAAACAAATGTAATTTAATAATCTATTTACAGATTTTATTTTAAAACACAGCATATGTTAATCATATGCTGACACCCAAAGCAACCAATTCACACAATCAAAACAAATCTAATTATCCAAAAGAATTTTGGATAAAACTTTCACGAGTTTCCCCGGTATATATATACATATATATATATATATATTGGAATACTCGCTCTATAAAATCCAATCAATCAATACTACTAAACTATAGAGCTCCTAACAGCAACTCTATACAGAATATCAAACTACAAACGAGTCTGACTCAACAAACAATCCATCCTAAACTGCTAGTTCTACAACCAGAAATATCAAACACGTACTCCCTCAAAGATAAGTGAAAACATTCTGAATCCCAGTTATCCAAGCTGGCAATTCAACTCTAGAAAACCAAACACTGATCTAACCCAAAACACAAAAGAAACCAAAACATTTCGGAGCTAGCTTCCCAAACTTATAGCTCTTTGAATCAGAGAAAAACTTAACCCAAATCCCAATCTCCGATTCCAGAATCCAAATTTCTCCGTCTCTTATCCATAAAAACTCTTCGGACGTTCCTGGGCTATCAACATCCATCCTGATCAGCTTAACTCTTGCTGATTCGACTTGAAACAAACTGAATCAAAACAATCCAATGATCTCCTCAAGATCACTCAAAAACCAAGAACACTCACCCTGCTTCTCAACAACAGAAGACAAACAAACTTCTTCTTATCTGGAAAAGAAAATAGAAACATCCCCAAACTGCTTCCGCTGCACAACTTTGATCTAAAATAGAAGAAAATGCTGACGACGAGCACAAGCACAGACTAGACAACCCAGCACAGAAATATGGTACCACATATCCATAAAGAAAAACTCATATGTTCCTCCCAAACCTGAGTTACTCCACCAACTTCTATCTCAAGGAACCATCTATCTACTAACTGAACCACCAGTTCCATTCCTGGAAAGAAAACTCGATCTTCAGATGCAGACAAACTCTGACTTCCAGAAAATATCCAGACAATCTCCAACAACTCAAGAGAACACACTATCGCAATATACTTTTTCGATCAACTCAGCCTAAATCCAAAGAAAACTACTCTCTCTCAACCAAATAGAATAGCTTATGCTGGCTTAGCCAACTCACCAGAGAAACGAATCCACTCTACCGCTTCTGAACTCCACTTCAGAGAAACTACTCAGCCGGAAGACTCCTTACCAACTCAGAACACTCTGCTGGACTCAGCCATAACACCGAGCAGACTCACTTCTTACTCTTGTTCCAAAGAAACATCTTCGGAAATATCCATATTCACTGCATCTCATCACGCAGCTACTATTTCCTGAGATATCAAGATATCATCACTCACTTGCTTCAGCCCTACCGACAGATCCTACTCAATTCTGCACTTCAAAGACGAACTCCGAACCTTAACAGGTTTCCTTCGGAGATCGATGAAGTCTTACACCAAGAAAAACTTACTCGAGATGGTATTAGGTCTATAGTCTCGACAAATACACTTCCAACCTCATCTACCTTTTATAACTTATATTGGAAAACCTGAACAGGTAATCCAACAAATAGGTAGAACCATAAATATATATATATATTAAAAATACAAATACGCTCTCTCAAGATATACACCACTACAGAGACTAGGTATTCACTCAACCTAATGCTCTGATACCAAGTGAGACGACCCGACTTTTTCTCCACAAAAAGTCGTATCATCCTTAAGAAAGAAAGGGATAGAAAAGTGAAAAGAAAGAAGAGAAAAAAGAAACAACACAAGAATCTCAACAGCGGAACGAATAAATTATATTAATAACATAAGTATTACATAGTATACATCAAATATCAGAGTACACAGACATATACAACACATACTAGACAGTTATAAACACCTGTCTAGTTATTACAACTCAATACATAACAGAAACACTCAGAGATACCAACACAGCGGAAAAATATATAACTATACGCAGAAGCCTCCTGCTCCATTTGCTCCTCCACAATTCGTCAAAGCTAACCTGAATCCTAACCTGAATTCCCTTGGCTACTCATAAAAATTTGAGTACCCAAGAGTTATAGAAAAACAAAAATAACTCCGGGTCAGATATGGGTCTGGTGTGAGTAACGGGTTAAAGTTGCTTAACTTTGAAAAATCTTTGAAAAGAAAAGGTATCACGTAAGGCTTCCCACACATAAGCATGGAAAAGTTTTTACCTTACGCTAACCAAAACATTTGATAGGAAATCCGATGATATTATAATAGTGTCTAGGGTTTTCAAGTAAATAAGAAATAGCCGAAATTGTTACATGATTAAATTCCAGCTACTAGCCACAAAAGTGGGTAATACAATCAAAACCGTTGGCACTTATTAGATTTTGGATTCCATCAATGGCTGGGCTACTGGGGTACCGCCCGTCACAGTACGTGGCCTAGATCACCGTACCGAGGATTACTCCCAATCCCCTGCAATACAAAGCCGGACCCGTTCCTTACTGAACAGTTCCAAACAAGACAACCCCGTAGTTGTGATCAGCAACCGCACCACTAAGCCGAAAATAAAGGGACCTCTAGACAGGGATAAATCTTGTTCTCAAGTGGGGGCTACCCACGAAGCTTTGCTGCACCTCCCATGTTTTAGCCATTCCCGATTGATGAGGCTTGTGGCTACGATTACCTTATAGGACATATTACTTAGAATGCTCATCGTCCGCCTGACGATGTTCTGAAAGCATTCAATCCATACAAGTTTGTTCTGGGTTCGAACGAAACCGAATGCATTATCTCGTTACACTCGTATTGGAATCACCCTCAGAGTTAACGACAATAACCCTTGCACTCTGATTCACCATCTCGAATCTATAAGTGCTATTCCGTCAAACTCATTACGGAATCACCCACAGAGTTATACTGACGTATAGCCCTTACACCTCGAGACTTCACTCGCTCCACTTGGATTAACGACCTAACGTTTAATTGGAATCGATGTGGTTTTCGGATTCCAAATATGGAAACCCGATCCCGGTCTCATCGAAATCCAACGCGTATCTTTTAAGGTCCAAGTTGTTTTAAGTTTAAAACAACTCCAATTTAATTATCTACATATACACAGATAGATAATTCACAACACAATAGATAATCAACCTTATCATTATCAACAGATAATCATATCATAATCAGATAATCCATATTATCATGCAAAAGCAACCAATGCATCCATATCACATACACTACTCATCTCATAACTGAGATTACAAACCATACATGACAACCAATACCGTTCAACAATCATAAGCAATGATCTAATGATCACCATTTATAATTAATTTAAAATGAATTAAATTAATTACCTAAACTCTAATTAATTTAAAATGAATTAAATTAATTAATTCGTCATTAAAATCCTGCTTAACTAAATCATCAATTGATTACAAATCAATTTATAAGTCATCATCTCAATATTCATTTCACTTAATCCTTATTGATTAACTATCTCTAACTACAATCAGTAATTAGCATATAAGTTAATTACACAAGTTAATTACTTAAACCCCTAGCAAATAATTAACTTGTAATTGCTTAATTAATTAATTAATTAAAATTACATTAATCACTTATTCATTATTAATTATACCTTAATTAATCAATTCCAAATTACATCATTAACTAATTAATGATTTCTGATTACAATTAATCTGTAACGACCCGTATTTTACGTGTTGATAAATCGTAAAATAGTTGTCATTAGGTCGTTTGCATTGTTTGAGTCAACCTGAGTTAGCTCGTGTGGGAGCTTAGGTCATGCTGTGATTTGGGTCGGTGGAGCGAGTTAGCGGTAGTTGCCGACTTAAGGTATTGACCGACCTAAGGGAAACTAACGACTTAAGGTAATCGGCCGAGTTAAGGAGGTGGCCGACTTAGTAGTTGGCCGGCTTAAGAGATTGATCGACTTAGGGAAGCGAACGACCTATAGATATTGGCCGACTTAAGGTATGGACCGACCTATAGGGGTGAGCGACCTATAGGAACTAACCGACCTAGTGGTTAACCTGTGTTGGAGTTAGGTCGTTGAACGACTTATGGTAGGTCGTTAGGTCGGCAAGGGTTAGGTCGTGCCCATTTGGTTAAGTGTTAAGTCGCGTGCACGTGATAGGTCGTGCATGCTATAGGTCGCGTATAGGTCTGTGAGTGGTTGGTCCTAAGTCGTTAGGAAGTTAGGTCGGCTACATTTGTAAGTCGTTGGATCGGCTATGTAGTTAAGTCGCTAGGTCGTCTCTAGCGCTAGGTCGGTAGCAGTGTTGAGTCATTAGGTCGGCGTCTGGTTAGGTCGGCGTCTGGTTAGGTCGTTGGGTCGGCTGAGTGTGTTGAGTCGTTAGGTCGTGACCAACCTAGGAGCGACCGACCTAAGAAGAAATCTTCCTATAAATAGAAGTGCCCACCTTCATTTTTGGGATCCGGATTTTGAAGCGACGAAGTGCTGCCATTTTGAGAGCTCGGCTACAACACTTCTTCACTTCTTTTCTCCACTCTAATCTAGTGCTTCCTTCCATCCAAGATTGAAGATCAAATCGAAGATCCAAGAGCCAAAGTTGAAGATCTCCATCCATCAAAGAGAGATTTCATCATTTGAAGGGAAACCTTGTCGGATCAAGCTAGATCCTTTGCTATCCAGATCTGGAGTTTGTTGTTTTTGAGGTGTTTAGGTGATTCGGTGAGTGGTGGTTATCTCTCACACGGACCCAAAGGAGTATATTGGATCGGTGGCTTGTTTGTGCGTTAAAGATAGTGATTTCATGCATTTTCCTTAAGTCTGCATGTAGATCTATTGTTCATGAAGCTTTGATATCCATTTTACTATATGTTAACCTATGCTAGTTCATTCATCAAGATATTACTTAAAATTCATGCTTGTTAGATTTGGACCCTTTAATTACGAAATTGCCATTATTGTTATAACTGTCTATGTAGATCTTATTTGAATGATTGGTTACTTGGATGAATGATTGATTTGATTGATTAGTTGATTAGTGATTGAATTTGGACAAGTTGGTCAAAGATGATTCAAAAGCTAAGTGGAAAGGCTCTTGAATAAAGAAAGCTGCTCGTGGCATATGAAGCGGATGATAAAGCTCATATGGATAGATTTGATCATGATGTTGAGATGGGACTTTGCTATGATGCGATGAAGCAAAGCTTGATACGAGAAAGTCTTGGTTTAATCCAACGGGATCACTCCAAGCATGTTGATAACTCGGTGATGTGGTCTGAGTTTATTGATAATGGTTGGCTCGAGAGGCGCTTGAGCTAGTATGTGAATAGTTGTCGGGGAGGATGACTAGAAGGCTGAGATCTCATCGTTATTGAAGGTTCTAGCTTGCTCAAAGCAAGAGTACGTTGGGACGGGTCACAACGACGTCCCAGGCATGGGTCACGATGACGTGTTAGTACTCTGGGAAGATTCGATAGTCCTAGGCATGGGTCACGAGGACGTGCGGAGTTATGTCTAGAACCGGGGTTACCATTAGACCTTGACGGACGGATGAAAGAATGAGCCGGTCATTCAATTAACGGTGATATCAAGGCAATGATAACGGTGATAGCCAGAGTCATGGATGTTTGGATGTTTTGGTTGTATCGTCGCTTGGGCCAAGAGCGATGTTTTCGGGGTGTTTACCCGATCTTGGTTTAGGCCTTGGGGGTTTGTACTTGGAAAACACGACCTTGACTCGAGCGATAATTGCTTTACTTTATTTGTCTGCTTTGCTATGTTTGTTTCTGTTTAGTGTGTCTGGGGGATATCACTGTAGAAAGAGGTGGAGTGGGATGGTTGAGTTCCTATTCCTTTTTACCCTTTATGCTCTTTTGGTATGTTTGATAGTTGATTTACTGCTCACTAAGACTTTTGTCTGACTCAAGGTTTTATGTTTAACTCTTATTATCTTGGGCTGTTCATCCATGTTGGGATGGGCAGACTAGGTAGCAGGTGACAGGTGCTGTTCTTAGTGACTAACGCTGTCGATGACGAAGACGAGCTGGAGGCTTTTGCATATTGTTTTCTTACTATATGTACTAGATGTTCCGCTGTTTGTATGATTCTCTGAGTGTTATGTAGTGAGGCTTGATGTATTGACTTTTTAGATTGTTGTACCAAACTATTATGAGTTTATATGATGGATTCTGTTCTATAGAGCTTCACTATGTATACTTTCTATTGTATTTTATCCATGCGCTGTGAGTAATACGATAGACTATTCTGTGTTTACCTTACCCTGATGATCGTCCATGGTGGCCTGGCACACTTTTCAGCGCATAATTTCCTTGTTGGGTGCAGGAGTCATGGGCGGTCGTCACATTTGGTATCAGAGCTTTGGTTAATCGATTTTAGCCAACGCGCGCTGACGTAACTACGTATGAGAGACGTAATTGTAATTTTGATGGACGATTACTATATGTAATATAGTAGCTTAGAAGGATTTGAACTTATTATGCAGTTGTTTCCCCAGGGTATATTAATCATTTCTTTTAGATATTAGGAATGAGTCGAAGAGGGAGACCAACTACGAGGGGAGGCCGTGCGGTTGAGGGGGCTGCTGATTATGCTTCTATATTCGAGGCTATGATGACTTCGATCATGAGAAGGATGCCAGCTCCGGCGCCATCAGTAGTTGTTGGAGTTCAAGTTCAAGCCCCAAGACCAGTGGATTTTGCTAAGTTGTGTAAGGACTATACTGCTCTTGGGGGAAAGGTTTTCTTGGGAACAGAATCAACCATTGAAGTCCAAAGATGGATTGATGCTTGTAGAAGGATCTTTGGTGATTTGGGAATTGAGGATACAACTAAGAGGAAGCTTGCATCAAGACAGCTTTAGGGAAGAGCTTCTGATTGGTGGAACTCTATCACCATTGATACTCCAGAGGAAGAGATTACTTGGGAGCAATTCCAAGTCAGATTTGAAGCTAAGTTCATTTCTACAGCTCAGAAATCTGTTCTGTTTAAGAAGTTTGTGGAGCTCAAGCAAGGTGGAAGACCAGTTCTTGAGTATGTTTCTGAGTTTGAAGTTTTGTCTAAGTATGCTCGGTCATATATTGAATCTCCCTATCAGAAGAATGAGAAGTTTGTGACAGGCTTGGACAGTTATCTTGGGAGGCAGTTGGTGGATCTATTGGATGACCCATTTGAGAAGCTTGTGGAGAAAGCTCTCAGGCATGAGAATTTGTTTCCTAAAGAAGGATTTGTTGTTGCTGTGACCAAGGAGCAAAGTGGAAACAAGAAGAGGAAGCAGCAACAACAGAAGTGTAAGGATGGCCAGAAGAAGCTGAAGGGTGAAGTGACCTGCTACAATTGTCGGCAGAAAGGTCATCTCTCCAGAGATTGCAAGAATCCGAGAGTGCCGGTGAAGTGCCACAACTGTGACAAACCGGGGCATATCAAGAGGAATTGTCCAGAACCGAGGAAGGACAAGCAGATTGTGCAAGCTTATGCTTTGGGGGCTGTGCCATCATTTTTGAAAGCTCCTACCGCGGAAGAGAAGGGGAAGAGTGTGGTGGTTCAAGGTACTCTTTCCATTTGTGGTGTTCCATTTAGAGTGTTGTTTGATACTGGAGTGTCGCATTCCTTTGTTTGTAGTGAACTTGTTGGCCGGTTGGGTTTGGAACCGGATATTGTTGATAGACCATTGGTTGTGACTAATCCAGTTGGGGGTTCGTCTTGTTTGTGTATGGTATGTCGTGGCCTAGTTGTATTGAGTCATGATTGCTCTTTTGTTTGAGATTGTTTTGTTCTGAACTTTGCGGGGTTCGGAATTATTTTGGGTATGGACTGGCTTAGGAAGTATGCGGCCAAGGTTGATTGTGAAAGGCTGGAGGTGACAGTCGAGAATGTGGAAGGGCGAAAGGTTGTAATACGATGTAAGCATGAGGAAGGCGTCTTCATGAGCTTCATGTATTCGCTAGTTGTTCCACGGGATGGACTGTCATCGGTGCCTATTGTGAATGGATTTGAGGATGTCTTTGACGAGGTAAAACGGTTACCGCCTCATAGAGAGATCGAGTTTCGTATCGATCTTGTTGAAGGAGCCAGACCTATTGTGATGCCTCTTAGGCGGATGGCGCCTAGGGAACAGCAAGAGTTGAAGGTGCAAGTTGTTGACCTTTTACAGAAAGGATTCATTCGGCGTAGTGTAAGCTTATGCTTTGGGGGCTGTGCCATCATTTTTGAAAGCTCCTACCGCGGAAGAGAAGGGGAAGAGTGTGGTGGTTCAAGGTACTCTTTCCATTTGTAGTGTTCCATTTAGAGTGTTGTTTGATACTGGAGTGTCGCATTCCTTTGTTTGTAGTGAACTTGTTGGCCGGTTGGGTTTGGAACCGGATATTGTTGATAGACCATTGGTTGTGACTAATCCAGTTGGGGGTTCGTCTTGTTTGTGTATGGTATGTCGTGGCCTAGTTGTATTGAGTCATGATTGCTCTTTTGTTTGAGATTGTTTTGTTCTGAACTTTGCGGGGTTCGGAATTATTTTGGGTATGGACTGGCTTAGGAAGTATGCGGCCAAGGTTGATTGTGAAAGGCTGGAGGTGACAGTCGAGAATGTGGAAGGGCGAAAGGTTGTAATACGATGTAAGCATGAGGAAGGCGTCTTCATGAGCTTCATGTATTCGCTAGTTGTTCCACGGGATGGACTGTCATCAGTGCCTATTGTGAATGGATTTGAGGATGTCTTTGACGAGGTAAAACGGTTACCGCCTCATAGAGAGATCGAGTTTCGTATCGATCTTGTTGAAGGAGCCAGACCTATTGTGATGCCTCTTAGGCGGATGGCGCCTAGGGAACAGCAAGAGTTGAAGGTGCAAGTTGTTGACCTTTTACAGAAAGGATTCATTCGGCGTAGTGTGTCCGAATGGGGTGCACCAGTTGTGTTTGCAACCAAAGCGGATGGATCGTTGAGGTTGTGTGTGGATTATCGTGAGCTGAATAAAGTGACTAAGAAGAACAAGTATCCGTTGCCGAGAATAGATGACTTATTTGATCAGCTTCACGAAGCTATGGTGTTTTCTCAGATGGATTTGGCAACGGGATTTCACCAGTTGAGAGTGGAAAAGGATAGTGTGCCGAAGACTGCTTTCAGGACACCATCCGATTTTTATGAGTGGCTGGTAATGCCGTTTGGATTAACTAATGCACCAGCATATTTTGTGGATCTTATGAATAGAGTGTTCAGAGATCAGTTGAACAAGTTCGTACTTGTGTTCGTGGATGATATTCTGATTTATTCCAGAACTGAAGAAGAGCACAAGATGCGCTTACGTGTTGTTTTGGAAATCTTGCGGAAACATCAGTTGAAGGCTAAGTTTTCAAAGTGTCACTTCTGGAAGAGCGAAGTGAGCTTCTTAGGCCATGTTATCTCTGGAAATGGAATAGCGGTTAATCCCGCAAGGTGGCAGCGATCCAGGATTGGGTTAGACCTAAGAATGCATCTGATGTGAGAAGTTTTCTTGGATTAGCAGGATACTATCGTCGGTTTATCGAAGACTTTTCTAAGATAGCTGCACCGTTAACAGGATTGACGAAAAAGAATCAGGTATTTAGATGGGAAGCTAAGTGTGAGCAAGCTTTCGGAATCCTGAAAGAGCGACTGACAAGTGCTCCTGTTTTGACTATTCCAAGTGGAAATGATGAGATGGTGGTTTACACCGATGCATGTGGTACTGGACTTGGAGCAGTGCTGATGCAAAAGGATAAAGTTGTTGCATATGCAAGTCGGCAACTGAAGCCGCATGAAAGGAATTATCTGACTCACGATTTGGTGTTAGCGGCGATTGTATTTGCTCTGAAGATGTGGAGACATTACCTATTGGGAGTTCGATTCGAGTTGTTTACAGATCATAAGTCGTTGAAGTATCTGTTCTCCCAAAAGGATTTGACTCTTCGAAAGAAACGATGGCTAGAGTTTTTAGCATCATATGATTTTGGTATAGCCTATACTCCAGGAAAAGGTAATGCAGTGGCCGATGCGTTAAGTCGAAAACATGCAGGATTGGGAGCCATGTTTTCAGAATGGAAGAGCCTTGAGTATTTGGCTGGATTTGACTTCAGGCCTAGATGTGAATTGGAACCTGAGATGTTGGCAAACTTATCGATAAGACCTACTCTAGTGGAAAGAATTGGCGAGAGCCAAAAGCGAGACGATAAGCTTGTCAGGATTATCCGTGATGTGGAATCTGGAGTGGACCCAGAAAAGGATAAAGGATTTGAAGTCGATCGAGAGGGTTGGCTTCGGAAGCAAGGACGACTAGTTGTTTCCGATATAGATGAATTGAGAGATGAAGTTCTTAAGGAAAGTCATCACTCGAAGTTGACAATTCATCCAGGTGGAAATAAGATGTATCGGGATATGAAGAGAACCTATTATTGGGAAGGTATGAAAAAGGATGTTGGAAATTTTATTTCCAAATGTATGAACTGCCAGTTGGTAAAAGCCGAGCAGAAGAAGCCAAGTGGATTGCTTCAGCCATTAGAAGTTCCTACATGAAAGTGGGAGCAAATATCGATGGATTTTATCGATGGGTTACCTAGAACCAGAGCAGGAAATGAAGGGATTTGGGTAATCATAGATCGTTTGACTAAGGGTGCAAGATTTATTCCTGTTCGATCAACTAGGACTGCATCGAAATTGGTTGAGTTGTATGTTAAGTGGATAGTTCGATTCCATGGTATTCCAAAGAGTATAGTGAGCGATCGAGACCCATTGTTCACTAGTAGATTTTGGAAGAGCTTCCAAGAAGTTTTGGGGACCGAGTTGTGTTTGAGTACAGCTTATCATCCCCAAACAGATGGTCAGACCGAGAGAGTCAATCGAGTTTTGGAAGATCTCCTTAGAGCTTGTGTTTTAGATTTCCGAGGATCATGGGAAGATCAACTTCATTTGGTGGAATTTGCATATAATAATAGTTACCAGTCAAGTATTGGTATGGCACCGTATGAAGCATTGTATGGAAGACCGTGTAACTCTCCGACATGTTGGTTGGAAACTGGAGAAAAACTAATACTTGGGCCAGAAATGATTCAACAGACTACGGATTGTATAGAGATCATTCGGCGACGAATGAAGGCAGCCCAAGACCGTCAGAAAAGTTACGCCGATAAGCGTCGAAAGGATCTGGAATTCGACGTGGGTGATATGGTTTTTGTAAAGATTTCTCCACTGAAGAATGTTATCTGATTCGGGAAGAAAGAAAAATTGATTCCGAGATTTGTTGGACCATTCCCGATCATCGAGCGAATTGGAAAGCTCGCCTATAAATTGGAGTTACCTGAAAAGATGTCAAGTGTGCACAATGTTTTTCATATATCGTATCTACGGAAGTATGTGCACGACCCAAGTACAGTGGTTTCTGTTGATAGTTGTAAAGATTTAGAGGTTGATCCAGTTGTTACGAGACCTCGTAAGCCGCTTTGTGTTGTTGAAACCAACACGAAACAGCTTAGGAGGAAGACGATTACGTTGCTCAAGATACAATGGAGTGATGATGTTAACAACTGTACATGGGAAGAGGAAGAGAGGATGAAGGCAGCTCATCCTGAACTCTTCGAGGTATGACCCTAAGGTGTCGTGGCATCTCATGAATATGTAACTTGTTCTAGTCTTAGAATTCTGCATGCTAGGCTAGCAAATGGATGCATAGTTTGTTGATTGCTATGGATAGTAGGCATGCAGAATAGTTTTGGTTGTTCTTGTTTGTTTGGAATTTCGGGGGCGAAATTCCTAAGGGGGAGAGAATGTAACGACCCATATTTTACGTGTTGATAAATCGTAAAATAGTTTTCATTAGGTCGTTTGCATTGTTTGAGTCAACCTGAGTTAGCTCGTGTGGGAGCTTAGGTCGTGCTGTGATTTGGGTCGGTGGAGCGAGTTAGTGGTAGTTGCCGACTTAAGGTATTGACCGACCTAAGGGAAACTAACGACTTAAGGTAATCGGCCGAGTTAAGGAGGTAGCCGACTTAGTAGTTGGCCGGCTTAAGAGATTGACCGACTTAGGGAAGCGAACGACCTATAGATATTGGCCGACTTAAGGTATGGACCGACCTATAGGGGTGAGCGACCTATAGGAACTGACCGACCTAGTGGTTAACCTGTGTTGGAGTTAGGTCGTTGAACGACTTATGGTAGGTCGTTAGGTCGGCAAGGGTTAGGTCGTGCCAGTTTGGTTAAGTGTTAAGTCGCGTGCACGTGATAGGTCGTGCATGCTATAGGTCGCGTATAGGTCTGTGAGTGGTTGGTCCTAAGTCGTTAGGAAGTTAGGTCGGCTACATTTGTAAGTCGTTGGATCGGCTATGTAGTTAAGTCGCTAGGTCGTCTCTAGCGCTAGGTCGGTAGCAGTGTTGAGTCGTTAGGTCGGCGTCTGGTTAGGTCGGCGTCTGGTTAGGTCGTTGGGTCGGCTGAGTGTGTTGAGTCGTTAGGTCGTGACCAACCTAGGAGCGACCGACCTAAGAAGAAATCTGCCTATAAATAGAAGTGTCCATCTTCATTTTTGGGATCCGGATTTTGAAGCAACGAAGTGCTGCCATTTTGAGAGCTCGGCTACAACACTTCTTCACTTATTTTCTCCACTCTAATCTAGTGCTTCCTTCCATCCAAGATTGAAGATCAAATCGAAGATCCAAGAGCCAAAGTTGAAGATCTCCATCCATCAAAGAGAGATTTCATCATTTGAAGGGAAACCTTGTCGGATCAAGCTAGATCCTTTGCTGTCCAGATCTGGAGTTTGTTGTTTTTGAGGTGTTTAGGTGATTCGGTGAGTGGTGGTTATCTCTCACACGGACCCAAAGGAGTATATTGGATCGGTGGCTTGTTTGTGCGTTAAAGATAGTGATTTCATGCATTTTCCTTAAGTCTGCATGTAGATCTATTGTTCATGAAGCTTTGATATCCATTTTACTATATGTTAACCTATGCTAGTTCATTCATCAAGATATTACTTAAAATTCATGCTTGTTAGATTTGGACCCTTTAATTACGAAATTGCCATTATTGTTATAACTGTCTATGTAGATCTTATTTGAATGATTGAGTACTTGGATGAATAATTGATTTGGTTGATTAGTCGATTAGTGATTGAATTTGGACAAGTTGGTCGAAGATGATTCAAAATCTAAGTGGAAAGGCTCTTGAATAAGGAAAGCTGCTCGTGGCATATGAAGCGGATGATAAAGCTCATATGGATAGATTTGATCTTGATGTTGAGATGGGACTTTGCTATGATGCGATGAAGCAAAGCTTGATATGAGAAAGTCTTGGTTTAATCCAGACGGGATCACTCCAAGCATGTTGATAACTCGGTGATGTGGTCTGAGTTTGTTGATAATGGTTGGCTCGAGAGGCGCTTGAGCTAGTATGTGAATAGTCGTCGGGGAGGATGACTAGAAGGCTGAGATCTCATCGTTATTGAAGGTTCTAGCATGCTCAAAGCAAGAGTACGTTGGGACGGGTCACGACGACGTCCCAGGCATGGGTCACGATGACGTGTTAGTACTCTGGGCAGATTCGATAGTCCTAGGCATGGGTCACGAGGACGTGCGGAGTTATGTCTAGAACCGGGGTTACCATTAGACCTTGACGGACGGACGAAAGAATGAGCCGGTCATTCAATTAACAGTGATATCAAGGCAATGATAATGGTGATAGCCAGAGTCATGGATCTTTGGATGTTTTGGTTGTATTGTCGCTTGGGCCAAGAGCGATGTTTTCGGGGTGCTTACCTGATCTTGTTTTAGGCCTTGGGGGTTTGTACTTGGAAAACATCGACCTTGACTCAAGCGATAATTGCTTTACTTTAGTTGTCTACTTTGCTATGTTTGTTTCTGTTTAGTGTGTCTAGGGACTATCACTGTAGAAAGAGGTGGAGTGGGATGGTTGAGTTCCTATTCCTTTTTACCCTTTATGCTCTTTTGGTATGTTTGATAGTTGATTTACTGCTCACTAAGACTTTTGTCTGACTCAAGGTTTTATGTTTAACTCTTATTACCTTGGGCTGTTCGTCCATGTTGGGATGGGCAGACTAGGTAGCAGGTGACAGGTACTGTTCTTAGTGACTAACACTGTCGATGACGAAGACGAGCTGGAGGCTTTTGCATATTGTTTTCTTACTATATGTACTGGATGTTCCGCTGTTTGTATGATTCTCTGAGTGTTATGTAGTGAGGCTTGATGTATTGACTTTTTAGATTGTTGTACCAAACTATTATGAGTTTATATGATGGATTCTGTTCTATAGAGCTTCACTATGTATAATTTCTATTGTATTTTATCCATGCGCTGTGAGTAATACGATAGACTATTTTGTGTTTACCTTACCCTGATGATCGTCCATGGTGGCCTGGCACACTTTTCAGCGCATAATTTCCTTGTTGGGTGCAGGAGTCATGGGCGGTCGTCACATAATCAATCTCTAAATATAAATTAATTACATAAGTAATTAATCTCCAATTAATCCACATATATATTAATCACCCTTGATTAATAACCAGTAATTAACTACTCTAATTACTCATCCCATAATATAATTACTCTTAATTAATTATCTCCATTGATCACTTGATTAATTCAAAGTAATTTAAATCAAATTACTTCTATAACAAATATCTTTAATTACATTCAGTAATTATTAATTAATTACTTTCTTAAGTAATTATAAATTTATTAATTACATAAGTAATTATCAATAATCCACAAATATTTAAATTAATTAAACTTAATTAATCTAAACTAATTACCTAAATCAAATTAATTACACTAAGTAATTAATCCATTAATTACTTTCATTAAGTAATTAAAACTTAATCAATCGATTATTATTAATTAATTAATCTAATTAATTATCAAAAATTAATCACATTAATTAATTGTTAAATAATCTTAAGTTAATGACCTTCATTAACATTACTTAATTACTTAATTAAGAATTAAACCATTATTAATTATTAATTAATTAATATTTAATTACCATTTAATTAATCTCTAATTATTAATTAATTAAGTGTCAATTAAATCTAAATTATCTCTAATTACATGATTAAATAAATCTTAATCATTAATTAAAATTTAATTAACCATCCTTAATTATAGATTAATTAACCTTAATTAATTAATCTCAAATCTAATTAATTAACTTAAAAATTATTAATTACTTAATTAAACATCCATATATTCATTAATTAAATAATTAATATTCCATTTAAATTAATTAAATAATTTAAATGAAATCAATTTCTTGAATTCTAAATTAAGAAACATTCTTCTTTATACAAAAGTATTTTAAACACTTTATTTCATAACAAAAATTCAATTTAAAATTTCTTTTAAATTTCAAACTGAATTACAAATTAAAATTTTATTTTAGATTCAAACTTAAAGATTTAAAAATTTACTTACATCTCCATTTTCATTTTCAAATTCAAATTTATTTAAACTTTCTAAATAGTTAAACCAAATTTAAATTTAAAAACTTATTTAAATTTTTAAAACACTGACTTTAAAATCAAATCTTAGGTTTTTAAAACTAAATTTAAACTTATTTTAAACTTTATTCCATACATTAAGGCTTATAGTTTAAATTCAAACAATGTTTTTTATATTGTACAGTTTTAAAAATTTAATTTAAACTTTCCAAATTTAAATTAAATTCAAACTTGAGCTTCCTAAATCTATGCCCAGATTTTAAACTTGTTTTAAATTTTTCAGTTGCCCTTTTAAAATTTACTTTTAAATTTAAAACAGAAAAAAAAAACATTAAACAATTTCCTGTTTTAATTTAACATCTTAAATTTGAATTCAAAAATGATTCAAAACTTCAGATTTAAATTATTGAATCATATTTAAGTTTCAGGTTAAAATTTCAAATTGAACTTCATTTGACAAATTTTGAAATTTTACTTTTAAACCTAAAAACAGAAAACAGTTTCTGTTTTTGTCTAAAACCAAGCTTGAATTTAAAAGCATTTCAAATTTAATTCAAGATTTAAAACTTAAAACTTAATTGAATTTCAAAATAATTTCAGGTTCAATTTAGTTCCAGACTTTTGGTTTTGAAATTGACCTTAACTTCAAATTAGTAAACCTGGAAAACAGGTTTCTGTCTTAGCTTAAGTACAAATAAAATTTTCAAAATTTAAATTATTTCAAATCTAAAATTAAACTAATTGAATTTTATACTTAAATTCAATTTAAACTTATACTTAGTTCAGGTTTTAAATTACATTTTAAAAACTTTTAAAATTTTAAAACCTGAAACAGGCTATGCAAAAAAACAAAACCTGAAACACTAAAAAAAAACCCCGAGCTACTACTAATTTACTTCGGGTAAATTACTTCATTGCTTCGAGTTTATTCCCAAAATTCTCGAGAAAATCTCGAGCTACCAAAACCCTGCAACAAAAACACATCACAACCACGCACACACCTCACTGTGCACCCACTCCCCATCTCCGGCCATCTCCGGCCATTATCAACTACCATTCCCCATCGACCAGTGACCCCTCATCACACTTCAACCCTCAAATATCCAAAATTCAACTTGAATTTAAATTCAAGTTTTTAAACCAAACCTGGAACACTTTCCCCATTTCATGCTCGACCTGTCAACGCGAATTCTGCCAACTCCGAACACTAACAACTTTGAAACCTCGTCAATGACTTCGCCAACCCATCATCTATCATCACCCAAAAGATCATTGAGCTCGATCCAGTTATGAAACCGCAGTTCTCAAATTCATGAACCCAGTAAAAACTAGGGTTCTTAACTAAAAATCCCAAATTAAATTCTCATAATTGAATTGCAATCCAATTCAGAAATTTTCTTATGATCTTTGATAACTACACAATCTTTAGAAACAATTTCAACCAAATCCAATGCATGCATCAAGTGTACTATATCAAAATGTAAAATACAGTATGTTCATCTCTGCACCTTGTTTATAGCATTATAAATTGTAATTTTTGGTTTAAAATTCTTGAATTCACTTATTGTTTCTATTTGTAAACCTGAAATATTAAATTATAACATTTGGATTTTCACTCTATGCTAATAGTTGTTCTGTGTAACTTGATCTTTCAGGTTAAAGGCAATTTGTTTAATTGTACAAAAATTTAAACATACTCAATTCTAAACAAATATGTTTTATTTAAGGGTTAGAGCATAACAACAATCAAGGCAAGCAAAGAATTTCAGGAATCAAATATGAGTTTGAAAATTTTGAAGAACAACAAGCAACAGTGATCAACCTATTTACAAGCATATATTTTCAGGTATAATATCTCAAAAGCTTCATATAAGTTCATTTCTAAATAAAAAGCATGCACAACATTACCTATTAACAAATTTTAAAAGATGTGTTACTCACCTGTACTAAATGCAGAGTCCAGATTCTAAAGATCAGATGGATGCAGACATGAAGAAGTTGCATGCAGGTCTTCAGTTTTTAATGCTTTTAATCTTTGTTTTATACATGCTTCCAGTTCTTACATGCAGGCTTCAAACTTGAATTTGCAGATGCAAACTTGAATTTGTTGCACACAGATTAAGTTTTTGGAGGATGCAGACATTAGAAAAAAAATGCAGGTCTTTGTGATGCAGATTTGAATTTTGAGGAGTTTGTATGTGCTTGGATTATGAGGATGAAGAATATTACAGAATTTTGGTTTACAGGAATTTTGAAATGCATTTGATTCTCAGATTTTTGGTATCAAGAGTTTTCAGCTGAGAATGTTTTTCTTTAGTTAAGAGATGAAAAATGAGAAAAAAGCAAAGGAAGAAAGAATGCAAGCTTTTATAACAATGTTTTGATTAAATTTAGAAATCAAAGAAAAATATAATTGAAACATGACACTTGTCTCAAGCTATTACATTTGTCATTTTAAATTGACGATAAGTTTACACATGTATTTGTATATGGTTTTGTTATTTAATTTAGTGTTAAGGAAAATTAAACTTAATGAATGCATGATCATATGTTAAACTGTATTTTAAATTTCGAATTGAATTTACAAATCAAAATTATCAATCAATATTTTAAAGAGAATAACACAAACATTTTTGTAACATATTTTAATATTCAAACTTGAATAAAAATGAATTTTAGACTAATAGAACATTTATCTTACATATTTAAAATCATGTAGTATTTTATTAAATATTTTTGAAAAGCTTAAATTCAAAAATAAATCTCAATTCCTATTAAAAATTATGCTATACTAATTTAATTAAAAACAACTTTATCTATTTGAAAATATATACAAATACATATACATTATTAAATAGAAAATAGATTTATTAGTTCATTAAAAATAAATTCACAAATTAAATATTTAAATAAAGAAGATTATTAAATCAAACCAAATTTATTAACAAAATTTATCAATTCAATTTAAATTTAAACTCAGATTATTAAATTTAAATTGTCCAAATTTCTGGGATATTACACTGGGATCGGGATTAATTTCTCGAAACGACTTCGATCCGGTTTGTACGTTTTCGTGAGGAAGACGAGTTTGGATTCGAAGGTGGAGCAGTGAAGTACAAGGGCTGGTCGCTACTAATCCTAAGTTGATTCCAAAATGGATGTAGTAGGAGTAGTGCTGTAACAACCCGCATATTTATCGATTCTATATTTAAATATTTTATTTTAATATTTTATCGTTCGTCGGATTTTGGTCCTAAAAACTACTTTTTACGAACAGTCGAATTGGGACTTGAGACCACCCCCATTGAGTTCAAAATAACGTTTGCGACCTTTTTGAGTATAAACTTCGATATGTTTGGAGATAGTAGAATTTTGACCTTTTTCACTTAGGGCTTTGGCTTGGGCTGAACCCATTAGCCACTTACTAACTCAGTCCCAACCCACTCCAACTCTTCATTACTTCATTTCATATTCCTAACACTCAAGCTCAAGCAAAAATGGTGGAAGAGAATGGGAATTAGAAACTCCGAGCCCTAGTTCCTCTTGCTAGCTCAAGTTCTTTCTCCAAAATCAAAGAGAACCCATTAGTAAGCATCTCCTTCTTCTTCTCCAACTCATTCTCTCTTTGATTTCAGAAAATTCCTAAACCTAATTTAGGAAATATTTCTCTTTTAAGCTTAGATTGAAGCTTCTTAAGTTGTTATTGAAGAGGAATTGATCTTAGCTTGTTTTTAAAGCTTCTCCTTCATTGATTTGGGTTCAAAGGTGAGATTTTTATCTCACATCTAAGTCTATGATTATCTTTGATTATTAGGTATTAATTCCTAATACTTATTCATGTGCATTTGATTTTGGTTTGAATTGATTTGGTGTATATTCTAATTTTTAGTGTTTCGAAATCAAAATCTATGAAAATCCTTTTATGGATGTTTGAACATGTTTTTGGTGACGCATCGAAGAGACTATTGGGCTGGGTTGCTGATTGGCGTAATCCCTTAGTGCCCGAAGCTTCACCGGTTGCGAATTGGAAGGGTTTCACCTTCCATTTTTAGGCAGAGAAAACTGCCTTTGCTCCAGTCAGTCGACTGGACTTCCAAGTCAGTCGACTGGACTTCCAAGTCAGTCGACTGGCTGAAGCTAAAATGCAGTTTGAAGGCTTCCTGCAGAGCCTTGGGGTTCTGTTTACTACAGTCAGTCGACTGACCCACTGAGTTCAGTCGACTGACCAGTATCCCGCGGATTTTTGGGGACTGAGTTCAGTCTACTGAACTCAATGAGCCAGTCGACTGACCTGCACCTAGTTGTCTTCTATGCCTACTTGAGCCTATTTTTGCACGGTTTCCAAATTTCATCGATTCGTGTTATTTCCCACTTGTTGTTGCTACGACTTTAATGACTCCTATTTTTGGAATTTTTGGGAATACCCATTTTGACGGATTCGGATCGATTTCTTTAGATTTTATTCACGTCTTCGAATGTGAATTTTTATGATTGATTGTTTCTACAATCACTTCTATGATTTATCACTTTAAAATATAAAGGTTTTCTATACTAGTAGTAAATATCAAAACTCTTTCCTCAAAACGATTTCAACTCTATTTTCAATACCAAACTCGTTTATAAAACCATTTTCCAATCTATTAGTATATACAAACCTTTACCTCACTCGTATGAGAAATCTAATTAAACGACTTAGTAAAACGAGTGGTATGAAACGCTTGCGTTTACTTCGTCGGTTAATTCTTGGACTTGTTCGATTGAAACTTTTGTGACAATTTTCTAGTGGAGATCTACAATTTGTTCGTAAATATTTATGTTAAGCTAGTGGTTATGGGACATGAAGCTAAGCTCATATATTTACTAGCTTACTGTAATTGACACTTCTCTTTGATCATGACGATCATTTTATGACTTAGACTAGCATGTGCGATGTCTTTGCTTTTGATTCATTGGATGTACCGTTTGCACTACATCAATGATATGCTTTTGATACATTGGACGTACCGTTTGCACTACATCAATGTCTTTGCTTTTGATACATTGGATGTACCGTTTGCACTACATCAATGTCTTTGCTTTTGATTCATTGGATGTACCGTTTGCACTACATCAATGATATGCTTTTGATACATTGGATGTACCGTTTGCACTACATCAATGTCTTTGCTTTTGATACATTGGATGTACCGTTTGCACTACATCAATGTCTTTGCTTTTGATTCATTGGATGTACCGTTTGCACTACATCAATGATATGCTTTTGATACATTGGATGTACCGTTTGCACTACATCAATGTCTTTGCTTTTGATTCATTGGATGTACCGTTTGCACTACATCAATGATATGCTTTTGATACATTGGATGTACCGTTTGCACTACATCAATGTCTTTGCTTTTGATTCATTGGATGTACCGTTTGCACTACATCAATGATATGCTTTTGATACATTGGATGTACCGTTTGCACTACATCAATGTCCTGGCCATCCTTTTCTTGTGATTTCTGGATTTCGTGTGTTGAATTCTGGAATTTATGTTTCACCAACTTTTACGATTGGCATTGATATATATGTCATTTATTGTGGCTTGGTGAATGAAATTAGGAGTATGACATTCCTTTTTACCTTTGAGAAGATCTTTGCGATATTGATTAATCTCTTATTGATTTTTCAATTAGTTATTTATCACAGCTTGGCATTGTGATTATTATGTGTTTAGTCATATCTCTTATTCTATATCATTTCATCTGATATTTATAGCTAGACTGATCCGTTTATTATTTTCTTCTTAAATAATACTCGGGTCAGACTGAGATATTACAGGTGCTTCCTCATGGCTTCCTATCTGGAACCATCTTCTGACTTTTGGCTAACTACTTAGATTAGTAGTTTATTTTGTTGTATACATTTGAGATACAGACTCTATGATGTATACTTATTCTTATGTCTAGCACTTGTATCTATTCTTTTTGATATTGTGGATCTTGTTTGACCACTACTCTGATGTACACTTTCACGTGTTATATTCATATCTATTTCCGCCTTTGTGATACGAATTATCTGTGACTGATTTGTGTTATGTTTATTCCTATATTTGTTTCCGAAGATTATTATAGCCACTGTGTAATAGCTTTGTGTTTGTATCGGTATGTCGGATTTCCTCTTGAAATAAAATACATGTTATACTTTCTGACATATCGGTGCTCGCGCAAAGCAATTACACAGAGGGTCGCTCCTCAACAGCCTTATTCTCCGTGCGTTGACGGCATTACTCTGTAGTGTTCTTGGCTAGCGTGGGTATAGAGGTGGGGCGTCACAGCTTGGTATCGGAGCCAAACTTCGGAACAATATGGAATATTATAACAAGGATCATCGTCCTAAGTCCATCTTAGGAGTCGTGCTTTAGGATTTTATTCGAGTCTTCGTACCGATTCATCCTATTTTCTTTATGATTGCTTGTTTTATCTTTCAAGATTGCTTGATATTCATTTGGTGAATAACCTTTTTCTCCTTCTTTCTTTTCTAAAGGAAGAGAAATGGTTAGACCAGGCCGTCCCAGCGCCGGTCAATCTAGTGCTACTCCTCAGGATGGAGTATTTATGTCTGCCCAGCAGCTTCTTGATCTAGTAAAGAACGCTCAAGCAGCCGGACCCAATCCAGAGCCTACTCATCCTAGATCCGGTTTTGCACGCTTGTGCAGAGACTACACCGATTTGGGTGGAGGGCCATTCAAGGGATCCGAGAGTGTTATTGAAATTCAAGCTTGGCTCAAATCATGCGATCGTATCTTTTCACGCATGAACCTTATTGATCTACATCGAGTCCAAGTGGCTTCTAGCATGCTCCAAGAAAGAGCGTTAGATTGGTATGAGCTCTTGACTTCGGAGATTATCGAAGCGGATCTTACTTGGGAGCAATTCCGGGAACGATTCGAATTAAATTTTGTGCCGGAGGCTTAGAAAGTAACTTTAGCCCGGCATTTCATAGACCTTGTTCAAGGTGAATCTTATGTGACAGACTATGTCGCATCTTTCGAATCTCTGTCCAAATACGGGGTTGAATACATCAACACCCCATTGAAGAAAAATCAGAGATTTGTCTATGGCTTGAATAAGAATCTTAAGAAGCCATTACTCCTGAAACTTGAGGTTTCATTTGATCAGCTTATTGATATCGCTCTTCGTCTTGAAGAGGCCGATAGAGAAGGTGATGTTGAAGTTGTGCGTGCCCAACAAAATTTCAACAACAACATGAAGAGGCCTATTAAATTCAAAGGCCCCATTCCCAACAAGAAAGGGAGGCAAGAAACCCCGGTAGCAAAAGCACCTACCTCTAGTCGTGGATGATGCTACAATTGTGGTTTCACAGACCACTATGCAAGGGAGTGCCCGAAACCCCTCTTTTGTCGTTATTGCAAAGGTTCGGGTCATCTTTTATCTTCGTGTCCTAAGCTTCCAAGCAAGAGAGAAGGAGAGCAGCAAGCCCCTAGCAACTCTTCTCTTGGTCAAGGTATTTTACATTCAATCCTTGATGGCATTGTTTTATTTCGTGATCTTCTTATTCGAATTCTTTTTGATATGAGTTTCATCTCATTATATTTATATCAAAAGAACTTGTCGATTCTTTTTTCTTTGAATATTTTGGGCTTGATGACTTCTTTGAGGATTGTGAATCCGGATGGTAGATCCGCAACACTCAATTTGCTTTTTATTGATGTCGAAATTATTTTATGAGATTTTTCTTTCCGAGCCGATATTTTTACTTAGGCTTCGGAATCGATTTTTTTGAAAGGATCGGCTTAATCATTGTGAAGCCCATATCCTATTTTTCGAGTGGACTATTCATATTGACATTTTCTATCTGTTTAGCAGCTTTCTAATTTTTCTTTGTATTCTGATTTCACTTTTTTGGTGGAATCATTTTATTCCTTAAGCCCACTTATAAGGAAAGTGTTGTTTCTCTTATCTAAATAATTTGTGAAACTTTTCCGGTATTTTTGAGTTTGTCTTAGGATTATCACCGAAGAAATCTTTTGTGTGGTGTTAAGGTCTTTTTAGTTCGACATTGTCACCGATTTTCATTTGGCTACAAGTTGCGGGAGTTCGCATTTCACTTACCACATTCCGCATTCGTTACGGTTCTTATGAATGTCTTATTTTGTCATTCAGTTTGTCCAGCTTGTTTCATCCATTTTATAGATCGAATATTCTATGAATATCTCGATGACTCCATTCTTGTATTTATTGATTTTGGATGAAAATACCAATTTAAAATTTTGCAAATCTTTTTCATAAGATTTATTTATAAGTATAATTGGATTTTTGTTCTTAAAACGAACAAAGAATATTCTTAAAAGTTTTTGAGAGACATTTTTGTCATATAGAAGATGATTTTGTGATTGTATTGCCCATTTAGTGTTTTAAGAATTTTGGTCGATGCGCTTGATCAACGTTATCGATAGGAATTTCCTAAACGCTTTGATGAGACAGTTAGACACGATATATTGACTTGTAAAAAAATTCTAGAAATATTTTTTCATTGAGATGATTGTGATTTTGAAAGTTTTAGCTTTTCGGGAAAGAAAATTATTTAAAAGAAGTTCTTTCTTTTCGATACTCTTATTCTTGTGATTCCTAAAGGGAACCAAGACTTTGCTATTTGTACCGATACTAGTCGTATTGGTTTGGATGTCATTCTCTTGCAAAGGAGAACGTGCTATCACTTGTGCTTCTAAATCATTATAGATTATCGAGACTAGATATGCCACTCATGATCTAGTGCTCGCGGCTATTGTTTTTACTTTTGGAATTTGGCATCATCATATTTGGATGAGAAATTTGTTCTCTACCTCGATCATAAATCTTTGGAATATTTATTTTCTCATAGGGAACTTCATGCCGACTCGAGTTCCTGGCATCTTATGATCTTGATATTCTGGAAATCGTGTTGCCAACGCGCTTTGTCGTAGGCAACAAGGTGTTGATTCTTTGATGATGTCTGAATGGAATTATCTTTTTATCAAGTTCATAAGACTTTTTGATGTACTTCGTTTTATTGAGTTTCATCTCGTTTCTTTTATGGACTCGCGTCTGATGTTCTTTTATGGTGTTCGGTTCATCGGATGTACTGTTATTATACTACATCGATGTTCCATCTTAACTGGATCAATGGATGTACCATTATTATACTACATCATTGTTCCGGTTTATCGGTTCATTGGACGTACCGTTTTTGTACTACGTCGGTGTTCCGAAATTATTCGGGCTTTGGTTCATTGGGCGTACCGTTTTTATAGTACGCTGATGTTCCAAATTATTTGAGTTTCTGGTTCCTCAGGCGTACTGTTATTATACTACGTCGTTGCATTAGCTCAATTTTCTACTATTCTTGACGTTCTCCACGTCTTTTATCTACGGAAATGCCTTAGGGATTCCGATTTTTATTCTTGTGCCCGGTGATATCGTGGAAATTGAAGTTTCACCAGATTTGATTTATGAGCAACATTCCATTCGCATCATTACTTCGGAGGTTGAGCGCCTCCGGAATAAAGATATTCTTCTTGTGAGAGTTCAATGGTTCTCAAATCTTAGGGATTACTCTTGGGAATCTAGGGAATTCATCGAGCGATCCCGTTCGTGCTAACTCTTTCGTGCTCTTTGTGGTGAACTTCTTATTTCAATTTTCTTTTGTGTTGATATGCTTTTATGGTTGTTACTTTTTGTTTTCTTCTTAAGTATTGCGAGGACGCAATTTCTTTAAGGAGGGGAGTCTGTAACAATCCGCATATTTATCGATTCTATATTTAAATATTTTATTTAAATATTTTATCGTTCGTCGGATTTTGGTCAGAAAAGATACTTTTTGCGAACAGTCGAATTGGGACTTGAGACCACCCCCATTGAGTTCAAAATGACGTTTGCGACCTTTTTGAGTATAAACTTCGATATGTTTGGAGATTGTAGAATTTTGACCTTTTTCACTTAGGGCTTTAGTTTGGGATGAACCCATTAGCCACTTACTAACTCAGTCCCAACCCACTCCAACTCTTCATTACTTCATTTCATATTCCTAACACTCAAGCTCAAGCAAAAATGGTGGAAGAGAATGGGAATTAGAAACTCCAAGCCCTAGTTCCTCTTGCTAGCTCAAGTTCTTTCTCCAAAATCAAAGAGAACTCATTAGTAAGCATCTCCTTCTTCTTCTCCAACTCATTCTCTCTTTGATTTCAGAAAATTCCTAAACCTAATTTAGGAAATATTTCTCTTTTAAGCTTAGATTGAAGCTTCTTGAGTTGTTATTGAAGAGGAATTGATCTTAGCTTGTTTTTAAAGCTTCTCCTTCATTGATTTGGGTTCAAAGGTGAGATTTTTATCTCACATCTAAGTATATGATTATCTTTGATTATTAGGTATGAATTTCTAATACTTATTCATGTGCATTTGATTTTGGTTTGAATTGATTTGGTGTATATTCTAATTTTTAGTGTTTCGAAATCAAAATCTATGAAAATCCTTTTATGGATGTTTGAACATGTTTTTGGTGACGCATCGAAGAGCCTATTGGGCTGGGTTGCTGATTGGCGTAATCCCATAGTGCCCGAAGCTTCACCAGTTGCGAATTGGAAGGGTTTCACCTTCCATTTTTAGGTAGAGAAAACTACCTTAGCTCCAGTCAGTCGACTGGACTTCCAAGTCAGTCGACTGGATGAAGCTAAAATGTAGTTTGAAGGCTTCCTGCAGAGCTTTGGGGCTCTGTTTACTGCAGTCAGTCGACTGACCCACTGAGTTCAGTCGACTGACCAGTATCCCGCGGATTTTTGGGGACTGAGTTCAGTCGACTAAACTCAATGAGCCAGTCGACTGACCTGCACCTAGTTGTCTTCTATGCCTACTTGAGCCTATTTTTGCACGGTTTTCAAATTTCATCGATTCGTGTTATTTCCCACTTGTTGTTGCTACGACTTTAATGACTCCTATTTTTGGAATTTTTGGGAATACCCATTTTGACGGATTCGGATTGATTTCTTTGGATTTTATTCACGTCTTCGAATGTGAATTTTTATGATTGATTGTTTCTACAATCACTTCTATGATTTGTCACTTTAAAATATAAAGGTTTTCTATACTAGTAGTAAATATCAAAAATCTTTCCTCAAAACGATTTCAACTCTATTTTCAATACCAAACTCGTTTATAAAACCATTTTCCAATCTATTAGTATATACAAACCTTTACCTCACTCGTATGAGAAATCTAATTAAACGACTTAGTAAAACGAGTGGTATGAAACACTTGCGTTTACTTCGTCGGTTAATTCTTGGACTTGTTCAATTGAAACATTTGTGACAATTTTCTAGTGGAGATCTACAATTTGTTCGTAAATATTTAAGTTAAGCTAGTGGTTGTGGGACATGAAGCTAAGCTCATATATTTACTAGCTTACTGTAATTGACACTTCTCTTTGATCATGACGATCATTTTATGACTTAGACTAGCATGTGCGATGTCTTTGCTTTTGATTCATTGGATATACCGTTTGCACTACATCAATGATATGCGTTTGATACATTGGATGTACCGTTTGCACTACATCAATGTCTTTGCTTTTGATTCATCGGATGTACCGTTTGCACTACATCAATGATATGCTTTTGATACATTGGATGTACCGTTTGCACTACATCAATGTCTTTGCTTTTGATACATTGGATGTACCGTTTGCACTACATCAATGTCTTTGCTTTTGATTCATTGGATGTACCGTTTGCACTACATCAATGATATGCTTTTGATACATTGGATGTACCGTTTGCACTACATCAATGTCTTTGCTTTTGATTCATTGGATGTACCGTTTGCACTACATCAATGATATGCTTTTGATACATTGGATGTACCGTTTGCACTACATCAATGTCTTTGCTTTTGATTCATTGGATGTACCGTTTGCACTACATCAATGATATGCTTTTGATACATTGGATGTACCGTTTGCACTACATCAATGTCTTGGCCATCCTTTTCTTGTGATTTCTGGATTTCGTGTGTTGAATTCTGGAATTTATGTTTCACCAACTTTTACGATTGGCATTGATATATATGTCATTTATTGTGGCTTGGTGAATGAAATTAGGAGTATGACATTCCTTTTTATCTTTGAGAAGATCTTTGCGATATTGATTAATCTCTTATTGATTTTTCAATTAGTTATTTATCACAGCTTGGCATTGTGATTGTTATGTGTTTAGTCATATCTCTTATTCTATATCATTTCATCTGATATTTATAGCTAGACTGATCCGTTTATTATTTTCTTCTTAAATAATACTCGGGTCAGACTGAGATATTACAGGTGCTTCCTCATGGCTTCCTATCTGGAACCATCTTCTGACTTTTGGCTAACTACTTAGATTAGTAGTTTATTTTGTTGTATACATTTGAGATACAGACTCTATGGTGTATACTTATTTTTATGTCTAGCACTTGTATCTATTCTTTTTGATATTGTGGATCTTGTTTGACCACTACTCTGATGTACACTTTCACGTGTTATATTCATATCTATTTCCGCCTTTGTGATACGAATTATCTGTGACTGAGTTGTGTTATGTTTATTCCTATATTTGTTTCCGAAGATTATTATAGCCACTGTGTAATAGCTTTGTGTTTGTATCGGTATGTCGGATTTCCTCTTGAAATAAAATACATGTTATACTTTCTGACATATCGGTGCTCGCGCAAAGCAATTACACGGAGGGTCGCTCCTCAACAGCCTTATTCTCCGTGCTAGTTGACGGCATTACTCCATAGTGTTCTTGGCTAGCGTGGGTATAGAGGTGGTGCGTCACAAGTGCCTTCGGTTCCGTTCGAACCCGGGATGGACTTGTATGAATGAATGCTTTCGGAACATCGTTAGGTGGACGATGGGCATTTGAAGTGAAATATTCTAAAAGGTAACACTTAGCCTCGAGCCTCGTCAAAAGGGAATGACCGAAAATAAGGGGATATGCAGCAAGGCTAAGTGGGTAGCACCCATTAGGGTGTGGTCATCCCTGTCTAGATGTCCCTTTTATTTTGGCTGTGTGGGCGGTTGCTGATCCCAACCGCGGGGTGATCTTACTCTAGATTATCTAGTAAGGGGTCGTCCTGGTCTTGTGTTGCAGGGGATTGGGAGTAATCCTCGGTACGGTGATCTAGGCCACGTACTGTGACAGGTGGTACCCCAGTGCCTAGTCATTAGTTGGACATCCATTCTCCCTACGCCTGTATTGTTTTGATTGTGCCCAACTATTGCTGAAACGTGAGATGCAAGCATTTCAGCTAGATTCTATTTTACTTTCTATAGACACTATTATAATATCAGAGGATTTTGATAAAAAGTGTTTTGGCTATTGTAAGGTAAAAACCCGACATGTTTATTTTGGCGTGTTCTTACGAGATGCTTTTGTTTTCAAAGGATTTTGAAACTTAAGTAATCCAATTGAGTGTGATTTGTCACGTTGGTATTCCAGACTGACTCGGGTGTTATTTAACTATAATGCTCGGGGTCAGACCGAGTATTATAGATAACAGGAAAGGATGTTGTGGCGCTGGATGGCGATACGTACTTCCCTACTTGTATGAAATATTCCGCTGTGTATTCGGTTTTTGGAAGGACGAGATATTCTAACTATCCTGAGTTGTGTTGTTGTTTGTATTGAACTCTGATGATGTACTTTGATGATGTAATGTATAAACAGATATATATTTTTTTGTGTAAAGATCATTTATTATCTATTATATTTTATTCCGCTGCGATGGTTAGATTCGGATGTTGTTTTCTATTTTCTCCTTCTACCTCTTCTTCTTTAACCCAAATGGTTCGATTTTTCGGGCATCGAAAAATTGGGCTGTTATAGTTGTTATCAGAGCCAGGTTGGTGATAACCTTGGCTCTGGTGGGGATTACTCAATTGAAATAGAGTCCATGAGTACTCTATAATGAATTTGAGCGCATTATATGAGCGCGCGTATTTGTTAGTGAATATAAAATTGTTTTTATATTGTGTTGTTTTGTCGATTGGGTATGGATTCTGGTGATATGTCGGACGCCATGTCATCGATAGAGATTTCTAAACTCTTAAACAAGATAAACCGACATAGTATGTTTTTTAAAATAGGGCAAATGAAATAATTTTACCTAAATTATTTTTGTATATAAAGGAAATAATTTTTCGTAAATTATTATAGTTATCTATGGCTGCTTCGTTGAATGATAATATTAAATTATTATCATTATTTTGTAGAAATTAAATAAGAAATTAGAAATCATAACTAGAGCTAAGGAAGTAAATTCATATTGCATAATTAAATTGTAAGTGAGAATTATAAATGTAATTTATAATTTAAAATAACATTTTAGAGTAATATTTGAATATGAATTAAAAGAATTTGGAATTTGGAATTTTGGGAAGAGTTAAATTCCTTTGGGTTTGAAAATGGTTTTCAAAGGTTTTGGAAAAATAATAGTGATATTATTTTGGAAATATTTTTGAATTGGGTATGAAATCTAGTGAGATTTGGAATTTAAAAATATTTGAAATGTTTTGGAAGGATAAATGCACTAAACTCTTTTCGATCGCTAGAAAATAACTTCGGTGATGACTGCAGCATTATCGATGTTCATTTTCGAGTTTCCAAGAGAGGGATTGCTGCTTGGAGATTTTGAATTGGAATTGTTTGCAAAACTGGGTTGGTTTTGAAATTCAAAGAGATAATTGAATTTACCAAAGGATTTTGGACATAAATAATTTCAAAAAGGATTTTGAAATACTTATGTGATTATTGAAAACTCTGGAATCGGTTTAAAATATTTTGGAATGTTTAAGCAATTGCTTAAAACTTTGGAAGTAAATTGGAAATGCTTAAAGAATAAATTTAGGAACTTATATAAGTTTGAAATTTGTTTAGAATAGAAATTTGATTTAAGATGAGTCAGATTAAAATAAGAGGGAAAGCTTATAAAAGTTAAAAATTTGAATAAAAATACATACTTGGCTAAATTAAATGTATAATCCCGAGTTAAAAAGTAAAATGTGAACGGGATTGATGGTAATGGTGGACGAAAGTATGGATATAAATAAGTTGCGACTTATAAAACTTAGAAGTGAAACAAATAAGCCAAAATAAAATTGTTTGTATTTTGGGAAATGAATAAAAATCCAAAACTGGAATTCTAAAATAGGTTGAACTCAAGGAAATTAAGTGAAGAGATTTTTTGAAGGGTAAAAATCAAATATTGAATTAAAAGTGGAAAATGGTTATTAATATTATCACGACCCGTTTTTCTATCTCTAGAAAAACGAATCATGAATTAAGAAAGAAAGGGATAGAAAAGAAAAGATAAGAAAGAAGAAACTCAACAACATCAGATACTCACAGCGGAACGAATGAAATATAATATATCACATAAAATATAACATAGTATCATATTACATCAGAGTACACAACTTATACAACACATATTAGACAGTTATAAACATCTGTCTAACCATACAACTCAAGATATCACAATGATTCAGATACAACACAAACACAGCGGAACCATAATATATCTACACGATGAAGCCTCCTGCTCCAAAACTCCTCCAGAATTCATCAAGCTAACCTGAATCACTCGTCTACTCATACATAATATGAGTACCCAAGAGTTTAATAAAACAGAAAATAAACACTTGAGTCAGACAGGGGTCTGGTGTGAGTAAATGGGTTAAAATTGCTTAACTTTAGAAAATCCTTTGAAAAGAAAGGGTATCACGTAATACTTTCCACACATAAACATGGAAAAGTTTTTACCTTACGCTAACCAAAACATTTGATATGAAATCCAGTGATATTATAATAGTGTCTAGGGTTTTCAAGTAAATAAGAAATAGCCGAAATTGTTACATTATTAAATTCCAGCTACTAGCCACAAAAGTGGGTAATACAAATCAAAACCGTAGGGTCTCGTAGGGAAAATGGGTTTCCATCAATGGCAGGGCTACCAGGGTACCGCCCGTCACAGTACGTGGCCTAGATCAACGTACCAAGGATTACTCTCAATCCCCTACAACACAAAGCCGGGACCACCCCTTACTGGACAGTCACGAGTAAGATCACCCCGTTGTTGATGAGACCAACCACCCACTAAGCCGGAATAAAAGGGACATCTTGACAGGAATGACATCACCTTGAAATGGGTGCTACCCACCTAGCCTTGCTGCACCTCCCCTGTTTTAGCCATTCCCGGTTGATGAGGCTTGAGGCTGCGATTACCTTTATAGAACACATCTATCTTAGAATGCTTATCGTCCACCGGACGATGTTCTGAAAGCATTCAATCCATACAAGTTTGTTCCGGGTTCGAACGAAACCGAAGGCACTATCTCGTTGCACTCATTTTGGAATCACCCTCAGAGTCAACGGCCATAGCCCTTGCACTCTGAATCACCATCTCGAACCTGAAAGTACTATCTCCGTCAAACTCGTCACAGAATCACCCACAGAGTTATACTGACGAAGAATAGTTCTTACACCTCGAGTCTTCACTTGCACTCCACTTGGATTCACGACCTAACGTTTAATTTGGATTGATGTGGTTTTCGGATATCCAAATATGGAAACCCGATCCCGGTCTCACTGAATCCAAATGCCATTTTAATATCCAAGTTGTACTTAAGGGTTTTAAACAATTAAACTTATATTCAGTATGATATAAACAGATAGATGAATCACATTATCACAATAGATAATTCATATCAAACATTCATCTCACAAAACAACATATCACATATGATAGATATCCAAATCATCCAGTATCAACCTATCACCCAATATCATTCAACATCCAATATCAATCATCCAATATTAATCAATCATTCCATAAGCAGAATTGATTAACTCTTAATCAATTTAATTAACCTTTAATTAAATTAATTACCATCCTTTAATCACTTGAATTATCTTAATCCTGCTTCGTTGATTTATTATAAATCAATTTATTAATCATCTCTTAATGATCTTTCTTAATTAATCCTCGTTGATTAATCATCCTTTAATTACATTCAAGTAATTAGCCTTTAATTAATTACACAAACTAATTGTCTTTAACCATATACATTAATTAACCTTTAATTACTATCACTAATTACAATAATTAATGATCCTTCATTTACTTCCATTAATTAATTAACTATAACTATTTGCATTAATCCTCAATTAATTAATCATGCTTGAATTAATCACTTTCATTAATCAACCTTGATTTATTTCATTAGTTATATTAACTAACGGTCCTTATTAATTAATAATTCCTTTAATTAATTAAATAATTAACTTGTAATTAATCATCTCAGTAATTATAAATAGTGATTAACAATTTGTAATTACTTATCTTAATTAACATCTTAATTAATTATATTAATCTTTGATTAATTACTTTAATTAATTAATCTTTAATTACTTCATTAAGTAATTATTATTATTCAATTACGTTAATTAATAATCCTAAATTAATTACTTTATTAATTAATTACAATTTAATTAATTACACTTAGTAATTATTCTTAATCACATTCATTAATTATTTAATCACATTAATTAATTAACTAAAATTAACTTAGTAATTAACCCTTAATTACTTCCATAAGTAATTACTTTCTAATTACTTTCATTAGATGATTACTCCCTTAATAAATTACTTAACAAGTAATTAATTCCATCATTAAATAATCCTTAATTCTTTAATTAATTAATTACTCCATAATTAATTAACTCAAAACAATTATATTAATCAATTCCTAAATTAATAAACATCAAGTGGTTATCCATTAATCACTTTAACTTTAATCACTTCCATAAGTAATTACACACTAACTACTTTTATAAGTAATTTCTCTTCCCTTAATTACTTTCAATAATTAACCATTAATTACTTCATTAAGTAATTAAACTTAATTAATTCATAATTAAGTGATTATCTAAAATTAAACAAACAATTAACTAATCATTTAAAATTAATTAAATAATTAATTAATTAACTTCTTATATTTAAAGAAAGTCCTTAATTAATTAAGAAAAGCATTTATCTTAATTAATCTTTTACTTACTAATAAATCATATTTAATTAAGTATTCTTACGTTCATATCAAAAATAATTCAACCTTAATTATCCTCATAAATTAATTATTTAAATTACTCAAATCCTAATAACTTGAAGACAAATTATTTTATTGGTTACAAAATTATAACCTTAACCTTATTTGAAATAAAGCATTAAGAAATCAATTTTAAAATTTAAACACTTTAACTATCTCATTTCGAACTTATTGATTTTCAATAAAGTTTAAAACTTAAGTTTTTAAACATTAAGTTAAAATTTTGCTTAAAACTTTGGTTCAATATTTAAATTCAAAACATTCCTTTTTAAATTGAAATTCAAAATTTACTAAGATAATTACTTTCAAAAACCATCATCTTAAAACATTTTAAATTTGAAACATAAATTCAATTATCACTTGTACTAATTTGATTAACATTTACTTCAAGGAACAGGTTATAACTTGTAAATTTATTTCCCTTTTTTAAAACTTAGGCTTATATTTTATTTATTTCAAACAAATAAGGTAAATATGTAAACGTTAACCTAACTACACGGTACAAATCAGAAAAGCATCACTTAAACTCGAGTCGATCACCTCAACTTCTCGTGCCTACCCCGAAGCAGAACCTAGTTCCACTACTTCGAGTCGTCACTACGAAGAACACGAGCACCGTCCCGAGTTCAACTCGTCTTCCACAAAAACACTAACCTCCCAGATATAATGTGCACGTGGTGCACGTACCCTAACAATCTCGACCACCGTTGGTCATCGCGGCCATCATCGCCGATCACACGAACACACGCGACTACGACCGAGCTCCCAGTACGAAAAAATAACATGCGAATCAAAATTTCGATCATCGATCGAAAAACTGAACCCAAACTCGTCAGCAAAACTCCCCAACGCCGTCGAACCTGATGTCATTAGCCCATGCTGTCCTTACCATCGAAGCACCTCGAACCCGAGCCTCCATTCCCTCTAGCGCGAACGTCCCCGATCCATTAACCCTATCGCAAAATCCTCAGCAACCAAGTCGAACAAAACAAAGTTCTAAACCCTAGTTCGATCGAATTCAAACACGTCGGCCCATAAGAAAAATCACCAGTATTTCTCCCATACCCACCATCGATCGGACCACCTCCATACCAAAAATTGATCAACTTCGCCATGCCGATCAACGGCAAACCGCCAAAACACCAAATTCGATCAGTGGCCGAATTCTCAAGAAATTCCCAACTAAAAATTATGATTGTATCATCTAAAATCATGATTTTCTATCACCAATCTGTATATATTATCAAATTTAGAAATTAAGATACCTTTCTTACTGTTATGCTTGTTTAGAAATTGCTTGTTAGTTTCAAATCTCCAGAAACTATTTTTAGAATCTTCAGTACATATTAACAAACAAATTTCATTTATATAACAATGTTTGATATTGATTTGTTTGAGAGATTTTTGAAACAGCTTCAGTAACTAAAACAGAGTAGATAGATTATACAGGCACTTGTATTCTCTGATAACTATCACACTTCTAACTTGCAAACACATCAATATTCATGTCAACAAATATTCATTATCACAACAAAATTCATCACATGCAAAACTTTAACTACGGATATTATTAAAACTATTTTTAAAAGAGTTTTACTCACCTTTTAATATGCAGAGCAGGTTTTATTTTATTTTATTTCTATGCTTTGCTGTTGAAGTTAATCCCTTTACATGCTCCAAAATCTTTGATCGCCTTGCTGTTGAAACACTTGCATGTTTGAAATCTTTGCATGCTTACAGATTGTTGTTAGAGTGTAGAAACTTATCTTTCCTTTTTGCTTTTGATTTCCAGGTTTTATTATTTTTCTGATTTGAGTTAAGAAGTGAAAACAAAGAAATAAAAATGTTTGTGAAAAAAAACTAATTTTCTTCTTAAACATTTATTTAAAAATTAAAATATAAATGTTGCCACATGTTGATAAACTTGAACAAATGTCACTAGCATATTTCAAAAAGTTTACAAGTGTTCAATTCCCTTCAATTAAATCATTTTAAGTTATATATGCATTTAGGAAATATTTTTATGCATATGAAATGTTTTTATGTTAATAAACTTTGAATTTTAAATAAATATACAAGTATGAATCTTATAAATATTTGTTTTATAAAAAGCTTATGTTTTAAAACAAATAAATGTATTATATGTACTTTTAAAATTCAAAACATTTATCTTTATTGTTTAAGAAATAATTTTTAAAATAAAGTTTATTAATAACTTTATACATATATTTATAACCATTTAAATTTAAACACTTTAAAGAAATCAAAATAAAACTTTGATTAAGTCTTATTTAAACTATCATATTTAAAAATAAATAGTTATCTTATACTTTAAAAACAACCGAATTAATCTTAAATTAACTTTTGAAAAATATTAATTTTAAAACAAAGCTTTAAATTACAATCTATTCATACATACATACATACATACATACATACATACATACATATATATATATATATGTATATATATTATTAATAGCTTATATTAAATTTCAAAACAATTCCAAATTATAACATATACATACATATATATTACAATTTGAAAATAAAATCTTTTATTTAAAACAAAAGATCTTTCTATTCACAATATATATCAAATATATATATTATAAATAGAACAAAAATTTTATTAGCTTTGAAAAATAAATATCATCAAATTTAAATTGTTATAAAGATATTGATCAATATTACCAGATCAAATATTTATCAACCTTTAAAAGATTAAATTTACCAATTTAAATTAAAATTATAAAGGAAATTATCAAATCAATTTAATTATTAATATAGATTATTAAATTGATATTGCCGAAAAAATTCCGGGTCATTACAATCCTCCCCCCTTAAAAGAATTTCATCCCCGAAATTTAAAAGCAAAGGTAATTTAATAATCCAACAAAGATTTTAATTTTAATCAGCAAAGCATAACCTAACCTCCGGTTACTAACAACCATAGCAATTAATCAAACAAACAAACCTAACTAATTATCCTGACATAGATCAGGATAGATCTCTAATACTATCTAGAGTTTCCCAAGTATACATCACTAGGAGACTCGCTCTACAAAAACACAAACTAGCTACACCACTAAAATCCAGAGCTCCTCTCTTCTCTAGATCCATCAATCTGAACAGAACATTAGACTATACTCAAGTCTAGCACAACTTCCAAAGTCCAACTGAACTGCAGATTCCACAACCGACGATGAATCATACACGTACTCCCTCAGAGATACGTGAAATACAACGAATTCCAGCTATCCAAACTGGCAATTCCATCTTATATACAAAAGAACTTATCCTATAAAAAACACAGATAAGAAATCTCAAATACTTCAGAACAAGCCATGCAATCTTATCCAATCACTGTTCTCTTAACCAGAGAAACCTTAACAACAATGAAGTCTCCAACTTCGAATTCCAAACTCCTTATCTCATATCTGCATAACTCAACAGATAATCCTGGATTGCCAATCTTCTTGATCAGCTCAACTTATGCTGATACTTCCAGAAACAACTAGACCAAAACAAACTGGTTTGTGGATCATATTCAACAGAAAGGTCTTCCAAAATCCGTCGAAATCCAGAACACAATCTCTACTTCCCAATCAATAGCGAACTGAACTTACTTCCTTCGTCGTATAGCTGTTACCTCGCTTCCGCTGCACAACTCTGATTCTGGAATAGATGAGAATACTGTTGATGAACACAAGTACAACTTATCCAATATATCCGGGAAACTTTGTTCATCAAATCCATAAAAATCTTAGTGACCCACCTGACTCGGTCACACATCCTTATAATAGAATCCAACTCAAAAACTAGATCTGACCAATCCAAATTCCAAAAAATTTCTGAGCTGCTACACCAACTCTTCTTTCTCCAGGAACCATCCTACTACCAGGCTAACCACCAGTATTGCTTCTGGAACCAAATCAATATGGAACTCAACTCCAGATGTAGACAAACTTCTGATTACATCAGTAGCTCCTACTTCCACATGAGAACCCTCAGTCTCAAACAAAATATTGCCAAGATAAATTCCCAAACTAAACGCAAGTCACTTTTGCGATCCTACTTAGTTCGGATTCCAAAGAAACTGTCCTCTCTTTACCAATTAGAGCAGCCTAAAGCTTCTCCAAACAAGGTTAACTCTTCAAGAAAACATTCACCATCTACCCGGACTTCTAAAAGAAGAACCACAAAGATTCCTGAACCATCAGAGAAACGAACCACAATGCTGCTTCCAAACTCTACCTCGATGATACTGCAAAGCTAAAAAGACTCTCTTTTTGGCACACAAACACCTCCAAGCTGAAACTGCTACCATAGGTAACCAAAGACTCCTAATCTAAAGGCTCCCCGAACTCCAAAATGATCAACAAACTACATAATAGAACCTTCGAGATGGCAGACATTCAAAAAGAAACTCGACCTCCAAACTAAGCATCAACATCTAGCTCTCCTTAAGGAATGACAAATGAGACCATGCCGAAGCGAAGCAACTCATAGACCTTAGTCTCATATTCCAAAATAGCCAACCTCCTTGCTAAAGATCCAGATAACTTCTACACAGACGAATTTTCCCTGCGGCAGGCAAGTCTGCTCCTCAACCACTTCTAAAACTGCTACAAGAGAAAACATCTTCGGAAATATCCATGGATACTGCATCTCACCTCGCAGCTTTCTAGATATCATCACTTGCTTCTACACTTCCGAAAAATCCAAACTCTAGAAAATCCGCTTACCTGAGCGAAATCTAAACTTACTCTTCAAAGATGAACTCCGAATCTTTTAAAAGATTTCCTTCGGATATCAGAGAAATCCTTACTCCAAACTAAAAAGCTCACTCAAGATGGTATTAGGTCTACAGTCTCAACAAATATACTTCCAACCTCAACATATGGACCTCTACCATTAGTGGTAGTCGTGTTACACACGTACTACTACTCCATCTACCTCTAAAACTTATGTTGGAAAACCCGAACAGATAATCCAACAAATCTGGTAAATATATATATATATATATAGCTATATATAAAAATTACAAGTACGCTTTCTCAAAAAAGACACCACTCTAGAGCCTAGGTATTCAATCAACCTAATGCTCTGATACCAAGCTGTCAGGACCCGTTTTTCTATCTCCAGAAAAATTCATCATGAATTAAGAAAGCAAGGGATAGAAGACGAAAAGATAAGAAAGAAGAAACTCAACAACATCAGATACTCACAGCGGAATGAATGAAATATAATATATCACATAAAATATTACATAGTATCATATTACATCAGAGTATACAACTTGTACAACACATATTAGACAATTATCAACATCTGTCTAACCATACAACTCAAGATATCACAATGATTCAGATACAACACAAACATAGCGGAACCATAATATATCTACACGATGAAGCCTCCTGCTCCAAAACTCCTTCAAAATTCGTCAAGCTAACCTGAATCTCTCGTCTACTCATACATAATATGAGTACCCAAGAGTTTAATAAAATAGAAAATAAACACTCTGGTCAGACAGGGGTCTGGTGTGAGTAAATGGGTTAAAATTGCTTAACTTTAGAAAATCCTTTGAAAAGAAAGGGTATCACATTAGACTTCCCACACATAAACAGGGAAAAGTTTTTACCTTACGCTAACCAAAACATTTGATAGGAAATCCAGTGATATTATAATAGTGTCTAGGGTTTTCAAGTAAATAAGAAATAGTCGAAATTCTTACATTATTAAATTCCAGCTACTAGCCACAAAAGTGGGTAATACAAATCAAAACCATAGGGTCTCGTAGGGAAAATGGATTTCCATCAATGGCAGGGCTACCGGGGTACTGCCCGTCACAGTACGTGGCTTAGATCAACGTACCGAGGATTACTCCCAATCCCTTGCAACACAAAGCCGAGACCACCCCCTTACTGAACAGTCCCGAGTAAGATCACCCCGTGGTTGGCGCGACCAACAACCCACTAAGCCGAAATAAAAGGGACATCTAGACAAGAATGACCTCACCCTGAAATGGGTGCTACCCACCTAGCATTGCTGCACCTCCCCTGTTTTAGCCATTCCCGGTTGATGAGGCTTGAGGCTGCGATTACCTTTATAGAGCACATCTATCTTTGAATGCTCATCGTCCACCTGACGATGTTTTGAAAGCATTCAATCCATACAAGTTCGTTCTGGATTCGAACGAAACCGAAGGCACTATCTTGTTGCACTCATTTTGGAATCACCCTCAGAGTCAACGACCATAGCCCTTGCACTCTGAATCACCATCTCGAACCTGAAAGTAGTATCTCCGTCAAACTCATCACGGAATCACCCACAGAGTTATACTGACGAAGAATAGTTCTTACACCTTGAGTCTTCACTTGCACTCCACTTGGATTCACGACCTAACTTTTAATTTGGATCGATGTGGTATTCGGATATCCAAATATGGAAACCCAATCCCGGTCTCGCCGAATCCAAACGCCATTTTAATGTCCAAGTTGTGCTTAAGGGTTTTAAACAATTAAACTTATATTCAGGATGATATGAACAGATAGATGAATCATTATCACAATAGATAATTCATATCAAACATTCATCTCACAAAACAGTATATCACATATTATAGATATCCAAATCATCCAGTATCAACCAATCACCCAATATCATTCAATATCCAATATCAATCATCCAATATTAATCAATCATCTAATACCAATCAATCATTACATAAGCAGAATTGATTAACTCTTAATCAATTTAATTAACCTTTAATTAAATTAATTACTATCCCTTAATCACTTGAATTATCTTAATCCTGCTTCATTAATTTATTACAAATCAATTTATTAATCATCTCTTAATGATCTTTCTTAATTAATCCTCCTTGACTAATCATCCTTTAATTACATTCAAGTAATTAGCCTTTAATTAATTACACAAATTAATTATCTTCAACCATATACAGTAGTTAACCTTTAATTACTATCATTAATTACAATAATTAATGATCCTTCATTTACTTCCATTAATTAATTAACTATAATTATTTGCATTAATGCTCAATTAATTTCAATTAATTAATCATGCTTTAATTAATCACTTTCATTAATCAACCTTGATTTATTTCATTAATTATATTAACTAATGATCCTTATTAATTAATAATTCCTTTAATTAATTAAATAATTAACTTGTAATTAATCATCACATTAATTATAAACAGTGATTAACAATTTGTAATTTCTTATCTTAATTAACATCTTAATTAATTATATTAATCTTTGATTAATTACATTAATTAATTAATCTTTAATTACTTCATTAAGTAATTATTATTCAATTACATTAATTAATAATCCTAAATTAATTACTTTATTAATTAATTACAATTTAATTAATTACACTTAGTAATTATTCTTAATCACATTAATTAATTAATTAATCACATTAATTAATTAACTAAAATTAACTTAGTAATTAACCCTTAATTACTTCCATAAGTAATTACTTTCTAATTACTTTCATTAGATGATTACTCCCTTAATTAATTACTTAACAAGTAATTAATCCCAGATTTAAATAATTCTTAATTCTTAATTCTTTAATTAATTAATTACTCCATAATTAATTAACTCAAAACAGTTATATTAACCAATTCCTAAATTAATAAACATCAAGTGATAATCCATTAATCACTTCAACTTTAATTACTTCCATAAGTAATTACACACTAACTACTTTTACAAGTAATTTCTCTTCCCTTAATTACATTCAATAATTAACCATTAATTACTTCATTAAGTAAATACACTTAATTAATTCATAATTAAGTGATTATCTAAAATTAAACAAACAATTAACTAATCATTTCAAATTAATTAAATAATTAATTAATTAACTTCTTATATTTAAAGAAAGTCCTTAATTAATTAAGAAAAGCATTTATCTTAATTAATCTTTTACTTATTAATAAATCATATTTAATTAAGTATTCTTAAGTTCATATCAAAAATAATTTAACCTTAATTATCCTCATAAATTAATTATTTAAATTACTCAAATCCTAATAACTTGAAGACAAATTATTTTATTGGTTACAAAATTATAACCTTAACTTTATTTGAAATAAAGCATTAAGAAATCAATTTTAAAATTTAAACACTTTAACTATCTCATTTCAAACTTATTGATTTTCAATAAAGTTTAAAACTTAAGTTTTTAAACTTTACTTTAAAATTTTGCTTAAAACTTTGGTTCAATATTTAAATTCAAAACATTCCTTTTTAAATTGAAATTCAAAATTTACTTAAGATAATTACTTTCAAAAACCATCATCTTAAAACATTTTAAATTTGAAATATAAATTCAATTATCACTTTTACTAATTTGATTAACATTTACTTCAAGTAACAAGTTATAACTTGTAAATTTTGTTTCCCTTTCTTAAAAACTTAGGCTTATATTTTATTTATTTCAAACAAATAAGGTAAATCTGTAAACTTTACCTCACTACACAGTACAAATCAGAAAAGCATCACTTAAACTCGAGTCGGTCACCTCAACTTCTCTTTCCTACCCCGAAGCAAAACCCAGTTCCACTACTTCGAGTCGTCACTACGAAGAACACGAGCACCATCCCGAGTTCAACTCGTCTTCCCCGAAAACACCAACCTCCCAGATATAACGTGCACGTGGTGCACGTACCCCAACAATCCCGACCATCGTTGGTCATTGCGGCCATCATCGCCGATCACACGAACACACGCGACTACGACCGAGCTCCTAGTACGAACAAATAACATGCGAATCAAACTTTCGATCATCGATCGAAAAACTGAACCCAAACTCGTCAGCAAAACTCCCCAACGCCGTCGAACCTGACGTCATTAGCCCATGCCGTCCTTACCATCGAAGCACCTCGACCCCGAGCCTCCATTCCCCCTAGTGCGAACGTCCCCGATCCACTAACCCTGTCGCAAAATCCTCGGCAACCAAGTCGAACAAAACAAAGTTCTAAACCCTAGTTCGATCGAATTCAAACACTCGGCCCATAAGAAAAATCACCAGTTCCCATACCCACCATCGATCGAACCACCTCCATACCAAAAATTGATCAACTTCGCCACGCCGATCAACGGCAAACCACCTAAACACCAAATTCAATCAGTGGCCGAATTCTCAAGAATTTCCCAACTAAAAATTATGATTGTATCATCTAAAATCATGATTTTCTATCACCAATATGTATATATAATCAAATTTAGAAATTAAGATAATTTATTTCTGTCCATTTTTCCTTTCTTACTGTTATGCTTGTTTAAAATTGCTTGTTAGTTTCAAATTTCAAGAAACTATTTTTAGAACCTTCAGTGCATATTAACAAACAAATTTCATTTATACAACAATGTTTGATATTGATTTGCTTGTGAGATTTTTGAATTTTCCCTTAAGGAAATAGCTTCAGTAACTAAAACAGAGTAGATAGATTATACAGGCACTTGTATTCTTTGATAACTTTCACACTTCTAACTTGCAAACACAACAATATTCATGTCAACAAATATTCATTATCACAACAAAATTAAACACATGCAAAACTTTAACTACGGATATTATTAAAACTGTTTTTAAAAGAGTTTTACTCACCTTTTAATATGCAGAGCGGGTTTAATTTTATTTTATTTCCAGGCTTTGCTGTTGAAGTTAGTCCCTTTGCATGCTCCAAAATCTTTGATCGCCTTGCTGTTGAAACACTTGCATGTTTGAAATCTTTGCATGCTTACAGATTGTTGTCAGAGTATAGAAACTGATCTTTGCTTTTTGCTTTTGATTTCCAGATTTTATTATTTTTCTGATTTGAGTTAAGAAGTGAAAACAAACAAATAAAAATGTTTGTGAAAAAAAACTAATTTTCTTCTTAAACATTTATTTAAAAATTAAAATCGTAATGTTGCCACATGTTGATAAACTTGAACAAATGTCACTAGCATATTTTAAAAAGTTTACAAGTGTTCAATTCCCTTTAATTATATCATTTTAAGTTATATATGCATTTAGGAAATATTTTTATGCATATGAAATGTTTTTATGTTAATAAACTTGAATTTTAAATAAATATACAAGTATGAAATGTTATAAATATTTGTTTTATAAAAAGCTTATGTTTTTAAAATAAATAAATGTATTATATGTATTTTTAAAATTCAAAACATTTATCTTTATTGTTTAAGAAATAATTTTTAAAATAAAGTTTATTAATAACTTTATACATATATTTATAACCATTTAAATTTAAACAATTTAAAGAAAACAAAATAAAACTTTGATTAAATCTTATTTAAACTATCATATTTAAAAATAAATAGTTATCTTATACTTTAAAAACAATTGAATTAATCTTAAATTTACTTTTGAAAAATATTAATTTTAAAACAAAGCTTTAAATTACAATCTATTTATATATATATATATATATATATATATATATATATATATATGTTATCAATAACTTATATTAAATTTCAAAACAATTCTAAATTATAACATATACATACATACATATTACAATTTGAAAATAAAATCTTTTATTTAAAACAAAAGATCTTTCTATTCACAATATATATCAAATATATATATTATAAATAGAATAAAATTTTTATTAGCTTTGAAAAATAAATCTCATCAATTTTAAATTGTTATAAAGATATTGATCAATATTACCAGATTAAATATTTATTAACCTTTAAAAGATTAAATTTACCAATTTAAATTAAAATTATAAAGGAAAATTATCAAATCAATTTAATTATTAATACAGATTATTAAATTGGTATTGCCCAAAAAATACTGGGTCGTTACAAATATTAGCATGGAATGTTGTCAAGATTAATGGAACGGGTTTAAATGAAACCAACGCGGGAATGAATGAAGCGCAAGTGAATGGTTTGTAAATAAGTTAGAATGGAATAAAATTAATATAAATTGTATTGGGATCAATTTAAAATGATTATAAGCTTAAGTAATTGTTTATTCACATAAATATCACCGAATTTGCATAGAAATAATTGTCATTTGACGAAATGAGATTAAATAAAATTCTATGAATTAGTAGAAGTAAATAAAATTGATTTTTGAATCAATTGAAATGAATATAAGTTTTGGTTTAAAAATGAATCAATGCAAGCAAGTGAGTTGTAAATCACTTAAATTGAATAGTATGGGTTGAGAGTTGATTGAAAGCAATTGAAATAAGTGTCGAAACCTTACATATGTGCTTATGAAAGTACATAACATGCATTGTTGTAGAATCCATGTTTTAGCTATTTCAATGTAAGTGAAATGTTATAAACTTCTTATATATATAGTGCTTATATGTTTAAATTGAGTAAGTACAGGTACCTGAAGGCCGTTTGGCAGGATTTTGGTCGCGCTAAATTGCTAAATAATAAGCCGCTTGCTTAAAAATGCTAAATAGAGGTACGCCTACGCAATATAAGTTAGGAAATATGAACTATTGTTTATTTTTTGTTTTTCCGACCGGGTGGGTCGATGTATATATATTTATATCTCATGTCAAATTGCAAAAGCTCCTCCGTACAAAGGAGACTCTGCCAAAATTTTCCGAAAATTTTAGGGGTTAGAAAAAATTTTGGGAAAATTTTTGTTAGCGACAAAATGATTTCAAATTGGAAATTGAAATAAATTAGTGGATGAAACTAACTTAAAATAGTGATATGAATCAGTTACAAATGGAAGATAAAATTCAATATTCAGAGTTAGATATTAACTAATTGAATTCATATGGAAATGAGAGAACCAATTTGAATAGAAGTAGATATTAACTAAAGTGGTGAAGTGAAAATAAATATAAGAAGCGTATAAAATAGCTATATTGAACTTAAGAAGTAATGGTAGAATTCTTAAGTAATATGGGTGTCGGGAAAATATATTGAATAAGCATTTGATTGAGATTTAATTAAAATATGTGAAATGATAAGCGTTGATAAGTGAACAGAAATCAAAATGAATGTGAATAAAAGAGAATGGATATAAATACGTAAGATGCACATATATTATTTTTATTTGCATAGCAAATCGATCCAGATTCGAGCACAGAATTTCGAGATAGTTATAACGATCCGAGTTAGGATTTTTCACTCGATTTTCGATGGCGAACCCTGGATATGGATTTTGATTGATTCTGAAAATTTTCTATCATAATTATGACTACGCAAGGAGAATGACGGTTTCTGATCAAGAAACCAGATCTGCGTCCGCACAAGGAAGTCGGGTGGACGATACTAGTTCGGAAGTGAAATTGTGTGTTTGAGCGAGTGATCGAATTTGATAGTGCGTACGGATGATATATGTACATCGTGCGGGCTTGAATGAATAGATATTGAAATTTTGTAAGGGAGTCAATAAAATGATTTTGAATGTTGTGATTGGATATTATTGCTAAGTAGGATATACAGGTACTATAAAGGAAAAGAAAAATTGGTTTTGATTCCAGAAGATAAATTTGAATTGCTCGACAAAAGGTATGTGTTTAAATTTCTGTATGAAATTTGATTGGGTTTTTGATATAGCCACTTTTCTTTTTGTTTTCTTTTGGAATTTGGGAGCCCGTAGAGGCATTTTGTAGTTGTTCCGAGTTAGCCGTGCAAAGGAGACGCTGGCGAAATTTTTCGAAAATTTAGGAAGTTTGAAAACTTTGAGAAAATTTTGATAATTCAAAATTTGGTTTTAAATTGAAATTTGAATGATTGAGCAAATAGTATTGTTTGAAAACTATGGGAGAGTTTGGGAAGTTAGCAAGAATGATAATGGGTCTTCTATAAAAAGATAGTTGGTAGGATGTTGAATTGTTGGTTTTGGGAAAAGTAAACGGGTATTGGACCATTCTTCCTAACTAGTAATTTCGGGACGAAATTCTTTTAAGGTGGGAGGAATATGATGACCCAGAATTTTTGGATGTTTGAAATTGGAATATTTAATTGATTTTAAATATTTAAAAGTTAATTTTTAACTTGAATTTCAAATATCACCATTAACTGGATAACTTAATTTTGAATTAAACTATTGGAAATTGGGTAAAATATGAAATCTGAGATTTTTAGCTTGTTAAAAATAATTTGAAGGATTATAAATTTATATTAATAACACTAAAGGAGATAAAACTTTTAAAATTGAATTTAAGAATGAATTGTTCAGTTTTAAAAATACATCGTTTAAATTGATGTTCAAAATAGCCTTCCGAGGCACAGTCTCGGATTTCGACGAAACAGTTTCATTGGATCCATAATATTGTATTATTATCGTGTTTCAATTTTCATAGTATTTGGAATTGTTGTGTGAGCACAGATATGTAAACGTGCTGAAATTTATATCGAAAATTTAATATAATAACTAGGTCCAAAAAGCAATCTTCTCCGTACGATCGAATTAGGGTTTGTAACCTTTTCCATTATGTTTGGAGCAGGGGTTTAACATTATGAATGCCGAGCGGCACGCCTCGATAGGAGATCGATATTTTGAGTTACGATTTCGAGACATTTAAAGATTTAAATATATATATATATAATTTTTGACTGGTCAAAACTTATCACATCGGAACTTTTTCAATATTTCAAATCACTATGTACCAGCCTCAGCCGACACGCAACATTTCTTTTCTTTCATTCAATCAGTTCAAAAGTTTATTTAATATCCCCGACCTCCTTAGTTTCTACAGTCTAATATCGAAAAAACAAAATAAAATATAACAAAAGGAAACCCAAAATCGGTACCTAATTCCACCGTCTCCCTCAACAAAATTAATGGCCTAAGGATCGATTCAAAAAAAATAGAAGCAATGCGTCGCTAGGGCACGCGGTCTATTAGAGAGAATCATAGTCGTCAATGCGCTCATCTAGGAGTGGTCGCGACATGTATTCAAAATTGTTGGGTAGGGTTCCACGTTCGAGGGCTTTAGGAAGGCCACGGTAGGGGTCGATTTCAAGATTTGGGCGATTGCGATTGGTTTCTTTGAGGGCCGTTTGTGGAAAAAGTACTGACCTCGACCTGGGGGACAAGGCAAGGATTGGTGCGGCGACCGATGGGAGAAAGCCGATGTGGGTTTTTGTTTGTGATGGTGACGGGTTCGAGGGTGAGCTGGGCAAGTTCGTTTCAATTAGGATTTCGCGAGTTAGAGCTGGTCGCGTCCTGGAAGAAGAATCAACAAGGCAATCGTATCTAGAAAGCTCTAAGGCAATCAGAGTAATTTCCAAAGCGAGGCGCAACAGTTTTAGAGCAACGTCGAGTGCAGCTTCGAGTAGTTGGGGACACGTTCGACGATGGGGCATGTCGGAATGAGCTGAGCATGGTCGAAGTCAGTATGGCCTGATTTCTGGGTAAGCACGATGATTTGATTTCTGAATTTTAGTTTTTGATTAATAAAAAAAAAGTAATGTTAAACACAGAAGCTTTCGATAGTCAGGGGTTATTATTTACAAATAAGATTTAAGAGAAATAGGATTTTAAATATTTAAAGCTTATATAGATTTTTTTTCCTTGTATATATATACATATGTATATATATATATATATAAGATTTCAAAATAAATTTTTAATTTGCATGTTGTTTTAAAATTTATGGAGTTGGTGAATAAGTGTTAAATTAAATTATTTGGCTATTTTAATTATTAAGATAATTTATTAATGGAATTTAGTAAAAATCAATTTATTAGTTCAAAAACAAATGTTTATTTTAAATTAAATTGTTGGTCAATTTAATTTATTAAATGGTAAATCTCTGTAGATTATCTCAAATATTATTAAATTACAAAATGTTTATACAAGGTCAAAATCGTAGAAACAAGCCGGATTGGAATTGGGTTGCAACATAAAAGCAAAGGTGAGTTAATCTCACTCATCTGGTTTTAATTTAAATTTAAATAGTTAAATTTAAATAATTCGTTAAATGGTTGAATTGATCTGATGTGTTATATAGTAGTATATAATACATATTGGAGTGATTGATTTCCCGTATTATATAGCGGATGAGACCCTATGCGCCGCATAATAGCGGATGATATTATATTTAAAACCCATATACCGCGATATTCCACCTCGAAGTGGAATTGGTATTTTATGTTGTGCTTACATCTGTGGATGCAGGGAAACAAGTTGGAGGGATCCAATTGGATTCCTCGAAATTATTTGGATTGTTCAATATTCTGTGTTATGAATATTTGATATTCTGTGATGAATTATATTGATAACTGGAATATTGAATTCTATGGTTTGCTTGAATATATTTCGGTACACTGAATTATTAAAATATATAGAATTGGGTTTTTGAAAAGAAAATAAAAAAGAGAATTTTAAGTAAAATAATTATAGAGAATTTGAATAAATTTAAGAATGAATTGGAAAAGAATGAAAGTGATTTTAAATTTCTAATAACTAAGTTTCGAGTATGGAAAAAGGGATTTTGGATAAACAGAGAAATAATGAATTTTAAAACTTAAGTGACATTATTTAAAGGAATAAAGAATTATTTTAAAATTCAAGGTTTAAATTTATTTAAAAGGATAAAGAAGGAATTTGGAAAATCTGAAATTGGTATTTTCAGTTAAAAAGATTTTAAATCATAATTAAGAAATAAAATCTGAAGTTAATGGGTTTTGAATAAATTGAGTAAGTAAAAGGAATTTATATCAAAATGGAGTAATTTGGAATCAATTTGAAAATTAATTTAAGTGTTTAAAATTGGAATTTTAAAAGGGAAACGAGACTAAGAAATTTATAAACTGGGTTTATAAAACTGAAGTAATATATCAGTGGATATTTGGAAGAATGGGTAAATTTGTTTAAAAATAAACAGTGATTTATTTTTAAAGGATGCGAAAGAGAAGTGTATTTTCCTGGATAGCCAAGTACGTTTTCGAAGCAAATTTTTAAGTATAAGCTAAAAGTTTTAAAGTTGTTTTAAAAGCATGTTTTAGAAATTTATTATTTTTAAATGTTTAAAATTTAAAATAAGTATTTTTCAAATTTATCTTAGTAGTATTTACTTAAAGGTGGCTTGGTACTACGTTTCTGAAAGAGAAAAATTTAGTTTTATATTTTATTAAGTAGCTTTATTTTAAATATTCTTAAAGTATATATCTTGAATAAAGTATGAAAGTAGTTTTAAATTTAAATGTTTAAAATGTATTTTATAACAAAATGATTTTAAATTATTTTAAAACTCTAAAGTATTGTACTTGGTGTTTTCAGTGGGAATAAATATTTGGGAATTCATTCCATGAGAAGAGTATGGTTTGAAAACTAATTTCAAAGGGTTGAATAGTGGAAATATATCTTGTGAAGATATTTTGAGATAAATAATTTGGTGAAATTATTTATGTTTGATGGATGCTTATGAATGTTAATTGATAGTTAAATAGCCGACTATCAATATTGGACAATGCGCTGATCGTTTCGAAGAGACCGAGGTCGGGATTAATTTCTCGAAACCACTTCGATCCGGTTTGTACGTTTTCGTGAGGAAGACGAGTTTGGATTCGAAGGTGGAGAAGTGAAGTGCATGGGCTAGTCGCTACTAATCCTGAGGTGATTCCAAAATAGATGTAGTAGGAGTAGTCCCTTCGGTTCCGTTCGAACCCGGGACGGACTTGTATGAATGAATGCTTTCGAAACATCGTCGGGTGGACGATGGGCATTCTAAGTGAATCGTTCTAAAAGGTAACGCTTAGCCTCGAGCCTCATCAACAGGGAATGACTGAAAATAAGGTGATATGCAGCAAGGCTAAGTGGGTAGCACCCATTAGGGTGTGGTCATCCCTGTCTAGATGTCCCTTTTATTTTGGCTGTGTGGGCGGTTGCTAATCCCAACCGCGGGGTGATCTTACTCTGGATTATCTAGTAAGGGGTAGTCCTGGTCTTGTGTTGCAGAGGATTGGGAGTAATCCTTGGTACGGTGATCTAGGCCACGTACTGTGACAGGTAGTACCCCAGTGCCTAGTCATTAGTTGGACATCCATTCTCCCTATGCCTGTGCGGTTTTGATTGTGCCCAACTATTGCTGAAACGTGAGATGCAAGCATTTCAGCTAGATTCTATTTTACTTTCTATAGACACTATTATAATATCAGAGGATTTTGATAAAAAGTGTTTTGGCTATTGTAATGTAAAAACCCGACATGTTTATTTTGGCGTGTTCTTATGAGATGCTTTTGTTTTCAAAGGATTTTGAAACTTAAATAATCCAATTGAGTGTGATTTGTCACGTTGGTATTCTAGACGGACTCGGGTGTTATTTAACTATAATGCTCGGGGTCAGACCGAGTATTATAGATAACAGGAAAGGATGCTGTGGAGCTGGATGGCGATACGTACTTCCGTACTTGTATGAAATATTCCGCTGTATATTCGGTTTTTGGAAGGACGAGATATTATAACCGTCCTGAGTGGTGTTGTTGTTTGTATTGAAGTCTGATGATGTACTTTGATGATGTAATGTATAAACAGATATATTTGTTTTTATGTAAAGATCATTTATTATCTATTATATTTTATTCCGCTGCGATGGTCAGATTCTGATGTTGTTTTCTATTTTCTCCTTCTACCTCTTCTTCTTTAACCCAAATGGTTCGATTTTTTAGGCATCGAAAAATCGGTCTGTTACAGTAATTGGTATATCTACCCTGGAATTGCCTAGTTGTGTCGTGTCACCTACCCTAGCGCGCCTTATACGAGTTTGATTTGTGTTGTACCAATAGAGTATCCTCTGGTAGCCTCCCGATCAGAAGGTATTACGGTACTGTATAGACTATTGGCACTATTACGTGTTATGGGCTATATAGGTAACCCCTTAACGTTATTTAAAAGTAAGTTTATTTTACTATAGACATTATTATAATAGCAAAATAGTTTATCGGATCCTTAGGAGATGTGAATTCCGAGCATCTCTTATGTTACTGCACTCACGATAGACATTGGATAGGAGATGTCAAAACCCGTAAACATCTCTGACGCCGTTTACACTCATATTTATTTATAGTTGATTTAACTTACATATGATCTTTTAGTTCTGACTCGAGTGTTTTGTCTTTTCAATTCGCTTGTGTCAGCCTGAGCATTTCAGGATTTGAAGGCCTTAATGCTGGAGGATGACGAAGAATTATTATTACTATTTGTTATATATTCCATTACACCATTGTATTCCGCTGCATTATTAATATTCTCTGGTATGTGTAACTCTGATATGCATTGTATAAGTAAAATCAAATGTTTTTGTAAAACAGCTTCATGAACTGTTTATTTGATTATTATATTTTATCGTCCCGCTACAAGATTCTATATTGTTTTTCTTTTCTTTCTCTGCTTTTTCTTATTTACCCTATAACAACCCGCCCTTCTGTATGGTTTAAGTCTGACGTGTGTGGTTTATCGTCTATTTAAAGTGTATAAAAAGGCGGGATGTTACAACTATGCATGTGTACAGATGGTCGGAATATCTCCGACCATCGCCACTAACCCCGAAAGTCGAACTCAACCTCATTACACGATATCGGTCACTCGTGATTCGAATTGATTACTAAAACGAGAACGAGCTGGAGAACCCAAACCTGGGAACGAACCATCACCTAAATTTCCTCCTTGTGCTGCTAACACAGGGCATCAGAAACGTCGACCTTCCGACCATCACCTCACCATAGGCCCACGCACAAAATCCCCCTTATGCAATCACCTTTGGTGATCCACCGACACCGCACGAAGCCCAACAACCATCTCGACCAAATAAACACACCTAACCCTAGTTTGCCGATGTCTGGCCACCACGTCCATAGATAAATTCCTTCACCATTTTTTTCAGATATTCCCGAGACCCGGGCCACCTCCAGGCCAAAACCCGACCTCTAAAACTTCACTAATCACCAGAAATCGCTCGAAAACCAAATTCCGATTAACGTGCAATATCTCATAACTTACAAAGTTGAAATTCATGATGTCCAGCTTAAAAATCTTAGTTTCTGAAATCGAAATTGATTATATACCAGAATCAAACATTTATTATGATTGAGACTTTGACATGTATTAGAGTTCTACTGTTCTTCTTTTTATTTTTAAAAACTAGCTCCAGATTTAACTTGGAAATATTTTTAAATCTGATATCTTGGTATAACAAATATATTTTGTTTATATATTGAAGTCTAAAGAATATCAAATGAAGAGCAGTTAAATTTTGAATCCTATTTGCAACTTGGAAGATGAAGATCGGAACAAAAATGCTGAAGCACAAACATACACACAAATATCTATATACTTATATTCATGTATTTATCTTAAAACCATCATGTAATCATTTATGCAAACATTTATCACAGTCTTACATCAAGAAATTTCCACATGCATCAAATTTTAAACTGTTAAAACTTTAGTTCACTCACCTGTTATGATGTTGGACAGAGAACAAATTCCCAGATTTAAAGGTTGCCAACATCCCTCTGCTACAGGCTTTCTGATCTGTATTGAAAATTAATTTGCCTTGTTTGAATTGATCTTCAATCTACTTGCTTTGCTCAGGTTAAAACTATTGAAACAGCCTTGATTTTTGATGATGATCAACTAGCTTTCTGGATGATTTATTTGATCTGTTTTTGAATCTGAAATTTGGTTGAGCTTCAGTTTCTATATCTGGTTTGGTTTCTAGTTTTAGTTTTGGATTTGAAACATATGAAAGAAAATTAAAAGGAAAAAATATAAATGTGTATATATTTTAAATTTCTTTTTAACTGATAAATTTTAAAAATGAATGACACATGTATTACATGTTGCAATTTAGTATACACCTGTCATTATTATTTTATAAATTGTTTACACTTGTTATAATGTATAGAGAATTAGTTTATATTTTTAATTTTGTATATTAATATGTTTTCTATATGTACATTTATAATATTTCCCATTTAGTTTTATATTTAAAAATGTTTTAAGTATTCTTAATACTTAAACTTCTTTTTATTTATCTTAAATATAATTTGGAAGAAAATGAAATAAAAACCCAATTATATACTTAATATATCCTTTATTTATATCTATAAAATCCTTTAAAGACAATGATATAGAACTAATTATATACTAATAATAATCATATGTACATATAAAATTTTAAAATCTAATTTACTGCTAAAGTATTTACATTTGAATATTAAATCCAAATTCTCCTTATAAAGATCTACTTATATCTATTCTAATTATTACTTATTTTATTTGCTTAGGAAAAGAAATTTTTTAAACCATTTTATATATTTTATAAAGAAGATTACCACATTATTATTGCTCAAAAATCCGGATTATCACATTCCTCCCTCCTTTGAATCCTTTCGGCCTCGAAAAGGAATGAAGCCAGAATTTATTAAATACTTAAAATCGGATAAATCACATTTTTATCATTTTTAAAACACTTTAAAAATCTATATAATATTACAAAAATAGTTTTATAAAAATACTTTTAAAACTCGAATGTCCATCTTCGTTCTCATAGAATTTCGGTTATACGCTGATTAGGCGTAAGACTGAAAATCTATAAGTACTTAGCAGACCCATTTTAACAACTAGTGAATATACTTGGAAAATAATCTTATTGAAAATATAGAACACATTTTCGAAAATAGAGGAAACATCTTTGGTAAGAATCTGGAAATTATCACCCCCACCCATGGTAGATGTTAACTCGATGGTACATTGTCATCCTATCAAAATCCATAGATAAATGTAGGCACTCTACGCCCCTTGATTACGCCATGGAACCCGCTACAGATCATAGCTACCTCTACGGTTACGTTGCTACCACAGAAAAAACCCATATAACTGTAGGCATCAGCGCCCTCGAATTCCACTGCCAAAAAAAGAAACTTCTCCACTCCACTCGACCATATATCGCAGTCTACCGATGTTACTTTGCCTTCCCCGCAAAATCAGGCCTAAACCGTTGACACTCACCTCCGCATGATTTTCGCTATGGTCCATAGTAGATCGCAACGACATCGAGTAACACTATCGTCACAGCATAACCCAAAAGCCTCTATAGGCATCAGTGCGCTCGACTTTCGCTACCTAATAATCCTCAAGAACTTCAGTTTGTCCGGATTCCTCACACGATCCACTTTAGAGCCTCCCCCTCTTTGAGGCTCAAGGCAGTACCAATCTATGGTACTCCTGAGAAGTTTATTTCAAGGGAGCGCCTTTTTCTCCAAAGCCATTTTCAAAACACTTTATACTATACACATATAGTATCTTCCGAATCATACACCAAGTGTGAATCCTATATAAATCTCCTTTTCTCAAAATCGATTATCTCAAAATCGATAATTCTCAAACTAGGCTTTCCAAATTCCAATATTGATTTTACCTAAAAATCAAAAGCCTTTCCAAAATTCATAGGTTCCAAAACCTTTTCTCAATATCATTCTCATAAGATCCTTCATATATATATATATATATATATATATAACTTTGAAAATCTTTGGTTCACTTCATACTTGAATAAATTCCCTTCTATACTTCAAATATTTTCAAAAACCCTTTTTATTCTGGCTATAGATTCAACAAGGGGAGTTTATAAATTATATAACAAAGATGCATAACTTTGTTTATGCCAAATCAATATTTAAGCTTGATTACTTTATAAAGTCACTTACCATATTACTTATACTTCCATAAAGTAAATTTCTACCATAGAAATATCCAATTTCCACTTTATTTCATCATATATTTCATAAAATATAATTTTCATTTCAAAAACCATTTTACAGTTCTTATCCGCCAATTTTCAATATCAATTTCATTCAAACCCGTACGATGTACACATATCATCCGTACGCTATATCAATCTGATTGCTGACTCGATCACACAATTTCAATTCCAAACTAGTATCGTCCACCCGACTTCCTAGTGCGGACTCAGATCTGGTTTTTTGATCAGAAACCGTCATTGTCCTTGCATAGCCATAACTATGATAGAGAATATCCATAATCAACCAACAATACATATCCAGGTTCACCATTGAAAATCGAGTGAAAAATCCCAACTCGAACCGTTATATTATCTCGAAATTATATGCTCGAATCTGGATCAAATCATTATGCGAATGGAATAATATACGTAGATCCTACGTATTTTTCTTTATTGATTATTAGCTAAATCAATTTCTCCTTTCTATTCATATTCCCTTAGATCTTTATTCATTTATTCACAATTTCCTCAATCCCCATTTGGATAATCACCTCAATTCTTATCTCAAATGGATATTTAATCATAAACAGTTTGCACTCTGATCAGCTTAAATTAGAAAATAGCTTGAAAAGTTAAAAAAAGATAAGTAGATGAAAAATAATTATTATTTTGTAAAATAGATGTAAAATAGTTAAATAATTGTACAATAGTTGGAAAATAGTCAAATGGTTATGGAAATTTTAAATAATTGAAAAATAGTTGTAAAATAGTAATTAGTTATAAGTAGTTGAAAAACAGTAGTTAGTTTATAAAACAGTTGAAAAATTGTTGAATAGTTCCAAAAATAATTGTAAAATATTTATAAAATATTTTGGCTTTAAAAAGAAAGATTGTATATAGTAAATAGCTTCGGAAAAATAATTTTAAGAAAGCTTATACTAAAATAATTTGTTTAAAAATAGTTCAGAGCCAAACTGTTCCACTGTCCAATCTTTATTCCAATCAATTCATCTTTAAATTTCCACTTCCTCTTAACATTGATTCAATCTGAAATCAATTTAAACAACTTCAATTCTCACTCGAAATTTAAATTTATTCCGCTTTGATTTTAATCTCAATTTATTCAAATAATTATCAAATTGAACCAATTTTCAATTTCAATTCATTTCAACTCCAGTTTGAATTAATCCTAATTCAAGTTGAATTAACGTTGATTCTTTCCAAATTCAAATCAAATTCCATTTGAATTTAAAACTATTCAACTTTAATCACAAATCCAAATTATTTAAATCAATTTCAATTTGAACTAATTTCAAATTCAATCTCACTTTAAATCATCTCGAATTATATAAATTAGAGTTAAATTTCAAATGTTGGTTTAACCTCTTAAACCAAATTAACCTTTATTTAAAGTCTTTAAAAAATTTAATTCTAAATCCAAATTCCAAAATTCCATTTTAAGTTATCTTTACTTAACTTATTTCAAAGTTCAGATAAGAATTCAAAAACAATTAAATCTTCATATTCTAATTTATTATCCATTTTTAAAACATATTCTCAGTTTCATAAATTATGTATAACCATAGAATGATATTAGGGTAAATAAACATCCAAATTTATCCAAACACCAATTAACAGCATTCATTTCCAATTTCCAAATATCAAACCCATTTTGAGATCACACAAACTCCCAATTCAAATCAACCATTTAACTTCCCAAGTTAAATCTCAATTTCATCTTGAAATTTCCAAATCAGCTTATTCATTCAAACTTATTTAACTTCTTCTAAGTTAAATTCAACTTAATCCCATTAATCCACTCAGAATTTGAATTCTCCATTTCAAATTTCTAATTTCTATCACATAAAAGTTCAAAAACTTATTTTACTTTGGGTTTTTACATTACACTTCAGAGAAAATCAAAACTCATCACTTTAGAGTTTATTTTAAATCATCTTTGATATTATGTATATCCACACATATATACATATTTACTTCTTGGCTCACCAAGCCAAATTTTAAAATTTAAACCACCTTCGGTTTAATTCAAAACAAATTCTTTTAAAGTTTTCAAACAACTTCTTATTTTAAAATAAGACTACATTCAAAATAGTCTGAATAATATTATTTATTATTTCCTTTAACACTTTGAAATAGTTCCAAATTCTTTTCTGGACTTAAAACTTCATAACTAAATCCTTTTCCATTTACAAGTCAATTTCATCTAAATTGTTACTTCCTTAAAACTTGTCATTTTGCTTTATCATTGTTTATTGGAAAACAATAATCCCATCAATAACCATTTATATTCTGGTTTGGAACCAATTCTAATTCATCTTATTTGTATAGTTCAATCTATTCAATTGCCATTTTGATATGTATGTACGTACGTATGTATGTATGTATCACTTAATACTTATTCAATTTCAATATCCAACAACCAATTATTGCTTTATATATAAAATATAAGCTTTTATAAAAATCATTCATTAAAACCATTTTCAAAATCATTATATAGGAGAATAACAAGTACGCTCTCATATAGATATGTACACCCAACTCATTCTAGGGTACCATTGACCATATTCTTAATGAGTAAACCCACTAGAGCCAAGGTTCTCACTTAACCTTCGGCTTTGATACCAAATGTAACGACCCGGTATTTTCGATCCCGAAAATTCCAGATAGTTAGGGTAAAAAAGAAAGAGATAGAAGAAGAAGAAACAGAAACACCAAAACATAGATTTCCACATGCACAACGGATCAAAATATAATATCAAATAAAATAGCAGTTATATAAAGGAAAACTGTATTAGTTAATTAACATCAGCACATCAGAGTTACAACAATTACACGAACACTTGACAGTTAAGATTAACTTGTCCCAGATAAACTGCAATATATCACAGCAGAATACACTCCATACGTTCCTGCAATCCAGCTCGCCTCCTGAGCTCCAAAAACAACCTTACCTGAGAATCTGTAATACTCGGTCTGACCCGAGCATTACATCAAAGTAACACCCGGGTCAGGCTGGAAACCAGCATGAGTAAACCCATATAACTTGAAAACACTAAGTTATAACATACTTAAATTCTAGGGTAACTCGTCCTTCACTACGAGTTCTTAGTTTGTTATAGTTAACACTTACTTCACAAATCAATCTCTAAGTACACTTACTTAGTTTCAATGGTCCAGTTCACTTAAATTATTTCATTCCAGCCTATTGATTTCACATATCAAATCTATAAAGAATTTATAGAAGGTTTCAAATCGAAGTGGTTTTGGATATGTACAGATACCCGACCCCGATCTCTTCGAGTTCCATGTCATCTTAACCCAAGTTATTCAAAAGAAATACAATTCAAACTTTGAATGCAGGATGTCACTTTACAAAGCAATTCATCTTGACAGATAACCATATTATCACCATTCAATCAAATCATATCACAAAATATTTCATATCAGAAACATCAAATAATTCAAGGCATTCAATATCATTCAATCAGTCATAAGCAAGATTAATTAGTCACACCATTATAATTAGTTTAAATAAATTAAATTAGTTTCCTTAATCACCTTTAATCCTGCTTACTTAACATTAATTAGTTATAAACTGTTCATCAATCATTCGTTAATTATCCTTTTTAATTACATCAAGTAATTAGCCTTTAATTAATAATATGAATCAATTAACCTTCAGCCATTCACATTGATTACATTATCCTTAATTAATTACTCAAATTAACTATCAAATAATCGCTTACATTGATTAATTATCCTTTCTTAATCACACTCATTAATTAACTAACGCTTAATTAGTTTCTTTAATTAATCAATCTTTTAATTAATTAATCCTTAATTAATTAATCCCTTGATTTATCAATCCTAGAATAAATTACACCAAGTAATTAATCCTTAATTACTTCCATTAAGTAATTATCCCATTGGTTATTTATCTTTAATTAATTAACCTTTAATTACTAATTAAATTAATTAATCCTTAAAAATTTATCTTTTAGTTACTTACATTAAGTAATTATCATTTAAGTAATTATCATTTAAGTAATTAATCCCTAATTACTTACATTAATTAACCTCTAATCATCAATTCATTAATTTCAATTTATCAATTAATGAATTTCTATTAATTTATTTATAATTCTAAACTATTGGTTAATTAATCCTTAATTAATCAACTTTAATAACTTTCCTTAATTAATTAATCTTTAGTTAATAACCAATCAATTAAATAATAAATCTTAATTACCCAAACTTAATTAATTTTAAGATAATTTATTTATCTTAATCACTTTCTTAATCATTATCAGAATTTATAAACTTTGGAATTAATTATCATTAACTAAAAAAGCAAAAAGTTTAATTAAAAATATAAAACTAAATCTTTCAATTAAACTACTTAATTATATAATTAATTAAGCTTTTAAAAACATCTTAAGGATAAACTTAATTAATAACTTAAAATAAATTTTCCACTTTAATAAACAAACATTTAATAATCAATTACTATTTAAAGGAAATAGTTTTTAAGTTAACTAGTTTTAAAACTTGACTTTGTTAAATTTAAAGTTTTGAAAATAGAATTTCCATACCCGAGTAAATCCAGGATCTACTCGGTTAACACCCGAGTTACCTCAACTTTTTCCCGAGCTTCCTCTTTCTTTATTAAATCTTAGTTTAAATTTTAAAAAAACTGTTATACCAAACACTCTCGTATACTCGAAACAATCTCGAGCTAAACCCTTAGGCAAACACAGGCTTTCCCGAGCCCTACCCGAAGTCACCTTCTCTACTTCAAGACCTTCAACAACTACAGACACGGTACAACACCGTGCACGTGTGCAGATGGTCGGAACGTCTCCGACCATCGCCACTACCCCCGACAAGTCGAACTTGACCTCGCTACACGATATCGATCACCCCAACTTCAAATTGATCACGAAAACTAGAACGAGCTAGAGAACTGTGATGTTCCAGAAATTTGGGCAATATTTATTTAATAATTTCCATTAATAATTATTTTAAAATGAGAAATGTTGATTTAATAATCTAATTCAAACAGAAATTATCTTTTGAAAACTAATAATTATTTAATTTGACAAATGTTATCTTTTCAAAATTTATAATAATGATAATAATAATTTAATTTGAGAATCTTATTCTTTTCAAAAGTTAAAAATATTTAAATGAAAAAATTATCTTTCTAAGCTAATTTAAATGATATTCTATTGATAAAGTATATATGTGTATACATTGTAAATAGGGAGTTTGATTTTAATTTTAATTTAAACTTAATAAGAATATTTTCAAATTTATAATATATATATATGTGTGTGTGTGTGTGTGTGTGTGTGTGTGTATAACTTGTGAATTGGAAAATTTGATTTGAAATCAGTATTGAAAACTTTTCAAAAGTTTGTTTAAAAGTCTATCTGATATTTTCAAAAGAAATTAAAGTAAATATTTATTTTGTTTAAAAATAAAATAGTTTAAATTGTATATTATAATAAAAGTTTATTTTTGTTTTCTTTTAAAAATTGTTATTTTGAAATGGACTTAGTTCATTTATATTAAAGTACAACATTGTAGTTTGAAACTTTAAAATAAGATTTAATTCAATATATTTTTCTTTTTAAATTTTCTTTCTTGAAGTTTAGCCTTAAAAATATTATTTTAAAAAGTTACAAATAAACATTAAAATATGTAATTATATAAAGGAAATTTATATGTAAACATTTAAAGGCTAAATGTAAATAAACATTTAAAAACATGATAACATAAATATGAAATGGATTTAAAAACATTTATAAAATTAAGAAATTTATTTTAATATTGTAATATAACATGTGTAAGGTTATTATACTTGAGGAAGACACTTGTAAATCACTCTACTACCTAATGTAACAAGTGGCATTTGTTTTATTTATTTTTGAAAACATTTTATTCAAAATATATTAAGTAGAAAACTTAGCAATTTATTTTAGTTCAACACATTATCTTTAAAAGAAAAAAAACTGAAATCAGATTTAGGAGAAATTAAAAACCAAATACAACCAAAAATCTAAAATCAGTACAACTTCAAAATCTGCAAAACAAATTTAATAGCAAATCTGTAATCTATATGAAGATCAACTCAAACTCTAGCAAAAAGAAATGGAGGTCAGCATGCAGCTTTAAAATCAACTACAACAGCTGCAAAAATTCAATTCTACAGCAAGCAAATTAAAAACCCCAGGTTCAAATTCCAGATTCAAAATCCAGAGCAGAATCAGTTCCAGGAAAAATGAAATGCATTAGAGTTTGTCCTCTACCTCTTCAATGTTGGTGAGTAAACTTCTGTTTTTAAAAACAGTTCTTTTTTTTTAAATCTGGATGAATCTTATTGCATGTATGATAATATAGCCTCTAATGATTGTTTGAGTTTGAATATAAATATATGTATATGAGTATGATATTGCTTGCATACTTGTTTCTGAGTATTACATTTTTTGTGCTCTGTTGTTGATAACAGACCATCGTTATCACAAGATAATTTATAACTTCCTGTATAATCAAAATTTGACATTGATCACTGAAGAGAAATTGTTAATAACATTATATTCTTGTTTTTAAAAATAGTTTAAGGTAGAATTGTTTAATAAATAAACTATAAGTATTGGAATTACAGTAAAATCAAGCTTTGGATAAAAATTTATAACAACAATTTCACTTTGAAATTATATAATCTGATTCATCTAAACAAATTATGAATTTTAGTGAAAATCTTGTGATTTTTAGTTTAGAATTCGAGGAGTTGTTCGGTAATGAATGTTTTTGGGGTTTTGGTCTACTACCGTTGATCGACGAAGTTTGGTGGCTCGAGATTTGGCCTGAAGATGGAGGAGAAGTGAGTGGTCACTGGAAAAATATTATTGGATATTTCTTTTTGATGTGATGATTGGAATTTGTCAGACTAGGGTTTAAAATCTGGATTGGGAAGCCGTGGAAATTGGGATTCGTTCGTCACCGTGAGGTGACCGGACTCAATCGCTTGGGGGGGGGGGAATGGTCTCTAGGGTTCAAGGCGCAATCATAGTCGAGGCGGCAGGTCTTCAGGAGGAGGCGTTCGTCGTTGGTCGATGTTTTTGCTAACCAAGTTATGGATAAATGGGGGATCGAAGTGCTCGATTTTGCCTTAGTGGATTTTGCATCATTCTGGTCGATCGAAGGAGTCTGCAGGGTCGAGGTCGTCTTGTGGATGGTCGTGGTGATGACCATCGATGATCGGGTTTGATGTGCATGTGCGTGATGATGATCGGTGCATGTTTGAATTCTTGTTGAATCGCTGGTTTGAGTAGTAGTTGTTTGCTCGGGTTGCTTCACGAAGGATTTAGGGTTTTATCTCGAAGCATTAATAAGTGGTCTCGGGTCAATGGTTGGTTTCAGGTTTATAACCTGACAGTGTTCTGTTTTTTAAAAATTTAAATGAAATTCAAATTTAAAGCAAGATTTAAAATAGGATTTTAAATGCAAATTTTATGCTTGGATTCAAATGAACTTTTGAATCCTAAGTTTTAAAATGAAATTTTAAATTTAAAGCGATATAAGTCAAGTTTTTAAATCAAGTCAAAATATGGTTTCAAGTTTACTACGAATCCAAATCTTGAATTTAAATCAGTTTTGTAAATTTAAATGTTGAACAAGTTTAAATGTTTTAAAGTAAATATTAAAAGTTAATTTGTTTTCAAATAAATGTTTGAACTCGACAAAATTCTTTTCCTTTAATTTTTGAATGAAAAGTTATGAAGTGTTTAACTTAAATTTGGAAGTTAAATGATCAATTTATTTTTAAACTTGATTTCTTTTAATAAAATTAAGTAATTTAGTTTAAACTTTTCTTATATAAGTATCTTATACAAGTAATGAATGTTCTTTACATTTATTTTTAAGGTTTATAAATTTATTTAAATTTGGATAAATGTTTAAATGGTTAAACATTTTGAATCATAATTTCAAAATGGAATTTGAATTTAAATTTAAAAGTACAATGTTTTAAATACTCTTGAATGTTAATGAAGTCATTTATAAAGTAAGTGAATTATCTTAGAAACAATTAAGATAATAAAAGAATTTAATTTATAAGAGAATTAAAGAATGACTTATTTATTTGATTTTAAATTAAAGATTTAGATTAATTTATAATTAGAGATGATTAATAATTATTAATCTAAGATAAATTTCCTAAGAAAGCAATTAAAGAAAATGTTATTAGTTAATAAAGATAATTATCTATGGATTATTAAGTAATTAATTAATGTGATTAATTTCGGTAATTAATTAGATTAATTAATTGAAGTTAATCAATTGTAAATTGTTAAGTATAATTGCTTGATAAAAGTAATTAAGAGATTAATTACTTATTAAAATTAATTATGATAATGTGATTAGTTTAAGTTAATTAATTTATTTTAATTAATTTAAGAAAATCATTTGATGATTTAATAAGAGTAATTACTTAATGTAATTAGTGGAGCATAATTACTTTGGGAAGTAATAAATGATAATTACTGGAATGTAATTAGTGAAGGATGATTTATAATGAAGTAATTTTCGTAATTACTTTTGTAATTAATCAAGGGATTAATTAATGAAGATAATTAATTATGGAATAATTAATTTGTTAATGAGTAATTAAGAGTAGTTAATTTCTGGATTGATATTAATCAAGGGTGACTAATAATTTTATTTTAAATTTTAGATTAATTACTAAATATAATTAATTTAAATGAAGCAATTAACTTAAATATAAATTAGAGATCATTAATTAATATAATTAATGATGTAATTAAGAACTGTTTAATTAAGGAATAATTAATAATAAAGTGATTAGTTAATGTAATTAATTAAGGATAAATGTAATTAATTATAGTTAATTAATAAATGAAGTAATTAAATGTTAATTACTAATGGTTAGGGATAATTAATTTGTGAAATTAATTAAAGACTAATTACGTATTGTAATTAGAGAATGATTAATCAAAGGTGTTTAATCAAGATGAATACTTAAAGAATGATTAATTAACTAGGTTAATAAATTAATGGATATATAAGCAGGATTTATAGATATAGTAATTGATTTAATTTACTTTAAATTAATTAGAGATAGAAGTAAATAATTTAATTCATTTTATATTAATTATAGATAGTGGTTAATAAATCACTGCTTATGGATGATATTGATATTTCATTGAATGGTTGTGATCTCAGTAATGAGATGAGTAATATCTATATGATACGGATGCTTAGTTAAAGTATGATAATATGGATTATCTGTTTGTGATGATAATACGGATTATCTGTTTATGATGAAAATGTGATTATCTATTGTGATATGTGAATTATCTATCTGTGTGTATATAGATAATGATGAATTGAATTAATTGTTCAAAATAAAATCACTTGGACATTAAGATGGTGTTTGGATTTCGATGAGACGGGGATCGGGTTTCCAAATTTGGAATTCTCACATCCATCCAAATTAAACATTAGGTCGTGAATCTCAAGTAAAGAGTGAAGACTCGAGGTGTAAGGTCTATTCGTGTTAATACTCTGAGGGTGATTCCAATACGAGTTTAACGGGGGTAGTACTTTCAGGTTCGAGATAAAGATGCAGAGTGCAAGGGCTATTGTCGTTAACCCTGAGGGTGATTCCAAAACAAGTGTAGCGAGATAGTGCCTTCAGTTTCGTTCGAACCCAGAACGAACTTGTATGGATTGAATGCTTTCAGAACATCATCAGGTGGACGATGAGCATTCTAAGATTAATGTGTCCCATAAAAGTAATCGTAGCCTCAAGCCTCATCAATCGGGAAAGGCTAAAACAGTGGAGGTGCAGCAAGGCTAAGTGGGTCATGCCCAAGTAGGACGAGATTTACCCCTGTCTAGAGGTCCCTTTTTATTTCGGTTATGTGGGCAGTTGGCGACGGCCATCTACGAGGTTGTCTTGTTCGGGACTGTCCAGTAAGGGATGGTTCCGACTTTGTGTTGCAGGGGATTGGGAGTGATCGTCGGTATGGTGATCTAAGCCACGTACTTTAATGGGCGGTACCCCAGTAGCCCCGCCATTGTATGGAATCCAAACTCCAATAAGCGCCGTACGTTTTGATTGTGCCCAACTATGTTGGAACTTGAGATGTAAGCATTCCAGCTATTTCTGTATTTTACTTGAAAACCCTAGACACTATTATAATATCACTGGATTTCCTATCAAATGTTTTGGTTAGCGTAAGGTAAAACCTTATCCATGTTTATTTGTGGGAAGTCTTACGTGATACCTTTTGTTTCCAAAGGATTTTCTAAAGTTAAGCAACTTTAAACCCGTTTACTCACACCAGACCCCTGTCTGAACCAAGTGTTTATTTTCTGTTTTATTAAACTCTTGGGTACTCATATTATGTATAAGTAGTCAAGGGATTTAGGATTGCTTTGACGAGTTCTGGAGGAGATATGGAATAGGAGGCTTCAGCGTGTAGATATATATAGAGTTTCCGCTGTGCTAGTATCATATCTGTTTCTGTGATGTACTTGAATTGTAATAACTAGACAGGTGTTTATAACTGTCTATTTTGTGTTGTATTAGCTGTATAACTCTTATGTATATGATACTATGTAATATTTTATGTGATATAATATAATTTATTCGTTCCGCTGTGAGATTCTGATGTTGTTTCTTTCTTTCTTTTCTATCTTTTATCTTTTCTATCCCTTTCTTTCTTCTTAATGATGCGTCTTTCTATGGAATGAAAGGTGGGCCGTTACAAGAACCCAGACCAGGGAATGAATCATCGCCCAAATTTCCTCCTCGTGCTGCCACCACTGGCCATCAGAAACGTCGACCTTCCGACCATCACCTCACCATAGGCCCACGCACCAAATCCCCTTATGCGATCACCTTTGGTGATCCAATGACTCCGCACGAAGCCCAGCAACCATCTTGACCAAATTAACATGCCTAGCCCTAGTTTGTCGATGTCTAGCCGCCACCGCCGTAGATTAATTCCTTTACCATTTTTTCCAGAGATTCCTAACACCCCGGCCACCTCCAGGCCAAAACCCGACCTCTAAAACTTCACTGATCACCAAAAATCGTCTGAAAACCAAATTTCGATTAACATGCAATATCTCATAACTCACAAACTTAAAATTCATGATGTCCAACATAAAAATCTTAGTTTCTGATGTCGAAAATGATTATACACCAGAACCAAACATTTATTATGATTAAGACTTTGACATGTATTAGAGTTCTACGGTTCTTCTTCTTATTTTAAAAAAATAGCTCCAGATTTAACTTGGAAATATTTTTAAATCTGATATCTTGATATAACAAACAGATTTTGTTTACATATTGAAGTCTAAAGAATACCAAGTGAAGAGGGGTTAAATTTTGAATCCTATTTGCAACCTGAAAGATGAAGAATAGCACAAAAATGCTGAAGCACACACATACACACAAATATCTATATACATATATTCATGTAATTATCTTAAAATCATCATGCAATCATTTATGCAAACATTTACCACAGTCTTACTTCAAGAAATTTCCACACGCATCAAACTTTAAACTGTTTAAAACTTTAGTTTACTCATCTGTTATGATGTTGAACAGAGAACAAATCCCAGATTTAAAGGTTGCGAACATCCCTCTGCTACAAGATTTTTGATCCGTAGTAAAAATTAATTTGTCTTGTTTGAATTGATCTTGAATCTACTTGCTTTGCCCAGGTTAAAAATATTGAAACCGCCTTGATTTTTGATGATGACCAACTAGCTTTCTAGATGATTTGTTTGATCTGTTTTTGAATCTGAAATTTGGTTGAGCTTCAGCTTCTATATCTGGTTTGGTTTCTAGTTTTAGTTTTGGATTTGAAACATATAAAAGAAAATTGAAAGGAAAAAATATAAATGTGTATATATTTTAAATTTCATTTTAACTGATAAATTTTAAAAATAAATGGCACATGTATTACATGTTGCAGTTTAGTATACACTTGTCATTATTATTTTATAAATTGATTACACTTGTTATAATGTATAGAGAATTTGTTTATATTTGTAATTTTGTATATTACTATGTTTTTACTATATATATTTATAATATTTCCCATTTAGTTTTATATTTAAAAATGTTTTAAGTGTTCTTGATATTTAATCTTCGCTTTATTTATCTTTAATATAATTTGAAAGAAAATGAAATAAAAACTCAATTATATACTTAATATATCATTTATTTATATTTATAAAATCCTTTAAAGACAATGATATAGAACAAATTATATACTAATAATAATCTTATGTACATATAAAATTTTAAAATCCAATTTACTTCTAAGATATTGTAACGTCCCGCCTTTTCGCACGCTTCAAATCGACACACGTGCCAATTTAAACCATACGGAAGAGCGGATAGTTATGGGGTAAATAAGAAATGAGAAAGAAATAAAAAAAATAGAATCTCACAGAGGAAGGATAAAATATAATAATCAAATATACAGTTCATGACGTTGTTTCTCAAAACGTTTAATTATACTTATACAATATATATCAGAGTTACACATATCAATAACAATGCAGCGGAATAAAATGGTGCGGTGGAATAATATAGTAGATAATAGAAAAGTAAATCTTCGTCCTCGTCCTCCAAAGCTAATGTCTTCGATCCTGAAATGCTCGGACTGACCCGAGCGAATTGAAAAGACAAAACACTCGAGTCAGAACTAAAAGATCCTATGTAAGTTAAATCAACAGAAATAAATATAAATGCAGTAACTCAAGAGATGCTCGGGACTCACATCTCATAAGGATCCGTTAAACTATTTACCATGTAGTATATTTCGCTATTATAATAGTGTCTAATTGTAAAATAAACTTACTTTTTTCTTAACATTAAGGGGTTACCTATATAGCTAACACGTAATAGTCCCAGTAGTCCATCCAGTATCAGTGCATCTCCAGACCGGGAGACTACCCTAAATACTCCACGGGCTACGGGAGAAAACTAAACTCGTACAAGGCACGATAGGGTAGGTGACATGGCACAACTAGGCAATGCCAGGGTAGGCATACCAATTACGCTTCCGGGTCGGTGGTAATGCGTAGCCGCAGCTACCGCCCACCTCGAGCCACACCCCCAAATCAAAGAAATCAAAAGTGGCCACCGAATAAAACCAAAGTCAGAGTAGAATATCGAAGGGATGTGTCCGATCAAAGGTGCTATCTCAATTAACCCGTCAATCGCTCCTGTTTTAGCCACATTATGCCAACTCAAGGGAGTTGGGTCCACGTATTTGAAAGTGCGGTGTGTATACAATTATATGTGCTAATATAGTATACACGGATCGTGTAATATGGATTACAATACAAATGCAGAAATAGATGATAATAGCATTGTAAATAGAAAATAGAAAAAATCACACCAGAGATTTTTATACTGGTTCGGAGCACCGTCCTACGTCCAGTCCCAGACTTCTATCTGGATTTTCACTATTAACTACCTCGCTTCACCCGGAGGAACAGGTTTACAATACCCGAACAACCGAACGGGATTTCACGCCTCTAATACACTGAGGACTTCAACACTTGCCTCTTACAACACAGAGGACTTCAACAAAAGAACAAATAAAATTGTTGTTGACAACTTGTGTTCTTGAAAACACGGATTTGTCACTAGCAGTACACCCTTCCTATAATCTTATCCTCAAAATATGCGATATGATGTTTTGAAAAGATCAAGGAAAGTATATTATTGAATCAAAGGATATGAAATAGTTTCAAAGATTCAATAAATAATTTAGAGCTTTTATAATACAGTATTGAGATCAGAGATTAGATTAAAAGAATATATGAAATCGTTGTAAAAACTTGTGTTTGAATCAATGATTTAGATGAGTATATATAGAGAAAAATAGTTGTAACTCTTTGTGAACAGTTGCCATTAAGAGTTATGATCATTGATGAAAGATAGGAGATGCAACCTTTGGAGAAGAGAAGTGTCTTTTGGAAAAGTTGCTTTCTGTTTAAAAACGGTCGACAGGTCAAAAATGGACCGGTAGACAGGAATTCAAATATATATATACGTTATGTGCATGTGTGCACGTTCACTGTGCAATTTACACAGGAACGGTCGACCGCACCTATATTGACCGGTCGACCGGTGCCTGTTAAATTGCACATTGAATTGTGCAACTGTATGCAACTTATAAATTATTCGTATATATATTGATTCCCTTGATATGCATGATTATTTGAGGATAGATTTTAACAAATTTATTACTATTACAACAACAAATAATCAACCTATAATCTAGAGTACCATATATAGCTCTATTGACCTTGTTTTTGTCGATCACCTTGTTTGTCAGAAATCAATCGCCTTATTTGTCAGAAATCAAAACTTTCATAAAGCTTGTGACTCAACATTCTCCCCCTTTTTGATTGATGACAATATATATATCTGCAAATCTGAATCTCCGCCTGAGTATGTGATTTCTTTCCTGCAAGCAATTGTTAGCCCTTTCTCCCCCTTTGTCATCGACAAAAAGGAGTAACAGATCACTAGAATATGATATGCGTAGAATGAATATGATAAGCATAGAAAAATAAATCATTAACACATCAAAGACATAACAGAGTTTACTACAGAACATAATGTTAATTGAAAAGCAAAAATAACGACACTATTTAGTACAAGTGTCGAAAAATGTTTTTAAAGAGCTAAAACATAATAGAATCTAGGATGAAGCAGATCGAATCTCCTCTTCATCATCGTCATCGTCGTCGTCATCATCATCTTCATCTTCTTCCTCTTCCTCCTCATCATTGTTCCCTCTAGACGATTCGCCCTCGTCAGATGATGTCCATGTGAAAACTGGAGCAGCAGGACGTTTTCCTGGATCTTGTGCTTGAACAGAGGTGGATAAGGAACATGATATAGCGTCCCATAGCATACCGAAGAACGACTTGACCTTATTGAAGCGCTTATCAATTTTAGAGTCCATACGCTTGAGACGAGATTCAAGCAGAAATTGATTACGCGCAATGGTTTCAAGAGATTCTTTTGTTGATGACTTTGATCTTAAAAGTTTCACCTCATCGGGACGAGGTCGAGAGGAAGTTGCTCTTTGTTTTTTCGGTCCTCGTTGTTGCCATTCTTCAAAAGGCATAATCTCAAGATAAGGTGGAGGAAGCTTCATTCTTTTGATGGTTATGGAATCAATGCATTTTGGTGTTGAAGTTGCAGAATCAGGAGGATTGACCCCACAAGCTAACAAAAGTCTCATGATATATTCATTATAGAAGAAATGAGGCCGGGTTGAATTATTTACCTTGAGAATTTCATCAAAAAGCATGTGAACCCAATTGATTTGGATTTCACCATAGATAGCATAGAGTGCCTTGAAGTTTTCTTTGTACACTGCATCATAATTTCCAAGTCTAGGAAAAAGAGAATGCATCAAGACCCGATGAAGTAACCTTGCTGTCGGTCGAAGTCCAATAGACTTAGTGCCATCACTATTGTCTTCTATAAACTGATGACTTGTACTATTTCGAGTGAAAACTTCGCAGAAGGTAGATGAAAATTTTTCACCTCGATTTGGTATGCCAAGTATAGAGGCAATTCTAGCATGAGTAAGAAAAATTTGTTTTCCACAGACCATAGACCAGATGACGCCGTTTGGATTATCAGGTTGATATTCATCAAGATTTATGTTGGCGTAAAATAATTTAATCATTAAATGATTTATCTCCACACTATTTGCCGAAAAATCTATCAATGGAGTAATGTTGGCATTATCGGCTAACCTTCGAACTCCGTAAGCCGTGAAATCATCAAATTTGATGAAAGATCCCGGATGAAACTTGTAATTTGTCATGTGATTCCATCGTGTTATAGCAATTGGAGTTTGAAGCCATTTTTTGACGGAGATGGTATGAGATGAAGTTTCAGAGATTGCTCCTTTCTTTGATTTCTTTTGAGGAGGAGCCATTGTTGGAGGATTTGTGATTTGAGAATTGAAGAATGGGAACTAGGGTTTGTGATTTGGGGATAGAGAATAGTTTGAGTAGAGAGTGAATGAGGGTAGAGGGTAAAGTAACGTATAGGATTATATATAAAAAACTGAAAAATGCGTAACCGGTCGACCTACAACTTTTGGCCGGTCGACCGTTTTCAACCAGAGAGCAAACGGTCGACCGGCAATAATATGGGCGGTCGACCGGTCCTGGTCTGTTGTGCATATAGGATTCTTTTTCAAGTTTTTTATTATATATCAACCTATATATATATATATATTATATTTTATACATAATACAAAATATAACCATCATTACACAAGAGATAGATAAATATTTAACAACTATATATAAATCTAATGAGAAAGTTCGTCATTAGAATTATCGTTGTTTCCTTCAATACGATTCGACCATGGACTCCATTGTTTCTGAGCTCCTTCATTCTTTTCATAGTTCCGATCCCATGAGTTAGGACTTTTAGATGTTGATGGCCTAGACGGCATTGGTTCATGTACGTCATGTTTGTTGGAACCGCAGAAAAATGTTGCCAACTTTTCTAAAACAGACAATCGTGCCGATGTCCGTTGTTGCTCGTGATAAAGTTGACTTTGCCCGTAATGGAGTTGTCTCTGAAGGTCTATCTGATGTTTTTGGTAGTGGTGTATCTCATCAATTTGAGCTTTGGTTCGAGGAGAATAGAATAGTGTCCTTTTAACTCGTTTTGAATTTGGAGTTTTATCAGACATATAAGAGCATTGATGATGACAGCTCGATTTTTGTTTTGGAGTAGTAGGAGAATAATATTCGTCCGACTCAGAGCTTGTAATAGAAATGTGAGATTCTTGCGCACATTTGTCACAAATATGAGCCATAGTGTAAGTTGAATATAGTATTATGGTTAGATAAGAAGTAAAGATGAACAAAATAAAAAAATTTTGCAAGCTTATATATATAAGTTTCTTATATGTACTCTTATGGATGTGAGTTAATGATAACTTTTAACCACGAAAATATAAGCAGAAATTTTATTGTAAATCTAAAAATAGCTTTGTTTTTAAAACTGAATTTATAAAATGGGTAAATAGATTTTAACCATTAAATAAAGCAATGGCTAATATTTAATATAAAAAATAGGTTAAGTAAAAGATACGGTTACTAGGAGAAAAGACATTAGTTTAGTTTAAACAAAAAATTATAATTAAAGAGAATAACCAAAAGAGAAGGCGTACATTAGTAATTGCTTAGTCAAGATTTTTTCTTGAAATTAAACCAAGCTCTCTTCGTAATCTAATAAAATTAGATTCGAGCAGCGGCTTAGTAAAAATGTCTGCTAATTGATTTTCGGTATGGACATATTCAAGACATATATTTCTTTTTTCAATATTATCTCGAAGAAAATGATGACGAATATCAATGTGTTTAGTTCGAGAGTGATTCACTGGATTTTTAGAAAGATTTATAGCACTTGTGTTATCACAGTATATAATAGAATTTGATAAATGAATATCAAAATCTTTAAGTGTTTGTTGCATATATAGTACTTGAGTACAAGCGAGAGCCGCTGATATATATTCAGCTTCACATGTTGATAGTGAAACACAATTCTGTTTCTTACTAAACCAAGAGACAAGTGATTTTCCAATAAAATGGCATGTACCACTTGTACTTTTTCTATCTGTTCGTGAGCCACCGAAATCAGCATCACTATATGATACTAATTCAAATGGACATTCTTTTGGATAGAAAAGACCAAAATCTTTGGTATTATTAAGATAACGAATTATACGTTTCACTGCTCGTAAATGTGATTCCTTTGGATCGGCTTGAAAACGAGCACATAAACAAACACTCATTAATATATCTGGACGACTAGCTGTAAGATAAAGAAGAGAACCAATCATGCTTCGATATAATTTCTGGTCAACATTCTTACCACTTTCATCTTTTTCAAGATGTGTAGTTGTACTCATAGGAGTTGGTTTACCAGATGTATTTTGTAATCCGAAGCGTTTGATAAGATTTTCACAGTATTTTTCTTGATTGATAAAAATACCGTTTGAAAGTTGTTTGATTTGAAGTCCAAGAAAATAAGATAGTTCTCCCATATGAGACATTTCGAATTCTTTGGTCATAATACTTGCAAATTCCTTGCAGAGTTTATCGTTTGTTGAACCAAAGATGATATCATCTACATATATTTGGATAACCAGAATATCTTTTCGAGAATGTTTAATAAACAAAGTTTGATCGACTTTGCCTATTTCAAATCCTGAATTAATAAGATAGCTACGTAATCGTTCATACCAAGCACGAGGTGCTTGTTTTAAACCATACAGAGCTTTCTTAAGTTTGAACACATGGTCAGGATATTTTTCATGTACGAATAAAGGAGGTTGTTCGACATAGACATTCTCTTTGATAAATCCATTGAGAAAAGCACTTTTGACATCCATCTGATAAAGTTTGAAATTATGATGACAAGCAAAAGATAATAGAATTCTAATAGCTTCTAGTCGAGCAACTGGTGCAAAAGTTTCTTCATAATCGATCCCTTCTTCCTGATTGTATCCTTGTGCTACTAATCTTACTTTATTTTTGGTGATATTTCCTTGTTCGTCAGCCTTATTTTTATAGACCCATTTAGTACCAATTACTGACTGATCAGTTGGTCTCGGAACAAGTTCCCAAACGTCATTGCGCTCAAACTGATTTAGTTCTTCCTGCATGGCAATGATCCAGTAATCATCTGTAGCAGCTTCTTTTGGATTCTTGGGTTCGATATTTGAGAGAAAAGCGACATGACCCATTTGATTGAGTTGACTCCTTGTTCTGACATGTGATGTTATTTCACCTATTATATTTTGGGCCGGATGGTCTCTTAATATTCTTGGTGGTGATTGTAATTCACATATTTGAGGAGTATTCTCAATAATTACTTCTGAGTCAGAATCAGTATTTGAGATGATTGGATTATCAATGACTATTGATTCGTCATCATCTGATATTGTATGAGGATGCTGATAAATTTCATCAAAAGAGACATGAAGTGATTCTTCAATAGTTTTGGTTCGTTTATTAAATATCCGATAGGCCTTACTTCGTTCCGAATAACCGACAAATATTCCTTCATCGGCTTTTGGATCGAATTTTCCAAGCTGGTCTTTCGTATTTAAAATAAAGCACTTGGAACCAAAAACTTTGAAGTATGAGATTTTGGGCTTTCTTTTGTTAAACAATTCATAAGGAGTATTCTTGGTAAGAGGTCTTATGGACACACGATTTAAAACATAACAGGCAGTTGCGACAGCTTCTGCCCAGAAATGTTTTGGTAAGGTGGTTCCATTCAATAATGTTCTTGCACATTCTTGTAAAGTTCGGTTCTTTCGTTCTACTACTCCGTTCTGTTGTGGAGTTCTGGGAAACGAAAAATTATGATATATACCTTTCTTTGTACAAAAATGTTCAAATTCATTATTTTCAAACTCTCCGCCATGATCACTTCTTATATTTTTAACTTTAATTCCTTTTGATTTTTGAATTCTTTTGACGAAAGATTTGAAATGATCGAAAGTATCACTTTTATTTTTTAAGAAAATTGTCCATGTATAACGAGAGAAATCATCAACAATTACAAGCACATATTGACTGTGATTTATTGATTGAACTCTAGTAGGTCCAAATAAATCCATGTGCAGTAACTCAAGTGGTTGTAATGTTGATATGACTTTCTTGGATTTAAACGATGATTTGGTCAATTTTCCTAATTGACATGCATCACAAATGTTGTTAACTTTAAAACTCATTTTGGGTAGTCCTCTAACTAGATTGTTTTTGGCTAGCTTGTCAATAGTTCTGAAGTTTATATGACAGAAACGTTTGTGCCATAGCCATGGATCATTGTCATTAGCCACAAGACACATATCTGAATTATGATTAATATTCATATTTAGAATATATATATTTCTGTCTCTATATCCTTCAAAAACCAAATTATGGTCTTTATCTAAAATACTACACTTATTATTTGAAAAGGAAATTATAAAACCCTTGTCACATAACTGACTAATACTAAGTAAATTGTGTTTTAAATTTCTAACTAGCATGACATTAGTAATAAGAGGTAAGTTAGATGTACCGCAATTGCTCACATCGCCTTTGCCGATGATATAACCTTTTGAATTGTCTCCAAAAGTGACTGAGCCACCATCTGAGTATTTAATATTTATTAATAAGCTCTTGTCTCCCGTCATATGCTTTGAGCAACCACTGTCCAATATCCACTTTCCTCTTTTCTTCAGTGGGACCTGCAAAAAATAGAATTAAGTTCATGGTACCCACTTTTTATAGGGTCCTAAGAGTTAGGTCTTAGGAGTCCAAACCCATTTGGGTCCGGTATCCCCTTTATATATATAATTGTTATTAAAATGTACATTATTCATGAATTGATGAATGTATTTGTTCCTAATCAAATTATTATTTGTTTTAGGAACCCATATTTTGATAGTCTTGACATTTCTCTTTTGAAATTTCACAACTGGTTTTGGTTTGAAATATAATAAACTAAGCTTTTTCTTAGCTTCAGTTTTTTGTACTTTCTTCTTCCTTTTATTTCTAAGATGTTTCTTAGTTTCATGTTTGTTATATCCCAAACCTTGTTTATCTGAAATAGATTGTGAACTTTCAATGATTTTAGTCAAATTTTCTCGACCTTTGTTAAAGTTAGAAACATTTTGAGTAATGTCATCAAACTTTGTTTGTAAACTAGCTTTTTCTAGGTCTAGAATTTTGACTTTTGCTTTAAGTTCATGATTTTCAGTAGTGAGAGCATTATTTTTCTCTTTTTGAGCTTCTATTTCTTGACTCAAAAGAGATATTTGAGAGTCAACATTAGATGATGATTCTTGAATATTTTCAAGTTCTTCTTCTAATATTTTCTTCTCATCTTTTAACATATCTCGTTCAAACTCTGCTCTACTTAAATCTGCTTTGACTACTTTTAATTGACGTTTTAAGTCTTTATATTTGACTATCAATTCAGCATTAATATCAAGTAATTCATCAAATGTAGGAATTTGTACCTCATCTTCTGTTGCCATAAAGCAAACATTAGCTTGTTCATTCTCCGAATCACTTTCACTTTCTGATGAAGATGACTCTGAATCATCCCATGTTACTGAGAAGGCTCGTTTCTTTGATTTGTCCTTCTTATATTTGAATTTGTCATTTTCTGACTTTTTCTTTTGTTCTGGACAATCCTTCTGCATGTGTCCCTTTTTATGGCAGTTGAAACATTCTATAGCAGATGAAGATGGTTTATTTGATCCAGGTTTCCTTTTATTGTAGCGACTAGCTTTTCGATATTTTAGGAATTTTTTGAAACCTTTAGCAATGAACGCCAAATCTTCATCTTCAGAATCTGATTCATTTTCATCTTTCTCAACATGAAATGCTACATTTTTCTTTTCTTCTTTCTTTTCTTTTCTAGCCTGCAAATTTGCTTCATAGGACATTAAATTTCCTATCAATTCATCTGGCTTCATGACGGAAAGGTCATTAGCTTCTTCAATTGCTAATACTTTTCCTTCCCATTCATTAGTCAGAGAATGTAGGACTGTTGAAACAACATCAAAATCAGAATACTTTTGTCCTAACCCAATAAGTGCATGGTGAATAGTTTGAAACCGTGAATACATGTCATTGATTGTTTCATTTGGTTTCATTTTGAAATTTTGAAATTGACTTTTCAGCATGGCTATTTTGGCTTGTTTAACCTTGTTAGTACCTTCATGAGTGATTTTTAGCGTTTGCCAAATTTGATATGCAGTAGTGCAGATACTAACACGGTTATATTCATTTTGGTCTAATGCACAGAACAACATATTTATTGCTCTTGCATTTACGGCTGCTGCCGTTTTCTCAGCCACAGTCCATTCTGAATAATCAGTTGTTGGATTCACTATTTCTCTTTGAGTAGCATTCCAAGCATCATAGCTACTTGATTGCATAAAGAATGACATACGTGTTGCCCAATAACTATAGTTAAGACCATTGAAAAATGGAGGTCTTTGTGTCGATTGCCCTTCTGTGTAAGTGGTGTTTTGAGTGCTAGTACTTGCGTTATTTGCCATATTACAAGAATATATCAAATAACTGTGTTACGGTTATATGATGACCGGGCTCCGATACCAATTGAAAGTGCGGTGTGTATACAATTATATGTGCTAATATAGTATACACGGATCGTGTAATATGGATTACAATACAAATGCAGAAATAGATGATAATAGCATTGTAAATAGAAAATAGAAAAAATCACACCAGAGATTTTTATACTGGTTCGGAGCACCGTCCTACGTCCAGTCCCAGACTTCTATCTGGATTTTCACTATTAACTACCTCGCTTCACCCGGAGGAACAGGTTTACAATACCCGAACAACCGAACGGGATTTCACGCCTCTAATACACTGAGGACTTCAACACTTGCCTCTTACAACACAGAGGACTTCAACAAAAGAACAAATAAAATTGTTGTTGACAACTTGTGTTCTTGAAAACACGGATTTGTCACTAGCAGTACACCCTTCCTATAATCTTATCCTCAAAATATGCGATATGATGTTTTGAAAAGATCAAGGAAAGTATATTATTGAATCAAAGGATATGAAATAGTTTCAAAGATTCAATAAATAATTTAGAGCTTTTATAATACAGTATTGAGATCAGAGATTAGATTAAAAGAATATATGAAATCGTTGTAAAAACTTGTGTTTGAATCAATGATTTAGATGAGTATATATAGAGAAAAATAGTTGTAACTCTTTGTGAACAGTTGCCATTAAGAGTTATGATCATTGATGAAAGATAGGAGATGCAACCTTTGGAGAAGAGAAGTGTCTTTTGGAAAAGTTGCTTTCTGTTTAAAAACGGTCGACAGGTCAAAAATGGACCGGTAGACAGGAATTCAAATATATATATACGTTATGTGCATGTGTGCACGTTCACTGTGCAATTTACACAGGAACGGTCGACCGCACCTATATTGACCGGTCGACCGGTGCCTGTTAAATTGCACATTGAATTGTGCAACTGTATGCAACTTATAAATTATTCGTATATATATTGATTCCCTTGATATGCATGATTATTTGAGGATAGATTTTAACAAATTTATTACTATTACAACAACAAATAATCAACCTATAATCTAGAGTACCATATATAGCTCTATTGACCTTGTTTTTGTCAATCACCTTGTTTGTCAGAAATCAATCGCCTTATTTGTCAGAAATCAAAACTTTCATAAAGCTTGTGACTCAATAGTATTTACCTCAAAGGAAACGCCGCCACCATCCTACTTCATTCTGTAATCTCCACCGCGTACACGGTTGTTAAAGTGGTTTTCGGGGTTGGCAGAGAGTATGACAACTTTCGATCCAGGTCTCTTCAACAACCGAATGTTATTATAACACCGCGGTTATTTCAAAATAATTTATACTTTAAAACCATAATATAATATCCGTTTCAAAACCATATAAATACGATATCATTTCTATTTTAAAACCAAATCAATATGATATCATTTTAAAGAAATCCCAAATCGATATAATATCATTTTTATTTCAAAAATATCCTTTTTCCAAAATCATAGCACTTTCAAATCATAATACCTTGAAATTCATAGCTTTGAAACATAACTTCCAATACTTAAATGGTTCACTGTTAAATTACTTTATAAGAAATTAGCTTCTTTGTAACAACCCGGGGTTTTTGCATCGATTTAATTTTCGTCATTAGACGATTAATGTTGCTTGATAATTGCTATTTTGAGTTTTAATCGGGTAAATTCTTTTAAAAATTTGTTTAAAAATTTATGGGCTTCATAATTTTGGTCCATGCTTTTTCTTGGTGCCGTGTTAAAGTGGATGTCGTTCTTCCTGTTGATCCATTCTCTTAAAAACCCTAAAGAAAATAAACGAACGAAAATGGAGGGCACCTTCCTCGTTCGTTCCCCTTTCACTTTTAAAGGCACCATCTTTGTTGTTCGATCGAGAAGAAGATTCTCGTTCCTTTGTTTGTCGATCGATTACAGTGCTCTCATCGGCTTCTGATTTGTTGAGTTCGCCTCTGCTTCGCTTCAGCTAGGGTTTCTTCGATCGATTGGTTATTCGCGTGTAGATTTGCGCCTCGTGTTAAGGTGAGCGATTTTAATTGCTCACATCTATTTCAAATCTAGTTAGATTTCTGATTTGTTCAAATTTTGTTTACTTGGACCTTGTTCGAGTTCGTATATTTTTGTGACTTTGGGTTTCACAGTTTGGTTTGGTGAATTTCTGGTGACTTCGGGCTTGACTGTGATTTTGTGAAAGTATGAACTTGTTCGATTTTTCTTGGTTATTGATTTTGAATTGTTCCATGACTTGCATTGTTCATGGTTGATTTGGATTTTCTGTAGTTTTTCTTAAGGTCTTCATTGCACACTGGTGGTCTGATTATTTCTTTTGACCTGCATTTCAAACCTGATCTTGTGAAAGCTTGGAAGTTTTATACTCTAACGTGATTGATGATTCGTGCACAGGCTTATCGTGTCTCTATTATTCATGTAACTGATATCACTCCCGTTGTCTGCACTGTCTACTGGTATGGGCAAGTCTTTCAGTTTGGTTGATGATTAGTTTAGCTTGGTGCAATTGGTCTTGAAGTTGTATTAGATACAATCGAGTCTGGTACCTTTTGTAGCTTTGAGTTGCACTGCATTTGTCCTGTCCACCTGAGTTCACATGTATTGAGCCCTTGTGTCGTCTTCATGTACATGTCCAGTCATGCAAACCTTATTAGTACACTGGTTGGTTTAAGTGGCATTTACTTTATACTTGTACTACCTGAACAAGTTTGCTTCTTTGATTTGTAGTGTCATGTTGTTTAATTACAGTACATTGTTAGTTGAGCTTTGAGTATGTTCATACCTGAACTGGTCTGGATGGCATTTGCAGTTTGCCCTGTTGTAGTTTTGAGTTTGTACTGAGTATGCACATACATATATTTGGCTGCAGTTCAAACCATTTCAATGTTACTGGCCTTCAATACATATGCATATATATAGAATTCATTGTCGTACATTTCTATTCACTGGTCTTGCAACATTTACACACTGTTGCATTATAACCAGACTTCCTCTGGTCTTTGTAGTTTTGTGACGACCGCCCATGACTCCTGCACTAAACAAGGAAGTAGTGCGCTGTAAAGTGTGCCAGGCAGCCATGGATGATCATCAAGGTAAGGTAAAAACAGCGGAGTCTATCGTATTGCTCACAGCGCATGGGTAAAATACAATAAGAAATATATATATATATATACAGTGAAGCTCCACAAAACAGAATCTCGTCAAAAAAGCCTCATAGTAGTTTGATACAAAAATCTGAATAGTCAATACATCAAGCCTCACTACATATCACTCAGAGAATATACAAGCAGCGGAACATCCAGTACATATAGTAAGAAAATAATATGCAAGCCTCCAGCTTGTCCTCGTCATCAGCATCGTTGGTCACTAAGAACAGCACCTGTCACCTGCTACCTAGTCTGCCCATCCCAAAATGGATGAACTGCCCAAGGTAATAAGAGTTGAACATAAAACCTTGAGTCAGACAATAGTCTTAGTGAGCGGTAAATTAACTAACAACATACCAAAAGAGCATAAAGGTAAAAGGAATAGGAACCCAACCCTCCCACTCCACCTCTTTCTACAGTGATAGCACCTAGACACACTAAGCAGAAGTAAACATAGCAAATCATACATTTAAAGTAAAGCAATTATCACTCGAGTCAACGTTGATGTTTTCCAAGTACAAACCCCCAAGGCCTAAACCAAGATCAGATAAGCACCCGGAAAACATCGCTCTTGAGACCGAATGACGATACAACCAAAACATCCAAACATCCATGACTCTGGCTATCACTTTATCATTGCTTCGATACCATCGTTAACTGAATGACCGGCACCTTTCTTTCAGCCGTCCATCAAGGGCTAATGGTAACCCCGGTTCTAGACAAAACATCGCACATCGTCGCAGCCCGTGCCTAGGACTATCGAATCTGCCCAGAGTACTCGACCACCAACTGTAGCCTTTTGGGACTATCGAATCTGCCCAGCGTACTCTTGCTTTGAGTCTTCTAGAACCTTCAATAACGATGAAATCTCAGCCTTCTAGTCATCCTCCTCGACGACTATTCTCATACTAGCTCAAGCGCCTCTCGAGCCAACCAATATCCACAAACTCGAACCATCCCTCAAGTTATCAACATGCTTGGAATGATCCTGTATGGATTATAACAAAGCTCCCTCACATCATGCCTCGCCTCATCTAATTCATAGAAAAGCTCCATCTCAACATCATCATCAAATCCGTCCATATGAGCTCTATTTTCCACTACATATGCCACGTGTAGCTTTTTTATTCAAGAGCTTCCCCCTTAGCCTTTGAATCATTTTCGACCAACTTGTCCAAATCCAACCACTAATCAACTAATTTATAACAATCAATCAAGTCAATCATTAATCCAAGTAATTAAGCATTTAAACATGATCTAAAAGCAATTAGAACAAAAATAGAAATCTTGTAAATAAAGAGTCTAAATCTAACAAGCTTAATCATGAATAATATCTCTACAACTTGATGGATGAACTTGCATAGGTTAACATGTATTATAATGGATGTCAAATCTTCATGAACAATGGATCTATACTTAGGTTTACGAAAATGCATGAAATCACTATTTTTTAACAAAAAATCAAGCCACCAATCCAATATACTCTTTTGGGTCCTTGTGAGAGATAACCACCACTCACCGAATCACCTAAGCACCTTAAAAGCAACACACTCCAAATCTGGACAGCGAAGGATCTAGCTCGATCCGCCAAAATTCCGCTTCAAATGATGAAATCCCTCTTCGATGGATGGAGATCTTCAATCTACGCTCTTGGATCTTCGATTTGATCTTCGATTTGGATGGAAGGAAGCACAAGATTAAAGAGTAGAAAAGAAGTGAAGAAGTGTAGCACTCGAGCTCTCAAAATGGCAAAACTTCGTCGCTTCAAAAATCCAGATCCCAAAAATGAAGATAACCCGTGTATTTATAGGCCGAACCCATAAGTCGCTCGCCCTTAAGTCTCTCACGACTTAACGAAACCCCACGACCTACGACCTATCAACTCGAGTATATGCACGACCTAACATTCAAGCCTTCACGCGACTCAACGACCTAACACATATATGACCTAACAAAAACACGACTAACGATGTTGCCAACCTAACGACTTAACAACATTGCCGACCTAATGACTTAACTGCTTAAGCCCTTACACGGCCTAACTACACACACGACCTAACGTCTTAACCCTTTACGTGACCTAACACCTTCGCCTTCACGCGACCTACGACCTAAGCCTTATCTCGTCCACGACCTAACTACACAGAATCTAACTTAGGTCGTTTACGTCCTAATTTCAACACGGCATCTAACATAGGTCGCTCTCCTCCTTAAGTCGCTCAATCGACCTACCTCCCTTAAGTCGTTAGCTTCTTATGCCGCTAACTACTAGGTCGTTAACTTCCTTAAGTCGCTCCAACCCCCTAAGTCGCTCCACCGACCTAAGCTACTATACGACCTAAGCTAACATATGACCTAAGCTATCACACAATCTAACTCCTTAGGTCGCCTAAACCCTTAAGTCGCCGACTTCCTTGGGTCGCTCTACCTTATCTTTAGGTCGTTCAACACTCAAGATCTTCTACGACCTAACCTCTGGATGACTTAAGCTCTGGACGTCTTAACAACACTAACGACATAATAACAACGATTTTACGATCTTTAGATACGTAAAATACGGGTCGTTACATTCTCTCCCCCTTAGGAATTTCGCCCCCGGAATTCCAAACAATCAAGAACAACCAAAAACTATTCTGCATGCCTACCATCCATAGCAACCAAGAAACCATGCATCCAAATACTAGCCTACCATGTAGAATTCTAAGACTAGAACAAGTTACAATGTCATGAGATGACACGACACCTTATGGTCATACCTCGAAGAGTTTAGGATAAGCTGCCTTTATCCTCTCTTCCACCTCCCATATACATTCGTTAACATCATCACTCCATTGTATCTTGAGAAACCTAACTACCTTCCTCCTAAGCTGTTTCGTGTCAGTTTCCACAACACGAAGCGGCTTATGAGGTCTCTTATCAACTGGATTAACCTCAAAATCTTCACAGCTATCAGCAGAAACCACTGTATTCGAGTCGTGCACATACTTCCGTAGATATGATACATGAAAAACATTGTGCACACCCGACATCTTTTCTGGTAACTCCAATTTATAGGCGAGCTTTCCAATGCTCGATGATCGGGAATGGTCCAACAAATTTCGGAGACAATTTTCCTTACCTCCCGAATCGAATAACATTCTTCAGTGGAGAAATCTTCACAAAAACCATATCACCTACGTCGAACTCCAAATCCTTATGACGCTTATCGGCATAACTTTTCTGCCGGTCTTGGGCTGCCTTCATTCGTTGCCGAATGATCTCTATGCAATCCGAAGTCTGTCGAATCATTTCTGGCCCAAGTATCAACTTTTCTCCTGTTTCCAACCAACATGTCGGAGAGTTACACGGTCTTCCATAAATTGCTTCATACGGCGCCATACCAATGCTGGACTGGTAACTGTTATTATATAAAAATTCCACCAAATGAAGATGATCTTCACATGATCCTTCGAAGTCCAACACACATGCTCTAAGGAGATCTTCCAAAACTCAGTTGACTCTCTCGGTCTGACCATCTGTTTGGGGGTGATAAGCTGTACTCAAACACAACTCGGTTCCCAAAACTTCCTGGAAGCTCTTCCAAAATCCACTAGTGAACAATGGGTCTCGATCGCTCACTATACTTTTCGGAATACCATGGAATCGAACTATCCACTTAACATACAGCTCAGCCAACTTCGATGCAGTCCTAGTTGATCGAACATGAATAAATCTTGCACTCTTAGACAAACGATCTATGATGACCCAAATCCCTTCATTTCCCGCTCTTGTTCTAGGTAACCCATCGATAAAATCCATCGATATTTGCTCCCACTTCCATGTAGGAACTTCTAATGGCTGAAGCAATCCACTGGGCTTCTTCTGCTTGGCTTTTACCAACTAGCAGTTCATACACTTGGAAATAAAATTTCCAACATCCTTCTTCATACCTTCCCAATAATAGGTTCTTTTCATATCCCGATACATCTTATTTCCACCTGGATGAATTGTCTGCTTCGAGTGATGACTCTCCTTTAGAACTTCATCCCTCAATTTAACTATATCGGGAATAACTAGTCGTCCTTGCTTCCAAAGCCAACCCTCTCGATCGACCTCGAATCCTTTATCCTTCTTTGGGTCCAACCCAGATTCCAAATTAAGGGTAATCTTGACAAGCTTATCGTCTCGCTTTTGGCTCTCGCCAATCCTTTCCACAAGAGTAGGTCTTATCGATAAGTTTGTCAACATCTCAGGTTCCAATTCACATCTGGGCCTTAAATCAAATCCATCCAAATACTCGAGACTCTTCCATTCTGAAAACATGGCTCCCAATCCTGCCTGTCTTCGACTTAACGCCTCTGCCACTGCGTTACCCTTTCCCGGAGTATAGGCTATACCAAAATCATATGATGCCAAAAACTCTAGCCATCATTGCTGTCGAAGGTTCAAATCCTTTTGGGAGAAAAGATACTTCAACGACTTATGATCCGTAAACAATTCGAATCGAACTCCCAATAGGTAATGTCTCCACATCTTCAAAGCAAATACAATCGCCGCCAACTCCAAATCATGAGTCGGATAATTCCTTTCTTGCGGCTTCAGTTGTCGACTTGCATACGCAACAACTTTACTCTTCTTCATCAGCACTGCTCCATGTCTAGTACCACATGCATCGGTGTAAACCACCATCTCATCATTTCCACTTGGAATAGTCAAAACAGGAGCACTTGTTAGTCGCTCTTTCAGGATTCTGAAAGCTTGCTCACACTTAGCATCCCATCTGAATACTTGGTTCTTTTTCGTCAATCCTTTTAATGGTGAAGCTACCTTGGAAAAGTCTTTGATAAATCTACGATAGTATCCTGCTAATCCAAGAAAACTTCTCACATCAGATGCATTCTTAGGTCTAACCCAATCCTAGATTGCTGCCACCTTGGCGGGATCAACCGCTATTCCACTTCCAGAGATAATATGGCCTAAGAACCTCACTTCGCTCTTTCAGAAGTGACACTACGAAAACTTAGCCTTCAGCTGATGTTTCCGCAAGGTTTCTAAAATAATACGCAAGTGCGTCTTGTGCTCTTCTTCATTACTGGAATAAATCAAAATATCATCCACGAACACTAGTACGAACTTGTTCAACTTATCCCTGAACACTCTATTCATAAGATCCACAAAATATGCTGGTGCGTTGGCCAATCCAAACGGCATTACCAGCCACTCAAAGAAACCAGATGGTGTCTTGAAAGCAGTCTTCAGCACACTATCCTTTGCCACTCTTAATTGGTGAAATCCCGTTGCCAAATCCAGCTGAGAAAACACCTTGGCTTCGTGAAGCTGATCAAACAAGTCATCTATTCTCGGCAATGGATACTTGTTCTTCTTATTCACTTTATTCAGCTCACGATAATCCACACACAACCTCGACGATCCATCTACTTTGGTTGCAAACACAACTGGTGCATCCCATTCGGACACACTACGCCAACTGAATCCTTTCTGTAAAAGATCATCAACTTGCACCTTCAACTCTTGCTGTTCCCTAGGCATCATCCGCCTAAGAGGCATCACAACAGGTCTGGCTCCTCCAACTAGATCGATGCGAAACTCGATCTCTCTATGCGGCGGTAACCCTTTGACCTCATCAAAGACATCCTCAAATCCATTTGCGACTGGCACCGATGACAGTCCATCCCGTGGAACAACCAGCGAATACATGAAGCTCATGAAGACGCCTTCCTCATGCTTACATCGTATCGTAACCTTTCGCCCTTCCACATTCTCGACTGTCACCTCCAACCTTTTACAATCAACCTTTGCCGCGTACTTCGTAAGCCAGTCCATACCCAAAATAATTCCGAACCCCGCAAAGTTTAGAACAAAACAGTCACAAACAAAAGAGCAATCATGACTCAATACAACCAGATCACGGCATAACATACATAGACAGGACGAACCCCCAACTGGATTAGTCACAACCAATGGTCTATCAACAATATCTGGTTCTAAACCCAACCGGCATACAAGTTCATTACAAACAAAAGAATGCGACGCCCCAGTATCGAATAACACTCTAACTAGAACACCAACAATGGAAAGGGTACCTTGTACCACCACACTCTTTCCTTTCTCTTCTGCAGTAGGAGCTTTTGAAGATGATGGCACAGCCCCCAAAGCATAAGCTTGCACAATCTGCCTGTCCTTCCTTGGTTCTGGACAATTCTTCTTGATATGCTCCGGCTTGTCACAGTTGTGGCACTTCACCGGCACCTTTGGATTCTTGCAATCTTTGGAGAAATGGCCCTTCTGCTGACAATTGTAGCAGGTCACTTCGCCCTTCAGCTTCTTCTGGCCATCCTTACCCTTCTGCCGCTGCTGCTTCCTTTTCTTGTTTCCACCTTGATGTGGTTTAGACTCCTCCTTGGTCATAGCAACAACAGATCCTTCTTTAGGAAACAGATTCTCGTGCCTGAGAGCCTTCTCCACAAGCTTCTCAAATGGATCGTCCAGATGATCCACTAACTGCCTCCCTAGATAAATGTCCAAGCCTGTCACAAACTTCTCGTTCTTCTGATATGGAGATTCAATATACGACCGGGCATACTTGGACAAGGCTTCAAACTCAGAAACATACTCAAGAACTGGTCTTCCTCCTTACTTGAGCTCCACAAACTTCTTGAACAGAATGGATTTCTGAGCTGTAGAAATGAACTTAGCTTCAAATCTGGCTTGGAATTGCAACCAAGTAATTTCTTCCTCCGGAGTATCAATGGTGATAGAGTTCCACCAGTCAGAAGTTCTCCCTTGAAGCTGTCTTGATGCGAGCTTCCTTTTCGTTGCATCCTCAATTCCCAAATCACCCAAGATTCTTCTACAAGCATCTATCCATCTCTGGACCTCAATGGTTGACTCTGTTCCCAAGAAAACCTTCCCTCCAAGAGCAGTATAGTCTTTACACAACTTAGCAAAATCCACCGGTCTTGGAGCTTGAACTTGAACTCCAACATCTACTGTTGGCCCCGGAGCTAGCATCCTCCTCATGATCGAAGTCATCATAGCCTCGAACATAGCAGCATAATCAGAAACCCCCTCAGCAGCACGGCCTTCCCTAGCAGCTGGTCTCCCTCTTCGACTCATTCTTAATATCTATAAAAAAAAATGATTAGTGCACCTTGAGAAACAACTGCATAAGAGGTTTAAATCCTTCTAAGCCACTATATTATATATAGTAATCATCCATCAAAATACAATTACGTCTCTCATACGTAGTTACGTTAGCGAGCGTTGGCTAAAATCGATTAACCAAAGCTCTGGTACCAAATGTGACGACCGCCCATGACTCTTGCACTAAACAAGGAAGTAGTGCGCTGTAAAGTGTGCCAGGCAGCCATGGATGATCATCAAGGTAAGGTAAAAACAGCGAAGTCTATCGTATTACTCACAGCGCATGGGCAAAATACAATAGAATATATATATATATATATATATATATATATATATATATATATATATATAGCGAAGCTCCACAAAACAGAATCTCGTCAAATAAGCCCCATAGTAGTTTGATACAAAAATCTGAATAGTCAATACATCAAGCCTAACTACATATCACTCAGAGAATATACAAGCAGCGGAACATCCAGTACATATAATAAGAAAATAATATGCAAGCCTCCAGCTCGTCTTCGTCATCAGCATCGTTGGTCACTAAGAACAGCACCTGTCACCTGCTATCTAGTCTGCCCATCCCAAAATGGATGAACAGCCCAAGGTAATAAGAGTTGAACATAAAACCTTGAGTCAGACAACAGTCTTAGTGAGCGGTAAATTAACTAACAACATACCAAAAGAGCATAAACGTAAAAGGAATAGGAACCCAACCCTCCCACTCCACCTCTTTCTACAGTGATAGCACCCAGACACACTAAGCAGAAGTAAACATAGCAAATCAGACATTTAAAGTAAAACAATTATCACTTGAGTCAAGGTCGATGTTTCCCAAGTACAAACCCCTAAGGCCTAAACCAAGATCAGATAAGCACCCGGAAAACATCGCTCTTGAGACCGAATGACGATACAACCAAAACATCCAAACATCCATGACTCTGGCTATCACTGTTATCATTGCTTCGATACCATCGTTAACTGAATGACCGGCACCTTTCTTTCAGCCGTCCGTCAAGGGCTAATGGTAACCCCGGTTCTAGACAAAACTCCGCACGTCGTCGCAGCCCGTGCCTAGGACTATCGAATCTGCCCAGAGTACTCGACCAACAACTGTAGTCTTTTGGGACTATCGAATCTGCCCAGCGTACTCTTGCTTTGAGTCTGCTAGAACCTTCAATAACGATGAAATCTCATCCTTCTAGTCATCCTCCTCGACGACTATTCTCATACTAGCTCAAGCGCATCTCGAGCCAACCATTATCCACAAACTCGAACCATCCCTCGAGTTATCAACATGCTTGGAATGATCCCGTCTGGATTATACCAAAGCTACCTCACATCATGCCTCGCCTCATCTCATTCATAGCAAAGCTCCATCTCAACATCATCATCAATCCGTCCATATGAGCTTTATCGTCCACTACATATGCCACATGCAGCTTTTCTATTCAAGAGCTTCCCCCTTAGCCTTTGAATCATCTTCGACCAACTTGTCCAAATCCAACCACTAATCAACTAATTTATAACAATCAATCAAGTCAACCATTAATCCAAGTAATTAAGCATTCAAACATGATCTAAAAGAAATTATAACAAAAATAGAAATCTTGTAAATAAAGAGTCTAAATCTAACAAGCATAATCATGAATAATATCTCTACAACTTGATGGATGAACTTGCATAGGTTAACATGTATTATAATGGATGTCAAATCTTCATGAACAATGGATCTATACTTAGGTTTACGAAAATGCATTTAATCACTATTTTTTTAACACAAAATCAAGCCACCAATCCAATATACTCCTTTGGGTCCGTGTGAGAGATAACCACCACTCACTGAATCACCTAAACACCTTAAAAGCAACACACTCCAAATCTGGACAGCGAAGGATCTAGCTCGATCCGCCAAAATTCCGCTTCAAACGATGAAATCCCTCTTCGATGGATGGAGATCTTCAATCTAAGCTCTTGGATCTTCGATTTGGATGGAAGGAAGCACAAGATTAAAGAGTAGAAAATAAGTGAAGAAGTGTAGCACTCGAGCTCTCAAAATGGCAGAACTTCGTCGCTTCAAAAATCCAGATCCCAAAAATGAAGCTAACCCGTGTATTTATAGCCCGAACCCATAAGTCGCTCGCCCTTAAGTCGCTCACGACTTAACGGAAGCCCACAACCTACGACCTATCAACTCGAGTATATGCGCGACCTAACATTCAAGCCTTCACGCGACTCAATGACCTAACACATATATGACCTAACACAAACACGACCTAACGATGTTGCTGACCTAACGACTTAACTGCTTAAGCCCTTACACGGCCTAACTACACACACGACCTAACGTCTTAACCCTTTACGCAACCTAAAACCTTCGCCTTCACGCGACCTACGACCTAAGCCTTATCTCGTCCACGACCTAACTACACAGAATCTAACTTAGGTCGTTTACGACTTAATTTCAACACGGCATCTAACATAGGTCGCTCTCCTCCTTAAGTCGCTCAATCGACCTACCTCCCTTAAGTCGTTAGCTTCTTATGCCACTAACTACTAGGTCGTTAACTTACTTAAGTCGCTCCAACCCCCTAAGTCGCTCCACCGACCTATGCTACTACACGACCTAAGCTATCACACGACCTAAGCTATCACACAATCTAACTCCTTAGGTCGCCTAAACCCTTAAGTCGCCGACTTCCTTGGGTCGCTCTGCCTTATCTTTAGGTCGCTCAACACTCAAGATCTTCTACGACCTAACCTCTGGATGACTTAAGCTCTGGACGTCTTAACAACACTAACGACATAATAACAACGGTTTTACGATCTTTCGATACGTAAAATACGGGTCGTTACATTCTCTCCCTCTTAGGAATTTCGCCCCCGGAATTCCAAATAATCAAGAACAACCAAAAACTATTCTGCATGCCTACCATCCATAGCAACCAACAAACCATGCATCCAATTACTAGCCTACCATGCAGAATTCTAAGACTAGAACAAGTTACAATGTCATGAGATGACACGACACCTTATGGTCATACCTCGAAGAGTTTAGGATAAGCTGCCTTTATCCTCTCTTCCACCTCCCATATACAGTCGTTAACATCATCACTCCATTGTATCTTGAGCAACCTAACTACCTTCCTCCTAAGTTGTTTCGTGTCAGTTTCCACAACACGAAGCGGCTTACGAGGTCTCTTATCAACTGGATTAACCTCAAAATCTTCACAGCTATCAGCAGAAACCACTGAATTCGAGTCGTGCACATACTTCCGTAGATATGATACATGAAAAACATTGTGCACACCCGACATCTTTTCTGGTAACTCCAATTTATAGGCGAGCTTTCCAACGCTCGATGATCGGGAATGGTCCAACAAATTTCGGAGACAATTTTCCTTACCTCCCGAATCGAATAACATTCTTCAGTGGAGAAATCTTCACAAATACCATATCACCTACGTCGAACTCCAAATCCTTACGACGCTTATCGGCATAACTTTTCTGACGGTCTTGGGCTGCGTTCATTCGTTGCCGAATGATCTCTATGCAATCCGAAGTCTGTCGAATCATTTCTGGCCTAAGTATCAACTTTTCTCCCGTTTCCAACCAACATGTCGGAGAGTTACACGGTCTTCCATACAATGCTTCATATGGCGCCATACCAATGCTGGACTGGTAACTGTTATTATACGAAAATTTCACCAAATGAAGATGATCTTCCCATGATCCCCCGAAGTCCAAAACACATGCTCGGAGGAGATCTTCCAAAACTCAGTTGACTCTCTCGGTCTGACAATCTGTTTGGGGGTGATAAGCTGTACTCAAACACAACTCGGTTCCCAAAACTTCCTGGAAGCTCTTCCAAAATCCACTAGTGAACAATGGGTCTCGATCGCTCACTATACTTTTCGGAATACCATGGAATCGAACTATCCACTTAACATACAACTCAGCCAACTTCGATGCAGTCCTAGTTGATCGAACAGGAATAAATCTTGCACTCTTAGTCAAACGATCTATGATGACACAAATCCCTTCATTTTCCGCTCTTGTTCTAGGTAACCCATCGATAAAATCCATCGATATTTGCTCCCACTTCCATGTAGGAACTTCTAATGGCTGAAGCAATCCACTGGGCTTCTTCTGCTCGGCTTTTACCAACTGGCAGTTCATACACTTGGAAATAAAATTTCCAACATCCTTCTTCATACCTTCCCAGTAATAGGTTCTTTTCATATCCCGATACATCTTATTTCCACCTGGATGAATTGTCTGCTTCGAGTGATGACTCTCCTTTAGAACTTCATCCCTCAATTCATCTATATCGGGAACAACTAGTCGTCCTTGCTTCCGAAGCCAATCCTCTCGATCGACCTCGAATCCATTATCCTTCTCTGGGTCCAACCCAGATTCCAAATTAAGGATAATCTTGACAAGCTTATCGTCTCGCTTTTGGCTCTCGCCAATCCTTTCCACAAGAGTAGGTCTTATCGATAAGTATGTCAACATCTCAGGTTCCAATTCACATCTGGGCTTTAAGTCAAATCCAGCCAAATACTCGAGACTCTTCCATTCTGAAAACATGGCTCCCAATCCTGCCTGTCTTCGACTTAACGCCTCTACCACTGCGTTATCCTTTCCCGGAGTGTAGGCTATACCAAAATCATATGATGCCAAAAACTCTAGCCATCGTTGCTGTCGAAGGTTCAAATCCTTTTGGGAGAAAAGATACTTCAACGACTTATGATCTGTAAACAACTCGAATCGAACTCCCAATAGGTAATGTCTCTACATCTTCAGAGCAAATACAATCGCTGTCAACTCAAAATCATGAGTCGGATAATTCCTTTCATGCGGTTTCAGTTGTCGACTTGCATACGCAACAACTTTACTCTTCTGCATCAGCACTACTCCATGTCCAGTACCACATGCATCGGTGTAAACCACCATCTCATCATTTCCACTTGGAATAGTCAAAACAGGAGCACTTGTTAGTCGCTCTTTCAGGATTCCGAAAGCTTGCCCACACTTAGCATCCCATCTGAATACTTGGTTCTTTTTCATCAATCCTGTTAATGGTGAAGCTACCTTGGAAAAGTCTTTGATAAATCTACGATAGTATCCTGCTAATCCAAGAAAACTTCTCACATCAGATGCATTCTTAGGGCTAAACCAATCCTAGATTGCTGCCACCTTGGCGGGATCAACCGCTATTCCACTTCCAGAGATAATATGGCCTAAGAACCTCACTTCGCTCTTTCAGAAGTGACACTTCGAAAACTTAGCCTTCAGCTAATGTTTCCGCAAGGTTTCCAAAATAATAAGCAAGTGCGTCATGTGCTCTTCTTCATTACTGGAATAAATCAAAATATCTTCCACGAACACTAGTACAAACTTGTTCAACTGATCCCTGAACACTCTATTCGTAAGATCCACAAAATATGCTGGTGCGTTGGTCAATCCAAACGGCATTACCAGCCACTCAAAGAAACCAGATGGTGTCCTGAAAGCAGTCTTCGGCACACTATCCTTTGCCACTCTTAATTGGTGAAATCCCATTGCCAAATCCATCTGAGAAAACACCTTGGCTTCGTGAAGCTGATCAAACAAGTCATCTATTCTCGGCAATGGATACTTGTTCTTCTTAGCCACTTTATTCGGCTCACGATAATCCACACACAACCTCAACGATCCATCTGCTTTAGTTGCAAACACAACTGGTGCACCCCATTCGGACACACTATGCCGAATGAATCCTTTCTGTAAAAGATCATCAACTTGCACCTTCAACTCTTGCTGTTCCCTAGGCATCATCCGCCTAAGAGGCATCACAACAGGTCCGACTCCTCCAACTAGATCGATGTGAAACTCGATCTCTCTATGCGGCGGTAAACCTTTGACCTCATCAAAGACATCCTCATATTCATTTGCGAATGGCACCGATGACAGTCCATCCCGTGGAACAACCAGCGAATACATGAAGCTCATGAAGACGCCTTCCTCATGCTTACATCGTATCACAACCTTTCGCCCTTCCACATTCTCGACTGTCACCTCAAGCCTTTTACAATCAACCTTTGCCGCGTACATCGTAAGCCAGTCCATACCCAAAATAATTCCAAACCCCGCAAAGTTTAGAACAAAACAATCACAAACAAAAGAGCAATCATGACTCGATACAACCAGATCACGGCATAACATACACAGACAGGACGAACCCCCAACTGGATTAGTCACAACCAATGGTCTATCAACAATATCTGGTTCTAAACCCAACCGGCATACAAGTTGATTACAAACAAAAGAATGCGACGCCCCAGTATCGAATAACACTATAACTGGAACACCACAAATGGAAAGGGTACCTTGTACCACCACACTCTTTCCTTTCTCTTCTGCAGTAGGAGCTTTTGAAGATGATGGCACAGCCCCCAAAGCATAAGCTTGCACAATCTGCCTGTCCTTCCTTAGTTCTGGACAATTCTTCTTGATATGCCCCGGCTTGTCACAGTTGTGGCACTTCACCGGCACCTTTGGATTCTTGCAATCTTTGGAGAAATGGCCCTTCTGCTGACAATTGTAGCAGGTCACTTCGCCCTTCAGCTTCTTCTGGCCATCCTTACCCTTCTTCTGCTGCTGCTGCTTCCTCTTCTTGTTTCCACCTTGCTGTGGTTTAGACTCCTCCTTGGTCACAGCAACAACAGATCCTTCTTTAGGAAACAAATTCTCGTGCCTGAGAGCCTTCTCCACAAGCTTCTCAAATGGGTCGTCCAGATGATCCAGCAACTGCCTCCCTAGATAAATGTCCAAGCCTGTTACAAACTTCTCGTTCTTCTGATATGGAGATTCAATATACGACCGGGCATACTTGGACAAGGCTTCAAACTCGGAAACATACTCAAGAACTGGTCTTCCTCCTTGCTTGAGCTCCACAAACTTCTTGAACAGAACGGATTTCTGAGCTGTAGAAATGAACTTAGCTTCAAATCTGGCTTGGAATTGCAACCAAGTAATTTCTTCCTTCGGAGTATCAATGGCGATAGAGTTCCACCAGTCATAAGCTCTCCCTTGAAGCTGTCTTGATGCGAGCTTCCTTTTGGTTGCATCCTCAATTCCCAAATCACCAAAGATTCTTCTACAAGCATCTATCCATCTATGAACCTCAATGGTTGACTCTGTTCCCAAGAAAACCTTCCCTCCAAGAGCAGTATAGTCTTTACACAACTTAGTCCACCAGTTTTGGAGCTTGAACATGAACTCCAACATCTACTGTTATCCCCGGAGCTGGCATCCTCCTCATGATCGAAGTCATTATAGCCTCGAACATAGCAGCATAATCAGCAGCCCCCTCAGCAGCACGGCCTTCCCTAGCAGCTGGTCTCCCTCTTCGACTCATTCTTAATATCTATAAAAAAAATGATTAGTGCACCTTGAGAAACAACTGCATAAGAGGTTCAAATCCTTCTAAGCCACTATATTATATATAGTAATCATCCATCAAAATACAATTACGTCTCTCATACGTAGTTACGTTAGCGAGCGTTGGCTAAAATCGATTAACCAAAGCTCTGATACCAAATGTGACGACCGCCCATGACTCCTGCACTAAACAAGGAAGTAGTGCGCTGTAAAGTGTGCCAGGCAGCCATGGATGATCATCAAGGTAAGGTAAAAACAGGGGAGTCTATCGTATTACTCACAGCGCATGGGTAAAATACAATAGAATATATATATATAGCGAAGCTCCACAAATCAGAATCTCGTCAAATAAGCCTCATAGTAGTTTGATACAAAAATCTGAATAGTCAATACATCAAGACTCACTACATATCACTCAGAGAATATACAAGCAGCGGAACATCCAGTACATATAGTAAGAAAATAATATGCAAGCCTCCAGCTCGTCTTCGTCATCAGCATCGTTGGTCACTAAGAACAGCACCTGTCACCTGCTATCTAGTCTGCCCATCCCAAAATGGATGAACAGCCCAAGGTAATAAGAGTTGAACATAAAACCTTGAGTTAGACAACAGTCTTAGTGAGCGGTAAATTAACTAACAACATACCAAAAGAGCATAAACGTAAAAGGAATAGGAACCCAACCCTCCCACTCCACCTCTTTCTACAGTGATAGCACCCAGACACACAAAGCAGAAGTAAACATAGCAAATCAGACATTTAAAGTAAAGCAATTATCACTCGAGTCAAGGTCGATGTTTCCCAAATACAAACCCCTAAGGCCTAAACCAAGATCAGATAAGCACCCGGAAAACATCGCTCTTGAGACCGAATGACGATACAACCAAAACATCCAGACATCCATGACTCTGGCTATCACTGTTATCATTGCTTCGATACCATTCTTAACTGAATGACCGGCACCTTTCTTTCAGCCGTCCATCAAGGGCTAATGGTAACCCTGGTTCTAGACAAAACTCCGCACGTCGTCGCAGCCTGTGCCTAGGACTATCGAATCTGCCCAGAGTACTCGACCACCAACTGTAGCCTTTTGGGACTATCGAATCTGCCCAGCGTACTCTTGCTTTGAGTCTGCTAGAACCTTCAATAACGATGAAATCTCAGCCTTCTAGTCATCCTCCTCGACGACTATTCTCATACTAGCTTAAGCGCCTCTCGAGCCAACCATTATCCACAAACTCGAACCATCCCTCGAGTTATCAACATGCTTGGAATGATCCCGTCTGGATTATACCAAAGCTACCTCACATCATGCCTCGCCTCATCTCATTCATAGCAAAGCTCCATCTCAACATCATCATCAAGTTCGTCCATATGAGCTTTATCGTCCACTACATATGCCACGTGCAGCTTTTCTATTCAAGAGGTTCCCCCTTTGCCTTTGAATCATCTTCGACCAACTTGTCCAAATCCAACCGCTAATCAACTAATTTATAACAATCAATCAATTCAACCATTAATCCAAGTAATTAAGCATTCAAACATGATCTAAAAGCAATTATAACAAAGATGGAAATCTTGTAAATAAAGTGTCTAAATCTAACAAGCATAATCATGAATAATATCTCTACAACTTGATGGATGAACTTGCATAGGTTAACATGTATTCTAATGGATGTCAAATCTTCATGAACAATGGATCTATACTTAGGTTTATGAAAATGCATGAAATCACTATTTTTTTAACACAAAATCAAGCCACCAATCCAATATACTCCTTTGGGTCCGTGTGAGAGATAACCACCACTCACTGAATCACCTAAACACCTTAAAAGCAACACACTCCAAATCTAGACAGCGAAGGATCTAGCTCGATCCGCCAAAATTCCGCTTCAAACGATGCTCTTCGATGGATGGAGATCTTCAATCTAAGCTCTTGGATCTTCGATTTGATCTTCGATTTGGATGGAAGGAAGCACAAGATTAAAGAGTAGAAAATAAGTGAAGAAGTGTAGCACTCAAGCTCTCAAAATGGCAGAACTTCGTCGCTTCAAAAATCCAGATCCCAAAAATGAAGCTAACCCGTGTATTTATAGGCCGAACCCATAAGTCGCTCGCCCTTAAGTCGCTCACGACTTAACGAAACCCCACGACCTACGACCTATCAACTCGAGTATATAAACGACCTAACATTCAAGCCTTCACGCAACTCAACGACCTAACACATATATGACCTAACACAAACACGACCTAACGATGTTGCTGACCTAACGACTTAACAACATTGCCGACCTAACGACTTAACTGCTTAAGCCCTTAGACGGCCTAACTACACACACGACCTAACGTCTTAACCCTTTACGCGACCTAACACCTTCGCCTTCACGCGACCTACGACCTAAGCCTTATCTCGTCCACGACCTAACTACATAGAATCTAACTTAGGTCGTTTACGACCTAATTTCAACACGGCATCTAACATAGGTCGCTCTCCTTCTTAAGTCGCTCAATCGACCTACCTCCCTTAAGTCGTTAGCTTCTTATGCCGCTAACTACTAGGTCGTTAACTTCCTTAAGTCGCTCCAATCCCCTAAGTCGCTCCACCGACCTAAGCTATCACACGACCTAAGCTATCACACAATCTAACTCCTTAGGTCGCCTAAACCCTTAAATCGCCGACTTCCTTGGGTCGCTCTGCCTTATCTTTAGGTCAATCAACACTCAAGATCTTCTACGACCTAACCTCTGGATGACTTAAGCTCTGGACGTCTTAACAACACTAGCGACCTAATAACAACGGTTTTACGATCTTTCGATACTTAAAATACGGGTCGTTGCAAGTTTAGTTTGAGTTCTATTGGTACCACTTTTGACATGTTGAATTGAGAGGTATTATGGCCTTGACTCTCGAGTTTGATATTGGTTCCGTCCAGTTTTACTATTACATACATGTCGTATCTTTTATAGTGGGCCACCAGGTCGGTTGCATTATTAATCAGATATGTCTGCAGTCCTAAGTTGCACCTCTGATTCAAATTTGACCATGTGCATTTCGTACTGCACATTTGAGTTTCGTGCACAGGTTGTCTTCGACCTGTTTTGTTGTCACTGTGTCGTTGTTGTGCATTGTACATGTCACTGCACTGATTCGTTTCACTATTGCATGACTATATGCATTCCTTTGAACTGTGCTAAGTATACTTTCTCGATGGTTTTCCAGTTCTGGTATATGATTGCTCTATGTATTTTACTGTTGTGTGCTGTGGTGCCATATCTTTGGTGCTCTCACCTTCATACTACTATGCTCGTTGTTGCAGTTCCATCTGATTCATTTGATTTGAGTTGATTCCATTTACTTTATAATCATTGAGTTTTTGTGTTATTCATCACCGTAGTGGCGTAGCAGTGCACGCGTGCGTGTGCTGCAGCCACACAGTATTGATTTTAACTGATATTTCTTTTGCTTTTGATCTATTGATTTTTGCGGATTTCATATGCCGTATTGGCGAGGCGGTACACGTTTGCGTGTACTGCAGCCAATTAGAATTGATGTTTTTAAGTGATATTTCAATTGTTTAAATTGATTTAGTTTCATTTGATCATTTTGTTGTTATCTAATTATCTATTTGATAATTAGATTCTGAGTTTCTTATTATTATTTAATAAGTGGATTCCATGTTTATTGTCGTTTAGACAATTCTGTTGTTTTCAAAATTATCTTCGCTGTTATTCTTTTTACTTATCTCTGGTGATGATTTGAATTTGTTGTTTTTTTGTTTAACACTATTACGTGTTATAATTACCATCATCCGATTTCCTTGTTAAAGGATTGGGTAAATGAGATTATTTTGACTGTCGTCTAATCGCTATTTAATTATTATCGCTTCTCTGCATTAATAACTGAGTTTGAATTAGACTGACCCGTGTATTATTTTCTTTTGAATGTAAAACTCGGGTCAGACCGAGTTTTTACAGGTTGTTGATATCTTACTTTGGGTTGCAGCTAGAGTTATGAAGTCTTTTCATATTTTTGGAGTAGATGTCGTCATTGTATAGGATGTTGTATATTCATGTATATTATTCATGATAATGTACTTGTATATATAACTTCCTGAGTCGACTGTTGTAGTTGTATCATATGTATTGTGTCAAAATGTATTGTAACTGACATCAGTTATTATATATAAGAGATTTTTTGTTTTATCTGTGTTCCGCATTTATAGTATCTGTGTTTTTATTATATATATTGTCCTAAACTATTATGAACCATCATAGTTCATTTTATACTGGAGTTGGGTATGTCGACGGGAGTAAATGAATAAGAGATGAAAAATAAAAATATATACCACTCCTATCGAGATAACCAATACTAGTGTAAGGTCTAACTACGGATGGTCGCTCCTATCCAGCCTTATTCTTCGTGATAACAGACAGTATTTTCTTTAATACTCTTTATTATTGTGAGCATAGAGGTGGGGCGTCACAGTTGGTATCAGAGCTTGGGGTTTATGGACATAATATAAAACATAACTTAGATGGAACATGTGTTACAACTATTAGTCGATGTTTTATTGTTCTTTGAGTCAAAACTAAAGTTTTGAAATTTTGATGAAATTTTTAAATATCCTTATTTAAAAATAAAAGTGAATTTGTGTTTGTTGATTTGATTGATTTGTGTTCTGTTTATCAAAGTGCACAGCGGAAACAGTGAGACTGCTTCGCTGAGTACAGCTGATAATTATTTTGATTTAAAAATCAAAATATGAGAATGAATTTAATTTCATTATGTTGTTTAACCAGTGGTTTTGATTTGTTGAAATTCTTGCTGGTTTTCTTTGATGCTAATCACAGGTTGATTAGATCTTTGCTGTTTTAAAATCTCTTCATCGAAGATATATTTAAATGATTTCTTTGTTCATTTTGCGGTATACGTGCAAATTTATGTTGCACGTTACTGCATTAATTTTACGTTGAACCGATGTTTGGTTATGAAACGTATTTTGTTGCCGTTATTTTTATAACGGGACTTTTACACCGATGCGAGATTTTTGAAGCCCGGTGTTTTGTTGACATGTTAAAGAATGAAAATTCACTGATATTATATTTTGATGCAAATTATTTTGATGATATTTTGACGTTTAAAAATTACTGTCGCATTGACTTCAGTAACCGTCAAATTTTAAAGTGGATTTTCAAGCGGTTGTCCCCGCAATGCTGATTTTGAGATCCGTTTCTACAGTGTTTTGAGAAGTACAATTTTCTTGTTGAAATTATCGCTAATGTTGCTGTTTTTATCACGGATTTGCAAATCGTTTTAAAAATAATAAAAAAAATTGTTTTCAAAATTTTTCAGTTTACGTTTTCAAAAGAATGAGGAAGCGATTTAAACGATTCAGCAAAATCGAGGACTATGAACCCTTTCTTTTACTGATTCGCTTAATTCCGGACTTGTCCGTTTGCGAATGTAAATTATTACTTTTATAAAATAAATGAAATTGTTTTCAGAATTTTTACAGTTTGCACTTTCAAAAGAATAAGGAAGTGATTTAAACGTTTCAGCAAAATCGAGGACTATGAACCCTTTCTTTTACTGATTCGCTTGATTCCGGACTTGTCCGTTTGAGAATGTGAAATGTTATTTTTAGAATACACAATTTTGCACTTTCAAGGAAACGATGAAGAGATTTAAATGATTTAGTAAAACACGTGGTATGGGACATGTGCGTTTGCTATTTTGATTAATTCCGGACTCGTTAATTGAAATATTTGATGATTTTCGTTTGCTTTCGAGCCACTATGTTGGACCTCTGGGTCATTTGTTGGACCTTCGGGTCAATACCAGTGCCAGACCTTCGGGTCATTTGTTGGACCTCCGGGTCATTCGTTGGGCCCCAAAATTAAGTTGGGTACTTGGTAAGCTTCGGCCATTTGTTGATGCACGTGCGGCGTAGCTAAAACTCGCCATTTGTTGGGATCGATCCACCTTTTATGTTGATTTTCTAGTTATCTTAATTGATTCTAGATATTTGTTGTTTCCAATTATCTGCAGGTAATTGGATATTTGTTGATATGAGATCTGATTATCGCTTGTGATAATCGAATATTTGTTGATTTGATTATCGTTTTTGATAATCGAATATTTGTTGATTTGAGATTTTTGATTATCGTTTTTGATAATCGAATATTTGTTGATTTGATTATCGTATTTGATAATCGAATATTTGTTGATTTGAGATTTCTGATTATCGTTTTTGATAATCAAATATTTGTTGATTTGATTATCGTATTTGATAATCAAATATTTATTGATTTGAGATTTCTGATTATCGTTTGTGATAATTAAATATTTGTGATTTCTGATTATCGTTTTTTATAATCGGATATTTGTGATTTCTGATTATCGTTTCGATAATCGGATATTTGTTGTTTTTGATTATCGCTTGTGATAATTAGATATTTGAGATTTAATTATCGTTTGTGATAATTAAATATTTGTGATTTAAGATTTGATTATCGTTTTTGATAATCGAATATTTGTTGATTTGATTATCGTTTTTGATAATCGAATATTTGTTGATTCTGATTATCGTTTTTGATAATCGAATATTTGTTGATTTGATTATCGTTTTTGATAATCGAATATTTGTTGATTTGATTACATTTTTGATAATCGAATATTTGTTGATTTGAGATTTCTGATTATCGTTTTTGATAATCGAATATTTTTTGATTTGATTATCGTATTTGATAATCGAATATTTGTTGATTTGAGATTTCTGATTATCGTTTTTGATAATCGAATATTTGTGGATTTGATTATCGTATTTGATAATTGAATATTTGTTGATTTGAGATTTCTGATTATCGTTTGTGATAATTAAATATTTGTGATTTCTGATTATCGTTTTTGATAATCGGATATTTGTGATTTTTGATTTTCGTTTTTGATAATCAGATATTTGTTGTTTTTGATTATCGCTTGTGATAATTAGATATTTGAGATTTAATTATCGTTTGTGATAATTAAATATTTGTGATTTAAGATTTGATTATCGTTTTTGATAATCGAATATTTGTTGATTTGAGTATCGTTTTTGATAATCGGATATTTGTTATTTTTGATTATCGTTTTTGATAATCGAATATTTGTTGATTTGATTATCGTTTTTGATAATCGATTATTTGTTGATTTGATATTTGATTATCGTTTTTGATAATCGAATATTTGTTGATTTGATTATTGTTTTTGATAATCGGATATTTGTGATTTGATATTTCTGATGATCGTTTTTTATAATTAAATATTGTTGATAATTGCATTTATTCAGTTTTGTTGTTTTCTGATTATATATTTGGTAATTGGATTTTGTTGAGAATTTGTGAATTTCTTTTACGAAATTAAAAGATTTCTTTGGCGTTTGTATTCCCAACTTTTGTTTTCTAGCTTAACCAGTTTGTGTTAGAAAAATAATGGTTATTGACGATCTTAATTATGAAAATTGCGGGGATGCAATTTTTATAAGGAGGGGAGTCTGTAACAACCCGGGGTTTTTGCATCGATTTAATTTTCGTCATTAGACGATTAATGTGGCTTGCTAATTGCTATTTTGAGTTTTAATCGGGTAAATTCTTTTAAAAATTTGTTTAAGAATTTATGGGCTTCATAATTTTTGCCCGTGCTTTTTCTTGGTGCCGTGTTAAAGTGGATGTCGTTCTTCCTGTTGATTCATTCTCTTAAAAACCCTAAAGAAAATAAACGAACGAAAATGGGGGGCACCTTCCTCGTTTGTTCCCCTTTCACTTTTAAAGGCACCGTCTTTGTTGTTCGATCGAGAAGAAGATTCTCGTTCCTTTGTTTGTCGATCGATTAGAGTGCTCTCAGCGGCTTCTAATTTGTTGAGTTTGCCTCTGCTTCGCTTCAACTAGGGTTTCTTCGATCGATTGGTTATTCGCGTGTAGATTTGCGCCTCGTGTTAAGGTGAGCGATTTTAATTGCTCACGTCTATTTCAAATCTAGTTAGATTTCTGATTTGTTCAAATTTTGTTTACTTGGACCTTGTTCGAATTCGTATATTTTTGTGACTTTGGGTTTCACTGTTTGGTTTGGTGAATTTCTGGTGACTTCGGGCTTGACTGTGATTTTGGGAAAATATGAACTTGTTCGATTTTTCTTGGTTATTGATTTTGAATTGTTCCATGAGTTGCATTGTTCATGGTTGATTTGGATTTTCTATAGTTTTTCTTGAGGTCTTCGTTGCACACTGGTGGTCTGATTATTTCTTTTGACCTGCATTTCGAACCTGATCTTGTGAAAGCCTGGAAGTTTTATACTCTGACGTGATTGATGATTCGTGCACAGGCTTATCGTGTCTCTGTTCTTCTTGTAACTGATATCACTCCGGTTGTCTGCACTGTCTATTGGTGTGGGCAAGTCTTTCAGTTTGGTTGATGATTAGTTTAGCTTGGTGCAATTGGTCTTGAAGTTGTATTTGATACAATCGAGTCTGGTACCTTTTGTAGCTTTGAGTTGCACTGCATTTGTCCTGTCCACCTGAGTTCACATGTATTGAGCCCTTGTGTCGTCTTCATGTACATGTCCAGTCATGCAAACCTTATTAGTACACTGGTTGGTTTAAGTGGCATTTACTTTATACTTGTACTACCTGAACAAGTTTGGTTCTTTGATTTGTAGTGTCATGTTGTTTAATTACAGTATATTGTTAGTTGAGCTTTGAGTATGTTCATACCTGAACTGGTCTGGATGGCATATGCAGTTTGCCCTGTTGTACTTTTGAGTTTGTACTGAGTATGCACATACATATATTTGGCTGCAGTTCAAACCATTTCAATGCTACTGGCCTTCAATACATATGCATATATATAGAATTCATTGTCGTACATTTCTATTCACTGGTCTTGCAACATTTACACACTGTTGCATTATAACCAGACTTCCTCTGCTCTTTGTAGTTTAGTTTGAGTTGTATTGGTACCACTTTTTACATGTTGAATTGAGAGGTATTATGGCCTTGACTCTCGAGTATGATATTTGCTCTGTCCAATTTTACTATTACATACATGTCGTATCTTTTACAGTGGGCCACCAGGTCAGTTGCATTATTAATCAGATATGTCTGCAGTCCCAAGTTGCACCTCTGATTCAAATTTGACCATGTGCATTTCGTACTGCACATTTGAGTTTCGTGCACAGGTTGTCTTCGACCTGTTTTGTTGTCACTGTGTCGTTGTTGTGCATTGTACATGTCACTGCACTGATTCGTTTCACTATTGCATGACTATATGCATTCCTTTGAACTGTGCTAAGTATACTTTCTCGATGGTTTTCCAGTTCTGGTATATGATTGCTCTGTGTATTTTACTTTGTGTGTTGTGGTGCCATATCTTTGGTGCTCTCACCTTCATACTACTGTGCTCGCTGTTGCAGTTCCATCTGATTCATTTGATTTGAGTTGATTCCATTTACTTTTGATTCATTGAGTTTTTGTGTTATTCATCACCGTAGTGGCGTGGCAGTGCACGCGTGCGTGTACTGCAGCCACACAGTATTGATTTTAACTGATATTTCTTTTGCTTTTGAACTATTGATTTTTGCGGATTTTATATGACGTATTGGCGAGGCGGTACACGTTTGCGTGTACTGCAGCCAATTAGAATTGATGTTTTTAAGTGATATTTCAATTGTTTAAATTGATTTCGTTTCATTTGATCATTTTGTTGTTATCTAATTATCTATTTGATAATTAGATTCTGAGTTTCTTATTATTATTTAATAAGTGGATTTCATGTTACTTGTCGTTTAGACAATTCTGTTGTTTTCAAAATTATCTTCGCTGTTATTCTTTTTACTTATCTCTGGTGATGATTTGAATTTGTTGATTTATTATTTAACACTGTTACCTGTTATAATTACAGTCATCCGATTTCCTTGTTAAAGGATTGGGTAGACGAGATTATTTTGACTGTCGTCTAATCGCTATTTAATTATTATCGCTTCTGTGCATTAATAAATGAGTTTGAATTAGATGACCCGTGTATTACTTTCTTTTTAATGTAATACTCGGGTCAGACCGAGTTTTTACAGGTTGTTGATATCTAACTTTGGGTTGTGGCTAGAGTTATGAAGTCTTTTCATATTTTTGGAGTAGATGTCGTCATTGTATAGGATGTTGTATATTCATGTATATTATTACGATAATGTACTTGTATATATAACTTCCTGAGTCGACTGTTGTAGTTGTATCATATGTATTGTGTCAAAATGTATTGTAACTGACATCAGTAATTATATTAAGAGACTTTTTGTTTTATCTGTGTTCCGCATTTATAGTATCTGTGTTGTTATTATATATACTGTCCAAAACTATTATGAACCATCGTAGTTCATTTTATACTGGAATTAGGTATGTCGACGGGAGTAAATAAATAAGAGATGAAAAATAAAAATATATACCACTCCTATCAAGATAACCAATACTAGTGTAAGGTCTAACTACGGATGGCCGCTCCTATCCAGCCTTATTCTTCGTGATAACAGACATATTTTATTTAATACTCTTTGTTATTGTGAGCATAGAGGTGGGGCGTCACATTCTTTAATTTCAAAATCAATCACAATACAGATTTAAATCCTCAAATAAACCATTTCAAATTTCATATATTTCAAAGCTATAATATTAAAAATTCCAAAACTAAATTTGATAATCTAGATTCAAAAATCAAATCTTCTATTATTTAATTTTGAAATATTTTACATAATAAATCCATTTTTATTTTAAAAAAACTCAAATTTCAAATACTAAATATTTTCTTCAATTAATTTATACTTGAACTAATAATTTTATTCACCTAAACCCCAAAATCCAGTTATAATAATTATACCCTTTAAAATTTTCAATTTAATAAATTCCACATCAACCTTTTAGAGTTTAATTCTTAAATAAATTCAATTCCAAATAAATCTCCAATTTATCTCCCAACCTTAATTTATTTAAATCATCATACTCTCTATATTAAAATAAAATTTAAATACTTACTTACATTTATTTTAATAAAAGATCAAACTCTATTATTAAACTAAATTTTTATTTAACAAACTTATACATAGCTTAAATTCAAGCATTTTAATAATATTTATATAATATCAAAAATCAATATTCATTAAACCTTATTATATAAAATAATCAAACTTTATTATTAGGTTTATTTTATATTTCAAGCCTATTTATATATAGCTAAAATCAATAATAAATTTGACGTTTATATAACATCTAAAATCAATATTTATATAATTCGTATGTTTCTTTAAAAACCATAGAAATCATTTGAACATATTTTTATATATATATAGACCGCGGTGTCTGTATATAATTTTCTACCCTATGGTCAGGTGATATAGATGTTTATCATTTCAATCCGTAATTAAAAATAAAAATTACGGTTATATATCATTTCAAACCGCAATCCCGAATCAATAAAAATGCATAATAACCTGCAGTTTATAATAATAAAATACAACAACCATTCATCCATCATAAATCATACATCCATCACAATCATCATCCAAAACAATCAATCAATATCAACAGATAACTGATAATATATATAACAGGTATTTAACTGGCAGTTATATTCAAAAATAAATCAAATAACTATTAAGTTAAATAAATCCAATTAACTGAGATGATGATTAAAATATACAAAAAAAACAATAAATAAATGCATAATCACAACCAAATTTAATTTAACAAACATAAGAAATTTTAGAAGCTGTGAGTGGGTTAAAACACTTGCCTTTGATTTTAGCCATAAAAATCCAAACAGAAACGCCAAACTCAACAATCTCCAAATTCAATAAATCAATTTCATGTTGTCTGGAATGTAATTTTAAATCCAACAGAAGAAATCGCGCGTGAATCAAAGTTTATATGCAAAAGATATTCATGTTACAAGAAATATTATTAAAATAAAAATTAATACGCGTTAAAATATATATATAAATAAACAAATTTTAATACTTACGTTTTCTCAAGATGAGGCTTCAGGAAAAGATTGAAGAACAACTAAGATGAGGACAGGAAGTGTACGAAAAATGAAAAAAAGTTTTTTATAAAAGAATGCTTTTGGATTTGCAAGAATAAGAGCTTTTGAATATGAGGTGTTAGGAGAAACAAAATGTAAAAGGAGAAATAAGATGTAGGTTATTTATAATTAGGAAATGAATGTAAAGGGACAAAAATAAATGTCACGTTTTATTGGTTTGATTCTAAATTAATTAAGTGCTAGATACAGAAAAGTTTGAATACATCATATATATTCATACTTTAACAGTGTGTCAGAATTGCTAAACATATATCAAGTATGATTAATTGGTGACAATATATAGGAATAAACAAGAATAAATGTAGATGCAATCACATAAGGATCTAATAGGGAAGGAGATAAAAGGTGACGACATTGATTAATTCCACTTTCCCATTTTAGCCAAATTTTTTAATACGACATTTAATTAACATGCAAGTTGTATTATGATTAGAAAACATAAACAACAAACAATAAATTAATATGTATATAATATTACCTCACTTTTAAATTATTTGATAATGATAATAAAAATTAAACCATGCTTTAGCAATTTGAAATTAAAATATTAAATGTTTATATGTATACACATGCACACAAACACACATACATGTGTGTATAAAGATTAAACTAAAGCTTATTAATTTATTCAAAGCATACTTCCATACCATATTAAATTGTCTAATGCATTTGTAAACTTATGTATACTTGAAGTCAAAAATACATATATACATACAAATTAAACCTTTTTACCTTAATGAAATTTATTTATTTTTTTAACAAAACAAAAGTGGAACACGACAAATTAAGCAATATAGTAGCAAACCTTTAAGATCCTTAAATAAGGACATTTGAGATAATAAATTAGGTAACAAATTTAAATATTCTTGTAATCAAAATCAAAGTTTAGATTTATCATCGAAAAATTGTTAAGCATATGTAACTTCTATTATAATTTATTAGATTAAGAACAAACAATTTATTCTATAAAGTATTCAAAGTTCATGATATTTTCAATTCAAGATAAAGTGATAATATGTGTATACAATATTTCTGTTTCAACACACATGCAAATTATAGGTATATAAACTTTGAGATCTAAAAAAATGCAATTTGGTTTAAGAGTTTAAAACATGGATCTATGACTAAAACGTTCTTTTAATTATATACAATTTTTTTTGTTTTGATTTATCAAATTAAAAGTCAAATTAATTCATTCAACAAAAAAATTAAAATAACATAAACAATTTCAAAACAAGTGAGGAAATAGCATATACATACAAACTATGATAATAACATTATACTTAACATAACATTAAAATAGAAGACGCCTCTTAGATTTAGCCAAAATTCACTCCTTGATTTGTACTTTCTCCTCAGATCGTCAATACCCACACCCAACCCTTTGTAAGAGCCGGATGAATCACCTTTATTTTTATTTAATTTGATGTTTGACATTAAATTGTAATTGGTTTTATTTTGTTTAAATGAAGATGATGGCAGCCCTTTTTTATAGGGTAAAAGAATCTTTTTCTATTCTTCTTATTTAACTTTCTTATTTAATTCAATCAAAATTTTCATTTTCTCCATGTGTTGGCTGGTCTTAGCATGCATTCATAGTACATAAGGTTTCCAACAAAATAAAACCTCAATGTAGTTATTTATTTAAAACCTTGTTTCAAAGGTGTGCCGATATTGAATATTGATACTTGCATAACTTTTTATACATGCATTCAAATAATTAATAATAACGTTCACATAATTTAATCATGATTAACATTTCACAATATTAATTAATTTAACCAATTTATAGCATCTCATATTTTAATTAAATCGTATAGTTTTTCGAAGAAACCACAAATGTAGTAATTAATTTCATTCACAATAAATTCAATTAATTAGAACTTCACAATTTCTTACATAAATTTGGATTATACTACATTTATTATATTTTTGCTAAATATATAAATTAATTACAACTAAATATTCTTTGTAACTTAATTCTTGGTTTCATCCCTTTTTATTACCCAAATTACTATCTTTTATTAAGTTTATGTTTCTATTTTAATTTATATTTCAGTTATAACCTAACAGTCATTTCAAATCAATTGGATTGTATTGAATTTGGTTATTCATCAACTGCCATTTACACTACAACCTTAATATACATAGTTACTATAAATATATATTATGGCTTTGGTAAATTAAATGTTTACTTTAAATTGCTTATTTTAAATTTTATGCTCAAGCGCAACAATTAACACTTTCCATTAGTATAACAATATGAATTCCCATTTATTTCTTATATTTAACTCATAACCAAGTATGACAATTCACATTAATTGCAATTTCATTTTAAATTGTTAATTTTAATTACACTACTACATTTAGTTTCTAACATTGATTGTATTTGTTTTTATTATATTCCGCTTATAGCTAAGTCATAATATTTGAATTTCAATTAAATTGTAATGTTCATTCAAGTTCGTTAAATATTAACTTGCATTAACATGTTTTCGTTAATTTACAACCAATTACCGTTTCCAAGGTTTTATTACATTAAACAACTTAATACTTTCCTTTACTTCTCATATACGATTACATCCGGGTATAATCCTTTCACTACTTTCATTCATTCAAATTTCAATTTCTTGCAATAACTCATTTATTATAAATTTGCATACCAAAAAAATTTTAGGTTCCAATAAATAGGATTTATTCAATTCAACCTTTTTAAATTAGTTCTGTTTTAATCAATAAAATATTTCATAGGTTAATTCTTAACATTTACTTCATTACAAACTATAAAAATTATATTTCTTTGTAGATTTAATTCCAAAATCTTATTTATGAAAAATTTAATTAACGAAATTCGTGGGTCGTTACACTCTCCCTCACTCAAAACTTTTCGTTCCCAAAAGGAAAAGAAGGGAAAAGAAGAATTAAGAAATCAATATCATATTTAAATATTAAATTTATAACCAAATAAATTTACAAAATTCGCTTATTTTAAATAAAATATACCAGTTTATAACCATTAAATCTTACTATACTTAAATTAATAAGGTTTGGAACACATTTTCAAAATATTTTCTAAGTCCAAAATTTACGGAAAATTTCGGCAGAGTCTCCTTTGTACGGAGAGTCTCGGGAGAAAATATAATATCAAATATAAAAATATACAACAAACATTTTTAAAAATAATATATCCCAACACGAGAAAAATAATATAATAACGCTATAAACCGAAATCCGAAAACATGCCTATTTGTCGGGCAATTTTCGCTTAGTTATGAAACCAAAAGAAGTAGCAATTGCTTCCATAACCTGTATTTCACTTATACAATCCAAAAGGTTAACAATTATATAAAATGAAATATTTAAGGTTGTTTCAACTACAAACAAACAATTCAATACAACCAACAATCCCTTGCACAAGGCATACAAGCATCACATAAAATCAACACCAATCAACCATTCATTCATATCAAACAAAATAAATAGTTGTTTGGGTTCAAAATTTTAAATTGTATGGAATGAAAAATAAACTACTAGGTGCATCTTTTACTCAACAGTCTTAGATGAAACGAAATAGATTTATTCATTTACCCAGACATTTTTTAAAGTATCCTTACCCAAAAAACCTTAAACCAAACAAACAACAAATCCAAACAATAAACTAAGTTTATACTTGTCAATTTTATTTCATACTATTGTTGTTTGACTTCTTTTTTTTCTTTTTTTCTTTTTTTTTCATTTATTTGCAGTATTTATCTTTCTGCTAATTTTATTAATAAATAGCTTCAAACATTTACATACGTTTATTATCTTTCATTTATACTACTTAATTTCATTTATTTACTTTCACTTTCCTACTTATTTTACTTATAATTGCTTCAACCTCTTACTTAAGTTTATTATCATTTTTATTTTTTTTATTTTATTTCTTCCTAAATTTAATTACATAATCTTAATTAAATTAAGCAATTTATTACTCAAAAAAAATTTCTTCAATACAAATCTGCTGTAAACTACTACAGTTGTCTTCCCACTTCGAAACTCGAAAATGAATGTCGATGATGCATGCACTGATCACCGAAATTATTTTCCAACGACAGAGAGGGGAGCACAAAACTTATTTCTTTTCCAAATTTTCTTTCAAAACATTTCTTTCAAATTATAGAATACTTATATCAGAAAATACATCTTAAATTTTATTATTATTTTCCAAAATTATTCGAAAGAAAGTTTCAAAACCCCGAAACTTAAGCTCTAAATTTCCATTCTTCATTTATTTTCTTTTCAACTTAGTTTCAACTATTATTTATATTTTCATTACCTAACAACCAATATATAGCAACCAAATATATCTTATTTATAAAAATTTACTTTATATATATATATATATATATATATAAAATATAATAGGCAAAATTATTTCATTCACCTATATTAAAAACAAATATTGTGTCGGTCTATCCTATTAAGGGTTTAGAAAGCCTATTGATGTCACAACGTCCCATGCACCAACCAGAGTTTATAAATACAAAACGGAACAAAGCAACACAATATCAAAACCTTTTTATAACACTAGCAAATACGCTCTCTCATATATATGCACTCAACGACTCCCATAGGGTATTACTACCCTATTAGTAAAGAGTCAAACCCCACAAAGCTAAGGTTTATCGCTAAACCAAAGCTCTGATATCACATGTAACGTCCCGCCTTTTCGCACGCATCAAATCGATGCACGTGCCAATTCAAACCATACGGAAGGGCGGATTGTTATGGGGTAAATAAGAAATTGAGAAAGAAATAAAACAAAACAGAATCTCACAGCGGAAGGATAAAATATAATAATCAAATATACAGTTCATGAAGCTGTTTCTCAAAACATTTAATTATACTTATACAATATATATCAGAGTTACACATATCAATAACAATGCAGCGGAATAAAATGGTGCAGTGGAATAATATAGTAGATAATAGTAAAGTAAATCTTCGTCCTCGTCCTCCAGAGCTAATGTCTTCGATCCTGAAATGCTCGGACTGACTCGAGCGAATTGAAAAGACAAAACACTCAAGTCAGAACTAAAAGATCTTATGTAAGTTAAATCAACAGAAATAAATATAAGTGCAGTAACTCAAGAGATGCTCGGGATTCACATCTCCTAAGGATCCGTTAAACTATTTACTATGTAGTATATTTCGCTATTATAATAGTGTATAATTGTAAAATAAACTTACTTTTTTTTAGCATTAAGGGGTTACCCATATAGCCCTTAACACGTAATAGTCCCAGTATCCATCTAGTATCAGCGCATCTCCAGATCGGGAAACTACCCTAAATACTCCACGGGCTATGGGAGAAAACCAAACTCGTACAAGGCACGATAGGTTAGGTGACACGGCACAACTAGGCAATGCCAGGGTAGATATACCAATTACGCTTCCGGGTCGGTGGTAACGCGCAGCCGCAGCTACCGCCCACCTCGAGCCACACCCCCAAATCAAAGAAATCAAAAGTGGCCACCGAATAAAACCAAAGTCAGAGTAGAATATCGAAGGGATGTGTCCGATCAAAGGTGCTACCTCAATTAACCCGTCAATCGCTCCTGTTTTAGCCACCTTATGCCAACTCACGGACGTTGGGTCCCTCAAAGGAAACGCCGCCACCATCCTACTTCATTCTGGAATCTCCACCGCGTACACTGTTGTTAAAGTGGTTTTCGGGGTTGGCAGAGAGTATGACAACTTCTGATCCCGGTCTCTTCAACAACCAAACGTTATTATAACACCGTGGTTATTTCAAAATAATTTATACATTAAAACCAGAATATAATATCCGTTTCAAAACCATATAAATACGATATCATTTCTATTTTAAAATCAAATCAATATGATATCATTTTAAAGAAATCCCAAATCGATATAATATCATTTTTATTTCAAAAATATCCTTTTTCCAAAATCATAGCACTTTCAAATCATAATACCTTGAAATTCATAGCTTTGAAACATAACTTCCAATACTTAAATGGTTTGCTATTAAATTACTTTATAATAAATTAGCTTCTTTAATTTCAAAATCAATCCCACTGTAGATTTAAATCCTCAAATAAACCATTTCAAATTTCATATATTTCAAAGCTTTAATATTCAAAATTCCAAAACTAAATTTGATAATCTAGATTCAAAAATCAAATCTTGTATTATTTAGTTTTGAAATATTTACATAATAAATCCATTTTTATTTTAAAAAAACTCAAATTTCAAGTACTAAATATTTTCTTCAATTAATTTATACATGAAATAATCATTTTATTCACCTAGACCCCAAAATCCAGTTATAATAATTATACCCTTTAAAATTTTCAATTTAATAAATTCCACATCAACTTTTAGAGTTTAATTCTTAAATAAATTCAATTCCAAATAAATCTCCAATTTATCTCCCAACCTTAATTTATTAAATCATCGTACTCTCTATATTAAAATAAAATTTAAATACTTATATTTATTTCAATAAAAAATCAAACTCTATTATTAAACTAAATTTTTATTTAACAAATTTATACATAGCTTAAATTCAAGAATTTTAGTAATTTTTATATAATATCAAAAATCAATATTCATTAAACCTTATTATATAAAATAATCAAACTTTATTATTAGGCTTATTTTATATTTCAAGCCTATGTATATATAGCTAAAATCAATAATAAATTTGACATTTATATAACATCTAAAATCAATATTTATATAATCCGTATATTTCTTTAAAAACCATAGAAATCATTTGAACATATATAGATATATATATACCGCGGTGTCTGTATATAATTTTCTACCCTATGGTCAGGTGATAAAGATGTTTATCATTTCAATCTGTAATTAAAAGTAAAAATTACGGTTATATATCATTTCAAACCGTAATCCCGAATCAATAAAAATGCATAATAACCTGCAGTTTATAGTAATAAAATACAACATCCATTCATCCATCATAAATCATACATCCATCACAATCATCATCCAAAACAATCCATCAATATCAACATATAACTGATAATATATATAACCGGTATTTAACTCGTACTTAGATTCAAAAATAAATCAAATAACTATTTAAGTTAAATAAATGCAATTAACTGAGATGATGATTAAAATATGCCAAAAAAATCATAAATAAATGCATAATCATAACCAAATTTAATTTAACAAACATAAGAAATTTTAGAAGTTGTGAGTGGGTTAAAACACTCACCTTTGATTTTAGCCCATAAAAATCCAAACAGAAGCGCAAAACTCAACAATTTCCAAATTCAACTAAATCAATTTCATGTTGTCTGGAATGTAAATTTGAATCCAACAGAAGAAATCGCGCGTGAATCAAAGTTTATATGCAAAAGATATTCATTTTACAAGAAATATTATTAAAATAAAAATTAGTACACGTTAAAAACTATATATAAATAAACAAATTTTAATACTTAAGTTTTCTCAAGATGAGGCTTCAGGAAAAGATTGAAGAACAACTAAGATGAGGACAGGAAGTGTACGAAAAATTGAAAAAAAAAGCATTTTTATAAAAGAATGCTTTTGGATTTGCAAGAATAAGAGCTTTTGAATGTGAGGTGTTAGGAGAAACAAAATGTAAAAGAAGAAATAGGATGTATGTTATTTATAATTAGGAAATGAATGTGGAGGGACATAAATAAATGTCACGTTTTATTAGTTTGATTCTAAATTAATTAAGTGCTAGATACAGAAAAGTTTGAATACATCATATATATTCATACTTTAACAGTTTGTCAGAATTGCTAAACATATATCAAGTATGATTAATTGGTGATAATATATAGGAATAAACAAGAATAAATGTAGATGCAATCACATAAGGATCTAATAGGGATGGAGATAAAAGGTGACGACATTGATTAATTCCACTTTCCCATTTTAGCCAGTTTTATTAATACGAGATTTAATTAACATGCAAGTTGTATTATGACTAGAAAACATAAACAACAAACAATAAATTAATATGTATATAATATTACCTCACTTTTAAATTATTTGATAATAATAATAAAAATTAAATCATGCTTTAGCAATTTGAAATTAAAATATTAAATGTTTATATGTATACACATGCACACAAACATACATACATGTGTGTATAAAAATTAAACCAAAGCTTATTAATTAATTCAAAGCATACTTCCTTACCACATTAAATTGTCTAATGCATTTGTAGACTTATGTATACTTGAAGTCAAAAATACATATATACATATAAATTAAACCTTTTTACCTTAATGAAATTTATTTATTTTTTTAACAAAACAAAAGTGGAACACGACAAATTAAGCAATATAGTAACAAACCTTTAAGATCCTTAAATAAGGACATTTGAGATAATAAATTAGGTAACAAATTTAAATATTGTTGTAATCAAAATCAAAGCTTATATTTATCATCGAAAAATTGTTAAGCATATGAAAACTTCTATTATAATTTATTACATTAAGAACAAATAATTTATTCAACAAAGTATTCAAAGTTCATGATATTTTCAATTCAAGATAAAGTGACAATATGTGTATACAATATTTCTGTTTTGTTTGCACAAAAAATGGGCAAACACCTCCAACTCGTACGATTTAGTCGATTTTATGTTGTTCTTAGTGATTTGGGTGATTTATGCAGCTATGTAAAAAGCAGGGACTAAACTGTAAAAGACACACAGATTTATAGTGGTTCGGCCAGAATGTGCCTATGTCCACTTCATATGTTATTCCCTTTCACTGTTCGGATTACAAGTACAAAGCTTTGATTACAAGTTTATGAAAGTTGTTTGGAAGTTCTGTCCGTGCTTGAGCTCTCAAACTTGTCCCCTATTGTTGTACCCCTACCCCTCTATTTATAGAGTGAGGCTGGGGGTGGGGTCTTGGATGTATATAGCTGCTGCTGGGCCTGGGCTGATGTAATCTGGCCTGGCAATGTTGGTTCGGTAATGCCTTGGTCTGGTGATGGTTGGAGTAGCATTTTGGTTCGGTAGTGGTTGGAGTGGTTTTGGTTCGGTAATGGTGGTTCGGTAGGTCCTTGGTTCGGTAGTGAGTGGTTCGGTAGTATTTACTTTGGTTCGAGTTGGTTCGGTCTTCCATGGTTGTGAATCTGGTTCGGCAGTGGTAGGGATGTCGAATAAGACTTAGTTAAACCTTGATGAAGCTGGTGCTTCTTGAGATCTCCTGGGTGAGAACACGCCCAACATTTGCCCCCCAAAGTGGGGCATATGCCGGTATATGTCGTGCTTTGTTTTAAATCAATGACGTTAGCTTGGATATTCCCATTCGGCCCAAATGCCGAGCCAGTTGGTCCGGTCGTCTATGTTTGCCTATAAGTATGGGCCTTACGCTTCTGCTATTCCTTACCTTTTGAAATAGCCGAACCAAACTTTGGTCTGCCAAATCAACCATATCACTGAACCAAATTTGACTGCTGGTCCAGGTGATTTAGTCTTCTTTCGCCGAATGAACTTTATGCTTGAACTACCGATTGAGTCCGGGGAGTACGAGTGCCGAATGAACTTTTAGCCTCGAACTCTCAAATGAACTTGGGAGTACGAGTGCCGAATGGTCTTTGAGCCTCGAACTACCGAATGAGCCTTTATGTTTTGAATTATGAATGAGATTCCAGACTGTAGGTATTTGCTTGTTTATATCTCTTCACTCCTTGTCCTAACAATATGTTTCCTCGTGTTGCAGATAATGTCTCATAAAGTAGAAACTTGTTCTGACAAGAAGAAATCCAAGGACAAAGGAGAGTCCCTCATAGTGCCCCCAGTTCGGGCGGAACCAGAACGTCATGGACCAACCCCGAGATCATTAGTAGACGGGTACGGTCCTCGGGAGCTTTTGAACTCACCGCCTGAGCTCCCTCAAAGATGAGCATCTTGACGTTATATCTAGATCTTTTGGGATCGATAGAGCACATATGATGTTGTCGGGGAAAGGAGTGATGCCATATAATCCCCCTGAAGGATATTTTGCTTACAGTAGGTATCACTGCATGTGCGGAGCCATCCCTTCGATCAACGCTTGGATAGTTAGCTTTATCACATACTTGAAGGTGGCCCCTTTCCAGATTCAACCCAACTCCTATGCCATCTTGGTGAGTCTGTTCATTATCTTCCAGAGAAAATATAGGCGTCCCCCCTCCAACCGGGAAATTCGGTACCTGTACAACTTGAGAGGCTACAAGAAGGGGTCTCCGTATATTAGCTTAGAATCGGTCGTGTCTTTCAAGCCAGTCCTAGACCTATATTCAAAATTTAGCATGTTCAAGAAGGAATGGTTCTTTGTCAAGGATGACCCTGTTTCTTTCCACCACTTCACCTCTGGCTGTATGTTGAATCTCATTTATAATTTCCGTTTTGACTGCAATGCTCCTCCTTATGTGATTTATTTATCGCTAGCGACAGGTGGCTTTGCGGTTGTAGAGAACGATCGTCTGGTTCAGATGGCTGCGGAAATATAAGCCATTCCGGAAAACGAGAGGGCAACTTCTTATTTGATCAGGAACGCTACTCTTTTGGGGCTCAACTTGATTCTGCCACGCCAGTCTGTAGTCAAGCAAAGAGACACAGCTGAGGAGAGGGCCGCCAAAGCTAAAGGAGGGGCTAAAGTGAAGAGCGACAAAAGGAAACCCTTCTCGAAACCTCCAATTGCCGGGGGGAAGAAACTTAAGAAGTCCGATGGACCCTCCCCCAGCACATGTCCAGACATCCCGGAGGAGGAAGATGTGGAAGAGGAAAGAGGCGAGGATGAAGGAGGTGAGGCAGAGAGTGGAAGTGGTGGAGAAGGTGATGGTGATGGTCATAGCGATGATGGTGCTGGGGATTTGTCTTCTAAGCAAGCAGGTGTGATCCAGGAATGGACAAATGACGCTTTCCGCCTAGCTTTTGAAGGGTTGGAGGAAGGATCGGCTTTAGTGGAGAAGCCTAAGAAAGCTGACAAGGCCGGGACCGGCGCCGATTCATCTGCTAAGAGCGCTTCAGCCAAGGCAATTCCTGCGATTCAAGGTGAATTTTTGACTCCTGCCGACTCCATTTATGATAAGGATTTAGGAATATTTTATGGTGAGCTCCCGTTCTGGAATGAGACCCCGGACTTATTGCATATCCTACTCCTCCCCAGGTTTTGTATAACAAAAGCGTCTCTTTACTCTTCTTAACTTGATAAATTTCTTGAATTATAGCTCAATGTGTGCTTGTAACACTTGGTTTTTATCACAGAAGCGAGTAAGGTGGCCAAAACATCAGATGTTCTGCACCATCTTGAACAATACAAACTTCTCAAGGCTTCTACTAAACCAAAGCCTCCGACTAACCGCCCTGGAGACGTAGTCGGCTACCATCATCTTCTTGGAGTTATTGAAGAGGATATCTAAAGGAAGAAGAGGATTCGTTCCTTGTTTGAACCCTCACCTGGTCCACAGTCCCCAACACAGCCCCTTCGGGACACCACGAAGAAGAATACTGAATTTATACCTCCTCCACACCCGTCTGAAAATCCTACCGTTACCCGGATAGGCCATCCCTCTTGGCTCGTAATCCGTTTGTAGGTCATCCGGTTCTAGATCCGGGTTCTTGTGATATTATCTTTGATGAGGCTACCGGTGAGCACCTTCTTCTTCGTAATCCTAAGGTGAGAGTATTGGATGAAGCTAAGTCCCTGGACCTTGACTTGCTTACCACTTGGGTCGTAACTTTGGGGGACGAAGCTAAGACAAACATTGACCGGGTTGCTGAGGAAACCAGAAAGCTGATGGGGCATCATGCCCAACTGGTCAAGGCTGGAGAAGAGATTGGGAGTGCTAATATTCGACTGCAGTTAATGGTTTCCGACCAGGCCAAACAACTTGCTGATCAGGCCATTCAGATTTCTCAACATGAGGCTGCTTCTAGGAAGTTAAAGAAAACCATGGAAGAGGCCAGCAGGGAAGAGTTACGGAAAATGGAGGATGTTTGTAAGGAACGGATTGACATGGCTATTGCAACGGTGGATGAGGTTCGGAAAGCGGATCTCGAGCGGGTACAGGAGTTATCCAAGAAACTTGAAGCTGCAGAGCTTGCTCAAACCAAGCTGAAGGAGGAGATGGAGGCGATGAGGAAATCCTTTCAGGCTGACTGCTCGCGATACCAATCGGAGAGCGATACCGCCACTGCAAAGCTGTTGGCTTCTGAGGACCGAATAAGGGAGTTCGCGGAGAATGAGGGGATAATGGATGAGATGCTTCAGGATATATACTTTCGCACTTCGAAGCAGGGTAACTTATCTTGGATGGATGATCATCCCCGAGTTATGGCCAGGATTTATCTCAGGGCCCTGGAGGAGGCTAAGGCCGATGCAGATAAGGAGGGTGGCGTGGCCTTTAGAATGGATGTGGTTACGGCTCAATTTACCAAGGAGGAGAAAGCGGAGACGAAGGAGGGTATGCGGCTGCTTACCGCTGAGGAGGTAGGTGTGCAGTTAGAGGATGATGATCAAGGAGCAGATCTTGGTAAGTCTTTCCTTTTAGCTTTTCGTAACTTGATTTCTTATTGTTTATTTAATGGATTCTTCTCCTGAATTGGACAGGCGGGACCTCTGAAGCACCAACCACCTCTGGTCAACATGCTGAGAGTTCTGATCCTGTGGTTAAGTAGATCTCAGAGGGCTAGTAGGATAGAGGTGAAGCTCTGATGCAGTCGACTCCTTGACTTGGTCGGGATATCTTTTGGTTTACTTGACGTTGCTGTCTATGGTAGTCCCAAAACATTAATGTAACTTTTAGGCTGTAATTATGTTATTCGTAACGAACGACTTTATTCTTGGCATGTAATTTTTAACTTAAGCTGATTCTGTCATATTTGAATGCTATCGTTATTTTGGTGTATTGCATAAGAAATATAGCTGTGCATATTCCTGTGATTCAATTGTGTTTGATGTCAAGTTCTTGCTTAAAATATAATTTCATATCTTGCGATGTTAGTGTGACGTGTGAATAAATTATAGCTACGTATTCATATGCAAAAGAAGAATGCACCGCCCTTTATGTTTTAGTCGTAGACGGTTGCTTTGAACGTCTTGTAGGTATGCAGCTGAGTGACCTGTCATCCAGTTGTGAGTTTCTATTCTCATTAGCGAGCGCCTCCTATTCTGTGTCCTAAACTTTAGGGATCGTTATAGAGGATAGGAGGAAAGTTTTTAAACAAAATAGAAATATAAGAAATAGTAAAACTTCTAATCGCGAAAGGCCTACGATGTGCTTAAGTTCGTGGCAAACGGGTTTTGTAGTCACTTTCCCTAACTGTGGGTCTTGGAGACATTTGTCACCCATCTTACGCCTCCTCGGGGAGTTGCTCTTTTTTACCACAGCCGTACTTAAGACACTCGGAGCCGAGATCGCGCACAGTAACTACCCGGGCCATTATGGCCCGTAATCGTTGGTATTATTCGATTTACTGTGGCCTGCTAGCGTGGGTGCCGATCGTCAACTGTGAACTACACCTGGCTGGCCACACCTTATGTTGGGGCTTAAAGTAGGTTTACGGTTGCCGGCGAGCCGAACGCCGTAATGAGCTACCTCGGCTATAGTTGGCCTTCTCGGTGGATTATAATCGGCTCATTACAGTTGGCTTTAAGGACCGATCTCGAGCAATGAGTTAATCCGCAGCAGATGGATGCTGGAGAAAAAGTGTCTCATTGGCGAGGGCATAGATTCGTATAGTACCTGTTAGGTCTTGTCCAGGTGAAATCGCGCTGTGATGTGTCATGAATGGAAATGCCATTACACAGGATTTTGTTCAACAGAAAAGGATAAACTTAACAAGCAGCCAAGATATAAAGGAACAACTTAAAAAAGAGACAAGTTTTTAAAGTGGTTCGGCACGAAAATGCCTACGTCCACTGATTCTCTTTGTTAATTCAATTCATATGGGCAGCACAAGTTAAGAAAAGCATCGACGAAGGTGTTGGATGTTCCATGCCCTCTGGAACACCTCTCCATCCACTGTTGACAAAATATAAGCTCTGTTGTGGAGATCTTTATGAATTACATATGGTCCGTCCCAGGTTGGATCTAGCGCACCTGGGCGCGGGAAGATTCGCTTAAGGACAAGATCTCCTTCTTGTAAGCTACGATGCTTGACTTTGGAGTTGTATTGCGCTGCTACTTTTTGCTTGTGAGCTGCTGCTTTGAGCGCTGCATTGTTTCTTCTCTCTTCAATTAGATCCAAAGACATGTGAAGGAGTTCTTCGTTCTCTTCTGGGTTATAGTGGATCCTGCGGTGGAAAGGTACTACAGTTTCGACTGGGAGCATGGCCTCCGATCCGTATGCCAAAGAGAAAGGAGTATGCCCCGTTGATGTTCTGAAAGATGTGCGGTAGGCCCTAAGTGCCGTAGGAAGTTCATCCACTAAGCGCCTTTCGATTTTTCAAACTTCTTTTTTATTAGAGTTTTGAGAATTTTGTTGACATCTTCTACTTGTGCATTTGCCTGGGGGTAAGCCACAGATGAGAAGCTTTTGTGAATTCCGTGCTTTTGGCACCAGTCGGCAAACTCTTCGTTGTCAAACTGAAGTCCATTGTCCGATATGATTTGGAGTGGAACCCCGTACCTGCATAGAACATTTTTGATCAAGAAGTTAATAACTTTTGCCGAGGATATTTTATTTAGAGGTTCCGCTTCCATCCATTTAGTGAAATAGTCGACCGCCACTATAGCATATTTGGCTCCGCCTCGGCCCACCGGCAGTTCGCCAATCAAGTCAATTCCCCATACTGCAAAGGGCCAAGGGATGGTCATATGAGTAATCTCATTTGTTAACAGTCGAGGAATCTTGACAAATTTCTGACATCTGTCGCATTTTTTAACGAAATTTAAGGCGTCTTTGTTCAAGGCGGGCCAGAAATATCCATATCGGAGTATTTTCTTTGCCAGAGTCTATCCTCCAGTGTGATCTCTGCAGCTTCCTTGATGGATGTTGGATAAGATTTCCTTAGCTTCCCTTCCAACGACACACCTTAATAAGGGGTTAGAGAAGCCGCGCCGATAGAGGATGCCTTCTTGTATTGTGTAGCGGGAAGCTTTCCTCAAGATTTTCCTGACTTCGTTACGCTCGCTAGACAGTGTGCCATCTTGTAAGAATTTTCGGATGGGAGTCATCCAAGTTTCCTCTTCGGTTGCAACTACCAGATTCACTTGCTCGAAACTTGGGGTTAGTTGCTTTGAGATGGCTACTGTTCCGGAAATGGTACCGTCTTTCAAGCTAGCTTGCTTTGCCAGCTCGTCAGCCTCTTGGTTCTCTTCTCGAGGGATGTGTTTGATTAAATAGTGATCCAATTGATCGAGTAACAGCTTGGTCTTCTTTAGATATGCTGTGAGTCGTTCTCCTCGAGTCTGAAATTCTCCTAGTATTTGGTTTACAATAAGTTGAGAATCACTATGAAGACATAAAGAACTGACTCCAATCTCTAAGCCAAGTTCTAATCCAGCTATTACTGCTTCGTATTCTGCATTGTTGTTGGCGGCAGCGAATTCCAACCTTAGAGTATAGTGTAGCTTCCTTCCCCTGGGGGTGATTATTACAATACCTGCCCCCCAAGCCTTGTTCGTTTGATGCTTCATCAACAAAGAGATTCCACTTGATGTCTTTTGCTATTTCAGATTGCTCCTTACCTTCATTGGTAGTGAATTCGGCAATGAAATCGGCCATGGCTTGTCCCTTGATGGCGGTGCGAGGATGCTAGGTGATATCATATTGACTCAGTTCAATGCACCATTTAAGTAGTCGTCCAGAAGTGTCGGGACGATGGAGTACCTGCCTTAGCGGTTGATCGGTTAGAACTCTGATGGAATGAGATTGGAAATAATGTCGCAGTTTCTGTGAAGTGATTAGTAAACAGTATGCTAGCTTCACAAATTTAGGATATCTGGCTTCTGCCCCCGTTAACCTCTTGCTTACAAAGTATACTCGTCGTTGCACGCGGTTGTCTTCTCTCACCAAAGCGGCGCTTAGAGCATGAGATGACACGGCAAGGTATAGGTATAGCTCTTCGCCTTCATTTGGAGTTGAGAGTATTGGTGGTCTTTGGAGGTGTTCGATTAGGTTAAGGAAGGATGTTAAGCATTCGTTAGTCCATTCGAACTTTCCTTTGTCTTTCTTTAGAGCCTCGAGGAAGGGGACGCACTTATCAGTTGCTTTAGAGATGAATCTGCTTAGGGCGGCCACCTTCTCATTTAGGCTTTGCATTTCTTTTCGAGTGGAAGGTATCCTGATATCTTCCAGGGCTCGGACTTGTTCGGGGCTTGCTTCAGTTCCTCTAGCATGGATGATGAATCCCAAGAACTTTCCTAACGATACTCCGAATGAGCACTTTAGAGGATTCAACTTCATTCCATATTGGCGAAGTACTTGAAAAATCTTGACCAGGTGGCTTACGTGATCGTTTTCTTTCCTCGATTTTACTAGCACATCATCCACATAAACCTCCATAGTCCGTCCTATCAGTTCCGCAAACATGTTGTTGACGAGGCGATGATAGGTAGCTCCGGTGTTTTTAAGTCAAAAAGGCATTACTCTATAGCAGTACAGTCCCCGGTCAGTGATGAAACTAGTGTGGTCTTGATCGTAGGCGTGCATAGGAATTTGGTTATATCCTGAGTATGCGTCCATAAAAGATAAGAGTTCGTGTCCGGCAGTGCTGCCCATAAGCTGATCGATTCGAGGGAGTGGGAAGTAATCCTTCGGGCAAGCGTCATTTAAGTTGGAGATGTCAATGCATGTTCGTCACTTCCCACTAGCCTTCTTTACTAGTACCGGGTTAGCGATCCACTATGGGTAGATGGCTTCTCGTATGAAGTTATTGGCAAGTAGGTTCTTTACTTCTTCATCGAGGGCTGCTGATCGTTCTTCCCCCATACTTCTCTTTTTCTTCTTTACTGGCGCCTTGGTAGGATCGATGTTTAGTACGTGGCATGCCACGTCTGGGGAGATTCCATTCATGTCAGCGTGCGTCCATGCAAATACATCCAAGTTGTGGAAGAGAAAATCAATGAGTTGATCCCTCAATTTTTCTCTTAGCTGAGATTCGATTTTCAACAGTCTACTCGAGTCGTGTTTGTCTACAGATACAAACTCCATAGCCTCTGCAGGCTCGGGGGTGGCCTCCTCCTCTTTGTCCCTGGGGTCTAATTCATTGAAAGGATCACTGATATATCGAAGAGGAGGGGCTTTCTTTAGTTGCTATGCTTACAAGTTTTTCATGCAGAGAGTAGTCTCTGCATTCTTCCCTCTATCCTTCCTGCGATTATTGCGAAGTTCAGTTACATAACAATCTCGAGCGGCGTCTTGATCTCCCTCTACTTCCCTTATTCCATTGTCTGTTGGAAATTTCATCTTCAGGCACCACGGGGCCAGGGCAATTTGGAAGTCAGACAAGGCTGGTCTTCCTAAAAAGGCATTGTAGGCCGAGTGGTTATCTATTAGCACAAATGTTTGTTTCCGCACGACGGAGCGGGGGTGACTTCCTATTTCAATAAAAAGGTCCAATTGCCTGAGGGGCATCTTCGCATCTCCAGTGAAACCGTGTAGTGGTTTGTCGCAGGGAGACACATCCTTCATTGACAGCTTCATTCTGTCGAAAGCATGCTTGAATAGGATATTTACTGAGCTTCCAGTGTCTACTAGAATTCGAAAAACTTCGGTTGGGACGAACCGGGCAGAGATGACCATAGGATCAATGTGAGGGTACTGCCTTCCTTCTAGGACACGCCTATTGAATGTGATGTCATCATTCTCTTTTCGCTTCGGGTGGTGTTCCTCCATAGCAGAATTAATGTAGCCTTCATTGTTTCTAAGTGACTTTCCGTATCTTTCCATCTCTGCCCAGCTTCTGTCGGCGATGTGTGGTCCTCCCGATATGGTATGGACCACTATCTTCTCTTGACTGGAGCCGCCGGTGTTGCGATTTCCCCCTCCTGTTTCTGGGAGGGGTAGCCTTGGGTTCTCATTGGCAGGAGCTGGGGTCCTGTTCTGACCTTTTACATAGCGTTCCAGTCTCTTCCTTCTGATGTGTTCTTCAATTAAGTCCCGGAGATGATGGCATTCATTGGTATCATGCCCATGAGATTCATGGAAGCGGCATAACTTTCCAGACTTAATTGCGTTATCTGATTCCTTCTTGTACGAGGGGCGTCTGTATTTAACTTCGTCTTGGGTGGCCAGGAAGATGTTTTCGATTGTCTCGTTCAAAGGAGTGTAAGTGTCAAATCTCGGTCCTGGCCGATATAGACGTTTTTCTCCCATTTTGCCCCAGCATTGTCTCTAGAGTCATTTCTTCGAACGTCCTTTGCTATAGCGGGTGTGTCGCCATGAGCTGCCTTGGTTTGTTGCCCTGTCTGTCTTTTAGTGGCAGCGTCTTCAAGTCTCATATATCTTCCGGCTTCATGGAAGAAATCGGGTAAGGTAGCTGGTTTTTCTTTCGTTAATCTTCTAGCAAACTTAGTATCCGGATGCACACCACTACAGAGGGCCATTAAGATAAGTTTCTCATTGGCATCTTGGACTGCGGCCGCTGCAGCGTTGAATCGGGTTAGATATTGCTGCACTGTCTCTCCAGGCTTCTGTTTGATATTAGATAGGGAATAAGCGTCATTGGGTTGTTCCACATGAATGCGGAACTGGCTGATGAACCTTTCTTTCAACATTTCCCATGAGCTGATGGATCCTTGGGGTAGGTGGCAGAACCAGGAGGTAGCTAGATCTGCCAAGAATAGCGGAAAGCATTTGCACAATACTATTAAATATGCGCTTATATGATTTTTGTTTGATGATAATAAACATATATACATTCATTTAAATGTATTTGTTAATATACTATTCTATTTTAATTTTCACAGGATAAATAAATATTTGCTGAACAAAAATAAATAACACAGTTTTTGAATTCAAATGAATATTTTATTCAAACAAATATTTATTACAACTTTGATAGTACATTTTCAATCTCTCACTATAACTATACAACTTTGATACAATTTCAATTACATCACTATTTTACATCAGCACCTCACTACATATCACTCACACTCGTATTTATCTTCAACTGCATTCAAGTTTGAATCCAGCATCTGAGCAATCTGCAAAAATATAAACTAACGCAGTAAAATTAAAAATAAAATATTTTTGCGATATAAAATAAAACGTGAATTTTGAAAATGATATTTGCCTCAGTTATTTGGGTTGTTCGTCATCATTTAAATTTGAATTCATCATACACGAACAACTTGTGACATACACAGTATATTACTGTATATGCCACAAGGCCGTGCATGCCGATATATACACTTGATTGATTTACAGGGACAGGCAAGCACAGGTCAAACCCAAATAAAAAGCCGGGTTCAACTCACGTGCAATAATATAAATGTCACAATTCTCAGCACAAGGTCAAACCCGAGTTGTGAAACTGGATTCAACACAGGTGCAAACTCAAAAATCAATTTACAATGGCCAGACCAACCAGCAAAGGTACAATCCAAATATGCAGTGCATACAAGTAACCCAAGTAATACAAGAAGAGTGCATAGAACAATGTGCACAGATACAAGTTCAAGTGCTCAGTGCACACCAGGTTACAACATGGCGAAGACTACAATGCAATGCAAACAGAAGTGCACTAGAACAATGCACATGCAAAGATACAAAGACCAGCTGCAAAATGAATACATATGCAACAGCAAGTCCGAAATGCAACAGTGAAGAATATGGAGCTACAGGAAGGGAATCATCAAGTCAGGCATGAAGAAAACACAGTGAAGAGACCAAGTGCATGACTAAACTAACAAATGCAAACTCAGTAAACATATATGCACATGAACAACATGACATGAACAATGCAAAACAACGACACAGTGGCAACATGCTCGAAGACTACACCAATGACCAAGTACAGGTGAAGTAAATCATGTCAAAGAAAATGCATGAAAGCTACAAACTGCAACATGCTTGAAGATGGTTACCAACACAAGACTGCAACCAAAAGGTCAGAGATACACAAGTTTACATGTGTGCCAATACCAAATGCATGTAACCAAGACAGTACAACATTACAAGAGAACAAAGACCAAATGAAGTCAGCAGTGATAATGGTCGAGAATTATACAAATGTTTGAAGACTACAGATGAAGCCAGAGACAGTGTAAGTACAGGTGAACAACGACTTCAAATTCAAGTGCAGACCAGAGGAACCAGTGAAAATAGTGGACATCAAGTACACAAATTCAATTACAAGAACATCACAAGTTGCCAACATACACTTCAGGTCAACATTAATGAATGTATATGACTACACTGACACAAAGCACAAAAGTGCAACAGCAAATGCAATGACCATGTACAGGTGCAAGTGAATCAGAATGAAGCATGCAACAGAGACCAAGAACAAGCACAACATGTATCAGTGGATCTGCATACATGAATACCAGATGTTCAAGTGAAGTTCAGGTAAAGGTTATGGAGACCAGAGCATAGAAATGTGCAGACCCAACCAACAAACTCAAATCAGAGAGCATATGCATCAACTACAAGCAGATGCAAGCTAACCAGCAAATGAACAAAGGCAACAAGGTCAGAGTTTTAAAATGCACAAATATGCTATGCAGTGAAGCAATACACAGCAAGTGGATATAAACATCAAGCCAGAAAATCAAAGCATACTGAAGCCGAGAATGTACAGGTATGAAATGGTCAGGGTGTCAACAAGTCAAAGCCGTGGTTGTCGAAGTCAAAGTCAGAGACCTCAACCAAGCAACAAATATATTCAATTATGAACAAGTCAAGGCCGAAGCTGTAGCAATCAAGAAGCCGTAGTCAACAACGTGATGACCAAGGAGTCGATCAATGCCGTGAATGTCAAGCAATCGAAGTAAATACGAACTGAAGAAGTCAGAGATCAATCTCAGCATCAAAACAAAATCAAGTGGCCGAGATGAATATTTGACAAATTCAAACATATTTTATACCAACGAGAATATAGGAATTCGATTCCTATTTAAACAATTCATCATCGGCAAATTTTAGTATCGAATTCCAGAAAGCATAAAATCAGAAAAGCACAAGCAAATAATTACATACCGAATCGAAGAAGGAATTCGATCAAAGAAGTAGCCGAAGTGAGCATCAATCAATCAAGGATACACGCAAGAGATCATAGAATCAATCTACATACTATCGGCACTTCAAAAGCCCTAAATCTGGAAAAGGAATGAAGCCCTAAATTTGCAAGAGGAACGGCCACCATTATACACGCAAACGAACGGAGTAAAGCAAAAGGAGACGGGTCAAAATAATAAAAGGGGCCGGCCTATATATTTTAAGGGCTTTTAATTATATTAGGGTTATTTATTTTAATTTGTTTTTAACTTCGTATTTACTTTTAAACCGTTTAATTTTCTAGTCGTGTGACTAGGGTGCAAACTACGGTGTGTAGTTTGAGAATTCGCAACTCGGTGGTTGAGTTGTGGCAGGGTTTTGAGCGTAGAGTTAGATTAGTCAATAGCGGGTATAGCGAGTTTACGTGTGTAAGCGAGGGACTATCTAATTTCTAGTAGAAACCTTGGGGGCAGCACGTAGGCAGGGTTTTGCCGAAGCTGGGTAAATTCTGTGTTGTTCTGTTCTGCATTTTATTATTCTGCTATTTATTTCTGTGCTGGTAGTATTCTGTGATCTGTGTTAATATTAGTTTATAAGCTTTCGCAATTAATTTTTATAATTAACACTATCACCCTATTCACCCCCCCTCTAGGGTGAAATCGATCCTACAAGTGGTATCAGAGCTAGGATTAGAAGTCAATTTTGAAAAAATTCGATTTTTTTCAGAAATCAGTTTTTGTTTTAAAATTTTGATTTTTCAAAAATCAGTTTTTGTTTTAAAAATTCAATTTTTCAAAAATCCGTTTTTTTTTGTTTTAAAAATTTGACTTTTTTTTAAAAAAAAAACGGTTTTTGTTTAAAAATTTGAATTTTTAAAATGGCTTCTTTTAATAACGCTTTTGCAGAGGGTCAGTCGATAGTTAGACCACCAATGTTCAATGGTGAATATGCTTACTGGAAAAATAGGATGGAAATTTTTCTGAAAACCATTGACGCATGGAATATTGTTGAGACGGGTTATAGAATACCAACTATAACTGTAGATAATCAGGAAATAGAGAAACCAAAGGATCAATGGACAGAACTAGAAAATAGATTACAAAATACCAATGCTAGAGCTATGAATTCTATTATCTGTTCATTAGATCAATTTGAATTTAATCGTGTCTCACATTGTCTAACTGCGCAGGAAATATGACACACACTAGAAGTGACTCACGAAGGAACATCTCAAGTCAAAGAATCTCGCCTTGCAATGCTAAGCAGCAAATACGAGAACTTCAAAATGGCGAAGGAAGAAAATGTCAAAGAGATGTACGGACGACTTTCCAATATCGTATACAAATCAAAAGCTCTCGGAAAAACATACACCGAATTGGAAATAGTCCGAAAAATCCTCAGAGTCCTTCCACGAAGCTTTGAAGCAAAAGTAACTGCCATACAAGAATCGAAAGATTTAAAACAACTTAAAGTTGAGGAACTCATCGGAAATCTCACCACTTATGAGCTTGAAATGAAATTCAAAGAAGAGCGTGAAGGAGGTGACACTCAAAAGAAATCAATAGCTCTCAAAGGAACAACCGAAAGTGATGATGATAACGATGAAGATGATGGAGCAGCAGAATTGGAGCTGTTAATAAGGAAATTCAAAAAATGGAATCAAAAACATGGTAACTCAGCTCGAATTCAAAAAGCAAAAAGCAGAATAGCCAAAGCACTAGACTACTCGGAAGAACAAAAGTTTATTTGTTATAATTGCAACAAACCCGGCCATATCAAGCCCGATTGTCCACAAATTAAATCCAGCCACGGAAAGAAACAGAAAAAGAAAAGTTTTGCAGCCACTTGGGATGAAATAGACGAGAATGATCAAAGCACTGGCAGTGAAAGCGAAAAGGCAGAATTGTGTCTTCGAGGTGATACAACTGACAGTGACGATGACGAGCCAAGTGAGGTATCAAAACTTACCCATTCTGAGTTGCTTATATATTTTCATGAAGTAAACGGTTGTTTTGAACGACTTAGGGAAAAATACGCCAAACTTGAATCTCAAAAAGATACTTTGATAGAATGTAATAAACAACTTGATCAATTAGTTAAAACCTATCAAAGTAGGATCCCTAAGTGTGATAAGTGTCCAACATTTGATGAGGAAATTAAAAAATCAGAATTTAAAATAAAATCGCTTGAAAATGAAATTCTGATTTTAAAGGAGAATGAAAATACTAGGAGAGAGAATTCTATTAAAAAGTGCACACAGTTGTTAAACGAAAATGAATCTCTCAAATCACAAGTCCAACAATTGTCTACGACTTTAGATAAATTTTCAAAAAGTGAAAAATCGTTGAATATGCTATTAGGAAAGCAAACTGTTAATACGGTTAGACAAGGACTTGGATATAATAATTCGAAAATTGTTGAAAACAAGATTAATCAAGTTAATTCTATGTGCACAATTTGTAGAAAATTTGGACACGGTCACAATAATTGTTGGTATAGACCCAAACATGTGAAAACTATACCGATTTGGGTTCCAAAAGGCACAAATATAAAATCTCTCAAAGTTAAACAAATTTGGGTGCCAAAGGGAACAATTATAAATAGTTTTGGGTCTACACAAAATTATTTTTCAAAATTTTCTACCACTAACAACCATGGACCTATAAAAACAAATAGGTCACATAAAACCTTTTCCGTGTAGGTGTGGTGGCAGGCTAAGGAACAACAATAGTGTTCTCTGGATTTTGGCTGTTCCAGAAACACAACGGGCGACAAAGCTAAGTTCCTTAGCCTAGTATAAAGGTGACAGAATCACAACGGACAACAATGAAAAATATCGTAAAGGTAAAACAGGTATGGTATGTTTTAAACGATATATTAAATGTGATAATCTGCACCGTATTTTGAATTAAATCAGCCAATATTGAGATTGATGAAAAGATGATGATTTTGATTCTGACTTTATTCAAAATTGTTAGCCATTTATATTCTTATGCCAAAAACACTATAAAATTCTCTAGAATTACTTGATATATAAGTTTAAGAGAAAAATAGTGTTTTGATTGGATAATAATATTGTTGGCTAAATCTATATTCATGTTTTGACACGACCTCGATTTAAAATCCTAATGAATTCTATTTTAAAAATTGTAAAAAGGATTTTAATTTTTTTTTTGAAATTGTTGAAACTTTTAAGAAATTGCTTTGAAATAAAAATAATGTTTGATGGCTTCTAAAATTGACACTTTAATATATGTTTGATTGTTGACACGGTTTTCATTTCAAATCCAAGAGAATTTCATTTAAAATTTGTTGATAATAATCATGAGAAAATTTGTTGAAATTTCTTAATCTGGTCTTTGACATTCAACGAGTGAATTTTGAGTGAAATTTAAATTCAGATGCAGATTACACTGGTAATATGGTTGATAGAAAAATTACTAGTGGAACGTGATTAATTTTTGACACATTCATTTGCTGCATCGTTTTTCAAAGAAAATGTCTGCATATTTTTCATTTGAAATTATTTTTTATAGCAGAAAATTTTCTTATGAAACCCTTTCTAGAAAATTAGTTTTGACCTTGTATCAGATTAGTTATTTAAGAAAACTTGATTTTATAACTATTTTTGAAATTGATTTCAAATAACTATATTAACTAATCTGACCCCCTAATAATTATCGAAAAGATATATAGTGATTGAAAATAAGATGAGTGTTGATATTGATCAAATATTATAACTCGAGACGATATAATTAGTAAATTTCTTTAGAAATTTAAACGAGAGTTATAAAACTTTTTGTTGGTAAAAATTCCATGACCATCTCTATTTCTATCATATTTCTAACGATCATCACTCATCAAAATTCTATATACTTTGTCAATATGTGGATACTTTAAACAGGAATCATTCATTTTTCATTTTACACTTTTTTAAAAAAAAAAATAGAAAATCTTATAAAAATAAAATACCAAAGTATTAACTCTCATTTAAAAGTCCTCACGGTTATGCATGGGTGAATTACTTGGAATTTGTTATGTGCTTCCATGCTCATTTAAAAGTCCTCACGGTTATGCATGTATGGAACGCATATCAAAAATTGATTTTTAAAATAAACAAGTTGATTCTAATCCCATTTAAAAGTCCTTACGGTTATGCGTGGTTAGAAGATACTTAAATTCACTTTTTTTTAAAATAAAATTGAAATACTACTAATCTCATTTAAAAGTCCTAACGGTTATGCATGGTTAGTAGATATTCAAATTCCTGATTTAAATAATCACAAATAGACACAACTGTATGGTTTTATATGATGACATCATTACCATTCATTCTAAAAGTGGAATATGCGCCTAACAAGAAGTAGTTATGATTTTTGTTTGATTTTTATTGAAGTTTAATATTTTATACTCAATTGAATTTTAATATTGGATTAATATTGATAACTTTATCTCTATTTTCTCTAACACTATTATTCTTTTGCTGATAACAAAAGGGGGAGAGAAAAGTTAAGATTTTGTAAAGAAAAGGAGAGAACAATTTTTCAATATACATCTAGGCTCATTTGCACATTTTATTTGTATGCATATATGTAGGGGGAGTCATATATGTAGTGGGAGTATCATATAAAGAGGAAGTATTCAAATAGGGGGAGCAATTGAAATTATCAAATACATTTAATATATTCAAAATCTTAAATATATGTTTGTTATCATCAAAAGGGGGAGATTGTTAAATATGCGCTTATATGATTTTTGTTTGATGATAATAAACATATATACATTCATTTAAATGTATTTGTTAATATACTATTCTATTTTAATTTTCACAGGATAAATAAATATTTGCTGAATAAAAATAAATAACACAGTTTTTGAATTCAAATGAATATTTTATTCAAACAAATATTTATTACAACTTTGATAGTACAATTTCAATCTCTCACTATAACTATACAACTTTGATACAATTTCAATTACATCACTATTTTACATCAGCACCTCACTACATATCACTCACACTCGTATTTATCTTCAACTGCATTCAAGTTTGAATCCAGCATCTGAGCAATCTGCAAAAATATAAACTAACGCAGTAAAATTGAAAATAAAATATTTTTGCGATATAAAATAAAACGTGAATTTTGAAAATGATATTTGCCTCAGTTATTTGGGTTGTTCGTCATCATTTAAATTTGAATTCATCATACACGAACAACTTGTGACATACACAGTATATTACTGTATATGCCACAAGGCCGTGCACGCCGATATATACACTTGATTGATTTACAGGGACAGGCAAGCACAGGTCAAACCCAAATAAAAAGCCGGGTTCAACTCACGTGCAATAATATAAATGTCACAATTCTCAGCACAAGGTCAAACCCGAGTTGTGAAACTGGATTCAACACAGGTGCAAACTCAAAAATCAATTTACAATGGCCAGACCAACCAGCAAAGGTACAATCCAAATATGCAGTGCATACAAGTAACCCAAGTAATACAAGAAGAGTGCATAGAACAATGTGCACAGATACAAGTTCAAGTGCTCAGTGCACACCAGGTTACAACATGGCGAAGACTACAATGCAATGCAAACAGAAGTGCACTAGAACAATGCACATGCAAAGATACAAAGACCAGCTGCAAAATGAATACATATGCAACAGCAAGTCCGAAATGCAACAGTGAAGAATATGGAGCTACAGGAAGGGAATCATCAAGTCAGGCATGAAGAAAACACAGTGAAGAGACCAAGTGCATGACTAAACTAACAAATGCAAACTCAGTAAACATATATGCACATGAACAACATGACATGAACAATGCAAAACAACGACACAGTGGCAACATGCTCGAAGACTACACAAATGACCAAGTACAGGTGAAGTAAATCATGTCAAAGAAAATGCATGAAAGCTACAAACTGCAACATGCTTGAAGATGGTTACCAACACAAGACTGCAACCAAAAGGTCAGAGATACACAAGTTTACATGTGTGCCAATACCAAATGCATGTAACCAAGACAGTACAACATTACAAGAGAACAAAGACCAAATGAAGTCAGCAGTGATAATGGTCGAGAATTATACAAATGTTTGAAGACTACAGATGAAGCCAGAGACAGTGTAAGTACAGGTGAACAACGACTTCAAATTCAAGTGCAGACCAGAGGAACCAGTGAAAATAGTGGACATCAAGTACACAAATTCAATTACAAGAACATCACAAGTTGCCAACATACACTTCAGGTCAACATTAATGAATGTATATGACTACACTGACACAAAGCACAAAAGTGCAACAGCAAATGCAATGACCATGTACAGGTGCAAGTGAATCAGAATGAAGCATGCAACAGAGACCAAGAACAAGCACAACATGTATCAGTGGATCTGCATACATGAATACCAGATGTTCAAGTGAAGTTCAGGTAAAGGTTATGGAGACCAGAGCATAGAAATGTGCAGACCCAACCAACAAACTCAAATCAGAGAGCATATGCATCAACTACAAGCAGATGCAAGCTAACCAGCAAATGAACAAAGGCAACAAGGTCAGAGTTTTAAAATGCACAAATATGCTATGCAGTGAAGCAATACACAGCAAGTGGATATAAACATCAAGCCAGAAAATCAAAGCATACTGAAGCCGAGAATGTACAGGTATGAAATGGTCAGGGTGTCAACAAGTCAAAGCCGTGGTTGTCTAAGTCAAAGTCAGAGACCTCAACCAAGCAACAAATATATTCAATTATGAACAAGTCAAGGCCGAAGCTGTAGCAATCAAGAAGCCGTAGTCAACAACGTGATGACCAAGGAGTCGATCAATGCCGTGAATGTCAAGCAATCGAAGTAAATACGAACTGAAGAAGTCAGAGATCAATCTCAGCATCAAAACAAAATCAAGTGGCCGAGATGAATATTTGACAAATTCAAACATATTTTATACCAACGAGAATATAGGAATTCGATTCCTATTTAAACAATTCATCATCGGCAAATTTTAGTATCGAATTCCAGAAAGCATAAAATCAGAAAAGCACAAGCAAATAATTACATACCGAATCGAAGAAGGAATTCGATCAAAGAAGTAGCCGAAGTGAGCATCAATCAATCAAGGATACACGCAAGAGATCATAGAATCAATCTACATACTATCGGCACTTCAAAAGCCCTAAATCTGGAAAAGGAATGAAGCCTTAAATTTGCAAGAGGAACGGCCACCATTATACACGCAAACGAACGGAGTAAAGCAAAAGGAGACGGGTCAAAATAATAAAAGGGGCCGGCCTATATATTTTAAGGGCTTTTAATTATATTAGGGTTATTTATTTTAATTTGTTTTTAACTTCGTATTTACTTTTAAACCGTTTAATTTTCTAGTCGTGTGACTAGGGTGCAAACTACGGTGTGTAGTTTGAGAATTCGCAACTCGGTGGTTGAGTTGTGGCAGGGTTTTGAGCGTAGAGTTAGATTAGTCAATAGCGGGTATAGCGAGTTTACGTGTGTAAGCGAGGGACTATCTAATTTCTAGTAGAAACCTTGGGGGCAGCACGTAGGCAGGGTTTTGCCGAAGCTGGGTAAATTCTGTGTTGTTCTGTTCTGCATTTTATTATTCTGCTATTTATTTCTGTGCTGGTAGTATTCTGTGATCTGTGTTAATATTAGTTTATAAGCTTCCGCAATTAATTTTTATAATTAACACTATCACCCTATTCACCCCCCCTCTAGGGTGAAATCGATCCTACAAGTGGTATCAGAGCTAGGATTAGAAGTCAATTTTGAAAAAATTCGATTTTTTTCAGAAATCAGTTTTTGTTTTAAAATTTTGATTTTTCAAAAATCAGTTTTTGTTTTAAAATTTTTTTTTTTCAAAAATCAGTTTTTTTTTTGTTTTAAAAATTTGATTTTTTTTTAAAAAAAAAACCGGTTTTTGTTTAAAAATTTGAATTTTTAAAATGGCTTCTTTTAATAACGCTTTTGCAGAGGGTCAGTCGATAGTTAGACCACCAATGTTCAATGGTGAATATGCTTACTGGAAAAATAGGATGGAAATTTTTCTGAAAACCATTGACGCATGGAATATTGTTGAGACGGGTTATAGAATACCAACTATAACTGTAGATAATCAGGAAATAGAGAAACCAAAGGATCAATGGACAGAACTAGAAAATAGATTACAAAATACCAATGCTAGAGCTATGAATTCTATTATCTGTTCATTAGATCAATTTGAATTTAATCGTGTCTCACATTGTCTAACTGCGCAGGAAATATGACACACACTAGAAGTGACTCACGAAGGAACATCTCAAGTCAAAGAATCTCGCCTTGCAATGCTAAGCAGCAAATACGAGAACTTCAAAATGGCGAAGGAAGAAAATGTCAAAGAGATGTACGGACGACTTTCCAATATCGTATACAAATCAAAAGCTCTCGGAAAAACATACACCGAATTGGAAATAGTCCGAAAAATCCTCAGAGTCCTTCCACGAAGCTTTGAAGCAAAAGTAACTGCCATACAAGAATCGAAAGATTTAAAACAACTTAAAGTTGAGGAACTCATCGGAAATCTCACCACTTATGAGCTTGAAATGAAATTCAAAGAAGAGCGTGAAGGAGGTGACACTCAAAAGAAATCAATAGCTCTCAAAGGAACAACCGAAAGTGATGATGATAACGATGAAGATGATGGAGCAGCAGAATTGGAGCTGTTAATAAGGAAATTCAAAAAATGGAATCAAAAACATGGTAACTCAGCTCGAATTCAAAAAGCAAAAAGCAGAATAGCCAAAGCACTAGACTACTCGGAAGAACAAAAGTTTATTTGTTATAATTGCAACAAACCCGGCCATATCAAGCCCGATTGTCCACAAATTAAATCCAGCCACGGAAAGAAACAGAAAAAGAAAAGTTTTGCAGCCACTTGGGATGAAATAGACGAGAATGATCAAAGCACTGGCAGTGAAAGCGAAAAGGCAGAATTGTGTCTTCGAGGTGATACAACTGACAGTGACGATGACGAGCCAAGTGAGGTATCAAAACTTACCCATTCTGAGTTGCTTATATATTTTCATGAAGTAAACGGTTGTTTTGAACGACTTAGGGAAAAATACGCCAAACTTGAATCTCAAAAAGATACTTTGATAGAATGTAATAAACAACTTGATCAATTAGTTAAAACCTATCAAAGTAGGATCCCTAAGTGTGATAAGTGTCCAACATTTGATGAGGAAATTAAAAAATCAGAAATTAAAATAAAATCGCTTGAAAATGAAATTCTGATTTTAAAGGAGAATGAAAATACTAGGAGAGAGAATTCTATTAAAAAGTGCACACAGTTGTTAAACGAAAATGAATCTCTCAAATCACAAGTCCAACAATTGTCTACGACTTTAGATAAATTTTCAAAAAGTGAAAAATCGTTGAATATGCTATTAGGAAAGCAAACTGTTAATACGGTTAGACAAGGACTTGGATATAATAATTCGAAAATTGTTGAAAACAAGATTAATCAAGTTAATTCTATGTGCACAATTTGTAGAAAATTTGGACACGGTCACAATAATTGTTGGTATAGACCCAAACATGTGAAAACTATACCGATTTGGGTTCCAAAAGGCACAAATATAAAATCTCTCAAAGTTAAACAAATTTGGGTGCCAAAGGGAACAATTATAAATAGTTTTGGGTCTACACAAAATTATTTTTCAAAATTTTCTGCCACTAACAACCATGGACCTATAAAAACAAATATGTCACATAAATCCTTTTCCGTGTAGGTGTGGTGGCAGGCTAAGGAACAACAATAGTGTTCTCTGGATTTTGGCTGTTCCAGAAACACAACGGGCGACAAAGCTAAGTTCCTTAGCCTAGTATAAAGGTGACAGAATCACAACGGACAACAACGAAAAATATCGTAAAGGTAAAACAGGTATGGTATGTTTTAAACGATATATTAAATGTGATAATCTGCACCGTATTTTGAATTAAATCAGCCAATATTGAGATTGATGAAAAGATGATGATTTTGATTCTGACTTTATTCAAAATTGTTAGCCATTTATATTCTTATGCCAAAAACACTATAAAATTCTCTAGAATTACTTGATATATAAGTTTAAGAGAAAAATAGTGTTTTGATTGGATAATAATATTGTTGGCTAAATCTATATTCATGTTTTGACACGGCCTCGATTTAAAATCCTAATGAATTCTATTTTAAAAATTGTAAAAAGGATTTTAAATTTTTTTTTGAAATTGTTGAAACTTTTAAGAAATTGCTTTGAAATAAAAATAATGTTTGATGGCTTCTAAAATTGACACTTTAATATATGTTTGATTGTTGACACGGTTTTCATTTCAAATCCAAGAGAATTTCATTTAAAATTTGTTGATAATAATCATGAGAAAATTTGTTGAAATTTCTTAATCTGGTCTTTGACATTCAACGAGTGAATTTTGAGTGAAATTTAAATTCAGATGCAGATTACACTGGTAATATGGTTGATAGAAAAATTACTAGTGGAACGTGATTAATTTTTGACACATTCATTTGCTGCATCGTTTTTCAAAGAAAATGTCTGCATATTTTTCATTTGAAATTATTTTTTATAGCAGAAAATTTTCTTATGAAACCCTTTCTAGAAAATTAGTTTTGACCTTGTATCAGATTAGTTATTTAAGAAAACTTGATTTTATAACTATTTTTGAAATTGATTTCAAATAACTATATTAACTAATCTGACCCCCTAATAATTATCGAAAAGATATATAGTGATTGAAAATAAGATGAGTGTTGATATTGATCAAATATTATAACTCGAGACGGTATAATTAGTAAATTTCTTTAGAAATTTAAACGAGAGTTATAAAACTTTTTGTTGGTAAAAATTCCATGACCATCTCTATTTCTATCATATTTCTAACGATCATCACTCATCAAACTTATATATACTTTGTCAATATGTGGATACTTTAAACAGGAATCATTCATTTTTCATTTTACACTTTTTTTTTAAAAAAAAAAATAGAAAATCTTATAAAAATAAAATACCAAAGTATTCACTCTCATTTAAAAGTCCTCACGGTTATGCATGGGTGAATTACTTAGAATTTGTTATGTGCTTCCATGCTCATTTAAAAGTCCTCACGGTTATGCATGTATGGAACGCATATCAAAAATTGATTTTTAAAATAAACAAGTTGATTCTAATCCCATTTAAAAGTCCTTACGGTTATGCGTGGTTAGAAGATACTTAAATTCATTTTTTTTAAAAATAAAATTGAAATACTACTAATCTCATTTAAAAGTCCTAACGGTTATGCATGGTTAGTAGATATTCAAATTCCTGATTTAAATAATCACAAATAGACACAACTGTATGGTTTTATATGATGACATCATTACCATTCATTCTAAAAGTGGAATATGCGCCTAACAAGAAGTAGTTATGATTTTTGTTTGATTTTTATTGAAGTTTAATATTTTATACTCAATTGAATTTTAATATTGGATTAATATTGATAACTTTATCTCTATTTTCTCTAACACTATTATTCTTTTGCTGATAACAAAAGGGGGAGAGAAAAGTTAAGATTTTGTAAAGAAAAGGAGAGAACAATTTTTCAATATACATCTAGGCTCATTTGCACATTTTATTTGTATGCATATATGTAGGGGGAGTCATATATGTAGTGGGAGTATCATATAGAGAGGAAGTATTCAAATAGGGGGAGCAATTGAAATTATCAAATACATTTAATATATTCAAAATCTTAAATATATGTTTGTTATCATCAAAAGGGGGAGATTGTTAAATATGCGCTTATATGATTTTTGTTTGATGATAATAAACATATATACATTCATTTAAATGTATTTGTTAATATACTATTCTATTTTAATTTTCACAGGATAAATAAATATTTGCTGAATAAAAATAAATAACACAGTTTTTGAATTCAAATGAATATTTTATTCAAACAAATATTTATTACAACTTTGATAGTACAATTTCAATCTCTCACTATAACTATACAACTTTGATACAATTTCAATTACATCACTATTTTACATCAGCACCTCACTACATATCACTCACACTCGTATTTATCTTCAACTGCATTCAAGTTTGAATCCAGCATCTGAGCAATCTGCAAAAATATAAACTAACGCAGTAAAATTGAAAATAAAATATTTTTGCGATATAAAATAAAACGTGAATTTTGAAAATGATATTTGCCTCAGTTATTTGGGTTGTTCGTCATCATTTAAATTTGAATTCTTCATACACGAACAACTTGTGACATACACAGTATATTACTGTATATGCCACAAGGCCGTGCACGCCGATATATACACTTGATTGATTTACAGGGACAGGCAAGCACAGGTCAAACCCAAATAAAAAGCCGGGTTCAACTCACGTGCAATAATATAAATGTCACAATTCTCAGCACAAGGTCAAACCCGAGTTGTGAAACTGGATTCAACACAGGTGCAAACTCAAAAATCAATTTACAATGGCCAGACCAACCAGCAAAGGTACAATCCAAATATGCAGTGCATACAAGTAACCCAAGTAATACAAGAACAGTGCATAGAACAATGTGCACAGATACAAGTTCAAGTGCTCAGTGCACACCAGGTTACAACATGGCGAAGACTACAATGCAATGCAAACAGAAGTGCACTAGAACAATGCACATGCAAAGATACAAAGACCAGCTGTAACGACCCGCCTTTTTGGACAGTTTAAACCGACGATCAAATACACATGTCGATTCCAAACCATTAAAAGGGCAGATAGTTATTGGGGTAAATAAGAAAAGAAAAGAAAGGGAAATAAAGGAAATGAAACAACACAGAATCTCACATCGGAAGGCTAAAGTATAATAATAAAATAACAGTTCATGAAGCTGTTAATTAAATGAATACATTTGAAATGAATACATTTGATTATTATTATACAACATTTATCAGAGTTTCATACACAGCAAATATCATACAACAATGCAGCGGAATGGAATGAATATAATAGTAGTAGATAATATACCAAATCTTCGTCTCCGTCCTCCAAGGAAATGATCTTCAACCTAAACTGAAACTCAGGACTGACCCGAGCGTAATGAAAAGACAAACACTCGAGTCAGGGCTAAATATCCTCATGTAAGTTAAGTCAATCGTAAATAAATATGAATGTAATGGCGTCAGAGATGTTTACGGGGTTTGACATCTCATATCCAGTGTCAACGTGCGTGCAATAACTTAAGAGATGTTACGGGATTTTCCATCTCTCAAGGATCCGTTAAACTATCTACTATGTAGTAATATACGCTAAGTAGATAATGCCTATCAGTAATATAAAGTATCAAAATAGCGTTAAGGCGTTACCATAATCCCCCTTAACACATTTTATATTCCCAAAAGCATATACAAGACCGTAGTTTCCCCAAAACCGGAAGTCACCAGAGGGCAATCCATATACTCAAGGTACAAATCAAAACGTAGTGGTCGCGAATAGGATAATCAGTATGACAAGGTACATGAGGCAATACCAATTAGGATACTAGTAGTTGCGTGATCCGGACTGATGTTGGGCATAGCCAGCAGCTACCCCAACACCGCGAAACAACACTCCCAAATCAAGGGGTGCACCCAAATCGCATCACAAATGTAATAGATATGGTATCGAAGAAGTGTGTCCGCTAGAGGTGGCGAACCTCAATGGCCCGGCGCGGCTCCTGTTTTAGTCATGTCAGGGGTCATCCAATAATCGTTATCTTTCTTCAGTCAACGCGTTCACCAAACCATCCACTTCATTCTGGATCATCACTCCGCGTATAATAGTTATTAAAGTGGTTTTCGGTATCGACAGAGAGTATGTCCATATCCGATCCCGGTCTCTTTAATAACTACGTATTATTACACCTTTGGCTCTTTATATTTCAAATCGATTCATAATTGATATCAAAATATCATATTCGCTTCAACAATCAAATCCATTCAAATATCATCGTATCTTTCAAAATATCAGATTTCATATTTAAATTCAAGATTTAAATATAAACATTTCACCTTATTGACCAGCTTAGGATTTTAGAAAAATAGTTTTAAGTAGTTTAAAAGTAGTTTTAAATAATTAAAATAGTTAAAAACACTTAAAATCTTTAAAATGGATTTAAAATAGATAAATTAGTTTAAAATAATTTAAATTGGGTTAAGTAGATTTAAAATAGATTAAAATAGTTTAAGTATTCAAAATGGTTTATATAACAGAGTAATTTGGAAAACAAATTAAAACAGCTTCAAAATCAATCCATTTCAATTATAACTTCCCAATTCAAATCAATTCCAATTTCCATTCTAGCGATTCAATTTCGATTTCAATTCAAACCAATGTCAACTTTGACTTCAAAATTATTCAAAAATTTTATTCACTTTCAATTAATTCAATTTCAATTTATATCGATTTAGAGCTGGATTTTCAAAATATCAATTTATAACACTTAACAAAATTATCCTTCAATATTCAAATTTAAATCCAAATTTCAAATATGATTCAATTCCAAGCTCATTTCAAAATATCATTTTTATGTCACTTTACTTAGTAATATTCAAAGCTCAAATTTAATGTTCAATCTTTAAAACAAATAAATTTCCGAAATTCAATCATATCCAAATTTTAAATCTCAAAGTCTCCACTTAAATTTATTCAACAATTTCTTTTAACCAAAATTTTATTTCAACATTTCAAACTCAATTTTTCGATAAATTCGATTTCTATACATTGATTTCTATTTATCACTCTTAAATCGAAACACTTAAATAAATTTCAAATCGACGATTTCAAAAAATTATTAATTTAGCCAATTCGGTGTCCGTATATATTTTTCTATCCTATGGCCAAGTAATTATTTATTTCAATTAAATGTCAGGGATGAGTATACATTTCTTAAATTAAATCTCAGTATCATATGTATGCATAATAGGATCTATATAAGCAAATAAACATCCAAACATTCAATTATCAACCAATAGCATCTATCAAAATACCTCATCCAATAAACAATACAATTCATGGCAGTTTCATAGTTATCAATGTCAGGTAATTTAATCGCAATTCAATTTTAATTCAATTTAACTGTCAATTTAATTTTTCAACGGTTAATGCAAATGACAAGCTATATGACAATTAAATTTTTACCAAACAACGACAAATAAAATCATAACACTTCATAATATCAAATTTAACTAGCATAAAGATATTTAGTACGGTGTGAGCGTTATAAAACACTCACCTTGATTTTTACGATTTAAATCAAAACGAACGACGTTCGATTTAACCCAAAATTTTCTCTAGCTCCAAATGATTCCAATCCAGTTCCATAGTGAAGAGCTCATCCATACGATTCCAACGCAACTGGTTTCGCGCGTTTTCGACCTCGTATGAAAAAGATATGTATTTTTGAAGTTTATACGAATTTAAATATACAATTTCAGCTTTTATTTTAAATATCAAACCCTCAACTGCATCCTGGCCATCGATTTCTGCATCTTCAAATCTGAGCCATTGCTGCATCTTCTTCCTCTTCACGTTGAATGCCCAGGTTTGAACGCAAGAAACAAACCCATCAGCCGCCATCTTCATCGATTTTTCACGACCAAACCGAGCAACTTGAAGACGATCAGGTTACACCACTTCGAAGCCACCGCCTTACTCCACCTTCACCCCAAATAACTCCAAGCTCGGCCTCATCCTCTGCCTCGAATTGCGTGAAAAACGCAGCCCCTTCTTGCTCGATTTCCCGTTGATCCGTGGCTCCGTTTTCGATCATCTCCGTATGGATTTGAAGCTTTCATCGTGCTCTACAACTTTGTAGTTGAGAGTTTTTGCTAATTGTTGATGGATTGAGAGGAAAATGAGGAGGAAGTTTCGAAATTTTCAAGCCATTGAAATGAAAGTGGCGGCTGGTCAAAAAGAGTTAGGGTTTGGAGCAAATGAAAGAGGGTGGGTCCTTTTATAGAAAATTGCAAAAACACTATTCACCAAAAAAATTTCGAACTCCAAACGAAGCGTGCCGGCAGGCGTTTCTAAGGTTTACCCCACGTTCCGAACGCAATGGAACGTGTTTCGGAAGCTAATTCGATCATATGTGTGAGTTACGGCAATAAACGATAAATTTTAAATTAAACCGATTAAACGATTTTCTATGCGTTTTGGCTTGCCCCGGACAAACGGTAAATCCGTTTGACTTGAAATTTGAAAACCTACAATAATATCACATTACGGATCCAATGAAACTAGTTTCGTCGAAATCCGAGACCGTTTGAAAAATGACTATTTTAACTCGCCAAATTAATATTAAAACAATTTCAACGCGTTTCGAGCTGCCACGGTCAAACGACAACTCCGATTGCTACGAAAATTGAAATCCGATAATAACTAACTATTATGGATCCAATGAAACTAGTTTTGTCCAATTCTAAGACTGTTCAAAAATTGGCTATTTTCCAGTCGAAAATTAAATATTAAAATATTCAATTTTCACAAATAAATTTTAAATTCAGTTTTAAAAGTTCTATAACATCACTATAAATTCAATAAGATAAAATAAAATTTTACAAATCATTTTTAATCATATTAAACCCGTTATTTAATTTATCCACTAAATTCCAAATATTTAATTTAGACAATTTCGCTTATCCAATAATTCATTATCTTTTGAAATATTGAAATTGAACTTATAAGATTCAACTTTTAAAACCATTTCAAAATTTAGAACCCTATTTTCATTTTACAGTTATTCAATTATTCAATAAGTTTTAAATATTTAATTTAAACAATTTACGTGTTCAATATTCTATATTTGATTTCAAATAGATTTTACTTATCAATCAACTATTTTCTTATACCAAATGAATTCAACATTTATCACCCTATTCAACTATCGATTGCAAAGGAATTTACTAAGTAGCATTTATTTTTCATTACTTGGATAATTGTTGCAATTCATTCCAGTTATTATTATTCCAAATGAATTACAAATTTTTTTTCTAACATTAAATAACGAAATCTTATTAAATTAGCTATTTTAATTATCGAAAATTTACGGGTCGTTACACTCTCCCCCACTCAAAACTTTTCGTCCCCGAAAAGGAAAAGAAGGGAAAAAAAAAACTAAGTATAGAATTCAACATTAGATATATTTTATTCAAACTTACCAACTTATAAAACAACGAAATTCCATTTATAAAGTCATAACTACGCTTCCACTAACTTACTCTGAACGGCTTTCTAAACTTAAAAGTTAATTATCAAAACAAGTTATATAAAAAAATTTAAACTTGAAAATTTTTCTAATACCCGGATTTACGGAAAAATTCGGCAGAGTCTCCTTTGCGCGGCTCAATCGGAAAAAATATAATAGCATATATATCACAAATATACATCTCATCTCAATGATGAGGCATCCCATATGTGGGGAAACAACATATAAATATCACCAATATCATATAAACCGTAAGCGTACCTTTTATTTAGCATTTATTAGCATTTTACTTACATTATGCGTTTAGCGTAGAAGCGAGCTCCACAACGAAGCGCAAACCCTTTGCTACCTACTAAAATGCTCAATAACTAAGTTAGAACCATGCATATAAAGATAGATCGCTATACTTAGCCTACACAACATATATATAACATATTTAGCTTCAAAACTGAGATTTCAATTTCTGGGCAGCAAACAAACCTTAGCTTTAGGTCACATAAACGGTAAAATTTGACAATAGAATCTAAACAAAAGTTGTTGCATTCATTTCAGGCTTTCCGGAATTTCCAAAATCATCGAATTCGGATCATCCGTTCAAAAGTTATGGCCGTTTTACTTAGGGGATACGCTTCAGCCTGGGCAGTGTTTGCGCAGGTCCGCGACGTTCACCCACATTTCCGACCTTCTAAACGATATCAAAACACAAAACACTTAAAACAAAAGTTTTATCTTAAGTTCTTAGCTTTCCATAAAGGGCAAGATCATCAAAATCTGATAAACCAGTCAAAAGATATGGCGAAAATACTAAGGGTGTATACTACTGATTTTACTTATTTTTACACAGGACAGCGAGTAACATTCAAGTTTTTAACCAAGCAGACGAAGGAATTTTCTCAAGTTATCTGAACAAAAGTTGTGCTATAGTTTCTGAGCTTTTCGAAAAGTCCAAGATCGTCGAATTCCGTTCAGCCATTTAAAAGTTATGGTTGTTTTCGTTTCAGCATATATTGGACAAATTTGGATTTTCCCAAAAATTTGCTTTTTATTATTTCAAAGTGCAAACCATCAAAACTTCAAATTTCTAAAAAAAAATCATAAACACAAAGTCATTTATTTTCTTATTCATCCATGCAATAGGTTTACATTCAATTTGTTTCCGATTTATTCAAGTTTGTTTCATTCACATTTTAAATTCAAGTCAATTTGCTTCAATTTAAATTGAATTCAATTATATTTAATTTCACTTTGCTTCAAACTTGAATTTAAATTTTATTTTATTTTTCTTTTTTTTTTTATTCCGTTTATTCAATTCCATTAACACTAATGAATTCTACTTAATCAATTTTCATCCATCTAACAACCAATGCATATCAAACATTAACAACCATCCAGAATCTACACGAAATCAATTATACATTTCCAAGTCAATTTTTTTAATTTCATACACTTCCAAGTTTATTGACATTTAGTTATATTCAAATTTAATTAGTTTCCATTTACCAATTTTATATTTCATTAATTTTAAATTTTATTCATTCACTTATACATGTATCATTCATTTTACAGCTTAAATTTCTTTTATATTTACAACTATCAATAGATCTTTACATTTTATTTTTCACTCTCACACTGGTATATTATTTCTCTACTTATCCTTATTAGCATTTTAAACCCTTTAAGTATTTGGTAAGTTATATCTATGCTATAGAATGAAATTTAATACTATGCGAGTTTTACAGTTTCAATTTTATTTTAAGTTCATAATTTCCTAATTCTAAGGATTTCTACTTCAATTGATATTTTCACTTAGCTCTTAAGTTCATTTCTCATTTCACAATTCAGAAGTTCCTTAATGATTCAAGTCTAAATTCATTTCAATCAAAAAAAAATCATTAATTATTAAAGAACTTAAGAATTCCAATCCCGGTTTCATTTCAAATCAAGGTTTGAAATAATATATACTTATATAATTTATAGATCAAATCATACTATAGAGAATACAAAATAAAATAAAAGTTGAATTAAAACAAGGTTTAGACAAGCTATTAAGTGGTCTCCCCCACTCGGACTCTCGAAAATAAACGCCAATGATGCGTGCACACATCATCGAAATCATTTTCTAGCGTCAAGAGAAGGGAATATAACACTTATCATAAAAAAAATCCTTCGAAAACAATTTCAACTCAATTATACTATCATATAATGCTCATATTATATTTTTCAAATTCTTGTAAGTCAATCTCAAACACCGGAATTTAAATTCCCAAATCCAAGTTAAAATTCATTTATATTCGTTATCAATTGTGTTTACAAGATTTCATTTTCCTAAATCCATTGTTATTTAATCAATTGTTGTAAATATTGACTGATCAAACAATAACGATAATAATCTAATATTATCATCTCCTAACAATCAATTCAATCAAAATGAATAAATATTCAAATAATTCTTTTATATGAAATATAATCCAAAATGATATTGTGTTGGTTTGTCCTATTCGAGTGTTTAGAAATTCCTATCGACGCCTTGGCGTCCCAAGTATCGACCAGAATTCATAAATACTCAACGGAACAAATTAACACAATATAAAACCATTTTATATCAAATAACAAGTACGCTCTCTCATATACACTCAACTCATTCATATAGTTTACCTCTATTTCAATGAGTTATTCCCCACTAGAGCCAAGGTTTATCGCTAAACCAAAGCTCTGATACCAACTGTAACGACCCGCCTTTTTGGACAGTTTAAACCGACGATCAAATACACATGTCGATTCCAAACCATTAAAAGGGCAGATAGTTATTGGGGTAAATAAGAAAAGAAAAGAAAGGGAAATAAAGGAAATGAAACAACACAGAATCTCACATCGGAAGGCTAAAGTATAATAATAAAATAACAGTTCATGAAGCTGTTAATTAAATGAATACATTTGAAATGAATACATTTGATTATTATTATACAACATTTATCAGAGTTTCATACACAGCAAATATCATACAACAATGCAGCGGAATGGAATGAATATAATAGTAGTAGATAATATACCAAATCTTCGTCTCCGTCCTCCAAGGAAATGATCTTCAACCTAAACTGAAACTCAGGACTGACCCGAGCGTAATGAAAAGACAAACACTCGAGTCAGGGCTAAATATCCTCATGTAAGTTAAGTCAATCGTAAATAAATATGAATGTAATGGCGTCAGAGATGTTTACGGGGTTTGACATCTCATATCCAGTGTCAACGTGCGTGCAATAACTTAAGAGATGTTACGGGATTTTCCATCTCTCAAGGATCCGTTAAACTATCTACTATGTAGTAATATACGCTAAGTAGATAATGCCTATCAGTAATATAAAGTATCAAAATAGCGTTAAGGCGTTACCATAATCCCCCTTAACACATTTTATATTCCCAAAAGCATATACAAGACCGTAGTTTCCCCAAAACCGGAAGTCACCAGAGGGCAATCCATATACTCAAGGTACAAATCAAAACGTAGTGGTCGCGAATAGGATAATCAGTATAACAAGGTACATGAGGCAATACCAATTATGATACTAGTAGTTGCGTGATCCGGACTGATGTTGGGCATAGCCAGCAGCTACCCCAACACCGCGAAACAACACTCCCAAATCAAGGGGTGCACCCAAATCGCATCACAAATGTAATAGATATGGTATCGAAGAAGTGTGTCCGCTAGAGGTGGCGAACCTCAATGGCCCGGCGCGGCTCCTGTTTTAGTCATGTCAGGGGTCATCCAATAATCGTTCTCTTTCTTCAGTCAACGCGTTCACCAAACCATCCACTTCATTCTGGATCATCACTCCGCGTATAATAGTTATTAAAGTGGTTTTCGGTATCGACAGAGAGTATGTCCATATCCGATCCCGGTCTCTTTAATAACTACGTATTATTACACCTTTGGCTCTTTATATTTCAAATCGATTCATAATTGATATCAAAATATCATATTCGCTTCAACAATCAAATCCATTCAAATATCATCGTATCTTTCAAAATATCAGATTTCATATTTAAATTCAAGATTTAAATATAAACATTTCACCTTATTGACCAGCTTAGGATTTTAGAAAAATAGTTTTAAGTAGTTTAAAAGTAGTTTTAAATAATTAAAATAGTTAAAAACACTTAAAATCTTTAAAATGGATTTAAAATAGATAAATTAGTTTAAAATAATTTAAATTGGGTTAAGTAGATTTAAAATAGATTAAAATAGTTTAAGTATTCAAAATGGTTTATATAACAGAGTAATTTGGAAAACAAATTAAAACAGCTTCAAAATCAATCCATTTCAATTATAACTTCCCAATTCAAATCAATTCCAATTTCCATTCTAGCGATTCAATTTCGATTTCAATTCAAACCAATGTCAACTTTGACTTCAAAATTATTCAAAAATTTTATTCACTTTCAATTAATTCAATTTCAATTTATATCGATTTAGAGCTGGATTTTCAAAATATCAATTTATAACACTTAACAAAATTATCCTTCAATATTCAAATTTAAATCCAAATTTCAAATATGATTCAATTCCAAGCTCATTTCAAAATATCATTTTTATGTCACTTTACTTAGTAATATTCAAAGCTCAAATTTAATGTTCAATCTTTAAAACAAATAAATTTCCGAAATTCAATCATATCCAAATTTTAAATCTCAAAGTCTCCACTTAAATTTATTCAACAATTTCTTTTAACCAAAATTTTATTTCAACATTTCAAACTCAATTTTTCGATAAATTCGATTTCTATACATTGATTTCTATTTATCACTCTTAAATCGAAACACTTAAATAAATTTCAAATCGACGATTTCAAAAAATTATTAATTTAGCAAATTCGGTGTCCGTATATATTTTTCTATCCTATGGCCAAGTAATTATTTATTTCAATTAAATGTCAGGGATGAGTATACATTTCTTAAATTTCATATGTATGCATAACAGGATCTATATAAGCAAATAAACATCCAAACATTCAATTATCAACCAATAGCATCTATCAAAATACCTCATCCAATAAACAATACAATTCATGGCAGTTTCATAGTTATCAATGTCAAGTAATTTAATCGCAATTCAATTTTAATTCAATTTAACTGTCAATTTAATTTTTCAACGGTTAATGCAAATGACAAGCTATATGACAATTAAATTTTTACCAAACAACGACAAATAAAATCATAACACTTCATAATATCAAATTTAACTAGCATAAAGATATTTAGTACGGTGTGAGCGTTATAAAACACTCACCTTGACTTTTACGATTTAAATCAAATCGAACGACGTTCGATTTAACCCAAAATTTTCTCTAGCTCCAAATGATTCCAATCCAGTTTCATAGTGAAGAGCTCGTCCATACGATTCCAACGCAACTGGTTTCGCGCGTTTTCGACCTCGTATGAAAAAGATATGTATTTTTGAAGTTTATACGAATTTAAATATACAATTTCAGCTTTTATTTTAAATATCAAACCCTCAACTGCATCCTGACCATCGATTTCTGCATCTTCAGATCTGAGCCATTGCTGCATCTTCTTCCTCTTCACGTTGAATGCCCAGGTTTGAACGCAAGAAACAAACCCATCAGCCGCCATCTTCATCGATTTTTCACGACCAAACCGAGCAACTTGAAGACGATCAGGTTACACCACTTCGAAGCCACCGCCTTACTCCACCTTCACCCCAAATAACTCCAAGCTCGGCCTCATCCTCTGCCTCGAATTGCGTGAAAAACGCAGCCCCTTCTTGCTCGATTTCCCGTTGATCCGTGGCTCCGTTTTCGATCATCTCCGTATGGATTTGAAGCTTTCATCGTGCTCTACAACTTTGTAGTTGAGAGTTTTTGCTAATTGTTGATGGATTAAGAGGAAAATGAGGAGGAAGTTTCGAAATTTTCAGGCCATTGAAATGAAAGTGGTGGCTGGTCAAAAAGAGTTAGGGTTTGGAGCAAATGAAAGAGGGTGGGTCCATTTATAGAAAATTGCAAAAACACTATTCACCGAAAAATTTTCGAACTCCAAACGAAGCGTGCCGGCAGGCGTTTCTAAGGTTTACCCCACGTTCCGAACGCAATGGAACGTGTTTCGGAATCTAATTCGATCGTATGTGTGAGTTACGGCAATAAACGATAAATTTTAAATTAAACCGATTAAACGATTTTCTATGCGTTTTGGCTTGCCCCGGACAAACGGTAAATCCGTTTGACTTGAAATTTGAAAACCTACAATAATATCACATTACGGATCCAATGAAACTAGTTTCGTCGAAATCCGAGACCGTTTGAAAAATGACTATTTTAACTCGCCAAATTAATATTAAAACAATTTCAACGCGTTTCGAGCTGCCACGGTCAAACGACAACTCCGATTGCTACGAAAATTGAAATCCGATAATAACTAACTATTACGGATCCAATGAAACTAGTTTTGTCCAATTCTAAGACTGTTCAAAAATTGGCTATTTTCCAGTCGAAAATTAAATATTAAAATATTCAATTTTCACAAATAAATTTTAAATTCAGTTTTAAAAGTTCTATAACATCACTATAAATTCAATAAGATAAAATAAAATTTTACAAATCATTTTTAATCATATTAAACCCGTTATTTAATTTATCCACTAAATTCCAAATATTTAATTTAGACAATTTCGCTTATCCAATAATTCATTATCTTTTGAAATATTGAAATTGAACTTATAAGATTCAACTTTTAAAACCATTTCAAAATTTAGAACCCTATTTTCATTTTACAGTTATTCAATTATTCAATAAGTTTTAAATATTTAATTTAAACAATTTACGTGTTCAATATTCTATATTTGATTTCAAATAGATTTTACTTATCAATCAACTATTTTCTTATACCAAATGAATTCAACATTTATCACCCTATTCAACTATCGATTGCAAAGGAATTTACTAAGTAGCATTTATTTTTCATTACTTGGATAATTGTTGCAATTCATTCCAGTTATTATTATTCCAAATGAATTACAAATTTTTTTTCTAACATTAAATAACGAAATCTTATTAAATTAGCTATTTTAATTATCGAAAATTTACGGGTCGTTACACCAGCTGCAAAATGAATACATATGCAACAGCAAGTCTGAAATGCAACAGTGAAGAATATGGAGCTACAGGAAGGGAATCATCAAGTCAGGCATGAAGAAAACACAGTGAAGAGACCAAGTGCATGACTAAACTAACAAATGCAAACTCAGTAAACATATATGCACATGAACAACATGACATGAATAATGCAAAACAACGACACAGTGGCAACATGCTCGAAGACTACACAAATGACCAAGTACATGTGAAGTAAATCATGTCAAAGAAAATGCATGAAAGCTACAAACTGCAACATGCTTGAAGATGGTTACCAACACAAGACTGCAACCAAAAGGTCAGAGATACACAAGTTTACATGTGTGCCAATACCAAATGCATGTAACCAAGACAGTACAACATTACAAGAGAACAAAGACCAAATGAAGTCAGCAGTGATAATGGTCGAGAATTATACAAATGTTTGAAAACTACAGATGAAGCCAGAGACAGTGTAAGTACAGGTGAACAATGACTTCAAATTCAAGTGCAGACCAGAGGAACCAGTGAAAATAGTGGACATCAAGTACACAAATTCAATTACAAGAACATCACAAGTTGCCAACATACACTTCAGGTCAACATTAATGAATGTATATGACTACACTGACACAAAGCACAAAAGTGCAACGGAAAATGCAATGACCATGTACAGGTGCAAGTGAATCAGAATGAAGCATGCAACAGAGACCAAGAACAAGCACAACATGTATCAGTGGATCTGCATACATGAATACCAGATGTTCAAGTGAAGTTCAGGTAAAGGTTATGGAGACCAGAGCATAGAAATGTGCAGACCCAACCAACAAACTCAAATCAGAGAGCATATGCATCAACTACAAGCAGATGCAAGCTAACCAGCAAATGAACAAAGGCAACAAGGTCAGAGTTTTAAAATGCACAAATATGCTATGCAGTGAAGCAATACACAGCAAGTGGATATAAACATCAAGCCAGAAAATCAAAGCATACTGAAGCCGAGAATGTACAGGTATGAAATGGTCAGGGTGTCAACAAGTCAAAGCCGTGGTTGTCGAAGTCAAAGTCAGAGACCTCAACCAAGCAACAAATATATTCAATTATGAACAAGTCAAGGCCGAAGCTGTAGCAATCAAGAAGCCGTAGCCAACAACGTGATGACCAAGGAGTCGATCAATGCTGTGAATGTCAAGCAATCGAAGTAAATACGAACTGAAGAAGTCAGAGATCAATCTCAGCATCAAAACAAAATCAAGTGGCCGAGATGAATATTTGACAAATTCAAACATATTTTATACCAACGAGAATATAGGAATTCGATTCCTATTTAAACAATTCATCATCGGCAAATTTTAGTATCGAATTCCAGAAAGCATAAAATCAGAAAAGCACAAGCAAATAATTACATACCGAATCGAAGAAGGAATTCGATCAAAGAAGTAGCCGAAGTGAGCATCAATCAATCAAGGATACACGCAAGAGATCATAGAATCAATCTACATAATATCGGCACTTCAAAAGCCCTAAATCTGGAAAAGGAATGAAGCCCTAAATTTGCAAGAGGAACGGCCACCATTATACACGCAAACGAACGGAGTAAAGCAAAAGGAGACGGGTCAAAATAATAAAAGGGGCCGGCCTATATATTTTAAGGGCTTTTAATTATATTAGGGTTATTTATTTTAATTTGTTTTTAACTTCGTATTTACTTTTAAACCGTTCAATTTTCTAGTCGTTTGACTAGGGTGCAAACTACGGTGTGTAGTTTGAGAATTTGCAACTCGGTGGTTGAGTTGTGGCAGGGTTTTGAGCGTAGAGTTAGATTAGTCAATAGCGGGTATAGCGAGTTTACGTGTGTAAGCGAGGGACTATCTAATTTCTAGTAGAAACCTTTCATACTTTCGGACGAAAATTTACGCACGAAATAAACTTTCATACTTTCGGACGAAAATTTACGGGTTGCTATGTTTAACTGGACGCATTCCAAATATCATATTTATATCTCAAAATTTTATCGTTTAAAATCCCACAAAATTTCAGTTAATAACGTTATTAAAACCGGTTAAATCTGCGGGTCGTTACACTCTCCCCCACTTAAAAGTTTTCGTCCTCGAAAAGGAAAGAGATAGGATAATAGAAGCAACCGAAAGAAAATAGACTTGAATTACATAATAAACAATTAATTTAAACCATAAAAATTTCAACTTAAATAAATGTAAGGACCCGGAATTTTGGGCAATATAAATTTAATAATCTGCATTAATAATTTAACTGGTTTGATAATTTTTCTTTATGATTTTAAGTTAAAGGTTGATAAATTTTTAATCTGGAAATATTGATAAGATTGTTTGTCAAAGCTAATAAATTTTTATTCTATTTATAATATATATACATTGATATATATTGTGAATAGAGAGCTATTGTTTTAAATTAAAGATTAATTTTCAAATTGTAATATATATGTATATATATGTTATTATTTGATATTGTTTTGAAATTGAATTTTAATCCATTAATAATTTATATATGAATGAATAGTAATTTTAAGCTTTGTTTTAATTTATGTTTTCAAAAATTAATTTAAAGATTAATTCATTTAAAATATAAGATAATTGTTTGTTTTTAAATAAGATAATTTAAAAAGATTTTTAAACTAAAGTTTTGTCTTTCTTTTAAAGTATTTAAAATATGAGATTGTTATTTATTTTAAAAATGATAGCTTAAATAAATTTTAAAAGCTTTGTTTAGAAATTAAATTTTCAAAAGTTAATTCAAAGATCAATTCATTTGTTTTCAAAATATAAGATGATTGTTTGTTTTTAAAATATGATGGTTTATAAAAAGGATTTAAATAAAGTGTTGTTTTGTTTTCTTTTAAAATGCTTATTATGAAATGGTTATAAATATATGAAGTTATAAATAAAATCTTTTTAAAATAATCTCTAAAATTTAGAATAATTTGTAAACATAAGTAGCATGTAAATAAATTACAAAATTCACATTCACATAAATATAAAATATAATTATCTTTGTAATAAGGTTTTTAATACAATTATGCAAGAGTTTAACACATGTAAAGCTATTAAACAAATTAAATGACATTTGTTTAAATTATCAACATGTGGCATTCATCTTTCATTTATTTGAAATTTATAAAAAAAGAAAGAAAATTGTTTCTCCTTTGTTTTTTTTCTAAAGCTCAAAACAGAAAAAAAAAATTATTAACTACAAATCTGAAGTGAAAATAAGATCTGCAAAGTAAAAAAAAGGCAAATCAATGAAATCTGCAAATTTGAATGTTCTTCATATCAACAAACCAACCTGCATGAAGTTCAAATCTGCATTTCTTCAAAACTGCATTCAAAATGAAGGGCTGCAGCAAGTTTGGATTAGTTTCAACATTTTTAACAATCAATTGAAGCATGCAATCAAAGTTTTTCAAATTAGCAAGGCCTGGAAATTCATTCTACTATGTTCTGTTTTCTGCTGTGCTCTGCATATCATCTATAAGGTGAGTAAATTTTCTTTTAAAAACAGTTGATCTGAATTTTTACTGCATGCATAGGTTGATATTGTCTTGAATTATCATTCTAAAGTTTAAATTTATATGAATTGGTATGTACATAATGTATGAGTTTGTCTGTTTAAATTCAAGCAAAGAGTTTACTCTATTAATATGCAATGAAGGTTCTGTTAAAAGAAGTATTCAATACCAATTAATCAAATCAGTATTTGATTTAGAAATTTGAATAAAAATTCTTTGTTTAAGGAAGATAATGGCTTTTAAAGAATTTTTAGGATCCTAACTTTAGCAAAAGAATTTAAAATAGGAATAACAGTAACAAACACTGTTATACATGAAAATCAAAAATCTTAACTTTTGATTTGGATTACATGAATGAAATAGTGAGTAAAAATCATGATTTTTAATACATGTTTCATGATTTTTAATTTGGTGAATCATGAGAATTTGAGTTTTGTTCATTTTGGAAACTTTTGTGAATTGCCATTGATTTATCCAATAGATTGATTTGATACTTTGGTTGTACCTTGCTTGAATGTTAGAGATTTAGGGAAAATTGTCTAAGAATTTTTCTAATGATAAAATTGTGTGAATTAGATTAAACTAGGGTTTTAGACTGTTTTTTTTCGGCTGTACTGTTTCGATCATCGCGATTTAAACACATGACCGAAATTGTTCGCTTATGGGGAACGGTGGCGAGGAGGTTGTGGTGATACTTAGGACTGATGGTTGAAGTTTCCTGTGGTTGTTTTGGCCAGTGGCGTTGGGTTTGTTGTTTGAGCTTCCTGCAGTGGTTCGAACATTAGGTTCGAATTTTGATTTAGTTGATTATTGTTCGAACTGGGTTGGATTCGTGTTCGCGTCTGGTTTTGGGGTTGTTAGGGATTCCCTTGGCGATCGACGTCGGCCGAGATGAACGATGCACGTGCACCATGCACGACATTGAATCAGGGGAGTTTTGATTTGGGGAAGAAGGCTTCTCTCGGGTTGGGACCGAAGGGTAGCTTGCGTTTTCTTGAGTATGACGCGAAGTAGATGTTGCTGGGTTTGATTCAGGGTAGGCACGAATTGTTTAGGTGATCAACTCGGGTTTTATAGGTTGCTATTTTTAGTTTTGTTCTGTGCAATGATAAGGAGTTGCAAATCGAACCTGTTGTAGGGAAAAAAATGAATCAGGCTTCAAACTATAAACAAGTTTATAAGAGTGAAGTTTATAAAAGAGACAGATGAATAAAATTAATACTTGTTGTTTGAAATTAAGTTAATCGAACTTTAAAATGTAAATCGAATTTACATTTCAATTTAAAATGTTTTGAGGTGATTTCCTTTGAGTGTAATTTAATTAAATTTTAAATTTAAAGAAGAATGTTTTGAGTTCATAGCGTTGAATCAAAGTTTAAAGAAATTTTTAAGTAATGATTTTATTTAAATTGAATAAATTTAAAACTAGATACTTTAAAGTATTTTAAATATATTTTGAAATTGATTTTCTAAATACCTTATTTTAAAATAAGGATATTGGTATGATTTTGGAAACCAAATTGAATAATTTGGTTAAGATATTAAAATTTGATTTAATTCAAATAATTTATTTATGAAGATAGATAATTATTTGATAGGAATTTAAGGACACTTAATTAGATATAAGTAAAGGTTAAGGTTATCTTAATAAATTTAGGATTTTGAAATAATATAAGTTAATTAATTAATTGTTTAATTAATTTTAAATAATTATTTATTTAAATTTTTAATAATCACTTAATTGTGAATTAATTAAGTGTAATTACTTAATAAAGTAATTAATGATTAATTGTTGAATGTAATTAAGGAAGTTAATTACTTATGGAAGTAATTAATGATAATTACTCATGGAGTAATTAGTTGAAGTGATTATTGGTTAATCACTTAATGATATCAATTAAAGATTGGCTTAATATAATTGTTGAAGTTAATTAATTATGAAGTAATTAATTAAAGAATTAAGAATTATTTAATGATGAAGTTAATTGTTTGTTAAGTGATTAATTAAGAAGTAATTAAGACTTATTAATAAAAGTAATTAGAGATAATTACTTACGTAAGTAATTAAGAGTTAATTACTTAATTATTTTATGATAATTAATTAATGTAATTAATTAATTAAAGAATGTGATTAATTTAAGATTAATTACTAAGGGTAATTAATTAAAATTGTAATTAATTAATAAAGTAATCAAAGATTAATTGTCAATTTAAATTGATTAATGAAGTAATTAAAGATTTATTAATTTGATTGATTAATCAAGGATTAATAAAATTAAATTAGAAATTAATTAATTAAGAAGATTAATTAATTAAGATAAGTAATTGCAAATTGTTAATTACTAATTATGATTAATGGGTTGATTAATTATAAGTTAATTATTTAATTAATTAAAGTAATTATTAAATTAATAAGGATCACTAATTAATATAATTAATGATATTAATCAAGGTTGATTAATAAAAGTAATTAATTTAAGTATGATTAATTAATGGTAATTAATTAAGAATTAATGTAATTAATTATAGTTAATTAATTAATGAATGATCATTAATTATTGTAATTAATGATAGTAATTAAGGTTAATTACTGAATATGGTTAAGAACAATTACTTGAATGTAATTAAAGGTAATAAATCAAGGAAGATTAATTAGTGAAGATCATTAGAGTGATTAATTTATTTGGGATAATAATTAATAAAGAAGGATTATGGTAATTCAATTGATTAGAGATAGTCAATTCTGTTTGAATGTTTGATTAATATGGATTGATTAATATTGGTTAATTGATTAATATTGGATGATCAATATTTGGAGATTGATGATTGGTTGATATTGGATGTTTGATATTGGTTTGATATTGGATGATCTGGATATATCTGTTATGTGATATACTGCTTTGTGGAGATGAATGTTGTTATGAATTATCTATTGTGATAATATGATTCATCTATCTGTTTATACTATCCTGAAATATAAGTTAAACTGTTTAATCCCTTAAGTACAACTTGGACATTGAAATGGCGTTTGGTTTCGATGAGACCGGGATCGGGTTTCCGTATCTGGATATCCGAAAACCACATCGATTCCAATTAAACGTTAGGTCGTTAATCCAAGTGGAGCAAGTGAAGACTCAAGGTGTAAGGGCTATACGTCAGTATAACTCTGTGGGTGATTCCGTAATGAGTTTGACAGAATAGTGCTTATAGATTCGAGATGGTGAATTAGAGTGCAAGGGCTATGGTCGTTGACTCTGAGGGTGATTCCAATAATGAGTGCAACGAGATAGTGCCTTCGGTTTCGTTCGAACCCGGAACGAACTTGTATGGATTGAATGCTTTCAGAACATCGTCAGGTGGACGATGAGCATTCTAAGCTAGATGTGTTCTATAAAGGTAATCGTAACCTCAAGCCTCATCAACCAGGAATGGCTAAAACAGGGGAGGTGCAACAAGGCTTCGTGGGAAGCTCCCACTTGAGAGTGAGATTTACCCCTGTCTAGAGGTCCCTTTCTATTTCGGCTTAGTGTGTGGTTGGTCGCGCCAACTACGGGGTGGTCTTGTCGGGACTGTCCAGTAAGGGATGGTTCCGGCCTTGTGTTGCAGGGGAGTGGGAGTACCCCTCGGTACGTTGATCTAGGCCATGTACTGTGACGGGCGGTACCCTAGTAGCCCTGCCATTGATGGAAACCCATTTTCCCTACGAGACCCTACGATTTTGATTGTATTACCCACTTGTGTGGCTAGTAGCTGGAATTTAATCATGTAACAATTTCGGCTATTTCTTATTTACTTGAAAACCCTAGACACTATTATAACATCACTGGATTTCCTATCAAATGTTTTGGTTAGCGTAAGGTAAAAACTTTTCCATGTTTATGTGTGGGAAGTCTTACGTGATACCTTTTCTTTTCAAAGGTTTTCTAAAGTTAAGCAATTTTAAACCGTTTACTCACACCAGACCCCTGTCTGACCCGAGTGTTTATTTTCCGTTTTATTAAACTCTTGGGTACTCATATTATGTATGAGTAGTCAAGTGGATCAGGTTAGCTTGATGAATTCTGGAGGAGATATGGAGCAGGAGGCTTCGACGTGTAGATATATATTAATTCCGATGTGTTTGTTATATCTGTTTCTCTTGTATCTTGAGTTGTATAGTTAGACAGAAGTTTATAACTGTCTAATCGCTGTTGTTTAAGTTGTGTACTGTGATGTAATGAGATACTATGTAATATTTTATGTTAATTATTATATTTTATTCGTTCCGCTGTGAGTTCTCTTATGTTGTTTGTGTTCTTCTTTCTCTTTCTTTTCTTCTTCTATCCCTTTCTTTCTTCAAGATGATGCGATTTCCTAGAGTTAGGAAGTCGGGTCGTCTCATTTGGTATCAGAGCATTAGGCTCTGAAGTGTGTCTTTCTTTAAGGAGCGTTAGGTTGAGTGAATACCTAGGCTCTGTAGTGGTGTCTTTCTTGAGAGAGCGTACTTGTAATTTTTATATATAACTATATATATATGTATATCTGTATCTACCTAATTTGTTGGGTTATCTGTACGGATTTTCCAACATAAGGTTTAGAGGTAGATGGAGTAGTGGTGTGTGTGTGTAACACGACTACCTGTTTGAGGTTTGAAGTATTTGTCGAGACTGTAGACCTAATACCATCTCGAATAAGTTTGTAGTTTGGAATAAGGATTTCTCTGATATCTGAAGGAAATCTTTTGAAGATTCGGAGTGTATCTTTGAAGTGTAAGTTTGGATTTCGCTCGGGTAAGCGAATTTTTCTTGAGTTTGGATTTGATGGAAGTGCAGAAATAAGTGATGGTATCTTGATAACTGCGTGATGAGATGCAGTATCCTTGGATATGTTCAGAAGGTGTTTTCTCTGAAGCAGTTTTAGGAGTAGTTGAGGAGCAGTCTTTGCCTGCCACAGGGAAGATTCGTCTTTGTAGAAGTTGTTTGGATCTTTAGCAAGGAGGTTGGCTGTTTTGGAATATGAGACTAGGGTCTATGAGTTGTTTCTCTTCAAGCATGGTCTCATTTGTTATTCCTTAAGGTAAGCGAGTTGTGGATGCTTGGTTTGGAGTTCGAGTTTCTTGAAGAGTTGTATGCATCTTGGAAGTCAGTTGTGTGGTTTGTTGAAGGTTTTGGGTTTTGGAGAAGCATTTGGATTTGAAGACTTTGGTTAGCTGTAGTGGAAGTTCCATCTCGAAGTGTTCGGTGTGCTGACGAGGAGATCTTTTGGCTTGGCAGTATCATCGAGGTAGAGTTTGGAAGCAGCTGTGTGGCTTGTTTCTCCGATGGTTCAGAAATCTTGGTGTTTCTTCTAGCAGCATCTTGGGCAGTTGGTAGAAGTTATCTTGAAGGGTTAGCTTTGTTTGGAAAGCTTTAAGCTGTTCTAAATGGGTAAAGAGGGGAAAGTTTTATTAAGAATCCGAACTAGGTAGGATCGCAAAAGTGACTCGTGATTTGTTTGGGAATTTATCTTGAGCAATCTTTTGTTGAGGCTGAGGATTCTCATGTGAGTAGGAGATACTGATGTAATCAGGCGTTTTTCAGCATCTGGAGTTGAGTTCCATATTGTTTTGGTTCCAGAAGCAATTTTGGTGGTTAGCCTGGTAGTAGGATGGTTCTTGGAGAAAGGAGAGTTGGTGTAGCAGCTCAGAATATTTTTGGAATTGGATTTGGACTGATTTATCTTTTGGAATAGGATTCTGTTGTAAGGATGTGTGACCGAGCCAGATGAGTCACTCAGATTTTTATGGATTTGATGAACAAAATTTTCCCGGATATATTGGATAAGTTTGTATTCGTGTTCATCAGCAGTATTCTCATCTATTTTAGAATCAGATTTGTGCAGCGGAAGCGAGGAAGCTGCTGTGCAAGGAAGGAAGTAAGTTCTGTCTGCTATTGCTTTGGAGTAGAGTTTGTGTTCTGGATTTCGACAGAATTTGGAAGACTTTTCTGTTGAATAGGATCCATAAACTGCTTTGTTTTGGTCTAGTTGTTTCTAGAAGTATCAGCATAGGTTGAGCTGATCAGGAGAATATTGGCAGCCTAGGATTGTCTGTTGAGTTACAGACATGAGATAAGAGGTTTTGGAAGTTTGAAGTTGGAGACTTCATTGTTGTTAACAATTCTCTGGTTAAGAGAGCTGAAATTGGATAAGATTGGCTGGTTAGTGCTGTGGCATTTGAGGATTTCTTATCTGTGTTTTGATAGGATAAGATTGAATTGTCAGTTTGGATAGTTGGAATTCATTGTGTATCACGTATCTCTGAGGGAATACTTGTATGATTCATCATTGGTTGTTGAATCTGTAGTTCAGTTGGAGTTGGATGTTGAGCTGGATTTGAGAGTAATCTGATGTACTGTTTAGATTGAAGGATCTAGAGATGAGTGGAGCTCTGGATTTTGGTTGTGTAGTTAGTTTGTTGACTTTTGTAGAACGAGTCTCCCGGTGATTTATCTTGGGAAACTCGAGATAGTATTAGAGTTTTATTCTGATTTGTGTCAGAATAATTAGTTAAGTTTGTTTGTTTATGTGATTGCTATGAATGTTAGTAACTGGTTGTTAGGAATGCTTTGCTAATTTAAATTAAAATATGTGCTGGATTATTAAATTACCTTTGCTTTTAAATTTCGGGGACGAAATTCTTTTAAGGGGGAAGGATTGTTACGACCCGGAATTTTAGGCAATATAAATTTAATAATCTCATTAATAATTTAACTGGTTTGATAATTTTTCTTTATGATTTTAATTTAAAGGTTGATAAATTTTTAATCTGGAAATATTGATAAGATTGTTTGTCAAAGCTAATAAATTTTTATTCTATTTATAATATATTTACATTGATATATATTGTGAATAGAAGAGCTTTTGTTTTAAATTAAAGATTAATTTTCAAATTGTAATATATATGTATGTATATGTTATAGTTTGATATTGTTTTGAAATTGAATTTTAATCCATTAATAATTTATATATGAATGAATAGTAATTTTAAGCTTTGTTTTAATTTATGTTTTCAAAAATTAATTTAAAGATTAATTCATTTAAAATATAAGATAATTGTTTGTTTTTAAATAAGATAATTTAAAAAGATTTTTAAACTAAAGTTTTGTCTTTCTTTTAAAGTATTTAAAATATGAGATTGTTATTTATTTTAAAAATGATAGTTTAAATAAATTTTAAAAGCTTTGTTTAGAAATTATATTTTCAAAAGTTAATTCAAAGATCAATTCATTTGTTTTCAAAATATAAGATGATTGTTTGTTTTTAAAATATGATGGTTTATAAAAAGGATTTAAATAAAGTTTTGTTTTGTTTTCTTTTAAAATGCTTATTATGAAATGGTTATAAATATATAAAGTTATAAATAAAATCTTTTTAAAATAATCTATAAAATTTAGAATAATTTGTAAACATAAGTAGCATGTAAATAAATTACAAAATTCACATTCACATAAATATAAAATATGAATATATAATTATCTTTGTAATAAGGTTTTTAATACAATTATGCAAGAGTTTAACACATGTAAAGCTATTAAACAAATTAAATGACATTTGTTCAAATTATCAACATGTGGCATTCATCTTTCGTTTATTTGAAATTTATAAAAAAAAATTATTTCTCCTTTGTTTCTTTTCTAAAGTTCAAAACAGAAAAAAAATTCTTAACTACAAATCTGAAGTGAAAATAAGATCTGCAAAGTAAAAAAAAGGCAAATCAATGAAATCTGCAAATTTGAATGTTCTTCATATCAACAAACCAACCTGCATGAAGTTCAAATCTGCATTTCTTCAAAACTGCATTCAAAATGAAGGGCTGCAGCAAGTTTGGATTAGTTTCAACATTTTTAACAATCAATTGAAGCATGCAATCAAAGTTTTTCAAATTAGCAAGGCCTGGAAATTCATTCTACTATGTTCTGTTTTCTGCTGTGCTCTGCATATCATCTATAAGGTGAGTAAATTTTCTTTTAAAAACAGTTGATCTGAATTGTTACTGCATGCATAGGTTGATATTGTCTTGAATTATCATTCTAAAGTTTAAATTTATATGAATTGGTATGTACATAATGTATGAGTTTGTCTGTTTAAATTCAAGCAAAGAGTTTACTCTATTAATATGCAATGAAGGTTCTGTTAAAAGAAGTATTCAATACCAATTAATCAAATCAGTATTTGATTTAGAAATTTGAATAAAAATTCTTTGTTTAAGGAAGATAATGGCTTTTAAAGAATTTTTAGGATCCTAACTTTAGCAAAAGAATTTAAAATAGGAATAACAGTAACAAACACTGTTATACATGAAAATCAAAAATCTTAACTTTTGATTTGGATTACATGAATGAAATAGTGAGTAAAAATCATGATTTTTAATACATGTTTCATGATTTTTAATTTGGTGAATCATGAGAATTTGAGTTTTGTTCATTTTGGAAACTTTTGTGAATTGCCATTGATTTATCCAATAGATTGATTTGATACTTTGGTTGTACCTTGCTTGAATGTTAGAGATTTAGGGAAAATTGTCTAAGAATTTTTCTAATGACAAAATTGTGTGAATTAGATTAAACTAGGGTTTTAGACTGTTTTTTTTTCGGCTGTATTGTTTCGATCATCGCGATTTAAATACATGACCGGAATTGTTCGCGTATGGGGAACGGTGGCGAGGAGGTTGCGGTGATGCTTAGGAGTGATGGTTGAAGTTTCCGGTGGTTGTTTTGGCCAGTGGCGTTGGGTTTGTTGTTTGAGCTTCCTGCAGTGGTTCGAACATTAGGCTCGAATTTTGATTTAGTTGATTATTGTTCGAACTGGGTTGGATTCGTGTTCGCGTGTGGTTTTGGGGTTGTTAGGGATTGCCGTGGCGATCGACGTCGGCTGAGATGAACAGTGCACGTGCACCGTGCACGACATTGAATCAGGGGAGTTTTGATTTGGGGAAGAAGGCTTCTCTCGGGTTGGGACCGAAGGGTAGCTTGCGTTTTCTTGAGTATGACACGAAGTAGATGTTGCTGGGTTTGATTCAGGGTAGGCACGAATTGTTTAGGTGATCAACTCGGGTTTCATAGGTTGCTGTTTTTAGTTTTGTTCTGTGCAATGATAAGGAGTTGCAAATGGAACCTGTTGTAGGGAAAAAAATGAATCAGGCTTCAAACTATAAACAAGTTTATAAGAGAGAAGTTTATAAAAGAGACAGATGAATAAAATTAATACTTGTTGTTTGAAATTAAGTTAATCGAACTTTAAAATGTAAATCGAATTTACATTTCAATTTAAAATGTTTTGAGGTGATTTCCTTTGAGTGTAATTTAATTAAATTTTAAATTTAAAGAAGAATGTTTTGAGTTCATAGCATTGAATCAGAGTTTAAAGAAATTTTTAAGTAATGATTTTATTTAAATTGAATAAATTTAAAACTAGATACTTTAAAGTATTTTAAATTTTGAAATTGATTTTCTAAATACCTTATTTTAAAATAAGGCTATTGGTATGATTTTGGAAACCAAATTGAATAATTGGTTTAAGATATTAAAATTTGATTTAATTCAAATAATTTATTTATGAAGATAAATAATTATTTGATAAGAATTTAAGGACACTTAATTAGATATAAGTAAAGGTTAAGGTTATCTTAATAAATTTAGGATTTTGAAATAATATAAGTTAATTAATTAATTGTTTAATTAATATTAAATAATTAGTTAATTATTTATTTAAATTTTTAATAATCACTTAATTATGAATTAATTAAGTGTAATTACTTAATAAAGTAATTAATGATTAATTGTTGAATGTAATTAAGGAAGTTAATTAATTATGGAAGTAATTAATGATAATTACTCATGGAGTAACTAGTTGAAGTGATTATTGATTAATCACTTAATGATATCAATTAAAGAATTGATTAATATAATTGTTGAAGTTAATTAATTATGAAGTAATTAATTAAAGAATTAAGAATTATTTAATGATGGAGTTAATTGTTTGTTAAGTGATTAATTAAAGAAGTAATTAAGACTTATTAATAAAAGTAATTAGAGATAATTACTTTTGTAAGTAATTAAGAGTTAATTGCTTAATTATTTTATGATAATTAATTAATGTAACTAATTAATTAATGAATGTGATTAATTTAAGATTAATTACTAAGGGTAATTAATTAAAATTGTAATTAATTAATAAAGTAATCAAAGGTTAATTGTTAATTTAAATTGATTAATGAAGTAATTAAAGATTTATTAATTTGATTAATTAATCAAGGATTAATAAAATTAAATTAGAAATTAATTAATTAAGAAGATTAATTAATTAAGATAAGTAATTACAAATTGTTAATTACTAATTATGATTAATGAGTTGATTAATTACAAGTTAATTATTTAATTAATTAAAGTAATTATTAAATTAATAAGGATCACTAATTAATATAATTAATGATATTAATCAAGGTTGATTAATAAAAGTAATTAATTTAAGTATGGTTAATTAATGGTAATTAATTAAGAATTAATGTAATTAATTATAGTTAATTAATTAATGAATGATCATTAATTATTGTAATTAATGATAGTAATTAAGGTTAATTACTGAATATGGTTAAGAACAATTACTTGAATGTAATTAAAGGTAATTAATCAAGGAAGAATAATTAGTGAAGATCATTAGAGGTGATTAATTTATTTGGGATAATAATTAATAAAGAAGGATTATGGTAATTCATTTGATTAGAGATAATCAATTCTGTTTGAATGTTTGATTAATATGGATTGATTAATATTGGTTAATTGATTAATATTGGATGATCAATATTTGGAGATTGATGATTGGTTGATATTGGATGTTTGATATTGGTTTGATATTGGATGATCTGGATATATCTGTTATGTGATATACTACTTTGTGGAGATGAATGTTGTTATGAATTATCTATTGTGATAATATGATTCATCTATCTGTTTATACTATCCTGAAATATAAGTTAAATTGTTTAATCCCTTAAGTACAACTTGGACATTAAAATGGCGTTTGGTTTCGATTAGACCGGGATCGGGTTTCCATATTTAGATATCCGAAAACCACATTGATTCCAATTAAACGTTAGGTCGTTAATCCAAGTGGAGCAAGTGAAGACTCGAGGTGTAAGGGCCATACGTCAGTATAACTTTGTGGGTGATTCCGTAATGAGTTTGACGGAATAGTGCTTATAGATTCGAGATGGTGAATTAGAGTGCAAGGGCTATGGTCGTTGACTCTGAGGGTGATTCCAATAATGAGTGCAACGAGATAGTGCCTTCGGTTTCGTTCGAACCCGGAACGAACTTGTATGGATTGAATGCTTTTAGAACATCGTCAGGTGGACGATGAGCATTCTAAGCTAGATATGTTCTATAAAGGTAATCGTAACCTCAAGCTTCATCAACCGAGAATGGCTTAAACAGGGGAGGTGCAGCAAGGCTTCGTGGGTAGCTCCCACTTGAGAGTGAGATTTACCCCTGTCTAGAGGTCCCTTTCTATTTCGGCTTAGTGTGTGGTTGGTCGCGCCAACTACGGGGTGGTCTTGTTCGTGACTGTCCAGTAAGGGATGGTTCCGGCCTTGTGTTGCAGGGGAGTGGGAGTACTCCTTGGTACGTTGATCTAGGCCACGTACTGTGACGGGCGGTACCCCAGTAGCCCTGCCATTGATGGAAACCCATTTTCCTTACGAAACCCTACGGTTTTGATTGTATTACCCACTTTTGTGGCTAGTAGCTGGAATTTAATCATGTAACAATTTCGGCTATTTCTTATTTACTTGAAAACCCTAGACACTATTATAATATCACTGGATTTCCTATCAAATGTTTTTGTTAGCGTAAGGTAAAAACTTTTCCATGTTTATGTGTGGGAAGTCTTACGTGATACCTTCTCTTTTCAAAGGTTTTCTAAAGTTAAGCAATTTTAAACCGTTTACTCACACCAGACCCGTGTTTGACCCGAGTGCTTATTTTCTGTTTTATTAAACTCTTGGGCACTCATATTATGTATGAGTAGTCAAGTGGATCAGGTTAGCTTGACGAATTTTGGAGGAGATATGGAGCAAGAGGCTTCGACGTGTAGATATATATTAATTCCGTTGTGTTTGTTATATCTGTTTCTCTTGTATCTTGAGTTGTATAGTTAGACAGAAGTTTATAACTGTCTAATCGATGTTGTTTAAGCTGTGTACTCTGATGTAATGAGATACTATGTAATATTTTATGTTAATTACTATATTTTATTCGTTCCGCTGTGAGTTCTCTGATGTTGTTTGTGTTCTTCTTTCTCTTTCTTTTGTTCTTATATCCCTTTCTTTCTTCAAGATGATGCGATTTCCTAGAGTTAGGAAGTCGGGTCGTCTCAATAAATTTATATTCAACAATTTGTTTTTAAATTCACGGTTTCCATTAAATTGATTTGATTTCACATATATTAATGTTAGGTACAAGGTTCATTTCAAATGAAATTCAATTTAAATTCAATTAATTCAAGATACCTTCTTAAGTTGATATAACTCAATTTATTAACTTCCAAAATAAATTTTCTTCTATTGATCACACCTATTATTTATTTAACTTATTATTCTATTTGTCTCCATAAACATTTTTATAATTAAAATTTAAGTGAATAACATTTATTGTACGCGCTCACATTTTATTTATAAAGACAATTTGTATTGTATATTATCCAATTTTCTTAAATTAACACTTCAAAGATCATAAATTTGAATAGTCATTTATTATAAACATACTTTATTCGACAAATTTAATATTCTTTATCCCAAATTTTATTAAATTTATTCCACTTAATATATCTTATCACATACATATTAAGTATATTTACATTTATTTTAACTACTCAAATTTATTTAAAAATTCGTTTGATATCATTTTCTACTGTATAATATTCAATTACATAGTTAACTCTGAAAATTAAGGTAAGTTATATATAATGCAATTGAGTATTATCCAAATAAAATTTTACAATTCAGTTATTTCAAGCTAAGTATTTATATAAAAAGAATTTGGCTTCATTTAAAATTAAAAATCATCCTTTAACAAATTTTAAGAATTAATTTCCGATTAGCTTCAACGACTTAGAGATAAAATATATATATATATATATATATATATATATATATTCATAATATATCAAATCAAATTTAAAATCTTTAATATATATTATAAATCAAGTCATGTTTAGAAATTCAAATCAATTTTTTTTTCAAACAAATCGTAGCAAAGCTACAGAATAGTCTCTCCACTTCGAAACTCGAAAATGAATGTCGATGATGCGGCCGCCATCACTGAAATTATTTTCCAGCGACAAAATAGGAGACCACCTATTTAAACATTTTAAAATTCCTTGAAATGATTTCTAATTGAAAATATTTAAAATACTATAAACTTTAAATCTTTCAAGTCAAAGTTTGAAATCACCAGATATTAGATTCTCAAATTTTAGTTTAAATCCATTTAAATTTCAAATCTATTTTAGCCTAGTTTTATAAATTCATTTATTTATATTGTTCAATAGTCAATGGTTTACAATAATAAATGAAAATCAAAAATTATTATTTTCAACAATAATTCATTAACGGTTTAATTTCAGAAAACTTATATTTATATATAATATAATCATACAAAACTATTTTGTTTACCTAATTTGAAAACAATATTGTGTCAGTTTGCTCTGTTAAAGTGTTTTGGAAATTCTATCGATAGCGTTGATCAGACGAATCGATCGAAAACCCAAACCAACATTAACAACTCAAACAACACAACGTATATATAAAACACATTTTTAATATTAATTCACAAATACACTTTCTCGCTCGATGATACATGATTGGATTTTTCAAAGCAAGGACAGAGATTCAAATTTGATGGACTCAAATTAAAGAGAATTCTGATTCGAATACAAGTTCGAAAGAAAAGATGAGATGATTCAATTAACAGAATCGAGAGATGGATAAGCTTATTTAATTCACGGGCAACTTTAACCGGGTCGATCGTGACTTAAAGAATAAGATCGAGCAGAATTCCGAGGCAAATCAACATTCGATATCGAGAAATAGAATTCAGACATAGCAGGGAATAGATAGCATTGAAAACCGAGGATACAGAAATCTTCGGTAAATCAATGCCTATTGTAAAGGAGTTGCACCCATTTACAAATAATTCGAAGATTGGCGAGACCGCCGATTCATTATAAAGATCATTCGAAGTGGTTTTATGGGATGCTCCAGAATTAAAGAAGATGAATAGTGAGGGACACGAATGAATTTCGGAACCGAGGGAACGTTCCAAAATTCAAAGGAATTGAGTCAAAAGGGAGAGATTGAAACTCGAATGAGAGTGATTCTGTAAATACATTTACCCTATATGCTAAGTTTTGCCTAGGGCTACCAAAGCTCTGATACCAACTGTAACGACCCGCTATTTTGGACTATTCGCATCCGCACATGTCGGATTTGAATAATTCAAAATACCGAATTGTTAATTTAAATTTGGCAAAACTCAGATATACAGTAAATAAATAATCACATAATCGCAGACACAGAGTAATAATATGCAGCGGAGGGAAAGATAGTAGTTCATGAAGCTACTATATAAATAACAGAGTTAAATAAGTTACAACGGAAGTCTCAAATACAATAGTCAAATATAAGAATCAGAATACATCACTGGAATCAACTGAATATCTGAAAGCTGGATGGATAGCTGGATCTCCAGGCGAAGCTCCAACTCCAAAGGTGAGTCTCAATAGCTAGTACACTCAGTCTGACCCGAGCGTAAAGGAAAACACAAAAACACTCGAATCAGGATTAACATTCTTATATCAATAAATCCAACTCAAGTGAAATAACAATTGAAATACAAATAACTCAAAGGGCGTTGGAATAACCGTCCTCTAAGGATCCGTTAAACTATCTACTATGTAGTAATATCCGCTAAATAGATAATGTCTATCAGTAATATAAATATCAAAATAGTGTTAAGGCGTTAACATTATCCTCCTTAACACATTTTTTATAAGCGTTATAGTCTATACACCACTGTAAACTCCACCACAAAGTAGTGGTATATCAGGGAGTACTCCATAGGTATAACACAAAACAAATTCGTAGTGGTTGCGTATATAGGGTTACAAGTATGATAAGGCACATGAGGCAATACCCAAGGTAGTGAAACTACCGTTTGCCTGATCCGGACTGGTGAAAACACATCGCCGCAACGATCGCAACACCGCGAAACAGCACTCCCAAATTTTACGAGGGTGCACCAATCAATAACAAGTAATGAGTAGTTTACGAAGAAGTGTGTTCGCTCGAGGTGGCTAACCCCATTTGGCCCAACACGGTTCTTGTTTTAGTCATTTCCAATTTGACACAAGTGTCAAGGCTATCCATTATCGTTCTCTTTCTTCAGTCGTCATGTACATCATTCCAGCCACTTCATTCCGGATCACACTCCGCGTATAGTTATTAAAGTTTTTTTCGGTTTAGACAGAGAGTATGCCCATAACCGATTCCGGTCTCTTTAATAACTTTTGTAATTATTAAACCGATTGGTCGTTTAATAAATTTCAAACCAAATCAAATTCAATTTCAATTAGAATTTGTAAATCAACATTTCATTTGTCTTCCTGAATCAATTTCCATAATTTATGTTTCAAACATTCAAATTACCGTTTCTAAGTCTTATAATTCGATTTCAATTTTTATTTAAACAATTCAAATATTGATTAAAGTTCGTATATAAGTTTCGTTCCGAAATCATTTAATCTATTTAATTTAACATTCAACTCAATTTAAATTCATTCATCGATTTCATTCAATATTTGTTAAGTTAATTATCATTCAAACAATTCCTATTTGATTTTCAATTCATTAAATCAATTACTTAAGTTCAACTTCGTTATATCAAAACTTCAAAATGAATTAAGTTAGATTCGTCAAATCAATTCTTTAAATTTCAAGTCTTATATTAATTTCAATAAGCGCATTTTATTTCTTGTTAAAGAAATTCAATTCCATTTATTTATTTACTTAGTTACAATTTTAAAAACCCAATTAATAAAGAACTTAATTTCACTTATTCAAGAAGTTCATTTCCACCTATTAAAGAATTCAATTTATTTAATTGTTAAATAATTCAATCTTACTTAATTATTAAATAATTTCAAAGCTTAATTAATAATTTCAAATTTTGATTATTAAATGATTCCAAACCCTAATTATTACATAATTACAATCTTAATTATTAAATAATTTCAATACTTAATTATTAAATAATTTCAACTTAATTATTAAATAATTTCAAACTTAATTATTAAATAATTTCAAAACTTAATTCAATCATTTCTTAATTTAAACAACGTTCTTTTATCCATTACATTGTTAATATTTTGTTTCAAATTATTAAATATTAACATTTTCTTCATTAAAAATTTCAAATTCCAACTTCATTTCAAACCTTATTATTTATTTCCATAAAATCTTTATTTTTATTTTTAAATCAAACTATTGACCAATCGATTTTATTTAATTCTCTATCCTAGGTCAAAGTTTATTTGGGTATTTATCATTTCAACCCGATTCCAATTCAATTCACAAATCAAAACATAGCAAAGGGAACTTGCAGTGTGATACTGGGATGGTGTCAAAGCAAATAAACAAGCAGTAGCAACCATCAATAACAATCCAATAATTTATTCAAATAATCCCGAAATAATCGTATTAATTCACATTGTTGTCTGTGCAAATTAATATAATTATTTCTAGAATTTACACTATCATTTCATGTAGATTAAAGATTATTACACTATTATTTTACACGGTTCTACACTTGTCATCCATTATTCAAATTTATACTACAACACACAACGTACATTCAACGGTTCAAGGTGTACTTAACCAAATTCTATGTGTCAATTAAATTATCATTCAAAAGGGGTCTTATTTAACTAATCACATTCAACATATAAATCCATTTTAAATTGTTAACTATCGTATATCAAATTCAATTTCATACTGTTTATTACTTTAACATTTACAATTAACGTCCAATTTCAACATTATACAACAATCATTTATCAACCAAACTTGTATAATCATCGCATAAGTAACAGATAATGGTGTTAGATGTCACAGGTGAACTGATACAGGTAATAGCATATATAATAGTATAATTAACAAACAACAGCATATTTCAATTGTCGTTTCAATTGAAATCAAATTTAATAAATAAAAGAACATTAATCATGACTGATTGCTCACCTTTCGAGGTTAGAGATGAACGAGAGTGAGATAGGTTTTGAATCCAGGCACGAATTCCAAAGAAAGATCAAGATTGAACTGAAATTCGGCGAACAGAGCTGATAAATGGAAATTGATGAGAACAATCAGAATCGACTTGATATATATAGAAAATACTTTTTCTTTGTTTCAAGAATGAATTTTTAATACCGATATATAAATCAAAAATTTATTTCAAACACATAAAATAAGATTTCCATATATATTTGAAATTGACTCATAAATATTTATATATAGACAAATATATAAACGTATATATAAACTTACATACCTATATTTTATATAAACAGTAAACAGATTCTGATAAAATTTAACCAAACCCAATGCATGAATGGATGCCTTAGCTTATACCATCAACATATATATATATATATATATATATATTCAAATAACCGAATATGTAACTTATGTATATACATATATATACACACAAAATTTATACCCACTTGCACAAACGCAAGTACAGAACTTACATATTTATATAAATGATATGTGGTATAGTCTGCACAACAAAAACAAAACATATATATATACCTGCTTAAGTTAACTAAGTAACAACAGATTATAACTTTCTTATATTAACACATATATAGGATTTGCAACTGACTTTTTTGAATAGAATATATGTATATTTTACATATAACCAAATATAAACAAAGTGGCATATACCATATATAAATTAGCTGTTACTAAAATATATATACTGGCAAATTCAGAGTCTTCAAACAACGAGCTCAAATATTACACCTTCGATTATATATACAAAACCTTTATATATAAACAACATATCTTTTAAAACTTGTGTATACTATATCCAAAAGACAAATATACATATCTCCATAAATAGTTTACTGTCCTTATATAAAGAAAATATAATTTGAGATCTGCGAACTACTTATATAACATAAACATGTATACTTTTGTATATATATAGTATATACATTAAACTATTGAGTAAACCAATGTTTATCGTATGTAAACAATATATATTTATTCAAACTTAACCCAAAATAAAACTATACAGCAATATTAAAACATATATATACATATATATATAGCAACCATACCGCATAAAATAACTTACATAATTTCATATAAATAGTACTAACATAGAATCAATTATATATATATTAGCATATATAAATGCACGCGCACAGTATGTCAAAGTAACATTCAGCTCTCCATTGCATAAGTTGCCAAAATCGAAATATAGATGTCCTTAAAACAAGTATATAGATAAACACACACACACACACACACACACACACACAACACACAGATATATATATATATATATATATATATATATATATATATATATGTATGTATGTATGTATATGTATTATATACTTACCAAACTCACGAAAATTATAGTTTACAGAGAAGAACAAGTAAAACATGCAACACATACTTATATACTGACCTTATAATATATATGAAATGCCCAGATCATTAACTTGAAGATTTCAAATGACAGGAGAGAGGAGAAGAGTGGCGAAGTGAGGTGCTTCAGGTGGGTCGGCTGGTTTACGGCCTTTGGTGGAGAGATGTGCGGTAGAGGTGGAGCATGGGTAGTAGGTGGTCGGCCATAGGTTGAGCGGTGTTGGAATAGGATGGACGTAGGTTGAAATCTCGGCCGACGCTCGCTACCTGATGGCGGATGTCGTGAGGAGCAAGTAGTGGCTTCAGCTTAGACGATGGGTGAATCGGAAGGCGGTGGGTGATAAGCTTGAGTGGGGATAGCTCGATAGGAGGTTAGGCGATGGAAGAAGCTACGGACATGGGTCGGCTGCTTGTTGCAAAGCGGGTGGAGTTGATACATGCTGGTTGGAAGTTTACATGGAGGACATTAGGTATGGCGGAGCTCGCGGAGGCAGCGGTGAGCGAGAGTGAAGGCGAATGGAGGGGCGGAGGTGGAAAATGAACGGTGTGGTTGCATGGAAGATGTGGCGTGGAAAAAGGATGTGGGCCAAGTTCATGTGGTTGAGATGGAGTGGGTGGTTGCTACGAGGTGGGTTAAGAATTTTGAAAGCCGGGAGGTGAGAGAATACGTGTAGGGGAGAAGAAATAAATTGGCTACAGAATACTATATATTGTTCTTTTTCTAAGGCAGTGAACCAAATGGAAAGACATAAAATAATGAGAGTTATAATTTATTAAGAGGAGGGGACAAAGAAAAAGGCAACGGCCTGTACATAGCTACCTTTCTTTTATTTAGGCTCAGCACCAAATGGGAAGAGGAAAGAAACCGAATGCACATAAAAATTTATTTTTGAAACCGGAGAATATTAAAGTTTGTTTGAATTCAAGACAACAATTAAAGCTATTTTGAACGGTGGAATATAAAAGTACGGAAAACCAAAGGTTTGAAACCGGTACCGGAACGAAATCATTTTCGCTGATTCCGCTGCGTATAGTATTTCGAAACGCAGTATTGAATATACCGCAGAGATCAGCATGGCGAGCCGATCAAAACGGTATACATATATCAGTGGTACGATCGAATTATAAAAATTCGAAATTTCTACTAGCGGAAAATGCAAGAAAAACGCAGAAAAATAAGATCGACGAAGCTAAAGGTATCCAAATTTGAAAAAACAAAAAATGGCTTCTTACTCAGAAGACGATTTAGAATTTTTTTATGTAAAAATATTTAGGTTTCGAGAACGTTTTATTTTCATCGCTTTTTAACTGATTAAATTGAAGTAAATTTACGCACGAAATAAACTTTCATATTTTCGGACGAAAATTTACCGGTTGCTATGTTTAACTGGACGCACTCCAAATATCATATTTATATCTTAAAATTTTATCGTTTCAAATCCCATAAAATTTCAATTAATAACGTTATTAAAACCGGTTAAATCTGGGGGTCGTTACAATATACAAATTTTTTTGTTTTGATTTATCAAATTAAAAGTCAAATTAATTCATTCAACAAAAAAATTCAAATAACATAAACAATTTCAAAACAAGTGAGGAAATAGCATATACATACAAACTATGATAATAACATTATACTTAATATAACATTTTAAAATAGAAGACGCCTCTTAGATCTAGCAAAAATTCACTCCTTGATTTGTACTTTCTCCTCAGATCGTCAAGACCCACACCCAACCCTTTGCAAGAGCTGGATGAATCACCTTTATTTTTGTTTAGTTTGATGTTTGACATTAAATTGTTATTGGTTTTATTTTGTTTAAATGAAAATGATGGAAGCCCTTTTTTTTTATAGGGTAAAAGAATCTTTTTCTATTCTTTTTATTTAACTTTCTTATTTAATTCAATCAACATTTTCATTTTCTCCATGTGTTGGCTGGTCTTAGCATGCATTCATAGTACATAAGTTTCCAACAAAATAAAACCTCAATGTAGTTATTTATTTAAAACCTTGTTTCAAAGGTGTGCCGATATTGAATATTGATACTTGCATAACTTTTTATACATGCATTCAAATAATTAATAATAACATTCACATAATTTAATCATGATTAACATTTCACAATATTAATTAATTTAACCAATTTATAGCATCTCATATTTTAATTAAATCGTATAGTTTTTCGAAGAAACCACAAATGCAGTAATTAATTTCATTCACAATAAATTCAATTAATTAGAACTTCACAATATCTTATATAAATTTGGATTGTACTACATTTATTATATTTTTGCTAAATATATACATTAATTACAACTAAATATTCTTCGTAACTTAATTCTTGGTTTCATCCCTTTTTATTACCCAAATTACTATCTTTTATTAAGTTTATGTTTCTATTTTAATTTATATTTCAGTTATAACCTAACAGTCATTTCAAATCAATTAAATTGTATTGAATTTGGTTATTCATCAACTGCCATTTACACTACAACCTTAATTTACACAGTTACTATAAATAAATATTATGGCATTGGTTAATTAAATGTTTTCTTTAAATTACTTATTTTAAATTTTATGCTCAAGAGCAACAATTAACACTTTCCGTTATTATAACAATATGAATTCCCATTTGTTTCTTATATTTAACTTATAACCAAGTATGACAATTCACATTATTTTCATTAATTGCAATTTCATTTTAAATTGTTAATTTTAATTACACCGCTACATTTAGTTTCTAACATTGATTGTATTTGTTTTTATTATATTCCGTTTATAGCTAAGTCATTGTAACGACCTGATATTTTCAACCATTCGCATTCGCACATGGCGGACTTGAATTGTTCAAAATACCGAATTATAAATATAAATTTGGCAAAACTCATAATGTACAGTAAATAAATAAATCACAGATCATAGACACAGAGTGATATAATGCAGCTGAAGTAAAAAAATAGTAGTTCATGAAGCTACTATATAAAACATTTGAGTTAAACTAGATTCAATAGGAGTTTAATACAATAATCAAGTACAAAGCTGAATACATCACTGGGATCAACTGAATAACTGGAATTGAAATAGATAGCTGGATCTTCAAGCAAAGCACCAACTCTGAAGGTGAGTCTCTAATGTTGTAACACTCAGTCTGACCCGAGCGTAAAATAAAACATAAACACTCGAGTCAGGACATACATACTTATGCAGTGTAAGCTAATTCAAGTGAACAGTAATATAAAGGCAAGTAACTTAAAGGATGCTTGGGACAGCCCATCCTCTAAGGATCCGTTAAACTATTTACTATGTAGTAATATTTCGCTATTATAATAGTGTCTATTAGTAAAATAAACTTACTTTTAAATAGCATTAAGGGGTTACCCATATAGCCCTTAACGCATAATATGCTCCCATAGTCTATACAGTACCGTAATCTCCCCCGTACTGGGCGTCGTCAAAGGGCACTCCATAGGTATGGTACAAAAAAAATCGTATAAGGCGCGCTAGGGTATGTGACACGGCACAACTAGGCAATGCCAGGGTAGATATATAAATTACGCTTCCGGTTCGGTGGAAACGCTTAGCCGCAGCAACCGCCCACCTCGAGCCACAGCCCCAAATCAAAGAAATCAAAAGTGGCCACCGAATAAATCCAAAGTCAAAGTATAATATCGAAGGGATGTGTCCGGTCAAAGGTGCTACCTCATTAACCCGTCAATCGGTCTTGTTTTAGCCACCTTATGCCAACACGCGGGAGTCGGGTCCACCTATTTACCTCAAAGGAACGCCGCCACCATCCTACTTCATTCTGGAATCTCCACCGCATACACGGTTGTTAAAGTGGTTTTCGGAGTTGGCAGAGAGTATGACAACTTCCAATCCCGGTCTCTTTAACAACCAAACGTTATTATAACCCATGGATATTTATTTCAAAATCATTTGTACTTTCAAAACCAAACTAGCATATCCATTTCAAAACCATATCGTTTCTTTCAAACTAGTATATACTTTCAAAACCAAAATATCATACTCGTTTCAAAACCATATCACAATAGTATCATTTCCATTTCAAAACTAATTCAATAATATATCATTTAAATGAAACCCAAATTTCCAAATCATTGAATATTTCCTTTAATTTATTAAACTTGAAATATTCCTTTAATTTATCATAGCATTTTGGAAATGTTACCTTAAGGAATCATAGCAATTTTGGAATGTAATACTTTCCACTTTAACATTTTATAAAATCAAAGTATTTATATGCTTACAAATTTAACATGGTCATTTTATCATAGCCTTATAGTTAAATAAACTTTGTTACTGTAATATCCAATTTAAAGTTGATATTCTTATAAGTTAAAAGTACCTTATTAACTTACATTATTATTACAATAAAGAAACTTTATTATTTTAATCATTTAAATTATGCCATTTACATAAATTAAAACTTGCATATCAAATGTACATTATCAACTTACATTTTATTATTACAGTAAGTAACATTTATCATTTTAATCACTTTAAAATACTCCATTACGTTGATTAAAACATACATATCAAATGTACGTTTTAACTTACATTTATTATAATGAAGAGCATTTATCATTAATCAATATTACACTAATTAAAAATTACATTATAAAATGTACGTTTTAAATTTACATTCCTATTACAGTAAAGAGCATTTATTATTTAATCAATACCAAACTAATTAAAACTTTACATGTTTCCTTCATTAATTAAAACTTTACATGTTTCTTGCATTAATTAAAAACTTTACATGTTCTCTCATTAATTAGGACTTTACACGTTTCTTTCATTAATTAAAAACTTACATGTTTCTTTCATTAATTAAAACTTACACTTTTCTTTCATTAATTAGAAATTTACATGTTTCTTTCATTAATTAGAACTTTACACGTTTCTTTCATAAGTCAAAACTTTACATGTTTCTTGCATTAATTAAAAACTTTATATGTTCTCTCATTAATTAGGACTTTACACGTTTCTTTCATTAATTAAAAACTTACACTTTTCTTTCATTAATTAAAACTTTACATGTTTCTGGCATCAATTAAAAACTTACACGTTGCTTTCATTAATTAAAACTTTACATGTTTCTTGCATTAATTAAAAACTTTATATGTTCTCTCATTAATTAGGACTTTACACGTTTATTTCATTGATTAAAAACTTACACTTTTCTTTCGTTAATGAAAACTTACACTTTTCTTTCATTAATTAGGAATTTACATGTTTCTTTCATTAATTAGAACTTTACACATTTCTTTCATTAATTAAAACTTTACATGTTTCTTCAATTTAAAATACCTTTTTTCTTAACTTAAAATCTCCAATTGGAAACTAATTTACAATTATCAAGTTAAGTCATATATATAAATTACATTTTATACATTAACTTATACAACTTAACTTAGAAAATCACTGTAAACCTATTTATACAAACATATTCGCTTCATGGAATAAAATTCATTCCAACTACTAGGCTAGATTTAGAATTCGACTTTAAATCAAATTTCATTATTAAGTTGCTTATTACATTCCAAATCTTTAAATTACAAATTTAAAACCAAATAAAGATTTTTTTTTTAATTATAATTAAAAACCAAAATCAACTTATAAAATTTTAACTTATAGAAAACCAATATCTCTTTACATTCAAAATCTTTAAATCAACTTTTTATTTAAATTTCCATATATTTATAAATTCAAAATACTTAATAATTTTAGAAAACTATTATAAAATTTTATCCATGGGCCTGTAAAAAATTTTCTAACCTAGGTCAAGTGATACAGATATGTATCATTTCAATCCATAATTTAAAAAGAAAAATCTGGGTTCTATCATTTCAAACCCGCAATCCCAAGAAAAATAAATGCAACAAAAATCATTTCAGTCTATCATTTCAGCCCATAGTGATAGGGAACTTGCAGTGTGAGATACAGTATATAAAATGAATAGTATATCATATAAATACATATTAGATGATGCAACAAACATATAGATAGCATTTAACATCATATAACATATCACAGGAATGTGTGAATGACATATCAATTTATACAGATCCACATGTCATTATTCCACAATAATATAAGTACATATGTCTAGAGTGATAAAAACTCACTTTTTAAATGCTAGAATCAAATACACAATACACAATTGAAACTCCGCAAAGCACGACAAGGCACGACCAAACTTTTGAGTAGATGGAGAGTCAAGATCCATATCTTGTATATAACAAATACACAAATCATAAGAATAAGATTCAACACAACAAAAGATGGATTAAACTATGAAATTACAAATCGAAGAACATAACCTTGCTTTCAACCACCAAGTGGGCTTGGCCATGGTCTAATTGTGAGGAGGAGGTGATGTTATGGTGGTGGAGGCTGAGCTATGCAAGGAGAAAACAAAAGGAAAAAGAGAAGAAAAAAAAGAAAGTGGAAAAAGAAGAGAGAAGGAAGCCATGGAAATAACCTAGAGCTTGTTGTATTTTCTTCATGCAAATGAAAATGAGAGGATGAGAACTTGTACGTGAATAAGAAATAAAAAGAAGGCAGTTAGGGTTTCAAGAGATTTGAACGGCTAAGATGTTTAGGAATAGTTAGAAAATAAAAAGGCAAGGAAATTTAAAAAGGCACAATTTAAGTAGGGAAAAGATCTTGTATATATTTATCTTAAACAAATGAAAAGAGCAGTTTGATAACTTTGTACATGATTGAAAAGGAGAAAATCGCATCTATGCATTTATGAATAGATATAGAAGATTAAAAGGTGGGAAATATATAAAGGCAAGAAATAAATTAAGAAACATATGCCTACACTTAAAACATATCTTAATTGATTTGTTACTTATCCAATAAATATGGATGTATATACACAAAAGAAACCTTCACTAAATAAATAAAGTTTATACACACCATACAAGTAAATAAGAAGATGGAAATAGAAATATAAAAAAATGAAATGCAGAAATTAATTATAAATTTAAAAAGGCACAATTTAAGTAGGAAAAGATCTTGTATATATTTTTCTTAAACAAATGAAAAGAGGAGTTTGATAACTTTGTACGTGATTGAAAAGGAGAAAATCACATCTATGCATTTATGAATAGATATGGTTGAAGATTAAAAGGTGGGAAATGTATAAAGGCAAGAAATAAATTAAGAAACGTATGCCTACATTTAAAACAAATCTTAATTGATTTGTTACTTATCCAATAAATATAGATGTATATACACAAAAGAAACCTTCACTAAATAAATAAATTATATACACACCATACAAGCAAATAAGAAGATGTATATAGAAATATAAAAAAATGAAACGTAGAAATTAATTATAAATTTAAAAAGGCAAAATTTAAGTAGGAAAAGATCTTGTATATATTTTTCTTAAACAAATGAAAAGAGGAGTTTGATAACTTTGTACGTGATTGAAAAGGAGAAAATCACGTCTATGCATTTATAAATAGATATGGTAGAAGATTAAAAGGTGGGAAATATACAAAGGCAAAAAATAAATTAAGAAACGTATGCCTATATTTAAAACATATCTTAATTGATTTGTTACTTATCCAATAAATATAGATGTATATACACAAAAGAAACCTTCACTAAATAAATAAAGTTTATACACAACATACAAGTAAATAAGAAGATGGATATAGAAAAAAATGAAACGCAGAAATTAATCATATATATATTTTTTTGTGTTGTATGTTACCCAAATTTACAAAGAAAAGATCAGAATTAATTGAAACAAGGCATAAAAATTTACACACAACCACTAGCTTTGGAAAAATTTCTACCACACTTTAAAACAAATAAAAATTAATGAATAAAATAAAACAAACTGAAATAAAGTGAAAATGAAAATAAATAATTATATTTCAGGAAAATAGAAAGATAAATAAAGAAAATAGCGTAACTTATTGAAACTAGCTTAAGAAAATTGCAAACATAATCCACTTAACATGGGAAATTACAACTCTTCTTAAAAATGGTTTAAAATAAATCTTTGAGAAACAAAATAAAGTGAGAATGAGAATAAAATAAGTTCTTAAGAAAAATATAAAAATAAATAAAGAATTTCTTAATTTAATTAAAGTTGGAAATTAGAAATTTTAAACAAAATACAATGGACACTGGAAAATGTCAGTTACACGTTTAAAAATGTTTTAAAACAAAAATATATACAAAACAAGTTATTTTACCCCTAGAAACATAAATTAGAACATTCCATGACCAAATAAAATATTATTTATATAATTTAAAGTAAACAATCTTGTTAAATACAGCAAATGACACCCAATAGTTAAAAAGGCATAACTTTCACATTATAAATCAGATTTCAACGAAACGGAAAGCAGTATTCTTAAAATTTTATTTACTTTCAAAATAAAAGATAAAATTAAAAAAAATTAAACCTTTAAATTTTTAAAAGTCAAAGTTTGACTATATTGACAAAATTCACATTTTCGGAAAATATTCTATTAATTCATGTGTGGAATTCTAATCCACACAAAAATTTTATCAATTTAACAATTTTAATTATTAAAAATTTATGGGTTGTTACACTCTCCTTGTGATATCCCGGAAATATTAGCAATATCAATTTAATAATCTATATTTAAAATTAAATTGATTTGATAAAATTTTAATAAAAATTAACTTGATTTAATAATCCAATTAAATAAATGTGTAATTGATGAAATTTATCTTTTAAAAGCTAATAATTGTTTTCCTATTTATAATGTATGTATATGTATATATGTATATATATTATAAATAGATAAGTTTTGAGGTGAAGTTAAATGAACAAGTAAAATCTTATTTTTAAAACTCTAATATTCATTTTAAATGATTTGAAGATTATTATTTTATTTAATAAATAATTAATTGTTTAAAATACTTAAAGTAATTGTTTTAAATTGTATAATTGTATTTTAAATATAGTTTAAATTTTAATAAGATAATAAAAGTTTATTTTATTTGTTTTTTTAATATAGCTTAATAATTATAATTTGGAATTATATAAGTAAATTTAAAATACCATTTAAACATTAAACATTAATGTATGTAATTAAGATAAATAAGATAAGAAATCTATAATTTCTTTATAAATAATTTAAAATTGATAAATGAGTTATTTTCTAATAATAATAAATGTATAAATATAGATATGTTTTAAAAGACAAAATTATTATTGTCAAAGTAAATATGTTAATATAAATTAGTTTTAAAATTTGATTTTAAATGTATAAATAGCATTTGAATTTGAATTCATTTTGAAATTCAAATGAATAAACATATATGAATAACCATATTTAAATTTTATAAGTGAGCTTTCATGTTTTATAAATTGTTTTACTTCATTAAAAAGAGATACATATACATTTATTAATGAAACTACTATATATGTATTTAATAAAGGAAAAAGGATTTTTATTTATCTTTAAATTAAAAGTTATAAGTAACATATGCATAGAACAAGTGTTAATATTCTAGGTGATTAATAAGACAAGTGTAAACAATTTATTTTCTTATTTTGACAAGTGTCTTTTATTTTGATTTCTTTTAATTTTTTTTAATAAATCATTTATACCTATATAAAACAGGTTTTCTTCACCTCTATTCTTTTCTGAATCTTCATTTTTTCAAAGTTAAGAAGAAGAAAAAAAGAGAATCTCAGCTGAAACAAATGTGAAGCCTCTGCATTTTTTTTAAACCTGAGAATCAAATCCATAAACAAATCTGCAACTCTACTTCCTCTCAAACCTGAAATTCATTTCCTTGAATCTGAGAATCAAATGTAAAGCCTGCATTTCCAATTGAAACAAGATCAAGCCTCTGCATTCTTTAAAAACTAGAATCTGTAATGCAAGTTTTAACAGAAACATTCAAATTTCTTCAACCTGCATGCAAATTTATGTACAAAGCAACAGCAAACTTGCAAGTTGAATCAAGCAACTCTGGTTTTAAAATCTTAAGCCATTCAGCAAGCTACCCAAGTTTTATCAAAGCAATGAAGTCATGGCATTTCAAATTAAAGATTTCAAAAGCTTTCAAAGCAGTTTTCCCAAAAGCTCTGTTTCATCTCTACTGTTAGGTGAGTAACTCTTTTTGAAATTTAAATATAAATGGTTGCTTAAATAGGTATGTTTGTGTATGCTATTTGGATTGCATGTTGATTTGTGTGTCTGTGCATATGATTTTGAATATATTGCTGAATATATGCATATAATGTTTGAATGTTTGTGACTGTGCTTCCTCTGATCCTTGTTTCAGGTCCTGTTTCTAAAAAAAAAGAGAATCCTCTTGCTTTAGTTAAAATATCTTGTCAAGGTTTAGATTCTGTAATAATTATGTTAATTAGACCCTAGTTTAGTTTAGGAAACTTATTAAGTAAAATCAAATTGAGGAATGTCTCTGGAAAATTGTAAAGCTTCAGTGGATGATTAATAAACATGAAAACACAGATATTATAAATTTTAAATGCAGTATTGTAAACTGAAAACTTAAACAAAATAATGATTTTTGAAACAAAAATCTTATTGTTTAATTAGAAGTTGAGACTGCAGTTCTTATTTGAGCTGATAGTGGGTTTGAGTAAATCTTTGATGATCAAGTTGATCAGAAGGTTTGGGGTTCTTGGTGGAGGAAGAGCAGTGATCAGGGGATGTGGCAAAAATGTCAGAAGGATGAATAGGTCTCGGTGGAGGAGATGGGAGGTGGATGAAGTCTGTAAACCTAGTTTTTAGATACTGCAAGTAATTTCATTTGTGTGGGAGTTTCAGGTGACCGAGTGTTAAGATCTTCGGGGTGATGGATGCTTGGGTGTAGAAGAGGTGATTGGCGGCGGTGCTAAGGTTCCTATAGCCGGAGGTGATAGGGAGAATGATTTGACAGGTTTTGGGGGTGTAGTTGCATGTTGTTGCCAGGTTTGAATTAGGGGAGCTCGATTTCGTTTTCGAATGGATTGAGTGGATTTGATGTTAGCAAGGTGATGAAGGGATGGTCGGTGTTTGCTTGTTGATCTGGGTGGTGGCTGTAGGTGGCTACAGCCACCGTGCATATGCACGGTGAAGAAGGAGTATCAGGGAGGATTTGGGATTTGCAGTAGTATTGTACTCGAGTTATACTCAAGTGAAATCGAATTTTGCTCGCAGTAGCAGATGGTTTTACTCGAAGCAAACAAGAGGGAACTCGGGTTGCTTTCTGAAATTACAGGTTTTTGAAAACCTGTATTTTTAATTTAAAGATTGTTTTAAAATATAAATGCAGGATTTTGATAACAGAATTTAAATCAAAATTTAAGGTATGATTTCAAATGAGAATTGAATCCAGGTTTGAAATTTAAATTTAAACTTTGAAACAAAAATGTTTAAACAACTTCAAAGAGTTTAAATATTTTAATTTAGAATAAAGCTTTAAATTTAAGTGGAGATTCAAACATGAGTTTAAATCTGAAATCAAATTCCAATTTGAAACAATGGTTTGAAAATAAAGGGAGTTTTAAGGCAATTTAAATGTTTAAACAAATTTGGATGTTGAAACATATTTAAATATGATTTGTATTTGAAATGAATTTGGGATTTAATTTTCTTATAACTTCTTTTATAAAATAAGAAAAATCTTTAGTATAAAGTTTTAAAAAGATTTTAAAATGTTTTTAAAACTTTGTTTAAGTTAAGTTTGATTTCTTTTTAAATTTTAAATTTTAAATGTAATTTGAAACAATTTTAAGTTAAATTGTTTTAAGTTACTTTATTTATGATGAAGTAATCATTAATAAGTAATGTTTTAATTTTAAGTAAATTAAAGATTTAATGATTTTGTTTCATTAAATTAGTAAGATAATTTAAATAATTTAATTAATAAATTTGTTTAATTAATTAAAGATTTGAAATTAATTAAGGTTAATTAAATTTGTAATTAATATTAATTAATTTAAGTTAATTACTTAAGAAAGGTAATTAAGAATTTGTTAATAAGTTAATGAAGGTCATTAACTTCAGATTATTTATTAATTAATTAATCTAATTAATTTTGATAATTAATTAGGTTAATTAATTCAAACAATCAATTATGGAACTTAATTAAGTATGATTACTTTATGGAAATAATTAAAAATATTAATTACTCTTTGTAATTAATTTAATAATTAGATTAGTTTAAATTAATTAATTAAGTTTAATTAATTTAGAATAATCATTAAATGAGTTGATGAGTAATCATTGAGAAATAATTACTTAGGGAAGTAATTAAAATAAATAAATTACTGGAGGTAATTAATTGAAGTATGGTATTTGGGATTAATTACTTTGTGTAAATAATAATGAGGATAATTACTTGTGAAAGTAATTAATAATTAATTACTTAGTGTAATTAATTTAAGTATTTTGAAATAATTAAGTGATGTAATTAATTAAGGGTAATTAATTACTAATGAAATTAATCAAGGATGATTAATAAATATAATTAATTTAGGAGTGATTAAGAAAGTAATTAAGGGTAGTTAATTACTAAATGTAATTAATCAAGAATGATTAATAATTATGGTTTAATTAAGGGTAATTAGTTAATGTAATTAATTTAAATAATTAATTAATTTAAATTCAATTAAGGATCATTAATTAATATAATTAATGATGTAATTAAGGATTAATTAATTAAGATTAATTAACCAATGATTAGCGATTAAGGAAGTAATTAATTAATGAAGTAATTAGAGGTTAATTACTGAATTTGGTTAAGGATAATTAATTTGGAAAATTAATTAATTATAATTACTTGAATGTAATTAAGGGATAATTAATCAAGGGTGATTAATTAAGGTGTTTAATTTGAGGATAATTATTTAATTGATTGGTAATCAATTAAGGGTTAACTAAGCAAGTTTTAAATGGAAAAGTAATTAATTTAATTCATTTTAAATTAATTAAAGATAAGTAATTAATTTAATTCACTTTAAATTAATTAGAGATAGAAGTAATTAATTTAATCCATTTTAAATTAATTATAGATGGTGTGATTATAGATCTTTGCTTATGAATGGATGATATGGTTTGCCCTGAATGGTTTGAATCTCAGATATGAGATAAATAGTGTTGTGTGTTATGGATGCATTGGTTGCATTGTGATGATGATATTAGTATCTATTGACAATGATAATATAGATCGTCGATTTGTGGGGATTACTTGTTTATGATAATATTGTTGATTATCTATTATGATGATGTGAAGTATCTATCTGTGTGTATATAGATAGTTTAAATTGAATTGTTTTAAACTTAAAACAACTTGGACCTAAAAGACACGCTTGGATTTCGATGAGACCGGGATCGGGTTTCCATATTTGGATATCCGAAAACCACATCGATTCCAATTAACGTTAGGTCGTCAATCCAAATGGAGCAAGTGAAGACTCGAGGTGTAAGGGCTATACGTCAGTATAACTCTGTGGGTGATTCCGTAATGAGTTTGACGGAATAATGCTTATAGATTCGAGATGGTGAATCAGAGTGCAAGGGCTATGGTCGTTGACTCTGAGGGTGATTCCAATAATGAGTGCAACGAGATAGTGCCTTCGGTTTCGTTCGAACCCGGAACGAACTTGTATGGATTGAATGCTTTCAGCACATCGTCAGGCGGACGATGAGCATTCTAAGATTTGATGTGTCCTATAAAGGTAATTGTAGCCTCAAGCCTCATCAACCAGGAATGGCTAAAACAGGGGAGGTGCAGCAAGGCTTCGTGGGTAGCTCCCACTGGAGAGCAAGATTGATCCCAATCTAGAGGTCCCTTTATATCTGGCTGTGTGGGCGGTTGGTTCGCGACAACTGCCGAGGTTGTCGTGTTCGGAACTGTTCAGTAAGGAACGGTTCCGGCCTTGTGTTGCAGGGGAGTGGGAGTACTCCTCGGTACGGTGATCTAGGCCACGTACTGTGACGGGCGGTACCCCAGTAGCCCTGCCATTGTATGGAATCCAAAATCTAATAAGTGCCAACGGTTTTGATTGTATTACCCACTTTTGTGGCTAGTAGCTGGAATTTAATCATGTAACAATTTCGGCTATTTCATATTTATTTGAAAACCCTAGACACTATTATAATATCATCGGATTTCCTATCAAATGTTTTGGTTAGCGTAAGGTAAATTTTTTTCCATGTTTATGTGTGGGAAGTCTTACGTGATACCTCTTCTTTTCAAAAGGTTTTTAAAAGTTAAGCAACTTTAACCTGTTACTCACACCAGACCCATGTCTGACCCGGAGTTTATTTTTGTTTTTCATAAACTCTTGGGTACTCAAATTTTTACGAGTAGCCAAGGGATTCAGGTTAGGATTCGGGTTAGCTTTGACGAATATTGGAGGAGCAATGGAGCAGGAGGCTTCTGCGTATAGATATATAGTTTTCCGTTGTGTGTTTTCTCTGAGTTGTTTCTTGTATTGATTGAGTTGTAATAACTAGATAGGTGTTTGTAACTGTCTAGTATGTGTTGTATATCTGTGTACTCTGATAGTGGTTGTAAACTATGTAAAATATTTTATGTTATTAATATAATTTATTCGTTCCGCTGTTTAGATTCTGATGTGTTGTTTTCTTCTTCTTCTCTTTCTTTCTATTCTCTATCCCTTTCTTTCTTATTAGCGATGCGACTTCCTGGAGATAGGAAGTTGGGTCGTTACAGTGGTATTAGAGCATTAGGTTGAGTGAATACCTAGGCTCTGGAGTGGTGTCTATCTTGAGAGAGCATATTTGTAATTTTGATATATATCTATATTTATTATTTCTACCTATCTGTTGGGTTACCCGTTCAGGTTTTCCAACATAAGTTATAAAGGTAGATAAGGTAGTGGTGTGTGTAACACGATTACTACCATTGGTTGGAGTTTGAATGTTTGAGGTTGGAAGTGTATTTGTCGAGGCTGTAGACCAAATACCGTCTCGAGTAAGTTGTGCAGAGTGTAGAGATTTCATCAATCTCTGAAGGTAACCTGTTAAGGTTCAGAGTTCATCTTTGAAGATTGAATTTTCTTATCAACCGGATTCCAGGAGTGCTACCGGTGGATCAGCTAGTAGAAGGAGGATTTCTTGAGATAGGTTTGGTGAGACAACTCAGGATTGGTGAAACTTCTGAGTTTTCTTGGATATGTTGAGCCATATTTCTGGGAAGTGATGTCCAGTTTGTGCTCATCAACAGTGTCTTCTGTGCCAGATCAGAGTTATGCAGCGGAAGCAGTTGGGAGTGTTTCTGTTTTGTTTTTCTGGATAAAAGAAGTGAGTTGTTCTTCTAATGGTTGAAGAGTAGAGTTGGTGATCTTAGTCTTGGTTGATCTTGAGGAGATCGTTGTGTTGGTTTGTTTTTGGTCTAGATTATTTCTAGAGGAACCAGCAAGAGTTGAGCCGATCAGTTTTGATGTAGGCAGCCCAGGATCATCCGAAGAGTTTTATGGAAAAGAGACGAAGGAATGTAGATTCCGGAGTCGGAGTTTTGTTTTGGATTTCTTCTGTGTTTTGGTTGGATTGGTGTTTGGTTTTCAAGAATTGAATTGCCAGTTTGGATAACTAGGATTCGATGAGTTTCACGTGTCTCTGAGGGAGTACGTGTATGAGTTATCTCTAGAAGTGGAACCAGCTGTTTAAGAAGGTTTGGTTGTTAAGTCAGACTCGTTTGTAGTCAGACCTAGATGAGTAGAAGCTCTGTAGTTTCGTAGTTTAGATGTTTGTGTTCTGTAGGGCGAGTATCCCGGTATATATATATATATATATATATATATATATATATATATATATATATATATATATATATATATATATATATACTTGGGGAAACTCATGGGGATTCATCCAGAATTTATCTGGATAATTAAATTTGTTTGATTAGATAAATTGGTTGCTATGGTTGTTAGCATATGATTGATGTATATTTGTGATTTAAAATTTAAAATTTTAAATGGGTTATTAAATTATCTTTGCTTTTAAATTTCGGGGACGAAATTCTTTTAAGGGGGAGGAATGTGATATCCCAGAAATTTTAGCAATATCAATTTAATAATCTGTATTTAAAATTAAATTGATTTGATAAAATTTTAATAAAAATTAACTTGATTTAATAATCCAATTAAATAAATGTGTAATTGATGAAATTTATCTTTTAAAAGCTAATAATTGTTTTCCTATTTATAATGTATGTATATGTATATATGTACATATATTATAAATAGATAAGTTTTGAGGTGAAGTTAAATGAACAAATAAAATCTTATTTTTAAAACTCTAATATTCATTTTAAATGATTTGAAGATTACTATTTTATTTAATAAATAACTAATTGTTTAAAATACTTAAAGTAATTGTTTTAAATTGTATAATTGTATTTTAAATATAGTTTAAATTTTAATAAGATAATAAAAGTTTATTTTATTTGTTTTTTTTAATATAGCTTAATAATTATAATTTGGAACTATATAAGTAAATTTAAAATACCATTTAAACATTAAACATTAATGTATGTAATTAAGATAAATAAGATAAGAAATCTATAATTTCTTTATAAATAATTTAAAATTGATAAATGAGTTATTTTCTAATAATAATAAATGTATAACTATAGATATGTTTTAAAAGACAAAATTATTATTGTCAAAGTAAATATGTTAATATAAATTAGTTTTAAAATTTGATTTTAAATGTATAAATAGAATTTGAATTTGAATTCATTTTGAAATTCAAATGAATAAACATATATGAATAACCATATTTAAATTTTATAAGTGAGCTTTCATGTTTTATAAATTGTTTTACTTCATTAAAAAGAGATACATATACATTTATTAATGAAACTGCTATATATGTATTTAATAAAGGAAAGAGGATTTTTATTTATCTTTAAATTAAAAGTTATAAGTAACATATGCATAGAACAAGTGTTAATATTCTAGGTGATTAATAAGACAAGTGTAAACAATTTATTTTCTTATTTTGACAAGTGTCTTTTATTTTGATTTCTTTTATTTTTTTTTAATAAATCATTTATACCTATAAAAAACATGTTTTCTTCACCTCTATTCTTTTCTAAATCGTCATTTTTTCAAAGTTAAGAAGAAAAAAAAAAGAGAATCTCAGGTGAAACAAATGTGAAGCCTCTGCATTTTTTTTTAAACCTGAGAATCAAATCCATAAACAAATCTGCAACTCTACTTCCTCTCAAACCTGAAATTCATTTCCTTGAATCTGAGAATCAAATGTAAAGCCTGCATTTCCAATTGAAACAAGATCAAGCCTCTGCATTCTTTAAAAACTAGAATCTGTAATGCAAGTTTTAACAGCAACATTCAAATTTCTTCAACCTGCATGCAAATTTATGAGCAAAGCAACAACAAACTTGCAAGTTGAACCAAGCAACTCTGGTTTTAAAATATTAAGCCATTCAGCAAGCTACCCAAGTTTTATCAAAGCAATGAAGTCATGGCATTTCAAATTAAAGATTTCAAAAGCTTTCAAAACAGTTTTCCCAAAAGCTCTGTTTCATCTCTACTGTTAGGTGAGTAACTCTTTTTGAAATTTAAATATAAATGGTTGCTTAAATAGGTATGTTTGTGTATGCTATTTGGATTGCATGTTGATTTGTGTGTCTGTGCATATTATTTTGAATATATTGCTGAATATATGCATATAATGTTTGAATGTTTGTTACTGTGCTTCCTCTGATCCTTGTTTCAGGTCCTGTTTTTTTAAAAAAAAGAATCCTCTTGCTTTAGTTAAAATATCTTGTTAAGGTTTAGATTCTGTAATAATTATGTTAATTAGACCCTACTTTAGTTTAGGAAACTTATTAAGTAAAATCAAATTGAGGAATGTCTCTGGAAAATTGTAAAGCTTCAGTGGATGATTAATAAACATGAAAACATAGACATTATAAATTTTAAATGCAGTATTGTAAACTGAAAACTTAAACAAAATAATGATTTTAAAACAAAAATCATATTTTTTAATTAGAAGTTGAGGCTGCAGTTCTTATTTGAACTGATAGTGGGTTTGAGTAAATCTTTGATGATCAAGTTGATCAGAAGGTTTGGGGTTCTTGGTGGAGGAAGAGCAGTGATCAGGGGATGTGGCAAAAATGTCAGAAGGATGAATAGGTCTCGGTGGAGGAGATGGGAGGTGGATGAAGTCTGTAAACCTAGTTTTTAGATACTGCAAGTAATTTCATTCGTGTGGGAGTTTCAGGTGATCGAGTGTTAAGATCTTCGGGGTGATGGCTGCTTGGGTGTAGAAGAGGTGATTGGCGGTGGTGCTAAGCTTCCTATAGCCGGAGGTGATAGGGAGAATGATTTGACAGGTTTTGGGGGTGTAGTTGCCTGTTGTTGCCAGGTTTGAATTGGGGGAGCTCGATTTCGTTTTCGAATGGATTGAGTGGATTTGATGTTAGCAAGGTGATGAAGGGATGGTCGGCGTTTGCTTGTTGATCTGGGTGGTGGCCGGAGGTGGCTACAGTCACCGTGCATGTGCACGGTGAAGAAGGAGTATCAGGGAGGATTTGGGATTTGCAGTAGTATTGTACTCGAGTTATACTCAAGTGAAATCGAATTTTGCTCGAAGTAGCAGATGGTTTTACTCGAAGCAAACAAGGGGGAACTCGGGTTGCTTTCGGAAATTACAAGTTTTTGAAAACCTGTAGTTTTAATTTAAAGATTGTTTTAAAATCTAAATGCAGGATTTTGATAACATAATTTAAATCAAAATTTAAGGTATGAATTTCAAATGAGAATTGAATCCAGGTTTGAAATTTAAATTTAAACTTTGAAACAAAAATGTTTAAACAACTTCAAAGAGTTTAAATATTTTAATTTAGAATAAAGCTTTAAATTTAAGTAGAGTTCAAACATGAGTTTAAATCTGAAATCAAATTCCAATTTGAAACAATGGTTTGAAAATAAAGGTAGTTTTAAGGCAATTTAAATGTTTAAACAAATTTGGATGTTGAAACATATTTAAGTATGATTTGTATTTGAAATGAATTTGGGATTTAAATTTCTTATAACTTCTTTTATAAAATAAGAAAAATATTTAGTATAAAGTTTTAAAAAGATTTCAAAATGTTTTTAAAACTTTGTTTAAGTTAAGTTTGATTTCTTTTTAAATTTTAAATTTAAAATGTAATTTGAAACAATTTTAAGTTAAATTGTTTTAAGTTACTTTACTTTTAATAAAGTAATCATTAATAAGTAATGTTTTAATTTTAAGTAAATTAAAGATTTAATGATTTTGTTTCATTAAATTAGTAAGATAATTTAAATAATTTAATTAATAAATTTGTTTAATTAATTAAAGATTTGAAATTAATTAAGGTTAATTAAATTTGTAATTAATATTAATTAATTTAAGTTAATTACTTAAGAAAGGTAATTAAGAATTTGTTAATAAGTTAATGAAGGTCATTAACTTCAGATTATTTATTAATTAATTAATGTAATTAATTTTGATAATTAATTGGGTTAATTAATTTAAACAATCAGTTATGGAACTTAATTAAGTATGATTACTTTATGGAAATAATTAAAAATATTAATTACTCTTTGTAATTAATTTAATAATTAGATTAGTTTAAATTAATTAATTAAGTTTAATTAATTTATAATAATCATTAAATGAGTTGATGAGTAATCATTGAGAAATAATTACTTAGGGAAGTAATTAAGATAAATAAATTACTGGTGGTAATTAATTGAAGTATGGTATTTGGGATTAATTACTTTGTGTAAATAATAATGAGGATAATTACTTGTGAAAGTAATTAATAATTAATTACTTAGTGTAATTAATTTAAGTATTTTGAAATAATTAAGTGATGTAATTAATCAAGGGTAATTAATTACTAATGAAATTAATCAAGGATGATTAATAAATATAATTAATTTAGGAGTGATTAAGAAAGTAATTAAGGGTAGTTAATTACTAAATGTAATTAATCAAGAATGATTAATAATTGTGGTTTAATTAAGGGTAATTACTTAATGTAATTAATTTAAATAAGTAATTAATTTAAATTTAATTAATGATGTAATTAAGGATTAATTAATTAAGATTAATTAACCAATGATTATTGATTAAGGAAGTAATTAATTAATGTAATTAATTAATTAATGAAGTAATTAAAGGTTAACTACTGAATTTGGTTAAGGATAATTAATTTGGAAAATTAATTAATTATAATTACTTGAATGTAATTAAGGGATAATTAATCAAGGGTGATTAATTAAGGTGTTTAATTTGAGGATAATTATTTAATTGATTGGTAATCAATTAAGGGTTAACTAAGCAAGTTTTAAATGGAAAAGTAATTAATTTAATTCATTTTAAATTAATTAAAGATAAGTAATTAATTTAATTCACTTTAAATTAATTAGAGATAGAAGTAATTAATTTAATTCATTTTAAATTAATTATAGATGGTGTGATTATAGATCTTTGCTTATGAATGGATGATATGGTTTGCCCTGAATGGTTTGAATCTCAGACATGAGATAAATAGTGTTGTGTGTTATGGATGCATTGGTTGCATTGTGATGATGATATTAGTATCTATTGACAATGATAATATAGATTGTCGATTTGTGGTGATTACTTGTTTATGATAATATTGTTGATTATCTATTATGATGATGTGAAGTATCTATCTGTGTGTATATAGATAGTTTAAATTGAATTGTTTTAAACTTAAAACAACTTGGACCTAAAAGACACCCTTGGATTTCGATAAGACCGGGATCGGGTTTCCATATTTGGATATCCGAAAACCACATCGATTCCAATTAACGTTAGGTCGTCAATCCAAATGGAGCAAGTGAAGACTCGAGGTGTAAGGGCTATACGTCAGTATAACTCTGTGGATGATTCCGTAATGAGTTTGACGGAATAGTGCTTATAGATTTGAGATGGTGAATCAGAGTGCAAGAGCTATGGTCGTTGTTTCTGGGGGTGATTCCAATAATGAGTGCAACGAGATAGTGCCTTCGGTTTCGTTCGAACCCGGAACGAACTTGTATGGATCGAATGCTTTCAGCACATCGTCAGGCGGACGATGAGCATTCTAAGATTTGATGTGTCCTATAAAGGTAATCGTAGCCTCAAGCCTCATCAACCGAGAATGGCTAAAACATGGGAGGTGCAGCAAGGCTTCGTGGGTAGCTCCCACTGGAGAGCAAGATTGATCCCTGTCTAGAGGTCCCTTTATATTCGGCTGTGTGGGCGGTTGGTTCGCGACAACTGCCGGGGTTGTATTGTTCGGAACTGTTCAGTAAGGAACGGGTCCGGCCCTGTGTTGCAGGGGAGTGGGAGTACTCCTCGGTACGGTGATCTAGGCCACGTACCGTGACGGGCGGTACCCCAGTAGCCCTGCCATTGTATGTAATCCAAAATCCAATAAGTGCCAACAGTTTTGATTGTATTACCCACTTTTGTGGCTAGTAGCTGGAATTTAATCATGTAACAATTTCGGCTATTTCATATTTATTTGAAAACCCTAACACTATTATAATATCATCGGATTTCCTATCAAATGTTTTGGTTAGCGTAAGGTAAAAACTTTTCCATGTTTATGTGTGGGAAGTCTTACGTGATACCTCTTCTTTTCAAAAGGTTTTTAAAAGTTAAGCAACTTTAACCTGTTATTCACACCAGACCCATGTCTGACCCGGAGTTTATTTTTGTTTTTCATAAACTCTTGGGTACTCAAATTTTTACGAGTAGCCAAGGGATTCAGGTTAGGATTCGGGTTTGCTTTGACGAATATTGGAGGAGCAATGGAGCAGGAGGCTTCTGCGTATAGATATATAGTTTTCCGCTGTGTGTTTTCTTTGAGTTGTTTCTTGTACTGATTGAGTTGTAATAACTAGACAGGTGTTTATAACTGTCTAGTATGTGTTGTATATCTATGTACTCTGATACTGGTTGTAAACTATGTAAAATATTTTATGTTATTAATATAATTTATTCGTTCCGCTGTTTAGATTCTGATGTGTTGTTTTCTTCTTCTTCTCTTTCTTTCTATTCTCTATCCCTTTCTTTCTTATTAGCGATGCGACTTCCTGGAGATAGGAAGTTGGGTCGTCACACTCCCCCACTCAAAACTTTTCATCCTCGAAAAGGAAGAAGGTAGGGGAATAGAAACAACCTGATAGAAAACTAAATTGAAACTTAAAATAGAATCATTAATCTAAACCATACAAGTGAAATTTTAAATTAATAATTGATTTCATCTATTTTATTTCACTTAAGTTAAATTTAAATATTTCAAATTTCATTACTTCATCTTCCAATTATCTTAAAATAAAAATTTCTAAAATCATAAGTTTGAAAATCATTTGTTATACTCTAAAATGTGTTCAATAAATTAATTTCTTCTTTATTCCTAATTATAATTAAATTTATTTCTCTCAATATATTTTTATCATCTATGTTAAATATGTTCACACTTTTTACAACTACTTAAATTTATTCTTAGTTCCTTTAACATCACTTTATATTGTATATTATTCAATTAACTTTTTATTCTATTTACCTTTATTAATCCTTTTATAACTAAAATTTAAGTGTATAACATTTATTATAAACACTCAAATTTTATTTAAAAAAATCCTTTTATATTGTATATTATCCAATTACATAGTTAACTTTTAAATAATTTAGGTAAGTTATAATGGAAATGCAATAGAATATTATACAAATAAAGTATTCTAATTCAATTATTTCAACTTAAATATTTATTCAAAATTTTTGGTTCATTTTATAATTGAAAACATTCTTTAAGGTAAATTTAAGAATTACATTTTCGATTAACTTCAAACCATTTAGAAGCAAACAAATATATATACAATATATATCAAATCAAATTTAAATCATATATCCATATATATATTACAAATCAAGTCATATTTTTGAAATTCAAATCAATTAAATTTTCAAAGAAAAACAGTAGCAAAGCTACAGAATGGTCTCTTTACTTCAAAACTCGAAAATGAATGTCGATGATGCTGCAATCATCACCGAAATTATTTTCCAGCGACAAGAGAAGAGCACTGATTTAACATTAAAAATTCTTTGAAAACAATCTCTATTTGGAAAACACTTTAAATGATATATATTTTAAAACATTAAAACCCAAGTTTGAAACCATCGGAAATTAAATTCTCAAGTTCTTGATTTAGATTCATTTTAATTTCCAAATTAATTTATAGCTATGTTTTATAGTTCGGTTATTTATATAGGAGACAAAAGCCAATGGTTACAAGATATATATAAAGTCAAATATTATTTCCTAATAACCTACAAAAGTCAGAAAATCACACTTACATAATTATACAAAATTTATTTCCTTTTCTAAATTTGAAAAAAATATTGTGTTAGTTTGCTTTGTTCAAGTGTTTCGGAAATCCTATCGATAGTGTTGATCAGACGAATCGATCGAAAACCCAAATCAACATCAATAACTCAAATAACATAATATGTAAAACATTTAAATATAGATTTACAAATACACCATATAGGAATAGATTTTCAAAGCAAGGATAGTGATTCAATTTGGATTGACTCAAGTCAAAGGAAATTTTGATTTGAGTGTAAGTTAGAACAAAAGATAAGATGATTAAATTGACAGAATAAGGAATGTATAAGTTTACATAAATCGTGGGCAACCTTAACCGGGTCAACCGTGACTTCAAGAATTAGATCAATGTGGAATTCTGAGGTAATTCTACATTCGATCTTAAGAAATAAAATTCGGAATAACAAGAGGTACTAGCATCTAAACCGAGGATATATATAAATCTCTGGTTAATCAATGCTAATTGCAAAGGAGTTTCACCTCTTTACAAGTCATCTGAATGTTGACGAGACCGCCAATTCATTAAAGATCATCTGGAGTGGAGTTATGGGATACTCCAAAATCAAAGGAAGATGAATAGTGAGGGACAAGAATGGATTTCGGAACCGTAGGGAACGTTCCAAAATTTAAAAGGGATCGAGTCAAAAGGAAGAGATTCACACTCGAATGAAAGTGATTCTGTAAATAAATTTACCATATATGCTGAGTTTTGCCTAGATCCAAAACTCTGATACCAAATGTAACGACCCGATATTTTCAACCATTCGCATTCGCATATGGCGGACTTGAATTGCTCAAAATACCGAATTGTAAATATAAATTTGGAAAAACTCATAATATACAGTAAATAAATAAATCACAGATCATAGACATAGAGAATATGATGAAGCGGAAGTAAAGAAATAGTACTTCATGAAGCTACTATATAAAACATTTGAGTTAAACAAGATACAATAGGAGTTTGATACAATAATAAAGTATAAAGCTGAATACATCACTGAGATCAACTGAATAACTGGAATTGAAATAGATAGCTGGATCTTCAAGCAAAGCTCCAACTCCGAAGGTGAGTCTCTAATGTTGTATCACTCAGTCTGACCCGAGCGTAAAATAAAACATAAACACTCGAGTCAGGACATACATACGTATACAGTGTAAGCTAATTCAAGTGAATTGTAATATAAAGGCAAGTAACTTAAAGGATGCTTGGGACCGCCCATCCTCTAAGGATCCGTTAAACTATTTACTATGTAGTAATATTTCGCTATTATAATAGTGCCTATTAGTAAAATAAACTTACTTTTAAATAGCGTTAAGGGGTTACCCATATAGCCCTTAACACATAATATATTCCCATAGTCTATACAGTACCGTAATCTCCCCTGTACTGGGCGTCGTCAGAGGGCACTCCATAGGTATGGTACAAAACAAAATCGTATAAGGTGCGCTAGGGTAGGTGACATGGCACAACTAGGCAATGCCAGGGTAGATATACCAATTACGCTTCCGGGTCGGTGGAAACGCATAGCCGCAGCTACCGCCCACCTCGAGCCACACCCCTAAATCAAAGAAATCAAAAGTGGCCACCGAATAAATCCAAAGTCAAAGTATAATATCGAAGGGATGTGTCCGATCAAAGGTGCTACCTCATTAACCCATCAATCGCTCTTGTTTTTGCCACCTTATGCCAACTCACGGGAGTCGGGTCCACGTATTTACCTCAAAAGAACGTCGTCGCCATCCTACTTCATTATGGAATCTCCACCGCGTACACGGTTGTTAAAGTGGTTTTCGGAGTTGGCAGAGAGTATGACAACTTCCAATCCCTGTCTCTTTAACAACCAAACGTTATTATAACCCATGGATATTTATTTCAAAATCATTTGTACTTTCAAAACCAACTAGCATATCCATTTCAAAATCATATCATTTCTTTCAAACTATTATATACTTTCAAAACCAAAATATCATATTCATTTCAAAACCATATCACAATAGTATCATTTCTATTTCAAAACTAATTCAATAATATATCATTTAAATAAAACCCAAATTTCCAAATCATTGAATATTTCCTTCAATTTATTAAACTTGAAATATTCCTTCAATTTATCATAGCATTTTGGAAATGTTACCTTAAGGAATCATAGCATTTTTGGAATGTAATACTTTCCACTTTAACATTTTATAAAATTAAAGAATTTATATGCTTACAAATTTAACATGGTCATTTATCATAGCCTTATAGTTAAATAAACTTTGTTACTGTAATATCCAATTTAAAGTTGAAATTCTTATGTTAAGTTAAAAGTACCTTATTAACTTACATTATTATTACAATAAAGAAACTTTATTATTTTAATCATTTAAAGTATGCCATTTACATAAATTAAAACTTGCATATCAAATGTACATTATCAACTTACAGTTTATTATTACAGTAAGTAACATTTATCATTTTAATCACTTTAAAATACACCATTACATTAATTAAAACTTACATATCAAATGTACGTTTTAACTTACATTTATTATAATAAAGTGCATCTATCATTTTTCAATATTACACTAATTAATACTTACATTATCAAATGTACGTGTTAAATTTACATTCCTATTAGAGTAAAGAGCATTTATTATTTAATCAATACAACGCTAATTAAAACTTTACATGTTTCTTTCATTAAATAAAACTTTACATGTTTCTTGCATTAATTAAAAACTTTACATGTTCTCTCATTAATTAGGACTTTATACGTTTCTTTCATTAATTAAAAACTTACACGTTTCTTTCATTAATTAAAACTTACACTTTTCTTTCATTCATTAGGAATTTACATGTTTTTTTCATTAATTAGAACTTTACACGTTTCTTTCATAAATCAAAACTTCACATGTTTCTTGCATTAATTAAAAATTTATATGTTCTCTCATTAATTAGGGCTTTACACGTTTCTTTCATTAATTAAAAACTTACACTTTTCTTTCATTAATTAGAACTTTACATGTTTCTTGCATTAATTAAAAACTTACACGTTTCTTTCATTAATTAAAATTTTACATGTTTCTTGCATTAATTAAATTTTTTATATGTTCTCTCATTAATTAGGACTTTACACATTTCTTTCACTGATTAAAAACTTACACTTTTCTTTCATTAATTAAAACTTACACTTTTCTTTCATTAATTAGGAATTTACATGTTTCTTTCATTAATTAGAACTTTACACGTTTCTTTCATTAATTAAAACTTTACATGTTTCTTCAATTTTAGATACCTTATTTTCTTAACTTAAAATCTCCGTTTGGAAACCAATTTCCAATCATCAAGTTAACTCATATATATAAATCACATTTTATACGTTAACTTATACAACTTAACTTAGAAAATCGCTGTAAACCTATTTATACAAACATATCCGCTTCATGGAATAAAATTCATTCCAACTACTAGCCTAGATTTAGAATTTCAAATTAAATCAAATTTCATTATAAAGTTGTTTATTACATTCCAAATCTTTAAATTACAAATTTAAAACCAAATAAAGATTTTTTTTCATTACAATTAAAAACCAAAATCAACTTATAAAATTTTAACATATAGAAAACCAATATCTCTTTATATTCTAAATCTTTAAATCAACTTTTTATTTAAATTTCCATATATTTATAAATTCAAAATACTTAATAATTTTAGAAAACTATTATAAAATTTTATCCGTGGGCCTGTATAAAATTTTCCAACCTAGGTCAAGTGATGCGGATATGTATCATTTCAATCCGTAATTTAAAAAGAAAAATCCGGGTTCTATCATTTCAAACACGCAATCCCAAGAAAAATAAATGCAATAAAAATCATTTGAGCCTATCATTTCCGCCCATAGTGATAGGGAACTTGCAGTGTGAGATACAGTATATAAAAGGAATAGTATATCATATAAATACATATTAGATGTTGCAACAAACATATAAATAACATTTAACATCATATAACATATCACAGGCATGTATGAATGACATATCAATTTATATAGATCCACTTGTCATTATTCCACATTAATATAAGTACATATGTCTAGAATGATAAAAAATCACCTTTTAAAAGCTAGAATCAAATTCACAATACACAATTGAAACTCCGCAAATCACGACAAGGCACGACCAAACTTTTGAGTAGATGGAGAGTCAAGATCCATATCTTGTATATAACAAATACACAAATCATAAGAATAAAATTCAATACAACAAAAGATGGATTAAACTATGCAATTACAAATCAAAGAACATAACCTTCCTTCAACCACCAAGTGGGCTTGGCCATGGTCTAATAGCGAGGAGAAGGTGATGTTGTGGTGATGGAGGTTGAGCTATGCAAGGAGAAAACAAAAAGAAAACGAGAAAATAAAAGAAAGAGGAAAAAGAAGAGAGAAGGAAGCCAAGGAAATAACCTAGAGCTTGTTGTATTTTCTTCACACAAATGAAAATGAGAGGATGAGAACTTGTACGTGAATAAGAAATAAAAAGAAGGCGGCTAGGGTTTCAAGAGATTTGAACGGCTAAGATGTTTAGGAATAGTTAGAAAATAAAAAGGCAAGGAAATTTAAAAAGGCACAACTTAAGTAGGGCAAAGATCTTGTATGTATTTATCTTAAACAAATGAAAAGAGGAGTTCGATAACTTTATACGTGATTAAAAAGGAGAAAATCACGTCTATGCATTTATGAATAGATATGGTAGAAGATTAAAAGGGGGGAAATATTTAAAGGCAAGAAATAAATTAAGAAACGCATGCCTACATTTAAAACATATCTTAATTGATTTGTTACTTATCCAATAAATATAAATGTATATACACAAAAGAAACCTTCACTAAATAAATAAAGTTTATACACACCATACAAGTAAATAAGAAGATGGAAATAGAAATATAAAAAAATGAAACGCATAAATTAATTATAAATTTAAAAAGGCACAATTTAAGTAGGAAAAGATCTTGTATATATTTTTCTTAAACAAATGAAAAGAGGAGTTTGATAACTTTGTACGTGATTGAAAAGGAGAAAATCACGTCTATGCATTTATGAATAGATATGGTAGAAGATTAAAAGGTGGGAAATATATAAAGGCAAGAAATAAATTAAGAAACGTATGCCTACATTTAAAACATATCTTAATTGATTTGTTACTAATCCAATAAATATAGATGTATATACATAAAAGAAACCTTCACTAAATAAATAAAGTATGTAACACCATACAAGTAAATAAGAAGATGGATATAGAAATATAAAAAAATGAAACGCAGAAATTAATTATAAATTTAAAAGGGCACAATTTAAGTAGGAAAAGATCTTGTATATATTTTTCTTGAACAAATGAAAAGAGGAGTTTAATAACTTTGTACGTGATTGAAAAGGAGAAAATCACGTCTATGCATTTATGAATAGATATGGTAGAAGATTAAAAGGTGGGAAATATATAAAGGCAAGAAACAAATTAAGAAACGTTTGTCTATATTTAAAACATATCTTAATTGATTTTTTACTTATCCAATAATTATAGATGTATATACACAGAAGAAACCTTAACTAAATAAATAAAGTTTATACACACATACAAGTACATAAGCAGATGGATATACAAAAAGATGAAACGTAGAAATTAATTATATATATATTTTTTGTGTTGTATGTTACCCAAATTTACAAAGCAAAGATAAGAATTAATTGAAACAAGGCATAAAAATTTACACACAACCACTAGCTTTGGAAAAATTTCTACCACACTTTAAAATAAAATAAAAATCAATGAATAAAATAAAACAAACTGAAATAAAGTGAAAAAAAAATTATATTTTAGGAAAATAGAAGGATAAATAAAGAAAATAGCGTAATTTATTGAAACTAACTTAAGAAAATTGCAAACATAATCCACTTAACTTGGGAAATTACAACTCTTCTTAAAAATGGTTTAAAATAAATCTTTGAGAAACAAAGTAAAGTGATAATGAGAATAAAATAAGTTCTTAAGTAAAATATCAAAATAAATAAAGAATTTTTTAACTTAATTAAAGTTGGAAATTAGAAATTTTAAACAAAATACAACGGACACTGGAAAATGTCAGTTACACTTTTAAAAATGTTTTAAAACCAAATACATGCAAAAGAAGTTATTTTACCCCTGGAAACATAAATTAGAACATTACATGACCAAATAAAATGTTATTTATATAATTTAAAGTAAACAATGTTGTTAAATACAGCAAATTACACCCAATAGTTAAAAAGGCATAACTTTCACATTATAAATCAGATTTCAATGAAACGGAAAGCAATATTCTTAAAATTTTATTTACTTTCAAAATAAAAGATAAAATTCAAAATTTTAAACCTTTAAATTTTTAAAAGTCAAAGTTTGACCATATTGACAAAATTCACATTTCCGAAAAATATTCTATTAATTCATATGTGGAATTCTAATCCACACCAAAATTTTATCAATTTAAAAATTTTAATTATTAAAAATTTATGGGTCGTTACAGTGATAATAGTTGAATTTCAATTAAATTGTAACGTTCATTCAAGTTCGTTAAATATTAACTTGCATTAACTTGTTTTCCTTAATTTACAATCAATTACCGTTTCCAAGGTTTTATTACATTAAACAATTTAATACTTTCCTTTACTTCTCATATATGATTACATCCGGGTATAATCCTTTCACTACTTTCAATCATTCAAATTTCAATTTCCTACAATAACTCATTTATTATAAATTTGCATACCAAAAAAATTATAGGTTCCAGTAAATAGGATTTATTCAATTCAACCTTTTTAAATTAGGTCTGTTTTAATCAATAAAATATTTCATAGGTTAATTCTTAACATTTACTTCATTACAAATTATAACAATTATATTTCTTTGTAGATTTAATTCCAAAATCTTATTTATGACAAATTTAATTAATGAAATTCACAGGTCGTTACAGATATTTACATTTGAACTTTAAATTCAAATTCTCCTTATAATGATCTACTTATATCTATTAAAATTAATACTCATTTTATTTGCTTAGGAAAAGAAATTTTTTGACCATTTTAAATATTTTATAAAAAAGATTACCACATTATTATTGCTCAAAAATCCGGGTTATCAGCCATTACTCGGCCGCACGATCTAGCATTAGAAGATCTGGGCCGCCCGTCTATGCTTCTTCCCCGTTTGAATTTTGCGTACGTGAAACCCATAGCTCACATAAATTTTTCGATGCCGCTCGCCATCGCCTTGATCTTGAGGAGATCAGCGACCAGAGTTTCGAAGCCCAACGCTACTATAACCTTTGCCCTCAACCCTGTACAACTCGGCCTCACCTATGACGCGTGATTTCACTTTGAAGTCAACACAAATATGGCACCATTTCGGCCTCCACACTCCACCATATACGATCATAATCGTCAGATTTACAGTTCTTGATGCCATCTATGATTTTGTAGTTGAAACTTTTTTCTAATTGTTGATGGATCATTAGAAAAACAAGGAAAACGAGGGAAGTTTCTAGCCATTAAAGTGAAATTGGCGGCCTGCCCTAGATGCGCTAGTGTTTTGTGAAAATAAATAAAAATGATGGGCTTTTATAAAAAATATTCATGCACTATTCGGCTGAAAAATTTTCAAACTCGAAACGAAGCATGCCGCATGACATTTATAATGTTTTATCTCTGTTCCGAACACAATGGATATATATCGAAAGCCAATTCGATCGTATTTGAAAGATAGATTTTCGAATCGACTATTTAAATTTAAAATTCACTTAAACAGATTTCTAAGCGTTCAAGATTGCCTCGGACAAACCGTAATTCCGATTGACACGAAATTTGAAATCTTACAATAATATAACATTACGGATCTAATGAAACTAGTTTTGTTGAAATCCGGGACAGTATGAAAAATGGCTATTTTCACTCGTCAATTAAATAATAAAATATTCAATTTCTATAATTCAACTTTTAATTCAATTTTGAAAGTTCTGTAACATCATTCTAATTCAAATAGAATTTAATTAAACTTTATAAATTATTTTTATTCGCATTAAATTCAATTTCTAATTATTTCAACAATTTCAAATATTAAATTAACAATTTAATTATCTAATTAAATTACTATATTTGAAGTATAATCTATTCAGCTTATTAAATTTACTTTTGAATATTTAAAATCAATTAAATATACGAATATCAAATGACAGAAATTCTAGGTCATTACATTCTCCCCTAGTTGAAAGAATTTCGCCTTCGAAATTACCAAGTAAGAAAAAGTCACAGAATCCATTAACTTTTCAAAAGAATTCGTTAAACTTCCTATAAAAACTTTACTAAGTTTTCAAATACATTCTTAGTTATCTTTTCAAAACCAAATACATCGTAAAACTTTTTACTCGAAATCAAAATTTATAGTTATCAAATTTAATATTTCAAAATTCCCAAAAATTTTAAACGCCTTAAATTTTCAAAAAAATTCGCAGCATCTCCTTTGCGTGGTTCAATCGTAGTAAGATCACAACATATATATATCACAAATATACATCTCGTCTTCGAGGATGAGGCATCCCATAGGAAAAAAGTGTAAAAGTACGATATGTAATCCAAAATATGTACCTTATATATTATTAGCGAGCATATACGGCTAATATAGCGCGAAAGCAAGCTCCAAATGTGAAGCAAGCGCCATACGCACCTACTAAATACTCAACAAACAATGAGAAGCATGTACATATGAAAGTAATATCAGTATACAACATATACCAACACAACAACTATATATGCCAACATAGCAAATGTAATCAAAACAACAAATCCAACCATCCAATAGCTATCATCCAACAAACTAATATCTATAACCAAAGCAACATACATTCACTTCTCATTAATATTCATTAAATTGATTTTCAATTTAATCACATTTGATTCAATAATGTTGGATTTTACTAACATTCATTTATTCATATTCAACTAGTTTACATTCACAAATTTACATTCAAGTTGGCCCTCTTTCAATTTCATTAATTAAATTCATATGAATTTCTATACAATTAGTTAACAAGCAATGCACATCCAAACATAACCAAATTTATTTAATTTACATTCAACATTCAATTTGGTTCAACACTTTTAATTTCAATTGGTTTAATATTAAATTATTCAATTTAGATTGAATTCTAATATTCATTATATTCACATTTCTATATAACATTTCTAATATTGTTATTAATTCACAACTTCTTAACAACAACATTTTTAATGCTAATTCATTTTACAACTAAAGTTGAATTTCATTATATAACTCAAGTTCATATTTATTTAACTACTTCAGTTCATTAACTTCTTATTATTCAACTTTACTTTTCATATTCATTACTTCATTTTATTAATTCACTTTATTAATTTACTTTGATACCAAAAATCAACTTGATTCAACATTACTTAAGTTATATTTCATTTCAACTCACTTGCATTTACTTCCACTATACAACTTAAGTTTCACTTCTAATTTAATTCAAATTCTACTTTATTTAACTTTTATTAAAGTAAAATTTCATATCACTATTCAAATTAAGATTTTGTTGTGCTTAACCAAAAGGGTTTAACCATTTTAACAATTCGTTTTACTTATGTTTTCTCATTTTATAAGTTATACAACTTATTGTTTAAACTTTCATAAACATTTACCTAAGTTTACTTCCATTCACAAAACTCATTTTATAATTTCAACTCATCGTTATACAATCACTTTACACTTAGGTCTAATTTCATTTCAATAGCATATCCAATCTAGTTCAATCCAATTCAATTTATTTGACCTTCCTTTAGTTAAATTTCAAATCATGTATTTTATTATGCTAACTCGATTTATTTCAACTTTACCAAAGTACATTTGTTATTTCATATTATAAATTCAAAACTCATTTTACTTGTACTTATCAATTTCAACTTGGATTTTAAATTATTTGTTTATCACAACCAAACTTCAATTTCAATTTACTATTGGCATAAAATCCATCACATAAAAACTCGAAAATGATACTTATGATGCTGCAATCATCACCCTTATTATTTCCCAGCAACAACAGTAGTGAATTCAGTGCTTTATATTCTTTTAAAAATACTTTTATATTATAAATCACATTTATAAATCTTTTACTAATATCATTTCACCATTTCACTTTACTTATATAAGATCATTTCAAATTTATTTATATTATTTGAATTTATAACAATCTAGCATCTTTAACTTTGAAAAACAGCTTTCAAATTTAAGGGGATTTTAAATTTCAAATTCTTAGTTAAATTCATTTTTATTTATAACTCACATTTATAAATATACTTATATAATTTCATTTCTTATATATAAGATTATTTCACAATTGTAAATCATTTTAACTATAATTTCATACTTATAATTCATTTTCTTATAAAATTTCATTCTTTTACAATTGTTGTTTTATTTAGTTTATTCAAACAGCTTTTATTTACTTATATATATATATATATATATATATTTACATTTACATTTCTAAACAACCAAACAATCAATTTATATATACTTTAATAATTCATAAAAAATTATTTCCTTTATATAGAAAATATAATCGAGGTAGAATTATTTTATTTACCCAATTTAAAATAATACTATGTCGACTTGCCTCATTTAAGTGTTTGGAAATCCCTATCGATAACATGGTGTCCCACATACCGACCAGAATTCACAAACAACTCAACGGATAAGTAAACACAATATAAAACATTTTATATCACTAATAAATACACGCTCATATGTATAATACACTCAACTCAAATCTAGGGTGCTACTGACCCTATCTATATTGAATATACATCAAAGCTTAGGAATATACAAAATCTAAGCTCTGATACCACGTGTGATGACCTACAAATCCGTACCCTTTGAATCGACAATAATCCACATATGTCCGACCCAAAAAGCGCAGATCGACGGAAAGTCAAGAGAAAGAAAAGAAGAGAGAAGAAGAGAAGAGAAGAAAGAGAGAAGAAAGAATGAAACAGAATAATACAGAATCTCACATCGCAGCAGAAAACATATAATATCATATCAATGATCTTTATAAAATAGAAATGGTATATATATACATCAATCAAAGTTCAACAATCAAACAGTAATTATCACCCTGGACAGTTATAATAACCTATCCTCACAATTACCGATAATATACAACAACTAAGCAATGCAGCGGAAAATCAATAATCAAAACAGATACACATATATGAAATGAAGATCTCCAATTCTCCTACTGAAGCTCCAAAAGCAACAATCTAAACCTGTAAATATACTCTGTCTGACCCGAGCATTGAAAGGCAAGAATGCCCAGATCAGTCTGGTAAACCAGCGTGAGAAATACATTCAATTGAATTTATTAAATTACCAAACTTTTCCTTTATCAAAACAAAAGTATCTCATAAGACAAGTCCAAATATAAACATGGACATGTTTTTACCTTACGATAATTGAAACATTTCTTTTATATCAAATCCTCTTATATTATACTAGTGTCTACTATATACAAACAATATCAATCATAGTCGAAATGGTTACCCATATAGCATTTCGAGGCTATTCATTACGCCTTTACAATAAAATCGTAGCTCATAGTGGGGTTTTGATTTCCATACAAATGACCAGGTGAAGGGACTACCTTTTGAAGGGGTACACCTCTAGAAGGATGTCATGAGGCATAGAATATTTTCCCTCTACCAACACAAGACTGGCCCACCTCTATAACTAGATGGTACCGAATATGTCATCCTTTAGTCATTACCGACCTTTACTGAGGGCCCTCTAAGCATACAAACCACAATAATCAGATACACGACGTCATTGCATGTAAAGATATATCTAGAAGAGGATGATCATATCCTACTTGGGAATGACCCACTTAGCCTTGTTGCAACTGACCCTGTATTGGTCATTTCCGGTTGATGAGGCTAGAGGTAACAATTACCTTTGACAAATCACAATCACATCACTTTGAATGCCACATGGCCATTTCCGTCGACTACTAATTGCCTTCCACAAAAATACAACCCTTAAGCTCATATGTCTCAAGGAGGGTGTTAAGCTAAGAAAAGTTGCCTTCTCCGCCACCACTGATGTGTGTTTGTGAAAACCAATGTACATAATCTTTAGAAATGCAATTTCAGACAAACATCCATACAAGTTGTTAAGGAACAGGACAAACCGAAGGTACTTTCCTACCACATCCTGTCGGGAAATCCTTAGGATTAGTAGCGAATAGTCCTTGTACTGGATATTTCATAATGAAAAGACCACTATTACTAGATGTAGATTGGGATTTTAACCCCAAAAGATCAACAAGCAGTCTCCCACTATGAAAATCCTGAATATCAATATCATCACAAAGAAACCTGCACAATGGTCGCATATACATTGGTCCGATGTGGTTTTCAGATAAATCTGATCCCGGTATCTTCGCACCAACAACGCAAAAGCGTTTCTCAACCTCACATAGAAACTAAGTCTCATAGACTTATCACGTCTCTAACTTTTAGCTTGCTATCCTTCGGGCCAAGAAGGAAGCTTGATAGATTGTATAATACTCTACACTATACGAATTAACATCCTCAGCACAAACGATAATCAAGCCTACACAGAAGGCTACGAACTAAGTGTACAACTAAATAGTTCCCACATCAAGTCGAGGAACTAGTATTTGGCCAAATTTGATAGTCAGTTATTTAACTATCAAAGAAAACAAATAGATATTTGGCACCGTAACAATCACTAGGCCCTCTTAATTAATCTTTTATTAATAAATCATTTGCCAAATATTCACTTCAAATTATCTTTAAAAAGATATAATTTCAAAACCATTTCAACTTCTATATTGGAAAGCATTTCCAAATAGTTGTTTAATAATAAGTAATCCACAATTCTATTTATTTTCAACACTTAGAAAATATTATATATACTTAAATCAAAATTAAGTATATATTCTATTCTGTAAGAAAAACATTCTCTTAACATATGTATTTGGGTCAAAACGAATGTTGCGTAAAACATCGTTACGACAACCCAAAATCAATAGTTTAGGGATTCAAAACTAAGATAGATATATAAATCCCATATACTATATAAAACATTTTTTTTGAAAATCATTTACTATAAAACTGGTGTTATAGTCCATCATTTCCTTATTTCTCGAAGACATCTATTTCAACAATGAATGTTGAAATCAATTGTTTCGATACCCAACACATTTTAAAACGTCTTCAAATCATTTTACTTCATTTAAAATATCACTTTTCAAAACTTTTATTTAACTTCAAAAGATTATTCCCTGTCCAAAATCTTGAATATAAGTCGTTTATCCAAATCAAAACTTCTACACATTTATTACAAGATTATCCACTGTCCAAAATCGTGGATATAATTCTCTAACCAAATTCAACACTTTTACATATTTAATTAAAGGATTATCCGCTGTCCAAAATCGTGAATATATCTCCTTTAATAAACTTCTATGTTTATCTTATCCAATTCAATTGATTTCAGAATTATAAAACAATATTTATATTATATTTTATAAAAAATTCCATTTATAAAATCCTTTTACTAACCGATTACATTTATCATTTATATGCCAAAAATCCAAATTATAAGTTAATTACTTATAATTCATTTATTTTACAAATTCATTCACTTTATAACTTCATCAATTATAAATCTATAATTCTTATTCACTTATAAAATCAATTAATACTACATTTTAACACTTATAAAACTCGTTTATAATTCCAACACTTTGATTTATAAAATTCAATTCTATAAATCTTATACATGAACCATTTATAATAAATCAAAAATCTCGATTTAAATAAACTCATTCTTTTAATAATTTACAAATCGTTATGAAAACTTATAAAACTTCAAAAATCATATTTAAGTATATTTCACAAAAATCTTAATTTTTATAACATAAAAATTATAACATTTATTTATTAAAAAAATTCATTCTTTTATAACAATTCAAAATGTATATTTTCAAATCACTTAAAAACCCTTTTTAATTTTGGAAATCATCTTTTTAACTATTTTAAATTCCAAAAATAGGCCCAATGCTGCAACAGCACTAAATACATCAATTACAACATTTAAAACATCAAATATCATATGATAACAGCATATATCACAATATCTGTAAATAAATCTATACTGATGAGGAATCCAGTTGGATCCCTCCAACCTGTCACCTACAACAAAAATACATATTATAAAATGTGTACAATGTCCGCTTCGAGGCAGACGCGTGAACAAAGGGTCATTAGCTCATACACGGGAACGTATAGGGTCATCTGCTCCACTAGACAGGAATATATCCAAATACCAATCAAAATATCATGTATCAACCATAGAGTCATCAATCATCATAAATAAATTTATATCTTACTTATATAAAAATATCACCGAGTCAGAAAGAGTGAGTTATAATCACTTTGCTTATAGTCATAGCGATAGCGATTTATTATGATTAAAATTAAACAAGAGTTTAATTTCAACCAAAATTTTCACTAGCTCAAATAAATCCCAATCTAGCTCCATAATGTAGTGCTCATCAATACGAACCTGACGCAATTCATTTCGTCAATTTTCGACCTCGTACGACAAAGTTACAGCATTTTGAAGATCATACGAATTTTATATATAAATTATTTATAATATTTATTTATTTTTAAACCTTGCTATTATCTTGGCTGCACGATCTAGCATCAGAAAATCTAGGCTGCACGTTTATGCTTCTTCCCCATTTGAATTTTGCGTACGTGAAATCCGTAGCTCACGTAAATTTTTCGATGCCGCTCGACACTACCTCGATCGTGACGATCGGTGATCAGGGTTTCGAAGCCCAATGCGACTACAACCTTCAACCTCAAACCCATGCAACTTGTCCTCACCTATGATGTGCGTTTTCACTTCGAAGTCGACACGAACGCGGCACCATTCCGGCCTCCATGCTCCACCATATTCGATCATAAACGTCAGATTTATAGTTCTCGATGCCCTCTATAATTTTGTAGTTGAACTTTTTTGTAATTGTTGATGGATCGTGAGAAAAACAAGGAATAACGAGGGAAGATTCTAGCCATTAAAGTGAAAGTGGCGGCCTACCCTAGATGCGCTAGGGTTTTGTGAAAATAAATCAAAATGATGGGCTTTTATAGAAAATATTCGTGCACTATTCATTCCGAAAATTTTTGAACTCGAAACGAAGCGTGCCACCTGGCTTTTATAATGTTTTACCCCTATTCCGAACACAGTGGAAAATATTTCGGGAGCCAATTCGATCGTACTTGGAAGATAGATTTTCGAATCGACTATTTAAATTTAAAATTCACTTAAACAGATTTCTAGTCGTTTTAGCTTGCCCCGGACAAACCGTAAATCCGAGTGACACGAAGTTTGAAAACATATAATAATATAACATTACAGATCTAATGAAACTGGCTTCGTCGAAATCTGAGACTGTATGAAAAATGGCTATTTTCACACGTCAATTAAATAATAAAATATTCAATTTCTATAATTCAACTTTTAATTCAATTTTAAAAGTTCTGTAACATCATTCTAATTCAAATAGAATTTAATTAAACTTTACAAATTATTTTTATTCACATTAAATTCGATTTCTAATTATTTCAGCAATTTCAAATATTAAATTAACAATTTAATTTTCTAATCAAATTACTATATTCGAAATATAATCTACTCGGCTTATCAAATTTACTTCTAAATATTTAAAATCAATTAAATATAAAAATATCAAATGACAGAAATTCTGGGTCGTTACAGGAAGGGAAGGAGAACAACTCCCCGATACGTCGCCTAAAGTGAGAGAGCTCCGCTGCAAAGAATGCAACAGCTATCTAGATGTGAAAAAGCAGAAAGACTAGTCTAATAACCTCCTGATGCTAAAAATTATCGGACGTAAATTCGACATGGTTGTGATTGAAATCAACAAACACTTCACTGCTTAACATAAAGTTTTGGTGGATAAACTTTTAACATGCTTAAGGCAAACAGAAGTAATCGACCTCAATGTCATAATACAAGGAAAGTCCCTGTCTGGAGAATATAGGAGGCATTCCACATAACCAAATGAACCCCAAGCATAGCCCTTTTTCCATCTAGCATCAAATCAAAGTACTACAATTGGGATCCCACTGATGGAATAAAATATCACAACTTGAAGACTGAATTGATGATGATTGAATAATCAAAGTCCAGATATGATACGAACGACACTTCGTCACTCCTATCATGCATGAAGGTATCACCAATCCAACGCGTGCCGGACATGATTCAAATAATGTCAATAGCTCTCCTTACCTAGGGATATGTTCAATAAATATGAAAAGAGAAGGAGACAAGACCAAGAGTTACTAGTCCACCCTTCGGGAAAACAAAATTTTTTTGAGTGCCTGCTACAAACCTTTATAAGCGGCTAACCCGACCACCTGGACACTTGCCAAGATCTCTACACCTGCTGATAAATGGGGGGTACAAAGGAGTACTATATGATTACTTTTCTTTCATTCTGATCAATCTTAAGCTATTGCAGGGCTCTACCATCTACTCTTAGATCTCCATCCTTGGAAAAAGGTGAAGGAAGGATTCATAAATCCATTGCATGTGCTGGTCGACCCGAGGGTGCTTATATGCTACAGGAAGTAAAGAAAAAAATCAAACTAGCCCCCGCAACTATGCATGGCCTCTCCTTTAGGTCAGCAAGGCACATAAGGATGAGAAAATATCACTGTCGGGAGTTCAGATAGATGGTCACCCAAGGATGCTAGCACAGCTTGCAGTGCAAATGCTATAGAAAAATGGAAGAGATGCAACTCCCTGCCTCCAGAGCTCGAATGATCAATGATCAGAGAGAAGCTATCCATTTGAGTATGGTGTTACCTTAAAGGGTAAGGAAGACGACGCGATGGAAACGACATCTATCAAGAACTTGGATAACATAATAGTTTATACAGAAGGGCTTGAAAGTCCAATCTCCAGCAATTCCAACATATTTGTCCCGTAGTAGAAAAGCGAGAATTCCTATCCAAGAGAACATCTTAAACAAGGCATACTAAACAACCTAGTACTTTGCGCTTCTTTCGAAGCGGCGGGTTTGGTCTAAACTACTCTTTCCCTTTGACCGAAATAAGAGACTAATGCATTCACTTGACACATATGTAGTTATATTCACTTAACACATATGTAGTTATATTCACTTAACACCTATGCTGTTATAACCACTATTGCTTTTGTGATCAGTAACCCAGATCACAAGCATGTGTTGGCAGCAGTGAAAATAAGATAGATTAAGGGCTCTAGTCTGCACAGTTTATTGCTGACGACCGTACCTTTCCCTCGCAATGACATAACAGTCAGGCATCCGAGCACAAATCTGGCTTGAGTAACTCAAAAAATAAATGCATTCAAATCCTATCATGGATTGACTTATGACAGGAGTTGCCCCAGTCCAATGGGCAAGTTGAAGTTGTCAATAAAGTCTGAAAACACTAATTAAGGAAAAACTAGATAAATCTAAAGGAGCGTGGGTTGGCGAACTACCCACGGAACTGTAGGCCTACTAAGCCTCATACAAAACAACAACATGACATATTCTATTTGCCCTAAGCATACGGGGCTGAGGCCATGCTTCTAGCCAAAACAGTCGTCCCTTCAAATCGTAGGACACATTATAATTCGAAAGAAAACAAGGAGCTTCTCGGCATATACTTAGACCTGATTGAAGAAAGAAGGAATAATACCATTCTCAAGATCGCCGCACACAGACGGAAAGTGGAAAAACAATACAAATCAAAGGTGATACCCTAAGAGTTACAAGAGGGAGATTTTGTTCTCAAGCAAGCCTTTCCCCGTCCAAGCGCACTAGATCCAGTTTGGGAAGGACCATTTGTTGTTCATAAGGATCTCCACAACGGAGCTTACATTCCATCGACAGTTGACGGAAAAGGAGTTTGGGAAAGGAAGGAATCTCCAGCATCTCCGCCATTGCTTCTTTCGGCTTGTAAAAAGCATGTATCACCTGAAACAAAAATAGAAAGACAGTGGACATAGGCATATTATGGCCAAACCACTATAAAAATTGATGTTTTGCTTGATTGTTTGTCTGATATTTTCTCCTACTACGATCAATTGCAAGCACTTGCCAACGGCGAAGCAATATAACCATAACTACGAGCATGAAAATAGCCTTGATAGTTCACTACGGACGATCGGCCCCCCAACTAGCAATGATAAACTGACTATAAGCCACAAATTAGGCATGATTATAGCTTAGGCAGTTTATCATCGGCGTTCAGCTCGCCGATAACTATGAACCGATAATGAATTCCACGATAAGGCATGGCTACAACTAGGGATAGTTCGTAGTTGACGATCGACATCCACGCTAGCCGGGCCACAGTAAATCAAATAATACTCATGATAAAAGCTATAATGGACCGGATAGTTATTGTGTGTGATTCCCGGCTTTAAATCTTAAGTACAATAGTTGCAAAAGTTATACTACCTTGGGACATAGGTTGGGCTGACAAACCATATGTCACTAAAATCCACAATCAGTGCAAGTAACTTACGTGCCATGAATCTTAAGTTTATATGGACTCTCTTGACGGAGAATATAGTTCGTTTAACTTAAACTAGAAGCTTCTAACAATTTCTTTTATTCTTGTGGCATTACATACAGATAATAGAAATATGAATTCCATTCTGTCAACCACGGTAGGATATTCATTCGCTTCCACTTCACCAGAGGAAATGGAGCATCGGCTCAACTCCGTCAGAGATAGCGGAACATCAATCCAACATTGCCCCAATAATTAGAATATCCCTTCCAACCAACATCGCTCAAGAAATTGTAAGGATTCTCCCAAAGCTGAGCATACTTATGGAACCTAAGAAAAACTCAGTGTAAAGGTATGACTAACTTTTGTAGGATAAGCTAAATTCGATAAAAAATACTTAGGGGCATAGCACCACCTCACCCCTTGATTATACACATACACTACCACTCAGCTTAGTAATAGCACCTTGAAATCATGACCTTAAGTTCGCAATTTTAAAACCTATTCATGATACAAGGAAGCATGTTGTGAGAAGCAACCAAGTGCACTATACTGGGGACAAACCCAGACGAATAATGAGCGAACCCGACCTACTCTTGACAATGTTGCTAGAGGGTGTTCTGGAGGATGTGACGAGTATTCGACGAATACCGCATCTCCAAAATTACTATCGAAACCTTAGTAATAGGGAATCACTTCGAATGATAAGAACATCTCTAAATAGAAGTGATTCGATCTCTAACCTTACGAATGTAATTAATTCATATCAAAGTCTACTTTAACACAAATAGCTTGATACCTTTACCTAATAAATCAACCCCGAGGACATGCGGACGACTCTAACACATATCTATGGTAAAATTCCATATAAAATGTATTAATAATGTGCAACTAATTCTAAGGCAAGGCTGAAAGTTCTTGACAACACTAGGCCCGAAAGGACCCTAAACTTATAAGTAAAGTCAATAGAATAGGACAATCCTATACCGCCAAAGCCAATAGGACATTTGAATTAAAAGATATATTCTATCTAATCAGCAAGAAATAATAAACCAACACTAATCAAGGTTTCCAGTGTCCAAAGATTATTCCAGCTAAACACCACATACATAGGGCATCCAATATCAGCACTTGGTATAACTCAAATAAGCAATAATGAATCACTCTTACCCATAATCAGAGTATTTTTCCCAATCGAACCATCCATAACTCACATTTTTCCACATCCACGACTTCACATGAGAATAATGAAGTAATCCTATTATGGAAAATTCCTCGCAAACCCTAGACAGAAAAGCCAATGTCACTCTCTCAAAGATTGGTTTGGTTATAGTCTTGTGTTAGTGCCATATCAAAATTTTGACTCAGCCACAATTGCTGGACACCAAACATAAGCTTATAATTGGCATAGGTAGTGCACCGGATCATTGTTTCGACATTGGACTATGCAACCTACTAACATTTTCATCCGATCCCTTTTTGTACCTCGGTCCAGCCTCTTTTCGTGTACCAGACCAAGTGGTTCGGTTATCATCTTCCACTGTCGAACCAAATTGTTTCAATCCACTAAACTCCACTAACCCAATTTTATGGTCTGACTATCCTTGCCCTTTCACCAAGCTTCTCTACAATCAAACACTTATTCATCAAAACTTACAAGCAATCTAGTCTGTATAAGTACATTGAGGATTATCAAAGCAAGCTATTGAAGAAGTTGATAAAACAGATCATCACTTTACCAGACTGTATGCCGCATAAACCAATTACACAGGTATGAGAATTCCAACCAAAATTTATATAAAATATACATATCTTTGTACAAACGTCCAGGCGAAAGATACTAAGCATGGGCTAGGGAAGTCATAACCGACATTCGCTCGATAACATTCTGCATCATATCCTACATACAAAGACCCTTCAATAGAGATTCTCACTCTATCAATTGCATCAATGATTGGTTTTGTTAAAGCATGCACAAGAGTGGAGAAAGGATTGGTAGAGAAATACATAAACTTGGCGATCATATGAGATGATCAAGATAGCTTGACTTAACCACACAATGAACATAACCGGAGTACTACATTACAGATCCAAAGTCGAGAACGCAAAGTATACATCAGTTGGTCCGCATATTATATAAAGCCTCGACGTAGGAAACCGAAAGTCCAAGAAAAATAGCATCCTGTCAGATGAAGACTAATTAAAGACGGCTTCAAAATTTTAGCTAGTCCTCCACAGAACGAAAAAAGTCCCACGTCAAACTAGCGAAAGGAGGCTCATCAAAAAATTAGAGGTGAAAATGAGGTATAGATATTCAGACATCAATATAACCATTACAATACTAAAAGGACAGTCTTGGATTAAACAAAGCACACTTATTCACGAAAGTATGCTTTGAGGGGAAAATGTTGTAGGCATTTTTTCCCACTAGGTGGTGAATATGAGGAGTCAGAGGCAAAATCGTCATTGTTCTGAAATAGACTCAAACTTGTTTGGCGGTATTCTCGAACTCAAGATATGGACATAGGTCGAAATCGCTTCTCAATCCGAGCTACGGATCGAGAGATATGATATCTTAAGATTTGTCCACTGCCATCTCATGGGGCCAATACCAGGATGCTCTATCGTTGAACTAAAACTTTGGTTCGGCGCTTGCTTGGAGGTGGGACTTGAAAATTTGGAGTCTGCTTGGAGTCATCCCGATGACTGAACCAAAACTTTGGTTCGGCGCTTGCTTGGAATTGGGCCTTGAAAATATGGAGTCGATTGGATTACCGAATCAAAACTTTGGTTCAATACTTGCTTGGAATCGGGGCTTGAAAATCAAGTGTCTTCTTGGAGTCGGCCGATGACTGAATAAAAACTTTGGTTCGGTGCTTGCTTGGAGTCAGGCCTTCAAAATCTGGAGTCTGCTTGGAGTCGGTTGGATTACCAAAACAAAACTTTGCTTTGGCATTTGCTTGGATTCGGGTCTTGAAAATCATGGGTTTTCTTGGAGTCGTTGGATTACCGAACCAAAACTTCGGTTTGGCGCTTGCTTGGAGTCGGGCCTTGAAAATCTAGGGTCTTATTTGAGTTGGTTGGTTCACCAAACCCAAACTTTGACCCGACACTTGCTTGTAGTCAGGGCATGAAAATCTCAAGTCTACTTGGAGTCGACCCGACGACCGAACCAAAACTTTGGTTCGACGTTGTCTTGTAGTCGGACCTTGAAAATATGGAGTCTGCTTGGAGTCGTTTGTATTACCATACAAAAATTTGGTTCGGCGCTTGCTTGGAGTTGGACCTTGAAAGTCTGGAATCTACTTAGAGTCGATTGGATTATTGAACCAAAACTTTGGTTGGACACTTGCTTGGAGTCAGGGCTTGAAAATCTCGAGTCTTTTTGGAGTCAGCCGATGACCGAATCAAAACTTTGGTTCGGTGGTTGCTTGGAGTCGGGCACGAGAAATTTAAGGGTTTACTTAGAGTCGGGTAAAGGTTTGCTTGGGGTTCAACCTAGGTATAACTGATCTAAAAAAAAGTTTGATATTTTCATCGTGGCAAGACAATACTTAGATGATTTCTTTATGACGCGTTTAGGGTTCTTAAAGGTGCATTGCGGTCGTGTGGAATAGCTTGACAATCATGTAAGGAAGGTTGAACCAAATTCCAAATATAATATACTCAACTGCCGCTCCTCATATCTTCATTCTATAAATACCATACACAAGGCATCATAAAAAGGGAGGATGTTGAAGAGCGAAGCTTTCAGCATCAATGGGAGACAACTTCGAGAGGGAAAAATCTTAGTTCTAGTAGCATGTTTACTCATATTCAATGCTTGTACTTGTAACCAGAAATGAAAGGGATAATAAATGAGGAATAGTGGACATTGGCACATTCATGCCGAACCACTATAAATTTTGTGTCGTTTTACATTTAAGTCCTTTACATATTCTTTATTGTAAATTACCGATTTTATACCTTACGTCAGCAACTAATTTTCATCAAACAATAGCTATATACTACAAACAGTATTCATAGCTTTACAACAATGATTTGAGTGTTTGCTCATTTTTTGTGCAAAAAATTATTATCAAACTTTATTTACTAATATATACATATACATATACATATACATACATATATGAAATAAGAAGTGAAAGTATGAACAAAAATTGATATCAACATCCGTAACAGTTCAACGTAGAAAACTCGTGCAACATTGTGACCCGTTTGAGATATACATATGCACATATACATGTACATATTCGTGAATACATTCACATGCACATGAAAACAAATATACAACTTGCGTACTCATCCATTTAAACATATATATATATATATATATATATATATATTACAAAATATCAAGATATTTTCCTAAAAACTTAACAGTCAAGCAAACCAAATTCAAACTCTTACACACTAAGTATATGGACACGGGTACACACACATGGGGGAGGGTTTACACGGTTGAACATAATGAAGGGGGTGGGGTATAGTGATGATGAAACGGTGATGTGTTTGTGTAGAAATATCATGATATTTACATCCTCATTTTTGCCTTTAAAGAGCACACATATCTCGTCACTTCATTTCTTCATAAAAATTCCTAAGCTTCTTCATTTCTTATACTCTACTTTAATGGCCTCTTGCCTAAGAAAAAATATGGAAAAAAGAAATTAAAATTATATACTAAGTACATATTATCAAAACTCTTCAAAACCAAAGAAAATCCACTCTTTCTCACCTCTAAAACCCACGACCACACATTCTACCATCCTAGGCTGAGCACACCACCATTAGCAAGCATAGGTCGAGCCTTCCCAAAGGTCCAAGGCTCGATTCCATAGGCTGTAGTGTGATCATTGTTATAGCCGTTTTGAAGTTAGTCTGATTCAAATTCATGTGAGAAACTCTATTTATATATATTTATAAATATGATGAGGTGATATGATTGCTATGGATGTTTACTATGCTTTGATCACCAATTTTGGATGTTGATTATACGTTTATTTTGATGTTGAAATGATTCACGTTTAATACACATCGAATATCATAAAGGAAATCACTTTCCTTTAATAAATGAAACAGTGTTTATGAGATTATTAAACCTTGTTAAAATGGTTTAAAATGACTTATAAATGTTTTAAAAATACTAAAATCCAATTTGGTGATGTTTTGATAAGTTATGAAGATTGATTCAAAAATAGGCGCGTCGGGTAGTTGCAGTTCGCGATTTCACGCCATAGAAAGTTAAATCCATTTATTCGATGGATTCGGAGTCAGAATTATTTGTAATAAGAATTTCCCATACTCTTATAATTATATTTTCAAAAAAAGAAAATGGCTGAGATTTCATTAGTATATTTTGAAATATGAGCGAAACAAGTTTTCAAAATAGTCGCGATTTAGCAGTTCGGAAACCAAAGCAATAAATTATTTCGAGTTGATATTTTTAATTCTTTAAAAATATGGAATAAATTATGTAAATATTTAAAATGATTTAAAATTGACTTGAGTTATAAGAATGGATTTCTTGATCGAAAATTGATTTGATCAAATAAGCCTTAAAAGCACTGTTCACAGCACTTTTTGCAACACTTATAATAATATCTGAAATATGGCTTTAAACTTAAGTATTATTTTCCAAATCATTTATAAATGTTTTAAAATAAATAATTAAGTATTTTAAAGATGATTTGAAGGCTTTATAATGTATTTAATTTTTTTAAACAATTGATTTAAGGAAAAGATGTTAAAATCAAGTGATTTAATCTTGGTTCTAAAAGGCGATGAGTAGACTAGATTTTTCTATTCGTGAGATCTAGATGTGAGGTGCTTAAACTAAGAATATGTTCAGGGGCAACCAGTGCCCTAGCTCACCTGCCTTTTGCCTAGGCGAGGAATAGATAAGGTTGAAATGTCGAAAACGAGAAAAGTAAAAAAGATTCGATTTTCCAAATTTAAATAACTTGGATTGTATAGAAAAAAAATACTTGGTGTTAAACTCTAAGGAGGGAACCCATGTTATCCATGTTAATTCAAAATGTGATTTCACCGTTATTCGATGGATAGTAAAGGTTGAATATGGAAATTGATGTTGAGTAGAATTAGTATAATTTCTATCGACCCTTTTTACTCAATACGGTTTTGCAATATGATTTATAAGAAATGATTTTGATTTGGTATTTCCAAATTTAAAGAGAGGTTTAATGATTACATATACTGGAAAGAAATGTTTTAAAGATATATATCTCCAGAAGATATTTTTGATAAAGAGAGAGTAGTTAATCAAATAATAAGCATAAATTTACTTAACATCATTTTATCAATAATTGTTTTGAAGTAGCCAAGGTTGGACTTAAGTGATTATTACCTGAAAATCACTTTGAACCAATCTAGGTATTCGAAGTGAAGACATGGAATGATAATAAATAAAATGAAGGGCTTCTTATTGCTGATCCATGGGAGAAATTTCCCATATCATATATGTGTAATAATAGTATCTTCATTTAATCTTCGATGTAAGGGATGCTTACTACTAATCCTAGGGATGATTTCCTATAGAATGTTGTAGGAGAGTTGCTTCAGTTTATCCTATTCCTAGACAAATTGTATGGATAAATGTCTGATATTGCATTTCCAACATACACATACATTGATTTTTTATCGAATGTACATTTGTTTGGTGATGTAGGAGGTAACTCTTTTACACTTAACACCCTTCTCTAAGACGTATGAGCTCAGAAGTTGTACATTTATAGAAATCAATAGTGTGTGATGGAATTGGCAATGTGGCATTCAAAGTGGAATGTGTTATATGAAAGGTAATTGTTACCTTAGGCGTTATCATCCCAAAATGGCTAATACAAGGCATGTCATAAGACTATGTGGTTCGCAACTATTAGGTTATGGTCATCACCATTATAGATTACTCTATATATATCGAGTATGTTATGTATGTTATGGGATCCTGGATAGGTCGATTACGACTAGGGTGATGTCATGTTTGGTTCTATCTACTGCCAAATAGGTATACGGGTATGTCGGTCTTGCTAGGTGTAGAGGTTTCAAAGTTAGTGATCCTTTATACATCCCTCTAGAGATGTACTACATGGAAGGTATTTCCTTACCTGCCATTGTGTGGAAATCCATTCCTAATAAGTGTCTTTGATGTACTACATGGAAGGTAGTTCCTTACCTGCCATTGTGTGGAAATCCATTCCTAATAAGTGTCTATGAACTTGATTGTAGAGCCTATTATGCTAGAATTTAATCAAAATAACATTTTCGGTTAAGATTATATAAGTTTACTTGAAAATTGTTTCAAAAATGTTATTAAAAGTAAAATTAGTAGATTTTTCATAGTAAAGATTTTGGTAATCATAAGGTTAAAACCCATTCCGTGTTTATGAATGGCGTGGTCTTATAAAATACTCTTTTTTTGCAAATATCCATATTTTAAGTTTGTCATACCAGTCCCATACTTGACCTAGAATTCATTTACCTTTTCCCTTAAACTATGGGTGCCCCATTTTTCTGGGTAGCCAAGTAGTTAGGTAACTTGGAGCATTTTGGATGGTTCATGGAGCATTTTTGGTCCTTTGTAGAAGTTATCTATTAATTCAGCTGTATTTTTTATTAAGTATCGATCAGCACTTATGAGGATAAGTAGTTATAACTATCCAAGCTAGATTAGTAATTACTAGTACTCTAATGGAGCTAATTTGAGTAATTGCATGTGCTAACCATATGTATAATTGAATGCAATGTGAGATTCTATTTTGTTTTGTCATCTATCTTTATATTCGTTTATCCCATGATAATCTACCTCTCCAGTACTTGGATTTACGGCGTGTGATTACCGAGGATGTATTAGTGTCGATTTTTAAGGGTTTGAGGAGGTAGGTCATCACACTCTATGGAGAAATTCTACTTATTGATACTAATGAATGAACTATATCGTGAAATTTGGAATACATATCAGAAATAGACTCGTTTGTTTCATTTAAATAGTTGAAACCAGTTGGTTAGCAAAGAAATTTTAGTTTATTTTACTTTACTAATACCTTCAGGTGTAACTTGCTATGTTCTCCAAATTTCATATGCATACTTAAAAATAGAAACTCGATTAAATTCCTTTTTTATCTAATGAAAAAATAAAATATTTATGGCTTTAGAATCTGGTGTCTTTTGGTCGGGTATCCACGTTGAGTATTTAGTTTGGGGTTCTGCGTAATCATTTTGTGTAATGTTCCAAAAATCTATACCATTGCATTGTAAATAAACTTTCATTCTATTTGACAAATAAGTATAATTGCTACCGTTAAATAGTGGGGGTCTAGCAGTTGATTGTCCTTCAACAAAAGTGCTAAATAGTGTACTACTAGTGTTACTAGCCATTTATACATTTCAAAAATTAAACAACAAGTTTTCTAAAAACCTACTACTCTGATACCAAATGTGAGAAACGGTGTAGTGCAAATGTAAATAAATCTTAAGGCTACTTTAATACTAAGGGAGGGTGAATAATGTTTTATAAATTTTATAGAACTTTTTTACTTATTTCATGATATGAATCAAAACATAGATATTAAATCACAAATTTATATACTAGTAGGAAATCAAAGATATATATATATATATAATGTAAAGTAAAAAGTAATAAGATAGAGAGATTACACCAAGAGTTTTATACTGGTTCAAATTTCTTATATAATTTCTTATGCAGATTTCTTTTCAATTACCTACTTTGAATAGGTATCAAGCATACTAGAATACAGTCTCGATTTCAAGGCAACAAGATACACCCTCCTGATTTTCGAATTCAGGGTAGACTCTCTTAATTCAGTTGGGAAATAAGATCACCAACATGATTTAAATAGATTACAAGTACCCACTTGATTTGAATAGGCAACAAGCACACCCACTTGATTTGAACTGGAAATAAGCACACCCAAACAAATAGTAGTAGATATATGTTCATTTCAAAATACAAACAGTTGTACTTTAGGTACAAGATATCCTATAGGCCTTTTGATTGCACTTTGATCTTCGAATTGATGGGAGAATATGTGTAGATGAGTGGGTAATGTGTAGAGAATAAAGTAGATTTTGAAATTGAGAGAATATGTAGTGAAAGTTCAGAGTAAGAAGATAGAAAATTAGTTCTAAAAATCTATTTTCTAACCCTTTATATATGGTTTAAAAATGTGTCTATTCCTGAAAAGATGTAAAAAACAATCACTACTTTTTAAATTAAAAAAGGAATGTTTTTACTAGTTTTAACAGTGTTTAAAAGGATGTGTCTGTTCATGAAGGGATGTGACCGAAGATCATAACTTTTCAAAATTTAAAAAATAACTCTCAAACAGATATGTCAACATATCTGTGTAGCATATGTTGACATAGATATTTATGTTCTGAAAAATAAAAACTCTTTTAAGATGTTGCAAAATTCTTGAACTTCTATAACTATTCAATAATAGTTTCTAAAATACTTTAAAATAAATACCTTTATAAATTTTTTAAAATATATATTTTGAAAACAAAATACTTTGATAATAATAAAGTATTCAAAGAATCAAATGGTTTCTTTCCAAGAACGTTGAAAAATTATTTTATTTTTTAACTAATATAGACTATAATCATCAACTCTTTGAGTCTTCCTCTTTAAACTCATGGGTCTTCAATTATCTTAAACATCTTTGAATCTCGATCTCTTGTCGTTTTACTGATATGTCTTCTAACTCGATTATCCTGCACCTGTATTCTCCTGTATAATATCCAACGAAAATACTCTATACAACTTGGAAAAATATTAGTACTTACATTTATATGGTTGTTGTCATCAAAATCAATATCTTTAGAGTTAACACTTAAATGTTGAGGATGATTATATGCATTCTTGTAAAGAGTTAATTGCAATCACACAGTATGGATTTGTTTAGAATCGTTTGGCCAATGGGAAATGAAAGCGACGAGAGTGATGGTCACCTATGCTTCATGAAAAGCCATTGGAAATGATAATTGTATAATATATATTAGAAGATATGTAACACGCTATAAATTTAACGACAGTTAATTAGAAATTGGCTAATTATTAATTGGTAGTATCAAAAAATAGAATTTTCACAAAAGTCAGAATTTGGCTACGAAACTTGAACCATTGTGTTCATGACGATAATCTGGTCAATTTTCATATATAAAGATTTCCAATTGGAGCTCAAAGAAAAGGTAATTAACGTTTGAATGTCTCGGATTGTAAATAATTATATACGACTAAGGAAATAAATGTAATTTTACTATTGGTGGTTAGCGTTAGTTGATGCTTAAATAAGTATAATTAACGTTAATCAAATTGGTTAAATATATATATATATATATATATATATATATATATAATAAAGTGATTAAGGAAAAAAATTAATGCACGACATAAAACGACAACCAGTCGACCCCATACTATGACCGGTCAACCGCTAAAGGTCGATCGTTGGTGGGGTGGCAATCGACCGCTTGTGTGCTGGCGGCTGCAAATTGAACCTAGTCTGAATAGTCCAGACTTTAAATAAAAGAATATAATAGTTGGCGATGATTCAAACCCCTATAAGTACAGGACTAACCCCTTACTTTTCTTCTCATATTTTCTGAGATTTATAGGTAAATGGTATATGTGGTAGATATGGATTAGAAGCTATTATAAAATTTATTGAGATTTAAGCATTTAATTTAATTTATAGGAATGAAGTGTGTTGTAATGTAAATTTCTATAAATTATATAGTTTTATAATTCTGAATAAAAGTGCATCGTTCGGAGTAACAAAGAATATGGCTAAAAGAAATAGATGTACAGATGTTTATATTTTGCACTATCTATTTCAATAAGAAAAGATAATTCCCTGTAATTTCTGATGTAACACAAATCCTCTTTTAGTTAAATTTATAGTGTTAACATTTCCCTTAAGGTAGGTGTAATTCCAACGCATTAAAATGCATAAATCCCTTAGTATAAACTAAAGAATTGTAGTAGAATTAATAGCAATAGTCTAGTTATAAAACAAATGTATGCAACAAAGATAAGTTAGAATTTAAGTAATAAACAACGAAATGTAGGTAAAGAAATGAAACGGGAAAGGGGTAACCGAAGGAGGATAATAAGAATTTAAAAGGAATAGTAGGATATATACAGTAATATCAAGTAGGGGCTAAGTAATAAAAGATGATAAATCTATTAAATAAAACTAATACAACAAACTGATTTTTTAGTAAAAATTAATTAGAGTTAGTTATAATAATTTAATTAATTAAATTGGAATTTGAAAATTCATTTGATAAATTGATGTTTCGAACTATTTAATAGAAGGATTTAAATTGTGAAAATTAAAATAATTAAATTGAAATAATAAAAATGTGGAAAATAAATTTTATAAAAGTTATGTGTTTGAATTATAATATTGATTTGGTAAAAGAGAGTTTTTTAAATAGAAATTTGTAATTATTAGAATCAAATGGAAATTAACTTATAAGTAAAAGGAAAAAAATATTTACTCTAGAATTATCTCTCACTTTCTTAAAACTTACGTAAACTTCACCACACCATTTTCATCTTCTCCTAAGGAAAATATACCATACCCACTTCTCTTTGATAATTAAAAATTAAATCAAACAAATATGAATAAATCTCCAAACTTGTGTATGTGATTTCTCACTTCATCGAAAGAAATGACCCACCTTTTTGGACGGTTTAAATCGAAAATACACCACACATGTAACCTCAAACCATTCAAAGGGAGGATTGTTGATTGGGTAAATAAGAAAATAAGAGAAAAGAAAGGAAAAACAAAACACAAAGTCTCACAATGGAATCACAAAATATAATAATCAAATAAACAGTTTATGAAGCTGTTTTGCAAATAACATCTAATTACACTTTTACAATACAGATCAAAGTTATACATATAACATGACTAAATAAATAATGCGGCAGAATAACATGATGAAGTGGAATAAATATAATAAATAGTAATAATATACTACAGCTTCATCTTCGTCCTGCAGAAATAAGGTTTTCAACAATGAAATGCTCGGGTTGACCCGAGCGTAATGAAAAGACAAAACACTCGAGTCAGAACTAAAAGATCTTATGTAAGTTAAATCAAAATAAGTAAATATGATTGTTTTTTGACTTCAGAGACGAATACAGGATTTTACATGTTCTATCCAGTGTCTAACGTGCATGCAATAACTTAAGAGATGTTTGAGATTCCATCTCCTAAGGATCCATTAAACTATCTACATACATAGTACAATACGCTCTTATAATATATTTACAGTAAAGTAAAGTATTGAAATAGCATTAAGGCATTACCCATATCCCCCTTAACACATTTTTATAAACGTCATAGTCTATACAGTACCGTAATTCCTTCGTATACTGGAGGGCTATCAGAGAGCACTCCATAGTGTATGAAACAAACCAACTCATAGTAGGCGCGATCAGGATAAATATGACTAGGCATGCGTGGCAATGCCCAGGGTAGGATTCTACCGTTTTGCACTTCCGGACTGCTGGAAATACATAGCAGCTACTACCGCCCACCTCGGAACAAATTCCCATAATCAAATCGAGGGGTAGCCACCAAATCAATCATAAAGTAATAAATATGGTATCGAAGAAATATGCCCGATAGAGGGAGCGGCCTCACTTGGCATGGTATAGATCCTATTTTGGTCATTTTAATTATAACCCAGAAGTGAAGGTTATCCATCATCGCTCTCTTACTTCATTCCAGTAGCATTCGCCCACCATCCTACTTCATTCTGGATTCTCCACCACATGCACAGTTGTTAAAGTGGTTTTTGGTATTAGCAAAGAGTGTGACAATACCGATCTCGGTCTCTTTAACAACCAAACACTTATTTCACACCAATTGGTTCTTTTACATTTTCAAAATTAATATCAAAATATCATATTCACCTCAAAATCGTGTCACTTTCAAAATCATATTCGCTTTCGAAATCATTATTTACTTTAAATCAATTCGTTTTCAAAATCATAACCACAAAATAGGTTAAACCATCATATCAAAATATTCGCATTTAAACCAATTAAATCAAAAACATAACAGCTCCAACTTTAAGCAGTTTAAATATTGAAAGCCGTTTATATATTGGAACAGTTATACATTAAAAATAGAATAGATATTAATATATATATATATATTAAAAGTTGTTTATAAATTTAACATGATATATATTAAAATAGTTTATATTTTAAAAATAGGTTATAGGTTAAAATAGTTTATATATTAGAAATAGTTCATATATTAAAATAGGTTATATATTAAAATATATATCGAAATTTGTTTATAAATTTAAAAAATATATATATATATATAAATAGTTTATAATTTAAAAACAGGTTATAGATTAAAAATAGTTTATATATTAGAAAAAGTTTATATATTAAAATAGGTTATATATTATATGTAGTTAATATATTAAATAGCTTAAATTAATATATTAATAGTTTATAAATATTAATAAATTATTAACATATTGAAATGGTTTACATGAGAATATAGTTTGTATGTTAAAAGTGTTTATACCGAAAATAGTTTTAAATTAGAATTTTTTCTTCAAATTTCATAAATCAATCAAATCAACTTTAGTTCCAAAAATTAAATTTAAATCAATCTATGTTCAATGATTTCAATTCAAATGACCAAAGGTTTTAATTCAAATTCTCATTAAAACCATTTCAATTTAAATCAATTTCAAATCCATGTTTGAACTACAAATTTTGTTAGTCCTTGAGATGATGGTTTTGATGACAACAACCTTAGAATAAGATTATAAAATATAAATGCTAACATTATACTTTAGATATATGTGTATATGCAGGATTTAACCATGCAGGTATCAAGAATAAAGACTGTACAGTATAGAGATTCAAGTTATCAAGGTTGAATACTCATGAGTATCAAGAGCTCATGATTTCAAGAATAACTAATTTAACTAGGATTTTTGTTAAAACTCCTAAAAAAGCACTGGCATCTAAAAATCCAATTATTCATGGAATGGAATCCACTTCGAGCCTGTTAAAGGGATGGAACCATAAGTAGGCTGGAACCTACGAAAAATCTAGTGGAACATTATTTTATATCCACTAACTTTTATTCAAATGTTTTTTTACAAAATTATATCTTGTTTTCAAACTGATTTCAAAATCTTTCTTTTAAAAGAATCAAAAACATCTATCCTGGTTTTAAATATTTTTAGCCTCAAAATAATCTTTATTTTCAAAATCAAATTATCCTTGGTTTTAAACTATCTTTTAGTAATAATATATTTAACTTTTAATATTTCTACTTAGATTTAAAAATAAAATTATAGTAAAATTTTATATATATCAAAATATTATTCTCTATATTTATTTATGTATTTCAACTATAGTTAAGTATATTTATAAAGTTTAAAAATAATTTTAATACAAAATAGAAGGTATTTTCAAAGAAAAACAAGTTACCAAAATTTCCTTTGGCTTGTCGACAAACCCTAGGACCCCTTGTCGGAAAAGTGGCAGTTGATTTCAAAATTTTGAATTTCAAAAGAAGTGTCTATTCATCGTATCCTTTCACGAATAGACATGGCTGTTGTTCTACTATAAATAGGGGCAGTTTTAAACGAATTTTATTTCACATTTTCTCTGATTTCACTCCTCTTCTTTTTCCATATTTCTTTATATATGTTTTTACCATTACTCTGCCGAAATCAACATTGAATCTAAGTAGATCATCTCTGGTTTGATTCTCTATCACTATCTCAACAAGATCTCAGTGCTATTCAGAATTATAGGCTTCTTTGTAATAAACTAAGTGAGAAAAGGTGTGATTGTAGCCTTTGAAATCAATCAAGCGAGAAAAGGTGTGATTGTAGCTTGTGAAATCAATTGGGTGAACTTGTTGCCCGTAAAATCAAGTATCTCTACCCAGAGGATATTGATTCTGGAGTGGTATACCTCGTGGCCTTGAAATCGAGGGTTTAATTGTACAATTAATTTTTAAAGGAAATCCATACTTATGTGCGGGACTGGATGTCGGGTAACTTCGAACCAGTATAAAATCTGGTGTGTTCTTTCCTTATTGCTTTTACTTTATTTCTGCATTTGTGTTTGATTCTGTGATCATATCCGTGTCTGAATATACATTCGTGTTCAAATTAACATAAACCAAAAAAGATTTAGTACTTCCTTAAAACACTATTCACCCCTCTCTAGTGTTAATACTAGTCTTAAGATCTGTAATCTGCATTTCTCACATTTGGTATCTGAGCAAGGTTTTCAAAGTTTCATAATATGATTTTTGAAAAAGTTTTTAAAATGGCTGTGTTTAAAATTTTTGTTAATACTAGTTTAGAAATATTCAGATCATCATTGTCTCTTGAGTCTACATATAATTAATATTCAAATTCAAGTTGTCTACCAAAATTGTATGATGTGCAGGAAACATTCTTTATGGGTGTTGAGGAATCAATCCACAATGGACAAATTGCGCGGATCAAAAAGAATAAATGGATACTCGATAGTGGATGCTCTAGACACATGACCGGCAATCCAGATATGTTGAATGATATAATATACAAAGACGGAGGACCGATTAACATTGGAAGACAACTCAAAAGGATATGTGATTGGCATCGACAAAGTCTGTTACTCTGAAACTCCTATTTTTACTAATGTTTTGCTAGTTAAGAATCTGAAACATAATCCGCTAAGTATTAATCAACTTTGCGATAAGGGATATAAAATTAAATTTGAAAAAGATAAGTGTCACATTGAAGATAATAATTCAACCATAATATTTGAGGGAATTAGGATAAAGAATATTTATATTCTTAGTATGAAAGTTTCAAATGATAACTTGTGTCTTTTGGCAAATACAAGTGACCCTTGGATTTGGCATAAGAGATTCGGACATTCAAATTTCAAACTCTTATCTAGACTGTCAAAACATGATCTAGTAAGAGGTCTCCCTAAAATGAATTTTAAAGTAGATAGTCTATGTGATGCATGTCAATTAGGAAAACCTAGAAAAAGTTCCTTTAAATTAAAAGATATGATTTCAACCTCAAAACCTCTTGAGTTACTTCATCTTGATTTATTTGGTCCATTTCAAATTCTTTCAATAAATCATTGTAAATCTGTTTTTGTAATTGTAGATGATTATTCTAGATTTATATGGACAATATTTTTGAAACATAAAAGTGATACTTTTGAATGTTTTAAGAACTTTACAAAAAGGATTCAAAATCAACTTTCTCTAAAAATTATAACCATCCGTAGTGATCATGGTGGGGAATTTGAAAATGAAAAGTTTGAGGAATTCTGCAATAAAAAAGGAATAACTCACAATTTTTCATTTTCAAGAACTCCACAACAAAACGGAGTAGTAGAACGTAAAATAGGACGATTCAAGAGTGCGCGAGTACTTTGCTTTCAGATAGTAAATTACCAAAGTATTTTTGGGCAGAAGCAGTTGTTACCGCCTGTTATATTTTAAATTGAATTTTAATTAGACCTTTAACTGATAAGACATTTTATGAACTTCTTACTCAAAGAAACCTAAGGTATCTTATTTTAGAATTTTTGGAAGTAAATGTTTTATTTCCCTTAAAATAATTTATTATCCAAATATATAATTTTTAAACATATCTTTTAAAAATGTTTAACTTTTATTAAATGTCGGATTTTAAAATAAACATTTTCCTCTTCTATAAACTGTTATTCTTTTCAAACTTGCATTAATATCTTCCTTTTCTTATTACCTTGATTTGTTGCCTAAATAAACATTACTCCTTTTCCCTCATTAATGCGATGGTTACATAATTCCCATTTACGTCATTAATATCATATCCAATCAAACAGTTTGAATTCATACCAATTTTATTAATTGGTATCTAACTACATATGCATAAATAATAAATCTTGCATTACTCGTTTTAATTACGCAATTAATTTTGTAAACGATTGTATTTATTAATGCCTATAATTCAAATCAGCGTTATCCTTTTTAATTAATATCCTATCTTTTTTTTCTTCAAGAAACGCTTCCCTTAATCAATCAGTAAATCAATTAATTCATATCTTAATTTGTATTTGGTAAATCAGATTTATTAATTCATGCAAGTATTATTAACCATTTTAAACTTATATACATATACATTGATAACTAGCACTTTTTATCTACGCATTTCCTTTCAAATAACCCTTTATTTAAATGTACACACATTTATCCTAATTTCAAATAATTCCAAAAAGGTAATTAATGCTCGCTCATTTAGCATTAATTATTTTTGTTCCACACTTTTTAACATAATCAAACTTTCAAATGCAACAATTAATACTTCCCACTTGAAGCAATTTCATATTTATGCGCATAAACACCCTTTTCTTCTCATCTTTTACTTGCACATTTAACTTGTTTCTTAACAATTAAGTTTCACCATATTATAGCATAAATCCCATATTTTCAAAATAGTTACAAAACGCAAAATGCAAGCTACATAAAATGCTTCATATCTTCTTTATACGGTATCCCTTTCTGACAATATATATGTATGTATGTATGTATGTATGTATGTATGTATGTATGTATCTATGTATATGAATTTGGCCTAGAAAAATCTATTTACTACAATGGAAAAGTCAAAATTCTTAAATTCGTTTATTTGTGAAAATTTACTATTTCATGCTTTTATGTAAATTTACATTTTATTTTATGTTTTTATTAAAATTTTAGTTCATTAATAAAACTCATGGGGTCTTACATCTGCCTTGGAAGGATACGTGTTTATTGCTTTGTACCGATACCGTGCATATCTAGACATGTTACTTATTTGATGTTTTAATACGTATCAATGTTAGTCTAAGGAAATATTCACGTTCATAACCCATATAGCCTAATTCTCCATATTATCTGACAGTATTACTCTATAATACGCTTAGGTAATATGGGTGTAGAAGTGGGGTGTTTACAAGTAAACAGTAAAAGATATCTAAATATTTTAAGTTAAAAGCGAGTGGTAAAATTTACATTAATGAAACAAGGAGAAAGTTAAGTAAGAACAATTGAATATTAATATTCAAACTTTGGATGCATAGTAAATAAATAAGTATGAACATATATACATAGCCTCAAGTACGCATTTATGAATGGTATGAATATTTAAGTTAATAAGAGCTTAGACTAAATAAGAATGATATAATCATAAGAATGGGTTGGAATGTGAGTTCAGTAGAGGTACACAACAAAAATTTTCCCACCACAAGGGGCTACCGGAAGTTATGTATACATAATACTGATGTAGGACATATCCAACCATAGGACCCATGGAATTACACGTTTACATATAGTTGAAGGGAATATCCAGTAGGATGGTTTGCTTCGGTCGAAATGTCAAAAGACAAGTAGAATCTATTTCAACCTTTTGGGAGGTATTAGGTTACAAGTGGATATTTCCTAGATTGCATTATGCAAACTAAATGGAAAAGTGAGCAATGCTCTATGTTATAACAGTGAGATTGGTACCATACATAGGAGTAGAAGTTGTTTTATATGTTGATAACATCGTCGATCCTGAGTGGTCGACGGAAAGACAATGGTACGCCTAAATGGACTACACCTCCTGCTAGTGTAGATCACGTTTAGGTCATGCGCCACCATGATTATTTGTTAGTTTGTTTGTATGGAGGCAAGGATATATAACTCTTAATGGAGGTCTTTCCAAATGAATAGGATACGGCTAAACTATTGTAACACGTTTATTAGGCACAATGGAAGTTCCTTGGTACGCATGACGAGGAGGACGTGATACCGGTTTGATGATGGATCTCGATGAGGTGTTGAGTTACAAATACTAGCGAGGAAGTATCGTACCCGTAGGTAGTTATTGTCAGCTTCGAGTAGACAGGGTGTATCGTACCCGCAGGTTAGGTCGAGAAGACTAAGTAAATTGAAAGAAATATTATACAATGAAAGGAAATGCATAAAATAGTGTTATACGTAAAATTTGCGATTTATCGGCCGCTAGAACATTGTTCTGACTCCTTCCACATGACAACCCACATGATAGCTAAGGGACATGTACTGGTTCAAGGAGAGTATGGTGAAAGGACATATTTCCTTATGCATGCTCAACAATGATAAGGACACTAGATATCAGAAGTGTCAACCTTGGTCAGTAGCTATACGTTTTATTATATGTTATTCACATATTTTGCTAGAAGAGATAACAAATACTAAGAAGATGCTGACTATGATAGAGATTTCATGAATCATCAATATGTGGTCAAGGTTGCCGCATATCAACATTATTTTGTCACATATCAACAATAGGTTGCCGCATATTATCGACATAATGAACAAGCCCAAAATCAAGGGTGCTGAATTTCTATGAGAGGGGATGTCAGATATTTAAGGAGCTGGAAATTCTGAGCATTTAGGAGATGTTGAAGATCTACAGGAAATAAGAAATACCATGCTTCTTCAATGAAGAAGAGATACCAAATCTTTACAAAGGAGGAGAGATGTCAAGCCTCTACAACTGAAAGTTTCGAGCATCTAAAGAGCAAGAAATGTTGAACATCAAAAGAGCAAGGTATGACATGCATCTAGAGGATGTCAAGTTTACTACAAGAAGAGTAAAATAAAATGAATCAAGAGGATTTAGTGTATTTTCTTTAGTTAAGCTTCAAAGGCATTTGCATTCCACCACACCCTCCTTAACAGTGTAAAGATAGCAATCCATGTAAAGCATTCCACTGTATGGAGATCAAGACAAGTGGCACCATCAATGCCATCCATCCTGCCAATTCATCAATTCATGCCAACTCACATCAAACAATGGAAGAAAGCTTCACCTCCTCCCAACCACTATAAATAGAGATACATCCCTCATGGAAAAGGGTCCCTGATTTCTTTTCCTCCCTTAACATAAATCACCTTTTGTACTAGAACTTTTCTATGCTCCCTCAAGAGCTTGAGAGTCATTCTAATGTCAAATAGACAATGGCAAAGAAGATGATATGGATATATGCGTAAAAGATTTAGACACTTAGAAATTTGCAATTTGACTTTTTTTGTAACATTACTTTTTATTGAACAAGAGATGTGACTTATACACATTGTCCGTTGCTTCTAATGACTGTTTATCAAGATCTATAGTGTATTTTGATTTGCCTAGTTTATTCTTTAAAACGTTATTTGAATTTCAAATGGTTTCGTTAATAATTCAAAACCAAAGGGTATTATTGGAATTTCTTTGAATATGCCTCCTTGTACAATATCTTGGGTGTTAAACCAATTTTTTATTTGACATTCTGGTTCTAGGAGGCCTTGAACCTCCGAATGTTCCAAAAATGACCAAAATACCTCTGATTTTAAAAGTTCTAGAAAAAAATTCAAAAACTTCTAGAATATGAAAGGTATTTTGCAAAAATAATGGCCGAAGAGTTTCTTAAATAAAATTAGTTAGCAAAAAGTTGTCATCATTTAAGCTTACATTTTGCTTCTCCAATTCTCTGTAACTCATACTAGTATACATTTTTATTTTTGTAGCAGTCATTCTTCATAAAGAAAAGCCAACACATAAAGCAATTATGGTTGTTACATATCCAGATCTGTACTCAAATCCATGCTTTGCCACTAGCCGCACCTAAATTACCTCTAAGTAATTTTGTTGACCGATATAGTTTACACATGGCATCCATTTATTTACAACATTCATTTATTCACGACATGACTCATCTTTTGCACTACAAGCCTACATGATCTACTTCCATATTGTTTATATTCGACCATCTCGATATACCTTTCTTGCATCTCTTCTCCCTTTTCTTTTTTGCTTTCTCTCTCCTCTATTGATTTCTATTTTATTAGAAAGAAACTCAATAGCTCATCAACCTTCAACATTCCACAGCTTGCTCACCCCTCTCAATTCGACAACTCATTCAGTGACAACCCAATTGCAGTGTAAACAAAGCTTAGGCATCAAGGAAGTAGTAATGTCAAATTCATAAGCCTACGAGCTTGTATCAAGTGTCAAGCTTAAGACAGATGTCAGCCATGTCAGGATTTCATATGCAGCAGGTGATGTCGTATGCATCGGGTGATCTTGTATGCATCAAGGGATGTCGGCCATATCAGAGATATCAAATTTGAGCATCATAGGATACCGAGTTTATAAATGGTGATGATATTGGGTTTATAAACAGTAATGATATCATGCTTTTAGAAGATGGCGGGCATACCAAATAAGAGATGCCATGCAAACCAGATTTTGTAACGATCTGGAATTTCGAACCATTCAAATCGACAATAATCCAAATATGTCGGACTAGAATTTCTCAAACAACAGATTGTTAATTTATATTTGGCAAAACTTAGCGTATACTGTAAATAAATCAATCATGGAATCATAGACACAGAGTATTATAACAATAAGTAGTGGAATAGATAAATAGTAGTTCATGAAGCTACTATATAAACATTAGAGTCTAAACAAATAAATAGAAATCCCAAATACACAGAGGTCTCTAATACAAAAGCAACTAACAAGTCTGAACATAAATAACTGAAATAACTGAAAGCTTAATAGATGAAGATCGATCTCTAAGCAATGATCCAAGCCCCTAAGGTGAGTATCAAATGTTGTTACACTCAGTCTGACCCGAGCATAAAGCAAAATACAAAACACTCGAGTTAAGATTAACATTCTTACGAAAGTAAATCAACTCAAGTGAAATGCAATATAACTTAAAGGATGTTTGGGATTCCACCCATTAAGGATCCGTTAAATTATCTATATACATAGTACAATATGCTACATAGATAATGGTTGTAGTAAAGTAACATATTAAAATAGCGTTAGGGCGTTACCCATATCCCCCTTAACACATTTTGATATAAATTCCCGTAGTCTACATAGATACTGTAAGCTCCACTAAACTGGAGGGATACTCAAGGAGCACTCCATAGGTACGGTACAAACCAAACTCGTTGTGGGCGTGATAAGGCATGTGACGAGGCACGCGAAGCAATGCCTTGGGTAGGGTTCTACCGTATTGTAGAGCCGGGCTGGTGGTAATGCATAGCAGCTACTACTGCCCATCTCGAGACATACTCCCATAATCAAAGGTGTCATGGCCCAAATTCCAGCGTTCGAAAATTGACATTCGTACTCCACTTGTGCCTGAATGCCGCAGACTCAAACGTTGAAATTTGAGTCGTGCCGGAGCTTATAACACATTAAGTACAATACAACGGAAGAAATGAATAAACATATCAATATACAACATTGATATAATGTCTGATACAGTATGATACAACAGATGATACAACAGATATCAATATACATCAAAGATATGATACAAGACAATAGCAGCGGAAGGAAAAGATAACACTAGCAGCGGAACAATAACTCCAATATGGTCTTCAAGAGAGAACTCCAGCATCGGAAATCTCCATCTCCAAGGCACCAATCCAGAAATAGCTCGAACTCCCAATAACGATGAAGTGAAGCAACTCGATCCAAATGCAATTGCCAAATCCTAAGGCTGAAGGCCAGCGAATCTACACCTACTATTCGATTATCTGAAAAATCCAACTCTAGACTACCCGTGTGCGAAAATTGTGGGCGCCCAGAGTTTAGGGAAGGAACAATAAACTCAAGGTCAGTCGTGGGACTGCTGTGAGCAAAAAAAATAGCTTATCTTTTAAAGCAAGCAACAAAGAATTTAAAACAAATCCGCAATGCTTTTTGGAAAATGAAACTACCATATGGTCTCCTGCTACACACACAATGGAAATGCAGAAGTGGAGGAGATTACTCCTTACAATGGTCGAATATGCTTGATACAAGAATATTTCTTTGGTAATATTATTATAAGTGTACAGTGTGGAAAGCATTTCAGAAGTATAATATAAATCCTTGCTAGCATTGACATTCCGAACTATACCTACTATAGCTACCCTCTAAACAGTGGTGACCACCATAAGTAAATGGCAGGTTCTACAACTAAAACCGTACAAGGCACGTATTGAAGAATGGATTTCCAACAAATGGTCAGGCTAAGGAGCTTCCTACTACCACATGGGTATGCCTCTGGCGGGACGTCCCGGGAGCTTAACCAGCTCTCTGCCAACACAAGGCCGGGTTACCTCTGTAACTAGGTAGCTGCTACACGAGCGTGCCATCCCCCGGTCCTTTGGGACCTTTATCCAAGGTACCTCTAATCCAACAACCACAAAGCAATCACAAAGTAATAGATCTATCCACATGAGTAAGTATCTGGGCTACATACCATGATACCACCCTTTTCCAGATAGGAATGACAAACCCTAAAGGGAGCGACCATTTCCGGGATGTGAGGTCCTTATGCAGTATCGTCCACAAAGCAATGCTTTATACAAAAGCCATGCTTTGATCAACAAATGATACACAGCAACACTCAGCATGCCACACTACCAAATTTGGGAGTATATCACTGATAAATATCAACTATATAACCTCTGAGCTCGTACGTCTCAGAGAAGAGTATTAAGCTAAGAGAATAAATTCTCCACCACCAAGCAGAATTGTATTTGATAGAGATCGGTTTAATATCTCATAGTGTAGTATCTGACGTACAACCATACAAGTCTGTCCCGGGTTCGAACAGAACCGAAGGCACTTCCGAAGAAGCCCTTGCAATCCGGATATCCACAATCCCGATCGGACTTCCCATCACTTAGGGAAAACTCTATACCGGAGCAACTCAGTGTAGAGTCAATCGACAGGTTATCCTATCGTTCTCGATGACACTCGGTCTTCAACACCGGTCTTCAAATGCAATCCATAACATCATATCACTATTCGGAATGGTTTATATGACACAAGGTCCTCTCCCGACTAGACTGAATAATGAGCGCAATATTTAAAAATGTATGGATATGGGATTTTAGTTAAGTCACAACTTATAAATCCAAAGCTTTTCTTTCAAATGGTTAAACAAATTACCATTTTAAATCTTTAAACAAAAAGATTTATTTCACAAAGTTCACCTAGTTTCACAAAGATCCATTCATAGTTTTCAAAACAATTTCCATTTCAATTTGGATTAACTCAATTTAATCTTTAAATTGAAGATTTAACTTATAGCTTTCAAACCCGTTTCCCTAACTTGGAAAACTATTTTCATTTTAAACTTGAAATCCTTTTAACACAAATTGGAGGTTCATTTCTTATGTGGAAAACCTTTTATTATTTGAGAACACATAGGTTTCTTCTTGGAAAAAAACCGATTACATTCACATAAGGTAATGCCATTCAAGTATAAGCTTGGTTTAAGTTCAAATTCCTAAAACAACACTTTTAAAATGGTTTAAAAACCCATATAAACTCATTTATAAGTTGAATACCCTTCTTAAACCCTAGCCCCCAAAACATAGAATTCAATTTCAAATATTGAACTTAAATCAAATTATTCAAATTTCAAAACTCAATCAAGTTATTCAAAATAACTTTTATTTTTTGAAAATTCATTTTTTAAAAAGTTTTCAATTCTAGTTCCCAAACTATTCTGGATTCAAAAATCCAATCTTTAAAACTATCTCAAAATCTGTGAATTAACCCATTTCCATGTGCAATCCATATTTTTGTGTGTATAAGTGTAGTCCAGGGGTTTACACAATAAAAGTGCAACATCATCAATCAGCATAGATTCAAATATGGAAATATATTTGATAAGCGGTATAAACTATGACGCTTATATTTGATAAGCGGTATAAACCATAACGCTTATCTTAAATTCACAAATCACAGATATATATTACAGATAATAAATTGCATCAACACAACTCAAATCAAAACAAAGCATCACATGTCAGGGATATGAAAGAATTCAATCATCCAATAGAATCCAAACACTCATGAGTAAGATCAGGTAACTGTCTGATTAATTCAAATCAGATTAACTACTTATGGATTACTAATCCTGGTTATTTAATATTAATAAATTACAATTCATTTTGATTAATTATTCTTTAATCATTTATTAGTTTACTATTAATAATAAATTAATTAACACCTAAATTTTAATTCATCAACCTTTAATTATTAAATAATAAACCAATAATTATTTAACCCACCATTTAATTAATCATCTTTAAAATAATTAATTAACCCTTAATTAATTATCCTTTATTAATTTCACTAAGGAATTAGCTTTTATTTAATTTCACAAAGTAATTATCTTCAATTTACTTCTATCAATAAATTTATCTTCAAATAATTATCCTTGATTAATCTTTAATTAATTGCATTAAGTAATTAACCCTTAATTGTTAATAAGTTAACTCTTAATTACTTTTATTAATTAATTTCATCTCGATTAACTATAATAACAAAATCATCAATTATTTAATTAATCAAGAGATAAACTAATTACTTTCCTTAACCTTTAGAGCTCATTTAACCAATTATCTTTATCACATTATTTATTTTAAAGGTTAGGATTAGTTAAATAACATTTTATCTTAATTACCCTTTTTTAATTACATTATCTAAATAACCTTATAACATAAAATAACCAATTTAAATAAATTAGGGTTTAATTACCTTGAAAACATCTACTTAATTCTTTGATTAATTCAAACTTTAATCCAAAAACATCATTTGAAAACATGGGTTTAAAAAAAATTAAAGTTGAAATTTGTTAAAGTTGAAACTGTTATTTCAGCAAACTGGGACGTACTCGAATGCTCCCCGAGACAAAAGCACGTCTACTTCGGGTTTTCCACAAAACTGACCCGAGCGCATGTTAAAATTTCAACCTGGAATTCTTCTAAGTTTTAACCCTACGCAACCAAGTATTAACTCGAGCCTAACTTCGACTCGCATCACGCTATTCCTGAGAGTTCCCTCGCGTTAACGTCATCTTCCTCAACTTCACAACCACCCAGATACTTAATGGCACGCGTGCACGTTGCACACCAATCCGGCCATCGCCGATCAAGTCGCCACCCACCACCAAGTCGACGTCGGTCGCCCTGAGCTTCCCAAACACCCAGAAATTCAAAATTGCCCCCAAATCAAAACCGAGCATTTCCATTCTCCCTGGAACCCAACCTTAACACCAAAACTAACCCCGTGGAACCACCTCCGGCCATTTGAGTCGTCGCCACTTCACCCACAACTTCGCCACAACATGATGCCACTAACCCCTCGGTCCGATGACCTGAATTGCCTCGACCACAACAAAACACCTCCATCTACTTCATCGGCAAATCTGGGCTGTTAAGCCCTACCTCAATCAATTCCTGTTGCCATGGCGATTTATAAATTCAAATGCCATTTTTCCAAGCCTCGGCAACCTTCTAACAACCTCCAGCAGCAACCAAGAGATTCCACCATTTTCCAGTTGACAGGAAATGCCAAGAAATCAAAAATCGATCAACTCAAAAATGCTCTCTCAAATCATAACTAAAAATTTAGATTTTCATCTTAAAAATCATATTTTACAGATTCGATTCTTGTTATAAACTTAAATTAGAAATTTACAAGATTTGATTTAACATGATTTTAACCCGTCTACTGTAAATTCTTGATTCCAGCAGATTCATAATCCCATTATGCTTGAATATGTTTTTAAAACATAGATTGAGTTTAAACTAATTTATCATGTTTGAATATCATAGTCTAATAGAGATCCGGTGTAAAGATTTTGAATTTTTTTTTAATCAGAACCATATTCTTTGGACTAATAACAGAGTTGATTAAAATCAACAGATTTGTACACTACATATATACGTAAAGGCTTACATATACACTACATGCAAAGCAATTATCATCACACAATCAAACAATCAGCATAACATCACAATGTATCAACCAAATCAGGCTTTAAAGGGAAAGTTGCTCACCTGGGTATTTGCAAACAGAGAAGCACAGAAGCATCTTATTTTTGAGAGAACTGGAAATTTTTTTTCTTTAAACTTTGATTTTTGTTCCCTGCAACTGTTTAATATGACTATTTAAATTTTTGCTTTATATCTGATTACAACATCAAACTCAATTTTTTTTTTAATTTTAAAAGAAATTTACTTGCCTAAAGATTTCCTGGAGAAACTTGCATTTATTTCCTGCCCAAACTGCAGCTGTGATTTCATTTATAAATCTGCAGTTTTGAATTGCTTTCTTGTTAAAACTTGATTTTGAAATTACAAATCCATTAAGCTTTAGAGCTAAAACTTACCTGAGATTGATCTTGCACTTGCTTTTCCTTTGCTTAACCCTTAACTTTATATTAATTTGATCTTCGTCTCCAGGTTTGTTGTTGAAGATTGGCATTTGGTTTTGAATCTGTTTTGAAAACCGACTTCCAGTTTTTCCTTCTGAATTTGATTTGAACCCTATCTGATTTAACTTGCATTCCTCTCCAATTTGAGTTTCCAGATTTAAGAAGTTTCAGTTTGAAATTTTTGAATCTTTGTTTCAGATTTTTGAGAAGAGAATGGCATTATTCTTACTTATTTTTTTCCTTTCTTTCTTTCTACTTTATTTTTGGGTGTTGAGATTTGAGATACTCAAATCTAATGTTACCGTTGTTTCAGATTTTGCTGAGATACTTAATAATTTCATATGGGAAACTAAAAAGTTTCTATAATTTTAAATTTCATTTTTTTATTCAAATAAATGTAATGAATGCCATTTGTAAAGAGAAATTGATTTTGGAATCTTAAACACTTGTAAATCTTATACATACATATGTATGTTTATTCTTTATAATTTTACAAAGACAAAAGAATCTTAAAAATAAATTTTATATCCTATTCATTCAATAAATAAATGTACTTATCCAAATTAATTTTCACATTGCAACCTTAAAAAAGAAAGAATGATTCAAAAAATTTGGTTACATATTAACGATTAATCACTTTTATTTATATAAGGAAATTTAACTTAAAAATAATATTTTGAAAATTAATACATTAATTCTTTGGAAATTAATACATCTCCTAAATATATTTAATATTCTAGAAAACAAACTATCATTAGCTTTTTAATGTTTTTTAAATTCTACTTTATTTTTATTTTATTTTTAAATTCAATATTTCTTCATAAAATACTTATTCTTATATTTAAATCAAATTGCTATTTATCTTTAAATCAATGTCTACTTTAAAGATCCAATTTTATTTATAAAATTACTTAAACTTAAATTTCAAATTAAATCTCTATTTATAATCAAAAATTATTTATCTATTCTAGAAGTCTCAAATTAATCACAATTTATTTTCAAAAATAAATTTAATTTCCAAATTAAACTTAGTGAATTCTCAGGATTGTTACAAAAGGTGCACCCAATCAAATCACAAAGCGATAGAATAATATCAAAGAAGCATGCTCGATCGGAGGCGCGACCTCACTTGGCCCAGGTATAGCTCATGTTTTAGTCACATCAAGCTGACTCGCGAGAGTCTGGGCTACGTTCATACTTCATATAGACGTTCACCACACCACCTACTCCATTATGGAATCTCCACCATATACACAGTTGTTAAAGTGGTTTTCGGTATTAGCAGAGAGTATGACTATATTCGATCCCGATCTCTTTAACAACCAAATGCTTATTTCACACCGTGGTCACTTTCTTTTCAAAATGTTCATACTTCATATCAAAATGTGATATTCATTTCAAAATCATATCACTTTTGAAATCATATTCACTTTTGAAATCATATCACTTTAAAACATATTCACTTTAAATTATATCCACTTTAAATTACAATTCACTTTCAAAATCATAACCATAAAATTTGTTAAACCATCATATCAAAGTATTAGCTTTTAAATCCATTAAATCTAAATCACAAAAGTCCACTTAAATAGTTTGGATATTGAAAGTAGTGTGTCTATATATATATATATATATATATATATATATTAGAATAGTTATACATTAATAATAGTTTATATTTAACTAATAATATATAAAAAATGGCGGCCCTCTCCAATCTCTCCCCTCGCCCCCCACTACACTCATCGCCGCCTCAGCCTCCTCCAATCTCTTTCGTCCCCAACAAATACAAATCCTTCGCCAATTCCCTGCCACACGTTCCACTGACCCCCTTCCCCTCCTCCCTTACGTCCCATGTTTACCCTAATGTTGTTTCTTCGGCTCCTAGGTCACCAACACTTCCGTTGCCACCCACAACCAAAAAATCATATGCTCAAGCGCTGTGCTCCATGCCACCGGTTTTACCTACCCCCCCTCAGTCACAGCGCCGTCGTCGGCTTCTACCGGATTTCAAAACCGCTCGTTCCATGATCGAAATTTTGAAGCTGAATGGCCGTTGTCTTAGGTGTGCTGGCAAGGGACACGTGGCCAAAATATGTAGAGACCCAAAGATTTGTTACTTCTGTGGATTTTTTGGGCACGCACAGTCGCACTGTCCCGAGAAAAAAGCTCAAAAAACGCCCCTGCCACTTCCACAAAAAAAAACCCAAAAGTTCTGCCAAGCACACAGTCTGGGCCCCACACTCATTATTCAAGCTCGGAAACCGTAACACCAATCAGCATACACCAGTCCAAGAATCACCTCGATCTGCACCCTCTTCTCACCCCAAACTTTTCTCTACCCATTCTAAATCTTCTTCCACTCAAAAATTTTTAATGGCAGACTCTTCACTCTACCTCACGGCCACGATCATTGATGGGTTTTGGTCCATCGAATCCCTCCACCTTATCCTCTCAACAACCTTTCACCATCATGAATGGCCGCTGTGGATACTCTATGACAGCAGATTTATTTTCTCCTGTCCTTCCCTCGCCATCCGTAATCAAGCTCTCCAGATGAAAACCTTATCGAAGCCAGGTAGTTCCGTCCTGTTGCAACAATGGTCGGAAATCGAACACCAAGCTTCAGACCTCGAACCGTCAACATGGGCCTGTGTCAGTGGCTTTCCAGAAATCCTCAGAAATAACCTGCATGCTGTCAGTAAGGCGCTTAGTCACCTTGGTCGTTTCATTGCTTTTGATGATTGTGACTGGGAAAATTTCGATCATAGGTTTCTTTATGTTAAAATGCAATTTTATAAGGGAGTCAGCAACCCCTGCTCTTTCGTCGTATACTTGAATAAGGAAGATCACCTCCTCTCGGTGGAGAAATGGGAGCATGCCCACCCAACTCGCAGACCCGACAGAATGTTTTTGGGAGTAGACTATGACATTGACTTCAGAGGCGATGGTGATCCCATACCCTCATATGACTCGAAAGAAGTCAGATTCGATGCTATGTTTCTGGACCCAGCCATATCCCTTCCTCTCCCAGTTGCCGCCCATGTCCATGCTTCATCTCCGGAGATTGATGGCCCTCAAGGATGGAATTCTTGGCCAGAAGAACCGTGCGCCGACCCCCCTGGTGACCTCAACCCTCCCCCACCTCCCTCGGTCCGTGTTCTACCTCAACCTAACAATCCAACCACCCTTTCAATTGTCCCGGTCACTCCACTAGTTTATCCGGAGTTTAGCCAAAGATCTCCCCTGGTCTAGCAAAGTTCTCCCCAGTTCACTCCAACACGAGTTCGTCGGAGCTCCAGAATTAGCAGAGCAGCATCCTTACCCGGTAGTTTTTATAAAACTATTGTTTTTTCCTCAGCGAATATGAGTCTTAATAAAAAAAGCCTCGTTGCATGGGTGTGAGTTTGAGTAGAGATCGCTACACGGCCATGCAAGCACTGGAATCGGAGAGATCGACCCTTTCCCAATGAAATTAATTTCGTGGAATGTAAGGGGTCTGGGGGGACCCGACTAAAAGGCATGCAGGTGGTCTTACTATATCCCCACATAAAGCAGACATTCTCTTCCTACAAGAATCTAAACTGTCTGATCCACCCCAATCTTTCATTACTCACATGGGTGGGCCCACTCTAACGGGTTGGGCCCATACAAATGCCGTTGGGTCCAAGGGTGGTATCATTACTGCTTGGAATGAAGCAGTATGGTCCCACCGCCATACCTCAGCCCATACATCCGCACTTCACGTAACACTCCGTCACATCCAAACCAACACTATCTATTTCTTCACCAATATTTATGGCCCCCAAAACATTCAAGAGCGAAATGAACTCTGGGATGAATGTTTTTCTTTTGCCTCTTACTGTAATAGCCCCTGGATTGTTGGAGGAGACTTCAATACCACCAGATCACCCGTCGAGCGAAATTCTGGCAACAATTCGCTGGATTCAGACTCTTTTAACTCCTTCATTAATGATTGTTCTCTCATCGACCCACCCATTAGCAATCGTCTATTCACGTGGTCTAACCGTAGAGCTGAACCCGCCTTAGCAAAACTGGACAGATTCCTTTTCAATTCTGCATGGGATGACCTTCACCCCTTTCCTCGGTCACTGGCCTCGCCTCAACCATTTCCGATCACTTCCCCATCATTCTGGACACCGGATATCTGCCTTTTAACAGACGCCCCTTCAAATTTGAACGTCTTTGGCTTCTAGAACCTTCCTTTGACAATTTCATCAAACAAATTTGGTCTCGGCCGCTGCAAATACAATCTGCCTCCGCCAGAATAGTGTTCAAACTTCGCTCCCTTAGGAAGATCATCATACCATGGGCCAGATCCATTTGGGGTTCTCTTCGTTCGCATATCCCATCCACCCAAGACAAAATCTTATATCTCAACATCATTGAAGAATCTCGTCCACTTTCAGACTCAGAACTGTCTCGTCTACAAACCCTCGAATTGGATCTAGATAGACTGGTAAAGAAAGAAGAAATCAGTTGGAAACAGAGATTCAAAGCTAAATGGTTAGAGGAGGGGGACAGAAACACCTCTTATTTCCATCGCCTAGCTAGTGGCTGTCGTGGATCATTGCTAATTTCATACCATAACAACACTTCCTATACTGACCCTATCGATCATCTACGCCTGTTCACCGACTACTTCAGAAACATCTTAGGCAAGCGGTCCTCCGCTCTCCCTGACATCAACTGGCCCCTCCTTTACCCATCCCCCACCCATATACCCATTGATCATACATTCTCTGAATAGGAGATCTAGGCTGCCTTGAATGACATGGCTGATGACAAAGCACCCGGTCCAGATGGTTTTGGTCCTCTCTTCTTCAAGCATTTCTGGAATACAGTTAAACATGATATTTTAGATCTGTGCAGAGAATTCCAAGCTGACCCCTCAGTTATCTCGAGATTGAATTATACGAACATCATCCTCATTCCTAAAACCCCAGGTGCAAACTCCCTTCCCTCTTTTCGTCCCATTAGTCTTCTCAATACAACCTTCAAAATCATTACCAAAGTCCTCGCCAACCGCCTTCAACAAGTTATCGCCCCCCTGGTCGGAGTTGAGCAGTCAGCCTTCATACTAGGGAGGAACATCATGGACTGCATTGCTACGACTCAAGAAATCATTTCCTACTGTCATCACACATCGACCCCAGGTGTCTTATTAAAACTTGATTTCTCTAAAGCATTCGACTCCGTAAACTGGGATTTCATTCTCGAGCTTATGAATCATAGAGGTTTTCCCCGAGATGGTGCAATTGGATCAGTCACATCCTTAACTCAAGCATCACCTCAGTACGATTAATGGAGTATCAGGGAGCCTTATCAAATTAGCTCGGGGTCTAAGACAAGGGGACCCTCTTTCGGCTCTTATCTTTGTCCTTGTTGCTGATGTCTTTAACAGAATGATCAATCTGGCCACTTCCAACAGTCTCTTCGCTGGCATTTCACACCCAAGCTCGCCAATTTCTGTTTCCAACTTGCAATTCGCAGATGACACAATTCTTTTCATCTCTCCCCAGGAGGAATATATCCACTGCCTGAAGGTGGCCCTTTACACCTTTGAGCACGTATCTGGTCTTTCCATTAACTTCAACAAAAGTTCGATCATCATGTTGGGTAACTCGAATCACCTTGGCCCACCTATATCATCCATGCTTAACTACAACCTTCCAGATTTCCCGCTTTCCTATCTTGGCATCATCCTCCGACCCTCCAAGCTACTTAGATCAGACTGGTCCCCACTTATTTCTAACATTGACTCTAGACTTATGGGATGGAAGGACCACTCCCTTTCCTCCGCTGGCCGCCTTGTTCTCGTCAAGTCGGTCCTATCTGCCATTCCATTCTACAGGATGTCCTTCCACAAACTTCCCTCCTGGGTCATCAACCATTTGGATCGAGTCATAAGGTCCTTCCTATGGAACGGTGAAGGCGCCAAAAGGCAGGTCAATTGGGATACAGTCTTCTTACATCAGAATCAGGGAGGCCTTGGTATCACCAATCTCAGAGCCTTTAACACCGCACTCTTATCAAAATGGCTTTGGAGAATCCTCTCCCCTGACAATTTCCTCTGGAAAGACTGGATCCTCTCACTGCATTATCAATTAAAATGCCACCTAGTCCTCCATTGCCCGCCGCGCAAAAGGCCCTCCCCTTTCTGGAAGGGTGTGCTACAAACCATTCCCCGAGTAAAATCTCTATTTCATGTGGCCATTGGTAATGGCAATAACTGTGTTTTTTGTCTTGACACTTGGCATAATCAACTTCCTCTCGCCAAAGCACTACACAAGCTTTCCCCCCACTCAGATACCCCATTGATTACGGTCTGTGACTGTGTCAGTCTTGGTCCGGACTCCCTCTGCCCTTCATCTCTTTTTAGCCCAGAAACCTTTGCCGACCTAATCTCCGCAGCAAACCTACTTCATTCTCTTCAACTTTCCACCTTGCCGGACCGCATTTTTTGGGCGCTTGCGCCTGTGAAAGGTTTCATGGTTTCCTCCTGTTACTCCCTACTGAACAATCCAGGCCGCTTCTTCTCCTTCCCCAGACTATGGAAATGCCTCATTCCACCTCGCATTGCATTCTTTCAGTGGTGCCTGGTGCATGATCGAATCAACACTAAAGAACGTCTTAGCCGTCTTCATATCCCAGTTGATCTGGCTTGTGTCTTCTGTTCCAATCAATTGAAAATATTCCACACCTGTTTCGAGACTGCGACTTTTCATACTCGATTTGGGCAGCTTCGAGTGCCCATATCCTTGGATTTGTCCCTGAACCGCCTGTCACTTTCGACCACTGGCAGTACAATCCCAGCAATCTCTTACTGGATGTCTTTATTGTTATTTTCTGTTAGTGTTTATGGAAGGAACGAAATGCTTACGTGTTTGGTAAACCTAAGTCTCACTTTGAAGGTATTTGCAGACGAATTTCTCACATATTCACCACTCTTACAGGTTGTAGCTTGTTGGCTCCCTTTAGACTCCGCATTCCACAGCGCAGTTCATCCCTAGAAGAATCTCAGGGTAGCTGCTCAGCGTTCCCTCCAGACCGTAGCTAAGTGCTAGTGGCTTCATGCTTCCTTCAGTTCACTACCACTACTTGTAACGTTTTTTTTTGTAGATGTTGTTTACTCATTCATCAGTTTGTTCTATGACAACAGTGTTGTGGACAATACTTACTTTTTGCGCTAGCGATCAAGCGTGTTGATCGACATATTTACTATTTTATATATATATATATATATATATATATATATATATATGATATTAACCGGGTGTGTAGTCTCATGCTATACACCCGTCTTGCTCAAAAAAAAATAGTTTATATTTAAAAGTAAGTTATAGATTAAAATAGTTTGTATATTTAAAATAGGTTATAGATTAGATAGTTTATATATTAAAAATAGTTTATATCAAAAATAGTTTCAAATTAGAGTTGTGTCTTCCAATTTTGCAAATCAACTTTAGTTCCAAAAATTCTATTTAAATCAATCTCATATCAAAAATTTCAATTAAAAAGGTTAAAGGTTCAATACAAATTCTCCTTAAAACCATTTTTATTTATGTAGATTTCAAATTAATGTTCGAAATACAAATTTAACCATTTCCAATTCAATAGATTTCAAAGTTTAAATACTCAAATAATTTACAATAAATCAATTTGATAAATTTCATTGATATTTCAAAATTTGACTTTAATTTTATTTAAATTGGAAAATATTCACTTAATCATTTTTAATAATATTAAAATAAAATCTCAAATTACGAATTTAAGTCAATATTAAATATTCAGTTTCAATTTTATTTAAATTTGAAAATGTTCATTCAATCACCTTTAATCAAAATCTAGTTATCAAGTTATAAAAGTCATATCTTTAAGTTCAAAATTAACAAGTTTCAAATCAATTTTTTATTTAAATTCAATTCTTAAATAAATTAAATTACAAGTCCACTTTAACTTATCTTTCCAACCTTTACTTAGTTAAGTTATTAAAAAATCTATTTTAAAATAATAAGATAAATTCAAATAAATATTTAAACATATTATATATATGAAAGTTATTTCAAAATCTATTTTAAAATATTAATATAAATTTTAAATGAATACTTAAATACAATATATATACTTATTCAATTAAATTATATTAAATTAAATTTATTATATTAAATTTATTAAATATATTAAACTGTATTTTATATTTTTTTTAAAAATAATAAAATTACAAGTAGAACCTTAAAATTTACCTTTCAAAACTTAACTTAAATTTAAATTTTCTAAACATATAATTTAAAAATCTAAATTTTACACATATATTAAATTAAAATCTTTATATTATATTTAAAAATCAATATATATCAGAACCTATATATTTTCTTTCAAATTTTAGAAATCATTTTTCAAAATAGACCGACAGTGTGCGTATATAATTTTCTATCCTATGGTTAAGTGATACGGATATTTATCGTTTCAATCCGCAATAAATTAATATTTTTGGGTATATATCATTTCAACCCGCAATCCTAAAATTTCAAAAGCAATAAAATTGCTTGGGTTTATCATTTCAACCCATTACAATTTTCCCTAATCTATAAGATCGTTTGAGTATATATCAATTCAACCCATAGGGGATTTCTAACTAACAGGGAACTTGCAAAGTGAGAACAACAAAATAATAATATAAAATAGCATAACGTATCAATGATGAGCATATATCATAATTAACAATTTAATAAATATATATATATATATACACACATACACACACAATATGTTATTGGTGTCATACGGCAATTAACATAGGTCAAAAAATTAAAATAATAACATATCATTTTCAATGATCAAATTGCTAACCAATTCAAATTTAACAACATATTTAAATCGTTATTTCATATGAAATTAACTTACTAACATAAGAATGTTAAGCGTGGGTGATCGCTCACCTTTCGCGGCTATAGACCATAAGAAGGTGACATGGATACACACACGGAATAACAACAAGCCAAAGAGTGGCTGCGATAAATTCCAGACAGCAAGCACAAGATAATAACAGAACATCGACAAGGTAGATAACTTGAATTTGAATTCAATGAAAGCAAAAAATTGTATAAGTAATAAACACACACACACATTTTTTTAGAGATAGGAAGAGACAGGAGTGCCACGATCATCACTGTGATGCATATGACAATGCAGGAAACCAATCATGCACAGGCAACCTCCTCATTGCTCAAAATATGCAACTTCTCAACTAAGAAAACAAACCTATATAAATGAAATACACTCTTTATTATATATATATATATATATATATATATATATATAAAATAAAGAAGGGGTTTGCTTGCGATGCTCAAGTGGGCTACGACGTGTTGTGTGATCGACAACTATCGATGCTTGGTGTGGCCTTGGTAAGGGAAGAAGGCATGTTGGAGTGGAAAGTAGGAAGCAAAATGAAGGGGCAAGGCAAGGCTAGGAGAATAATGGCTGGAGGGGCTGATGGAAGCAATGTTCGGGTGGAGTGTGAAGAAGGCTGTTAGGGCTTGTGGCCATGGAGATCAGCAGGAGGATTGGCTGTCAGGGAATAGGTTGAAATGGTGGCAAGCTATCAAAGCATGGAGATGGCGAAAGTCAGGTTTGGTTGGTTGTGTGATGGCTGTGGCGTTTGATGGAAAGAGGTTCAGATATGATTAGTTATTGGGTAATGGACGTGGAAGGTGGCAACAGGTCGAGTGGAGGAGCCGATGCGACGTGCGGTGATGGGCATATGTAGGTGGCCAAGTGGTTGAAGTGGGAATAAGGTGAGAGAGGGAGTCTTTGGAAGTGAAAAGGAAGACGCATAGTTTTCCTCAATATTATATTATTTCAATTGAAAGTTTGAATGAACAAGAAGCAGAGAATGAAAATGAAAGGCAGAGAAACGAACCAGCAATATTAATTGAAACCATAGGGAAAAGCAAAAGTCAAAGGTTAATTTTTGGGAATATTAAAAGCAAATGGCCCTTTGTTTTCTCACGGTGGGTAAATGAATGGCTATATGGAAATAAAAAAGGCTCAAAACGGGCACTAAACGGCTAATCGTTTTGTAGATTTCGCCGTGCACCGAATTCCAAAATGCACAATGAATATACCGTAGAGATCAGAATGACAAGATGAACAGAATGGTATGCACATATGATAAAACTCGATATTCGCTGTTGAAATGCGGCTAAAACGCCGAAAATAATATAAACGGGGATAGAGCAGTCCATTCTCGTAACGAAATATGACGTCCCACTCAGAAAATGATAAACATTTTTTTATATAAAAATATTCAAATTTCAAAAATATTTTATTTCCATCAAATTTTCAACTGATTAAAAATTTGAAATTTGAAATTTCGCAACCAAATAAACTGACAAATTTTCTGATGAAAATTTGACATTTTCTATGTTTAAATAGATGCATACAAAATATCAAATTTTCATTATCCATTTTAATTGTTTATTTTCATGAAAAATTTAGTTAATTACATTATCTAAAATCGTTAAAATTTCTGGGTCGTTACATCCTCCCCCACTCAAAACTTTTCGTCCTCGAAAAGCAACGAGATAGGAGAAAAGAAGCAACAAAAAGGAAAGATAGATTTGAAATACAAAGCACCAAATACATCAATTAATTCAAAACCATATAAATTTCATTTTTGGACATCTCATTACTTGCATTTTATATTGTATATTATCAGTTATATATTCACATTAAATTCAAACCCTTTTGCCAGGTAAGTTTTATAATGTTTGTGAATGTAATTGAGCATGATAAAAATTTACCTATTATTTACAACATTTCTTTTAAAAAAATTAGTTTGAACATTTTTATTACTTAAGTTTTCTCTTGTATAACCTTCAATTATATATTCACATTACATTTTAACTTTTTGAATATTTCAGGTAAGTTATATATGTTTCCAAATGCAATTGAATATTATACAAATAAATTTACCCTAGTTCAACTATTTCAAGCTGTTTCAATTCCATTTCTCATTTAGACACTCCAATTATTCAAAAATTTGGCTTCATTTCAATAATTAAAACCATCACTTAACATAAAAGTTAAGAGTTAAATTTTCGGTTTTTCCGCAAAACATTTTGAATAAACATATACATACATACATACATACATACATACATACATACATATATATATATATATATATATATTGTATATCAAATCATACTAAAGAAATTCAAATCAAAATCCATTCTTCAAGAAAAAAGTGTAGCAAAGATACTAAGTGATCTCTCCACTCTGAAACTTGAAAATGAATGTTGATGATACTGTAGTCATCATTGAAATTATTTCCCAGCAACATAAAAGGAGAGTATTCACTTACTTCTTTTAAAATTCTTTGGAAACAATTTTCATTCGAAAATACTTTCAAATAATATTTTTCAAAACTTCGAAAACCTAATTTAAAAAGCATCGAAAATTTAAATTCCTAAATCCTTAATTTAAATTCATTTCATTTGCAAATCAGATTTGTAAATCATGTTTTAAAAATTTCAACTCCTTATAACAAACAACAATAGTTAATGGGCTAGGAATGTTGACAAAACAATAAATTATAATCTAACACTATCATTTCTGACAACTAATCCATTTAACTATCGAACTTTAGAAAATTAAACTTTTATATATAAAATATAATCATACATAAAATTATTTTATTTACCAATTTCAAAAACAATATTTTGTTAGTTTGCTCTTGTTCAAGTGTTTTGGAATTCCTATCGATAGCGTTGGCCAAATGAATCGATCGAAACCATGAATTCAAAATCAGCAACTAAAAAACACAATATAAAACATTTTTATATTAATTACAAATACACTCCCTCACAGGATGATTCAAGAATGGATTTTAGAACAAGAATATAGATTCAAATTTAGAGGAAACCTAATCAAAGCGAATTCTAACTAAGAACTCGAAAGGAAGATAAGGTAATTAAATTACGAAAAAGGAAAGATGGATAGACTTATATTAATCACGGAAACCTTAACCGGGTCGACCTAGACTCCATTTTCAGAGATAATGTGTCCAAGGAATCGGACTTCATCCCTCCATAAATGGCATTAGAAATTTGGCTTTCAATTGATGTCTCCCAAGAGTTTGGAGAACATGGCTCAAATTAGATTCATGTTCCTTCTCTGAATTAGAAAAATGAGAATATCATCAACAAAAACCAGGAAAAACTTGCTGAGAAAATCGCGGAAGATGCAGTTCATGAGATCAATGGAGAAGGTAGGAGCAATGGTTAATTAAAAGGGCATGACTAATCATTCATAGAAACCATTCTCTATTTGGAAGCTATCCTGGGAATGCTCTCCTCGGGTACACAAAGGTGGTAAAAATTGGTAGCAAAATCAAACTCCAGGAATAAGGTCGATGCGGAATTTATTTTTCCACTTAAGAGGAAGAGAAGTGACTTCACCAAAACATCAGGATAATCTCTGACTATCGGGGTGGATTCAAGATCACTAAGTTGAGAATCAAGTGAAAAGATAAAATTGCCTACATAATCCAGAGGTAATCGACATTTGATCACAAGAGAATTTCCCTAGTTTGAGAATCAAGTGAAAAGATAAAATTGCCTGCATAATCCTGAGGCAATCGACATTTGATCACAAGAGAATTTCCCTAGTCGCCTACTAAAGAAACGGTTCAGGCTTTGTAAGAAATAACAGCATCAAACCTGAGTATATAGAAATCTCTGGTGAATCGACTTCTGCTGTAAAAGAGTTTCACCTCTTTACAAATCATACTAAGGTTGGCCGGGCTACCGTTTGGATTAGTCACACATAAGGATGAAATTTCCAATCGAGGTTGCAAGATGATCAAATTTATAATAGAGATCAATAGAGTAGAGCTATGGGATGCTCCAGTATCAAGAGGAATACGAACTGGAAAAGACCAGAATGGATTTTAGAACAAAGGATAGTTCCAAAATTCAAAATCAAATCAAATCAAAGAGAATCCTAACAAAGAATTTCAGGCTCAAACAAAGATGATTCTGTAATTAATTTTACCCATTCTTGGGTATTACTACCCTATCTCTAATGAGTTTTTACTCCATATGCTAAGTTCTGCCAAAACCAGAGCTCCGATACAACTTATAACGACCTGGCATTTCAAACCATTCAAATTGAAAATAATCCATAAATGTCGGACTTGAATTGCTCAAAACAATAGATTGTTAATTTATATTTGGCAAAACTTAGCACGTACAATAAATAAATAAATCACAGAATCACAAACACAGAGTATTATAACGATAAGCAACGGAATAGATAAATAATAGTTCATGCAGCTACTATATAAACATCAGAGTCTAAAGCAAATACAATAGCAATCCCAAATATACAAAGGTCACTAATACAAAGCAACTTGCAAGTCCAAACATAAATAACTGAAATAACTGAAAGCTGAATAGATGAAGAAAGATCTCTAGGAAAAGCTCCAAGCCCTAAAGGTGAGTCTCAAAGGCTATGACACTCAATCTGACCTGAGCATAAAGCAAAACACAAAACACTCAAGTCAGAATTAACATTCTTATGCAAGTAAATCAACTCAAGTGAAATGCCCCCATAGACAACCCATGTGAAAGGAATATTTATACTATTTACATGAAAATGAAATGTATTTACATGGCATCAGAAAGTATATCGTTAAAAAGTAAATAAAACAGTCTTCCAAAGATCGATTCATTTGTCTCGTCAAGTATGCAAGACACAGCTTAAGCTCGAAAAACCAAACCGTAAAAGATTTCAAAGTTGAATGTTGATTTGGAAAAACGAATGTCGTTTTATTGAAAATTGAATGGGTTGTTTTGTTTTCGATGATTTTTTGAGTTGATAAAACAATTGAATTGAAATTCAAGTTTATTTTCACCAAGTTGAAGTTCAAACTTATCACTGAAAACTTCTTCAAAATTATTGATTTCAAAATCAAAATAGTGATGTAAATCTTTCCCTTCAGAATTTAACAACTCATTTTCGAAAATTCCAAAGAAATCGTGTTCATTGAATTCGTCCCCTTTTATTGGATTATCAACAACTTTATCGCGTATCTCAAGTTCAAAATCCAAAGTTGTTGCATTTAAAATTTTGAAATTGAGAAAAGGGAGTTTTAATTTTAAATTTGGTTCCACACCCTCAAAAGAATTGAAATCGAACTCAATTACCGAATTGTCAACAACTTAATTTCTCATTTTCAATTTCAAAAGTTTTTATATGAAAATCGTCAATTTTGACAAAAAGATGGATTATTACTTGACTTGTCATGTGTTGGAATTTTATTTTTTTATCATGTTGTTTCATATATATTTTAATCAACAAATCTGTGTGATCATCGTAAATTTCATCCATTTTCTCAACAAAATCCAATTTATAGTTATTAACATGAGGATTTTCACTTTGAAATTGTTGAGAACAAAGATTTTTAATCGTAACGTGGTTAAGATTATTTCCATTGCCAAATTCGTGTGAACATTTATTTCCATTTTCATTTTGAGTTTGAAATTCATTTTGGAGTTCAAAATTGAATTGTCATTGATTATAATCGAAATCATTTAAATTTTGAATTGAATTCAAATTTTAAAATCCTTGAAAACTTTGACTCGAGTTATCGCATATATCTGAACCACAGAAATCATTTATCATTTGATTTTATTGTGTAGAGACTTCAAGTAAAGACGAAATGTTTTTTTAAGAGTCGAGGGTCGGTCATCGTTTTGAAAAATTTGTTGTTCAAAATTCCAATTGTTTACAGTAGTTGTCGTTGCAATATCCATATGAATTTTGGAGTGAAACTATATGTATTATATTGATTTTCACAACTATTGTAAAATTCACGTAAGTGAGGAAACTCTGTCATTTTCAAGAATGTTTTTTCTTTTTTTAAAGGAAAAATATTTACAAATAAAATTTATTTTTCAAAAGGAAATTGATTTTTGTTTTGAATTTTGGTTTTTCAATTTTTTTCCTTTTTTTGAAAAATTATATCTTTTTTTTGCATTTATGTTTTTAAAAAAACCGAGTAAATTTTTTTCCAAAAACTTGTTCTACGATGGATTTTTACCGAATTAGAAAACCGTCAAAAAAAATTCAAATTAAATTTAACCGCAAGCACGCGGTGTATGAATGTAGCACGTATGCGAGTGCGGGTTGATCTACAGGAAATTGTTTAGATGTTTAAATTATATTCAATCAAATTAAACCAAATTCGAGATATTGCTAACTAATTAATAGGAAGTAAAAACAAGCTAAAACTAAGGAGAATAAAATTATGAGATTAGAGAGCAATTTAAAGGAAAATTCCCTCTCATGATCACATTAATCAACATATTGAAAGTGTGATCTCTTTTTGGTCATTTGTGAGTTTAGTTGATCCATTTATCATAAGCATGGCCTAATTGTGTTATTAATTAACATACTTAAACCATCAAACTTAAATGCGCCTTCTTACCCACTTACTAACTTTAATGAAAATGATATAAAATTAAAAGTAGAATCTATTTTAAGTGTGGCTTATTAACTATTGAATTAGAAACATAAACCATCAAATGTTGATTCTAAATCCATTACCATGGTCATATGTAGATGAAGAGGTAATTAGTGATTTATATGACAAGCATAGCCTATTATTTTGAACAACATAAGCTATCAAACTCAATATTAAACACAAAACCATACAAACGTCTAATTTTCCATTAAGCACAAAAGAGACATAAATGAGAAATTATGTTGCATCTATATGATTCAAGAGAGCTTCATTACCTCTAAATTGAAGGGATTAGCCTCTCATTTGTGTTATCATATCAACAAAAGTAGAAAGCAACATGAGATAAACAAAAACAAAAAGAAGAGAAAAATGAAAGATAATGGAAAAGAAAACTAATCTAATTGCATAAAATAAAATTTGCACTGTTAGCATGAAAGAAAGAGAGCATGTAAGTAAAATAATACACTAATTAACATCGCAAACAAAGTACATGGAATAAAAATGGATAAGTAGGCATGAAAAGAAAGAAGAGAGTTTGTGTTTTATTTTGATCCTAAAACTAACTAAGAGGAAAAGAGACTAAAGAAAAGACTAAGGGAAGAGGAGGGTTACATGAAACATAAGGAGAAGTTATACAAATTAGAAACACTAATGCATATTTTTGGACATTCCCAAAATGTCCTTGTAGGAAGCGTGGTGGCCAAGTTATCATTAGCATGCCTTAATCCCCCACTTAAATGTACATGAAGCTTTAATGGCCTTTTAGCATGTGCATTAGCTCCTAATTGAAAATCTAGGTAAGTGGGTAGGTGATGTCCTCCATGATCATGAGTTTGAATTATTTTCATCTCCATTTTCTTTATTTCCTTCTGTGCATGCATATCTTCATGAAGTCATTTGTATTTAATTTAAATTCCTACAAAACAACATAGAAATTTACAATTAAATTTCAGAACATTAATATATGCATAAAAATGACCATTTTGCCCTTGGATGAAGATGAATATGTGACGAATTGAAATAATTTGAATTTTTGACTTAAACAAGTTAAAACACCCGATATAATCACTTATTTAATTTAAATTGATTAAATATGGAGGTAAAAATATGCACATTTACATGCACATCAAATAACCCGATGCTTATCTTTTTACACGTCCTCGAATAAAGAAAAAACTAAGATAAATCTGTTTTTGTAGGGAGCACGATTGCATTGAGCGTATGCAACAAGTCATTAAACCTCTGGGTGTCTCCAGTAGGACGAGTGTTGTCTCGTGAGGGTTTTCAGCGGATACCACCCATAATATCCAAATGCAGGATGAAAATATTTACAAAATGCAAGGTTTATTTACAAAGAGATGAATGCGAATTTTTGAAAATATTTACAATGAAGGATTTACTTTTAAATTAACACGAAGACGTTAAATATAGATTTTGGTTATTATCGAGAAATTTAAGTCATTTACTCGTCAAAGTTTTCAATAAAAATGAAGTTATCATAATAAACAGACTATAGTTTAACTCGTTGTTTTAGTTGATAATAAAGTGTAATTATGAAATGGATCCTTAGGTTATTATCAAAATTTATCAAAGTGGTATATTCATTTCTTTTCAATAACAAGTCAAATCAAATAAGTTAAAATAGTGCTTGAATTTCATTTTCTTACTCTCCCCATTTTTTTTAGAAAAGTTCACTTATATCAATAATATTTACGTATGCCTAACTCTGATTAATTGAGGCCAGATATATTACCATGCACTGCCTTGCGAATTTACGTGTGGGGAATACAGAGCATGGCGAGTGAACACACAAATGTGAACACTTATCGACTGTAGGTGTTATTAATAAAAGAATTTTTATACACATACACCTAGCTCAGATAAACTAAGGCTAGATATACCAATCGTGCACCACCTTTTAGGCTTACGTGAGAAAGGTACAGAGCATAGCAAGTGTATATACGAGCATGTACACCTATCGACCGTAGGTGTTAATAGAAAATATATACATATACAAATGTTTTGTTTTTTTATATGTATTTTTTCAAATTTTTTTTTTGGAAGAGAGAGTTTTGCAAAATCATCTTAGCACCACTTAACTTATAAGACAAAATAAATGTTATATCCCTTACTTTAAATTAACCACTTTTTAAAATATAGATTTTCAATTAGGATGTATTTCATAATTAACATGTATGAATCTTCCTATATACTAGTTAAACCATTGTTATTTATAATCAAACTTCATTTTTATTTTTGTCAAGATAAATAAATTTTTAAAAATTTCAATTTAATAAACAAAAACCATATATTTATCCTATAGTGTTTATTTAAAAATAAAAAAAAATGCTTAAAAAATAAAAAAAAAAATTGTGAATTTTTTTTGGATTTTGAAAAGAAAAATGTGAAATAAACAATGAAAAATCAAAAAAATAATGAGACACCCCCCACACTTGTTTTTGACTGTGTCCCCACAGTCAACCCAAGTGAAAGGAACATTAATTTTTATTTACATGAAAATGAAATGTATTTACACAGCATCAGAAAGTATATCGTTGAAAAGTAAATGAAATGGTCCTCTAAAGATTGATTTATTTGTCTCGTCAAGTATGCAAGACACAGCTTAAGCTCGAAAAACCAAACCATAAAATATTTCGAAGTTGAATATTATTTGGAAAAACGAATGTCGTTTTATTGAAAATTGAATGGGTTGTTTTGTTTTCGATGATTTTTGGGGTTAATAGAACAATAGATTCAAATTCAAGTTCGTTTTCGCCAAGCTGAAGTTCAAACTCATCGTTGAATTTTTTTTAAGATTATCGATTTCAAAATCAAAATGGTGACGTTAGTCTTCCCCTTCAAAATTTAATAACTCATTTTCGAAAATTCCAAAGAAATCATGTTCATTGAATTCTTCTTCCTTTATTGGATTATCAACAAATTTGTTGTGTATCTCAAGTTCAAAATCCAAAGTTGTTGTATTTAAATTTTTGAAATTGGGAAAAGGAAGGTCGAATTTTAAATTTGGTTCCATGCCCTCGAAAGAATTAAAATCCAACTCAATTACCGAATTGTCAACAACTTTATTAAGATTATCATTTTCAATTTCAAAAGTTGTTATTTGAAAATCGTTAATTTTGGTAAAAGATGGATTATTACTTGACTTGTCACACGTTGGAATTTGATTTTGTTTGTCACGTTGTTTCATATATGTTTCAATCAACAAATCCATGTGATCATTGTAAATTTCGTCCATTTGCTCAACAAAATCCAATTTATAGTTAGTAACACGAGGATATTCACTTTGAAATTGTTGAGAACAAAGATTTGCAATCATAACGTGGTTAAGATTACTCCCATTGCCAAATTCGTTTGAAAAGTTGTTTGCATTTTCATTTTGAGTTTGAAATTCATTTTGGAGTTTGAAATTGAATTGGCATTGGTTATAATCGAAATCGTTTGAATTTTGAATTGAATCCAAATTTTGAAATCCATGAAAACTTTGACTTGAGTTACCGTACAAATACGAATTACACAAATCATTTATCATTTGATTTTGTTGTGTAGAGATTTCAAGTAAAGACGAAATGTTATTTTTAATAGCCGAGGGTTGGTCATCGTTTTGAAAACTTTGTTGTTCAAAATTCAAATTGTTTATAGAATAGTTGTCGTTCCAATATCCATACGAATTTGGAGTGAAATTATATGGATTATATTAATTTTCACAACTATTGTAAAATTCATGTAAGTGAGGAAACTCGAACATTTTTAAGAATGTTTTTGTTTTTTATAAAGGAAAAATATCTACAAATAAAATTTAATCTTCAAAAGAAAATTGATTTTTGTTTTGTATTTTAGTTTGTCAATTTTTTTTCTTTTTTTAAAAAAAAAATTTATATCTTTTTTTTGCATTTTTTTAAAAAACCGAGTAAATTTATTTGCCAAATACTTGTTCAACAACGGATTTCCTATCGAATTAGAAAACCGTCAAAAAAATTTCAAATTAAATTTAACCACAAGCCACGGTGTAAGAATGTAGCACGTATGCGAGTACGGGTCGATCCATAGGGATTTGTTTATATTTTTAAATTCTATTCAATCAAATTAAACCAAAGTCGAGAGATTGCTAACTAACTAATGGGAAGTAAAAACAAGATAAAACTAAAGGGAATAAAAATATGAGATTGAAGAGCAATTTATAGACAAATTCTCTCTCATGATCACATAAATCAACATAATGAAATTATGATCTCTTTTTTGTCATTTATGAGTTTAGTTGATGCATTTGTCATAAGCATACCTAATTGTGTTATTAATTATTAACAAACTTAAACCATCAAACTTAAATGCACCTTCTAACCCACTTACTAACTTTAATGAAAATGACATGAAATTAAAAGTAGAATCTACTTTAAGCATGGCTTATTAACTATTGAACTAGAAATATAAACCATCAAATTTTGATTCTAAATCCATTTCCATTACCATGATCATATGTAGATGAAGAGGTAGTTAGTGATCCATATGACTAAGCATAGCCTATTTATTTTGAACAACATAAGCTATCAAACTCAATATTAAACACAAACATCTAACTTTCCATTAAGCACAAAAGAGACATAAATGAAAAATAATTGTAATGCCCCAGAATTTTTGACCTCGAAAATTTGACATTAATACGTTCACTATTTAGAGTGCCGAGCAATTGAGTGCCGGAAACACCAGATTGTTAGGGTTAAGTAGAAAAGAATAGAAGAAGAAACAAAAGTATAGAATTTCACAATCATGGCGGAGCAAAATATAATATCAAATAATAACATTTACACAAAGAAAGATGTAAACGTCAATTTAGATACAATATATAAGAGTACAATCGTTCACAAATAAACTGGACAGTTGTAACAACTTGTCCCTAAATACTATCTATACAAACTCTAACACACAGCGGAATATACTCTATATGTCCCTACCACCCACCTCGCTTCCTGAGCTCCAGAACGTCCTGACCTGAAAATCTATAATACTTAGTCTGACCCGAGCATTAATAAAGTAACACCAGAATCAGGCTGGAAACCAGCATGAGTAAACCTATTTAATACGAAATACTAAAGTTGTAAAGCTTCTTTGGAAACCTAGGTAACTCGTTCATTACTACAGTTTTATCTTGCTATAGCCAAACATTTATTCCACAAAATAATATCTAAGTACTGTTACTAGGTTTAAATGGCCAAGATTACTTAATTTATTCCATTCCAGCCTATTTGATTCTATAATCAAATCTATGAAGAATTATAGACTACTAATCAAAATGGTTCCATATATCGCTGATATTCGACCTCGATCTCTTCGAATCCATCACCATCCTTTAAGTCAAGTTGTTTAAGTAAAATAATTCAATTTGAAATTAGAATATCAAATTCACATAGAAATTCGTCACAGATATCTGAAACATCTCACATTTATCAACAGTTTAATTTAGGAATTTTATGTCAACAGTTTAATTCTCTTTTTCTCTCTTATGCTCGATCTTCCCAAATACCTACAGCAAGAAACTAATATTGTGACGCCCTACCTCTATGCTCATAATAACAAAGAGTATTAAAAGAAATACTGTCTGTTATTACGAAGAATAAGGCTGGATAGGAGCGGCCATCCGTAGTTAGGCCTTACACTCGTATTGGTTATCTCGATAGGAGTGTTATATATTTTTATTTTTCATCTCTTATTTATTTACTCCCATCGATATACCCAATTCCAGTATAAAACGAACTACGATGGTTCATAATAGTTTAGGACAATATATATAATAATAACACAGATAAAAAAATGCGGAACACAAATAACAAAAGTCTCATATATAAATATAACTGATGTCAGTTACAATACATGTGATACAGTACATATGATACAACTACAACTGTCGACTCTGGAAGTTACATATACAAGTACATTATCGTATATAATATACATGAATACATATCTTCCTATACTAATGCACTGACTACTAAAAATGACAACGACTACTCCAAAAGATATGAAAAGACTTTATAGCTCTAGCAGCAATCCAAAGCAGGATATCTACAACCTGTAATAACTTGGTCTGACCGGAGTATTAAATTCAAAAGAAAATAATACACGGGTCAGTCTAATTCAAACTCAGTTATTAATGCACGGAAGCAATAATAAATAGATAACAATTAGACGACAGTCACAAAAATCTCGTATATCCAATCCTTTATTAAGGAATCAGATAACGGTAAATATAACACTTAAAAGTGTTAAACAACAAATCAGCAGATTCAAATTATCAACAAAGATAAATGAAAAGATTATCAATGAAGATAATTTAGAAAACAACAAAATTGCCTAACGGCAATTAACAACAAAATCTAATTATTAAATCAATAATTAGAAACTCATAAACTAATTATCAAATTGATAATTAGACAACAACAATATACTCAAATTAAACCAAATCAATTCAAACAATTGAAATGCCACTTAAAAACATCAATTCTGATTGGCTGCAGTACACGCTAACATGTACAGCCTCGCCAATACGGCATATGAAGCACGCAAAAGTGCAATGAATCAAAAGAAAACGGATCCAACTCAAATCCAAATGAACCAGAAGCAAAAGGCATCAACTCATGTCAAAATGAACCAGATGGAACTGCAACTGCATAAGTACAGCCTCCACCCAGTAGCCATCAAATGAACAAAGTGCACATGTATGCACAATGAAAATTCACAATCGATCACAAGGTCAAATCTGAAATACCGGATTCAACTCAAGTGCAATAGAATAATGTCACAACTTTCAGCACAAGGTCAAATCCAAGCCACAAGCTGGATTCAACTCAAGTGAATTCGAAAAACAATTCCAAATGCAATCGAGTGGTGAAACCCAAGCTTTACAACTGGATTCAACACAGGTGTAATCCCAAAAGTCAAGATGAACTCAGGTGCAATCAAATGAAAAGTGACGTGCACCAGCACAGTACATGTCAGAGAAACAAGTGCAGTGATATACACAATGCACAGTAATACTCAGTGACAACAGAACACGTCAGAATTTAACCCATGGACAAGACTCGAGTGAAACCAGATTAATAAGTTGAACTGATCACCCAATGAATCAAATGACATATACTCGAGTGGAGCAAGTAACAAATATACACAAGAAAAACAACACGAAACTGGACAATGTAAGTGTAAAACTCGATAGATCAGCCTCAACCATGAAATGGTCATAATCACATCTCGATACAAGGGACTACATGATGGACAAGCATGCAAGTAAATGCAACGTGAACCAACAATGCACAAAGATAGTAGTGCAAATCTAACTAGAAGCACACAATTTCACATACCAGATACATCAACAAGTCATGTGATGCACCAGAGAAAATGACTGGTACAAGTGAGAATGCGAGCTACCACCCACAGCAGTGCAGAATGGAAATGTAGTGATGTGCAGCAGCTATATTAGTGAACCAGCACAGTGGATGTTCAAACTCAATAGACACAAGTGATACATGTATTCGAACAAAACTCAACAGAATCAGAGTACAAAGTTCAAGTGAAGTGAAATAGTGCAACACATACATGGCCACGTGTACTGACTCGCAAGTGCACAGGTAAAAGCACAAACGGTTACAAACATCAAAGGACGAAAGACATATTCCCAGGTTGAAATATCATCTATAATTAGATATATATTTGAAATATATGGAATCAAAAATTTCCAAACATAAGAAAATCGAACAATACAAGTAAGTGCAGACAACTACAAAATCAACATCGTCCAAACGAAATCAAATGACCAGAGTCAAGTGAAACCCAGGAGACCACGAAAACCAACAGTGCCAGAAAACCCAACCAATCAAGGAGTCGAACCATGTCGCAGTTCAAAATCGCGCAAATAAAAAATCAGAGAAACCAACAACATTCAAAAGATTGAATTGAATTAGATGTAAGTGATGAATACTCACCTTGTTTCGACGAACACACCCAGAGATCGCACAGTTCAAATCGAAGCCGTGGCACTCAAGAATCGATCGGAGACAAAAGAAAAACGAAACCCTTGTTCGAAGAGCCTGATTTCAAATTGTAGCCGAAAGCAAAGATCGAACAACCGGAATCAAAGCCGTGGTATCGTGAAGACGATCGAAACCCAAATTTTTTTTCATAGAGGAACGAACGAAAGAATAACACAAGGCCACCATTTATTTTCTCGTTCGTTTTATTTAGGGTTTGCGAAAAAGTGAATGGGGGAGGAAAGTAATGGGCATCGACCTTGATAAGTATCACAACACCACGAAAATAAACGTGGCCCAAAATTAATTTTTTTTAAAGCCCGCATACCCTTACCAAATTTTTGAAAAGAATATCAACCGATTATAACACCCAACAGCAATCAACACCCAATTAAAATGTCAATAGCAATTAGCAACCAAATTAAATCGTCATTTGACGATAATTTATATGTTACAAAACCCCGGGTTATTACAGACTCCCCTCCTTATAAAAATTACGTCCCTGCAATTTTCATAATTAAGGTCGTCAATAACAATTATTTTTCTAACATAAACTGGTTAAGCTAGAAAATAAGAGTCGAGAATATAAACACCAAAGAAATCTTTTAATTCCATAAAAGAAATTCATAAATTCTCAACAAAATCTAACTATCAAATAGATAATCAGAAAACAACAAAACTGAATAAATGCAGTTATCAGCAATATTCAATTAACAATTAGATAATTAGAATACAAAATCACAAAACAACAATATCTAATTATCGATACAATAATTAAAGAACAACAAAATCTAATTATCAACAAATATAATTAGAAAACACAAATCCCAATTCACAAAACTGCAGTTATCTAGTTATCAACCACATAATTTGAAAACAACAATTATCTAATCACCAAAAACGATAATTATAATTCTCAAATCAACAAATATCAAATTATCAAAAACGATAATCAAATCTCAAATCAACAAATATTTAATTATCAAAAAACGATAATCAAATCTCAAATCAACAATATTTAATTATCACAAACGATAATCAAATCTCAAATCAACAAATATTTAATTATCAAAAACGATAATCAAATCTCAAATCAACAAATATTTAATTATCAAAAACGATAATTAAATCTCAAATCAACAATATTTAATTATCACAAACGATAATCAAATCTCAAATCAACAAATATTTAATTATCAAAAACGATAATCAAATCTCAAATCAACAAAATTTAATTATCACAAACAATAATCAAATCTCAAATCAACAAATATTTAGTTATCAAAAACGATAATCAAATCTCAAATATCTAATTATCAAAAGTGATAATCAGAAACAAAGAATATCCGATTATCAAAGACGATAATCAGAACTTATATCAACAAATATCCAATTATCAAAAATGATAATCAGAACTCATATCATCAAATATCCAATTATCAAAAACGATAATCAGAACTCATATCATCAAATATCTAATTACCTGTAGATAATTGGAAACAACAAAATCTAGAAATCAATTAAGATACTCTAGAAAATCAACATAAAAGTTGGATCGATCCCATCAGATGGTGAGTTTTTAGCTACGCCGCACGTGCATCTTAGATTGGCCGAAGCCTACCAAGTACTATAAATTTTGGCGCCCATCAGATTGACCCGAAGGTCCGTAGAGTGACCCGAAAGTTTAGTACGGGTATTTGACCCGAAGGTCCGCAGAGTGGCCCGAAAGCCCAACAAACGACCTGGAGGTCCAGCAGAGTGGCCCGAAAGCCCAACAAATGACCCAAAGGTCCAACATATGACCCGAAGGTCCATCAGAGTGGCTTGAAAGCCAAATAAAATCATTAGAATCATCAAACAGCAAAGGTTTCAATTAACGAGTTCGGAATTAACCAAAATAGCAAACGCACATGTCCCATAACCACGAGTTTTACTAAATTGTTTAATTCTCTTCATCATTTCCTTGAAAGTGCAAAATCATCAAACAACAAATATTTCAATTAACGAGTCCAGAATTAACCAAAATAGCAAACGCACATGTCCCATACCACGTGTTTTACTAAATCGTTTAAATCTCTTCATCATTTCCTTGAAAGTGCAAAATCGTGTATTCCAAAAATAACATTTCACATTCTCAAACGAACAAGTCCGGAATTAAGCGAATCAGTAAAAGAAAGGGGTCATAGTCCTCGATTTTGCTGAAACGTTTAAATCGCTTCCTCATTCTTTTGAAAGCGCAAACTACAAAACTTCCGAAAACAATTTCATTTATTTATAAAAGCAACAATTTACATTCTCAAACGAACAAATCCGGAATTAAGCGAATCAGTAAAAGAAAGGGTTCATAGTTCTCAATTTTGCTGAAACGTTTAAATCGCTTCCTCATTCTTTTGAAAGCGTAAACTATAAAAATTTTGGAAAACAATTTTTTTTATTTTTAAAACGATTTGCAAATCCGTGATAAAAACGGCAACATTAGTGACAATTTCGACAAGGAAATTGCACTTCTCAAAACACCGTAGAAATGGATCTCCAAACCAGCATTTCGGGATAACCGCTTGAAAATCCACTTTAAAATTTGACGGTTACTGAAGTCAAAGCGAAAGTAATATTCATACGTCAAAATCTCATCAAAATAATTCGCATCAAAATATAACACCAGTGAATTTCCATTCATTAAAAATGGCAACAAAACACCGTGCTTCAAAAATTCAGCACCAATGTAAAAATCCCGTTATAAAATAACGATAACAAAATACATTTAAAACTAAACACTGGTTCGACGTAAAATTTAATGCAGTAACATGCAACTTAAATTTTGCACGTATACCACAAAATAAACAAAGAAATCATTCAAATATATCTTCAACGAAGATAATTTAAAACAACAAAAATCTCGACAAAATCACATAACTGCAATCGCTTCGAATCCTCAAATCAGATTCGAAATTTTTAAAGAAAACAAAATAAACACAACTATGTAAACAACAAATGAAATTTATTTCAATTTCATATTTTGATTTCAAATTAAAAAGGTTATCAGCTGTACTCAGCGAAGACAGTCTCACTGTTTCTGCTACGTACTTTGATAAACAGACACAAATAAATCAATCATCAAACACAATTTCACTTTTATTTTTAAATAAAGATATTTAAAAATTTCATCATATTTTCAAAACTTTAGTTTTGACTCATAGCACAATAAAACATCGACAAATAGTTGTAACACATGTTCCATCTAAGTTATGTTTTATATTATATCCATAAACCCCAAGCTCTGATACCAACTGTGACGCCCCACCTCTATGCTCACAATAACAAATAGCATTAAAAGAAATACCATCTATTATTACGAAGAATAAGGCTGGATAGGAGCAGCCATCCGTAGTTAGGCCTTACACTAGTATTGGTTATCTCGATAGGAGTGGTATATATTTTTATTTTTCATCTCTTATTTATTTACTCCCATCGACATACCCAATTCCAGTATAAAACGAACTACGATGGTTCATAATAGTTTAGGACAATATATATAATAATAACACAGATAACAAAATGCGGAACATAGATAACAAAAGTCTCATATATATATATATATATATATATATATATATATAACTGATGTCAGTTACAATACATGTGATACAGTACATATGATACAACTACAACTGTCGACTTTGGAAGCTACATATACAAGTACATTATCGTATATAATATACATGAATACATATCTTCCTATACTAATACACTGACTATTAAAAATGGCAACGACTACTCCAAAAGATATGAAAAGACTTCATAGCTCTAGCAGTAATCCAAAGCAGATATCTACAACCTGTAATAACTCGGTCTGACCCGAGTATTAAATTCAAAAGAAAATAATACACAGGTCGGTCTAATTCAAACTCAGTTATTAATGCACGGAAGCAATAATAAGTAAATAACAATTAGACGATAGTCACAAAAATCTCGTATGTCCAATCCTTTATTAAGGAATCGGATAATGGTAAATATAACACTTAACAGTGTTAAACAAAAAATCAGCAGATTCAAATTATCAACAAAGATAAATGAAAAGATTATCAATGAAGATAATTTAGAAAACAACAGAATTGCCTAACGGCAATTAACAACAAAAATCTAATTATTAAATCAATAATTAGAAACTCATAATCTAATTATCAAATAGATAATTAGACAACAACAAAATACTCAAATTAAACCAAATCAATTCAAACAATTTAAATGCCACTTAAAAACAACAATTCTGATTGGCTACAGTACACGCTAACGTGTACTGCCTCGCCAATACGGCATATGAAGTACGCAAAAGAGCAATGAATCAAAAGTAAACGGATCCAACTCAAATCCAAATGAACCAGAAGCAAAAGGCATCAACTCAAGTCAAAATGAACCAGATGGAACTGCAACTGCATGAGTACAGCCTCCACCCAATAGCCATCAAATAAACAAAGTGCACATGTATGCACAATGAAAATTCACAATCGAGCACAAGGTCAAATCCAAAATACCGGATTCAACTCAAGTGTAATAGAATAATGTCATAACTTTCAGCTCAAGGTCAAATCCAAGCCACAAGCTGGATTCAACTCAAGTGAATTCGAAAAACAATTCCAAATGCAATCGAGTGGTCAAACCCAAGCTTTACAGCTGGATTCAACACAGGTGTAATCCCAAAAGTCAAGATGAACTCAGGTGCAATCAAATGAAAAGTGACGTGCACCAGTACAGTACATGTCAGAGAAACAGGTGCAGTGATATACACAATGCACGGTAATACTCGGTGACAACAGAACATGTCAGAATTTAACCCATGAACAAGACTCGACTGAAACCAGATTAATAAGTGGAACTGATCACCCAATGAATCAAATGACATATACTCGAGTGGAGCCAGTAACAAATGTACACAAGAAAAACAACACGAAACTGGACAATGTAAGTGTAAAACTCGATAGATCAGCCTCAACCATGAAATGGTCATAATCACATCTTGATACAAGGGACTACATGATGGACAAGCATGCAAGTAAATGCAACGTGAACCAACAGTGCACAAAGATAGTAGTGCAAATCTAACTGGAAGCACACAATTTCACATACCAGATACATCAACAAGTCATGCGATGCACCAGAGAAAATGACTGGTACAAGTGAGAATGCGAGCTACCACCCACAACAGTGCAGAATGGAAATGTAGTGATTTGCAGCAGCTATATTAGTGAACCAACACAGTGGATGTTCAAACTCAAAAGACACAAGTGATACTTGCATTCGAACAAAACTCAATAGAATTAGAGTACAAAGTTCAAGTGAAGTGAAATAGTGCAACACATACATGGCCACGTGTAGTGGCTCGCAAGTGCACAGGTAAAAGCACAAACGGTTGCAAACATCAAAGAAAGAAAGACATATTCCCAGGTTGAAATATCATCTAGAATCAGATATATATTTGAAATATATGGAATCAAAAATTTCCAAACATAAGAAAATCGAACAAAACAAGTAAGTGCGGACAACTACAAAATCAACATCGTCCAAACGAAATCAACTGACCAGAGTCAAGTGAAACCGAGGTGACCACGAAAACCAACAGTGCCAGAAAACCCAAACAATCAAGGAGTCAAACCATGTCGCAGTTCAAAATCGCGCAAATAAAAAATCAGAGAAACCAGCAACATTCAAAAGATTGAATTGAATTAGATGTGAGTGATGAATACTCACCTTGTTTCGACGAACAAACCCAGAGATCGCACAGTTAAAATCGAAGTCGTAGCACTCAAGAATCGAGTGGAGACAAAAGAAAAACGAAACCCTTATTCGAAGAACCCGATTTCAAATTGCAGCCGAGAGCAAAGATCGAACAACCGGAATCAAAGTCGTGGTATCGCGAAGACGATCGAAACCCAATTTTTTTTTTCATAGAGGAACGAACGAAAGAATAACACGAGGCCGCCATTTGTTTTCTCGTTCGTTTTATTTAGGGTTTGCGAAAAAGTGAATGGGGGAGGAAAGTAATGGGCATCGGCCTTGATAAGTATGAAAACACCACAAATATAAACATGGCCCAAAATTAATTTTTTTTTTAAAGCCCGCATACCCTTACCAAATTTTTGAAAAGAATATCAACCGATTATAATACCCAATAGCAATCAACACCCAATTAAAATGCCAATAGCAATTAGCAACCAAATTAAATCGTCATTTGATGATAATTTATATGTTACAAAACCCCGGGTTATTACAAATATGCACTAATACGTGTGTACATGCATATGCGACGGCGCTGCTCCGACAAATCGCCGATGATGCCACCAAGTCGACGACGACACTCCGACCATCCCTAACCACCCAGAACCATGAACCACCCCACAAAACAAAAACGAACGAGACGAGCTACATAGGGACAAAGCCTGTGACGCCCCACCTCTATACCCACGCAAGCCAAGAACATTACGGTGAATGCTGTCAACTAGCACGGAGAAGAAGGCTGTTGAGGAGCGACCATCCATGTAATTGCTTTGCGCGAGCATCGATATGTCAGATAGTATAACATGCATTTCTTTATCAAGAGGGAAATCCGACATACCGACACATACTCAAAGCTACTACACAGTGGCTATAATATCTTCAGAAACAAATATAGAAATAAACATAACATAAATCAGTCACAGACAATTCATATCACAAAGGCGGAAATAGATATGAATATTACACTAGGAAGTGTACATCAGAGTAGTGGTCTAAAAAGATCCACAATATCACAAAAGAATAGTTACACGAACTACACAAAAGAATAAATATACATTATGGAGTCTATATCTCAAATGTATACAACAAAAAACTACTAATCTAAGTACTTAACCAAAAGTCAAGCAGAAGCACCTGTAACATCTCGGTCTGACCCGAGTATTATTTAATAAGAAAATAATAAACGGATCAGTCTAACTATAAATATCAGATGAAACGATACAGAGTAAGAGTTATGACTAAACACATAATAATCACAATGCCAAGCTGTGATATATATAAGTAATTGAAAATCAACAAGAGATTAATCAATATCACAAAATCTACACAAGAATCAAAGAAATGTCATACTCCTTATTTCGTTCACCAAACCACAATTATTGACGATTATATCAATATCAATCACAAAAGTCAATGACACACAAATTCACCAATGCACAAATATTGATAAAACTTATCAATGGAAATCACGAAAATTGGTGAAACACAAATTCTAGAAATCATCTCAATAAATCCAGAAATCACAAAAAGTGGGGGGGGGGGGGGGAAGGCCTATCACAAACGGGAGCATAAAGCTCACCAACACGTGTATCACAAACGGAATGCTGATTCCATGGTTGCTAACCATCACAAATTGAGCCGAAGCTCCATCAACGGCCCGAAGACCATGGGTTACTACCCCACCAATTTGAGTCGAAACGCCACAAAACAGGGTTTAGTCTCCCTCGCAGACAAAGAGACATCGCACATTGCTAGTCTAAATCACAAAAATGATCATCATTGATCATTAAGAAGTGTCAATTACACTAAGTTAGTAAATATAAAAGTTTAGCTTTATGTCCCATAACCACTTACTTAACTCAAATACTTACGAACATACTGTAGATCTCCACTAGAAAATTGTCACAGGAGATTCAATCGAACAAGTCCAAGAATTAACCGGCGAAGTAAACACAAGCGTTTCATACCACTTGTTTTACTAAGCCGTTTAATTAGATTTCTCATACGAGTGAGGTAAAGGTTTGTATATACTAATACATTGGAAATCGGTTTGAGAAAACGAGCTTTGTTATAAAATAGTGTTGAAATCATTTGAAGAAAGAGTTTTGATATTTACTACTAGTATAGAAAACCTTTATATTTTTAAAGTGACAAATCACAAAGAAGATTGTAGGAACAATCAATCACTAAAATTCACATTCGAAGACGTGAATGAAAATCCAAAGAAATCGATAAAGAATCCATCGAAATGGATATTAAAAAATCCCTAAAAAGGAGTCATCAAAGTCATAACAAATGATAACAACACATAGGAAACAACGCGAATCGATTAAAGTTGGAAATTCAAACAACTAGGCGAAATAGGCAAAAATGCACCAGGTCGGTCGGCCGGCTACAGAGCTCGGTCGACCGGACCAGAAAAACAGAAATGCTCGGGAAGCAGGTCGGTCGGCCGAACCCTGTAGTTGGTCGACCGGACCATAAACAGAGAAGTGCTAAGCACTTTTAATAGCAGGTCGGTCGACCGGCCCAGGGGTTCGGTCGGCCGAACCTGATGTTCTGCAAATTGAAACCCATTTGCTTGATGTGCAAACTCCACCAATTTGCAACCGAACGAGCACGGACGATAGGGAATTATGCCCAACGGCTACCCGATCCTATTGGCTCCTCGATGCATCGCCAAAAACGCATTTGAACATCAAAGCTATGATTTTTAAGGATTTGAACCCAAAACACTAAAAATTGGAATATTCACCAATTCAATCCAAACCAAAAGCAATTGCACACGAATAAATGTTAGGAATTCATACCTAACAATCAAAGATAAATATAAGCATAGATGTGAGATAAAAATCCCACCTTTGAACCCAAACGATTGAAAAAGAAGCTTAGAAGCAAAGGAGAATCAACCACTCTTCAAATCCAACTCAAGAAGCTTGATTCTAAGCTAATAAGATAAACATTTTCCAAATTAGGTTTAGGAATTTTCTGAAATCAAAGAGAGAAAGAGTTGGAGAAGAAAAAGAGAAGCTTACTAATGGGTTCTTCTATTAGTTTGGAGCTAGAGCTTGATTTGCCAAAAGGAAACTAGGGTTTTGGAGTTTTAATTTCCCATCTCTCCCACCATTGATGCTTTAGAACTGAAAAGAGGAGAAAGTGAGAGTGAACGGAGAGGAATGGCTCAGATTTGAGTATAAGTTAAACATAGGGCTAAACCAAACCCAAACCCAAAGTGAAAAGGTATCAAAAATCAACTTACTCCAAACATATCGAAGCTTATACTCAAAAAGGTCGCAAACGGCATTTTAAACTCAATGAGAGTGGTCCCGAGTCCTAACTCGACCGCATGCAAAAAGTAGCTTTTCGGACTAAATTTCGAGTATCGACAAAATATTTAAATATAAAAATCGATAAATATGCGGGTTGTTACAGACTCCCCTCCTTAAAGAAAGTACGTCCTCGCAATATTTAAGAAGAAGATATATAGTAACAACCATAAAAACATATTCAACACAAAAGAAGTTTGAAATAAGAAGTTCACCTCAAAGAGCACGAGAAAGTAAGTCCGGATGTGTTCGCTTGATGAACTCTCTAGATTCCCAAGAACAATCCTTAGGATTTGAAGAACATTGAACTTTAACAAGCGGAACATCTTTATTTCGAAGTCGTTTGACCTCCGAAGCAACAATTCGAATAGGATGCTGCTCATAAGTTAAATTAGGTGAAACTTCAATCTCTTCCACAACACCGGGCTCAAGAATAGAATCGGAATCTCGAAGGCACTTCCGTAATTGAGAAACGTGAAACACGTCATGAATAGCAGAAAACTGAGCCAGTAATAAAAGGCGATAAGCCACGGAACCAATACGTTCAGCGATAGGAAATGGTCCAATGTATCGAGGCGCTAATTTTCCTGATCGACTGAAACGTACAACACCCTTCATAGGTGAAACACGAATGAACACAAGATCTCCCACAGAAAATTCTAACTTCCTTCTCCGGTTATCGGCATAGGATTTTTGTCTACTCTGGGCTTTTTTCATCCTATGTCGAATAAGTTCAATCCTTTCTGTGGAATCACGAATAAAATCTGGACCTAAAACCAACTTCTCACCGGTCTCAAGCCAACAAGAAGGAGATCGGCATGGCCTTCCATAGAGTGCCTCGAAAGGTGCCATACCAATACTAGATTGGAAGTTATTATTATAGGAAAATTCAACAAGTGAAATATGATCTTCCCAACTTCCACCAAAATCAAGAATAAAAGCACGAAGAAGATCTTCAAGAGTTTGATTCACACGCTCGGTTTGTCCATCGGACTGGGGGTGATAAGCGGTGCTAAAATTAAGCTTCGTTCCCAAAGCTTTTTGAAGACTCTTCCAAAATCCACTAGTAAACAATTGATCACGATCGCTAACAATAGAAGTAGGAACTCCATGTAATTTAACAATTTCTTTGATAAAGAGTTTGGCCAAAAGAGGAACGGTTCGGTTAGACCGAACGGGAATAAAATGGGCAGATTTAGTAAGCCTATCAACAATCACCCATAAGCTATCATGACCCGAACGAGAACGGGGAAGGCCATCAATAAAATCCATGGATCCCACTTCCAAATCGGAATTTCTAAAGGTTGCAATAACCCACCGAGCCTTTGATGTTCGGCCTTAACGAGTTGGCAAGTCAGGAAACGCTTAACAAAGTTAGCAATATTAAGTTTCATTCCCTCCCAATAATAAAGTCGCTTCATATCTGCGTACATTTTGCTACTACCGGGATGAATGGTAAATTTAGAACGATGTGAATCTTCTAAAATATCTTTACGAAGATCACTAATATTTGGCACGATAAGTCTACCAAATTTCCAAATGCCGCCACGAGAATCAATATCAAAGTCTTTCAAACCTTCAATATCAATTTTATCCTTAATATTTCGGCCAAGAAGAGCCAATTTAGGATCTAGCCTTTGAGCTTCAAGAATGCGGTCTAAAAGAGAAGGGTGAGCCTCAAGGCTACATAAAACAAGAGATGAACATAAATCGGAAACACGGTCTCGAATTTCGCAAGTGGATAAAATCTCGAGATCGTTCCATTCGGATATCATCATAGAAACAACAGCTTGTTGTTTACGGCTAAGAGCATCGGCGACACGATTACCCTTTCCGGGGGTATAAAGGATATCAAGATCATATGGTGCAAGAAATTCGAGCCAACGCTGTTGACGCAAATTAAGTTTCTTTTGGAGAATAAGTACTTCAAGGATTTATGATCGGTATAAAGAACAAATTTCTCTCCTACAAGATAATGACGCCAAATCCGAAGAGCAAAAACAATAGCCGCGAGCTCTAAATCATGAGTGGCATATCTAGTCTCGGCCGGCTTTAATTGCCTAGAAGCATAAGCAATAACACGTTCTTTTTGCATAAGAACGGCACCCAAACCAACGCGACTGGCATCGGTATAAACAACGAAATCTTGATTCCCCTCGGGAATAACAAGAATAGGAGCATCAGAAAGAGGTTCCTTCAATTTCTGAAAAGAGGCTTCACATTTGTCCGACCAAATGTATTTAACACCTTTCTTCGTTAAGCTAGTGAGAGGCACGACAATCTTAGAAAAGTCTTTGATAAAACGGCGGTAATAACCCGCCAATCCAAGAAAACTACGAATCTCCGTCACACTCTCCGGTCTCTTCCAATCTTGACTCGCTTCAATCTTTGAAGGATCCACGGAAATTCCGGATTCGGAAATAATATGACCGAGAAACTTCACACGAGATTGCCAAAAATGGCATTTAGAAATTTTTTCTTTTAAATGGTTACTCCTAAGATTTTCCAACACAATCCGAAGATGCTTCTCATGTTCCTCTTCGGTTTTTGAATACACAAGAATATCATCAATAAAGATGAGAACAAATCGATAAAGAAAATCTTTGAAAACTCGATTCATAAGGTCAACGAAATAAGCTGGAGCATTCGTTAAACCAAATGGCATAACAAGCCATTCATAAGATCCATAACGCGTACGGAACGATGTCAAAGGAATGCTATCCTCTGCAATACGAAGCTGATGAAATCCAGTAGCAAAGTCTAATTATGAAAAGACTCTAGCACCACTAAGTTGATCGAATAGATCATCAATCCGAGGTAAAGGATATTTATTTTTGATAGTAAGATCATTAAGCTTGCGGTAGTCAACGCAAAGCCTAAGTGTACCATCGGATTTCTTCACAAAAATAGCCGAAGCTCCCCAAGGCGAGGAACTTGAGCGAATAATTTGCTTCGTCTCCAATTTGGACAATTGTTTACGCATCTCCTCGTTTTCTTTATTGGACATACGATAAGGAGGACGAGTGATAGGTTGAGCTCCAGGAATGAGATTAATCCTGAACTCAATTGCTCACTTAGGTGGTAATCCTAAAACGGGCTCAAATATGTCGGAAAATTCACGAACGACGTGAATAAGAGAAATAATATCACCCTTATCATCATCATTGTCATCACGAGGGTTTAAAGAATATAAAGATGCAACCAAAGCAGAATCCGAATCTTTAAGAATAACAGAAACCTGATTAACAGATTGAGGATGTCGAAGATGAATAGTCCGCTCAGGACGTAGGACATGAGCTTCATAACGGTTAAGCCAATCCTTTCCCAAAATCATTCCAAAGCCTAAATAACGCATGACATGCAAATCGGCTCGGAAAGAAAAATCACACAAAATAATCTCGACCTCTTTACACAATAAACTGATTGTCGCGGATCCACCAACCGGATTCGCAATTCTCAAAGAAGTCATTAAACACAAAACATCCAAAGAAAAAGTATCAACAAGTTCTTTTGATATAAAAGAATGGGACGCACCCGTATCAAAAAGAACTCGAATAGGATGATCACGAAATAAAATAATTCCATCCAGAATAGAATGAGAAATACGTTGGCCACGAGATATGTTGCCAGGGGCTTGAGCAACATTTAACTTTCCCTCCTTCTTGCCCTGAATCTTGGGGCATGAAGATATAACATGACCGGGACCTTTGCAGTAGCGACAAGAGAGAGACCTTGGGCACTTGTTCGCGTAATGGTCCTTCGAACCACAATTATAGCATTCCCCACGACCAAAGGAAGAAGTCTTTGCCACTGGGTTTGCTTGCTTCCCTTTCTTATTGGGATAAGGACCTTTAAATTTAGTAGGCCTTTTCTTGTTGTTGTTGAAGTTTGGTTTGGAACCCACCACTTCAACATCATTTTCCCTATCTGCCTCTTCAAGACGAAGAGCGATATCAACGAGTTGGTCGGAAGAAACTTCTAACTTTAGAAGTAATGGCTTCTTGAGATTTTTGGTTAAGCCATAAACGAACCTCTGGTTCTTCTTTAAAGGGGTGTTGATGTATTCAACCCCATATTTGGAAAGTGACTCGAAGGAGGCGACATAATCAGTCACGGAGGACTGACCTTGAACAAGGTCAATAAATCGTCGAGCCAATGTCACTTTCTCTGCTTCTGGTACAAATTTCAACTCGAAGCGTTCCCGGAATTGCTCCCAGGTGAGAACCGCTTCATTAATCTCAGAAATAAGAAGTTCGTACCAATCCAATGCTCTTTCTTGGAGCATACTAGAGGCCACCTGAACTCGGTGAAGGTCAATAAGATTCATGCGAGAAAAGATTCGATCGCATGACCTTAGCCAAGCCTGTACTTCAATAACAGTTTCGGAACCTTTGAATGGCTTCCCACCCAAATTAGTGTAATCGCTGCACAAGCGTGCAAATCCTGACTTTGGGTGAGTAGGTTCCGGGTTAGCTCCAGCTACTTGAGCATTTGTCACTAAATCAAGAAGCTGTTGAGCAGTCATAAAAACTCCATCCTGGGGTGGAGTGCTAGATGGTACGGCTTTGGGGCGGCCTGGTCTAGACATTTCTCTTCCTTTAGAAAGAAAGAAGAACAAGAATAAGATTATTCACTAATGGATATCAAGCAATCTTAATAGATAAAATAAGGAATCATAAAAGAAAGTAGGATAGAACGGTACGAAGACTCGAATAAATCCTAAGGTACAACTCCTAAGAAAGACTTAGGACATGATCCTTGTTATAATATTCCATATTGTTCCGAAGTTTGGCTCTGATACCAAGCTGTGACGCCCCACCTCTATACCCACGTAAGCCAAGAACATTACGGTGAATGCTGTCAACTAGCACGGAGAATAAGGCTGTTGAGGAGAGACCATCCATGTAATTGCTTTGCGCGAGCATCGATATGTCAGATAGTATAACATGCATTTCTTTATCAAGAGGGAAATCCGACATACCGACACATACTCAAAGCTACTACACAGTGGCTATAATATCTTCAGAAACAAATATAGAAATAAACATAACATAAATCAGTCACAGACAATTCATATCACAAAGGCGGAAATAGATATGAATATTACACTAGGAAGTGTACATCAGAGTAGTGGTCTAAAAAGATCCACAATATCACAAAAGAATAGTTACACGAACTACACAAAAGAATAAGTATACATTATGGAGTCTATATCTCAAATGTATACAACAAAAAACTACTATTCTAAGTAGTTAACCAAAAGTCAAGGAGGTAATCCCGGATGTAAAGTCAAGCAGAAGCACCTGTAACATCTCGGTCTGACCCGAGTATTATATAATAAGAAAATAATAAACGAATCAGTCTAACTATAAATATCAGATGAAACGATACAGAGTAAGAGATATGAATAAACACATAATAATCACAATGCCAAGCTGTGATATATATAAGTAATTGAAAATCAACAAGAGATTAATCAATATCACAAAATCTACACAAGAATCAAAGAAATGTCACTCCTTATTTCGTTTACCAAACCATAATTATTTACGATTATATCAATGTCAATCACAAAAGTCAATGACAACAAATTCACCAATGCACAAATATTGATAAAACTTATCAATGGAAATCACGAAAATTGGTGAAACACAAATTCTAGAAATCATCTCAATAAATCCAGAAATCACAAAAAGGGGGAAGGGGGAGGCCTAACACAAACGGGAGCATAAAGCTCACCAACACGTGTATCACAAATGGAACGCTAATTCCATGGTTGCTAACCATCACAAATTGAGCCGAAGCTCCACAAACGGCCCAAAGACCATGGGTTGCTACCCCACCAATTTGAGTCGAAACGCCACAAAACGGGCTTTAGTCTCCCTCGCAGACAAAGAGACATCACACATTGCTAGTCTAAATCACAAAAATGATCATCATTGATCATTAAGAAGTGTCAATTACACTAAGTTAGTAAATATAAAAGTTTAGCTTCATGTCCCATAACCACTTTCTTAACTCAAATATTTACGAACAAACTGTAGATCTCCACTAGAAAATTGTCACAGGAGATTCAATCGAACAAGTCCAAGAATTAACCGGCGAAGTAAATGCAAGCGTTTCATACCACTTGTTTTACTAAGCCGTTTAATTAGATTTCTCATACGAGTGAGGTAAAGGTTTGTATATACTAATAGATTGGAAATCGGTTTGAGAAAACGAACTTTGTTATAAAATAGTGTTGAAATCATTTGAAGAAAGAGTTTTGATATTTACTACTAGTATAGAAAACCTTTATATTTTTAAAGTGACAAATCACAAAGAAGATTGTAGGAACAATCAATCACTGAAATTCACATTCGAAGACGTGAATGAAAATCCAAAGAAATCGATAAAGAATCCATCGAAATGGATATTCAAAAATCCCTAAAAAGGAGTCATCAAAGTCATAAAAAATGATAACAACACATAGGAAAAAATACGAATCGATTAAAGTTGGAAATTCAAACAACTAGGCGAAATAGGAAAAAATGCACCAGGTCGGTCGGCCGGCTACAGAGCTCGGTCGACCGGACCAAAAAAACAGAAATGCTCGGGAAGCAGGTCGGTCAGCCGAACCCTGTAGTTGGTCGACCGGACCATAAACAGAGAAGTGCTAAGCACTTTTAATAGCAGGTCGGTCGACCGGCCCAGGGGTTCGGTCGGCCGAACCTGATGTTCTGCAAATTGAAACCCATTTACTTGATGTGCAAACTCCACCAACTCGCAACCGAACGAGCACGGACGATAGGGAATTATGCCCAATGGCTACCCGATCCTATTGGCTCCTCGATGCATCACCAAAAATGCATTTGAACATCAAAGCTATGATTTTTAAGGATTTGAACCCAAAACACTAAAAATTGGGATATCCACCAATTCAATCCAAACCAAAAGCAATTGCACACGAATAAGTGTTAGGAATTCATACCTAACAATCGAAGATAAATATAAGCATAGATGTGAGATAAAAATCCCACCTTTGAACCCAAACGATTTAAAAAAAAAAGCTTAGAAGCAACGGAGAATCAACCACTCTTCAAATCCAACTCAAGAAGCTTGATTCTAAGCTAATAAGAGAAACATTTTCCAAATTAGGTTTAGGAATTTTCTGAAATCAAAGAGAGAAAGAGTTGGAGAAGAAGAAGAGAAGCTTACTAATGGGTTCTTCTATTAGTTTGGAGCTAGAGCTTGATTTGCAAAAGGAAACTAGGGTTTTGGAGTTTTAATTTCCCATCTCTCTCACCATTGATGCTTTAGAACTGAAAAGAGGAGAAAGTGAGGGTGAATAGGGTGGAATGGCTCAGATTTGAGTATAAGTTAAACATAGGGCTGAACCCAAACCCAAAGTGAAAAAGTAGCAAAAATCAACTTACTCCAAACAAATCGAAGCTTATACTCAAAAAGGTCGCAAACGGCATTTTAAACTCAATGAGAGTGGTCCCAAGTCCTAATTCGACCATATGCCAATAGTAGCTTTTCGGACGAAATTCCGAGTATCGACAAAATATTTAAATAAAATATTTAAATATAAAAATCGATAAATATGCGGGTTGTTACAAAACCGATCGCCAACGTCTAACCCGCACTGCCTCCTCTATCCACCAGAGACCTTGCCACTCCGATTGGAGACTCGCCAGACCACCCTCCACCTATTCCCCTTACCCCGGCCCCTTCCGATGTGACCTTGATGTCGCACAGGCCTCAAAAACTTCATCAACTCGAGCCAAACCTTAAACCTTACATCACCGTCGTTACGACGCTACGACAACCAGAAAAATAGTCGATCATTTTTTCCATACTCCTCGACCCTCGAGCTACCTCCAGCAACGATCACAACACACCATCATCCTCCGATCATCGGAAACCCGAAAACCCAATTTTCGATCATCTCTCCTCTAACCCTAACTTAAAAATTATGATATTAACCCTAAAAATCAACATTAAAGGCGAACCAGCTTATATCAGAGAAACAAGAAATCATGATGGTCGATTTTTATGATATATTTTAATTCTAACTGTAAATTTCTTTTTCCCAGATAATACGGAATAATTCCACTTGAAACCATTTTTAGATTTAGGATTTCATTCATACAAACACATATCTTATAGACATCATAACCTGTAGTTGCTTAATGAAGATGATTTGAATTTATTTTGAGTGAATTTGAGTCCGTTATCAAAAACAGAGGCATGCATGTATACACACAGTACATTCAACTTGTTTAACCGTACAATTTCATCCGTGCAATCATATTCAAGCCATTTCCATAAACAAATTTTGCATGATCATGTTAATAAAGACATTTAGCTTTTTTAAAATTTAAGTTTACTCACCTTAAACTTAGAACAGAGAAAGCTTTTGAAATCTGGAAACTGTAACTTGTCTTGATCTACTTTGATTAAGTTGAGTCTTGAAATTGAATTTGAATTGCTTTGAATCTTTGCTTTGATGCTGATGAAAAACTGATGAAGTTGTTTGTTTATTCTCTTTTTAATTTCTGGTTCTGATTTGTTTTGTTTGAAAGAAAAATGAAAGGAACAAGATGAGATATGTATATAAAAAGTGAGCTGCTAGATAAAGCACTTGGTTTCTCATTTTTATTTCTTCCTTTTTATAATTATTTTTTCAACTTAAAAGAAAATTTTGCAACTTGTAAGCATATGCTCCTCTTAAGCCTACAAATATCCATTTGTATATATTTATATATTTTTATTTCATGTGTAGCTCAAAAGAAATATCATAAACCTTTTATTTATTTTTATTTAAATTAAAACTTAAGTTATTAATATTTAATTACTAATTATATATACTTATCTCAAATGTTTTAAAAATGTAGAATTTAAATTTAAATACTTATATTAGAAGATCATTAAATTAAAATTTTCTAAATATTTAATTAATTAAAAATTATATTAGAAGTATGTAGATAAGGGTGTATGTATGCATATATTTAGATATATATAGTTACTTATACATTTTATACGATATTCTCCTATATTTTATTCCATACGTATATACATGCACATTTATATACATGTGTATACTATATAGCTTGTATATATCTATTTATATAATCATGGATATTTTATCTTGAATTTAAGTGGTGAAATATATTATTTATTAACTTACTATAAAATTTATCATCTCCAGAGATTTTATAATTCAGCATTTTTTATAGTTTAAATCAATTTATATATCCAAACATTTTTAATTATCAGAATTTATTCGTTCAACTTATAACTCGGTATTTTTAATAATTTAATCCAGTTAATCACCAATTAACATGCATCCAATAATTTAGTTTATCACAAGTATTTTGCATCTACATGATTCAAGAGAGCTTCATTACCCCTAAATTGAAGGGATTAGCCTCTCATTTGTGTTATCATATCAACACAAGTAGAAAGCAACATGAAATAAACAAAAACAAAAGGAAGAGGAAAATGTAAGCTAATGGAGAAGAGAACTAATCTAATTGAATAAAATAAAATCTACACTATTAGCATGAAAGAAAGAGAGCATGTAAGTAAAATAAAACACTAGTTATCATTGCATAAAAAAGAAAAGTACATGAAATAAAAATGGCTAAGTAGCCGTGAAAAGAAAGAAGAGAGTTTGTGTTTTATTTTTAGCTTAAAAGTAACTAAGAGGAAGAGAGACTAAAGAAGAGAATAAGGGAAGAGGAGGGTTACATTAAACATAAGGGGTATTTATGCAAGTTAGAGACCCTGATGCATATTTTTGGGGAATGCCCAAAATGCCTTTATAGGAAGTGGGGTTGCCAAGTTGTCATTAACAAGCCTTAATCCCCTACTTAAATGTACATGAAGCTTTAATGGCCTTTTAGCATGTGCATTAGCTCCAAATTGAAAATCAGGATAAGCGGCTAGGTGAGGTCCTCCATATTCGTGAGTTTGAATTATTTTCATCTCCATTTTCTTTGTTTCCTTTTGTGCATGCATGTCTACATGAAGCCATTTATATTTGAATTTAAATTCCTACAAAAAAACATAGAAATTTTCAATTAAATTTTAGAAAATTAATATGCACAAAAATGACCATTTTGCTCTTGGATGAAGATGAATATGTGACGATTTGAAGTAATTTTAATTTTTGGTCTAAACAAGTTAAAATACCCAATATGATCATTTATTTAATTTAAATAGATTAAATATATAAAAATATGCACATTTACATGCACATCAAATACCCCCACGCTTATCTTTTTATTCATCCTCGAATAAAGAAAAACTAAGATAAATCTATTTTCGTAGGGAACACGATTGCATTGAGCATATGCAATAAGTCGTTAAACTTCTGGATGTCTCCAGTAGGACGAGTGTTGTCTCGTGAGGGTTTTCAGCGGATACCACCCATAAAAATCCAAATGCACGATGAAATATTTACAAAATGCAAGATTTATTTACCAAGAGATGAATGCGAATTTTTGAAAATATTTACGATGAAGGATTTACTTTTAAATTAACACGAATAAGTTAAATACATGTTTTGGTTATTATCGAGAAAATTAAGTCATTTACTCCTCAAAGTTTCCAATAATAATGAAGTTACCATAATAAATAGAATATAGTTTAACTCGTTGTTTCGGTCGATAACAAAGTGTAACCATGAAATAGATCTTAGTTGATTATCAAAGTTTATCAAAGTGGTAATTTCATTTCATTTCAACAAAAAATCAAAAAAAAAAGTTAAAATATGCTTCGATTTTAATTTCTTACTCTCTCTAATTTTTTATTTGAATTTTTTTATTGATATTAACAAAATTTACATATGGCTAACTCAAATAAACTGTAGCCAGATATATTACCCGTGCACTGCCTTACAGACTTATGTAAGGGGAATATAGAGCGTGGCAACTGAACACACAAGTGTGAACATTCATCGACTGTAGGCATTATTAATAAAAGAATTTTTATATACATACACCTAGCTTTGACAAACTGAGGCCAGATATACCGATCGTGCACCGCCTTTCGGGCTTACGTGAGAAAGGTACAACGCATGGCGAGTGAATACAGAAGCGAGTGCACTTGTCAACCATAGCTATTAATACAGAATATTTACATATACAAATGTTTTGTTTTTTTATATGTTTTTTTCTAAAAAAAATTTGGAAGAGAGAGTTTTGCAAAATCATCTTAGCACCACTTAACTTAGAAGACAAAAAAAATGTTATTTTCCTTATTTAAATCAACCACTTTTTAAAATAAAGATTTTCAACTAAGATGTATTTCATAATTAACACATATGAATCTTCTTATATACTAGTTAAACCATTGTTATTTATAACCAAACTTCATTTTTATTTTTGTTAAGACAAATAAATTTTTAAAGTTTCAATTTAATAAACCAAAACCATATCCTATAGCGTTTATTTAAAAATAAATCAAAATGCTTAAAAACTACAATTTTATTTTTTGTTTTCAGTTTTTTTTAGAAATTTTTTTGGGTTTTGAAAAGAAAATGTAAAATAAATTAAGAAAAATCAAAAAGATGATGAGACTCCCCCGCACTTGATTTTGACTGTGTCCCCACAGTCAACCCAAGTGAAAGGAATGTTTATTATTATTCACATGAAAATGAAATGTATTTACACGGCATCAGAAAGTATATTGTTAAAAAGTAAAAGAAACGGACCTCCAAAGACCAATTCATTTGTCTCGTCAAGTATGCAAGACACAGCTTAAATATCAAAGTATCCCATTTAAATGCATTAAATCCAAATCATAACAGCTCCACTTAAATAGTTTGGATATTGAAAGTAGTATATATATTGGAATAGTTATACACTAAAAGTAGTTTATATTTAAAAATAGGTTATAGATTAAAATAGTTTATATATTTAAAACAGGTTATAGATTTAATAGTTTATACATCAAAAATAGTTTATATCGAAAATAGTTTCAAATTAGAGTTGTATCTTCCAATTTCACAAATGAACTTTAGTTCCAAAAATTCAATTTAAATCAATCTCATTTCGACAATTTCAATTAAAAAGGTTAAAGGTTCAATTCAAATTCTCATTAAAAACCATTTTTATTTATATAGATTTCAAATTCAGATTGGAACTACAAATTTAACCACTTTCAATTCAATAGATTTGAAGTTTAAATACTCAAATAATTGATAATAACTTAATTTGATAAATTTCATTTATATTTTAAAATTCGACTTTAATTTTATTTAAATTGGAAATATTCACTTAATCATTTTTAATAACATTTAAATAAAATCTCAAATTAAATCAATATTAAATATTCAATTTTAGTTTGATTTAAATTTGAAAATGTTCATTTAATCACCTTTAATCAAAATCTAGTTATCAAGTTATAAAAATCATATCTTTAAATTCAAAATTAATAAGCTTCAAATCAATTTTTATTTAAGTTCAATTATTAAACAAATTAAATTACAAGTCCACTTTAACTTATCTTTCCATCCTTTATTTATTTAAGTTATTACAAAAAAATTATTTTAAAATATGAACATAAATTCAAATAAGTATTTAAACATATTATATATATATATAAGTTATTTCAAAAATCTATTTTAAAATATAAATATAATTTTTAAATGAATATTTAAATACAATATATATACTTATTCAATTAAATTCTATTTAATTAAATTTTATTACATTAAATATTATTAAATTAAATCTATTTTATTAAATCTATTTTATTTTATATTAAACTCTATCTATATATTTAAAATAAAAATAAAATTGTAAGCAAAACCTTAAAATTTACCCTTTTCAAAACTTAAGCTATAAATCTAAAATTTCTGAACATATAATCCAAAAATCAAAATTTAACACATATATTAATTTAAAATCTTTATACTATATTTAGAAATCAGTATTTATTAAAACTCATCCATTTCCATTCAAACTTTAAAAATCATTTTTCGGAATAGACCAACGGTATCCGTATTTAATTTTCTAATCTATGGTCAAGTGATACGGATATTTATCATTTCAATCCACAATAATTTAACATTTACGGGTATATATCATTTCAATCTACAATCCGAAAATTTCAAAATCAATAAAATCGCTTGGGTTTATCATTTCAATGCATAACGATTTTCCCTAATCTATAAGATCATTCGGGTATGTATCATTTCAATCCATAGGGGATTTTCGAACTAATAGGGAACTTACAGAGTGAGAACAATAAAATAATAATATAAAATAGCATAACATATCAATGATGAGCATATATCATAATTAACAATTTAATAACAATATATATTGTGTATAGCATATTAATTGTGTCATATGGCACTTAACATAGGTCAACAATTTAAAATAATAACTTATCATTTTCAAAGATCAAATTACTAGCCAATTCAAATTTAACAACATGTTTAAATCGTTATTTCATATGAAATCAATTTACTAACATACGAATGTTAACCGTGAGTCATCGCTCACCTTTTGCGGCTATAGAAAACAAGAAGGTGACACAGATACGCACACAATCATCACTATGATCCATACGACAGTGCAGGAAACCAATCATGCACAGGAAACCTCCTCATTGTTATAAATATGTAACTTCTCAGCTAATAAAACAAACCTATATAAATGAACTACACTATTTATTATATATATAATAGAGAAGGTGATTGCCTATGATGCTCAGGTGGGATGTGGCGAGTTATGTGATCAGCAACTGTCGGTGCTTGGTACGTCCTTGTGAAGGGAAGAAGGCACGTGGGAGTGGAAGGTGGGAAGCAAAATGAAGTGGCAAGGCAAGGCTTGGAGGATAATGGCCAGACGAGCTGATGGAGGCAGAGTTCGGGTGGATTATGGAAGAAGGCTGTCAGGGCTTGCGTCCATGGGGATCGGCATGAGGCTTGGCTATCAAGGAATGGGTTGAAATGGTGGAGCACTGTCACAGTGCGGAGATGGAGGAAGTCAGGTCCAGTTGGCTGTGCGATGTGTTGTGGCAACAATGTGGGGAAAGAGGAATGGATCTAGTCAGCTATTGGGTGATGGACGTGGAAGGTGGCAACAGGTCGAGTGGCGGAGCTAAGGTGACAGGCGGTGATGGGTTTATATGGGTGGCCGAGTGGTTGAAGTAGGAACGAGGTGAGGGAGGGAGTCTACAAAAGTGAAAAGGAAGATGCACAGTTTTTCTCAATATTATATTATTTTAAATGAAAATCTAAATGAACAAGAAGCAGAGAAAGAAAATGAAAGGCAGAGAAACGAACCCGCAATATTAACTGAAACCACAGCGAAAAGCCAAAGTCAATAGTTAATTTTAGGAATATTAAAAGCAAATGGCCCTTTGTTTTCTCATGGTGGGTAAATGAATGGCCATTTGGAAACCAAAAAGGCTTAAAATGGGTAATGATATGGCTAACAGTTTCGTATATTTTGCCATGCACCGAACGTTGAAATGCATAAATGAATATATTGCGGCGATCGGCACGACGATACGAACAGAATGGTACATAAATACGTGAGATATGACTATCCAAGAAAAACTCGATACTCGCTGCTGAAAATGCTGCCAAAACGCAGAAAATAATATAAATGGAGCTAGGATAGTACAAATTTCTCAAAACGAAATATGACATCTCATTTAGAAAATGATAAACATTTTTCTTATGTAAAAATATTCAAATTTCAAAAATATTTTATTTCCATCAAATTTTCAACTGATTTAAATTTTAAATTTTGAAATTCCACAAGCAAATAAACTTACAAATTTTTTATGATTAATTAGACGCATACCAAATATCAAATTTTCATTATCGATTTTAGTTATTTATTATCATGAAAAATTTAGTTAATTACGTTATTTAAAATTTTTAAAATTTCTGGGTCATTACAGATTTTGAGCTTGAATTGAATTTTGAGCATGTATAAGCCTTTGAAAATATATGGAGTTTCGAATATCTCAGGTTTCAAATATATAAGGATTTCAAATATATAAAATTCTATATTGATTTTTTGATGAAATAAAGTTTTGAATGTATACAAGGTTTTGAAAATATAACAAGAAATGTATATCATCAAGTTTCAAATGTACACGATTTCATAAATATATGATTTCGAATATGCATATGGTTTGGAAGGCTTTAGATATATATGTAGGGGTTTCGTAAGCATAAAATTTAAATCCATATGTTAGGTGTCAAAAGCATAAACTTTTGAAAATATATAGTTTCATATATATAAAATTCTGAATTTGTATATGGTTTCAAAAAGTATTAAGGTATAGTAAAAATACATACATACATATACGTACATGTATGTATATGGTGACACACACACACGCACACATATATATATATTTGGTAGTTAGATGTAAAAAAATATAAATTTGATAAATATATAAAAATTTAAATTATATGAATTATGGATATATATAAAATACATATATGTCAATAAATATACATATATTCAATGCAATGAATTTATTCCATATATCTTAATTATTTAATATATGTCTATGTGCACGCGCATGTGTGCGCGTGTGCATAAATAATTGGTTGTATACTAATTTCCTATATTCTAATAAATTAATTGCGTAGATTAGACATTTAACTCTGCATTAACTGAAATTAGATAAAATTAATCTTTTTATTTATAGGGATTGACTCCTTATAGATTCAAAATCTATTTCCTAAATTTAAACAGAATTATTTTAATAAATATTCTTACATTAATCACTTCAGATCATTTGAATTTTCTATATCCACATCCTATAAATAAAAAAGACTGAAGAGAAATCAAATTAGCTTTTGGGAAGAAACCATTAAGAAATTTTCTAAAATCTTTATTCCTTTCTAAATTCAAAATGTATAACATTTATTCCAAAAGAGAATGGTAATGGAGTCAAACAAAGAAGGCAATGGGTTCATTCAATAACGTGTACACCTGGATTTTGAAAGCAATTTAGTTTAGGATGGAAGGATAAAACACTACCCTTCATTGATACTAAAGTAGATCTATGTTAATCTTTATTGAAGGTGAGTGCATACGTTAGCGCCAAAATTGGTCACTAACACCCAAACGTAAATGAAAGCACCAACTTGTAGTCACAAACAATAGATAGAGTGTACAAAGAGAGTATAAATATGAAGGGCAATAAAAATAATAAAGAAAGTAGAAAAAAACAAAGGATTTATAGTGGTTCGGCTACTCTGGCATACGTCCACTCCTAAAAATTTCCTTTTTTTATTGATATGAGAATCAATTATAGTCACAATCTAGAGTTTCCAAAACAATAGTGGCAGAGTAGCCATGAGGAGGAAGAAGAAGGGAAGCAAAATGAAGATCCCTTTTGTGAAGCCCTGTCTGCTGTATTTATAGGCCAAATCTGAGTTACTGGGCTTCCTGAGCGATCCGGGCACATTAAGACCATAGTCGAGTCCATATAGCCGACCACGGCTTTCTTGGAGTATGTAAAATGTCGACCCACTCCAGACTCCAACATGTCGACCTGCTCCAGACTCCAACATGCCGGCCCGCTCCAGACTCCAACATGCCGGCCCGCTCCAGACACCAACATGTCGACCCACTCCAGACTCTAACATGCCGACCCCCTCCAGAATCTAACATGCCGACCCATTCCAGACTCGAACGTGCCGACCCACTCCAGACTCCAACATGCCGACCCATCCCAGATTCCAACATGCTGATCCACTCCAGAGTCCAACATGCCAAACCACTGCAGATTCTAACATGCTGACCTGAAGCATTACCTTGGATGACTTGGAGAAACCATCAAGATACCCGAAGCAAGTCCAAATACAACTCGAAGCAAACTCTAGGCAACCAGCGACAACTCAACTTTTTTCAAAACTCGTATCTCGAGTGCCCTGCAACTTTCGTCCATCGAAGATGCCGAGTCCCTGCTTCATAACATAATTACCATCCGTGATTGATCGTCTATCCATTTAATTGACTAAAACCCATCGTATTTCAGTCTCGACAATCGAGCAACCGATTTAGTTAAATCCGCCTGCCTACCGCCTTGCCAAAAGGCAAGTTAACATTTTCTCCTCAAAACATGCCTTGCTTTGGAAGGTGTGTTTTGAATAGCCTCAGATCCGTTAATCGAATCCATGATCTCTCCAGATCATTAACAAAATCCATGATAGTTCTGAGCCAATATCCAATTCCAAATTCATTCTATATCCATTAACCGAATTCATGATCTCTCTGAATCATTTTATCCAAGCCCAAGACCTCTCTAGGTCCTATAATCCATAGCTAGGACCTCACCGGGTTCATATCTAGAGTCAGGACCTTGCCGGGTACTATGATCCATATCCAGGACCTTACAGGGTCCATATCCAAAGTTGGGACCTCGCCGGGTCCAATAATCCTTATCCGAGACCTCACCATGTCCATACCAAGATCTAGGACCTCTCTGGAGCCTGTAACTCAAACTCAGGTTATTTTATCCTACTCCAGCCTCGACTGTATGGTCAAGAACTTAATCTGTGGGGTATCCTTCTCTGGCCTCGACTCCCCAGTCGAGGACTTTATATTCTCTGGCCTCGACTCCTCGATCGAGGACTTTTATATTCTTTGGCTTCGACTCTCTGAACGAGGACTTTTAAATTCTCGAGTCCATTCCATGCTCGAGTCCATTCCATCTCTCTTCGGCAAAGGGACCCGTGACATGCCATTTTTGCCATGTCTCTCCGATTGGGGCCGTAACCGTGTGACCTGTACTATTTATTACATTAATCCAAATCCAATCAACACAGAGTTCCACTGATAAAATAAAAGTCCATACAATAAAGAAAATCTAATGTCCATAGTATCAGGAAAGAAGCCAGAGTTCACAAAAAATAGAAAAAAAAATTCATAAACCCAAGCATCATGGTATATCAACATCTCATAGCATGCCTAGAGACCGTCCTCGATCATGTACATGCGTAAGTGATTTAGCTGCCTTACTTTGGGGTTTACTACTTATTTAAAGCCATAAATCCGTTCAGCTGATAATAAGGCGACAATGCCTAGATCCAATGCCAGCTTCATCTCATGTGGGCGGTGGCTGCTCCTGGTCCACTACCACAGCTCGATTCCTTATGAAATGTTGTAAATGACCATGCCTTATATGCTCCTCAATGGTATTCTTCAAATGCCCATAGTCATTAATGTTATGCTCATCCAGTTCATGGAATATGCAATGCTTTCTCGATGCATGTTCGTGTTCGGAGGGTACCCTCTTCGCTGCCTCGATACTAGAGGCGTCCTTGAGTATCTAAATAAATTCATTCCAGAGTCTCATTCGAATCATTATAAAAAGAGAATTTTGATTCCCTCCATTGTCTTTTCGATGTGTTTTCGCTATCCATTTACCTTTTTCCTCCATCGTCCTTGTTTGATTCCTCCCTGGGTGGACCTCTACCTTTTACCGCATAAACCTCTACCGCTCTCCCTTCTCTTTTAGCCTTCACATCTTCTTGTCTTAGAAACCTTTTCGCTTCATGGTAAAACTCCCAAAGATCCACTGGTAGATCCCTCTCCAATGATATCTTGAAATCTGAAATATCCGTAATCCCTAAGACCGCCACCATCAAAACCATCGACGGATTAGGTCGATCCACTAAAGACACTGCCGCATAGAATATGGTTAAGAAATCCTTAAGTGATTCTCTCTTCCATTGCTTCATCGATCTCAAAGTCATCGCACTCCTTGGTCTCATGATGGATTTGAACTTGCCTCATAAACTTATCAATCAGCTCCGTCCATGTGCCAATAGAGCCACTTTCTAGTTGTCTGAACCATAGTGCTGCTATATCCATCAAATATAAAAAGAAACACTACGCCATGACTTCCTATGATGCCCCTAGTACTTCCATGTGCCTCATATACTTTGTTAGGTGACTAGAGGGATATGTTTTCCCATCATACATTTCCAGCAATGGTAGTTTGAAATCCGACGGATTCCTAGCTTGCTTGATCATAGGAGTGAAGGGGCTCCTGTTCACGTCCTCTAAATCTCTATTCATAAATCCTCCTCGCATAGCCCGTCTGATTACGTCAGTTAACCTATCATTGTCATCATGTAACAGCCTCTATCCGTTGTCTCGAACCTACCCCTTGAGTCCATGAGGGAATCTTGGAACCTTCCCTTCTGAATGAGCATCCACTTCCCTATTAACTCCAAATTGCCCAGCATCGTCTAGTATTTCTATTAAAATGGAGCCTATACAATTTGGGGGCATGCCCCTAGCTCAGGATCCGTTCGCGGTGGTCCAAATCTGTCCCATATTTCGGTCGTTCCATACCCTTGATCCTGATTCCAGACTGCCTTCGTTCCTGCCGCTCTAGCTTCGTGATCCTCGTTTCCAGCATCACCTGCTGCCCCATTTCTATGGTTTTTAACTCCAACTTATCCAACCTGTTAGAGTAGGTTCTGTATCATATCCTCCTGCCTTTTCAATATCCCTTCCTGCATAGCATCTATCATCATCTCCATCTCATTGAAAACGAGGTCTGATTAGCTCCTGAGGAAGCCACCTGACTTCTTTTATGTTGACTCCTTTCCAATTTTTGTCCCCTTGTTGATTGCTTTGCCATAGCTTCCCAAGAATCTGAGTTCCTAAGCTTTTAAATTCTAAGTCCAAGCTTTATAATCCCTGAGTGCTAGATTTCTTAGTGAAAGCACCAAATGTTAGCGCCAAAATTGATTACTAACATTCAAACGTAAATGAAAGCACCAAATAATAGTCACTGATAATTGATAGAGTGTACGTAGAGAGTATAAATATGAAGAGCAATAAAAATTAAAAAGAAAGCAGAAAAATAGAGGATTTATAGTGGTTCGGCAGACTTTAGCCCACGTCTAATCCCAAAAATTTCCTTTTTATTGATATGAGAATCAATTGTAGTCACAATCCAGAGTTTTCAAAATAATAATGGAAGAGTAGCCTTAATGAGGAAGAAGGGAAACAGAATGAAGATCCCTTTTTTGAAGCCCCGCTGCTGTATTTATAGGCAAAATCTTAGTTACTGGGCTTCTTGAGTGATCCAGGCCCATTAAGACCATAGTTGAGTCCATATAGTCGACCACTTCTTTCTTGGAGTTTTTAAAATGCCGACCCACTCTAGACTCCAACATGCCGACCCACTCCAGACTCCATGTGACGACCCAACTTTCAACGACCAGAAAGTCGCTTCATCTTGAAGAAAGAAACGGATAGGAAAGAGAAAAGAAAGAGAAGAAAGAAAGAACAACATCAGAATCTCAACAGCGAAACGAATAAATTATATTAATAACATAAGTATTACATAATATACAACATCAATCTAAGTTACACAGATAATACATCACATACTAGACAGTTATAAACACTTGTCTAGTTATTACAACTCGATACAATACCAAGAAACTACTCAGAGAAACCAACACAGCTGAACACTATATATAACTATAACGCAGAAGCCTCCTACTCCATTGCACCTCCAGAATACGTAAAGCTAACCTGCATCACTTGGCTACTCGTAAAAATTTGAGTACCCAAGAGTTTAAGAAAACAGAAACAAACTCCGGGTCAGACATGGGTCTAGTGTGAGTAACACGTTAAGGTTGCTTAACTTTGAAAAACCATTGAAAACAAAAGGTATCACGTAAGACTTCCCACACATAAACATGGGTAAGTTTTTACCTTACGCTAACCAAAACATTTGATAGGAAATCCAATGATATTATATAGGGTCTAGGGTTTTCAAGTAAATAGAAAATAGCCGAAATTGTTACATCATTAAATTCCAGTTGCTAGCCACAAAAGTGGGTAATACAATTAAAGTCGTAAGGGCACGTAGGAAGAATGTGTTTCCATCAATGGCAGGGCTACTGGGGTACCGCCCGTCACAGTACGGGGTCTAGATCACCGTACCGAGGATCCACCCAAAATCCCCAGCAACACAAGGCCAGAACCATTCTACTGAACAGTTCCAAACAAGACAACCCCACAGTTGTGATCAGCAACCACACCACACAGCCAAAATAAAAGGGACATCTAGACAGGGGTAAATCTCGTCCTACTTGGGCATGACCACTTGGCCTTGCTGCACCTCCCCTGTTTTAGCCATTCCCGGTTGATGAGGCTTGAGGCTACGATTACCTTATTAGAGCACATCACTTAGAATGCTCATCGTCCATCTGATGATGTTCTGAAAGCATTCAATCCATACAAGTTCGTTCTGGGTTCGAACAAAACTGAAGGCATTATCTCGTTACACTCATTTTGGAATCACCCTCAGAGTTAACGACAATAACCCTTGCACTCTGAATCTTCATCTTCACTTGAGATTCACGACCTATCGTTAATTTGGATTTATGTAGTTTTCGGATATCCAAATCTGAAAACCCGGTCCCTGTCTCATCGAAATCCAAAACGTATCTTTTAAGGCCAAGTTGTTTTAATGCTTAAAACAATTCAATTCTATTATCTATATACACACAGATAGAAATTTACAATATCACAATAGATAATCAACATTATCATCATAAATAGATAATCCACATTATCATCACAAATAGATAATTCATATTATCATCTCAATGCAACCAAAGCATCCACTTCACACAGCGTTGCTTATCTCATATCTGAGATCTCAAACCATTCAAGGCAATCAATTATCATCCATCCATACATAAGCAATGATGTACTTAATCACATCATGTATAATTAATTTAAAATGAATTAAATTAATTACTTCATCACTAATTAATTTAAAGTGAATTAAATTATTTACTTCGTCAATATAAATCTTGCTTACATAACCATTAAATAATTACAAATAAATTAATTAATCCCCATCTAATTAATCACCTAAATTAATCATCCTTGACTAATTATCCTTTAATTACATTCAAGTAATTATCCTTAATAATTTCACAAATTAATTACTCTCAAACAATTACAGTAATTAACCTTTAATTACTTCATTAATTAATTAACTATAATTAATTACATTAATCCTTAATTATTAATTAATTACATTAATTAATGACTCTTTTAATCACTTATTATTGATTAATTAATCTTAATTAATCAACCCTTAATTACATCATTAATTATATTAATTAATGATTCTAATTACATTTTAATCAATTATTTTATTTAAATTAATTACATTAGGTAATTAATCTTTAATTAAATTACAATTATTAATCACTCTTGATTAATCACATTTAGTAATTAACTACCCGTAATTACTCATTCAATAAATTAATTACTCCTTAATTAATTATCTCAATTCATCCCTTGTAATTACATAGTAATTTAATCCAAATTACTTCCATTCTTAAATCATTTTTATTAATTACATCCAGTAATTATCAATTAATTACTTCACTAAGTAATTTCAATCCATTAATTACATTAAGTAATTATTTATCAAAGCATCCAGTGTTTAAACTAATTAAACTTAATTAATTAACTTAAACAAATTACATTTAAACTTAATTAATTACATTAAGTAATTAATTCCTTAATTACTTCCATTAAGTAATTACACATAAACAACTTCACAAATGATTATCATTAATTAATTAATCTAATTAATTATTAAAATTAGTCACATTAATTAATTATTAAATAATCTTAAGATAATGACCTTCATTAACTATTAACAATTCTTTAATTACTTTTCTTGAGTAATTAATCTTAAATTAATCATTATTAATTTCAAATTAATTAATCTCGATTACCAATTAATTAATCTCTAATTATTTAATTAATCGAGTATTAACTGTAAATTAATTAATCCTTAATTACTTGATTAATTAATCTTAAACATTAATTAATACCAAATTAATAATCCTTAATTACAAATTAATTAGTCCTTAATTAATTAACTTAAACCTTAGTTAATTAATTTAAACCTTTAATTACTTATTTAATTAATGCAAATCATTAATTAATTAAATAAATAAATTATCCATTTTAATTAACTTAATAATTTAATGAATCCAAATCATTAAATTCTATTTATCTTTAATATACAACATTTCTTACTTAATCAAAGCATTTAAAACAATTTGCTTTCAAATTTACTTTAAATTTCCTTTTAAATTTAAGATTTAAAATGAATACAAATTTGACTTTAACATGGTAAAAACACAAATCTAAAAACCTTTTAGATTCTCATGTTAACGAAATACTCATTTTATAAAAGAAGTTAAAAAGAATTTAAACCAAATTTATTTTAAATTAAAACCAATTTTTAAAAAAAATACACGCTAACATTCAAAAATGTTTGAATAATTTTAAATTTAAAAACTTTCTTTCATTTTAAAACTAGAATACATATTTAAATTTGAATCCAGTTTAAACTTATATTTAAAAACTTTACTTACATTTTAGAACTTTATTATAAATTCAAACCATTAACCATTTTAAAGTAGTTAAAAAATTTTAAATTCAAAAACTTATTTTATTTTAAAAACTGAGATTCAAACTCAAATTCTAGATTTTAAAACTTAGATTTAAAACTTATTTTAAACCATTTACAATTTAAACTTTCAGTTTTAAAGTTCAAATAAAATATATTTTAAACACTTAAAAGTTGTTAAAACCAATTTAAATTTCAAAACTTAAATCTCTTCAAAATTAAGGTTCAAACTAACTTGAATTCAGATTTAGACTTTAAGTTTAAAACTTAGTCTAAAACTTTGATTTACATTTGAACTTTAAAACTTTGATTTACATTTGAACTTTATTTTTAAATTTAAAAACAGAACAGGTTTTTGTTATTAAAAACCTGTAACTAAATCTTATACGCGAGCCAAAGCCTTATCTGCTTCGAGCCAAAAATCAAATCCTTCGAGTTAAACACTCGAATCACTCAGAAACAAACCCACAACAAAAACCAACCTTCACCAGAAAATCAACCGTGCACCGTGCACATGCACGGTGGAACTGATCGATTTCGATCATCTATGATGATCTCCTCCAGCCTTCAATCACCTTTAGACCCTCTCGCGATCATCAAATCACTACCCAAACTTGAGATCCAAGATCGAGCTTTACATCCCACCTGGAAACAAACTGGAATACACCAGCATCAAACCTGGAAACGCCACGCTCCCACAACTCCGACCACCTGAGCATCAGCGACTCCGGCCACACGTTCGCCAACTACCCAACTATCATCCTACAAAAACTCGTAACACTTGATCAATCTAATAGGTCGTGGTGATCAATTCACTCTACCTAGTTAAAACTAGGGTTCCAGCCTTCAAACCACAATCACCACCTCCCCAATTCTCTGATCATCTTCTAGTTATTTTTCCCCACTTCACTGATCACTCCTCCACCTCTAGGAGGAAACTCAACCCATCCGATCACAGAGATCATCGGAGATAACCCCAAAAGCAAAATACAGACAATATAGAACTGCACCCAAATTCTAACACTAGGAATTGTGATTTTGATTTTAAAAATCATGATTTGGTATGATGATTCAGATCCTAACTCTGAAACAGTAGATTGTGATATTTAAATTTTTACTTATTTTAACTTGATCAATAGATTCGATTTCCAGAGTCAAATAAATATTATTTTGACATAGTACAAATTAAAACTAAAGCTTATAATTAATCAAATAAGTTTCATTTGAAACATAAATTTAAACAGAGACAAGATCACAAGATTAGAAATTTTTAAATCAAAACTTGCATACTGAAAGGTAAAAGCAGAGAATACTCCGATGAAAGCAACATACATACCATACATGCATATATTCACATCAGATATCATAAGATACGCATTCATTTCAGATTAACTAGCATGCAACCAAATTTACCTACTTAAATTTTAAAAGTAAAGTTACTCACCTTTTAACAGAAGACAGAGCATCCTTTGTTTTGATTTGAAAACAGCTTTTTGAAGATCTTTTGAAAACTTGCTTTAAAAACTTGAGTTGTTGAATGCCTTTGCTTTATAAATTGCATGCAGAGATGGATTCATCTCAGATTGAAAATGATGAATGCATGCTTAATCATCTCAGGTTGAAGATAAAATGATGCACGGGCTTTAGATTTTGATTTGCATGTGAACAGATCGATAAAAGGCTTTTCAAACATGATTACAGGGATTTTAAGTTTTGAAGAATGATTTGTTTTATGAGGAGTGATTACTGATTTTTATTTTGAAATGAGGATTGTTTTAGAGTGAAATGTTTCAGCTGAAAATATTTTTTTCTTTGCTTAGAAATAAAAATGAGAAAAAGAAAAAGGAAAGGAAGAAGGCAAGTGTTTATTAACTAAATTTATGATTTATTAAAAATCAAAGAAAAATAAAATACAATATGACACTTGTCATGCTCCTTAATTATTAAGCTAACACATGTGCTTAGATTATTTATAATCTTACATTTGTAACTTAACATGCCATATGAATTTATAAATGAATAAAGCTTTTTATTAATTAATTTCCTGATAACTATATACTTATCAAATTTATATAAATAAGAATTATTTTTAAAAGAAATAGAATAAACGAACTATATTTATGCAAAATCATTTTTGTTATACTTTTAAAATCCAAAAAATGTATATTAAGATATATATCATCTCCTTTGAAATCCAAATATAAATTTAATTCAATTTAAAAATCAATTTGAAAATAATATCCTACTTAAAGTCTATATTTACATATAACATTATTATTATTTAAAAATAACTCTTTTACCAAATTAAAATAATTTATAAAAGAAATTATCTCTTTATTAATAAATTACTTATATTATCAACCAATATTTAAAACAAACTTTTTATTAATTTAAACTTATGCTAAAATCAATTTAAACAATTTAAACTTAACAAATTAAAAACATATAATTATTTATTAAATAACTTTTGAAAAGCTTAATATTCAATAAAAATCAAATTTCCAAATTACCAAAAATATTAGAATTTAAAAACAAGATTTATCTATTTACAATATATACCAAATATTTACATTATAAATAGAAACCAATTTAATAGCTTTAAAGGATAAAATCTACTAATTAAATATTTATTTAATTTGGATTATTAAATCAATTCAAATCTTACTAACAATAATTATCAAAACAATTTAATTTTTAACACAGATTATTAAATTTATATTGCAAAAAATTTCGGGATATCACATTCCTCCCCCCTTAAAAGAATTTCGTCCCCGAAATTTAAAACAAAGGAAATTTAATAAACTCATTAAAGATTTAATTTTAAAATACAAGCATATATCAATCATATGCTAACAACCATAGCAACCAATTCATCCAATCAAACAGATCTAACTATTCAGACAAAATTCTGGATAGAATTTCCTCGAGTTTCCCAAGTATAAACACCGGGATACTCGCTCTACAGAACCCAAACAGTCTAAACTACTAAGCTGTAGAGCTCCCACTCATCTAGATCTACAAAACTAAACAGGATATCAGACCACAGACGAGTCTGACTCAACAACTAAACCTCATGAACTGCTGGTTCTACAACCAGAGATATATCATACATGTACTCCCTCAGAGATACGTGAAACATACTGAATCCCAGTTATCCAAACTGGCTATTCAATCCTGTAGATCAAACACTTATCAAATCTCCGACTCCGAAATCCAAATTCCTCTGTATCTTATCCACAAAATCCTTCGAACGATTCTGGTCTGCTTACATCCTTCCTGATCAGCTCAACCTTCGTTGATGCTTCTAGAAACAACTAGACCAAATACGACCCATCAAAACGATCCTCTCACGATAAACCAAAAACCAAGAACAAACTCTACTCTACAAACATCAGAAGAAAACAAACTTCTCCTATTCGTAAAAGACAAAACAGATGCACCTCCAAACTGCTTCCGCTGCACAACTCTGATCTGGAGTAGAAGAAAATGCTGATGAAGAACACAAGCACAAACTGGAAAACACATCCCAGAAATATGGTTCAACAAATCCAAAAACAAAAACTCAGAACCTCCATCAAAATCAGAGCTGCTTCACCAAACTCTATCTCCATTAACCATCCTTCTACTAAGCTGAACCACCGGTACCTCTCCTGGAATCCTAGTCGATTGGAAAACTCAATCTCCAGCTGCGAACAAACCTCTGACTTCCTTGAAGACATCTGGAAAAAAATCTCTAATAATCCCAAGAGAACACTCAAACAATCGCAAGTCACTTCTGCGATCAACCCAGCCTAATTCCAAAGAAATTTGTTCTCTCTTTACCAATCAGAACAGCTTATGCTTATCTATCAATCCATCGAAGAAATGGATCCACTCTGTTTCTTCTGAACACCACTTCCAAAAAACTACTCAGCCAGAAGACCTCCTCAACGGCACACAGAACACTCCGAGCTGCACTGCTAACACAGATGCCAAAGAATTTCTAATGCAAAGCTCTTCGGAAAACTCAAATCTCAAACCAAACAGAAACATCCTGCTGAACTAAGCCACATCACGAAAGCAGACACACTTCCTTAAACTTGTTCCAAAGAAAACATCTTTGGGAACATCTATAGTCACTGCATCTCATCACGCAGCTACTACTTCCTGAGGTACCAAGATACCATTACTAGCTTCTACCCAACCGACAGATCCAAATTCTACTCATCCAACTTGCATTTCAAAGATGAACTCCGAACCTTCAGAAGGTTTCCTTGAGAGATCGATGAAATCCTTACACCACAGCAAAACTCACTCGAGACGGTATTAGGTCTACAGTCTCGACAGATACACTTCCAACCTCAAACATTCAAACTCCAACCATTGGTAGTTGTGTCACACAAACCACTACCCCATCTACCTTTATAACTTATACTGGAAAACCCGAACAGGTAACCCAAAAAATAGGTAGAAATAAATATATATATCAAAATTACAAATACGCTCTCTCAAGAAAGAAATCACTCCAAAGCCTAGGTATTCACTCAACCTAGTGCTCTGATACCAACTGTGATGACCCGACTTTCAACGACCAGAAAGTCGCATCATCTTGAAGAAAGAAAGGGATAGGAAAGAGAAAAGAAAGAGAAGAAAGAAAGAACAACATCAAAATCTCAACAGCGGAACGAACAAATTATATTAATAACATAAGTATTGCATAATATACAACATCAATCTGAGTTACACAGATAATACATCACATACTAGACAGTTATAAACACTTGTCTAGTTATTACAACTCAATACAATACCAAGAAACTACTCAAAGAAACCAACACAGCGGAACACTATATATAACTATAACGCAGAAGCCTCCTGCTCCATTGCTCCTCCAGAATACGTCAAATCTAACCCGAATCTCTTGGATACTCGTAAAAATTTGAGTACCCAAGATTAAGAAAACATAAATAAACTCCGGGTCAGACATGGGTCTGGTGTGAGTAACAGGATAAGGTTGCTTAACTTTGAAAAACCTTTGAAAATAAAAGGTATCACGTAAGACTTCCCACACATAAACATGGGTAAGTTTTTACCTTACGCTAATCAAAACATTTGATAGGAAATCCAGTGATATTATAATAGGGTCTAGGGTTTTCAAGTAAATAGAAAATAGCCGAAATTGTTACATTCATTAAATTCCAGCTGCTAGCCACAAAAGTGGGTAATACAATCAAAACCGTAAAGGCATGTAGGAAGAATGGGTTTCCATCAATGGCAGGGCTACTGGGGTACCGCCCGTCACAATACAGGGCCTAGATCACTGTACCGAGGATCCACCCTAAATCCCTAGCAACAAAAGGCTGGAACCATTCCTTACTGAACAGTTCCGAACAAGACAACCCCGCAGTTGTGATCAGCAACCGCACAGCACAGCCGAAATAAAAGGGACATCTAGACAGGGGTAAATCTCGTCCTACTTGGGCATGACCAACTTAACCTTGCTACACCTCCCCTGTTTTAGCCATTCCCGGTTGATAGGGCTTGAGGCTACGATTACCTTATTAGAACACATCACTTAGAATGTTCATCGTCCACCTGACGATGTTCTGAAAGCATTTAATCCATACAAGTTCGTTTTGGGTTCGAACGAAACCGAAGGCATTATCTCATTACACTCATTTTGGAATCACCTTCAGAGTTAACGACAATAATTGCCTCTGAATCTTCATCTTCACTTGAGATTCACGACTTATCGTTAATTTGGATCGATGTGGTTTTCAGATATCCAAATCTGGAAACCTGATCCCGGTCTCATCGAAATCCAAAATGTATCTTTTAAGGCCAAGTTGTTTTAAAGTTTAAAACAATTCAATTCTATTATCTATATACACACAGATAGATAATTTACAATATCACAATAGATAATCAACATTATCATCGTAAATAGATAATCCACATTATCATCACAAATAGATAATTCATATTATCATCTCAATGCCACCAAAGCATCCATATCATACAGCGTTACTTATCTCATATCTGAGATCTCAAACCATTCAACGCAATCAATTATCATCCATCCATAAATAAGCAATGATTTACTTAATCACATCATCTATAATTAATTTAAAATGAATTAAATTAATTACTTCATCACTAATTAATTTAAAGTGAATTAAATTAATTGCTTCATCAATATAAATCTTGCTTACATAACTATTAATTAATTAAAATCAATTAATTAATCCATATCTTAGTAATCACCTTAATTAATCACCCTTGATTACTTATCCTTTAATTACATTCAAGTAATTATCCTTAATTAATTTCACAAATTAATTACTCTCAAACAATTACAGTAATTAACCTTTAATTACTTCATTAATTAATTAACTTTAATTAATTACATTAATCCTTCATTAATTATATTTATTAATTACTCTTTTAGTCACTTATTATTGATTAATTGATCTTAATTAATCAACCCTTAATTACATCATTAATTATATTAATTAATGATTCTCTAATTACATTTTAATCAATTATTTTATTTAAATTAATTACATTAAGTAATTAATCTTTAATTAAACCACAATTATTAATCACTCTTGATTAATCACATTCAGTAATTAACTACCCTTAATTACTCATTCAATAAATTAATTACTCCTTAATTAATTATCTCAATTTATCCCTTGATTAATTACAAAGTAATTTAATCCAAATTACTTCTATTCTTAAATCATTTTCATTAATTACATCCATAAATTATCAATTAATTACTTCACTAAGTAATTTCAATCCATTAATTACATTAAGTAATTATTTATCAAAGCATCCAGTGTTTAACTTAATTAAACTTAATTAATTAACTTAAACAAATTACATTTACACTTAATTAATTACATTAAGTAATTAATTCCTTAATTACTTCCATTAAGTAATTACACATAAACAATTTCATAAATGATTATCATTAATTAAATCATCTAATTAATTATTAAAATTAATCACATTAATTAATTGTTAAATAATCTTAAGTTAACGACCTTCATTAACTATTAACAATTCTTTAATTACTTTTCTTGAGTAATTAATCTTAAATTAATCATTACTAGTTTCAAATTAATTAATCTTGATTACCAATTAATTAATCTCTAATTATTTAATTAATTAATTATTAACTGTAACTTAATTAATCCTTAATAACTTGATTAATTAATCTTAAACATTAAGTAATACCAAATTAATAATCCTTAATTACAAATTAATTTTTCCTTAATTAATTAACTTAAACCTTAGTTAATTAATTTAAGCCTTTAATTACTTATTTAATTAATCCAAATCATTAATTAATTAAATAAATAAATTATCCATTTTAATTAACTTGATAATTTAATGAATCCAAATCATTAAATTCTATTTATCTTTAAGATAAAACATTTCTTACTTAACCAAAGCATTTAAAAACAATTTTCTTTCAAATTTACTTTAAATTTCATTTTAAATTTAAGATTTAAAATGAATACAAATTTGACTTTAACAAAGTTAAAACACAAATCTAAAAATCTTTTAGATTCTCATGTTAAGGAAATACTCATTATATAAAAGAAGTTTAAAAGAATTTAAAACCAAATTTATTTTAAATTCAAATCAATTTTAAAAAAATACACTCTAACATCAAAATTGTTTGAATCATTTTAAATTTAAAAACATTCTTTTATTTTAAAACTGGAATACACATTTAAATCTGAATCCAGTTTAAACTTAGATTTAAAAACTTTACTTACATTTTAGAACTTCATTATAAATTCAAACCATTAACCATTTTAAAGTAGTTAAAACAATTTAAATTTAAAAACTTACTTTACTTTAAAAACAGAGATTCAAACTCAAATTCCAGATTTTAAAACTTAGATTTAAAACTTATTTTAAACCATTTACAATTTAAACTTTTAGTTTTAAAGTTCATACCAAATATACTTTAAACACTTAAAAGTTGTTAAAACCAATTTAAATTTCAAAACATAAATCTTTTCAAAACAAAGGTTCAAACTAACTTGAATTCAGATTTAAACTTTAAGTTTAAAACTTAGTCTAAAACTTTGATTTACATTTGAACTTTATTTTTAAATTTAAAAACAGAACAGATTTTTGTTATTAAAAACCTGTAACCAAATCTTATACTCGAGCCAAAGCCTTATCTGCTTCGAGCCAAAAATCAACTACTTCGAGTTAAACACTCGAATCACACGGAAACAAACCCACAACAAAACCAACCTTCACCAGAAAATACACTGTGCACCGTGCACATGCACGGTGGCACTGATCGACTTCGATCATCCACAATGATTTCCTCTAGTCTTCAATCACCTTTAGACCCTCTCGCAATCATCAGATCACTACCCAAACTCAAGATCCAAGATCGAGCTTCACATCCCACCTGGAAACAAACTGGAATCCACCACCACCAAACCTGGAAACGCCACGCTCCCACAACTCCGACCACCTGAGCATCAGCGACTCCGGCCACAAGTTCGCCAAATACCCAACTATCATCCCACAAAAACTCGTAACACTTGATCAATCCAATAGGCCGTGGTGATCAATTTACTCTACCTTGTTAAAACTAGGGTTCCTGCATTTAAACCACAACCACCACCTCCACAATTCTCCGATCATCTTCCAGCTATTTTTCCCCACTTCACTGGTCACTCTTCCACCTCTAGGAGGAAACCAACCCATCTGCTCACAGATATCATCAGAGATAACCCCAAAAGCAAAATACAGACAATATAGAACTGCACCCAAATTCTAACACTAGGAATTGTGATTTTGTTTTTAAAAATCATGATTTTGTATGATGATTCAGATCCTAACTCAATAGATTGTGGTATTTAAATTTTTACTTATTTAAACTTGATAAGTAGATTTGGTTTCCAGAGTCAAATAAATATTATTTTGACTATAGTACAAATTAAAACTAAAGCTTATAATTAAGCAAACAAGTTTCATTTGAAACATAAATTTAAACAGAGACAAGATCACAAGATTTGAATTTTTAAATCAAAACTTGTATACTGGAAGGTAAAAGCAGAGAATACTCTGATGAAAGCAACATACATACCATGCATGCATATATTCACAGCAGATATCATAAGATACATGTTTATTTCAAATTAACTAGCATGCAACCAAATTTACCTACTTAAATTTTAAAAGTAATGTTACTCACCTTTTAACAGAAGACAGAGCATCCTTTATTTTGATTTGAAAACAGCTTTTTGAAGATCTTTTGAAAACTTGCTTTAAAAGCTTGAGTTGTTAAATGCCTTTGTTTTTTAAATTTCATGCAGAGAAGGCTTCATCTCGGACTGAAAATGATGAATGCAGGCATAATCATCTCAGGTTGAAGATAAAATGATGCACAGGCTTTAGATTTTGATTTGCATGTGAACATGTTGATAAAAGGCTTTGCAAGCATGATTACAGGGATTGTAAGTTTTGAAGAATGATTTTGTAACAACCCGCATGTTTGTCTATTTTTATATTTAAATATTTTATTTAAATATTTTATCAATACTCGAAATTTAGTTCGAAAAGCTACTTTTTGCATACGGTCGAATTAGGACTCGGGACCACTCCCATTGAGTTTAAAATGCCGTTTGCGACCTTTTTGAGTATAAGCTTCGATATGTTTGGAGAAAGTTGATTTTTTCTACTTTTTCACTTAGGGTTTTGATTTGGGCTGAGCCCGCTTATGTATTCAGTCCCAACCCCTCTCCTCCTCATTCACTTCCTTTCTATTTTCTTTTTTTACTCAAGCTTTAGCAACAATGGTGGGAGAGATGAGAAATTAAAACTCAAGCCCTAGTTTTCTTTTGCAAATCAAGTTCTAGCTCCAAACTAATAGAAGAACACATTGGTAAGCTTCTCTTCTTCTTCTCCAACTCAATCTCTTATCAATTTCAGAAATTCCTAAACCTAACTTTAGGAATGTTCTTCTTTTAAAGCTTAGAATCAAGCTTCTTGAGTTGGATTTGAAGAGTGGTTGATTCTCCTTGTTTTCAAGCTTCTCATTCATTTGTTTTGGGTTCAAAGGTGAGATTTCTATCCCACATCTATGACTATAATTATCTTTGGTTGTTGGGTATGAATTCCTAACACTTCTTCATGTGCATTTGCTCTTGATTTGGATTGGTTTTGTGAATATTCCAATTTTTGGGTTTTTAAGTCAAATTTGTGTGAAAATCCTTATATGGATGTTTGATCGTGCTTTTGGTGATGCATCGAGGAGCATATAGGGCCGGGTTGCCGATTGGTATAAACCCTTAGAGCCAATGTTCGTCCAGTTGCATTTTGGAAGAGTTTGCTCTTCATTTGGATAGGCTGAAAAACAGCCCAGGCAAGACTCAGTCGACTGAAAAGTCTGTTCAGTCGACTGAACCTGGAACCCGAAAGCTTCCAGGCATGATTCAGTCGACTGAATCCTCTGTTCAGTCGACTGAACCTGAAAACAGAAAGTTTCCTGAACCTGAAAAATTTCCAGGTACAGGGTCAGTCGATTGAAAACTCTGCTCAGTCGACTGAACCTGCTGTTTCAGTCCATTTTGCCTTTTTGGATAGAATTTCCAACGTTAATCGATTCGTGTTGATTCCCTTTGGTTATTATCACTTATTATAGACTTTGACGACATTTTCTTCGTGATTTTTGGGAATGTCCATTTTGATGGATACGGTATCGATTTCTTTGGATTTTATTCACGTCTTCGAATGTGAATTTTAGTGATTGATTGTTCCTACAATCTTCTTTGTGATTTGTCACTTTAAAAATATAAAGGTTTCAATACTAGTAGTAAATATCAAAATTCTTTCATCAAAACGATTTCAACACTATTTTATTACAAAGCTCGTTTTCTCAAACCGATTTCCAATCTATTAGTATATACAAACCTTTACCTCACTCGTATGAGAAATCTAATTAAACGACTTAGTAAAACAAGTGGTATGAAACGCTTGCGTTTACTTCGTCGGTTAATTCTTGGACTCGTTCGATTGAAACTCTTGTGACAATTTTCTAGTGGAGATCTACGGTTTGTTCGTAAATATTTAAGTTAAGCTAGTGGTTATGGGACATGAAGCTAAGCTCATATATTTACTAGCTTACTGTAATTGACACTTCTTGATGATCATGACGATCATTTTTGTGATTTAGACTAGCAATGTGCGATGTCTCTTTGTCTGCGAGGGAGACTAAACCCCGTTTTGTGGAGTTTCGACTCAAATTGATGGGGTAGCGCCCCATGGTCTTCGGGCCGTTCGTGTGTCAAAAATTAATGGCTAGCTACCATGAGATAGCGTCTCGTTCGTGTGATACATATGTTGGTGAGTTTTCATGCTCCCGTTCGAGTGATAGGCCTCCCCCCTATTTTGTGTGATTTCTGGATTTCGTGTGTCGAATTCTGGAATTTTGTTCTTCACCTATTTTTGTGATTTCTATTGATATGATTTATCAATTTTTGTGCATAGGTGAATTCGTGTGTCATTGACTGGATTTCTTGAGATGATTTCTAGAATTTGTGCTTCACCAATTTTCGTGATTTCCTTTGATAAGTTTTATCAATATTTGTGCATTGGTGAATTCGTGTGTCATTGACTTTTGTGATTAACATTGATATAATCGTCAATATTTATGGTTTGGTGAACGAAATAAGGAGTATGACATTTCCTTTGATTCTTGTGTAGATTTGGTGATATTGATTAATCTCTTGTTGATTTTCAATTACTTATATATATCACAGCTTGGCATTGTGATTATTATGTGTTTAGTCATATCTCTTACTCTGTATCGTTTCATCTGATATTTATAGTTAGACTGATCCGTTTATTATTTTCTTATTAAATAATACTCGGGTCAGACCGAGATGCTACAGGTGCTTCTGCTTGACTTTACATCCGGGATTACCTCCTTGACTTTTGGTTAACTACTTAGATTAGTAGTTTTTGTTGTATACATTTGAGATATAGACTCCATAATGTATACTTATTCTTTGTGTAGTTCGTGTAACTATTCTTTTGTGATATTGTGGATCATTTTAGACCACTACTCTGATGTACACTTCCTAGTGTAATATTCATATCTATTTCCGCCTTTGTGATATGAATTTTCTGTAACTGACTTATGTTATGTTTATTTCTATATTTGTTTCTGAAGATATTATAGCCACTGTGTAGTAGCTTTGAGTTTGTGTCGGTATGTCGGATTTCCCTCTTGATAAAAAGAAAAAGAAATGCATGTTATACTATCTGACATATCGATGCTCGCGCAAAGCAATTACACGGATGGTCGCTCCTCAACAGCCTTATTCTCCGTGCTAGTTGACAGCATTCACCGTAATGTTCTTGGCTAGCGTGGGTATAGAGGTGGGGCGTCACAGCTTGGTATCAGAGCCAAACTTCGGAAAAATATGGAATATTATAACAAGGATCATCATCCTAAGTCCATCTTAGGAGTCGTGCTTTAGGATTTAATTCGAGTCTTCATACCGATTCATCCTATTTTCTTTTATGATTCCTTGTTTTATCTATCAAGATTGCTTGATATTCATTAGTGAATAATCTTCTTCTTGTTCTTCTTTCTTTCTAAAGGAAGAGAAATGTCTAGACCAGGCCGCCCCAGAGCCGTACCATCTAGCACTCCACCCCAGGATGGAGTTTTTATGACTGCTCAACAGCTTCTTGATTTAGTGACGAATGCTCAAGCAGCTGGAGCTAACCCGGAACCTACTCACCCAAAGTCGGGGTTTGCACGCTTGTGCAGCGATTACACTAATTTGGGTAGGGATCCATTCAAAGGTTCCGAAACTATTATTGAAGTACAAGCTTGGCTAAGGTCATGCGATCGAATCTTTTCTCGCATGAATCTTATTGACCTTCACCGAGTTCAGGTGGCCTATAATATGCTCCGAGAAAGAGCATTGGACTGGTACGAACTTCTTATTTCTGAGATTAGTGAAGCGGATCTCACCTAGGAGCAATTCCGGGAACGCTTCGAGTTGAAATTTCTACCAGAAGCAGAGAAAGTGATATTGGCTCGACGATTTATAGACGTTGTTCAAGGTGAGTCCTCTGTGACTGATTATGTCGCCTCCTTCAAGTCACTTTCCAAATATGGGGTTGAATACATCAACACCCCTTTAAAGAAGAACCAAAGGTTTGTCTATGGCTTAAACAAAAATCTCAAGAAGCCATTACTTCTAAAGTTAGAAGTTTCTTTCGACCAACTCATTGATATCGCTCTTCGTCTTGAAGAGGCGGATAGGGAGAATGATGTTGAAGTGGTGGGTTCCAAGCCAAGCTTCAACAACATCAAGAAAAGGCCTAATAAATTCAAAGGCCCTTATCCCAATAAGAAAGGGAGGCAAGCAACTCCTGCTGCAAAGACCTTTTCCTCTACTGAAGGGAAATGCTTTAACTGTGGTTCCAGAGACCATTTTGCGAACAAGTGTTCAAAGCCTCGTACTTGTCGCTATTGTAAAAGCCCAGACCATTTTATGCATATATGTCCCAAACTTCAAAATAGGAAGGAGGGAAAGCTTAATGTTGCTCAAGCCCTTGGCAACACATCTCGTGGTCAAGGTATATCTCATTCTATCCTTGATGGTATTCTTTTATTTCGTGATCATCCTATTCGAGTTCTTTTTGATACGGATGCGTCCCATTCTTTTATGTCAAAAGAACTTGTTGATACTTTTTCTTTGGATGTTTTGTGTTTAATGACTTCTTTGAGAATTGCGAATCCGGTTGGTGGATCCGCGACAATCAGTTTATTGTGTAAAGAGGTCGAGATTATTTTGTGTGATTTTTCTTTCCTAGCCGATTTGCATGTCATGCGTTATTTAGGCTTTGGAATGATTTTGGGAATGGATTGGCTTAACCGTTATGAAGCTCATATCCTATGTCCTGAGCGGACTATTCATCTTCGACATCCTCAATCTGTTAAGCAGATTTCTATTAATCTTAAAGATTCGGATTCCAGCTTGGTTGCATCTTTATATTCTTTAAATCCTCGTGATGACGATGATGATGATGTGGGTGATATTATTTCTCTTATTCACGTCGTTCGTGAATTTTCGGACATATTCGAGCCCGTTTTAGGATTACCACCTAAGCGAGCAATTGAGTTCAGAATTAATCTCATTCCTGGAGCTCCACCTATCACTCGCCCTCCTTATCGTATGTCCAATAAAGAAAACGAGGAAATGCGTAAACAATTATCCGAATTGGAGACGAAGCAATTTATTCGCTCTAGTTCCTTGCCTTGGGGAGCTTCAGCTATTTTTGTAAAGAAATCCGATGGAACACTTAGGCTTTGCGTTGACTACCGCAAGCTTAATGATCTTACTATCAAAAATAAATATCCTTTACCTCGGATTGATGATCTATTCGATCAACTTAGTGGTGCTAGAGTCTTTTCACAATTAGACTTAGCTACTGGATTTCATCAGCTTCGTATTGCAGAGGATAGCATTCCTTTGACATCGTTCCGTACTCGTTATAGATCTTATGAATGGCTTGTTATGCCATTTGGTCTAACGAATGCTCCGGCTTATTTCGTTGACCTTATGAATAGAGTTTTCAAAGACTTTCTCGATCGGTTTGTTTTCATCTTCATTGATGATATTCTTGTGTATTCAAAAACCGAGGAGGAGCATGAGAAGCATCTTCGGATTGTGTTGGAAACTCTTAGGAGTAATCGTTTGAAAGCAAAATTTTCTAAATGCCATTTTTGGCAATCTCGTGTGAAGTTTCTCGGTCATATTACTTCCGAATCCGGAATTTCCATGGATCCTTCAAAGATTGAAGCGATTCAAGATTGGAAGAGACCGGAGAGTGTGACGGAGATTTGTAGTTTTCTTAGATTGGCGGGATATTACCGCCGTTTTATCAAAGACTTTTCTAAGATTGCCGTGCCTCTCACTAGCTTAACGAAGAAAGGTGTTAAATACATTTAGTCGGACAAATGTGAAAAGTCTTTTCAGAAATTAAAAGAACTTCTTTCTGATGCTCCTATTCTTGTTATTCCAGAGGGGAACCAGGATTTCGTTGTTTATATCGATGCTAGTCGCGTTGGTTTGGGTGTCGTTCTTATGCAAAGAGAACGTGTTATTGCTTATGCTTCTAGGCAATTGAAGCCTGCTGATACTAGATATGCCACTCATGATTTAGAGCTCGCGGCTATTGTTTTTGCTCTTCTGATTTGGCGTCATTATCTTTTGGGAGAGAAATTTGTTCTTTATACCGATCATAAATCCTTGAAGTATTTATTCTCCCAAAAGGAACTTAATTTGCGTCAACAGCGTTGGCTCGAATTCCTTGCACCATATGATCTTGATATCCTTTATACTCCCGGTACGAGTAATCGCGTCGCCGATGCTCTTAGCCGTAAACAACAAGCTGTTGTTTCTATGATGATATGCGAATGGAACGATCTCGAGATTTTATCCACTTGTGAAATTCGAGACCGTGTTCCCGATTTATGTTCATCTCTTGTTTTATGTAGCCTTGAGGCTCATCCTTCTCTTTTAGACCGCATTCTTGAAGCTCAAAGGCTAGATCCCGAATTGGCTCTTCTTGGCCAAAATATTAAGGATAAAATTGATATTGAAGGTTTGAAAGACTTTGATACCGATTCTCGTGGCGGCATTCGGAGATTTGGTAGACTTATCGTGCCAAATATTAGTGATCTTCGTAAAGATATTTTAGAAGATTCACATCGTTTTAAATTTACCATTCATCCCGGTAGTAGTAAAATGTACGCGGATATGAAGCGACTTTATTATTGGGAGGGAATGAAACTTGACATCGCTAACTTCGTTAAGCGTTGCATGACTTGCCAACTCGTTAAGGCCGAGCATCAAAGGCCCGGTGGGTTATTGCAACCTTTAGAAATTCCAATTTGGAAGTGGGACCAAATTTCCATGGATTTTATAGATGGCCTTCACCGTTCTCGTTCGGGTCATGATAGCTTATGGGTTGTAGTTGATAGACTTACAAAATCCGCCCATTTTATTCCCGTTCGGTCTAACCGAACCGTTCCTCTTTTGGCCAAACTCTTTGTTAAAGAAATTGTTAAATTGCATGGAGTTCCTACTTCTATTGTTAGTGATCGTGATCCATTGTTTACTAGTGGATTTTGGAAGAGTCTTCAAAAAGCTTTTGGAATGAAGCTTAATTTTAGCACCGCTTATCACCCCCAGTCCGATGGACAAATTAAGCGTGTGAATCAAACACTTGAAGATCTTCTTCGTGCTTGTGTGCATGATTTCGGTGGAAGTTGGGAAGATCATATTTCACTTGTTGAATTTTCCTATAATAATAGCTTCCAATCTAGTATTGGTATGGCACCTTTTGAGGCACTCTATGGAAGGCCATGCCGATCTCCTTCTTGTTGGCTTGAGGCCTGTGAGAAGCTGGTTTTAGGTCCAGATTTGGTTCGGGATTCCACAGAGAAAATTGACTTATTCGACATAGGATGAAAGAAGCCCAGAGTAGACAAAAATCCTATGCCGATAACCGAAGAAGGAAGTTAGAATTTTCTGTGGGAGATCTTGTGTTCGTTCGTGTGTCACCTATGAAAGGTGTTGTACGTTTCAGTCGATCGGGAAAATTAGTGCCTCGATATATTTGGCCATTTCCTATCACTGAACGTATTGGTTCCATGGCTTATCGTCTTTTATTACCGACTCAGTTTTCCACCATGCATGACGTGTTTCACGTTTCTCAATTACGGAAATGTCTTCGAGATTCCGATTCTATTCTTGAGCCCGGTGTTGTGGAAGAGATTGAAGTTTCACCTAATTTAACTTATGAGCAGCATCCTGTTCGTATTATTGCTTCGGAAGTCAACGACTTCTCTATAAAGATGTTCCGCTTGTGAAAGTTCAATGGTCTTCAAATCCTAAGGATTGTACTTGGGAGTCTAGAGAGTTTATCGAGCGATCACATCCGGACTTACTCTCCCGAGCTCCTTGAGGTGAACTTCTTATTTCAAACTTCTTTTGTGTTGAATATACTTTTATGGTTGTTACTATATATCTTCTTCTTAAATATTGCGAGGACGCAATTTCTTTAAAGAGGGGAGTCTGTAACAACCCGCATGTTTGTCGATTTTTATATTTAAATACTTTATTTAAATATTTTATCGATACTCGGAATTTAGTCCGAAAAGCTATTTTTTGCATACGGTCGAATTAGGACTCGGGACCACTCCCATTGAGTTTAAAATGCCGTTTGCGACCTTTTTGAGTATAAGCTTCGATATGTTTGGAGAAAGTTGATTTTTGCTACTTTTTCACTTAGGGTTTTGATTTGGGTTGAGCCCGCTTATGTATTCAGTCCCAACCCCTCTCCTCCTCATTCACTTCCTTTCTATTTTCTTTTTTTACTCAAGCTTTAGCAACAATGGTGGGAGAGATGAGAAATTAAAACTCAAGCCTTAGTTTTCTTTTGCAAATCAAGTTCTAGCTCCAAACTAATAGAAGAACCCATTGGTAAGCTTCTCTTCTTCTTCTCCAACTCAATCTCTTATCAATTTCAGAAATTCCTAAACCTAACTTTGGGAATGTTCTTCTTTTAAAGCTTAGAATCAAGCTTCTTGAGTTCGATTTGAAGAGTGGTTGATTCTCCTTGTTTTCAAGCTTCTCATTCATTTGTTTTGGGTTCAAAGGTGAGATTTTTATCTCACATCTATGACTATAATTATCTTTGGTTGTTGGGTATGAATTCCTAACACTTCTTCATGTGCATTTGCTCTTGATTTGGATTGGTTTTGTGAATATTCCAATTTTTGGGTTTTTTAGTCAAATTTGTGTGAAAATCCTTATATGGATGTTTGATCGTGCTTTTGGTGATGCATCGAGGAGCATATAGGCCCGGGTTGCCGATTGGTATAAACCCTTAGAGTCAATGTTCGTCCGGTTGCATTTTGGAAGAGTTTGCTCTTCATTTGGATAGGCTGAAAAACAGCCCAGGCAAGATTCAGTCGACAGAAAAGTCTGTTCAGTCGACTGAACCTGTAACCCGAAAGTTTCCAGGCATGATTCAGTCGACTGAATCCTCTGTTCAGTCGACTGAACCTGGAAACAGAAAGTTTCCTGAACCTGGAAAATTTCCAAGTACAGGGTCAGTCGAGTGAAAACTCTGCTCAGTCGACTGAACCTGCTGTTTCAGTCCATTTTGCCTTTTTGGATAGAATTTCCAACGTTAATCGATTCGTGTTGATTCCCTTTTGTTATTATCACTTATTATCGACTTTGACGACATTTTCTTCGTGATTTTTGGGAATGTCCATTTTGATGGATTCGGTATCGATTTTTTTGGATTTTATTCATGTCTTCGAATGTGAATTTTAGTGATTGATTGTTCCTACAATCTTCTTTGTGATTTGTCACTTTAAAAATATAAAGGTTTCAATACTAGTAGTAAATATCAAAATTCTTTCATCAAAACGATTTCAACACTATTTTATTACAAAGCTCGTTTTCTCAAACCGATTTCCAATCTATTAGTATATACAAACCTTTACCTCACTCGTATGAGAAATCTAATTAAACGACTTAGTAAAACAAGTGGTATGAAACGCTTGCAATTACTTCGTCGGTTAATTCTTGACTCGTTCGATTGAAACTCTCGTGACAATTTTCTAGTGGAGATCTACAGTTTGTTCGTAAATATTTAAGTTAAGCTAGTGGTTATGGGACATGAAGCTAAGCTCATATATTTACTAGCTTACTGTAATTGACACTTCTTGATTATCATGATGATCATTTTTGTGATTTAGACTAGCAATGTGCGATGTCTCTTTGTCTGTGAGGGAGACTAAACCCCGTTTTGTGGAGTTTCGACTCAAATTGATAGGGTAGCGCCCCATGGTCTTCGGGCCGTTCGTGTGTCAAAAATTAATGGCTAGCTACCATGAGATAGCGTCTCGTTCGTGTGATACATATGTTGGTGAGTTTTCATGCTCCCGTTCGTGTGATAGGCCTCCCCCCTATTTTGTGTGATTTCTGGATTTCGTGTGTCGAATTCTGGAATTTTGTTCTTCACCTATTTTTGTGATTTCTATTGATATGATTTATCAATTTTTGTGCATAGGTGAATTCGTGTGTCATTGACTGGATTTCTTGAGATGATTTCTAGAATTTGTGCTTCACCAATTTTCGTGATTTCCATTGATAAGTTTTATCAATATTTGTGCATTGGTGAATTCGTGTGTCATTGACTTTTGTGATTGACATTGATATAATCGTCAATATTTATGGTTTGGTGAACGAAATAAGGAGTACGACATTTCCTTTGATTCTTGTGTAGATTTTGTGATATTGTTTAATCTCTTGTTGATTTTCAATTACTTATATATATCACAGCTTGGCATTGTGATTATTATGTGTTTAGTCATATCTCTTACTCTATATCGTTTCATATGATATTTATAGTTAGACTGATCCGTTTATTATTTTCTTATTAAATAATACTCGGGTCAGACCGAGATGCTACAGGTGCTTCTGCTTGACTTTACATCCGGGATTACCTCCTTGACTTTTGGTTAACTACTTAGATTAGTATTTTTTGTTGTATACATTTGAGATATAGACTCCATAATGTATACTTATTCTTTTGTGTAGTTCGTGTAACTATTCTTTTGTGATATTGTGGATCTTTTTAGACCACTACTCTGATGTACACTTCCTAGTGTAATATTCATATCTATTTCCGCCTTTGTGATATGAATTTTCTGTAACTGGCTTATGTTATGTTTATTTCTATATTTGTTTCTGAAGATATTATAGCCACTGTGTAGTAGCTTTGAGTTTGTGTCGGTATGTCGGATTTCCCTCTTGATAAAAAGAAAAAGAAATGCATGTTATACTATCTGACATATCGATGCTCGCGCAAAGCAATTACACGGATGGTCACTCCTCAACAGCCTTATTCTCCGTGCTAGTTGACAGCATTCACCGTAATGTTCTTGGCTAGCGTGGGTATAGAGGTGGGGCGTCACAGATTTGTTTTATGAGGAGTGATTACTGATTTGTATTTTGAAATGAGAATTGTTTTAGAGTGAAATGTTTCAGCTGAAAATATTTTTTCTTTGCTTAGAAATAGAAATGAGAAAAAGAAAAAGGAAACAAAGAAGGCAGGTGCTTATAAAATAAATTTATGATTTATTAAAAATCAAAGAAAAATAAAATACAATATGACACTTGTCATGCTCCTTAATTATTTAGCTAACACATGTGCTTAGATGATTTATAATCTTACATTTGTAACATAACATGCAAAATGAATTTATAAATGAATAAAGTTTTTTATTAATTAATTTCCTAATAACTATATACTTATTCAAATTTATATAAATAAAAATTCTTTTTGAAAAAAATAGAATAAACAAACTATATTTATACAAAATCATTTTTGTCATACTTTTAAAATCCAATAAATATATATTAGGATATATATCATCTCCTTTGAAATCCAAATATAAATTTAATTCAAATTGAAAATCAATTTGAAAATAATATCCTACTATAACATTATTATTATTTAAAAATAACTCATTTACCAAATTAAAATAATTTATAAAGAAATTATCTCTTTATTAATAAATTACTTATATTATCAACCTATATTTAAAACAAACTTTTTATTAATTTAAACTTATGCTAAAATCAGTTTAAACAATTTAAACTTAACAAATTAAAACCAATAATAAATAACTTTTTGAAAGCTTAATATTAAATAAAAATCAAATTTCCAAATTACCAAAAATATTTGAATTTAAAAACAAGATTTATCTATTTACAATATATACCAAATATTTACATTATAAATAGAAACCAATTTATTAGCTTTAAAAGAAAAAATCTACTAATTAGATATTTATTTAATTTAGATTATTAAATCAATTCAAATCTTATTAACAATAATTATCAAATCAATTTAATTTTTAACACAGATTATTAAATTTATATTGCCAAAAATTCTGGGATATCGCACTCCAACATGCCGACCCACCCCAAACTCCAACATGCTCCAGACTCCAACATGCCGATCCACTCCAGACTCTCATATGCCGATCCACTCCAGACTCAAACATGCCAACCTACTCCAGACTCAACATGCCGATCCACTCTAGACTCCAACATGCCGATCCACTCTAGACTCCAACATGCTGACCCGAAGCATTACCCTCGATGACTTGGAGAAACTATCAAGGAAACCCAAAGGCAAGTCCAAATACGACTCGAAGCAAACTCTAGGCAACCCGCAATAACTCAAATATTGTCAAGACTCATATTTCGAGTATCCCTCGACTTTCGTCCATCAAATATGCCGAATCCCGACTTCATAGCATGATTACCATCCATGATTGATCGTCTATCCATCCATTTGACTAAAACCCATCGTACTCCAATCTCGACTACCGAGCAACTGATTTAGTTAAATCCGCTTAACTATGGCCTTGCCAAAAGGTGGGTTATGTATCTTTTATTAGATACTTTGATTTATATTTAAACAAAAGATTTATTATTTAAAACCGAGATTTTTAATTTGTACAATGTTTAAAAATTTATATATAGATGATTGTTGGGCGCGAGATCTATATAATTTTAATGAAATTTTTGTAAGATTTATATCATATCATCTGTTATTTATGGACTTCAAATGATTAACTTATTTTTAGTGATTGGGTTAAATTTTACATTGGTTTAATTATTACATTACTACGACATGTTATTTCCATATTATTTTATGTCATTGGTCAATTGTTAAATTTTGAATATTTAGCTGAATATGGATGTAAATTATTAATTATGAATTTTTAGGAAATTTGTAAGTGATAGTTAGTATACAATTAATGTGTAAAATGTTATATATCATTATTGTGGTAAAATATTTTAAGTTGGTTTAAAAGAAAGATATTTGTTAAGAAGGAAAAATACTATATTTCAATAAATAACCGTAGAATGTATTCGAGTCAATTAAATAAGTTATTATTTTACTAAGAGGTCTTAAAAGTTTAGAAATGTGCTTTCACGATAAGTTTTTATAAGTAAAAAGAAAAAAGAAAACGTATCTTTTATATACATAACGATGCCATATAGTAAAGTTAATTAAGCGTTATATTGTTTTATTTAAAAATATATCATTTTAAGGTGATTCAATATCTTTGAGTAAAAAAACAACATAATTGTTATAACAGACCTTTTCGACCCTCAAACGTTGACACTAATACATCCATGGTTTCACGCGCTAAGTTTTCGAGTGTTAGAAAGTTAGATTGTTTGGGTGAAAGAAAAGAAAAGACAGAACATATCTCACCTCGTGATGAGTAATATATAATATGCAACGGATCTTTACAAAAGAAAAGTTTTATATACATACAACAATCAAAGTAACTAACCTATCATCAGTCTGGACGGTTATAACAGCCCATCCTTACAATTGTTGATAAGTACAAAATAAGAAATGCAGTGGAAAAATAATATATGAGAATAGGTCATGTAGATATCTAGCTCATCTTCAGAAGCCCTGAAGTGTCCATAACTAAATCTGGGAATATACTCGGGTCTGACACGAGCATTATATGAAAATAGTACACAGATCAAATAAGATAAGAAGATAATAAGAAGAAGAGCGAATCAACACTACGCGATAACGAGGTAATATATACATATACATATATACATACATACATACATTTGTAATTATATATATTTATATTTATGTTCAATTCCAAATCTCTTCTCAGATCTGTAATTCTAATGCATATATATTCCCTTTTATACATATTTCTTGGATTAAAAAGGATTCGAAAAGGTTCTACTTCAGATCTGGAGATTTGGATCACTTTAAAAGGTAAGTGGAAAATTTTATATATTGTTTATGATTTTAAATCTATTCTGTTATGTTTGATTTTTATGTATAAATCAATTTTATTTATGAATTGTAAGCTTAAATTAAGGTAGAAAACTATTGCCTACGCATTCTTGTTTTAGATCAAATTTGAAACATGTTTATACCAAGATTTGGAAATCAGTCCCAAAGATTTTAGAATTTAAATGCTATATATTTTTGTTCCACATTGTACTTGGGTGTAAAATATGAATTTTGAATTATTTCCCAATTTGTGTAGGTTGAAGATTTTCCATAGTTTAATTTGTGGGAAGAACATTCGTTTGACTTTTATAAATTTATTTACTTTTTACACTTTTCTTTAAAAGGGTGACATTTGATTTAATAAGGAATACCCACAAACAAAAAGGGAATATATGTGAAAAATACATATTTAATCTCTATGGTTTACACAGTTTATTCCGAATAAAAAAGAAATTATCCATTCCTTGTAATTTTAAATGGAGTCAATCTTTCCTTTTTGTGTTAAACTAATTTATGTAAATCATAAGGGAAGATCTTTTCTAAGAAATGTAATTCAAGCACATTAAATATGGAAATGATATTCTAATAAATATTTATGATTAGAATATATTCAGATAGGAATAAGTAGTTTTATTAGGTAGTTTATATGTATTTATCATGGTAATAAAGAAGAATGGTGTTTATTCATAGGTTATCTATGCATAACGTTTGTTAATTATTATTATATTTAGGGAAGTGAATAGTTAGAATTAGGAAAGGTTGTAATTCATATTAATGGGAAATAATTTAGGAATTTCCATTAATTAATTAATAGAAAATGAATGATTGTAATCTTAATTAATGGGAAATTAGTTAGAAATAATGGATTAATGGGACAGATAAAAATGGAATAGATCTAAAATGGTTACTATGTTGAAACTAGTAGTCGTATATAAATGTCTTAGGAAATGTCTATTAGGATTTTATATACAAATTGAAATTTATAAGCATTAAAGGAGTAGTAATAGGTAGATAAGTATTTAAGGTAAATCTTATTGCCTTAAACCAAAAGGGAATTAGTAAGGTAAGTTCAATGTCTACCTAACATAATATAAGTAAATACTTAGGATGGTTAATTTGACTTAGTAGGTTAGTGATTTGAGGTCAGTAGAGTCCCTCGGCGGAAGACTTGTAACAATCTACAAATTTATCACTTTAATAAATTATATTTATTTTAAAACTTATTCAAATAAAAGGTTGATAATACAAAAATTATTTTTTTAGTGATAATAAGTAATGGTAATCTAATTTTGAATAGATATTAACAAAAATATTTTTCTCGAAATTTAAATCGACAAAATAGCCGAAACCTATTTTATCGATAACCAGCTCTATAATCATGAAACGTCGCGCACGGAGCTAGATACATACATTTTTTTATAATTGAACAAGAATATGAAATAAAATTAGTTATTTTATTTTGGACATCTAATGTGTTTATGTCATCACCAATAATGGCATCAGATTTAAATATAGATTTGTGAATTTAAATTGAGATTTAATGATTTAATAATTATTTTAATTATTCAAGGTAACTAATTTAAATGATGATAATTCATTTTTAATAGTTATAAAGTGATAATAAATCATTTATAAAAGTTTTATCAAGGTATATATTTGATTTGAAAATATAAGGAAAAATCGATATCGGTTTATAGGTATAATAGCAATTATAGTAAATAATTGTTAATATTAATTTATATGGTTTTATAATTCAAATAAAATCATTTTAATTAATTTAAAATGATATGAAATTTATTTTCAAATTTTGTTTACATATATATGTAATTGAATGGGTGACAACCCAGATTTTAGTCATCTTATAATTGAATTAATTTACTGATTTTATTCATTTGAACCAATAAAATGTGATAAATAAAGATGTTTGGATGTATGTATAAGTAAATTTGAAGAACTATAATAATAATTGAATTAAAATAATGAATATTTTTAGTAAATAAATAAACATGTAAATAGATATATTTTAATAATAAAACACTAATGAATAAAATTTAGTTAATAACTTAAGCTTAACAAAGATTAATACCTTCTTTTAATACATCTACAAATCATATATGTGTAAAAATGTTAACATAAGAATATAGTATGAAAATGAAAGAAAAATTTATTATATTAATTTATGTACACTTACAAGTGCAATAGAATAATATCATGCATAGACAAATGTAGGGTAAGTATCATACAATGTAACAAGTGTCATTTACTCTTTCTAGAATTAATGAATAAACTGAAAGAAAAAAATGGCAGGTTATGTTTTATTTTAAAAAAACGTATAGGAAAGTAATTTAAGAAAATCTGGTTCTTGTATCAGTTCAAAACTTCATAATCTTCTCAAATATAAATAAAACCAGATTCCAGATCTCAATCTTCAATCTGAGATAAAAGAACTTCAACTCAACAGCAGATTCAAACTGGAAGATTCAAAACCTTAAAACAATCAAAGGTGGTTTTCCAGTCTTCAAGTTTCAAAAGGGTTTCAGGCATTCGCGAGTTTCTGTTTAAAACAAATCTCTGTTCAACTATATCTAAGGTGAGTAAACGTTGCATCATCTGGTTTTAACTGATATATGTGATGATTATATGAAAAATGTTGCGATAAATTGTTGCATTAATGGAAATGGACCTTCATGCTATAGAAAAGAAATAATAAATGATGCATGTATGTTTGTTTTTCAACAGAGCCTACTCTGTTATATTTCCCAGTCCTTGATCAGTTAAAATTCAAACCTCTTGATTTAATCACTGTATAAAATTTGAGTTTCAAATGTAACTTGTTAGTTTAATTATAAACTTTAGTTTAGAATTTTACTTAGGCTAAAATAATCCTGTATCATCTCTGGAATGTATAAACAGATGATAAAACATTATATTAGTGAAAATTTCAAATACCTTGATTTGATGTTTCAGGGTGCAAATCAAATCATCTTACCAAATCATGATTTTTAAAAGAAAAATCATAATTTTCAGTACTAGAATTTGGGAGCAGATCTAGTTTAATTGTATTTTTCTTTTTGAGTTCTAACTGATGATCTATGAGCTTAGATTGGTTGAAATTCCTCATGGAGGTGGGGGAACGATCAACGGTGAGGAAAAAAATATCAGTTTATGGTGTATTTCATCTTGGAAGAGGAGATTGTGATTTGAAGGTTAGAACCCCAGTTTATGGGTTAGGGAAGAAGTTTTCTGTTCGGCATGCATAGTTGATCGCGTTCAACTATTACTTGGGCAATGGTAGAGGGTGGGTTGTCGAAGGCTTCGTCGGAGTTTAAGGGGCAACGGTGGTCGGAGCTTCAGAAACGTGACGTTGACAGGTTTTGGACTGTAGTGGATTTACCTGTTCCACGTTTTGGCTCTTGAACTTGAATTCGTATTCGAGTTGAAATTTGGACGATCTGATGATCGTGGTCAGGAGATATTATGATTGGCGACGTGTGGAGATTGTCAGAGATGAGCGAAGGTGGACGGTGTCGCCGTGCATGTGCACGGTGGACGGGTTGTTTTGTTGGAGGAGTTTTGTCTGTGGGTTTCAATTGACTCGAGTTTTTCTAGGGTTATTCGGGTGTATGACTCGAAGAAGATTAGGTTTGAACTCGAAGTTAAGGTAGGGTAGGCCCGAGTAAAAGATGTTTCAGGTTTTTAAAAACAGAAAACAAAAACCTGCTTTAGATTTTAAATTAAAAGTAAGTTTTAAAATGCAAACTAAAAATTTAAACTAGGTTAAACCTGAATTTGAATCTGAATTCAGGGAGTTTGAATTTGAGTTTTGAAATAATTCAAATTTTGAAATTTAAATTTCGTTTTAACAATTTTTAAGGTATAAAAGAATATTGGTTTGAATATAAACTGGAAAGTTTAATTTGTAAAATATAAGCTTTAAAATGAGTTTGAACCTGAGATTTTAAATCTGGGATTTGTGTTGAGTTTCATTTTTTAAAATAGAATAAAGTTTAAATTTAAATTGTTTAAATTACTTGGGAATGGTTAAATGATTTGAATTTAAAATGAAGATGTAGAATGTAAGTAAAGCTTTTAAAAATTTAAGTTAAAAACTGGAATGAGGTTTAAATCTGTATTTCAATTTTAAAATTGAAGAAATTCTTTTGAATTAAATTTGTTTTAATGAGTTGGAATGTCTAAGTGTGATTTTAATTGATTTGAATTTAAATTAAATTGGGATTTAAATTCTTTAAACTTATTCTATAAATTGGATATTTCTTTTAACATATGAGATAAAAATGTTTTGAATTATTTTTAAAACCTTGTTTAGGCTAAAATTGTTTCTTAATTTAAAATGGAATTTAAAGTGAAATTTAAAGTAAATTTGAAACAAGTATTTTTAAATATTTTAAATAAGTAAGGAATGTTTTCTTAAATTAAGTTAGAATTTAAGAATTTGGATTCATTTAAATTATTAGGATAATTTAAATAGGTAATTAATTATTCAATTAATTAATAATAAGGATGATTAATTAAATAATTAGGAGTTTTTAAATTGATTAATTAAAGACTTAAGATTAATTAATTAAGGTTAATTAATCTATAATTAGGGATTATTAATTAAATTTTAATTAATGATTAAAGATTAATTAATCGAGTAATTAAGGTTTAATTAAGTTGTAGTTAACACTTAATTAATTTAATAATTAGTAATTAATTAAATGGTAATTAAATATTAATTAATTTGTAGTTAATGATGGTTAATCTGAGTTAATTACTTAAGAGAAGTAATTAAAGAATTATTAATGAATGTCATTAACTTAAGATTATTTAACAATTAATTAATGTGACGAATTTTGATAATTAATTAGATTAATTAATAATAATCATTTATGAAATTGTTTGTGTTTAATTACTTAATAGAAGTAATTAATGAATTAATTACTTAATGTAACTAATTGGGTTAATGTGATTAGTTTAGATTAATTAATTAAGTTTAATTCATTTAAACACTTGTTGATTGATGAATAATTACCTAATTTAATTAATGGAAGTGTAATTACTTAGGGAAGTAATTAATTGATATTTACTGAATGTAATTAAAGATGTTTAATGATAAAGTAATTTGGATATAATTACTTTGGGATTAATCAAGGGATTAATCAGAGAATAAATTAAGGATTAATTTATTCAATGAAGTAATTAAAGGTTAATTTCTGTATTTTGTTAAAGATAAATTAATTTGTGAAATTAATTAAGGGATAAATAGAATGATATTGGAAGCCTTTGATTAATCGTTATCCCTAATATGTGGTTCGTGATGCTATGTGATAAGATATGTTGATTTAAACTGTGATGATGTGGTTATCTATTGTTGATGAATTAGGTGACATCCTGTATTTAAAATTGAGTTGTATTTCACTTGAATAATAAGTTAAGTTGATACAGATTACGAAGAGACCGGAGTCGGGTATTAGTAAATACCCGAAACCGCTTAGATTCTTTATAAATTGCTATGTGAAATCAATATGCTGAAAAGAAATGATTTAAGAGAATTGAACCATGTAATATAAGGTTTTGGTACTTAGAAATTGATGTGTGAGATGAGTAATGTCTTTAACGACTTGTGAACTTGTAAATTGATATCTGTTACCCCGGGTTCACATCAGTTGTATGCTTTTGTATTCCTTGTTAGATGAGTTTTACTCACGTTGGTTTCCAGCTTGACCCGGGTGTTACTTTGATGTAATGCTCGGGTCAGACCGAGTATTACAGATTTTCAGGTAAGGACGTTCTGGAGCTCAGGAAGCGAGCTGGATGCAGGAACGTATGGAGTGTTTCTATTATGATATTGTATATATCTGAGACATGTTAAATTGTATCTGTCCAATGTTGTATAAAATTGTTGTCACTCTGATATATCGATGTAAATTGATAGATACAGTTTTCTTTGGTATAACTATTATTATTGATATTATATTTTGATCCGCTGCGAATGTGAGGTTTTCTGTGACTGGCTTTTGTTTCTGCTTCTTTCTCTTTTTTCTTTCACTAACTATCTGGAATTTTCGGGATCGAAATTTCCGGGTCGTTACATTTGGTATCAGAGCTGAGGGTTAAGCGAGAACCTTGGCTCTGGTGGGATTACTCATTAAGGATAGGGTAAGTGGTACCCTAGAATGAGTTGAGTGTATATATATGAGAAAGCGCACTTGTTATTTTCTTATATAAAGGTTTTTAAATAATTTCAAAAGTAAATGAATCTTATATAAGAAATAGATTATCTATTATATTAAGGAAATTGGTTGTAGTATAAATTAAATTAAAGGTAATAGCAAGAATTAAATTAAGTGGTAATAGAATTACAACTAAATTGAAAATAAATTAAAGACAAGTTTGAAATGGAATTCAAACTAAAATTGAAATCTTGAATTGGAAAAGTATTTCAGAATAAGATGATAATAGATGATTTTAGATATGATAATCTTGGATATTATCATAAATGGTTGATGTATTTAATAATGAAATATTTTAAGGAAGTAACCATTTAAAAAGGAGAATAAACTTGTAAATTTGAAAGGATGAAAATTAAAGTGGGTTTCGAATTGTAAAGTTCTGAATTCTAAATTTAAACATTTGAATTGGTTTCAAAATGTTAAAGGAAATTATATTATAACTATTTTGAGTATGATCTTAAAATAAGAAATGTTTGAAAATTTTAAAGAGAATTTGTTTTGAATTGAAACAAAGGTGGTTTAAATTTTTAAATTTGGCTTGGCAAGCCAAGAAGTAAATATGTATATGTATGGATATACATAATATCAAAGTTGGTTGAAATAAACTCTAAATGTTGAGTTTTAAATCTAGAATGAGATATGTTACCCAAAGTGATAAGTTTTGAACTTAATAAGTGGGAAGATTATTTATGAGAAGATTAAAATTTGAAAGGGAATTCAAATGTGAGTAAGGTTAAATAAGTTGAAATGATCAACCTGATTTGGAAATTTACAGATGAAATTAAGTTTTAACTTGGAAAGTTAAATAATTGATTATATTTGAGAGTTTGAGTGATCTCAAATTGGGTTTGAGATTCGAAAATTTGAAATGGATCGATGTTTTGAAATAGTTGGATGATATCATCCTATTGTTATTAATAATCTTTAAAATGTGAATTGGATTTGTTTAAATGAATGAGAAATGGAGTATGGTAATCCATTGTTGGGATAAAAAGGTAAATTGATTTAAAGAAATTAAATCAGCAATTAAAGGATTAACTCGAATTTATGTAATGCGAGATGGTTCATAGTGAACTAGAATTTGAAGCTGGTTCAAATTGAATTTGATTTGAATTAATTGAAATGGTGATTGAAGATGTATGAGTATAATATTCAAATGGAAAATTTGAATTGGATTAATTTGAATAATTTGAAAATGTAATTAAAGTTGAATAAATTTTAAATTCAAATGGAATTTGAATTGAATTTGGGAAGAAATCAAGAATAATTCAACTTAATTTGGAAATGGAGTTTGAAATTGGGATTAATTCAGCCTGGGGTTGAAATGAATTGAAATTGGAACTAGTTCAATTAAAATATATTTGAATTAGTAAATTTTGAGATCAAGATTGTATGAAGTTAAATTTGGAAAGAAACTGAGGTTAATTCAACTTGAATTGGGATTAAATCAATTTCAATGGAAATTGAAGTTATTTAAAAAATTGGAATTGGGTCAATTTAAATGTAAAAGGGAATTTAAATTGAATTGATTTGGAATAGGGATTGGGAATTGAACAGATTTGACTCTGGACTATTTTTTTTAATATAAATTGTTTTAATATAAACCTTTTTTTCCAAGCTATTCATTATATATACAACCTTTCTTTTTAAAGCCAAACTATCTTATACTTGTTTTACAATTATTTTTGAAACTGTTTAACAATTTTCTAATTATTCTATAAACTAATTACTATTTTCAACTACTAATTACTATTTTATAGCTATTTTGCAATTATTTAAAATTTCTATGACTATTTAACTATTTTTCAACTATTTTACAATTACTGAACTATTTTACAGCTATTTTACAAACTAGTAATTATTTTTCAACTGCTTATCTATTTCTTTAACTTTTTAAGTTATTTTCTAAATTTAAATTGGTCGGAGTTCAAACTGTTATGGTTAAATACCCAATCGAGATAAGAATAGAGGTGATAATCCAAATAGATTGAAGCCATTGTGAGTAAGTGAATGAAAATCAAAGTGAATGTGAATAGAAATGGAATTAATTTGGCTAATAACCAATAAGACAAATACGTAGGGTGTACGTATGTTATTCTATTCGCAGAGTGATTTGATCCAGATTCGAGCACAGAATTTCGAGATCGTATGTCGATCCGAGTTGAGATTTTTCACTCGATTTTCGACGGCGAACCTGGATATGGATTGTTGATTGGTTCTGGATATTCTCTATCATAGTTAGGCTATGCAAGGAGAATGACGGTTTCTGATCAAGAAACCAGATCTGTGTCCGCAATAGGAAGTCGGGTGGACGATACTAGTACGGAAGTGAAATTGTGTGATCGAGTAAGCGATCAGATTAGTATAGCGTACGAATAATATGTGTACATCGTACAGATTTGAATGAAATTGATATTGAAAAGAGTAATAAAATTTGAATATTTGATTTTGGATAAATAAAGTTATATATCTTGGATATATAAGATAAAACTCCCCTTGATGAATCTATTGCCAGAAGGGAAGGATTTTGAAAGTGTTTGAAGTATAAAAGAATTTTATACAAGTTTAAAATGATCCAAAAATTTTATCAAGGATTTTATATATATATCTCTATATATAAAGGATCATATTATGATTTTGAAAAAAAAGGTTTTGGGAACCTATGGATTTCGAAAGGCTTTCGATTTTTGGGTAAAATCAATATTAAATTTGGAAAGCCTAGTTTGAGAATTGTCGATTTTGGGATAATCGATTTTGTTGTAAAGGAGCTTTGTATGAGATCATACTAGGTGTATGATTTAAAGATACTATATATGTATAGTATAAAATGTTTTGATGATGGCTCTGGGGAAAAAGACGCTTCCTTGAAATGAACTTCTCAGGAGTACCATCGGGTGGTGCTGCCTTGAGCCCCAAGGGGGGTTCTAAAGTTGATCCTGTGAGGAGTCCGGACAAAACTAGTTCCTGGGGATTATGAGTAGAGTATAACATAGCGAAAGTCGTGTGTGCCGCTGAGAGCCAACAGTCTGCGTTTGATTTTATATCGGCAGACTGCGACCTATGTAGGAGTGAAGAAGTTTCATTTTGACAGCGAAAATCAGAGGCCGCTGAGAGCCTGCAGTTATATGGACTTTTGCTGTGACGGCAACGTAACCCTGGGTGTAACTGTGATCTATTGTGTGGGATCCATGGCATAATCGAGAGGCCGCGGAGAGCCTGTAGTTACATGGACTTTTGTTGCGACGACAACGTAACCCTGGAATGTAACTACGACCATGGATGGGGGTGATGATTTCCAGAGCATCCTCACCAAAGATATTCCTCTATTTTCAAAAAAAAACTGTTTTCTATATTTTCAATAAAATTATTTTTCAAATATTTTCACTGGGTGTTGAACACGGGTCTGCTAAGTACTTATAGATTTTCAGTCGCACGCCTGATCAACGTATGACCGAATTTCTGTAAGAACAAGGATGGACTGGTTTAAACATCGAGTTATAAAATGTATTTTTATAAAATCATTTTATAATATTATTTAGATTTTAAAAAGTTTCAAAGAATAATTTTTTCTAATAATAAGAATTTTAAATTCTGGCTTCGTTTCTTTTCGAGGACGAAAAGATTCTAAGGGGGAAAGAATGTGACAACCCACATTTTAGTCATCTTATAATTGAATTAATTTACTGATTTTATTCATTTGAACCAATAAAATGTGATAAATAAAGATGTTTGGATGTATGTATAAGTAAATTTGAAGAACTATAATAATAATTGAATTAAAATAATGAATATTTTTAGTAAATAAATAAATACGTAAATAGATATATTTTAATAATAAAACACTAATGAATAAAATTTAGTTAATAACTTAAGCTTAACAAAGATTTATACCTTCTTTTAATACATGTACAAATCATATATGTGTAAAAATGTTAACATAAGAATATAGTATGAAAATGAAAGAAAAATTTATTATATTAATTTATGTACACTTACAAGTGTAATAGAATAATATCATGCATAGACAAATGTAGGGTAAGTATCATACAATGTAACAAGTGTCATTTATTCTTTCTAGAATTAATGAATAAACTGAAAGAAAAAAATGGCAGGTTATGTTTTCTTTTAAAAAAAACGTATAGGAAAGTAATTTAAGAAAATTTGGTTCTTGTATCAGTTCAAAACTTCATAATCTTCTCAAATATAAATAAAACCAGATTCCAGATCTCAATCTTCAATCTGAGATAAAAGAACTTCAACTCAGCAGCAGATTCAAACTGGAAGATTCAAAAACTTAAAAAAATCAAAGGTGGTTTTACAGTCTTCAAGTTTCAAAAGGGTTTCAGGCATTTGCGAGTTTCTTTTTAAAACAAATCTCTGTTCAACTATATCTAAGGTGAGTAAACGTTGCATCATCTGGTTTTAACTGATATATGTGATGATTATATGAAAAATGTTGTGATAAATTGTTACATGAATGGAAATGGACCTTCATGCTATAGAAATGAAATAATAAAAGATGCATGTCTGTTTGTTTTCCAACAGAGCCTACTCTGTTATATTTCCCAATCCTTGATCAGTTAAAATTCAAACCTCTTGATTTAAGCACTGTATAAAATTTGAGTTTCAAATGTAACTTGTTAGTTTAATTATAAACTTTAGTGTAGAATTTTACTTAGGCTAAAATAATCTTGTATCATCTCTGGAATGTATAAACAGATGATAAAACATTAAATTAGTGAAAATTTCAAATACCTTGATTCGATGTTTCAGGGTGCAAATCAAATCATCTTACCAAATCATGATTTTTAAAAGAAAAATCATAATTTTCAGTATTAGAATTTGGGAGCAGATCTAGTTTAATTGTATTTTTCTTTCTGAGTTCTAACTGATGATCTACGAGCTCGGATTGGTTGAAATTCCTCATGGAGGTGGGGGAACGATCAAGGGTGAGGAAAAAATATATTAGTTTATGGTGTATTTCATCTTGGAAGAGGAGATTGTGATTTGAAGGTTAGAACCCTAGTTTCTGTGTTAGGGAAGAAGTGTTCTGTTCGGCATGCATAGTTGATCGCGTTCAACTATTACTTGGGCAATGGTAGAGGGTGGGTTGTCGAAGGCTTCGTCGGAGTTTAAGGGGCAACGGTGGTCGGAGCTTCAGAAACGTGACGTTGACAGGTTTTGGATTGTAGTGGATTTGCCTGTTCCACGTTTTGGGTCTTGAACTCGAATTCGTATTCGAGTTGAAATTTGGACGATCTGATGATCGTGGTCAGGAGATATTATGATTGGCGACGTGTGGAGATTATCGGAGATGAGCAAAGGTGGACGGCGTCGCCGTGCATGTGCACGGTGGACGGGTTGTTTTGTTCGAGGAGTTTTGTCTGTAGGTTTCAATCGCCTCGAGTTTTTCTAGGGTTATTCGGGTGTATGACTCGAAGAAGATTAGGTTTGAACTCGAAGTTAAGGTAGGGTAGGCCCGAGTAAAAGATGTTTCAGGTTTTTAAAAACAGAAAACAAAAACCTGTTTTAGAATTTAAAATTAAAGCAAGTTTTAAAATGCAAACTAAAAATTTAAACTAGGTTTAAACCTGAATTTGAATCTGAATTCAGGGAGTTTGAATTTGAGTTTTGAAATAATTCAAATTTTGAAATTTAAATTTTGTTTTAACAATTGTTAAGGTATAAAAGAATATTGGTTTGAATTTAAACTGGAAAGTTTAATTTGTAAAATATAAGCTTTAAAATAAGTTTGAACCTGAGATTTTAAATCTGGGATTTGTGTTGAGTTTCAGTTTTTAAAATAGAATAAAGTTTAAATTTAAATTGTTTAAATTACTTTGGAATGGTTAAATGATTTGAATTTAAAATGAAGATGTAGAATGTAAGTAAAGCTTTTAAAAATTTAAGTTAAAAGCTGGAATGAGGTTTAAATCTGTATTTCAATTTTAAAATTGAAGAAATTCTTTTGAATTAAATTTGTTTTAATGAGTTGGAATGTCTAAGTGTGATTTTAATTGATTTGAATTTAAATTAAATTGGGATTTAAATTCTTTAAACTTATTTTATAAATTGGATGTTTCTTTTAACATATGAGATAAAAATGTTTTGAATTATTTTTAAAACCTTATTTAAGCTAAAATTGTATCTTAAGTTTAAAATGAAATTTAAAGTGAAATTTAAAGTAAATTTGAAACAAATATTTTTAAATATTTTAAATAAGTAAGGAATGTTTTCTTAAATTAAGTTAGAATTTAAGAATTTGGATTCATTTAAATTATTAGGATAATTTAAATAGGTAATTAATTATTTAATTAATTAATAATAAGGATGATTAATTAAATAATTAGGAGTTTTTAAATTGATTAATTAAAGACTTAAGATTAATTAATTAAGGTTAATTATTCTGTAATTAGGGATTATTAATTAAATTTTAATTAATGATTAAAGATTAATTAATCGAGTAATTAAGGTTTAATTAAGTTGTAGTTAACACTTAATTAATTTAATAATTAGTAATTAATTAATTGGTAAATAAATATTAATTAATTTGTAGTTAATGATGGTTAATCTGAGTTAATTACTTAAGAGAAGTAATTAAAGAATTATTATTGAATGTCATTAACTTAAGATTATTTAACAATTAATTAATGTGACGAATTTTATAATTAATTAGATTAATTAATTATTAATAATCATTTATGAAATTGTTTATGTTTAATTACTTAATAGAAGTAATTAATGAATTAATTACTTAATGTAATTAATTGGGTTAATGTGATTTGTTTAGATTAATTAATTAAGTTTAATTAATTTAAACACTTGTTGATTGATGAATAATTACTTAATTTAATTAATGGAAGTGTAATTACTTAGGGAAGTAATTAATTGATAATCACTGAATGTAATTAAAGATTTTTAATGATAAAGTAATTTGGATATAATTACTTTGGGATTAATCAAGGGATTAATCAGAGAATAAATTAAGGATTAATTTTTTCAATGAAGTAATTAAAGGTTAATTTCTGTGTTTGGTTAAAGATAAATTAATTTGTGAAATTAATTAAGGGATAAATAGAATGATATTGGAAGCCTTTGATTAATCGTTATCCCTAATATGTGGTTCGTGATGCTATGTGATAAGATATGTTGATTTAAACTGTGATGATGTGGTTATCTATTGTTGATGAATTAGGTGACATCCTGTATTTAAAATTGAGTTGTATTTCACTTGAATAATAAGTTAAGTTGATATAGATTACGAAGAGACCGGAGTCGGGTATTAGTAAATACCAGTAACCGCTTCGATTCTTTATAAATTGCTATGTGAAATCAATATGCTGAAAAGAAATGATTTAAGAGAATTGAACCATGTAATATAAGGTTTTGGTACTTAGAAATTGATGTGTGAGATGAGTAATGTCTTTAACGACTTGTGAACTTGTAAATTGATATCTGTTACCTTGGGTTCACATCAGTTGTATGCTTTTGTATTCCTTGTTAGATGAGTTTTACTCACGCTGGTTTCCAGCCTGACCCGGGTGTTACTTTGATGTAATGCTTGGGTCAGACCGAGTATTACAGATTTTCAGGTAAGGACGTTCTGGAGCTCAGTAAGCGAGCTGGATGGCAGGAACGTATGGAGTGTTTCTACTATGATATTGTATATATCTGAGACATGTTAAATTGTATCTGTCCAATGTTGTATAAAATTGTTGTAACTCTGATATATCGATGTAAATTGATAGATACAGTTTTCTTTGGTATAACTATTATTATTGATATTATATTTTGATCCGCTGCGAATGTGAGGTTTTCTGTGACTGGCTTTTGTTTCTGCTTCTTTCTCTTTCTTCTTTCACTAACTATCTGGAATTTTCGGGATCGAAATTTCCGGGTCGTTACAGAATGTATAAGCGAAACTGTGACCGGGAATCGATTCTCCGATTGGCAACGGTTTATCGAACGAAAGTTGTTCATAATCAATGTGACATTGTTTATATGTCATGTATATATGTGTAACATATAAATTCACATCCTAATGTGCACGTGAACATATATAAACATACAAATTTACATGTAAACATATATAAGGAAAATCTAATATATTTCATAAAAAGCTTAGCACTTAAGATTCCTAAAGTCAACTATCTTACACATTAAGGACATACACATGGCATAGAAGTGAATTAAGTGATGGAAGCACATGGAGGTGGTGGCAATGTGTAGAGTATGATGGGAAAGAAGGTGTATGCACATGGTGTGTTGATGTGTAATGATGATGTTTTAGATATATTTTTACAACATCAAGCCTACAAAGACGTGCACATACTTCGCACAATTCTTTACACTTCCTTTCTATCTTCTTCTTCCTTTTTCTTCCTCTTTAAAGCTCTTTCTAGTGGCTTCTTACTACAGGGAGATTATGGAAAAATATCATAAATAAAAGAGGAAAATATACACACTAGTTTGCAATGTCAATCCACTTCAAAAACAAGTCAAAATACCTCCTTTCCACTCCTCTAACTCACGGCCATCAACCGTAACCACATGGTCGAGCCCTCCTGTAACGACCCAAAATTTTCGACCTCGAAAGTTTGACACTAATACGTTCAACAGTAGAAGTTCCGAGCAATCGAACGCCGAAAATCCCAGATTGTTAGGGAAAAGAAGAAGAAGGTAGAAGAAGAAACAAAAAACAAAACACAGAATCTCACATATCGTAGCGGATCAAAATATAATATCAAATAATAGCATTTATACAAGAAAAGCGGTAATTTTCAGATTACATAAAATACATCAAAGTTTACGACCATTTACAAATAGACTAGACAGTTGTATCAACCTGCCCTGGACTATAATCAAATCAAACTCAAATACACCGTGGTAAACTCCATACGTTCCTGCCGTCCTGCTCGCCTCCTGAGCTCTAGAACGTTCTCACTTGAAAATCTAAAATACTCGGTCTGACCCGAGCATTACATCAAAGTAACACCTTGGTCAGGCTGGAAAACAGCGTGAGTAAATTCATATAACATGAAAATTCCAATGCATAAAACTTATTTAAAACTTGGGGTAACTCTTACCTCACAACGAGTTCTTAACTTTTTAAAGCCTGCACTTACCTCATAAACAATCCCTAAGTATCGATGCTTAGTTTCAATGGTCCAGTTTACTAATTATTCCATTCTAGCCTATTGATTACACATATCAAATCTAATAAGAATTATTGTAGATTACAAATCGAAGTGGTTTCGGGTATTTTCTGATGCCCGACCTCGATCTCTTTGAATCCAATGTCATTATTAATCCAAGTTGTTTAAGTGAATACAATTCAATTTATATTCAGAGTAACATATTCACATAGTAATTCCATTACAGATAGATAATCCATATTATCACAGTTCAACCCAAACATATCATGTTACATAGCATCTCAAATCACATCTAAGAGATATCAAAATAATCCAAGGCTCAATATAATTAATCATCTATAAGCAAGATTAATTGGTTGTCCAATTTCAAACTAATTCAATTTAATCTCCAGATGAATTAAATTAATTACCTTTAAATCTTGCTTACTTAACATTAACTAATTACAAACCATTTATCATCACCTTAATTTATTAATGAAAATTAACTAATCAACCTTTAATTATTAACATTAATTATACTAAAATTAATTAACCTTTAATTACCCTCATTAATTAATTATACCATAATTAATCACATTTAGTAATTACCTTTTTATTAATTACTTTAAGTAATTAACTATCCTTTAATTACTTTCATTTACCCTTAATTATTTACATTAATTAACTTACCCTTTATTTAATTACAATAATTAAACTTCAATTAATCGCATTAATTAATTAATTCTTTAAATTAATTAACCATTAATTACTTAGATTAATTACCCTTAATTAATTAAGTAATTAACTATCCTTAATTACTTACTTTAAGTAATTATCCTTTTAATAAATTTAGACCTTAATTAATTTAAGATAACCATTTGTCTTAATTAGATACTTAATTACCATTTAATTTAAATTAAATGTTTGGGATACACAATCACTTATGTACCCTCTTAGTTAATTCAATACCACTTATCTTAATTACTTAGTTAATTACATCATTCTATTTTTGATATCATTTAGGAATTAAATAATTCACTAATGTATATTTTTCAAATTAAATCAACTAAAATTCAAAACACGTCCGACTTAAAATAAAAACTAAGTTTGAAAACTTGATCGAAATATTGATAAAAAACACTTGTTCATCTTCATTTGCTTTTACAACTTGTCAACAATTCCTTTTACTTTTGAACTTGATACAATACTTATTATCTAAATCCAGGCCCAAAGCCCGAAGAAATTTCTTAATTTCCTTACTTTATGTTACTTTTACTTTATTTCGCTAGGCCCAAATTCTCGCCCTAATCCCTTCCCCGATCCTTCTCCCTTACTTTCCCAGATACTTCCACTTCCCAGTTCTTCATTCTCCCATGCACGAACTGTGCATCGCCATGTGCATGAGCACTGGCCTTTGGCCAACATTTCCCGACGCCGACCAAACTCACCAGTCATCTTGATCCTCACACTCGCTATCGCAACTGTAAATACTACGATCCTCTCATTCGCAAAAAAACGAGCACTTCTTCCCAAAACTGAAGATCGACGTACCCTACATCTACCTCATTGCGCCACCCTAGCAATCCATCCACCCCTACATTTCTTCCAATGCTTCTCCACAGGCACCACTGTCTTTCTATCTTCTAGCGCAAATCCCAAACTTCCTCTAGACGATGCAGTTACCCAAGTCTAACCACCACCAAGAACCTTCCTTAAACCCTAATCCCTCTATGACAAACCATCACGTGCACTAAAAAAAATCAAGCTTATTTTTCCTATGCGCTCCTTTCCTTACTCCTCCTCCCTGCCCAGCTTCAAGTCACGAAATTGAACCGACGACCAAAATTTAGACGAAGGCCCAATTCTTTTCATCCTCGATTTCCCAACATAATACCCTATTAAAAATTTTGAAAACACCTTCAAAAATCATCATTTGCGATGACAAATCTATTTATACAAGAAAAACCATAAATTATGATGTTCGAAATTTTGCAATATTGGGTTGCTTATGGTAAAGTATTCATTTCATCCTCTATACTTTGCAATAGCTAAGTGGAATGGTTTTTGAAATAAACTACACTGACAATCGAACAAGTTTACTTTGGAAATCATAATCTAGAATTATCTAAATCAAGAGATATATTTTATTTTATGGTTGCAAAACTGTCAGAGGACTTAGGAAGAAGAACTGAATATTTTGAGTGCAGGTACAAATAGTTATGTTAACACACATCTAACGAATATAATTATAGTTAACATCAGATCCAAATGATTCACTCAACAACACTTTTACTTATCTGAGTATAATATTCAGTAACAAAATGAGGCTTTGATTTACTCACAGTTATAACAAAGAGAAGCCTATTTTGATGATCTGGAACTAGACTTTGATCTGGTCTGTGCTTGATTTGCTAATTTAAAACCAAGCTTGATTGTTGAATTTGAATCTGACTTGGAATATATTTTTTGAGATGTTATTAGCTTGCTTTGATCTGAACTTAGTTTTGTTTTGACTTCTTTTCCTTGTTTAAAGATGTTAACAGGTTTTGATTTTTTTCTTAGTCTTAAAAATGAAAGAAGATGTTTGAACTCAAAATCTCAAATCCAGGTTTCTCTATATTCATTTGTAATTAAATTCTAAAGGAAAATTTTAAGTTTTTCCACTTGTAATACTAAGCTAACTTTTTTCAATATATGTAATTATTTCCTTATAAATGTTAATATGCGAGATTGAATTATTTACAAAGTTTTAAAACTTACCTTAAATATCTCTTATATTTATATGTATTTATATTAATATGTATTATCTTTATATGTATACAAAGTGCATAAATTTCAAATATAAAAGGAAGTGTATTTAAACCTTTGTTAAATCTTATTTTATGCTATCATATTTTGATCTACTAAATATTTATTTTTATCAGTCTACGTTGATATCTTTTTATACAAATCATAATTAGTTCAACAATTTAAAAAGAAAGTGTAATAAACTCTTTTATTAAATCCTATTTTAAACCTTTAAGCTATAATACTTTAATAATAAATAAATAAATAAAGATACTATTCTAAGTGTTAAAAATATAGAATTCAACTTTGAATACCTCTTGAAAATTATTAAAACATAACTTCCAATTCAATATATATACCTATAGGAGATTACCAATTAAATATTTATCCAGATATTTATAATTCAACTTTTATTATATTTTCAAATTCACTTACATATCTAGATATCTTTTATTATCAGAATTTTTATCTGTTCAATTGAATAAACCAATTAATTATCCAATTATTAGATGTCCAAAATACGGGTTATCACACCTCCTATCTCCCAAATTATGGTTGTAAGCATTGTAGTGTGGATCAAACCCATTCAAAGTCAAAGAGTTTGGTTCCTTAGTATTTAAAGCCATTGTAGTGATGCCATAGCCGATATTAGACTAGCCCGTGGGAAAATGAAGGTGAGAACTCATAAAACTATACTATTATATTCTATTGGATGTTATATATGTTTGCTTATGACTATTGATGATAATTGTTAAATATGAATGTTGAATATATATGCAAGTCATGGAAATACACGTCGTTAAGAACAAAGGAAATAACTTTCCTCTATTTAATGAATTGATGCATATGGAATGTTAAACCTCTTTAAAAAAGGTTTAAAAATGAGTTTGAAATGTTTTATAAACATAAAAGTGTTTTGGTGAATTTTGAATGAAAATTGAAAAATTAATTGAAATTAGGCACGTCGCATAACGACACTTCGAGATTTCGCGCCTTAAAAGTCAAACGAGTGTATAGAATAGAATATAGCTCGAGGTTCATCGAGATAAGAATTTTTCAAACTACTATATCCAGACTTTTCCAATAAATAAAGAAATTTGAAATTTTGATAACTAGATTTTAAAATATAAGTAAAACAAGTTTTTGGGAAAATCACGGTTTTGCAGTTCTGAATCCATAATAGAATTTCTTTGAAAATGATATTTTAAAATTGTTTAAAAATATGAAAAAATTCTAAAAATCTTTTAAATTGTTTTAAAAGTGATTTGAGTTATAGAAATGAATATTTAAATGATAAAAATTCGTTTTGATTAATATAGCTTAAAAAGGCACTTTCCGCAGCACTTTTCTATAACCCTTGAATATAGCTTTAAAACTTAACAATGCTTTTACGAATCCTTTATAAATAGTTTCAAATAAATAAAGTGTTTTAATAATTATTTGGAGGTTTTTGAAGGTTATTTAAAAGATTTTAAATAAACGGTTTAAAAAAAGCTATTACAAATTAAGTGATTTAATCTTGGCTCTAATAGCCGACAAGTAGACTGGATTTTTCTATTCATTAGATCAAGATGTGAGATGCCTAAACTAAGGAGATGTTTAGGAACAGCCAATTTCCTAGTTTTCCTAGCCTCTTCCTTGGGTGAGAGATAGATAAGGTTGATATGTCGGAAACGAGTTAAGTATAAAAAGATTTAAATTTTCCAAATTTAAATTAAATACTACTTTGATTGTATAGAGATGATCTTCTTGTACTTAGTGTTAAATCCCGAAGAGGGAACTTGTACTGTTCGAGAATTTAAAAGGTGATTTCACTATTATTCAACCCATAATATTTGTTGAATTTGGGAATTCGTATGGAGTAGAATTAGATAACATGGTTTTAACTCAATCAAAAGTATTAGTTTTGAATTAAGAAATCTTTATTAAGATTTAAATGAAATGATTTGGAAATGTTTTTCCAAGTGAAAAATGAAATGATTTCGAATTTATTCCCAGTTTAAAACGGTTTTAAAGTAATCCAAGGATTTGATAAGCGAGGTTTAATTATTCAGTATATACTAGAAAGAAGTATTTTAAAGTTAATATATCTCCAAAAGAGATTTTGATAAAAAGAACTAATCAATTAATGAATGATTCCCTATCCTAAAACATCTTTTTATCGATGATTGGTTTGAAGGAATCTGAGTCGGACTTGGGTTATTCCTATCCGGAGACCACTTCGAAAAAAATTTACATATTCGAAGTGAACACATGAATATGATACTTGGGATTTTCGTAATGAAGGATTGCTTGTTGATCATTTGGCTATAAACTTCCAATATACATATAGTAGCAGTAGTCTTTTCATTATGAAATATCCAATGCAAGGAATAATCGCTATCGATCCTAGGTTTAACTCCCGATATGATGTGGTAAGAGATCTCCTTTGCTTTGTCCTGTTCGTGGACAACTTGTATGGACGAATATCTGATGTTGCATTTTGTAGTTACATAAGTGATCTCTATGAACGTATCATCTGTTTGGTGGCGGAGAAGGCAACTTCTCTTTGTTTAACACCCTTTCCTGTGTCGTACGAGCTCAGGAGTTTTATGTTTATACAAATTAATTGTGTGATTATGGAATGGAAATGTGGCATTCAAAGTGAAAAGATGATGTGCTATGTGAAAGGTAATCATTAGCCTCATACCCGAAAATGACCAAAGATGGTAGATGCAGCAAGGCTGCGTGGTTAGCAACCATTAACGTATGATCATCCCCTTCTGGATTTATTCATTCCTGCTATGACATCGGATATCAAATTAATGTGGTGTAAGCGAAGAGAGCTCGCCAATAGGTCGGTAACGACCGTAGTGATGACATATTTGGTACTACCCACGAAGAGGTAGGCCGGTCCTATGTTAGTAGAGGACCGTCAGTTGGACCTCGGTACATTCCTTTAGGGATGTACTATCGAAAGGTTGTCCCTTTACCTGGTCATTTGTATGGAAACCCATTCTCCAATAAGTACTTGTACGATTTTAGATGTAGAAAGTCTTGTATTACAAGGTGGTATGCTGGAACTTAATAATGTAACAATTTTGGTTAAGATTAGTAAGTTTACTTGAAAATGTTTTTAAAGGAAAGTCATTAAAAATAATATTAAATGTTTATTTTTGCATAGCAAATGTTTGGTTATTGGTAAAAACTCGTTCCATGTTTATATGCGGCGTGGTCTTATGAGATACATTTTTGTTTTCAAAATGCATAATTTTGAGTTCTGACACCAGTCCCATGATTGACCCAGGCTTATTTTCCTTTCCCTTAAACTCTAGGTGCCATAATTTTTCTGAGCAGCCTAGTAGTCAGGTTTAGTTCAGAAGAATTCTGGATGGAACTCGAAGCATGAAGTTAAAAGATTCTTCTGAAGATTGTCATCTTCTACCACCACTCTTGTGCTATAGTATTCTGCATTTGTAAGGACAAAAATTTATAACTATCCATGTTTAACTCTGACAAATGTATTTTACTTTCTGCTATAAAGATTGTGTTGAAATAGTATATATGTTATTCTATTCATGTGAGATTTTGTTCTGTCTTTATTTTCTTTCTTACCCTTAATGATCCGCCTTTTCATTTAATTCGAGTTAGACGTATGTGGTTTATTATCAACACAAAGGTACGGAAAAATGGGCCATTACAAGATTTCCCTTCACTTTGAAGTTACCAGCAGTCGGGTGCATTTATACTGATGCGAGATATCACCAATACTAGGACCCATGATGGTGTGAGAGTTTAAACCTGTTTTCTTAACTGAAAAGTATTAAATGGTCAAAACTTGGAATTAGAAGCGGTGAAGGATATCTCTATAGGGTTCACTTCAAGTTTGAGGTATTAAGAAGTTATAGGGTCCGCCTCTCTCCTAAAAAGAAGTATTAAGTAACCTAGTGAGGTTCTAAATAAATAAAGATATCTTTAAAAGGGTTTACTTCAGTGTTAAGGTATTATGTGGCTATTGTATGGCCTGCCTCCTTACCAAAAGCAGTAATCTAATAAGATTCCATTTATATAATTAAGAGTAATGATAGATATCTTGGGAAAGCGTTCGCCTCAGGCTTGGGGTATTAAGTCATTGTAGTGTCCGGTTCTTTTCTATGAAAGAAGTATTAAGTAGCCCTATGAGATTTCCAAGCAATGTCAGCTAGTTAATACCAATGAGGAGTTCGCATTGGGGCTAGGTTTTAAATGGCAAAGGCCTACCTATAAAATAAGCATTAAATAGTGTAACATCCTGATATTTCATGCCATTCGCATCCACACATACCAGATTTGAATTACTTGAAACATCATATTGTTAATTTTATATTTTGAAAAACTTAGCATTTATAGTAAATAAATCAATCACAGAATTGCAGATAAGGAGTAATATAACAATAAGCAGCAGAAACAAATGAATAGTAGTTCCTGAAGCTACTATATATATAACATAGTTAAACAAGATACAATAGATGTCTCGAATACAAAGAAGTCTCTATACAATATTTAAATAACAAAATTTGAATATATCACTGGAGTCAACTGAATAACTGAAAGCTAAATAGATATAGATGGATCTCCAAGCGAAGCTCCAACTCCAAAGGTGAGTCTCAAATGTTTTGACACTTAGTCTGTCCTGAGCATAAAGCAAAACACATAACACTCGAGTCAGGATTAACATTCTTATATCAATAAATCCAACTCAAGTAAAATATCAACTGAAATACAAGTAATTCAAAGGATGTTTGGGATAACCATCCTCTAAGGATCCGTAGAACTATCTACTATGTAGTAATATACACTACTATAATAATGTCTATAGTAAGATAAACTATTAAAATAGCATTATGGCATTACTCATATCCCACTTAACACATTTTTATATATTCTCATAGTCTATACAGTACCGTAAACCCTCCGTAAACTGGAGGTTATCAGAGGGCACTCCATAGGTATGGTACAAAACAAATTCGTAGTGGGCTCGATATAGTAGGTGACACGGCACAACTAGGCAACAATTACACTTCCGGGCTGTTGGTAACGCATAGTCGCAGCTACCGCCCAACTCGTCCAATACTCCCATAAAATTCGAGGGTGCACCCAATCAATCACAAAGTAATAGAATGATATCAAAGAAGTGTGTCCAATCGGAGGAGCTCCCTCACTTGGCCCGGCAATTGCTCCTGTTTTAGCCACCTTAAGCTAACTCACGCGAGTCCGGTCCATGTAAATACCTCATATAGAATCATCACCAACCATCCTAGTTCATTCTAGAATCTCCACCACATACACAGTGTTAAAGTGGTTTTCAATATTGGCAGAGACTATGACAATAACCGATCGGTCTCTTTAACAACCAAATATTATTATAACACCATAGTCATTTCATTTCAAATAATTCATATTTCAAAACCAAAATATCATATCAATTTCAAAAACATATCAATACAATATCATTACGCACTTAAAATATATTCATTTTCAAAATCATAGCACTTTCAAAGTTCTAAAATTTTTGAAGTTGTAAAATTAGAAATTATAAGACTATGGAAATCATAACACTTTGAAAACTTAACACTTTCCACTTAAACAGTTTAGATAGTAATAATAGTATATATAACAAAATAGTTTATATAATAAAATAGTTTATATAATATAATAGTTAGTATATTAAAATAGTTAAAATTAAAAATAGTTTGTATTAAAATAATTTATAAAGTAAAATATTATAATAGTTTTAAATATGTAAAAGATACTTTATATAATAAAAAAATAGTTTCCTCAAATTTCACAAATCTATTCAAATCAACTCAAATTTAGAAATTCAATTTAATTCAATCTCAATTCATCAAATCTCAAATTAGTTCAACATCTCAATAAACCAATTTATATCGGTTTCAAATATAGTTTTGAATTACAATCAAACCATTTCAATTTCAATGGGTTTCAAAGCTTTAAATAATCAAACACTTACAAAACTAAATTTGATAATTTCATTTATCTCCAATCCAACTTTACAATTATTTAGTTTTGTAAATATTCACTTAATCAATGGAATAGTACTAAAATAAAGTTTCAAAATACAGATTTAAATAAAAACTAAATATCCCATTTAAATTTATTTAAATTTGAAAATATTCATTTAATTACCTTTAATCAAAATCAAGTTATAAAAAATCATATCCTTAAAATCTCCAATTTAATTCAAATCAATCTTATTTAAATATAATTCTTAAACAAATACAAATTTCAATTCATTTTCAATTCATCTTTCAACTTAATTTATTAAAAATTATTATAAAATCTATTTTTAAAATTAAATTTTAAATAAATATTTAAAAATAGTATATACTAATTAAATTAAATTACATTAAATCTTATTATCAAATTTATTTACATTAAAACTCATTTTATATATATTTAAAATAGTAAAATTATAAGCAAATCTTAAAATTTATAATTTCAAAACTAACTTATAAATTAAAATTTCCCGAACGTGCAACTTTAAAAATCAAGAATTTAAAACACATAAAATAACCTTTATATATATAGTATTTAAAAATCAATATTTATATAAAACCATATATATTTTCATTTTAAAACTTTAGAAATCATTTCAAAATATATAGACCAATGGTGTCTATATATAATTTTCTATTCGATGGTCAAGTGATACGAATATTTATCATTTCAATCGGCAATTTATATATCTACGGGTATATATCATTTCAACCTGCAATCCCAAAATTCTATTCAATGAAAATCGATTAGGTTTATCATTTCAACCCATAACAATTTTCTCCTATTCTACAAGATCGTTCGGGCATGTATCATTTCAACCAATAGGGAATTCTAAATTGATAGGGAACTTGCTGAGTGAGAACAGCGATGATAAAAATATAACATATCAATAACTGGCATATATCATCAGCAACAAATAAAATATAATATCAACAACAGGATATGGTGTCATATATCACAGGTGAACAATTACAAATAATGACATATTATATATAGCAATTAAGTAAATAACAGTTGAACCTAGCAGCAAATTTCAATTGTATTTTCAAGGAAATTGAATTTAATAAATATAAAAATGTTAATCATGAGTGATTGCTCACCTTTCGAGGCTAGAGGGATTCGATAATGAAATGAGTTATGAATCCAAGCACGAATTTCCAAGCAAAGCAAGATTGGCCCGAGTTTGACGAACAAAGCTGATAAATAAGAATCGATGAGAACAACCAATTTATCTTGATATAAAAGGAAAATATGTATGTACTATTATTATTATTATTTTATGAGAATCAATATTCTAAATTAAGACAAATATTAAAATAAGATATATATATATAATTCAAAATCATTATTATTTACAAATTTATATATATATATATATATAAAGCAAGAGAGCCCAAATGCAAATTTTTGAAACCATATATGGTATACATCAATATTAACTATATAAACTATTGTACAACAACTCGACAGATCACTATCTTATAAAACTATATATATTTTATATAAAATCAATATTTTCTTTAAAACACTTATAAAAAAAATCAAATCTTTATATATATGACATATGATTTAAAATCAATATAAGAATTTCCAGAGAAGCAAAAGAGGTATAAAATAACAGCATAAGTATTCCATACATACAAAATGGAACTTGATATATATATAAGTGCCTAATATATATATATATGTATATAAGCTTCAAAAAAAATAAAAGTGATCTCTTTGACTATAAACAATATATATATATAGTTATATATATATATATATATATATATATATATATATATAAATCCAACATCAAATAAATCTTTATAGATATTATTTAAAATCAAAAACAATAAGGCAACATTAACCTAGAATCTATATATATTATAGAAAATCATTTACTTGATGTAACACATATATTTAAGATCAAACATATATAATACATAAATTTAACATAAATAAACTAACATATACGACTAACATCAATACAACCTGAAACGTATTTTACACATATATACTTGTACATACAAACTGCATAAATATATATAAACTAACATTTTTGTACTTTATAATATCTAACATATGTAACTAACATATTATAAGATTAGGATATATATAAAGTTTTGGAAAATATATTATATAGACAGACATGCATATATATATCAACTTATACACATATCATAATTTAAAGACAACATATATATCAAATAAGCACTGATAACATCAAGTACACAATACACAATTTATATATATACAACTGACATAAATATATTCAATATATATATATATTACCTAAAAAAAGAGGTAGATGGTGATGGGTCTCGGCCGAACTAGATAGTGATTGCTCACGGCCTGGGAAGGAGGAGCGGTAAGGAGAAGTGGGATGCCTGGTTGCGTGCGAGGCCGAGAGAGGAGGCTAGGAGGTCGAAGCATGCGGGCGATTGCAGTTTGGTCGAGGGTAGTAGCAAGGAAGGTGGATGGGTAGTTCAACGAGCTTGAAGGTGGTTGAGTTGTGGGATTTGGAGGGTGAGGTGGAGATTCAGACGGTGGGGTGGTACAGTGGTGGGTTCGAGGAGATGGGAAGGGGCTGCGGTTGTTTGGATCTGTGGTCTCGACTGGGTGTAGAGAGGTCACATAGGAGGCTCGGTGCAAAAGGGAGAAGGGAGGAAGGGTAAGAGCAGGTGGAAAGCCTTTGGGAGGTGAAAGCTTTGGGGTTTAGGGGAGAGTGGGTAATGGCCACGTCCATAGGAGGGAAGGATGGGGAGATGAGCGACAGTCAAAGGAAGAAGACGAATATGTTTTAATAAAGTATGAATGCCAACACAAAAGCCTCTGGTTATATGATACAACGAATAGCCATAGTCAAGAAAATAAATTTTGGGAATATAAATGGCAGTGACCACTCCTTTACATGGTGGTTAATGAAGGGATAGGAAAACCAAAAAGACTCGGTTGCAGAACTAATACGCTAGACATTTCGCAGATTGCACCGCATACCGGACTCTGAAACACAAAATGAATATACTGTGGAGATCAGCATGACAAGAGAATCAAAATGGTACATAGATATCAGTGATATGATCATCCTTTCAAAAGTTGATATTCGGCATTGAAAATGCTGCTAAAATGCCGGAATTAAGATAAATGGGGCAATAGCATTCCAAATTTGATGAAACAAAGGAAGACGTCTTACTCAGAAAATAGTTTATATTTTTATTATATAAAAATATTCAGGTTTCGAAAATATTTAATTTACATTAATTTTAACTGATTCAAATTGAAATAAAATTATACAACAAAATAAACTTCCATATTATCAAATAAAAATTCGACATTTGCTACATTTAAATAGACGCATACCAAATATCAAAATTATATTTCCAAATCCAATTATTTAAAATTTCACAAAATTCCAGTTAATTACGTTATTAAAACCGTTAAAATTTACAGGTCGATACAAATAGTCAAAGGCCTGCCTAGTGCTTGATAATAAGGTACTAAGTAGCTTGAGTACAGTCTCTCATATTGCTAAGACTTTAATAATAATAGATGCTCTAGTGGCATAAGTATTATAAATTAAAAAGTCAAAGATAGTGGCCAAAGATCTATGTAGATAGGAGCAATAGACCAATAATGATGACGTTTGAAGTCCACCTTAGGAATAGGTCTTAAATGATGGAGTCTACCTCGATTGAGGTCTTAAATGTCAAAGTGTGCCTATTTCTCTTTTAAAAGTATTATGTGGCGATAGTAAAAGCCCATTTTATTTATAGAAGTATCAACTAGCTAGTGGACTAGGAAGTATTGGGTGGTTAATAAGGCTTCGCTAATGTTTCGTACCTTAGGAATGTGTAGGTAAGTAATCGTGTATGCAATGCAAAGTTGGACTAGAATTGCTAGCCTTAATAGACATAACAATTAAATGGAAACCAATCGGTGTAAATTTATTATGGATTAGTTTTTAGATTTTCCAGTCATCAGAATGTTGTTGTGACCCCCTCCTCATTACACTAGATAGGACAGATTTAGAGGAACATGTCACTGGAGCGGGTGTGTTTTGTTGTTGGAGAAGTCTCCTTTACCTCTCATGCTCGATGCTGATGTGACAATCGACTATATAAGGAATACCATTAGTTCCAAGGTAGTAGTCATAATCAGTATTCTTATCTTATTATGTTTCTGCCGTGAATTTAAATTTCTATCAATCTCTGATAATGCTCATGCTTATTTACAAGTACCAAGTCCAACGATCTATGGTTTGTTGGACTTGGATTTCGATTTTTATTGAAATTTAGGCATACAGGTTGTTACATTTGGTATCCGAGCCAATGCAACGACCCGTATTTTCTTTGAATTTGAATATTTAATTTGTTTAAATATTCGGATTTGAATTAAATTATAATAAAAACCTATGTTTCAAATATAGACTTGATTTTTGATAGCGTATTTTTAATTTAATTTATAGAATTTTTCCATAATTTTTAATTTGGAAAATAATTAAATTTCCGTTTGATGCTTTATGCGGCAAACGTCGATACTTTTGAAACTTAACGGAATAAGTTAAATTGTCTATTTTATTGTTTTTTATGATTGTCTCACATGTTATGTGTGACCGTATTTCTATTTTTGTCATTCACGACTCGTATGCGAATGGGATATTGTGTAGCATCGTAAACTTTTAGAGTTAAATCTCAAAAAAACATCATCATCACAATATCTTTCGCATATTTTTCCTCTGCTTTGCTTGACACTTTATGGTCTTAAAATTTATTGGTTGTACTGGGATTGCTAAAGGATCCGCTTTATGTATATACATACGTCATTTACACAGGGGACATAAGTTTTTCACATTTTCTTTCTTTCTTTTACTAAGGCACAGGCATTTTCTTTCACTTTCTTCCATTCCCTTTCACCATAAAAGATCACAAAATATCCATTTTAACTTCCACTTATGTCTTCTTCCTTTCATTTTGCTTTCTTTTTCTGTGTGAGGATTTGCAAGGGAGGGTGAGTTATTTTTGTGGTGTCCATATATGAAATAGTAGAGGAGGATGCTATGTTGATTGCAGATGCATGGAAGTTTGATGGGCTTCTAGTGTTTGGTCCTTGGAGCTTGCATGGGAACACATGAAGAAGGTGGTGTTGGGCTGCTGCGTGGGAGGTAGGAGCAAACGACGGTGGTAGCGCTACCCATACGTGGTCGGAGGTGGGGCTTGCCTGACAGTGAGAAGGTGCATGTGTGAATGGAGTTTGGGAAGGTGATGGTCGAGCTTGGTTTAAGCGAGTGAAGCGAGCATGGAGGGAACAGGTGGTGGAGCATGGAGATGTGATTCTTGTGATGGTGGCAGCGTAGTCTGGGGAGGTGGAAGCTATGGTGAGAGAAAGTGGCGAAGCGCATGTGTGTGTGTGTATACTATAAAGCAAAACCTTGAGTCAAACGGTCAAAGTGAACCCTTTTTCGCACTGACCAAAATACCCACTTTGACACTTCACTCAGAAAATTTTGTCCACGGTTAGTTTTGGAATTCTCACACGCATGCGGCAGTTACTTTGACATGAGCATTCATATTTCTCGGCCTCACACATATGCATACACCATGACTTCATAACTATGGTTGCTTCGCTCAAAAACCCCCATCTTCTCCTACAAATCATCCACCGCTCTCAAATCAATACAGGCAATTACATCCTAAAACCACCACCCGGTGGCTGTCGATCTACGGTTTCGACCGCCACGGACCTACTTTCGCGTTTACATTACTCTTCCAATTTTACTTTTAACTTTTTTATTTGCAATTTTATTCGCTTATTTTGGAACTGTACAAATGTAGTCTTATCTCACTTATTATTTTCTCTGCCCAACTCAAAGATTAGGCTTTCCAATGAAGATTGGACTGCTCTCTACCAATTCCAGATGTCTTAAATAGTAGATGGATCATCGAGGAAGAGGCGCGGTAAGGGAAATAGGTGATGGCTGCCGAATTGCCAAATTTATCTGCTTCTTCTATTTGCAAATTGGTTTCCCAACGTAAATACTATGGGTATGTCTTTCTCCCCATGTCTCTACCCCCAACTCCATTTCTTAACATAGCGATTCTAAAAAGTAATGTTGTTCGAACATTTTTGGTTCACAAACTAAATATTAAAATGGAGTTGATTGATAGATTTTGTCCTACCTCTATTTCCTATCTTTGATATCTTTTTATTGTACTTGGTTTTTTTAGTCGTTTTAGTTTTGATAGCAGAACTCTAAATTGATTGACTCTTTCTTTTTATTTCCTCTTTTCTCCCAGTTGAAGACGATCAATAGTAATTACAATTTTACAGCCAAGAGTAATTAGAAAAGGCAATTTGTATGCAGTTGGTTGTATGGAAAGTAAACAAGTTGTCGGTGATATTAAATGAGGTTGTAATTCATTAGGTATGATTTTATTTATCAACTCATATTATTTTAGTATCAATTTTATAACGAGTAGTATGCTCAAAATTAATTTTTCCAAGTATACCGCATGACATTTTTATTTCTATAAACATCGTAATGTATTAGTTACTGCTTTGTTGCCTTTGTTGCTATAGCAAGTATGATGTTTATTGAAATGTTGATTAAACAGAATTTTTAATCGACTTCTGTGATATCTCGAAAATTTGGCAATATAAATTTAATAATCTATGCTGAAAATTAAATTGATTTGATAATTTTAAATAATAAATTTTGAATTAATCTAATAATCATCTTTTAAAAAATATTTAAATTGCTAGAATTTATCTTTTTAAAGCTGATAAATTGTTTTCTATTTATAACATATATAATTGTATATATTGTAAATTAATAAACTTTGATTTTGAATTTAGTAAATGAATTAATTTTCTAACTCTAATTTATTTTTGGTAAATTGGAAATTTGATTTAAATTTGAAATTTAACTTTTCAAAGCAATCCAATAAATAATTTTATGGTTTATACTTATGGAAAATCTTATTTGTTTAAACTTATATTTTTAATTAGCTTAAAGATGAATTTTAAATTTGATTAACATTAAAGCTTTGTTTTATTTTTTTTATTTTTAAAATATTGTTTGAATTTATATATTTGAATTTGTATATATAAGAATTTAAAATACAAATTACAAATGATCATAAATTGTTATAATCTCTTTTATAAATTATTTGATATTGTTTAATTTGTTATTTTTGAATAAAAATGATAATACTTAGTTTTTCATAAAACATAAATAGATTTTTAGGAATAGGATTTGTTATTTTTAATTTTAACAAGAGTTATATATGCATTTATATATATAACATGATTTTTAAAATTTGATTTGATAAATTAATTTAAAATTTGGGTTTAATGTTTTGAAATTAGTAGAATAAATTCTTCAATATTTTTGAATAGGCTATATTTTTAATTTGTTTGTTTTCATTTCTTTTCAATTTAAAAAGAGATAAACTCATTTATATATACATAAGAATAGTAAATTAAGATTTAAAAGCTTATAAACAATTTTAAAATTAAAATTAGAAAAACTTAAATTACATGTGTAAGTTTATTAACACCTAAATTGACATGTGTAAGCCATTAAATAAATCTAAGTGACAAATGTTAAAATCTGAACAAGTATAATATTTAAAAAAAAAATTCATTTTATTTCTATTAAAATCAAAATCTACTTACAAAAATACATTTTTCCTCATTTTCATATTCTAATCTTCTTCTTCAAAATGGAGAAAAAAATCTGTTCAAAAGGAATATGTTTCTCCTCAAAATCCATCTGCAAACTCATCTTTACAAATCTGTAATCTCCCCTCAAATTCAAATCAAAAACTGTTTATATCTTCTTCAAAACATCAACCATTTTCAAACTGGATTGCATGAAAACCACCTGAAATCCATTCTACAACCTCAATTCAAATACCTGGAATTCAATTGCAACATCAAGTCTTGCATGCAATTGAAATTTCTGCATCCTATCTGGAATCAAGCATTTCAACTAAGCATTTGCAGTATTATCAAGCAAGCATGAAAATTTGTTAAATCTGGAAGCCTGCATCTTTATACCTGGAAACATGCAACTGGGTTTTAAGTTCAAGAACAAAATGAAAGTTTCAAAGCATCTATAGTTTATAAACCAAACTGAAGTTCAAAATGCATAAGCAAAGAACAAGGAAGCAAATCTGAAAAATTGTCTAAACCTGGATGCTCTGCCCCAAAATTCTGTGAGTAACATTTTTTAAACTTAAATATTTAGTTGCTGTTTTATCTTAGAAATGAAATGTTTGTATATTTTTTAGCTTGTACTAGTATATAGATGATTGTCGGTATAATGCATACTGTAGTGTGAATTTGTTTCTGTTTTTAAGTTTTAGATTCTAGATATGTTCAAAAATTATGATCTCATATTTAAAACATTGTTGTAGTTTAAGATTTAAACAGGTATGTATGTAATAAGTTAAAGTTTAATTTTAAAAAAAATGAAAATAAGGATAAAACTATGATGACTCTGGATAAACAAAAATGCAACAGAGCAAAATTTCTGTAAACAACATTTAAATGTTTCAGATTTATTTATTTAAGTTTATAAACAAATTAATTGATTAATAACTTGATTTTTAAAACTATGATTTGAATTTTTAGTTTGCATTCAACTGTGTATTTCTGGATTAACCAGAAATCACAATTGGGGTTGGTTCTGTCAACCTAGGGGTTTGTGAGTTGCCAGTGTTTCTATGATTGATGGAGTGATGATCGCAGTTTATAGGAAAAATAATAGTTGATGGATCTGAGCATCGAGGCAGTTATGATTTTGGTTTGAAATTTTAAACCCTAGTTTTCAGTGAGCAAGAAGATTGACCACCGCAACTTATTTAAGAAATCGGGTTCTTCCTGTTTTGAGATGATAGTAGTTGGGGTATGGAGGAGTCTATGGCCGGAGGTGGTACTTTTTTTAGTGGTCGGTGGCCAGAGAATTCTTATGATCTTCATTATCGACATTTTTCGGTTTTTGGGGCTCGAATGCTAGAATTCGATTTGGGGTTTCTGCAGTTGTTTCGAAGGTCGGAATGGCTTTCATTGATGAATCGTGACTTGCGTAAGGGGTCGCGAGGGGTCGGAGATGGTTGCTCCGGTGGTGCTGGTGCACGGTCGTAATGGAGTATCTGTTGTTTTGGGGAAGAAAAAGGGCTCGTGTTTGTATCGGGTAAGTTTGCGTGTGGCTCGAAGAATTAGGACATGGGACTCGGAGGTATGGGATGGTGGACTCGAAGAAGATGTCGAGTAGGCTCGGGTGGGTTCATTTGTTTCAGGTTTGAGAAAACCTGAATTGTTTCTGAATTTGGATAAATTGCAAAATGAAAAAAAAATGATTCTCGAGTTACTCGAGTGATCTCGAGTTTGCTCGAGCTAATTTGTTGCAGTTTAGAATTTGTCATGTTTCAAATTTTAAACTGAATTTCAAAAATACTAATTAAAGATTTAAATTAAGTTTTAAATCTAATTTTAAATTGTGAATTCAAGTTTTAGTTTGAATCGTGACTGGAAATAAATAAGCTTTTAAATTTAAACTTGTTTTAACTTTAAAAGGGGTTTATTATTTAAAAATGTTTTTAAAGAAATTTAAATTGAAATTGAAATTGAAATATAAAGTAATGTTTAAACAAAGTTTAAATTTGATTCAAATTGGATTTGAATCTTTGGTTTAAAATAAATTTAAGTTTTATAAATTTAAGTATTTAAAAAAAAATTGAATGATAATATAAAATTTAAATGGTTTTAATTTAAGAAGAAATTTGTTTTGACTTTGTAAAATTTCTTTTATAATAAAAGTATTATTTATCATTTAAAGGTTTTAGATAGATTTTTAAAACTTGTTAAAGTTAAATAAAAATTTGTATTTCATTTAATTATTAAGGTAATTAAATGAAAAATTAATTTATTTAATAAATTAATGAAATAGATAATTACTCAAAGTAATTAAGGGATTAATCTTAAAGATTTAAGATTAATTATTTTTAGGATAATTAACTTGTAATTAAGAATAATTAATTAAATAAGATTAGTTTTTAATTAATGATTAATAATTAATTAATCAAGTAATAGTGGATTAATTAAATTTTTAATTAACACTTAATTATTTAATTAATTAGGGATTAATTAATGGGTTGATTAATGATCAATTAATTTGTAATCAATAATGATTAAAATAAGTTAATTATTTTAGAAAAATAATTAATGAATTGTTAAATAGTTAATGAAGATCATTAATAAGAATTATTTAATAATTGATTAATGTGATTAATTTTAACAATTAATTAGATTAATTAATTTAAAGATAATCATTTGTGTAATTTGTTAAGTGTAATTACTTATGGAAGTAATTAAGGAAATTAATTACTAATTGTAATTAATTGAGTTTAATTTGATTAGATTAAGTTAATTAATTCGGTTTAATTAATCTAAAATTAACCATTTGATGATTTGTGGAGGATAATTACTTAATGTAATTTAATGAAGAGAAATTACTTAGATAAGTAATTAATAAAATTACTGTATGTAATTAATTGAAGAAGATTTGTTGATAAAAGTAATTTGAGTATAATTACTTTGTGAATTATTCAAGGGATTAATTAGAGACAATTAACTATGAAGTAATTAATTTATTGGTAAAGTAATCAAGGGAAGTAAATTATTGGATGGAGTTAATCAAGGGTGATTAAAAATTATTGTTTAAATTAAGATTAATTACTTAATGTAATTAATTTAAATAAGAAATTTAATTAGAAATCATTAATTATTATAATTAATGATGTAATTAAAATGGATTTAATTAGAATTAATTGATCAATGAATTAATTAATTAATATAATTAATTAAGAAATAATGTAATTAATTTATAATTAATTAATAAAGAAAGTAATTAAGATTAATTACTGTATTTGGTTAAGTATTAGTGGATAATTACTTGAATGTAATTAAAGGTTAATTAATCAGGAATGATTAATTAAAATAAATAATTGGTGGATGATTAATTAATTGGTAATTAATTAATAATGATGTAAGCAAGTTGGGTGATGATGAAGTAATTAATTTAATTTACTTTAAATTAATTAGGAATGATGTAATTAATTTAATTCACTTTAAATTAATTATATTTGGTGTGGTTAATCATTGCTTATATAGATGGATGATGTTGTTTATTTGGATGGTTTGATCTCAGATATGAGATAGATAATGTTGAGTGATTTGGATGCATTGGTTGCATTGTGATGTTGATATAGATTATCTTTTTGGATAATGATAATATGGTTTATCTGATATGATGATAATGTTGATTATTTGTGTGAATCTGTGATTTATCTATCTGTGTATATAGATAATTGAATTGTTTTAAACCTTTAAAACAACTTGGCCTTAAAAGACACGCTTTGGATTTCGATGAGACCGGGATCGGGTTTCCATATTTGGATATCCGAAAACCACATCGATCCAAATTAACGATAGGTCGTGAATCTTATGTGAAGAGTGAAGACTCGAGGTGTAAGGACTATACGCCAGTATAACTCTGGGGGTGATTCCGTGATGAGTTTGACGGAACTAGTTCTTATAGGTTCGAGATGGTGATTTAGGGTGCAAGGGTTATCGTCGTTAACTCCGAGGGTGATTCCAAAATGAGTGTAACGAGATAATGCCTTCGGTTTCGTTCGAACCCGAAACGAACTTGTATGGATTGAATGCTTTCAGAACATCGTCAGGTGGACGATGAGCATTCTAAGAGATGTGTTCTCTAAAGGTAATCGTAACCTCAAGCCTCATCAACCGGGAATGGCTAAAACAGGGGAGGTGCAGCAAGGCTTCATGGGTAGCTCCCACTGGAGAGCAAGATTTTTCCCTGTCTAGAGGTCCCTTTTATTTCGGTTGTGTGGGCGGTTGGAACGTAAGCCAACTGCGGGGTTGTCTTGTTCGAAACTGTCCAGTATGGAATGGTTTCGGTCTTGTGTTGCAGGGGGGCGGGCGTACTCCTCGGTACGTTGATCTAGGCCACGTACTGTGATGGGCGGTACCCCAGTAGCCCTGCCATTGTATGGAATCCAAAATCCAATAAGTGTCAACGGTTTTGATTGTATTACCCACTTTTGTGGCTAATAGCTGGAATTTAATGAATGTAACAATTTCGGCTATTTCATATTTACTTGTAAACCCTAGACCTATTATAATATCACTGGATTTCCTATCAAATGTTTTGGTTAGCGTAAGGTAAAAACTTTTCCATGTTTATGTGTGGGAAGTCTTACGTGATACTTTTTCTTTTCAAATGATTTTCAAAGTTAAGCAACTTTAACCTGTTACTCACACCAGACCCATGTCTGACCAAGAGTTTATCTTTTGTTTTCTTAAACTCTTGAGTACTCAAATTTTTACTAGTAGCCAAGGGATTCAGGTTAGCTTTGACGAATTGTGGAGGAGCAAATGGAGCATGAGGCTTCTGCGTGTAGATTTATAGTTCCGATGTGTGTTCTATGTGTTAGTATTGTTTTGTTTTGAGTTGTATTGAGTTGTATAACTAGACAGGCGTTTATAACTGTCTAGTATGTGATGTAAATTCTGTGTAATTCTGATTAGTGTTGTATACTATGTAATATTTAGGTTATTAATATAATTTATTCGTTCCGCTGTTGAGATTCTGATGTTGTTCTTCTTTCTTCTCTTTCTTTTCTTTTTTTATCCCTTTCTTTCTTCATGATGATACGACTTTTCTGTGGAGAAAACATCGGGTTATCGTAGGTGGTATCAGAGCATTAGGTTGAGTGAATACCTAGGCTCTGGAGTGGTGTCTATCCTGAGAGAGCGTATTTGTAGTTTTAATATATATATTTATATAATTACTTCTACCTATTTGTTGGGTTACCTGTTCGGGTTTTTCCAATATAAGTTATAAAGGTAGATAAGGTAGTGGGGTGTGTAACACGACTACTACCATTGGTTGAAGTTTGGTGTTTGAGATTGGTAGTGTATTTGTCGAAACCGTAGACCTAATACCGTCTCGAGTGAGTTTTGCTTGGAGTAAGGATTTCATAGATCTCTGAAGGTAACCTATAAAGGTTCGGAGTTCATCTTTGAGTAGGATAAGTTGAATTTGGATCTGTCGGCTAGGCAGAAGAGAATGATGGTATCTTGATACCTCAGGAGTTAGTAGCTTCGTGATGAGACACAGTGACTATGGATGTCTCCGAAGATTTTTTTTGGAACAAGTTTAAGAAGTATGTTGGCTTCGATGTGTGGCTGGGTTCAGCAGGACATTTCTGTCTGATTTGAGGTCCGAGTTTCTCGAAGAACTTTGGATTAGGAAGTCTTTGGCGTCGGTGTCAGCAGTGTAGCTCGGAGTATTCTGTGTGCCAGCAAGGAGGTCTTCCGGTTAGCAGTTTTTCTGAAGGATTTCTGAAACGGCAGAATGGATTCCATTTCTTCAATGGATTGGCTAGATAAGCGTAAGCTGTTCTGATTAGTAAAGAAAGAACAGTTTTCTTTAAATATTGGACTGGTTGATCGCAAAATTGACTTGCGATAGTTTGAGTATTCTCTTGAGCTATAAGAAGTTTGTCCGCATCTGGAAGTTGAGTTTTCTTATTGACTGAATTCCAGAAGGGATACTGGTGGTTTAGTTTAGTAGAGGGATCAGATGGGATATCTGAGTTTTCTTTTATGGATTTGTTGAACCATATTTCTGAGATATGTTGTCCAGTTTGTATTCGTGTTTTTCTTCTACTCCAGATCAGAGTTGTGCAGCGGAAGCAGATTGGAAGTGCTTTTGTTTTATCTTTTCCGGATAGGAGAAGTAAGTTAGTCTTCTGATGTTTGTGGAGTAGAGTTGGTGTTCTTTGTTTTGGAATGATCTTGAGGAGATCATTCCGTTGGGTTATTTTGGTCCAGTTTGTTTCCAAAGACATCAGCGAAGGTTGAGCTGATCAGGAGAGATGTAGGCAGCCCAGGATCGTCAGAAGTATTTTTTGGATAAGAGACGAAGGAATTTGGATTCTGGAGTCGGAGATTTGATTTTGGATAAGTTTTCTTCGATCTAAGGAGCTATAAGATTGAGTAAGACTGGGTAAGTCAGCTCCGAGTTGTTTTGGATCTTTCCTGTATTCTTGTGAGGATTGGTGTTTGATTTTCAAAGTTGAATTGCCAGTTTGGATAAGTGGAATTCGATGTGTTTCACGTATCTCTGAGAGAGTACATGTATGATCTATCTCTGGTTGTGGAACCAGTAGTTCAGGAGGATGAGACTATTAAAGTCAGACTTGTCTGAAGTCTGATATCCTGTTAGTATGTAAATCTAGTTGGATAGGAGCTTTATAGCTAAATAGTATTGATTGTTTAGATTCTATAGAGCGAGTATCCCGATATTTATACCGGGGAAACTCGTGGAAATTTTACGCAGAATTTTTCTGGATAATTAGATTTGTTTGTTTGATTAAATTGGTTGCTATGGTTATTAGCATATGATTGATATATGCTTGTGTTTTAAAACAAAATCTTAAGATAGATTATTAAATTACCTTTGCTTCTAAATTTCGGGGACGAAACTCTTTTAAGGGGGAAGGAATGTGATATCCCGGAAATTTGGCAATATAAATTTAATAATCTATGTTGAAACTTAAATTGATTTGATAATTTTAAACAATAAATTTTGAATTAATCTAATAATCATCTTTTAAAAAATATTTAAATTGGTAGATTTTATCTTTTTAAAGCTGATAAATTGTTTTCTGTTTATAATATATATAATTGTATATATTGTAAATTAATAAACTTTGATTTTGAATTTAGTAAATGAATTAATTTTCTAACTCTAATTTATTTTTGGTAAATTGGAAATTTGATCTAAATTTGAAATTTAACTTTTCAAAGCAATTCAATAAATAATTTTATGGTTTATACTTATGGGAAATCTTATTTGTTTAAACTTGTATTTTTAATTAGCTTAAAGATGAATTTAAAATTTGATTAACATTAAAGCTTTGTTTTATTTTTTTCTTTTTAAAATATTGTTTGAATTTATATATATAAGAATTCATAACACAAATTACAAATGATCATAAATTGTTATTATCTCTTTTATAAATTATTTGGTATTGTTTAATTTGTTATTTTTGAATAAAAATGATAATACTTAGTTTTTCATAAAACATAAATAGATTTTTAGGAATAGGATTCGTTATTTTTAATTTTAACAAGAGTTATATATGCATTTATATATATAACTTGATTTTTAAAATTTGATTTGATAAATTAATTTAAAATTTGGATTTAATGTTTTGAAATTAATAGAATAAACACTTCAATATTTTTGAATAGGCTATATTTTTAATTTGTTTGTTTTCATTTCTTTTCAATTTAAAAAGAGATAAACTCCTTTATATATACATAAGAATAGTAAATTAAGATTTAAAAGCTTATAAACAATTTTAAAATTAAAATTAGAAAAACTTAAATTACATGTGTAAGTTTATTAACACCTAATTTGACATGTGTAAGCCATTAAATAAATCTAAGTGACAAATGTTGAAATCTGAACAAGTATAATATTTAAATTTTCTTTTTTCATTTTATTTCTATTAAAATCAAAATCTACTTACAAAAGTACATTTTTCCTCATTTTCATATTCTAATCTTCTTCCTCAAAATGGAGAACAAAATCTGTTCAAAAGAAATATGTTTCTCCTCAAAATCCATCTGCAAACTCATCTTCATACAAATCTGTAATCTCCCCTCAAATTCAAATCAAAAACTGTTTATATCTTCTTCAAAACATCAACCATTTTCAAACTGGATTGCATGAAAACCACCTGAAATCCATTCTGCAACCTCAATTCAAATACCTGGAATTCAATTGCAACATCAAGTCTTGCATGCAATTGAAATCTCTGCATCCTGTCTGGAATCAAGCATTTCAGCTAAGCATTTGCAGTATTATCAAGCAAGCATGAAAATTTGTTAAATCTGGAAGCCTAAATCTTTATACCTGGAAGCATGCAACTGGGTTTTAAGTTCAAGAACAAGATGAAAATTTCAAAGCATCTGCAGTTTATAAACCAAACTGAAGTTCAAAATGCATAAGCAAAGAACAAGGAAGCAAATCTGAAAACTTGTCAAAACCTGGATGATCTGCCCCAAAATTCTATGAGTAACATTTTTTAAACTTAAATATTTAGTTGTTGTTTTATCTTAGAAATGAAATGTTTGTATTCTTTTTAGCTTATACTAGTATATAGATGATTGTAGGTATAATGCATACTGCAGTGTGAATTTGTTTCTGTTTTTAAGTTTTAGATTCTAGATATGTTCAAAAATTATGATCTCATATTTAAAACATTGTTGTAGTTTAAGATTTAAACAGGTATGTATGTAATAAGTTAAAGTATAATTTTTTTTAAAAAATGAAAATAAGGATAAAACTGTGATGGCTCTGGATAAACAAAAATGCAACAGAGCAAAATTTCTGTAAACAACATTTAAATGTTTCAGATTTATTTTTTTAAGTTTATAAACAAATTACTTGATTAATAACTTTATTTTTAAAACTAAGATTTGAATTTTTAGTTTGCATTCAACTGTGTATTTCTGGATTAACCAGAAGTCATAATTGGGGTTGGTTCTGTCAACCTAGGGGTTTGGAGTTGCCACTGTTTTTATGATTGATGGAGTGATGATCGTAGTTTATAGGAAAAATAATAGTTGATGGATCTTAGCATCGAGGCAGTTATGATTTGGGTTTGAAATTTTAAACCCTAGTTTTCAGTGAGCAAGAAGATTGACCACCGCAAATTATTTAAGAAATCGAGTTCTTCCTGTTTTGAGATGATAGTAGCTGGAGTGTGGAGGAGTCTATGGCCGGAGGTGGTACTTTTTTTAGTGGTCGATGGTGACAGAATTCTGATGATCTTCATTATCGACCATTTCCAGTTTTTGGGGCTCGAATGCTAAAATTCGATTTGGGGTTTCTGCAGTTGTTTCGAAGGTCTGAATGGCTTTCATTGATGAATCGTGACTTGCGTAGGGGGTCACGAGGGGTCGGAGATGGTTGCTCCGGTGGTGCAGGTGCACGGTGGTAATGGAGTATCTGTTGTTTTGGGGAAGAAAGGGGGCTCGTGTTTGTATCGGGTAAGTTTGCGTGTGGCTCGAAGAATTAGGGCATGGGACTTGGAGGTATGGGATGGTGGACTCGGAGCAGATGTCGAGTAGGCTCGGGTGGGTTCATTTGTTTCAGGTTTGAGAAAACCTAAATTGTTTCTGAATTTTAATAAATTGCAAAATGAAAAAAAATGATTCTCGAGTTACTCGAGTGATCTCGAGTTTGCTCTAGCTAATTTGTTGCAGTTTAGAATTTGTTGTGTTTCAAATTTTAAACTGAATTTCAAAAATACAATGTGAAGATTTAAATTAAGTTTTAAATCTAACTATAAATTGTGAATTCAAGTTTTAGTTTGAATCATGACTGGAAATAAATAAGCTTTTAAATCTAAATTTGTTTTAACTTTAAAAGGGGTTTATTGTTTAAAAATGTTTTTAAACAAATTTGAATTTAAATTGAAATTGAAATATAAAGTAATGTTTAAACAAAGTTTAAATTTGATTCAAATTGGATTTGAATCTTTGGTTTAAAATAAATTTAAGTTTTACAAATTTAAGTATTTAAAACAAATTTGAATGATAATATAAAATTTAAATGGTTTTAATTTAAGAATAAATTTGTTTTGACTTTGTAAAATTTCTTTTATAATAAAAGTATTATTTATCATTTAAAGGTTTTAGATAGATTTTTAAAACTTGTTAAAGTTAAATAAAAATTTGTATTTCATTTAATTATTAAGGTAATTAAATGAAAAATTAATTTATTTAATAAATTAATGAAATAGATAATTAGTCAAAGTAATTAAGGGATTAATCTTAAAGATTTAAGATTAATTATTTTTAGGATAATTAACTTGTAATTAAGAATTATTAATTAAATAAGATTAGTTTTTAATTAATGATTAATAAATAATTAATCAAGTAATAGTGGATTAATTAAGTTTTTAATTAACACTTAATTATTTAATTAATTAGGGATTAATTAATGGGTTGATTAATGATCAATTAATTTGTAATTAATAATGATTAAAATAATTTAATTATTTTAGAAAAATAATTAATGAATTGTTTAATAGTTAATGAAGGTCATTAACTAAGAATTATTTAATAATTGATTAATGTGATTAATTTTAACTATTAATTAGATTAATTAATTTAAAGATAATCATTTGTGTAATTTGTTAAGTATAATTACTTATGGAAGTAATTAAGGAAATTAATTACTAATTGTAATTAATTGAGTTTAATTTGATTAGATTAATTTAATTAATTCGTTTTAATTAATTTCAAATTAACCATTTGATGATTTGTGGAGGATAATTACTTAATGTAATTTAATGAAGAGAAATTACTTAGAGAAGTAATTAATGAAATTACTGTATGTAATTAATTGAAGAAGATTTGTTAATAAAAGTAATTTGAGTATAATTACTTTGTGAATTATTCAAGGAATTAATTAGAGATAATTAACTATGAAGTAATTAATTTATTGGTAAAGCAATAAAGGGAAGTAAATTATTGGATGGAGTTAATCAAGGGTGATTAACAATTATTACTTAAATTAAGATTAATTACTTAATGTAATTAATTTAAATAAGAAATGTAATTAGAAATCATTAATTATTATAATTAATGATGTAATTAAAATGGATTTAACTAGAATTAATTAATCAGTGAATTAATTAATTAATATAATTAATTAAGAAATAATGTAATTAATTTATAATTAATTAATAAAGAAAGTAATTAAGATTAATTACTGTATTTGGTTAAGTATTAGTGGATAATTACTTGAATGTAATTAAAGGTTAATTAATCAGGAATGATTAATTAAAATAAATAATTGGTGGATGATTAATTAATTGGTAATTAATTAATAATGATGTAAGCAAGTTGGGTGATGATGAAGTAATTAATTTAATTTACTTTAAATTAATTAGGAATGATGTAATTAATTTAATTCACTTTAAATTAATTATATTTGGTGTGGTTAATCATTGCTTATATAGATGGACGATGTTGTTTACTTTGGATGGTTTGATCTCAGATATGAGATAGATAATGTTGAGTGATTTGGAAGCATTAGCTGCATTGTGATGTTGATATAGATTATCTTTTTGGATAATGATAATATGGTTTATCTGATATGATGATAATGTTGATTATTTGTGTGAATCTGTGATTTATCTATCTGTATATATAGATAATTGAATTGTTTTAAACATTTAAAACAACTTGGCCTTAAAAGACACGCTTTTGATTTCGATAAGACCGGGATCGGGTTTCCATATTTGGATATCCGAAAACCACATCGATCCAAATTAACGATAGGTCGTGAATCTTATGTGAAGAGGGAAGACTCGAGGTGTAAGGACTATACGTCAGTATAACTCTGGGGGTGATTCCGTGATGAGTTTGACGGAACTAGTTCTTATAGGTTCGAGATGGTGATTTAGAGTGCAAGGGTTATCGTCGTTAACTCTGAGGGTGATTCCAAAATGAGTGTAACGAGATAATGCCTTCGGTTTCGTTCGAACCCGGAACGAACTTGTATGGATTGAATGCTTTTAGAACATCGTCAGGTGGACGATGAGCATTCTAAGAGATGTGTTCTCTAAAGGTAATCGTAGCCTCAAGCCTCATCAACCGGGAATGGCTAATACAGGGGAGGTGCAGCAAGGCTTCGTGGGTAGCTCCCACTGGAGAGCAAGATTTTCCCCTATCTAGAGGTCCCTTTTATTTCGGCTATGTGGGCGGTTGGAATGTACGCCAATTGCGGGATTGTCTTGTTCGGGACTGTCCAGTAAGGGATGGTTCCGGTCTTGTGTTGCAGGGGGGCGGGCGTACTCCTCGGTACGTTGATCTAGGCCACGTACTGTGATGGGCGGTACCCCAGTAGCCCTGCCATTGTATGGAATCCAAAATCCAATAAGTGCCAACGGTTTTGATTGTATTACCCACTTTTGTGGCTAATAGCTGGAATTTAATGAATGTAACAATTTCGGCTATTTCATATTTATTTGTAAACCCTAGACCTATTATAATATCACTGGATTTCCTATCAAATGTTTTGGTTAGCGTAAGGTAAAAACTTTTCCATGTTTATGTGTGGGAAGTCTTACGTGATACTTTTTCTTTTCAAATGATTTTCAAAGTTAAGCAACTTTAACCTGTTACTCACACCAGACCCATGTCTGACCCAGATTTTATCTTCTGTTTTCTTAAACTCTTGGGTACTCAAATTTTTACGAGTAGCCAAGGGATTCAGGTTAGCTTTGACAAATTGTGGAGGTGCAAATGGAGCAGGAGGCTTCTGCGTGTAGATTTGTAGTTCCGATGTGTGTTCTCTGTGTTAGTATTGTTTTGTTTTGGGTTGTATTGAGTTGTATAACTAGATAGGTGTTTATAACTGTTTAGTATGTGATGTAAATTCTGTGTAACTCTGATTAGTGTTGTATACTATGTAATATTTAGGTTATTAATATAATTTATTCGTACCGCTGTTGAGATTCTGATGTTGTTCTTCTTTCTTCTCTTTCTTTTCTCTTTTCTATCCCTTTCTTCATGATGATACGACTTTTCTGTGGAGAAAAAGTCGGGTCGTCACAACTTTGATATGTTCCTATCCGTAGTTGCCACTTCTGACTATATGGTTTTTAATTTAATTGAATATTCGATCCTAATTAGATGATGATCTATAATTTAGCAAGTTAGCATCGATTTTGGTAAATAATTAGTTTCCTTTGATCTGTATATATGTAATTAGAATGCATGCATACTTTTAAACCCAGTTTAGCTAAAGTTTGTTTCTAAATCGTCAATTAAAATCTTTTGGAAGGTTAATGGGCAACGTCAGAAGATGGTAAGGGAGATAGCATTTAGGATGTGTTTGAGGAAAAGGAAGGTTGTTCCCCTCATCGATTAATATTTTTGCATGTGCCATACTGGAAGTGAACTATTGAACATATTAATTTTTGAGATTTTGTGGTTTTATTTCGTAGGAAATATTACTAGTGGAATAATGCATGTGTTGTTGTGGACTAATATCATCGCTACAAGGTTTTATACTTACATTTGTAGTACGATAACTGACTCAACCATCACTTTATTTCAATGTCTGTAGTATTTGCAGTTTGTGATTATGAGTTATAGCTGAATATTAATATCTTTCTACAAGATGTTGCTAGGTTTTAATATCTACTACTGTAATATAGTTTCCTACTATGATCTTCCAAGAACGTTCGTATTCGGTGTCGCCACTTCAGCTCATCGGGTTTTCGTTTCATTTCTACGAAATATAGCAATGGACTGTTGATAGAGCTATTTCTGACTATGTGATTTTTAGTTTAATTGTACCACTATTCATTTCCCACAATTCTGTTTCCTCTATGCACTAGTTCCTAATTTTGATTTACCACCTTTCACTCCGTAACCTTAAAGAAAACCAAAATCGAATCTAACTTGAAATGTATTTGGATTCAAAATCAGTACATCCCCTGCCATTGTTTTCAGAGTTGCCTTATGGCGTTTGTGCTAAGCTACAGCAAAAAAGGGTTTGGCTAAGTTACCATTTACTTTTAGTTTATATTTTGTTCGAACTAAATGTTCACGATTTTCTCCCATATATTTCTACTATATCTATGATTCAATAATGAAAACCGGTCAGGTTTATGTATGTTTCATTTACCTAACAGTGGTATGTTATTTGTTTCCTTTTGGTAGTAGTTGATTTGAGAATTCAGCTTTCCCTAAATAGGTTAGGATAAAGTAAATAGTTGCCTTACATTTCATATTTCCAGCAATAGTATAGAGCACTTCGGTGAATATTGTGATTCTTAGCATTGAACGTCAAATAGTATAAAATTTGATGTATGATTAGTTATGTATCATTAACCTGTGTTATTCTATTGCTATGAAACATTTAAACATTTACTCTAAAGTTATCTCAATGCAATGAACTTAAGAAACAAATTGATGTAGCAGCATGTGTTGAATGTTCTCCTAAACACAACAGCATGCATAAATGAATATTTTTTAGTAGTAACAATGAATACTGTTTAATGTATACATTGTTTGTCTAGTTATGTTCATTTAGAAAATAGTCACTCATTCATTTGGGTAATAAATCTTTCTCATTTATATATAGGAAACAAATGGATGGTGCAGGGGATAATGAGGATTTGATAAAAAAAAAGGCTAACAAGAACATGGAAAAACAAAGGTACTGTATTTTTTATTCATGCCCTTTCATTCTTAAAGTTTGTAATTAACAAATTTTTTGAGAGTTGATAATAAAGGTTTATATATTTAGTTTGATTCAAGGTTAAGGGATTATAAGCAAACCATACATAATGGTGGAATAAATAAAAGGAAAGAATCTACTCTTACCAAATCCGATATTTGAATGACTGAGTTATCAAAAGTGACAACTGCTTAATGTCATGCTATGGCTTTTAGTGGTATGATAAAATATGTTTAAATTTATATGGTCATTCCTTTGACCTTTAAATTTTTATATAATATGTTGATGCTACTTCACCATTTGAATTTTAGTGACAGTGCATTTACGTATTTACATCCTTTAGGAGTAGTTTTCTAATTTCTATATCTAATGCAAACCATTTCTGAATGCTCTTATTACCTCTTAATTTTTCAATTACAATTATTGCTACTGTTCAAATAATAATACCATTTTTATCAAGACATAATATGCAACAACGTGCTCATTAAATAAAATTCCTTTTCCGTGTTTCCTTTTATTAACACAATGATTAAATACCCTTTGCTATTTGAAAGTTTATGCTTGATATTTATCGTAAAATTTTGTTATGCATATTCACTTACATTACCGCACTTACACTTTTAAATCCCTCTTCTAAATACAACAATTAAGTAACAAATTACTTAACCATGTGTTTTCCTTATCAGAAGAAGAATTTTAGTACGGCTTTACCTAATCAGTGATATGGGTAGCCTCACTTCCTATAAACTAAACCTTACCTAATCTACACAATTCATAGGTTGATGTAACTTACATGGCCTTATCCACATCAGTTCTACCCTTACTCTATCTTAAAATCCCTTATTTCTATTTGGTTGCCATATCGTTTCCCCTTTTCCCCACAGCTACCAAACACTTTGCCATACTCTCTGACAACACGACAATTGTAACAAAGATAAAATTTGCTCTGTCTCTGTTACGCACACGTCCAACGGACATGCCACCATATATATATATATATATATATATATATATATATATATATATATATATATATATATATATATATATATATATATATATATATATATATATATATAAGAGAAGTGATGATACTTTTCATTTCAAAGAATTTTGCAATTTAGTACTTATTGTTATGTTCAGTTGCACTTGAGGGAAGGGGCTTCATTTCCATGCATGAAGATTGGGAACGCAGGCTGCACTCTCTAGTTTTACTAGACTGGGTGAGAAAATCTTATTAACTAAATGTTTAAATTATTAAACTATATTCTAAATATGGGTTAAAATTATTTTAGTATTATACACTTCACAAATTTTGGTACTCGGGGGCATATAAAATGGTGGACATATGGATATACTAACCTATCCTTCAATTATGTATATATACTTTTATATATTAATATTGAAACAAATAAATGTGTGCATGTTGGGTTATGTATAAATTTGGGCTGTGATTTGCGTCAGAGCATGGATGTGAGTGTTTGTTTATTACAGAAGTATGCATGTGATGTGCATAAATATATATATATATATATATATATGGAAACTTATGTGCGTAAGCAATCCTGAATGCATAATGTTTGCTGTTATTCACCAAAGGGTTGCATGATTTTATAATGCTGCGTATTTCCAGGTGGTTGGCCTTGTTAGTGCATCTAATATATATTTCTTTACATTATTTAAAATAAATTATTATTTAAAATAAATTATTATTATATTTAGAAATGATTGAACATAAAATTTGATAGTATAAAGTTCAGTATTAATAAAAGAAGTTTATTACAAGAAAACTTAAATATTCAAAGATAATACTTGAAAATGATTTATATGAGGAAGCTAGAATATTTTCACATAAATAATTGAAAAATGGTTTCCTTTAGAGAGAGATATTTTAAATTTGACTTATAAGAATGTTTTTTATAAATAAAAGGAAATTGAGAGTTTAAATCCTGGTGGTTTTGGGAAAAAATAGTTTTTGAGACTTAAAGGGTTAATAATAGTATTTGAAAATATTTTCGTGTTAAAACTAGTTCTAAGGATTTTGAAGAGGATATAAGCACTGAACTCACTTTGATCGCTGGAAAATAATTCTGACAATGATTGCAACATTGTGAGTGTTCATTTTCGGGTTTCTAAGTGGGGAATCGCTACCATTAGGATCTTGCTATATAATTGTTTCGATAAACAAATTTTGATCTGATTCCAAAAGTATGATTTGATTTACCATACAGTAAATATGTATATTATCATTTTAAATAATTTGTGGAAAAAGAAATAATAGTTTTATTTGAAATAGTTTTGGAGTATGAATGATTTTGGAAATAGTAATAATAGCTTTCTTAAAGAGGTTTTGGTGTATCAGTATCTTGGAAATAATTTGCTCAGAAATATATTTAAGTATAATTATCTTCAAAAAGGAACTTTATAGAAAGGTGTGTTTTCTTTGGTTAATTCGGGGAATGAGTCTATTAACGACCCGTATAGAAAGGTGTGTTTTCGTTGGTTAATCCGAGGAATGAGTCCTTGTAACGACCCGTAATTTTTGATAATTGATAATACTAAGTTAAATCAGATTTTGAAATTTAATGTTGGAAGAAATTAAAATTTATGATTTATTAATGAGAAAAAAATAGAATGTAATTTAATAATGTTGATTTAATTTAATTGATAACCATTTTAATGTAATTATGATAATTGTAAAGTTAAATTTGTTATAAATTGTAAATAGGGAAATGAATTAAATGTTTTATTTAATGTTGCAATTGTATGTAATTGATTGAAATTGGTTAACAATGGAATAATTAACTAGTATGTGAATTTATTAGCTTTATTTGTAAATAAAAAAAATGTGTTTGAATTATTAATATGTAACAATTGTTTATTTATCACCTTATTATTTAATATGTTGAAATTAAATTGGAAATCAATAAATGAAATATAAATAAATATTACAGTTAATATGAGTTAAGATGATAACTGTAGAATATGAATGCAATAAAATGTATACTTATGTTAATTATATTCATATGGTAATTATTGATTAAAAATATAAGAGCGTAAATCAGAATTAAATATAGTTATTGAAATTAAATTATTATTAACTAGGATTTATTGCAGTTGTAACTGAATGTATTAATTAATGCAATATTTAAATAGTGGATTTAACATGGAGAATTTATTTTAACATGTTATTAATTTCTATGAAATGAAGAACGATAAAATGATTAACCTTTAAATTTGAATCTAAAAGCTATTTAATTGATTTTAAATTAATAATTTAATTAATTAACGTAAAAATTTTCAATTTTGGCTACACTCTTGGATTTTGACGAAAGTAGTTTCATCGGATCCGTAACAGTGAATTATTGTAGGATTTCAAGTTTGGTAGCGATCAGCTTGTTGATTGATCGTGCGGGCTCGAAATGCGTAGAAATAAATTAAATGAATTCAATTTAAATAATCAAATTTTAAAAGCTAACTTCTGTATACAATGGAATTAGCGTTTGGAACTTATTCCATCAAGTTTAAAAATATCGAAAATGTCTATTTTGATATACGGGATGACCTAATTTCTTTCGGAAACGACGGGCTTTCTGAGTCATCGTTGTCATTTTGACTCAATTCGATTTGTCCATTCATTCTTATCTAGCTTTGTTCATATAAATAGATTTCTTTTCTGAAACTTTAGCAGCCTTTTTCTTATTTCTGTACGTACATTTCCATCTGCTCCTTCCTTCCTTCCCAATGGCAGAAACCCTAATTTTCAAATTCAATTTCAAATCAAAATCAAATTGAAAATTTTAAAATTCTCAAACAAAAGCAAATAATATATCATTAGAAAGATCTCAACGAGCGCAATCTATTTTAGCAATTCGTTTTTCAATTCGATTCACCGTTTGGCTAGAAATTGACGATTTATCCTCGGTTGTTTATATTAGGTTTTCGGATTCGACGGTGAATCTTCAACTATAGGTCGATCGGGAGGTTGCAGCGCGTGGAGGGTGACTTGCAGAGTTGATCCATGGGGTTCGTTGTGGTCGGAGACAAACGAAATCGCTGGAAATCTTGTTGGAAGCAGGGCAGCGGCGGGTCCATGGGGCTGCATCGGAGTAGGTTGCGGGTGCCAGGTGGGGTCGGCTTGAAGTGGGGGATGTTGGTGTGGTCTCTGATTTAGGTGGTGGAGCTTGTACAAGTCATCTTTTGGAGGAATCGGTGGCAGGTGGATGTTTGGGATGGTTCGAGGTCGTGTAGGGTTCAGTGAAGAATAGATGACGTGTCCTCCTTATTTTATTTTCTTTATTATTTAATTTATAATTGTCAATCATTCTAACAAGCACAACTTCTTTCTACGAGCTCAAATTTGGATGTGGTTTCTTGCATTGTGATCGTATTGAAATTATGGACATTATGGAACTAGTTTGGCTGCATTCTGTGACTGTTAAATTTTTGGGCTTAGTTTAGATTTTTAAATTGACAAAAAATCAAATGTGAGTGTTTTAACCCACTCATGAATGCTAATCTATCTTACGTTACTTAAATTAAATTTATGATGTGATTGAAAATTTGTCGATTCTTGTGTGGTATATTAAATTGTCATTTAAATTTAATTTGAGTTTAGTTGAATTGAATTGCCTTTTAATTTAATATCGAATTTAATTGCCAGTTAAATACCTAATAATGATAACCAGTTTATTTGTTGTGATTTATTGGTTGATTTAAATGATTTTTTTGATGGATGTTTAATTGTTAATATTTGGATGATTGGATGTTATATTTGTTTTATATGCTGTTATCACACTACAAGTTCCCTTAGTTATTGTTAGGAAAACCACTATAGGTTGAAATGATTCATACCCGAATGGATTTATAGATTAGCGAAAACCGTTATAGGTTGAAATGATAAACTCGATTGATTTTATTCAGGATTGCTGGTTGAAATGGTATATACTCGTAAATTGAAATTTTATTTCAGGTTGAAATGGAATATATCTGTATCACTTGACCATAGGGTAGAAAATTATATACGGACAACGGATCGGTTAGATTAAATGATTTTAAATCCTAAAATTTTGAATTCAGTTAAATAATATGTTGAAATAAAATTGGATTTTATATGAACTGAATTGTTTTCAGAATCCAAGCTTTAAAATGTTGGAACTGAAATTGGTTTAAATGAATTGTTTACATAATTTAAATTGAAATTTTAAAGTTGAATTTTGAAATATAAATGAAATTTATCAAAATTGAGTTTTTGTAAAAATTTGAATATGTAAACTTTGAAATCTATTGAATTTGAAGTGGTAAATTTGTAGATCAAACATGGATTTGAAATCGATATAAATCGAAATGGTAATGAGAATTTGAATTGAAAGATTTAAAATTGAGTTTTGCCGATTTGAAATCAGGATATGATGCAGATTTGTTGAAATGGAAGAAATAATTTAGTTTGATATTATTTGTAAATTAATTATTTTAATATAAACTGTTTAAAAAATAATATTATTGTAAAGTTTAGATTATTTAGACTTTCAAACTATTTACTATATAAACCATTCCAATAATCAAACCATTTTGTACTAAACTATTTTTACTATTTTAAAATCCTTAAACTATTTAAAGTATTAAACTGTTTTCAACTAATAAAAATGTTTTAAACTATTTTTAACTAGTGTACCTATTATAAACTATTATGATACATTAACTATTTTAATGTATATCCCATTTTAATATATAAACTATTTCGTCCGTGGACGTAGTTCAGTTGGTAATAGCCACTTAGCGACTATGGAACAAAGTTCCTTAAGGTCGTGGGTTCAAGTCCTGTTAGCTTAAGCTGTGTTTCCCATTCAAGGGGCGGAGGTGGGTTCCTAGAAAACCTATCAAAAAATGGTAGAGGCATCAAACCTCTTAGTCGGACCGGCTGAAAAACCTCCTGTCTATGGTCGGACCAGGCTAGGGGGAAGCTCATCCCATCCCTTCAATTTCACCAGGGCTTTGGGTCGAGTTTTAAAAAACAGAAATATGTAAACTATTTCTAATATATAAACTATTTTAATCTGTATCCTATTTTTTAAAATATAAACTATTTTAATATAAATTATTTTAAATTTATAAACAACTTTTGATATCTATATTATTTTAATATATAACTATTCCAATATATGAACTACTTTCAATATTCAAATTGTTTAAGTTGGAATTATCATGATTTAGATTTAATGGATTTAAATGCGAATATTTTGATATGATGGTTTAACCTATTTTGTGGTATTGATTTTGACATGAATATGATTCTGATGTAAATAATGATTTTGAAAAGGAATATGATTCTGAAGTAAATAATAATTTCGAAAGTGAATATGATTTCGAAAGTGACACGATTTCAAAAGTGAATATGATTTCAAAGCTGATATGATTTTGAAATGAATACGATATTTTGATATCAAGTATGAATCGGTTTTTGCAAACGTAAAAGAACCAACTGGTGTGAAATAAGCATTTGGTTGTTAAAGAGACTGAGATCGGATATTGCTATACTCTCTGCCAATACGGAAAATCACTTCAGCAATTGTCCACGTGGTGGAGAATCCAAAATGAAGTAGGATGATTTGGCGAACTCTACTGGAATTAAGTAAGAGAACGGTGATGGATAGACTTGACTTTCTGGTCATAATTAAAATGACTAAAACAGGATCCACGCAAGGCCAAGTAGGATCGCTCCCCTTATTGGATACATTTCTTTGATACCATATTTATTACTTTGTGATTGATTTGGTGGCCACCCTCGATTTGATTATGGGAGTGTGTTCCGAGGTGAATGGTAGTAGTTGCTATGCGTTACCACCAGTATGGATCCGCAAAACGATAGTATCTTACCTTGGGCATTGCCTCGCGTGCCTTGTCATATTTATCCTGATGGCGCCAACTATGACTTTGGTTTGTATCATACCTATAGAGTGCTTCTTGAGTATCCCACCGGTTTGGTGGGGCTTACAGTATCTGTATAGACTATGGTATTTATATAAAAATGTGTTAAGGGGGATATGGGTAATGCCTTAACGCTATTTTAATACTTTACTGTAGACATATTATAATGGCGTATTGTACTATGTATATAGAAATTTTAACGGATCCTTAAAAGATGAAATCTCAAACATCTCTTAAGTTATTGCATGCACATTAGACACTGGATAGGAGATGTCAAACCCCATAAACATCTCTAAAGCCGTTACACTCATATTTTTATATTGTTGATTTAACTTACATAAGATCTTCTAGTTCTGACTTGAGTGATTTGTTTTTTCATTACACTCGGGTCAGCCTGAGCTTTTTAGTATATTGAAGATCATTACTTCTGGAGGACGAAGACGAAGATTTGGTATTATATTACTAGTATTATTCCACTGCATCATGTTGTTCCTCTGCATCATTTTTTTATTCTTGCTATATCTATATTTTGATTGTATTGTAAAGTGTAATCAAATATTATTTGTAGAACAGCTTCATGAACTGTTTATTTGATAATTATATTTTGTCATTCCGCTGTGAGATTCTGTGTTTTGTTTTTTTTCTTTCTTTCCTTTTATTTTCTTATTTACCTCATTTACAATCCTCCCTTTTGAATGGTTTGAGTTGACATGTGTGGTATATTGTCGATTTAAACCATCCAAAAAGGTGGGTCATTACAGTCCCGATCTATTTTGTGGTGATCAGAATAATCTTCTAAGTGACGATTGGATGTTTGCTTAGGCGAACGGTATCGTGCAATTAGTCAATTGTACGTTTTGTCATTGTACAGTCGGAACGAGTTCAAATCCGGACGAATCCAAAGTAAGTGGGAAATTGATAGTTTGATTAAAACTTTGTATTTGGAAATATAGTTAGTGTTGTTTCAAAATGGGTTTGAAAAAGAAAAAAAGTGTTTTTAAATTAACTAGTTCGAGTGGCTCGAAAACAACTAAAAATGAGTAAGAGATTTGTTCGGAGGGTAAATGCTTCTCTTGAGTATTATCCTTCTTGTATGGAATGTATGATATTGTTTAGTTATACCAAGTTCCATTATATAGTTTTGGAGTTGCTCGAGCTATATATATATATGTATATATATTCTATGGAATAAGAAATTATTATTTTAGAAAAATGATCTGAATAAAACCACGGATTTTTAAAATTCTGAAGTGAGTTTGAAAAAGTCTAAATCTGATAACGGTGTGTACGCTCAGGATATAATAGGGTGTTTTACCAGTTTTAAAACTTAAATTGTGTTTTATGAAAAAAAATTCATAAATAAATTAGTGGTAATAGAATTGATATTAGGAATAATCAATTAAATTAGAACGTAGAGTGGATACAGATCATTTCTCTCTTCAAACAGTTTTGATCTAATATTCGAGTATAAGGCTTTGAGGTGTTTCGCACCACTCCGAATAACGATTTATTACTCGATTTTTAAAGACGAGCACTTGATGAGGGTTCTTGATATGGAACCAACGTTTTCTATCATAGTTTATGGCTATGTAAGGAGAACAGAAGTTTCTAATTAAGAACCCTAATCAAAGTCTGCACTAGAAAAATCGGGCGAGCAATGCTAGTTTAGAAGTGGAGTTAAGTATTCGAGTAGTGATCAAATCAAATTCTATATATAAATGATCTATGAACATCATGTGGGCTTATGAATAGTATTGAGTGTTCATATGGTGAAATTTCAAGGACGAAATTCTTTTTAAGGAGGGGAGAGTGTGACGATCCATATTTTTGGTTCTTCGAATTTTAATATTTGTCTAAATATTCAAATTTGAATTAAATTATAATAAAAATCTATATTTCAAATTTAGACATGATTTTTGATGACTTATTTTTAATTAATTTATAGAATTTTTCCATAATTTTTTATTTGAAAAAATTAAATTTCCATTTGATGCTTTTTGCGGCAAAACGTCGGTACTTTTGAAACTTAATAGAATAAGTTAACTTGTCTATTTATTATTGTTTTATGATCCTCTCACATTGTTGTTTGAGATTATATTTTTATTTTTGTCTGTTGGCGCCAAAATTGGTCGCAAACCCCAAATATCGTGCAAGCACTAATGTATGAACACAGATCAATCGTATATGATCACAAATTACAGATCTAGGCAATGTAGAGAATGAAAAATGAAGAATAATAAACTTAAAACCAAAAAAAATAGACAAAGACACAGGATTTATAGTGGTTCGGCTATCTTCGGCCTACGTCCACTTCAAAAGTTAATCTTTTATTGACTTTCCTAGTTGGTTACAAATGATTACAGCGGATTACAATGGTAAAATTCGAGTACAATAGCGGCCTTGTAGTGCAAAGGTTTTTCGGTAGAGTCTGGATGTCGGATAGCCCAAAGGCCCTTTTTCTATAGGCTCTAGGGTGCTATTTATAGGTGTATGATGTAAATAGCTCGCTCAGATCTCGAGAGACCTCTTTTGGCACGTGGGTGGGCCTACGCGATCAATCCCAGGCGATTTCGACTCGATCCGTGATCGATACGAACGTGATTCGTATGGACGTATCGATCAAGATTTTGTCCAATGGAGTCGAATTTTGGCATGAACCTTCTTTAGCTTGTAACTAAGCTCCTGTGAAAATTCCATAGCGTTCGAATTTGTAGATTGTGAGTTATGATCGATGCAAGTTCGTGTTTTCTTTAAACTGCTTCGCTCGTATCGATACATTTCGTATCGATCTGTTCGACTCGATATCGAGCACGTGCATGCAAGATGACGTGGTGCGAGATTCTTGGATCGATCCACTCTTCGCGTCGAGTGACTAGGTCTATTGTTTGGGTGTATCCTGTTGGTATCGATCATTTCAGCTTTGTTCATATCGATCGTCTGCATTTCAATTTGTATCGATCCCTTGCATGTACACTCCATATCGATGAGAGGTGTTGGTTTTGTATCGATGAAGGGCGATCGATACGAAGTGTGCATGATTGGTCGATATGAAATGAACACGACATTACAATCAATGGATACGAAGTGCTGCTTTTTCATGGATGTTGATCAGTAAACTTGATGGATACGAAACCATTTGATGGATACGAATTAAGGTCACCTTGATCGATACGAACTGCCAATAATTCGATGGATACGAATAAGGCTTCGCTGGATTGATATGAACACAATGGATATGAGGCGAAGTCACTCTGATTGATACGAATATGATTGATTCGAATAGCGCAGTCATGGATGGATTCGAACAGATCGACTTGATAATGGCTCTTTGATGGATACGAATGGCTTGTTTACTTGAGTTGCATCGATCATATCTCAAACATACGAACTCCGATTGACTTGAAATTTGAAATGTTGGCTTTTATGGCTTTGCTTGCCATGTCTTGTCAATTGTAGCTCGATCCAGACTCGGACAAAATGCATCGATATCCACAATGAGCCTGTTACGTATAATCGATATTTGGGATGAGTAATCATTGATTTTCAGCTAATTTCTTGATATCTCGGCCTTGCTAAAAGGTGGGATAACACTTTGCCCCCCAAACATGTCTTTTGGTAAAAGACGTGTTTTGGATGGCTTCAAATTGAACGTCGTGAGTTCATGTTTTATCCATAACTATAATATCGTCGATCAAGTTTGTGGCTGTTCGAAGCCGAATCAGTATAGATTTCTAATTGTGGAAGTCAGTAATCAAATTCTACAGCCTCTCTAGACTATTAACGGCCACTTCGGACCCTTGTTAAGCCCATCCCAGACTTAACGATTGAATAGAAAGATCCTGTCGCGCTCCGGCATTGCTTTCTATCCCATGAACTCTGACCCCAACAAGGGCATATAGCTATGTCTTGGTCATCCTAAACTGATCATAGCCTCTTTGGGATCTTGCTGGATCACATCCTGTCACTCTTCAGTTAAGGGGAAACAACGTCGAGTGAGCCAATCCTATCGCTCTATGGCAAAGTGCAACAGCCCCTGCACTCCGGTTCAGTGTCCCTGAACATTAAGTGATGTCATAGCCTAAATCCTAGACCGATCATATCCACTCCGAGCTCTTATCGAACCCCGATCCAATCACTCTCCAGTGAATGGGGACTGACGTTAAGTGAGTTGATCATGTCGCTCTCCGGCGAAGCAACTCACTTCTTGCACTTCGGGTCATGTTCCTCCGGGTTGGGTCATAAAGCGATCAATGCCCAATTGACTTTTAATATTCATCCTTTAACTCACCAGTGAAAGGATTATTTCGAGAAATTCAAGTTTGCTTATTAAATTAAAATTCCAAATGTTCAATCACAAAGAAAGGAAAAATCTAGATATTGCCTCTCCAAGCAGAGCGGTCTATGACCATCTTAGAGCATGCCTGGTGATCTCTTCGGTTCCCTTACATGTGTAAGTGGAATAGCCGTTTTATTGTAAAATCAAATCTAAGAAATTTATATAGTTGACCAAGGTTCAAGTCCTAAACTTGGCCCTTGCCATCATGATCAATTGATGACGAGTCATGGTCTCGATCCAGGATTAGTTCTATTGAGTGCAGGCGGTAGATGCTCAGGTCCTACGGCTGTTGTCCGATTTCTCACTATTGTGGCAATCTACCACTTCTAACATGCTCTTCCACCTCATCCTTCAAATGGCGTCATTCATCAGTAGCATGCCCTTTCAGCTAATAGGCAATACTTTCCACTTCTACGTTCCTGTTCTGTGGGATCTCTTCTGGGTAGTTTCCGATAGGGGAGCTGCCCCCGAGTCTCCGTGTAAATCCGCTCCAGGTTTTCCGTCAAGTCAGCGTATTATTTGAATCTAAGTTCTCGAAATTTCTTTCGTTTGTCAGAACCATCGTATCTATCATCCTCCTTCCGCTTTCCTTTGTTTATCCCAGACTGCTCCTTGGAGATTCCTTCACCTTGCACGGTGTTTATTTCCTGCCTCTCGGTGCATGAATCTTCCAACCGAATGAATCTCTTAGCCTCATGATAGAATTCTACAAGATCTTGTGGTGGATCTCTTGCCAAAGAATCCTTAAATTTTGTACCTTCTGCAACTTCTGCTACCGCCGCTATCAAAATCATTGATGGATCCAGGCGATCTACAGAAGCCACCGTTGCATTGAATTATAGTAAAAAATCTCTTATGGATTCTCTGGTCCTTTGCTTTATCGAAGCTAAGGTCATCACACTCTTGGATCGCGTCACGTGGACCCTAAACTGTCTCATGAAGCGTTCCACTAGCTCGCCCCACGTTCTAATTGATCCATTCTCTTACTGCCTGAACTAAAGCACAAACAAATCTGTCAAATATAAAGGCAAACACTATGCCATCACTTCCTCAGATGCCCCTAGCACTTCCATATGCTTGATGTATCTAGAAACATGCATGGTCGGGTCTGACTTTCCATCGTAAGGTTCCAACATGGTTAACTTGAACTTTGGAGGGTTCCTCGCATTTCTGATATTCGGAGTGAACGGAATCCGACTAACTTCTTCTAAGCCTCCGCTTGGCATTCCTTCCCTCATAATCTGTCGCACTAATCCAGCCTTCCGTTCGTCTCAATTTAGGGGTTGTCTCCTTAGCATGTTTCCATCCTGCCCCCTATGTCCCGGAGGGTATTCTGGGTAATATTCTTTATGTGGTCATACATGTTGGCGTTGGCTCTAGCCTACTGAGCTGCATCTATGGGTCTTCCAGTGTCAGATCCTGAGGGTCTGCCCCAGGTCCTTACCCATTGCCCTCTTGCTCTGCATTCTGGTCTTGGATCTGACCTCCGGCATTCTCTGTAACCCCAGCTCCTTGTCCTATGTTAGCAGCAACTATAGCTGGTCCAAGGTTCTATGCTCCAGTTGTGCTCACCTGCTCAAAGAAGCTCTGCATCGTTTCTTGCTAGCTCTTCAGCAATCTTTCGTGTATTGAATCCACCATAGCCTCCATCTCGTCCTTGTTGATGTAAATCGAAGCTTGTCCTCCTCCAGCTCCAGAAGAGGCCTCTTGACTTCCTTCTTGCTAGCACCTTTCTCCTCTCTGCCTTTTTGTTAATTGTCGTGTCATTGTCTTTCAAACCTGAATTCTTTAAGCTTTCAAATCCAATATCTAAGTGGTAGAATCCCTAAGTTAAGCCCTCTCGGTGAAAGCACCAAAGTGTTTGCGTAAAAATTGGTCACAAACCCCAAATATCGTGCAAGCTTAAATGTATGAACACAGATCAATAGTATATGATCACAAATCACAGATCTAGGTAATGTAGACACAAGATTTATAGTGGTTCGGCTATCTTCGGCCTACGTCCACTTCAAAAGTTAATCTTTTATTGACTTTCCTTGCTGGTTACAGCGGATTACAATGGTAAAATTCGAATACAACAGCAGCCTTGTAGCGCAAAGGTGTTTTCAGCAGAGTCTGGACTTCGGATAGCCCAAAGATCCTTTTACTGTAGACTCTGGGGTGCTATTTATAGGTGTAGGATGTAAATATCTCGTTTAGATCTCGGGAGACATCTTCTGGCATGTGGGTGGGCCCACGCGATCGATCCTAGGCGATTTCGACTCGATTCGTGATCGATACGAACATAACTTGTATCGATTAAGATTTTTTTCCAATGGGATCGAAATTTGGCATGAACCTTCTTTAGCTTGTACGTAAGATCTTGTGAAAATTTCGTAGCATTTGGTCTTGTTGATTGTGAGTTATGATCGATGCAAGTTCGTGTTTTCTTTAAACTATTTCTCTCGTATCGATACATTTCGTATCGATCTGTTCAACTCGATCTCGAGCACATGCATGTAAGATGACATGGTGCGAGATTCTTGGATCGATCCACCCTTCACGCCGAGTGACTAAGTCTTTTGTTTGAGTGTATCCTATTCATATCGATCATTTCGACTTTGTTCTTATCGATCGTCTACATTTCAATTCGTATCGATCCCCTGCATGTCCACTCCGTATCGATGAGAGGTGTTGGTTTCGTTTCGATGAAAGGTCGATCGATATGAAGTGTGCATGATCGGTTCATACGAAATGAAAAATGACATTACAATCAATGGATACGAAGTGCTGCTTTTTCATGGATATTGATCAGTGGACCCAATGGATACGAAACAATTTGATGGATACGAATTAAGGTCACATTGATCGATACGAACTGCCGATAATTCGATGGCTACGAATAAGGCTTTGCTGGATTGATACGAACACGATGGATACAAGGCAAAATCACTCTGATCGATACGAACACGATGGATTCGAACAGTGCGGTCATGGATGGATTTGAACAGATCGACTCGATCATGGCTCTTTGATGGATACTAATGGCTTGCTTACTTGAGTTGCATCGATCATATCTCGAGCATACAAACTCCAATTGACTTGAAATTTGGAACTTTGGCTTTTACGGCTTTGCTTGCCATGTCTTGTCAATTGTAGCTCGATCTGGACTCGGATAAAATTCATCGATATCCACGATGAACCTGAACGTATAATCGATATTTGGGATGAGTAATCATTGATTTTCAGCAAATTTCTTGACATCTCGGTCTTGCTAAAAGGTGGGATAACATTGTCCTTCGCGGCTCATATGCCAATGAGATATTTTGTAGCGTAGTACCCCAAACTTTTGAAATTAAAGCTAAAAATCATCATCATCACAATGTCTTTTCGCTTATTTTTCCTCTGCTTTGCTTGACACTTTGAGGGCTTAAGATTTATTGGTTGTACTGGAGTTGCTAAAGGATTCGCTTTAGGTATACACATACATCATTTACACAGGGGCACAAGATTTTTCACATTTTCTTTCTTTCTTCTATTCAGGCATAGGCACTTTCTTGCATTTCTTCCATTCCCTTTCACCACAAAAGATCACAAAAAGATCCAACTCCCTTTAAACTTCCACTTCTATCGTTTTCCTTTCCTTTTGCTTTCTTTTACTGTGTGAGGATTTGCAAGGGAGGGTGAGTTATTTTTGTGGTGTTCATGCATGAAATAGTAGAGGAGAATGCTCTTTTGATTGCAGATGCATGGAATTTGATGGGCTTCTAGTGTTTGGGCCTTGTTGCATGCATGGGAACGCATCAAGAAGTTGGTGTTGAGCTACTATGTGGGATGCAGGAGCAAACAGTGATGGTAGCGCTGTCCATGGGTTGCCGGAGGTGGAACTTGCCTAGCCGTGAGCAGGTGCATATGCTAATGGAGTTTGAGAAGGTGATGGCCGAGCTTGGTTTAAGCGAGTGAAACGAGCATGGAGAGAACAGGCGGTGGGGCACGGAGATGTGGTGGCGAAGGTGTAGTTTGAGGAGGTAGAAGCGATGGCAAGGGGAAGCGGTGAAGCGTGTATATATATTCATAAGAGATGTGATGCTACTGTTCATTTCAAAGGATTTTGCAAATTGGTCCATACTATTGTGTTCAATTCCATTGAGGAGGGGGCTTCATTTCCATGCGTGAAAATTGGGCTTGTAGGCTGCTAGTTTTACTAGACTGGGTGAGAAAACCTTGTCAAGTAAATGTTTAAATTATTAAACTACATTCTAAATATGGGTTAGACGTTGATATACTAGCCCATCCTTAAATTAATATATGTACTTTTATATATTAATTCTAAAACAAATAAACGTCTGCATGTCGGGTTATGTAAAAATTTAGGCTGTGATTTGCGCCAAAGAAGGGTGCGTGCGTTTGTTAACTACAGAAGTGCGCATGTGATGTATATAAATATACATGGAAACTTTTGTGTGGGTAAGTAGGGCTGCGAATGGAACCCAAAAAATCCAGTATCCGTCCGAATCCATATCCAAAAATATGAAAAATATCTGTTACCTGAAAAACGGATACGGATATCCGATATTCGAAAAGCTTTCTGAATACAGATATAGTTATTGTGGTATACGTATCCGAAAAATATCCGTCCGACTAACTAATGCATATATATATATATATATATATATATATATATATATATATATATATATAAAATTAAAATTATATTTAAGTAATATATGATTTTTAAACTATTTCCTAACCATTGGATGCTACTACGATATGGTTTTTTGCACATTTTTAATGAAAACGGAAAGTTTTAGTGTTTATTTTTCGAATATTTTTAGATACACATACGGATATTGGTGTAAAACATTGTTTTATCATCACATTTTTTTATTCCTTGGTTTTTTATGAACATTTGTACAAAAACTGTTTTATGTTGATCCAAATCTTTTCATTCATACTTTTAAATTTATTGATTATGAGAAGAGCAGATAAATATCTGATATCCGTCCGTATCCGAAAATTAGACGGATACGATATCCGATATGCAAAAATTAAGCGAACACAGATAAGTATATGGCACTATCTGTGTTCAAACGTATCTATTGACAGCCCTATGTGTAAGCAACCCTGGATTTATAATGTTTGCTGTTATTCTCGAAGGGGCTGCTCGATTTTATATTGTTGCATATTTCCATGTAGTTGGCCTTGTTAGTGCATCTAATATATATTTCTTTGCATTATTTTAAAGTTAATTATTATTTAAAATAAATTATTATATTAAAGTTAAACTATTATTTAAAGTTAATTATTTAAAATTAATTATTTTATATTCCAATGCTGATTATTTTATTTCAAAGATAAAAGTCTATTACTATAATAATATTGTTTTAAATTTTATTTATCTCTATTGTTATTGTTTTACAATTGTTTAAAAGTTAATTTATTATTATGTTAATATTGATTAAAAGTTATTTTATTAATAAACCAATATTTTTTTAAATTATTAAACTTTATTTTAATAAGTATGTTGATTTTAAAATGCAGTAATTCACTCATATGAAATTCGATTAACCCTCGCATTTTTGTATTGCACTCTATGGACGAGTGCAACATTTTAGTGTAACCTGTTGGTAGCTTTGAATATGTAAAAATTTATGACATATTTAAATGGACTGGGTCTATATCACATTATTTCAATAATAACGTCGTTTAAATTTATATACACTAAGTATTGATGTTTATTTGACCAAATAAAATACGGTTGAGTTAAATTGGATTGAATATGGTAATTGGACATCTGTTAGCGAAATAAAACACCGTTCCGCTAATTAAATTAGTTTGAAATTTAATCAACAGAATAAATCCTTGTTATTCTGTTTATAGGTTTGTACATCTGATTATATATCGTTAATTGATATGCAATTTGAATAAGTGATATGTTAACGGATAACGATTAAGTGTTGAATTCATTTATATAGTCGTTGATTATTTAAATATCAATTATTAATTTTGAAAATTAAATTGAATAATATGGTAACTTGTTTAAGTACCATGGTGATCCTTAAGACTCCTTCAAATTTAAAAAGTTAAATTTTGATTTGAAAGCTATCTTGAGAATAATTATTATTTTGTTATAATATTTTTAGAAGTAATAATTATTTATTAATAATGTTGTCAAGGTAATTAATAATTGTTTTACATGATGTTTTAAAGTTAATTATTTTATTAATATGATTCTTAAAAAGTTATTCCTTAAAGTTATATAAGAATATTTAATTATTATTATTTTAAAGTTATTTAGTTATTATTTTACAATTTTTTAATTATATTTTAATTATTTATTTAACGTGATTTAACACACTTTAATTCTAATTAAAGTTAATTAATTATATTGATTTAAGTTATTTTAATATATTTATAGATTAATTAATTATCATATTAATATTATTTAAAAGTTGATTGATTATTGTATTAATAACATTTTATGTATTAATAACATTTTTGGATTAATTAATCATTAAATTAATATTGATTTTAAGTTAACTTATTAATACAATAACAGTGCCTAAAATTAATTTAATATATTATTAATGAGATTTTAAAGTAATTATTTTAAATGACATTTAATTAAAATGAAATAAGAGGATTTTTAAATAATAGCTTTTTTAAATTATTTTGAGCAATTTATGGTTTATGAAGGGAACCTTACTTACTCGAAGAGTTTATTGAATAAGTCTATTTAAATATGGAAAGAGTTTTATAAATATTTTTGGAGATTTATAAAAGAATTTATAAATAAGGTTTTATAAATGGGGTTTTTGAAATTTATAAATAATGTTGTATAAATAGATTGGAGATTTGTAAAGAAACTTTATAAATAGATTTGGAGATACTTATAAGATAAAGAGATTTGGAAAAAAATGGTTGATTTTCATGGCATAATTCGAGCGGTACGGATTGCTTATATTTTACTATGGATTCGATGGGATAGAGACGTAACCATTCAGTAAACTGCAATCCATGATTGATACTAAACGATGTTTTCCATATCTATTTTGAAACGTTTCAACTATTTTTGAAAGCTATAGTTTATGAATATACCTATTTCGATGAGATAAATACATGAGTACTTTGATAAATGTTTTTGAAGAGATACTAATTAATGGAAATTTAATTAAATGAGGCTCAGCGATTACAATGGAAAATGTAGTCTTTGTTTTGAATATTTGTTTATTTGATAGTTTAATGACCGACTATTAAATCTTGGCCTAAATATGTAATCCTTCTTAAATTTTATTGGAAGGGAAATGATTTCCTACTTAATAGCAATGGATTTTAACTTTAGAAATATCTAGGAGAAACACGGCGAAATATCCAAGAAATACCTATTTCAGTGCGAAGTAGGTAGTAAATAACAGCTAGAATATTCTTTGGTTTTTGGAATTTTTATTGGTCGCAGCAGTTATTTTGGGACTATCGTGGATTGCTGCAACATGTTTCGAGACTAATTGCTAGGCTTTGACATCGTCGTGATAAGGACAGGAATTTTCAAATCGTGTTGAATTGAAGGAGACAATGTGAAATGATTATTATCATTTAATCTAACTCTAATTGAGTCTATGTTAAATTAACGCCCAAAGCCCATTTAGCGGTTGACCACCTTGTGGTAAACTTAGAGTGGTTTACCCATTAACGAGTTTTGGAACAACTTGAAACTTGGAACGGGACTATAAAAGCCACGTCAGAATTTCTCCATTTTCATTCTTTCGTTCTTTCTTCCTCAATTTGCTGAACCGTTTTCCCATCTTCCTTCAAGTATTTGCCTCTCGCTTTCGTTCCTCCCTTAAGCGAAACAGTTTTCCCTAGGAGCGGCAGCCTTGCCTCCGTCTCATGCTGCTTTTGCACGTTAGGTCTCGCCCCACCACCACTCCAGACATAAATCCCATTTCCTCCCTTAGACTACTTCTTAGCCCAAGACATTTTTCCACACCGTCGATTTTTCCTCACACTATTATGGACTCAACCCTCAAGAGGCCACTTAGCTAGACCAGAATGAGCAGAAGGTTTCTCTACTTTTGGACTAGGAGAGCTATTCGTCATGGTAGGATTTGCACCGATCCTCTACTTTGAGACCTTTGAGCGGAAATATTACTCATGCTACATACACCTTTTCGATGTCATGTTGGCACAGAGTTTTAATGAAGGCAACAGTTTGATTCGTTTGAAGGTGAAGAGTATCTTGATTGAGCTGACCAATAATTATCTAGCTGAGGTTTTAGAGGCATCCACGAAAGACGTGGACTTGGATGATTTTTAAATGATCGACTCATAGATTTTACAACAAATCTATTCCTAGGATATCATTGGAAGACAGATAATCTACATCTTACTACCCATCAGAATGTGTGCATCATTTAGCATAATGTCATCCCTAAGATGGGAAGTTACGAGCAGAATTATCCCATATTGTGGAAGACCACCTATGCTAGTATTGGTGGCATAACCATCAATTGGACTCGCACCTTTACGATGCAATTTGTTGATCAATGATTAGCACTCCACAGTGTTATTTTTCATATTTTTACCTGTCAACTCTCGTATTTAGGTAATACGGGTAAACCTCTATGGAGAGGCAGTTTAGTAGAAGGTTCCTTCCACCATCATTAGATTCTTCCTTAGCAAGATGGCAATTCTGAAGCGTCGGCAACACCGGTAGTGCCAGTGGCACGAGATTAGGTGTATAGCCGTCATGCTACGACCATTCAAGGGTCACAGTAATAGATCGAGCTTCAGCCATGGAGCAAGGCATTTCGTGGCATGTAGGCATTATTATAGGATTTATGGTATTGTCTTTTTCCTTCCAGCATTTGTTCTCTTCTTTTAGGTTGTTTGGTTGTAACTGTTAATTGCCACTTGTAAAAGGCATGCACAATATTATGATTTTTTGTTTATTTACCATGTTACTGTTTTGGACATGCAAATCGCTCTTATACATGAATAGCGAAGAAGTAGTATAAATATTAAAATTACATAAAAGACATTTAACTAACAGTAAATGCAATATAAGACTGGAAATTTAGAATAAATGTAAAATTTTAGCAATAGGCATATTTAGGCTGCTTTGTGTCACGGGTCATTATTCCTATTCCTTAAAACCTAAAATTTTTGATAACCGGGCATGATGACAGTTTTAAATAAAATGTCAAGTTTTATGGGTAAAGGTTATTTGTAGAATTTTCGAATTTGGTTTATACATTTAGCGCATAACCAAATTTTGACTACACTGAAATTATGGCTTAATTTATCAAAATTTTGAAAAGAAATTATTTTGAAAAGCTTCTTTTTGAAAAAAAAAGGATGTTAGGTTTTTGAATTTTTGTTCAAAAATTTGATTTCAAGGGAAAATGTGCATATAAATATTTTAGGATTCCATTTTTCAAATGACGTATAGATTTGAAAAACGAGAAATATATCTATGAAATATTTGATTTTGAAGGCCATATGTTAAGTGTAAGGAAGGCAAATAGAGTTAGAATTTATGGATTTAGCCATGCATAGGATCAACGATGGGATAAATGCAAGGATAATAAGGGAAAAGCTATTTAGCCTTGAAATTTCTATTATCATATCATATTGACAACGTGCACAAGTCTATTTTTAGACTCAATTCCATTTTAGTGTTTGAAATAAGCCTCCTTAGGCGCTTTGTACATGGAAAATTTAGAGTAAATTCGAGAAAGAGGGGAAAATTCCATTGTCTTACGGGAATGAGAAATTTTTAGGGTGTTAAGAATGATAAATTCTCCACCAAAATTACTTTTTCCAGCATAGGAGTAAAGTTTAGGAAGCGATTTTTCAATGCGTAAGGTTTTTGGATGATAGTAATTGGATACAAAATTGGTTACTTCATACTTCTATCCATGAGAGTATGGCAATTTTGGTTGAAATGTTTTTTCAAAAGCGCATACATATCGGTTGTTTGCATTATGTTTTTCAAAAATGTTTTCAAAGAAATGCATTCATATAGGAGGATCAAATTTTAAATTATTTCGCATACATATTTTCTATGTAGTGACATAGTAATTTACTATGCACCTGTACACGTTGGTTGCAAATTGGTTATACAATCAATGATCGTGTAAAATAGGGTAATTAGGAGCCAAAACTAAGACTTATTCATTGGTGAAATTTCAGGGACGAAATTCTTTTTAACAGGGGAAGAATGTGACACCCTGTAATTAGGAATTAGTTGTTTAATTAGTTAGTTAGTTAATTAATAAGGCTCTAAAAATGGAATTTGTGCAAAGATACCAAGTTGTGACACCCTGCCTTTATGCCCTCATTAACAAAGAACATTACAATGTAATATCATCTATTAATGTGAAGAATAAGGCTTGATTGGAGCAACCATCTATACTATTACTTTAGGTGAGTATCGGTACATCTAATTGAGTGAAAATATTTTTCTTTTATAAGAGGATTCAATATATCCGATCCAGGCATAAAACAACAAAAAAGTTGCTTAATATAATTCAGAACAATATAAAATATAACTGAAATAGAATCATAGAACACGACAAAGAAATATAAACATTTCTCATAAAGCATATGTTAATATTTATATAATACATGATGTGAACTACAAAAGGTGGCAATCAAAGATCCACGATATACATAAGAGGTACAAAGGATAACTTGAAAGAATATACAACCGAATGAATTCCTATCTCAACATACTAGATAGGCTACATATTACTAGACTACAAGTCTACGAAAATATATGGAGAAGCTTCAAACTAATCCAACTCTAAGATCACAAAGTAGAAGATCCTGAAATAACTCGATGTGACTTGAGTATTACATAAAGTAAATAATCAGATCAGTCTAGTCTAATTAGAATTAATGTGAAATAAAAGTGATGATAGTTAACAAGCCATAATACGAACAAGAAAACTCACATCAAGTTAACATGAAACTCACATATAGTTAAACAAAGAGGAAAATTATCCTTCTTAAAATTATTCACCAAATCACAAAACCATCATTAGCTTATATATGCATATCTCACAAAATATTTGGTGAAACATAAATTTCATAAAATCCAAAAATTAATCATTAAAAATCAAGAAAACCTAAAGGACGATATTATCCCGCCTTTTGGTAAGGCCTTGACACCAAGAACTTGACTAGGAACCAAGGATAGTCCATCCCGAAGATCGGTTATACACGGGTTCACTATGAATACCGGCAAATTTTGTCTGAGTCTGGATCAAGCTATAATCGATAAGACATGACAAGCAAAGCTATGAGATCCAATATTCTGAATTTCAAGTCAATCGAAGTTCGTATGCTCAAGATATTGATCGATCATGATCCATGAAGAAAGCCTCACTTCGTATCCATTATGTACCAGCCTCACTTCATATCCATCATGTACCAACTTCATTTCTTATCCATTATGTACCAATCTTATCGAAGTCGAACTACTTCGTATCCATGGAAGATTGCCATTTCGTATCAATCCACCCACTCACCTATTTTCTTAACGATCGGCCATTGATTGATACGAAGTACACATGAAGGATCGATATGAACTTCATCATTTTGATTGATACCAAGGTAATCCAGAACATTGATATGAAAAGCATTGCTTAGACCGATACGAAGAGTAATTCTTGGTTGATACGAACAAAACACGTAAAAGTGGAAGACTTGGTCACTCGCATGAAAAGTGGATCGGTCCTCGAATATAAAGCCACGTCACCCTAATCGACACATGACAACATCGATATGAAGCTATCGATACGAAGGGTATCGATACGAACTCGACAATGTGTTGCAAATGCAAACTTGAATCGATCATAACCCAAATCTATAAGTCCAAATGCCACCAAATTTTCACAGGAGCTAGCGTACCACCTCTACTTAGTCTGTGATCGATCTCAGCCCAAAAGAAGTCATTTTTGATCGATGTGAATTGTGTATGTATCGATCATGGATCGATCCCAAATGTCAAGGGATCGATCTAATGGGCCTACCCACGTGAGAGAAGGGGTCTTTCGAGATTTGAACGAGATATTTTCAGCCTACGCCTATAAATAGCAGCCATATGCCTCTAGAAAATGGACTTTTGGTTCTTCTACACCAATACTCTGTCGAAATTTTCATTATATCTTGAATGTAATGTTGCAATCAGTTGTAACCAGTGAGAATCATCAATAAAAACATCGAACATTCTATAGTGGATGTAGGCTCAACCCCGAACCACTCTAAATCTCTGTGTTCTTATAATTTTGTTTGTCTGTTTTTGGCATGTTTGTTAGATTAACCTCATTTTTCATTTATATTCTTCACTTTAATCTCTTCAAATACGTCCGAAGAGTGTTGTGCCTAATTTTGGTACAAACACTTTGGTGCTTTCATTGAAAGAACTCTGCTTTTCCATGATTTCATGGATCCTCTGCCATTGTTGGATTGCTAAAAGCTAAGTAGGAGATCCAGATCTCGCTTCCAGTGGTTCCTTTTATTCTATTCAGATTGCTCCAGATCTAAGAAGAACTACATTCAACATGATTTTTGTATCCAGAAAATATGATGATTTTCATATCCATGCCTTCGTATCTAGGAAATATGATGATTTTTGTATCCATCTTTTCGTATCCAGAAAATATGATGATTTTCGTACCTATGTCTCTGTATCCAGAAAGGATGACAACTTTTGTATCGATTAACTTTTGTATCGATCAACATTCGTATCGATCAACTTCCGTATCAATCACTTTTCGTATCGATTAGCTTTCGTATGAATCAACTTTTGTATCGATCAACATTCGTATCGATCACTTTTTTTCGTATCGATCAACTTTCATATCGATCAACATTCATATTGATCAGTTTTCGTATCGATCAGTTTTTGTATCGAGCCTATTGTGTGTGTTGAGTATCGATCCTCAGGTTCCACTTCATATCGATCCAACTGTGTGTGTTTCATATCGATCCTCAGATACTACTTTATATTAATCCATCTGTGCGAGTTTCATATCGATCCAAGTGTCCACTTTTCAGGTCGTTCAATTTCACAAACATTTGTATCGATCAATCATTACTGAGAACTGTACAAAATTTCAGAAAAAAACATTTTCAGGCAAGATCCAAAATTCCATAAAAGAGGCTAAAACTTAATGAATTCAAAGCTCAACTTAATGAAGGAACATTCTATCCATGCTCTCGATTATTCCATGATTGAAGGGGACATAGGAGATTACAACAGCAGATGTTGAATTGCAATCAAGGAATGGGTAACTAACTACAACTCAAATGGTGCTCGCAATAGTTGGATAACCAGGCTAATAGGCCAAGAACTAGATTTGGTTACTATATCATGCTTCCAAGGTGGATCACAACTTCCCCCAATTGAATAGCTTTCAAATGTCTGAGTTCACAATTATGGTACGATGGCTAATGTGACAACCGCCCCACACTGTTTACTCTGCCAACTCAAAGCATAGCTAGTCACCACTGAACCATCTTCAAATGCTCGCATCTTAATTGTAACGATCTCAATTTTTAATTAAATTTAAATTGATAATTAAAATTAATTTGAATAAAATTGTAAATTAATTTGAATTTCTCCAAATTTAATAGGATATTTATTTATTTGGACATTGACTTTAAAATATAATTGTGGATTTGAAATTCTATATTTAATATCTTATTAATAAAAAGTAACATCCCAAAACTTATCAATTAAAATTAATAATATATTTTTAAACTTTTTGAATTTAATTTGGAAATAAATTGAAAAAAAGAAATCTCAAAACAAATAAAATAAGTGATAATAATACATAAATAAATTCCAATTTGGATTGCTAAGCTAAGGATTAAGCGCACGATTTAGTTAAGGTCAGAATTTGGATTGCTGGCAACTCGTCGTTGAACCGGAATAGACCGCACCAGTGTCAAACGAGGCATCGAACATTTTGGAAGGTTCGTGTGTATTCGCGTGATCTCCGATGACCTGAGATGCGGCGCCGGGTAATTATCTGATGATGCTTCGCTGGGTTTATTTGGTCGAGACGAATCGATCTCGTTTTCAAATTTAATAATTCGAGTTTATGGGTGTTTGGATGGCTTAGGGCGATTGAAGGTGACTGGTCGGCGGTGGTTTTGGAGGCCGGAGCTCCGGCATCTGATGGTACACGTGCACAACCTCTGGCGTGTATCAGTATCATGTTGGGAATGAAAGGTTTTTGTTTCTCGAAGTTGTCTTCGGGAAGGAGGGTTGCTGGATGGAGTTTTGGATCGAGTGGATTTGTGGTGCGCCGGGTCATTTCTAGCACCTAAAACAAATTTTTAAAAAAGTTGAAAGTTACTCGGGTTATCTTCGGTTATTTAGGGGAAAACTCGAAGCAGGGAGTGTTTTGACTCGGGAAACACTCGAGTAAGTTTCGGGTTGTTGAAAGAAAACAATTTTGACTTTAAAACTAAAATTCAAACTTTTTAACATTTTTTATCCATATTTTCAAAAGATTATTTTGATTTAAAGTTTGAATTAATTAAGGATTTAGTAGGACATTTTTAAAGTAATTAATAAAGATAGAAAGATGTATCTTTTAATTTATTAAGTAATTAATGATTTGTTTAATTAAAGAATAATTACTTAATTAATAACTTAATATTAAAGGTTAATTTAACAAATAAATTAAGGTTAATTAATTTGTAATTAATTATTAATTAATTATGTAGTAATTAATTAATAAAAGTAATTAAGGTTTAATTAATTAACAATTAAGGGTTAATTAATTAAGATAATTAATTAATGAATAATTAATTAATAAAGCTGATTAAGATTTAATTAATTTAAAATTAAGGATAATTAATCGTTAATTAAAGATAATTAATGAAAATAATTATGTGATTAATTGATTATAATCATACTGTTAATTCATCCCATTGTTAGATGATTGATTACTACTGAAGTACCTTAAGCTGATTGATACCCCTGTTGTGATTGTGATACTTTGTGATGTGAATTGCTTCATGCTAAATTGTGATGTTTGTGATTTGTTTCTATGTGAATATGAAAACCTTTTTCGATGCGACAGGGAGTCGGATTCTAGTTGGTTATCTGAAACCCACATCGAATTGTAATGGTAAATCTTTGTGATTGATAAATTTATTTTATCTATGAATCTGTGAATAAAGATAAGCGTTATGGGTTATACCGCTTATCGATATGATTGAATCTATGATGATTGATGTTGGGCACTATTGTGTAAAACCCCTGGACCACACCTATACAGGCCCGAATGTGGATTGCGCGTGGAAATTTGTTAAGTCGCATATTTTTAAAAATAGTTTTAAAAAATTGAATTTTTGAATCCAAATAGTTTTGGAAATGGGTTGGGATTAAAATAAAAAAAATTTGAAAGGGAATTTCTAAGATTAAAGTTATTTTTGAATACCTTAATTTAGTTTGGAAATTTGATTTAAATTTAAATTCAAAATTTGAAATTGAATTCTATTTAAGATTTAAAGAGGTTATACAAGTTTATATAGGTTTTAAAAACATTTTTAAAGTGTTGTTATGGGAATTTATGTTTAACCCAAGATTTTAACTTGTATAAATATAATTGGATTTTTCTGAAATGAAAACTATTTGTTTCAAATAATAAAAGCATTCACATAAGAAGTGAACTTCCAATTAGTGTTAAAAGGATTTCAATTCTAAAATGAAAATGGTTTTCCAAATTATGAATATATCTTTGGAAACGATTTGAAAGCTATAAGTTAAATCTTTAATTTAAAGATTTGATTGAGTAATCCAAATTGAAGTAGAAATTGTTTTGAAATCTATGAATAAATCTTTGTGAAAATGGGTGAACTTTGTGAAACGAATCTTTTTGTTTAAAGATTAGAAATGGTAATTTTTTTAAACCACTTGAAGAAAGATTTTGGATTTTAAAAGTTGTGACTTAACTAAAATCCCATATCCATATGTTTTAAAATATTGCGCTCACTATTCGGTTTAGCTGGGAGAGGACCTTGTGTCATATAACCAATTCCGAATAGTGATACGACGTTATGGATGGCATTTGAAGACCGGTGTTGAAGACCGGGTGTCTTCGAGAACGATAGGATAACCTGTCGATTGACTCTGCACTGAGTTGCTCTTGTATAGAGTTCTCCATATGTGATGGGAAGTCCGATCGGAATCGTGGATGCCGGGATTGCAAGGGCTTCTTCGGAAGTGCCTTCGGTTCTGTTCGAACCCGGAACAGACTTGTATGGTTGTATGTCTGACATTACACTTTGAGATCTTAAACTGATCTCTATCAAATGCATTTATGCTTGGTGGTGGAGAATTCATTCTCTTAGCTTAACACCCTTCTCTGAGACGTACGAGCTCAGAGGTTATGTAGTTGATAGTTATCAGTGATATACTCCCAATTTGGCAGTGTGGCATGCTGAATGTTGATGTGTATCATCTGTTGATCAAAGCATGGCTTTTGTATAAAGCGTAGCTTTGTGGACGAGACTGCATCAGGACCTCACACCCGGAAAATGGTCGAAACAGGAAAGATCGGCAAGGTTATGAGGGTCGCTCCCTTTAGGGTGTGTCATTTCCTTCTGGAAAATGGTGGTATCATAGTATGGTGCCCAGATACTTACTCATGTGGATAGATCTATTACTTTGTGATTGCTTTGTGGTTGTTGGATTAGAGGTACCTTGGATAAAGGTCCCAAAGGACCAGGGGATGGCATGCTCGTGTAGTAGTTACCTAATTAAAGAGGTAACCCGGCCTTGTGTTGGCGGAGATCCGGTTAGGTTCTCAGGACGTCCCTCTAGAGGCGTACCTATGGACAGTAGGAAGTTTCTTAGCCTAACCATTTGTTGGAAGTCCAAACAAAACAATACGCGCCCTGTACGGTTTTAGTTGTATAACCTGCCATGGAATGTGGTGGTAACCTGCTATTGAACATGGTAGCTATAGTAGGCATAAGTGCGAAATGCCTATGTTGGCTAGGATTTATATTATCTTTCAAAATGGTTTTCTACATTATACACTAGTAATAATATCAAAGAAAATTTCCCGTATCAAGCATATTTGACTATCATAAGGAGAAATCTCCTTCAATTTTGCGTTTGCATTGTGTGTGTGGTGGGAGGCCTTATGGAAGTATCATTTTTCAAAAAGCGTTGCGGATTTATTTTAAAATCTTTTGTTGTTTGTTTTAAAAGATAAACTGTTTTTGCTTGCTCATACCAGTCCCACGACCGACCTTGCTTATCTAGGTGAAACGTGATGGTGGGTTCTCGCTTTTTGTTTGATGGCGAGCAGGAGACTCTTACCCCTACACGTCCTCTTTAAGGGTTGGTTAGCCGTAAGGTGTGACAGTCGAAAGGCTGGCCGTAAAAGCAAGGGGAGGGTACCAGTGTATGCCACGGTGGGCTGGGATGGTTGAAAATCCTAACACTCGAGATTGGTCGCTGTCAATGGTTGAAAAGCCTAGACTACTACATTTGGTATCAGAGCTGAAGGTTAAAACTTTAGCTCAGGAGTATACCACATTAAGTAACTCATTAGAGATAGGGTGAACTATACCCTAGAATGAGTAATCCCTAAGATATCCGTTCGAACGCCTCAGTAAATTCTTTTATTATCCATTGATAGTTAGTATGAGTGCAAGAAGAGGACGAGATAGGGGATAGGGGAGTTCCATTATAAATGGACAATAACCTGCGATAGCAGAAACAACTTTCTTCTCAATCTCCTTTGATTCGATTTCAAATTCTTTTGATATCTTCGTAACCGCTCCAGAAAGAAGTTTCATTGCGATGGTGGCCCTACGAATCGTTGAGAAAATTCTTACTTCGTATCTTCATCGGTTTCTTATCAGCTTTTCGTTTTAACTCTAATAAATTTGAAAATTTAAATAAAATAAATTGGAAATTTTAAATTGAGTTGAATTGGTTAACAAATATAAAGCTAAATTTGAATTACATTAATAAAACGACATCGACTAAAACCAAATTGGAAATTCTATTGTAATTCCTTGTTTTGATCGAAGTCCGAGGAGGGACAAATTGGTATATACTTTGGGGTGTTCCGACTTGAATTTGGAATCCATATCTAGTGTTTGAGAATTATGGAAGATTAAATCCATCTATCTATTCTCTGGGATCCAATATATTCTACGAACGATTAGTTATTCCTTCGAACTAATCAATGCCCTTGCATATTCGTAGACCGGTGGACTCGAATATCTTGTGAAATAATTGTATGAGCTGTTCTCATATTATTGATATCCAGTTTGATTTGGAAAGATATTTCTCTATCTTTCATCTTTTCTTTGTTGTCTCCCTTGCAAATTTCAGGGACGAATTTTTTTTTAAGGAGGGAATCTGTAACGATCCCGATTTTTAATTAAATTTAGATTGATAATTAAAATAAATTTTTGAATAAAATTGTAAATTAGTTTGAATTTTTCCAAATTTAATAGGATATTTATTTATTTGGACATTGATTTTAAATTTTAATTGTGGATTTGAAATTCTATATTTAATATCTTATTAATAAAAAGTAACATCCCAAAACTTATCAATTAAAATTAATAATATATTTTTAAACTTTTGGAATTTAATTTGAAAATAAATTGAAAAAAAGAAATCTCAAATCAAATCAAATAAGTGATAATAATATATAAATAAATTCCAATTTATTTTGAGTTTAAAATTTGAAATAATGAGTGTTTTAAAAAGTCAGTTAAATTTAATTAAATTTAAAAGTTTATACATATATGTATATTGCATATATGAGTAAGATTTAATGCATATTGAAGTTGAATTTAAATTGTGCAAGTGTATGTATGAATATATATAAATGGACATAAATAAATTTTAATTCAAGTGAATTGGGAATTTGAATCTACATTTAAAATAAAAAAAATTAAAACAAACATTTGGCTTTTAAAATCATTAAGGTGAAATTTATATAATGTAAATGTTGGCTAAAACAATTCTTTTAACATTGTATACATATGCAAGTGAATAAAGAAGTACATTTATTTATAGAATGAATATGATATAAAAATCTATTTAAAAAAATCTTTGTCTTTGTAAAATTATAAATTTAAACATATACATAAGGGAGTAAAGGAATTAACATACATAGGGGAGTAAAGATTTACAAGTGTTACAATGTAATAAGGAGAATGAAAAAATGGTATCAAATATATTGAATTGAATAAAATAATGAAATTTAAAATTACATAGAAACTTTCCATTTTCCCATATGCAATCATATAATATCTCAGCAAATCTGAACAAAACAGTAACAAAAGATTAGGTATCTCATGTCTCAACACCCAAGGAAAAAATAAAGTAGAAGGAAAAAAATATGAAAATGGAAAACTGAAAGCAATCAAACTACAATCTGAAAGCATGCAAAAGATCAAGAAAAATTCCAGATTTAAACAATCAAATCCCAATCTGAAACAAGCAAATCAAGTTCAACTAGGCAGATCAAGATCCCAGTTTCAGATCCAAATACAAAATCCTGAAGCAATTAAGGGTTCAAGCAAATTCAAGTGAGCAAGATTCTCTGAAAATAAATAAAGGCAAGTAAAATTCCTTTAAAAGATTTGAAGTTTGAAGTTGTAAATCAGTGATGATGCTAAGATTTAAACTATTATATTAATCAGTTCAGGAAACAAATCAAGATCAAAGATTTAGAACCATTTCTGGTTTCAACTGTAGGAAAGACTTCTCTGTGTATAACAGAGATTCAAACCTGTAAGTGATTTAAGATTGTTTGTATTTAATGAATTAAGTAAAACAAAGAGTAATTAAAGACTGTACTTGCAAACTTTGCAGATTTATCTTCAAGATTTAAAGAATAAAAAAAGAAATACAGGCTTTACTTCCTCTTTGTTCCTTCCTGTAAAACCAACAGGTGAGCAAACCTTCTTTTTAAACTAGACTTCTTTGTTTCTTTTACCTATGAGTAAACCCCTCTGATTTTTGGATTTTGATCTGTTGTTTGAAACTTGTTTAAAGTGGGTTGAAAACACTACTTGATTGTGTAAAAATTGGTGGATATGTGTATGTATATTGCTTTGCATGTCTGAGGACAGACAGTGGCCTCTGTTCTAAAGCTTTACAGGTTTCAAAAACCTGTTAGAAAATGAAATTTTCATACTACAATCTATGATAGGCTTCAATGTCTAAGTATGATCATGCTTTAAATTTTAAAAATAAATTTGAGTAGAACAAATCAAGCATTTTCTGGAAAATATCAAAACACAGTGGATTCTCGATTTTTTGTTAAAATTCAATTGATTAAATTTTAAGTTTTGAACGCATGATCTTATTCACGTTTGCAAATCATGATTTTTAAAATAAAAATCCAATTTTCTAGTGTGAGATCGAGGGAGGAATCTCGAGATGAGCAAAATTTAGTTGTTGGGCAAACTATGGTGATCGACGAGTTTGTTTGCCTCATGATCGGAGCTGGAGCTAGCCGGGAGATTGATGAGTGTGGGAAAAATGCTCAATGAATTTTCATATCTTCGTGGTGGTCGGAAATCGCTAAGCAAGGGCTTAAGCGCACGATTTAGTTAAGGTCGGAATTTGGATTGCTGACGACTCATCGTTGAACCGGAATAGACTGCACCAGTGCCAAATGAGGCATCGAACAATGTGGAAGGTTCGTGTGTGCTAGCGTGATCTCCGATGGCCTGAGGTGATGGCATCGGGCAATTATCTGATGATGCTTCGCTGGGTTTATTTGGTCGAGACGACTCGATCTCGTTTTCAAATTTAATTCGAGTTTATGGGTGTATGGATGGCTTGGGGCGATTGAAGGTAACTGGTCAGCGGTAGTTTCAGAGGTCGGAGCTCCGGCATCGGATGGTACACGTGCACAACCTCTGGCGTGTATCAGTATCACGTTGGGAATGAAAGGTTTTTGTTTCTTGAAGTTGTCTTCGGGAAGGAGGGTTGATGGCTGGAGTTTTGGATCGAGTGGAATCGTGGTGCGTCGGGTCATTGCTAACACCTAAAACAATTTTTTTTAAAAGTTGAAAGTTACTCGGGTTATCTTGGGTTGTTTAGGGGAAAACTCGAAGCAAGGAGTGTTATGACTCGGGAAACACTCGAGTAAGTTTCGGGTTGTTGAAAGAAAACAGTTTTGACTTAAAAACTAAAATTCAAACTTTTTAACATTTTTATCCATATTTTCAAATGATGATTTTGATTTAAAGTTTGAATTAATTAAGGATTTAGTATGACATTTTTAAAGCAATTAATAAAGATAGAAAGATGTGTCTTTTAATCTATTAAGAAATTAATGATTTTTTTAATTAAAGAATTACTTAATTAATTACTTAATGTTAAAGGTTAATTTAACAAATAAATTAAGGTTAATTAATTTGTAATTAATTATTAATTAATTAAGGAGTAATTAATTAATAAAAGTAATTAAGATTTAATTAATTAACAATTAAGGATTAATTAATTAAGATAATTAATTAAGGATTAATTAATTAATAAAGGTGATTAAGATTTAATTAATTTAAAATTAAGGATAATTAATCATTAATTAAAGATAATTAATGAAAATAATTATGTGATTAATTGATTATAATCATAATGTTAATTCATCTCATTGTTAGACGATTGATTACTATTGACGTACCTTGAGCTGATTGATACACCTGTTGTGATTGTGATACTTGGTGATTTGAATTGCTTCGTGCTAAATTGTGATGTTTGTGATTCGTTTCTGTGTGAATATGAAAACCTTTTTCGATGCGACAGGGAGTCGGATCCTAGTTGGATATCCGAAACCTACATCGAATTGTAATGGTAAATTTTTGTGATTGATAAATTTATTTTATCTACAAATCTGTGAATAAAGATAAGCTTTAAGGGTTATACCGCTTATCGATATGATTGAATCTGTGATGATTGATGTTGTGCACTATTGTGTAAAACCCCTGGACCACACCTATACACACCCAAATATGGATTGCACGTGGAAATTTGTTAAGTCGCATATTTTTAAAAATAGTTTTAAAAAAATTGTTTTTGAATCCAAATAGTTTTGGAAATGGGTTGGGATTAAAATAAAAAGTTTTTGAAAGGGAATTTCAAAGATTAAAGTTATTTTTGAATAACTTAATTTAGTTTTGAAATTTGATTTAAATTTAAATTCAAAATTTGAAATTGAATTTTGTTTATGATTTAAAGAGGTTATACAAGTTTATATAGGTTTTAAAAACATTTTTAAAGTGTTGTTATGGGACTTTATATTTGACCCAAGATTTTAACTTATTGGATTTTTCTGAAACGAAAACTATTTGTTTCAAATAATAAAAGTTTTCACATAAGAAGTGAACTTCCAATTAGTGTTAAAAGGATTTCGAGTCTAAAATGAAAATGGTTTTCCAAATTATGAACAAATCTTTGGAAACGGTTTGAAAGCTATAAGTTAAATCTTTAATTTAAAGATTTAATTGAGTAATCCAAATTGAAATAGAAATTGTTTTGAAATCTATGATTAAATCTTTGTGAAACTGGGTGAACTTTGTGAAACGAATCTTTTTGTTTAAAGATTTGAAATGGTAATTTTTTTAAACCATTTGAAGAAAGATTTTGAATTTTAAAAGTTGTGACTTAACTAAAATCCCATATCCATATGTTTTAAAATATTGCGTTCACTATCCGGTTTAGCCGGGAGAGGATCTTGTGTCATATAACCCATTCCGAATAGTGATACGACGTTATGGATTGCATTTGAAGACCAGTGTTGAAGACCGGGTGTCTTCGAGAACGATAGGATAACCTATCGATTGACATTGCAATGAGTTGCTTCGGTATAGAGTTATCCATATGTGACGGGAAGTCCGATCGGAATCGTGGATGCCCGGATTGCAAGGGCTTCTTCGGAAGTGCCTTAGGTTCTGTTCGAACCTGGAACAAACTTGTATGGTTGTATGTCCGACATTACACTTTGAGATATTAAACTGATCTCTATCAAGTACATTTATGCTTGGTGGTGGAGAATTTATTCTCTTAGCTTAACACCCTTCTCTGAGATGTACGAGCTCAAAGGTTATATAGTTGATAGTTATCAGTGATATACTCCCAATTTAGTAGTGTGGCATGCAGAGTGCTGTTGTGTATCATTTGGTGATCAAAGCATGGCTTTTGTATAAAGCGTAGCTTTATGGACGAGACCGCATCAGGACCTCACACCCCGGAAATGGTCGAAACAGGAAAGATGCGGCAAGGTTATGATGGTTGCTCCCTTTAGGGTGTGTCTTTTCCTTCTTGAAAAGGGTGGTATCATAGTATGGAGCCCAGATACGTACTTGTGTGGACGCTGCAAATCTATTACTTATTGCTTTATGGTTGAGAGGCGCCTCGGATAAAGGTCCCAAAGGACCGGAGGATGGCATGCTCGTGTAGTAGTTACCTAGTTACAGAGGTAACGTGACCTTGTGTTGGCAGAGATCTGGTTAGGTTCTCGGGACGTCCCGCCAGAGACGTACCCATGGAAAATAGGAAGTTCCTTAGCCTGACCATTTGTTGGAAATCCAAACAAAACAATACGCGCCCTGTACGGTTTTAGTTGTATAACCTGCCATGGAATGTGGTGGTAACCTGCTATTGAACATGGTAGCTATAGTAGGCATAAGTGCGAAATGCCTATGGTGGCTAGGATTTATATTATACTTTCAATATGGTTTTCTACACCATGCACTAGTAATAATATCAAATAAAATTTCTCGTATCAAGCATATTTGACTATCATAAGGAGAAATCTCCTCCAATTCTGCGTTTGCATTGTGTGTGTGGCGGGAGGCCTTATGGTAGTTTCATTTTCCAAAAAGCATTGCGGATTTATTTTAAAATCTTTTGTTGTTTGTTTTAGAAGATAAACTGTTTCGTTTGCTCATACCAGTCCCACGACTGACCTGGAGTTTATTGTTCCTTTTCTAAACTCTGGGTGTCCACAATTTTCCCACACGGGTAGTCTAGAGTTGGGTTTTTCAGATAGTCAGGTTTAGTAGATTATCAGGAGTTAGTTCAGTCTTTGGACCAGGACTGCACTTGCTTATCTTTGTGCATCGTTATTGGGAGTTCGAGCTATTTCTGGATTGGCGCCTTGGAGATGGAGATTACCGATACTGGAGTTCTTTCTTGTAGACCATATTGGAGATTTTGTAACGCTGTTGGTGTTATCCTTTCTTTCCGCTGCTATTATCTTGTATCTTATCTCTAATGTGTATTGATATTCATTGTATCATTCAGTTGTACCTGAATATTGTGTCAAAAGTTGTATATTGATTTATTCATTTCTTCCGCTATGTTGTACTTAATGTGTTATAAGCTCCGGCGAACTAGATTCGACGTTTGGATATGCGGCATTTGAATACCAGTGTCGTATCCGGCGTCGATTTTCGATGGTCGAGTCAGGGTTGCTACATTAATCTTGCCGTCTCCATACAACTAGAAGCATGGCATACAACCTCGAGAGGACTTCCTTACTATCCTATATGGGCCTTCTACCTAGATGAATATTAGGAACAATCACCAATCTATGAGCCCATCTTTACCAACTCACTATCCAATCGGAGTTACCAACCACTCAAACGTTGGACAATCATGCATAGATCATTTTCCAGTATTACGAGACCATGTAGCTAGAAATTGGACGTGACAATGACGAGTGGATTATCGTTCCCTAGTTGAGACCCACTCATTGAAACCATTCTAAATGCAAAATTTCCCATGAAAATTCAACATGCCGACCATGTCGGTGTACTATGGAAACACAACCCACGACACTACCTCATGGTGAGAATTGTACACAAATTCCAGCAAGAGTGATGACTGCCATCAAATGCAGATGTCTTCCCCCATTCCTCAAAGAAGATTGTCAATCATCGTTAGACATACCAGTTCTACTATTCATATTGCTAAAGGGAATGATGAAGCTGGCAGCCAAAGAATTGATCAAAATCCATAGCCCGTTGCTGCTAACACTCATAAGTGAATTTATCACAAGAGCTTGTTTCCAAACTTTGATAAAAGGACTGGTGGATAGCCGCCAACTACTACACCAACATACCCAGGCCAATATTGAGTTGATGAACAAAATAAAGGATCAACATAGCGGATAAGGAGGGAACATATTCTGTACTCTAGATCGAAAAACTCCTCTCCTTTGTATGGCTACCATGGATGCCAGTGCCATAAGGCTGCTCCAGAAAGGATAGCTCGACACTATGTACAAGCCTCATAAAACAAAGTGCAGGGAACCCCTGACCCATATCGATCAAGAGCTTTGATTAAATTGAACCACTTGCATTAAACTTCCAACTAAGAATGGTTGGACCGAAATGCAATAGCGAGCATACGATGCTGCTTCACTTATCTTTGAGATTTAATCCGATCTCTTTTGAATTGTTTCTATTCCAATTTCATTTATGTTATGAAATATGACCGACTTGAATTAAACTACTTGCAAATGGTGTGGATAACCGAGTAGTCAAGGTTGGGTTCCAAACAACCTCTACGGACTATGATCAAGTCATTAAGGTATCATCATGACGATCATGATTCAACCACTCATAGGCTACAATATTCCCCTGACTTAGGGGCAAGTCATCGAAGCGGAAGAGATCGATAAGATCAGAACTCTAATACAAAGTGGATGCAACCGACCATCCGCTCATCCGCCTATGCAATTTAATTGGAGATCCAAGAGAGACTTGGAATGACATGCCCCAACAACACACACTCCATCTCGTACTTGAAGCTCGCCAAAAAACCTATGCTTCTTTTGATGCCCAGTAAAATTGGAATCACCCCAATGGTGGACGTGGCGTGACCGTCCATGCATCCAATCCTACATTAGAAACTTGGGGTTGTTTGAGAACAAATGTTTAAAGTGGATATGATTTGACCATTCACTCTCCAACTTGCATCTATGTTTCGAAAAAACAATCATGCCTTAAACCGACTGCGTCAGGGCCCAAGCCTCAATTTAAAGTCATTAATGACTCACTGCCTACTCGCTAACCATCATGAGCCATCATTTAAACTCACTTCATCAACTGGACCGGAAGAGCGCAAAGCATAAAGTGGATGTGACTCGATCGTCTTCACTCCCACTCTTGCCCCTGACTTAAGAGGAATACATAACTCGAAGTGGATATAGTTCGACCATCCTCCCCTCTACATGAGCTCAAAGCTTGCCAAAAAACTAATCTTACTCCCTAGGCTTGGCAGATCAGAATCCAAATGAACATGGACGTGATTCGACTGTCTATCAACTAAATCTCATCTTTCGTTGAGGGCGGATAAGTGGAAATTAATCGAGATCCAACCGATCACTCGCTAAGTGAAACCCCACCTCGGGGGGCCGACACACTTAGATCAAAAAGGATTGAAACATGAAAATCCTCTAATAAACACCAGTTTCTAGAGTGCGAGCTGGAGTACAAATTCCAAATCCAAGCCTGAGAAGGATGAACCAATCAATCTACGACTTCTCTTGTCAAATCAAGGTGGATGTAATTGGACCATCCACAACATTGATCGACCTCTTGTTCCCAGAGTGCGAACGTGATCCAAATGCTAAAATAGATGTGACTGACCATCTGTCGGCCAACTCCAGATTGCCAAAGTGCGAACTGAAGTATAAACATCATAATGGGTATAACCGACCACCCGTAAAACAACTTAAGTCCCCGGACTGCGTACATAATCCCAAAATGCTAAATGGGTGTGATTGAGCACCCATCAATTAATTGTAGTCCTCGGAGCGTAGATTGAAGTATAAACGCTAAATGGGTGTGACTGACCACCCATCAACTAACTATGGTCCCAAGAGCGCGGACTGGAGTATAAATACCAAATGGATGTGACTTACCGCCCATCAATTAACTTTGGTCCTAAGAGCACGGAATGGAGTATAAACACCAAATGGGTGTGACTGACCATCTATCAACTAACTCTAGTTTCGAGAGCTCAGACTGGAGTATAAACACCAAAATGGGTGTAACTGACCACCCATCAACTAACTCTGGTCTTAAAAGTGCAAACTGGAGTATAAATACTAAATGATTGCGATTGACCAAACATCAACCAACTCCAGTCCTCAAAGCATGGATTGGAATATAAATACTATGAGGAATGTGATTCGACTGTCTGTCTATCAACTTTGATTCCTCAACAAGTTCTGTAGTATAAAAAGTGGATGTGGTTCGACCGTCCATTTTCCAAATCTTCCACTGGCTGGGGGCATACTTGTTGCATAAAATCGGATGCGATTCGACCATCCAGCACTAAGAGGGCACGATCAGACTGTCCATGCATCAACTCTTGTCCTCGGCACGAGATCCATAACATAAATTTGTAGGGATATACTCTAACCCTACTAGACAAAATATCTTCCTTGCTGCGACAGAGAGACACAGATTTGCAAAATGGACCTAGCTAGATGTCCTTTTCTGATGGTATATTACTACCATCCAACTGCAAATGAACGTGATATGACCGTTCATCTGCTAAATCTCACCTATGATCCGATGGGATATGCATGCAACATGGTTGGATGTGACCTAACCACCCGCCAATAAATTCCTTCATACAATTCAGTGGGAGAAACGTCAAATTAAAGTTGTTGTAACATGACCGACTATACTTTTACTTTTGTCCTTGATAGGGACTGAGGATTTAACTAAGGAAAATGCAGTCTGACCAGTTTTTGCAAAAACTCTTTGCCCTCAAAGTGTGGATAGGAGTATAAACATTAAATAGGTGTGATTAACTGCCCTTCAACTGACTCTACAAGCATAGACAAATGAATGAACGTGATTCATCCATTCATTCACCAACTCTAACCTAAACTCGACATGAGGAATATAAACTTACTGTAGATGCAATTTGGCCATTTGCAATATAACTCTGCTAAACCAAGACTAGGGAGGATGTACAAATCAGAAGACAAAGGTGACTCGCTACATCTCCTACTTAGCATCGCTTACAACTTAAGGTAATGACTACAAGGAGGCCTTAATGCCAACCAATTAGAATGGCAACCAAAGTTATAGGCGACTAGTTATATCGTACCACCGGATCGACGGGCAATATTGATATGGACCTTTCATAACATACTTTTGATCAACATGCTATGTGAAACGACCCGCAAATCTGTACCCCTTGAGTCAACATTATTCTACCTAAATCAATTCAAGATGTACAGAAATACGAACCATTGGGTTAAAGAAGAAGAGGTAGAAAAAGGAAATAGAAATCAACAATAGAATCTAACCATCACAGCGGAATAAACTATAATAGATAATAAATAATCTTTACTCAAACATCAAATATCTCTGTTTATATATTACATCATCAGTGTACATCAATCGCAGCTCAATATCAATATCATACAAATGGATGCACAAAAACTCGACACAGCGGAATATATGTGTATAAACAAGTACGGGAGTACGTATCGTCACCTTGCTCGTCTCCTGAGCTCCACAGCATCATATCCTGTATTCTATAATACTCGGTCTGACCCGAGCATTACAGTTAAATAATACCCGAGTCGGTCTGAAATACCAGCGTGAGAAAATCACACTAAATTGATTATTAAAGTTTCAAAAATCCTTTGAAAACAAAAGCATCTCGTAAGACCACGCCACAAATAAATATGTCGGGTTTTTACCTTACGATCGCTAAAACAATTTTTTATAGAAATCCTCTGATATTTTAATAGGGTCTATATACAAATACTTATAAAATAGCCAAAATGGTTACATTCATTAAATTCCAGCTACTAGCCACAGAGTGGGTAATACAAACAAAACTCGTACAAGGCTTGCAGGGAGAATGGATTTCCAACTAATGACTAGGCACTGGGGTACCACCTGTCACAGTACGGGCCTAGATCACCATACAGAGGAGTACGCCCGCTCCCCTGCAACATAAGACCGGGACTACCCCTTACTGGATAATCTCGAGTGAGATCACCCCGCGGTTGGGATCAGCAACCGCCCACTAAGCCGAAATAAAAAGGGACATCTAGACAGGGATGACCTCACCCTGCTTGGGTGCTACCCACCTAGCCTTGCTGCATAACCCCTGATTTTCAGTCATTCCCATTTGATGAGGCTTGAGGCTAAGCGTTACCTTTTTAGAACATATCTCTTAGAATGCCCATCGTCCACCTGACGATGTTTCGCAAGCATTCATCCATACAAGTCTGTCCCGGGTCCGAACGGAACCGAAGGCACTATTCTTACTACATCCATTTTGGAAATATCCTCAGGATTAGTAGCGACTAGCCCTTGCACTTCACTGCTCCATCTTCGACTCTGAACTCGTTTCCACGAAACATACAAACCGGATCGAAGTGGTTTTCGAGAAATAAATCTCGATCCCGGTCTCTTCGAAACGATCAATGTATTTGGCCAATATTGATAGTCGGTGCTTTAACTATCAATTAATATTCACAAACAACCATAAACAATAAATAATTCTCCAAATTATTTATTTATCTCAAAATATCTTTACAAGATATATTTCACTTTCAAACCCTTTTGAAAACAGTTTTCAAACTATCTCCCTTTCTCAGAATAAATTACAAGTATTTCTATTTCCACTGGAATTACCAAGCACAAAACTAGATTTTTCTAAATTTATTTAAAACACTTTACTTTTAAAAATATACTTTAAAACATTCAAGTTAAAATTGCTTTAATAATTTGTTAAAAATACATACTATATGAATATTTGAAAATAAGGTTACTTAATAAGATATAAAACTAGATTTCTACTTTTAAAACAAAATACTAAGTTACTTCTTAATAATTACTACTAGAATAGATTAAAGAAAATACTTACTTTAAACTTTAAATAATAGAAATAATAAATTTTATGAAACTTGCTTTCTTTAAAAAAAACTTTAAAACATTTAATTTATATTAAAAATTTACTTTAAAAACGTACTTGGTTATCCAGAGAAAAATTCTAACTTCAATCGCTTAAATCAATTTTCCAAATTGATTTCCAATTTATTCCATTTGGAATAAATTTCTTTTCTTACTCAGTTTATATCAAAATTTATTAATTATGGATTTTATTATTATCGTTATTATCTTTCGTTTGATTTTAAATCCTTTAACGGAAATATACAAATTCCAGATTTCCCAATTTCTTCCTTATTCTTTTCAATAATTTAAATCTTAAATTTTAAATAAATATTTCTTCTTTTAATTAATATCACTGAAGATTTAATATTCATTAACTTTCTGTTTATTCAAATTTCCTTTCTATACTCAAGATCTATTTATTAGAATTTTACAATCACTTCACTCCTTTTCCAATTCATTTTCTAATTTATTCTATAATTATTTTATTTACAAATTCACTTCTTTTAATTTCTTTCCAAAATCTAATTTATATATTTTTGGAAATTCATTATACCCAATCATAACCAATCGGACCATAGCATTCAATATTCCAATAAAGTTCATCATAGAATAGCAAATAATCACAACAGAGGGTATATGATAATTTAAATAAATGTTGAGGGATCCAGTTGGATCCCTCCAACCTGTTTTCCCTGCATCCACAGACGTTAGCACAATATAATACACCAATTCTCAAAATATCATACTATGTCACATCAATCAATTCAACCATCCAAACAATTATTTAAATTTAAATTTTAACTGAGTGAGATTAACTCACCTTTGGTTTTTCGTTTGCAATCCACTCCAAACTGTTTTGTTTCCCAGATTTAAAACCTTGTATCAACATTATACAATTTTGTTATTATTTGAACCAATCAAACGATTATTCATTATTTATTTATTTAATTTAACTAATGATTTAATTTTTACCTTTGATTTAGGTAAACCAAATATTAATTTTAAACTAATTTTCCTTTCATATATTATCATTATTAACTAGAACTAGAATAACTAAATAGGTTAACTTAACAATTCATCCACCAAATCCATTACTTGAAACAACCAGCAAATTAAGATGTGTAGGCATATTATTTTATTTTGGAATCATACTTATAAGAAAAATCTATATAGATTAAAACTAATCGCTACACTATTTCCTATATTTTCCAAGGTATTGCATATACGTAAAATTTCTATCTTACTGTATATATAAAATATGGGCGTACTAAACTAATGAAGATTAAAAATCCAATTTTTTTTCATAAATCCATAGATTTTCTTTTCTGTGAATAAACAAAATAGGGTTTGCTTTACTCTAAAAAATTTAATACATATATATTTGCAAAATAAACAATCTGGATATAAATTCCTATATGTATGCATACAAATGTTCTTTTTTCTCTGTTAACTATATACACATCTATATATATATATATATATATATATATTAGATTTTAATTTTCAAAAGTAAATTGATAATTAATTAATATATATACCTTACAGAATAGAACCCAGCCAACTGCAAATCGAACGTGGCCGCCATGCTCGATTCCCTAACTGCTTCGACTTCGACAAGGGAAAGTCGCGCGCCCTAGGTCGTTGCGAAACCTCTCACCGAATTGCAACCCTCAACCGCGTCGCCATCGCCAATCGCACTCGAGCACCCCACGCGTGCGCGAGCGTGCAAGTGCTCCTTTGGTTCGCCATTCCCTCGATTGCACGAGCATCGAAAATCGATCGGCCATTTTTTTTTATCACCGAGTGTTTTTGGGGTTTAAAATGAAGAAAAGGGGTTCGGCCCCTATTGTGTTGCTCTTTTCTTTTTTATACGCGGCTTACAGCTTCCCCTTGAAGCTTCTTTTATTTATCTGTTTATTGTATATTTTATTTTATTTTTTCCGATTTTGATTTTCAGAAGGAATTGAACTTGTCTGTCCTTTTAGAAGAGAAAGGGAAACACAGTTTTAAGTTAAAAGAAGTGGCGTATAAGAGAAGCTTGACTAAGTAAATTTCATTAAATTATTATCAATTAAGTTTTCAGCGCGTTATTATATCGTACACTCACACACTAACTCCAATCAATACGAAATTTGAAATCCGATAATAATTCAATATTACGGACCCAATGGAACTGGTTTCGTCTAATTCCGAGACTGTGCCTCGGAAGGCTATTTTTAAATTCAATTTAAACGATAAAATTTCAAAAATGAACAAACCACTGCTAATATCAATTTTACAACTTCTATTATCTTCAGTGTTATCAATATAAATTTTACAAGCCTTCAAATTATATTCAACAGGTTTAAAACTTCAGATTCAACATTTAACTCAACTTCCAATTATTTAATTCAAAAATTTAATTATCAAATAATTTTTGATATTCGTGATTCAACTTAAAATTACTCTATTGAATATTAAAAATCAATTAAATATCCCAATTTTAAATGCTCCAAAATTCCGAGTCATCACACTATGTGATCCAAGCTTATTATATTATGCCACTAAATCGATGATCAATATCGATCCCCATTAACTACAAACCAATGTGACCTGATGTCCACTGAATACCTTTGACCACTAGAGCATGGATAGAATAATAAACCATGAATAAGTGCGGCTTGACCATTCGTCCTCCGTCACCTTCAATCCGTCCGGAAAAGCATGAAACCGGATGGGTATGACCTGGCTACATTTGAGCTGACTTTATCCCTAGTTCTGACGGGAGAATGTAAACCGAAATGGATGTGGTTAATCACCCAACTCCAAAAGAATGCAATTCGACCATTCATTCTTTAACTTTTAGCATGATACGACTAAAAGGGTAATTCAAAACTGAAAGTGTCTGTGCTATAGGATCGAGTAATATGGAATAAACTACTTGTGCGGAATATGTAAGTAAATAGTAAGAGCAGTAAAGTAAATTACACCAGAGATTTTTATACTGGTTTGAACTTTAGTTCTATGTCCAGTCCCAGACTCCTTCTAGATTTAAATTAGCAACCCTCACTTAACCCGAAGGAATAGGTTTACACTACCTAAGAAACCGAACAGGACTTCTACCACCTAAGCAACCGTATAGGACTTCTATCACCTGAGCAACTGAACATGAATTCTTTACAAATAACAAAAAGTATCTGACTGTGGTGTGCTCTTTGAATAGCACTGATAAGTCAATTAATTACAATCTTTATATAATCCTATGCTTTATGATATATAGTATAATGTGCCTTGAGAATTGTGGAAGATAGAGTGATCAATGTTCAATGAATGTAAGCAGTTTGAGTGCAGTTTGAAAATAGAGAATAGATGAGAATTTAAGAATATTAAAATCAGTTTCGGTGTATTGTTTGTTGAATCGTGAAATCTATTTATAGAGTGTAAAAGTTTGCAACCATAAATGAAAAATTATATTGAAAAGAACAGGTGCAACCGTTGATTTTGAAGATGTTACTCTTCGATGAAGAGAAGCATCTATTCATGAAAATAGCAGTTAGAAATATTCAGCCGGCTGAATTTAATAATTCAGCCGTCTGAATCGAAACAAAACGAAGACAGTAAGAAAATAGGCTAATTTTAGCCAGATTCAGCCTGTTGTGCATTCTTGTTCATGTGTATCTATGATTTTACCAAATATCAATTCAGGAGAGATTTTAGCAAATTTCTAAATGATATACAGACTCTAGACTAGAAACTAACAACTTTAAATACTCTGAATATGAATCTGCAGCAAATCTCCTGCATAAATGATTAGTACACAGAGAATATTTTATATAGCTTGTCATTAATCAAAATAATGATAAATTGAGTTTCCAACATTCTCCCTTTTTTTAATGATGACAACAATATAGGTAGAAATAATATATTTAGAGAAGCACTTACCTTAACATTGTTACTCCCCTTGTCAATATGCACAAATATTTAACTAACTTTCTCCCCCTTTATCATCGACAAAAAGAAAGAGATCCATAGAATCAAATAAAGATTATATTAATAAATAACTCATACTCAAGATGTTATCACTAAAAATAACAATATTCATACAATCATTACATAAATAAGTTGATAGAGCATCAATGAAGTTTGACTAACAAAATAGAAACAATAATAATTAAAAATGGGTATAGAGAGAAGACTGATCATCATTTGAATTCGAACTTGAAGATGGCCATTGAAAAGGAGATGGATTGTGAACTTCGGTGGACAAAGATCCGAAGCAAGAAATTTTATCCTATATTTTATTTAAAAACCTTTTATGGAGTTGAATTTCTTTTCCGTTTTCTTTTCAAGGGCCTTAATATCTTGATTGAGTTTGGATTCATTTTGGAGAGAGTGATGATAACTTGTCTGGAGGGAGTGTCAGGGCCAATCTCTTGAGCTGAATCATCGTCCTCCTCTCCTTCTTCATGTTGGTGTGAAGAGGAGGCAACATTAGTGTCACGAGGTTATATAATGCCTTGTTGAATATTTTGAGACCATTGTTAAAAAGAGATGATTTGTTGAGGAGGAGGCCATTGAGGAAGACCCATCAATCCTAAGGTTTTTGCACCTAACTCACTAATGCTTGAAAATTCAGAGTCGGGCATTGGAACTCCAAGGTTGGAAAGGATATGCATAATATAAGCACCGTAATGGATGGTCTCATATTTTCTTCGGATTGTGATGTCTTGAAATTCATCTAAAATGATTTTACCCCAATTCACTTGTTGGTTGGAATAAATGGAATAGAAGGCTTGAAAATCTCTTTTATAGACTTTTTCATAACTTCTCATTCGAGGTTGTAGAGAACGAATGAATGTACAGTGAATAAGGCATGCTTGAGGCCTTAAGTTGCTAGATTTTAATGCACTCAAATTTGTAAGTTGATCAGACAAGAAACGATGTGAAACTTCATCTGTATGATCCATATCAACTTTAATATCATCAATCTCAACATCTTGATAGGGACAATTTAAAATATTGCCTAATCTTTGTAGAGGCAAGAAAATTTTAATGCCACAAACTATTACCAAACACAGTCTTGACGATTTTGTGGATTATGGTGATCTAAATTCAAATTAGCATGAAAGCGTTTAATCAAAAGATGATTAATTTTGACATTATTTGGAGCATACCCTATTAGATTATCAAAGTGAAATTGCTTCGCCAATTCTCTAATTCTATAAAACACAAAATCCAGAAATTTCATGAAAGCCCCTTCAAAGATGTTGGAGTTTTTCATAGAATTGAATCGGGAGATTGCAATGTCATTCCATAGCCATTGTCGAATTTGATATTCGGATGGACCGAAAGTGGATTCTCTTGTGCGTTTGGTTCTTGGAGCCATTAGAGAGTAATATTGAGGAGAAAGGTTGTAGAATTTTGAAAAAAATGGCTAGTGTTCTGAAATGAATGGATATGAAGTGAAAATATGAATATATAGTAGGTAAAAAGTGAGGGCAAAAGTGGAAGGAAAAAAAGTTAGGTCCAAGAGAAAAAAATGTCTCATATGGAATTCAGCTGGCTGAATAATTTGAATCAGCCGCCTGAATTGATATGGACCTCAACCCGCAAGGAAATAGTTCATTTTTGAACCAATTCAGACGGCTGATTGCATTGATTCAGCCGTTTGAATTTGAGGAAAAAATTATTCTTCCACAATATTCAGCCGTTTGTTTCTTTATAAATAACCGGCTGAATTTTTTTAGAAACTTATGAAACCCTTTGATGCAACAGACAATATATATAAACAATGTAAATAAATTTTGAACAATTTAGATAAAAAATACATATTAACAGCATATAAAAAAATTAAATAGATATGGAAGATGAGCTTGGAGTGTGATATTCATCTGGTTCTATATTTGTGTTCTCTTGAAATGATTGAAGTGGTGACCATCTATTGCCGCGTTCGCAAAAATTTGGAGATATTGGTGGATGCTACGGTGATGGTTCCCAAGGATTGTGACGAATTGGAGAACGAATAGGAGACTGTTGATGAACTGTGTTTTTGGAGGAAGAACCACAGAATTTTAAAGCGACTTGTCCCAAAAAGCTTAAACGCTTGGCATTAACTTTTTGTTCATAATAAAGTTCGCATTGTAAATCCCTTTGAAAATAGATAAATATCATCTATTTTCTCTTTGGTAGATGGTGAACCAAAAAACAGAGACCTTCTCATTCTTTTAATAGGTGGAGTATAACCAGTGTGTGTAGAAGGAGGAACAATTGGAACTGGTTCATAAATCGGTGTTGGAGTTAGTAAATCCACCGACCTCGAAGAAGGAGAAGTATAAGATAGATCAGAGGATTCAGAATTATGCTGGGAAGATATTTGGTGAAATGTTTTTGAAACTTTGTAAAAAATTGTTTAGAACTAATGTCAAAATAAAGAAAATTAGTAGATATATATGTGTGTGGAGACATATATAAATAGAGAGTAGATTTGTGGTTAGTTTATAAGAGCCAGAGAAAAGTTTGGTTGGAGGAAAACAAATGTAAGGTAAATAGAAAAAAAATGCAAACCATCTAAAGTTAAAAAAGAAAGGAGTAGTAAAGTGGTAGAACACTTGACTTCTAAGTAGAGATCCCGAGTTTGAGTTTTGTGTAACGACCCAGGATTTTTAGTAATTAAAATTTGAATATTTAATTAATTTTAAATATTAATAAGTGAATTTATAAGTCGAATAAATTTTATTTCGAATAATTGGATTTAATTGGATAATTAAATCGATAATTTAATATGTTAAATTATGGAAATAATTGAAAATTGAGTTAAATATGACTGAAAATGATTTGTAAAATTTTATTTTATCATATTGAAGTTAGAACATTATTTTAGAACTTTTAAAATCGAATTAAAAGTTAATTTGTGAAAATTGAATATTTTAATATTAAAATCGACTAGTGAAAATAGTCGAATTTTGAACAGTCTCAGAATTGGACGAGACCAGTTCCATTGGATCCGTAATAGTTAGTTATTACCGGATTTCAATTTTCGTAGCAATCGGAGTTATCGTTTGATCGTGGCAGCTCGAAACGCATCGAATTATTTTTAATATTAATTTGGCGAGTTAAAATAGCCATTTTTCAAAAAGTCTCGGATTTCGACAAAACTAGTTTCATCGGATCCGTAATGTGATATTATTGTAAGGTTTCAAATTTCGTGTCAATTGGATTTACCGTTTGTCCGGTACAAATTAAAACGCCTAGAAAATCGTTTAAATCGGTTTAATTCAAATTGAACGTTTATTGCCATAACTCGTACAGATGTCCGAATTAGCTTTTGAAACCTATTCCATTGTGTCCGGAACACGGGGTAAACCCTAGAAACGCTGGTTACGGCGCGTGAATCGGAGTTCGGAATTCCCGGATGAATAGTGTTCAACGATTTTCTATAAATAGGCCTTAAAATTCACAAAAAAAAATAAATAAAACTAAACCCTAGCAATGCACAGCCGCCACCAAGGATTCAAGGGCTGAAAACTCATGATCTTTCTTCCCCCAAATCTCTTAATCCACTCAATATTACAATAAACTTTCAACTAGAGTATTGAAGAGGGCGATGAGAGCTACGTTTTCAATGGTGGAGATCGCGAATGGAGCTACGAATCAACGACAAATTTGGTTTAAAGGTCGCGCGTTCGGCCTCGTGTTGCGTGAAAACGTGGTGACCGAGTTTCATGGCCTTGCAGCCGAACGTGGAGGGAGGTGAGGCGCTTCAGATGGAGTATCTTGATCGAGGTAGAAGCTAGTGATTTGGTTGCAAAATCAAAACCTAAATTTGAGCAAAATGGGTTGCATGCGTATGTTTTTGCCTGTAGATGAGAACGAGAGGGAGAAGGGGGGTGTGCGCACGGTCCTGATGCTAGCAGTGGATCCTACGGCCAATAATTCTTAGGTTTATAAATAGTTAAATTATGTTGTATAATTTAGTTATAAAAATCGTGTAATCTTCAAAAATTCATAACTTTTTCATACGAGGTCGAAAACGCGCGAAACCAGTTGCGTTGGAATCGTATGGACGAGGACTACGCTATGGAGTGGGATTGGAGTCGTTTGGAGTTAGTGAAAATTTCGGGTAAAATTAAACGTTCGTTTAATTTTATTCGAAATAAATCGCTAAAACAAAAATTGAAATCAAGGTGAGAACTTCTCACTCAATCGAATCAGTTTCGATTTTTTCTTAAATAGTTATATTTAAAATATTTGAATGCATGTTTGAATGATGATTGTTATCTATTGATTGTTAAAATAGGCATTATGCGCCGTTAGTAAGCGGATGTTATTTATTAAAAACACATACCGCGAATATTTCATAAACAGCGAAATTGGTATTATATATAATAGCAATATATATATATTGGCATATGTATATATTGGAGTTATTGATTTCCCGCATTTGTATAGTGGACGAGACCCTATTGCGCCGTCTATTAAGCGGATAATATTTTAAATCCCATATACCGCGATAATTTCGTACTGTAGCGGAATTGGTATTGTGCTAATGTTTGTGGATGCAGGAAAACAGGTTGGAGGGATCCAACTGGATTCCTCAACAGTATTTATTTGATTTCAGATATTTTGATATTTGATGGATTTCCCATCGATATATGATATCATTGTTGTCGTGATTGGCTATTTGGTATGTAGCATCATTGGACCAAATTTTGGAATTTTAAAAGGATTTCAAAGTGATTTTTGAAAGTATACGTTTATAAAATATTTTTGGAATTGATTTATTTTAAATAAATAAACGTTATAATTTTTAATGTTATAAAAATTATGATTTTTGAGAAATATAGTTAAAAGTTGATTTTTGAAAATATGAGGCTAATGATTTTATAAAATAGTTTAATCGGGATTTTTTGAATTTATTATAAAAGTTTAAATATAGGATTTATAAATTTGATTATTTTATAAATCAGAATGATGAAATTATAAAGGAGATTAAAGATGTTTTAAAAGAATAATATAAATTGATTTATATAAAAAGATTTATAAATTGATAATTTATAAATAAAAATATTTGAATTATAAAACGAGTTTTTATAAGTGTTTGAATGAAGCGAAAATGGATTGCATAAGGGAATGGAATTTTATAAGCAGAAGGTTTATAAAATTTATAAAGTTATAGAAAGAATAGATTTGGATAAATAATTGAATCTTATAAGTTATAAGATTTATAATTATGAAGTTCAAAGGAACGATTTTTGCAAACAAATAAATTATAAGTATTTAACTTATAATATGAACCTTTGGTATATAATTGAGTTATGAATTGAATATAGGGTAATAAAGGAATTTATAAACATTGTTTTATAAATTTGCAACGACTTATTTTGGTAAGTTAATTTTTATAACTTATTTATGAAGCTATATTCATGTTTTAGACAGTGAATGATCCTTTAAAATAAAATGTATAGAAATGATGAAATTGGTTAACATAGTATATTCACGTTTTTGAATAGTCAATAATATGTTAAAGAAAATGTTTAGATTTGATGTTTTAAATAGAATTAAAACGATCTAACGATGTTTTAAATTGTGTTGAGATTCAAAACCATAGATTTCAACATTTATTGTTGAAATAGACGTTTTCGAGAAATAGAAGGAAATGGTGACTATAACACTGTTGTTATAGTAAATAATTTCCGAAAGGAAATGTTTTGTATAGTATTGGGATTTATATATCTATTTTAATTTCGAATCCCTATACTAGTGATTTTGGGTTGTCGTAACGATGTTTTACGCAACATTCGTTTTGGCCCAAATAAATATGTTTATGAGAATGATTTCCTTAAAGAATGAAATATATACTTAATCTCGATTTAAGTATATTGAATATTTTCCAAGTGTTGAAAATAAATAGATTTGTGAATTACTTATTTAATAAGTATGGAATTGTTTTCCGATATAAAGGGAATATTTTTAAAATTTATCTTTTTGAAGATAAATTGAAATGATAAATTGAAATCGTATATGCATGGTTATTTTGGAATATAAATTCACTAAGGAATTTATAAAAGAAAGTGGAATTTGTATGAAAATAAATATTGATTTATTTTTGAAGTATTGAAAATTATATATCTTGTAAAGATATTTTGGAAAATAAATAATTTGGAAAATTATTTGGAATCTGGTGATGTTGTGCATATCCATTGATAGTTCAATAACCGACTATCAATATTTCCCTTTGAATGGGTATTTGATGTGATTTGTTTGAATTTGAATGCCACACTTATTTTTGAATAAGCGCTCACTATTCGGGTTAACCGGGAAAGGACCATGGGGTCGTATAACCTATTTCGAATATGTGATACGTCGTTATGAATTGCATTTGAAGATCGGTGTTGAAGACCCGGTATTTGCGAGAGCGATAGGATGACCTGTCGATTGACTCTGCACCGAGTTGCTCCGGTATAGAGTTCTCCATATGTGATGGCGAATCCGATCAGGATTGTGGATATCCGGATTGCAAGGACTTCTTTGTAAGTGCCTTCGGTTTTGTTCGAGCCCGGAACAGACTTGTATGGATTGTATGTCTGACATTACAAACTGAGATATAAAGCAGATTTCTTTCAAATATATTTCTGTTGGTGGCGGAGAATTTATTCTTTTAGCTTAACACCCTTCTCTGAGACGTACGAGCTCAGAGGTTATGTAGTTGAAGGTTATCAGCGATATATTCCCAATTGGTAATGTGACATGCTGAGTGTTGCTGTGAAATGATCATTGTGTTGATTATTTGTGATAGGATCATTTATTTGATCGTCTATCCTGGTGATCATTTCTATGATCATTTGTTGACCCAAAGCATGGCTTTTGTATAAAGTATGTTTTTGTGGACGTGACTTCGTCGAGCCTCACACCTCGGGAATGGTCAAAACAGGAAAGATGCGGCAAGGTTATGAGGGGTAGCGCCCTTTAGGATATGTGCATTTCCTTCTGGAAAAGGGTGATATCATGGTATGGAGCCCAGATACTTACTCATGTTGAAAACACTTTATGATTGTGTGAATTGATTACGAGCGCTCGGTGAAAGGTCCCAAAGGACCGCGGGATGGCATATTCGGTCAGTTGTTACTCAGTTAGGGGTAACCCGGCCTTGTGTTGGTAGAGATCCGGTTTGGTTCTCGGGGATGTCCATCCAGAGGCATTCTCATGTGGCAATGGGAAGTTCCTTGGCCTGATCATTCGTTGGAAATCCAAAGAAACAATACGATCTTGTACGGTATTAGTTGTAGAACCTATCATTCACTTATGGTGGCGCCCCACTATTTGGATGGTAGCTATAGTAGGCATAGTTCGGAATGTCTATGCTGGCTAAGATTTATATTCTACTTTCGAAATATTTCCTACACTATGCACTAATAATAATATCAAATGTTCTTTTTAATACGTATCAAGCATCTTTGACTATCATAAGGAGAAATCTCCTCCGATTCTGCGTTTGCATTGTGTGTGTGTGCGGGAGGCCTTATGGTAGTCTCATTTTTAAAAGCATTGCGAATTGACTTTAAAAATATTCATCTATTTTGATTTTAAAGATAAATAAACTGTTTTGAGTTCTCACACCAGTCACATGACTGACTCGGAGTTTATTGTTTTCCTTCCTAAACTCTGGGTGCCCACCAATTTCCACACGGGCAGTCAAGAGTTAGGTTTATCAGGATATTCTGGATATTCTGGAGTTGCTGGAGGCAAGCTGGATGGCATGGCGTATTACTACTATATAGTATTTCTTTTTCCGCTGTTTGTTGTTGTTGTTGTACACTCTGATGATATGATGTAATGTAATGAAATGTGATGTAATGTAATAACTGATATAGTTCTTGTTTAAAGATTATTCATTTATTATTATATGTTGTTCCGCTGCGAATTGTGAGATTCTGATATTGTTGTGTTGTGTTCTGTTCCGTTCTATTTTCTATTTTCTTTTCTCTCTATTTTCTATCTTTTCTCTCTTCTTCTCCCTCTTTCTTTTTCTTAAACATTGATAATTCGTATTTCTGTTCATCTTGAATTAATCTATGGAGATTAGTGTATATTCAAGGAGTACGGATTTGCGGGTCTTCACAGGTGGTATCAGAGCATATGGTTAAGTGACAACCATGGTTCTGTTGGGTATTACTCATTAGAGATAGAGTCAGTAGTACTCTAGAATGAGTTTGAGTGTAATAATAGCTATGAGTGCGTATTTGTTAGTGAATATATAAAATTGTTTTATATTGTGATGTTGGTTTATTGAGTGGCATATGAACCTTCGTCAGCACGGTCTCGACAACTATGCCGAAGGGGTTTCTAAACACTTGAATAGAACAATTCGACACAATATTGTTTTAAATTGGGTAAATGAAATAATTTTACCTTGATTATATTTTGTATATGAAGGAATAATTTTTCAGAATTATTAAAGTATATAAGTTGATTGTTTAGTTGTTTGAATAATCTAAATAAAAGAATAAATTGTATAAGCAAAAGAATTATAAGAATTGAATTATAATTAAAGTGATTTACAATTGTGAAATAAACTTATATATATATGAGAAGTGAAACTATATGGATATATTTATGAATATGAGTTGTAAATAAAAATGAATTTAAAGTTAAATGGAAATTTACTTTAAAATTGGAATCTGAATTAATTTATAAAAGTGAATTTAAGTTATGTAAAACCAAGTGATTTTGTAAAATGGAATATAACTTAAGAGATGTTGAATGAAGTTGACATTAGTATCAAAGTAAATTAATAAAGTTAAGTGATAGATGTGAACTTAGATTATGTAAATGAAATTCAACTTTTGTAATTGAATTGAATTAATGGATTGAATGTTAATCAATTGAATGTGAATAATTGATATGAAATAATGGATATAAGTGTTAATTCATTAAAATCTAATGTTATTGGAAGTTGAAAGATTGAATGAAAATCAATTTAATTAAACCAATTGAAAGTGATGGTGTTAAACCAAATTGAATGAATATAAGCAAAGGAATTTGGTTGTAATTAATATACATTGATTGTTATATGATTGTTAATTGATTGTATATAATTCATTAAGTGTTAATGAAATTGAATTAATGAAATTGAAAGATAAAGTAATTGAAATTCAATTGGAAGTGAACCAACTTGAATATGAATTAGTGAATATAAACTAAGTGAAAAAGAATGTTAGTAAGAACATCCACTGTTAATGAATCATATGTGATTAAATTGAAAACCCAATTCATTGAATATTAATGAGAATATAAATGAATATTTATTGGTTATGGATGTTAGTTGGAAGATAGTTGGTTGATGTTTGCTTTTGTTTCAATTGCTATGTTGACATATATAGTTATTATGTTGCTATATGTTGTATATTGATACTATTGTCTACATGCATGTTCTCATGTTGTTTGTTGAGTGTTTAGTAGGTGCGGATCGCGTTTGCTTCGCATTTGGAGCTCGCTTTCGCGCTATATTAGCCGTATATGCTTGCTAATAAAATATAAGGTACATATCTCGGATTAAATATCGTACTTTTACACTTTTTCCCTTCGGGATGCCTCATTACTTGATGAGATGTATATTTGTGATATATATACTGTCATTTTTTTTCGGATCGAGCCGCGCAAAGGAGACTATGGCGAATTTTTTCGGAAATTTAAGGCGTTAGAAAAATTTGAGAAAATTGAAAAATTTTGAAAACTTTAAATTTGATTTGAAGTTGAAAGTTAAACAATAGTAGTTGTTTTAGAAAAGATAACTAAGTATGATATGGAAAACTTAGTAAAGTTATTATAAGAAGTTTAACTATGGATTTATGGAAAGTTAATGGATTCTGTAATTTTTCTTACTTAATAATTTCGAGGACGAAATTCTTTTAAGGGGGGAAGATTGTAACGACCCAGGATTTTTAGTAATTAAAATTTGAATATTTAATTAATTTTAAATATTAATAAGTGAATTTATAAGTCGAATAAATTTTATTTCGAATAATTGGATTTAATTGGATAATTAAATCGATAATTTAATATGTTAAATTATGGAAATAATTGAAAATTGAGTTAAATATGATTGAAAATGATTTGTAAAATTTTATTTTATCATATTGAAGTTAGAACGATATTTTAGAACTTTTAAAATCGAATTAAAAGTTAATTTGTGAAAATTGAATATTTTAATATTAAAATCGACTAGTGAAAATAGTCAAATTTTGAATAGTCTCAGAATTGGACGAGACCAGTTCCATTGGATCCATAATAGTTAGTTATTACCGGATTTCAATTTTCGTAGCAATCAGAGTTATCGTTTGATCGTGGCAGCTCGAAACGCATCGAATTATTTTTAATATTAATTTGGCGAGTTAAAATAGCCATTTTTCAAAAAGTCTCGGATTTCGACGAAACCAGTTTCATCGGATCCGTAATGTGATATTATTGTAAGGTTTCAAATTTCGTGTCAATTGGATTTACCGTTTGTCCGGTACAAATTAAAACGCCTAGAAAATCGTTTAAATCGGTTTAATTCAAATTGAACGTTTATTGCCATAACTTGTACAGATGTCCGAATTAGCTTTCGAAACCTGTTCCATTGTGTCTGGAACGCGGGGTAAACCCTAGAAACGCTGGTTACGGCGCGTGAATCGGAGTTCGGAATTCCCGGATGAATAGTGTTCAACGATTTTCTATAAATAGGCCTTAAAATTCACAAAAATAAATAAATAAAACTAAACCCTAGCAATACACAGCCGCCACCAAGGATTCAAGGGCTGAAAACTCACGATCTTTCTTCCCCCAAATCTCTTAATCCACTCAATATTACAATAAACTTTCAACTAGAGTATTGAAGAGGGCGATGAGAGCTACGTTTTCAACGGTGGAGATCGCGAATGGAGCTACGAATCAACGGCAAATTTGGTTTAAAGGTCGCGCGTTCGGCCTCGTGTTGCGTGAAAACGTGGTGACCGAGTTTCATGGCCTTGCAGCCGAACGTGGAGGGAGGTGAGGCGCTTCAGATGGAGTATCTTGATCGAGGTAGAAGCTAGTGATTTGGTTGCAAAATCAAAACCTAAATTTGAGCAAAATGGGTTGCGTGCATATGTTTTTGCCTGTAGATGAGAACGAGAGGGAGAAAGGGGGAGTGCGCACGGTCCTGATGCTAGCAGTGGATCCTACGGCCAATAATTCTTAGGTTTATAAATAGTTAAATTATGTTGTATAATTTAGTTATAAAAATCGTGTAATCTTCAAAAATTCATAACTTTTTCATACGAGGTCGAAAACGCGCGAAACCAGTTGCGTTGAAATCGTATGGACGAGCACTATGCTATGGAGCTGGATTGGAGTCGTTTGGAGTTAGTGAAAATTTCGGGTAAAATTAAACGTCCGTTTAATTTTATTCGAAATAAATCGCTAAAACAAAAATTGAAATCAAGGTGAGAACTTCTCACTCAATCGAATCAGTTTCGATTTTTTTTAAAATAGTTATATTTAAAATATTTGAATGCATGTTTGAATGATGATTGTTATCTATTGATTGTTAAAATAGGCATTATGCGCCGTTAGTAAGCGGATGTTATTTATTAAAAACATATACCGCGAATATTTCATAAACAGTGAAATTGGTATTATATATAATAGTAATATATATATATTGGCATATGTATATACTGAAGTTATTGATTTCCCACATTTGTATAGCGGACGAGACCCTATTGCGCCGTCTATTAAGCGGATAATATTTTAAATCCCATATACCGCGATAATTTCGTACTGGAGCGGAATTGGTATTGTGCTAATGTTTGTGGATGCAGGAAAACAGGTTGGAGGGATCCAACTGGATTCCTCAACAGTATTTATTTGATTTCAGATATTTTGATATTTGATGGATTATCCTATCGATATATGATATCATTGTTGTCGTGATTGGCTATTTGGTATGTAGCATCATTGGACCAAATTTTGGAATTTTAAAAGGATTTCAAAGTGATTTTTGAAAGTATACGTTTATAAAATATTTTTGGAATTGATTTATTTTAAATAAATAAACGTTATAATTTTTAATGTTATAAAAAGTATGATTTTTGAGAAATATAGTTAAAAGTTGATTTTTGAAAAATATGAGGCTAATGATTTTATAAAATAGTTTAATCGGGTTTTTTTGAATTTATTATAAAAGTTTAAATATAGGATTTATAAATTTGATTATTTTATAAATCAGAATGATGAAATTATAAAGGAGATTAAAGATGTTTTAAAAGAATAATATAAACTGATTTATATAAAAAGATTTATAAATTGATAATTTATAAATGAAAATATTTGGATTATAAAACGAGTTTTTATAAGTGTTTGAATGAAGCGAAAATGGATTGCATAAGGGAATGGAATTTTATAAGCAGTAGGTTTATAAAATTTATAAAGTTATAGAAAGAATAGATCTGGATAAATAATTGAATCTTATAAGTTATAAGATTTATAATTATGAAGTTCAAAGGAATGATTTTTGCAAACAAATAAATTATAAGTATTTAACTTATAATATGAACCTTTGGTATATAATTGAGTTATGAATTGAATATAGGGTAATAAAGGAATTTATAAACATTGTTTTATAAATTTGCAACGACTTATTTTGGTAAGTTAATTTTTATAACTTATTTATGAAGCTATATTCACGTTTTAGACAGTGAATGATCCTTTAAAATAAAATGTATAGAAATGATGAAATTGGTTAACATAGTATATTCACGTTTTTGAATAGTGAATAATATGTTAAAGAAAATGTTTAGATTTGATGTTTTAAATAGAATTAAAATGATCTAACGATGTTTTAAATTGTGTTGAGATTCGAAACCATAGATTTCAACATTTATTGTTGAAATAGACGTTTTCGAGAAATAGAAGGAAATGGTGGACTATAACACTGTTGTTATAGTAAATGATTTCCGAAAGGAAATGTTTTGTATAGTATTGGGATTTATATATCTATTTTAATTTCGAATCCCTATACTAGTGATTTTGGGTTGTCGTAACGATGTTTTACGCAACTTCGTTTTGGCCCAAATAAATATGTTTATGAGAATGATTTCCTTAAAGAATGAAATATATACTTAATCTCGATTTAAGTATATTGAATATTTTCCAAGTGTTGAAAATAAATAGATTTGTGAATTACTTATTTAATAAGTATGGAATTGTTTTCCGATATAAAGGGAATATTTTGAAAATTTATCTTTTTGAAGATAAATTGAAATGATAAATTGAAATCGTATATGCATGGATATTTTGGAATATAAATTCACTAAGGAATTTATAAAAGAAAGTGGAATTTGTATGAAAATAAATATTGATTTATTTTTGAAGTATTGAAAATTATATATCTTGTAAAGATATTTTGGAAAATAAATAATTTGGAAAATTATTTGGAATCTGGTGATGTTGTGCATATCCATTGATAGTTTAATAACCGACTATCAATATTTCCCTTTGAATGGGTATTTGATGTGATTTGTTTGAATTTGAATGCCACACTTATTTTTGAATAAGCGCTCACTATTCGGGTTAACCGGGAAAGGACCATGGGGTCGTATAACCTATTCCGAATATGTGATACGTCGTTATGAATTGCATTTGAAGATCGGTGTTGAAGACCCGGTATTTGCGAGAGCGATAGGATGACCTGTCGATTGACTCTGCACCGAGTTGCTCCGGTATAGAGTTCTCCATATGTGATGGAGAATTTGATCAGGATTGTGGATATCCGGATTGCAAGGACTTCTTTGTAAGTGCCTTCGGTTTTGTTCGAGCCCGGAACAGACTTGTATGGATTGTATGTCTGACATTACAAACTGAGATATAAAGCAGATTTCTTTCAAATATATTTCTGTTGGTGGTGGAGAATTTATTCTTTTAGCTTAACACCCTTCTCTGAGACGTACGAGCTCAGAGGTTATGTAGTTGAAGGTTATCAGCGACATATTCCCAATTTGGTAATGTGACATGTTGAGTGTTGCTGTGAAATGATCATTGTGTTGATTATTTGTGATAGGATCATTTATTTGATCGTCTATCCTGGTGATCATTTCTATGATCATTTGTTGACCCAAAGCATGGCTTTTGTATAAAGTATGTTTTTGTGGACGTGACTTCATCGAGCCTCACACCTCGGGAATGGTCAAAACAGGAAAGATGCGGCAAGGTTATGAGGGGTAGCGCCCTTTAGGATATGTGCATTTCCTTCTGGAAAAGGGTGGTATCATGGTATGGAGCCCAGATACTTACTCATGTTGAAAACACTTTATGATTGTGTGAATTGATTACGAGCGCTCGGTGAAAGGTCCCAAAGGACCGGGGGATGGCATATTCGGTCAGTTGTTACTCAGTTAGGGGTAACCCGGCCTTGTGTTGGTAGAGATCCAGTTTGGTTCTCGGGGATGTCCATCCAGAGGCATTCTCATGTGGCAATGGGAAGTTCCTTGGCCTGATCATTCGTTGGAAATCCAAAGAAACAATACGATCTTGTACGGTATTAGTTGTAGAACCTATCATTCACTTATGGTGGCGCCCCACTGTTTGGATGGTAGCTATAGTAGGCATAGTTCGGAATGTCTATGCTGGCTAAGATTTATATTCTACTTTCGAAATATTTCCTACACTATGCACTAATAATAATATCAAATGTTCTTTTTAATACGTATCAAGCATCTTTGACTATCATAAGGAGAAATCTCCTCCGATTCTGCGTTTGCATTGTGTGTGTGTGCGGGAGGCCTTATGGTAGTCTCATTTTTAAAAGCATTGCGAATTGACTTTAAAAATATTCATCTATTTTGATTTTAAAGATAAATAAACTGTTTTGAGTTCTCACACCAGTCACATGACTGACTCGGAGTTTATTGTTTTCCTTCCTAAACTCTAGGTGCCCACCAATTTCCACACGGGCAGTCAAGAGTTAGGTTTATCAGGATATTCTGGATATTCTGGAGTTGCTGGAGGCAAGCTGGATGGCATGGCGTATTACTACTATATAGTATTTTTTTTTTCTGCTGTTTGTTGTTGTTGTTGTACACTCTGATGATATGATGTAATGTAATGAAATGTGATGTAATGTAATAACTGATATAGTTCTTGTTTAAAGATTATTCATTTATTATTATATGTTGTTCCGCTGCGAATTGTGAGATTCTGATATTGTTGTGTTGTGTTCTGTTCCGTTCTATTTTCTATTTTCTTTTCTCTCTATTTTCTATCTTTTCTCTCTTCTTCTCTCTCTTTCTTTTTCTTAAACATTGATAATTCGTATTTCTGTTCATCTTGAATTAATCTATGGAGATTAGTGTATATTCAAGGAGTACGGATTTACGGGTCTTCACATTTTGAAAAAAAAAATAGTAAAAAAATTATAAATCCTATATTGATACAATTTATTTTAAAGGACAAAAATTTGTATATTTGTTGCCTCAAGGACACGACCTCGATATTTTTACCAAAAGGACAAACATTCTTCTAAAAATTATTCATAAGGACAAACATTTTCCAAAATTATTCATAAGGACAACAAAACTGCTACCAAGCTAAAACTGATACCTAAAAACTACTACCGATAACTACAAACCGATACCTAAAAACTGCTATCAATAACTAAAAACTGAAACCTACAGAAAGTTGTTCTTCAGGATAAAATATTGAAGGTCTGTCTTTGAGGCTAAAAAGCTGTGAAATTTTGTCCTTGACAATAATTTCCTGTTTTATAAATATATTTTCATCTAAAGGTTTTGTAAATATATCTACCAATTGATTTTCAGAGGATACAAATTCTAGTCTGACTAAATCCTTTTCCATATTATCATGAAGAAAATGATGACGTACGTCAATATGTTTAGTTCGTGAGTGATTTACAGGATTTTTGGACAAGTTAATAGCACTAGTGTTATCACAAAAAATTGTAGATTTAGATATATTAACACCAAAATCTTAAAGTGTTTGCTGCATATAAATCACTTGAGCACAAGCTAAAGCAGCAGAAATATATTCTACCTCACAAGTTGAAAGTGAAACACAATTTTGTTTCTTGCTAAACCAAGAGGCTAAGGACTGTCCAATGAAATGACAAGTCCCACTAGTACTTTTCTGATCTGTCCGACATCCTCCAAAATCAGCATCACTATATGAAACTAACTCAAAAGGACATTCTTTCGGATAGAAAAGTCCAAAATCTTTGGTATTGCTTAGATAATGTAATATGCATTTTACTGCTCGCATATGTGATTCTTTAGGATTTGCTTGGAATCGAGCACATAAAAAAACACTCATCATTATGTCAGGTCTACTAATAGTTAGATAAAGTAATGATCCAATTATACTTCGATATAATTTTTGGTCAACACTTTTGCAATCTTCATCTCTATCAAGATGAACCGTTGTGCTCATTGGAGTTGGTTTAGTTGACGTGTTTTCCATATTAAGTCGTTTAATTAGATTATTACAATATTTCTCTTGATTAATAAAAATTCCATTTTCTAATTGTTTAATTGTAATCCAAGAAAATAAGATAATTCTCCCATATGTGACATTTAAAATTCTTTGGTCATAATTTTTGAAAATTCCAAGCATAATTTTTCATTTGTAGAACCAAAAATAATATCATCTACATAAATTTGAATAATTAAAATATCATTTTTAGTTCTTTTAATAAAAAGAGTTTGATCAACCTTCCCAATTTCAAAACCAGAATCTATTGGATAGTCCTTAAGACGTTCATACCAAGCATGAGATGCTTGTTTTAGACCGTATAAGGCTTTCTTAAGTTTATAGATGTGGTCTAGAAATTTTTCACGTGTGCATAATGGAGGTTGTTCAACAAAAAAAAATTCTTTTATATACCCATTTAAGAAGGCACTTTTAACATCCATTCGAAAAAGTTTGAAATTATGAAAACATGCAAAGGCCGGTAAGATACGTATTGCTTCTAGTCGTGCAACTGGAGAAAATGTTTCTTCATAGTCAATTCCTTCTTCTTGATTATATCCTTGTGCAACTAATCTAGCTTTATTTCTAGTTATATTAACTTGTTCATGTGCTTTATTTTTAAAGACCCATTTAGTACCAATGATTGTTTGGTCATTAATCTAGGAACTAGTTCCCAAACATTATTTCGTTCAAATTGGTTTTGCTCTTCTTGCATAGCTATAATCCAATAGTCATCAGTAGATGCTTCTTTTATATTTTATGTTCGATTTTAGAAAGAAAAGCTACATGGCCTATTTGATTAAGTTGATTTCTAGTTCTAATATGTGAATCAATTTCTCCCATGACATTTTCTACTGGGTGATCTCGTAAAATCCTAGGAGGAGATCTTAATTCATTTTCATTATGATCAGTGTTTTCATTTTTTTCAATATTATTAGAAAAGTCGTAATCTTCTTCAAAATTATTTTGAGTAACCATATTTGTCAATCTTCTTAAAAATGAAATTTTCGTCGAATGAAATATGAAGTGTTTCTTTGATTGTTTTTATTCTTTTATTGAAAATTCTATAAGCTTTGCTTTGATCTGAGTACCCTATGAAGATTCCTTCATCGGATTTTGGATCGAATTTTCCAAGCCGATTTTTGTATTTAAGATAAAACATTTTGAACCAAAAGTTTTAAATAAGAAATGTTTGGTTTTCTATGATGAAACAGTTCATATGGAGTGTGTTTTGTTAAAGGTCGGATGGAAACATGATTTAGAACATAGCAAGCAGTTGCTATAGCTTCTATACAGAAATGCTTTGGTAATGTGTTTCCATTTAACAAAGTTCTTGCACATTCTTATAACGTTCTATTTTTCCTTTCTACAACACCATTTTGTTGTAGTGTCCTAAGAAAAGACAAATTATGGTAAATTCCCTTTTTATTAAAAAACGTTCAAATGCTTCATTTTCAAATTCACCTCCATTATCACTTCTAATATTTTTAATTTTTAAATTTTTGAGATTTTGAATTCCTTTTGCAAAAATCTTGAAATTTTCAAAAGTATCACTTTTATTTTTAAGAAAATAGTCCAAGTAAATCTTGAAAAATCATCTGCTATAACAAATACATTTACTATGATTTATAGATTGAATTTGAGTTGGACCAAAAAGATCTAAATGTAATAGTTCTAATGGTTGTACAGTAGAAATATTTTTCTTTGATTTAAAAGTTAAATTTGATAATTTTCCTAATTGACAAGCATCACAAATATAGTTTACTTTAAAGTTCATTTTTGGTAAACCTTTTACTAAATCATTTTTAGGTAATTTATTTGTAGTTTTGTAATTAATATGACAAAATCTTTTATGCCAAAACCAAGGATCATTTTCTTTGGCTATTAAACACATACTTGTATTATAATTTATATTCATATTTAAAACATAAATATTTTTATCGCTAAAGCCTTCAAAAATAAGATTCTTATTTTGATCGAAAATACTACACTTATTTTCAGAAAAAGAAATATTGAATCCTTTGTCACACAATTGGCTAATACTAAGTAAGTTGTGTTTAAAATTTTTAACTAATAAAAAATCAGTAGTAAGAGGTAAATTAGATATACCGATATTGCTCACATCGCCTTTACCGATGACATATCCTTTGGAATTATCTCCAAATATGACATAACCACCATCTGAGTAGTTAATGTTTGTTAGCTTCTCTTTGTTTCCTTTCGTATATTTTGAGTAACCACTGTCTAGTGTCCATTTTCCTCTCTTTTTGGATGATACTTGAAAAATATAGAATTAACATTGGTACCCACCATTTTTATTTTGGGTTCTAAGAGTTAGGTCTTAGGAAGCCAAACCCAAGATTGTTCAGAATTCCTTTTGAACACAAAATCTTTGTTTTTATGAATAGTTTTTATAGAAGACTTTATATACTTGTTTATTATTGAAGAATTATTAGCTTTAGGAACCCAAATTTTAATTAAAGTAGTGAAATTGGAATTTTTAGAGCTAGGTATTTCAATTTTATTTTTATATGAAGAATTCTTTTTCTTTGAAATAATTTTAGAAGTTTGTTTATATCCTAGTCCTCTTTTATTTGAAATAGTTTGAGAATTTTCTATAATTTTGGAAAGATTTTCTCTACCTTTATTAAAATTAGAAACATTTTTAGTGATTTCTTCAAATTTGTTTTAAGGCTAAAGTATCTAACTCTAAAATCTTGATATTTGATTTAAGGTTATGATTTTTAATTGATAATGCATCATTCTTTTCTTTCTGAGTTTCTACCTCTTGACTTAGCAAAGAAAGTTGAGATGACATATTGGAACAAGATTCTTGAGTAAATTGGAGTTCTTCTTCTAAAATTTTCTTTTCATCTCTTAACATTTCTACTTCGATTTCAGTTCTATTAAATTTTTCAAGAGCTTCTTTGTACTTTCTATTTTTTCCTTTTAATTTTTCAAGTAATTATGAATTGATTTCCAAAAGGTCATTAAAAGTCAGATCACTTACCTCATCTTTTGTAGCCATAAAGCAAATGTTGGCTTGTTCCGTATCACTGTCTGAGTCACTTTCTGATGATGAAGATGGTTCTGCATCGTCCCATGTGATGGAGAAAGCTTTCTACTTGAATCTATCTTTCTTGTGCTTATACTTGTCTTTCTTTTTCTCAGGATAGTCTTTCTTGATGTGGCCTTTCTTGTGACATTCATAACATTCGAGATTAGATGTTAATGGTCTGTTTGTGTTGTTATTGTTATTGGACTTGTTCTTGTTATATCTAAATTTGTTGCTCTTTCTAAATTTCAAAAAAAAAATTGAAATTTTTAGCAACGAACGCCATATCTTCTTCATCTGAATCTGATTCATCTTTTTCTGCCCGGAATGCTATATTTTTCTTATCTTGAGCTTGTACTCGTTTAGTCTGGAGATTAACTTCATAAGACATTAGATTTTCAATCAACTCTTCTGGTTTTATGGTCGAAATATCATTAGCTTTTTCGACTGCTAAGAATTTTCGTTCCCACTCATCTGTAAGTGAATTGAGGATTTTTGAAACAATATCAAAATTTATGTAAGTTTCTCCTAATGCTTTCAAGGAATGATATATATATTTTGAAATATAGAGTACGTTTCATTTATAGTCTCATCTTGCTTCATTTTAAAATTCTAAAACTAATTTTTTAGCATAGGAATTTTACTTTGTTTGACTTTTTTAGTTCATTCATGTATAACTTTAAATGTACGTCAAATTTCATGAGCATTTTTACACATGCTTATTCTATTAAACTCATTTTTGTCTAATGCACAATACAACATATTCATAGCTTTAGCATTTGCAGTAGCATCTAATTTTTGTGTGTTAGACTATGCTGAATATTCAGTAGTAAGAATAATATATTCAGATTGCATAATGTTCCAGGTTTCATAACGACTTGCTTGTATATAGATTCTCATCCTAGTAGCCTAATAGTTATAGTTCATTCCATTAAATAGAAGTGGCCGTGCAATAGATTGTCCTTCTAGGAAGGTAGAGTTAACAACAGTGCGGGTGTTATTTTCCATATTAAAATAATATCAGATAACCATGTTACGGTTATATGATAGCCTTTCTCTGGTACCAAATGAAAGTATCTGTGTTATAGGATGAAGTAATATTGAATAAACTACTTGTGCGGAATAGGTTAGTAAATAGTCAGAGTAGTAAAGTAAATGACACAAGAGACTTTTATACTGGTTCGAACTCCCGTTCTACGTCCAGTCCCAGACTCCTTTTGGATTTATAGTAGCAACCCTCACTTAACCCGCAGGGAATAGGTTTACACCACGTGAGCAACCGCATAGGACTTCAACCGCCTAAGAAATTGAATAGGACTTCTACCTCTTGAGTAACCGAATAGGACTTCTGTACAAATAACAAAAAGTATATGACCGTAATGTGCTCTTTGAATAGCACTGACAAGTTAATTAAGTACAATTTTCCTATAATCTTCTCGTTTATGATATATAGTGTAATATGCCTTGAGAATTGTGAAAGATAGAGTGATCAATGATCAGAGAATGTAAGTAGTTTGAGTGCAGTTTGAAAACAGAGAATAGACAAGAATTCAAAGATATTAAAATCAGTTTCGGTGAATTTTTTGTTGAATTCTGAAATCTATTTATTGAATGTAAAAGGTTGCAACCATAGACGAAAAATTATATTAAAAAGAACAGGTGCAACAGTTGATTTTGAAATTGAAACTCTTCGTTGAAGAGAAGCGTCTATTCATGAAAATAGCAGTCAGAAACATTCATTCGACTGACTTTATTAATTCAGGCGTCTGAATTGAAACAAATCGAAGACAACAAGAAAATAGGCTAATTTTAGCAAGATTCAGCCTGTTGTACATTCTTGTGCATATATGTCTATGATTTTGTCAAATATCAGTTCAGGAGAGATTTTAACAAATTTCTAAATGATATACAGGCTCTGGACTAGAAACTAACACGTTTAAATACTTTGATTATGAATCTGCAACAAATCTTCTGCATAAATTATTAGTACACATAGAATATTTTATATAGCTTGTCATTAATCAAGCACTGATAAATTGAGTTTCCAACAAAAACAAGTGCAACCTAAAAGTCTACACACCGATTCTTGCCTTAAATTCGACAAGGGAAGCATCAATCCTGCATTGGATCTGACTGGACGATTCACTCTTCAGTTTCTGCCTAGAGTATGGCGACATAAGCAGCAAAGTAAATGTCATTGACCATCCAGAATTTAGCTCATGTCTGAATGTCAACGAAGCAACGAAGTATTCCACCTAGAGGAAAGAACTAGAACATAATGCAGGATAGGCACGACTCAGCCTTCCATCGGTTAACTCGATCCCACGGTTCAACGGGACAGAATACAGAATTGAAGCGGACATGATCTACCTTGCCACTTATCAAGATATTCCCTAGAATTTGGGGCGCGCGTAAGAAATAAAATGAATGTGATTTGATGTTTCAGCAAATAACGCTGGCTCTTACCGCTTGAACCATAGTATAACCACAACAGGGGCTAGACTCGACCGTTCACACAAAACATCCATCAACCCATGACTGAGGGCCTGCGTGTGATCATCCAAGAGCTGGATACGACTACTCGATCCTATGGCTCGTGCCTAATATTTGTAACAACTTAAGGTTACGACCAAAGGATTCTTGGAGATAGCATTATTGGATCGATGCTTGGACTTATGGGCAACTAATCATCATTTCGACCCTTACAATGAGTAATGAATCGCGAGTACACTGAATGGAAAGCGCATCACTCGAAAACACTAGTAAATTCAAACTTGTAGCAGGAGCTAGCTATGTGCAGCATGCAATACAAGGTTAAACTCTACTAAGCCTTTCGTTCAACATGCCTATAAGGATGATCACTAACAATTGGAAATAAGCACATGAAGCGCCTACAACCCATCACGAGTATTGAAGATCAGATCACAACTTGACCCAATAATGATGAAAGAGTTAACTCCTTTGCTCCGGGTGAATCTTGATGTGTTCGCTTGGACTTAATCTCATATATATATATATGGACTCTCACCAACTATTGAGAACACTGCATTAAATGTCGATTCGAGGCATGTCTCGATGAATAAAAAATAATGCGACGTGAATTTGAAGAAATCTTCTGCACTTAAAGAGGAGGAAAATCTACTCAATACCGAAATGTGTTTTGTCCATAATACTCTCTACCCAAATTGAGTACCTAATCCTTTACTTAGGAGAAAAACAAACAGAGAGTGTCGGACGTACGTCGACTACTTAGATTTGCACGAGGCATGAAAAAGTATAGCTTTCCACTTCCATGGATAAACCAACCGGTGGACTCGACCATTGGACATGAATTGCTCACTTCCATGGATGCAAACTCCAAATAAAATCAGATACTAAAGCATGTCCTAGACTAGGAATACAACAGTTTCGTTACTGACCTGGGCCTATAGTGCTATGTTGCAATCCCTGGACTCAAACTTAAGAACACAGGTGCTACTTACCAAAGGACGGTTAACAGATCGTTTAAAAATTAGATCAGCTGATCGATGAAAGTATATGTGGTTAATATGCTCATGAGATCATGACTATCAAACGACCACATTAATGACTTAGCAAAGATAGGCAGTGCTCTCTAAAAAATGCAGAATGAAACTCGATCCTTTGAGATAACTTTCGGCGTTGCATCAGAAAAATTCTTTAGTTTCATTATCAGTTCTCCTTGAATTGAGGAAAATTCCAAGAAAATTTTGACAAATAGTGACATCCATGTACCGATGACAGCCAAGCAGGTATGGAGCCTACGTCGAAAGATTACCATCCTAAGTTGATTCAACTCTAAGACTATCTGCAAATGTATTCTTTTCTTCAAACTGATCAAGAGAGGGAAGATAACTTTTGAATGGACTAACAATTGCGTTGATGCAATTCCAGCTCTTATAGATCGCTTAGAGAGACCTCCCATTTTACCTAAGTTATTAGACCGCGAAGATTTATATGTCAATTGGACCGAGTCAACACATGCCATAAGCATCGCAATGCTATGAGAAGATAAATGAATCCTAAGATTAGTATGTGATGTAAGATAGCTATTGAGAAGCTCACCACATTAACGTCTATATCGACCAGCCATTACAATAGGTCTTATAGCAACCTTCGATGTTTGAAAGGTTACGCAAATAGAATATCGAGCTAAGCCAATTTGGTATCATCTATCTCCCTCGAAGAGCTATCCATGGTCAATCATTAGCATACTTTATATTTGAATTCACTACATTAGATGACTATCCAAAGAGCAGTGGAGAACCGTCTAACTAATAGAAAATGAACACGGATGGAACTTCCAATAATCAGTTTTCTAACGTCAAAGTTGCTTTAATGACTACTGAGGAACGATCGATCAGCTACGCCCTGAAACTCAACTTTCCTGCAACAAATAACGAAGCTAAGTATGAAGTCTTGGTCGCCATGCTCAAACTTGCAAGAAAACTGGGAGTGGAAACTTTACATATCTTATGTGATTTCTGGTTAGTGGTAAGCTAAGTTAGGGAAGACTATCTAACAAGGGGGCAACATCTTGCTCCTTTTCTCAGTTGGATCCAAGAACTACTAGCCAACTCCGAGTATTACACCATTACACACATCCTCAGAGAACAAAATGGAAAAGCTGAGTTAGTGGCCAAGCTTGTGAGTTCTGGGGATGCGCGGCAAATAGTCTTTGTCCCAGTTGAAGTACTTATTATTCCAAGCACTGACAGATGAATATCATCCAGATCTTAAAGACTGGCCAAAAAAGGAGTCATGATGACTCCTATCAAAGATTATCTAAAACAAGGAATCCTTCTTGAATAGAGGAATGAGAATTGGCATATCCTCTACAAAGCTGTCCCATGAGTTAACACTTGTAAATTTCGTATCCATCGATACAAAGCACATCTTATGTGAGTCCATCTCGTAATGATAACCATCGATATGTAGTCTACTTTAATGCATGCCAGATCGATCCAAGAGAGGATCAATATGAAGGAATGAATCAAAGAAACCATCAACAAAGTTACGACTCGAATTTCACATCGATTCAGGAGAGGATCAACATGAAACTCGATAAAAACTGACAACGACTCGTGGATATGCAAACGTTTATGGGAGGCAGGTTAATATACATTTATATGTAATGAGTTAACATTAAATTTTTAAAATTCATAGGAATTGAATGCTCTCCTGGTGACAGTTACAACAGAGTGCAAACACTGAACGCTCAGTTACAACGATGCACTATACAATCATTGGCAGTCAATAATTCAGTATTTATATCATTGAGAATCAATCAACGGTTGCATCTTTTGATAGAAAGAAAACAACTAATCGATGAATCAAATAGAAATTTTTCAAAATAAAGATTGCATCTTTTCAAAGCACATCATCTTCACAAAAGACATACTTTGGGGGGCAAATGTTAACCCACCTTCTGGCAAGGCCGTGACACTGAGAACTTGACTAGAAACCAAGGACAGTCCATCCCAAAGATCGGTTATACAAAGGTTCACTATGGATATTGGCGAGTTTTTTCCGAGTCTGAATTGAGCTACAATTGACAAGTCACGACAAGCAAAGCTATGACACCCAACGTTCCAAATTTTAAGTCAATCGGAGTTCGTATGCTCAAGATATTTATTGATCAAGATCTATGAAGAAAGCCTCACTTTGTATCAATCATGTACCAGCATCACTTTGTATCCATCATGTACCAACCTCATTTCGTATCCATTATGTACCAACCTCCTTCATATCCATCAAAGTCAAACTGCTTTTAACCATGGAAGATTGCCATTTCATATCGATCCACCCACTTACCTATTTTCATATCGATCGGCCATTGATCGATATGAGTACACATAAAGGATCGATACAAACGTCATCATTTTTATCGATACGAAGCTAACCTAGAACATCGATATAAGAAGCAATACCTAGACCAATACGAAGAGTAATTTTAGGTCGATATGAACAAAGCATGTAAAAATGGAAGACTCGGTCACTCAGCATGTAAAGTGGATCGATCCTAAAAAATAGAGCCACGTCACCCTGATCGACACATGCCAACATCGATACGTAGCTATCGATATGAAGGGTATCGATACGAACTCAACAATGTCTTGCAAATGCAAAATTGTATCAATCATAACCAAAAATCTACAAGTCCAAATGCCATCAAATTTTTACATGAGCTTGCGTATTACCTCAACTTGGTCATCGATCTCAGCCCAAAAGGAGTCACTTTTGATCGATATGAATTGTGTACATATCGATCATGGATTGATCTTAAATGTCAAGGGATCGATCTAGTGGGCCCACCCACATGAGGGAAGGGGTCTTTCGAGATCCGAGCGAGATATTTTTAGCCTATGCCTATAAATAGCAGCCATATGCCTCCAGAAAATGAATTTTTGTTTCCTCTACGCCGATACTCTGCCAAAATCTTCATTGTATCTTGAGTGTACTATTGTAATCAGTTGTAACCAGCGAGAATCATCAATAAAAATAGCAAACTTTCTATAGTGGACGTAAGCTCAATGCCCAACCACTCTAAATCTTTGTGTTCTTGTACTTCTGTTTGTTATGTTTTTGGCATGTTTGTTAGATTAACCAAATTTTGCATCTACATTCTTCACTTTAATCTCTTCAAATATGTCCGAAGAGTGTTGTGCCCAATTTTGGAATAAAGAGGGAAGACCTATCATAAATGGGAGCATAAAACTCATCGAACATGTGTTATCATAAATGGTCAAAGGACCCATAAATAGATAGTGAATCCATAACTCTAATGAGCTGAAGCTCCATAAATCTGCTTATTATGGATCAACATAAAAGATAAGTCGTTAAACTTATTTTCGTAAGTGTTATTTACATTCAAATAGTAACTAATCAAATAATACACTTGACCTATTCTCAAACTTTAAGTAGGCACGATAGCTGCTTTGATGAGCCATGCCATAGAATCGAGAGCTCTAAGTGGGCCCGATGGAATTTGACCAAAAACTTGCACCTTTGCGTTCGTGGTAAAATTCCGAGTAACTTTCATATTTGTTGTTTTATGATAGGATTCGAAACGAAGAAGATACAGGTGAAAAACGAATTCAGAACGAAAACAATTCGATTAGATAAATTAACGTTTTTACATTAATTGTCTGGGCCCATAAGCCAACTCGTTATTAGTGTTGGTTGACCTCCAGCGGTTGACCGGTGACCCAAAGGCGGTCAATTGATGGCGGCCTGGCGGCTACAACAAGCCTAGGCTAAACAACCTGGATTTAATATTTTAAATTGAATGGCTATAGTTGATTCTATCGTCGATAAATTCAGGCTTAACCCTCTCTTCTCTTCTCATATTATTTTATGAAACCAGTAGCGAAGATCTTCCATTTTCTCTTCTCTACTATTTTCTAACTTATAAAATAAATATCTATATTTGTATATATACAAATTGAAGAAGGATAGAAATCAAATAAGAGAAAAAAAGAAGAAGAGTAAATCAACAGTACACGATAACGAGGTTATATGTATGTATGTATGTATGTACGTACGTACGTACGTGTGTGTGTATGTATATATATGTGTGTGTGTGTGTGTGTATGTATCTATATACTTGTGATTATATATTTACATTTCCCTTCTATTCCAAATCTCTTATCAGGTCTGTGAATCTGATGTATGTATATGCCCTTATACATATTTCTTGGACTAAAAAGGATTTGGAGATGAATTTAAGGTTCTACTTAGATCTAAAGATTTGGATCGCTTTTAAAAGGTGAATGGAAAATTTTATATATTGTTTATGATTTTAAATCTATTCCATTGGCGTACATTTTATTTTTAGGCCTAAACCAATTTTATTTGTAAATTGTAGACTTAAACTAGGGTAGATAACTATTGTCTACATATTCTTGTTTTTGATCAAAATTCGAAATATGTTTAAGCCTATATTTAGAAATAGGTCCCAAAGATTTTGGAATTTGAATGCTGTATATTTTTTTCCAGATCTATACTTGGGTGTAAATATGATTTTTGAATTGTTGCTCAATTTGTGCTATGTTGTAAATTTTCCATAGTTTAATTTATGGGAAGAACATCCGTTTGATTTTTATAAATTTGTTTAGGTTTTTCACTTTTCATTCAAAAGGGCGACATTTGTTTTAAGAAGGAATACCTAGAAACAAAAGGGGAATATGTGTATATACAAATTTATTCTCCGTAGTTTATACTGTTTATTCCAAATAAAAAGGAAATTATCCAGTAACTATAATTTCAAATGGAGTCAATCTTTCCTTTATCGTTAAACTAATTTACGGAAATCATAGCAGAAAATTTTCTTAAGGAATCTAATTCAAGCACCATAAATATGAAAAGCATATTCTAGTTAAATATTTATAACTAGAATATATTTGGATAGGAATATTATTAGGTAGTTTATACATATTTAACGCATTAATAAAGAAGAAGAACGTTTATTCATGCGTTATCTATGTGTAACATTCTTTAGATATTATTGTGTTTAGGGAAGAGGATAGTTAAAATTAGAAAATGTAGTAATTCACATTAATGAGAAATAAATTAGGAATTTCTATTTGTTAATAAGAAATGAAAGATTGAAACCGAAATAAATGGGAAATAAATGAGAAATAATGGATTAATGGGACTGACAAAAATATAAAAGATATAAAAAGGTTATTAATTTGAAATTAGTAATCATACATAAATGTCTTAGGAAATGTCTGTTAGGATTTTATGGACAAATTTACATTATGAGCATTAAAAGGGGATATATGGATAGATAAGTATATAAAGTAAATCCTATTGCCTTAAATAAAAAGGAAATTAGGAAGCTAAGTCCAATGTCTACCTAAGATAATATAAGTAAAGACTTAGGATGGTTAATTTGACTTAGTATATTAGTGATGTGAGGTCAGTAGAGTCACTCGACGGAAGACCGCCCTTCAGTATGAGGCTTCCAGCAGTTGGGTGCACTTATTACGGATGTGAGATATCATTAATCCTAGGACCCATGACAGAGTAAGAGTTTGGACCTGCTTTCTAAACTGAAAAATATTAAATGGTCCATATTTGGAATTAGATGCGGCGAGGGATATCTCCATAGGGTTTGCTTTAGGTTTGAGGTATTAAATTGCTGTAAGGTCTGCCTCTCTTTTTAAAAGAAGTATTATGTAACCTAATGATGTTCCAAATAAATAAAGATATCTCTAAAAAGGTTTACTTTAGGGTTGAGGTATTAAATGGCTATTGTATGGACCGCTTCCCTAGTAAAAGGATTAACCTAATGAGATTTCATATTTTGAACTAAGAGTGAAGATGGCTATCTTAGGAAATGATTTTCCTCAGGCATGAGAAAGTGGTTGTAGTGTGCACTTCTTTCCCATGAAAGAAGATTAAGTAGCCCAATGAAATTTCTAAGCAATGTAAGCTAGATAATACCAGCAAGGAGTCGTCCTTGGGGTTATGTATTAAATGGCAAAGGTCTACCTATGAAATAGGTGTAGAATGATCAAAGGCCTGCTTAGTCCTTGTTAATGAGGTATTATCTGGCTTGAGTACAGTCTCTCATATTGTTAAGATTTTATTAGTGATAGATGCGCTAGTGATATGGCTAGTATAAATTATAAGTGTGAGAAATGCGGAATATGGATCTTAAGGCTAGGATTAACACTAGAGGGGGGTGAATAGTGTTTAAAGAAATTACTAAATCTTTTTGAGTTTTTGTTCATTTGAACACAAATGTATGCAATATTCAAACATAAATATGATCACAGAATCAAACACAGATGCAGAAATAAAGTAAAAGCAGAAAAGGAAAGAACACACCAGATTTTATACTAGTCGGAGTTACACTACATCCAGTCCCGCACACAAGTACGGATTTCCTTTTAAAAGCAATTATACAATTACACCCTCGTTTTCAAGGCTAGGAGGTACACCCTCCAGATTCACAATCCTCTGGGTAGAGATACTTGATTTCAGGGGCAACAAGTTCACCCAATTGATTTCCTAGGCTACAATCACACCTTTTCTAACTTGATTGATTTCCAAGGCTACACTCACACCTTTTCTAACTTGAATGATTTCCAAGGCTACAATCACGCCTTTTCTCGCTAATTTTATTACAAAGAAGTCTATAACTCTGAATGGCACTGAGATCTTGTTGAGATAGTGATAAAGAATCAAACCGGAAATGATCTAGTTAGATTCAATGCTGATTTTGGCAGAGTAATGGTAAGAATGTGTATAAAGAAATGTGGAAGAAGAAGAGTAGTGAAAACCGGAAAAATATGATTAGAAATTCGTTGAAAACAGCCCCTATTTATAGAAGAACAGTTATGTCCATTCGTGAAGGGATATGACAAATAGACACTTCTTTTGAAATTCAAAATTTTGAAATCAACTGCCACTATGTCGACATGGGTAACTTGAGTATGTCGACATCCCAAAGGAAATTTTGGTGGTTTGTTTTTCCTTAAAAATAACTTTTATCTTATATTAAAATTATTTTAAACTTTTATAAATATACATAAATATAGTTAAAATACGTAAATAAATATATAGAATAATATTTTGGTATATATAAAATTCTACTATAATTTTATATTTAAATCAAAGTATAAATATTAAAAGTTAAATATATTATTATTAAAAGATAGTTTTAAACTAAGGATAATTTGATTTTAAAGATAAAGATTATTTTGAGGCTAAAATATTTAAAACCAGGATAGATGTTTTTGATTCTTTTAGAAGGAAGGTTTTGAAAACATTTTGAAAACAAGATATAATTTTGTAAAAACATTTTGAATAAAAGTTAGTGGATATAAAATAATGTTCCACTAGATTTTTCGTAGGTTCCATCGTACTTAGGGTTCCATCCATTTAACAGGCTCGAAGTGGATTCCATTCCACGAATAAATTGGATTGTAAGATGCCAGTGCTTTTCTAGGAGTTTTAACAAAATTCCTAATTAAATTACTTATTCTTGAAATTTTGAACTCTTGATAATCTTAATATTCTTGATACTCAGAGTCTTCAATCTTAATATCTTGAATCTCTATACTGTACAGTCTTCATTCTTGGTACTTGCATGGTTAAATCCTGCATATACATATATTTCTAAACTACAATGTTAGTATTTATATTTTATAATCCTATTCTAAGGTTTTTGTCATCAAAACCATCATCTCAAGGACTAACAATCTTCCCCTTTTTGATGATGACAACCTTTGTTTATAAAATATTACTTCTATCCTAATAACTCCCCCTTAATCTATGCCTAACTATCCTATTTCTCATCTTCTGTCATCAATAAAAAACTAACTTGATACTATATAACTCCCCCTTAATTTAATATTCTATGACATGTGATTATAATGATAGTGTTATCATAAAGAATCAAACTTAACTCTAAAACTTAAAACTTAGTCCTAAACTACTAACTATCCTAACTAAATATCCATATAATAATACTTTCAATAGAACACATATAAGAACACGAACTATTTATTAATTATATAGTTATATGCACATTTTCGTAGAGAACGTAAGAAAGAACATACAACAATATGCAAAAAAGACAAGAAACTAATGAGGGTCTTCGAAAACGGAAGATCTATGAACCGAACAATTTGGATAGTGGAAACAGAAATTTCCACGTTGTTCGACAAGATTTCCATCTTTGTCAAAGCACACTTCGCCAACACAAACGACTTTGTCATCTTCTTCAATGTGCTCTTCTTCCATGAAGGCTTCTTCTTCTTCTTCCTTGCTGCCCTCTTGCAGTTGATCTCCTGAAGAATCTTCGTCGATCAAGATTGGATTAGCATGATAGTCCAATAGAAATTTTTGCAAATTCCTAAGGATTTCGCCTTGCCTCTCTTGTTCCTTGGCCATTCTAAGCTGTACCACTTGAATTTCAGTCAATAATTGCAGTGCATCCTTCGGAGAATCCTCTATTTTGTCACTCGAGCAAGCGTAGTTCATTGAAACGGTCCAGAAGTAGGAGAAGGGATTGAAAAGATTGAATTTTTGTTTGATTTGGAAGTGGTGGCCATGGTTTAATTTATTTCAGAAGTTAGAACAGAAAGAGTGTAACAACCCGATTTTTCGACGCCCGAAAGTTGACATTTATACGTCCACTGTATCAAATGTCGCACAGTCGAATGTCGGAAAACCGAACGGTTAGGGTAAAAGAAGAAAATGATAGAAGAACAGAAACAATAATCGCAGTGGAGCAATATATAATAGATAAAGAATAATATTTAAAGCAAAAGCACTATATCAGTTTATACATCACATTATCAGAGTTTACAACAACAAATAGCGGAAAAGGAATATTACATATATAAGTGATACGCCTCACCATCGAGCTTCAACTCTTGATCTCCACAGCAACTCTTTTCTCACTTCGCTCCCGGATAATTGACAACCTGACTCTAGGCTGCCCATGTGGAAAATTATGGGCACCCAGAGTTTAGAAAGGGAACAATAACTCCAGGTCAGTCGTGGGACTGGTTTGAGATCTTAAAAATAGTTATTCTTTTACAAAGAAAACAAAGGAATTTAAAAGAAATCCGCAAATGCTTTTTGGAAAATGAAACTACCATAAGGCCTCCCGGCACACACACAATGCAATCGCACACTTGGGGGAGATTTCTCCTTATGATAGTCAAACATGCTTAATACGCAAAATCTTTTTAATACTATCATTAATGCATAGTGCAGAAAACATTTGCAAGTATAATATTAATCTTAGCCAGCATACGTACCATTATAGTATGCCTACTATAGCTACCAAATTAGATGGCAGGTCCTACAACTAAAACCGTACAAGGCGCGTATTGGTGATTGGATTTTCAACAAATGGTCAGGCTAAGGAACTTTCTACTGCCACATGGGTACGCCTCTGAAGGGAAGCCCCGAGACCTAACCGGATCTCTGCCAACACATGTGGCAGTAGAAAGTTCCTTAACCTGACCATTTGTTGGAAATCCAATCACCGATACGCGCCTTGTACTGTTTTAGTTGTTGAACCTGCCATCTAATATGGTAGCTATAGTAGGCATACTATAATGGTACGTATGCTGGCTAAGATTAATATTATACTTGCAAATGTTTTCTGTACTAATGATATATTAAAAAGATTTTGCGTATTAAGCACGTTTGACTATCGTAAGGAGAAATCTCCCCCAAGTGTGCGACTGCATTGTGTGTGTGCCGGGAGACCTTATGGTAGTTTCATTTTCCAAAAAGCATTGCGGATTTCTTTTAAATTCCTTTGTTTTCTTTGTAAAAGAATAATTGTTTTTAAGATCTCACACCAGTCCCACGACTGACCTGGAGTTTATTGTTCCCTTTCTAAACTCTGGGTGCCCATAATTTTTCACACGGGCAACCTAGAGTCAGGTTGTCAATTATTCGGGAGCGAAGTCAAAAAAAGAGTTGCTGTGGAGATCAGGAGTTGAAGCTGGATGACAAGGCGTATCACTTATATATGTAATATTCCTTTTCCGTTATTTGTTGTTGTAAACTCTGATAATGTGATGTATAAACTGATATAGTGTTTTTGCTTTAAAGATTATTCTTTATCTATTACATATTTTTCCACTGCGATTATTGTTTCTGTTCTTCTTCTATCTTCTTCTTCTTTTACCCTAACGGTTCGGTTTTTCGGCATTCGACTGTGCGACATTTGATATAGTGGACGTATAAATGTCGACTTTTGGGCGTCGAAAAATCGGGTCGTTACAAAGAGAGTAGAGAGAATGATCAAAATTTCGAAAATAAGAAGAATATATAACCAATTATTTGAATCTTGGTGGGAAAAATTTCAAAAATAAAAAATCGTTACATGTCAACATGGGTCGAGGGGGTATGTCGACATGGTCCTTGAAATTTTTACTATTTGATTTAATTTTTAATTATACTTTGTTATTTATATTTTTACGTTTGAATTATTGAACAAATTCCTAATTCTCTTCTTAATTTAGTAAATATAGATTCATTTAAGGGTTTTGTTAATATATCAGAATTTGATTCTCGGAATTAATATAATCTAGAGTAATTACTTCCTTATTTATATTATCTCTGAGAAAATGATGTCTTATATCAATATGTTTAGTTCGAGCATGTTGTGTAGTATTTTTGGATAAATTTATCGCACTAGTATTATCACAATAAATTGGTGATTTTGAGATATTTAAACCATAATCTTTTAAAGTTTGTTGCATATGTATTACTTAAGAACAAGCCAAAGCAGCAGAAATATATTCTGCTTCAGTTGTTAATAAAGAAACTGTATTTGCTTTTTACTAAACCAAAAAATTAGAGAATGACCCAAAAAGTGACAAGTTCTAGTTGTACTTTTTTGGTCTGATTTACAACCAGCATAATCAGCATCACTGTAAGATATTAAGTCAAAAGAATCATTTTTAGGGTAAAATAAGCCATAATCAGATGTGTGTTTAACATATTTTATGAGACGTTTTACGGTTTTTAAGTGGGTCTCTTTAGGTTGGGATTGATATCTTGCACAGAGACAAACACTATGCATGATATCAGGTCTACTAACGGTGATATAGAGCAGTGATCCAATCATTTCTCTATATAATTTTTGATCTACATCTTTCGAGAGATCTTCTTTACTAAGGTACTCATTGGTTGCCATGGAAGTGGGTTTTCCACTCGTAGTAGTCAAGGCAAATTTACTAGTTTGGTCTTTAGCATATTTTTCTTGACTAATAAAGATACCATTATCTAATTGTTTTATTTGTAATCATAAAAAGAAGTTTAATTCACCCATATGACTCATCTCAAACACTTTTGTCATTATTTCATAAAATTCTTTATTCATTTCAAAATTAGTCGATCCAAAAATGATATCATCTACATAAACTTGTACTAGTTGAATATCATTTTTATTTCTTTTAATAAAAAGAGTATTATCTACTTTACCCATTTCAAAATTTGATTTTAATAAGTAAGATCTTAGTCTATCATACCAGGCTCTAGGAACTTGTTTTAGACCATTTAGAGCTTTCTTAAGTTTGTGAACATGATTCGGTAATTTTTTCATCTTCAAAAAGTGGTGGTTGTTCAACATATACTTCCTCTTTCACAAATCCATTTAAAAAGGCACTTTTAACATCCATTTGAAATAATTTGAAATTATTATGATTTGCGAAAGAAAGTAGAATCCTAATGGCTTCCAATCTTGCTACGGGAGCAAAGGTTTCATCAAAATCTATTCCTTCTTCTTGACAATAATCTTGAGCGACTAATCGAGCTTTATTTCTAACTACTTCTCCTTGTTCATTCATTTTATTTTTATAAACCCATTTAGTTCTAATTATAGTTTTATTTTCAGGTCTAGGAACAATTTCCCAAACATCATTTCTAGTGAATTGATTTAATTCTTCTTGCATAGCCAAAATCCATGAATCATCATTTGATGCTTCTTTTGGATTTTTGGGTTCAACAGTTGATATAAAAGCTACATTGCTCATTTGACTTAGTTGATTCCTAGTTTTAACAACAGATTGCGTATCTCCAAGTACATTTTCAATAGGGTGATCATTCAAAAGTTTAATTCTTTTATTAGGATGATTAATTTCATTATTAGTTTCAGTTGACTCTTGATTTTGAGTGATTAAATCCTCTTCATCATTTGAATCTTCAAAAATTTTGAGATTTCATCGAATGAAACATGCATTGTTTCTTCGATGATATTAGTTTTTAAATTAAACACTCTGTATGCTTTACTTCTATTAGAAATCCGATAAAGATACCTTTGTCGGATTTAGGATCAAATTTATCTAAGTTATCTTTTGTATTTAAAATAAAACATTTACTTCTAAAAATTCTAAAATAAGATACCTTAGGTTTCTTTGAGTAAAGAAGTTCATAAGATGTCTTATCGGTTAAAGGTCTAATTAAAATTCTATTTAAAATATAACAGGCGGTAGCAACTGCTTCTGCCCAAAAATACTTTGATAATTTACTATCTAAAAGCATAGCTCACGCACACTTTTGAATCATCATATTTTTACGCTCTACTACTTCGTTTTGTTGTGGAGTTGAAATGAAAAATTGTTAGTAATTCCCTTTTTATTGTGGAATTCCTACAACTTTTCATTTTCAAATTCACCACCATGATCACTACGGATGGTTATAATTTTTAGAGAAAGTTGATTTTGAATCCTTTTTGTAAAGTTCTTAAAACTTTCAAAAGTATCACTTTTATGTTTCTAAAATATTGTCCATGTAAATCTAGAATAATCATCTACAATTACAAAAATATATTTACTATGATTTATTGATAGAATTTGAGATGGACCAAATAAATCAAGATGAAGCAATTCAAGAGGTTTTGAGGTTGAAATCATATCTTTTAATTTAAAGAAACTTTTTCTATGTTTTCCCAATTAACATGCATCACATAGACTATCTACTTTAAAGTTCGTTTTAGAGAGACCTCTTACTAGATAATGTTTATATAGTCTAGGTAAGAGTTTGAAATTCAAATGCCAGAATCTCTTATGCCAAATCCAAGGGTCACTTGTATTTGCCAATAGACACGGGTTATCATTTGAAACTTTCATACTAAGAACATAAATGTTCTTTTTCCTAATTCCCTCAAATATTATGGTGAATTATTATCTTCAATGTGACACTTAACTTTTTCAATTTTAATTTTATATCCTTTATCGCAGAGTTGACTTATACTAAGCAGGTTATGTTTCAGATTCTTAACTTGCAAAACATTAGTAATAATAGGAATTTCAGAGTTACCGACTTTTCCAATGCCAATCACATATCCTTTTGAATTGTTTCCAAAGTTAACCAGCCCTCCATCTTTGTATATTATATCATTCAGCATATCTAGATTTCCAATCACGTGTCTAGAGCAACCACTATCGAGTATCCATTTGTTAATTTTGATCTGCACAATTTGTCCGTTGTGGATTGATTCCTTAACCCCCGTAAAGCATGTTTCCTGCACATCAAACAATTTTGGTAGACAACTTGAATTTGAACATTGATTATATGCAGACTCAAGAGTCAATGATGATCTGAATATTTCTACACTGTATTGACAAACATATCCATTTTAAAAACTTTTTCAAAAAACAAATTATGAAACTTTGAAAACCTTACTCTGATACCAAATGTGAGAAATGCGGAATACGAAACTTAAGGCTAGGATTAACACTAGAGGGAGGGTGGATAGTATTTAAAGAAATTACTAAATCTTTTTGAGTTTTTGTTAATTTGAACACAAATGTATGCAATATCAGACACATATATGATCACAGAATCAAACACAGATGCAGAAATAAAGTAAAAGCAGTAAAGGAAAGAACATACTGGATTTTATACTGGTTCGGAGTTACCCTACATCCAGTCCCGCACACAAGTACGGATTTCCTTTCAAAAGCAATTGTACAATTACCCCCTCGTTTTCAAGGCTACGAGGTACACCCTCCAGATTCACAATCCTCTATGTAGAGATAGTTGATTTCAAGGGCAACATGTTCACCCAATTGATTTCCTATGCTACAATCACACATTTTCTAACTTGATTGATTTCCAAGGCCACAATCACACATTTTCTCGCTTGATTGATTTCCAAGGCTACAATCACACCTTTTCTCGCTAATTTGATTACAAAGAAGTCTATAACTCTGAATAGCACTGAGATCTTGTTGAGATAGTGATAGAGAATCAAACAAGAAATGATCTAGTTAGGTTCAATGTTGATTTCGATAGAGCAATGGTAAGAATGTGTATAAAGAAATGTGGAAGAAGAAGAGGAGTGAAAACCAGAAAAAATATGATTAGAAATTCATTAAAAACAACCCCTATTTATAGAAGAACAACGGCCATGTCCATTCATGTAGGGATATGACGAATAGACACGTCTTTTGAAATTCAAATTTTTGAAATCAACTGCCACTATATCGACATGGTTATCTTGAGTATGTCGACATCCGAAAGGAAATTTTGGTGGTTAGTTTTTCCTTGAAAATAACTTTTATCTTATATTAAACTATTTTAAACTTTTATAAATATACATAAATATAGTTAAAATACATAAATAAATATAGATAGTAATATTTTGGTATATATAAAAAATTTCTATAATTTTATATTTAAATCTAATTATAAATATTAAAAGTTAAATATTAAAAGTTAAATATATTATTACTAAAAGATAGTTTTAAACCAAGGATAATTTGATTTTGATGATAAAGATTATTTTGAGGCTAAAAATATTTAAAACCAGGATAGATGTTTTTGATTCTTTTAAAAGGAAGGTTTTGAAATCATTTTGAAAACAAGATATAATTTTGTAAAAACATTTTGAATAAAAATAGTGGATAAAAAACAATGTTCCACTAGAGTTTTCGTAGGTTTCATCCCACTTAGGGTTCCATCCCATTAACAGGCTCGAAGTGGATTTCATTCCACGAATAAATTGGATTTTAAGATGCCAGTGCTTTTCTAGGAGTTTTAAAAAAATTCCTAATTAAATTACTTATTCTTGAAATCTTGAACCCTTGATAATCTTGATATTCTTGATATCTTGAATCTCTACACTGTACAGTCTTCATTCTTGGTACCTGTATGGTTAAATCCTGCATATACATATATTTCTAAACTGTAATATTAGTATTTATATTTTATAATCCTATTCTAAGGTTGTTGTCATCAAAACCATCATCTCAAGGACCAACAATAAGGCCATAGATAGTGGTCAAAGGTCTCTATAGCTAGGACCAACAGATCAACAATGACGATGCTGGAATTCCACATTGGAAATAGGCCTTGAATGATAGCATCTACCTCGACTGGGTCTTAAATGGCAGGGTCTGCATGTTTCTCTTTAATAGTATTATGTAGAGATGTAGAAGACCACTTCATATATAGAAATATTAAGTGGTAGTGGATTTGGAAGTACTGGATGGTTGATAAGGCTTCGCCAGTATTTGTACCTTGGGAATAGGTAGATAAGTAATCGTGTGTGCAATGCAAGGCTAGATTGGAATTGCTAACCTTAACAAACATAACAATTGAATGGAAACAAATTGGTATAAATTGGTGTTATGGCCAGTATATCAACTTTCCAGTCACTAAAACGTTGTTTTGACTCCCTCCTTATTACAACCCACAAGATAGATTTAGAGGAAAATGTCACTGGAGCTGGTATGTTTAGTTGTTGGAGAAGTTTCATTTTCTCTCATGCTCGATGCTGAGCCGACAATCTGTTATCCAAGGAATACCATTAATTCCAAGGTAGTAGTCATAATAAGTATTCTTATCCTATTATTGTTTCCATCGTGAGTTTAGACTCTATTAATCTCTGATAATGCTTATGCTTATTTGCAGGTACCAAATCCAATGATCAGTGCTTATTTGCAGGTACTAAATTAATTACCATAAATTTATCACAAACCGTTCCCGTAGGCCCAACATACATAATCCATAAATATCGATCTAGATATAGGTGATGATCATACCCTAATGGTAGCAAACCATATAGCACTGCCGCATCTCCCATGATTTACTCATTTTTTGGTATGAGATTTGAAGCTACAATTTCCCTTTTAGCAAGTCCTTGTTGGGATGCTAAAACTTTCCTCCATGAACAATGTATTGCCAACATTCATCAATACAAGTTGTTCATGACATGAACAAGCCGAAGGCACTACTTCTAGTACATTCTTTTTGGAATCACCCTCAGGTTTAGTAGTAACTAGCCCTTTCTCTTCAAAGAACTCCATCTTTGATTTCCATCATATTTAAGATGTCATCAATTCAAACGCTTATGTCGATTCATAGTGATTTTCAGATAATCATGCTCATCCGATCCAGGTTACTCCGAACCAATAATTGATGGCTTTTAAAACTAGTAAAGATTTGATAATGGGTTATTTAGCTATCAAATACGCAAAAAATCCAATCGAAGATTTAATTTCATGCGGAAACCAAGCATGATTGAGCATAGAAGCAACTATAAGCCTCTTTAATTATTCCTTCATTAATTAAAACTACTTTGTAAATACTGGTATTAAAATACCTTTACAAAAGATGTACATAAATGTTTCTACTCTTTTCAATCTTTCAAAAAGTATTCATATACTTATCTCACTAATACAAGTATATTCACAAATCGCCATATGTTTCAATACTTAGAAAGTGTATTCATATACTTATCTTAACAATATAAGTATATTCACAAAAGCTTAAGAAATATTTCATTTCCAAAAACATACTTGATTGGGTAAAAATACATGTCCTTCAAAATATTATTAAAAATAAATCCGAAACACTTTGGTGAAAGTAAATGGATCGCATGGAAATTAGACTAAATATATTTACCACTACTTTTCGATTTCAAACATGTACAATCCCTCGATTAACAATATAATCAGACAAGTTAAAACACTTTGGTTCTAGATCTCATTGATGAGGATCAATCTACTCTTTAGCTTTTAATGCTAAGCATAGGACCACTTAATTTCCATAAGTACCAAAATTTGTATATGGAAATAATACTTTATATACTTAACATTAATCTTTGATTTCAAACTTAAACGATCCTTTGGTTAATAATGAAGCCTTTCAAATTGGGGTATTATTACCTCTCAAACCTTGACTCAACAACATTGTTATCTTTTAGGATAGGTAGAAGTTTTCCTACCTCGAAGCTTAATGTCAAGTGTAAGGCTTCATAAATTCTGTATACAATTTATATTAACAAAGTATTATAAAACAAACTTTCATTCCACGTTCCAAAATCTTTTGCTATAACTAGAATTTTATAGTCCATAACTTTCCTTCTATTTTTCGAAAACCAATTACTAACAAAGGTTATGATTCTAGAATTTCCCTCTTCATTCTCCAAAATCATTTAAAACACTTACAATATAGTTTAAACTTTCTATTTAAAATATCTCTTAAGTATAATTACTTTCAAAAGAAAGTTTGACTTTGGAAATAAAAGAGTTTCCCTTTTTATAAAAGTACCACTTGCTTTATTATATCAAGTAATCCTTAAAAATCATTTATATAAATTTCAAACTTTCTTTAAGCACTTTTAAATAAAATTTAATTTTTTTATCTAAATCATACTTAAAAACCAACACTTTTAAAAAGAATTCGACTTCGAAAAAGTAAATGGATTTCTTTTAAATAAACCACTTATTTAAATACTTGAATATTTAAAACTTCAAATCCTTCTAAAATACTTATATAACTTTTATAAAATACATTCAAAAAGAATTTATGAAATATCGAAAATAGATAACCTGCTTTTACTTTACTAAAATCATGAATTTCCAAAGTGCGTCCATAACGACTATCGCAATATGGACCGTAAATTTTCAAACTGTGTTTTGTAGATAAAATAACTTTTAAACCACATTTCTTTCTATATTTTAATCCACTATAAGTGTGAAAAACACTTTACTTTAAAATAAATGTTTGAAGCCAATTTAAAGTCCATAAGAATAACTTTTCTAATACGGAAAGAAACTTAGCGACCATTCTAGCACATCATCAAGTGTTAACTACTCCTACATAAAAAAGAAGTCAACTTCTAAGTCATATCATAAGTCATTTACGTAAGCAAGAATATATGTAAATAAAAACCAACAAGGCGAGGATTCTTTTATGATCCCTCTCTAAAATTTCTATTCTTCGAAGTTCTTCCGTAGCGACCTATTCGCTACGAAGATACTTCGACTTCCATTCACTTTTGCTAGTTCCCTACTAAATCTTCTGAATTTTAGCTCAAGGCTATATAACATAACCAACAAGGTGAGGAATCTTTTATGATCCCTCTATAAAATTTCTATTATTCAAAGTGGTTCTGTAGCGACCTATTCGCTACGAAGATACTTCGATTTCCATTCACTTTTGCTAGTGCCCTACTAAATCTTCTGAATTTTAGCTCAAGGTTATATAACATAAAAATAGTTATGTATGTCATCTGTTTCTTAGGGGGAATCAAATCCAAACAAAAACATATAAGCAATACATAATTATAACAACCAAAGCAAGAAAATAAAACTATTACAACATATAGTTCTGGTTAAATTCCATTCAAAGTGAGGTTAACTCACTTCCAAATCAAAGATAAAGCTAGTACAACCAAGAAAGTACATAAACCTTCCTAACATTCAACTAAAATAATCCCAAAACCTCTCCTAGCCTCCCTTAGCTTACGTCCAAGCCTCCAACACCATTAGATGCACATAGCCATGAAGAAATGAGGAGTTTGGGTTTGACTTTTGGTAGCTTTGAGATGATGGTGGTGTGTGCTAAATGTATACAAGCTTATACAAGAAGTTAGAGGCGAAAAGAAGTGGTTTTGATGTGCTTTTGACTTATGAAACTTAAGCGCAAAAAGAAATGGAATAGGTGAAAAAGAAAGAGAAGAAAGTGTAAAGGTAAAGATGAAAATAAGTGCCTTCTTTTATAGATTTTGAAAAATAGAAAATTACTTCACTTACCTCTTCACCAAATTACCTAGCTACCCTCCTAAGATGTCGGCTTCCATACACTTTTTCAAGTGCCAACTCAATGTACACTACACCCCTCTACATAGCCGTGTACTTGCATCATGATAGTACGTACTATTTATTACTTTATCGTTTTCAAATAAGGAAGAAAGGTCTTCTTTTACTTAACATTTTAAAATACTTTCTAACCTTATATTTAATCTACTAATTATATTTTAGTGCTAACCTCTTCTTATTTCTCAAATATGTGTATTCAAATATAAACCAGTGTGCACGACAAGTTTAACAACTTCTGTTCGACAAAAAGTAAAAATCCAAAAACTAATTTTCGGTCACATTTTCAATTTTTCACTGAACTATTTATTTATTTAAACAAATATTAAAAATGAGTTCACCATCATTATTACAAAATAAAAATGAGTTGTTAAATCAAGTATTTAAATATTTAAAATCAATTAAATATTCAATTTCAAAGCGATAAAATTTTAGGTCGTTACAATAACTTCTAAATGTTTGTGGTAAAATTTATTGTCATTATTATCACTATTTTGAGATTAATAACAAAAATAGTTTTAAAAATATAATTATGATGAAATCTAGATGTATAAATAAGTAGAAATTTTGGGATAAGACAACCTTATTATATAGGGAGGAGGATAATGCTAATAAAATGGTTTTACAGATTAAATGTAAAATATTAAATACTAAAAAGTAATTGTGAAAGACAGTAAGATGATTTGAGTAAATATCATTATTTTGACGAAAAGTAATAATATTATTGTGTTGAAAGTAATTGGATATAAATTATTATATTAAATTGAATAATGTTGTTTTGAGGTACTCGAAGTGTTATTTTGAAAATGGAGGATTTTATAATTATACTATCGTTTTTAGGAAATTATTTTTATTGTAAGATAAAATGAGTAAATATGTTTTTATATAAAACAAAAATGAAACGATTTTGTATTTAATAGGATATAATAGGTATAAATACCATATTTTGATTGTTGTAACATATAAGATTAATTATTAGTTGAAATCATCACGTATGTTTGTTGAGTAGAGATGGAATCACATTAGGACGAGTTAGGCGATATTTTACCATTATTACTACATGGATATTGTGTAGTTAATTATGGTTTTACTGTGTAGACAACTCGATGTTATATCAGGGTAGTTAACACATGTTTGATTAACATGATGTTTGTATTACTAATACATGACAGTTAATACACATATGATAGATTTGATGTTTGTGTTACTAATATTGAGCATTGTTACAAAATTATTGATTTTGACGTTGTGCTATCAATATGGAGCGGTTAGTACACACTTATTTGATTTATACTTGCATTGATGATGTATTACTAATAGTGGACGATTAGTATAGATGTAAGTATAATTGTTGTGGGTTGTTTGTTCGATGTTTGGGGTTGACATTGAGTGTTGTCAAAATTGTTGATGTTTAATGGCTGTGTTATTATTGTTGTTGTTACCCTATATTCATGATGATTGATTTTGATGGCTTAGTAGAGGTTGTGTTTTCTTCTTATAATGGTTTCATGGTTGTTATAGTTGGACAATGTTATATGCTAACAAGTATTTGATACAGAAGAAGAGTAAGGAATATGTAGCAACCCAATTCAAAGTTAAAAATAAAAAATATTAAAGTAAGTATTAGAAATTTAATTTAATATTTGAATTGGAAATTCTTATATTTGAATTTAAAGTTTGGAATTGAAATTTAAACCGATTTAAATGTTAGAAAAGTATTTTATATGGATAAATAAAATTAAAAGTTAACTTTGATATTTTTTTCGAATTTAATTCAATAAATTGAATAATTGGATTTATTTGATAATTAAAAGAAAGTATTGATTTAAAAATTCAAATTTGAAATATGAAGTTTTGTTCTAAACCTTCAAAAGTCGTTTGAAAACATATTTTGCAAAATAATTAATAATTGTGAAAATTTGAAATTGTTTTGGAAATAAAACGGTTATTTATAACCGTTCAAAATTGAAAATAATATTTAATAAAAGAAATATTGTTAAAAAATAAAATAAAATTTGGATTAAAACATCTCGAGTAGTATTTAAAAGAAGATCGAGTAGCGGTCGAGTATTATAGTGGGTAAGAGTTTGAACTGAATTAAAAAAACTATTACAATTTCAAGTTTTCAAAGGTCCAGGGCTTAATAGTAACAACCACTCACTGATATACTCAAATAAAGAAAACATAAGAATAATAATATAAGCATGGTTAAAAAGGAAAATAGAAAAGAAGGCAAACCCTTTGTCAAAAATTAAACAATATGCTGAATTTTGAGCATACATTACAATACTCTGAATTTTAGACAATGCCCTTTGACATTTTCTAAGCAATGACTTATTTGTTTTAGAAAACAAATTGTTGCTGCTGCTAGCAGCACTAGATTCTAGAAGGAGGGAAAAAAGAGAGAGAGAACAGTTGTACCACGTGTTAACGTGATTCTATTATTTAAGTTGCATTAGACATGCTTAGTTTGTGGTTGATATTTTGTACTATACATCACTAAGATTTTTGGCTTGCTTTAAAATCTTATCACCTCTGAATAATTTATAACTGAAGAAAAAAATTCCCTCCTCTTCTTATTCGACCGCAAGTCCATAACCCACGTCCCCATCCTTAATCCCTTTTCTTTTACCGCCATCACCCCCAGTAAAACCATACTCGATTCCTATTCTATTTTCCCTAATTTTCTATGCCGAAATGAATTTAAAAAACATAAATCGATGGCGACATGATGACGCAGGAGGAGGCGTGCATGATGCTAGCTCGAGGCAACAACGTCTATGTTTAGGAGGCGAAGCTCGACCTGGAATGGCAAGGTAATAGAGTCCAAGCTCGCGGTTTCTTAAGGGGCGTACGTGTGGTGATGTTGAAAAGGGGGCGACAACGACTGTGCTTGCGCTTGCGTGGAGGAAAGGAGGATGACAACGACAATGGTGGCAGTGCACGATTGAGTAGTTGATAGTATTCATGGGTTTGGAAACAGATGTGAGTGTAGTTATCTCTATATTCAATTTTCATGAGCAATTCCATTTAATATTACTTGATCAAAAAAAATATAGTGAGTATCAATCTCGTTTTTATGTACTGTGAGTATATGGATTTGCAAAAATTACACCAACCCTTTTCTCTATAGTGAGTATAATCCATAATTTACTTACATGTTGCTTATTTGATACCGTAACTTATCTTGATTATTAGGGATTATGACATGCAAAAAATTTCACTGGCAGTTAGTACCATTTACACTAAACTCCATTCCAGATTGCCTGAAATTAATATATATTCTTGTTAATGCTTGGTAGCCTTCCGTGATTGAATTGCTTGACTAATGGTTGTTTGAATTCAAATATATATGGTTGAATGAGATGCTATATAGGTTCATATTAATTGCTTGATTAATCGCTTAGTAATTCTTGAATTTTATTCATGATGATTGAGATTTAAGTATTAAATTCTTTTGAAAGAAGTTTTATACAAAAGTTTTATTTAGATAATATAAATTGAAAAGGAGGATCTTTATATTTTAAATTAGTTGAAAACGTACTGTATGGGAGTCTAATACTAGAAATAGTTTTTAAAACTAATTTAGCTATTTTGAAATTAATGGAATTTTGAATCGAAATAATTTCAAATTGAAAGTAATAGGATTGATATCCTATATAAAATATATGAGATGTATGTTTTTTTTTTAATTTTGAAATGGAAAGCTTTTATGAAATGAGATTTATTTTATTTAGAAATAGTTTGAATTTGAATTTAAACTATAAAGGTTGAATGTTTTATTATATAAGCTTCTAAATAAAAAGGAATTTTGGAAAATTATTTGAAAGACTATTTTACGGATTTTATATATAACAAACCCGAGGTATTTTGATAGTATTTCTACTATTCAAAATTCGCAACTTGAGAGAAATACAATATTTAATTTGTGTATTTTTCGATTGGAAATGGTTTTGATGATTTTACCTTTTTTAAAAGGGATTTCTACTTGTTTTATAATCTGTTTGGACATTATTGCTTTTATTATCAGTCAAAGGTAATTCTCGAGCCTAGATCATAGGGGGTGGATTAAAAGGTTCCTTCCTTGGGTGTCGATTGCAGATGAATAATGTTGTGATTTTTATTATTAATTATGATCTATTGTGATGACTATTCACCTATGAGGATATTTATTTAAATTGGAATTGGTGAAACTGTATTGTATTTTGAAATCTAGTTTTGATGAAATTGTCGACTATTTTGAAACTGGTTTTGATAAATGGAAAAATAGCTATTTCAAGTAAATGAAGGGGAAATACTATTTTGATCAATGCTTTGGAAGGATATTTTGGGATGAATTGTACTTTTTTAAATTGATTTGGGAAAAGTATTCGAAGATTGGTTTTAAACAAATTGGTAAATAATTTGATGAATTATTCATATTTAAAACCGGTATTTTGATCACGTTTGTAAAGCATACCTCTGGTATATTATTTTTGAATGTATAGAATTCTCAGAAAGAAATTAGTTTTATATAAGTGATTTGGAGATCCATTTTGAAGTGATTTTGTGGTAATGATTTGAAAGAAAAGGAATTCGAAAATCAATTTTAAGAATGCTTTTTGTTTACTGAGCTTATATGGAATTATTTTTGGAATTATTTTTGAGCGTTAACTATATTGATAAATTAGTGTTTATAACTAATTAGAGTTATGTTTAGACTTGTCAAACTCATTATTATTATTTTGAGCTCGGTTACATTCACACCTAAATTTCAAGCCTAACTTGAGGTATGTTATTTGTTTTACAACCTCGGATCAGACTGAGGTTGTTCTGCAGGTTTGACATGATTGTAAAAGGCTTTGTGGGCTATGATATGGAGTTTGAGCAGATGATGATGGCGAAATTTTGCTTTATTTATACTTATATCGAATTGTCATTGTATTGGTTAAGTTGAATTGTAAATAGATATGAGATGATGTATTAAAATTTGATATGATATAAAATTCATCATTTTAAGTCCCCCAGATTTTGTTAGTTAGAAAAAATTTCTTGTGTCTCTAATAATGTATTAAAAATCTATAACTCGTGTACATTGCCTTGAGTCGAGATAAGATACGTATAATTTCAAATATATTCAGGTATTGAAACATATCTATGTCGATCTAAAGTAGTAAATATGAGAGACTACTCCATCCATACCCATTGATCCGAGCTATTAGACGGTAGATTCCTACTGATATTTCGGTCACTGGATCCGTGGCTTTACAGAATAGAGCTGCATGGTCTAGATCCCAAAAGGGTACATAAGCAGTCTTTTTCTATAAGATATCCTCCAAATCGCTTAGATTTGGCTAGGGCATATAGTATTTGGCATAGCCCAAACATAGTTGAATATTTATTTTTTCCTTTTGAGGCTTGCTGGTGACAGTAAAAGGAAAGGAGTTTGATTATATTCCTCACTAATAGGTTGTTTGCTTAAGTTATTTCTCTATATTACTATTATATTGTTTTATAAATGTAATAATAACTAATGCATCAAGGATAAATATGTTCTATTTGTAGTATTGGTCATTGTGTGTGTGTGTGTGTGTGTGTGTGTGTGTATATTCATTGTTGAGATATATGTATGTTTTTATTTAAATTTCGCTATGAGATTTTCTTTTTTGTGCATAGATTTAGAATTTTACTTATATAACCAACTATCCATTGATTTTGATATCTGAAATAATGGATTATTTCATTTGATATCATAGCTTTGGTTTGGTGATCCCTGTGCCTTGGGTAGGATTAAACAATTTAGATTCGTTAACTCACCCCTTAGGTTTAGTTGAATATAAAATGAAAAAGCATAATTGTTGTTTGTTGTATTTTTTGTGTGTACAAATATGGGATATATGTGTGGTCGCCATCACTCTACTCTAAGATGATATTATTTTTGTTGACCTATGTGTAGGAAATAGAAGCAGTGAAAGTGGGGTAAGATGAACACTTATAGGCTTATAACTTAAGCAATACACACATCTACTCTATTGTATATAAAATTGAATATTTGAACATTGAAATTCCGTTATTTAGTTCAACCCCTCCTCCGATTCTCAATTCTTCTTGATTGATAGGTAAATTTTGCATTTAACTCTATGTCATATTTTTATTTCCGTAAAAGGCTCAAATCTAATGTTTATCTACTTACGGAAAAAAAAAACTTCTTCGTCCTCTTTTCTTTCTATCTAGTATATATATAAAAGAGAATACTTGAATTTTGATATTCTTATCTCCTCGCTCTCACTCAAGTTATTCTTCTCTCATTAACTCAACGTAAAAATTCATTTACACCTATAAAAATAATTATTCTCATTTAGAATTATAGTCATTTCTCCAACAACTAATTTGGTTTCTTATCCACCTCACTCCCTGCATTTAATATTTTTAAATAATCCAACCGATGTTCTCTTTCTCTTCTCTACACTTTCAATGTAAGAAAAAAAAATATTATTTCTTTGTTTATCCGCATCTTTACTTTCCTCTTCCTCCTTGATAGTTTCAAATCTTCACTTTATTCTTCCTCCTCTTGCAACTTTGTTCCTTCCCCTTCTCTAGTTATTTATATAAAAATTGAACTATCACAATTTTGTTTTTCCCCTTCTCCAGTTTCATATTCACAAAATTCAATTCTCAATATAAACAAACTAAAGTTCCTTTCAAACAATTGTGTATTAGTATCTATAGCAACTCGGAAATTCAAACACTTCGTCTTCAAATATCGATACATTTTGAATAATATTTAAGTGTTTTAAATATGATTTTTAAACTTATTTAACATCATTTAATTAATAAAAAATGATAATAAACTTGTTTTTGAAAAGTGTCTAAAAAAATATATTCTTTGAAGAAAAATCGATAATGTGACCAAAAATCGGTTTATCGATAAACAACTTTTCGATCGATATAAGTTGTTTGGACTATCTTGCACTTAATTAATGATCAAATGAACATATTAGCAATTAATTAACACATTATCCTCTTTATAAAGCATGGAATTTTCTAGAAAGTTCTATTAGGATAAGAGATGATATTATGAGAAGGGTGTAAGAGTAATTATTCATAAAGGAGAAGTGATGGAACGTGAGTCTTCCATGGTATGTTGGAGGGTGAAGGAAAGCTTAAAGAACACCATTACTAAGCCTATATAAGAAGGCGTACACCCTTAGTATTCATTCATAAAAATTCCTAAAGCTTTGAACTAAAATATCCATGTCTTCATCTTCTTCTTCTTCTTAAATTTTTAAAGAGAATAATTTGCAAACCATCTCCAAACCACATCAAACGTTATCCCCACATAAAAATACCTTCCACGTAGTTAGATTGTGAAAAAGCAAAGCCAAACTCCCCCACTTACCTTCGGCCGTGAGCATTGTGATGTAGAGAGGAGACTAAGAGCAGAGCAAAGGAAGGAGAGAAAGGAGTTTGCTTGTTTGGGTTTGAACTTGAGTGCTTATGCTAGGTTGTTTTTTGAGTTCAAGGTGAGCTAATTCACCACTTGGATTAATAATATAACTCATATTATTATATTTTGTTGTATTAAAGTTGTTTGAATTGTTAAATGACATATGTTGAAAATATTGATTTTGATTCTTGTTTTGAAAACAAGTGGCGCATAGGATCCATATATGGATTTGAATGGACTTATATGACATATGACTAGGCCTTAAGCAAAGCACATAGGTTGTAGCTCAACATAGGTTGAGATATGACTCAGATTTGAAAGTACACTTACACCGATAGTCGTTATGAGTGCGGTTCGGAATTATCCTATTTTTGACAATTGTTATGGAATTTTATAGAGAGATTAGTAAGGATTTCTTGCCATATATACAATGTTTTATATGTATGTTTGTTGCTATTAATAGATTGAATAGTAGAAAGTTAAGTAACATCTCGAAAACGGCCAAAGCATCACTAGTGCAAAACTGCCCCACTTAACCTTGATTTTTGGACTTCAATTATTTCAAAAAGGACTTTAAGTTTCAGTGATTTGCTTCATTCTTTTTAAAAGTATTGCCTAATTATTTTTGGAGTACTTTAAACGTAGTTTGAGATTTTTATGAATTTTTAAGAATTATTTATGAATCTTTAACTGAAAGGAATTTTAGAATAAAACAAGTTCTTTTTCCAAGTTTTGTTGATTTTTCAAGCTTGTTATTTTTAAGTAGTATCTTACATAAAAATTTTAAAGCCTCTTATAAGTACTTCCAAGTATATTAAATGTTTCAAAAGGGGTTAAAATTGCTAAATGACCAAATGGTTGATTGTTTAATTAATTATTAAAAAGTAATTAACTACGCTTAACACTAATAAGCCGACGAAGTAATATTATCTATTTATGAGAGTTAAGACTGATTTCGAGTAGGATAGAGCAATAGAGCTCTAACCTACCGGGCTTCTCTCTTAACCGAGGAATAGGTAAATGGAAATTGTTGGAAACGTGTTAATCGAGTTGATTCCTTATTGTTTATGGAAATCATTAATACTATAACTAGCATTAAAAGCCGACAAGATAGACTTATCTATTTGTGAGATTCAAGAATGAAGTGTATAGGCAATGCTTGGAGCAAGAAGTACCTAAATTTACCTGGCTTCACTCTTGGGCGAGGAATAGTTAAGTTGAAATTTCAAAAATAAGTTAAGCATATGAATCGTGATTTGTATAAGCAACTGTTTTGATTGGATAATCGATTAGTCGATTATCGATTATCAAACTTGACCCAATATTTACTTAAGTAGTAATCAAAAAATTTCATGATTTTATACCAATAAGAACCTCCGAAAGGAGTATTAGTGCAAATGTTTCTAGCTTTCACTTACTTCTAAGAGAACCAGAATTGGGTTAACCGGAGATTCATCGATTAGTTTTGAAGATTCCGGTATCGGTAAGTGTTCTGCTTACCAAATACCACTTCAAAACTAGTATACGAGTTCTATGCTTTGGAAGCGATTGAGGAGAAGGAATCTATATAGAGATTCGAGATCTGTTTATTATGCTCAAACACAAGTAAATGTTCGTAATCTATTCAGAATGCAGGAATCCATTTGTGATTCCGAGATCTGTTGAGATATGGGCATCCATATATGGTTTCGACATGTATTCGAGATGGATCCAATCTGTGATTCATGTTATGTTTGAGTGATGAAGACTCATATGAAAGATGTCGAACGTAATCTCGACATCGGAAATGGCTAAAGATAGAGTAGGCTGCACAACCTTGGGTTTAGCGGACCCGCATCAAGGTATTATCAACTCCATATCTAGAGATACTTATCGATTGTTGGCCAATAGGAGCTGATGGTATTTGGTTCCACGTGCTTCATGTTTATGTTCAGGAGTGGGCGACTTGTGTTTACTTACAGTACATTTTGTCTAGAGATATACGATGTGTTTTCTTATTCTTGTGCATGGAGGTTCGCTTCAGTTTACTAGAGGCATCTCCGTGGAAAATCCTTTATGTAAACGTACCTTAGTAGTTTTGAGTGTAACATAGCGTGTTGTATGTTGTAATGTGACCAATGTAAGCATCATAGCTATTTGATATTATATCCTACACCATAGACATTATCTATCATATCACTATATTGAAATTAATGAATGGTTGATTCCCTTTGAGGGGAAAACTGTTACGGTAATCTGTACGGTCTCAATAATATTGTTACATGTTACATGTATCTCATGTTTTCTCATACTAGATTTATGTCTAACACTTGGTTTTCCCTAAATTCCTTGTGTACTCTTTCGAGTAGGCTAAGTATCAAGTTTTAGCTTTGATGACTCAAAGTTCATAAGACGAATTGGAGGCTTCCATTATCTTTCTATTTATGTTGTACTGTACTAGCTATGCAAATATATCAGCCTTGCGAGGACAGGTAGTTATAACTATCTAAGCTGATGATAGTACTAAGGTTTTGTAACTCTAAAAATCTTGTATTCAGAGTAACCTTTGTACTGTATTTTGATTTATAAATTATCATTCCTTTATGAGATTCTGATGTTGTGTTCTTCTTGTTCTATTCTTTTCTTTTATTATACCCTAACTTTCTGTCTTTCTAGCACTTGAGTGTTTGGCACACGAATACCATGGATGTACTAGTCAAAAAAAGTCAAGTCATTACATTTGGTATCAGAGCTCTGGGTTGAGCGAACACCTTGATTTGGTTGGGTACAGTTCATCAAAGACGGGGTAAGCGACACCTAGAGTCGAGTGTATATGAGAGAGTGTATTTGTATTTTCTGTAAACCTATACCCTCTTTTTCAGCTTTCCTTAGGTATAATCTCTTTCTTTGACATAACTCTAGCCTTTCATATCCTAAATATATTCTGCTTTGTTCAAGTTGTACATCATGAGTACGAGGACCATCAATGCTCGAGGAGGTATAGGTGGTCGGGGTAGTTCCATCACTAATAGTGGAGATGGAGCACCAGGGAATGTTGCTCCAGTCAGAGAACCAAGGGTGGATATTTTAGAGGAGGTCGTACAGGTTAGGCCTTAGGTGAAATTCGCTTCACTCTGCCACAATTATGATACATTGGGAGGTAAGAGGTTTAGTGGAATAGAGACGATAATAGAATTCCGGACTTAGATTAAGTTATGTGACCGTATATTTAGGGATATGGAGTAAGATGACGTGATGAAGCAATGATTGGCATCACAGCATCTAACGAATGCGATCATGGATTGGTGGAGTACTATCATTATAGATGTCCAATAGAACGACTTCTCGTGGGCCCAATTTAAGGAGGATTTTGAGATGAAGTTTGTCCCGAAAGCTGGGAAGACTTTGTTGTTTTGGAACTTCCTCGACTTGAAGCAGAGGGCCATAACGGTGGTGGAGTATAATAAACGATTCACTGCCTTATCTAAGTTCAGGCCTTGTTTAGTGGATATGGCCTTGAAGAGGAATGATATTTTCATCATAGGGATGCATCCGAAGTTCAAGGGAATTATAACTAATCACATCTTGGGGTCATATATGAATCTAGTGAACATGGGGTTGAGGTTTGAAACTTAGCACCAAAGCCATCTATTTCTATACCAAAGCACTAATAACTAAGGTTCCGAAGATTGAGCCATAAACAGCCAAGACATAATTTGCACCAAGGAGCTAGTAAAACTACCATCAGGTTGGTCGCCTAATTAGAGATTGTTCATTGCTTTATAAGGGAGAACAACCTCGAGCTTTTGCACTAGCTTCAGCACCTTCAACTTCTGTCGCTGCAAAGTGAAAGCAAGTTTTGGAAGGTATTCTATTTATTTTCGGCATTCCTATTCATGTCTTATTTGATACTACTCTTAGTTTCATTTCTTATACCCTTGTTGGTAGATTGAACCTTGAGCAAGTTATGGATTTTGTAACATCCCAAATTTTTAGTAACATTATTTAAAATATTTAATTAGCTAAATTAAATAATGTATATTGATTAATGGACTGAGATTTGTGATTAATAGGGGTAGTCATGCCATGTTAATGAGTAGATCAAAATGAGATAATATGAAACAAAATAGACAAAGGAAATAGACAGGGGCAAAGTTGGAATACGAATATTCTCATACCCTAAACCCTTGGGAACTCATTCATACATTCATTTCATTATCAAAATCTTAAGTCTATGGCCGGCCACCACTAGCAAAGAGGAAGAAGATAAAGCTAGGCTTCAAGAGGAAAAATCAAATCACTTAACGAAGGTCTAATCTCACATCCTAAAGCACATAGATAAGGTGAACAATGACTACAACTCTTGTTTCTTAAATGTTTTTGGTTTTAAGGGAATCCGAATTGATCTTGCATAGTTTAGCCATGATTTTGAAGGACAAAATGTTTATATACGCTTGTTGATGATTTATGCTTATTCATATTGATTTTATGATACATTTTGATGTGGAAACCCTACTTAATGACATCCAAATACCATGCGATTTTGGATGGTGTAGAGATGATATTTTATGTGTTTCAATTTTCATAATTTTATGAATTAATATGGATTTATATTAATTTTCTAATGAAGAAAATAATTTATTGGGTTATAAATAATTTACGGTTGAATTATAAATAATTTGGGTCTAAAATTTATATATGATAGAAAACATACTAAAACTGATTTTCTAGAATTTTTTGTAAAGTTTTGCTAAGTGTTTTGATGAATATATAAAATTATTTAATGCATGGAACTTAAATGTTTTATATGTTTATAAAAGGAGAATGGGTATTTTGTAATAATTTAAAGTGTTTATTTCTGAAACTTTGGCAGTGCTTTCAAAAAAGAAAATTTGCAACTAATAAGATTTAGACCAACAAGTCAGGTTAGTAGAAAAGATTACTTAAAAAGGTTAAAAATCAGTTTTACATGTAAAATGTATGTTTCCCACTTTCGATATCCTGCTTTCAACTTAGATGGCTTTCGACTTAGTTCCTCCACCTCCATCGCTACTGAAACGAACGCGCATGGCATCAGAGACTTGGTGCGTAGCGAATTGGAAAGAAGGTGGAAGGTATGAGGTCGAAACCAGGGGTTCCGAAGGGATTGAAGCGTTGCTTTGTTCGAATAAAAATGTGCCTGCTCTGCTTTCAACAGTATAGCTTTCGACTTGGTGCGTAGCGAATTGGAAAGAAGGCGGAAGGTATGAGGTCGAAACCAGGGGTTCCGAAGGGATTGAAGCGTTGCTTTGTTTGAATAAAAATGCGCCTGCTTTGCTTTCAATAGTATAGCTTTCGACTTGGTTTTCTTTCGACTAGGTCAATGGTTTTAAAAGAATGGTTTTAAAGAGGTTGTGCTTTTGTTTTTAATTATATGCTTTCGAATTGGTTGAAGCCCTTTTGCTGCCGCTTCTCCAATGCTTTTAGAAGGATGGTTTCGACACCATCACTTCATTTCTTAGGTTTTGGCTTTCGAAAGAGTTGCTTTCGATCCTGTTGTTTGTAACCCTTAGAAATTTTTAAAGATTAACCTAAAGGTTTCGAAAGAGATGTTTTGAATTGTTTCGAAAGGTGTTTCCACATGTTTTAAAAATTGAACCCAAAAACTTTCGAAAGGTTTTTAAGGAAGGCTTCTGAGAGATCATTCCCCAATGGTATCGCAAGGTTTAAAGGAAAGAATTTTCCAATGGTTACGAAAGGCTATGTTTAAAGGTTCTAAAGATAGGATGTCTAAAAATTTTAGCTTTCGAAGGAAAAGGTATTTCAATGGTTTCGGAAGGTTTATGTAAATGGTTTCGAAAGGAAGGTTTTGGTCTTTCGGCCTAGATGAAAGAAAAGGTTTATTTGGTTACAAACGGATTCTTTCAAGGGGATCGGAAGGGGTACTTTCAAAGATTTAATTATTTTCATCAACAAAGATTTGGGTAAGTATATATAGCATGGCAAGGTGATTTTGAGTAAAGTATAGAGTATATAATTTCCTTGTTTAAGTTCGGTTTAAAGGTTTTAAATCAATTTGAGATGAAATGATTTTCAAGCAAAATTTAAGTAAAACGACTCAAATATTAGAATACCAGATGGGACTGGTATAGGGTCATGCCCTATACATTAGCTATTAGACCCCGCTGATTTAGTCCAAAATTCCAATGTGTAGGGCTTCATCATAGGTAAGACTAAAATTATGATTACACATAGAAGGAAATATATATTTATATACAGATAGGTTATTGGTGAGCATACCAAACCACTAGGATCAGGTGACACTGGGAGATGATAATTAGGGACAAACTATCTAGAAGAAGAGTATTTAATAGATATTTAGGGACATACCATCTAAAAGAGAAGTGTCTAACAGGTGTTGGATCATTTTGGTTATATTGTATGGTAGGACCGAGTGAGCCAAAGGTTAGTAGTTATCCACATAAAACTATAGTGTTCGAACAGATAGTTCGATTGTTAATTGATATGTATGTTTACATAATAATGCTTTATAGTTTTGACCTGTTTTGGTTGCAGGAAAAAGGTTTGCAAATGATATGCTTCAAAAGGATATCAGTGAGGGGAATCTCGTTCCGCTAAACGGCATGGTCTCACTTAATATCAAACAACCGAGATGTATAGTATTATTCGCACCAGGCTTTATGTCTAACCTGAAGTTTATATTTTTCCCCTTAAACTATAAGGTGCTCAAAATTGATCTGAGTAAGCTGAGGATTGAGGTTTTATAGGTTTAATAGGTTAATGAATAAAGCTTTCGGAGACGAGCAGGTGGCTGACGGATAGCTATTTAGGAGTTGGTGTTTTGTTTTGCTTATTCCGCTATGTAGTATTTAAGACAGTTATGTCAATATAGTACTCTAGTCAACCCAGGGGGAATCATCATATGTTGCTCCTGGCATATTTATGTAATAATTATTTTTTATCTAAACCTGGGAAACGATTATGTAATTTGAATGTGAAACATATGTTTTAAATGTAATCAGTAAAATGTTGTTGTTTGGAAATCTATGATTTTGTTTCATATTCAAGTGCTTCTGACATTATGGATACCATTAACCTAGCTATATTTAGTCGTCGGAAGTTAGCACTATGGAGCGCTTAGCTTCGGGCATCTAGATGGGCGATGTTACAACTTGGTATCAGAGTATAGGTTTATGAAAAACTTTAACTAAAAATGATTTTTTTTTGAAAACATAATGCAAAAGAATTAGAGTAAGACTGGGGTATGGGATAATGTTATAGTAACGTACTTGTATTTGCTACATATAAGTATACGCTATATCTTTAGTTTCGATCTCTCTTAGCCTATTATTTTGTATATCCTGAGTCTCGAATACAAATATGAACGCTAGAAGTCGAAGAGTGAATCTTGGAGGAAGCATCACCACAAATGGAAATGCCAAACCAAATACCAGGAGAAACCAAGGTCAGGCACACGCAAGGAATGTTGGTGCTGGAGTCCCACAAATGGATATGGGACTTATGTATCAGTTTTTCGTGAATATGATGCAGGCGGGTGTTGCTGCTGGAATGGTTAGAGATACTGGAGTAGGAGTTCAAGAAGCTCCGTTGGTCAACTATTATGCTACCTTGAGTAGAGATTACGCTAGGCTTGGAGGAAAGCCCTTTATTGGAACCGAGGATGCTATAGAAGTGGAGAACTAGTTGTTGCATTGTGAGAGGATCTTTATAGACATGGGGGTCAATGATGAGAAGAAGAGGAGGGTTGCTTCGAGACAGTTTCAAGGAGCAGCTTTATTTTGGTGGAATAGTGTGACGGTTGGAGAAAATGAAGAGGAGATGGCATAGGCTGAGTTTAGGAGAAGGTTTCAGGAGAGGTTCATGTCTGTGATGGTGCAATCTGCTTTTCTTAGGAAGTTTGCTGAATTGGAGCAAGGGGAGGTGTCTTTTTTGGATTATGCTAGAAGTTTTGAGGAGTTAGCAAGGTATGGGTATGTTACTGTGGATACTGTGTTAAAGAGGAATGAGAAGTTCATAAGAGGGTTGAAGCCTTAGTTGGCAAGGGACACATTACCTCGTATTAGGGAAGCTTGTGATGTGATTGTAAAGATGGATTTGAGACACGAGTGTTGAATATGCGCTTTGCGCTATATGATTTTTGTTTGATGATAATAAACATATATACATTCATATAAATGTATTTGGTAATGTACTATTTTGTTTTTCATAGTTTAAATAAATATTTGTTGAATAAAATTAAATTACACAGAATTCGAATTTGAATTCAAACAGAACAAGTTAAACAGATTTTGAATTCAAACAAATATTTTATTCAAACAAATATTTATTACAACTTTGATAGTACAATTTCAATCTCTCACTATAGCTATACAACTTTGATTACAATACATCACAATCTTTTAGTTACAAATTTCCTCACTACATATCACTCACACTCATATTTTGTCTTCAACTTCAAATCCAGTTTTTGAATCCAGCATCTGAGTAATCTGCAAAAATATTTTCAAACGCAGTAAAATTGAAAGAAAAAAAATTTCTTTGCAATTCAAAAAATAAAAGATGATTTTGAAAACATTGTTTGCCTCAGTTATTTGGGTTGTTCGTCATCATTTTTGATTGTATCTGTGCATATCAGCATTTTATCAGGGACAGGTTGTACATAAGTGGCTGCAGTACACATGCATACATTTGTACACATGTGCACTGCCCCGCCAACTCGTGTGCACAAATCAAACAAAAGCATTGCTAACAATTCAGCACAAGGTCAAACCCAAATAACACACAGGATTCAACTCAAGGCAGAATACAAGCTCAAATAATCACTGCAACAATTTTTTTAATGGAGGCAGAACAACAATACAATCAAGCAAATGTAAAGAACAAGCTACATGAAGGGAACAGGAAGCAGTGCACATGTGAATCAAGTGACCAACCTGAAGTACAAAGCATGCACATAAACAACATGACATGAACAATGCAACTGATCAAAGCTCGGCCATCATAATGCAACTATGTTCAAACATGACAGAAACATGATCAAAGCTATAAGTGATGCAGCATCAAGTAAACAGTGCCAAATGAAGCACAGCTGCAAACAACATGACAGTGAAAACTCGAGTCACAGTGCCATGCTACAGATTATAAAATGAAATTCATAAATGCAACAACCAAATGAAGTCAGCAGTCAACAGTGATAATGGTCAAGAACTATACACATGAATGAAGCATGCAAGCTCAAGACATCAAGTGATACAAGGTCAGGGGAGCAACATGAATGCAACAAAGACCAAGCTGCAGCATCAAGATAAGAAGATCAAAGTGAACCAGATCAATAGCAGCTCAGTTATACAAGCTAACCAAGTTTATATGCAATGCAAAGACCACGGCTACAACAAATGTACATATATGGACAGTGAAAACAGAAGTGCACAGCAACAGTAAGGAAATGGACAAATGCAACTGAACCAACTACACAAATATACTATGCAGTGAAGCAATACACAGCAAGTGGATATAAACATCAAGCCAGAAAATCAAAGCATACTGAAGCCGAGAATGTACAGGTATGAAATGGTCAGGGTGTCAACAAGTCAAAGCCGTGGTTGTCGAAGTCAAAGTCAGAGACCTCAACCAAGCAACAAATATATTCAATTATGAACAAGTCAAGGCCGAAGCTGTAGCAATCAAGAAGCCGTAGTCAACAACGTGATGATCACGAAATAAATCAAAATCGTAACCATCAAGCAATGAAATATACGATTATGAACTAGTCAGAATCAATCATCAAACGTTCAATTTAAATCAAGTGGCCGAGAAGAATTTTTGACGAAATCAAAAATATTTGGACGAACGAAAATCCAGGAACTCGAACGCATATAAAACCCTAATCATCATCGGCAATCAAATCATCGAGTTCGAACAAGAAAAACCAGAAAAGAAAAAGGAAACAACACATACCAGAAAATCATAAACAACGAACTCGATCAAGTAGCTGCGAACGAGCGACAGTTGAATATCAGAGAAGCAACCGAAGCAAGCTACAAGGAGTCGGCCGATCAACCGTGCATCAAAAGCCCTAATTTGATCAAAGACTCAAGCCCTAAATTTTGCGAGAGGAGCCGCCATTTATTTTCACCAGCCGAAGAATAAACAAATGAAGAAGATAAAAAGCAACGGGTTGAAAAGTGAATAGGGACCGGCCCTGTTAATTATAAAAGGCTTTTATTATAATTGTTTAAAAAAGGGGTTTTGTTTTTATTTAGGGTTTAAATTAAATAGGGTTGTTTATTTTAATTACTGTTTAAATTGTTTTACTTTTCGAGTCAAAAACTGGTAAATCACCACCTAGGGTTTAGGTAGTGTCAGATTGTCTAGTTAGAATTAGATCAGTGAGCAGGGTGTGCGAGTTTGCAAAGCTGTATAGGCGGGAGCAGAGTTTGCGAGTGATCGAAGCTCTATAGGCGGGAGGCAAAGTTTGCGAGTGATCGAAGCTCTATAGGCGGGAGGCAAAGTTTGCGAGTGATCGAAACTCTATAGGCGGAGCAGGGTGTGCGAGTCTAGTAGAGTGTTTGTGAGCGGGAGCAGATGTTTGCGAGCAGGGTGTGCGAGTCTAGTAGAGTGTTTGTGAGCGGGAGCAAATGTTTGCGAGCAGGGTGTGCGAGTCTAGTAGAGTGTTTGTGAGCGTGGAGCAAATGTCTACGAGTCTAGTATAGTGTTTGTAAGCGTGATACTGTTTAATTCTAATAGAAATCTGTGAATGCAGCAGTAGGCAGGGTTTGCCGAAGCTGGGTAAATTTTGTGTGTGATTTACTTTTATTTCTGTGCTTAAATCGAGAAGAATTTGCTATAACCCTATTCACCCCCCCCTCTAGGGTTAAAACTAGATCCTACAACGAGGAGATGCTTGATCTTTGGAGAAGAGTAAGGCAAAGGAAGTCCAGGTAGGGCAAAGACAGAAAAGAAAATTCTTTCATAAGAAGGGTTCTTAGAAAGGTAGAGCCATGAAGAAAGTAAAGTCTGAAATGGTTTGTCATAATTGCGACATGAAGGGCCACTTTGCTAATGCATAGGAAAGGCGAAGGAAGTGATCAGGAAGAAGAACATCAAGTGCTTCAATTACGATCAGATTGGCCACTATATGAACCAATGTAAGGAACTGGCAAAGGAAGGGAGAGGAAAAGTATTTACATTGGAACCAGCTATCTCGAGGCCAATGGCACAGTAGAAAGAAAAATTAGTATTAGAAAGTACGCTTCAGATCCTTGATATGTCTGTTAGCGTTTTTTCCACGATACTAGGATATTTTTCCACGATACGAAAATATCACTTAGACACCTTGATTGCAGTGATCGGATTGTATATACCATAGAAAGCCCTAGCTATGAGGTGAATGCTTTGTTGGAGTTATGGAGTTAGAAGACGAGTTCTATCAAGTTTTCATGGTTAGAGAATTCGCGGATGTCTTCGAGCCGGTAGTAGGATTGCCACCAAAATGAGTCATTGAGTTTTGAATAGATTTGGTGCTTGGAGCAGAACTAGTTAGTAGGCCGCCAAGTAGGATGGCACCTACAAAGATGAGAGAGTTGAAGGTGTGGTTGGTGGATTTGGAAGGGAAGAATTTTATTAGACCTAGTAATTCACTTTGGGGAACAACCGCAGTGTTTGCTAAGAAGCTAGATGGATCGTTGAGGTTATGTATCGATTGTCATAAGTTGAATGAGAAGACGATAAAGAATCGATATCTTTTGCCTAGAATTGAAAATTTGTTCAATCAATTGAGTGGAGCCAAGATATTTTCAAATTTGGATTTGGCTACAGGTTAGTTATGTCGTTCGGACTAACTAATGCGCCGACATTCTTTGTGGACTTCATGAACCAAATTATCAGAGAGCACTTGGATAGATTCATGTTGGTGTTCATAGATGATTTTTTTGATATACTTTAAGGATGAGAAAGAGCATGAAATTCGTCTTGGAATTGTGATAGAGACTTTGAGAGAACATTAGCAGAAGGCAAAATTTTTGAAATGTCATTTTTGAAAGAAAGAGGTTAAGTTTCATGGTCATGTAGTTTTGGGGAAGGGGTTGTCAATCGATCCAAATAAGATAGAAGCTGTTAATAATTGAAAAAGACCAGAAACGATGACTGAGATAAGAAGTTTTCTTAGATTGGCTGGATATTATCGGAGGTTCATTAAGGATTTTTCACGGATAGCAGCACCGATGACCAAGCTAACACGAAAGGATGTGAAGTTTGTGTGGACCGATAAGTGTGAGGAAGCATTCCAGAGCTTGAAACACTTACTGGCCCATGCATCTATATTAGTTGTTCAAGAAGGGAATCAAGATTTGGTAGTTTATACAAATGCTTGTGGAACTGGATTAGGAGCAGTTTTAATGCAGAGAGGTAAAGTGATTGTCTATGCTTCTAGACAGCTTAGACGGCATGAGGTTAGATACCTCACTCATGACTTGGAGTTAGATGCAGTTATTTTTGCTTTGAAGGTGTGGAGACATTACCTTTTGGGAGAGAGGTTGAGCTTTATACGGATGATAAGTCGTTGAAGTACTTGTTCTCTCAGAGGGAGCTGAACATGAGACCGTAATGATGGTTAAAGTTTATTGCTGCTTATGTTTTTGGAATTGAGTGCACACCAAGGAAAGGAAACAAGGTTGCAGATGTGCTTAGTAGGAAGCTTCAGAATGAAGTGTTGGCTATGATATCATAATGGAAAGACTTGGAAGCGTTATCAACTTTCAGAGTGAAGTGGAGATCTGAGGCTGGGTCTAGTGGAGAATCTGCTATGTTATCTTGTTTAGAAGTCCCACTGATATTGATTGAGAAGGTTCCTTCTAAACAGGAAGATGATCTACTGTTAAATGAAAGGATCAGGAAGTTAAGGGATGGAATAGAGAGCGATGACGTAAAGGATTTCAGTCTTGACCAAAGTGAGTGGTTGAGAAAGAAAGGTAGATTATGTGTTCAAAATGAGGGAGACATAAGGAAGTTAGTTTTAGACGAATGTCATCGTTCGAAGTTCAGTATTCAACCAGGAGGAACGAAGATATATCAGGATATGAAGAGATGTTTCATTTGGGAAGATATGAAGAGGGATGTAGGGTGTTTGTGTCAAAATTGGGCACAACACTCGTCGGAAGTTTTTGAAGAGATAATAAATGAACAAAGAAAATTAAAACGTGGATTATCTAACAAAAACTCCAAATAGCAGGAAGTAAATTGCACAATAGACAACGATTTAGAGTGGTTTGGCGTTTTGCCTACGTCCACTATGAAGTTTTGTTACTTTATTGCTTTATATTTGGAGAATACAACTTTTTAATGTCAAAGTACAGCAAGTAGTAAGCCAAAATTCGAAATCAAGGGCAGTAGTGGTGCTCTGAAGCAATTCTGGCAGCGTCCGGGTGTTCTCTTACTCTCGAAATTCTCCCATCCCCTTTCTGAATGACCGGGGGCTCTATTTATAAGTGCTGGAGGCTAATATTTCGCCTAAAATTCGGGGAGACCACTTCTGGCACGTGTGGGGGGCCCACATGGCCGAATTCTGGAGATCCGGGCCCACTTTGGGATCGATTCGACCCTTGGTTCGAATCGATCAAAAAAGTGTCCAATCGTGATGAAACTTGGCGTGGACATTCTTCTATGTATATGCAAGCTCCTGTGAAAATTTCGTAGCATTTGGACTTGTAGATCTCAAGTTATGATCGATTCAAGATTGCATTTTCAGTTGATATACGTGCTTCGAATCGATCCCTTCGGATCGACAAGGTCCCATTCTGTCCGGTTGATTCATGAAATTCGGAACATTGGTTTCCTCGGCTTTGCTTGGCGTATCTTATCAATTGTAGCCCGATCCGGGCTCGGGAAAAATTCATTGATATTCGTAGTTATCCAATGCTGGGGTCGTACGACCCTGTCTCTCCTGTCAATTCCTTGGTATCTCGGCTTTGCCAAAAGGCGGGATAACATTTGCCCCCCAAAGTACGTCTTGTGTAAACATGACGTGCATTGAAGAGCTGCAATCCCATGCTGGACAACTATGACATGCTCTGCTGAAAGTTGTATTCTGTATTGCTGTAATCAACTGTCGTATGATTGTAATTGGCTGTCTGCCGTTGAAATCATGATGAGATGTGCATCTGGTCCCTGTGAATGTCCAGGATCAAATATTAGCCAGACAGATATGCATATATGTGTTACCTTGTCTTTGGCTAACGTTGCGTGATTGCAAGTTATTGCCAATTCGGTTGGTTATCGAATTCTGCATCGATCCTCTCCTGAACCGATTTGAGATTCGAGTTGAAACATTGTTTTTATGATTGTCTATGATCATCCTCTTGTACCGATCCTTTCCTGAATCGGTGCAAAAGGTAAATAAGTAATTTTTCACATCGAAGCAATGTGTTCGTTCCCGCTGGCGATTTCTGATGGATTCGAAATCGGCCATTCGACTCGATAATCTTCGAATCGATAGGATTTTTAATTCACCCCTCGTTCAATTGCTTCGTATCGATGATGCCTCGTATCGATGTCGTCTTGATGGGTTCGAAGTTGTGAGGGATTCGAAGCCACGATGGATTCGAGGTCATGAAATATACGATGCCGTGATGGATTCGTACGTGGTGGTTTCGAAAACAGTTGTTCGAATCGATGTGGTCTGTGACCAGTCGCAAACGGTCAGGTCAACCGGGAGACGAAACGCCACGAACCTTTCCTGGAATCCATATAAATACGTGAGGCTGGGCTCTTTTTTCACTTTTTACTTTCCACTGTTGCTGTAGCTTCTTCTTCGAACCGATCTTCCAGAGCTAGAACAAGCGCGTCTTCCACGAATCGATCGAATTTCTTTAAGCTTTCCCTTGTGATTTCACTAAATCAGGTAACTGTTGGATCAAGCCGAGTAAGGAATGATAGAACTGGAAGTCTTTGACATCGATTTGACCTTTTCTTCTTGAAAATTTCGAGGAGTTGTGAGATCTGAACGGAATGGGTCGAATCGATGCTTCGAAGCATAGCGAAGCGTTGAAACTTCCTTGGAGAAGCAAAGATCCGGAGGAGTACTGTTTTTCTTTGCCTCGCATCGATCCAGAATGGAGCTATTCGAATCGATGTTGATTACAGGGCTTCGAATCGATGCTTGCAAAGAAAAAAGGCCTCGTGTCGATCGATTCGAAGCGTCAATACCTTGATCGATTCGAAGGTATTGAATGTTGATTGATTCGAAGTCACTTAGTGCTCACGGATTCAAAGCGTTTTCTCCATCCTGAAGTATATCGAGTCGAACCACATGGATTCGAAGCACATCGATTCGATTCGATGGATTCGAACGCCTTCAAATCAAAGAATCCAATTTTTCTGACTCGTTCCATCATCCGATCTTCGACCAATTTCAAGTTGAACTTTAATAAACTTAATGAACTTCAGCACACTTGACTCCAACGAGCTTTGGCCTTGCATAATCGATCTTGACTGTTAAGACTTGACCTCCTTTTTGAAACTCGTTGATGGAACTGTGACTTAACTAATAATACAACAGAATGGTACTTGAATTGGTCAATGGCATCGGGGTGGCGTGGAAGTGACGGTCAGCGATGACGGTCATTTTCATCTTCAGATTCCAAAGTTTCGTCGTTAGGACATCTCGTTTCAGCTTGTAAAATCTGCTTAAGTTATGCATAGCACTTGCACTACACGACATATTTATACACTTTACACCGGGGGAATGCATGGGCTTTTTATGTATTTAACGCCGCTTTCTGGTGAGTTAGTTAATTATGGAATCTTCGAGTTCTCAACAACAAGAAGCACAAAGCTTGCCTCCTCCAGCGCTTGAGATTCCGGAAATCCCTCCTGAAGTTATAGATCCGGCTCCGGATGAGTTGCCGGAGGCCATATTTATCGAAGATCCGGTCGATTCTATCCAGTCCAATATCTCGGAGTCTCTGTTGGGCCGGATATGTTCGAAACATAACATATCTCTGGATGATGTTTTATTACCTAGTGCCAGTGACAGACCACATAACCCACCTGAAGGATATACTGCCTTTTACCGTCATGCCTGCGCGGCTGGATCTCTTCCTCCTTTTAACCAATACATCAGAGAGATGCTGTTGTATTTAGGAATTGCTCCTTCACAACTTCATCCCAACGGGCATGCATTACTGAATAGCGTCTTTGTCATATTTATGGATTGCCTTTTTCGCCCGCCAAGGCCAAACGAGATCAGGCATATATTCAATTTCAGGAGTAGGGGTGATAGCCCGTCTTTCACTTTTCTGGAAGCGGTTAGAAACTGTCAGGTTGTGACTGGGGCCTGGGCCAGGCTTAGCTATTTCAAGAATGAGTGGTTTTTTGTTCGATGCCCCCCAGGGTTTGCCAGGAGATGGTTATCCAGACGTAAGCATCATAATTCATCTTTTAATGGCCACTTTTAATACTTTACACTAATACTCTGCTACTCTTACAGCCATCATTTCAAGACCTACCGGTGGGTACTATAGAGGCGTCGTTCAAAGCTTGCAAAGGGTCCCAAGCAACTCAAGGCACATTGACTTGCTGTTGACCGACGACAACTTAAGGACATTGGGTTTGATTGGGATGAGCCAGAGTATTGTAATTGAAGGGTTGGCAAAATCGGCCTCGAGGAAGAAGAAGAAAGTGGCAAAAAGAAAACCTGGCGTTGTGATAAGAGAAGCGAGCGATGATGAAAGAACGCCCACGGACACTGAGATAGCAGCCGACCTTTCCCGAATAGAAGAGGGTCAGAAAGGCAAGGCTGCTGTTCCTAAGTTTAAGAGATGGAAGTATGTAGTCGTAACCCGTTCCAAACCTGGGGTTACTGTCTCCGGCGCCTCTCCTCGCCAGTCCGGAGACCTTTTCACAGGGCTGGACGATATTCCCATTCCGGACTACGTATCTCTTCACCACGGGTCCGGGTTGGAAGAGCTCCGGGGAGCGCTTGATATAAACGAACCTTTTCCCGTTAGTGTAATCGACGCTTTTGGTTGGTCGGGGGGTTTGCGCATTTATACACTTTTCACAACACTCCACGACTTCCACATGTATTGCAGTGCTTTTTCTCGGTACTTAACTGAATTGTTTCTTCTTTTACAGGTGCCATGTTGGATCGTCCTTCTACACTTGATAGACTTCGGCGAGTGCATCATTCCTCATCTTATTACGAATCTCGCCGTAGGGATTCTGACCGTGACCGTGAACGGAGGCATTATGAGCAAGAGCATCGTGAAAGAGACCATTCCCGATATTATTCTAGCCAGGAGCGTTCTGATAGGGACAGAAGTTACCGTTCACCCTCTCGTTCTCCTCCGCCACCCAGAGGCCAGGCACTTGCAGTCGAACCTTCGCGACAACAGCCATCTTTACAGATCTCAAAACCTGGTCCACATCGTTCAAGGACTAATACGGCTACGACCATAACTGTGGAGGAGGCCCCTCTCGAACCGTCTGGTGAAGGGGCCATAAGAATCGCTCAACTGAAGAAAGATTTTCCAGAAATATGCTTTGACGCTTATATCTTTCCACCCAATCTCAAAAGAATTTCCGAAGAGGCTGTGAACACCGCCCTCAGCTATACCCGCGATTTTTATGCTCAGTATAAAGAATGGTACAGGGCGGCTGTTAAAGCTTCGAAAGTAGCCTTCGATCGAGCCAAAGTTATTGAGAAATTGGAAGCAGACTTGGCTCAGAAGAACCGTATTGTTGACATACTTCAATCTGAGATGGAATCTTCTCGTAAGGCCGAAATGGAGTCGCTAAAAAAGGTCGATGAGACACTAGCTGAGATGGCGAAGATGCAACAAGCGCATTGCACTTTAGTTGAAGATTTGGGCCATCGGTACAAAAATGTTGAGGCCGAGCGAGATGTGGCGGTCAAAGAACTTGAGGAGTTAAAGGCTAAATTTGCCGACTTGAACAAGGAAAAAGATGACGCTAACATGGCCGCACAAGAAGCATGCGAGAAAGCCGTGTCTCTCCGAGATGAGCGAGACGCGGCGGTTGCTAAAGTTGAAGCGGTGGAGGCAGAAGTGGAAGGGAGAGTTCAAGCAGAGATATTCAGAGTAGAAGCCAAGTTTGATGAGCTTCTTGACACTTACAATGCTAATGTGCTTAAGCACAGGAATCTCTCGTGGCTCGGAGATTATTCTACGCTTCTACTCAATGCTTGGAGAAAGTTGGTGGCGAACAAGAAACATCTCTCCCTAAAGGTGCCATGGATGAATTTGAACTCGAGTCTCGCTTGTTGAGCGAGGAGGAAAGGAAACTTCTCCATGAAGCGATGATTTCTGCTGAGAGAGAGAGACTTGGTTTTCACCATGTGGAGACTGGCGAGGGTTCTGGAGCTGCACATTACAGTGAGGATGTTTCAGTTGATGCCCCAACCTTGTCTGGAGTTACTGCTACAGTTGGTCCACATGTTGTTCCTGCTTATAACCTGGATCGACCGGAGCTGTCTCTCGGTACAACTACTATTTCTGAACCCGTCTCATCACCGGGCCGAGGCAAAGAAGGTATTTCAAATGTTGCTTAAGTGTTTTTAGAATGAATGACTTGGAACAGATCGTTTGACTAATTATTCTCATTTCTTTTCGACCAGTGACTGAAAGTGATGCGCCAGCACTTCCAGTACCACAAACTTCGCAGCCAATGCAAGGAGCTGTCATTACTGAGGCTATTACAACTACTGCCACAACCGGCGAGATTGGAGAAGGGAGTTCAATGTCTTTTGATGTTCAGATGATTGAGGAACTTCTCAAGCAACCCTGTGAACCTTTTACCGATCCTTCCTTTGCAATGGGCGGTGTCGCCCCAACTTTTAGCTCGTTTATGCCGACTGTCAGTGATGTTTCTCCGCCAAGCTTAACTCCTTTAATGCTTACTTCTCCCGCCGGCACAGTTATAACTTCTAGTGTCGAAGCTTCACCACCTGTTACGGCTTCTCTGCCTCCGGTTCGTCCTCACAAAAGGATCTCTGTCCCTTCCAGCTCTGAGGAAGACGTGGATATTATGCCAGATCGTGAGGATGCTCCAAAGAAGGACAAAAAACCTTGCAAGAAGCCAGGTAGTGGGTCTAGCGGCTCAACTCCGAAGAAGAGACCCCGGAAGAAGGAGTGAACTTCTCGTTTTATCATGCGGTTGTGAAATGGAAATTCTTTTTTCTTCTCCTTTTTTAGGCCGTGTATAAATGTGGACTCGGCACCCACTTTATAGACTGTTTTTTGTTTTGTCATGTAATCAAACCCCCTTTTTTGTTTGTTGATAAAATGGAAAACAACTCTTATCTCTTTTGCTTAAGTATTGCGTTGATTATCTCGTGCTTACATATGTCATAAGCCTTGAATACATGTCCACACTTCGGGGACTTAACACAATTTGCAACTAACAGTTCGGCCCATATTCTGTGAACTTATTAATTATCAACGTTTATGACTTAGTTCGCTCTCAGGGAACTTATATTTGACTTTTATACTCCAACTTACACTCCGGGAATTTGAAGTTAGTGACTTACATTCTGGTCGCATTCTGGGAACCAAGAGTTGGTGTTTATGTTCCAATTCACACTCTGGGAATTTGGAGATAGAGTTTTATATTCTGGCTCGCACCCCGGGAACCAAAAGTGGAAGTTTATACTCCAATTCGCACTCCGAGAATTTGGAGTCAGCTCACACTCTGGGAGTGATGGAATTATACTCCGGTTCGCGTTCCGGGAACCAAGAGTTGAAATTTATACTCCAATTCGCACTTTGGGAATTTGGAGTTGGCTCGCACTCTGGGAGCGATGGATTTATACTCCGGTTCGTGCTCCGGGAACCGAGAGTTGAAGTTTATACTCCAATTCGCACTCTGGGAATTTGGAGTTGGCTCGCACTCTGGGAGCGATGGATTTATACTCCGGTTCGCGCTTCGGGAACCGAGAGTTGAAGTTTATACTCCAATTCGCACTCTGGGAACTTGGAGTTGGAGGAGGGATTGTCGTTTATCAATCCCTCTGAATGTTGATGTAGTGTTCTGCCCCCGAGCTCGGGTTTCACTTAGCGAGTGACCGGTCATATCACAGTCACTCCCTATTTGAATAAATCCCACCGCGCGATGGAACTTAGCTCTCCGTGCATCGTGATATTGTACGTCATATTCAGTAAATCACAGCTCTGGCTCAAAGAGATGGCATTTTATTGCTGAAACGAGAAAATATGGCAAAGTCAATTGCCTTATTACAAATTTAAATCTCGAAATGCTAGAATAAAATGCAAAGGAATAAATTGACAGAAAATAAATAAGTAAAGTCTTTTATATGTAGTAGCGACGAAGACTTTCGCTATTCCAAGCTCTCGGCAAAGTAAGACCGTCAACGGTCGATAATTTGAACGTGCCATCTCCGAGCTTTTGTGAAATCACGTACGGCCCTTCCCAATTTGGCCTCATGTGCGAAGGAACCGGATAGACCCTTTGGCATTGTACAGTCGAGCGACTTGACTTCGATATGCAGCTGCCCTCAAGTCAGCCTCTTCGCGCTTCTCATCGAGTAAATCCAAAGATTCAGCAAGTAGTATGGCATTTGTTTTCGGATCATAATACGTTACACGATGAGAGTGCACTTCCATTTCGACTGGAATAACGGCTTCAGAGCCGTAAGATAGAGAAAACGGGGTATGACCGGTTGCAGTTTTATGAGTCGTTCGATAGGCCCACAATGCCATAGGGAGTTCGTCGACCCATTTGCCCCCAGCTTTCTCTAGTCGCTTCTTTAGAATGGACTTGATAACTTTATTAACAGCTTCAACTTGACCATTTGCTTGAGGGTGCGCTACTGCAGAGAATTTCTTATGGATGTGGAATCGTTGACAGAAATTCTTGAATTCATCACTGTCGAATTGGGTTCCGTTATCGGTGATGATAGTATGTGGGAGACCAAAACGGCAGATGATGTTACGTACTACAAAGTTGATTACTTTCTTTGTCGTAATTGTCGCAAGGGGTTCAGATTCAGCCCATTTGGTGAAATAATCAACTGCGACGATGGCGTACTTCGCGCCACCTTTGGCCAGAGGCAATGTGCCGATGATATCTATTCCCCATACCGCAAATGGCCAACGACTGACCATTTGGGTTATCTCAGTAGGCGGGGCTCTAGGAATTCGAGCGTGTTTCTGGCATTTGTCACATTTTCTAGCATAGTCTGCAGCATCACGATTAACAGTAGGCCAACAATACCCATATCGAAGTATTTTCTTTGCAAGTGCTTGCCCCCCAGTGTGATCGCCACATTCTCCTTCGTGTACATCGTGTAACACTCGTTTGACTTCATCGAGCGCGATACACCAGAGGAGAGGAACAGAGTATCCTCTCCGGTACATGACTCCATTTTGGATAACAAATCGTGAGGCCTTTCGTAGAACTTGTCTTTTCTCGCTTCGTCGCTCGAGTAATACACCACGTTCGATATAATCTTGATAAGGAGTCATCCACGACTCCCTAATGGAGGTAGCTTCAAATGTAAAATCGGTCTCCTTTCGATCAATGCTCGGAGAGGATAGGGTTTCAACCGGAACAACCCCCAACTGCTGAGCCTCGCCCGTACTTGCTAACTTTGCCAATGAATCAGCTTTCTGATTGTGCTCTCGGGGTATGTAGAAAATGGCATAGTAATCGAATTGATCAAGCATCTCCAGAACTCGAGTTAGATAAGAGGCTAATCTTCGGTCTTTAGCCTGATATTCTCCTCGAACTTGACATACTATCAATTGGGAATCACTGTAGATCTCTACAGCGATGATTTTCAGATCACGGGCAAACTTTAGTCCGGTAAGTAGAGCTTCGTACTCGGCTTCGTTGTTAGTTGCACGGAACTCGAACTTTAAAGCATAACATATGGATCGTCCCTCAGGGGCTTCAAGCACTACCCCAGCTCCTGAGCACCGATCGTTGGACGCACCGTCGGTGTACAGCTTCCATATGTATTCGGGAGATTTGCTGGTCTCGGGAAAGTCTTTAGGAATAGTGAATTCGGCTATAAAATCTGCTAGGACTTGGCCGTGAATGGCTCTTCTCGGTGTATAAGTGATGTCGAATTGACTCAGTTCGATGTTCCATTTTAGTAACCTACAAGATGTCTCTAGCCGCGTGAGGACCTGTCGTAACGGCTGGTCGGTGTACGCAGTAATAGGATGAGCATGGAAATATGGACGGAGCTTCCTCGAGGTAATGACTAGGCAATATGCCAACTTTTCAAGCTTTGGGTAATTTCTCTCGGCTCCGGTCAATCGTTTACTCACGTAGTAGACCAGTTTTTGCACTCGGTCCTCCTCCTGAATTAATGCAGCACTGATTGCATTTTCAGATACCGCCAGGTAAAGATATAACTGTTCATGATCTACAGGCTTTGAAAGGATTGGTGGTACGGAAAGATGTTGGATTAGCGATTGAAATGCGCCCTCACATTCTTCAGTCCATTCGAAGTTTCGTTTCCCTTTTCGAATCAAATCGAAGAAGGGAATGCATTTGTCGGTCAACTTTGAGATAAACCTGCTCAGTGCTGCAACTTTCCCATTAAGACTCTGAACTTTCTTTATGGTTTTCGGAGTCTGAAGATTTCTGATAGCCCATATCTTCTCGGGGTTGGCCTCTATTCCTCGGGCATTGACAATGAACCCAAGGAATTTTCCGGATGCGACTCCGAAATGACACTTCAGTGGATTAAGCTTCATCCCGTATTTCCGGAGGATATTGAACATTGACTCCAAGTCTTTGACATGATTATCGGAGTATCGTGATTTCACCAACATGTCATCTACATAGACCTCCATAGTCTTCCCAATCTGATCGGCAAACATTCGGTTGACTAAGCATTGATAAGTTGCGCCAGCATTCTTTAACCCAAAAGGCATGACCTTGTAGCAGTATAATCCCAGGTCGGTTACGAAACTTGTGTGTTCTTGGTCTGGTACATGCATGGGTATCTGATTGTAACCTGAGTAAGCATCATGAAGGATAATAATTCATGTCCGGCGGTTGAATCTACCAGTTGATCGATTCGGGGAAGCGGAAAGCTGTCTTTCGGGCAGGCTTTATTCAGGTCAGAGTAATCGATACACGTTCTACATTTCCCGTTTGGTTTCCGGACAAGTACGGGATTGGACACCCATTATGGGTATAAAGCGTCTCTAATGAACCCATTCATCTTTAATTTGTCGACCTCTTCCTTAAGGGCGGCAGATCTCTCTGGATCCATACCACGTCTTTTCTGCTTGACCGAGATATACCGCGGGTCAATGTTCAAAGTGTGGCTCGCGATGTCTGGCGAGATTCCACACATATCAGAGTGCGTCCAGGCGAATACGTCGAGATTCGCCCGGAGAAAATCAACCAATTCCTGTTGTGTCTCTTGGTTAAGCTGAGACCCAACCTTCAACATTCTCGAGTCATTGCGATCATCGTCAATCGGGACATCGATGGTTAGCTCGGCCGGAGAAGCTTGACTTTCCGTGGATTCTTCTTTATTATCATTATCCCTTGGATCAAGATCCTTTTGGAATTGGTTGTGGTGCCCAGGCCGAGGCCCAGGCGCTAATTGTCAATCGTCAGTAAAACGGACGCAGAGAGAATCCTCTACGCCCTTTCCTTTTTCTTTTCGCTGCGCCTCCCGCAGCTCAGCAACATAACGGGCTCTCCCGGCAGCCTGATCTCCTTGAACAACTCCTATCCCGTGGTCAGTAGGGAACTTCAGAGTTAAACACCATGGGGCAATAGCGGCCCTAAATTCAGCAAGGGCCGGTCGGCCCAAAAAAGCATTGTATGGGGAAGGAATATCCAAGACAACAAATTACAACATCCGAAATTTTCGGCATTCTCCCACTCCCAACTCCACCGGCAATTCAACCATTCCGGTTGGTATCGTCGCACTCCCGTCGAAGCTGTGGACTCGTGATTGACAAGGTTTTAAATCCTTAGCTTCCATTTTCATTAAATCATATGCTCTTTTAAACAGTATGTTCATAGAACTCCCACTGTCTACCAAGATCCTCTTCATCCAAGCAGGACCAACTTGAGCGGATATGACCAACGGGTCAATTGTGGGAGCTTCGAATTTATCGGCGTCTCGATTTCTAAATACGATTTCATCAGCCATCGTTCTTTATTGTTTAGCCGGTGCTCTGTCTTCTGAGTTACTATAACATTCAAAGTCCACATACCTGATCGAGCTAGCATATGTCTCCATTTCTCTCCAGCTTTTGTCTGCTGGATGGGGACCACCACTTATTGTATTGATAACCAACCTTCTGCCCGTACGAGCGGGTTCACCTTGTCTTTCCTGATTCTGCGTTCGATTTTGATTAGATGGCCCCGCTCCACCAGACTGCGGCACCCGAACAAACTGGTCCAACTTTCTCTCTCTGATCAACTTTTCAATGAGGTCTTGCAAATGTCTACACTCATTGGTGTTATGCCCATAACTTTCATGAAACCTACAGAATTTTCCTGTTTGAATCTGCCTTTCCGACGAAGGCTTCGGAGCGGGCTTCTTGTATTGCATAGTATTACAAGTCTGTAGGTATACATTTTCCAATGACGTATTAAGCGGTGTATAACTGTCGAACATTGCGGCCATACGTCTCGGACCACGATTCTGGTCTTGCTTCTTGCTTCGGTTATCACCGTTTCTCGATCGTTGAGTCTGTTTATTTTGAATATTCAACTCGACTTTTCCTGAACATTCTTCGGATTCTTTAACCGCAACATTACTCTGAATCCCATCACTGCTGGGCCTTGCATCGTCCTGCTTCCTAGACTGTTTCGCATCCTCTCGCCTCAAGAATTGAGCGGCTTTGGAATAGAAACGGTCCAACGATGCGGGAGGCTTTCCAGCTAACCAATTTCCAAACTCGGAATCAGGGTCGATTCCTTTAGTCAAAGCCATTAAAATAGAATTATCATTGGGGTTGATGATCTCTGCGCATGCAGCATTGAATCTCTCCAAATATCGTCTAAGTGTTTCTCCGGGAGCTTGAATGAAACTTGATAAGGTATTAACATCTTTAGGTCGGGCAATATGCATGCAAAATTGCTCAACAAATTTGGTAGCTAACTGATCAAATGAAGAAATAGACCGTGGCGGTAATCGTGTAAACCACATCGTCGCAATTCCCCCTAAGGAAATGGGAAAACTGCGGGACTTTACTGTGTCATCAGCTCTCGCAGCAGTCATCGACCATTCATATTTCAAAATATGTTGGTTTGGGTCGGAATTTCCTTCATACATGGGCAGGGTTGGCATTCGGAATCGCCGAGGAGGTTCAGCATACAATATGTCATCAGTAAACGGGGTATGACTTTGGGAGATTCCCCAATCATCATTTGTTAGGCCTTGACTCTCGCGAATCATTTGTCATACCATGGTTGAGAAGTCTGGTATTGGAACATTTTGTGTGTAGTGAGCCAAAGTGTGGTCGGGTTCCACAGTGCGAGGTGGGATCGAGCGCTGTCGACGATCTGTATCTCTCCTCCTTGGCTCAACGTCTTCTGGGACATATGGCTCTGGAGCATGTCCTTGCTGATGATAATTTTGATTGGAGTGATCTCGGGTATCAACTCCTATGTCAACTGCAGCGGCTGTGGCAGCTCGATCATCTGCAGTGTATTGTGGAATAGTGCCTCCTCGGGAGGAGGGTCCAGTATGGAAGCTGGTAGATGGACCAACTCTTATTTGCCCAACGGTTAACGCTTGTTGATAGTCAGCAACTTGCGCATGGTTTCCGTCTAGGCTAGGATGGGTAGATCTGTTATTGTAGTCAGATGAAGCAGAGCTTTCGGTGGAAGAATGAGGAGCTTGATCCCTTCTGGATCTTCTTCGCTTTTGGCGATTTAGTTGATTGGTCAACTCAGCGTTAGCGCGCAACTGCTCAGTTAGCTGTTGTCGGCTTTGGGTTAGTTCCTGGAGTAGCGCCTGGAACTCTTGTCTTGTGACCGGACCTGACTGATCCGTATGCCCAGCAGCATCTTGATTGGTAGACTATAGCTGTGTGGGATTTTGCCTATCCCGACCTTCTTGATCACCAACGTTAGAAGTGGTTCTTGTACTCATCATCTTGAAGCGTTGAATCCTTTCCTATACTTTTAACAAATCTAAATAGAATGGAAGGAATCTGAATATGAGGTATGGATCTCTCTCTTAGATTTATGCAATCCGGTATCGAAGATAGATCCAAGGAGCGGGAGGAAAAAACTGGGTTTTTTCTCGGTGAAAGCACCAAAGTGTTTGTGTCAAAATTGAACACAACACTCGTCGGAAGTTTTTGAAGAGATAATAAATGAAGAAAGCAAATTAAAACGTGGATTATCTAACAAATACTCCAAATAGCAAGAAGTAAATGCACAAGAGACAACGATTTAGAGTGGTTCGGCGTTTTGCCTACGTCCACTATGAAGTTTTGTTACTTTATTGCTTGATATTTGGAGAATACATCTTTTTAATGTCAAAGTACAGCAAGTAGTAAGCCAAAATTCGAAATCAAGGGCAGTAGTGGTGCTCTGAAGCAATTCTGGCAGCGTCCGGGCGTTCTCTTACTCTTGAAATTCTCCCATCCCCTTTCTGAATGACCGGGGGCTCTATTTATAAGTGCTGGAGGCTGATATTTTGCCTAAAATTCAGGGAGACCACTTCTGGCACATGTGGGGGGCCCACATGGTCGAATTCTGGAGATCCGGGCCCACTTTGGGATCGATTAGACCCTTGGTTCGAATCGATCAAAAAAGTGTCCAATCGTGATGAAACTTGGCGTGGACATTCTTCTATGTATATGCAGGCTCCTGTGAAAATTTCGTAGCATTTGGACTTGTAGATCTCAAGTTATGATCGATTCAAGATTGCATTTTCAGTTGATATACGTGCTTCGAATCGATAGGGTCGAATTGATCGGTCGAGCATGTGCCTGGTGACGTGGCGCGCGCGTTTCTCGGGTTGACCCACCTTTTTCTCTGAGTTTACTGGGTCGAATCCTTGGTTTTAGCTGCTATGACTTGGTGGATTCAAAGGTATCCTCGTACGTGCCCTTCGTATCGGTCAGAGTATTTCATAGTTGGTCGATGCGAAGACTTCTCCGCTTGATGGATTCGAAGGACTTTCATGGGATGGAGTCGAAGATAGGAATACTTCAAGGGATTCGAACCAAGGCAGGTGTGGATGGATTCGAAGCGTGGCTACCTCTGATAGATTCGAACGAAGGCACGTCCCTGATGGATTCGAAGTAGGGAGTGCTTTGGACGGATTCGAACCAAGGCCCTACCCTTGATGGATTCGAACTATAGCTAACTCTTCCACTTTCCATTGGTGATAACTTGAGCATATAAAATCGGATTGTCTTGAAATTTGGAACATTGGTTTACTCGGCTTTGCTTGGCGTATCTTATTAATTGTAGCCCGATCCGGGCTCGAGAAAAATTCATTGATATTCGTAGTTATCCAATGCTGGGGACGTACGACCCTGTCTCTCCTGTCAATTCCTTGGTATCTCGGCCTTGCCAAAAGGCGGGATAACATAGGCTTATGGATGAAGCAGTGCTTGAACTGCCAATAGGTAAAAGCCGAACATCAGAAGCCAAGTGGGTGGCTACCGCCATTGGATATTACGGTAAGGAAGTGGGATTCTATTTCTATAGATTTCATAAAAGGGTTGTCGAGATCTAATAAAGGAAATGAAAGTATATGGGTCATAGTAGACAGATTGACTAAGAGTGCCTATTTCATTCCCGTTAAGTCAAGTAGGACGGCACATGTATTGGCTAAGTTATTTATGAAGAATGTGGTTAGACTGCATGGAATTTCTAGTGGTATTGTTAGTGATAGAGGTTCCTTAATCACCAGCGAGTTCTGGAAGAGTCTATAGGAGAGTTTAGGAACCAAGATCAAGCTAAGTACCGTTTACCATACGTAGACAGATAGGTAAATGGAAAGAGTTAACAAGATCTTAGAAGACTTGTTTAACGCTTGTGTATTAGACTTCGAGGGATCATGGGAAGACTACCCACACCTAGTAGAGTTTTCGTATAACAATACTTATCAGACTAGTATAGGGATGGCACCGTTTGATGCTTTATGTGGAAGACCATGCCAATCTCCCATATGTTGGTTAGAGACCAAAGATATATTAGTCGTTGGTCCCGATTTGGTAAGAGAAGCTGCGGTAAGAGAAGATGAAGAGAAGATTAAGTTGATAAGAGTGAGAATGAGGAAGCTCAGTCTAGGCAGAGGAGCTATGCAGATAGAAGATGGAAAGATTTAGAGTTCTCCATTGGAAATATTGTTTTCGTCGAAGTATCACCAACGAAAGTTGTTATTAGGTTCGGGAAGACAGGGAAGTTAGCACCGAGATTCGTAGGAATGTTTCCTATTTTAAAGAAGATCGGGAAACTCGCAAACAGTGCAGAGTTACCGAGTAGTTTGGTAGGAGTTCATGATGTTTTCCATATCTCATCTGAGGAAGTGTGTTAGGGATCCAGAAACTACTATAGCACCAACTGTGTAAGATGATTTAGTAGTAGAACCAGATTTGACTATAGTTAGAAAGTCGATTCGTATAGTCGCAAGAGAAGAGAAGAGTTTAAGGAACAAAATAGTAAGATTAGTGAAAGTCCAATGGAGCGATGATGAAAGAGACTGTATTTGGGAGACTGAGAGCAGGATTAGAGACACTTATCCTGATTTGTCTAATGGTATATTTTACCTTTATGTTTGATTTTTACGTACCTTATCGTAATTTCGAGGATAAATTCTTTAAGGAATGGAGATTGTAACACACCAAATTTTTAATAGCATTATTTAGGATATTTAATTAGCTAAATTAAACTAAATAATGTAGGTTGATTAATGGATTGAGATTTGTGATTAATAAGGGTAGCCGAGCCATGTTAATGAGTAAATCAAAATGAGATAACATGAAACAAAATAGACAAAGGAATTAGAAAAGGGAAAAGTTGGAATAAGAATATTCTTATACCATAAACCCTTGGGAACTCATTCATTTCGTTATCAAAATTTTAAGTCTAAGGCCGGCCGCCACGAGCAAAGAGGAAGAAGATAAAGCTAGGCTTTAAGTGGAAAAATCAGATCATTTAATCAAGATCAAACCTCACATCCTAAATCATAAAGCTTAGATGAACAATGATTACATCTGTTATGTCTTGAATTTTTTTGGTTTTAAGGGAATCCGAATTTATCTTGCGTAGTGTAGCCATGATTTTGAAGGACAAAATGTTTATATATGCTTGTTGATGGTTTATGCTTACTCATATAGATTTTATGATATGTTTTGATGTGAAGCCCCTATTTAATGACATCCCTATTTAGTGACATCCAAATACCTTGCAATTTTAGATATAATGCAGAGATGGTATTTTAGAGACGGTTTCAATTTTCATAATTTTTGAATTAATGTGGATATTATATTAATTTTCTAGTGAAGAACAAGATTTATTGGGTTATAAATAATTTATGGTTAAATTATAAATAATTTGGGTCTGAAATTTATATATATTAGAAAACATATTAAAAATGATTTTCTGGATTTTTTTTGTATAACTCCCTAAGTGTTTTGATGAATATATAAAATTATTTAAGATATAGGACTTAAATGTTTTATATATTTATAAAAGGAGAAGGGATATTTTGCAAATAAATTAAAGTGTTTATTTTTGAAATTTTGGCAGTGCTTTTAGAAAATAAAATTGGCAATCAATAAGATTTAGGCGAACAAGGCAGGTTAGTTAAAAAGATTACTTAAAAAGGTTAAAAATCCATTTTACATGTAAAATGTATGTTTCACCACTTTCGGCACCCTGCTTTTGACTTAGATGGCTTACGACTTAGTTCCTCCACCTCCATCGCAATCGAAACTAATGTGCATGGCATCAAAGACTTGGTGCGCAGCGAACTGGAAAGAGGGCGAAAGGTATGTGGTCGAAACCAGGGGTTCTGAAGGAACCGAAGCGCTACATTGTTTTAAAAAGAAATGCACCTGCTTTGCTTTCGATGGTATAGCTTTCGACTTGATTTTCATTCGACTAGGTCAATGGTTTTAAAAGAATGATTTTAAAGTGGTCACGCTTTTATTTTTAAGTATATGCTTTTGACTAGGTTGAAGCCATTTTGCTACCGCTTCTCCAATGCTTTTGAAAGGATTGTTTTGGCACCATCACTTCTTTACGTAGGTTTACGCTTTCCAAAGAGTTGATTTTGACCCCCGTCGTTTGTGACCCTTAGAAATTTTCAAAGATTAACCCAAAGGTTTCAAAATATATAGTTTTGAATGGTTCCGAAAGGTGTCTCCACATGTTTTAAAAATTGATCCCAAATGCTTTCGAATGGTTTAAGGTTTTGATGCTTTCGAAAGGTTTTTAAGGAAGTCTTCTGAGGGTAGGTTCCCCAATGGTTTCGAATGGTTTAAATGAAATATTTTTCCAATGGTTTTGAAAGGCTATGTTTAAAGGTTCTAAATATATGATATCTAAAGTTTTTAGCTTTCAAAGGAAAAGGTATTTCAATGCTTTTGGAAGGTTTATGTAAATGGTTTCAAAAGGATGGTTTTGGCCTTTCAACCTAGTCTAAAGAAAGGGTTTATTTGATTACGAAAGTGATATATTCATTGGGATCGAAAGGGGTACTTTCAAAGATTTATATGTTTTCGTCAACAAAAATTTGGGTAAAGTATATATAGAATGGCAAGGTGATTTTGAGTAAAGTATAGAGTATATATTCTCCTTGTTTAAGTTTGGTTTAAAGGTTTTCAATCGATTTAAGATGAAAAGGTGTTCAAGGAAAATTTAAGTAAAATGACTAAGATATTAGAATACCAAATGGGACTGGCATAGGGTTGCGCTCTATACATTAGCTATTAACCCCAGCTAATTTAGTCCAAAATTCCAATGTGTATGGCTTTGTCACGGGTAAGACTACAATTATGATTGCACACGGTAATGAATATATATTTGTATACAGATACGTTATTGGTGAGCCCGCAAAACCATTAGGATCAGGTGACCCTGGGAGATGATAAGTTATGGACAGACCATCCAAAAAGGAGTATTTAACAGATACTTAGGGACAGACCATCCAAAAGAGGAGTGTCCAACAGGTATTAGATCATTTTGATTATATTGTCTGGTAGGCTCGAGTCAGCCCAATGAAACTAAAGCGTTCGGACAAATAGTTCGATTGTTACCTAATATGTATGTTTACATAATAATGCTTCACAGTTTTGACCATTTTGGTTGTAGAAAAAAGGTTTGCAAAAATTTGTTTTAAAAGGATATTAGTGAGGGGAAATTCTTTTTGTTAAGTAGTGTGGTCTCGCTTAATATCAAACAACCAAGATGTATAGTATTATTCACACCAGGCTTTATGTCTGAATCGAAGTTTATGTTTTTCTCCTTGAACTCTCAGGTGCTCAAGATTGATTTGAGTAGGATGAGGGTTGAGGTTTCACAGGTTTAGTAGGTTGAATAGAGCTTACAGAGACGAGCAGGCGGTTGAAGGATACTTACTTAGGCATTGTTATTTTGTTTTATTTTATTCCGCTATGTTGTATTTAAGACTTTTATGTCAATATAGTACTCTAGTCAATCAAGGAGGCATCATCATATTTCGCTTTGGCATATTTGTGTAATAATTATATTTTATCTAAACCTGGGAAACAATTATTGGATTATGTAAGTTGAATGTGAAACATATGTTTTGAAATGCAAACAGTGAAATGTTGTTTTTTTTTGAAATATGTGATTTTGTTCCATATTCAAGTGCTTTTGATACTACAGATACAGTTAACATAGTCTTATTTAGTCATTGGAAGTAAATACTATGGATGACTACATCATCTATAGCGCTTAGCTTTGGGTCTCTAGATGGGGGATGTTATGGCTTTAAACTCTATTTGTGTTTCGAACCCTATTGAGGGCTCAACTAATCTTAGCACAGTTTGTTTAGGAGTTTTGATTTCTTTCTTTGACCAACTCTTCTCCGTTGATACATATGTTTTGGGTTTTACGAGATTTGATGTTCTACTCGAGATGGATTGGTTATCTTGGAATAATGTAGTCTTAGATTGGGATAAGTGGATCTAGTTATTGAAGAAAGGGAGGTAGGTTCATACTTCATCTTGTGAAGAGAGTAGTTCGCTTATGACTAATTTTCTTTATTCTCTAAACTAGATGCGGCTGAGGAGTTTTTGGGTTCAATCCATATTGTTAAGGAATTCGCAGATATCTTCGAAGATATGTCAGGTTTGCCACCTCATAAGGAAATAGAATTTTTCACTAATTTGGTGAAGGATGCAAAACCTATTGTATTGCTGGTTCCAGACTTGCACCCAAAGCAGAAGATAGAGCTAACAAATCAGGTTAGTGATTTCTTTTAGAAGGGCTTGATCCGACCAAGTCATTCGGGTTGGAAGCACCCATCCTCTTTGCTACAAGGCGGACAATTCCTTAAGATTTTGTATAGATTATCGCGAGCTCAATGAGTAGACGATTAGGAACAAGAATCCTTTGCCAAGGATAGATAACTTGTTCGATCAGCTCCATGGAGCTCGAGTATTTTCTTAGCTTGACCTTGCTATAGGGTCGATTGAGGGTGGCATAGGAGAGTGTACCCTTAACTACTTTTAGATCCGACTAGTTTTATGAGTGGTTAGTTATGTCGTTCGGTCTAACTAATGCTCCAGCATATTTTGTAGACTTAATGAATTGAGTTTTCCGAGATGTATTGAATAAGTTTGTCCTTCTTTTTATCGATGATATTCTGGTCTATTCCAAGACCGAGGAGAAAAATTTGTACCATCTAAGGATTGCTCTAGGAACACTAAGAGAGCATGTGTTGAAGGCTAAGTTCTAGAAATGTCATTTTTGGCATTCAGAAGTTAGGTTCTTAAGTCTTGGTGTTTCGACAGAGGGTATTTCTATTGATCCCGCTAAGCTTGTAGCCGTTCAGGACTGGAAGAGGATGGAAAGTGCAATGGATACTAGAAACTTACTTAGTCTAGCAGGTTATTATAGGAGATTCACATAGAATTTGTCAAAGATTGCCTTTCACTTAACGAATTTGACGAAGAAAGATGCAAATTTGTATAGATCGAAAAATGCGAGCAAGCATTTGTAGAGCTAATGGAAAAATTGACTATGCTCCTTTTCTTACTTTGCCAGATGGAGGTCAAGGTTTGATTGTTTACAATGATCCTTTTGGATCATGTCTATGTACTATGATGATGCAGCATGTGAGGGTTATCACTTATGCGAGTTGGTAGCTAAAACTGCATGAAGCAAGGTATGCAACTCATGATTTGGATTTGTTAGTAGTGGTATTTGCATTAAAGATATGTATGCATCATTTGCTAGGTGAATGGTTCGAAGTATACATGGACCATAAGTCTTTGAAGTATCTTTTACGAAAAAGGACTTAAGTATGATGTAATAAAGGTGGTTGGAGTTTCTTGCGGCCTATGATCTGGATATTTTGTATACTCCAGGAAATGCTAATGTGGTAGCTAATGCGCTCAATAGGAGGTATGTAGTTATGGAAAATTTGAGGTTTATTCGACTTTGATTAGTCATACCAAGGGGAATTAGCATAGAGATCTTCATTTTAGTTGAATATCTAAGAATGTAAGTGAGAATAAGGCACTGGAGCAATGGCCGGGCTTCGAAGTGGATAGCTATGGCATTTTGGAAATGAACGGTAGGTTATGTGTCCCGAATGTTGATGGGATTAGGCAGGAATTTCTAGTGGAGAGTCACCATTCTAGGTTGATGATACATCCTTGGGTCACTAAGATGTACCAAGGTATGAAGAGGACATTGTGGTGGAAGGGCATGAAGAGAGATATTTCTATCTTTGTGAGCAGGTGTGCTAACTTCCAATAGGTAAAAGGTAGTCATCAGAAGACAACCGGACTGCGGCAGCCACTAAAGATTCTGAAGTGAAAGTGGGAGCATATTGCTATGGACTTCATCGATGGATTGCCCAGGTTGAGGAGGGGTAACAAAGGTGTGTGGGTTATTGTGGATCGATTGACCAAGAGCGCACACTTCTTACCAGTTAGAACTACGAGGGCAGCTTCTAGTTTGGCTAAATTATATGTTAAGGAGATCGTCAGTTTGTATGGTGTTCTATGTGATATCATGAGAGATAAAGATCTAATATTCACAAGCTAGTTCTGGAAGGGTTTAATGAAGAATTAGGCACCGAACTTAGTTTAAGCACCGCTTACCATCTACAGGCAGATGGACAAATAGAAATGGTGACCAAGTGTTGGAGGACTTGCTTCGAACATGTATTTTTGATTTTAGAGGTCCGTGGGAAGAACATTTACCACTTGTTGAGTTTTTATACAACAATAATTATCAGGCCAGTATCAAAATGGCATCATTTGAAGCGTTGTATGGAAGGCCTTGCAAATCTCCATCGTGTTGGGTAAATACTGGAGATCTTCTTATGCTTGGATCTGATATGATCCAAGAGGTATCAGATAAGGTTATGGAGATTCGAAAGTGAATCAAGGAAGCGCAGAATCAACAAAAGAGTTATGATGAAGTGAGGCCCAGAGACTTGGAGTTCTTGGTTGGAGACTTTGTATTTGTAAAGATTTTTCTAATGAGAAGTGTAGTTCGGTTTGGAAGGGCTTGGAAGTTGGCTCCTCGTTATATAGGACCATTCCTGATTCTTGATAGGATTGGTACACTCGCATATAGAGTCGAGTTACCGATTGGGCTATCGGGTGTGCACAATGTATTTCGTGTATCGCATTTTCGTAATTTTTTGCATGATCCTTCGATGATAGTGGAAGCATCGCAGCAAGAAGACTTGTAGATTGGGATAAATTTGACAATGTTGAGGTAGCATGTTTGTTTTGTTGATGGGGATACGAAGCAATTAAGAACTAAGGTTGTAAAGTTAGTCAAGATACAATGGAGCGGGGATGCTCGGGATTGTATGTGGAAGACTAAGGATAGTTTGAGGGACTCCAATCTGGATTTGTTCTTAGACTAGAGTTTTCTTATCTTAATTTGTATTTGACTTGAAGTTTAGCTTGTATATAGTTTCAAAGGTTCTATATATATATATATATATATATATATATATATATATATATCTTGTTCTTTTATCTTCTTTGATTATCATTCTTGTTGAATTTTGAGGATGAAATATTCTGTGTGGGTGAGAATGTAGCCACCGAGAAAATCAAACACTTCGTCTTCGAATATCGATACATTTTGAATAATAATTAAGTGTTATAAATATGATTTTATAACCTTATTTAACATAAGTTAATTGATAGAAAATGATAAGAAATATTTTTTTAAAAGTGTTTACAAAAAATACATTCTTCAAAGAAAAATCGATAATGTAACCGAAAATCGGTTTATCGATAAACAGCTTTTCGATCGATATAAGTTGTCTGAACTATCATGTACTCAACTTATGATTATATGAACACATTAGCAACTAATTAACCCTCTTCACAAAGCATGGAATGTTCTAGAAAGTTTTATAAGGATAAGAGATGATAGTATGAGAAGGATATAAGAGTAATTTACCATAAAGGAGAAGTGACATAAAAAAGAAGAGACATAAAGGAGAAGTAATGGAAGGTGAACCTTCCATGGCATGGTGGAGGGGTAAAGGTAAGATAAAAGAGCACCATTCCTAAGCGTATATAAGGTGAGGTACACAGTTAGTGTTCATTAACAAAAATTCCTAAAGCTTTGAGCTAATATACCCATGTCCTCATTATCTTCTTCTTCTTAACTTTCTAAAGGACATAATTTGCAAACCATCCCCAAATCACCTCTAACTTGGATTGAGACCTTACCACAACATAAAAATACCTTCTACCTAGTTAGATTGTGAAAAATCAAAGCCAAACTTTCCCACCTAACTTGGGCCGTGAGCATGTGAGGTAGAGAGGAGGCGAGGAGCAAGGCAAAGCAAGGAAAGGAAGGAGAAAACGAAGTTTGCTAGCTTGGGTTTGAACTTGAATGCTTAAGCTTGATTGTTTTTTGAGTTTAAGGTGGGCTAATTAACCACTTGGGTTAATAATATAACTCACATGTGATTAAGTTTTTTTGTGTTAAAGTTGCTAGAATTGTTAGCGACGTATGTTGAAAACATTGATTTTGATTCTTGTTTCGAAAACAAGTGGCACATAGGATCCATATATGGATTTGAAAGGACTTGTGTGACAGATGACTAGGCTTTAAATAAAGCACATAGGTTGTAGTTAATCACAGTTTGAGATATGACTCGAAATTGAAAGTGCACTTACAGCGATAGTCGCTATGGATGCAGTTCGGAATTGTCTTGTTTTTGACAATTGTTAAGGAATTTTATAGAGAGATCCAAGGGACTTAACGTAATATTTTCAATTTTTTATATATGTCTATTGCTATTAAAAGTTTGAATATTAAAAATTTAAGTAACATCTCAAAAATGAACAAAACATCACTACTGCAAAACTGCCCCGTTAAACCTTGATTTTTAGACTTCAATTGTTTCAGAAAGGACTTTAAGTTTGAGCGTTTTGCTTCATTCTTTTTAAAATGTTGCCTAACTATTTTTAGAATATTTTAAATTTAGTTTGAGATATTTATGAATTTTTTAGAATTAGTTATGAATTTTCAAAGAAAGAAATTTTAGAATAAACATGTTCTTTTTCCAAGTTTTGTTGATTTTTCAAACTTGTTATTTTTATGTACTATTTTGGATAAATGTTTTAAAGCCTAATATATGTATTTCCAAGCATTTTAAATGTTTCTATAAGGGATCAAAATTGCTAAACGTCCAAATGGTTAATTGTTGGTTATTATTATAAAAGTAATTAACTATGCTTAAAACTAATAAGTCGACGTAGTATTCTTATTTATTTGTGAGTGTTAAGATTGATGTCGAGTAGGGACGAAGAAATAGAGCTCTAAACTACCGAACTTCCCTACTTAACCGAGAAATAGTAAGTGGAAAATGTTGGAAACGTGTTAATCAAGTTGATTCCTTATTGTTCATAGAAATTATTAATACTATACTTAACATTAAAAGCCGATGAGGTAAACTTATCTATTTGTGAGATTCAAAAATGAAGCGTTTAGGCAAGGCTTTGAGCAACCAGTGCCCGAACTTTCCTAGCTTCACTCTTGGACAAGGAATAGTTAAGTTGAAATGTCAGAAATGAGTTAGGCATAAGAATCATGATTTGTAAAAGCAATTGTTTTTACTGGATGATCGATTATTCGATTATCGAACTTGACCTAATATTAACTTAGGAAGTAATCCAAAGACTTCACGATTTTATACCAATAAGAACCCCTAGGATGAGTATTGGTACGAAATGTCTCTAGCTTTCACTTACTTCTGAGAGAAATGGACCTGAATTAACCGAGGATTCATCGATTAGTTTTGAAGAGTCCAAGATCGCTAAGTGTTCTACTTAACGAATATCACTTCAAAACAAGTATACGATTTTTTTGTTTTGGAAGAGGTTGAGGAGGACTCTATATAGAGATTCGAGATCTATTTAAGATTCTAGAACACATGTAAATGTTCGTGATCTATTTTGGATATGGGAATCCATGTGTGATTCTAAGATCTGTTGAGATATGGGATCCGTGTGTAGTTTCGATATCTGTTTGAGACATGAGGATCCATTTTGGGAATTGTGTTATGTTCAAGGGATGAAGACTTGTGTCAAAGATTCCAAACGTAACCTCATCATCGAAAATGGCTAAAGACAGAGTAGGCTGTATAACCTGCATTTTAGTGGACCTGCTCAGGGTATTATCAACTCCATATCTAGAGATACTTATCAATTGTTGGCCGGTAGGAGTTGATGGTATTTGGTTCCACGTGGTTCATGTTTATGTTCAGGTGTGGGCTGCTTGTGTTTACCTCATGGTATATTATATCCAAAGATATATGAGCTCGAACTGTTTTTTGATCCTTGTGCATGGAGATTTGCTTCGATGTAATGACCCACCATTCTAACCCCTAGGAATGACACATAACACATCCTCGGTGTTCGTGTACCGTTGCCCAAGCATTGGAAAGATCAATCGTCGTGGGGTAAAATAAAGAAGAGAATAGAAAACCTCACACAAAACTACAAAATTATCCATAACGGTAAGTAGTACATCATGTTACTCCTTAACAAGAAGTTATCAGAGTTACACAAAAGTACTAAATATCAGCTTAGGCAGTTATAATATCCTGCCTTTACATACGCCGAAACAAAATATACTACACAAACTTGATAATTCAACTGAATAGATATCTAAGAAGATGAAAAGCCTCCTACTTGGACACTACCTTCAAAAGATTCCACGAAAACCTGCTACTCTTGGACTGCTCAAATAAAATAAGTACCAGAGAGTTTAGGGGAAACGAATAACTCGGGTCAGACAATGTCTGGTATGAGTAAAACTTTTTAAACAATAGGGATGAAATTAAACACAAAACATATGAGACCATCCTGCTGAACCTGAAATGGTTTTACTCTCGCATAAATCAACATCCAAATTTAAATAATGGATAAATAATTGAACACCACAAAGAGTAATTGACTCTTCCTAATGCAAATAAGGAAATAATTTTGAATGTTCGAATCAAATAAGAAAGGAAAAATCTCCAACAGATGACTAGGAAAGTGCACCCCCCTTGAAGTGTACCTCCAGTAATATACTTCGGAGAAGCTCATTTACTCTGTGAAACTTTTCAAAACCCTCCAAGATGAATCCCGCCGAACCATGCCGATTATTCGAATATTTCACATCTAATAGCGCTACCGAATCCAGTCTAGATTAAATGTGAAAGTATCCTAATGGGATCAACCCCACATAGCTAGGCCATCTCTCACGCTTTGGTTTTAGTCATTTCCGACAAAGGATATCAATGCTCAACGGAGCAATTAATCATCTCGAAACGACCATAATAAAGAAGCTAAAGTAAGTGATGTAGAGAAACCGACTATTGGGAATATAAAACGATCGTATATGGCAATTAAGTTGGTATACTAACCACCACTCATCGAATTCAAACTTTTACTATTTCTTTGTTAATAATAATATCGAACAAGTCAAGGTAGTGTTACCTCAAAGTAATGTCTCACGATTATTCTTAACTTCAAAATAGTGGCAAGACTATTTCTTCGATGTTTTGTGCTAATTATACAAATAAACTATTTCCATATAAGTGAATCATGTTACAGAAGTTAATTCATTTCTATAAAAGAATCAAACTTTTTCTTTTAAGAAACCGAATTCGTACTTGGCTTCATATTACAACTATTAGATTTAGACACTTTGTTAAAAGAGTTTACTAACTTTGAAACATCATTACAAAAAGGATTTAACAACATAAAACATCCTTATTTCATTGATTAATTAACTTTAAAACTTTGTTAACTAAGTTAATTGATTAACTTCAATTACTGTTAGTTAAAAAGGGGAAAATTATCTTTTAAAGCATCAATAATTAATTTAATTAATAATATTTAAATATAATTAATTAAATTAATTAATTAATAATTAAATATCGTTATTTAAAAGTGATTGATTAATTTAAAATTTATTTAAGAAAAGATTTATTTAAGGTTAAACAGATTTGTTAACTTCTAAAAGTCATTAACTAAAAAGATTAATTAATTTAGAAACATCATTAGGAAATTGATAACTTAACTTTAATCCATCATTAACCAAGTGATTACTTAATTTTAAACACATCGTTAATAAGTTAATTAGTTAACTTTAATCCTTATTAATTAAATAATAATTAAATCTAATAATAATTATTAAAATAATTAATTATTTTTGAAAACATCATTAATAAAAACTTTCTTAACTTGTAAAATAATTCCAAGCACAATAATGAAACCAAACGGTTTCGATAAAAGGTGATTTTTCGAAAGTGCCGATATAGTGACTATCGCTATACGGATAGTTCAGAATTCATGTATAGGACATTTGTTAATACAACCAACCATTACAAAGCTTAATTCAACATACGTACATGAACACAAATATGATTCAGCATGGTAGTTTACAATGCATGGTAGTTTACAATGATTCAGCATGTAACAAGCATTTATTAACAACGGAATTAATTTAACTACTAGATTTTCATATAACTTATGGTTCATTTACTAACTCTTTAAAGTGACTAACTTTCAAGAAACAAACCAATTCCAAAAAAAAAAAATTAATTCACCAATACAATAAGAATTCAGTTGCTACAACATGAACACAAATATAGTTTAAAAACAAATGGTTTGACGGTGAAAGCTATACTTACCAAATTGCTTACTAACTTAACCAAACTTGCGCTAGCTTCACGAATGTGACTAGAAAAATACGCTAAATTACATGACTAAGTGGATTTTGGAGGTGCTTTAGGGCTCAGCCTAGAGGCTATAGTGCATGACCATGATGAAAAATGGGGAGTTATAGGTGTTGTTTTGAATGTAAAGTGAAGTAGAGAAGGAAATAGCTGGTTTTAGCAATCTAACTTAAGGAAAAAGTGGGAAATTTGGATTTTTAGAAACTAAGAAGCGATGGATGTTTAAGAATATGTAAAAGTGGTTTTAGGAAATGGAAAAGAGAATTTAAAGTAAAGAAATGTGTTAGGATGGAGGTATTTATAGGCAAATGAGAGAGTATTTTAGTAAATTGACTTAGGAATTAAATAATATAAATTGTGCATGTATCATGGAGCTTCATACCTCCTACATTCCTCCTTGCACACGTTACCCCCTAGTTCCCCCCCCCCCCCCTTTAGCATGTTTTTATGTACTTATCTAGGTGCTTAAGGTGATGGTTGTGTACTTCTTTTGGTTTTTTTAAGGTTTTTTATATGCATATTTAGTCAAATCAGGTTTTATTTTAAACTAAGCATGGTTATTAACTTTAACACTATACGCATGACATATGTACATGTGTGTGCATTTTCATATGAGTTGTAAAAAAATGTGCACAACATTTTCGATGACTTTCCGATGCTGAAAAGTCGAAATTTCGAAAAACGTTTTTCGACCACGTTTTTTATATTTGGACTAATTATTTTGGTAAAAAAATTTGAAAATGATTTTAATATCAGTAATTAATATTTAAAATATGTTTATTTGGTTATTATAATCAAATATTTAAATATTTAAGATTAATTTAAATATTCATATACGAAGCGATTAATTTACAGGTCATTAAACTCTCCCCCCTTAAAAGAATTGCACCCTAGAAATTAGTACACAAAAAAACACTCCAGTACCCAGAAATTCATATAAGAATGCATAGCAATTATGCCACGAAAGAACATACTAATGCATTCAAGCAACAAACATCTAATCTGACACTACATCAGGATAAGTTTCTCTAATATGATCCACAGTTTTCAAGTGCAATCATGGTGATCATCACTCCATTGAGCCTTCACAAGCTTCACCACCTTGTTTCTCAATCTCCTTTCATCTTGATTTGTATGAGCTGGGTGTCAGACTACTGTCAAATCCGGTTCTATTTCCAAGTCTTCCTTAACAGATGTCTCAACAACTAAAGATGGATCATCAACATGCTTTCTCAGATAAGATACATGAAAGACATTATGAACTTATGGAAATCTTTTAGGAAATTCTACTCTATAGGCCAACGATGCAATTCTTTCAAGGATTCTAAATGGTCTAATGAATCTAGGTGCTAGCTTTCCTACTCTTCTGAATCTTACAACTCCTTTGATCGGGGAAACTTTCACAAATACCAAATCCCCGACCGCAAACTCTATGTCCCTTCTTCGTTGATCGACATAGCTTTTCGGTCGATCCTGGGATTCATTCATCTTTTCCTTGATCATACCTAATTTCTCTGATGCTTCTCGAATTATCTTTGGTCCAAGAACTAATCGGTTCCCAGTCTCAACCCAACATGAAGGTGATTTACATAGTCATCCAATAAAGCATCATAGGGTGCCGTGTTAATTCTACATTGGTACTTGTTGTAGGAGAACTCTACTAGGTGAAGGTGATCTTCCCATGATCCTCTAAAATCCAAAATACTTGCTCTCAAGAGATCCTCCAAATCCGGTTCACCCTTTCGGTTTGTTCATTTATCTGTGGTTGATAGGCCGCACTCAAATTCAACTTTGTCCCTAAAGCAGCTTGCAATGCCACCTAAATCGACTGGTGAAGATGGGGTCTCGAGCACTAACTATACTTATTGGAATTCCATGTAGTCGAATGATCTCCCTTAAGTAAATCCCTGCCGCAGAAGGTGTGGTTCTAGTTGACTTCAACGAAATAAAGTAGGCGCTCTTTGTTAATAGATCTACAATTACTCAAATGCCTTCATTACCTCTTCTTTTTCTGGGAAACCCCTCGATAAAGTTCATGGATACTTGCTTCGACTTACAATTCAGAATCTCCAATGGAGGGAGCAACCCAGCAGTATTCTTCTGGTCACTCTCGACCTATTGACAAATTGCATAACAACTCACGAAGATCGAAATGTCTCTCTTCGTCCTTTTCCACCAAAACATCTTATTCATATTCTGAAACATTTTAATTTTTCCTGGGTGGATAAATATACTTGACCGATGGAGTTCTCTCTGTACATCTTGTCTAATTCCATTAATATTTGGCACATAAATCCATCCATTCATTCTTAAAATGCCTTGGGAGTCTATCCACAAACTAGAGATAGTTCTATCTTCAACATCCTTCTTAACCAAGCTAGAATAGGGTCTTCTTCATGGAAATATAAAATTCTCTCCATTATTGCTAGCTTAATTTCCAAATTTACAATCGTTGCCACATTCTTACTCAAGGCATCTGCAATGGTGTTTGCTTTCTCTGGGGTATAAAGAATCTCTAGGTCATAAGACGTGAGAAATCCATGCCAGCTTTACTGCCTTAAGTTCAAGTTCTTTCGGGTAAAAAGTTACTTTAATGACTTGCGATCTGTATATAACTCAAACTTTGCACCCAAAAGATAGTGCCTACATGCCTTCAATATGAAGACTGCTATCAACAACTTCGAATTGACCGTAGCATAATTATTCTCATGAGGTTTCAACTGTCGACTCGCATACGCTATAACTTTACCATTCTACATCAAAAATGCTCCCAATATAGTCCTACAAGCATCCGTGTACACTATTAATCCTTTACTCCCGTCTGGAATAGTCAAGACAGGAGCGCTAGTCAATTTCTCTTTTAACTCATTGAATGCTTGATCGCACTTGGGTGTCGAAACAAACTTGGCATCTTTCTTCGTCAACTTTTTTGAATGAGAAGCAATCTTCGATAAATCTTTAATGAACGTTCTATGGAAACTTACCAATCCCAAGAAACTCCTGACCTCCGATGCATTTTTAGGTTTCTTTCAATCTTGAACTGCAACTACTTAGTTAGGTCCACTGACATGTCTCTCCCGAAACTACGTGTCCTAGAAATCTAACTTCGGACATCTAGAAATGGTACTTAGAAAACTTTGCCTTTAAAACATGACTTCTTAAAGTACTTAGAACAACATAACAGTAGTTCTTATGCTCTTCCTCCGTTTTAGAATAAACAAAAATGTCATCAATGAAGACGAACAAACTTGTTAAGAAAATCCCAAAACACTCTATTCATTAAATACACGAAATAAGCCAGTGTCTTAGCCATTCTGAACGAAATGACTAACCACTTATAAAAACTATTAGGGGTTCGAAAAGCTATTAGGGGTACACTATCCTCTGCTACCCTTAATTGGTGAAAACTAGTAGTAAGATCCAACTGAGAAAATATCTGAGCTCCATGGAGCTGGTCAAACATGTCGTCAATCCTAGGTAAAGGATAGTTATTCTTGATAGTCCTCTTTATTAAATTCTCAATAATGCACACATAATCTAAGAGAACCATCGTCCTTGGTAAAGAACACAATCGGTGATCCCTAACTCGATGTGCTACATCTGATCAAACCCTTCTGCAATAAATCAAACATCCACTTCTCTAATGCTCTTCATTACTTTGGAGCCAACCTTCGAGGAGGTTGAACAATCGGTCAGGTTCTTGGAATCAAATCAATGCAAAACTCTACATCCTAGTGAGGAGGCAAACCTTGCACTTCTTCAAAAATATTCTTGAAGTCTTGGACAATTAGTACATTCCTTATCTCCTCTTTGGGTACTTCGAGCAAAAAGAAAAAAATGCTTATCAACTTATTAGGCTCCCTACAATAAATATCTATACCAACATTTCCGACATCACTGGTTCTGACAATCCTTATTACAATTTATGAGCACTCTAAATTTAGACAACCAATTCATACCCAATACTACCCCAAAACCCGTGAGCCTAAAAACAAATAAGTCAGAAAAGAAAGGCCAATCTCGATAAGAAATAGGAACATTCAAACATATGGTGTCAAGATTGGTTGGAGCCCGAATTGGGTTCGACACACAAATAAAATTATGGAGAATAACATATTTAAGATTTAACTAGTTTATTAGGTCACGTGAGATAAAACTTTGGGATGCACGGGTGTCGAATGATACTCTAATAGGAATATCGAAAATGGATAATGTACCTTACAACCGTTGCTTTCCTTTTGGATCCGTAGAAGCATATGGTATTTTCTTAATAGCAAAAACTTTTCCCTATGATCTCTTCTTTGGAAAAGGGCACTGGTTCTTCTTATGTCCATATTTGTTGTAATTTTAGCGGATTGGTCCACTAGCCGGGTTCGAGCACTGATTTGCAAAGTGGCACATTTTGTTGCACTTATAACAAAGTATCTTGGTTGAGTCTAATTGCTTATTCTGAGCTAGAGCTCGACCTCTAGGCTTCTTTCCTGATAACTTCTTCCCTTTGCGCTTAAAAACGGCTTACTAGCAACTAGTATCACCGATAAAGGCTGGGCATTAACTGCTAGCAATACTCCCTTCTGAACTCCTTGCTCAATATCGAGAGCTTCAAACCTTAAAGCCATACTGATCAAATTGGTAAAGGTACTATTGAGATGAATTTTAATTTCTCAATGGAACTCTGGTCGCATTCCTTTCACAAACATTTCATTCTTTTTAAGTTACATATCAATTAATTCGGGTCCAAAGCGAGACAACGCATTGGACTTATGCTCATACTATGCCACTATCATCTCACCTTGTTTCAAATCCATAAAAATTATAAAAAATCGAGTCCTTCTTTCCTTTGGGATAAGATTAGCTTCAAAAATCTCTTTAAACTGTGCCTAAGAGAAATCTTCTTTCGGTGTATTCATGGTGACTGAATCCCACAAATCCATTGCTACTTTCTGAAGCTGACGTAATGCCAACAATCCATTTCTAGCATCTCCCAACTGAAGATCCTCAAATATCCTTTCACAAGGGTGGAGCCATGTCTAAACTTCCAAAATAGCTTTGGCATAAAAGGCTTACCACCTAAAGTAGTGTAATTCTTGCACAAGGTCGTAAAGTCCTGAGGCGATTGAACTTGAATCACTACTTCTACTACCAACTCTACAAATGGCTCATTTCAAAGAGCTTTGTCATTTGTAGCCATGCTGATTCCAGATCCCCTCCATCTTCTTCCTCTTGTACCAATTTTCATTGACCTAGATAAGTGACAACTATTATTAGAATACAAGGATAGGGTCAAAGATGACAAAAGGGAAATGGAAATAAAAGATCTAAAACTGGACTTTAAGAGGATAAAAAGAAAAAGCTCTCTCAAGATTAACTCATTCTAGGTCTCGACTCACCCAATCTTTAATGAGTTGCACCCCAATCGGGCTAAGATGTTCGCTCAACCGAAGCTCTAATACCAACCGTGACAACCCACTTTACTGACCCCTAGGAACGACACTTAACACATCCTCGGTGTTCATGTGTCGTTGCCCAAGGATCGAAAAGATGAATCATCATTGGATGAAATAAAGAACAGAATAGAAAACCTCACCAAAAAACTATAAAATAAACCGTAACAATCAATAGTACATCTGGTTACTCCTTAATAGGGAGTTATCAGAGTTACACAAGCGTACTACAAATCAGATTATGCAGGTATAACATCCCACCTTTACATCTGTTGAAACAAAATTCACTTACATAAACTAGATAATACAGTGGAATAGATAACTAAGAAGATGAAAAGCCTCCTGCTTGGATCCCATCTTCAAAAAGACCGCAAAAGACCTGTTACTCTTGGGCTAATCAAATAAAATGAGTGCCCAAGAGTTTAGGGGAAAACAAACAACTCGGGTCAAACTATATGTCTGGCAAAATTTTCTAAACAATAGGTGTAAAATAAAACACAAAACATGTGAGACCATTCCGTTGAACACGGAAAGGTCTACTTAAATCAACATCCTGTTAACCCAAAAAATGGATCAACACCATGGATTGAGTGTGAAAGCAATGGCCTTACTTATGAAGGCAAATGAAATAGAAAAGGCAACAATAAATCACAGAAAAGTATATGAACAAGAGATTTTTATAGTGGTTCGGCTATAAACGAAGCCTAAGTCCACTTTATAAATTTTATTATTGACTGTCTGCAATTACAAGTTGAATCTGATTACAATGCAGGTGAATCTTTCAAGTTAGATCAAGTTACCAGTGTTAGAGTTCACTGAAGAATCACGGTGAACACTGTAGATGACTATTGTGTGAGAGGAGAAGAGCGAAGAGTAGTTTCTACAGCGTTTTAATAGCAAGTCCAGAAGGTCCTATTTATGTCGCAGGTGGAATCGTACTTATAGGGGTTGGAGACCTATTGTTACCTTTGAGAATACGAAGGTGCACTGAAAATTTCATAACAATCCAAGCCAATCTGATGGATCGCTAGCGATCCATAGTTTCTAGGTCGTTGACGGTTCAATTGCTTGGGATACTCCCCTTCATCCTTTCCTTAAATTTCATGGCAGTTTAACACGATCTTATGGATCGCTAGCGATCCATGTACTTAGTGTATTTTTGGATTCCGCCTTTTGGATTGCACTTGTCGTCTTATGTAGGCGCTCTTCATATAATTTCGTAGCTTATCTCCTTGGTTTGATGATGATCCATACACTAGTTGCATTGGACAGCTGATTGAATCAGACTATTGCCCGCTTCTCGATCTAACTGGCTTGGAATTCCATCAAACTTAGAATCATTCCAAGAATACCTATTGGATCATGATGCAAAAGAAATGGAGGACCTATGAGCAATCCTTATGGATCGCTAGCGATCCGTATGAGATGGATCGCTAGCGACCCATCACCTTAGCATATTTTTGCCTTCTTTTCCACTAACCTTTCTTAGTTAATCCTTCTAGTCCTTTTGATTGGCTCTTTAGTTGTTCTAACTTGACGTAGCTGGTCGGACTTCCTTTGAATTCTGCTGGGCTAAAAACCCGGATAACGTTTGCCTACCAGACTACGTCTTCGTTGGAAACAAGGCATGCTCTGGAAATAACGCTCTTGAGTTCCTGTTTGGTGAGGTTCATTGGGTCGTATTAAGGCCATCATGCGAATTTGGCTTTGGCTGTTTGCTGAACTTTGACGTGGGTCATCGTTGTTCATTATAACAAATCAATTTCAATCTCATAACTTTCACGATGTTTGTAAATAGCATGTGGATCGCGTTGAGTAAATTTGGAGGAGTTGGTGCCTATTTGATGGATCGCTAGCAATCCAAGGACTTAATGATTTTTTCTTGTGCAATCTCCTATTCAACCCTTTCGAACCGACTTATCTTCTCTTCTTACCTTCCTCTTACGGCCCGAGCTAATCTTGCTACAACCCGATCCAAACTCGACCGAACCCTAAGGTCACTTATTCTATCACTGTCGTTGACCATCCACCATCGAGGCTTCCCACTGTTGACCTCACCTAGCCCTGCTACCATCTTGAGCTGGCCACACATCCTTGTTTCTTCTCCTTTGTAAATTGCCATTGACCTTTACATGGATCATCGTCGATCATTCTCGCCATAATCTGCTAACATTCAAAGCCCTTTCGCGCCCTCTTTTTGATTCTTGATATAGGTGGCTAATGTTGATTTTGATGTTCATTTAGCAATTCAATGACGGGGTTGTATTGGTGATGATTGTTGCATAGAATTCGAGTTGATTGTAATTTTGGCGAAGAGGACAGTAAATCGAGTCTAGAGTTCTTCATGGAATGGTACTCGGGCTTTACCCTAGTGCTTAACATGTTTTTCTATTTTCGTCCATAGAATCAGAATGGACTTGTACCGAGTACATTGATGATACAACACAATGTATCGCAAATTGGTTTTAGTCCTTCTAGGGGGAATAACGGCATAGGATAGCATCTTACACGAAGCTTTTGTTGTTATCGCATTTTAAAGAGTTTAGACTGGTACCGTTATTGCACACTTGGTGTACCTAAAATGGGAAGAGCTTTCTACGTCGCTTCGCACAACGGATCCGTTATCGATCGTTGACCGGTAACAGTTAAGTGTAGGAGAAATAATTTCGATAAATGATACGAGAAGCCTTTTTCATTCTTCACTGCAAGCAAACTATCAATGCGGGATAGAGCATTTGTAGTGTTTAGGACACCGAGCTCACCCTATATAGATAACACATTACACTTTCCCCATTCTATACTTGAAAACCAATGTGTCAGTGTAAATCGATAATCCTTCGCAATTTAAGTGTTGTAAGGGAATTTTTAGTTAAAGATAGAATTACCTAACCGCGTTGGATGCAAGTTTTGTTGTATAGAATGAAGCACCCATCCTCTTGCCATAAGTCTAGTAAAGGAAGTCCAGCACTTTCAAAAGCTGAGTAGTCATCTGTTGCGCCTTCCTCTTCAGTTCCACGAGCCAAATACGGTCAACTGGCTCTGGTTGGCCCAGTTATAGACCAGACCCCTCCGAATTTCAGAGTTCTACTTAACCCCCTAAGAGAGCTTCCTTTGTAATCTCTGTGAAGTTTCTACATAACATTTGTTTACAGCATGGCATTCTAGAGGACAATGTGCGCTTTCCAGAGAAGAATGAGTTTGCCCATATGCCGCCTTTGGGGTACATTACTTGCCATCGGTATATGTGCTCAAATGGAGAAGTTCCGCCTTCAATGACTTCTTGAAAGAAACTCTTATGAACTTGGAAATTACTTTATTCCAAATTCATCCTAATAGATATAAACCTTGACTTGCCTTCATGTCTTATTTATGGGGACATTTAATCGTGCCCCAAGCTTCGATGAGTTGAGATATTTTCTCGAGTCTAAGAAGAGAGACGAGTGCCCATCCCTTGTCGTCATCGAGGCCTAAAGGAACCGTAAGATCTTGCTGCAGCTGCAAAGCAATCTATCTCAATTCAAGACTCAATACTTCTTTGTTAGGTGTCTCGAAGGATTCAATCGCCTTTGGATGATTGGGGGTAAGTTCTCACCATTATTTACTGAGTTTCGATGCATCTCTATGGGATTTCTGATAGATCAAATAATTCTTGCAGTTATTCTAAGGCCGAGTAAAGACCCAACACTCGATCTGATTTTCCATAATCTGAAGGTCGTAGATGCCAAGGAGAGATCGGTTAACTTTTGCGAACGGATGAGAATTTACTCCGGTATGGGTTGTTGCATCCTAGGAGATCTGTGGTGGTCATTGAAGTCCCATATCCTTCTTGTTATAGAGTATGAAGACGCTCCACTTCTTCATCGCATGGCTCCAAAGAAAGCGATTCCCAAAAGAAGAAGGCCCGTCTGGCGTGTCAACCAAAGAAACTCAAGAAGCAAGGGGTGTCACGACTAACGCTAGCTATCCGAAAAGAACGCCTCTAACTTTGGAGGAAGGAGAAAAAGAATTCATGCAGCGTGAGGGCAAAGCTGTAGTGACAATAGCAAAGGAGGACTGTGAAGTTAAGGGCAGCAGTAGTTATGAATCCTCCTCCAATGATGATGACTGTGATGCAGGCATCGACGATGGAGACTCCGAATCATGTGATGAGAGTTCAGGAATGAGTCCCATTCTCCCGGATTGGCCTTCACAAGACATTCGCTATAAAGATGCTCCCCCAACAGCCGAGCGACATCAGGGTTCCCTGATTAAAGATGCCGATGTTGAGTTTGGGGATTTGAGCAATGTTTACATGGATATCGATGAATTTATGGGGATGATTTCGAATTCGAGGGAATGTCTCCTCACCTTAGTCATATCGTGTCAAGAGTTAGCCCAATTTCTACCATGGTAGCTTCCTGATCTGATTTGTGACGTCCTTTTAGGCCCTCCAAGACATTACACATTTCACAAGGGTCATATTTACTTACACATACATTATTTAGGCCTATTTCTTGTTGTTAAATATTTTTATTTATTCTTCATGTCATGTACCATGAGAGGCTGTGAATTTTACGACAATCTTGAACAATTCATTCGCAACGTATGTCAAGATGTTCTTTAAGCTGCCACCGGTCTCATGAAACCAAGGAAGAGTAGAGAAGTAGAAAGACTCGGAAGCTGAAGCACGTTGCCGGGATGATAGAGGACGGGGTCGGAAGTATAAGAGTGGTTAAAAGAAGACAAAAACCCTTGAAGACCAAGAGGAACCGTCAAAGAAGTCGAAGGTTGATTTCAGTTTTCATCCTTTTGAGCATCAGGCTTTTACTTCGACTCCAGTTTCTATCGGTCTTGGAGTTTCGGTTTCTTCTGTTTAGGCTCTGTTTTCATCTCAAGCCTCATCGACACACGTAGTGCCCGCTTCTGGTTCCTCGTGTCCCCATAAGAGTCTGGTGTACATTCTTTCGTCCGAAATCCCCCTACACTTTAAGCTGCGCTCCCTGGGTGGTTTTTAAAGGGAGATAATTTTGACCAAGACCTTCGCCCAATCCGCAAAGATTCCTGTATGCCCCACCTTCGGCAATTCAAAGTGATTTGAATCAAGCTGAGGGATGAAAAAGTTATGCAAGCAGCTGGCCGACACAGACCACAATAATTATCAAGAGACCCACTACTTTGAATTGGAGAGAGACGATTCCGAGAGGGCGATAGCAAAACATGACGCTAGAATTGAGCGACTAATACAAGAGTGGAACACGGCACTCCGTAAGAGTATGAACGGCGCTAGCTTGCTAAAGGGGATGAAAGAGGCCCATGCAAAATAGAGATCATGTTTCAAGATGAAATTAAAAAGGCCCATGTGGACGAAGTTAAGTAGAAAGAGGAGTTCGAAGCTCATGACATGATTATTGAAGACCAAAAGAAGACAATTGCTGATCAGGACAAAATTGTTGAAGGGCATAACAAAACAATTGCTAAATACGCTGGAATTATGGAATCCCGTGACAAGACGGTTTCCGATCAAGCCTGGACAATCGCTTTTCTCCAAGAAAGAGTTGCATAGATTGGTGTCGAGAAGACACGAGTCGAAGTTGAGAAGGCCACCGTAACAGCGGATTACGTGGAGTTGCAGGACACTTTTGAGAAAAATATGGAGAAGATGGATGATACCATCTTAAATTTGTATGTTAATTCCTTGCTAGATCAAGGGAGCCTCAGTTATTTGGGCCCCAACTTTTCACGTACTCTTGTTATGGTTTGGGAAGAAATCTCGGCCTGCTTTTGAGAAAAAGAGGATGTATATACCAAGCAAGAGTTGAAGGATGCCTACCTCAATGAGGAGTCGAAGAAAGCACTGATAAAGGGCCAAGAGGTCCTTCGAATCAAGAAGGAACAGGAAGCTGCTGATGCAACTATGATTACAACTACCAAAACATTGCTGGAGACTTTCACTTTCGACGGGCCATCAGGATAGTCTCGCGATCAGTTGACAAATTCTGCCGGTGCTGGTTTATTGTCTGTTCCTTCGGTAGCTGTCTTTGAAACTTCAGGTGGTCCTGGAGCTTCTCCGAAGGCCGAGTAGCCATCAAAATAAACAGAAGGTGAGGAATACAAGATTGAAAATCTCTGCCATTCCTCTGATGCAAGTACCCTTCTTGTTTCCCCGAGTTTGAGAATTTTCAGGTCATACTGCAAGAACAATATGAACTTAATGATTTCGTTTTTGATCCTATATGCCCATCCTCTTTACCTACTGACATGCCTGTTTCTTTGATGCTTAGGTTTGTCGCTATTTCAAATGCCTCGGCACTTGTCTCTGTAACTGCTCTTATTACTATGCCTGTGTCTGGCTCGCAGCCAGGGCTGGAATCTGAGAATATTGCTGCATTGCATGGCCTAGATGACCTTCTATATCTTTGGATGGTGACTTCATGGCAACTGAAGCCCGAGAGCACGAGGACTAGACTGGCTAGCTCCTTAAATCTAAACGGCAACTGGTTGCATTAAGAAGGAAAAGGTTAAAGCGAAAAAAATCTTTGAGGAGCTTCTGCAAATCCCGGAAGCACAAGGCCAAAAGGGAGTCTTTCGAGAAGGTCCGAGAGCAGGTAGGAGATGCTGGCATCGATGAGATAATTGATATCACGGGCAACGACACTACCCCTGGCCAGGATTCTGAGGGGAAGTAGAAACTTCCAACTAAAAGTGGGAAGGGAAGCAGTGGAAAGAGGCATTGAAAGGTCTGGATAATAGTGCACTTAGTTTTTAGGACATTTTTTTGTTTGATACGTGTTTTGTTCAAGTGTAGAGTATGCACTTACTGCTTTGTTTGCTGCAGCATATGTGTTTTTCTTTTTGTTAGCCGGTATTGTGTGGGTACGGCCCCACATTTTTGACTTTGTATAGAACATGCTGCAAGTAATACAATGTTGACATTTTGATTGTAACTTTACCTATCTACTTATCTGCGTTTCATGCACTTATGTCAATTTTATTTACTGCTATCTCATTTGGTCCTGTAATTACCAACAAAATTCTTTGTTTGGAGTAATAGAACTGTGAAGTGCATGGTTTTATTTTTGAGTGTTTTCTTTAAGTATCAATGTGTGCCCCTCAGTTCACGGGGATTCTTACTTCAAACACTTGACAAATAACTGGTTGACCTTAGTGATTTTTTTGGATGTTTATGATCGGACCTACTTTGTGGTTCCTATCTTTAGGAAATTATGATTTGAATGGCTTGATTTTAGATATATTGTTGGTCAACAATTGGAATTCTCTGCTAACTCGTAGTTGTTTGACATTATTGGATTCATACCTGTTGCTCCAGATAGTGGGAGTGGGTTGATTCTTGTTATTCCTACAATGGATGAGTATCTTGGTATTTACGGGGCAATGTCGGTACTTAAGAGTATGCATGGCTTATGAAATACGCGGTTTTTGAGAGTGTGCACGGCTTATTGGGTGTGTGGCTTTCGGAAGCGTGCGTGGCTTCTGGGATGCGCGACTTTAGGGATCGCTATGACATGTCGATCCAGAATTGGCAACGTGAGGAGTTTATACTTCGAGAGCATGAGTCTGTGGCTCAAAAGGTAATGCATAGCTTATGGGATGTGCGGATTTGATTTGGCCTTCCCCGTGCCTCCGAGCAATACCGGTTCTTAAAAGGCGAGGATCGGTTTCTGCTGATCCAACGATTTGAGTGGATTTGCTTCCATCGACTCGGCGGATAACTGGGGCATACTTGAGTGTGTTTCCACTATCTAAAGCAATGATTGGATGGTTTTGAGCCGATTTGACGCGGTCGACTAGCAGGTTACTTTTATGAACACGATTGCATTGGTTCAGAAAGCGAAGCAATTTTATTAAGAGAAGTTGGGCAAGTTTTTCCTATTTACAACGTCATCGGTAGCCCGGGATGGCTTATTTGCTGAAAAATAAGAAGTACATAACACAGTTTCATATAAAGTAACGACGTAGCGATTTTCTGTTCCATACTCTGGGAATTTGGATTTCGTCGACGGTTGTCGGTTTGAATGTTCAATCCCCTAGCATTTGGTTGATCACATACGGCCCTTCCCAGTTTGGTCCAAAGGTTTATAGTATGGGATAGACTCGTTTGGGGATGAAGTCTTCTACTTTGAAGGTTTGGTTGTGAACTTTGGAGTTGATGTACCGTGCGACCCTTTTTTAGTGAGCAGTGTTCTTTAACTCGGCTTCTTCCCTTTTCTCGTCGACCATGTCAAGCGAATCGAGTAAAAGCTACTTGTTTTGCCTTTGGTTGAAATTCTACCTTCGATGAGAAGGGACTTAATAGTTCGATGAGGATCATTGCTTCTAACCACATGCCAAGGCGAACGGGTGTACCCAGTCGTCGCTTTGTGTGTTGTTCTATAAGCCCATAGTGGGAGTAGAAGTTCAACAACCCAATCTCCTTTAGCTTTAGTTGACCGCTTTTTTATGGTGGACATGATGATCTTGTTTATTGCTTCCACTTGTCTATTTTCTTGGGATAAGTGACCGCGGAAAAGCTTTTCTCGATTCGAAAACGTTTGCAAAAGTCAAACTCGATGCTTTCAAAATTGGGTCCCGTTATCAGTGATGATTTTATACGACATGCCAAACCTGCAATTGATGTTTTTAGTAAAAAAGTTAATGAATTTCTGTGTGGTAATGGTAGCCAGAAGTTCCGCTTTGGCCAATTTGGTGAAATAGTCAATGGCAACTATTGTATATTTAGCCACTCCTTTTGCCATTGACAATATGTCAATCAGATCAATTCCCCATATCATGAATGGCTATTAGCTGACCATCTGCGTTAGCTCTGTTGAGAGAGTTCTTTTGATATTGCTAAATCTTGGCATCGGTCGCACCATTTGGCATAATCTTCTGCATAGCGATTTACTATTAGCTAGAAATACCCGTATCGGAGGAGTTTCTTTACATGGGTTTGCCCCCCGGTATGGTCTCCGCAATCGCCTTCGTGAACTTCTCTCGGAATGTGAGTTATGGTGCAATGTTCGATGTCATTCAGCAGCTCTGCACTTTTGATAGATATGGGGCAAGGTTATCCCCTCAAGCCTGGTATTCACCTTTCAGCTGACAGACGACTAGCTAAGATTTGCTATAAATGTGTATGGATTTTACCTCTAGTTCTTTCATAATTTTTAGCCCAGCTTTCAATGCCTCATATTCTGCTTTGTTATTTGTTGCTGGCAACTCTAATCGCATGGCATAGAAGAGGGCTCGTCCTTTAAGAGTTTCCAGCACTACCCCCGTCTCCGAGCAGAAGTTATTAGACACGCATCGATGAAGAATTTATATTGTGTTTCCACTTTCGGTGTAATTTCTTCTTCATCATCCCGTATGGTAAATTTAGTGATAAAATCTACCAATGCTTGCCCGTTGATTTCCCTTCTAGAATGATAAGTGATTTCATATTGACTCAATTCAATATTCCATTTGTTGAGCTGTCCAGAAGTCTCAGGGCGGTACATACTTGCGTTAAGTGTTGATCAATCAATACTTTGATTGGGTGTGCTTGGAAATATGGTCGTAGTTTCATGGATGCGATCAAGAGGCAATACGCTAGCTTTCCAGTTTCGGATAGTTTTTCTTGGCTCCTATGGAAGATTTACTAATGTAGTGTATGGGTCACTAGATTTTAGCCACTTCACGTACAAGAGAAACGCTTAACGTGTGAGGTGAGACTGCTAAGTAGATGAACAAGTCCTCTCACCTACTGGCTTTGATAGGACCGATGGGGTTTCCATATATCGCAGGACCTCTTCAAACATGGTTTGACAAGCCTTGTTCCATTCAAAGTTCTTTTTTCCTTTATTTAGTGCATCGAAGAACGGTATGCATTTATCGGTGGCTTCTGAGATAAACTGGATTAGCGCCATGACTTTCCCATTCAAGCTTTGTAACTCCTTGTTCTTTGGTACTTCAATTCTCGTAGGGCGGTAATTTGCTCTAGATTTTCATCGATGCCTCTGGTGCTCATTATGAATCCCAAGAAATTTCTAGAGGCTACCTCGAAGTGACATTTAAGTGGATTGAGCTTTATCCCATATTTTTGGAGTATTTCAACGATTTAACCAACATGTCATCCACATAGACTTCCATGGTTTTCTCGATTTGATGCTTGAACATGGCATTTACTAATCTTTGGTAGGTTGTTCCGGCATTCTTTAAACCGAATGACATTACCCTATAGCAGTATAACCCTAGATCGGTGATGAAGCTAGTGTTTTCTTGATCAGGTTCGTGCATCAAAATCTGGTTTTATCCCGAGTATGCATCCATAAATGATAGCAATTCATGTCCACTAGGCCCATTTTACAAGCTGGTCAATTCTGGGCAGGGGAAAGCTGCCTTTAGGGCAGGCATTGTTTAAGTCCGAGTAGTCAATATAGGCTCGCCATTTTCCATTAGACTTCTTGACCAAAACCATGTTAGATAACCATTCGGGGTAGATCGCGTCATAGATAAAACCATTGAACATCAACGTGTCTACTTCCTCTCTCAATGTCTTATATTGTTCGAGGCCCAAGCTGCGCCTTTTCTGCTTTACCTGTGTACACCTTGGATCAATGTTGAGTGTGTGGCATGCAATTTTATACCCAATAAATATCGAAAAGTGTCCAACCAAACACATCCAAGTTATTGCGGAGAAATTTAATGAGTTCCAATTGCATCTTGTTTCCAAGGTGTGATCCAATTTTCAAGACTAGCATTGGGTCATCCATGTCAACTTGAGCAGACACCGTCAATTATGCCGATGTTGCCCGATCCTCCCCCTAAAATCTTCTTTTTAGGATTCAAAGCCTTGTTGAATCCGCTTAGGTCCCCAAGCCAGAGGCGGCTCTGTAGTTGTTATTTTGCAGGATCATGAATGTGGAGAGTTTTCCCCACATTCCTCCCCTTTTCTTTTCATTTAGATTAGCGCAGTTCTGCGTTGTTACATTCTTAAGCGGCACATTGATCTCCGTTGATCACTCTAGTTCCGTTCATCATTAGGAATTTCATGGTAAGGCACCATTGGGCTAAAGCAATTTTGAAATCCTCCAGTGCAGGCCATCCTAAGAAGGCATTGTATGCAAAAGTTTCATCTACGATCATGAAAGTTTAGAAGAGGGTGACTCTACGGTTACCTTCTCCAAGTTGTATAGGCAAGTCAATCATTTCGACGGGCTGTTTGGGTTCCCCAGTGAATCCTTGAATTTTTGTTCAGCAGGTGGACGCGTCCTTCATATCGATCTTCATCTAATCAAAGGTACATTTGAAAAGGGTATTCACAAAACCACCGTTGTCAACTAATATTCATCGGACCATGGTGGGTCCGATTCTTACAATCACGACCATGGGATCGAGAGTTGGAGCTTCATTCACTTCAGTTTCTCGATTTCGGAATACTATATCATCGTTCAAAGTCTCTATTGCTTGGTAGGGGCCTCATCTTCGATCGTGGGGCATGAATCCTTTGGAGCATGTTTTAATGAGGTCGCATAATGCACCATTTCTCCCCAACTCCTCTATGTGGGATGAGGTCCTCTGGATATCGCTCCAATGATGAGTATCTGGTCAGTTCGTCTAAATCCCTCTTTGCTTGTTCCAACTTGGTTTCCTCGATCCCTAGGAGCTTGGGGAGCCACGGGTTAGTCAGGATTTTACTATTTTCTCACGTATTGTTGAAGCTTGTTTTCCCAGATAAGCTCTTCAATCAAGTTCTTTAGGTGATGGCACTCATTCGTATTATGGCCATGTGTTTCATGGAAGCGGTGGTATCAATTGCTTCCTTTTTAGGGGGTTTCTTGTACTCCTCTGTCCCTTGTGTTGCGAGGTAGATGTTTTCCGAAGTATCATTAAGCGGGGTGTAATCTTTGAGCTTCAAGCCTTTATGTCGCTTTTGTTACCATTTTGTTTGTTGGAAATTTTATTTTTCGTTTTCTGGTTTCCGTCTTTTCTCGCACTTCCTTCAGCGGTCCTGGAGGTATTTATGTCCTGGTTCATCGCCATGCCATTCTGTCTAACGTTCATTGGTTGTATGATAGTAAATTTCCTTTCTAACTCTTGCGCCTCTTCTAATCCCAAGTATTGACTCGCCTTACGGTTCAAGTCCTTCCTGGTGGTGGGTTCTTTCATTATGATCCATTTTCCAAACTCAATTTCGTGGTGGATGGCGCAGACCAAAGCCATAAAAACCATATCCTAGTTTAGATTGCTTACTTCTATCATTGTAGTGTTGAATCGACTCGTGAAAGGCTTTAGAGATTCATTTCGTCCCTAGAATAGACCGGACAAGGATATCACATCTTTAGTATGAGCCATGTGAAGTCTGAATTAATCAAGGAATGTTTTTGCCAGTTGATCGAAAGTGGAAATGGATCTTGGCGAAAGTCTAGTTAACCACATGGAAGCAATTCCCTCTAGAAAAATCGAGAAACATCTACACCAAACGACGTCTAAAGCATTCGCTCCATCCATGTACCAACTATACTTATATAAGTAGGGTTTCGGGTCTCTCGTTTTGACATAGGATGGAATAGTTGGCATAGTGAACTTTTTGGATACGGCTCATTCAAAATCTCATCGGTGAAAGGAGTATGACTTGGAGAAGATCCCCATCCATTATCCCTTCTGTTCTTACTCTCATCCGTCAGTTGCTTGAACATGTCCGCGACATATGTCTTAGATATTTGGTAATCCAGGGGTCGGCTGTAGTAACTACACTGAGTGTTTGGCTTTGCAAAGGATCTTAGTGAGTGGGCTGAAGCCTAGGTCCTCATGTCTTCAAAAGAGCCACTCCCTCGAGATCCCATTGGCTTGTGGCAGGACAGAATGGGGCAGTTTGGATATCCCTGGCGATATCGAATGCATAGGCATTTCCTTCCAACTTATGGTCGTTAAGTTGCTCTCCATCTTCCGAATCGTAGAGGTCTATGGTTATATCTTCTTATGAGGTCTTCGCTCTTAGATTTAAGTTTGTAGTTGGTTGTCTCGCCAATGGTAGAGTGCTTGTGATTCCTTCTATGTTGATTCCCACGGTTCCAGCTAAATGAAAGAATTTCTTATTCTACGACAGCTGTGGGTTCTTCCATGGTTCTTAGATGTGATTTCAAGATCAAGAGAGCATTAAGTTTGTCCATAAGAGCTCTCTGAATACTTTCCATTTTATGATTGACTTCGTCAACCATTTTATTCAATTCATCTCTAGATACAACTCGCGTTGATTAGAGGATCATGGCACCCATTCTCTTACGTTAGCACCATTTACTTCAATTTGTTGATGATCCATCTCTTCTCCAGCAATTATAGCCCCTGCGGATCTTCCAGAAACTGTTCTTTTTCTTCCCGGAGCCATTGATTCTTAGAAGCAGATTTTTCTAGCATAAATTAAGGATCTAACTTCCGAACCTATCTGGTACAAAGTGGATGGCTAGATCTTTGCGTGAGTTCAATTCTTAGTGAAAGCACCAAAATGTTAACCCAACAAGTGGATCAACAGCTTGAATTGAGTGTGAAAGCACCAGCCTTACTTATCAAGGCAAATGAAATAGAAAAGGCAATAGTAGATCATCGAAAAAGCAAATGAATAAGAGATTTTTATAGTGCTCTGGTTGTAAATGAAGCCTACGTCCACTTTATAACTGTTTTTATTGACTGACTGCAATTACAAGTTGAATTTAATTACAATGCGAATGAATCTTATAAGTTAGATCAAGTTACAAATGTTAGAGTTTACTGGAGAATCACAGTGAACCCTGTAGATGACTATTGTATGGGAGGAGAAAAGTGAAGAGTAGTTTCTGTAGATTTTCAGCAGCCAATCTAGAATATCCCAATTATGTTGCAGGGGGAATCGTATTTATAGGAGTTGGAGAGCTATTGGGCTAGGCCGCCTCACCAGAAGCTTGCTTTTGGGAATTCGAAGTTGCATCGAAAATTTCAAAACCATCCAAGCCAATCTGATGGATCACCAGTGATCCATAGGTGATCGATTGATCCATAGTTTATGGGTCACTGATGGTTCAATTTCTTGGGATACTCTCCTTCATCCTTTTCTTAAATTTCATGGCAGTCTAACATGATCTTATGGATCACTAGCGAGTATAGGTGATGGATCGCTAGTGATCCATGTACTTAGTGGGCTTTTTGACTCTATCTTTTGCATTGCACTTGTTGTCTTATGTAGGTGCTCTCGATGTAATTCGTTGCTTGTCGCCTTGTTTTAATGATATTCCATGCACTAGTTGCATTCGATTGGTGATTAAATTAGAAGAATGCTCGCTTCTCCATCTATCTAGCTTGGAATTCCATAAAACTTAGTAATCATTCCTAGAATACCTATTGGATCACGATGCAAGAGGATTGGAGGACCTACGAGCGATCCTTATGGATCGCTAGCGATCCATCACCTTATCATATTTTTGCCTTCTTTTCCTCTAACCTTTCTTGTTAATCCTTCTAGTCCTTTTGATTGGCTCTTGAGTTGTTCCGACTCGACGTAGCTATTCCGACTTCCTTTGAATTCTGATAGGTTAAAAACCTTAATAACACATCCAAACGTAAAGAATAGATAAATAATTAAACACCATGACGAGTGGTTAACTCTTTCCGGTGCAAATAAGGAAATAAATTTGAAGGTTTGAATCAAACAAGAAAGGAAAATCTTCGAAAAATGACTAGGAAGGTGCACCCCCTTGAAGTGTACCTCTAGTAATATACTTCTAAGGAGCCCATTTCCTCTATGAAACTTCTCGAAACCCTCCAGGCCGAACCCTGCCAAACCTTACTGAGTTTCTGAATATTTCACATCTAATAGCACTACCAAATCCAATTTAGATAAGATGTGAAAGTATCCTGATGGGAGCAACCCTATATAGCTTGGCATCTTCATGCACTTTGGTTCTAGTTATTTCCAACAAAGGATATCAATGCTCAACGGAGAAATAAATCATCTTAGAATGACGATAATAAAGAAGCTGAAGTAACCAATTGTAACATCCCTAATTTTTAATAATATTATTCAGCATATTTAATTTGATAAATTAAATAGAATAATGTAAGAATTAGAATGATAAGGAGATTGATATTTGAACAAATGATAAGAAAGCTGTGCTTAACCAATTTAATGGGCTTATAATGGTTTTGCAAGTTAATTAAGAGGCTTATTAGGAATTGCCACCTCTTATAACCCATACATCCTTTCATATATACATTCATTTTCATTTCTCAAGAACATAACAACCATAAATCTAAGCAAAGTCGGACATTACAAGGAAGAAAGGAAAAGAAATTCAATCTAAAGCTAAGGATTAAAGCTAGGGGAAATTAATCTACAACAAGTCTCAAAGTCCTTATCAAATTCAAGGTGAAAAATAATTTATACCATCTTTATTTTGTTTTATGATCGTTTGTTTACAGATTTAACATTAAATTCGTTTTTATGATGTTTTGGATGATGATATGCTTGAATTATAATATGTTCGGTTTAAACCAAAATATTTAAATAAGGATTTATACGGTTTTAGCACAAAACCGATTGTAAATGATTTCTAATGCCATGGAAAAATTATGTGTTTTATAAAATATGATTTTGGAGATGGGACTCAATTTTTTTAATTTTCTAAGCTATGGAAAATTTAATATGATTTTTCAAAGGAAAATATGATAAAATTGGTTAATAATTAATTTTGATTATTTCAAGAAGTATTTGGGTCTGAAATTTTAATATGTTTATGAAAGTGCATTTTTGTAATTTCCAGGGATTTTTTCCTAGATTTACTTTGGAAAATAAATTATTTTAAAAGAAGGATTTAAGTGCAATTTTGGTTTTTCTTAATCGAAGGGTTTAATTGTTAAAATTTCCTTGATTTAGATATGATAATAAGCGGCAATTATTTTGTATAGAATTAAAAAAGTTTTAAGGCAACCAATTAAAGGACTACAAATAGGCTGGTTAGTTACGAAGTCATTACTAAAAATAGCATTAATTCAGCCTTACCTAGAAAAGTTGGTTCTGCCTCCTTTAGAAGCGCCTTTCGACTCTAATGCCTCTAGTTTGACTCAGTTGAAACCAACCTAGCCGAAACCTACTAAAGCCAAAACCAATACACAAGGTATCAATGAGATTGGTACGAAGTGGATTGGTGAGGGCGGAAGGCAAGGTGTCGAAAGCATTGCTTTCAATAGAGTCGAAACCATCGTTTACTTTTAAAAGTAACGTGCCTGCTTTTTTTTGAAGGGTGCTTTCGACCAATTCGATACCCTGTTGCATTCAAACCTGTTGCCGCCTTTCTTTGTTTAAAAATAGAGCTTTCGAATGAGATCCTTTGTTTATAAAAGAATGCTTTTAAAAATGATGGTTCGGACATAATCGAAATGCTACTGCCGTTCTTTTACACTTCGAGTGAATTGAAGCCATCAATGCTTTCGAAGGGTATTCTTCTGTTTTAAACTCATACTAAGTCACTCCCTAAAAATGCTTTTGAAAATGTTCAAGGGTTCAAAGGTAATGGCTACGAAAGGTAGGTTTCGATGCTATCCTTCAAAGTTTTTCCTAAAGGTTTTGAGCTTTCAAATGGATGGTTTCGATGCCATCAAATTTTCCCCAAGCAATTTTATTAAAGGTTTCGAAAGAGATACTTTCATATATATAATCATTTGGACCCAAAAGATGATTTAAAGGTAAACCCAGTGGTTTCGAAAGAATTACTTTCATAGGTTTCGAAGCTATGTTTCTAAGGATTGTTAAGTAACATGTTGACACTTTCGAAAGGTATATTTTGGTTTCGAAAGAGATAATTTAAAGAGCTTCGAAAGGGATGCATATTTTGAAAAGAAGTTTTCAATGCTTTCGAAGGAAGTTATCCAGGGATTTCGAAAGTGATGTTTTAAGATTACGAAAGCCTTAGTTTTCAAAACAAATAGCCCAATCTCATTTTAAAAGAAAACCATGTCATAAATAAAGTGTTTTGAAATGGTGTTTTGAAGAAGTTTTCCTTAATTAATGGGTTAAAGGGATTAATCAAGTTTTATATAAAATGATTTCAAGGATATTAAACCACGTGGGTTGGTATTATTATGTTTGCTTCCTCATATATGTATTTGGATATATTCACAATGTAATGGACCCATAATTGTAATTTGGAGAAGTGCAGAATAACTAGTTAGGTTGACACATTAGTAAATATAAATTAAATTAACTCCTGAATGAATAGAATTGCATCCTAGAGGTCAGGAAGACCAGAATATGTGATGCTAAAATATTGAAAGAAGATATTGGCAAGGGCCAATAGGTTCATAGTCTACCCATAAAAATTATGATTATATTGAGATATTGGCAGGGATCAATAAGTTCATAGTAAGCCCATGAAACTATTCATAAACGAAGATGTCAGGAAGATAGGTTCATGTAAGCCCATGAAAACCAAGATTAGATTGAAATATTGGTATGTGCCAATAGGTTTGTAGTTGAAACGATCCTGACTCAGCCTTCCAGAATCAGCACCGAATACGCCACTCATATTCCAATGCCGCAGATCCAAACGTCGAATCTGGTTCGCCGGAGCTTATAACACCATTAAGTTCAACACAGCGAAAAGAAAATGAATAATATCATATACAGCATTTGGTACAATATCAGATACAATATGACAGAATAAAATGATACAACTGAATATCAACACTATCAGAGATACAAGAAATAGCAGCGGGAAAGAATATGTCTTCAATAGAATACATCTCCAAAATGCAACTGCAACACCATCTCCAAACTAAAGGTCGCTCGAACAATCATCAAGATGCAATAAGCAAACAAGATAACTCCAGAATGAAGCAAATGTGATCGCCAAGATCCAAAGGCTTCAAAGATATCGAATCTACTCCTACTATCTGACTATCTGAAGAAAAAAACAACTCTAGACTGCCCGTGTGGGAAATTGTGGGCACCCAGAGTTTAGGAAAGGAACAATAAACTCCAGGTCAGTCATGGGAATGGTATGAGTAACAAAACAGTTTTATCTTTTAAAAACAAACAAAGGAATTTAAAACATTGAAAACCGCAATCTTTTTGGGAAATGAAACTACCATATGGCCTCCCATCGCACACACCATGCAAACGCAGAATTGGAGGAGATTTCTCCTTATGATAGTCAAAAATGCTTGATATGCAAAATCCTTTGATATTATTATTGTTAGTGCATAGTGCAGAAAACCTTTCAAAAATATAATATTAATCTTAGCCAGCATAGGCATTTCGCACTTATGCCTACTATAGCTACCATGTTCAATAGCAAGTTACCACTACATTCCATGGCAGGTTATACAACTAAAACCGTACAGTGCGTGTATTGTTTCTTTGTATTTCCAACAAATGGTCGGGCAAAGGAACTTCCCAAATAAAATGGAACGCCTCTGTAGGGACGCCTCCGAGAACCTATCCGGATCTCTGCTATACTAGGCCGGCTACCCCCTTCCCGGAGAATAAAACCTAAGATATGCCACCTCCAGTCCTTTAGGACCTTTATCCGAGGGCCCTCAATCCAACAACATCACACGTAATAAATATAATACAGTGTCCACATGAGTAAGTATCCGGGCTCCATACCATCATACCACCCTTTTCCAGAAGGAATGGTCATACCCTAGGGGAGCTACCCCTGAAACCATGCTGCCACGATTCCTGTTTCGACCATTATCGGGTTGTGAGGCTCGACGAAGTCTAGTCCACAAAGCTACGCTTTTTCACAAAGCTACGCTTTTTCACAAAGCCATGCTTTGATCAACAAATGATCAGCAGCACTTCGTATGCCACATTACCAAATTGGGAATGTACCACTAGTAACCATCAACTACATAACCTCTGAGCTCATACGTCTAAGAGAAGGGTGTTAAGCTAAGAGAATAAATCTCCGCCACCAAATGGAAATGTATTTGATAGAAACCAACTTTACATCTCAAAATGTAACGTCAGACATACATCCATACAAGTCTGTTCCGGGTTCGAACAGAACCGAAGGCACTTCCAAAGAAGCCCTTGCACATCTGGCTAATTCCTAATCACGTCCGGACTTCCCATCACAATGGGTGCTCAAATCTCTATATCGGGATCAGCCGATGCAGTGACATTTGACAAGAAATCCTTTCGCTTTCGAAAATATCCGGTCTTCACCACCGGTCTTCAAATGCTACCCATATACGTCGTATCACTATTCGGAGTGGGTAATATGACACTAAGTCCTCTCCCGGCTAAACCAAATAGTGAGCGCAATATTTTAAAAACATATGGATATGGGATCTTAGTTAAGTCACAACTTCTTACCCAAAATTTTTCTTCCAAATGGTTTAAACGTATTAGCATTTCCAATCTTCTAAACAAAAAGATTCAATTCACAAAGTTCACCAAGTTCATAAAGATCTATTCATGGATTTCAAAACAATTTCTATTTCAATTAGATTAACCCGTTAAATCATTAAATCAAGATTTAACTTATAGCTTTCAAAACTCGTTTCCAAGGATTCATTCATAGCCTTTCAAAACAATTCCGTTTCAAGTTGGATTAACTCATCCGGTCTTTAAATCAAAGACTCATCTCATAGCTTTCAAAACATTTTAATTTCATTTCAAACTTTAAATCTTTAAACACAATTTGGAAATACTTTCTTTAAATGAAAGCTAGTATTATTTGAAAACAAATAGTTTTCGTTTCGGAAAAATCTGATTACATTTGCACGAGTTAAAGCCCTTCAAGTATAAAACTTAGGTTGAATTCAAATTCTCAAAATAATATTTTTAGCATGGTTTAAAATCCATATAAACACATTTATAACATTGTATAACATTTTTAAACCATAATTTCCAAACACAGAATTGAATTTCAAATCTTGAATTCAAATTTAATTCAAATTATTTAAATTCCAAAACTTTATCAAGTTATTCAAAATAACTTTTATCCTCAAAAACCCCTTTTCAAAAGCTTTTCATATTTAACCCAATTCCATTTCCAAACCATTTAAATTCAAAATTCAAATTTTAAAACCATTTTCAAAAATCTGTGACTAAACCGATTTCCTCGTGAAATCCATATTTGTGTGTGTATGCTGTAGTCCAGGGGTTTTACACAATAGTGCAACATCATCAATCATCACAGATTCAATCATATCAATATCGATAAGCGGTATAACCAATAACGCTTATCTTCACTCATAGATCATAGATAAAGTAAATTTATCAATCACAAAGATTTACTATTACGATTCAATATGGGTTTCGGATAACCAACTAGAATCCGACTCCCTGTCGCATCGAAGTTTAAATATCGTTTATAGGCAAAAGAGGGTTTTCGCATACACATAGAAACAAATCACAATCACAGTTCAGCACAAAGCAATTCACATCACACAGAATCACAATCACATATCAAAAATATCAATCCAATACGCCATATTTGACAATTAACTTAAACTAATCAAATTAAACTCAATTAACTACAATGAGCAATTAATTACTTTTATAAAGTAAGTACACTTACACAATTTCATAAATGATTATCGTTAATTAGTCTAATTAATTATTAAAATTAATCACGTTAATTAATTATTTAAATAATATTAGTTAATGACCTTCATTAACTAAAAATAATGCTTTAATTACTTTGTTAATTAATCTCTAATTATAAATTAATCTAAATCATTAATTTATAAATTAAATAAATAAGTCATTCCTTAATTATCTTATTCATTAAATCATTTTAATACCTTAATTATCTCTAAGGTAATCCATTTCTTTATTAATGACTTCGTTAATATTAAAGTGTATTTAAAACATTACACTTCTAAATTTAGATTCAAATTTCATTTTGAATTTAAGATTCAAAATGATTATATATATATATATATATATATTAAACATTAACCAAATTTAAATATTAACTTATAAACCTATATAAGAAAGGTTCTAACTAAATTACTTTTTTTATAAAGAAATTTAAAAGAGTTAAAATCAAATTCCCCTTTTAAATTTAACATATTTAAAGATTTACTTTAACATTTAACTTAGGTAAACATTTAAAGTTATAAAACTTATTTCATTTTCAAATCTGGATTTCAAATTTAGATTTTTTTAGTTCAGGTTTCAAATTTTCTTTAAATTCTTTCTTATAATTTCAACTTCCATTTCAAATTCAATTCTTTTGTTTTCCCTTAATTGCTTAAAACTTTAAATTATTAAACAATTTAAATTTAAAAACTCTATTCCCAACTAAGTTCCAAACTAAGGTCCAAACTAAGCTTGAATTCATATATATATATATATATATATATATATATATATAACTTTGATTTAACACTTAGTTAAACCTTGTTTTATAATTTGAAGTTTAATTTTTTTAAATTATCAAAACAGAGAAGGTAAGAAAACCTGTATAAAACAACTACTACCCGATCTTCTCCTATTCCTACTTCGAGTCCAACACTGGAGGCCTTCGAGTAAAAAAGCGAGTTACTCGACACAAACACGTGAGATCACTCTAACACAAACTAAACAAACCCAGATCATGAGAAATTAGTGCACGGTGTATGTGCGCAACACCGGCGATCTCCTCCAGACGACACTACAAGGTCGAGTACGTCGACGATCACCCTCGCTCATCTTTCCGACCATCAAAAACTCCATTATCTCCTCGAAATCCAATTCGAGTTCAATATCCCAAACCTGGAACCGAAGGTCAGGAACCACCCCCAAACCTGGAAATGTGAACTGGCTTCACTACCAAAACCTGGAAACTGCCGCCGTTCTCACAACCTCGACTACCTGAAAATTTAGAATTCCAGCCAGCCACTCGTCGACATCCCCTCTACCATCTCTCAAATTTCGTCGCACTCGATCAACTATAGACGACGAAAAAATCAAAATATTCAGCCTCGACAAAACTAGGTTTACAAAATTCAAACTACAATCCCCACCTCCACACTGAAATAAACGAGTATCTGGTAATTTTCCCATCAACACTGATCGCTCCCCCATCTCCAGGAGGAAGCTCGACCTCTCCGATCAACGAGATCAACCGCGACGACCAAAAATGCATGATTCAAACAAACCCAAACTGCTCTTCATTCCTAAGCCTAAAAATTATGTTTCTTGCTTTAAAAATCATGTAAAAGCATACGAATTCAAGTTACATACCTGAAATCATGAATTCAAGAAACGTGAATTCTGACTTATATAATGTTTTTCTCAGTTCTTTGTTTTCCAGAGACAATACTGAGTTGTTTAAACTTAAATAGATTTTTAATCTTTAGTATATTCTATAACAACAGTTTTTTTGTTTTAATCTTAAGTCCAAACATCGAGTAGATCAAGTGAAAATGAATTTTGAATCAAATTCCTATGTTTGTAATCTTAGAACAGAGAACATTTATGAACATTAGCCTGCACACAAATTCCATCCATCATTCACAGAGAATTCATATATATATATATAGATACAAACATACGTGTTCATAGATATATATATACATGCAATAGATTTATACTTTTAAATTGTTTTAAAGTGGTGTTACTCACAATGATTTTAAAATGAACAGAGTACTTCTTTTTGAACCAGGCTTTGAAACTGTTATGAAGTCTCCTTCTTTGATTCTCTGGTTTGAGTTGAAGTGTTGTTTAAAGTTAAAATTTTGTTTTAAAGTTGAGTTTTGTTGACTTCAGTTTCTTGACTTTGAATGAACGAAACTGAGATGAAGTAGCTTGATATATATATAAAAAGAAGTGTACAGGGTGATTGTTAACTCCTCTTTTTCACGAATCAGCGATGTAACGAGCTAGATATGGCAGCGACCTAACGACCTAGAGTATGAACGAGTTAACTTAGACGCGACTTAACGACCTAACAGCCCAAGCGACCTAACATGGATGCGAGACCAACTGCGAGCTAGCGACCTATAGTACTAAACGAGTTAAGCCACTCAGCGAGCTAATGAGTTTAACTATCTGAAGAATGTACGACCTAGCGACTTAAGTACCCAACGACCTAGTGACTTAAGTATCCAACGACCTAGCGACTTAAGTACCCAACGACCTAGCGACTTAAGTACCCAACGACCTAGTGACTTAAGTATCCAACGACCTAGCAACTTAAGTATCCAACGACCTAACGACTTAAGTATCCAACGACCTAGCGAGACAAAAAAGGAAGCGACCTAGCAAGCTCTAGAACAAAGCCGCATGTGTACTCTCTCTCATTAGGTCGCTTGCAACCTAAGCAAGCCGATATAACATTTATGCTTTAAGTGCTAAGTCGCTGACAGCCAGAACCTGATTGAAAAGGGGCTTCACTAGGTCGTGGACGACTTAAGCTACTTTAAGACCGACCTCCCATAGGTCGCTACTACCTACTAACTCGCTCAGATGACCAAGTACGACCTTATTAAGTCGTAAACCACATCCCCTAGGTCGCTTGCGACCTACGGCCCATCCAAGGTCGCTCGCGGCCTACGACCTAGTCCAGAAATCTCCTATAAATACGGCACTAGCTCCAACATTCGGGGGATCTTTTTGGCTGATTCCTGGAACGCCGATACTCTGCTGAATTCTTGACTCACTCGACACTTCAAACACGAAAGGCATCTCAACTAACTTCAAGAGGAAATCTAACACAATCAACATGGATTCAAAGAATTCTTCTACATCGGAGTTCTAGTTGTTTGTCTCATCAGCATTGTAATTGAAGATTGTTGTAAAGTTGTAACTGATTCAGTAATAAAGAGGATTAAAGTGGACGTAGGCTTAATCTAAAGCCGAACCACTATAAAATTGTTGTCTTTTACTGCTTTCTCTGGACTTTCTTACTTGTTTCTAATTCCCGTGTCCACGGGTGGTGCTTTCACTTAACCTCTACATACACCAGGGTGTTAGCGTTCAATTTTTAGCGTTAACATTTTTGGTGCTTTCATTGAGAACCCAACTCAGGACTATCTTCGTCATTGCTTGGCAAAAGTTTGTTGAAAGAGTCTCTATCAAAACCAGAAGTCTATCAGAAATAATGGCTCTTGGAAGAAAGCGTGGATATACAAGACCTAGTAATGTCCATCAAAATACTGCCACTTCTCCTTTGTCAAGTCAAGTAGCACCAAGTGCCGGAATTACACGAGCAGAGTTAGATGCTGCAGTATCTGGATTATACCAGCAGATGGAAACTCAGAATGCTTTAATGCTTGAGAGGATAAATGCATTGCTCGGAGCAAACCGTCAACCGGTAAATAATGAAGAAAACCTTGCAGATGATATTCATGATCCTGAGGAAAGGAATATTCCACAAAAAGCAGCTAGCCCCGCCAAAGAAACACCTCCTCAAGCTGGAGGATCAAGACCACAGCCAACTCTCCGCGAACGTTTGTCCCGACAAACTTCCTAGAAAATGGCCGAAGTCTGTCCTGCAGATCCTTTAAATGATGAGGAATATATTTCGGGCATGGTGCGACAAATCTTGAAAGAAAGCATGCAGAGAGATGAAGATGAGAAGGAATGGGGATTCGCTCCGAGCAAAACTCCGTTCACTGAGAAGATTCTAAAGGTGGAATTCCCAAGGAAGTTTGTTCCTCCGACCATCCCGACTTATAAGGGAACAAGCGACCCCGATCAATTTCTGTATAAGTATGATTGGCACATGACTGGTGCTAGAGCGTCTGATGAGATCAAGTGCCGGTACTTTCCAGTATACTTGGAAGGAGTGGCTCTGCTCTGGTTCACAAAACTTCCGGTCTGATCCATAGACCAGTTCACCGATTTGACTTGGAAGTTTAAAGAGCAATTCAGGTTGTATGCTTCAAAGGCAAAGGATATTATGTCATTGTCAAGTTTGGAACAGAATCTTGGGGAATCTATCAGGTCTTTCTTGAACCGCTTCAACATAGCTTTGGCTGAAGTGGACAATGCAGAGCCACGAATGGTCTTGACATACCTGATGAGGGCAATTGACAAATCAAGCAAATTTGGGAAGTGGCTGAAGATGAAAGAATCGAATTCACTTGAGAAATTCTATAAGAAAGCCGATGAATTCATGCGCTTAGAAAGCCTTCGACCACCCGTTAAAGTGGCACTGACGGAGGTTAAGGATAATATTGCTGCCCTTATCAAAAAGGAATCCGGAAGTCAAAAGAGGGAGAATAACGGCGGGAAGAAATAGAAAGATATGAAGAAACCTCGTTTTTTAAAATATTCAGATTTCACTCCTTTGACTGACACTCCGGAGAATATCTTCTTTGCTACCAAAGATGCGATAGAATGTCCTAAACCGCCTGAGATGAGAGTTAGCAAAAAAGCTGCGCAAAGTGGGAGATTCTGTCGGTTTCATAATCAACCCGGTCATGATACCAACGAATGTCGCCATCTGAAAATTTTAATTGAAGAACTACTGAGAGAGAACAAGTTGCAGCAATATGTTAAGAGAAGTAGAAATGACCCAACTTCATCTATTAAGGGTCAGCAGCTTCCTGCTCATCCATCTGTATCGGGTGAGAGGAACACTGTGCATGAATCAGAAAGGCCTGTTATTAATGTGATTACAGGAGGTCCTCACCCAGCAGGCAGAAGCTGGGGCGAGATAGAAAGATATGCCCGTGCCTTGAAGTATGCACCAACAGAAGAGAGTGTTTTTGTGCTAGAAGACGCTGCACCTTTGAAGCAGCAGAAAACTTTCAATGATGATATTGTGTTCAAAGCCAGGGACTCTATGGGTATTGAAGCTCCAACCATGGATCCCTTGGTCATCTCTGCAGGCATTGGGCCGGCTATTGTGAGAAGAGTGCTTGTAGATTGCGGCGCTTCTTGCAATATTCTCTTCAAAAAGACGTTCGACCAAATGAAAGTTCCAATGGCTGACGTTCAAGCTTCATCTCAGAAAATTGTTGGGTTTACTGGGGAAACGATGCAGCCCATTGGAACTATTGATTTGTTCGTAGAGCTTGGAGAGGGGCAGAAAAAGGTAGTGCGGAAACAGACTTTTGTAATTGTTGATGAATTTTCTGCCTACAACGCCTTCCTAGGCCGACCAACTCTTGCGGCTTTTAAGGCAATTCTCGCCCCGTGGTGCCTCACTATGAAATTTTCCACAGATAATGGCGTTGGAGTTATTATAGGGGATCAGAATGCTGGGCGAGAATGTTATCTAATAGAGTTGCGTGAAGCAAGGAAGAGAGAGATGGGAAAAGATGCAGCAGCCCCAGTCCGCATCAAAGAACCAACCTTGTAGCAATTATAGGGTGGACCTTGCACTGGCGAGCATAGCGGGGCACGAAGAGAAATGGATCCCAGAAAAGCTAGTGCAGGGGAGAATAGAGTGGTGCCAGTTGAAGTAACGGTGCCAGTACCTGTTGACCCGAAAGATCCGAACAAGGTAGTGAATGTGGGTTCGCAACTTAATGTGGCAGTTCAAAATTCCTTAATATGATTCTTGAAGGCAAATCTGGACGTATTCGCTTAGACTCATGCTGATATGTGCGGAATATCCCCAGAAATTGCGGTACATACTCTGAATATTGATCTGAAGTTTACACCGTTAAAACAGAAAAGAAGAACCCAGGGTCCTGAAAGGTCAGCAGCGTTGAAAGAAGAGGTAGACCGGCTTATGGAGAATGGTTTCATCAGGGAGTCTACTTATCCGAATTGGGTTTCAAATCCAGTACTGGTTAAGAAAGCTAACGGGAAATGAAGAGTTTGCATTGACTTCTCGGATTTAAACAAAGCCTGCCCCCAAAGACTGCTTCCCATTACCCAGGATAGATCAGTTGGTGGATGGAACAGCGGGGCACGAATTGTTATCTTTCATGAATGCTTACTTCGGATACAACCAGATTATGATGCATGAGCCGGATCAGGAGGATACAAGCTTCAACACCGATGTTGGTCTCTACTGCTATAGAGTCATGCCTTTCGGACTTAAGAATGCAGGGGCAACTTACCAAAGACTCGTCAATGCTATGTTCAAACCGTAGATTGGCAAAACTATGAAAGTTTATGTTGACGATATGTTGGTGAAGTCAAAGAAAGCGGCAGACCATATGGACCACTTGGAGGAAATGTTTGCAATCCTCCGAAAGTATGGAATGAAACTTAATCCTTTGAAATGTTCGTTTGGGGTGGAGTCCGGAAAGTTTTTGGGTTTCATTGTGAGTGCTAGGGGCATTGAAGCTAACCCTACTCAGATTACTGCCTTAAAAGAAGTAAAAGCTCCTAGAACAAAGAAGGAATTGCAAAGTCTTAATGGAAAAGTCGCTGCCTTGAGTCGATTCATTTCCAAAGCTACTGATAAATGCATTCCATTCTTTGATGCACTGAAGAAAGGAAGGAAAATTTTTGACTGGAATCCTGAATGCCAGAAAGCTTTCGATGAGTTGATTTGTCATATGGAAACACCTCCAATACTTTCTAAGCCGGACAATGGTGAAGATCTTTTTGTATATTTGGCAATCTCATCTCATGCTCTTAGTGCAGCATTGGTACGGGAAGACGCAAGAGTTCAGCGCCCGGTCTATTATATCAGCAAGAGATTCACTGGGGCAGAGATGAATTATTCAAAATTGGAAAAGCTCGCCTATTGTCTACTCATTGCATCAAGGAAGTTGAGGACGTAATTCCAAGCTCATCCTATCAAAGTCCTCACTGATCAGCCTCTAAAGCAAGTCCTGTTTCGTCCTGAGACTTCGGGTCGTCTTCTAAAGTGGAATATTGAACTCAGCCAATACGACATCACTTATCATCCCGGAGAGCAATCAATAGACAAGCTTTGGCAGATTTTATCGTAGAATGTACAGATAAAGGTGATTGTGAGGAAGAAGTGACTGATAATCTCCCAATTCAATGGAAATTATATGTTGATGGTGCAAGAAACGATTACTGTTCCGGAGCTGGGGTTGTGCTTGAAACCCCTGAAGGGCGGTCGCTGTGCTATGCATTGAGATTGGAATTCCCTTCGACAAACAATGAAGCAGAATATGAAGCCCTTATTGCCGGTTTGAGAATTACTAAAGAGTTGAATGTCAAAGTGTTGCAGATCTTCAGTGGTTCACAACTTATTGTATGTCAAGTCAAGAAAGAGTTTCAGACTAAAGGAGGAAATCCTCCTGCTTATTTGTCAAGAGCTTGGGAACTTCTCGATGATCTTGACCATTATACGATAAATCATATACCCCGGGAAGAGAACATGAAGGCAGATTCTCTCGCAAAGTACGCAAGCACTGGTGAAGCTCAATTATTGGGATTAGTTCCTGTGGAAGTCCTGTCATCCCCAAGCATTGATGAGATGGATATTGACTGGATCATGACTATATCTCAAGAGCAAGAATCATGGATGACTCCGATAATGGAATATCTGCTCAACGGTTCTCTACCAGAAAGTTCAAAAGAACGACAGAAGTTGCTAAGAAAAGCCTCCAGATACGTAATTCAAGATGGCTGATTGTACAAGCGGGGATTCTCAATGCCATTACTCTGATGTGTGATCAAGGAAGAAGCTAAAACAATTATAGCTAAAGTACACAGAGGAGAATGTGGAGACCATTCAGGTGGTCAAACTCTAGCAAAGAAAATCCTCCGTTATGGGTATTTTTGGCCAGATATTAATCGTGATGCTGCAAGCTATGCCCGAAAATGTGACCGATGCCAGAGATTCGCAAAGATCCCAAGAGCACATTCCACTGAGATAACACAGATGGTCAGTCCGTGGCCATTTGCTATTTGGGGAATAGATCTCATCGGTCCTTTGCCAACCGCCAAATCCGGAATCAGATATGCTATTGTTGCTGTTGATTATTTTACTAAATGGGCTGAATCTGAACCATTAGCTGCTATTACCACTAAAAAGATGATAAACTTTGTAACTAAGAATATCATTTGCAGGTATGGTGTGCCTCAAAAGATAATCACAGACAATGGAACCCAATTTGAAAGTGAAGAGTTTCAAGATTTTTGCAAGCGATTCAAGATCCAAAAAAGCTTCTCAGGAGTGGCTCATCCGCAGGCAAACAGGCAAGTAGAAGCAGTAAACAAAATTATCAAATCAACCATCAAAAAACAGCTGGAAAAAGCGAAAGGTGGTTGGGTCGATAAGCTTTCACTAGCACTATGGGCATATAGAACTACCCACAAAACTGCAACCGGGCACACTCCATTTTCATTAGCACATGGATCAGAAGCAATGATTCCGGTGGAAATAGAAGTCTCATCACATAGAAGAATTCATTTCAACCAAGCTGAAAACGAAGAGTTGCAACTTGAAGAACTTGACTTCCTTGATGAAAAAAGGAAGAGGCTCAGCTCAGAATTACAGCCCATCAGCAAAGAATTGCTAGGCATTTCAATTCCAAAGTTCGCCAACGCAGCTTTGAGATTGGAGATCTAGTCTTGAAAAGGGTCATGATAGCAACATGAGTGTTTGCGCCAAACTGGGAAGGGCCATATGTCATAGGCCAAAAACTTCTTGATGGCACTTTCAAACTGACAACTGTCGAAGGAGATCCAATTCCAAGAGCTTGGAATGGCAATCATTTGCGTCCATATTTTACTTAAAAGCTTTGCTTAAGTCTGTAAAAAGAACCATGAATGTATGATTCTTGTATTGAAAGTCATTGTAAAGCCAGTGCAAGTGAATAATAAGAACTATAAAGTGGTTGTAGGCCCAGTTCTTGGCCGAACCACTATAAATCTTGTGTTCTCTACTGTTGTTTTATTTCGATATATAAAGTACTTCAATTGTATTGCTAAAATGTCGATTTAATATTGCAGGCTATTAAAACAAAGCTTACCTATCATAAGACCAAGCAATCCCTGACATCACTCAACAAATGAATATCTAGCCACAAAAATTCCAGATTCAAATCCTATATAAGAAGTGCTTCAAGCAAACAGTTAGTGGTTCCGCCAGAGGTAGACCCTTCCTAACTAATTGTGAACGTTTGTGCAAACAAACATTCGATTAATTAGCCTGTGTCTACCCCTGCGAACTCATTTAACAATGAAGTACACTTCTTTGGATACAATAAGCTACTTGCAAAAGAAAGGAATGTGCCCTTGGAAATGAAAACAGGGAACCGCTGATATGAGCAAATGGCGAAAAGACATGGGCGAGAAGGCAACAAACAGCAAAAGACCTCCTCAGAGGCACAAGTCCTCTTCGGAGGCACAACTCTTTGGAGGATAAAGACCTCTGATGGGACTTGCCAGAAAAAGAGAGTTCTCTTTCTCGATAGAAAGTTGTGGACTGGTCGGTGGCACCGGACACTGGTTAACTAGCTGAGAACGTTTGTGCAAACAAACAATCCAAGTAACTTGTGTCCGCCCCGTGAATCCATCCAACCGAGAGAAGGAAACTCCAAACTTCCAGGCAACAGCCCTACTAGGAGGCACGCATTCCTCCGAGATTTGAAATAAAACTTCACAAGTGCTGGAATGTGAAAAGCCCTCTTCGGAGGCCCATTTCACCATAGTTGAAATGCTAAAAGACATTTAATGGGACTAGCCAGAAAAAGAGAGTTCTCTTTCTCGATAGAAAGTTGTGGACTGACCGGTGGCACAGGACACTCGTTAACTAGCTGAGAACGTTTGTGCAAACAAACAATCCAAGTAACTTGTGTCCGCCCCGTGAATCCATCCAACCGAGAGAAGGAAACTCCAAACTTCCAGGCAAAAGCCCTACTCAAAGGCACACATTTCACCGTGATCTGAAATAAAACTTCACACGAGTCGAAATGTGAAAAGCCCTCTTCGGAGGCCCACTTCCCAGTGGACAGGGAAAAGGTAAAAGCCTCTTCCCAGAGGCAGAAACAAAAAATCCCTCTCCCCAGAGGCACAAATGAAAAGCCCTCTCCCCGGAGGCACAAACAAAAAGCCCTCTTCCCAGAGGCATAATCAAACAAAAATCCCTCTTCCCAGAGGCACAATCAAACAAAAGCCCTCTTCGGAGGCACAAGCAGGTCGAAGCCCTTTTTCGGAGGCCCACTGTACCACGAAGGAAAATTCATTTGCCAAAATAAAAGTGACTTTCTCCAAAAGTGAAGCGTAAAAACTTCGCGATTAAAAAAGAGGAAACTTCTCCAATACGAGTCGCATTCTACTAAATCATAAAAATATTTCCTTAAAACGGAAATATTATCTTATAAAGTACAGATGCAAACCTCTTTCAAATGGAAAAGTTGTTCTCTAAAGAAGGAGCACAAGTCTTCTCGAAACAGAAGAGTTGTTCTCCAAAATTCTGCCAATGTGAAAGAGATTGCAATAAACCATGGTATGGAGGCAATATAATATAGTTGCAAAAATGAAAACAATGCTCAAACAACATACCATAGGTTTACTGCAACATCACACAGAAAAAGTAAAGAAACCTGTATAAAAAAAGAGAGAAGAATAAATGCATTCTCAAATACAGACAGAAATTTGTACAAGTAAAATAATCATTTTATTTCATACTATAAAAAAATTTATACATGTGCAGGTTTCAAAACAAAAGATGGCGGGACCGGTACCCGCACAATCGCTGGTCGACATAAGTCTTTGTATATACAAGCAAAAAAGCGAAAAAACAAGACAAGAAGCATAAGTCCCAAGACCACCATTTCTTCTTCCTGCCACCTTTCGAGCCTACGCCTGGCCGGATGATCAATTTTTGGGGCCGGCTTGTGAGAGTAGGGGAGGAAAGAGAAAGAGGTGCAATTGGGCGTTCTTTTGTTTTTTCCTCGCCAGCAGAAGCTTCTTTCTTTTTCTTTGAGACTCCGCGTTTCCCCCTCTTCTTAGAAGAAGACTCACTACCTAGAGTGAAAAGAGTGGATAATGTTATGTCATCAGAAGCAGTCTGCTCCGGAGTTCTCTCCGCTTCTTCAGGTTCTTCGACCTTTTGTTCCTGAGAAGCAATAGGATCGTCCAAGTCACAAAGAGCTTCTATCTGCTCTTCTTGCGACCCCGGTTGGGAGATAGAAGGGGGAGTAATCTGAAGGGGCGGAGAGGAAACAACTGGAATGGGCGAAAGCTGAGCAACACTGGGCGCTTTCACTACATGAGAAGAGAAGTTAAAGTCAGTATCTCTCATGAAAAGAGGAGAAAGTGGTACGTCAAGATTTAAGTAATAATCAAAAAGTTCATCAAGCTCATGTGAAGAAAGTAAGCAGTCCACTTGAGCAAGATCAACATTGAGGTTACCTGGAGAAGCAGACTTTACTATATCAACTTCGAAGTCCTGCGCTTCAGCACTTTCTTGAGTCTCATCTCCAGTGTGGGCAGCGGCACTTTCAATAATGGCTTTAATAGGAGGAGGAGAATGGGAACTGGAGCCAGCAATATCGATATCGGCTGAAACTGAAGGTAGAACTGGGTCAGTTGAAATTGTCTTTCCTAAATGTTCTCCTTCTTTCGTTTCATCTCTCTCTTTGGCAAGCTGCTCCTTTCCCCTAGCAAGAGCGGCACATGCATCATCATCTAGATAGTGCCCCATTAAATCTACTTTGGCATATGCGGCTCCTCCAAACATATCAAGTATGGCCTCCCACACTTTGGCCAAAGTGATTTCATATGTCGGCCCCAAAAACTTAAGGCTACCACGCCCCAGAACGCTATGGATGTAAAACTCGAATAGAGTGGAGCTGACTTCAGCTTTAGTCGCCATATGAGACTCTTCGGCTGCAGCTTTGCCGGCAACAGCTTCGTCACGCTCCTTCTCAACTTCAGAAAGTCGAGTTTTGAGCAGTTCAATCTCCAAGTTCTAGGCGTTGGTTTTCTCTCGAAGATGAGCAACATCAGCCCGGTAGTTTTCTACAGCCTGCTGCTGCGCTTCAAATTTGGCTTAACATCTCTCTGCGCCGCATGGGCATCTCTTACTTGTTTTTGAAGCACTTCCTCCCTCTGAGGGTAGGAAGTGGAAGAAGTGGCGAGCTCTTCCTTAAGTTTTTCAACCTCTGCTTCAAGCTTTTCATTATAAGTGGCTATGCTCCTCATTTCTGCGTCATGATGCTCAAGAGTTTTCTGCCATTCAGATTTGTCATTTTCCATTGTTAGCATGGCCTCAAGGTTTGCACGATTTATCCTCTGAAGCTTGTCGACAAGCTTTTGCCAACTCGACATTCTCTCAATATCAAGTTTCACAGCATCAAGATTGCGCAGCATAGCCTGCTTGTCAATCGGGACCAAGTCAAGGTCGAAGCGCACTCCCTTCAAGCACCAATGCGGAAATCGACTTTGAAGAGTGGTCGGGCCTTGTCCAACCTGATATGAGGGCCTGCTGATAATTGTTTGAATATCAGTACGAGTAAGGGAAGGAGATTGAGAAGGTACAGGAGCAGCGGGCCTTTCAGGAAGTTCGGACGCCGGCTTTTCGCCATGTTTGGCCCTTTTACTCGCATCTTCAGGGATGTGGCTTTTCCCTTTATCATCACGGGATTTCCGTTTATGAGAATCATCTTCCCTCTGGGAAGAGTCATGTCGCTCATCTCGTCTTTCGTGGCGTTCTTCATAGACGCGCCTTTCACGAGCCTTCCTCGCAGCTCTTTCTTCGTCAGTTTCCCAAGAGGCAGGAAGATACCTCCTGGGGTCATAAGCACCGCGCTTCCCATAACACTGGAAATCGTCATAGTAGGAGCCACTTCTTCCCATTGGAGAATCTAAAAATGAAGAAAAGATAAACTCAAAAATCTTGAAAGCAAGAGAGTTGAATGCATATAAGTGCTGAAATGTCCTAAGTGTGTGTAACGTGCAAACTACGTGCGTCGAATCACGAACCACTCCTGGGTTGAGAGGTGATGACGGATTTAACAGCCAGTGTCAACTCTTGAGATGATGGAGTTTGTTGCAGAAAGGATGTCACTTCAACTGCTGAAGAAGTAACTTTAGCAGTGATAGGATCATCTTTAAAAAGCTCCTGTGAAGTAATCATCAGGTCGCTCAACCCCTCAAAAGTATCATCACTGCTGTGCCTAGCGGGACTTGTTCTCTCAGCTCCTTCATCACCAGATCTCCTGGATTGTTGAGGAGGCTCCTCTTCTTCGATGACTGGGGTAAGTGCATGTTTGTCGGATGACCCCGCAACATCAATCGAAGTAGAACACTTTAACAAGGAAGCCTCAACAGTATGTTCTTTCGGTGCAAGTTCTCTAACGGGGACTGGGGCATCCGATGTTTTTACTGGAGAGTCGGGGACTTCATGAGGTTGGGTGGAACGAGAAGGGTGAAAAAGCCCGTACTGGTGCAGAAGTTCATCTTTCAGCAAAAACTTAATACTTCTTTATTTAACCAGCACGGCACTTAATCTATCAAAAGTCGTTTTGTGACTGGGATTTCTAGAGGGAGGAGGAAGTGCTGTAAAAGAAAAGAATGAAGTTAGCACTTAGCAATTCGGATCTTGAAAAGCTGAAACGGAAAGAACGGGGATGAGCAATCTTACTTCCTTTTCTCCAGATGGCACCCTAGGGGACAGCGGACGAAGAAGAATTGATTCAGAAAACCGTGAGCACTTTCGGAAAGATCAGTGATAAGTTTACGCTTTCTGGCACTTCTCACGAGTATAAAGGAGGGGTGGTCTTTATTCTTAGTGAATGAGCATAAGTAGAAAATTTCTTCGAAGCTCGGAAGACGGTTAAGTGCCCTCCTGAATAAGACACACAATCCCATCAGGATGGCATAGCCATTGGAATGCAGTTGAAAGGGAGAGATGGTTAGTCGGAAAAGGAGTTGATGAAGAAATTCATTGAAGGGAGGAATGGCACCACAAAGGCACATCTGACGGTTGACGGCAACAAAACCGAGAGGTGGCCTGTCAGCAATATCATTTAGGCCAGGAAGTATAGCATCTGCTTCGGCAATCCCAAATTGAATACGTAATTGGTTGAATGGCCGCTGACTCAGAGTTGTTGGAGTTCTTTCTAGAGGATTATCCAATGGGTCAGCTATCGGGAAGACTCCTTCAGATTGCTCGATTATCTCTTCTTGAGAAGACATTCTACACAAGGAATTGGATATTCAAATGTGAAGGTGCACGTTTCCTAAATGTGTGAAGTGTTGTGCAGAACTAATAAAATAACAAGAAAACATAACTGAAATTAAACTAATTAATAGTTGTCGGTTAAAAAGCTTCAGGGCTTGTTGTTTTAAGTTCAAGTACAGTGTTGAAGCAAACAAATTAGCTTTGGTTGGTTAATTCAACATTGCTTTAATACTTCACTTGAGTTTATTGATTCACAGCATTTCATATAATTTCTTTAAGTTGATTATCTTTTATGGACTAATCTGTCATTTGATGTGGGCTGTCAATGGCAGTATATTCGTCCCATTTTCTGCAAATGTTGTATTTAACAAGTTAATAGCATTAAAGTTAGAATAATCTGTAAAAAAAGTACGACGAGTTCAAGCAGTTCATTCTAGCTATTCAAGTTGGAAATTCACTCAAGTTCTGTCAAAGCTTTGCAAATGTCCAAGGCGAACTTTCTTAGATCGCATTGTTCAAGTTAAAGAGTTCAAGGCATAGAACTTCAGGGCAAGGCAATGTAAAGTTGGTTAAGTATTAGGTCGTTCATACACTCTCACGACCTAAAAGCTTAAGTCGCAGGTAGTTAAGCCACAGCAAGTGTCCAAGTGTTAGCTCGTCTGCGACTTAAAAGTTGTGTTCTAAAGGTTAGCTCGTCTGCGACTTAAAAGTTGTGATGCAAAGGTTAGCTCGCTCAAGTCATGATGCGACCTAGAGGTAGGTCGTTATTAGCTCGTCTGCGACTTAAAAGTTGTGTTCTAAAGGTTAGCTCGTCTACGACTTAAAAGTTGTGATGCAAAGGTTAGCTCGCTCAAGTCATGATGCGACCTAGAGGTAGGTCGTTAAAGAGGATGATTCGTCCAGAGTAATGGGTCATGCATCATAGGTCGCAAGGCCCTTAGGTCGTCTGATTCATTAGGCCGCTCTGAGAGTATTTCAGGAATATGCCTAGCTTTCTTCCATCAAGAAATCCTAAGTCTTATCCTCCACTCGCATGCTGCCACGTGTTCATCTCCCTTACCTCACCGAAGTATCACAGCAAAGCCTAAAACCTACTAACCCGATAACCATCTCCTTGTCTCCTCCAAACTCCCAAAACATCCTCAAAAACCCCTAATCGATTCTAAAAACTTTACATTCACCAAGATAACTCCATGAAACCCTAGGCCGATTCACTTTTTAAAGCAATCGCTAACGATTCAACAATAATCGGAAGGCGAATCAGGGCATAATCTTACAGCATGGTGGCGAAAATGATCGGAATTACCTTTGTTTGCTGTTGGAATCAACAATTGGGGATGAAAATGAGGAGATTTTGCGATTAGCTTCTGAGCTTGAATGACAACAATGGCGGTAAAGGGATAGGTGATAAAGTGAGGGGAACGAAGCGACTTACAGTTTATAAAGGAAACAGAGGAAGAAGGTGATTGGGTGCGCGAGTTAGCAATCTTCTTGAGTCGCTTACGACCTAGCAGAGTTATATCGAAGCATACGACCTATAACCTAGGCATATGCTTCGAGGGGCAAGTGTTAACTCCTCTTTTTCACGAATCAGCGATGTAACGAGCTAGATATGGAAGCGACCTAACGACCTAGAGTATGAACGAGTTAACTTAGACGCGACTTAACGACCTAACAGCCCAAGCGACCTAACATGGATGCGAGACCAACTGCGAGCTAGCGACCTATAGTACTAAACGAGTTAAGCCACTCAGCGAGCTAATGAGTTTAACTATCTAAATAATGTACGACCTAACGACTTAAGTAGCCATCGACCTAGCGACTTAAGGATCCAACGACCTAGCGACTTAAGTACCCAATGACCTAGCGACTTAAGCATCCAACGACCTAGCGAGCCAAAAAAGGAAGCGACCTAGCAAGCTCCAGAACAAAGCCGCATGTGTACTCTCTCTCATTAGGTCGCTTGCAACCTATGCAAGCCGATATAACATTTATGCTTTAAGTGCTAAGTCGCTGACAGCCAGAACCTGATTAAAAAGGGGCTTCACTAGGTCGTGGACGACTTAAGCTACTTCAGGACCGACCTCCCATAGGTCGCTACTACCTACTAACTCGCTCAGATGACCTAGTACGACCTTATTAAGTCGTAAACCACATCCCTTAGGTCGCTTGCGACCTACGACCCATCCAAGGTCGCTCGCGACCTACGACCTAGTCTAGAAATCTCCTATAAATACGGCACTAGCTCCAACATTCGGGGGATCTTTTTGGCTGATTCCTGGAACGCCGATACTCTGCTGAATTCTTGACTCACTTGACACTTCAAACACGAAAGGCATCTCAACTAACTTCAAGAGGAAATCTAACACAATCAACATGGATTCAAAGAATTCTTCTACATCGGAGTTCTAGTTGTTTGTCTCATCAGCATTGTAATTGAAGATTGTTGTAAAGTCGTAATTGATTCAGTAATAAAGAGAATTAAAGTGGACGTAGGCTTAATCTAAAGCCGAACCACTATAAAATTGTTGTCTTTTACTGCTTTCTCTGGACTTTCTTACTTGTTTCTAATTCTCGTGTCCACGGGTGGTGCTTTCACTTAACCTCTACATACACTGGGTTGTTAGCGTTCACTTTTTAGCGTTAATAGTGATATAATTTTCTTTGAACAGGGTGATATAATTCTTGTTTGTACAATATCAGACCAGAGATAATTTTCTCTATTCTTTCCTTACTTTGACTAAGGAAAGATTTCGGCTAATGAATCTATTTTGTGTGCTAAAGATAATGGCACTAAATGCATATTTCCCTTCCTTAGTTACAGCCTATGTACTACCTTGTTTTGTTATGATAATAAGTTTAGCTATTGTGTTATTTTCAGGTTGAAGCTTCCCTTCTTTTTCCTTTCTTTTATTTTTTACATAAACACTTTGTTTGATTATCTTTGTTTTCAATACTTTGGTCAAAGTTTCTTCAGCCTTGCTTTTATCTTCTTGCTTTGGTGGCCTGATATGATATGTTATGGTGTGCTAGAGATTCATGCATATCATTGTTTTTTTTTCATAAGCTTATGCTTATCATTTTCTTCCTAGTCTACACTTATCTTTTTTTTCTTTTTTTATACTTGAATATATACATTAGTGTCTTCTTTGTTTTGTTTTAGCATTTATGTTTTATTATTATTATTTTTTTCTAATTATACTTGAATATATATCTTCTTTTGCTTTGTCTTATTACTTTATAATATAAATAAATTTTTATTTTTAATATGTTGTTAGAATTTTTCAAATGTATTCACTTTATATTTTAATTTATATTATATGTATATCCATTTCTATTTCAAATTTAAACATTTATTTTTTACTTTAATACTTATGCCTTATTTTACAATTACATTCCAATTTCAAATTCTATTTTCAATCTATTTTATATAGATATTAATTTTCAAATATCCAAATAAATTCTCAATTAATTCATAATTTAACTAGAATTTTATATTAATTACCAATTAATTTCACCATTTTTATTCAAAAATTAAATTAATTTGCAATTTAAACTTAGTAAAAATCCGGGATCGTTACAGATTCCCCCCTTAAGAAATTTCGTCCTCGAAATTTGCTAAGGAGATAACAAAGATAGATGAAAGATAGAGAAATGCGTTTTCAAATCAAACTGAATATTTATTCTGCATTTGGCTTACCAAATCAGAATATCGAACATATGAGAAAAAACTCATACAATTATTTCACAAGATACTTGGGTCACCAGATCCACGAATATGCAGGGGCACTGGTTAGTTCAAAGGGATAAGTAACCATTCGTAGAATATATCGGACCCCAGAGAAGAGATAGATAGATTCAATTCCAAACACTAGATATGTATTCCAACTTAGGTCGGAACACCCCAAAGTATATACCAACTTGTCTCTCTTCAGACTTCGATCTACATAAGATATTATAATAGAATTTCCAGTTTCGTGTTAACCGATATCGTTTTACCAATTCAATTCAAATTTATCCTCATATTTGTTAACCAATTCAACTTAATTTAAAATTTTCAATTTATTTAAAATTTTCAATTTCAAATTCATTAGAGTTCAAATCAAAAAGCTGATAAGAAATCGATGAAGATACGAAGTAAGGATTTCCTACAACGATTCGTAGGGCCATCTCACACCGAAACTTCTTTCTGGAGCTGCCACAGAACTAATCAAAGAATTGAAATCGAATCAAAGGAGATTGATAAAGAAAGATTGTTTCCACTATTGCAGGGTATTGACCATTTGTAGTGGTAACCCTGTCCCCCATCTCGTCCTCTTCTTGCACTCATACTCACTATCAGTGGATAGCAAGAGAATTTACTGAGGCATACAGACGGATATCTTAGAGATATACTCATTCTAGGGTATACTTCACCCTATCTCTAATGAGTTACTTAATGTGTTATACTCTTGAGCTAAAGTTTCAACCCTCAGCTCTGATACCAAATGAAACGATCCTGACTCGGCCTTCGAAAGTCGGCACCGAATACGACACTCATATTCCAATGCCGCAGATCCAAACGTCGAATCTGGTTCGTCAAAGCTTATAACACCATTAAGTACAACACAGCGGAAGAAAATGAATAATATCATATACAGTATTTGATACAATATCAGATACAATATGACAGAATAAGATGATACAGCTGAATATCAACACTATCAGAGGCACAAGAAATAGCAGCGGGAAAGAATGTCTTCAATAGAATACATCTCCAAAATGCAACTGCAACACCATCTCCAAACTAAACATTGCTCGAACAACCATCAAGATGCAATAAGCAAACATGATAACTCCAAAATGAAGCAAATGTGATCGCCAAGATCCAAAGGCTTCAAAGATATCGAATCTACTCCTACTATCTGACTATCTGAAAAAAAACCAACTCTAGACTGCTCGTGTGGAAAATTGTGGGCTCCTAGAGTATAGGAAAGGAACAATAAACTCCAGGTCAGTCATGAGACTAGTATGAGTAACAAAAACAGTTTTATTTTTACAAACAAACGAAGGAATTTAAAACATTGATAACCGCAATACTTTTTGGAAAATGAAACTACCATAAGGCCTCCCACCGCACACACCATGCAAACGCAGAATTGGAGGAGATTTCTCCTTATGATAGTCGAAAATGCTTGATACACAAAATCCTTTGATATTATTATTATTAGTGCATAGTGCAGAAAACCTTTCGAAAATATAATATTAATCTTAGCCAGCATAGGCATTTTGCATTTATGCCTACTATAGCTACCATGTTCAATAGCAGGTTACCTCCACATTCCATGGAAAGTTATACAACTAAAACCGTACAGGGCGCGTATTGTTTCTTTGGATTTCCAACAAATGGTCGAGCAAAGGAACTTCTCAAATAAAATGGAACGCCTCTAGAGGGACGCCCCCAAGAACCTACTCGGATCTCTGCTACACAAGGCCGGCTACCCCCTTCCCGGGGAATAAAACCAAGATATGCCACCCCGGTCCTTTAGGACCTTCATCCGAGGGCCCTCAATCCAACAACATCAAACAGTAATAAATATACTACAGTGTCCACATGAGTAAGTATCTGGGCCCCATGCCATGACACCACACATTTTCAGAAGGAATGGTCATACCCTAGGGGAGCTACCCCTGAAACCTTGCTGCCACGATTCATGTTTCGACCATTACCGGGTTGTGAGGCTCGACGAAGTCTCGTCCACAAAGCTACGCTTTTTCACAAATTCATGCTTCGATCAACAAATGATCAACAGCACATTGTATGCCACATACCAAATTGGGAATGTATCACTAGTAACCATCAACTACATAACCTCTAAGCTCATACGTCTCAGAGAAGGGTGTTAAGCTAAGAGAATAAATCTCCGCCACCAAACGAAAATGTATTTGATAGAAACCAACTTTACACATCAAAATGTAATGTCAGACATACATCCATACAAGTCTGTTCAGGGTTCGAACGGAACCGAAGGCACTTGCAAAGAATCCCTTGCACATCTGGATAATTCCTAATCACGTCTGGACTTCCCATCACAATGGGTGATCAAATCTCTATGCCGAGGATCAGCCGATGCAGAGACATTCAACAAGAAATCCTTTCATTTTCAAAAATATCTGATCTTCACCACCGGTCTTCAAATGTTATCCATATACATCGTATCACTATTCGGAGTGGGTTATATGACACAAAGTCCTCTCCCGGCTAAACCGAATAGTGAGCACAATATTTTAAAAACATATGGATATGGGATCTTAGTTAAGTCATAACTTATTACCCAAAAATTTTCTTCCAAATGGTTTAAACGAATTACCATTTCCAATCTTTTAAACAAAAAGATTCAATTCACAAAGTTCACCCAGTTCACAAAGATCCATTCATGGATTTCAAAACAATTTCCATTTCAATTAGATTAACTCGTTAAATCTTTAAATCAAGATTTAACTTATAGCTTTCATAATTCATTTCCAAAGATTCATTCATAGCCTTTCAAAACAATTCCATTTCAAGTTGGATTAACTCATCCAGTCTTTAAATCAAAGACTCGTCTCATAGCTTTCAAAACGTTTCAATTCCATTTCAAACTTGAAAACTTACAACACAATTTGGAAATCCTTTCTTTAAATGAAAGCTATTATTATTTGAAAATAAATAGTTTTCGTTTCGGAAAAATCTGATTACATTTGCACGAGTTAAAGCCCTTCAAGTATAAAACTTGGGTTGAATTCAAATTCTCAAAATAATATTTTTAACATGGTTTAAGATCCATATAAACACATTTATAACTTTGTATAACATTTTTAAACCATAATTTCCAAACACAAATTTCAATTTCAAATCTTGAATTCAAATTTAATTCAAATTATTTAAATTCCAAAACTTTATCAAGTTATTCAAAATAACCTTTATCCTCAAAAACCCCTTTTCAAAAGCTTTTCATATTTAACCCAGTTCCATTTCCAAACCATTTAAATTATAAATTCAAATTTTAGAACCATTTTCAAAAATCTGTGAATTAATCGATTTCCTCGTGAAATCCATATTTATGTGTGTATGGTGTAGTCCAGGGGTTTTACACAATAGTGCAACATCGTCAATCATAACAGATTCAATCATATCAATATCGATAAGCGGTATAACCCATAACGCTTATCTTCACTCACAGATTAATAGATAAAGTAAATTTATCAATCATAAAGATTTACTATTACGATTCGATTTGGGTTTCGGATAACCAACTGGAATCCGACTTCCTGTCGCATCGAAGTTTAAATATTGTTTACAGGAAAAAGAGGGTTTCGCATACACATAAAAACAAATCACAATCACAGTTCAGCACAAAGCAATTCACATCACACAGTATCACAATCACATTTCAGAAATATCAATCCAATACAATCATATTTGACAATTAACTTAAATTAATTAAATTAAACTCAATTAACTACAATGAGCAATTAATTTCTTAATTACTTTCATAAAGTAATTACACTTACACAATTTCATAAATGATTATCATTAATTAGTCTAATTAATTATTAAAATTAATCACATTAATTAATTATTTAAATAATCTTGGTTAATGACCTTCATTAACTAAAAATAATGCTTTAGTTACTTTGTTAATTAATCTCTAAGTATAAATTAATCTAAATCATTAATTTATAAATTAAATAAATAAGTCATTCCTTAATTATCATATTCATTAAATCATTTTAATACCTTAATTATCTCTAAGGTAATCCATTTCTTTTTTAATGACTTCACTAATATTAAAGTGTATTTAAAACATTACACTTCTAAATTTAGATTCAAATTTCATTTTGAATTTAAGATTCAAAATGATTATATAAATATATATTTCAAACATTAACTAAATTTAAATATTAACTTTTAAACCGGTATAAGAAAGGTTCTAACTAAATTACTTTTGTTAAAAAGAAATTTAAAAGAGTTAAATTCAAATTCCCCTTTTAAATTCAACATATTTAAAGATTTACTTTAACATTTAGCTTAGGTAAACATTTAAAGTTGTAAAACTTATTTCATTTTCAAATCTGGATTTCAAATTTAGATTTTTTTTTAGTTCAGGTTTCAAATTTTCTTTAAATTCTTTCTTATAATTTCAATTTCCATTTCAAATTCAATTCTTTTATTTTCACTTAATTGCTTAAAACTTTAAATTATTAAACAATTTAAATTTAAAAACTCTATTCCCAACTAAGTTTCAAACTAAGCTTGAAGTTATATTTTTTTAACTTTGATTTAACACTTAGTTAAACCTTGTTTTATAATTTGACATTTAAATTTTTTAAATTATCAAAACAGAGTAGCTAAGAAAACCTATATAAAACAACTACTGCCCGAGCTTCTCCTATTCCTGCTTCGAGTCCAACACTGGAGGCCTTCGAGTAAAAACGTGAGTTACTCGAGCCAAACACGTGAGTTTACTCTGCACACAAACTAAACAAACCCAGAACACCAGAAATTAGTGCACGGTGTACGTGCGCAACGCCGGCGATCTCCTCCATGCGACACTACATCGTCGAGTACGTCGACGATCACCCTCGCTCATCTTTTCGACCATCAAAAACTCCATTATCCCCTCGAAATCGAATTCGAGTTCAATATTCCCAACCTGGAACCGAAGGTCGGGAATCACCCCCAAACCTGGAAACGTGGACCGGCTTCACCACCAAAACCTGGAAACTGCCGCCGTTCTCACAACCTCGACTACCAAAAAATTAGGAATTCCGGCCAGCCACTCGTCGACATCCCCTCTACCATCTCTTAGAATTTCGTCGCACTCGATCAACTATAGACGACGAACAAATCAAAATATTCAGCCTCGACAAAACTAGGTTTACAAACTTCAAACTACAGTCCCCACCTCCACACTGAAATATACGAACATCTGGTAATTTTCCCATCAACATTGATCGCTCCTCCATCTCCAGGAGGAAGCACGACTTCTCCGATCAACGAAATCAACCGCGACGATAAAAAATGCACGATTCAAACAAATCCAAACTGCTCTTCATTCCTAAGCCTAAAAATTATGATTCTTGCTTTAAAAATCATGTTAAAGCATACAAATTCAAGTTACATACCTGAAATCGTGAATTTAAGAAACATGAATTCTGACTTATATAAGGTTTTGCTTAGTTCTTTGTTTTCCAGAGACAGTACTGAGTTGTTTAAACTTAAACAGATTTTCAATCTTTAGTATATGCTATAACAACGGTTTTTTTTGTTTTAATCTTAAGTCCAAACATCGAGTAGATCAAGTGAAAATGAATTTTGAATCAAAATCTTGTTTTTGTAATCTTAGAACAAAGAACATTTATGAACATAATCCTGCACACAAATTCCATCCATCATTCACAGAGAATTCATATATGTATATATATAGATACAAACATACTTATTAATAGATGTATATATATGCAGCAGATTTATATTTTGAAATTGTTTTAAAGTGGTTTACTCACAGTGATTTTAAAATGAACAGAGTACTTCTTTTTGAACCAGGCTTTGAAACTGTTATTTGAAGTCTCCTTCTTTGATTCTCTGGTTTGAGTTGAAGTGTTGTTTAAAGTTGAAATTTTATTTTAAAGTTGAGTTTTGTTTACTTCAGTTTCTTTGCTTTGAATGAACGAAACCGAGATGAAGTAGCTTGATACATATAAAAAGAAGTGTACAGGGTGATATAATTTTCTTTGAATAGGGTGATATAATTCTTGTTTGTACATTTTCTCTGTTCTTTCCTTACTTTGACTAAGGCAAGATTTCGGCTAGTGAATCTATTTTTTGTTCTAAAGATAATGGCATTAAATGTGTATTTCCCTACCTTAGTTACAGCCTATGTACTACTTTATTTTGTTATGATAATAAGTTTAGCTGTTGTGTTATTTTCAGGTTGAAGCTTCCCTTCTTTTTCCTTTTTTTTATTTTGTACATAAACACTTTGTTTGATCATCTTTGTTTTCAATACTTTGGTCAAAGTTTCTTCAGCCTTGCTTTTATCTTCTTGCTTCGGTGGCCTGATATGATATGTTATGGTGTGCTAGAGATTCAAGCATTAATTACCTTTGTTTTGTTTTCATAAGCTTATGCTTATCGTTTATTCGTAGCCTACACTTATCTTTTATTCTTTGTTCATACTTGAACATATACATTAGTGTCTTCTTTGTTTTGTTTTAGTATTTATGTTTTATTATTATTATTATTTCCTAATTATACTTGAATATATATCTTCTTTTGCTTTGTCTTATTACTTTATAATATAAACAAATTTCTATTTTTAATATGTTGTTAGAATTTTTCAAATGTATTCACTATATATTTTAATTTATCTTATATGTATATCCATTTCTATTTCCAATTTAAACATTTATTTTTCACTTTAATACTTATTTCCTTATTTTAAACTTACATTCCAATTTCAAATTCTATTTTCAATCTATTTTATAGAAATTTATTTTCAAGTATCCAAATAAATTCTCAATTAATTCATAATTTAACTAGAATCTTATATTAATTACCAATTAATTTTACCATTTTTATTCAAAAATTAAATTAATTAGCAATTTAAACTTAGGAAAAATCCGGGATCATTACATATTCCCCCCTTAAGAAATTTCATCCTCGAAATTTGCCAAGGAGATAACAAAGATAGATGAAAGATAGAGAAAAACCTTTTCAAATCAAACTGAATATTTATTCTGCATTTGGCTTACCTAATCAAAATGTCAAAAATATGAGAACAAACTCATACAATTATTTCACAAGATACTCGGGTCACCAGATCTACGAATATGTCGAGGCACTGGTTAGTTCGAAGGGATAAATAATCGTTCGTAGAATATATCGGGCCGCAGAGAAGAGATAGATAGATTCAATTCCAAACACTAGATATGTATTCCAACTTAGGTCGGAACACCTCAAAGTATATACCAACTTGTCTCTCTTCATACTTCGATCTACGTAAGAAATTACAATAGAATTTCCAATTTCGTTTCAACCGATATCGTTTTATCGATTCAATTCAAATTTAGCCTCATATTTGTTAACCAATTTAACTTAATTTAAAATTTTCAATTTATTTAAAATTTTCAATTTCAAATTTCAAATTCATTAGAGTTTAAATCGAAAAGTTGATAAGAAACCAATGAAGATACGAAGTAAGGATTTCTTACAACGATTCGTAAGGCCATCATCACAACGAAACTTCTTTCTGGAGCTGCCACAAGCTAATCAAAGAACTGAAATCGAATCAAAGGTGATTGATAGAGAAAGATTGTTTCCACTATCGCAGGGTATTGACCATTTGTAGTGGTACTTCCATGTCCCCTATCTCGTCCTCTTCTTGCACTCATACTCACTATTAGTGGATCGCAAGAGAATTTAGTGAGGCATACAGACGGATATCTTAGAGATATACTCATTCTAGGGTATACTTCACCCTATCTCTAATGAGTTACTTAATGTGTTATACTCCTAAGCTAAAGTTTCAACCCTCGGCTCTAATACCAAATGAAATGATCATGACTCGGCCTTCGAAAATCGGCACCGTATACGACGCTCATATTCCAATGCCGCAGATCCAAACGTTGAATCTGGTTCGCCGGAGCTTATAACACCATTAAGTAAAACACAGCGAAAGAAAATGAATAATATCATATATAGTATTTCATACAATATCAGATACAATACGACAGAATAAAATGATACAACTGAATATCAACACTATCAGAGATACAAGAAATAGCACCGGGAAAGATTATGTCTTTAATAGAATACATCTCCAAAATGCAACTGAAACACCATCTCCAAACTAAAGATCGCTCGAACAACCATCAAGATGCAATAAGCAAACAAGATAACTCCAGAATGAAGCAAATGTGATCGCCAAGATCCAAAGGCTTCAAAGATATCGAATCTACTCCTACTATCTGACTATCTAAAAAAAACCAACTCTAGACTGCCCGTGTGGAAAATTGTGGGCACCCAGAGTTTAGGAAAGGAACAATAAACTCCAGGTCAGCCATGGGACTGGTATGAGTAACAAAAATAGTTTTATCTTTTAAAAACAAACAAAGGAATTTAAAACATTGAAAACCGCAATGCTTTTTGGAACATGAAACTACCATAAGGCCTCCCACCACACACACCATGCAAACGCAGAATTGGAGGAGATTTCTCCTTATGATAGTCAAAAAGGCTTGATACGCAAAATCCTTTGATATTTATTATTATTAGTGCATAGTGCAGAAAACCTTTCGAAAATATAATATTAATCTTAGCCAGCATAGGCATTTCGCACTTATGCCTACTATAGCTACCATGTTCAATAGCCGGTTACCGCCACATTCTATGGCAGGTTATACAACTAAAACCGTACAAGGCGCGTATTGTTTCTTTGGATTTCCAACAAATGGTCGGGCAAAGGAACTTCCCAAATAAAATGGAACTCCTCCGGAGGGACGCCCCCGAGAGCCTACTTGTATCTCTGCTACACACGGCCGGATGCCCCCTTCCCGGGGAATAAAACCTAAGATATGCCATCCCTGTCCTTTGGGACCTTTATCCGAGGGCCTTCAATCCAACAACATCACACAGTAATAAATATACTGCAGTGTCCACATGAGTAAGTATCTAGGCTCCATACCATGATACCACCCTTTTCTAGGAATGGTCATACCCTAGGGGAGCTACCATTGAAATCTTGCTGCCATGATTCCTGTTTCGACCATTACCGGGTTGTAAGGCTCGACGAAGTCTCATCCACAAAGCTACTCTTTTTCACAAAGCCATGCTTCGATCAACAAATGATCAACAACACTTCGTATGCCACATTACCAAATTGGGAATGTATCACTAGTAACCATTACTACATAACCTCTGAGCTCATACGTCTCAGAGAAGGGTGTTAAGCTAAGATAATAAATCTCCGCCACCAAACAGAAATGTATTTGATAGAAACCAGCTTTACATCTCAAAATGTAACGTCAGACATACATCCATACAAGTCTGTTTCGGGTTCGAACGGAACCGAAGGCACTTCCAAAGAAGCCCTTGCACATCCGGATAATTCCTAATCACGTTCGGACTTCCCATTACAATGGGTGCTCAAATCTCTATATTGGAGATCAGCCGATGCAGAGACATTCGACAAGAAATCCTTTCGTTTTCGAAAATATACGGTCTTCACCACCGGTCTTCAAATGTTATCCATATACGTCGTATCAATGTTCGGAGTGGGTTATATGACACAAAGTCCTCTCCCGGCTAAACCGAATAGCGAGCGCAATATTTTAAAAACATATGGATATAGGATCTTAGTTAAGTCAGAACTTATTACCCAAAACTTTTCTTCCAAATGGTTTAAACGAATTACCATTTCCAATATTTTAAACAAAAAGATTCAATTCATAAAGATCGCCCAGTTCACAAAGATCCATTCATGGATTTCAAAACAATTTCCATTTCAATTAGATTAACTCGTTAAATCTTTAAATCAAGATTTAACTTATAGCTTTCATAATTCATTTCCAAAGATTCATTCATAGCCTTTCAAAACAATTCCATTTCAAGTTGGATTAACTCATCCAGTCTTTAAATCAAAGACTCATCTCATAGCTTTCAAAATATTTGCATTCCATTTCAAACTTGAAACCTTTCAACACAATTTGAAAATCCTTTCTTCAAATGAAAACTATTATTATTTGAAAAAAAATAGTTTTCGTTTCGAAAAAAAATCTGATTACATTTGCACGAGTTAAAGCCTTTCAAGTATAAAACTTGGTTTGAATTCAAATTCTCAAAATAATATTTTTAACATGGTTTAAAATCCATATAAAGACATTTATAAATTTGTATAACATTTTTAAACCATAATTTCCAAACACAGATTTCAATTTCAAATCTTGAATTCAAATTTAATTCAAATTATTTAAATTCCAAAACTTTATCAAGTTATTCAAAATAGCTTTTATCTTCAAAAACCCTTTTTCAATAGCTTTTCATATTTAACCCAATTCCATTTCCAAACCATTTGAATTCAAAATTCAAATTTTAAAACCATTTTCAAAAATCTACGACTTAACCGATTTCCTCGTGAAATCCATATTTGTGTGTGTATGGTGTAGTCCAGGGATTTTACACAATGGTGCAACATCATCAATCATCACAGATTCAATCATATCAATATCGATAAGCGGTATAACCAATAACGCTTATCTTCACTCACAGATTCATAGATAAAGTAAATTTATCAATCACAAAGATTTACTATTACGATTCGATGTGGGTTTCGGATAACCAACTGGTATCCGACCCCCTGTCGCATCGAAGTTTAAATATCGTTTACAGGCAAAAGATGGTTTTCGCATACACATAGAAACAAATCACAATCGCAGTTCAGCACAAAGCAATTCACATCACACAGTATTACAATCACATATCAAAAATATCAATCCAATACACCATATTTGACAATTAACTTAAATTAATCAAATTAAACTCAATTAACTACAATAAGCAATTAATTTCTTAATTACTTTCATAAAGTAATTACACTTACACAATTTCATAAATGATTATAATTAATTAGTCTAATTAATTATTAAAACTAATCACATTAATTAATTATTTAAATAATCTTAGTTAATGACCTTCATTAACTAAAAACAATGCTTTAATTACTTTGTTAATTAATCTCTAATTGTAAATTAATCTAAATCATTAATTTATAAATTAAATAAATAAGTCATTCCTTAATTATCTTATTTATTAAATCATTTTAATACCTTAATTATCTCTAAGGTAATCCATTTCTTTATTAGTGACTTCATTAATATTAAAGTGTATTTAAAACATTACACTTAATAAATTTATATTCAAATTTCATTTTGAATTTATTATATATATATATATATTTTAAACATTAACCATTTTTAAATATTAACTTATAAACCTATATAAGAAAGGTTCTAACTAAATTACTTTTGTTATAAAGAAATTTAAAAGAGTTAAAATCAAATTCCCCTTTTAAATTCAACATATTTATAGATTTACTTTAACATTTAACTTAGGTAAACATTTAAAGTTATAAAACTTATTTCATTTTCAAATCTGGATTTCAAATTTAGATTTTTTTTAGTTCAGGTTTCAAATTTTCTTTAAATTCTTTCTTACAATTTCAACTTCCATTTCAAATTCAATTCTTTTGTTTTCGCCTAATTGCTTAAAACTTTAAATTATTAAACAATTTAAATTTAAAAACTCTATTCCCAACTAAGTTTCAAACTAAGCTTGAATTCATATATATATATATATATTTTAATTTGATTTAACACTTAGTTAAACCTTGTTTTATTATTTGACATTTAATTTTTTTTAAATTATCAAAACAGAGCAGGTAAGAAAACCTGTATAAAACAACTACTACCCGATCTTCTCCTATTCCTGCTTCGAGTCCAACACCGGAGGCCTTCGAGTAAAAACGCGAGTTACTCGAGACAAACACGTGAGTTCACTCTGCACACAATCTAAACAAACCCAGATCACCAGAAATTAGTGCACGGTGTAAGTGCGCAACGCCGGCGATCTCCTCCAGACGACACTACATCGTCGAGTACGTCGATGATCACCCTCGCTCATCTTTCCGACCATCATAAAATCCATTATCCCCTCGAAATCGAATTCGAGTTCAATATACCAAACCTGGAACCGAAGGTTAGAAACCACCCCCAAACCTGGAAACGTGAACCGGCTTCACAACCAAAACCTAGAAACTGCCACCGTTCTCACAACCTCGACTACAGATAATTTGGAATTCCGGCCAGCCACTCGTCGACATCCCCTCTACCATCTCCTAGAATTTCGTCGCACTCGAACAACTATAGACGACGAACAAATCAAAATATTCAGCCTCGACAAAACTTGGTTTACAAACTTCAAACTAAAATCCCCACCTCCACACTGAAATATACGAACATCTGGTAATTTTCCCATCAACACTGATCGCTCCTCCATCTCCAGGAAGAAGCTCGACCTCTCCGATCAACGAGATCAACCGCGACGACCAAAAATGTACGTTCAAACAAACCCTAACTGCTCTTCATTCCTAAGCCTAAAAATTATGATTCTCGCTTTAAAAATCATGTTAAAGCATACAAATTAAAGTTACATACCTGAAATCGTGAATTTAAGAAACATGAATTCTGACTTATATAAGGTTTTGCTCCGTTCTTTGTTTTCTAGAGACAACACTTAGTTGTTTAAACTTAAATAGATTTTTAATCTTTAGTATATGCTATAACAACAGTTTTTTTTTGTTTTAATCTTAAGTCCAAACATCGAGTAGATCAAGTGAAAATGAATTTTGAATCCAAATCCTGTGTTTGTAATCTTAGAACAGAGAACATTTATGAACATTAGCCTGCAAATTCCATCCATCATTCACAGAGAATTCATATATATATATATAGATACAAACATACGTATTCACAGATATATATATATATATATGCAACAGATTTATACTTTTAAATTGTTTTAAAATGGTGTTACTCACAGTGATTTTAAAATGAACAGAGTACTTCTTTTTGAACCAGGCTTTGAAACTGTTATTTGAAGTCTCCTTCTTTGATTCTCTGGTTTGAGTTAAAGTGTTGTTTAAAGTTGAATTTTTTTTAAAGTTGAGTTTTGTTTACTTCGGTTTCTTGGCTTTGAATGAACGAAACTGAGATGAAGTAGCTTGATATATATAAAAAGAAGTGTATAGGGTGATATAATTTTCTTTGAACAGGGTGATATAATTCTTGTTTGTACAATATCAGACCGGAGATATTTTTTCTCTGTTCTTTCCTTACTTTGACTAAGGCAAGATTTCGACTAACAAATCTGTTTTGTGTGCTAAAGATAATGGAATTAAATGCATATTTCCCTTCCTTAGTTACAGCCTATGTACTACCTTGTTTTGTTATGATAATAAGTTTAGCTGTTGTGTTATTTTCAGGTTGAAGCTTCCCTTCTTTTTCCTTTTTTTCATTTTGCACATAAACACTTTGTTTGATTATCTTTGTTTTCAATACTTTGGTCAAAGTTTCTTCAGCGTTGCATTTATCTTCTTTCTTTGATGGCCTGATATGATATATTATGGTGTGCTAGAGATTCAAGCATTAATTGCCTTTGTTTTGTTTTCATAAGCTTATTCTTATCATTTTCTTCCTAGTCTACACTTATCTTTTTTTTCTTTGTTCATACTTGAATGTATATGTTAGTGTCTTCTTTGTTTTGTTTTAGTATTTATGTTTTATTATTATTATTATTTTCTAATTATACTTGAATATATATCTTCTTTTGCTTTGTCTTATTACTTTATAATAAACAAATTTCTATTTTTAATATGTTGTTAGAATTTTTCAAATGTATTCACTTTATATTTTAATTTATCTTATATGTATATTCATTTCTATTTCTAATTTAAACATTTATTTTTCACTTTAATACTTATTGCCTTATTTCAAATTTACATTCCAATTTCAAATTCTAATTTTAATTTATTTTATATTACTAGAATCTTATATTAATTACCAATTAATTTCACCTTTTTTATTCAAAAATTAAATTAATTAGTAATTTAAACTTAGTAAAAATTCGGGATCGTTACAGTAGTGAACCCATGAAAACTATATCCGGATTAAGATATTGACAGAAGTCAATAGGTTCCTAGTCAACCCATGAAAACTTGGATAAGAGGGAAGTTATTGGAGTTACCAATATGTTCAGGAAGAACCCATAAAACAATGATGATATTGGCAGGGGCCAATAGGTTCTTAGTGATACCATGAAAACTATGAAAAGGAATGGGAGTCTATAAACATTGAACAAGTTATTAGTCAGCCCATGAAAGCTAATGGGTTAATAATAACCCTAGAAACTATAATTGAGACAAATAGTCAAAATGAATGGGGATGGCTAACCCAGAATTGATTTACTTGTTTTGCATATCATCAAATATTTTGAAATGTTATGTTTTAACCATTGTGGAGCATGACCGTGGTATATGGTTTTATAAAGGTTTTAGGATACTAGTGAGGGGAAAACCCATCTCGTTAAGCGGCATGGTTTTACTAGATATCTAAATGGTTTGAGACGGTAGATTATTATTCACACTAGACTTTATGTCTGACTTAAAGTTTATGTTTTCCTCTTAAATTCTTGGGTGCACAATTGATTTTGAGTTGTTTGGGAGTTGAGTTTCTAAGTCCCTCTTTTGATGAATAAGCTTCCGGAGACGTGCAAGAGGCATGATAGCTATCTGGAGTTCTCTTTTGTTTTGATTCCGCTGTGTTGTTGTTGTAAAGGAAAAGTTGTTTATTTGCTTATATATACTCTGATCATTTAAGTGGGCATTTTCATATGTCGCTCTTGGTGTATGTTATAAAAAGTTATTTTCTCTGAATGTGGTTCTTGTATTGAGATTATGTAATGAATATTAAATGCTTTGAAATGGAATGAGAAATTTGTTTGTTGATTTTTAAAAAATTTCATATCCATGTGTTTCTGTTATATCAATATACCTAACATTACCGTATTTGGTCAACGAGGATGAATAACTTGGATGACTGTAGCATCTGTAGCCTTTAGTTTTGGACCTCCAAGTAGGGGATGTTGCAAGTTGGTATCAAAGCATAGGTTAGGAAACTTAAGAATTTTAAACCTAAAAGATTTTCAAACATAATCTAATGAATCTAAAAATAAGATCGGGGTTTGGGTTAATGCCATAGTAACGCACTTGTATTTGATATATATATATATATATATATATATATATATATATACACATACATATAAGTATGCATTCCCCTCTCTCTTAGACCGTTCTTCTGTATCTTACTAAGGCTCGTATGCATATCTACGAGAAAGAAGATATGGAAGCAGGAAACGGAAGAGGAAATCTCGGTGGAGGAAGCACCACAACTAACGGAAATGTTCGGCCTAATATCTAGAGGAACCAAGGTCGATAGGCTAATGCTAACCAAAATGTAGATGCCAATGTGGGTGCTAGAAATCCACCAGCGGATATGGGGGTGATGTATCAGTTCTTCGTGAATATGATGCAAGTAGGAGTAGATGTTGGAGTTGTTGGAAATATTAGAGGAGCTAATCCCGTGGCTTCAATTGGGAATAATTATTCTAAGCTAAGAAAAGATTACAGCGGTCTTGGTGAAAGCCATATATGGGGACAAAGAATTCCATAGAGGTAGAGAATTGGTTGTTGCAGTGTGAGAGAATATTTGCTGATCTAGGATTAGATGATAAGAATAAGAGAAGGTTGTCCTCTAGGTAGTTGCAAGGGTCAGCACTTCTTAGTGGACAGTTACTATCGAAGTTTTGGAGGAGGAATTGACTTGGGTTGAATTTCGAAGGAGATTTGAATTCAAAGATTTATGTCTTAGGTTGCTAAATCAGCACTTCTGAGGAAGTTTTTCGATCTGGGGTAAGGAGAGATGTCAGTTGTTGAGTATGCTGCTAAGTTTGATGAGTTGTCCCGTTATGGATATAATACTATACACACCATCATTAGGAGAAATGAGAAGTTCATTAGGGGATTAAGGCCTAAGATTGCTAAGGTGGCCCTGCCACATCACCATGATCCTAGTAATTAAGTTGTGGAGATGGAAATTCGTCATGAGGAGATGCTTGCTATTTGTGCTAGAGAGAAGCTAGTTGAGATCTAGAGTTCTCAGGGAAAGAAAATAAAAAAATTTAAGAAGGAAGCCCAAAAGGGAGATGCTGCCAAAAAGGCAAAAGCTAACTTATTTTTCTGTAAATGTGATAAGAAGGATCATTATGCAAATGAGTGCCGATCGGGAAAAGGGAAGAAGGCTGGGGATAAGAAGAGTGTGAAGTGCTTCAACCATGACCAAGTTGGGCATTATAAGAATCAATGTCCAGAACCGGTTAGGGTGGACAAGGGAAAAGTTCTTGCTATTGGACCAGCATCTGCTAAGCCAAATGCAGCTGCAAAAGGGAAGATTGTGATGGAAGGTACGTTTTTGATTTAGAGAATACCATTTAGGAGACTATTTGATACCAGTGCATCATATTCATTTACATCCCAGTTTTTGGTTGATAGGTTATGCTTAAAACCCACATGCCTTGTTACTTCCTTAAGAGTTGTGAATCTAATAGGAAGGTAAGCAACTCTGGGGATGAGATGTGACCAGTTATAACTTGATTTGTTAGGTCATAAGTTTGCATGCAATCTGTATGTTTTCTATTTCATAGATTTCGCAATCATTTTTATTATGGATTGGTTGAGAAAGTATGAGGCTAGGATATTTTGCCAAGATGGGGAGAAATCACTAAGACACCCTGATAGTCATAACTGAATCATATTCTCGGTGGAGAACTCTAACCGAAGTAGTTGTATTTTGCTAAGTGCTATGGAAGCAGGAGATGAGTTAAGTCAGGTTTGAGTAGCAAGAGAGTTTGCAGATGTATTTGAGCCGGTCATAGGACTACTGCTGAAATGAGCTGTTGAGTTTCAGATAGATCTTGTGCCAGGAACTTAACCTGTAAATAGACCACCTAGCAGGATGAGACTGACCAAGATGGGGTAATTAAAGGTGCAGCTAGCGGATCTAGAAGGAAGGAATTTTATTAGAGCAAGCAGTTCGCCATGGAAAGCGGCTGCGGTGTTCATAAAGAACCAAATGGATCGCTAAAGATGTGTTTCAATTATCGTAAGTTGAACGGGAGGACGATTAAGAATAAGAATTCTTTGCAGAGAATAGATGATCTATTTTATCAGTTGTGTGGAGCCAGAGTGTTTTTCCAGTTGGATTTGGCGACTGGTTTCCATCAGTTAAGAGTGGCAGAGGACAGTATTCCTTTGACAGCATTTCGGACTAGGTATGGTTCGTATGAGTGGTAAATAATGCCATTTCGGTCAATGAATGCACCTGCTTTCTTTGTGGAATTGATGAACCGAGATTTCCGAGAGTACTTGGATAGATTTGTGTTGGCGTTTATAGACAACATTTTATTATACTCTAAGGATGAAGGAGAGCATAAGGACCATCTTAGAGGAGCATTTGAGACGTTAAGGCAGCATCAGCTAAAAGAAAAGTTTTCCAAGTGTCATTTTTGAAAGAAAGAGGTTAAGTTTCTTGGTATGCTGCTTCAGAGAAGGGGTTGTCGATCAATCCATATAAGATTGAAGCTGTTAATAATTGGAGGAAACTAGAGACGGTGACTAAGATTAGAAGTTTCTTGGACTTGCTGGTTATTACCAGAGATTCATCAAGGATTTCTCGTGGATAACAACACCTTTGACTAAGCTAACTAGGAAGGATGTGAAGTATTTCTGGTCCGACAAATGAGAAGAAGCATTCCTTAAGTTAAAGCATTTGTTGACCAATGCACCTGTGTTAGTAGTTTCAGACGGAAAACAAGGATTGGTGGTTTATATCGATGCATGTGGGACTAGATTAGGAGTTGTGTTAATGTAGAAGGGTAAAGTGATTGCCTACACATCACTACAGCTTAGACCGCATAAAGTGAAATATCCTACTCATGGTTTGGAGTTGGCTGCGGTGATCTTTGCATTGAAGATTTGGAGGCATTATCTCTTAGCAGAGAGATTTAAGCTATACATAGATCATAAGTCTTTAAGATATTTATTCTCTCGGAAGGAATTGAATATGAGACAACAGAGGTGGCTGGAGTTTTTGGCTGCTTATGCTTTCGGTATAGAGTATACACCAGGGAAAGGTAATAAAGTAGCGGATGCTCTTACCAGAAGATATCATAATGTGGTGTTAGCTATGTTGGAAGAATGGAAGGATTTAGAATTTTTGACTACGTGTAGTGTGCAGTTAAGATCGACTGCTAGTTCTAGTCAGAGTATTGCTATGTTGTCCTATTTGGAAGTTCAACCGGTGTTGACGGAAAGGATTGCTTCTAAGCAGAAGGAGGATCCATTATTGGCCAAGAAGATTAGAAGGCTTGAGGTTGGAACCAAGATCGACGATGCAAAAGACTTTAATCTTGACCAGAGAGGATGATTGAGAAAGAAGGGACGGTTGTGTTCCAAATGTTGAGAAGTTGAGGAAATAAGTTCTTTGAGAATGTCATCGATCCAAGTTTACGATTCATCCTGGTGGGACAAGATGTATCAAGATATGAAGATAATCTTCTATTGGGAGGGTATGAAGAGGGATGTTGGCATGTGGGTAGACAGTGTGCAAACTGTCAACAAGTGAAGGCCGAACATCAAAAGCCGAGCGGATTGCTTTAACCTCTAGAGATTCCAATTTGGAAATGGGACTCGATATCCATGGATTTTATATATGGGTTACCAAGGTCAAACAAGGGAAATGAGGTTATATGGGTTATAGTGGACAGGTTGACCAAGAATGCCCATTTCATTCCAGTTAAGTCAACCTGGACGGCACCTGTTTTAGCTAAATTGTTCATGAAGAACATAGTTAGACTACATGGGATTCCTAGTAGTATAGTCAATGAAAGAGATGCTTTATTTACTAGTGGATTCTGGAAGACTCTATGGGATGTATTAGGCACAAAGCTCAAGGTGAGTACTGCAGAAAGGCAACGGAGAAGATTGAGTTAATCCGGGAAAGGATGAAGGAAGCTCAGTCCAGATAGTAAAGTTACGTAGATAAGGGGCGTAAATACCTAGAATTCTCAGTTGGAGATAAGGTTTTCACTAAGGTATTACCGATGAAGGGTGTGGTCCGATTTGGAAAGTCGAGGAAGCTGTCTTTGAGATATGTTGGTACATTCCAGATTATAGAGGGAATTGGAAAGCTCGCATACCGAGTAGAGTTGCAGAGCAGTATGGCAGGTGTCCATAATGTATTTCATGTATCTCATCTTCGCAAGTATATGCATGATCCAGACAGGGTTAGAATATTTGGCAGTGGTGTCTAATTTGAATTTTGTTAAACAACCAGTTCGGGTTGTAACGAGAGATGAGAAAAGATTGAGGAACAAGGAAGTCAAGTTAGTGAAAGTTCAGTGGAAGGACAACGAGAGGGACTGTACTTGGGAGATAGAAGGTAGGATTAGAGATACTTATCTTAATCTACTTTGAGGGTATGTCTATATTAGATTTATATAGATAATTACTAGTCAAGTAAGTTAGTATAGTTGTTAGGAATGGTTACAGATGATTGCTATGTTTAGTATTTAGTCCTTACTGAATTTCGAGGATGAAATTCTTTAAGGAGGGGAACCTGTAAAATCCCTAACTTTTATAACATTATTGGAGATTTAATTAGATAAATTAAATAGAATAATGTAAGAATTAGAATGATAAAGAGATTGGTATTTGAATAAATGATAAGAAGGTCGTGCTTAACCAAGTAAATGGGCTTATAATGGTTTTACATGTTAATTAATTTACATAAGAGGCTTATTAGGAATAGCCACCTCTTATAACCCATGCATCCTTTTATATGCACGTTCATTTTCATTTCTCAAGAACATAACAAACGTAAATCTAAGTAAGGTCGGCCATTACAAAGAAGAAAGGAAGAGAAATTCAATCTAAAGCTAAGGATTAAAGCTAGGGGAAACTAATCTACAACAAAACTCAAAGTCCTTCTCATAGTCAAGCTGAATAATAACTTAGACCATCTCTATTTTGTTTTATGATCATTTGTTTTCGGATTTAAGATTAAACTCATTTTTATGATTTTTTGGATGACGATATGCTTGAATTATAATATGTTTGATTTAAATAAAAATATTCAAATAAGGATTTATACGGTTTTAGGGCAAAACAAATTGTAAATGATTTTCTAATGCCATGGAAAAAGTATATGTTCTGTAAAATATGATTTTGGAGATGGGTCTCAATTTTTGTAATTTTCCAAGCTATGGAAAACTTAATACGAATTTTGAAAGGACAATAAGAAAAAATTGGGTTAAAAATTAATTTTGATCATTTCAGGAAGATTTTGAGTCTGAAATTTTGATATGTTTGATAACATGATGAAAGTGAATTTTTGGGGATTTTTCGTAAGAGATTTACTTTGGAAATAAATTATTTTAGAAGAAGGATTTAAGTGCAATTTTGGTTTTGCTTAATGGAAGGGTTTAGTTGTTGAAATTTCCTTGATTTAGATCTAATAATAAGCGACTGTTATTTTGTAAAGAATTTGAAAAGGTTTTAAGGCAACCAATCAAATGATTACAAATAGGCAGTTTAGTTACAAATTCATTACTAAAAATAACATTAATTTAGTCGTACTTAGACAAGTTGGTTTCGCCTCCTTTAGAAGCGCCTTTCAACTCCAATGCCTCTACTTCGACTCAGTCGAAACTAACCTAGCTGAAACCTACTAAAGCCAAAACCAATACACAAGGTATCAATGAGATTGGTACGAAGTGGATCGGTGAAGGACGGAAGACAGGGTGTCGAAAGCATTGCTTTCGATAGAGTCAAAACCATTGTTTACTTTTAAAAGTAATGCGCCTGCCTTGTTTTGAAGGGTGCTTTCAACCAAGTCGATACACTGTTGTTTTTGGACCTATTGCTGCCTTTCTTTGTTTAAAAATAGGGCTTTCGAATGAGATCTTTTGTTTATAAAAAAAGTGCTTTTGGATATTATGGTTCCGACCTAGTCGAAACTCTGCTGCCATTCTTTTACCTTTCGAGTTTATTAAAGCCATCAATGCTTTCGAAGGGTAATCTTTTGTCTTAAACTTATACTAAGTCACTCCCTAAAAATGCTTTTGAAAAGGTTCAAGGGTTTCGAAGGCAATGGCTTTGAAGGGGGGTTTCGATGCTATCCTTCAAAGTTTCTCTCAAAGATTTTAAGTTTTCAAATGGATGGTTCTGATGCCATCAAATTTTCCCTAAACAATTTTATTAAAGGTTTCGAAAGACATACTTCCGTATTTATATTCACTTTGGCACATAAGATGTTTTAAAGGTAAATCCAATGGTTTCAAAAGAGTTACTTTCATAGGTTTCGAAGCTATGTTTGTAAGGATTACTAACTAAAGTGTTTATACTTTTGAAAGGTAAATTTCGATTTCGAAAAAGATTATTTAAAGAGCATTGAAAAGGATACATATTTTGAAAAGAAGTTTCCAATGCTTTCGAAGGAGGTTATCGAGGGATTTCAAAAGTGATGTTTTAAGGTTTCGAAAGCCTTAGTTTTCAAAACAAATAACCTAATCTCATTTTAAAAGAAAACCATGACATAAATAAAGTGTTTTGAAATGGAGTTTTGAAGAAGTTTCCCTTGATTAATAGGTTAAAGGGATTAACCAAGCTTTATATAAAATGATTTCAAGGATATCAAACAACGGGGATAATGTTTCCTTTCTCATATATGTATTTGAATATATTCACATTGTAATGGACCCATAACAATAATTTGAAGAAGGGAACAATAACCAGTTAGGTTGACCCGGTAGTCAATATATATTAAATTAACTCCTGAACGGGTAGAATTGCATCCAGAAGGTAAGGAAGACCAGAGTATAGGATGCTAAAATATTAAAAGAAGATATTGGCATGGGCAAATCGGTTCATAGTAAACCCATGAAAACTATGAATATATTGAGATATTTGCAGGTGATGTGCACGTAAATGTGCATATTTTTACTAACATGTTTAATCTATTTAAGTTAAATAAGTGAGCATAGTGGGTATTTTAACTTGTTTAAACCAAATTAAATTATTTTCAAATTGTCACATATTCATCTTTATATAGAGGCAAAATGGTGATTTTTGTGCATATACTAATTACAAAGATTTAATTGAAAATTTCTATGTTGTTTTGTAGAAATTTAAATTCAAATACAAGTGCCTTCATGAAGATATGCTAGCACAAAAGGAAACAAAGCAATTGAAGATGAAAATAATTCAAACTCATAAACATGGAGGACCACCTACCCACTTACCTTGATTTTCAATTAAGAGCTAATGCACATGCTAAAAGGCCATTAAAGCTTTATGTACATTTAAGTGGAGGATAAAGACATGCTAATGATTACTTGGTGGTCACACTACCTCAAAGGTATTTTGGGCATACCCAAAAAATGAATTAGGGTTTCTAACTTATATAAATACTCATTATCTTCATGCAACCCCTCTCTTTCTCAGTATTAGTTTAGAATCAAAAATAAAAGACAAACACTCTTTCTCTTTTCATGACTACTTAGCCATTTTTATTTCATGTACTTTTCTAATTTTTATGCAATGTTAATTACTGTTTTTCTCTTCTCTTTTTTATTACCTTTCATGCCAGTAGTGTGGTTTCATTTATTCATGCAAGTAGATTAGTGTTAGTGTTTATTTCTTCACTTAGCTTTTTTTTTCATTTTGCTCTCTTTTTCCTCTTGTTTTCATTTAATGTTGCATGCTACATTTGTTGATTTGATAACAAATATGTGAGGCTAAACCCCTTCAATTTAAGGGTAATGAAGCTCTCTAATTATGTAGCTTCAACTTAGTTTGATATTAATGCTCTCTTTTTGTGCGTCATAGAAAAATGATGTTCATGTAATTTTGTGTTTAGTATTGAGTTCGATAGCTTATGCTGTTCAAAACAAATAGGCTATGTTTAGTCATATGAATCACAAATTGTCTCTTCGTTTATATATGATTATGGCAAAGAAGTGAATGTTTTAATCAAAATTTGATGGTCTATATTCCTAAATAATAGTTAATAGGTCGTGCTTAAAATAGATTTCATTTTCAACTTTGTTGTCATTTTCATGAGAGTTGGTAAGTGGGTTAGAAGGTGCATTAAAGTTTGATGGTTTAGGTGTGTTAATTATTAACAAAATTAGGCCATGATTATGATAAATGCATCAACTAAACTCACAAATGACCAAAAAGAGATCAAAATTTCATAATTTGTTTTAACTATGTGATCTTGAGAGTGAATTTATCTTTAAATTGTTTTAACACTTTCATATTTTATCAATTTTCTTTTGTTAGTTTTCTACATTTTTTGTTAATTACATTTTCAACTTTGGTTAATTTGATTGAATAGAGATTTAAAATCTAACAACTCTATGTAGATCAACCCGTACTCGTCCCATACTACGATAGTACGCCGTGCGTTTGCGGTTATTTTATTTCAAAATTTATCGGCAATTTTCTAACCGATAGAAAATTTGCTGTTAAATAAGTTTTTAGCGTCATTGCCAGGGAATTGTCTTTGATTTTAATTTTCTATTCTTCGGATTAGTTTTGTTTGATTTTGTTGTGTTTTTATTTTGTGTGTATAGTTATTTTTAAAAAAAATGTGTGTTTATGTGATTTTTATTTCCTATTTTGTTTGTCTGCTTGTTGTTGTTTATTTGCACTTGCATTTTCTCTTCTATTATTAAAAAAAAACATTCACAATTCCAAAACAAAAACAAAAATATTTTATTTCTATTTCAAACAAAAATATTTTATTTCTATTTCATTTACAATTTGCATTTCATTTTACAATTTACATTAAAAAAAATTGCATTGCTATTGATTTTACTCTCTGCCTCTCTGTTAATTACTTATGCCACCAACTTCCCTCTCTCTGTTACAACCCACTATCAACACATTACATACAACCATCCCCACCGCTCTGTCATCATATACAACCATTCAAAACTCCAAGCAAACAACCCACTTGTCTTCACTGTATTGCCATACACTGCTCTACAAAACTCCCCTCCCCTATGCACACAACTGTGTGCATTTCCATCAAACCACAAAAATAAAATCACTCTTCATTACAGTTCAAAATCACAACACCCCACTATAGTTTAAAATCACTCTTCATTACTGCACCCTACTACATCATCATTCATATACCTTTCATCACACCATAGTTTAACTCAGTTCATCGCCCACAAAATAACATCACCAATCATATCACTACCTGCAAACCCGTCCAACCATCCACTGAAACAGTCAAAACATCATCACCTCCTCCTTTATATAACCATAAAAACCCCACAGCAGCCACTTCCCCTGTTTCACAACCATAGTATTGCTACCCGAAAACTTCCTCTCCACAACAGTCATTTCCCTTGTTTCACATATCAACTTGCTGCCTCATCAACATACTTGTGTTGTCCCCACAACAGTCATCAACTTTCAACAACACTCATTGCATCGTAACACGCATCCTCTTTCAACCACTTCAATCACTTGATTTGCCACTGCGCAGACTTCCTTCCCCTATTCACTGCAACCGATCCACATACATTTTATTCTAAACATCATTCCAAACCACTCTCCTCTTAATTCAATCACTACAAGCATTCAAGTGTCTGCCAGACAGCACTCAACTCCATCACTCATTCACCACTTCCAAACCATCAACTTCATACTACAACAGTATTCTACATCTGACCAAAACCAGATAACACACAACCCCTCTGCTTCACCCATCAGCCATTTATAACATCTCTGATATCACCTGTACACGCCTCTATATACAAACCTCACTGCACAGCAATCACCACCAGAGAAACTGCCATTCTTCACTACATACAAACCTCAACTACGACTACTGCTAACTGCTCTGCAACTATCCCCCGCCAGCAACTTCCTTACAACCTTTAGAGCACCACACCGCAGCCAACTTGAGCGGCCTCTGCATATTACAACAACAGCATACCACTACATACCACAATATCTCAACATCATATCAACAACTTCTGACCATCTTTCAGTAACATTATCCCCTAGCTTGCCTGCCTTCAACAACTCGACAGAGACAACTGCGCTTCCCCTTCAACTCAAACATACCCTTCATAACCATATAGACTTCCTTGTGCACTTCTTCCTAACCATTCAAACTGTTAAACTATCACAACTGCTCCATTCATCTCCAAACTCCACCAAACCACGATCATACAACTGCCTGCGGTGCTTTTTCCCCAGCACAACCATAGCACTAGAACAACCATCCTTGAAACTTCCACGGTCACAATCTCAGCCACACTTACATCTTCAAATACAACACTGATGTTCAACTGACCAGCTACAGCCCCTTGCCAAGACCACCTCTACAAATACTTCCCTCTGCCCAGCCTTCGAACAATACATCAGCAACTGCCTCGACCTCTAAACCGTCTTTGGCATCACAGTGCTTCAAATTTCAAACTACAGTCGAACAAACAAGTCGAATCAACCTCTGCCATCTCCTTTGCTTCTCCTCCAATAACACACCATTTAATCTCCTTTGACCTCACCGCGAACTACCGCAACCACCTCCTTTCTTCGGCCTCACCACGTAGCAGTCAAAGCAAACCACCAACCTTCAGCCAATCGCCAAAGCAACCCCCATCTCAAGAAATCAACAACCAATCGAAATCGTGTGCGACCACAACCAATCTTTTCACCCAACGCAGAAATCCATCGATGCGAACAAGACAACCCAATTCCTCCAAATCGCACCCCTCCTGAACCTCCTACAACAGCCCCCTCGAAATTGCCGCCTTCACCCAAAATCACTACCCTCGATCCCCGTTCTGAAAAACAAAGTTGATTTTTAGTTGTGGTTTTTAAAAAAAAAAAAAATTCAAAGCGAATTCGATTTGAGGAATTTTGTGTCTTTAAAAAAAAAAAAAAGATAAAACGTGCTTGGGAATTTGGTTTGGGCCAGGGACTTGCATTTTGGCTTGTGAAAGTATTCTCTAGTGTGATTGCTATATCCACTTTTAGTTGATTCCACCCCCTCCTTCTGGCACGTGAGTGGACCCACGCGATTGATCCCACGGTGTTTCGATTCGATCCGTGATCGATACGAACCAATTTCGTATCGGTCAAGATTTAGCCCAATCAAGTTGAATTTGGCATGAACCTTCTTCAGCATGTACGCAAGCTTCCGTGAAAATTTCGTAGCATTTGGACTTGTAGATTGTGAGATATGATCGACGCAAGATTGCGTTTATATGAGTGCTGTTGCGTTCGTAGCGATCGTTCGAATCGATCAGTTCATATCGATCCAAGCATGTGATAGCATGTTGGCATGGCACGCACTCTTCTGATCGATCCACTTTCTATGCCGAGTTGATCGAGTCTTATTTGCACCTTATTCGTATCGATGATTTGTCTGTTCATATCGATGAAAAGTGTTGATTTTGAATCGATCGTTTGTAGCTCTGTTCGCATCGGGTTTTCAGGCTACTTTGCATCGATGACTGGGGGTCATTTTGTACCGATATCTGGAGGTAGTGTTTCGCATCGATCGTTTGATGATCAGTCGATATGAATTGCTCAATTGGGACCGATACGAATTGATTCCGAGTGTTGGATGTGAAGTAAAACTGAGTCGGGTGGATACCCAAGCAGAGCGTTTGTGATGGATACGAAGTAAACATTGCTGATCGATTCGAAACTACGGAGAGTTTCACTTTGATCGATACGAACTCAATGGATTCGAACAGCGCAACCATAGATCATTTCGAACTTGATGGATTCGAACAGATCGAGGCGAAGTCATTTTGATGGATACGAATTTGATCGACTCGAATAGATCAACTCCACGGCTCTCTGATGGATACGAACAGCGTGTCTTTCTCAACTTGAATCGATCATATCTCGATCATACGAACCCCGATTGACCTGAAATTTGAGATGTCAGCTTTTATGGATTTTCTTGTCATGTCTTATCAATTGTAGCTCAACCCGGACTCAGAAAAAATTCATTGATACCATAGTGAACATGTGATGTATAATCGATATTTATGACTAGCAATCATTGATTTTCAGTTAATTTCTTGATATCTCAACTTTATCAAAAGGTGGGATAACACTCTGCCTCCCAAAACATGCCTTTTTATAAAAGGTGTGTTTTGAATAATTTCAGATCGAATGTAGTGAGTTCATGTTTCATTCATAGCTATAGTATTGTCAATCAAGTTTAGGGCTGTTGGAAGCCGAATCAATATTCATTCCCACATGCGGAAATCAGTAATCAAATTCTACAGCCTCTTCGGACTATCAATGGTTACTCCGAGCCTTTGCCAAGTCCATTCTATACTTAGCGATCGAATAGAAAGATCCTGTTGCACTCCAGCGTTGCTTTCTTTCCCTTGCACTCCGGGCCCAGTGAGGGCATATAGCGATGTCTTGGTCCTTCTGGACCGATCATAGCCTCTCCGGGCTCTTGCTGGATCACATTCTGTCACTCTCCGGTGAAGGGGAAACAGTGTCGAGTGATCTGATCTTGTCGCTCTCCAACGAAGCGGCAACACCCCCTACACTCCGGTTCAGTATCTCTGAACATTAAGCGATGTTATGGCCTAAATCCTAGGCCGATCATAGCCACTCCGGGCTCTTATCGAACCCCGATCCAATCACTCTCCGATGAAAGGGGAACGACATTAAGTGAGTCGATCCTGTCGCTCTTTGGGAAGCGACTCACTTCCTACACTCCGGACCATGCCTCTTCGGGTAGGGTCATAAAGCGATCATTTTCAAGCTGGTTTTTAATATACATTCTTTAACTCTCCGGTCAAAGGTTTTTTTTTAAGAAATTCAAGTTCATTTATTAAATTCAAATCACATATGTTCAATCTCAAACATCGGGAAAAACTAGACATTGCCTCTCTAAGCAGGGCGGTCTATTACCATCTCAGAGCATGCCTAGGGATCGCTTCGATTCCCGTACATATGTAAGTGGAATAGCCGTTTATTTTAAAATCAAATCTAAGGAATCTAATCGACCAAAGTCTAAATCCTGGACTTGGTCCTTGCCATCATAATCAATTGATGATGAGTCATGATCCCGATCCAGGATCAGTTCTGTTAGGTGGAGGTGGCGATTGCTCAGGCCTTATGGCCGCCGTGCGATCTCTGGTATATTGTGGCAATCTACCACTTCTGGCATGCTCTTCCACCTTATCTTTCAAATGGAGGCATTCATCGGTAGTGTGCCCATGCAGCTCATGGAATAGGCATGTACCCCACTCCTACGCTTCCGCTCTATGGGATCTCTCCTGGGTGGTTTTCGACAAGGGAGTTGGCCCCTAGTCTCCGTGTAAATCCATTCCAGGCTTGCCGTCAAGTCCGTGTATTTCCTGAATCTGGGATCTCGGAATTTCTTCCGTTTGTCAGGACCATTGTATCTGTCATCCTACATTCGCTTCCCTTTATCCGCTTCGGACTGTTCTTTGGAAGTTCCTCCGCCTTGCACAGCGTTTGTGTCTTGTCTCTCGGCATGCGAATCTTCTTGCCAAATGAATCTCTCAGCCTCGTGATAAAATTCTCTGAGGTCTTGTGGTGGACCTCTCGCCGTAGAATCCTTAAACTCCATGCCTTCAGCGACTCCTGCTACCGCCGCCGTCAAAATCATTGATGGATCCGGGTGATCTACCGAAGCCACCGTTGCATTGAACTATAGTAGGAAATCTCTTATGGACTCTCCAGTCCTCTACTTTATCGAAGCTAAAGTCATCCCACTCTTGGGTTGTGACACGTGGACCCTAAACTGTCTCATGAAGCATTCCACTAGCTTGCCCCATGTTCTGATCGATCCATTCTCTAGCTGCCTAAACCAAAGCGCAGCCAAATCTGATAAAAATAAAGGGAAACATCATGCCATCACTTTATCAGATGCTTCCAGCACTTCCATATGCCTAATATATCCGGTAATGTGCATGGTCGGGTCTGACTTTCTGTCACAAGGGTCTAGCACGAGTAACTTGAACTTTGGAGGATTCCCCGCATTTCAAATATTCGAAGTGAACGGACTCCGGCTAACTTCCTCTAATCCCCCACTCGATAATCTTCCTCTCATAATTCGTCTCACTAATCTATCCATTCTCTCGTCTCCATCCAGTGGTTGCCCATTGCCAAGTTTCTATCCTGCCACACAGGTCTCGAAGGGTATTCTAGGTAATATTCTTCTTGTGGCTCATTAGTGTTAGCGCTGGCTTGTTGAGCTCCATCTATGGGCCTTCCAGCGTCAGATCCTGAGGGTATGCCCCCAAGTCCTTGTTGATTGCCTTCAAGCTCTGCATTCTCATCTTGAGTCTGACCTCCGGTGGTCCCTGCTACTCTGGCTTCTTGTCCCACATTCGCAGTTGCTGTAGCCGATCCAAGGTTCTACGCACTTGCCGCTCTCATCTGCTCGAAGAGGCTTTGCATCATATCCTGTTGACTCTTCAATATTCTTTCATGTATTGAATCTGTCATGGATTCCATCTCATCCTTGGTGATGTAGACCGAAGCTTGTCCTTCTCCAGCTCTAGAGGATGCTTCTTGACTTCTTCCTTGTTGGCTTCTCTCGGCCCTTTGTCTTCTACTTGTTTATCGTGTCATTGTCTTTCAAATCTGAATTCTTCAAGCTTTCAAATCTGAACTCCAAATCTGGTGTAGCGGGTACTAGTTATTCTCAGCGAAAGCACCAAAGTATTTGCGCCAAAATTGGTCGCAAACCCCCAATATCATGAAAGCACCAATATATGAATATAAATCAACAATGTGCAAACACAAATCTTAGATCCAAGCGAAACAGAGAACAATAATTGATAAATAACGAATAGAAAACATGAGATTTATAGTGGTTCGACTATCTTTAGCCTACGTCCACTTCAAATGATAATCTTGTTATTGATGTTCTTGCTGGTTACAAGGATTAAAGCGGTAATTTTCGAATACAATGATGAAGTTTGGGTGTAATCGTGATTTCGGCAGAGTCTGGACGTCACTTGATCCAAAAGTCCCTTTTCTGTAGCCTCTAGGGTGCTATTTATAGGCGTTCCCTGCAAATATCTAGCCCAAACTTCGTGAGACTCCTTCTGGCACGTGAGTGGGCTCAAGCGATCGATCCCATGAAGTTTCGACTCGATCCGTGATCGATAATTTTGCATCGATCAAGTTTTGGCCCAATCAAGTTGAAATTTGGCATGAACCTTCTTCAGTATGTACGTAAGCTCCCATGAAAATTTCGTAGCATTTGGACTTTTAGATTGTGAGCTATGATCGATGCAAGATTGCATTTCTATGAGTGTTGTCGCGTTCGAATCGATCAGTTCGTATCGATCCAAGCACGTGATAGCATGTTAACGCGGTGCTCACTCTTCGAATCGATCCACTTTCTATGCCGAGTTGATCAAGTCTTATTTGCACCTTGTTCGTATCGATGATTTTTCTGTTCGTATCAATGAAAAGTTTTGATTTTGAATCAATCATTTATAGCCCTGTTCGCATCGGTGTTTTCAGGCTACTTCGCATCGATGATTGGGGGTCATTTCGTACCGATATATGGAGGTAGTATTTCGCATATATCGTTCGATGATTTATTGATATGAATTGCTCAATTGGGACTGATATGAATTGATTCAGAGTGTTGAATGTGAAGTAAAACCGAGTCGGGTGGATACGAAGCAGAGCGTTTGTGATGGATACGAAGTAGACATTGCTGATCGATTCGAAACTATGGAGAGTTTCACTTAGATCGATACACTCAATGGATTCGAACAGTGCAACCACAGATTGTTTAGAACTTGATGGATTCGAATAGATCGAGGTGAAGTCATTCTGATGGATATGAATTTGATCGATTCGAACAGATCAACTCCACGGCTCTCTGATGGATACGAACACTGTTTCTTTCTCAACTTGAATCGATCATATCTCGATCATACGAACTCCGATTGACCTGAAATTTGAGATGTCAGCTTTTACGGATTTTCTTGTCACATCTTGTCAATTATAGCGTGATCCAAACTCGGACAAAATTCATCGATGTCCATAGTGAACCTGCGATGTATAATCGATATTTATGACTAGCAATCATTGATTTTCAGTTAATTTCTTGATATCTTGACTTTGTCAAAAGGTGGGATAACATTAAGTAAGCTCTTTTAATTATTAAATAATAATGGAAATACTATTTTTTTAACATTGTTTACAAATATATGTATATTAACTAAGAAGAGAAAATATGACTGGAAATCAAAGTCAAAAGTTCGTAACAATTCAATGTGAATAAGTTGTGCAACGTTATGGATTATTTGTTGCATACATATAACCATATGCATGTACATACATGAAAACATATCTACATGCACATGAACACACATATACACATGTAATTGAATATATATACACACAGACACACACACACATATATTACTAAGAATATCTAAGATATTTCCTAAATTCCTTAACACTTAAGTAAGCTCTAAGTCAACACTTACGCATGCACATGGGGTGCACATGGCCTTGACCATGATGGGGGTCACTTTGGCCAAGAATATGGTAGGAGGTGATACATGCGAGGGTGATGAAGATGATGATGTATATATAGATATTTTCTACTTCTTCTTTGCCTATAAATACCACACCTCTTCTCTTCCATTTCACAACACTTCTTCTTCATTTCTAAGCTCTTTTCTTTCTAATTTCATGACTTCTATCCTCAAAAAAATTATGGAAAATTTTATTCCAAAAAGGAATTAAAATCAATAGTGTATATATATAGCAAAAACACCTCAAACTCTTCACCAAACTCCTTCATTCTCCACTTTCTACCAACGGTCACCACCACCTACCCCATAGCCAAGCCTTCCTTCCCTCCTAGCCGTGAGCTCTCTATCCCATCCCAAAGAAAGGCCGAGCCACCTAAGAGCTTAAGTCTAAGGGATCATTTTGAAAGAAAAGAAAAAGGTTGGAATTTAGTTTAGTAGATATTGAATTATGGGTAAAACAATTTTTCAAAATAATCGCAGTTTTGTAGTTCGAAATCCATAAAGGTATTTCTTTTAAAATTGATATTTTTCTGCTTCAAGAATATGACATAAATTCTACAAAAAAAATTAAAAGAGATTTGAGTTATAAAAATGGATTTCTAGATAATCGAAAATTTGTTTTAACTAAATAAGCTTTGAAAACACTATTTGTAGCACTCTTTCACAGCGCTTTCTAATTACTTCTTCAACCAGTGGTTTTAACTTAATCATTCTTTCCCAAATCTTTTGTGAACCTTTTTAAATAAATAAATAAGTAATTTAAAGATGATTAAAAAGTATACATTTGTTCCATTTGTGAGTGTCATAAAAAATTCGATCGAGGAATAGTACAGATTGAAGGGAAAGCCTGGATGCTCTAAAATAATTAAAAGTTAATTAAGTATGTCAAAATATTTAGAGTCGATAAAATAACATGACCACCTTATGGGGGATAGAGAGGTAGTTTCTAGGCTTGGGTTTGAGAAGCCAGTTGCCTGCCCTCTATAGCTACCCGGACAGGCCCGACGGAGGTGATAGTAAATTTGATTTATGAGGACCAAATTTCTCAAAGTGTAAAAGATATAAATTTTTTGGATTTTATGAGGTTAATCATCTTATACTCGATGTTAAATTCCGAGGAGGGAACCCGCACTATTCGTGGAATCTAAAAGGTGATTTCATCGTTATTTCGCATATAGTTCTTGTTCAATATGATAATTGATATTGAGTAGAATTGAGTGATTTCTATAAATTCTTCTCATTTAATATTTACTGGTTTTGGATTAACATCCTAGACAACACAGTTTCAACTCAATCCAAATTATAATTTGAAATTAAGAAATATTTGTTAAGATTTAAATAAATAGTTTTCCAGAGACAAAGAGAGGTTTAACAATTCTGTATATACCGAAAAGAAATGATTTAAAGTTGTATATCTCCAAAGATATTTTTGATAAGAGGAAATGAATTAAATAAATGGTATTCACCTATATATTTGACCCTTTTTTTAAATCAATGATTGGTCTAAGGAAACGAAGTCGAATTTGGGTAATTCTTATTCGAAGACCATTTCAAATTATTTTGTGTATTCAGAAGAAATGTCTTGGAATGATATAATTTGGAATATGGAACTTGGGGCTTTTTATCACTGACCCTCGGGGGAAATTTCCCATATCACTTATATGTGACATCAGACCTTTATTTAATATCTTCAATGCAAGGAATTATCGCTACTAATCCTAGGGTTAATTCCCGATAGGATATAGTAAGAGAGTGCCTTTAGTTTGTCATATTCCTAGACAACTTGTATGAAAAAATGTCGAACGTCACATTTCTATACCGCATTGATTGGCCTCTGAAACATATCATATGGTTGGTGGCAGAGAAGGCAATTTCTCTTAGCTTAATACCATTTCCTGAGACAAACGATCTCAGGAGTAATACATTTGCAGAAATTAGTTGTGTGATTAAGTAATGTGAAAGGTAAAATGTTATCTCAGGCCACATCAACCGAAAATGGCTAAAGCAGTGTAGATGCGGCAGAGCTATATGGGTCGCGCCCATTAGGAGATGGTCATCACCTTTCTAGATTACTCCATATATGTCGAGTATGTGGTGTCTGATTTGGGATCCCATTAAAGGTCGGTAATGACTAGGGTGAGGTTATATTCGGCACTACCCAGCGAAGGGGTTGGCCGGTTCTGTGTTAGTATAGGCGTTCATTATCTAGACCCTAGGTATATCCCTCTATAGGTGTACTATACGGAAGGCAGTCCCTCACCTTGTCATTGTATGGAATCCATTCTTCGAACAAGCATTGTAAGATTTTGATTTTAGAGCCTAACATATTCTAGAATTTAACAAGGGTAACAATTTCGACTAAGATTCATAAGTTTATTTACAAGGGTTTTCAAAAGAATGTCATTAAATAATATCAAATGATTTTACATAGTAAATTTTTTTGGTTATCATAATGTAAAAACACATTCCTTGTTTATGTGCGGCGTGGTCTTATTAGATACCCTTTTGTTTTCAAAACGTCCGTATTTTTAGTTTCTTACTTGTCCCATGACTGACCCGAAGTTTATTTTTCTTATCCCTTAAACTCTGGATGTCCTAATTTTCCCAAGCGGCCAAGTAGTTAGGAAAGCTTGGAGAATTTTGGAATGGAGCATTTTGGGTCTTTTGAAGAAGTTATTTATATTCCACTTTATCACAATCATGTATCTACTAGCTCTTGTAAGGACAGGCCTTTATAACTATCCAGACTGGGTTAGTACATGTCATAAATCTGATAAATCACTTGGAGTTATTGTATGTATCTTCCATGTGTAAAATTATAAGTTTTTTAATGCAATGTGAGATTTTGTTTATTCTATCTTCTATCTTTATTTTCTTTTACCCCATGATTATCTGCCTCTTCGGCGCTTGAATTTGCAGCATATGAATACTAAGGATGTATTAGTGTCGATCTTCGAGGGTCGAAGAAGTGGGTCATCACATTTGGTATTAGAGCTAAAGGTTGAGCGAATATCTAGGACTGGTTGGGGTCAAACTCATTAGAGATAATATTAGAAATGCCCTATAATGAGTTTAGTCCAAGAGATTGCACGTTTGAAAATCTTGTCTGAATAAGTATATTCGAATTTTATGCCATTCCCTAAGTTAATCTCGTCTATAATCCTAAAGATATTTCCTTAATATATTCTGGTAGTAGGAAATGAGTACTAAAAAAAGAGAAGAAAAGGGAAACAAAAGGGTTGAAGAAAGATAGTTCTTGTACAACCTCAGTTAACCTTGCAACTTTCTGCCTAACTTTTACCAACTTGGGCGGGAAACCATTTAGGGTTACAGAATCTATTAGTGAAGTTTAAGATTGGTTCCACTCTTGTGAGAGAATCATTAAAGGATTGGTCATCAAGGATGAACAAAAGCGCTTCTTGGCATTTTGACAATTATGAGATGGGGCTTCGGCTTGGTGGGAGTCAATTACCATCAATGAATCAGAAGATTATATTTCATGGGAAAGAATTACGAAATTTTTAAAGAACAGTGCCTACTTGATGCTAGGAAGTCCCGTATCTATAAATGCTTCAAGGATCTAAAGCAAGGAGAAATGCCGGTAGAATAATACTTAAGAAATTTTAATGAGTTATCTCTCTTTGGGCCTAGACTGATTGATACTCCACTTAAGAAGAATGAAATGTTTATGGTTAGGATGAGAAAAGAGTTTCATGATAGAATGACTGCTCGCCTAAATGGATCATTCAAGACCTTAGTAGATATGGGTTAGTGATATGAATTTCTTGATAAGGAGAAGCTAGCATCAGAACTAAATATTAGCAATAGTAGCAACAACCCAATTGAGAAGGAATTCAATCCAAAAGCGAAGAGACGACAAGGAGGAAAGAAGAAAAAGAATTTCATGAGTACTAGGTATGGAAATTGTCAAAAGAAATGACATATTATGGAAGATTGTAGGACTGAGAAGAAGCAACAAGAAAAGGCACTCTGTTCTAGTTTCCACCAACAAGGCCATATGATGATGGGTTGTCCATTTATGGAGATAATCCAACTAGATAAGACCTATGCCATGGAAGAAAACCATTCACTTCAGAAGTGACTAGGGAAAGAGGAGTTCTGGAGGGTGCTATTTGTGTTAAAGGTATTATGGTTAAAGTATTGTTTGATACTGGGGCTTCCCATAGTTTTATTTCCAAAGAATTAGTGGCAATTTGAAACTTACCACAAAAATAATAGATACCCTTATCTGTGTGTTAAATCCCATAGGTGGTACAACAAACCTCTGTATGATTTTTGAAAAGGTCCAAGTTACCTACCTTGCTCTTTGTTTTTCATGTGACTGTTTGTCCTTAATTTTATTGGATTTGAAGTATTACTTGGTATGGATTGGTTATCTAAGAATAAAGTTGTCCTTGATTGCATTAAAAAAGGGATCGTTTTGGAATGGCATTGGAAAATTCATAGAAATATCTTGTAATGAGCCTAGCCCAGTAAGGGATAGTTTCTAGTATGCCCTTGATTCACCCCAAGGAAATTTGGTGGCCATACCGATTGTTAAGAAGCTTCCAGATGTTTTTAAAGAGGTAAAAAATTTGCCTCCACATCCGAAAATTAAGTTCCATATTGATTTGATTCTTGATGCAAGAACTATTATTCACTAAAAGCGAAGAATGGCAAAATGGATGAATTGAGGGAACAAACCGATGAGTTGTTGAAAAAGGGATTGATAAGGCCAAGTTGCTCAAACTGGGGAGCGGCACTAGAGTTCGTTTCCAAGTATGATGGTTCTGTAAGGCTCTGTGTAGACTGTCGTGACCTAAACAAGTAAATGATTAATAGTAAGTATCCTCAATCTCGAATAGACGACTTGTTTTATCAACTTCATGGTGCTAAGGTATTCTCAAAAATGAATATGGCCTCAGGATTCCATCAACTTAGAATAGCAGAAAACTGCGTTTATTTAACTGCATTCATAGGTCTAGATTTCTTCTATGAGTGGTTAGTTATGCCTCTTGGGTTAACTACTGCACTTGCTTATTTTGTAGACCTCATGAATAGAGTATTCAAAGATGTGTTTAATAAATTCATGTTAGTCTTTATTGACAATATTCTTATATATTCAAAGACTGAAGAGGAACACGAGTGGCATCTAGAGATTGTATTAGAGATATTAAAGAGGAACGTGCTTAAAGCCAAATTCTCGAAGTGCCATTTCTAGGAGAAAAAAATAAGGTTTCTAGGGCATGTAGTATTAGGAGAAGGAGTTTTAGTTGATCCCGGGAAAGTTATAGCAGTTTAGACTGGAGGACACCCTAAACTCCAGAAGATATCCATAGCTTTTTTGGATTGGTAGGAAATTACTGAAGGTTCATTCGGGATTTCTTAAAAGTTTCCTCCTATCTTACAAAGTTAACAAAGAAGAATGTTGAATTTGAATGGATGCCGAAATGTGAAGAAGCATTTAATGAGTTGAAGAAAGGATTGACCAACGCTTTAGTCTTAGCTATTACTGATAAAAACGACGGATTAACTATATATACTGATGCTTTTGGAGAAGGTGTAAATATAGTTCTAATGCAGCATGGGAAAGTAATCACTTATGTGAGCCGACAATTAAAGACTCATTAGAAGGACTTTGCAACGCATGACTTAGAGCCATTAGCTGTTATGTTCGCATTGACAATGTAGAGGCACTATTTACTAGGAAAGAATTCCTTATAGTTTATTTTAATAAAAAGTGAAATGACCTTAGTAAATAATGTTCCTTATTTAAATAGGTGAAAAGTTCGAGCTCTTCATAGATCAAAAATCTTTGAAGTATCTTTTTACCCAAAAGGACTTAAATGAGACAATAGCGTTGACTAGAGTTTCTCGCATCATATGATCTTGACATCTTATACACACCTGGGAAGGCAAACGCAGTGGCTGATGCGTTGAGTAGAAAGCATGCCGTTCTAGCTTATCTAGTAGTAACTCCAAATCTTCTAGAAAGAATCGCCAAAAAGTAGAAAGAAGATCGACAGATAAGGGAGACTTCTAAAAAATATATGCCAAGAGCGGGAGTCAAGCTTTGGAGTCAATAACCGTGGGATATTACGGTAAAATTGGAGAATTTGTGTTTTAGAGGTTGACAACTTAAGACAGGAAGCATTGACATAATGCCATCAATCTAAGCTAAATATCCACCCGGGAGTTAACAAAATGTACAAGGACGTGAAACAGACATTTTTTTGGAAAAGCATAAAGAGAGACATCTCCATCCTTGTTAGTAGATGTGCGAATTATCAACAGACCAAGCGTAATCAGCAAAAGACTACTAGACTACTTTAACATCTTGAAATTCCGACCTGGAAATGTGACCAAATATTAATGGATTTCATCGACGGCTTGCCTCGATCAAGAAAGAGAAATGAAGGCACTTGGGTTATTATACATCGATAAACCAAAAGTGCACACTTTATCCTTATAAAGCCAACACACACTACTGCAAGTCTTACAAAAAATACATGAGGGACATTGTTCGATTACATGTTGTCCCAAGTAGCATAGTCAGTGATCGAGACTCGATCTTTACCAGTAAGCTCTGGGAAGCATTGCAAACAGCTTTGGGAACGAAGCTGAATATAAGCACCGCGTATCATCCTCAAAACCGATGGCCAAACTGAGATGGTAAATCGAGTGTTGGAAGATCGTTTGAGAGCTTACATTTTAGATTTTGGAAGTTCTTGGGAAATTATCTTTATCTTGTGGAGTTCTCTTATAACAATAGCTATCAGGCTAGTATTGGCATGGCACTATAAGAAGCTTTATATGATCGTTCATGTAGATCCTCATCATGTTGGATAGAGACCAAGATCGGTTAGTACTATGTCCTGATACGATTATAAAAGCCTTAGAAAAGGTAGACATTGTTAGAAAGAAGATGAAAGAAGCCCGGAGCAGGCATAAGAGTTATGTGGATCAAAGATAAACAAATCAAGAGTTCTCGGTTAAAGATTTTGTATTCTTAATGGTCTCCCCGGTGAGAAGAGTAGTGAGATTTGGAAGAGTTGGAAAATTGGCACCTTGGTACATTGGACCTTTTCCTATCCTTGAACGGATTGGAACCTAGGCTTATCGAGTAAAATTACCAAAAAAAATTATCGGGTGTACACAATGTTTTTTACGTATCTCATTTGCAAAAGTATGTGTACGACCCAGAAAAAATGGCTGAAGAAGTTGCATAAGAAGATCTAGAAACTGAGCCAAACTTGACTATCATCAAACAACCAATTCGAATCATGGATTATGATGAGAAATGATTAGGGGAAAGGTTGTGAGACTAGTCAAAGTTCGATGGAGTGGTGATGCTAATGATTTCACTCGGGAAATAGAAGATAGAATAAGGAAGGCTTATCCCAAGTTCAGATTGGATGATTTATCTATGTGTTGTATCGATGTAGCGTACTCACCGGCCTGTGGTGTAGTCACTTGCTATATCACTATATATTTCTTTCATCTTGTTATATATTTTTGTTCGAGTTATCTTCTTATTATCCTTAATTTCAAGGATGAAATTCTTTTAAGGGGAGAAATGTGTAACGACCCATAAATTCATCACTTTAGAAAAATTTCAAAATGTTCAAAAATAAGGTTTTTCAGACATAAATGATGATGTTATGAATTTTCAATAATAATGGTAATCACATTTTGAATAAAGTATTTACAAAAATATATACTTCGTTTAAAATATCGGCAAAATAACTATAATCATTTTATAAGTAAAAAGCTCTTTAGCCGTTCGAACTCGTGCATGGAACGGGATACATACACTTTGTAACGACCCGCTGTTTCGAACTATTCAAGTCGACAATAAAACCACACATGTCCAACTCGAATCGTTCAAAACAATAGATTGTTATATATATATATGGTAAATAGAATCAATCATAGACATAGAATATGCAGCGGAATAAATAAAACAAAGTAATTCATGAAGCTACTACGGAAAAAGCAGAGTCAGAAGCAAAAACAACAGAAATCCAAATACATAGAAGTTCGCTAATACATAAGCAAATGACAAATGTATGAACAGAAATAACTAAGCAGATAGATAGATTTCCAACAAAATCTCTAGCTCCAAAAGGTGAGTCTTAAATGCTGTGAATCACAAACTGACCCGAGCATAAAGTTAAAACAAAACACTCGAGTCGGGACTAACATTCTTATATAAGTAAATCAACTCAAGTGAAATGTAACAAATGAAATGCAACAATACTCAAAGGATGTTTGGGATTCCCATACTTTAAGGATCCGTTAAACTATTTACATATGTAGTAATATTCGCTATATATGTAATATCTATTTGTAAAGTATAATATTGAAAATAGCGTTAAGGCGTTACTTATATCTCCATTAACACATTTTTATAGGTATCGTAGTCTATACAGTACTTTAAACTCCACTAAACCTGATGGGCTATCTGGTAGCACTCCATAGGTACGACATAAATCAAAATCGTAGTGGGATTGATAAGGCATATAACAAGGCAAGCGAGGCAATGTCTAGGATAGGATTCTACCGTTTTGCAATCTTGGACTAATGGTAACGCATAGGAGCTACTACTACCCACCTCGAGACACACTCCTATAATTAAAGGTGCGCACCAAATCAAATTACAAAGTAATAGAGATGGTTTCGAAGAAGCATGTTCGATCGGGATAGCGTCCCCACTTGGCCCGGGATAGCTCTCGTTTTAGTCATATCAAGCCGACCCGAAGGTTAAGGCTGCGTTTCTTACCTTATATCAGTGGCGTTTACCAAACCATCCTACTTCATTTGGATTCTCCACTACATGTACAGTTGTTAAAGTGGATTCGAAATTGGCAGAGATTATGACAATATCCGACCCCGTCTCTTTAACAACCAAACGCTTATTTCACACCGTGGTCACTTTTATAAAACATCTAAATAATAAATATTAAATTAAAAATTAAAAATTAAAAATTAAACCAATACTAAAATATTTAACTTCAATTATATTTTAAATTTGAAAGCATTTAACTTAACAATTCTGATAAATTATTACATTTCAAAATCATATCTATTGGAAATTTTAGAAAAATAACAGATTTAATAAAAGTCTAATTTAAATTTAAATCCATTAAACTAGAATTAATTACTAATTAAATCTTCACTTAATTTCTTATATTTTATTTATTAAAGTTATTATATTTATTATATTTATGATATTAAATTAAAACTATATTTATTATATTAAATTAAAAGTATATTTACTATATTAAATTAAATTTAAAATTAAGTTTCTTAAAATTGTATTAAATATTTTATTAAACTAAATTTAAATTATTTTAAATTATATATTTTTAAAACTAAATAAAATTATAAGTTAAATCTTAGAATTACATTTAAACCATATTTTGCTTATAGTGTAGACTTTAAACACATAAAATAATTTATTTTCCAAATATAAATTTTTAAATAAAAGCATTAAATTAAATTTGAATATCAAATTTATTAAATCAAAACATACTTTATAATTTAAAAACCGACCACGGTGTCCACATATAATTTTCTACTCTATGGTCAAGCGACTGTGTACGTATCATTTCAATCGAAAATTATAATTAATTTGCAAATAAATATCATTTTAACCTATATCCCAAATTAATAGTTTAAATCAATAAAATCACTCTGGTTTATCATTTCAATCCATAACGATTTTTCCTAATCTATAAGATCGTTCGGGTATGTATCATTTGAACCCATAGCTAGGGAACTTGTAGTGTGAAATAAATAAATAACATAACAGTACAGAGTATATCATATAACATATCATATCGTGTCATAGGTAAGCATCATATCATATCAGAATTGTATAGTATAATCTAAACAAATTTAATTACAACAACATTTCAAATGGTGTCCATTCACTTAACCACAAGAAAGTTAGTCGTGAGTGGTTCTCACCTTTGTGGCTAACAAAGGTGACAACTACAACTAACGGACATGAAGCGGGTACGATACGGAGATCGCAATCAACACCGATCCAAGATCCAAATGAAGGCGCGAAAACAAACACCGATCCAAGATCCAAGAACTTTGAAAATAATTTTTTTATAAAATGATGGAAAAAGATGTCAAATGGGCCCGGCTAGGGGTGGTTTGGGCTCGGCCTATGCGTGCATCGGTGCGGCCGAAGTGGGTGGATGGGTGTAGGCGAATGTGGCTCGGGTGGAGGCTTAGGTGGCGTGTAGGGTGTGGTCGAAAGTGTGTAGACATGTGCGGCCGAAGGAGGTGGGTGTGGGGCGTCTTAGCCAAGTTGTTAGGAGGAGGGTGTAGGTGTGAGGAGGAGGGTGGAGGCCGAAGGTATGGAGGAGGGTATGGGTACGGCGGCCTTTGGTTGGGGGGGAGAGAGAGAGAGGCTAGGGTGAGGGCTTTAGGAATTTTGGAGGAGATGGAGATGGAGGAGGAAGGAGACGGAGTTTACTGTAAATTTTCTCAGGCTGAAAGAAATGAGAAGGAAGAGGAACCAGGAACTAAATAAGTACGTACTTATCATTTCTCAACAGAAATGTCCATTCAGAAAAGTTAGGTATCCATTTAGGTGACCTTTGATATCCATGCCCAACAACCTAACCCAATAATTCAATCCAAAGCCCAAACAAATAAACGAATGTAGGCAAAACACATAAATATTCGCGTTTTTACATTGAAAAATGTAGATTAAAAGATGTAGAAATTGGATTTTGATGAAACGAAAAGTGGAATCCATCTCAGAATTCAGTCTAGAATTATAAAAAAAGAATAAACTTAAATTTTAAAACTTTTAAATTTTCAATCAAAAGTCAAACTTTGACTAATTTTGGCCAAAATTTGAAATTTCACAAAATTTTCCATTTTATCGAATTTGGAAAAAATATTACTCAATGTCCCAAAATCGTTATTTAAACTTAAATTTATTTAAAATTCAACTCAAAAAATCAAATAATTTTTTTAGAAATTTGACTGAATTTATGGGTAGTTGCACTCTTCCCCACTCAAAACTTTTCGTCCTCGAAAAGGAACGAAAAAGGAGAATAGAAACAAGCAGAAAAGATAAGATAAATTCGAAATGAATAGTACCTGATAGAAACAGCTCAGGATTCGAAGCATGCATGCTCTCCTCCATCTCCCAGGTACAATCCTGATCCTTATTACTCCACTACACCTTGACCAAGTTGACTGATTTACTCCACGGCTGCTTCGTGCCTCTATCGACAATACGAAGTGACTTCCTCTTGACAGAGAGGTTTTGCTCAACATCCAAACTCTCAAGTAAAACAGGCTGAACAATCAAAGATAGATCATGAAGATACTTGCGAGATGCGAAACGTGGAACACATTATGCACTCTAGATAGCGTCTTTGGCAAATCCACTCGATAACATAAAGGACCAACTCTCTCTAAGATGTGGAAATTACCAATCAATCTAGGAGCAAGCTTCCCTTCCTACCATAGTGAATCACATTCTTCAGCGGTGAGATGTTAAGAAAAACCTGATCGCCCGCTGAAAATTCCAAATCCTTTCTCTGCCTATCAGCATACTTCTTCTACTTATCCTGAGCAGTTCTTGTTTTCCTCCTAATCTCCTCAACCTTCTTGGATGCTTCTAAATCATATTCGGCCCAAGAACCAAACGATCGAAGGATTCAATCTAGCACGATGGAGATTTGCAACGTCGTCTGTAATGATAAGCAAACAAAGACATTGTGATACTAGCCTGATGGCTGTTATTATAAGTTAATTCAATGAGATTGAGACAATCTTCCCAAGATCCTCCATAATCAAGAATACAGGCATGAGGAAGAAATCTGATTAACTCTTTCCCTCTGACCATCGGTCTGTAGATGATAAGCTATGCTAAGATTTCAATGGGTACCCAGAGCTTCTTCAAATGTTTTCTAAAATTGGCTGGTAAAGATAGGATTTCGATCACAAACAATGTTGGATGGAACACCATGAAGCCTGATAATATTTCTCATATAAATCCCAGCTAAATTCGAAGCAGTGCGATTAGACCTGACTGGAATGAAATGAGCTGGCTTGGTTAGTCCATCAACAACTATCCATATACTCTCATTACCTCTCCTCGTCCTTGGTAAACTGTCTACAAAATCCATAAAAACCGGATCCCAATTCCAAATGGGTATCTCAAGGGGTTGCAACAATCCAACGGTCTTTTGATGAATAGTCTTAACCTATTGACAAGTGGCACATCTACTAACATAAAGGGAGATATCTCGCTTCATACCACTCCACCAATACAGCTTCTTAATATTCAAGTACATCTTCGTAACCCTAGATGGATAGAGAGTCTAGACTGATGATTTTACTTAAGCACTTCTTGCCTTAATCCATCGACATTCAGAACATAAATTCGATTATTAATCCTTAGAATTCTATTTTAGTTTATTTATGCTCCCAATTCACTTTGGTTGCCACTTTCCCTGCTACAAACACTATCGTTCATGAGCTTAAGAATCCTATCTTCATCTTGCTTTAGCGTGATACAATCCAAAAGGGACGCGTAAACCACAATCTGACACAACATTGCCTTTTTCCGACTTAAGGCATCGGCTACCACATTAGCCTTCCCTGGAGTATAGTTGATGTCGAGATCATAAGATGCTAAGAATTCGAGCCATCAAACTTGCCTTTGGTTCAAATCCTTCTGGTGAAAATATACTTCAGCAATTTGGTGATCCGTAAAAAGCTCATCTGTAAAGAGCTCAAACTTAGTTTCCAAAAGATGGTGCCTCCATAACTTCAAAGCAAACACTACAGGAAGCAATTCTAAACAATGAGTTGCATAATTGGCTTTATGGGTCTTCAACTGACGACTGGCATAAGCAATAACCTTCCCATCCTACATCAAGACAGCTCCTAAACCTTCTCCACAAGCATAAGTGTATAGCATTAATCCTTCACTTTCATTCGAAATGGCAAGAACTGGTGTAGAAATAAGCTTTCACTTTAACTCATTAAATGCAGTTTCACACTTATCATTCCAAATAGTCTTAGCATTCTTACGAGTCAAAGCACTAAGAGGTGTAGCAATCCAAGCAAAGTTCTTAATAAATCTCCGATGATAACCAGCTAGGCCCAAGAAACTACGAATATCTGAAGGAATTTTAGGTCTTTCCCAATCCTGGAACAAAATAGGTTGCTTGAATCCAAATAAAGATAAGATAATTAAATTACAAAGGAAGAAAGGTGGAAAACTTATATTGATTGCGGCGACCTTAACGGGATCGGCTGAAACTCCATTTTCAAAAACAATATGTCCAAGAAATCGAACTTTATCCTTCCAGAAATGGCGTTTGGAAAATTTATCTTTCAACTGATGACTCCTAAGTATTTCAAGGACAAAGCTTAAATGCAATTCATGCTTCGTCTCTGACTTAGAAAAGACAAGAATATCATCGATGAACACAAGAACGAACTTGTTGATAACATCATGGAAAACACGATTCATAAGATCAACGAAGAAGGCTGGAGCATTAGTCAAACCAAAAGACATAACTAACCATTCATAAAAACCATTCTCAGTATAGAAAGCCATTTTGGGAATGCTCTCCTCAACAACTCTGAGCTGGTGAAAACCAGTGGCAAAAATCAAGCTAAGAGAAAACTTTAGCTCCATAGAGCTGATCGAACATGTCGTTGATTCGAGGCATAGGATTTTTATTTCATAGTTAGCTTATTCAGCTCCCTATAATTAACATACATCCTCAAAGAACCATCAGACTTAGTGACAAAGACTATAGCCGCTCCCCATTCTGAATGACTCGGCCTAATTAAACCTTTGGAAAACGCGACTTCTATCTGCTTCCTCAACTCGACTTTCTCCCTGGGTGCCATCCTTCTAGGAGGAAGAACTACTTGTCGGGCTCCAACAATAATATCAATGCGCAATTCAATTTCTCGCCTAGGAAGAAGAGAAGAGACTTCACGAAAAACATCAGGAAAGAGTTTGACAATAGGAGTACAGTAAAGGTCATCAGCATGGGAACAAGAGAGAAGATAAAACTGCCAGCGTAATCTTGAGGCATACGACATGCAATCACCAAAGAATTACCTTGATCTTCGACTAAAGAAATGGTTCGAGCTTTGCAAGAGATAACTGCATCAAATCTCTTTAACCAATCACCTTCGAGCAAGAGATCAAATGCATCGAAACCAAGAACATAGGAATTCATCGTGAATCGATGTTCATTGTAAAGGAGTTTTACCCCCTTTACAAATCATACTGAGGTTAGTGGGACTACCGATGGGATTAGATACATATGAGGATACAGTTACCAATTTGGGTTGCAAGACATGTTCAAACTTATTACAAAGTTAACAGAAATGAAACTATGAGATGCTCCAGTGTCAAATAGGACATGAACAAGAAAATTAAGTAAAGAAAAGGTGCCCTTGAGAGTACCTTGAGTGTTGCTAGGAGTAGGAGTAGAAGAGGTCAAAGCAAAAACTCTGGATGACTTGCCCTTCTGCTGAGTGGGACAATCCTTTTTGAAGTGGTCTGGCTGCAAGCAAATATTGGAAAGGTTGTTCCTAGTCATATGGGCTGGAGGAATAGCAGCTCCGAATGGACAACTGTTGGCATAATTCCCCTTCTGGTCACGCTTGAAGCAGGTGATGGAAGATAAGTCGATAGGCTGCCTCTGAGAAGAATATCCAATACCCTGAGAATCCTGCCATTTCTTCTTCTATTGCAGAAAGTGGGATTTCCTCTTCTTCGAACTGCTAGAAGTTCCATGAGACTGAGATGCTCGCATAACTTGCTTTCCTTTGGTACTAGGGTTCTTAAATCTGGTGGCTACATCCATAAGATTAGTGAAGGTGCGATGAACATGATTTATCGGACGATCATAATACTCAAGACGGGCTCCAGAGATAAACTTCTCATTCTTCTTGAGCTGGGTGTCGATCAAACTAGGTCCAAACTTGGATAACTCATTAAACTTCCTCTTATGCTCTGAAAAAGACATATTCCCCAACTCTAATCCATAAATTCCCTATATAACTGAGACTTCTCGGTTTTCTGGCGTCCACTTTGCCACAAAAGCATTCTTGAAAATTTATGGATCCAAAATCTAAGATGAATTTCAAAGAAATAACCTTACAAACAAGGACAAAAAAGGATTCTACCTAAACTACTGCCAAGTGATATTTGCCTCAACGGTCTTGGCGGTATCTGGTCCCACTAATCCTGGGTAGCTTTCTGCAGATGCTAAGTAGCCAACTGACGCATCCGAGCATCGATGATCTTAAGTTGGTAAAGATCCTCTCTAAGCTCTTTAGCCACTGTCGAGCCTCAATAATACTCTCTGATCCAGTGAACTTGGTACCTCCAAGCTGAATGTACTCCTTACAAAGAGTGGTGAACTTGACTGGCTGATCTAACGGAGCAACTGGTGCAATAACTGGTGGAGCTGGGGCATATCCACGACCCTTACCTTTGATATTCCCACGGGTACTCATCTGGAAGATTCAAGAATGGATTTTAGAAAAAAGATGGAGATTCAAATTCAAAGGAATCCTAATCAAAGAGAATCCTAACTAAGAATCAAGCTAAAACTGGAGTGATTCTGTAATTAATTCTACTCATTCTAGGGTTTTACTACCCTATCTCTAATGAGTTTTTACCCCATAGGCTAAGGTTTGCCTAAACCAAAGCTCTAATACCAACTGTAATGGCCTACTATTTCGAACTATTCAAGTCAACAATAAAACCACACATGTCCAGCTCGAATCGTTCAAAACAACAAATTGTTATATATATTTTTGGGGTACATAGAATCAATCACAGACACAGAATATGCAGTGGAATAAATAAAATGTAGTAGTTCATGAAGCTACTATAGAAACAATAGAGTAAGAAGCTAAAATAATAGAAATCCAAATACATAAAAGTTCGCTAATACATAAAAAAATAACAAATGTTTGAATAGAAATAACTAAATAACTAAGAAGATAGATAGATAGATCTCCAGCAAAGTCTCCAGCTCTAAAAGATGAGTCCTGAATGCTGTGAAATTCAGACTGACCCGAGCATAAAGTAAAAACAAAACACTCGTGTCAGGACTAACATTCTCATGTAAGTAAATAAACTCAAGTGAAATGTAACAAATGAAATGAAACAATAACTCAAAGGATGTTTGGGATTCCCATCCTTCAAGGATCCGTTAAGCTATTTACATATGTAGTAATATACGCTATATATGTAATGTTTATAAGTAAAGTATAATATTGAAAATAGTGTTAGGTCGTTACCCATATCCCTATTAACACATTTTTATAGGTATCATTGTCTATATAGTACTGTAAACTCCACCGGACCTAGCAGGCTATCAGTGAGCACTCCGTAGGTACGGCACAAATCAAAATCGCAGTAGGCTCGATTAGGCCTAAGACAAGGTACGCAAGGCAATGCCCAGGTTAAGATTCTACCATTTTGCACTTCCAAATTAGTGGTAACGCGTAGCATCTACTACCGCCCACCTCGAGACACACTCTCATAATCAAAGGTGCGCATCAAATCAAATCACAAATTAATAGAGATGGTTTCGAAGAAGCATGTTCGATCGGGGGAGCGGCCCTACTTAGCCCGGTATAGCTCTTGTTTTAGTCATATCAAGCTGACCCGAAGGTTAGGGCTGCGTTTCTTATCACATATCAGTAGCGTTTACTAAACCATCCAACTTCGTTCTGGATTCTCCACCATGTGCACAGTTGTTAAAGTGGTTGGAAGAGAGTATGACAATATTCGACCCCTGTCTCTTTAACAACCAGACGCTTGTTTCACACGGTGGTCATTTTTATAAAACGTTTAAATAATAAATCATAAATTATAAATTAAACCAATAGTAAAATATTTAACTTCAATTATATCTTAAATATGAAAACATTTAGTTAAGAATTCTGATAAAGTCAATTATTACATTTCAAAATCATATCTATTGGAAATTTCAGAAAAAAAGGACTTAATAAAAGTCTTATTTAAATTTAAATCCATTAAACTAGATTTAATTACTAATTAAATCTTCACTTAATTTCTTATATTTTATTTATTAAAGTTGTTACATTTAATATATTTATCATATTAAATTAAAACTATATTTATTATATAAAATCAAAACTATATTTACTATATTAAATTAAGATTAAAATTAAGTTTCTTAAAACTATATTAAATATTTTATTAAATTAAATTTAAATTATTTTAAATTATATATTTTTAAAACTAAATAAAATTATAAGTTAAATCTTAGAATTCCATTTAGACCGTATTAACTTATAATTTAAACTTTAAACACATAAAATAGTTTATTTTCCAAATATAAATTTTTAAATAAAATCATTAAATTAAATTTAAAAATTAAATTTATTAAATCAAAACATACTTCATAATTAAAAAAATTGACCACGGTGTCCGTATATAATTTTCTACCCCATGGTCAAGTGATTGGATATGTATCACTTCAACTCAAAACTATAATTAAATTTTTGGATGCATATCCCAAATTAATAATTTCAAATCAATAAAATTGCTTGGGTTTGACATTTCAAGCCAAACAATTTTCCTTAATCTATAAGATCATTCCGGTATGTATCATTTCAACCCATAGTCCAGGAACTTGCAGTGAGAGATAAATAACACAACAGTACAGAGTATATCATGCAACATATCATATCGTGTCATGGGTGAGCATCATATCATATCAGAATCATATAATATAAGCTAAACAAATTTAACTATAACAACATTTCAAATGGTTTCCATTCACTTAATTATAAGAAAGTTACTCATGAGGGGTTCTCATTTTCCGTAGCTAATGAAGATGACAACTACAACGAACGAACACGAAGCGAATACGATACATAGACCATAATCAACACTGATCCAAGATCCAAACGAAGGCATAAAGAAGAATACCGATCCTAGGTCCCAGAACTTTGAAAATAATTTTTTTATGTATAAAATGAAGGGAAAAGATGTCAAATGGGCTCGGCTAGGGGTGGTTTGGGCACGGCCAATGGATGCAAGGGTGCGGTCGAAGTGGGTAGATGGGTGTAGGCAAGTGTGGCTCGGAAGCAGGCTTGGGTGGCGTGTGGGGTTTAGCAGAAAGTGAGTAGGCGTGTGTGGCCAAAGGGGTGGGTGTGGGGTGTATTGGCTGAGTGGGTAGGAGGAGGGTGTGGCTCGAGGATGGGTGTGGGTAGATTCCGAAGGTATGGAGGAGGGTGGGGTTACAGCGGCCTAGGTTAGAGGAAGATAGAGAGGCTAGGGTTAGGGATTTAGGAATTTTCGAGGAGATGGAGATGGAGGAGGAAGGAGATGAAGTTTACTGTAAATTTTCTCAAGCTGAAAGAAACGAGGAGGAAGAGGAACCAAGAACTAAATAAGTACGTACTTATCATTTCTCAACAGAAATGTCCATTCATAAAAGGTACGTACCTATTTAGGTGACCTTTAGTATCCAAGCCTAACAACCAAACCCAATAAATCAATCCAAAGCCCAAAAAAAGAATATAGGCAAAACACACAAACATTTGCGCATTTTTACACTAAAAAATGCGGATTAAAAGTTCTAGAAATCGGTCTAGGATTAGAAAAAAGAATAAATTTAAATTTTAAAACTTTTAAATTTTCAACCAAAAGTAAAAATTTGATTAATTTTGACCAAAATTCGAAATTTCACAAAAAATTTCATTTTATTGAATTTGGAAAATTATATTACTCAATGTCCCAAATCGTTACTTAAATTCAAATTTATTTAAATTTTAAAATATTTAACTCAAAAATTCAAACAAAATTTCTTCATAAATTTGACTGAATTTAGGGGTCGTTACATTAATTAAGCATGTAAGTAACAAAATTTATTCATTAATTAAGTATGAATAGTAATAAAATTATCTATTTTATATGAATATGTAATAAAATTATCTATTTTAGTTTGAAATTTAAATTGCCTTTATAACACTATTAATATCACTATTTTGGAATAATTCACTTTTGAATTTAAATTCAGTCTAAATGATTTTATAATTATTTGAATTATTAATTAAGCTCTTTTAATTAATATATGATGATGGAAATATTATTTTTTTAACTTTGTTTGCAAATATGTGTACAATAACTAAGAAGAGAAAATATAACGGAAATCGAAATCAAAAACTCATAATAATACAAGGTGAATAAGTTGTGCAACGTTGTGGATTATATGTAACATACATATGCACACACACACACACACACACACACACACACATACATATATATATATATATGTAAATGAAAACATATCCACCTAAACACCATATACACATGTAATTAAATATATGTATGTATGTATGTATGTACGTGTATATTACAAAAATATCTAAGATATTTCCTAAATTCCTTAACATTTAAGCAAGCTCTAAGTCAACACTTACATATGCACATAGTGTGCACAACACCTTGACCATGATAGAGGTCACTTCGGCTGAGCATATGGTGGGAGGTGATGCATGTGAGGGTGAAGAAGATGATAATGTATATGTAGATATTTTCTTCCTCTTCTTTTCCTATAAATACCACACATCTTCTCTTCCATTTCACAACACTTGGTCTTCATTTCTAAACTCTTTTCTCTCTACTTTCACGGCTTCTATCCTTAAAGAAATTATGGCAAATTTTATTTCAAAATGAAATTAAAATATATAGTGTATATATATAGCTAAAACACCTCAAACTCTTCACCAAATTCCTTCATTCTCCTCTTTCTACCCACGGCTGCCACCACCTACCTATAGCTGAGCCTTCCTCCCCTCCTAACTAAGGCCGTGAGCACTCTATCCCATCGCCAAGCAAGGCCGAGCCACCTAAGAGTTTAAGTCCAAGGGATCGTGAGCTTTAAAATGCAAGTAGCGAAGCTATAGCCATTTTTAGGGTAATTGTTTAACCCAAGGTGAGAAACTCTTACTTATATTATATTGATGATGATACGATGTTTTTAGTGGATGTTTAATATGCTTTTGTCATCATGTTTGGTTATTTAATATTGTTGGTTAATTGTATTATCAAGTCACGTTTAATACACGTCGAAAATCACAAGGGAAATCACTTTTCTTTTACTAATGAAATGGTGTATATAGAATGTTTAAATATCTTTAAAAGGTTTAAAATGATTTAGAAATGTTTTATAAACGTTTTAAAATGTTTTGATGAAGTAAAAGAATACGAAAATTGAGTTAAAATAGGTGCGTCGTATAACGGCAGTTCGCGATTTCACGCTGTCGAAAGTTAAATCCATTTATTAAATGGATTCGGAGTCGGAATTCTTTGTAATAAGAATTTTTTGAATCCTCGTAATCGTAGTTTTTGATCAAAAGAAAAAGGTCGGGATTTAGTTTAGTAGATTTTGAAATATGAGTAAAAAAAGTTTCCAAAATAATCGTGGTTTTACAGTTCGGAATCAACGTAGGGCTTTCTTTTAAAATTGGTATTTTTAATTCTTCAAAAATACGAAAGAAATTATATAATTTTTTTAAAAGAGGTCTAATTTATAAAAATGGATTTCTAAATAATCGAAAAGTTGTGTTAGCTAAATAAACTTTGAAAACACTATTTGCAGCACTTTTTTGCATCACTTTTTAATAACTTTAGCAACCACTGGTTTTAACTTAATTATTCTTTCCTAAATCTTTTGTGAACCTTTTCAAATAAATAATTAAGTTATTTAAAGATGATTAATAAGGTTAAAAATGAGTATGTGTAAAGGACTAGTACATTTGTTCCATTTGTGAGTGTCATAGAAAATCCGACCGAGGAATGGAAGAGATCGAAGGAAAAGCCCGGATGTTGTAAAATAATTAGAAGGTAAGTAAGTATGTTAAAAGATTTAGAGTCAATCAAATAACTTGACCACCTTATATTTGATAGAAAGGTAGTCTCTAGGCTTGGGTTTGGGAAACTAGTTGACAGCCCTCCCTAGCTACCCGGATTGGCCAAACGAAGGAGATAGTAAATTTTCCAAAGTATAAAAGATATAATTTTCCAAAATTATATAACTTGGATTGTATGGGGATAATCTTCTAATACTTGGTGTTAAATTGCAAGAAGGGAACTCGTACTATCCATGGAATTTAAAAGGTGATTTCGTTGTTATTCCGTCCATAGTACCTGTTGAATACGGAAATTAATATTGAGTAGAATTAGATGATTTCTATGGATTTTTCTCATTTAATATTTACTAGTAAACATCCTAGATAAGATGGTTTCAACTCAATCAAAATTTTGATTTGAAATTAAGAGATCTTTGTTAAGATTTAAATAGTTTATCAAAGATAAAGAGAGGTTTAATGATTTCGTATATACCGAAAAGACATGATTTAAATTTATATATCTCCAAAGATATTTTTGATAAAATGGAATGAATTAATCAAATGATATTCACCTATATACTTGACCCTTTTTTAAATCGATGATTGGTTCGAAGGATCTGGAGTCCGATTTGGGTAATTCCTATTCGAAGACCACATCGAACTCATTATGTGTTCGAAAGAAATTACCTGGAATGATATAATTTGGAAGACTAAATGTAGGGATGCTTGTCACTAACTCTTGGGGGAAATTTCCCATATCACTTATATGCAACGGTAGTTCTTCATTTGAGAACTTCGATGCAAGGACTTCTCGCTAGGAATCCTATGGATAATCCTTGACAGGATATGGTAGGTGAGTGCTTTCGATTTGTCTTGTTCCTTGACAACTTGTATAGACGAATTTTTAACGTTGCATTTCTAGATCATATTGATTGATCTCTATAAACATATCACTTGTTTGATGGCGGAAAAGGAAAGTTCTCTTTATTTAACACCCTTCCTGAGACATACGAGCTCAGGAGTTATACATTTGTAGAAATCAGTTGTGTGACTAAGGAATGGCAATGTGGAATTCAAAGTGGAATGTGCTATTTGAAAGGTAAAATGTTACCTCGGCCTCATCAACCGAAAATGGCTAAAGCAGGGTAGACGCGGTAGAGCTATGTGGGTCGTGTAACAACCCGAAATTTAACCCGTAATAACTAATTCGTTAATTAATTAGATAACAAAATAACATTGTGAAATTATAAGAATCAAGCCATAGAAGTTGCACCCTTGTATTCGTGGTAATTTTTTGGTCAATTTCCATATATAGAAAGTCAGAAACCGAGCTAATATGGCCAAGTTGTAAAATAAACAAAATAAGCAGGAAACGAAATATATATATATATATATATGCAGATCGACTGAATGGTCGATCATCCGGTCGACCCGCCTGCTGTTTTGGGGGCGAATGAACGATTATTCGTTTGTTTGCATGATGGTATGATTTTTTTTAACCGACCGACATGTTTTGCATTCTTCTGACCAATCCGGTCCATCTATTTTTGCATATGATGTCTCCTATTCAGCCTGTGACGTGGTTGCATCCTATTCAATCTTCAAATCCAATGGTCTGAGATCCACTTCTACCCCTATAAATAGACCCCTAGACCTAACACTTTTTCTCATTCTAGGTTTTCTCTAATTGGGTTCACCTTTCTAAGAAGGACCCTAAATGGAATAATTTTTTCAAAGGAGAAAATTGTTATAAATTAAATTATTTTACAACTCCAAGTGGATCCAAGAAGACCAAAGGAAGAGCTTAGGACCAGAGGTGAGTGATTGTAATTATTTTAAGATTTCTTTAAGTAATTTAAAATAATAGGGTTTCCAATAGTTGTAGTATTACTATGATTTTTGGAATAGCATTTTTAGTAGTTTATTCATGGTTTTTTAGAATTATTTTTAGTCTATTTCCTTTCAACTATTCTTTTTAGTAATTTTAGTTTATTTCTATTAATTATAGTTTTTCCATTTATTTACAGTTTATTTACAATATTTGTTTATTTACTGTTATTTATACGTTACTTACATCTTCTTCCTACGCTTTGGATTTTCTTCTATTTTCAGTTTTCTTTATTCCTCCTTCTTTTATTAGAATAGGATTAACACAAATATGGATTAAATTATAAGAAAATTGAAATAATGGAATATAATATGTAAATTTCAAAGACTGTAATTAAATTGAATTGGACTGAAACTACACCTAATTATGACATTAATTGGATCGAATTAAAAAGATTGGCCTAGTTATAACTTTGAATTATGACTAAAAGGAGTAAAAGATTAAAGAAGCTTATTTTCTCACTTGGATCTTGGGTTAAGTAATAAGCATGATTATAACGTAGGTTATAATAAGAAAAAGGACATAATAAGGCTTATTTTAAGACTTTGGATAAATTAATAAGCATGGATAGTAGAGAAAAGTGTAAAGTCTTATTAAAATAATTTACCTAAGTTAATATGCAAAGATGAAAGTAAGACATGTACCAAATGGCAATCCCTATTTGACAAAACAGTGGTCTCACATTAGTCTGAAGCGAGAAGAGGGAACACTTAAGCTAAAAATGGTAGTAATTGGTCAATTAGAAGTCCAAATCATGGGGGATTTGGATATGGGGCGCAACTATATATTGTTTGGATGACGGGCATGTACCAACAGCATTTTCCTTATTTTCTATGGACACACGGTGATCTCACGATAGCCTGAAGTGGGATGGGGGGCACATTTATGCTAGAGTTCGAGGTAATGAAAAGACCCAATAGGTGGAGCAAAAGGTAGCATGGGCACAGTGGCAGTTACGCATGCGACTTCCATTTGGGTGCTCAGTAATCGCTATGAGTTCCAAGCACTTAGTATGGGTGTCTTTCGTAGACATTGTTGCCTTCTGTGTTGGGAGCTATATATGTTGCCCGGATCCATAGTGGGTTCTTTGTGCATCTTTCGTAGATACCATTGGCTGCTGTGTGGGGAGTTATATAGCGACTAGTCCACAGATAGGTCTATGGAGTAGCCGGCCGATCAAAAAGGGTAGAATTAGGGTTACATCCTAATTACAGGATTTGGAATTTAGCCTAATCAAAGCAGAAATCAAGGACAAGTGCAAGCAATCAAAGTTAACCTATCTTATAAATTGAGCAATATTTAATTGTACTTATTTCCAGTTTATTTCTTTCCTATTTCCTTTGTTTTCCTTATTTATGCTAGAACTATTGTAGAGTCTATTATTTTTATCTTTCTTAAAGACTCTTGTAATTACTATCACTCACCATAATTTTAGTCTGACCCACTCCTCTATTTCCCCTTTTTTCACCCGTAGAAAATCAAGGGAGAAGTTAGTAGATTGCTGTTGCTTGGAGTTTTCTTAAAGGAGATTTCTACTATCTATTACTTTTATTTTCAGGTTTTGTTCTTTTCATGTACTGGCTTATTATGAGGGATATTATGTACTGTGATTTTCGAGACTATGAGTTTTTTTATGAGACATATTGGATTTTTAGACATGTATGTGGTAGTTGATATTTGACTTGTTTATGAAGCAATTATGCAGTTTCGTTTTAATCAAGTTATTATTTTAAGTTTGCGCTATTTTTCCCTATATTTATCTTTAGAATCTTGGTCTCTGTTAGCTTTAGTTATACCTACAACGCAACATGCTTTTTAATGTGTCCTTTTGGGTATATTAAGGGGTATGGGGTGTTTTAGGTCGCGCCTATTAGGAGATGATCATCACCTTTCTAGATTACTCTCTATATGTTGAGTATGTGGTTTATACTTCAGGATCTCATTAAAGGTCGGTAACGACAGGGGTGATTTCATATTCGGTACTATCCAACGAAAGTGTAGGTCGGTTCTTTGTTGGTATAGGTGTTTAGTATCTGAAATCTAGGTATATCCCTCTAGAGGTATATTGTACAGAAGGTAGTCCCTCACCTTGTCATTATATGGAATCCATTCTCAGATCGAGCCTTGTAAGATTTATATTGTAGAGCCTAACATATTCCAAAATTTAAAAATGGTAAAAATTTCGGCTAAGATTCATAAGTTTAATTGCAAGGGTTTTCAAAAGAATGTCATTAAAAGTAATATCAAAAGATTCTACGTAGCAAATGTTTTTAGTTATCATATGGTAAAAACATGTTCCATGTTTATGTGTGGTGTGGTCATATGAGATATCCTTTTGTTTTCAAAACATCCGTATTTTGAGTTTCTCACACCAGTCCCATGACTAATGCGGAGTTTATTTTTCTTATCCCTTGAACTCTTAGGGTAGCCAAGTAGTTAGGAAAGCTTAGAGCATTTTGGAATGGTGCGTGGAGCATTTTAGGTCTTCTGAAGAAGTTATCTTTATTCGGCTAGATCTGTATTTTGCATCTACCAGCACTTGTAAAGATGGACCGTTATAAGTTATCACTATCCTAGCTGGGTTAGTACATGTCGTAACTCTGATAAATCACTTGGAGTGATTGTATGTTTCTTTCGTATGTAAAATTATAAGTTGTTTTAATGTGATGTGAGATTCTATTTGTACTATCTTCTATCTTTATTTTCTTTTACCCCATGATTATCAGCCTCTCCGGCACTTAAATTTGTGGCACATGAATACCAAGGATGTATTAGTGTCGATCTTTGAGGGTCGAGGAAGTGGGTCATCACATCTACATTCTTTGATATTCGGTAATTTTATTTTAATTGAATAAATATGCCCATTTGTAATAACTAATTCATTTATTTCGCATCAGAGAGAATTAATTTAAAAATTAATGTGTAGTTAATTCTCTATATAAAAATTGAAATATAAACAAAAGGAAATATATTAGTATTGAAAAATAGTTCCTTACATATTTATATTTCTTTGTACAATTTTATATTTATTTGTAATAATATATATGTAAATATATATATATATATATATATATATTCATTTTTATAATTCATGTATGTGAAATCGTTATATGTGATTTAAAATTGGATGGGTTTTACATACTTATTTATTTCCATTTAATACCTTAGTGCAGATTGAATTTAATACAACATTTATAAACTTAAACTGTATGCTTGCTTCAAAAGTGAAAATTTTAATAGGTGAAAGCATTAATTATCTATGCTTTCTTTTTAAGGAATAATGTTAGCTTTGATTTACACTTAGGTGTTTATAAAAGTTATACGAATATTAAAGACTATAAGTAATTTGGTGCATATAAATTGTTACATGTTTGTTATTTTGGTTGAGTTGATTATAGGTATTATTAGTCATTTCAGGCTAAGTTTCAACGTGATGTATATTTCATATTTCTACCATCATTTATATCCAATTAATTGTATGTAATTGAATTCTCAAATTAGTGACAATTCATTTAATTAGCATTAAGGAAAATGGATTCTTGAATCAATCTGTAATCAATTATTTATATTAATTTTGAATCAACTAAATGTTTGAATGTTGAGTTAGATATTAAGTGATATTGGTTTGATGAAGCAAGAGAGATATAATAGGTGTTTTTATTGCGTAAATTACTACAAAGAATTTTAAGAAAAATAATGAAGGTATTTAATGCACATAATTCAAATGCAATTTTAATCTATGATTTTCATGATAATGTGTATAATTTGTCTTTGGGTAAACCATAGTTTCTACTGTCTTTAGTTCATAATATAACAAGTTAACGTTGCCCATTTCTTGCATTTTATAAAATCATTATTTTACTATGCAAAACTCCTACTTGCATGTCGATATTTACTACTTCGGTGCGTATGTAGGATCTTACTTTATATAATACTTTGGTTAGTATTGTAATATAGCCAACTACAATAACTTATTCCGATGAAATCTTTTTTAATAGTTCGTTTCATCGATTGTATTTCCTTACACCATTTTATCTATGTTATTTTTAATCAAATTTTACATATTATTCTCATGTTACGTTATATGAGTAAGAAAATATGGTGTTTTCTAAGCCACTGTGATACTTTAATAATTTAGTTATTATTGTATATGTCAAAATATGTAATAAAGAAAATGTTGGAATTTCATTTCTTTAAACCAAATTTAAAGCATTATTTCGGTTAGAGCATACTTTCTTTATTATAGATTGAATGCTTTACTATAGTGACTTGTCCACATATTGAAATTTATATGTTAAATATAGGATAAACCAATATTGAACTTATGTAGCTTAGGTGTGAAAATTAATAAATATGCATAGTAATGTAATGCCTAAAAAGTTAAGAATTTGAGAAAGTTAATGTTAATATTTGTTGTATAAAGTTTTTGCGCCTAAGATTATTTAAGTAGATTTATCATCAAATGTTTGTTACTAGCATTAAAGGAAAAGATAATTTTAAAAAAAATCATGGACATATGCTTTCACCTCTATGTAACAACAAATCCAAAAATACACTACAAATAAATTATGTGCTGGACCCCATGTGTTAGCATAAGATCGCACTAGTGATGTTAAGTTATGCTGTTTAAACCTAACCTTAATAAATAGGCTTATAATTCAATTTTGCAGAGTGTTAGATGAAAAGTATTTTGCTAAAGAGCTATATAAAGCAAATGGATATATACGTTTTTGTTTTAAAGGAATTTTTATTGAAGGTGTTCTGATTTGAAATTAGGATGTTAAAAGTATTTTGTTGAGAAATAATTTAATTGAAATTCTTGCAAAATAAAGAAAAGCATTTATTTAAAGAATATCTTATAAGAAATATATATGATTTGAACAGAATTTATTCAAAAATATTTCATGAAAAAATGATACAGTTAGAGAAATATCTTATTTCATTTAGAAGAATATGTTGCGAAAATATTCAATTGAAGAAAGTATTTGAAAATATTTTGATTTGGGACTTTATTTTGTAAAGAAATTAAGTAGTATTTTGTCAAAGAAAATGTTTTATTTAAGTAATATATTTTATTTGAAAAAACATTCTTGTTAAAATTTAGCTGAAAATATTTTTACTTAAAAGATATTTTTATTATAGAATGTTTTGTTGAAAAACACTTTGGTTAAAATTATTTTCGAAATTTTTTTACATCAAATAAAATGTATACTTCTAAAAGAAAGAATATTTTATTGAATAAATTGTTGGGAAATAATAAGCATATAGTTTAAAGAAAATATTGTGAGGGAAAATATTTTAGTTTATTAAATATAATAGTTAAAAATATTTTGGTTTAAAGGTATGTCGTTGAAAATATTTTATGGAAAATATTTTTATTTGGAAATACTTAAGTTGGAAAATATTTTATAAAAACCTTTTTGGGTAAAAGTATTGCGAGAATATTATGTTAAGAAGCGCTTCCATAATATATTCAAGGAATATTCATGAAAAATGCTTTAAAAAAAGTAGGCTAGAAAATGTTTTAACGTGCAATATTTTGGTTTGAAATTACTTTGTAAGTAAGTACTTTGATTGGTAGGTATTCCTTTTAAATGTTTCTATGGAAAAAATTTGGTGTTAAAACATCTTATTGAAAGAGATTTTATTTGAAAAATATTTTTTGCAAAAATGGCGCATCGAACAATATTTTGAAGAAAGTATCTTGTTAGAAATTATTCCTTTATGAATAATGTTTTATTGAAAGTACATTTGAAAAAAGGAATAAGATGGAGAAAATATCTATATTTATATGTATATGTCTTATTGAAAAGTATTTAGTTGAGAAAGTTATTTGTGTTATGGTTACATTGTAGAAGTGATAGTTGATAATAATAAGTTAAACGAACAATAGCCTAAGTTTGACATGTGATAACCTCAGACATGTGATAGCCTTAGATGCGCGATGGCTTTAGAGGTGCAAAATCCATGTAGGTTATGGGAAAGTAGAGGCATGATGGTAAGCTAGGGATGAAATAGAAAATTACGAAACCAAAAAATAAAAAAGTAAATTTTAATGTAGCATTTGGGAAGATAGTTTCCATAATATTTATTGACAATTTCATAAGGCTGAAATTACATGGAGAATAATAAGTTAAAATGTGGTAATTTATTTAAGAACGAAAAAAGAAACTGAGCTAGAGAAGCTAAATAATGAAAGTAATAGCATTTGGCATGATAACGATGACTTCGGAATAGGGCTATAAGTGGCATTCAGAAGTCTATTCACAACAAATAACGATAACTTGGGCATAAGACCATAAGTGGTATCCGGAAGTCCAATTAAAATAGACAACGCTAATTTCGGTGTATGGCCATAAGTGGCATTCGAAAGTCTATTTACGATATGAAAACGAAAGTAATGGTGTAAGGCCATAAGTGGCAACCAAATGCCTAAACATGACATTATGCAATACGAAAGTATAAAGCTTATGTGGCAACTAGTAATATATGTTAGATTTGGTGATACAATATTTCCATACTAAAGAGATTTGAAAAATAGTGTTGATTTCAGTGACATGTATTTCTAGTTGTAGAATATTTGGAAGATATATGAGATAATTACTCAAATATATTGCCTCTTTTGTGGCCTTAAAAAGAGCAATAAATTGCCTACGCGAGAAGGAAAATTATTTTGGGAAATTAAAGTAATCAATTAATTACCTGATTAGCCGATTACAGAAGAAATCTTATCAAGCCTATGTAAATTGGGGAAACTGGAAAATCAAATGGATAAACGTTTCTCGTATGAATAGGAGAATTGATGAGACATTATTTATAACCATAAATCAATTACTTCAACCCCAAGTAATAATCTTTACATAAAGTAGAAATTGACATAAGTAGAATCATCATCTCAAGTTGTATTTCTCATTATTCTTCCTAGCCTCCATTATCAATCTTGTAAAATTCTCTTTTCTTAGAAATAATAAAATCTCCTCTCCCCAACGTGGATGTACACTATCTCGTGATAGTGGAAACACAATAAATCCATATGTGAACTCTCTATTTACTTTCTTTAGTGATTTACTGTTTTATTCTCTTGTTTCTGTTTGTTTTATTGCACCACAACATGATTTTATTGCTTTCGCATTTATTTGGGTTTATTTAAATTCATTTAAATGAAATATACCCCAATAGTCAGGTATCAAAGCATGAAGGTTGTTGTTGAAGCCTAGGGCTAGAAGGTGATCAATAAGATGGTAGGATCTGGAGATGGACGTGAGGTTAGACCTACCCAGGAGTATGCACCCTACACTAGGGGTTCATATGAAATATCCAGTTCGCAACTCTCTATAGAGAAATGGAGCAGATATAATGAATATGTGAAGTGCCATTGGAAGATAAAGGCGGTATTGAGAAGAAATCGTGTTCATTATGTTGTGTTAGATGCAGAATCATTACCAGTAGACATCTTAGAATTAGAAAAGAAGCGGATGGAAGATTGGGCCTTTACTACCTTCTAATTAACCATGGGTGAAAACATCATCCCATAGGTTAGTAGTGAAACTACCACTAGAGGCTTGTATAAAAAATCAGACGACTTTTACATGAAGAAGTCGCTTACGAATAGGCTAACTTTGTTGAAGACTTTCTTCACTTACAAGATGCGGGAAGGTGTGTCATTGAAACACATCTTAACTTCTTCGATGACTTGATAATGAAGATGAAAGCTATTGATTTAAATGTGGACAAGGAGCAAAAGGCAATAATGGTATTGTGCTCTTTACCAGAGGGGTACACGATATTCGCTAGCAGATCGATCTATGGTAGAAGCACGATGATATTAGAAGATGTGAAGACGGGATTTCTGAGTGAAGAGATGAGAGATCAAATGAAGCTTATGAGCAAAAGTGGATAAGTTAGTAGTAGTCAAGGACTTTTCTTACAGAGAGGGCGAAAGGAGAAGAAGGAGAATAATTTCATAGGGCGTTTTGAGTCAAGAAAGCCCGAAAGTGGTTGGAGAGGCAAGTCTAGGGACAACAGGTCTCATCATTGTAAGAAGCATGGCCATTAGAAGAAAGATCGTCCTGATTTGAGGAATAGAAATGAAGCGGATGGTTCTTCATCTATTGAAGTGGAGAAGGTTGTTTCTGATGTACCGATTGCATCAGTTTTCGATGTATTAGGCTATTGGGTGTTCGACTCAGCGGTGTCTTTCCATACGACGTCTAGGATGGAGTATTTCTCTTCTTATGAAGATAAGGAGTAAGTGATATATTGATGGGAACGATGCTACGTGCAAGTCATTAGGAGAAGGATTGGTGCATATTTGCATGCATGATGGTATGGTGTGCACCGTCACTAGAGTTCGCTATGTTCCAGGTTTAAGGAAATCTCTTCTGTCTTTGGGTCAGCTAGCATCTTTGGGTTGTAGGATTACGATTGAGTCAGATAACTTAAAGGTGATATATGGTGCTCTAGTGTTGGATTTGATAGTTCACGAACTTTGAATGCCACGAGACTTTGGCATCTCAGATTGGCTCATGTTTCGAAGAAGAGCTTGGAGTTTCTTCGTAGAAGGAAGATGATCAAGGGTGAAAGCATCAACTGTTTAGGATTCTACCAAGAGTGTGTATTGGGGAAATAGATAAAGGTTTCTTTTGGTGTCGGTAGACATGGGTCCAAAGGAGTACTATAGTAAGTCCACATAGATGTTTGGAGACCAGTAGCTACAGCTTCTTTTAGAGGAGCTAAGTATTTTATCTCTTTTATTGATGACTACTCTCAAAAGGTTTCGGTATTCGTGATGAAAGCTAAGTCTAAGTCATTTGAGAAGTTCTAAACTTGGAAGGCACTGATAGAGAATGAATTCGGAAGGAAGTTGAAGGTGTTGAGATCCGACAATGGCGGTGAGTTTTTTTAAGAAGTTCATAAATTTCTATATGTAGCATGGAATTCGGAGATAGTTCACTACATCCGGAGATCCGCAGTCAAATGGAGTCGTTAAAAGGATGAATAGGATCCTATTGGAGAACATATTATTTGATATTGAAGGTAGGTTTGTCTAGGGGATATTAGGCTAAAGCTTTATTGACCGCAGTATATATTATTAATTGAATCCATGCTCAGCCATTGATGGGAAGATTCCAAAGGGACGGTGGAAAGGTACATTTATACATATCAGTTATTTTCGTACATTTGATATCCCTGTATGTGTTCACCATAAAGGAAATGACAAGTTAGAGGCTGAAGCCTAGAAAGGCATACTTTTGGGCTACATAGAAGGCATCAAAGGGTATCGCATTTGGATCCCTATTGATAAGAAGGTAGTGCACTCTAAACATGTCACTTTTGATGAGTCCGCTATGTTCAAGCCGAAGGGGAATCGACCTAGTTCAGTTGATTAAGAAGCTAAAAGACCTAAGGAGATGGAAACTATTCCTACATATCATCCTAGTAGTAAAGTTAGAGCTACAAAATTAGAAAGGGTAGTTGCAGTCGTTGACACATCACACGAAGGTCCATAAAATTCCTCTAGTAGTGATGGTGATGGTCGTGAAGCTAGAGATGATTCGGGTCAAAGTGGAGTTGGTAGAAGCTTAGGTGAACTTACACCTATTCGGGCTAGTTCTAAAGTTAGAAGGCCACCTGATTGGTATGGAGATTGGAATTGTGCAAATCTTAGCATTGATGGTCAGTTTGACTACACACTGCATATAGTGCAAGATGACTCTTTCAACCTTGAAGAAGCTATGAGCTAGAGTGCCAGCTCAAAATGGATGCATGCTATAGAGGAGGAGATGGATTCATTAAAGAAGAATCGGACTTGGGAATTGGAACCACTCCCACAAGGCAGCCGAGCCATAGAATGCAAGTGGATATATAAGGTGAAGCACGATGGGAGATACAAGGCTAGATCTATTGCAAAGTTCGAGCATTGCTCAAACTTGATTCGCTTGCTGAAGTGCTTGGTGCCACTTGGTGCCACGGGGGGAGAGTGAGTTGCTAGATGGATATGTTTTCTTTGGAGACCGATAGGTCCTACATGGAAAGGGTACTTTCAACACTTTGTTGGGGGGCGGTGGCATTGCCGGAGTTCACTTACAAAGTGCAATAGGTGATGTCCATGCTGAAGCTCAGTGGGAAAGTATCTATGGTGTCATGTTCGAGAGCTACGTGGAGTAAGAGGATGTAGGTGGAGTTGGTAGGCTTGCGGGGAAATATAGTATCAAGATGGAGATTGTTAGATTTGGTGGTACAATATTTCCATACTAAAGAGATTTGGATGATATTATTGATTTCACTGATATAATATTCCAATTGCAGAAGATTTGAAAGATGTTTGAGATAATTACTCAAATATATTGCCTCTTTTATAGCATTAAAGAGAGTAACGAATTACCTATATGTGACAAGAATTATTTTGCACTACACCAGAAAAGGCCTTTCATAGCGTATAAAAAACGCTATAAAACTTTTAGTAGCGTTTCGGTAAACACTGCAATATGACGTCAACTAAAAGTCTGAAATTTTTTGTGGCGTTGTAGAAAACGCTATTAAAACTTAACATATTGTAGCATTTTAGAAACCATAGTGAAGTTTATTTCTGTAGCGTTTGTCCACTGCTACACAATTAACATTTTTAGTATTGTTTTTACTTGTGTCAGTCTTTGGTTTTATGTAGCTGTTTTTAAACTACAATATATTTCTGTAGCGATTTACATTTACTTTCATAGCATTTTTAAAACGTTACTAAAATTTTGACTATTTTGTAGCATGCTTTACACGCTACTGTTTCTTGTTAATGGATTGTACCATTTCCAGCAATCATTCATATAATAGTCATACTAAAACCAGCAATCACTCACATATTCATCATACTAAAACCAATAATCAATCACATAATCATCATATTCAAGCAAGCAATCAATCCGTCATATAATCATTATATTCAAACAACTGAAAAAAACATATTTATCACAATCAAATATGATATCCATTACCATTTCGATAATAGTTTTCCGATAAAATGAGAAAATTCACATAAAATTCACAACCATTCATAACTAATATTGGCAAAATGTTAAAATATATAACAATTAGAGTCATGTCCATTGCTCATTACTCACAATTCTTTGCCGGCAAGCTTGTCTTTACGTCGTAAAAGCTAATTATTTGTAGATAAATCTAACAATCAATAATAGGAATTGCAAACATGAATATTTCACATGTAATTAGTTCTTTGAATAACAACTTAATTCCGTCAATATTTCATATATACTTAATTTTTTATAGAATTGACCTTCGTATGGTTTGTCACAGGTTCCTTTGAACTTGTTCAAGCATGTTGAAAGCTTACAACTAGGTTGCATTTATCACTAGCAATGATGTCTCCACATAGATCAACAAAAACATGAATTCATGACATTCCATGACACACAATATATATTAAAAAGCACAAGTGATGCTTGCTTAAATCATGGCACAATGATTTTTTCACTTTAACCTCAAGTTAACTATTTAAGCAACAAGATTAAGTTAAGGAAATGTAAAGCATAACGAATACATGATTATTCTTTTATGAATATTCATTTCATTAATAGATAAGCCATAACTTCAAAATATACGGGAATGGTGTGTTTTTGATCTCATCAAACTCGAACTTTGCTTTTTAACTACCTTGCTACACACATAGGTAGTATTAATTATAAAGATTAGAAACTTGGTTAATTGTGTATGATATTTGTGTATAGTTGGAAGCATGTTTATCAAACGAGTAGATTAGAGATAATATCAATGAAAAATTAATGTATGCTTGAATTTTACAAGATGCCAAGATGCAATAATGTTGGAATTGTCTCATTGATGTAAAAGATTTTAAACCTTATGATTCATCTCCATGAGTTCTTCTATGTACATCATACATACATACATCAAGCTTGGATTTACCAATATTTTTATGATTGAAACCAACTAATCAAATCATTTTGACAAAATATTACATCAATTTAACATTATTCTTTACTAAAAATAACTTTTTCTAAGCTTTTGGAAGTTGAACTAAACTAATGGAATGAAAAATAATGGGAAGACCGAATCGAATTCATGATCAATTTGACATTTTTATAATAAATAGGAAAAGAAGAAGTTGTAGGTACAATATAAAATATCCTAATTAATCAACATGTTTAGTTGTTCACGTGATAATAAAAAAGAGAGGTTCGTGTAAAAGATACAAAATAAAAGAGATGCACTTGGTACAAATAGAAATGCTACTGATAGTTATGAACAGTGACACGTAAATTAATACTGTTATTAATCAATGAGCCCATTCTTTCATTTGCGTCCTCCATTCATTTCTCATCTCATTGCTCAATGTCTGATCGATCCTTTTCATTCTCTCCTTAGTTTTAGTTAGCTTAATCTACTTCTTAATTATATCAAAAATAAGTGTATCTAATTATTATTTTATTAGGAGAAAAAAATGCCCACGTATGTACTAGCTACCAATATGGTTTGGAGTAGCATAAGCCTATTATAAATTGTATAAAGTTGACGCTGATAAAGTGAGTTGTAACAGTTTCAACCATTTAAATAATGAAAAAAATGCATATGAATCATGACTCAATTCATGTATATCATTGTAACGACACGTAAATTTTAAAGATTTTTATAACATAATTAACTGTATTTTTGCTTGAAAATAAATGATTAAATTTAACACTGAAAATTTGATATTTGGAATGCGTCTATTTAAACGTAGAAAATATTAGATTTTCATCAAATAATATGGAATTTTATTTTGTTGTGTAATTTTATTTAAATTTAAATCAATTAAATTAGATGAAAATAAAATAATTTTAAAACTTGAATATTTTTATATGATAAATTTGTAAATCATTTTCTAAGTGAGGCGTCAAATTGCGTTTCGTCAAATTTGGACTGCTATAGCCCGATTTATCTTATTTTCGACGAAATAGCAGAATTTTGGCAGCGAAATATTGGGTTTTGATAGGATGATCGTACTGCTGATATCTATGTACCATTCTGCTTGTCTCCTCTTGCTGATCCCTAACGTGGCGAAATCGACAAAACGATTCGCCATATCGGTTCCGTATTTTGGCTTTTGGGATTTCCTTTGTCTTTTCATTTTCTACCGTGTCAATCAATAGCCATCACCTAGCGATTGATATTCCCTGAATTTAATTATGACCGTCACTTTTCCCTATGCCAATTTATTATATGGTGGTTCGTTCATTTACTTTGGTTCATTCATTTCCTTTGTTCTGAAAAAGCAATATAACACAATCCCTATAGCTCATCTTCTTCTCTATCTCATTTTGCTCGTTCATTAACTTGCTTCCACCACCACCATATTCTATCACCCACCTCACCGACCGTCCACCACCTTTACATCACCCACCCTCTCTCTCCTCTAACAGCCTAACCATCGCCTTTACCCCTCCTTGCAACCCGACCCGCCACATCACTGATCCTCACGCGCCATTTGAGCCTCACGTCCATCAGCCTACCTTAGCCGCATATCACCCAAACGAATGAATCAAGCTCAGCAACCACATCCTGGAAGTCTCCACTTCCCTTACCCGTCCGTGCATAGCTATCCCAACATCGCAGCTCCTCTTCCACACCATTTCCACTTCCCTCATCATGCACATGACAGACCTCATTCGCGCCACCGTCCAACTTATGCTCTGCTTCTCCGACCACTAACCTCATCATCTGTCGGTGTTGCCTACGCCCACCATCACCTTTGCTTCTGGAACAATGCATCACCTTCTTTCCTTCTTGTCTTTGCCGAAACCTCAACTCCACACATTTTCCTTTAACCCACCTCCCATATCAGATCCCTTGCCTCATCATGCAAGTCTACATGACCATCTCACCTTCCATCTATTACTAACCCTCCATGTGACACAGCTAGGTCGAGATCTCCTCCCTGCTTCACGTCACACACACCCGATCCGCACTTCCCGAGTGCCCCCAGCAAAGCCTTGCCTACAGCTCTCTCATGCTTGAACATATATGAAGGTACATATTTATTATCATACGTTGCTATATATAAATGTTTGCTATATATTATAATATAAAGGAAGTTATATAGGTATGCCAGTTTATATGTGTGTGTGTGCAAGCTATATGTGTTGGATTATATATAAAGTAGTGTCAGGCCTTCATATTATATATAATATCAAATAGTATTAGAAAGCTTACTGTTTGCAGTTCTATATTATGTCCACATTTGGTTTTGAATTATATAAGTGCCAGACATGTTATTTATGCATATATGCTTATAAATGTATGTTTATATAAGAAATAAAATCTGTTTGATTTATATACAAATTTATATTAGTTAATATAAGCTGGTTGTTCCTATATAAGTTTACAAAAATTTATACATAACCAGTTTGTTTGAACATATTATATAAGGAAGTTATACAAAGAAGTATTATATATATAATTGCAACAGTTTACAAAGGTATATATCGTATGTTCGAAGTATTTTATAAATGTTTAGATATTTGTTTAGAATTTTTTAAAATATAATGTATGGGTTTTATAACTTTTGATTTGAAAGGATATATATATATATATATTATATGTGGAAATTTATACGATAGTTCATATATTACTATCTGTAAGTTATATATGACATGTTTGTGCAGATAAGTTTATATATGATCTGTCCATTATATGTAAGTTTATATAGGTTATGTGATTGTCGATTTATATATATAAGTTTCTATAAATATCCGAGTGTATACACTAGATAGCATATTTTAAAAGGGTAAAATTTAAAAGTATATATATAACATATTATGTTGGGTAAGTGTTAATATTTTGAAAGGTATATATATGTAATATGGTTGTTTAGGTAATATGGTTGTTTATGTAATATGTAGGAAACAAAGTGTGTAAGTTTACATATATGTTTGTATGTAGTTTATATATATATATATATATATTATTTTATATATGTTTGAACTAAATATTGATTTGAAAATACATATATAGATTTTATTTTGAATATATGTTTTAAATTGATTTTAGAAAAATATATATATAACATATATGTTGTTTCATCGATCTCTAATACATCTTGACTTACTTTCTCAATATCAAATTTGCAACAGCAGTTCTAACTTTGTCATTATCCCGCTTGTTCGATCCATGTGCTTCCGTGTCCATTCACTTCATTTTCGTTCATTTCTCTAGCCTCGAAAGGTGAGCAATCACTCACGATTAACATTGTTACATTTAGTAAATTTGATTTCTCTTGAAACGACAACTAAAATATGCTATAAATTTTGAACTGTCAATTATTTAATTGCAATATATGATATGCCATTATCTGTATTATTCACCTGTGACATCTGACACCATAATTTGTTACATATATTATAATTAAAATTGTTACTAATGATATATGCCTATTGTTGATATGTAATATTATTATCATACTTGTTCTCACTCTGCAAGTTCCCTGTTAGCTTAGAATTCCCTATGGGTTGAAATGATATATACACATAAGATATTATAGATTGAGGGGAAATCGTTATAGGTTGAAATGATAAACCCAAGCGATTTTCATTGATTTTGAAATTTTGGGATTACGGGTTGAAATGATATATACCCGTATATATTAAATTGTGGATTGAAATGATAAGTATCGTATCACTTGACCATGGAATAGAAAATTATATACAGACACGTTGGTATATTTTGAAAAATGATTTTTATAGTCGAAAGGAAATATATGGATTTTATTAAATACTGATTTTTAAATAAATTTAAAAGATATTTTATTTTGTAAAATTAGATTTTTAAAATTTTATGTTTGGAAATTTTAAATTTACAAGTTAGTTTGAAAATATAACTTTTAAAAAATTTTACTTATAAAAATTTATTATTTTTAAAATATATAAAATAAGATTTAAAATAGATTTATTAATAAGATTTAATTTAATATAAATTATTTAAATAAAATTTAATTTAATTAGTATATATATAATATGTTTAAATTTTTATTTAAATTTTTATTTAAATTTTTACATTAATATTTCAAATAGATTTTTTTAATGACTTTAAATAAATAGAGGTTGGAAAACAAAGTAAAATTGACTTGAAATTTAAATTGGTTAATAATTGAATTTAAATAAAAATTTGTTTGAACTTATTAATTTTGAGATTTGAAAGGTATGATTTGCAATTTGATTTGATGAAAAGTGATTAAATGGATATCCTCAATTTTAAATAAATTTTAGACTGAATATTTATTATTGATTTAAATTTATAAATTGAAATTTTATTTAATTGTTATTAAATTGATTAAGTGGATATTTCAAAACTAAATGCCAGTAAAGTTAAATGTTAAAATATAAATGAAACTTATATTAAAATGTTTGAATATTTAAACTTTAAATCTTAAAGGAATTGAAGAGATAGCTCAAAACTGGATTTGAAATTGATAAAGATTGAAATAGTTTATTTAGAATTTAAATTGAACCTTAACCTTTTAAAATTCAAAAGTGCTATGATTTTCAAAAGTGTTATGATTTCAAAAGTGTTATGATTTCAAAAGAGTTATGATTTCAAAAGTGTTAAGATTTTGAAAATGGTATAAATTTTAAAGTGTTACGATCTGGAAATGAATGTTACTTTAAAGTGAATAATGATATTGATATGAAGTATCAACTATTTGAAATGAAATGAACACGGTGTGAAATAAGCATTTGGTTGTCAAAGAGACCGAGATCAGATATTGTCATACTCTCTACCAATACTGAAAACCACTTTAACAACTGGGTACGTGGTGGAGATTCCAGAATGAAGTAGGATGGTTGGCGACGATTCTATATGGTATTTACGTAACCCTGACTCCCGTGAGTCAGCTTGATGTGGCTAAAACAGTGGGGTCATTCCCTCCATCAAGCACATTTCTTCGATACCATTCTATTGCTTTTGTGATTTGATTTCGGTGCACCTCTGATTTGGGAGTTTTTCATGAGGTGGGCGGTAGTAGCTGCTATGCGTTACCACTAGTCCGGGAGTGCAAATGGTATATCTACCCTGGCATTGCCTCACGTGCCTTGTCACTTGCTTATCGTGTTTTCTACGAGTTTGGTTTGTACCATACCTATGGAGTGCCCTATGATAGCCCTTCAGTTTACGGAGGAATTACGGTACTGTATAGACTATGGGAATATATAAAAATGTGTTAATGGGGATATAGGTAATGCCTTAATACTATTTTAGTACTTTACTATAGACATATTATAATAGCGTATTTTACTACATAGTAGATAGTTCCACGGATCCTTAGAGGATGGAAATCCCAAACATCCTTTAAGTTACTTGTATTTCAGTTGACATTTGTCACGACCCGCCCTTCTCGACCTACGAAAATCGACACAAATACACCACAGTACACTAAGCCGACGATCGAGTGCCAGAAAAGACAGATAGTTGAGGGAAAGAAAGAAGATAGAAGAAAGAAGGAACTAAACAATAACAGAATCTCACATTCGCAACGGAACAAAGTATAATACATGATATTAGATCTTTACACAAAATGAAAACTATATATGTTTATACACTATACCATTAGAGTATCACAAACAACAACAATTACCAGCCTGACAATTTCAAACAATCACAGCAGCGGATATAAACAAGTACGGATAATACATCTCGGTCTCCAGCTCCTCTCCTGAGCTCCGTAGCATCCTATCCTGAACAAATAACACTCGGTCTGGCCCAAGCATTATAATGAAATAACACCCAAGTCAGTCTGGAATACCAGTTGACAAAAATACACCCAAATTAATTATTAAAGTTTCAAAAATTCTTTTGAAAATAAAAGCATCTTGTAAGACCACGCCACAAATAAACATGTCGGGTTTTTACCTTACGATAGCTAAAACACTTTTTATAAAACTCCTCTTATATTATAATAGGGTCTATATACAAATACTTATTAAAATAACCGAAATTGTTACATGATTAAAATTCAGCAACTAGCCACAAAGTGGGTAATACAAATAAAACTCGTAAAAGGCTCGTAGGGAGAATGGATTTCCAACTAATGACTAGGCACTGGAGTACCACTTATCACAGTACGTGGCCTAGATCACCGTACCGAGGACCACTCCCGATCCCCTGCAACACAAGGCCGGGACTATCGCTTACTGGATAATCCCGAGTAAGATCACCCTACGGTTGGGATCAGCAACCGCACCACCAAGCCGAATAAAAAAAACATCTGGATAGGGATGACCTCACCCTAATGTGTGCTACCCACATAGCCTTGCTGCATAACCTCTGATTTTCAGTCATTCCCGGTTGATGAGGCTTGAGGCTAACCATTACCTTTTAGAACATTTCACTTAGAATGCCAACCGTCTACCTGATGATGTTCCGAAAGCATTCATCCATACAAGTCCATCCCGGGTTCGAACGAAACCAAAGACACTACTCCTACTACATCCATTTGGAAACATCCTCAGGATTGGTAGCGACTAGCCCTTGCACTTCACAGTTCCATCTTTGAATCCAAACTCGTCTTCCTCACGAAAACGTACAAACCGGATCGAAGTGGCTTTCGAGAAATAAATCTCGATCCCGGTCTCTTCGAAACGATCAATGCATTGGCCAATATTGATAGTCGGTGATTTAACTATCAATTAACATTCACAAACATCCATCGAACAATAAATAGTTTCCCAAATTATTTATTAACCTCAAAATATCTTCACAAGATATATTTCCATTTTCAACTCTTTTGGAAACAATTCTCAAACTCAACTCTTCTCATGGAATAAATTCCCAAATCTTTACTTCCTCTGAAAACATCCAAATACCAACACTTTAGATTTAAAATAAATTTAAATTCTTTATTGTTGAAAATACATTAAAACATGTATATTAAAACTTCTTATATACTTAATTTAAAATATATATATACTTTTAAAAATATTTCGAATAAAACTGCTTTATAAAATATAAGCTATTCTCTTTAAAGTAAAGGTTAAGCTAACTAAATTTTGAAAATAGGAGTTATGAAATTCTATTCAAGTTCCAAATAATACTTTAACCATTCTTAAAATAAAACTATTCTATAAAATATAAATATTAAAATTATCTTTAAACATAATACCCATGAACCCTTTTAAAAAAATTACTACTATAACTATTCTAATACTATTTACCTTTAACTTAACAACTTAAATAATTTCTTAAGAACATTCCTTCACTTAAAAATCTACTTCGAAAACGTACTTGGCTTTTCAGTGAAACACATTTCCATTTTCAGAATAAATCAAAGAATTCTTTTATAAATCCTACTGAATTTATCTAAATTCAAACTTACGTTCAAATCCCATAAATTTCTTCCAACACTTTCAAAATAAACTCCTTTTATTTTTAAACACATTCCCATATCCTGGAAATCGCTTCCAAGGTATACTTAAAATATTTAAAATATGATTACTACATTCTTTACTCAAATTATACTTTTGAAAATCTATAAAAGTTTCTAGAGTAACTTAAATTAAAAATTAACTTTTATATAAAGTTATTATACCAAATATTTATATTAAAATTTCCTTTAGAAAACATAATACTAATTTGCCCTTAAAATAATTTAATGCCATAATTACTTAATTAAATATTTACTTATACTTAAAAATGATTAAAAATAATATATTTTTTCCTTAAATATTCTAAAACACATTTTAAGCTGCAAATTTATATTTTGAAAGCTTTCTTGGGAATCATACTTAATTTCCAGAGAAGACATATTTTTCCATCTATTTAAAAAAAATCGCTATTACTTTTCAACAATTTGCATTTCTTATAGGAATTCCCACCAAAAATCTATCTTTCAAACTTTAACCACCGACAAATATTCCATTTCATTTATAAACCCAGTTTATCCATTCCTCGTTTCCTTTTTAAATCATTATTTCAAAACACTTCAAAATCTAAACCAATATCTTGAATTTAATTTCCTTAAACTCATTTCTCAAAATTAATTTCAATTCCCTTTTAATCCCAATTTATTTTTTTTATATTTTTAAAATACCAGATTTATATTTATCCAACCATACACAGCATAACAAAATTCCAAATCATTCAATCACATGATACAAATGAAATATATCATGGATTACGAATAAAAATTTCTATATTGTGAGGAATCCGGTTGGATCCCTCAACATGTTTCCTTGCATCCACAGATGTTAGCACAACAAATAAATATCAATCTAGACTGATATTAATATTCATATTCAACCAATCACACAATTATTTAAATATTAACTATTTAAATTATTGGTATCCAGATGTGAGTGAGATTTACTCACCTTGAATTTCGTCGAGCGTTTAAATTTTGAATTAAATTGACCGCGATCGATTTAACCCAAAATTTCTCTAGCTCCGATCGTCTACAAATTTGCACTGCAGCGTAGATCGCGTCGCTGCGATTCCGGTGCTTCTCATTTCGTCTGAATCTGATAACGTATGTGAGAGATATTCGGTTTTAAAGATTCGTAAATATAATTTATAAAACAAATTTTCTTTAATTATATTATACCAGAGCAGATCAAAAACGTTGATTTCAAGACCAAATCCAGGCCGCAACCTTCGTCTTCCCAATTATCGTTTCCAGGAAATAAACAATCCATCGTTCCTTGATTAGGGTTACGAACCGCACTTCCTACCATTGTCGAGAACAAGATCAACCTAACCCACATCAAAGACCATTGCGCCACCATCCTTCAGCCCAAGGTTCGTCGAGCTCGGCCTCCCCCTATGCGCAAAAAATCGTGTGTGAACCGTCACGAACGCGGCCTTCAACACCTCCCTCTGGTCGATGAAACGAAGTCTCAGCCGTACAGATCGATAGAGCTCGCAAAGCTCTGTAATTTCCTAGTTGGAGATTTCTGGTGAAAGCTATTGGATTGAGAGAAAATGAGGGAGGAACGGAAGTGATTATCGGCCATTAAAAACAAAGGTGGAGGCTGCGTTTTTAGCTCCTAAGGTTTCACCAACGTGAATATATATATATATATATATATATATATATATATATATATATATATATATATATATACTATTAATTTAATATTATTCTCAATTTTAACAAGATTTCCGAACGAACTCCAAATCAAACGTGGCTCCAGGTGTTTATAAGGTTTTACCCATATTCCAAACACAATGGAACGTGTTTCGAATGCTAATTCGATCATATGCATGAGTTACGGAAATAAACGATGAATTTTAATTTAAATCGATTAAAATAGTTTCTATGTGTTTTGAGCTGCCAGGGTCAAACGACAACTCCGATTGCTACGAAAATTGAAATCCGATTAACTAACTATCACGGATCCAATGGAACGGTTTCGTCGAATTCTGAGACTATGCCTCGGAAGGCTATTTTAACTCGTTGATTAAATCGAGCAATTTCCGAAATTGTGGAAATCACCAAAAATTCCATTTTTAAACTTTACTAACTCAATTATAAATCATATAGAATTTATAATCATATTTGTAATCATTCTAATTCAATTTAAATCAAAACCTGATTATTTGTATTACCACTACAAATTAAATTCCATTATTTAATTAATAAAAATTCTAAATTCAACCTATTGATTTTTGATTCCATCTAAAAGTCCAATACTAATAATTCTAACCCAATTATATATTTTAAATAAATTTTGGAAACCATTAACATATCTAATTATATCAGATTCGCAAACTATCTCGATTTCAATTAGTTAATTATTATTATTCAAATTCAATTTAATTACCACATTTGAAATTTAACTAATTTCATTAAATTAACCAAAATCTTTTTGTTTCAAAATCAAATTATAATTCACATTCAACATTTAAAATGAATTAAATGTTCAAATCTAACGACCAAAATTCCTACTTGTTACATTCCTCCCCCCTTATAAAAATTTCGTCCCCGAAATTTGTTAAGGTAGGAAAATGCTACTAAACTCATTTACTTACCCATACATACTTAGTTAAAAACTTACATTCACTTCACCAAAACCTTTAGTTCAATTCCAAAACCATTTGTTTTTATTTCTAACTCAAAAGCTTGTGTTTCCAACATCATTTCAAAAATCAACTTTCCAAGTTAACCAAAATTTCAAAACTCCCAAAAAAATTCTAACTCCCAAAATTTTCGAATTTTTTTGGCAGAATCTCCTTTTTACGGAGGAGATTTTGCAATATCACAATAGATATAAATATATATACATCGACCCACACGGTCGAAAAACCAAATGTGTCACAATCTATATATATTTCATTTTCCCAATTTTATTGCGTAGGCGTACCTTTTGATTAGCATTTTAAAAGCAAGCAGCTAATTATATTGCATATACGCGCTCCAACTCTATCGATTGCCTCCCGTATCTGTACTTACTTAAACAAACACATCAGTTTTCAATACTATGAGAATTTAATAACATTCCGTTCATTAATCTTAGCCAATTATAACAATTACATACCCAACCAACCAGTTTCCATAAATCCTACATGTAAACCATATTTTATAAGCAATTACAAGGTTTCAACACCATTAAATTTCCCTAATAAATCCAAATTTCATTTTACTTTACTCAAAAGGATTTACAACCAAGTTTGATACATTCAATACATATTTATCACGACCAACTCAAAATCACTACAATATGATCAACATGTGCCTACATTATATAAATTTACTTTTAAGCAACTCCAAATTGATCCATAACCAATTTTATCTCCAATTTGATTTATTTGCTTCATATTCATAACTCACTCCATTTATATGCAAATCCACAAAATTAAATTCTGACCTATTCCAATTTATTCAAAAACCACTTATTTACTTACTTTAAACAATTTACTTCCGTTTACAACAAAACGACAAATTTTCAATGCGAATTTAAATGTTATTCATGCAATAACCATTACTTAAGCTTATAGCTATTTTAAATTAATTTTAACTCAACTTATATCAATTTTAACATTCGTATTTCATTGCAATTATTAAATTAAATCCTTACCCTTACATTTCCATTTCATTAACCAATTCAAGTTTATATTAATATCATTCCATTCTGGATTATTTACAACCCATACATCCTTATTTTATCACAATAATTAATTAAAATCATTTCACTTGCATTTCAACTTTATTATCTAAGCAAATTTTATTCAAGACCACTTATAAAGCTCGACCACAATCATTTTCCAATTTGCTTAAGTTATTTCAATAACAAAATAACTCCATTCCTTCTTACATCAGATTTATTTCCATTTAAATTGATTTTTATTCAATCAAATTCCATCCATTACAAATTTTAATTCAATTTTTTGCTTACTCAATCCATTTTAAATTTATTCACCTTCTTAATTCAATTCTGAATTTATTTTATTAATAACATAACCATTTCAATTATTCTAAACCAAAATTGGGTTTTATCTTGCTTTCTAAATTTTTAACAAGCTATCAAAATTTTATTCATTCCAAGACAATTCCCATTTAATTTAGCTTGCACTAAATTCGTTTCTAAGCAATTATTTTTGAATTTAGTTGAGTGAGAATTTAATTCATTCAATATCATTCTTGCTTAATTTAAATTCCATTTAATTCAATTTTTTTCCAAATTTAATTCAAGTTTAACTAAATTTTATTTAGCCAACTTAAATTCATATCATTTCCTTACTATTTTAAATAAGAATTTAATTCCATTCATTATTGTTTATAACACTACTGCATTTTAATTTTAATTCAATCCAGATTCAACTCAACTTCTTTTAATTTAAGCTAAATCCAATTTTTATTTCTCCATTCAATTTAAATTTTTACCTTCTAATGTATAAGTTCAAAAACATATTACCAACCCAGTCCATTCACCTTTTATATTTCACTTCGCCTTATTCCAACTTATATTTTATTTAGGATTAAATTTTGAATTTCCCATAACATTCCAACCATTTTATTTTGGTTTTACAATTTCATTTCCTATCCATAGGTTTGCCAACTTATTTATTTAAAAGCTTATATTGCTCATTTGATTCATTTTCATCTTATAATCACAATTCTGAATTATCTATATGTATATCACTTAATAGCTTAAGGGTATAAATTTCCATTACACAGTTATAACCCTCAATTACAAAGTCATTTTACATTTCAACTATATTCAATTAAATTCAGTTTCAAATTTTATTTAACTTATACTGAGTTAAATTCAAATATATTTCATTCACCACCATTTTCTCAAGTTAATTTTTAATTCAAGGATTAAAATTTTCATTTTCTTTCTTATTCAAATCAACTTCACTTTATAAGTTCAATAGTTGATTCATTTTTATCTTTCACGCTATTTTTTATATAGTTTCCAGGATTCAATTACGCGGTTTTATTTCAAAACCAATTTGAAATTATAAATTACTCATACGCACCTGGTATATCAAATCAAACTTCCAGGTTTCCAAAACAACTTGTTTTTGCCAAAACAATTTCCCTTTTTAAATTTCTAAAACCACTTGTATACCCAACAAGTCCAAGCAAATATCATAACCAACCTCCATTGTAGCAATCCATCACTTTAGAAACTCGAAAATAAATTCTGATGATGTGGCCACCATCATCAGGATTATTTTCCAGAGACTGAAGTGACTTCAATGCTTCCTTACTTTCACAAATTCCATTCAAAACAATATCCATTTAAAAATATTTTCCTAGAATAATATTCCATCATTGCCTTCAACACTTCGAGAAACATTTCAAAATTCCCAAGATTCTAAATTCCCAAACCCCTTTTGTTTAAATTAATTTAAAACACTTTTCAAAATTTTCGGTTTTAAATTCTGGTTTAAATCAAATTTTAGCTATACTCTTTTTTTATTTGAACCATGCTTAGATAATTCTATTTGGTTATAAACCATTTCAAATTTTAAATTCTTACTTGATTATAGTATTAACACCCAAACATCCAAATATATAATAATTTCAAAAAGTTATTTCTTTCATATCAAAATATAATTTCAGGTAAAATTATTTCATTTACCCATTTTAAAAACAATACTATGTCGGTTTATCTTGTTTAAGAGTTTAGAAACCCCTATCGATACGGTTGTACTTTCCGTACCGACCAGAATTCATAAACACTCAACTGATAAGTCAACACAATATAAAAACAATTTTTATATTCACTGACAAGTATGCTCTCATAGCTATTATTACACCCAACTCATTCTAGAGTACTATGTGTTTGCGCCAAAAATGGTCACAAACCCCAAGTATCATGAGAGCAACAAGCAATGAATATAAATCAGCAATATTCAAGCACAAAACTCAGATCTAAGCAAGAAACAAACAGCAATCAAGAAATAACAATCAGAGACGTAAGATTTATAGTGGTTCGGCTATCTCCGGCCTACGTCCACTTTAAAATTTTATCTTTTATTGATGTTCTTTGCTGATTACAAATGATTGCGCGGATATAATGAATGAATTCGAATATAACAGCAATGGAAAGAAGTAGAATCGAATCCGGAGAGTCTGGAGGTCAAATAGCCAAAAAGATCCCCTTTTCTGTAAGCTTCAGAGGGCTATTTATAGGCGTAGGAGGCTGATATCGCGCTCAAACTTCGGGAGACTTCTTCTGGCACGTGAGTGGGCCCACACGACCGACCCCACCAAGTTTCGACTCATTTTGTGATCGGTACGAAACAATTTCATATCAATCAAAAAATGCTCTAATCGGGCTGAAACTTGGCAGGATGGTTTTTTAGCATGCACGCAAGCTGCTGTGAAAATTTCATTGCATTTGGATCAATAGTTTAGGAGATATGGTCGATACGAAATTGGTCTGCTCGACGGCTGTTTGGTTCGAATCCACTCATTCGAAACGATCACTTCGACTCGATGGCAATGCGCGTGAGCAGGTTGACGTGGCACGCGCTCTCCGTGTCGATCCGCTTTTCATTCCGGTTTGATCGAGTCACTCCGAGTATTTCACCGCGTTCGCATCCATAACTCACGCGTCATCTCTGGCATGTTTGACTCGGTGGGTACGAACAAGCAATTATTTGTGGATTCGAACAAGGACTCTTGATGGATACGAAGCGGTCAACGCCTGACGATGCGAAGTCATCTGATGGATTTGAGGCAGATGGATACGAAGGACTTGCATCCCTGACCGATACGAAGACGATGGATTCGAATGGAAGCTCATCCATTAATACGGACCATGTCTAGCTGGATGGATACGAAATAGGACATTGCTGATCAACACGAAGCGCGTGTCCTGTTGATGGATACGAACTCGATCGATTTGAGCCGAGGTTCCTCGATGGATTCGAACTCGATCGGTGCGAAGTTGATGGATACGAATGGAGGCGTGATGGTGAATACGGAATCCATCGATACGAAGCTAATGCTGCTTGATGGATACGAAAATGTGACTCTTTTCATCAACTTACATCGATCATATCTTGAGCATATGAACTTGGATTGACTTGAAATTTGAACCGCTGGCTTCTACAGCTTTGCTTGTCATGCCTTGTCAATTGTGGCCCGATCCGGACTCGGAGGAAATTCAATGATATCCATGGTTATCATGCAATGCATAGTTGATATTCATGACTAGTTATTATTGATTTTCAGCCAATTTTGGGTATCTCGGCTTTGCCAAAAGTTGGGATAACACTTTGCCCCCCAAAACATGCCTTTTGGTAAAAGGTGTGTTTTGATCAGTCTCAAATTGAATGTGGTGAGTTCATGTTTTATTCAAAGCTTATAGCATTTTCAATCAAGTCCATGGCTGTTCGAAGCCAAATTGTTATCAATTTCTTCCAGTGGAAGTTAAGAGTGAAATTCTACAGTCTCTCTGGACTATCGATGGTTACTCCGGACCCTTGCTAATCCCATCCCAGACTTAGCAATTGAATAGAAAGATCCTATTGTACTCCGGCGTTGCTTTCTACCCCTTGCACTCTAGCCCCAGTTAGGGCGTATAGCGATGTCTTGGTCGTTTTGGACCGATCATAGCCTCTCCGGGCTCTTGCTGGATCCCATCCTGTCACTCATCGGTAAAGGGGAAACAGCATTAAGTGAGTCGATCCTAACGCTCTCCGGAGAAGCGACTCTCTTCTTGCACTCCGATTCAGTGTATCTGAACATTAAGCGATGTCATGGCCTAAATCATGGGCCGATCATAGCCTCTCCGGGCTCTTATCGTATCCCGGTCCAATCACTCTCCGGTGAATAGGAAACGATGTTAAGTGAGTCGATCCTGTCGCTCTCCGGTGAAGCAAACCACTTCATACACTCCGGACCCTGTCTTTCCGGGCAGGGCCATAAAGCGATCATTTTTATACTGGTATATGGTATTCATCCTTTAACTCTCCGGTCAAAGGTTTATTTCAAGAAATTCAAGTTTATTTATTAAATTCAGGTCCTAGATGTTTAATCTTAAACATCAGGAAAAAACTAAACATTGCCTCTCCGGGCAGGTCGGTCCATCTCCATCTCAAAGCATGCCTATGGATCTTTCCTGTTCCCGTACATGAGTAAGTAGAGTAGCCGTTTATTCTGGAAACAAATCTAATGAAATTATTTGACCGAAGTCCAAATCCTAGACTTGGCCCTTGCCATCTTAATCAGTTGATGATGAGTCATGATCTCGATCCAGGATCGTTTCTGTTAGGTGGAGGCGGTAGTTATTCAGGACTCACCGCCGCTGCCCGTTCTCTGACATATTGTGGCAATCTACCACTCCTGGCATGTTCTTCCACCTCATCCTTTAGGTGGCGGCATTCATCTGTAGTGTGTCCATCCATCTCATGGAATAGGCAATATTTTCCAGTTCGACGCTCCTGCTCTGTGGGATCTCTCCTGGGTGGTTTTCGATAGGGGAGTTGCCCCCGAGTTTCAGTGTAAATCCTTTCCAGGCTTGCCGACAAATCTGTGTATTGCCTGAACCTGGGCTCTCGGAATTTCTTCCGTTTATCAGGACCGTCATGTCTATCATCATGCTTTCTCTTTCCTTTGTCCGCTTCGGACTGTTCCCCGGCGGTTCCTTCGCCCTGCACAGCATTTATTTCTCTCCTTTCGGCTCGTGATTCTTCCAGCCGAATGAATCTTTCAGCTTCATGATAAAATTCTCCTAAATCTTGTGGTGGATCTCTTGCCAAAGAATCTTTTAATTCGGTGCCTTTCCCAACTCTTGCCACCGTCGCCATCAAAATCATCGATGGATCCGAACGATCTAAAGAAGCCACCGTTGCATTGAATCGTAGTAAGAAATCTTTATGGACTCTCCGGTCCTTTGCTTTTTTGAAGCTAAAGTCATCACACTCTTGGGTCGCGTCAAGTCGACCCTGAACTGTCTCATAAAGCATTCTACAAGCTCGCCCCATGTTCTGATCGATCCGTTCTCCAGCTGCCTAAACCAAAGCGCAGCCAAATCTGACAAGTATAGAGGGAAGCATCGAGCCATCACTTCCTCGGATGCCCCCAGCACTTCCATGTGCCTGATGTATCGAGTAATGTGCATCGTTAGGTCTGACTTCCCATCATAAGGATCCAGCATAGGCAGTTTGAACTTTGGCGGGTTCCTTGCATTCCTGATATTCGGAATGAACGGACTCCGACTGACTTCTTCCAACCCTCCACTCGACAATCCCCCACTCATGATTCATCGCACCAGACCAATCATTTTTTTATCTCCATCCAGGGGTTGCCCCATTGTCATGTTTCTATCTTGCCCCTCAAGTCTCAAAGGGAATTCTGGTACATACTTTTCATGTGGCTCAGTAACATTAGCATTGACTCCAGCCTGCTTTGCTGCATTTATGGGTTTTCCAGTGTCTGATCCTGAGGGTCTGCCCCCAAGTCCTTGTTGATTATCTTCAGGCCCTGCATTCAGGTCTTGAACCTGACCTTCATGGGTTTCCGCAATCCTGACTCCTTGTCCTGCACTTGCAGCCGTTGTAGTTGGCCCAAGGTTCTGCACGTTTGCTACTCTCATCTGTTCAAAGAAATTCTGTAGCATCTCCTGTTGGCTTTCCATCATTCTTTCCTGCATCAAATTAGCCATAGCCTCCATCTCATCTCTGGTGATGTAGATGGATGCTTGTCCTTCTCCAGCTCTGGAGGATGCTCATTGGCTTCCTTCTTGTTGGCTTCTCTCAGCCCTCTGTCTTCTACTGTTTTATCTAGTCATTGTCTTCAAATCCAAACTCTTCAAATCTGAACTTTGAATCCGATGTAGCGGGTGCTAGTTCCTCTTAGTGAAAGCACCAAAGTGTTTGCGCAAAAATGGTCACAAGCCCCAAGTATCGTGAGAGCACCAAGCAACGAATATAAATCAGCAATATTCAAGCACAAAAATCAGATCGAAGCAAGCAACAACAGCAATCCAGAAATAACAATTAGAGACGCAAGATTTATAGTGGTTCGGCTAACTCCGGCCTACGTCCACTTCAAAGTTTTTATCTTTTATTGATGTTCTTTTCTGATTACAAATGATTACAGCGGATATAATGAATGAATTCGAATATAACAGCAATGGAAAGAAGTAGAATCAAATCCGGCTGAGTCTGGACGTCGAATTGCCAAAAAGATCCCTTTTCTGTAGGCTTCAGGGGGCTATTTATAGGCGTAAAGGGCTGATATCGCGCTCAAACTTCGAAAGACTTCTTCTGGCACGTGAGTGGGCCCACGCGATCGACCCCACCAAGTTTCGACTCGTTCTGTGATCGATACGAAACAATTTCATATCAATCCAAAAAATGCTCCAATCGGGCTGAAACTTGGCAGGATGGTTTTTTAGCATACACGCAAGCTGCTATGAAAATTTCATTGCATTTGGATCAACAGTTTAGGAGATATGGTCGATACGAAATTGGTCTGCTCGACGGCTGTTTGGTTCGAATCCACTCATTCAAAACGATCACTTCGAATCGATGGCAATGCATGTGAGCAGGTTGACGTGGCATGCGCTCTCTGTGTCGATCCGCTTTTCAGTCCAATTTGATCGAGTGACTCCGAGTATTTCGCCGCGTTCGCATCCATAACTCACGCGTCATCACTGGCCTGTTTGACTCGGTGTGTACGAACAAGCAATTATTCATGGATTCGAACAAGGACTCTTGATGGATACGAAGCGGTCAGCACCTGATGGATGCGAAGTCATCTGATGGATTCGAGGCAGATGGATACGAAGGACTTGCATCCCTGACTGATACGAAGACGATGGATTCGAATGGAAACTCATCCATGGATACGGACCATGTCTAGCTGGATGGATACGAAATAGGACATTACTGATCGATACGAAGCACGTGTCCAGTTGATGGATACGAACTCGATCGATTCTAGCCGAGGTTCCCCGATGGATTCGAACTCGATCGGTGCGAAGTTGATGGATACGAAAGGAGGCGTGATGGTGAATACGGACTCCATCGGTACGAAGCTAATGTTGCTTGATGGATATGAAAATGTGACTCTTTTCATCAACTTACATCGATCATATCTTGAGCATATGAACTCGGATTGACTTGAAATTTGAACCGCTGGCTTCTACAGCTTTTCTTGTCATGCCTTGTCAGTTATGGCCCGATCCAGACTCGGATAAAATTCATTGATATCCATGGTTATTCTGCAATGCATAGTTGATATTCATGAGTAGTTATTATTGATTTTCAGCCAATTTTGGGTATCTCGGCTTTGCCAAAAGTTGGGATAACACTATGGACTCTATTTAATGAGTAATTTCCCCACCAGAGCCAAGGTTATCGCCAACCTAAGCTATGATACCATAATGTCACGACCCGCCCTTCTCGACCCTCGAAAATCGACACAAATACGCCACAGTATACTTTGCCGACGATCGAGTGCCAGAAAAGACATATAGTTGAGGGAAAGATAGAAGTAAGAAGGAACTAAACAATAACAGAATCTCACAATCGCAACGGAACAAAATATAATACATAATATCAGATCTTTACACAAAATGAAAACTGTATCTGTTTATACACTATACCTTCAGAGTATCATAAACAAACAACAATTACCAGCCTAAAAATTTCAAACAATAACAGCAGCGGATATAAATAAGTACGGATAATGCATCTCGGTCTCCAGCTCCTCTCCTGAGCTCCATAGTATCCTATCCTGAACAAATAACACTCGGTCTGACCCGAGCATTATAATGAAATAACACCCAAGTCAGTCTGTAATACCAGCTGATAAAAATACACCCAAATTGATTATTAAAGTTTTAAAAATTCTTTTGAAAATAAAAGCATCTCGTAAGACCATGCCATAAATAAACATGTCGGGCTCTTACCTTACAATAGCTAAAAAACTTTTTATAAAAATCCTCTGATATTATAATAGGGTATATATACAAATACTTATTCAAATAGCCGAAATTGTTACATGATTAAATTACAGCTAATAGCCACAAAGTGGTAATACAAACAAAACTCGTAAAAGGCTCGTAGGGAGAATGGATTTCCAACTAATGACTAGGCACTGGGGTACCACCTGTCACAATACGTGGCCTAGATCACCGTACCGAGGACCACTCCCCATCCCCTGCAACACAAGGCCGGGACTATCCCTTACTAGATAATCCCGAGTAAGATCACCCCACGGTTGGGATCGGCAACTGCACTACTAAGCCGAATAAAAAGGGACATCTAGACAGGGATGACCTCACCCTAATGGGTGCTACCCACATAGCCATACTGCATAACCCCTGATTTTCAGTCATTCCCGGTTGATGAGGCTTGAGGCTAAGCGTTACCTTTTAGAACGTTTCACTTAGAATGCCCACCGTCCACCTGACGATGTTCCGAAAGCATTCATCCATACAAGTCTGCCCCGGGTTCGAACGGAACCGAAGGCACTACTCCTACTACATCCATTTGGAAACATCCTTAGGATTAGTAGCGACAAGCCCTTGCACTTCACTGCTCCATCTCCGAATCCAAACTCATCTTTCCCACGAAAACGTACAAACCAGATCAAAGTGGTTTTCGAGAAATAAATCTCGACCCCGGTCTCTTCGAAACGATCAACGCATTGGCCAATATTGATTGTCGGTGATTTAACTATCAATTAACATTCACAAACATCCATCAAACAATAAATAGTTTTCCAAATTATTTATTAACCTCAAAATATCTTCACAAGATATATTTCCATTTTCAACCCCTTTGGAAATAATTCTCAAACTCTACTCTTCTCATGGAATAAATTCCCAAATCTTTACTTCCTCTGAAAACATCCAAGTACCAATACTTTAGATTTAAAATAAATTTAAATTCTTTATTCTTGAAAATACATTAAAACATGTATATTAAAACTTTTTATATACTTAATTTAAAATATATATATACTTTTAAAAATATTTCGAATAAAACTGCTTTATAAAATATAAACTATTCTCTTTAAAGTAAAGGTTAAGCTAACTAAATTTTGAAAATAGGAGTTATGAAGTTCTATACAAGTTCCAAATAATACTTTAATCATTCTTAAAATAAAACTATTCTATAAAATATAAATATTAAAATTATCTTTAAAATAATACCCATGATCCCTTTTAAAAAAATTACTACTATAACTATTCTAATACTATTTACCTTTAACTTAACAACTTAAATAATTTCTTAAGAACAATCCTTCACTTGAAAATCTACTTTAAAACGTACTTGGCTTTTCAGAGAAATACACTTCCATTTTCTGAATAAACCAAAGAATTCGTTTTATAAATCCCGCTGAATTTATCTAAATTCAAATTTACGTTCATCCCGTAAATTTCTTCCAACACTTTAAAAATAAACTCCTTTTATTTTTAAACACATTCCCACCTCCTGGAAATGGCTTCCAAGGTATACTTAAAATATTTAAAATATGATTACTATATTCTTTACTTGAATTATACTTTTGAAATTCTATAAAAGTTTCTAGAGTAACTTAAATTAAAAATTCCCTTTTATATAAATTTATTATACCAAATATTTATATTAAAATTTCCTTTAGAAAACATAACACTAATTTACCCTTAAAATAATTTAATACCATAATTACTTAATTAAATATTTACTTATACTTAAAAATGATTAAAAATAATATATATTTTTCCCAAAATATTCTAAAACACATTTTAAGCTGCAAATTTATATTTTGAAAGCTTTCTTAGGAATCATACTTAATTTCCAGGGAAAACACATTTTTCCATCTATTTTAAAAAAAATCGCTATTACTTTTAAACAATTTGCATTTCTTACAGGAATTCCCAGTTCTATCCAAACTTTATCCACCGATAAATATTCCATTTCATTTATAAACCCAGTTTATTCATTTCCATTCCTCATTTCCTTTTCAAATCACAATTTCAAAACACTTCAAAATCTAAACCAATATCCTGAATTTAATTTCCTTAAACACATTTCTCAAAATTACTTTCAATTCCCTTTTAATCCCAATTTATTTTATTTATATTTTTAAAATACCAGATTTATATTTATCCAACCATACACAGCATAACAAAATTCCAAATCATTCAATCACATGATACAAATGAAATATATCATGGATTACGAATAAAAATTTCTATATTGTGAGGAATCCGGTTGGATCCCTCCAACCTGTTTCCCTGCATCCACAGATGTTAGCACAACAAATAAATATCAATCTAGACTGATATTAATATTCATATTCAACCAATCACACAATTATTTAAGTATTAACTATTTAAATTATTGGTATCCAGATGTGAGTGAGATTTACTCACCTTGAACTTCGTCGAGCGTTTAAATTTTGAATTAAATTGACCGCGATCAATTTAACCCAAAATTTGTCTAGCTCCGATCGTCTACAAATTTGCACTACAGCGTAGATCGCGTCGCTGCGATTCCGGCGCTTCTCGTTTCGTTTGAATCTGATAACGTATGTAAGAGATATTCGGTTTTAAAGATTCGTAAATATAATTTATAAAACAAATTTTCTTTTAATTATATTATACCAGAGCAGATCAAAACCGTTGATTTCAAGACCAAATCTAGGCCGCAACCTTCATCTTCCCAATTACGATCGTTTCCAGGAAATAAACAACCCATCATTCCTTGATTAGGGTTACGAACCGCACTTCCTACCATCGCCGAGAACAAGATCAACCTAGCCCACATTAAAGCCCATCGCGCCACCATTCTTCGGCCCAAGGTTCGTCGAGCTTGGCCTCCCCCCATGCGCAGAAAATCATGCGTGAACCGTCACGAACGCGGCCTTCAACACCTCCCTCTGGTCGATGAAATGAAGTCCCAGCCGTACAGATCGATAGAGCTTGCAAAGCTCTGTAATTTCCTAGTTGGAGATTTCTGGTGAAAGCTATTGGATTGAGAGAAAAAGAGGGAGGAACGAAAGTGATTATAGGCCATTAAAAACAAAGGTGGTGGCTGTGTTTTTAGCTCCTAGGGTTTGAGCAACGTGAATATATATATACGTATACTATTAATTTAATATTATTCTCAATTTTAACAAGATTTCCGAACGAACTCCAAATCAAACATGCCGCCATATGCGCGAGTTATGGAAATAAACGATCAACTTTAATTTAAATCGATTAAAATAGTTTCTATGCGTTTTGAGCTGTCAGGGTTAAACTACAACTCCGATTGCTACAAAAATTGAAATTTGATAATAACTTGCTATCACGGATCCAATGGAACTGGTTTTGTCGAATTCCGAGACTGTGCCTCGGAAGGCTATTTTAACTCGTCGATTAACTCGATTTCCGAAATTGTCGAAATCACTTAAAATTCCATTTTTTAACTTTACTAACTCAATTATAAATCATATAGAATATATAATCATATTTGAAATCATTCTGATTCAATTTAAATCAAAACCTGATTATTTGTATTACCACTACAAATTAAATTCCATCATTTAAATAATAAAAATTCCAAATTCAACTTATCGACTTTTGATTCCATCCAAAAGTCCAATACTAATAATTCTAACCCAACTATATATTTTAAATAAATTTTGGAAACCATTTACATATCTAATCATATCAAATTCACAAACTATCTCGATTTCAAATAGTCAATTATTATTATTCAAATTCAATTCAATTACCACATTTGAAATTTAACTAATTTCATTAATTTAACCAAAATCTTTTTGTTTCAAAACCAAATTATAATTCACATTCAACATTTAAAATGAATTAAATGTTCAAATCTAACGACCAAAATTCCGGGTCGTTACAACATTTCACTTGAGTTGAATTTATTAATATAAGAATGTTAATCCTGACTCGAGTGTTTTGCTTTATGATTAGGTCAAACTAAGTGTTATATCATTTGAGACTCGTCTTTGGAGATTTGTAGCTTTGTTTGCAGATCTATCTATCCAACTTTCAGTTATTTCAGTTATTCTTTTGATTTCTGTTCAGTCTTGTCAGTTACTTTTGCATTTGAGACTACTCTGTATTTAAGATTTCTGTTGTATTTATTTCAGACTCTCATGTTTATATAGTAGCTCCATGGACTACTATTAGTCTATTCCACTTCTTATTGTTATATTACTCTGTATCTGTGATTCTGTGATTTATTTATTTACAGTGTATGCTAAGTTTTGCCAAATATAAAATAACAATCTATTATTTTGAGCAATTCAAGTCTGACATGTGTGGATGCGAATGGTTCGAAATACGGGATCTTTACAAGTGGTATCAGAGCTCTGGTTTAGGCAAAACTTAGCATATGGAGTAAAAATTAATTACAGAATCACCTTCGTATGAGCTTGAATTTCTCCTCTTCGATTCGAATTTCCTTTGAATTTTGAAACATTCCCCTTCTTTTTGAAAATTCATTCTTGTTTTCTCATGTTTGTGTTTTTTGATACTGGAGCATCCCATAGCTCCAACCTCAACCGTCAACTTTATCCCTTGTGTGACTAACCCCATCGGCTGTCCCGCCAACCTTAGTATGATTTGTAAAGGGGTGAAACTCCTTTACAAACAGCATCGATTCACCGGAGATCTCTATGTCTTCGGTGTGGTTGTTGTTATCTCTCCCAAATCCCGAACCGTTTCTCTAATAGACGACCAGGGTAATTCTCTTGGGATTGAATGTCGAATGCCTTAGAATTTTGCAGGCAGTTTTATCTTTTTAGCCTAGTGATCTTGACTTTCCCGAGAGTCGGTGATTATCGTAATGTTTGGTGAAGCAACTTCTCTATCCTTCAAGCAGGAAATTGAATTTTTGCATCGATCTTATTCCTGGAATCGCTTTTGACCCGATTAAGGTCACCTATGACTAATATTGATCTGTCCATCCCTTCTATTTTGTACTATAATTATTTTATCTTCCTTTCAAGCCTATCTTCGAATTAGAATTCACTTTGACTAGGGTCCTTCTAAATTTGAATCTCTACCCTTGGTCCAAAAGTCCATTTTTTTTGAATTATCCTATGAAGGAGTGTATTTGTAATTAAAAGAATGTTTTATCTTGTGTTGTTTGAATTGTTAAGTTTGATTTGGGGTTTTGATCAATTCGTCTGGCCAACGCTATCGATAGGATTTCCAAACACTTGAACAGAGCAAACTGACACAATATTGTTTTCGAAATTGGAAGATGAAATAAACTTTTTATAATTTTATTTATATAAAATTGTAATTTTCTAGCATTAGTTATTAGAAAGGATAATACTTTATTTTCATTTATTGTTTTGTTACCTTTCCTAAACCATTAACTATTGTTGTTATAAGGAGTTGAATTTGATAAAAGGGTTTATAAATTTGATTTATAATTGAAAATAAATTTAAAATTTAGGATTTAAGAACTAATTTCTGGTGATTTTCAAAATTTTGGTTTTCAAATTTTTAAAAAATATTATTTGAAAGTATTATCGAAAGAAAATTGTTTCAAAAGAACAATTTTAAAAGAATTAAGTCTCTTCATTTGTAGCTAGAAAATAATTTCGGTGATGACTGCAGATCGACATTTATTTTCGAGTCTCAAAGTGGAGAGTTACTTAGTAGCTTTGCTACACTTTTGTTTTGGAAAATAGATTTGATATGAATTTCTTGAATATGATTTGATTCAAAAAAAATATGTATGTATATGTATATGTATATGTATATGTATATGTATATGTATATGTATTTCAAAATGGTTGGAAGTGAAACCAAAAATTTAATCCTTAAATTTTGTGTTAAGTTAGGGTTTTCAATTATTGAAATAAAATCAATAATTTTGAAATATTTGAAGTGTTAAAAATTTAAATTGGAATTTAAAATAACCTAAAACAGTTGAAATGAGAAATAGAATTCAAATAACTTAAAACAATTGAAATAAGCTAAAATATAGTTGTATAATAATCGATTGCATTCTATAATACATATAACTTACCTGAACTATGCAAAAAGTTAAAATGTTTATGTGAATGAAATTGAAGGTTATACAAGAGAAACTTAAGTAATATAAATGTTCAAACTAAATTCTTTCTTAATAAAATAATTGTAAATAAAAGGAAAATTTGTATAGTATTCGATTTCATTTAGAAAATATTAATAAAACTTAACTGGGAAAAGTTTAAATGTAATTGAACAACATACAATATAAAATATATGAAATAAAATGTTCCTAGAATAAATTTTGATAAGGTTTATAAATTTTGGTAGATATAATAAAAGTTTTTGAATTTAGGAATAGTTAAGATGGATTTTTAAGTGGAATCAGCTTAAGTAAAGTCAAATGGATTAAATAAATGGGTTAAATAAATTTGTTTTGAAAGAAAATCTGTAATGAGTATTAATAAATTGAAAATAAATCAATTGAATGAAAACATATTGGATTGGAATCAACCAAATGTGAATACGATGAACATTTATTGATTGAATAAAATGGATTAAACCAAATTATTAAATATTAATTAATTTAAATTGAAATTTACATGGTTTTGAATTTATTGTTTGTATTTTCATTTCAATCTATCTTTTCTTTCAAGGTGTTCATATTCTCCTACCTTGTTCCTTTTCGGTGACGAAAAGTTTTGAGTGGGGAGACTGTAAGACCGGTAAATTTTAATGATTTTTATAACGTAATTAACTTAATTTTTTCTTGGAAATAAACGATTAAATTTAACAGTGAAAATTTGATATTTGAAATGCGTCTATTTAAACGAAACAAATGCCAGATTTTCATCAAATAATATGGAAGTTTATTTTGTTGTGTAATTTTATTTAAATTTAAATCAGTTAAATTAGATGAAAATGAAATAATTTCGAAACTTGAGTATTTTTATATAATAAATTTGTAAATCATTTTCCGAGTGAAGCGTCATATTGCGTTTCGCAAATTTGGACTGCTATAGCCCCGTTTATCTTATTTTCGGCGAATTAGCAGCATTTTGTCAGCGAAATATCGGGTTTTGATTGGATGATCGTATCGTTGATATCTGTGCAACATTCTGCTCGTCTCGCCGTGCCGATCCCCCAGTATATTCATTTATGCATTTCGGTGTCCGGCACGCGGCGAAATCGAAAAAATGATTTGCCGTATCGGTTCCGTATTTTGGTTTTTGTGATTTCCTTTGTCTTTTCATTTTCTACCGTGTCAATCAATAGCCATCAGCTAGCAATTGATATTCCTAGAATTTAATTATGACTGTCACTATTCCATATGCCAATTTATTATATGGTGGTTCGTTCATTTACTTTGGTTCGTTCATTTCCTTTGTTCTGAAAAAGCAATATAATAAAATCCTTATAGCTCATCTTCTTCTCTACCTCCTTTTTCTTATGCGTTAACTTGCTTCCACCGCCATCACCAATATTACATCACCCACCCTCTCTCTCCTCTAACAGCCAAACCATCGCCTTCACCCCTCCTTGCAACTCGACCCGCCACATCACTGACCCTCACGCGCCATTCGAGCCTCGCGTCCATCAGCCTATCGTAGCCGCATAGCACCCAAACGAACGAACCAAGCTCGGCAACCACAGCCTAACGCTCGCCACTTCCCTCACCCGTCTGTGCATAGCCATCCCAATATCGCAGGTCCTCTTCCACACCATCGCAACTTCCCTCATCTTACACATGACAGCCCTCCTCCGCGCCACCGTCCACCTTATGCTACGCTTCTCCGACCACTAACCTCATCAACTGTCACCTATTTGCCTGCACCCACCATCACCTTTGCTTCTGGAACAATGCGTCATTACAGAATATATAAAGCAGTGTCGGGCCTTCGTATTATATATGTAATACAACAGTGTACAAAGGTATATATTATATGTTCGGAGTATTTTATAAATATTTAGATATTTGTTTGGAATTTTTTTAAAAGAAATATATACTTTTATAATATATGGATTTTATAAATTTTGATTTGAAAGGATATATATATATTATATAAATCGAAATTTATACGATAATTCATATATTATTACCTGTAAGTTGTATATAACATGTTTGTGTAGATAGGTTTATATATGATATGTCCATTATATGTACGTTTATATAGGTTATGTGATTGTCGGTTTATGTATGTAAGTTTATATATATATATATATATATATATATATATATATATCCGAGTGTATACACAAGCTAGCATATTTTAAAAGGGTAAAATTTAAAAGTATATATATAACATGTTACGTTGGGTAAGTGTTAATATTTTGAAAGGTATATATATATAATATGGTTGTTTATGTAATATGTAGAAGAAAAAAAAATGTAAGTTTATCTGTATGTTTGTGTAGTAGTTTATACATACATACATACATACATACATACATACATACATACATACATATATATATATATATATATATATATATATTTGTTTATATGTGTTTGAATTAAATATTGATTTAAAAACATACATATAGATTTTATTTTGAATATATGTTTCAAATTGGTTTTAGAAATATATATATATATATATATATATATAACATATATATTGTTTCATCGATCTCTAATACATCTTGACTTATTTCTCAATATCAAATTTGCAACAGTAGTTCTAACTTTGTCATTGCCTCGCTTGTTCGATACGTGTGCTTGTCCATGTCCATTCGCTTCATTTTTGTTCATTTCTATAGCCTCGAAAGGTGAGCAATCACTCACGATTAATATTCTTATATTTAGCAAATTTGATTTCACTTGAAACGATAATTGGAATATGCTATAAATTTTGAACTGTGAATTATTTAATTACTTATATGATATGCCATTATCTGTAATTATTCACTTGTGACATCTGACACCATAATCTAATATTTATATTATAATTAAAATTGTTACTGATGATATATGCCTGGTGTTGATATACTATATTATTATCATAATTGTTCTCACTCTGCAAGTTCCCTGTTAGCTTAGAATTCTCTATAGGTTGAAATGATGCGTACCCAAACGATATTATAAGTTAAGTGGAAATCATTATGGGTTGAAATGATAAACCAAGCGATTTTTATTGATTTTGAAATTTTAGGATTGCGGGTTGAAATGATATATACCCGTAAATATTAAATTGCAGATTGAAATGATAAATATCTATATCACTTGACCATAGGATAGAAAATTATATACGGACACCGTTAGTCTATTTTGAAAAATGATTTTTACAGTTTGAAAGAAAATATATGGATTTTATTAAATATTGATTTTTAAATAAAATAAAAAGATATTTTATTTTGTAAAATTAGATTTTCTTTAAATTTTATGTTTGGAAATTTTAAATTTACGAGTTAGTTTGAAAATATAACTTTTAAAAAATTTACGTATAAATTTTTTTTATTTTTAAAATATATAAAATAAGATTTAATTTAATATAAATTATTTAAATAAAATTTAATTTAATCAATATATATATTTAATATGTGTGACGCCCCACCTCTATACCCACGCTAGCCAAGAACACTACGGTGTAGTGCTGTCAACTAGCACGGAGAATAAGGCTGTTGAGGAGCGGTCATCAATAGTTAACCTTACACTAGTATTGGTTATCTCGATAGGAGTGATATATATATATATATATATATATATATATATATATATATATATATATTCTTTCATTTTTCATCTCTGATTTATTTTCTCCCATCGAAATACCCCAATTCCAGTATAAAACGAACTACGATGGTTCATAATAGTTTAGAACAGCAAATATAAAATAATAACACAGATAAATATAAATGCGGAACACAGATAAAACAGAAATTCTCATATATACAATAACTGATGTCAGTTACAATACATTTGACACGGTACATATGATACAACTACAACAGTCGACTCAGGAAGTTACATATACAAGTACATTAACGTATATAATATACATGAATACATATCTTCCTATACAATCATACAGACTACTACACATAACGACGACTACTCCAAAAGATATGAAAGAACTTCATAGCTCTAGCAGCAACCCAAAGCAGAATATCTACAACCTGAAATACTCGGTCTGACCCGAGTATTAAATTCAAAAGAAAATAATACTCGGGTCAGTCTAATTCAAACTCAGTTATTAGTGCACAGAAGTAATAATAATTAAATAGTGAATAGACGACAGTAATTAAACCAGATCAGAATGCAATTCAGAATATTGAATTGAAATGAACAAATCAGTTCAAACCATTTAAATATCAATTAAAATATTAAGTCGAGTAGGGCTGCAGTACACGCGCGCGTGCACTGCCCCGCCACTACGGAATATGGAATACGCAAAAGATTAATAAATCACAATAAAAATAGAATATCACAAAATCGAACCGTGTGGCTGCAGTTCACGCTTGCGTGCACTGCCTTGCCACTACAGTGACGAGGTACCCAATGAATACCGACAGCAATCAAAAACTGCAGAGGTCAAGTTTGGACGACATAAATGCGAACAAAAATGTACACAATGAAAGTTCACAAACGAACACAAGGTCAAACCCGAATACCGGATTCAACTCAAGTGCATGTATCATAACCCAAATATACAACTGCACATGTACAGGAAAAAGGAATGTCCCATGCACAAAAAGGTAAAAGAGTGTGCACACGCATGAACATCAACATAAGAATTTCACGAGCCCAAACCATAAATATGAAACAAAAGGGAAATGCGTAAAGGCAATATATCAGGTTCAGTTCAACATAGCATAGACAGTTGAACCAAGAAATGGACACAAAGGTCATAGGCAAACAAGGATGCCCAGAGAAGTGTACATGTTTATAATTTGATATAAGGAACTATATGCTGAACTAGTGTGCAAGTGAATGCAACGTGAACCAAACAGTGCCCAGATAAGTCAAAACAACAAGGCACTGCAACAAATTCTAGTAACGTCTAAATGAAAATCAGGGCTACAACTTCAAAAGAATCAGGTGAATCAAAATGCAACAGTGGACAGGGTCACTGCCACAATTCAAAACCCATGTGCTAATGGAAATAGGCAGTGACAACTGCTGGTAAACAAGTGCAAATCCTATGAATCAGACTACAAGAAGATCCAAACTATCGCAAGGTTCTCAACAGTTCACATTTCAGTGACAACATGCCAAAATGAACCGGTGAAGAAAATGAAGTGACACAATGAAAAATGCAGTTGCAACAGTTCAAGGCAACAGTAACAACTCCAATGCAACTATGTCATATATGATCCAGTGGCTGGTGAATAACTAAATGAAATTGGACAATGTTCAACTCAAAGGTAACCCATATCATACTTGATGCAGTGCAATTTAACAACACATGCATACACACATACAAAGGTATGTATGAACACATATGAAGACAAGTAAAAAAAAATAAGTAGGCAGTGAATTGCAAAATCAATACAGAGGGGATTCCAACCCATAGTTCAGAGCAATGCCCAAGACACAATCGAAACGAGTTCGAAAACTCATGGGCTGCTGTTTCAAATCAAGACAGTAATCCAAAGTGCACAATCAAAGGATGCAAGCATTCACATGAACACATGAAGTAATGCAACGAAGCCACAATACCAGAGTTTCAGTGAAACAATAATTGCAGACTCAATGCATCGGTGGACATAAGCACAATGCAAATCATCACAATATCATATAATCAAATACCAGACACCACAATGCATCAACCACTGACTCCAGCAATAAGTATACAGCAAGAGGGATGCCAGTATGATATGCAACAGACCTCAAGGAGGACGCAAAACAGGGAGTGAGCAATGCATATGAACAAGTGAAACAGGGTAACACCAAAGAATACCAGAACAAACAAAAATGTTTGTACTAAATAGTGTGGATTCCAAGCAAGAGAGTCTTGAAATCAAAGAATCAGCAATTTTCAAAATTCCAGTTCCATAAAAGTCAAACATTATCAAAACCGGAGTCGTAGAATAACATTTACAAATTAGGGCAGGGAACCAGATTCAAAGTAATACCGAAATCAAGGAGGAACCAACAATGATACACAATAATCGAACGGCCGAGCACAGAAGAACTTCACAAAACAACATCGAATCAACGTGAAATTGCCGAAACACTATATTAAGCATGAATTAGATGTGAGTGGTAGCACTCACCTTGTCGACGAATTTAAGCAGTCGAGCATCACAGAGACGAAGCCGGGGCGATCGAAGAATCGAGCAAGCCATCTTCGAATTCACGGAAGCGCAATTTGTAGAAGAAGAACGAGCCGCCATTAATTTTTCTCTCGATCGATTAGGGCACGCGAATGAAAATGAAAAGGGGGATCGGGTCAAAGAACGTAAAGAGGGGGACGGGATTAATTTTAATCACGGCATAAAATAATTAAGTGGGCCGAGAAAACTAAAGCCCGGAAACCCTTTTAACCATATACAAAAGAATTTCAACCAAATTTAAATACCTCAAATAGAAATTTGGGTCAATATTAATCGTTTAAATTGTCGATTATAATTCGACACGAATATCGGGTTGTTACAGACTCCCCTCCTTAAAGAAATTGCGTCCTCGCAATCATAAGGAATAAATGGACAAAAGGTAACAACCACAAGAGCATGAAAGAATAAACTCGGACGTGTTTGCTCGATGAATTTTCTGGATTCCAAAGTGAAACCCATAGGATTTGAGAACCACTGAGCTTTCACGAGAAAAACATCTTTATTTCGAGGGTGCTGAACCTCAGAAGCAATGATGTGAATAGAAGGTTGCTCAAGAATAAGGATCGAAAATCCATAAGGCATTTCCGGAACCAGAAGACGTAGAAAACATCATGAATAGCAGAAAATTGAGTAGGTACACCGGCGTAATACAATATAAACGCCAAAGAAATCTTTTAATTTCATAAAAGAAATTCACAAATTATCAACAAAATCTAATTATCAATAGATAATTCAGAAATCTCAAATCACAAATATTCGATTATTCAAAAACGATAATCAAATCAACAAGTATTCGATTATCAAAATTGAAAATCAATCTTAAATCACAAATATTTAATTATCACAAGCGATAATTAAATCTCAAATATCTAATTATCACAAGCGATAATTAAATCTCAAATATCTAATTATCACAAATGATAATTAGAAACAATAAATATCTGATTATCAAAAACGATAAATCAGAAATCATAAACATCCAATTATCAAAACGATAATCAGAAATTACCACAACGGTAATCAAATTTCAAATCACAAATTTTTTCAATTAACGAGTCCGAAATTAACCGAAATAGCAAACGCACATGACCCATAACCACGAGTTTTACTAAATCGTTTAATTCACTTCATCGTTTCCTTGAAAGTGCAAAATTGTGTATTTTAAATAAATAACATTTTACGTTCTCAAACGGACAAGTCCGGAATTAAGCGAATCAGTAAAAGAAAGGGGTCATAGTCCTCGATTTTTCTGAAACGTTTAATTCGCTTCCTCATTCTTTTGAAAGCGCAAATCTTAAAAGTTTTGAAAACAATTTTGATTTATATTTTAAAACAAATTTGAAGAATAACAATTTTTTTTTTTTAAAAACACGTGATTAAAATAGCAATGTCGGTAGCAACTTCGACATACGTCAAAATTTCATCGAAATAATTGGCATCAAAATATAATACCAATGAATTTTCGTTCATCAAAAATGTCACAAGAATCTTCTCAAAGATAGAAAGGGATATCATACCCTAAACTTGTATTCATAACAAGTCAATAACACACGAATTCACCAATGCACAAGAATTGATAAAACTTATCAATAGAAATCATGAAAATTGGTGAAGCACAAATTCTAGAAATCTACACAAGAAATCCAGAAATCACAAGATAAGAGTATGAGAACTCGAACGGAGTATGAAAACTCGAACGGAGTATGAAAACTCGAACAGAGTATGACATAGAATAAAAGATATGGCATAACATAAAATATCCATAATGACATACTACTATAAGTATGTAAATAATGATCAACAGGAGATCAACCGATAAGAGGTATGGCATAAATATGAAATACCCATACTCACATACAACTATAAGTATGCAAATAATGATCAACAGGAGATCAACCGATAAGAGATAATCGATATCACAAGAATCTTCTCAAAGATCCAAAGAGGTATCATACCCCAAATTTGTACTCATGACAAATCAATAACATATGAATTCACCAATGCACAAAAATAGGTGAAGCATAAAATTTCCAGAAATCACCATAAGGAATCTAGAAATCACAGAAAAAGGGAAAGAGGCCTATCACATGACGGTCCGAAGACCATGGGGAGCTACCCTACATGTGTGAATGGAATCACACATATTGAGGTCAGGACTAACCAAAAAGCAGAAAGGTATGTGTGAATGGAATCACACAAGTGGTGTCTAGTCTGACCATCAGAACGATCATCATGATCAACGAGGAGTGTCAATTACACTAAGCATGTGTGAATGGAATCACACAGATTGAGGTCAAGACTAACCAAAAAGCAAAAAGGTATGCGTGAGTGGAATCACACAAGTGGTGTCTAGTCTAACCTTGCAATGAAAGAGACATCGCGCAATTGCTAGTCTAATTCATAAAGCGATCATCAAGATCAACGAGAAGTGTCAATTACACTAAGCTAGTGAATATAAAAGTTTAGCTTCATGTCCCATAACCACTAGCTTAACTTAAATATTTACGAACAAATTGTAGATCTTCACTAGAAAAATGTCACATATGGTTCAATCGAACAAGTCCAAAAATTAACCGACGAAGTAAACGCAAGCGTTTCATATCACTTGTTTTGCTAAGCCGTTTAATTAGATTTCTCATACGAGTGAAATAAAGGTTTGTATATACTAATAAATTGGAAAACGGTTTAGGAAAAGATTTTGATATTGAAAATAAAGTTGAAAACATTTTGATAAAAGAGTTTTGATATTTACTACTAGTATTGAAACATTTATATTTTTAAAGTGACAAATCACAAAAATGATTGTAGAAACAATCAATCACAAGAATTCACATACGAAGACGTGAATAGAATCCAAAGAAATCGATACTGTATCCATCCAAAAGTATGTTCACGAAAATCCCGAAGAAAATGTTATCAAAGTTGCTAATAAATGATAGCAATAAATCGGGAAATTAACAAGAATCGATTAAATTTGGAAACCAAATCAATTCACTAAAATTCACCTTCGAAGACGTGAATAAAATCCAAAGAATTCGATTCTAAATCCATCAAAGTAGGAATATCCAAAAATTCCAGAAATAGAAGTTATCAAAGTCAACAAAGGAGATATCATCTAATCGGAAAAGAAGAATCGATTAACAAATGGGATAACGAAGCAGAACGAGCATAAATGCATAAATGACTTCAACAAAAATAAAAATCAAGTCGAAGTCGAAGTCAACAATTAATGGCCATAATAGAGTACAAAACGATTCAACATCATCATCAAAGGACTCAACGGCAAACAAAGTCAGAGTCTTGGAAATCAAGAAATTAGAAAATTTTCAAAAACACAGTGACCGAAGTCGAATGGAAATCAAGCCGAGGAAAACATAAAATATCAAGTTTAGAATCGCTGAGATTCGAACAAAATCAATCATCGGCTAAATCAAATCAAAGCCGAAAACACAAGAATCAAAATCAAATGCATATGAATAAGCGTTAGGAATTCATACCTAACAATTCAAAGACAATCATATGCAAATATGAGAGATAAAACGTCGACAAATAGTTGTAACACATGTACTATCTAAGTTATGTTTTATATTTGTTCTAAACCCCAGGCTCTGATACCAAGCTGTGACGCCCCACCTCTATACCCACGCTAGCCAAGAACACTACGGTGTAGTGCTGTCAACTAGCACGGAGAATAAGGCTGTTGAGGAGCGGCCATCAATAGTTGACCTTACACTAGTATTGGTTATCTCGATAGGAGTGATATATAGATATATATATTCTTTCATTTTTCATCTCTGATTTATTTTCTCCCATCGAAATACCCCAATTCCAGTATAAAACGAACTACGATGGTTCATAATAGTTTAGAACAGCAAATATAAAATAATAACACAGATAAATATAAATGCGGAACACAGATAAAACAGAAATTCTCATATATACAATAACTGATGTCAGTTACAATACATTTGACACGGTACATATGATACAACTACAACAGTCGACTCAGGAAGTTACATATACAAGTACATTAACGTATATAATATATATGAATACATATCTTCCTATACAATCATACAGACTACTACACATAACGACGACTACTCCAAAAGATATGAAAGAACTTCATAGCTCTAGCAGCAACCCAAAGCAGAATATCTACAACCTGAAATACTCGGTCTGACCCGAGTATTAAATTCAAAAGAAAATAATACTCGGGTCAGTCTAATTCAAACTCAGTTATTAGTGCACAGAAGTAATAATAATTAAATAGTGAATAGACGACAGTAATTAAACCAGATCAGAATGCAATTCAGAATATTGAATTGAAATGAACAAATCAGTTCAAACCATTTAAATATCAATTAAAATATTAAGTCGAGTAGGGCTGCAGTACACGCGCGCGTGCACTGCCCCGCCACTACGGAATATGGAATACGCAAAAGATTAATAAATCACAACAAAAATAGAATATCACAAAATCGAACCGTGTGGCTGCAGTTCACGCTTGCGTGCACTGCCTTGCCACTACAGTGACGAGGTACCCAATGAATACCGACAGCAATCAAAAACTGCAGAGGTCAAGTTTGGACGACATAAATGCGAACAAAAATGTACACAATGAAAGTTCACAAACGAACACAAGGTCAAACCCGAATACCGGATTCAACTCAAGTGCATGTATCATAACCCAAATATACAACTGCACATGTGCAGGAAAAAGGAATGTCCCATGCACAAAAAGGTAAAAGAGTGTGCACACGCATGAACATCAACATAAGAATTTCACGAGCCCAAACCATAAATATGAAACAAAAGGGAAATGCATAAAGGCAATATATCAGGTTCAGTTCAACATAGCATAGACAGTTGAACCAAGAAATGGACACAAAGGTCATAGGCAAACAAGGATGCCCAGAGAAGTGTACATGTTTATAATTTGATATAAGGAACTATATGCTGAACTAGTGTGCAAGTGAATGCAACGTGAACCAAACAGTGTCCAGATAAGTCAAAACAACAAGGCACTGCAACAAATTCTAGTAACGTCTAAATGAAAATCAGGGCTACAACTTCAAAAGAATCAGGTGAATCAAAATGCAACAGTGGACAGGGTCACTGCCACAATTCAAAACCCATGTGCTAATGGAAATAGGCAGTGACAACTGCTGGTAAACAAGTGCAAATCCTATGAATCAGACTACAAGAAGATCCAAACTATCGCAAGGTTCTCAACAGTTCACATTTCAGTGACAACATGCCAAAATGAACCGGTGAAGAAAATGAAGTGACACAATGAAAAATGCAGTTGCAACAGTTCAAGGCAACAGTAACAACTCCAATGCAACTATGTCATATATGATCCAGTGGCTGGTGAATAACTAAATGAAATTGGACAATGTTCAACTCAAAGGTAACCCATATCATACTTGATGCAGTGCAATTTAACAACACATGCATACACACATACAAAGGTATGTATGAACACATATGAAGACAAGTAAAAAAAAAAATAAGTAGGCAGTGAATTGCAAAATCAATACAGAGGGGATTCCAACCCATAGTTCAGAGCAATGCCCAAGACACAATCGAAACGAGTTTGAAAACTCATGGGCTGCTGTTTCAAATCAAGATAGTAATCCAAAGTGCACAATCAAAGGATGCAAGCATTCACATGAACACATGAAGTAATGCAACGAAGCCACAATACCCAGAGTTTCAGTGAAACAATAATTGCAGACTCAATGCATCGGTGGACATAAGCACAATGCAAATCATCACAATATCATATAATCAAATACCAGACACCACAATGCATCAACCACTGACTCCAGCAATAAGTAAACAGCAAGAGGGATGCCAGTATGATATGCAACAGACCTCAAGGAGGACGCAAAACAGGGAGTGAGCAATGCATATGAACAAGTGAAACAGGGTAACACCAAAGAATACCAGAACAAACAAAAATGTTTGTACTAAATAGTGTGGATTCCAAGCAAGAGAGTCTTGAAATCAAAGAATCAGCAATTTTCAAAATTCCAGTTCCATAAAAGTCAAACATTATCAAAACCGGAGTCGTAGAATAACATATACAAATTAGGGCAGGGAACCAGATTCAAAGTAATACCGAAATCAAGGAGGAACCAACAATGATACACAATAATCGAACGGCCGAGCACAGAAGAACTTCACAAAACAACATCGAATCAACGTGAAATTGCCGAAACACTATATTAAGCATGAATTAGATGGAGTGGTAGCACTCACCTTGTCGACGAATTTAAGCAGTCGAGCATCACAGAGACGAAGCCGGGGCGATCGAAGAATCGAGCAAGCCATCTTCGAATTCACGGAAGCGCAATTTGTAGAAGAAGAACGAGCCGCCATTAATTTTTCTCTCGATCGATTAGGGCACGCGAATGAAAATGAAAAGGGGGATCGGGTCAAAGAACGTAAAGAGGGGGACGGGATTAATTTTAATCACGGCATAAAATAATTAAGTGGGCCGAGAAAACTAAAGCCCGGAAACCCTTTTAACCATATACAAAAGAATTTCAACCAAATTTAAATACCTCAAATAGAAATTTGGGTCAATATTAATCGTTTAAATTGTCGATTATAATTCGACACGAATATCGGGTTGTTACAATATGTTTAAATTTTTATTTAAATTTTTACACTAATATTTCAAATAGATTTTTGTAATGACTTTAAATAAATAAAGGTTGGAAAACAAAGTAAAATTGACTTGAAATTTATATTGGTTAATAATTGAATTTAAATTAGAATTTGTTTGAACTTATTAATTTTTAGATTTGAAAGGTATGATTTATAATTTGATTGATGAAAAGTGATTAATGGATATTCTCAATTTTAAATAAAATTTAGACTGAATATTTAATATTGATTTAAATTTATAAATTGAGATTTTATTTAATATTTATTGAATTGATTTAGTGGACATTTCAAAACTAAATACTAGTAAAGTTAAATGCTGGAATATGAATGAAAGTTATATTGGAATGTTTGAATATTTAGACTTTGAATCTTATTGGAATCGAAGAGAGTTCAAAACTGGATTTGAAATTGACAAAGATTGAAATAGTTTATTTAGAATTTTAATTGAACCTTAACCTTTTAAAATTCAAAAGTGTTATGATTTCAAAAGCGTTATGATTTCAAAAGCATTATGATTTCAAAAGGGTTATGATTTCGAAAATTTTATAAAGTTTGAAGTGTTACGATCTAGAAACGAATACACTTTAAAGTGAATAATGATATTGAATTGATATGGTTTTAAAATGAATATGATATTTTGATATGAAATATGAACTATTTGAAATGAAATGACCACGGTGTGAAATAAGCGTTTGGTTGTTAAAGAGACTGTGATCGGATATTGTCATACTCTCTGCTAATACTGAAAACCACTTTAACAACTGTGTAAGTGGTGGAGATTCCAGAATGAAGTAGGATGGTTGGCGACGATTCTATATGGTATTTACGTAGCCTTGACTCCCATAAGCCAGCTTGATGTGGCTAAAACAGGAGTCATACCGGGCCAAGTGGGGTCATTCCCCCGATCGGGCACATTTCTTCGATACCATTCTATTGCTTTTGTGATTTGATTTCGGTGCAACTTTGATTTGGAAGTGTGTCACGAGGTGGACGGTAGTAACTGCTATGCGTTACCACCAGTCCGAAAGTGCAAATGGTATATATATACCCTAGCATTGCCTCGTGTTCCTAGTCACATGTCTTATCACGCCTTCTACGATTTTGGTTTGTACCATACCTTTGAGTGCCCCCTGATAGCCCTCCAGTTTACAGAGGAATTACGATACTATATAGACTATAGGAATATATGAAAATATGTTAAAGGGGATATGGGTAACGTCTTAACGCTATTTTAATATTTTGCTATAGACATATTATAGTAACTTATTATACTACATAGTAGACAGTTCCACGAATCCTTAGAGGATGGAAATCTCAAACATCCTTTATGTTACTTGTATTTCAGTTGACATTTCACTTGAGTTGAATTTATTAATATAAGAATGTTAATACTGGCTCGAGTGCTTCGTGTTTTGCTTTATGCTCGGGTTAGACTAAGTATCACAGCATTTTAGACTCACCTTTGGAGATTTAGAGCTTCGTTTAAAGATCTGTCTGTCTAACTTTCAGTTCTTCCAGTGATTTCTGTTAAGTCTTGTCGGTTACTTTTATATTTGAGATTACTCTGTATTTGAGATTTCTGTTGTATTTATTTCAAACTCTGATCTTTATATATTAGCTCAATGGACTACTATTCATCTATTCTGCTGCTTATTGTTATATTACTCTGTATCTGTATTTTATGATTTAATTATTTAATGTATATGCTGAGTTTTTCCAAATATATATTAACAACCTGTTATTTTGAGCAATTCAAGTCTGACATGTGAATGGTTCGAAATACCGGGTCGTTACAATCATTTATGTAATTAAATCATGAATATAATTTAAAGCTGGTCATGAGAATAACGCTTGAAGAGGACAAGCACTTGTAGGTACAATGAAATTAACAACCACATCTAATCTAACAAATGAACTATTTCTTCTGATTTAGAAATCTCTTAAAAACATATATATTAGTTTCAATTGAAGAAAGTGGTGAAGGTTTTCAGTTCTACATAATATATGTTTGATGATATCACCACGTCAGTATCATATAATTTTCAAAAAAGGGAAATACATAGTAGAATATTTGATGATGGAGAATTAAAGTGATTCTAACACAAATGTGAATCTTAATACGTGAATAGGGTCATTATTTTTAGAGTAATAGTTTAGAAAAGTTTCCACACCATAAACTTTCATCAAACTTCACGTCATACACTACTTCTATCAAAATTTTCTCTCGCAGACCTCAAGCTCCAGTGTTTTTAGTAATAGCCGCCTTTGCAAACAACCATCGAGCCTTTTCGGTGAAATTTAATTTGACCAAGCATAATCAACTATGACATCAATTGTCAACAAAGAAGGATACAACTAATCACATAAGTTGGATAAACTTTTCCAATTATTTACATGATTCATGAGAAATCAAGTTTTATACTGTTTTCCAAGCGCATTTCTGACTTCGTTAGAACACGATAATAACACAATGAAGAAAATCAGAAAAAGTGAACCTTATTCAATCTAAGTAATCAAGCACGTGAACTAAATGTGTGTTTGATGTATAGTGATCGACTAATGACAATATTCAAATATTCCTACACAAGTTGATCCTCAGTTAGGGCAGAAAGACTAAAGAGTATCAAGAACCTCCCAATAAATTCTGGTATTAAACTATATGCATTAAGGTCGCCACTTTCGACCTAGGCATAACCAAAGTTGTTTTGTACAACCTTATCAAGCTTACAACAAAATTATTAGTGACACAACATGAGTTGGTAAGATAACTATTGTGTGAACTTACTGACTCTAACAAGGATAAAGTTACAACTGCACTTGTTAGACCACCGCTCCTCATAGTTGCACACACAGCTGCTATAAAATTGACTGAAGAATCTTGTCGCCTGATTGAATATTTTATAATTAAATGATGAGAGACAAAAAAATTGCATAAAGAAGTGCAGATTTCAGAAATAACCTTTCTGAAATTGTCTTTTCTAAGTCAATAAAGGCACCTCCACATATGAAGAGGATATCTTTTGTATCAATCTGTAACATACTGCAAGATTTTATGCATCTATGAAGAAGACAAATAGAAGTTTCCTATAGGAAGAAATATTTCATGTACGATGAACATTAAATACATGTGAAAAATTCTAGAAACTTTGTTAGCATAATCCCAAAATTGTAACTATTCACTACTGTAGCAAGGACCTTAAAGTCCGATTGACAAACAACAAAGTTGAGAAGAAAACATGGCATTCATAACTCAAACACTATATTACAACGAAATCTTTGGTCAAGCTATCGAATTATACACAAAACATTCATTACATCTGATCATCCTAGTTTTAAAAAAAAAAGGACCATAATTATGTTCCATGATATGTCTAATAAGAATTCTCAAATCAAAAGGCCAACAAGAAAAATATAAACTGGAACAACCAAGTCAAGTTTTCAAAATGTTCTTGCTTGTGATTTGTAGCAACATAAGTATTTCATATTTCCAATAGTACTTCTTGTGAAAAAACACATATAATCCCTTTCACCTCTCTATATATTTCAACCAATGTTTCAAGTTATTATAACCATAAAACTAACTATTCGCTCTCTCTCTCTCTCTCTTTTCATTCACTACAGAACACAACCATGATTGTAGCTTCAATGAATAACCAAACAAAAAATGAAATACCGGTTATTAATATAAGCTCGAACATGCATTGAAGCTTATTGTAAATGCCTGTGAAAAATATGTGTTCTTTCTAGTGGTCAACCATGGTGTACCCGAAAGCATCATTTCAAAAATGGAGGCTAGTAGGTCGAAATTCCTCTCCCTACCCACGTCTGATAAGCAATAGGCGGGCCCACCAAAACCTCATGGGTATGGGTTTAAGAGCATTGATTAGAAAGGTGACACCGGTGAAATAGAGTATCTACTAATTGAGGCAAACCTATTTTATATAAATTTGAGGGTGAAAACAATTTATAGAAACTATCCTACAAATTTCAGGTACAACTAACCTTGTTCACTGTTTTTCAGATGATATGCATTTTTAATATCATCACTCCTTGCTTTGAAATAGTGCTTAAAATCAAATATGAAACTAAGAATGAAATCAATATAAAACTAGCTAAGTTGCATATCATTGCTTAAATTATGAAATGAAAGGCAAATGCCAAACATTTCTGTACCTAATTTACGTGCCATGACAAATGTCTAGTTAAACAATTTTCCTTGGATCCTTAACAATTTGATGATGCATCTTCTTAGCATTGTGTTTTATTGTTGAGTCCATTACGAATTACTGTTCTTTACACATTGATTGTCTATAATCCAGGCCGACTATAAGAGAATTTATTTATGTAGAGTTTATCTTTGCAAAGACTATTAACCATAGGAGAATTTTTATTATTTTTTCCAACAAAAATGACTATCTATGGAGATGAGTTTGATTATCTTTAAAATAAATGTTAGTAAGTAATAGGAAAAGCCACCTTCTTAAATGATTCTTGTTGAGCAATGAGATGAGAGCTGATTAATCCCACAGATACATATTCTTGTAACAGGGACTTTATATTGAACGAAATGATTGAAAACTACCTTGAGCAATCTTTTTGACCTATAGTAGTAAAAGGAGCAATAAAATGTTATCTTCAATTTAATTATGAAAAATAATTCAAACAAATTTGATGAATGCAATTACAAACATTTTGCAATCAATTTGGGTCCATGTGCTTGCTTCAACTCACGCAACAGCCTCCACAGAATCTTAGTCCAGCCAGTAAAGTTTTCATGCTAGGTTCCATGTTGTGTTCTCACTTCAGATACATGTTTCACGCAGCAGTCCGCTTCAATATGTAATCATGCATGCTTCTTCTTGCTTCAAGCCTCAATATTTTTCCACCAGCACTTGCAACATGTGCCCACGTATGTCTCATACTAGCTTCAGCATATAAGTTTTATGTAAGCAATTCCTTTCAACTCTATTTAAGCTTCACTTAGCATCATGAAATATGTAGTACTAGCATACACAAATTGGCTCTATGCTAGCATCATGCCTGTCACAATAATTGTCTACGCACTCCATAATGCTTGCATGTTTCAGTTATATTCGGCAGCAGTCATTTCTGCATAATATGACATGTATCAGTACCTTAAAACTATAGCACTAGGAAAGATCAAAGACATGGACATAACAGTAGTTGATCCAATGACGTTTCGGTGAAAATTGGTAAAAACTCGGAGCCTTTGCTGTGCCATTGAAGAGTGCATATAAAGCCATTGTAGAACTTAGCAATACAAAAACCACAGCCAGGAGAATGGATATGGCTGATGTGTACTTCAATGAATCTGCATGCATCTATGGAAAAAAGTTTTAGAATTTATCGCTATTTTAATGGCTAGAATGAAAAATAAGAAATAAAAGTGACTCAAATGTAACCTAGGATTGTCGGGTTAGCTTTATGTATATACACACATATTGTTAGGTTAGCTGTATGAATCAGATAGTTCTAAAAAAGATGTGTAGTTAACCTATAATGAGTAATACATGCCCTAATATTAAGATCGGTACTTAAGGACTGTGTAATCAGTGGTTTCACGTAACTAAATCTGCCTTGCACTATGAAAGGTATGAATAAATCTGAATAAATTTGCACCATCACTATATAAATGTTATTTTTTAAAGAAATAATTACTACAAAACTATGTAAATATTAAACATTGTAACAAAATCATTAAAAATTCACAATGTTATAAAGATTAAATCATAAAAAGAAAGGTAACATTCTTTAAAAAAATGAAATATCATTAACTTGATTGTAAATAAATAATAGCTACAAAAATCTACCACAACAATGAAATGAGCGACAAATTATTATTATTAATTATTAAAATTAACCTTATAGTTCAATTATAGGTTTAATCATAAATTCATAAATAATATAAATTATCCTAATTTACCTTAACACTAGTTTTCATTATGAACTAATTTGGCATCCATCGCTTTACTGTACACCACCGTGGAATCAATCATTAGCTAACTGGCTCCGGTCCTCTTTCCCATATCGGATTGCTCCAAACACCCATTACCATTGAAATCCTTCCTTATTCCTCTCACCAAATCATCAAACATCTATTGTATTTCCTCAAAGCTCTTCACCGGTTGATAAAAATAAATCTACTAACATTAACATTGAAAACTTTTAACTTACTTTAAACATCCAATATTCAAATCAGCAAATCAATGATCTCACCTCTGACTTTACCCCTTCCAGAGCACTCATAAAATCCTTCATAAATTCTCAAATTCTGATAATCCAACTTAAAAATTAACGATTAAATCCCTAGTATTCGTATAATTGCAGTTGCAAAACAATTATTTATTTAAAAAATAACAAAGAAAGAAAGTTTACCTCTTCCTTGTCAATTCGAATTTTGAATTCTAATATCATTCAAATTTGAACAAAGTCGAAAAACTAATGAATCTTTAAAAAGCTCACTGAAGCATGGCATGGGAGTTTGAGAAGCGAAGCGATGTTTTGAAGGCGGTAGGTTGACTGAATACTCTGTTGGGATGAGGCCAAAAGCTGAAGACGAAGGAGGTATGTATTTTTTATGAATCATATTTAAGAGATTTTTGTTTCCTGTTGAGAGAAGTTTAATTTAGGGATTTGGGTGATTTTCATTGAAGATGAGTTAACGAAAAATTAAACAGGAAAGTGGGGAAGGAGAAAGATTTTGCAGAAATTACTCACAAAATTTCAATGCTTTTTAGCCTCAAGTACAGACCGTCAATATTTTATCCTTAAGAACAATTTTCGGTAGGTATCAGTTTTTAGTTATTGATATCAGTTTTTAGGTATCAGTTTGTAGTTATCGGTAGCAGTTTTTAGGTATCAGTTTTTAGCTCGGTATCAGTTTTGTTGTCCTTATGAATAATTTTGGAAAATGTTTGTCCTTGTGAATAATTTTTAGAAGAATGTTTGTCATTGTGGTAAAATATTGAGGTCATGTCATTGAGGCAAAAAATATAGAAATTTTTGTCCTTTAAAATAATTCCTCCAAAGATTTTGTGCCAACTGAAAATGTTGGTGAAATTACACTTTAGCAACGTTGATTTTTTATTTTTACAAATGGTTACGCTTAGTTATTAAACGCCGCTATATATTGCTACCAATAAAACATTTCATTATACGGTGAGAGATTGTAGTAATCAATTAATTCCTTAATTAGCGGGTTAAAGAAGAAATCTTATCAGACGCATGTAAATTGGGAGAAACTAGAAAATCAAATGGACAAACGTTTCCTATATGAATAGGATTATTGATGAGGTATTGATTTATGAGCATAAATCAATTACTTCAATGCTAAGTAATAATCTATATATAAAAGCAGAGATTAGCATAAGTAGAATCATCATCTCATGTTGTATTTATTATTCTTCTTAGCCTCCATTATCAATCTTGTAAAATTCTTTTTTCTTAAAAAAAATAAATCTCCTCTCCCCAAAGTGGATGTACATTATCTCCTAAAAGTAGAACCACTACAAATCCATGTGTGAACTCTCTATTTACTTTCTTCTCTGATTTGCTGTTTTATTCTCTTATTTCTATTAATTTTATCTCACTACAACACGATCTTATTGTTTTCGCATTTATTTGGGTTGATTTACAGTTATTTGTGTGAAATCTGCCCAACAAAATGAAATCCCTAAATTAAATATAAAGTAGGGTGAAAGGCCTGCATGATATCTGTAACATCCCACATTTTGAGGCCTAAAACTAACCGCTATAGATTCTACAGTCATTTATAGTATTATTTTTTGGCGACCAAATGTGGTAATGTTAAATCTGTATAGTTAATGCCCCGCTATTACCCCGCTATAACCCCGCAATATCTCATAGCGGATTTCTACCACTACGATTTTTCCATATAGCCCCAAAATATAGCCTTTCCGCTTTAATCCCCGCTATTTCCGCTATATCCCGTTATTCCCGCTATATTTTGCTATTTCCGCTATATCTTCTTTAATAAAATGAATTAAAAATTGCATTTATACATTATAAAATTATGAAACTAATTTATTTGATTTAATTTTTAATATATTTTCAGAAATGAAAATACTCTAATATTCTACTAAATTCAATTATGTTATATAACTGTTTTACGTTTATTTAAAGTATATTCGCACATGTTTTTTGTTTAAAATCATTTATGTATTAATTATAATTCAATTGAATGATAACTTTTCATTTAATTACCATTTATATATTTGTAAAAACATTAAGTACGAGTTTTGTATGCTATTTTAGAGCTATCCGCTATGTCCCGCTATATTCTCGATGTATCCCTGCTATGACTTTTTGCACCACCATCGCTTTGATCTGCCGAGCGCTTTAACTGCACAGTTTTAAATACTTTGATATACATAAACACATGGAAATTGAAAATTTTAAACTCAATTTAAAAACAATTCATTCCATTTTAAATTGCATTTCGGATTCATTACATAAACCTAATTCGTAAATCATGTTCAAAGAAATATAATAATTACAAATTACGTTGAGAGCGACATATGAAGATGCCCTTCCGGTTGATCAGAGTCTAAATATAAGCACTAAATAACTTTGCCATTACATCCAATTATACAGCGGAATCAAACAGAAAGAACTCATAATAGCTAGCTTGCTTATTGCACATCTCCAGAAGCTTATTCATCTAAAGGAGAACCTGAAAACCTTAACTCTCAAACTACTCAAAAATAATTGAGCACTCGAGAGTTCAAGGGGAAAACATAAACTTCGAGTTGGACAAAAAGTCTAGTGTGAATAATACCTACCATCTCGAACCATATAGATATCTAATGAGACCACGCCGTTTAACGGGATGAGTTTTCCCCTCACTGTTGTCTTAACCCAAATTTATAATAACCATATACTATGCACCTACATCCACAATGGTTAAGACATAACATAATAAAGTGTCATGATGATATGCAAACATGCAGTATGCTTTGGATCCCCATCCCCATTCACCTGACTATCTATTTCGAGTTATAGTTTCTAGGATCACTATTAACCTATTAGTTTTTATGAGCTAACAAATAACATGTTCCAAGCTTACAGACTATCTGTCCGATTTTATAGTTTTTATGGGATTACTAAGAACCTATTGGTGTCTACCAATAACATCAACAAATCATAGTTTACATGGGGTCACTATGAACCTATTGGATTCTCCAATAACATCTTCCAATCATAGTTTTCGTAGGGTCTCCATGAACCTATTGGATTATCCAATAACATCTCCATGTCATAGCTTTCATATGAACCTATTGGATTATCCAATAACATCTCCCTGTCATAGCTTTCATGGACTGACTATGAACATATTGATCTCTATCAACAACCTGTTCCAGATATAGTTTTCATGGGATCACCAAGAACCTATTGGCCCCTGCCAATAACAATTTCCACAGCATAGCTTTTATGGGCTTGTTAAGAACCTGTCTAACCAATAATCTTTTGACCAATCTTGGTGTAACATCTTTAATTTTTGAAAACATTATTTAGGAGATTTAACTAGATAAATTAAATAGAATAATGTAAATATCAAGTGATAAGAGGATTGAGATTTGAAAATGAATCTAAGGGTTGTGCTTAATAAATTATATGGGCATAAGAATGGTTTTTAAGTTAATTAATTTACATAAAGGCATAATGGGAATTAGCCACACATAACCCCTCACGGTTATATATTTTCGTTCCTTATACCATTCACGTTCACTTTTTCTCATTTTCACAAAAACAATTAAAACACAAACTAATAGAGGAGCCGGCCATTAACAAAGAAAGAAAAGAGGAATTCAATCAAAAGCTAGGGATACAAGCTTAAGGGAAATTAATCTCAATTCAATCTCCTTATCTTAATCAAGGTGAATAACAATTTGCACCATCTTTATTTTGTTTTATGAACAAATTTTTTTTTGTATTTAAGATTAAATTCATTTCTATGATGTTTTGGATGATGATATGCTTGAATTATAATTTATCTAATTGAAACAAGGTTGTTTAAATGGGGATTTATGCGGTTTTAGGGAAAACCCAATGGTAATTGATCTTTGAATGCCATGGAAAAAAATTATGTGATGTAAAACATGATTTTGGAGTTGGGTTTTAATTTTGATAATTTTCCAAGATATGGAAAGATTATTATGAATTTTCAAGGAAAATATGATTAATTAGGTTTAGAAACTTATTTCTAAAATTTTATTGAGAATTTGGGTCTGAAATTTTGATATGTTAGATAACATGGTAAAAGTGAATTTCTGTAATTTTTGGGGATTTTTCCTAAGTGATTTGCTATGGAAATTAAATTATTTTTTAAGGACTTATTTGCAATATTGGTTTTGCTTAATGGAAGGGCGTATTTGTTAAATTAATCTTGATTTAGATCTAAAATTAAGCGACAGTTATTTTGTAAAGAATTTGAAAAGTTGAGGCAACCAATCACATGCTTACACGTAGGCAGGTTAGTTAGAAAGAATTTGCTTTAATTGGCATTAATCAGCTTTTACTTAGAAAAGTAGGTTCCGCCTCTATTAGAAGTACTTTTCGACTCATAGCTTTCGTTTTGACTTGGTCGAAACCAACCCAGGCCGAAACCAGTGATAAGGTATCGCTTAGATGGTATGTAGTGAAATGGAGGAAAAGCGGAAGGCATGGTGTCGAAAGCATTTGGTTCTGATTGGTCAAAACATTTGCTTTGTTTTCAAATATTAAGCGCATGTCAAGTTTTGATAAAAGCTTCGAAGGAGTTAAAACATATGCTTTCGAAAGAGGCTTTCTCATAGCTTTCGAAGGGGTTGCCATTTTATATTTTAAAAGTAAGAGCTTTCGAATGAGTTCCTTTATTTGTAAAATAATGCTTTCAAAAGTAGGGGTTCCAATCTAGTCAAAGCCCTGCTACCATTCTTTTTTCCTTTCGAGTGTATTGACGTCATTAATGCTTTTGAAGGGTAGCGTTTGTTTTAAACTTATGCTAAGCCGCTTCCTAAATGCTTTTGAAGGGGTTCAAGGGTTTGGAAGGCAATGGCATCAAAAGGGGGTTTCGATGCTATCCTTCAATGTTTTACTTAAAAGTTTTGAAGCTTTTGAAAGGATAGGGCCAACGCGCTCAAGCTTTCCCCAAACAATTCTATATGATGATTAAAGGCTTCAAAAGGGGTACTTTCGTTTATATTTACTTTGACCCAAAAGATGTTTTTGAAGCAAAAACCAATGGTTTCGAAAGGGTACTTTCATTGGTTTCAAAGTATGCTTTTAAAGACTAGTAAGTAAATGTTTTGATACTTTCGAAAGGTATATTTGGTTTAAAAAGAGATGATTAAAGTTCTTCGAAAGGTGAATATGCAATGTTTTAAAAAGAAGTTTTCTATGCTTTTGAAGGAGGTTATACATGGGTTTCGAAAGTGATGTTTTAAGGTTTCGAATGCCTTGGTTTTCAAAACAAATAACCCAAACTCATTTTTAAAAGAAAATTATGGCTTAAATAAAGTATTTTCAAATGGAGTTTTTGAAGAAGTTTTCCTTGATTAATGGGTTAAAGGGATTAACCAAGTTATTATGTTTTCTTCTTCAAACCATACCCGTAACTTAGGGAAGGGCAAAATAATTAACTAGGTTGACCCAGTAGTGAATATAAATTAAATTAACTCCTGAATGAATAGAATTGCATCTAGAAGGTCAGGTTGACCAAAGTATAGGATGCTAAAGTATTAATTAAAGATATTGGCTAGGGCCAATAGGTTCACAGTAAGCCCATGAAAATTATGTATAGGAAAAGATATTGGCATGGGCCAATAAGTTCATAGTACGTCCATGAAAACTATGTTTAAATGAATATATCAAAAAGATAGGTTTATACTTAGAAAATTATGATTTGATATTGGCATGGGTCAATAGGTTTGTAGTTAGCCCATGAAAACTATTTGCGGATTAAGATATTGATAGAAGTCAATAGGTTCCTAGTCAACCTATGAAAACTAGAATAAGAGAAGGATATTGGAGTTACCAATATGTTCATGAGAACCCATGAAACAATAAAGATATTGGCAGGGGCTAGTAGGTTCTTAATGATCCCATGAAAACTATGAAATATGACAGGAAGTCCATGAATATCTAAACGGTTATTAGTCAGCCCATGAACACTATTAGGGTAATAGTAATCTTAGAAACTATAACTGAGACAGATAGTCAAAATGAATGGGTATGGGTAATCTAGAATTGATTTACTTATTTTGCATATTATCATATTATTTTGAGATGTTTTAACTATTGTAGATGCATGAGCACAATATATGGTTTTATAAAGGTTTTTAGGATATTAGTGGCGTGTCTCACTAGATATCTTTATGTTTTGGGATGGTAGATTATTATTCATACTAGGCTTTATGCCTGAGTCGAAGTTTATGTTTTCTCCTTAAACTCTCAGGTACTCAATTGATTTTGAGTAGTTTGAGAGTTGAGGTTTTTAGGTACCTCTTTAGACGAATAAGCTTTCGAAGACATGTAGGAGGCATGATAGCTAGCTAAAGTTTTCTTTTATTTTGATTCCGCTGTGTTGTTGTTGTAATGGCAAAGTTGTTAAATTGCCAATATGTACTCTGATCATCTAAAGGGCCATCTTCATATGTCACTCTTGGCATATATTGTAATAAATATATTTTCTCTGAACACGGTTAATGATCGTGGGATTATGTGATGAATTTGAAATTTTTTGAAATGGAATGTGGAACTTGTTTGATGTTTTAAAACTATTCCATATTCATGTGCTTTTGTGTATCAATGTTTTTAACATTACCATATTTGGTTGCCGAGGATTAATGACTATGGATGACTGCAGCATCCGTCACTACAAGTAAAACAGTCTTTTATTACGGCATATAGCCGCTATTAAACACAACTATAGCGTTTTGATAAATGCTGTATATCGACATGTTATAAAAAATAATTACACATTTATAATACAAAAAAACTGCTATAAAAAGGCATGACTTCATAGCTTAAAGTAGCCTTTATGTTACATAAAGACGGTAGCTCACTATTACCGCTATAAAACATCTCAACCTTAACGAAAATCACAAAATCTTTATAACAAAGTATAGCCGCTATAAAATAGTTATTCTATAGCACCTACTTTGTGCTATATATCAACATGTTTATAGCTACATTCATTTACATCATATATATACCACTGTAAAATGTGTAGATACAATAACGCCTATTTGTTGCTATCCTTTGACGGTAACCTCATACACTGCGTTATCTTTAATAACACTTATGTCATATAGTTATAGTGTTTTTAAGGAGCTATGCTTTATTTTACTGTATATTTGATGCACCCCGCTATTACATTTTAATGATAACAATCAACATGGATCTTCTATAAATAGATAACAATTTGAACAATGTATGGACGAAGAAATATAATGATCAGCGAATGTAACGCATATTCATGATAACAAAATAAAGTTTCAACTAAAAAAAATAAGTTCAATACATGAGTTACCAAATTCAATACATATTTATGATAACAAAAGACAACATAATTCAAAGTTAATGTCTACAAGTACCAAATGCATCACTAAGAACTTGAACTGCTCAAAGCCTTTCTTCATGCATGTCTTCGGTCTTTGGTAGTACTTCGAGAAAATTCAGAACAATTTGAAAATAATCGTATAAAACTGTGACGAAAATTACATGTTATCGATAGTACCTTCTATTGTTAGAGGGATGAAGGTTTACATAACTTTTTCACACATCAAATATTTTTTAGATGGTAGAAGATAATGTCTTGTTGCATATTGCATTACAATAGCCCGCGCTTTCTTTTTCTTATAATACAAGTGCACATACACACATGCACCAAACTGCATTGGAATTTTTTTTTTGCTTAATGTATCTTATCAAAATATTCTAAATGCTTAAATTTTTGAAATTCTTTTCCAAATTCTCCTTTGCACAGATGGCACCGAGGAAAATCTCAAACACAAGAAAGAGATATGCAAGATCAAAACATGATTAGAACCACAATATATTAATCACAAACACATGCATGGGTAAACTATCCAAATATTTACTTATATATCTTATAAAGTGTGTATGTCACATAGCATACACCCTGCTAAGCATTGAAACATAATTTATAGCAATATTAGTGAGTTCGCTAACATTTCCAAAGAAACATGAGCATGAAGAGAGCCAAAAGTAAGTAAAGAGCCATCAGATACCTACTCTTAACTCAAAACAAGCGTATGACCACATATATTTATAAAATTATACAACCAAACCCATAGAAGTAAGACTACGAATTTATACTAACATTAATTTTGCAGGTAAAGAACTTAAGGCATTATCATCTAACAGAACAAGACTTAAGACAATATTATTTCTATTATTAACTTAGTTTCTTTATTATTATTATCGTCAATCGTTGTTAGTATTATTATCGTAAAATTAATTAATTTTTATAAACTTAGTTCATTATTATTAATATTATAAACTTAATTAATTATTGTAAACTTAGTCAATTATTATTACTATTATTAATATATATAAGCTTGGTTATTTTAAAAAAAAATTAGTTATTTTTATAAAATTTGCTGATCTTCATCTATAAACTTAGTTATTTTTTATGAAATTAAAAACTTTATAAAACGAATTAGATGAAAAGATGTTGAATGCTTTATAACCATTGTTATCGTTATAAACTTAGTTAATTTTCTTAAACTTGGTTAATCAATTATTATAAACTTAGTTAATTCTGTAAAAAAAAAAAATCTTATTAAACTTAATTAATGAAGTTAATATTTATAAATTTAGTTGATTTTTAATAATAGTAATATTATTATTATATAAATTTAGTTAAATTTTTGTAAAAATTAGTAAAATTGGTTAATACTTTATCATATATCGTTGTTGTTGTTCTAAACTCGGTTAATTTTTTTAAAACTTAGCTTGTTTATTATTATTACTATTATGACAATTTTTGTTGTTTTTGTTAGTATTATTATTATAAACTAAGTTAATCTATTATTATACATAAACTTAGTAATTGTTTATAAAACTTAATTAACTTAGTTATTATTTTATAATTTATTACTTTATTATTATTACAAGTTAAATCATTATCATTGTTATTATTATAAACTTAATTATTATTGTATATGATTATTATTATTGCGTTAGTTATTTTTTATAAGACATAGTTGCATTTATAAAATTCATTGATCATCGTCTATAAAATTAGTTATTTTTTATATAATTTAGAAATTTATAAAATGAATTTGATGCAAAGATGTTGAAAACTTTGTAATTTATTATTGTTGTTATTGTTATCATTATAAACTTAGTTAATTCATTACTATTATAAACTTATTCAAATTTATAAACTTTAATTTTTGTTAAACTTAATTAATGAAGTTAATTTTTATAAACTTATTTGATTTATTATTATTGTTATATAAATTTAGTTAATATTGTAAAACTTAGTTAAATTGGTTAGTACTTTATCATTAACCATTGTCGTTGTTCAAAACATAATTAATTTTTATGAAACATAGTTAATTTTCATAAACTTAGTTTGTTTATTGTTATTATTATCATTATGGCTATTATTGTTGTTCTTGTTTATATTATTACTATAAACTAAGTTAATTTATTATTATTATTATACAAATTATATAGATGTGGCATAAGCACCTCATAAAGTTGTATATATGCATGTTAACTTCGTAATTATTCCAATTTTGTTTAGATGCATTTGCAGAATGAACATTATTGTCCGTTCATAAATGTAGATTTGTCATTGGTTTCACCAAATAGCATATTACAACTCATTGTTTTGGAACAAAAAATGGGATGTACTGTTTTTAGCTTACCAAAATTTCACTGTCAGGCTGATAGTCTTTTCATTTAAACTTAAACAGAACATATGGATGATAATATGTAATCCTAATTGCTAAAGATTGTGTGTGTGCACGCACACAAATTTTGTACAGTGAATGGTCATCCAATCAATTCTACCTTATAATCTCTTGACATAGCATTTACACTGCAAATGCAACATTGAATTGATAACACACATATGCAAACATGGTAACTAATCAAAATTTAATGAAAAGGAAATATAGGAAACAAAAACTACCATAAACCGTCGAGGATCTGGCAATGCCAGTCTACTTAATCTCTTACTACGATCCTCCTTTGTGCATCAAGCTTCCCTTTACATATAGTACAGTGCAGCGTATAGCAAAGAAAATCGATGTTAATTATACACACATATATATATAGGAATATAACTTTCAAAAAAGTTATATTACATTATTATGTTGTACGGAAATAAAAGCAGATTGTGAAATTGCATTTTATTACTCATTGAAGTGTAAAAGAAAAGGAGGCACTAGAAAATATATGTTGATGACCAATCATAGGACTTGGTAAATACAAAGTTAGAATGATTAAGATGAGTGAAAGTCATGCTCAAATATAATATCAAGAAAGATACTTATACATTATATAAGACCTAAGTTAATAAAATTTAGACATGGTATTATGCATTCTATAAGAATGTACAATGGTGGCATCGGTTACACCATTGATAGAGAAGAAGACAAATGATAGATAAGAAGGAACTAAAGTATAATTTAATTACAGATGGTTTAAGAAGGAGCTAAAGTATAATTTATTATGTGACTAGTCTATATCAAATGGAGGTGGTTTAAATAAAGTGGTAACAAATAATATGTATTGTTGCTAAAATGCTAGTTTTTGAATAGTACAAGGCCTTCTGCTTGAGGGACATAGAGTTTACATTATTGGGTTTCACAGAAGTATCATGGATGATTTTGTTACGAGGTCGTAGCGGATTAAACTTGGGTCTAACAGGTGGTATTAGGCCTAAGGCGGCACAATCCCAATAGAAGGATATATCCAAGGCGGAGATAAAGTGTTGATATTATTAAAGAGCACTGTGTGGTATTTAGCTTCAACTTGGTAAATAACTATTATTTTTACTTACAAAAACATATATGTAAGCATGGATTATATAGAAAAACATTTATGGCATCAGGATATTTCCATGGTCAAGAGTTGATCTGATAACCTAGGATAATGAGTAAAGAAACCCTGTATATAGATATTGAAGTGGCATAAATAGATGTAGCATAAGCACTTCACTAAGTTGTACATATACATGTTAACTTCATAATTGTTCCGACCATGTTTAGACACATTTGCAGACCGAACATTATTGTCCGTTTATAAAGGTAGATTTGTCATTGGCTTCGACAAAACGGCATATTATAGCTCATTGTTTTGGAACAAAAAATGGGATGTATTGTTTTTAGCTTACCAAAAATTCAATGTTAGGCTGACAGTATTTTCATTTAAACTTAAAAAGTTTTAAATAGAACATAAGGATAATAATATGTAATCCTAATTGCTAAAAATTGAATGCATATACACAACAAGTTTTGTAGAGTGAATGGTCATCCAATTAATTCTATCTTATAATCCCTTAACATGGCATATACACTACAAATGCAGCATTGAATTGTGGAGATGCATACAAAAACATGGTAACTAATCAAATTTAATGAAAAGGAAATATGGGAAACAGAAACTACCATAAACTATCGAGGATCTGGTCATGCAGTCTATTTAATCTTTCAACTGTGATCCTACTTTGTGCATCAAGCTTCCCTTTATAAACAATGTTAGTAGCTTTCTCACCATGCTCTGAAACTATATTCTCTACAGAAAAACTCGAAGTCGCAAGCCCCACTTGCTCAAAAGAAAATTCCTAAAATGGAGGCAAACTGTATCCATTGACTCCTTTTTCTTCACTCTCTAAAATAGGAAACATACATTATATTTATTTTCTTTTTAAACCAATATTCTTAGCATCAAAACAAATATCATACACTTACGGAGATCCGAAGCTTTGAGAACATTATCTTTGTATTACGAACTACAGCAGCAATATTTAAGTTTTGAAATGCAAGACACCATTTAGAACCAATATATTTTGCATAAAATTAGTTGTAACAACCCGCATATTTATCGATTGTATATTTAAATATTTTATTTAAATATTTCATCGTTCGTCGGATTTTAGTCCGAAAACCTACTTTTTGCAAACAGCCGAATTGGGACTCGAGACCCCTTCCATTGAGTTCAAAATGTCGTTTGCGACCTTTTTGAGTATAAACTTTGATATGTTTGGAGTTAGTGGAATTTTGCCACTTTTTCACTTAGGGCTTTGGTTTGGGCTGAACCCATTAATCACTTACTAACTCAGTCCCAACCCCCTCCCTCTTCATTACTTCATTCCTCATTTCCTAACACTTCAAGCTAAAGCAAAAATAGGGGAAAGAAGAGGAAATTAAAACTCCAAGCCCTAGTCTTCATTAGCAAATCCAACTTCTAGCTCCAAATTCAAGAGAACCCATTGGTAAACCTTCTCTTCATCTTCTCCAACTCTTTCTCTCTTGAATTTCAAAAATTCCTAAACCTAACTTTGGGAATGTTTCTCTTTTAAGTTTAGATTCAAGCTTCTTGTGTTGAGATTGAAGTGTGGCTGATCTTCCCTTGTCTTCAAGCTTCTCATTCATTGTTTTTAGGTTCAAATGTGAGATTTTTATCTCACATCTTAGTCTATAACTATCTTCGATTGTTAGGTATAATTTCCTAACACTTATTCTTGTGCAATTGCTTTTGGATTGATTTGGTGAATATTCCAATTTTTAGTGTTTTGGGTTCAATTCTTTAAGAATCATAGCTTTGATGTCTTGATCATGTTTCTGGAGATGAACCGAAGAGCTTCTATGGCCGGGTAGTCAATGGCATAAATCCTTAGTGCCGTTGCTCGATCGATTTCAATTCGGAGGGGATTGGCATTCATTAGATAGGCATGGGAGTGCTGGCAACAGGGTCCGGCCGACCGAGATCTGTAGCCGGCCGACCGACCTGCTACCCGAGCACTTCCTGCCTCTGTTTTGGAAGTGCTGGTTTCAGGCTCCGACCGACCGAGCTCAGGGTCCGGTCGACTGACCTGCTACCCGAGCACTTCCATCTTTGGTTCGGTCAACCGACTCAGGGAGTCCGGTCGACCGACCTGCTCCTATTTGCCAATTTTGCCTATATTGCCTATTTTGTTGAATTTCCAACTTTAATCGATTCGTGTTGTTTCCCTTTTGTTGTTATTATTTATTATCGACTTTGATGACATTTTCTTCGGGAATTTTTGAAAATATCCATTTTGATGGATTTGATACCGATTTCTTTATATTTTATTCACGTCTTCGAATGTGAATTTTTATGTTTAATTGTTTCTACAATCACTTCTATAATTTGTCACTTTCAAAATATAAAGGTTTTCTATACTAGTAGTAAATGTCAAAACCCTTTCATTAAAACGATTTCAACACTATTTTATTACAAAGCTCCTTTCTTAAACCATTTTCCAATCTATTAGTATATGCAAACCTTTACCTCACTCGTATGAGAAATCTAATTAAACGACTTAGTAAAACGAGTGGTATGAAACGCTTGCGTTTACTTCGTCAGTTAATTCTTGGACTTGTTCGATTGAATTTCTTGTGACAATTTTCGAGTTGAAATCTACAATTTGTTCGTAAATTTTAAGTTAAGCTACTGGTTATGGGACATGAAGCTAAGCTCATATATTTACTAGCTTAATGTAATTGACACTTCTTGATGATCGATGATGATCATTTTATGGTTTAGACTAGCAATGTGCGATGTCTCTTTGTCCACATGGAGGACCGTACCTCACTTTATTGAGCTTCGTCTCATTTCTCGCATGGGTCGTACCTATTTAGGTGCGTCGATGTTTATTTACACATGGGTCGTACCTATTTAGGCGCGTCGATGTTTGTTTACTTCGTGGAGCAATCGGCTCAATAAGTCGGGGCATGGGGTGTATCTTTCTAGATGCATCGATGTTCGTCCATGCATGGGACGTATCTTTCTAGGTGAGTCGATGTTCGACGTTGCATGGGGTGTATCTTTCTAGGTGCATCGATGTTAGACATTACATGTGGCGTATCTTTCTAGGTATATCGATGTTGATTTATGCATGGGGCGTATCTTTCTAGGTACGTCGATGCTTATTTATGCATGGGGTGTATCTTTCTAGGTGCATCGATGCTAGACATTACATGGGGCGTATCTATTTAGGTGCATCGATGTTTGTCTTTGCATGGGTCGTACCTTTTTAGGTGCGTCGATATTTGACTGTGCATGGGGCGTATCTATTTAGGTGCGTCGATGTTCGGTTAATGGAATAGCGTTCCATTGGGATTGGCCATCCTCTTATTTTTGTGATTTCTAGATTTCTAATTATTGATTTCTGGAATTTATGTTTCACCACCTTTTTCAATTGGCATTGATTTGTATGTCATTTATTGTGGCTTGGTGAATTAAATAAGGAATATGACATTCTTTTTATGCTATGAGATTCGTGAGATATTTGTATGATTTTCCTTTGTTGATTTTCTAATGTATACTTGTCGAGGTATGACATTTTTGGTTATCATACATTTTTATTATATCTCTTATTATATCTCATTTTAACTGATAATTATAGATAGACTGATCCGTTTATTATTTTCTTCTTAAATAATACTCGGGTCAGACTGAGATTTTACAGGTGCTTTTGCTTGACTCCTTGTCGGACCATCATCTGATCTTTTGGCTAACTACTCTAGTTTAGTAGTTTTTGGTTGTATACATTTGAGATTGGGACTCCTTGATGTATACTTATTCTTTTGCCTAGCACTTGTATCTATTATTTTTGATTTTGTGGATCTTATTTGACTACTACTCTGATGTACACTTTCAAGTGTTATATTCATATCTATTTCCGCCTTTGTGATATGAATTGTCTGTGACTGATTTGTGTTATGTTTATTTCTATATTTGTTTCCGAAGATATTATAGCCACTGTGTAGTATCTTTGAGTTTGTGTCGATATGTCGGATTTCCTATTGAAAAGAATGCAAGTTATATTTTATCTGGCATATCGGTGCTCGCACAAAGCAATTACACAGATGGTCGCTCCTCAACAACCTTATTCTCCGTGCTAGTTGACGGCATTACACCGTAGTGTCCTTGGCTAGCGTGGGTATAGAGATGGGGCATCATAGCTTGGTATCAGAGCCAAACTTCGGAACAATGTGGAATAATCTAGCAAGGATCATGTCCTAAGTCCTTCTTAAGAGTTGTGTCTTAGGATTTATTCGAGTCTTCGTACCGTCTAATCCTATTTTCTTTAATGATTCCCTGTTTTATCAATCAAGTTTGATTGAAATTCATTTTGTGAATAACTTTTTTCTTCTTCTTTCTTTCTTTCTTTAAGAAGAAGAAATGGTTGGATCTGGAAGCCCTAGCGCTGGTCAATCCAGTAGCCCTTCTCTGGATGGCGCATTCATGTCTACCCAAAAACTTTTGGATCTTGTAAAGAATCAAAGGTTTATCTGTGCTTTGGGTAAGAACCCCGAAAAGATTTTACCTTTGAAACTTGAAGTTCCTTTCAATCAGCTTGTGGATATCACTCTTCGATATGAAGAGGTTGGTAAAGGAAATGTTAGTGCTATTGGGATTTCTAAGAAGAGGCATATTAAGTTCAAGAGCCTTAATCCCAATAAGAGAGTGAAGCAAACTACTTTTGTAGCAAAGACTCCAATCCCTAATCGTGGAGGATGCTACAATTGCAATTCTAAGGAACACTATGCAAATATGTGTCTGAAACCCCATTCCTGTCGCTATTGCAAAAAACCGGGTCATCTTTTATCTGCATGTCCCAAACTTTTGAACAAGGACATGAGAAAGCTAAATATTATGCAAGCCCCTAGCAACTCTTCTCTTAGTCAAGGTAGACATTCAATCATTGATGCTATTGTTTTATTTCGTGATCTTTCTATTTGAGTTCTTTTTGATATGGGTTCATCTCATTATTTTTATATCAAAAGAACTTGTCGATTCTTTTTCTTTGAATATTTTGGGCTTGACGACTTCTTGAGAATTGCGAATCCTGATAGTGGATCTGCAACGCTCAGTTGGTTTCTTATAGCGATGTCGAAATTATTTCATGTGATTTTTATTTTCGAGCCGATTTTTACTTATGCTTCGGAATTGACTTTTGTAAAGATTGGCTTAATCATTGTGAAGCCCATATTCTATTTTCCGAGTGGACTATTCATCTTCGACATTTTCAACCTGTTAAGCAGATTTCTATTTTTCTTTGTGATTCCGATTCCAACTTAATGGCATCATTTTATTCTTAAGCCCTCATCATGGGAAAAGTGTTATTTCACTCATTCATGTAGTTTGAGAATTTTTTGGTATTTTTGAAGTTTGTCTTAGGATCATCACCTAAGCAATATCTTGTGTGGTGTTAAGGTCATTTCAGCTCGACCTTGCCACCGGTTTTCATTTGCTACGAGTTGCGGCAGTTAGCATTCCACTTACCGCATTCCAAACTCGTTATGATACTTATGAATGACTTGTTATGTCATTCAGTTTGTCCAGCTTATTTCATCCATTTTATGTATCGAGTATTCTATGAATATCTCGATAATTCCTTTCTTGTATTTATTGATTTTGGATGAAAATAGAAATTTAAAATTTTACAAATCTTTTCCATAAGATTTATTTATAAGTACAATTGGATTTTGATCTTAAACGAGCAAAGAATATTCTCAAAGCTTTTAAGAAACATGTTTATCATATAGAAGATAGTTTTGTGATTGCATTGCCCATTGAGTGCTTTAAGAATTCTGGTCGATGCGCTTGATCAACGTTATCGATAGGAATTTTCTAAACGCTTTGATGAGACAATCAGACATGATATATTGACTTGTAAAATGCAAATTTTTCTAGAAAGATTTTTACATTGAGATAATTGTAATTTTGAAAGTTTTAGCTTTTTGGGAAAGAAGATTATTTAAAAGAAGTTCTTTCTTTTGATACTCCTATTCTTGTGATTCCCGAGGGAACCAAGACTTTATCTTTTCTACCAATGCTAATCGTATTGGTTTGGATGTCATTCTCTTGCAAAAGAAAACATTCTACCACTTGTGCTTCTAAGTCATAAAAGCCTATGGAGACTAGGTATGCCACTCATGATCTAGTGCTCGCGGCTATTGTTTTCGCTTTTAGGATTTGGCATCATCATTTTTGGGGAGAAATTTGTTCACCACCTCGATCATAAGTTTTTGGAATATCTATTTCTCATAAGGAACTTAATTTGCGTCAACCTCGTTGGCTCGAGATTCCTTGTATCTTATGATCTTTTTACCAAGTTCGTCGGACGTTTTGATGTACTTCATTTTATTGAGCTTTATCTCATTCCTTTTATGGACTAGCGCCCGATGTTCTTTTATAGTATTCGGTTCACCGGATGTACCATTTTTGAACTACATTGATGTCCCGACTTTTTGGTTCATTGGACGTATCGTTTTTTTACTGCGTCAATGTTCCGAATTATTTAAGCTTTGGTTCGTCCGGCGTACCGTCATTGTACTACGCCGTTGTTCCAAATTATTCGAGTTTCTAGTTTCTCGGGCATACTGTTATTATACTACGTCATTGCACCAGCTCAATTTTCTATTATTCATGACGTTTTCCACATCTTTCGACTATGGAAATGCTTTTAGGTTTTCGATTTTTATTCTTGAGCCTGGTGTTATAGTAGGGATTGAAGGTTCACCAGATTTGACTTTTGAGCAACATTCTTTTCGCATCATTGCTTCGGAGGTTGAGCGCCTTCGGGATAAAGATGTTATTCTTGTGAAAGTTCATTGGTTCTTAGATCCTAAGGATTTCTCTTGGGATTCCTGGGAATTCATCAAGCGATCCCGTTTAGGCATACCCTTTCATGCTCTTTATGGTGAACTTCCTATTTCAAATTTCTTTTGTGTTGATATGCTTTTATGGTTGTTACTCTTTATTTTCTTCTTAAGTATTGCGAGGACGCAATTTCTTTAAGGAGGGGAGTCTGTAACAACCCGCGTATTTATCGATTGTATATTTAAATATTTTATTTAAATATTTCATCATTCGTCAGATTTTAGTCCGAAAACCTACTTTTTGCAAACAGTCGAATTGGGAATCGAGATCCCTTCCATTGAGTTCAAAATGCCGTTTGCGACCTTTTTGAGTATAAACTTTGATATGTTTGGAGTTAGTGGAATTTTGCCACTTTTTCACTTAGGGCTTTGGTTTGGGATGAACCCATTAATCACTTACTAACTCAATCCCAACCCCCTCCCCTCTTCATTACTTCATTCCTCATTTCCTAACACTTCAAGCTAAAGCAAAAATGGGGGAAAGAAGAGGAAATTAAAACTCCAAGCCCTAGTCTTCATTAGCAAATCCAACTTCTAGCTCCAAATTCAAGAGAACCCATTGGTAAACCTTCTCTTCATCTTCTCCAACTCCTTCTCTCTTGAATTTCAGAAATTCCTAAACCTAACTTTGAGAATGTTTCTCTTTTAAGTTTAGATTCAAGCTTTTTGTGTTGAGATTGAAGTGTGGTTGATCTTTTCTTGTCTTCAAGCTTCTCATTCATTGTTTTTAGGTTCAAAGGTGATATTTTTATCTCACATCTTAGTCTATAACTATCTTCGATTTTTAGGTATGAATTTCTAACACTTATTCTTGTGCAATTGCTTTTGGTTTGGATTGATTTGGTGAATAATCCAATTTTTAGTGTTTTGGGTTCAATTCTTTAAGAATCATAGCTTTGATGTCTTGATCATGTTTTTGGAGTGAACCGAAGAGCTTCTATGGCCGGGTAGTCGATGGCGTAAATCCTTAGTGCCGTTGCTCGACCGATTGCAATTCAGAGGGGATTGGCATTCATTAGATAGGCATGGGAGTGCTGGCAACAGGGTCCGGCCGACCGACCTGCTACCCGAGCACTTCCTGCCTCTGTTTTGGAAGTGCTGGTTTCAGGCTCCGGCCGACCGAGCTCAAGGTCCAGTCGACCGACCTGCTACCCGAGCACTTCCATCTTTGGTTAGGTCAACCGACTCAGGGAGTCCGGTCGACCGACCTGCTCCTATTTGCCAATTTTGCCTATATTGCCTATTTTGTTGAATTTCCAACTTTAATCTATTCGTGTTGTTTCCCTTTTGTTGTTATTATTTATTATCGACTTCGATGACATTTTCTTCGGGAATTTTCGAAAATATCCATTTCGATGGATTTGATATCGATTTCTTTGGATTTTATTCACGTCTTCGAATGTGAATGTTTATGTTTAATTGTTTCTACAATCACTTCTATAATTTGTCACTTTAAAATATAAAGGTTTTCTATACTAGTAGTAAATGTCAAAACCCTTTCATTAAAACGATTTCAACACTATTTTACTACAAAGCTCCTTTCTTAAACCATTTTTCGATCTATGAGTATATACAAACCTTTACCTCACTCGTATGAGAAATCTAAATAAACGACTTAGTAAAACGAGTGGTATGAAACGCTTGCGTTTACTTCGTCAGTTAATTCTTAGACTTGTTCGATTGAATTTCTTGTGACAATTTTCAAGTAGAAATCTACAATTTGTTCGTAAATATTTAATGTTAACCTAGTGGTTATGGGACATGAAGCTAAGCTCATATACTTACTAGCTTAATGTAATTGACACTTCTTGATGATCGATGATGATCATTTTATGGTTTAGACTAGCAATGTGCGATGTCTCTTTGTCCACGTGGAGGACTGTACCTCACTTTATTGAGCTTCATCTCATTTCTCGCATGGGTCGTACCTATTTAGGTGTGTCGATGTTTATTTACACATGGGTCGTACCTATTTAGGCGCGTCGATGTTTGTTTACTTCGTGGAGCAATCGGCTCAATAAGTCGGGGCATGGGGTGTATCTTTCTAGATGCATCGATGTTGGGACGTATCTTTCTAGGTGCGTCGATGTTTGACTTTGCATGGGGTGTATCTTTCTAGATGCACCGATGTTAGACATTACATAGGGCGTATCTTTCTAGGTACGTCGATGTTGATTTATGCATGAGGCGTATCTTTCTTGGTACGTCGATGCTTATTTATGCATGGGGTGTATCTTTCTAGGTGCATCGATGCTAGACATTTCATGGAGCGTATCTATTTAGGTGCATCGATGTTTGTCTTTGCATGGGTCGTACCTTTTTAGGTGCGTCGATGTTTGACTGTGCATGGAGCATATCTATTTAGGTGCGTCGATGTTCTGTTAATGGAATAGCGTTCCACTTGGGATTGGCCATCCTCTTATTTTTGTGATTTCTGGATTTCTAATTATTGATTTCTAGAATTTATGTTTCACCACCTTTTTCAGTTGGCATTGATTTGTATGTCATTTATTGTGGCTTGGTGAATTAAATAAAGAATATGACATTCTTTTTATGCTATGATATTCGTGAGATATTTGTACGATTTTCCTTTGTTGATTTTCTAATGTATACTTGTCGAGGTATGACATTTTTGGTTATCATACATTTTTATTATATCTCTTATTATATCTCATTTTAACTGATAATTATAGCTAGACTGATCCGTTTATTATTTTCTTCTTAAATAATACTCGGGTCAGACTGAGATTTTACAGGTGCTTTTGCTTGACTCCTTATCGGACCATCATCTGATCTTTTGGCTAACTACTCTAGTTTAGTAGTTTTTGGTTGTATACATTTGAGATTGAGACTCCTTGATGTATACGTATTCTTTTGCCTAGCACTTGTATCTATTCTTTTTGATATTGTGGATCTTATTTGACTACTACTCTGATGTACACTTTCATGTGTTATATTCATATCTATTTCCGCCTTTGTGATATGAATTGTCTGTGACTGATTTGTGCTATGTTTATTTCTATATTTGTTTCCGAAGATATTACAGCCACTGTGTAGTAGCTTTGAGTTTGTGTCGGTATGTCGGATTTCCTATTGAAAAGAATGCAAGTTATATTTTATCTGGCATATCGGTGCTCGCACGAAGCCATTACACGGATGGTCGCTCCTCAACAGCCTTATTCTCCGTGCTAGTTGACGGCATTACACCGTAGTGTCCTTGGCTAGCGTGGGTATAGAGATGGGGCGTCACATTAGTTCTCATGACAATATCACTTCAAAAGCTAGAGTTATCTGCCTACCCAATAAGGAAAACATAATGATAGTATCGCATGCACCTTAAATCGAAAACAATTTAAAATTTTGACAAACCAAATCATTTTTAACTATAATTACTATAATCACTGGAAAAAATCAAAAATTGTTTAACTATAATTACTAAATAATTAAAAAAATCAAACCATATCAAAAATGAAAAAACATAAGAACAAAATCAAATTATGCGCACCTCAAATCGATGTAGGGTTCTAGACGCAGTCCTCAAATTGAATTACGCGCACAACAACTCTACTTCTTCGAATCAGCTCATCATGGATTTCATAGCTTTTTTGAGAGATGTTGAAGATCGAGAATGTTCAGGGTTTTGATTTAGCATTATAGATTGCTTCGTGGGTTATGATTTAGGGTTGGAATAAAATTGAAAATGGGTAAGCTGTTACGGTCTTATTCGTCTTCGAGGGAAACAAAATATTTGGAAGCGAGATGTTTTGTTTTCGGGCCGCTTTTTTCTAAAGCGTTATGTGATGTAAAATAATAAACCGTTAAAACTTAATAATAATGCTTTAGAGTAATGTGTTGTCTAATGGCGCCAATAACAAACTTTCTTATTGTGCGTAACCGTTAGTTTTGGGTCTCCAAATGGGGGATTTTATAAGTTGGTATCAGAGCGAGGTTTATGAAAACTTAAAAGAAAAGTTGAACCAAAATTTTTTTGAAATATAATCCAATGAATCAAAAATATGGTCAGGGTTTAGATAACGTTATAGTAACGTACTTGTATTTAATATAGATATTTATAAGTACGTATTCCCCTCTTTTTAGACCATTCTTCTGTATCTTACTAAGGATCATATATAGATTTACGAGAAAGAAGATATGGAAGCAGGAAACAAAAGAGGAAATCTCGGTGGAGGAAGCATCACAACCAATGGAAATGCTAAACCTAATACCAGAAGGAACCAAGGTCTACAGGCTAATGCTAACTAAAATGCTAATGCCAATGTGGGTGCTAGAAATCCACCAGTGGATATGGGGGTGATGTATCAGTTATTCGTTAATATGGTGCAAGCAGTAGTTGCTGCTAGTGTTGTTGGAAATGTTGGAGGAGCTAATTTTGTGGCTGCAGTTGGGAATAATTACGCTAAGCTGAGTAGATATTACACCAGTCCTTGTGGGAAGCCATTTACAGTAACGGAGGATGCTATAGAAGTTGAGGATTGGCTGTTACATTGCAAGAGAATCTTTGCTGATATGGGTTTGGATGATGTGCAGAAGAGGAGGTTGGCCTCTAGGTAGTTGCAAGGGTCAGCACTTCATCGGTGGAATAGTGTTACTGCCTGAGTTTCGAAGGAGGAGTTGACTTAGGCAGATTTTAGAGCGAGATCTGAATGGAGGTTTTTATCCGAAGTTGCTAAGTCGGCATTATTGAGGAAGTTCATCGATTTGGTGTGGTGAGAAATGTCGATAATTGAGAATGCTACTAAGTTTGATGAGTTGTCCTGATATGGACATGCTCCTATGGACACTGATATTCCAAAAAATGAGAGGTTCATTAGAGGACTGAGGCTCGAGGTTGCTTGGGCGACCCTACCACATATCTGTGATCCTAGTAATGTAGTGGTGGAGATGGCAATTTGCCATGAGGAGATGCTTACTGTTTGTGCTAGAGAGAATCCAGTTGAAACCCAGGGTTCTCCGAGAAGGAAAAGAAAATTCTTTAAGAAGAAGGGAGCCCAGAAAGGAGATGCTTCCATGAAGGCAAAGGCTGATTTTGTTTGCTACGAGTGTGACAGGAAGGGTCATTACACAAATGGGTCTCGTCGGGCAAGGGGAAGAAGGCTGCAAATAAGAAGAATGTAAAGTGCTTCAAATGCGACTAGGTTATGCATTATAAGAACCAGTGTCCAAAGCTAGTCAAGGCAGACAAGGGAAAGATTTTTGTTGTTGGGCCATCATCTGCGAAGCCAACTGCAACTGATAAAGGAAAGACTATGATGGAAGGTGTGTTTTTTATTCAGAGTACACCAGTTAGGATAATAGTTGATACCGATGCATCACATTCATTTATACCCCCAGTGTTTGGTTGATAGGTTATGCTTAGAACCTACATGCCTTGTTACTTCCTTAAGGTTTGCAAATCCAATACGAGGGTATGAAACTCTAGGGATGAGATGTGACAAGGTAGAACTTGATTTGTTAGGTCACAAGTTTTCATGCAGTCTATATGTCTTCGATTTCATAGATTTCGGAATCATTTTGGGTATGGATTGGTTGAGAAGGCATGAGGCTAGAATATTTTGCCAGGCTAGGGAGATATCATTAAGACACCCTGATAGTCATAACTGAATCATGTTCTCAGTGGAAAATTCAAACTAGAGTAGTTATGCTTTGTTAAGTGCAATGGAAGTGGGCGAAGAGATTTCAGGTTTGAGTAGCAAGAGATGTTGCATATGTCTCTGAGCCAGTCATAGGACTACCACAGAAACAAGTTACTGAGTTTCGGATAGATCTTGTGCTAGGAGCTAAATCTGTAAGTAGACCGCCTAGCAGGATGACACTAACTGAAATGAAGGAATTGAAGGTGCAGCTAGTGGATTTAGAAGGAAGGAATTTTATTAGAACAAGCAGTTCACCTAGGGGAGTGGGAGCGATATTTATGAAGAAACCAGATGGGTCGTTGAGGATGTACATCGACAATCGTAAGTTGAACCAGAGGACGATCAAGAATAAGTATCCTTTACTGAGAACAGATGATCTATTTGATTAGTTGAGTGAAGCCAGAGTGTTTTCCCACTTGGATTTTTTGATAGGTTTCCATCAATTAAGAGTGGCAAAGGATAGTATTCCTTTGACAACATTTCGGACTAGGTATGGTTCATATGAGTGGTTAGTGATGCCATTCGGGTTAATGAATACACCTGCTTTCTTCGTGGATTTGATGAATCGAGTTTTCCGAGAGTACTTGGATAGGTTTGTGTTGGTGTTTATAGATGAAATTTTGATATACTCCGAGGATGAAAGAGAGGATGAAGATCGTCTTAGAATTGTACTTAAGACGCTAAGCCAACATCAGCTGAAGGCAAAGTTTTCCAAGTGTCATTTTTGGAAGAAAGAGGTTAAGTTTCTTGGTCACATGGCTTCAGAGAAAGGGTTATCAGTCGATCCAGATAAGATCAAAGCTGTTAATAATTGGAAGTGACCAGAGACGGTGACTGAGATTAGAAGTTTTCTTGAACTTGTTGGCTATTACCGAGATTCATCAAGGATTTTTCGCTAATAGCAGCACCTTTGACTAAGCTAACTAGGAAGGAGGTGAATTTTGTTTGGTCCGACAAATTTGAGGAAGAATTCCTTAAGTTAAAGCATTTGTTGACCAAAGCACCTATGTTAGTAGTTCCAGATGGAATCCAAAGGTTGGTGGTGTATACTGATGCATATGGGACTAGATTAGGAGCTGTATTGATGTAAAAGTTGAAGTGATTGCTTATGCTTCACGACAGCTTAGACCGCATGAAGTGGGATATCTAACTCATGATTTGGAGTAAGCTGCAGTGATCTTCGCATTGAAGATTTGGAGGCCTTATCTATTAGGGGAGAGGTTTGAGCTATACACAGATCACAAGTCCTTAAGGTACTTATTCTCTCAGAAGGAGTTGAATATGAGACAGCAGGGGTAGTTAGAAATTTTCACTGCTTATGATTTTGGTATAGAGTATACACTAAGGAAAGGTAATAAAGTAGGGGATGCTCTTAGCAGAAGACATCAGAATGTGGTATTAGCTATGTTGGCAGAATGGAAGGATTTAGAAGCTTTGACTACCTCTGGTGTGCAGTTAAGATCGAGATCTAGTTCTAGTCAAAGTATGGCCATGTTGTCCTTTTTAGAAGTTCGACCAGTGATAATCGAGAGAATTGCTTCTAAGTAAAAGGAGGATCCATTATTGACCGATAAGATCCGAAGGATTGAGGTTGGAACTCAGATCAATGATCTAAAGGATTTTAGTCTTGACCAGAGGGGATGGTTGAGAAAGAAGGGACGGTTGTGTGTTCCAAATGTTTAGAACTTGAGGAAAGTAGTTATTGGAGAATGTCATCAATCCAAGTTTACGATTCATCCTGGAGGGACCAAGATGTATCAAGATATGAAGAGGGGCTTTTATTGGGAATGTATGAAGAGGGATGTTAGCTTATGTGTTAGGCAGTGTGCAAACTGTCAACAAGTGAAAGTCGAACATCAGAAGCCAAGTGGATTGCTTCAACCTCTGGAGATTCCAGTTTGGAAATGTGATTCAATATCCATGGATTGTATAGACGAGTTGCCAAGGTCAAATAGAGGAAATGAAAATATATGGGTCATAGTGGACAGGTTGACCAAAAGTGCTCATTTCATTCTAGTTAGGTCAACCAGGACGGCACCTGTTTTAGCTAAGTTGTTCATGAAGAACATAGTTAGACTTTATGGAGTTCCTAATAGCATAGTTAGTGATAGAGATTCTTTGTTCATTAGTGAATTTTGGAAGAGTCTAGAGGATGTATTAGGCACTAAGCTCAAGATGAGTACAGCGTATCACCCTCAGACGGATGGGCTAACGGAGAGAGTCAATATGGTACTCGAGGATTTGTTGAGAGCTTGTGTATTGGTTTGGTGGATCTTGGGAAGATCATGTACATTTGGTTGAATTTTCCTATAATAATAGTTATTAGACTAGTATATGAATGGTGCCTTTTGAAGCTTTGTATGGAAGGCCATGCAAATCACCAGCATGTTGGTTGGAGACTGGAGATAGCTTAGGTCTAGATTTGGTTAGAGAGGCGACAAAGAAGATTGAGTTGATCCAAGAAAGGATGAAGCAAGCTCAGTCCAGACAGAAGAGTTACGCAGATAAGAGGCATAAAGACCAAGAGTTCTCAGCTGGAGATAAGGTTTTCATCAAAGTATCACCAATGAAGGGTGTGGTACAGTTTGGGAAGTATGGAAAATTGGCGCCAAGATATGTTGATCCACTCCAGATAATAGAAAGGATTGAAAAGCTCACATACAGAGTAGAGTTTGCGAGCAGTATGGCAGGTGTCCATAATGTTTTTCATGTATCTCATCTTCGCAAGTATGTACATGATCCAAAGATTGCTATTCCTTCGATGAGGTTAGAAGATTTGGTAGTAGAGTCTAATTTGACTTTTGTTAGACAACCAATATGGGCTGCAGTGAGAGATGAGAAAAGATTAAGGAATAAGACAGTCAACTTAATGAAAGTTCAGCGGAGCGACAACGAGAAGGATTATACTTGGGAGACAAAGGTCAGGATTCGAGATACTTATCTTGATCTGCTTTGAGGGTATGTCCATATAAGATTTATATAGATAATAGCTAGTCGGCTAGACTAGTATGGTTGTTAGGAGTCATTACATATGATTGCTATGTTTAGTATTTAGTCCTTATTGAATTTCGAGGACGAAATTCTTTAAGGAATGGAGCCTGTAACACTCCAAATTTTTGATAACGTTATTCAGGAGACTTAATTATATAAATGTAATAGAATAATGTAAGTATTAAGTGATAAGGGGTTTGAGATTTGAAAATAAATTTAAGGGTCGTGCTTAATAAATTAAATGGGTTTAAGAATGGCTTTTAAGTTAATTAATTTACATAAGGGCATAATGTGAATTAGCCGCACATAACCCCTCACCCTTGTATATTTCCGTTCCTTATACAATTCACGTTCACTTTTGTCATTTTCACAAAAATAACAATAACGCAAACTAATAGACGAGTCGGCCATTAACAAAGAAAGAAAAGAGGAATTCAATCAAAAGCTAGCGATTCAAGCTTAGGGGAAATAAATCTCAATCCAATCTCCTTGTCTTAATCAAGGTAAATAATAACTTATGCCATATCTATTTATTTTTATGAACATATGTTTTCGGATTTAAGATTAAATTCATTTCTATGATGTTTTGGATGATGTTATGCTTGAATTATAATTTATATAATTTAAACAAGATTGTTTAATGGGGATTTATGCGGTTTAGGTCAAAACAAGTGGTAAATAATCTTTGAATGCCATGGAAAATTTAATGTTATGCAAAACACAATTTTGGAGTTGGGTTTTCATTTTAATAATTTTCCAAGCTACGAAAAGATTATTATGAATTTTCAAAGGAAAATACGGTCAATTGGGTTTAGAAATTTATCACAGAAATTCTATTGAGAATTTGGGTTTGAAATTTTGATATGTTAGATAACATGATGTGAATTTTTGTAATTTTTGAGGGTTTTTCCTAAGTGATTTACTACGGAAATTAAATTATTTTAGAAGAAGAACTTATTTGCAATATTGATTTTGCTTAACGGAAGAGCTTATTTGTTGAAATACCTGATTTAGATCTGGAATTAAGTGGCAGTTATTTTTGTAAAGAATTTGAAAAGTTGAGGCAACCAAACATATGCTTATATGTAGGAAGGTTAGTTAGAAAGAATTTTAATTGGCATTAATCGGCTTTTACTTAGAAAAGTAGGTTCTACCTCTATTAGAAGTACTTTTCGACTCATAGCTTCCGCTTCGACTCAGTCGAAACCAACCTAGGCCGAAACCAATACACAAGGTATCACTTAGATGGTATGTATTGGATTGAAGAAAAATCGAAAGGCATGGTGTCGAAAGCATTTGGTTCCGATAGGGTCGAAACATTTACTTTGTTTTCAAATATTAAGCGCCTGCCAGATTTTCATAAAATCTTTCGAAGAAGTCAAAACGTGTGCTTTCAAAAGGGTTTTTTCATAACTTTCGAATGGGTTTCCATTTTATGTTTTAAAAGTAAGGGCTTTCGAATGATTTCCTTTATCTGTAAAATAATGCTTTTGAAAGAAGGGGTTGCCATTTTATATTTTAAAAGTAAGAGTTTTCGAATGAGTTCTTTATTTGCAAAAAAAATGCTTTCGAAAGTAGGGGGTTCCGACCTAGTCGAAGCCATGCTATCGTTCTTTTGCCTTTCGTGTGTCTTGAAATCATTAATGCTTTCAAAGGGTTGCGTTTGTTTTAAACTTATGCTAAGCCACTTCCTAAATGCTTTTGAAAGATTTCAAAGGTTTCGAAGGCAATGGTTACGAAAGGGGGTTTCGATGCAATCCTTCAATGTTTTACTTAAATGTTTTGAAGCTTTAGAAAAGATGGTGCCGATGCCATCAAGCTTTCCCCACATAATTTTATATGATGATTAAAGGTTTCGTAAGGGGTACTTTCTAATATATTCAATTTGACCCAAAAAATGTTTTTAAAGCAAAAATCAATGGTTTCGAATGGGGTACTTTCATTGGTTTTGAATCTACATTTCTAAAGACTATTAAGTAATGTTTTGATATTTTTGAAAGGTATATTTTGGTTTTGATCTTCGAAAGGTGTACATGCAATGTTTGGAAAAGACATTTTCTAGGCTTTCGAAGGAGGTAATCCAGGGGTTTCAAAAGTAATGTTTTAAGGTTTCGAATGCTTTAGTTTTAAATACAATAACCCAAACTCATTTTTAAAAGAAAACGATGGCTTAAATAAAATATTTTGAAATGGAGTTTTTGAAGAATTTTTCCTTGATTGATGAGTTAAAGGGATTAACCAGGTTATTATGTTTGCTTCTTCATATATGTATATATTCACATTGTAATGGACCTATAACTGTAACTTAGGGAAGGGCATAATAACCAGCTAGTTGACCCAGTGTGAATATAAATTAATTCTTAATGAGTAGAATTGCATCCAGGAGGTTAGGAAGACTAGAGTATAGGATGCTAAAGTATTAATTAAAGATATTGGCAGGGGCCAATAGGTTCACAGTGAGACCATGAAAACTATGTTTAAAAAATGATGTTACCTAGGGTTAACAGGTTCATAGTAAGCCCATGAAAACTATGTTTAAATGAATATGTCAGAAAGATGTGTTCATAGTTGCCCATGAAAGCTATGAATTGATATTGCCAGGGGCCAATAGTTTTGTAGTTAGCGCATGAAAACTATATCCGGATTAAGAAATTGATAGAAGTCGATAGGTTCCTAGTCAAACCACGAAAATTAAAATAAGAGAAGGATATTGGAGTTACCAATAGGTTTGGGGAGAACGCATGAAACAACAAAGATATTAGCAGGGGCGAATAGGTTCTTAGTGATCCCATGAAAACTATGAAATAGGACAGGGAGTCCATAAATATCTAGTCAGTTATTAGTCAGCCTATGAAATTTTTTTGGGTAATAGTAACCGTAGAAACTATAATTGAGACAGATAGTCAAAATGAATGGGGATGGGATATCTAAAATTGATTTACTTATTTTGCATACCATCGTATTATTTTGAGATTTTTTAACCATTGTGGACGCAGGAGTATGGTATATGGTTTTATAAAGGTTTTTAGGATACTAGTGAGGGGAAACCCATTTAGCTAAGTGGTGTGGCCTCACTATATATCTATATGGTTTGAGATGGTAGATCATTACTCATACCAGGCTTTATGTCTGACTCGAAGTTTATGTTTTCCCCTTAAACTCTAGGGTACTCAATTGATTTTGAGTAGTTTGAGAGTTGGGGTTTTCAGGTACCTCTTTAGATGAATAAGCTTTCAGATACGTGTAGGAGGCATGATAGCTAGCTAAAATTCTCTTTTATTTTGATTCTGATGTGTTTTTGTTGTAATGGAAAAGATGTTAAATTGCCCATATATACTCTAATCTTCCAAGGGGTCATCTTCATATGTCGCTCTAGGCGTATATTCAAATAAATATATTATCTCGAAATGAGGTTAACGATTGTGGTATTATGTATTAAATTTGGAATGTTTTGAAATGCAATGTTTTGAAATGAAATGTGGAACTAGTTTGTGTTTTAAAAAATTTCCATATTCATGTGTTTCTGTGTATCAATATATCTAACATTACCATATTTGATCGCCAAGGGTTAATAACTATGGATGACTGTAGCATCCGTAGCCGTTAGTTTTGGGCCTTCAAGTGGAGGATGTTATACTTGGGCATCCTATATTCTTGTCTATCTGACCTACTGGATGCAATTCTACTCACACAGGAGTTAATTCAATTGTATTCACTACTACATCAACCTAGCCTGTTATTCTACACTTAACATCCCAAAACGCAGTTATGGGTTGCAAATGAATTGAATGTGATTACACAATCATACACAATAATCGATCAAATAATACAACAATATAAACAACCATGGTTTAATTCCTTGCAATCATTTTCTAATGAAATATGGTTAATACCTTAACCACTATCTTTAGCAAGGAAAGCTTCCTCTAGAATTTCAAAGTTAAATGTCATTTCAAAACTCTATCATTGCCATGTGATTACTTTAAAAATGAGATTGGGTTCTCTCATTTGAAAACTAAGGCTTTCGACTATATCCTTCGGATCACTGTGACATCATAAGTTACCCTCCATCGCTCTCCCTTTCGACATTATATAGCAAACAAGCCCTCTGTCTCCTTCCGTTTAAGTAATGGTTTGAAACAAGTGGCTATGCCCTTTTCACCACTCTACTCTAGTGGCAGAACCTTTCAAAATCATTGCTTAAGCAACGCGGAAGGCCCTTTTCACTACTTCTTTGAAACTATGGGGAAGGACCCTGCCGACACCATTGATTGGGTGCGGCGCAACCCTTCCACCTCCATAATTAAATATGCTTGCAGAATGACCCATTCGGCACTATCACCTAGTGTAGAAGGTACTTTCCATAATGGTTGGACTTTCTCAAGTATAAAGGTGCAAACGGTAGGCTATCAACGCCGTTGATTGGTGCAGTGCATGCTTTCCGTCTTTGATGATTAACATACTTGCGGAGCATATAAGAGCAGAAGAAACCCTTTCGACACTATCTACTAGTGTGGAAGGTCCTTTTCATGATTCAATTAATGCAGCGGTGATGTATAAATATGGAAGTTACGGCCTTCGCTTTGAGCTTTGTAATTTCTTCCCTAGTTTAAAGAGCTCAATTTCGATTTGAATCATAGATTACGACTCGGCCCTTAAGTCAGCTTTAAGTTTGTCCACTTCATCCTAATGCAATGTAAGTTGTTCATCCTTGGCTTTGAGTTGCTTATCGTACTTATCATTTAAAGTGTGGGCATTCTTCAATTTGCCGTTCATGACAACGGTTACTTACATGTGTACCTTAGATAGCTCGACTATTCTTGCCCTAGAGTCCTCGACTGACTTCTCTGCATCTTCTAATTTATTTATAACATCGGCTAATTCTTGTTTAAGCCCCCTACTACCTTGTTGTAGTTAGCCTCTCTGTATCAAAAAATTGAATAATTAGTTAATTGGCTCGATTGATGTTAGATAGGCCCTTAGCAAGCCTTTTCCATTCAAAGAGATGATCCACGATCTCCTTAAATTTGTCAATGTCCTTATTAACTTGTTGTTGGGTGGCATCTCTAACATTACAGTCAAACATTACCCCCTCCAGGCAATAGTCAGGCAGAGTTGCCTACATCTTAATAGTGATAGATGTGAAGTGGCCTATGGGGGTTGGAGGTAGAGTAGCATGGCTAGAAGTTTCCATGGATTTATGGGTGATAGAGACAGTGGTGGTAGGAGGTTGAGTTCACATAGGTTGCTGATAAGAAGATTGAGAGTGAGAGCGTGGTTGTTTAGGGTCAAGATCATGCCTGGAGTGATCGCATAGACCTTTCTATTCATCTAAGTGGTGTTGTTTTCTTTTAGTGTCATGGCGCTCTTGCTCTTCATGATGGAGCTACCTATCATCCTCATCTTGGCGCTCCTTTTCCTTCACTCCTTCTTTTGGAGTCAGTCTCTTGATGGGTGGCGGAGCATCGATGGTAAACCTCTGGAGTTAAGGAATGGCGTTGATACACGCGCGAACAGAGACTGCTGAAACGATCTTTGCCCATTGTATCTGAAAAGAGGAAGGAATAGGTTAGAAAAAAGATACATGATTAAATAATGAGTGTTTGGTGCTTATGCTCATTATCTTAAAAGAGCGTGAAGTGCTGGTATTTCCTTAAACAAACTACGAACCATGCTCGAGGGGCCCTAGAGATCGAGTTTCATCGCCCACGATAAGGATGCCCCTAGTGGGGAAGTTGAATTAAATGGATCTGGTATTGAGAATATGTCCAAAGCTTTTTCCTGTAGAGTCAAAAGATGAATGGTTTCCAAGATCGCTTCACGAACCGAAGATGTTTTTCAAGGAGGACTAGCTTCTTTTACTGGTTCAAGGCTTGGACCAAGCATAAGCTAAGATGACTTGCTGACTAGGCATTTTGAATGGGTAGGTGCTGTGATTGTGGTGCCTTTAGGAGATGTCTCTCCACACGATTCGTCCCAGTGGAGGTCGCATTCTCCATCATCCTCATCATCTCCTTCATCCTCCTTTTATTCTTCTCCTTCTCTTCCATTATCTTCCTCTTCTATAACATTCTCTTCTTCTCTTCTTTCTTCCTCACCAACATTTGCTTCACCTTCTTGGCTCTAATCTTCCCTTTGATCATTGCCATCAAAATCATCAACTAGAGTAGAGTGACTGGCAAAGCCTCGAGATTTCTTGGTGGGAAGTTTGTATGGAACAACTGTCCTACCATTGTATAAAAGATGATACTGGCAAAACTGAGCATTCATTGGAAGATAAGAAGTTATGTAGTGTTCACACTCAACTCCCTTTAAGAAGTCCTAAATTTGATCTTATTCATATTTGACTTCTCATTCAGGGAGATCTATGAAGGATATAGAAAGGAACTTAGTCGCTTGGGTAAAGAAAACTCAAGTATGGAAAGGAGTTCAAAGGGAAAACTTATGGTCATATAGCCATAAGCGGTTGAACCCTTAGGAGGAGCGAACAAAGAAATACTCGCGCTTGAAGTAGTTGCGCTTGCTATGAAGTGCCTCGATAGCCTTATAGTGGTTGAAGGCCTCAACTATTAACAACGAAGGCGAATATTACCTCTTCTTAAAACTCAAAAGGTAGGTGAGATCTTCGAATGTTGAAGGATTATTTAGTGGCATCATGAAGATGGTATATGGAGAGTTGAGCAAGGTGTACCTACTGGGATGTACTTCTGTAGAGCTAAACTAATCTCCTGATGAAAGAATTCAAGAAAGTCATTGAATGGTGGCATGGCTCAAGACAGGCACATATAAATATTGCATGTTGTATAGCCTGGAGGCAGGAGATGACCTCGGTGGTCGAGTGTTGGAAGGAGAACCTCGTCCTTTGGAATCACATGTTTGAAACAAATTGAATAGAGCGACTCTGCTGTCGACGTAGATGGTGTCTAATCCTGCAAGTTATCCAAAAACATTATAATGAGTCGTACATTCAGTAAGGGAGATTGACTGTGAGGCTATGCGGTTGGAATGGCTTGGAGTTGAGGTTCTTGTGTTATAGAATGCCTTTCTTAGAACGAAGTAAACGTAGAAGACTGAGATGTAGAAGAGTTGCCTTTGGAGGAGTGGAAACTCTAGTGCTAACCTTGAAATAGGAAGATCGTCTAACCATTCTGAACTGAAATGGTTGATGGCAAACACGATTGGGTATGTTTTACTTCAACGAAATTTTTAACCATAGCCCGTGTAACGGATGTACATAATCCAACGAATGTCAATGTGTGTTGACCATTTCAGCACATTGAATGAGGCATTATGAAGTGTCAATCTATGCAGTATTTGTCCTGTATTCAAAGAACGATGTAAACGAATACTCTGTATAGATAGCTGGCTCGTGCTGGCAAACGAGCTCCAATGTATGATGGAACTGTGTGCCAGATCTTACCCATTATCGCATAATGTACAACAAAAAAACCATTATCCGTAGTGATGTGGAGTTTTCTTTGTAAGAACAAGGGATCATGATGTTCAACTTGAAGCGTTGACTTGTATATTTTGTTCGGATATCATAGAGCGTTCGATGTGACTATTCCCGTGAGCCATCTCATCGAAATCGGGTTGTTGATTCTCATTCGACCAAAGTTTGATGAAAACAGTTGAGCCACTCTTATGTGTTGGAATCTATCACATAAATATTCTGAGCCAATTATGGAGGGACTCAGAGTAATGGCTTTGGAAACTCAAAGCACACACCGAGCAATGGAATTCCTAGAAAGGTATGAAACAATCCTATGCTGCTTAGTGTCAACATCAAGGAAAATGAAGCCATTGTTCCAATTCGATCAAGTATGGTAGGGCATTGATTTGTGACAAACTTCAGGTCAGGGATGATGAAGTAACGTCAGCAGTGGTGGTGGCGTCAACATCGACATCCACGACATCAAATTTTTGGTTAGTGGTCGATTTATTCAAGATCTGAAAAGGGAATATCGGATTAAATAAAGTCGGCGATGACTCAAAATTGATGGCATTGAAGTCGTTGGTGGCAGTGTCAAGGCTAGGGTGACATTAGATGTAGTAATAGCATGAGCACCGAAGGTCAAAAATCTTTGGCGGTGATTGCAAATTGAAATCAGGTTTGCAAAGGAAATAAGAATGCTTGGTAAATGAATTCGGATTGGAAAACATATGCTAACTGTTTGGATACTAATGCTACTTTTCTAAAGTCATGTCGATACCAACATGGTTGGTCGGTACCAACATGATTTGTTCATTATATATATATATATATATATATATCTGTGTGTGTCTACACACACATATATATAGACACACAGATATATATATATATAAGAGAAAGTAGAAGAGAAGATAAAGAAAAAATGAATGATGCTCACCCGATCAAGACACGAGTAACTTTGAGAAATTTAAGAGCTCCACCTCTATCGTAAAATAAAAATGATATGCCAACTATTTGAAGTAATGAACGGATGCTTGTAAAATAGATACGACGCTTCAAAGATGGTGATTGGCAAACTAGTGGTTCATGTGCAACTGATATTTATATCGCTTGACTTGATCCAAAGCATTCTTTGTTTTCATGAAAACATATTTTGGAAGGCTTTGTTTTCACAAAAGCACATTTTGGAAGGCAAATGTGATCCAGCATTTGAACCAAACAACTTCTAAGTGAACTTGGACTTCATGATAAAGACAAAATGGATCAAGAACTTAGGAAGATGCTTGGGATGATGGAATAAAGAGGCATAAAAAGTTTGAAGTCATTTGGAGCATACCAAATATGGTCGGTACAAACCATAACTGTGGTCGGTACGAAGTTGATTGCAACAGTAGGACCTACCTCTAAACTTGTAAGCATGAGATCTATAAAGATACGTGACAACATGTACGTTGAGAATGAGAAAAATGGTCGATACCGACCATATTTTGGTTGGTACCAACATATTTTTGTTACATAAATTTGACTTATTTTTCCTCTATGGATTAAAGGATCTATTCTTACCTGGAGTTCCATGATCTAACGACTATGTCTGAAACGACCCGCAAATCCGTACCCCTTAAGTTAACACTATTCAACCTAAATCAATGCAAGTTGTACAGAAATACGAACCATTTGGGTTAAAGAAGAAGAGGTAGAAGAAGAAAAATAGAAAAGCAACAACAGAATCTAACCATCGCAGCGGAGTAAAATATAATAGATAATAAATAATCTTTACTCAAAATCAAATATATCTGTTTACATATATTACATCATCAGAGTACATCAAACAGAGCTCACATCAATAACATACAACTGGATACACAGCTACACAACATAGAAGAATAAGTGTATATATATAAACAAGTACGAGAGTATGTATCGTCATCCTGCTCGCCTCCTGAGCTCCACAGCATTTCCTGTATCCTATAATACTCGGTCTGACCCGAGCATTACAGTTAAATAACACCCGAGTCAGCCTGGAATACCAGCGTGAGAAAATCACACCCAATTGATTATTAAAGTTTCAAAAATCCTTTGGAAACAAAAGCATCTCGTAAGACCACGCCACAAATAAACATGTCGGGTTTTTACCTTACGATAGCTAAAACAATTTTTATAGAAATCCTCTGATATTATAGTAGGGTCTATATACAAATACTTATAAAATAGCCGAAATTGTTACATTATTAAATTCCAGCTACTAGCCACAGAGTGGGTAATACAAACAAAACTCGTACAAGGCTCGTAGGGAGAATGGATTTCCAACCAATGACTGGGCACTGGGGTACCACCTGTCACAGTACGGGGCCTAGATCACCGTACCGAGGAGTACGCCCGCTCCCCTGCAACACAAGGCCGGAACCATCCCTTACTGGACAGTCCCGAGTGAGATCACTCCGCGGTTCGGATCAGCAACCACCCACTACCACTAAGCCGAAATAAAAAGGAACATCTAGACAGGAATGACCTCACCCTGCTTGGGTGCTACCCACCTAGCCTTGCTGCATAACCCCTGATTTTCAGTCATTCCCATTTGATGAGGCTTGAGGCTAAGCGTTACCTTTATAGAACATATTTCTTAGAATGCCCATCATCCACCTGACGATGTTTCGCAAGCATTCATCCATACAAGTCCGTCCCGGGTTCGAACGGAACCGAAGGCACTGTTCCTACTACATCCATTTTGGAAATATCCTCAGGATTAGTAGCGACTAGCCCTTGCACTTGTAACGACCCGTATTTTTACGGATCGAAAACATTGTTAAACTATATGCTTTAAGTCGTATTGTTGATAAGTCGTTGATGTTGTTAAGCTGTATGGAGCTTAGGTTGAGTGGAACGACCTAAGGAGTTAGGCCGTGTAGTGGTTAGGTCGCATGGATGTTGGCTTAAGTCGTGTAGCCAAGTTAAGGTAGTAACCGACCTATAGGATGACCGACCTATGGTGCTTGACCGACTTAAGGAAGTTGCCGAGTTATAGAAGTCAGCGACCTACGAGTGAGCGACTTAAGGTTTAGGCGACCTAGGGGGATAGGTCGTTAGGTGCTTAGGTCGTGGGTCGTTTGGAATGACTTAAGACAGTGAGCGAGTTAGTGTGTTAGAACGAGTTAACGGGTTAAGGAAAAGGTCGTTATCGAGTTAGTAGTTGGAGTAGGTTAACGAGTTACGACTTATAGATTGAGACGACCTAAATACAGGAAGCGACCTAAGATAGTTAGCGGCTTAGGAGTTTGGGCGACCTATAGATTTGACCGATCTAAGAAGCTAGCGACCTAAGAGAGTTAGGTCGTGAACGAGTTATGGCTTAGGTGAAGGTTGCTTTCCCCTGTTGAGTCGTTAGGTCGTAGGGGTGTTAAGTCGCGCATTAGCCTGTGTCGTAGGTCGTAACTCGTGAAGTTGTTAGGTCGCGCATTGGTATTAAGGCTTGTGCCGTTAGGTCGCGCATGCCGTTTTGTGTTGAGTGTTAGGTCGCGTGGAGGCTTATGTCGCTAAGTCGCGAACGACTTAAGAGTTAGGTCGTGGACGACCTAAGGAGCGGCGACCTAAGGATTTCCAGCCTATAAATAGAGGGGTTTGGTTCACTTTTTGGCACCGGATTTTGAAGCAACGAAGTGCTGCCATTTTGAGAGCTCGACTACAACACTTCTTCACTTCTTTTCTCCACTCTAATCTAGTGCTTACATCCATCCAAGATTGAAGATCAAGGTTGAAGATCCAAGATCCAAAGTTGAAGATCTTCATCCAACAAAGAGAGATTTCATCGATTGAAGCGAGATTTTGCCGGATCAAGCTTAGTTCTTCACTGTCCAGATCTGAAGTTGTTATCTTTTGAGGTGTTTAGGTGATTTGGTGAGTGGTGGTTATCTCTCACACGGACCCAAAGGAGTATATTGGATCGGTGGTTTGTTTATGTGTTAAAGAGAGTGATTTCGTGCACTTTTCTTAAGTTTGCATGTATATCTATTGTTCATGATGATTTGACACCTATTTTACTACATGTTCACTTATACAAGTTTATTCATCAAGTTGTAGAGATATTGTTCATGATTCATGCTTGTTAGATTGCATGTTAGATTTGGACTCTTTATTTACGAAATTGCCATTATTGTTGTAGTTGTTTATTTAGATCTTGTTTGAATGATTGATTACTTGGATTAATGTTTGATTTGATTGATTAATTGATTGATAACTTGATTTGGACAAGTTGGTCGAAGATGATTCAAAAGCTAAGTGGAAAGGCTCTTGAATAAGGAAAGCTGCTTGTGGCATATGAAGCGGATGTTGAAGCTCATATGGATAGATTTGATGATGATGTTGAGATGGGACTTTGCCATGATGCGATGAGGCAAACCATGATGTTGAGATGGGACTTTGCTATGATGCGATGAAGCAAAGCATGATGTGTGAAAGCCTTGGTTTAATCCAGACGAGATCATCCCAAGCATGTTGATAACTCGGTGATGCGGTCCGAGTTTGTGGATAATGGTTAGCTTGAGAGGCGCTTGAGCTAGTATGGGAATAGTCGTCGAGGAGGATGACTAGAAGGCTGAGATCTCATCGTTATTGAAGGTTCTAGCATGCTCAAAGCAAGAGTACGTTGGGACGGGCTGCGACGATGTTCCAGGCACGGGCTGCGACGACGTGCTAGTACTCTGGGTAGTTGCGAAAATTCCTAGGCACGGGCTGCGAGGACGTGCGGAGTTGTGTCTAGAACCGAGGTTGCCATTAGCCCTTGACTGACGGCTGAAAGAATGTGCCGGTCATTCAATTAACGATGTTATCAAGGCAAATGATAACAGTGATAGCCAGAGTCATGGATGTTTGGATGTTTGGTTGTTTGGTTGTATCGTCGCTTGGGCCAAGAGCGATGTTTTCAGAGTGCTTATCTGATCTTGGTTTAGGCCTTGGGGGTTTGTACTTGGAAAACATCGACCTTGACTCGAGTGATAACTACTTTGCTTTGAATGTCTGAATTGCTATGTTTATTTCTGCTTAGTACGTCTGGGGGCTATCACTGTAGAAAGAGGTAGAGTGGGATGGTTGGGTTCCTATTCCTTTTACCCTTTATGCTCTTTTGGTATATTTGATAGTTAATTTACTGCTCACTAAGACTTTTGTCTGACTCAAGGTTTTATGTTTAACTCTTATTACCTTGGGCTGTTCATCCATGTTGGGATGGGCAGACTAGGTAGCAGGTGACAGGTGCTGTTCTAGTGGCCAACGCTGTTGATGACGAAGACGAGCTGGAGGCTTTTGCATTTGTTTTCTTACTATATGTACTGGGTGTTCCGCTGTTTGTATATTCTCTGAGTTATATGTAGTGAGGCTTGGTGTATTGACTTTGCTGATTGTTGTATCAAACTATTAGAGTTTATATGATGAGATTCTGTTATATGGAGCTTCACTATGTATATTTTCTACTGTATTTTGTCCATGCGCTGTGAGTAATTCGATAGATTCCGCTATTTAATCTTACCTTGACTATCGTCCATGGCTGCCTGGCACGCCTTTCAGCGCACTATCTCCTTGTTTTGGTGCGGGAGTCATGGGCGGTCGTCACATTTGGTATCAGAGCTTTGGTTAATCGATTTTAGCCAACGCTCGCTGACGTAACTACGTAAGAGAGACGTAATTGTATTTTGATGGATGATTACTATATATAATATAGTAACTTAGAAGGATTTGAACTCCTTACGTAGTTGTTTCTCAAGGTGTTCTAAATCATTCCTTTTTGCAGATATTAAGGATGAGTCGAAGTGAGAGACAAGCTGCTAGGGAAAGTCGTGCTGTTGGGGGAGCTACTGACTATGCTGCAATGTTCGAAGCTATGATGACTTCGATCATGAGAAGGATACCAACTTCAGGACAGTCAGTAGATGTTGGAGTTCAAGTTCAAGCCCCAAAACCAGTGGATCATTTGGACGATCCATTTGAGAAGCTTGTGGAGAAAGCTCTCAGGCATGAGAATCTGTTTCCTAAGGAAGGATCTGTTGTTGCTGTGACCAAGGAGCAAAATGGAAACAAGAAGAGGAAGCAGCAGCAGCAGAAGGGTAAGGATGGCCAGAAGAAGCCAAAGGGCGAAGTGATCTGCTACAAGTGTCAGCAGAAGGGTCATCTCTCCAGGGATTGCAAGAAACCAAGAGTGCCGGCAAAGTGTCACAACTGTGACAAACCGGGGCATTTCAAGAGGGATTGTCCGGAACCGAGGAAGGACAAGCAGATTGTGCAAGCTTATGCTTTGGGAGCTGTTCCATCATCTTTGAAAGCTCCTACTGCAGAAGAGAAAGGAAAGAGTGTGGTGGTTCAAGGTACTCTTTCCATTTGTGGTGTTCCAGTTAGAGTGTTGTTTGATACTGGAGCGTCGCATTCCTTTGTTTGTGGTGAACTTGTAGGCCGGTTGGGTTTAGAACCGGATATTGTTGATAGACCATTGGTTGTGACTAATCCAGTTGGGGGTTCGTCTTGTTTGTGTATGTTATGTCGTGGTCTAGTTGTATCGAGTCATGATTGCTCTTTTGTTTGTGATTGTTTTGTTCTGAACTTTGCAGGGTTCGGAATTATTTTGGGTATGGACTGGCTTAGGAAGTATGCGGCAAGGATTGATTGTGAGAGGCTGGAGGTGACAGTTGAGAATGTGGAAGGGCGAAAGGTTGTGATACGATGTAAGCATGAGGAAGGCGTCTTCATGAGCTTCATGTATTCGCTGGTTGTTCCACGGGATGGACTGTCATCGATGCCGGTTGTGAATGGATTTGAGGACGTCTTTGACGAGGTCAAAGGATTACCGCCGCATAGGGAGATCGAGTTTCGTATCGATCTAGTTAAGGGAGCCAGACCTGTTGTGATGCCTCTTAGGCGGATGGCACCTAGGGAGCAGCAAGAGTTGAAGGTGCAAGTTGATGACCTTTTACGGAAAGGATTCATTCGGCGTAGCGTGTCCGAATGGGGTGAACCAGTTGTGTTCGCAACCAAAGCGGATGGATCGTTAAGGTTGTGTGTGGATTATCGTGAGCTGAATAAGGTGACTAAGAAGAACAAGTATCCATTGCCGAGAATAGATGACTTGTTTGATCAGATTCACGAAGCTAAGGTGTTTTCTCAGATGGATTTGGCAACGGGATTTCACCAGTTGAAAGTGGCTAAGGATAGTGTGCCGAAGACTGCTTTTAGGACACCATCCGGTTTTTATGAGTGGCTGGTAATGCCGTTTGGATTGACCAATGCACCAGCATATTTTGTGGATCTTATGAATAGGGTGTTCAGAGATCAGTTGAACAAGTTTGTACTTGTGTTCGTGGATGATATTCTGATTTATTCCAGAACCGAAGAAGAGCACAAGACGCACTTGCGTATTGTTTTGGAAATCTTACGGAAACATCAGCTGAAAGCTAAGTTTTCGAAGTGTCACTTCTGGAAGAGTGAAGTGAGGTTCTTAGGCCATGTTATCTCTGGAAATGGAATAGCGGTTGATCCCGCTAAGGTGACAGCAATCCAGGATTGGGTTAGACCTAAGAATGCATCTGATGTGAGAAGTTTTCTTGGATTAGCAGGATATTATCGTCGGTTTATCAAAGACTTTTCCAAGATAGCTGCACCGTTAACAGGATTGACGAAAAAGAACCAAGTGTTCAGATGGGATGATAAGTGTGAGCAAGCTTTCGAAATCCTGAAAGAGCGACTGACGAGTGCTCTTGTTTTGACTATTCCAAGTGGGAACGATGAGATGGTGGTTTACACCGATGCATGTGGTACTGGACTTGGAGCAGTGCTAATGCAAAAGGATAAAGTTGTTGTGTATGCAAGTCGACAACTGAAGCCGCATGAAAGGAATTATCCGACGCATGATTTGGAGTTAGCGGCGATTGTGTTTGCTTTGAAGGTGTGGAGACATTACCTATTGGGAGTTCGATTTGAGTTGTTTACGGATCATAAGTCGTTGAAGTATCTGTTCTCCCAAAAGGATTTGAATCTTCGACAGCAACGGTGGCTAGAGTTCTTAGCATCATATGATTTTGGTATAGCCTATACTCCGGGAAAAGGTAACGCAGTGGCAGATGCGTTTAGTCGAAGACATGCAGGATTGGGAGCCATGTTTTCGGAATGGAAGAATCTTGAGTATTTGGCTGGATTTGACTTCAGGCCTAGATGTGAATTGGAACCTGAGATGTTGGCAAACTTATCAATAAGACCTACTCTTGTGGAAAGAATTGGCGAGAGCCAAAAGCGAGAAGATAAGCTTGTCAGGATTATCCGTGATTTGGAATCTGGATTTGATCCAGAAAAGGATAAAGGATTCGAGATCGATCGAGAGGGTTGGCTTCGGAAACAAGGACGACTGGTTGTTCCCGATATAAATGAATTGAGGGATGAAGTACTGAAGGAAAGTCATCACTCGAAGTTGACAATTCACCCAGGTGGAAGTAAGATGTATCGGGATATGAAAAGGACTTACTACTGGGAAGGTATGAAGAAGGATGTTGGAAATTTTATTTCCAAATGTATGAACTGCCAGTTGGTAAAAGCTGAGCAGAAGAAGCCCAGTGGATTGCTTCAGCCATTGGAAGTTCCTACATGGAAGTGGGAGCAGATATCGATGGATTTTATTGATGGTCTATCTAGAACCAGGGCAGGGAATGAAGGGATTTGGGTCATTGTAGATCGTTTGACTAAGAGTGCAAGATTCATTCCTGTTCGATCAACTAGGACTGCATCGAAGTTGGCTGAGCTTTATGTTAAGTGGATAGTTCGATTCTATGGTATTCCGAAGAGTATAGTGAGCGATCGAGATCCATTGTTCACTAGTGGATTTTGGAAGAGCTTCCAGGAAGTTTTGGGAACCAAGTTGAGTTTGAGTACAGCTTATGACCCCCAAACAGATGGTCAGACAGGGAGAGTCAACCGAGTTTTGGAAGATCTCCTCAGAACATGTGTTTTGGACTTCGGAGGATCATGGGAAGACCATCTTCATTTGGTGGAATTTGCGTATAATAACAGTTATCAGTCAAGCATTGGTATGGCACCATATGAAGCACTGTATGGAAGACCGTGTAACTCTTCGACATGTTGGTTGGAAACTGGAGAAAAGCTAATACTTGGGCCAGACATGATTCGACAGACTTCGGATTGTATAAAGATCATTCGGCAACGAATGAAGGCAGCCCAAGACCGTCAGAAAAGTTATGCCGACAAGCGTCGTAAGGATTTAGAATTCGACATAGGAGATGGTTTTTGTGAGGATTTCTCCATTAAAGAATGTTATTCGATTCGGGAAGAAAGGAAAGTTGACTCCGAGATTTGTTGGACCATTCCCGGTCATCGAGCGAATTGGAAAGCTCGCCTATAAATTGGAGTTACCAGAAAAGATGTCGGGTATGCACAATGTTTTTCATGTATCGTATCTACGGAGGTATGTGCACGACCCAAGTACAGTGGTTTCTGCTGATAACTGTGAAGATTTAGAGGTTGATCTAGTTGTTACGAGACCTCGTAAGCCGCTTCGTGTTGTGGAAACCGACACGAAACAGCTTAGGAGGAAGACGATTACGTTGCTCAAGATACAATGGAGTGATGATGTTAACGACTGTACATGGGAGGAGGAAGAGAGGGTGAAGGCAGCTCATCCTGAACTCTTCGAGGTATGGCCCTAAGGTGTCGTGGCATCTCATGAATTTGTAACTTGTTCTAATCTTAGAATTCTGCATGCTAGGTTAGTAATTGGATGCATGGTTTGTTGATTGCTATGGATGGTAGGCATGCAAAATAGTTTTGATTGCTCTTGTTTGTTTGGAATTTCGGGGGCGAAATTCCTAAGGGGGAGAGAATGTAACGACCCGTATTTTTACGAATCGAAAACATTGTTAAACTATATGCTTTAAGTCGTATTGTTGATAAGTCGTTGATGTTGTTAAGCTGTATGGAGCTTAGGTTGAGTGGAACGACCTAAGGAGTTAGGCCGTGTAGTGGTTAGGTCGCATGGATGTTGGCTTAAGTCGTGTGGCCAAGTTAAGGTAGTAACCGACCTATAGGAAGACCGACCTATAGTGCTTGACCGACTTAAGGAAGTTGCCAAGTTATAGAAGTCAGCGACCTACGAGTGAGCGACTTAAGGTTTAGGCGACCTAGGGGGATAGGTCGTTAGGTGCTTAGGTCGTGGGTCGTTTGGAATGACTTAAGACAGTGAGCGAGTTAGTGTGTTAGAACGAGTTAACGGGTTAAGGAATAGGTCGTTATCGAGTTAGTAGTTGGAGTAGGTTAACGAGTTACGACTTATAGATTGAGATGACCTAAATACAGGAAGCGACCTAAGATAGTTAGCGGCTTAGGAGTTTGGGCGACCTATAGATTTGACCGATCTAAGAAACTAGCGACCTAAGAGAGTTAGGTCGTGAACGAGTTATGGCTTAGGTGTAGGTTGCTTTCCCCTGTTGAGTCGTTAGGTCGTAGGGGTGTTAAGTCGCGCATTAGCCTGTGTCGTAGGTCGTAACTCGTGAAGTTGTTAGGTCGCGCATTGGTGTTAAGGCTTGTGCCGTTAGGTCGCTCATGCCGTTTTGTGTTGAGTGTTAGGTCGCGTGGAGGCTTGTGTCGCTAAGTCGCGAACGACTTAAGAGTTAGGTCGTGGACGACCTAAGGAGCGGCGACCTAAGGATTTCCAGCCTATAAATAGAGGGGTTTGGTTCACTTTTTGGCACCGGATTTTGAAGCAACGAAGTGTTGCCATTTTGAGAGCTCGACTACAACACTTCTTCACTTCTTTTCTCCACTCTAATCTAGTGCTTACATCCATCCAAGATTGAAGATCAAGGTTGAAGATCCAAGATCCAAAGTTGAAGATCTTCATCCAACAAAGAGAGATTTCATCGATTGAAGCGAGATTTTGCCGGATCAAGCTTAGTTCTTCGCTGTCCAGATCTGAAGTTGTTATCTTTTGAGGTGTTTAGGTGATTTGGTGAGTGGTGGTTATCTCTCACACGGACCCAAAGGAGTATATTGGATCGGTGGTTTGTTTATGTGTTAAAGAGAGTGATTTCGTGCACTTTTCTTAAGTCTGCATGTAGATCTATTGTTCATGATGATTTGACACCTATTTTACTACATGTTCACTTATGCAAGTTTATTCATCAAGTTGTAGAGATATTGTTCATGATTCATGCTTGTTAGATTGCATGTTAGATTTGGACTCTTTATTTACGAAATTGCCATTATTGTTGTAATTGTTTATTTAGATCTTGTTTGAATGATTGATTACTTGGATTAATGTTTGATTTGATTGATTAATTGATTGATAACTTGATTTGGACAAGTTGGTCGAAGATGATTCAAAAGCTAAGTGGAAAGGCTCTTGAATAAGGAAAGCTGCTTGTGGCATATGAAGCGGATGTTGAAGCTCATATGGATAGTTTGATGATGATGTTGAGATGGGACTTTGCCATGATGCGATGAGGCAAACCATGATGTTGAGATGGTACTTTGCTATGATGCGATGAAGCAAAGCATGATGTGTGAAAGCCTTGGTTTAATCCAGACGGGATCATCCCAAGAATGTTGATAACTCGGTGATGCTGTCCGAGTTGTGGATAATGGTTAGCTTGAGAGGCACTTGAGCTAGTATGGGAATAGTCGTCGAGGAGGATGACTAGAAGGATGAGATCTCATCATTATTGAAGGTTCTAGAATGCTCAAAGCAAGAGTACGTTGGGACGGGCTGCGACGACGTGCTAGTACTCTGGGTAGTTGCGAAAATTCCTAGGCACGGGCTGCGACGACGTGCGGAGTTGTGTCTAGAACCGGGGTTGCCATTAGCCCTTGACTGACGGCTGAAAGAATGTGTTGGTCATTCAATTAATGATGTTATCAAGGCAAATGATAACAGTGATAGTCAGAGTCATGGATGTTTGGATGTTTGGTTGTATCATCGCTTGGGCCAAGAGCGATGTTTTCAGAGTGCTTATCTGATCTTCGTTTAGGCCTTGGGGGTTTGTACTTGGAAAACATCGACCTTGACTCAAGTGATAATTACTTTGCTTTGAATGTTTGAATTGCTATGTTTATTTCTGCTTAGTACGTCTGGGGGCTATCACTGTAGAAAGAGGTAGAGTGGGATGGTTGGGTTCCTATTCCTTTTACCCCTTATGCTCTTTTGGTATGTTTGATAGTTGATTTACTGCTCACTAAGACTTTTGTCTGACTCAAGGTTTTATGTTTAACTCTTATTACCTTGGGCTGTTCATCCATGTTGGGATGGGCAGACTAGGTAGCAGGTGACAGGTGCTGTTCTAGTGGCCAACGCTGTTGATTACGAAGACGAGCTGGAGGCTTTTGCATATTGTTTTCTTACTATATGTACTGGGTGTTCCGCTGTTTGTATATTCTCTGAGTGATATGTAGTGAGGCTTGATGTATTGACTTTGCTGATTGTTGTATCAAACTATTAGAGTTTATATGATGAGATCTGTTATATGCTTCACTATGTATATTTTCTATTGTATTTTGTCCATGCGCTGTGAGTAATTCGATAGATTCCGCTGTTTAATCTTACCTTGACTATCGTCCATGGCTGCCTGGCACGCCTTTCAGCGCACTATCTCCTTGTTTTGGTGCAGGAGTCATGGGCGGTCGTCACAGCACTTCACTGCTCCATCTTCGAATCCAAAATCGCTTTCATGAAACGTACAAACCGGATCGAAGTGGTTTTCGAGAAATTAATCTCGATCCCGGTCTCTTCGAAACGATCAACGTATTTGTCCAATATTGATAGTCGGTTATTTAACTATCGATTTCTTATTCACAAACATCCATCAAACAATGAATAATTTTCCAAAATTATTTATTAACCTCAAAATATCTTCACAAGATATATTTCTATTTTCAATCCTTTGAAAACAGTTTCAAAACCATCTTTCTTTTCAGAATAAACTTTCCCAATTATTTTCTATCTCCTCTGAAATCACCAAGCACAAAACTAGAAAACAATTTAAAACACTTTACTTTGAAACATTTATTTTAAAACTACTTCAATGATTTGTTAAAAATACATACTATATGAATATTTGAAAATAAGGTTACTAAATAACATATAAAACTAGATTTACTTTTAAAATAAAATAAAATACTATCACTCTTTAAATAATTATTGCTATAATAGATTAAAAGGAAATACTTGCTTTAGAATTCAAATATTTAGAAATAGTAAAATTTTCAAAACATACTTCTTAAACAACTTTAAACTTTTAATTTATATTTAAAAATTTACTTTGAAAACGTACTAGGTTATTCAAAGAGAAATTTCCAATCTCAATCACTTAAATCAATTTTCCCAGAATTGATTTCAAACTTATCCCATTTGAAATAAATTTCTTTAATTACTGAATTCATTCCGAAGTCCATTAAGTATGGACTTAATTATTGTTGTTATTATTATTTTTCATTTGATTCTAACTTTTAACTGAAATATACAATTCCAGGTTTCCCAATAATTTAAATCTTAACTTTTAAATAAATGCTTGTTCTTTTGAATAATAATACTGAATTTTTAAAATTCATTAATTTCCTGTTTATTCAAATTTTCCTTTCTATACTCACAGTTTATTTATAAAAAATTTAAATCAGATTATTTCTTTTTCAATTCATTCTTAAATTTATTCAACTTTCCCTATATTTATTTTACTTGAAATTTTACTTCCTTTATTTTTCTTTCCAACATCCAAGTTATATATTTTTCTGGAAATTCATTATACCCAATTATCCAATCAAACCATAGCATTCCATATTTCAACATAATCCATCATAAAATATCAAATCATCATAACAGGGTAATTTAAATATTTTAAATAAATGTTGAGGGATCCAGTTGGATCCCTCCAACCTGTTTTTCCCTGCATCCACAGACGTTAGCACAACATAAATATTTTCACTATAGAATGAGGGAAATCAATCATTTCAAGGTGTAGTATATACTACTATATAACACAACAAACAATTCAACCATTCAAACAATTATTTAAATTTAATCATTTAAATTTAAATTTCAACCGAGTGAGATTAACTCACATTGCTTTGCTGTTTGCAATCCATTCCAAATTGGCTTGCTTCCTTGATTTTTTTAAACCTTGTATAACAATTTACGGTTTATTATTATTTGAACCAATTAAACAATTATCCACCATTTATCTATTTTGATCACAAATGATTAAATTTTAACCTTAAATTTAACTTAAGCGAAGTAGTAAAATCTAAACTAATTTTCCCTTTATAAACTTTAATTCAATCTAATAATTTGTACTTAAACTAATTCCTAAAATAAATTATTCAATTTACTAACAACCTTATTCAAACTGATAAATTCCCTTTTAATAAAATAGTTAATAGTTTAATTTTAACTAAATAATTTAAGTCCGAGTTAATAAAGTTAAGTAATATTGAATTTAGGTGTTAGAAATAATTAACTACTCGAACAGAAAACAATTCTACATCCCAACAGTATTAACTAATTATAAGATATATATATTTTTCAAAACTCCTAATCTGTTTTCAATTCTTGTTTACATTTGTTAAAATTTTAAAAAAACAAGGCAAACATAAATTCCATCTCCTTCTTAAATTAACAAAGGATTAAAGGCTAAACCTATAAGCTAAAATAGATCTGCTCGATAACCAAAAATCTAATACCAGCTGCTAGGCTTCGTGCTCGCGAATCGAACCTCCCCTCTATCATCGTCTTCCCCGTAGCCGCGATTACCACCATCCCTCGTCGCAACGCCAGGTCGCAAAACGTCGCGAGCTTCGCGAACCCCCCTTCGTGTTCTGACACCCAACAGCGCCGGCGACCCCCCCTTCGGTCGCCTCCATCGTTTCCCTTTGTTCTAGAAATCGCGACCCCCACCTGAGTCACCGAACTCACGAAAAATCGTGGCCTCCCCTGATCCTCAATCGAACGTCCCGCGCCTTCCTATATTGAACGAAACGAAGCCGTGCTCTTCAATTCATTTTTTTTATAAGAATGACTTGATTTCGATTTGGAAAGGAGGGGTTTTGAATTGAATAGGGAAGACTCGGTGCTGAAGCTTCTGCGTTATCTATTTATTATTATAATTTTAATTTTTTTTCCAAAATGTTCGGCTGTAGAAATTCGTGAAAAGGAAAAGATATTTTGGGAGATGGCGTATGGGAGAAGGAATAAGCATAGGTTGACCAAGTATATGAAGATTTATATACTCAATGAACGTTAAATTTGCGACAAAAGCTACAACGCATTTATCCACCGTACGCTCACACACTAACTCCGATCAATACGAAATTTGAAATCCGATAATAATCCAATATCACGGACCCAATGGAACTGGTTTCGTCAAATTCCGAGACTGTGCCTCGGAAGGCTATTTTTAAATTCAATTTAAACGATATAAATTTTAAAACTGAACAAACTACTGTAAATTTCAATTTACTACTTCTATTACCTTCAGTGTTATCAATATAAATTCTACAAACCTTCAAATTATTTTTAATAGGCTTAGGATTCCAGATTCAATATTTTACTCAACTTCAAATAATTTAATTTACTAATTTAATTATCAAATAAACTGTGATATCCTTGATTCAAATTAGAATTGCTCTATTTAATATTTAAAATCAATTAGATGTTCTGATTTTAAATGCTTGAAAATTTCGGGTCGTCACATTCCTTCCCCCTTAAAAGAATTTCGTCCTCGAAATTACTAATTAGGAAGAATGGTCCAATACCCGTTTACTTTTTCCCAAAAACCAAACGGTTTCTAACAATTCAACATCGCACCAACTATTTTTTTATAAAAGACCCATTATTATTCTTATTAACTTTCCAAACCTTTCCCTAGTTTGCAAACAATCCTACCAACCATTCAAGTTTTAATCATAAAACCAATTTTGAATTATCAAAATTTTCTCAAAATTTTTCTAACTCTCTAAATTCCCGAAAAATTTCGCCAGCGTCTCCTTTGCGCGGCTAGCTCGGTACAACTACAAAATGGCTCTACGGCCTCCCAAATCCAAAAAGAAAACATAAAGCCAAGTGGATCAATCCAAATCTCAATCAAATTTCATACCAAATTTAAATACATACCTCTTCGTCGAGCATTTCATATTTATCTCTTAAAATCAATCCAATTCTCTTTTCCTTTATATTACCTGCATATCCTACTTAGCACTAATATCCAATCACCATATTCCCAAAACATCATATCAACTTTCTTACAAACTGTCAATATTTATTCATTCAAATAACAACTTAGAATATATTTGCAATATTTAATTTTCAATTAAGAATTTATCATTCCCTTCTTAAACTAGTATAAGCATTCTATATGCTTCTTTATTTGTTTTCACTTTACCATTTTAGTTAATATTTATTTCTATTCAAATTGATTCTTTCATTTCCATATGGATTCAATTTATTTTTAACTCTGCATATATAAATTTTATTTGTCATTTATTACTAATTCATGTCATTACTTTAATTAGTTTCATTTACTAACTTATTTCAATTTCCAGTTTGAAAATTGTTTCGTCGTTAACAAACTTTTCCCAAATTTTCAAAAAAATTCTAACTCCCAAAATTTCTGAAAATTTTTGGCAGAGTCCCCTTTGTACGGAGGAGCTTTTGTAATTTGACAAAAGAGATAAATATATATATATATCGACCCACCCTGTCGGAAAAACCAAAAACAGATCATATTTCCTATTTCAATTGCGTAGGCGCACCTTATTTAGCATTTTTAAGCATTCAACTTATTTATTTAGCAGTTAATGCAACCAAATCCAGCCACACGCTTCCAGGTACCTGTACTTACTCAATTTAAACATGTAAGTGCCACATATATGCAGTTTAACTATATTTCACTTAGTTGCAATGGTTAAAACATATGAATTCTAAAGAAATGCACATCCAACCTTTCTGTAAGCAATTTTTACAACTTTCATAGTAATTCAACTATTTCAATTAATTTACAAACCATTTTCATTTGATTTGAATGGTTTTCAATCCATTCGGATACCACTTCATCAATTTGAATGGTTTAAAATTCAATCGCTTACATTTAACTTATTCTTAAGCAAACTGAACTCATATTTAATTCAATTGCTTTCAAGATCAATTTATTTTACTTCTATCAACTCATAGAATTTTAATTACTTCCATTTACATCAAATGACAATTTATTATATGCAATTCAACGAGATTTATGTGAATAAATAAGTATTATGTTTTATAACCAATTTAAATTGATTTCAGCTCAATTTATACTTAATTCTATTTCATTTTCAAATTTATTCGCAATCTATATATTCTCATTTCATTGCATTTCAAATTTGAATACATTCACTTGCATTCATTTCATATTAACTAAACTAGTTCATACAAAACCATTAATAACTTAAGTTCATCTTCATTACCTATTAAATTTTATTCACAGTCCACTCATTTATACTTCATTTCTTATCCACATTCATTTAAATCCATTCTATTAAACTTGGAACATTCTATTTTCTTATTGTCTCAAGTTACTTCAACTTATTCAAATTTTATACGTAAGCTCATTCTCATTTTGCAAATAAAGTTCTCTTTTCAATTTATCTTGATTCCATTTTAATCCAATCCCATTTCCAACTACAAATTTATTTGATCAATTATTATACATTTTAGCTTTCTAGATTCATCCCATTCAATTTATTACCTGGCTATTTCCAAGTTATCTTTACTTTTTGGATTTTATTTGCACATTCAAATCATTGCTATTTTAATCTATTTCAATTTCCTTTATTCGACACATTTTCAATTATACTTAACTTGTTAACACTTTAAGTTAAATTTTAATTTATAACTCAAGTTCTGATTCTACCATTCACTTTTAAAATTACCATTCAATTTTATTAACTTACATTGCAATTTCATTCACAAATCATTTAATTAATTGCAAGGCCACTTTCATTTATATTTTCTTCACTAATGATTCAAGTCGAATCTGATTTATAACTTGAGTTTTATTTCCAAACTTCATTATTAGCTTACAATACAACTTCTATTTAACTACATTGAACTCCATTTACACATTTCATTAACTAATTTATTATCAATTAGTTCTCTCCTATTTATAGTTCAATACTCGATTTTTAATTCCAAATATCACTTCATTAAATTTTCTTAATTCAATTTATTTTATAATTCAAGTTTTGATCTTCTTTTTTACTTTCAATTCATCAAACAATATTTATTTTGGATTTTGCATTCTATTTCAATTTTATAAGTCTCCACTTATAATTTACACAATTCCATTCATCATAGGCTTAAATATATTCATCTTTTATTTTAACTCAAGCCTTATGCTTATTTATATCCCAAATATGTTTTATTTCATGCATTATAATTCTTTTACACGTTATTCCTTTGTATTTATTCCAATTCCAATCCTTATCCAATTTATTTTCCATTTGTTCAGATAAGAATCCAATTCCAATCAATAACTCAACTGAAATTTATTCCAATTTCATTTTTATTCTAACTCGGATTTATTTATCTCAGTTCGATTTCAACTTAATTCGAAAATCAGCTGGATATTATTTTCAGATTATACAATTTATTTTAATCCAGTTAAATTTTATTCTCCAATCCAAGTTAATTTCATTTTTAACTTTTCTCTTTAAATTTACATTCCAACATTCAAAGCTTATATTTCCTTCCCGATTTAAAAATCATCTCAATTTATAAGCTTACAACCTATCCCATCAGAATTTTTAAACACCCGGCTTTGGTTTCAAATTATTTTGAAATCTCCAACATCTCAAATCACATTTCTCAAAAGTTAAACCAATCCTAGTTTTATTTCCAACAAATTTCCTTTGAAATTTTCAAAAACAACTCGTTTTTCCTGAACAAATAAATTTGGCAGCAATACATCACTTAGAAACTCGAAAATGAACATCGATGATGCTGCAGTCATCACCGAAGTTAATTTCCAGTGACTGAAGTGAATTCAATGCTATCTCCCTTCCCAAATCCATTTTAAACAAATTTCCTTTCAGAAATAACCCAAAAACAACAATAATACTATCTACCTCCAAAATACTTCCAAAATCTCCGGGGTTTTAAAGTTTTCAAATTCTATTTTAATTCAAATTTTAACTAAAATGCATTTGTATAGTTTATGCTTATACAAATTCCCAATTAACTATATTTCAATTTATAATTTACATCTATAATTCATATTTATAAATTTCATTCTATAATGAATTCATCCCTTAAATTTGTAATTATATTTCAATTTCTAGTTAAATTTTCACTTAACAATGATAATACTTTAATATCATCATTTCTAACATCCAAGCAACCATATATTAGCTAAATAGTTTTCAAAAACTTTTCTTTATATCAAAATATATTTTGGGTAAAATTATTTCATTTACCCATATTTAAAATAACACCGTGTCGATTGCTCTATTCAAGTGTTTAGAAACCCCTTCGATACAGTTGCGCAGACTGTGTCGATGAAGGTTCATATACCACTCAATAAATCAATCAACGCACTATTAAAACAATTTATATTCACTAACAAATACGCGCTCATATCTATTAATACGCTCAAACTCATTATAGATTACTACAGTCTCTATTTTATGAATAATTCCCACCAGAGCCAAGGTTATCACCAACCTATGCTCTGATACCAAGTGAAACGACCCGCAAATCCGTACCTCTTGAGTTAACACTATTCAACCTAAATCAACTCAAGTTGTACAGAAATACGAACCATTTGGGTTAAAGAAGAAAAGGTAGAAGAAGAAAAATAGAAAAGCAACAACAGAATCTAACCATCGCAGCGGAGTAAAATATAATAGATAATAAATAATCTTTACTCAAAATTAAATATATCTGTTTACATATATTACATCATCAGAGTACATCAAACAGAGCTCACATCAATAACATACAACTGGATACACAACTACACAACATAGCAGAATAAGTATATATATAAACAAGTACGAGAGTACGTATCGTCATCCTGCTCGTCTCCTGAGCTCCACAGCATTTCCTGTATCCTATAATACTCGGTCTGACCCGAGCATTACAGTTAAATAACACCCGAGTCAGTTTGGAATACCAGCGTGAGAAAATCACACCCAATTGATTATTAAAGTTTCAAAAATCCTTTGGAAACAAAAGCATCTCGTAAGACCACGCCACAAATAAACATGTCGAGTTTTTATCTTACGATATCTAAAACAATTTTTATAGAAATCCTCTGATATTATAGTAGGGTCTATATACAAATACTTATAAAATAGCCGAAATTGTTACATTATTAAATTCCAGCTACTAGCCACAGAGTGGGTAATACAAACAAAACTCGTACAAGGCTCGTAGGGAGAATGGATTTCCAACCAATGACTAGGCACTGGGGTACCACCTGTCACAGTATGGGGCCTAGATCACCGTATCGAGGAGTACGCCCGCTCCCCTGCAACACAAGGCCGGAACCATCCCTTACTGGACAGTCCCGAGTGAGATCACTCCGCGGTTCGGATCAGCAACCGCCCACTACCACTAAGCCGAAATAAAAAGGAACGTCTAGACAGGAATGACCTCACCCTGCTTGGGTGCTACCTACCTAGCCTTGCTGCATAACCCCTGATTTTCAGTCATTCCCATTTGATGAGGCTTGAGGCTAAGCGTTACCTTTATAGAACATATTTCTTAGAATGCCCATCGTCCACCTGATGATGTTTCGCAAGCATTCATCCATACAAGTCCGTCCCGGGTTCGAACGGAACCGAAGGCACTGTTCCTACTACATCCATTTTGGAAATATCCTCAGGATTAGTAGCGACTAGCCCTTGCACTTCACTGCTCCATCTTCGAATCCAAAATCGTTTTCACAAAACGTACAAACCGGATCGAAGTGGTTTCCGAGAAATTAATCTCGATCTCGGTCTCTTCGAAACGATCATCGTATTTGTCCAATATTGATAGTCGGTTATTTAACTATCAATTTCTTATTCACAAACATCCATCAAACAATGAATAATTTTCCAAAATTATTTTTTAACCTCAAAATATCTTCACAAGATATATTTCTATTTTCAATCCTTTGAAAACAGTTTCAAAACCATCTTTCTTTTCAGAATAAACTTTCCCAATTATTTTCTATCTCCTCTGAAATCACCAAGCACAAAACTCGATTTTAAGACAATTTAAAACAGTTTACTTTGAAATATACTTTAAAACATTTATTTTAAAACTACTTCAATGATTTGTTAAAAATACATATTATATGAATATTTGAAAATAAGGTTACTAAATAAAATATAAAACTAGATTTACTTTTAAAAAAAAATACTATCACTCTTTAAATAATTATTGCTATAATAGATTAAAAGGAAATACTTGCTTTAGAATTCAAATATTTAGAAATAGTAAATTTTTCAAAACATACTTCTTAAACAACTTTAAACTTCTAATTTATATTTAAAAAATTACTTTGAAAACGTACTTGGTTATTCAGAGAGAAATTTCCAATCTCAATCACTTAAATCAATTTTCCCAGAATTGATTTCAAACTTATCCCATTTGAAATAAATTTCTTTAATTACTGAATTCATTCCGAAATCCATTAAGTATGGACTTAATTATTGTTGTAATTATTATTTTTCATTTGATTCTAACTTTTAACTGAAATATACAAATTCCAGGTTTCCCAATAATTTAAATCTTAACTTTTAAATAAATGCTTGTTCTTTTGAATAATAATACTGAATTTTTAAAATTCATTAATTTCCTGTTTATTCAAATTTTCCTTTCTATACTCACAGTTTATTTATAAAAAATTTAAATCAGATTATTTCTTTTCCAATTCATTCTTAAATTTATTTAAATTTCCCTATATTTATTTTACTTGAAATTTTACTTCCTTTATTTTTCTTTCCAACATCCAAGTTATATATTTTTCTGGAAATTCATTATACCCAATTATCCAATCAAACCATAGCATTCCATATTTCAACATAATCCATCATAAAATATCAAATCATCATAATAGGGTAATTTAAATATTTTAAATAAATGTTGAGGGATCCAGTTGGATCCCTCCAACCTGTTTTTCCTTACATCCACAGACGTTAGCACAACATAAATATTTTCACTATAGAATGAGGGAAATCAATCATTTCAAGGTGTAGTATATACTACTATATAACACAACAACCAATTCAACCATTCAAACAATTATTTAAATTTAATCATTTAAATTTAAATTTCAACTGAGTGAGATTAACTCACCTTTGCTTTGCTGTTTGCAATCCATTCCAAACTGGCTTGTTTCCTTGATTTTTTTAAACCTTGTATAACAATTTACGGTTTATTATTATTTGAACCAATCAAACAATTATCCACCATTTATCTATTTTGATCACAAATGATTAAATTTTAACCTTAAATTTAACTTAAGCGAAGTAGTAAAATCTAAACTAATTTTCCCTTTATAAACTTTAATTCAATCTAATAATTTGTACTTAAACTAATTCCTAAAATAAATTATTCAATTTACTAACAACCTTATTCAAACTGATAAATTCCTTTTTAATAAAATTGAATTAGTTAATAGTTTAATTTTAACTAAATAATTTAAGTCCGAGTTAATAAAGTTAAGTAATATTGAATTTAGGTGTTAGAAATAATTAACTACTCGAACAGAAAACAATTCTACATCCTAACAGTATTAACTAATTATAAGATATATATATTTTTCAAAACTCCTAATTTGTTTTCAATTCCTGTTTACATTTGTTAAAATTTTAAAAAAACAAGGCAAACATAAATTCCATCTCCTTCTTAAATTAACAAAGGATTAAAGGCTAAACCTATAAGCTAAAATAGATCTGCTCGATGACCAAAAATCTAATACCTGCTGCTAGGCTTCGTGCTCACGAATCGAACCTCCCCTCCATCAGCGTCTTCCCCGTAGCCGCGATTACCACCATCCCTCGTCGCAACGCCAGGTCGCGAAACGTCGCGAGCTTCGCGAACCCCCCTTCGTGTTCCGACACCCAACAGCGCCGCCGACCCCCCTTCAATCGCCTCCATTGTTTCCCTTTGTTCTAGAAATCGCGACCCCCACCTGAGTCACCGAACTCACGAAAAATCATGGCCTCCCCTGATCCTCAATCGAACGTCCCGCGCCTTCCTATATTAAACGAAACGAAGTTGTGCTCTTCATTTCATTTTTTTTATAAGAATGACTTGATTTCGATTTGGAAAGGAGGGGTTTTGAATTGAATAGGGAAGACTCGGTGCTGAAGCTTCTGCGTTATCTATTTATTATTATAATTTTAATTTTTTTTCCAAAATGTTCGGCTGTAGAAATTCTTGAAAAGGAAAAGATATTTTGGGAGATGGCGTATGGGAGAAGGAATAAGCATAGGTTGACCAAGTATATGAAGATTTATATACTCAATGAACGTTAAATTTGCGACAAAAGCTACAACGCGTTTATCCACCGTACGCTCACACACTAACTCCGATCAATACGAAATTTGAAATCCGATAATAATTCAATATCATGGACCCAATGGAACTAGTTTCGTCAAATTCCGAGACTGTGCCTCGGAAGGCTATTTTTAAATTCAATTTAAACGATATAAATTTTAAAACTGAACAAACTACTGTAAATTTCAATTTACTACTTTTATTACCTTTAGTGTTATCAATATAAATTCTGTAAACCTTCAAATTATTTTTAATAGGCTTAGAATTCCAGATTCAATATTTTACTCAACTTCAAATAATTTAATTCACTAATTTAATTATCAAATAAACTGTGATATCCTTGATTCAAATTAGAATTGCTCTATTTAATATTTAAAATCAATTAAATGTTCCGATTTTAAATGCTTGAAAATTTCGGGTCGTCACAATGTCATAGGATTTCATGTACAAATATGGAAGTTATGGCAAAGTGAAAATGACTTTTATACCTTTGGATTTTTGGCTTGAACTCATCACTCTCTTCTCCTCTATACTTCATCTCTTAATAATGAATTGCTATCAAATCTAAAATTACCATGTTTTCTAGACTTGAAATCATTATAAATTGGTTATACTCATAATAAAACTCAAAATAATAAAAGTAAGTGGACATAGGCAGTGATTTAAGGCCGAACCGCTATAAAATCCTTGTGTTCTCATTATTTTATTCTCATTTTTTGATTATTCATTCTTATTTTCAATCAACTTGGGGTGTCGTGTCACTAACTGTCCTAGCAAAAAGCATACTTTATTTCGATCAACATTCTTTTATAAGGGTTAAGTTACATAATAAATTACATAATTGCCTCTAGAGAACACCATTATCTCTATCAATATTCACTAACAAAAATAAACCAAAAAGATTTATATGTGCTAGGAATAATGAAACGTTATTCGAAATCTCCCACTCAAGAACATGAGTATTACGATCGTTACAAGTTAGAGTACCATATTCATGGATAAATGTGTACACAAGTAAAACAAGGATTGAAAATGTAAAAATATAATGTAATAAAGTATATAATGTATACCACTTATGTCCAAACAGTTACTATGGCATAGGTCTTGTAGTTGTTATTAGCGTTGTATACTCTTGTCTCGTCATAATCTGGATTTTGACTCTGTGAACTCAAAGCCATAGCAGGATCAACAATTGCCGTAGAAGTTGGTACATCTCCTTTTTCTTCTCTTCATTTTATCGAAGTTCTTCTTCCCTAGCTCATGATCTTATTGCAGAAGCAGTCATTGGTGGTCTCTCAATCCTACTAGGTGTTCTTCAATTAGACATATCTACAATTCAAATGATTTATATACTATACATATATCCTAAAAAACAAGTAGAAATAGGCATGTCCAAAAAGTTGATATTGAAAATCAAACTTATTATCAAAATTTCTTTTTCAAACAAAGAACATGTTTCTTATGGAATATCTTCGATTTTTCGAAAAATTATTCGGTACAAACACTTTGGGCAATTAGGAATCATCATCACCCACGCCAAGGTCAAATTAAGGTACCATTGTATCTACTCTCGATCGGGAATATTGGCAACTCTACCTGCTGCCATCGTGCATGTTGTCTTCCCCTAGTACACTCAACCAAACTCAAACATATAATAAAATCAAAGTGATATAAACTTTTATGTTTTTTCTACTACTTACAAATTGGTTAAAACCTAATTACATTGTTAATCTATCACAATAAATCGTATGAATTTGTAAATTGAAAGCTTAAATATTTCCTTACCTTTAGTAGTGATTTGAAAATGGGTTTATGTTGAACAGATGGATGTAATTAAGGACTATTTTTAACTTTAGGGTTTTGGAGTGGAATTACAAGAGGGAAGATGAAAAAACAACTATGAAATGAGGAGGTGTAAGGAAGAGTATTGTGAAAGACTATATTGTTCAGTGCCTTGGAGTGTGGAAGGAGAGAAAATAAGTATTTTAAATTGTTAGATTTTATAGGTTTAAGTAGTTTTGGGACTATGAATGGTATTGGTATCTAGATAGAACTGATCGTACCTTTTTTTAAATTGGGTAAGTACAAAATTGTATGTCTTAGGTAGTATATAGCATAATACAAGTCAATATATGTCCAGTGGTTGAAATCATGCTCTACGCAAGATTCAAACCTATGACCTCATAGATCAGAGTCTGAGCATTTAACCACTGTGACAGTGGTGTTGGATCTATTCAGTTAATGCCCATTATTACCCCGCTATAACCCTGTTATATCTCATAGCGGATTTCTACCGCTATGATTTTTCCATATAGCACCGAATAGAGCCTTTCCGCTTTAAGCCTCGCTATTTCCGCTATATCCCGTTATTCCCGCTATATTAACTATTTTCGCTATATCTTCTTTAAAAAAACGAATTGAAAAATGACATTTATACGTTATAAAAATTATGAAATTAGTTTATTTAATTGAATTTTAAATATATTTTCAAAAGTGAAAATATTCTAATAGTTACTAAATTCGGTTATGCTATATATAACAGTTTTACATTTATTTACAGTATATCCGCACACATTTTAATTTAAAATTATATATGTATTAATTATAATTCAATTGAATGTTAATTTTTCACTTAATTCCCATTTATATATTTGTAAAAACATTAAATATGAGTTTTATATGTTATTTTAGAGCCATCCGCTATATCCCGCTATATCCTCGTTGTATCCTCGCTATGACTTTTTGCACCTCCACGGCACTGAATCTGGCGAGCGTTTTGACTACATTGTGCTGGATAACTCCAATCATATTTTGAAATAAGAGAAAGAAAAGGTTGTTATTAAATCTCCAAAATCACTAGTATTTAACCATGAGGAAACCCATCCTTCAATTATAAGCTAAAAGTTTCTATTTTTAAATTCTCTACATATTTACATATTTACCACCTCATTTTACCATTTTGATACTACATAAATGCTACTTGTTCAATTTCCTTTTAAAACTACATAAAAAATAAATGATCTATGATTTTACTTTTGTTTTTATATATTTCAACACTATTTTGAATTTTTATTGTAAAGTGCATAATTTTTAATTATTTTTTGGACTTTTTTAGATAAATGGTATTATTTTTGATGTTATAATCCATCTTTACAAATAAGTTAAGAGAAGTATGGTATATTTATATTTGAACTCAGAAAGGCTTTAAATGTTGTGTAAAATATACAAATAAGCATGTGATTTTCTATAATAAAAATGTTGAAACATTTTTTTTAGCGAAGGGTTTATGTATGGAGGAATTATAATATTATCGTTTCATTATGCAAACAACAACAAACTAAGTGTACGAACTCAAAAAATTAAGAATCAAAGGTAATATCCATTGGATAATCATAGTTCACAGGTACTTAGCTAAATAATGGAAGATCAACTTGAGAACAAGTTCCTTGAATACATATGCCAAAAATACAATGATACTGTGTAATCTCAACCATTAATAAAGCCACGTGTCAACATTGGATAAAGCATGTAGAGAGAGGGGAGATCAATAAATAACACATCATTAGTCTGTTTCATTTAAACTTAACCAAATTATGACAAATGTGTCAAACATAATCCTCAAACTTTCCAAATCAGCGTTCCACGAAGAAAACTCTTCACTAATGACTGAGCAATAAAAAAAGTTATAAATAGATGTGGATTCTACAACAATAAGCAATCAATAATTCACATACAAAAGCAAATATTTCTCTACATTAGTGAAAATTTTAGAAGTCATTAATAACCTCCAGCGTAGCTTCTGTATCTTTGAACGTAATTGTAAATTAATAAAGCATTGGCTATGAATGTAGTGATTATTTTTGAACCATTGTAAATCTCGATGTCCCTTACTAGTCTTTTCACGGTTGTCAAGGCCTAGTTTTAACGAGTCATGGATGTTCTTTTATTTGTGATTTTTTTATTATTTTGGATTTTGTTAGATTCAGAATTATCTTGGGTATGGACTGGCTTTGGAAGTATGCTGTCATGGTGGATTGCAAGAAGCTGTTAGTGACAATCGAAGATGTGATTGGGCGAACTTTAGTGATTGGCTGCCATTAGAGGATGGGGTGATGGTTAGCTTTCTATATTCGCTTGAGGCTCCACATGAGGGATTTTCATCTGTGTCTATCGCTAGAGAGTAACTAGATGTTTTTGAGGAAGTGACTGGATTGTCGCCGCATGAAGAGACCGAGTTTCTAATAGACTTGGTGAAGAAAGCCAGACCGATGGTTATGCCTTTGAGGCATATGGCACCTAGAAATCAGAAGGAACTAGGGGTGCAAGTGAATGACCTATTAAAGAAAGGGTTCATTTGAAGGAGCGTGTGGCACACCTATAGTATTCACTATGAAGGCGGATGGCTCTTTGAGGTTGTGGGTAGATTATGTGAGCTGAACAAAGTGGCAAAGAAGAACAAGTATCCAATCTCGCGCATTAATGACTAGTTTGATCAGCTACACGGTGCGAAGGTGTTCTCCCAAATGGATTTGGCGATGGGATTTCACTGGCTTAGAGTAGTGAAGGAGAGTCTGCTTATTACAGCATTTTGTATGCCGTCGGGATTTTATAAGTGGTTGGTGTTGCCATTTGGGTTAACCAAAGCTCAGGCATGCTTTGTAGATCTCATGAATTGGAAAGACCAATTGAATAAGTTTGTGCTTGTTTTTGAGGATGATATTCTAATCTACTCTAGAATTAAAGAGGAGCACAAAATGCACTCGATTATTGTGCTAGAGATATCGAGGAAGCACAAGTTGATAACGAAGTTCTCTAAGTGTCACTTCTGGAGAGAAGAAGTGAGATTCTTGGGTCATATGGTGTCGGGACAGGGTAAAGCAGTGGATCCTGCGAAGGTGGTAGCAGCCCAAAATTGGAATCAGCCCAAGAATGCTAAGGATGTGAGGAGTTTCCTAGGATTGGCGGATATTATAGATGCTTCATAAAGGATTTCTCGAAGGTAGCGGCACTGTTGACCAATTTGACAAGAAGAATCAGACCTTTGTATGGGATGCGAAGTATGAGCATGCATTTTTGAGTTTGAAAGAGAGGTTAACGAGTGCACCAGTGTTGACCATTCCAAGTGGAAATGAAGAATTGACCGTATACACCGATGCTAGTGGTACGGGATTGGGTGCGATATCGAAGCAGAAAGGGAAAGTTGTTGCTTATGCGATTCAGGGGCTAAAGCCGCATGAAAGGAATCACCCAACTCATGACTTGGAATTAGTGGCAATTGTTTTTGCTTTGAAGATGTGGATGCACTAATTGTTGAGGGAAAGATTTGAGCTCTTTACGGACCATAAATCCTTGAAATACCTTTTCTCTTCGAAGGATCTCAACCTTCGATGGCAACAGTGGTTAGAGTTCTTAATCTCTTATGATTTTAGTATTTCCTATACTCCAAGAAAAGGGATAGCCGATGCATTTAGTAGAATACATGCTTAGAGCAACATTCTTGGAATTTAGGCAAATAGAGTATATTGTTGGATTTGATTTTAGGCCTCATTGTGAGCTAGAACCTAAAATGTTAGCAAGCTTATCGATTAGACCTACTTTGATTCAAAGGATCAATACTAGTCAGAAGCGAGATGCTAGGCTGGCAGAGATCATTGCAAAGATAGAAGAAGGAGTAGAATCTGAAGACGTATGAACTTGAATGAGAAGGTTGGCTTTGTGAAGACGAGAGATTTTTTTTCCCAATGTTAATGGATTACGAGATGAAGTGCTAAGAGAGGGTCACTATTCTAGATTGACTATTCATCATGGTGGTAACAAGATGTACCGAGATATGAAGTGGATCTATTACTAGGAAGATATGAAGAGGGATATGAGGCATTCATCTCACAGTGTATAAACTGTCAGTTGGTAAAGCCAGAGCAGAAAAAACCTATTGGATCGTTGCAAGAATTAGAGGTTCTTGAATGGAAATGAGACCAAGTACCGATGGATTTTATTGACGGATTACCAAGGATTCGAGCATGGTACAATGGCATTTGGGTCATAGTTGATCAATTGAACAAGAGTGCAAGGTTTATACCTGCCAAGTTAAGTAGGATAACATCCAAGCTGATAGAGTTGTATGTAAAATGGGTAGTATGATTTCACGGTGTGCCGAAGAACATTGTGAGCAACCGAGATCCGTTGTTCACTAGTGGGTTTTGTAAGAGATAAAAGAGGCGTTAGGGAAGAATCTACATCTTAGTACATCTTATCACCCGCAAATGGATGGGTGGATTGAAAGAATAAGTCATATATTGGAAGATCTCCTACGAGCATACATTATACACTTTGGTGGATCATGGGATGATCACTTGTATTGGGTAGAATTTGCATACAACAACAGTTATCAGTCGAGTATTGACATGGCAATGTATGAAGCATTGTATGGTCGACCACGTCACGCTCCTTCAAGTTGGTAGGAAGTGGGCGAGAAACTGATGATTGGGTCAGATATGATTAGAGAGACTTCGGAGAAGATTAAGGTCATTCGACAACAAACGAAAACTGCTGAGGATAGAAAGCTACGCAAATAAGAGTTGAAGAGATGTAGGATTTTCTGAAGATGTGGTATTTGTAAAGGTTCTCCTCTAAAGAATGTAGTTTGATTCAATAGAAAGGGGAAGTTGGCACCGAGATTCATAGGTCCTTTTTCGATAGTTGAGAATTGGGAAGCTAGCATATAGGGTCGACTTACCTCAGAAGATGGCAGACGTGCATAATGCTTTTCATGTCTCTTATCTAAGGAAGTTTATGCATGACTCGGGTATGATGATCACACCAGATTAGTTAGAAGATATTAAGGTCAAACCAGAAGTTTTTATACCTTGTAGGTCGTTCGTGTTGTTGGGTATGATACGAAACAGCTTAGGAGAAAGACGGTGAAGTTAGTGATGGTACAATGGAGCAGAAGTGATGACAATTGTGCATGGCAAATGAAGGAGAGCATGAGGACTACGTGTCTAGAGCTCTTTGAATGGTAAGATCCACTGTTTATCGTATCTACTTTCACCATTGTATGTTATATTTGACAAGTTAGTATTTCGTATGCTAGAATACGTCATCTATACTATTCATTGTATGGCTGCTTTTTTAAGATGTTTGATAGTTGCATATGTTCGATAGACATACGAGATGACCATGGTTGCTTATACTTTGGCTTGTCTGGGGATTTCAAGGGAGAAATTCCTAAGGGGAGAGAATATAACGACCCGTCGATACGTAAAATATTTTTATTTTATTCGTATGAGGTCATATTTTTCTATAATTTAGGATATGACACTTAGGAGAATTTTACACACCTATGATTTTCCTAAATTTCTATGTGATTATTTTGATCTTAACAATCTAGTTTGGGTTATAGCTGTAACGACCCGTATTTTTACGGATCGAAACATTGTAAAACTATATGCTTTAAGTCGTATTGTTGATAAGTCGTAGATGTTGTTAAGCTGTATGGAGCTTAGGTTGAGTGGAACGACCTATAGGAGTAACGACTTAAGGGATTTGAGTTGAGCGACTTATAGGTTGAATGACCCAAGGAGTTAGGCCGTGTAGTGGTTAGGTCGCATGGATGTTGACTTAAGTCGTGTGGCCGAGTTAAGGTAGTGACCGACCTATAGTGCTTGACCGACTTAAGGAAGTTGCCGAGTTATAGAAGTTTCGACCTATAGAAGTTAACGAGTTAAGTATTGAACCGAGTTAACGACTTATAGGAACTGGCCGACTTAAGGTGGTTAGCGAGTCAAGGAGATAGCAACCTTAGAAGATAAGTCGGTTGACCGACTTAAGGGAGATGGCGACTTAAGAGGTAGATGACCTAAGATAGTTAGGGGTTTAAGGGTTGTGAGAGGTAGGTCGTAAGTCGACCTAAAGTTGCAGGCGACTTAGTGATAGGTCGCGGCTATGTTAAGTATTAAGTCGGCTGAGTAAGCTGGGTCGTATAAGTCTTAAGTCGTTAGGTCGTTGAACGACTTATGGTGAGTCGTTAGGTCTGCTTGAAGTGGATGCGCGCGTGTTTTAGGTCGTTAGATTTGCTGAGTCGTATGCCGTTAAGTGGTAGGCCATGCGTTGAGTCGTGATTCGTGTAGTGGCTTGAGTCGTAAGTCATGGCTCGGGAGTTTTCTTAAGTCGTGGACGACTCATGGGGGAGCGGCGACTTAAGGAAATCAGCTATAAATAGGGGCGCCTATCTTCACTTTTTGGCACCGGATTTTGAAGCGACGAAGTGCTGCCATTTTTAGAGGTCGACTACAACATTTCTTCACTTCTTTTCTCCACTCTAATCTAGTGCTAACATCCATCCAAGATCAAAGATCCAAGAGCCAAAGTTGAAGATCTTCATCCATCGAAGTGAGATTTCACCGTTTGAAGCGGAATCTCGTCGGATCAAGCTTAGTTCTTCGCTGTCCAGATCTGAAGTTGATATCTTTTGAGGTGTTTAGGTGATTTGGTGAGTGGTGGTTATCTCTCACACGGACCCAAAGGAGTATATTGGATCGGTGGTTTGTTTATGTGCTAAAGAGAGTGATTCCGTGCATTTTTCTTAAGTCTGCATGTAGATCTATTGCTCATGATGATTTGACATCTATTTTACTACATGTTCACTTATGCAAGTTCATTCATCAAATTATAGAGATATTGTTCGTAATTCATGCTTGTTAGAATGTATGTTAGATTTGGATTCTTTATTTACGAAATTGCCATTATTGTTGTAATTGTTTATTTAGATCTTGTTTGAATGATTGATTACTTGGATTAATGTTTGATTTGATGGATTAGTTGATTGATAAATTGATTTGGACAAGTTGGTCAAATATGATTCAAAAGCTAAGTGGAAAGGCTCTTGAATAAGGAAAGCTACCTGTGGCATATGAAGCGGATGTTGAAGCTCATATGGATAGATTTGATGCGATGAGGCAAACCATGATGTTGAGATGGGACTTTGCCATGATGCGATGAGGCAAACCATGATGTTGAGATGGGACTTTGCTATGATGCGATGAAGCAAAGCATGATGTGAGAAAGCCTTGGTTTAATCCAGACGAGATCATTCCAAGCATGTTGATAACTCGGTGATGCGGTTCGGGTTTGTGGATAATGGTTAGCTTGAGAGGTGCTTGAGCTAGTATGGGAATAGTCGTCGAGGAGGATGACTAGAAGGCTGAGATTTCATCGTTGTTGAAGGTTCTAGCATGCTCAAAGCAAGAGTACGTTGGGACGGGTCACGATGACGTTCCAGGCACGGGTCATGATGACGTGCTAGTACTCTGGGCAGATGCGAAAGTCCTAGGCACGGGTCATGACGACGTGCGGAGTTATGTCTAGAACCGGGGTTGCCATTAGCCCTTGACGGACGGCTGAAAGAAGGTGCCGGTCATTCAATTAACGGTGATATCAAAGCAATGATAACAGTGATAGGCAGAGTCATGGATGTTTGGTTGTACCATCATTCGATCTCAAGAACGATGCTTTCTGGGTGCTTATCTGATCTTGGTTTAGGCCTTGGGGGTTTGTACTTGAAAAACATCGACCTTGACTCGAGTGATAATTGCTTTACTTAAATTGTCTACTTTGCTATGTTTGTTTATGCTTAGAGGGTCTGGGGGCTATCACTGTAGAATGAGGTGGAGTGGGATGGTTGAGTTCCTATTCCTTTTACCCTTTATGCTCTTTTGGTATGTTTGATAGTTGATTTACTGCTCACTAAGACTTTTGTCTGACTCAAGGTTTTATATTTAATTCTTATTACCTTGGGCTGTTCATCCATGTTGGGATGGGCAGACTAGGTAGCAGGTGATATGTGCTGTTCTTAGTGGTCAACGCTGTTGATGACAAAGACGAGCTGGAGGCTTTTGCATATTGTTTTCTTCTATATGTACTGGATGTTCCGCTGTTTGTTTGATACTCTGAGTGTTATGTAGTGAGGCTTGATGTATTGACTATTCAGATGATTGTATAAAACTATTATGAGTTTATATGATTCTGTTCTATGGAGCTTCACTATGTATATTTTCTATTGTATTTTGTCCATGCGCTGTGAGTAATACGATAGATTATTCTGTTTTACCTTACCCTGATGATCGTCCATGGCGGCCTGGCACACTTTTCAGCGCATTATTTCCTTGTTTAGTGCAGGAGTCATGGGCGGTCGTCACATTTGGTATCAGAGCTTTGGTTAATCGATTTTAGCCAACGCTCGCTGACGTAACTACGAAAGAGAGACGTAATTGTATTTTGATGGATGATTACTATATATAATATACTAGTTTAGAAGGATTTGAACTCCTTATGTAGTTGTTTTATAAGGTGTTCTAAATCATTCCTTTTTGTAGATATTAAGGATGAGTCGAAGTGAGAGACAAGCTGCTAGGGAAAGTCATGCCGTTGGGGGAGCTACTAACTATGCTGCAATGTTCGAAGCTATGATGACTTCGATCATGAGAAGGATACCAACTTCAGGATCATCAGTAGATGTTGGAGTTCAAGCTCAAGCTCCAAAACCAGTAGATTTTGCTAAGCTGTGCAAGGACTATACTGCTCTTGGAGGAAAGGTTTTCTTGGGAACAGAATCAACCATTGAAGTCCAAAGATGGATAGATGCTTGTAGAAGGATCTTTGGTGATTTGGGAATTGAGGATGCAACTAAGAGGAAGCTTGCATCAAGACAGCTTCAGGGAAGGGTTTCTGAATGGTGGCACTCTGTCACCATTGATACTCCAGAGGAAGAGATCACTTGGGAGCAATTCCAAACTAGATTTGAAGCTAAGTTCATTTCTACAGCTCAGAAGTCTATATTGTTTAAGAAGTTTGTGGAGCTCAAGCAAGGTGGAAGACCAGTTCTTGAGTATGTTTCTGAATTTGAAGCTTTGTCCAAGTATGCCAGATCGTATATTGAGTCTTCATATCAGAAGAACAAAAAGTTTGTGACAGGCTTGGATAGTTATCTTGGGAGGCAGTTGGTGGATCATCTGGACGATCCGTTTGAGAAGCTTGTGGAGAAAGCTCTCAGGCACGAGAGTTTGTATCCTAAGGAAGGGTCTGTTATTGCTGTGACCAAGGAAGAGTCCAAACCACAGCAGGGTGGAAACAAGAAGAGGAAGCAGCAACAGCAGAAGTGTAAGGATGGCCAGAAGAAGCCAAAGGGTGAAGTGACCTGCTACAATTGTCGGCAGAAGGGTCATTTCTCTAGGGAATGCAAGAATCCAAAGGTGCAGTTGAAGTGCCACAACTGTGATAAGCTGGGGAATATCAGGAAGGACTGTCCAGAACCGAGGAAAGACAAGCAGATTATGCAAGCTAATGCTTTGGAGGCTGTTCCATCATCTTTGAAAGCTCCTACTGCTGAAGAAAAGGGGAAGAGTGTGGTGGTTCAAGGTACTCTTTCCATGTGTGGTGTTCCAGTAAGAGTGTTGTTTGATACTGGGGCATCACATTCCTTTGTTTGTAATAAGTTGGTAGACCGGTTGGGTTTGGAACCGGATATAGTTGATAGGCCATTGGTTGTGACTAATCCAGTTGGGGGTTCGTCTTGTTTGTGTATGGTATGTCGTGGTCTAGTTGTATCGAGTCATGATTGCTCTTTTGTTTGTGATTGCTTTGTTCTGAACTTTGCGGGGTTCGGAATTATTTTGGGTATGGACTGGCTTAGGAAGTATGCGGCAAAGGTGGATTGTGAGAGGCTGGAAGTGACAGTCGGGAATGTGGAAGGGCGAAAGGTTGTGATACGATGTGAGCATGAAGAAGGCATCTTCATGAGCTTCATGTATTCGCTGGTTGTTCCATGGGATGGACTGTCATCGATGCCGATCGTGAATGGATTTGAGGACGTCTTTGATGAAGTCAAAGGGTTGCCGTCGCATAGGAAGATCGAGTTTCGTATCGATCTAGTTGAAGGAGCCAGACCTGTTGTGATGCCTCTTAGGCGGATGGCGCCTAGGGAGCAGCAAGAGTTGAAGGTGCAAGTTGATGACCTTTTACGGAAAGGATTCATTCGGCGTAGCGTGTCCGAATGGGGTGCACCAGTTGTGTTTGCAACCAAAGCGGATGGATCGTTGAGGTTGTGTGTGGATTATCGTGAGCTGAATAAAGTGACTAGGAAGAACAAGTATCCGTTGCCGAGAATAGATGACTTGTTTGATCAGCTTCACGAAGCTAAGGTGTTTACTCAGATGGATTTGGCAACGGGATTTCACCAGTTGAGAGTGGCTAAGGATAGTGTTCCGAAGACTGCTTTCAGGACACCATCTGGTTTCTATGAGTGGATGGTAATGCCGTTTGGATTGACTAATGCACCAGCATATTTTGTGGATCTTATGAATAGAGTATTCAGGGATCAGTTGAACAAGTTCGTACTTGTGTTCGTGGATGATATTTTGATTTATTCCAGAACTGAAGAAGAGCACAAGATGCACTTGCAGATTGTTTTGGAAATCTTGCGGAAACATCAGCTAAAGGCTAAGTTTTCGAAGTGTCACTTCTGGAAGAGTGAAGTGAGGTTCTTAGGCCATGTTATTTCTGGAAATGGGATAGCGGTTGATCCCGCTAAGGTGGCAGCAATCCAGGATTGGGTTAGACCTAAGAATGCATCTGATGTGAGAAGTTTTCTTGGATTAGCAGGATATTATCGTCGATTTATCAAAGACTTTTCCAAGATAGCTGCACCGTTAACAGGATTGACGAAAAAAAACCAAGTGTTCAGATGGGATGATAAGTGTGAGCAAGCTTTCGGAATCCTGAAAGATCGACTAACAAGTGCTCCTGTTTTGACTATTCCAAGTGGGAATGATGAGATGGTGGTTTACACCGATGCAAGTGGTACTGGACTTGGAGCAGTGCTAATGCAAAAAGATAAAGTTGTTGCGTATGCAAGTCGACAACTGAAGCCGCATGAAAGGAATTATCCGACTCATGATTTGGAGTTAGCGGCGATTGTATTTGCTTTGAAGATGTGGAGACACTATCTATTGGGAGTTCGATTCGAGTTGTTTACGGATCATAAGTTGTTGAAGTATCTTTTCTCCCAAAAGGATTTGAATCTTCGGCAGCAACGATGGCTAGAGTTTTTAGCATCATATGATTTTGGTATAGCCTATACTCCGGGAAAAGGTAACGCGGTGGCAGATGCGTTTAGTCGAAGACATGCAGGATTGGGAGCCATGTTTTCAGAATGGAAGAGCCTTGAGTATTTGGCTGGATTTGATTTCAGGTCTAGATGTGAATTGGAACCTGAGATGTTGGCAAACTTATCGATAAGACCTTCTCTAGTGGAAAGGATTGGCGAGAGCCAAAAGCGAGACGATAAGCTTGTCTAGATTATCCGAGATTTGGAATCTGGATTGAACCTAGAAAAGGATAAAGGATTCGAAGTCGATCGAGAGGGTTGGCTTCGGAAGCAAGGACGAATAGTCGTTCCTGATATAGATGGATTGAGAGATGAAGTTCTGAAGGAAAGTCATCACTCGAAGTTGACAATTCATCCAGGTGGAAATAAGATGTATCGGGATATGAAGAGAACCTATTACCGGGAAGGTATGAAGAAGGATGTTGGAAATTTTATTTCCAAGTGCATGAATTGCCAGTTGGTAAAAGCCGAACAGAAGAAGCCAAGTGGATTGCTTCAGCCATTAGAAGTTCCTACATGGAAGTGGGAGCAAATATCGATGGATTTTATCGATGGTCTACCTAGAACCAGGGCAGGAAATGAAGGGATTTGGGTCATCGTAGATCGTTTGACTAAGAGTGCAAGATTCATTCCTGTTCGATCAACTAGGACTACATCGAAATTGGCTGAGTTATATGTTAAGTGGATAGTTCGATTCCATGGTATTCCGAAGAGTATAGTGAGCGATCGAGACCCACTGTTCACTAGTGGATTCTGGAAGAGCTTCCAAGAAGTTTTGGGAACCGAGTTGTGTTTGAGTACAGCTTATCACCCCCAAACAGATGGTCAGACCGAGAGAGTCAACCGAGTTTTGGAAGATCTCCTTAGAGCTTGTGTTTTAGATTTCGAAGGATCATGGGAAAATCATCTTCATTTGGTGGAATTTGCATATAATAACAGTTACCAGTCAAGTATTGGTATGGCACCGTATGAAGCATTGTATGGAAGACCGTGTAACTCTCCGACATGTTGGTTGGAAACTGGAGAAAAGCTGATACTTGGGCCCGAAATGATTCGACAGCTTTCGGATTTCATAGAGATCATTCGACGACGAATGAAGGCGGCCCAAGATCGTCAGAAAAGTTATGCCGATAAGCGTCGTAAGGATTTGGAATTCGACGTAGGCGATATGGTTTTCGTGAAGGTTTCTCCACTAAAGAATGTTATTCGATTCGGGAAGAAAGGAAAATTGACTCCGAGATTTGTTGGACCATTCCCGATCATCGAGCGAATTGGAAAGCTCGCCTATAAATTGGAGTTACCAGAAAAGATGGCGGGTGTGCACAATGTTTTTCATGTATCTTATCTACGGAAGTATGTGCACGACTCGAATACGGTGGTTTCTGCTGATAGCTGTGAAGATTTAGAAGTTGATCCAGTTGTTACGAGACCTCGTAAGCCGCTTCGTGTTATGGAAACTGACACGAAACAGCTTAGGAGGAAGGTAGTCAAGTTGCTCAAGATACAATGGAGTGATGATGTTAACGACTGTACGTGGGAGGAGGAAGAGAGGATGAAGGCAGCTCATCCTGAACTCTTCAAGGTATGGCCCTAAGGTGTCGTGACATCTCATGAATTTGTAACTTGTTCTAGTCGTAGAATTCTGCATGCTAGGTTAGTAATTGGATGCATGGTATGTTGATTGCTATGGATGGTAGGCATGCATAATAGTTTTGATTGCTCTTGTTTGTTTGGAATTTCGGGGGCGAAATTCCTAAGGGGGAGAGAATGTAACGACCCGTATTTTTACGGATCGAAACATTATTAAACTATATGTTTTAAGTTGTATTGTTGATAAGTCGTAGATGTTGTTAAGCTGTATGGAGCTTAGGTTGAGTGGAACGACCTATAGGAGTAACGACTTAAGGGATTTGAGTTGAGCGACTTATAGGTTGAATGACCCAAGGAGTTAGGCCGGGTAGTGGTTAGGTCGCATGGATGTTGGCTTAAGTCGTGTGGCCAAGTTAAGGTAGTGACCGACCTATAGTGCTTGACCGACTTAAGGAAGTTGCCGAGTTATAGAAGTTTCGACCAATAGAAGTTAACAAGTTAAGGTATTGAACCGAGTTAATGACTTATAGGAACTGGCCGACTTAAGGTGGTTAGCGAGTCAAGGAGATAGCAACCTTAGGAGATAAGTCGGTTGACCGACTTAAGGGAGATGGCGACTTAAGAGGTAGATGACCTAAGACAGTTAGGGGTTTAAGGGTTGTGAGAGTTAGGTCGTAAGTCGACCTAAAGTTGCAGGCGACTTAGTGATAGATCGCGGCTATGTTAAGTATTAAGTCGGCTGAGTAAGCTGGGTCGTATAAGTCTTAAGTCGTTAGGTCGTTGAATGACTTATGGTGAGTCGTTAGGTCGGCTTGAAGTGGATGCGCGCGTGTCTTAGGTCGTTAGATTTGCTGAGTCGTATGCCGTTAAGTGGTAGGCCATGCGTTGAGTCGTGAGTCGTGTAGTGGCTTGAGTCGTAAGTCATGGCTCGGGAGTTTTCTTAAGTTGTGGACGACTCATGGGGGGGGCAGCGACTTAAGGAAATCAGCTATAAATAGGGGCGCCTATCTTCACTTTTTGGCACCGGATTTTGAAGCGACGAAGTGATGCCATTTTTAGAGGTCGACTACAACATTTCTTCACTTCTTTTCTCCACTCTAATCTAGTGCTAACATCCATCCAAGATCAAAGATCCAAGAGCCAAAGTTGAAGATCTTCATCCATCGAAGTGAGATTTCACCGTTTGAAGCGGAATCTCGTCGGATCAAGCTTAGTTCTTCGCTGTCCAGATCTGAAGTTGATATCTTTTGAGGTGTTTAGGTGATTTGGTGAGTGGTGGTTATCTCTCACACGGACCCAAAGGAGTATATTGGATCGGTGGTTTGTTTATGTGCTAAAGAGAGTGATTTCGTGCATTTTTCTTAAGTCTGCATGTAGATCTATTGCTCATGATGATTTGACATCTATTTTACTACATGTTCACTTATGCAAGTTCATTCATCAAATTGTAGAGATATTGTTCATAATTCATGCTTGTTAGAATGTATGTTAGATTTGGACTCTTTATTTACGAAATTGCCATTATTGTTGTAATTGTTTATTTAGATCTTGTTTGAATGATTGATTACTTGGATTAATGTTTGATTTGATGGATTAGTTGATTGATAACTTGATTTGGACAAGTTGGTCGAAGATGATTCAAAAGCTAAGTGGAAAGGCTCTTGAATAAGGAAAGCTGCCTGTGGCATATGAAGCGGATGTTGAAGCTCATATGGATAGATTTGATGCGATGAGGAAAACCATGATGTTGAGATGGGACTTTGCCATGATGCGATGTGGCAAACCATGATGTTGAGATGGGACTTCGCTATGATGCGATGAAGCAAAGCATGATGTGAGAAAGCCTTGGTTTAATCCAGACGGGATCATCCCAAGCATGTTAATAACTCGGTGATGCGGTCCGGGTTTGTGGATAATGGTTAGCTTGAGAGGTGTTTGAGCTAGTATGGGAATAGTCGTCAAGGAGGATGACTAGAAGGCTGAGATTTCATCGTTGTTGAAGGTTCTAGCATGCTCAAAGCAAGAGTACGTTGGGACGGGTCACGATGACGTTCCAGGCACGGGTCACGATGACGTGCTAGTACTCTGGGCAGATGCGAAAGTCCTAGGCACGGGTCATGACGACGTACGGAGTTATGTCTAGAACCGGGGTTGCCATTAGCCCTTGACGGACGGCTGAAAGAAGGTGCCGGTCATTCAATTAACGGTGATATCAAAGTAATGATAACAGTGATAGCCAGAGTCATGGATGTTTGGTTGTACCATCATTCGATCTCAAGAGCGATGCTTTCTGGGTGCTTATCTGATCTTGGTTTAGGCCTTGGGGGTTTGTACTTGAAAAACATTGACCTTGACTCGAGTGATAATTGCTTTACTTAAATTGTCTACTTTGCTATGTTTGTTTATGCTTAGAGGGTCTGGGGGCTATCACTGTAGAATGAGGTGGAGTGGGATGGTTGAGTTCCTATTCCTTTTACCCTTTATGCTCTTTTGGTATGTTTGATAGTTGATTTACTGCTCACTAAGACTTTTGTCTGACTCAAGGTTTTATGTTTAATTCTTATTACCTTGGGCTGTTCATCCATGTTGGGATGGGCAGACTAGGTAGCAGGTGACATGTGCTGTTCTTAGTGGTTAACGCTGTTGATGACAAAGAAGAGCTGGAGGCTTTTGCATATTGTTTTCTTCTATATGTACTGGATGTTCCGCTGTTTGTTTGATACTCTGAGTGTTATGTAGTGAGGCTTGATGTATTGACTATTCAGATGATTGTATAAAACTATTATGAGTTTATATGATTCTGTTCTATGGAGCTTCACTATGTATATTTTCTATTGTATTTTGTCCATGCGCTGTGAGTAATACGATAGACTATTCTGTTTTACCTTACCCTGATGATCGTCCATGGCGGCCTGGCACACTTTTCAGCGCATTATTTCCTTGTTTAGTGCAGGAGTCATGGGCGGTCGTCACAATAGCCTTTGATAAAATTCAAATTAGAGTCTCAAACTGGTTCCATTGCTTCAAGATGATGGTATTTCATTCGGTAGAATGGTTATAATAGAAAAATGGATTTACGATTAGAAAGTTATGTCAGTTTTAATTTTTTAAATCTGTTGGCCAGGATTTATGTGTTCTTAGTAAAGCCCATTAGTGAACCCATTAGTATAATTAGAGAACACAATAAACAGAGGGCTGAAGAGTCAAATTAAAACTTTTCCCTCTCATTCTAAACCAGGTGTAAACCCTGATTAGCCCTAGATTCATTCTAATTTCATCCAAAAATCACTCAACTTTCTCTCTAAATCAAAATAGATTGCAGATTAGAGATTAGATTGTAAATTAGAAGCTAGATATCATCGATTTTCTTGATTTGGAGTGCTTTTCTTCACTGTTCGGATTGGATATACATACAAACTGGTTGAATTTGATATTTGGTGAATGACGTATGCCTTTTCACTATGTTATACATGTTTATATGGTTGAATTATAGGATTCAACATGTTTTAAATTGATTTTTCTCCATAAAAAGCATTTCTAACTTTAATGACATGTTAATCCATGCATATAATATAGATTGATTAAAAATCACCTTGATTTATGTGTATATATTCATGTATATGTAGTTCTATGTTAGAAATTGCCTTGTTTATCTTATTTTGATGGATTACAAGTTTGATTGGATGAAATTTCTTGTTATTCTATATTTGGATGATATGATTTGATGTTGTTTGCTAGTGTTGTGGTTGTATAGGAAGGTAGGTTGAAGAATTGAGCAAATCGGAAGCAAAGTTGGTTAGAATTGGAGGAAGCTTGGTAGATGTGTTGTGGAGTATGGTAGGAAGAGGCATGATGAGTCGCAACTCAAATAGGATTAAGTACATAACTTGACACTGAGTTATGCCTATAACTCGGTACCGAGTTATGGTGAAGAATGTTATGACTCGGTGGTTTGTATGGCTGGATAGAGCATGGCTAGATGAGATGTTCTATAGAAAGATGTTGGAAATTTTGGCTAAGTGTTGGATTGGTACCGAGTTATATCTAGAACTAGAAAATGGGGCTTTATAGGGGCCTAGTTATCAAAGAGGGATGACTCGGGGTATAAAGCACTTGAAGAAGGGTAGTAGAGGCGTGAAAGAAAACTTAGCATCTGGTTGACTAAGTATATAACTCAGCACCGAGTTATGCTAACTCGGTACCGAATTATCAGGTGGAAGTATGAAATGTGGAACTTCTGGGGACTGATGTAGAAGCTATAGATCGTGCTATAGGTATTAGCACGTTTATACCAGGTTGGGTGATGATATAATAGCATGATGAAAAGCTATGGTCTTTGGATGGTGGCTCATGTTAAGAGTATGTTCCCAAGATGGTGGCTCGTAAGGGAGGGAGTTGTATGATCAGAGAATGTAGATGGGATCCTCATGAATAATTGGGTTAAGCAAGAAGGGCTCGATATCCAAATAGAGCAATGGTGGGCTTGAGTGTATGTGCTAAGGAATCATTGATGACTCCGAGAGCTTACAATTGTACTCAAAGTAGGGGTATTGTAAGTGAGGACGCCCATGGGTCAATTGAGGGATTATATTCCTTGGACTTGTAGCTTTGGGTCTACTGTCCACGTTTGGGCTATGAGACATGTATCTAGCTTTGGGCTGCAAGATATGAGAGTACAATAGAGGACCGAGATTTCCATTAGTCCTTATCTTGGGGGTCATACGAGTTATAATATATTCAAAGCACAATGATTGATAGTTAGGATTGTTGATGGATGTTATGGATGCTTTGATTGTTTTCTTTAGTAAGCTATCACTCATAGGTATCAGGGGAAGTAAGTATTGGAGATAGAAACACCTGAAAGACTGATATCCTTTATTTGGTTTGTAATATATCTTTATGATATTGTAGAATAACACATTATAGTGTTATATGCTAACTCTTTGGTTGTAGGGACATGTCAGGCATGGTTCATGTATTTTTGTTTCTTACCATATTTACCTGCATAGTATTTTGAGACTCATTTAGTGCTCACACTAGAGTGTTGTCTGAGCCAAGGTGTTATGCTTTGTTTCTTATTATCTTGGGTACTCTTAAATGAGTAGACTAGATAATAGGTCTAGGTGATGCACAAGCTGTTCGAAGGATGAGCTAGATGGAGCTATCTTATATTATATACATGTATGAAGTCGATGCTTATTCTGTTGTGCAACACTGTGAAGCCTTAGCAGTGATTGCTTACCATTTGTACTTGAGACAGTTGTTGAGTTTGTTTCTGTTGTATAAACTCTATTATTAATGTATAACTCTGTGGATATTATGCTCTGATGATAATGGTTTGTTCACATTGTTATTTTTTTCTCTTCTATTGTATATGTGATATTATATTTTGTCCATGCACTATGAGATATACAACATGTTATATGTTGCATTTGTTTATTCTAAACCCTGATGATCATCCTATATCGGTCGGGCACGATAGCAGCGCACTATTTATACACTATTGGTACCGATGGTATAGGGCGATCGTCACACTAATATTGAAACGAGGAGGTCGTCTGGCCATTCTGAACTAGAAAGCTAGATGGCAAACGCAGTCGAGTATGTTTTAATTAAAGAAATATTTTAATCGCAACCCGTGTAGTTGATGTACATAATCCAACGATTATTAACATGTGTTTACCATTTCTACACATTGACTGAGGCATTGAGAAGTGTCAATCTATGTAGTATGTGTCCTGTATTCAGAGCATGGTGTACACAAACAATCTATGTGGATAGATAGCTCGTGCTAGCAAACGAGCTCCATCGTACGATGGAACTATGTGCCAGATCTTACCTGTTATCGTATAATGTACGACAATGGAACCATTGTCCAAAGCGATGCAGAGTTTTCTTTGTAAGAGCAAGGGATCGTGATGTTTAACTTAAAGCATTGACTTGTATATTTTGTTTGGATGTCGAAGTGTATTCGATGCGACTATTCCTCTGAACCGTCCCATCGAAATCAGGTTGTCGATTCCCATTCGATCAAAGTTCGATGAAATCAGTTAGGCCGCTCTTATGTGTGGAAATCTATCACATACAAATTTAGAGCCAATTATAGAGGGACTCGAAGTAATGGCTTAGGAAACTGAAAGCACACACCAAGCAAAGGAATTCCTAGAGAAGTACGAAACAACCTCGGGCTTGCTTAGTGTTAACCTCAGGGAAAATGAATAATCCCAAAAAGCCATTGTTCCAATTCGGGCCAGTATGGTGGGCATTGATTTGTGAAAAACATTAGGTCAACGACAACGAAGTAATGCCAACAGTGGCGAAGATTTCAACTTGACATCTACGGCGTCAAGTTTTGGGTCAGTGGCCCACTTATTCAAAATCTAAAAAGGAAACGTCGAATTAAAAAAAGTCGACGATCACTTGAAATTTATGGTAGTGAAGTCATTAATGGCAGTGTCAAGGCTGGGGTGGCATTAGATGCAGCAGTAGAATAAACATTATGGATCAAAAAGCTTTGGAAACAATTGGGAATTAAAATCGGGTTTGCAAAGGAAATAAGAATGCTTGGTAAATGAATTCAGATGGAAAAAATATGCTAATTATTTGGATACTAATACAACTTTTCTAAAATCATGTCAGTACTGACATGATTTGTTCGGTATCAATATGATTTATTCATCGTACACACACACACACACACACATATATATAGGAAAAATAAAAGGAGAAGAGAAGGGAAAAGAAAAGGAAGCTTACCTAATCGAGACACGAGTAACTTCCAGAAAGTTAAGAGCTGCAACTCTACCGTAAAATTAGAATGGTATGCTGACTATTTGAAGTGATGAACAAATGTTTGTGGAATAGATACAACGCTTCAAAGATGGTGATTGGCTTATTAGCGGCACTTGTGCAAGTGATATTATATTGCTTGACATAATCCAAAGCATGCTTTGTTTTCACGAAAGCACATTTTAGGAGGCAAGTGCTATCCAACATTTGAACCAAGCAACTTCTAAGTGAACCTAGACTTCGAGACAAAGACGAAATGGATCAAGAACTTGGGGAGATGCTTGGGATGATTGAATGAAGAGGCATAAAAAGTTTGAAGTCATTTGGAGCATACCAAATATGGTTGATACAGACCATAATTGTGGTTGGTACCAATTTGATTGCAACAATGGGAACTACTTCTAAACTTGGAAGCGTGAGATCTATACAGATACGTGATAACATGTATGTTGAGAACGAGAAAATATATGCTTGGTAGCGACCATATTTTTCTCAGTACCAACATGATTTTATTTCACAAATTTGACTTATTTTTCCTCCCTGGCTTTGAGGATCTAAACTCTTACCTGGTGTTCCATGATCTAGCGACTATGGCGGAGGATTTCGACTATAAATATGGAAGTTATGGCAACGTGAAAATGACTTTAACACCTTTGGACTTTTGGCTTGAAGTCATCACCCCCTTCTCCTCCATACATCGTCGCTTAATCAATTTTGCTGTCAAAACCGAAATTACCTTGTTTTCTAGACTTGAAATCATTATAAATCATTTACACTCATGATAAACCTTAAAACAATAAAACTAAGTGGACATGGGCAATGATTTGAGGCCAAACCACTACAAAATCCTTGTGTTATCATTATTTTCTCATTTTTTGGTTATCCGTTCTCGTTTTCAATCGATTTAGGGTGTTGGTTCACTTTTTGACCCAACAAAAAGTATATTTTATTTCGATCAAGATTCTTTTATAAAGGTTAAGTTACGTAATAAATTACAAAATTGCCTCTAGAGAGCACCATTAACTCTATCAATGCTCACTAACAAAAATAAATCAGAAGGCTTTATATGTGCTAGGAATAAAGAAACAATATTTGAAATCTCTCACTCAAGAACATGAGTACTATGATCGACATAAGTTAGAGTACCATGTTCATGTATAAATGTGTACATAAGTAAAACAAAGATTCAAAATATAAAAATATAATGTAATACAATATATAACGTATACCTCTCATGTCCAAACAATTACTATGGCATAAGTCTTGTAGTCGTTATTAGTGCAGTATTCTCTTGGCTCATCATAATCTGGATTTTGACCCTGTTAAATCGAAGCCCCAGCAGGATCAACAAGTATCATACCAATTGGTACTTCTCTTTTTCTTCCTCTCCTTCTTATTAGAGTTCTTCTTCTCTAGCTCATGCTCGTGCTCTTATAGCAGAAGCGATCATTGGTGGTCTTTCAATCCTATTAGGAGTTCTTCAATTAGACACATATGCAATTCAAATGATTTATATACTATACATATATCCCAAAAAATAGCAAGTAGAAATATGCTTGTCTAATTTTTAAGTTGATATCGAAAATCAATCTTATTATCTAAATTTCTTTTCCAAACAAAGAACACATCACATATGAAATATCTTCAATTTTTTGAAAATTATTTGGTATAAACACTTTGGGTAGTTTGTAATCATCATTACCTACACCAAGGTCAAATTAAGGTATCGTTGTATTTATTCTCGACCAGGAACCTTGGCGACCCTACACGCTACCATCGTGCATGTTGTCTTCCCCTGGTACATTCAAACAAACTCACACACTCAATAATATCAAAGTGATATGAACTTCTATGTTTTTTGCACTACTCACATATTGGTTAAAACCAAATTACATTGCTAGTTTATCACAATAAATCGTATGAATTTGTAAATTGAAAGCTTGAAAGTATGCTTTCCTCTAGCAGTGATTTGGAAATGAGTTTGTTGAACAGATGAACGTTGATTAAGGATTGTTTTTATCTTTAGGGTTTTGGAGTAGAATTACAAGAGGGAAGATGAAAAAAGAATTATGGAACGAGGAGGCAGAAGGAAGAGTATTGCGACAAAAAATATTGGTGAGTTCCTTAGAGTATGGAAGAAGAGAAAAGAAGTTTTTTAAATTGTTTGATTTTATGGTTTTAAGTAGTTTTGGGACTATGAATGGTATTGGTATCTAAATAGAACTAGTCATACCTTTTTTTTGAAATTGGGTACTTAGGTGATAGCACAAAATTGTACTATAAATCTTAAATAGTATTTAACATAATACGAGTCAATATGTGTCCAGTGGTTCAATTCATGCTCTACATAAGATTCGAATCTGTGACCTTATTGACCAAAGCCAAAAGCGTTTAACGACTAGGACGATGCTACTTGGTAAACTGATCATACTTTGAAACAAGTGAAAGAAAAGGTTGTTATTAAATCTCCAAAATCATTAGTATTTTACCATAAGGAAACAAGTAACGTCCCAGAATTTTCGTAATTGGATTTTGAATATTTAATTAAATTTTATATTATAATTGGTTTAAAAATTCAATAACTTGAATTTGAACATATAAATTATTGAAGATCTTTGAATTAGTGAATCTTATATTTGAATAGTGAATTAAATATATGGGTTTTAAATTGAATATTAATTAAATGTTTTAAAGATCTTATTTAACTATTTTAATTAATAAAGAATAACAGCGAATTCGTTTTGTTAAATTATTTGTAGAAATAAATGGTTCAAATAAATAATCGAAAAATATATTTGAATTATTATGACTTAAATTTTATGGACTTGTTTTTAATTTAATTTATTTGATTTTTACATAATTTTTAATTTAGAAATTATTTAAAAAAAATGATGATTTACCGACAAAGGGCGGTGTTTTTGTGATTTTTCAGAATCAGTAAACCAATATGTATTATTATTATTTTGGAATCGCGTCGTTGTTCTGAGCGCGATCGTATTTTTGTTTTATCATTCGAAGTTTAGACATGAATAAAAACTTACGAGGAAAGATACCCAAACACTGAGATTTTAATTATGCTAACACATAGAATAGTGAGAACATTTCATCTCTCCATTATCTTTTACTGTGAAATATAGATCCAATTTTTTCATTCAAAAACAATTCATTTAGAAATCAAACAAAATAAAAAGACTTGATCTTTGTGTTAGATTTCGCTTGATTTTCTAGGGATGGATTATTGGGTGCGACATCTTGGTGAGGTGTTCGACAATGGAGGAATGGTTTGAATGAGGCTAATGGCGCCTAGGGTTTGTGATAGTTAGGGATTTAAGTATCGATAATACTCTGCGTTTTTTTCTTTGATCTTCTCTTGTCGAAGAGCATCATTGTCTAGATTTTTTGTCGTGCGTGGTGGAAGTTTGTGGATTGCGACGTTTTCAAGAGCCGAGGTCGTGTGCAAGTCGCACCTTCGGCAGCTCAATCGAGCTTCATATCGCGGGGGGAAGTGGGAGGTTGGAGTGGATTGCAAACCTCCATAGTCGATTCCGTTGAGTGAGGGGGGAGTAAGAAGGAGAGAAAGGGTGGCGATATGGGTTCGATGCGTTTTTTGGAGCATGCGGGGTTTGTATTAGGGAGGAAAGAAGGTGATTAAATATGGGTAATTATTTTTGAAATGTAATTAGTGATTTAAATTAATTATATTTATAATCGAAATCTTATAGATTTAATAACTTTCTCATGGGAGGTCCAACCAAGACGAAACTTTTTGCGCTGCGCTTGTAATGGCGAAGGCTATGCAATGAAATTGGTTTGGTTGAATTTGAAGCTAATGGAAATTTGGGCTAAAATAGGGCGTTGTCCGATTTGGTTCAAATCAGAACGCTTTACCGCCAACTGAAATTTCAGTAAGTATAACTCACCTCTTTGGATAAATTAGTTTGTTATATAGTAAATAAATTTCACTGTTTGTGTTTGATTGAAATTATTGGTTGATTGGTTAAATATTCTCTTTTATAAGCGATTTAATTTAAAATTTAAATGTAGGAATATTATTGAGGAATCCTGATTTCTCACTGTAGTGATTTAAAATTTCCAGTTATATATATCTCTTAAATTTATTCATTTATAGCCCTGTTATATAGATTTGTTAATTGCTGAATATTGATTGTTTAGCACTCTTAGTTATGACATTGTGATATGTTCAAAACTTGACTCCTATGGTGATAGAAAAAATCACTAACAATATTGGTTAAATGCTTTGATGGCTGTTGGCCCCAATTTAGTATTTTTGAAAATACTATTAATTATTTATTGGCTTGAAATGGGTTTTTGATTCGGAGAATGATTTTAGATTCTAAACTTTGGGTTTTCTTGAATATTTTATTTAAGCAGTTTTGAACTTATCTACTTTACCCTAACCTTTTTATTTTCTTTTTCTAAACCATTTAGAAATGTTTGAAAGTTGGTTAACTATCATTTAATAATGATTTAAAGTACCGATCTTCGGGTTTTCTAGAATATTTTTATTTAAGCAGTTTTGAACTTCTTTATTTTACTGCAAACTTTTTATTTGCTTTTTCTAAACCATTTAGAAATGTTTTAAAGTTGTTTAACTATCATTGAATAATGATTTAAGTTATTTAACTATTTCGTAATAATGTTTAAAGTTGTTTGTTCTTATTCAATGTTGTTTTAAACCGTGAAAAGTTATTTACTTAAATAAGTGATACTTTTTAAAGATAATTATTATTTATTAATAATGTTTTGGAAATTAATTATAATAAGGTTTTGAAGATTAATTATTAATCATTATATTAATAATGTTTGGAATTATTTATTATTATACTAAAAATGTTTTGAAGCTATTTATTATTATGATGTTCTAAAGGAAACTGATTGTGTTACTAATATTGTTGAAATGTTAATTTATTATTTATTTAGGATGTTTAGTTAATTAATTTATCTGATAAATTGTCTTTATGAATAATAAATTGACTTATAAAGGAATTTCGTTTAACAAAGAGTTTGTAAATGAAAATGGAGTTTTGTACTTATAAAGGCTTTATAAAGGATTCTTATAAAAGGATTTCAGAAAAGATTTTTATAATGAAATGTTAGAAGGGACTTTTATAAAGGATCTCTATAAGGGAGTTACATAAGTTGTTTTAGAGATTTATAAAAGAGTTTTATAAATGATTTTTAGAGATATATACAAGGAGTTTTATAAATGATTTTAGAGTCGTATAGAAAAGGAATTTGTAAAAGAATATGAAATTGATTTCCAAAAATGATCTTTAAATAATTATGGTGGTATGGAAACATCTCTCTATACTCAATACCAATCATGAAATATTTCTCATTTTTTATGAATATACTTATACCGTTAAGAGAAGAAGGTGGATATTCTTCCAAGTATTGAAAAGAGTAAAACGGTTTGTGAGTATACATTTGTAAAAAGTATTTTGATATAAGTATTTACAAGGTGACTTTAATTAATGAAAGGATTAATTAAAGAGGTCAGTGGTTACTTATGTGCTTAACCAATGTTGGTTTCCTTGTGGAAATAAATCCTGATTTGATTGATGCTTGTTTTTTCATTTGATAGTTAAATAACCGATTATCAAACCTGGCCAGTTTTAAATTATTATTGTCGGTTCGAAGAGACCGAGATCAGATATATTATCTAAAAACAACTTCAAACTGGCATAAACGTTCGAGTTGGAACATCCTAAATAAAATCGAAGATGGAGCTTTTGAAATGCAATGGCTGCTTGCTACTAATCCTTGGGTGATTCCAAAATAGATGTAGTAGAGGTAATGCCTTCGGATTCATTCAAACCCAGAATGAACTTGTATGGATGAATGGTGGTTATGCATTTCTACTTGGAGGGTAATGTTAACATTCCAAGATGGTTTGCTGTATAAGAAGCTAATCGTAGCCTCAATCCCCATCAACCAGGAAAATGGCTAAAGCAAGGACATGGGCAGGGCTTTGTGTGTCGCTTCCATTAAAGTATGATCATCTCATATCTAGAGTCGATATTTATGTATGCTTCGGGGACCACTATGGTTGTTTATCAACCATAAGGTGATGGTATTCGACACTATCCAGTAAGGAGTATTATCGGTCCTGAGTAGCAGAGTTGCAACGTGTTGTAGCCTCCCGTACATTTTATCTAGAGGTGTACAAATTCGGTGGGTAAACCCTTACCTTTTCATAGTTGGAATCCATTTTCTAATACGATCCTTCGGACTTGATTGTATACCTATTATGCTGGAATTTAGTTAAAAAAAATCGGCTATGATTTAATATTTATTTTAAACCATAGACGTTATTATAATATCAGAGGATTTTATATAGAAATGTTTTGTTTATCTAAGTTAAATGCCCGTCTGTGTTTATGTGTGACGTAGTCTTATGAGATAACTTTCTTTTAAAGATTTAATAACATTAAAATACATTTGAGGTATTTTCTAAGGATGTTTTACTAGACTGAACCAGGTGTTATTCTATTATAATGCTCGGGTCAGACCGAGTATATTTGCATATTCAGTTCGGATACTTAGAGCTTAAGGGGTTGAGATGGATGCCTCCAACTCAAATTGACGTATATTATATTTCGTTGTATTCCTTTTTTATATTTACCAGTAATTGTGAGGACATGTTGTTATAATTATCCGGGTCGTTAATAAATTAGTATACTCTGATTGGTGTATGTATATTACAGATGTTCTTCCTTTGTAAAGATCTATTTCATATTATATGTTACTCATCACAATGTGATATTCTATTCTGTATTGTCTTTCTTTTTCTCGAACATTTTGTCTTTTCGGCACTTGGATGCTCGGTAAGTGAATACTGTGGATGTATTATTGTTGATTTCTGAGGATCCAAAAGGCAGGTCGTTACACGTGGTATCAGAGCTTAGGTTGAGCGAACACCTAGGCTTTGGTGGGGATGGACTCTTTTGAGGTTGGGTAAGTGAGACCTTAGGACAAGTTTGAGTATGTGTGTATGTGTATATGTGTGTGTGAGTGCGTATTTGTTAGTGATATAAAAGAAATTATATTGTGTTGATTTATCGGTTGAGTGGTTATAAGCTATGGTCGATACAGAAGGAACAACTGAATCGATAGGGGTTTCTAAATGCTTAAATAAGGCAAACCGATGCAGTATTTTTTTGAAATTGGGTAAATGAAATAATTTTACCTAGATTATACTTTATATATAAAAGAATAATTTTTCAAAAATTATTATAGTTACATATATATAGTGTGTTTGGTTGTTAGACAATGATAATATTCGATTATTATCATTTATTATTGATTAGTTGTACTCAGATAGTTTATGGGCATTTTGTTTGGTTAAATTAAATACGAATTCAGTTCCATAGTTTGACTAAAAGATGTTCGACGAATAAGTTGGATTAGAAGTTAATTTTAGTTAAGATGTTTATTATAGTCTAAACAAGTAATATATGTGAAATGGTTTTATATAAGAAGTGAAAATTTATACAAACATGATTTATAAATGTAGTTTATAAGTAAAAAGGATTTAAGCTGAAAATCTGAGAACTTAAATCCTGGTGTTTTGGAAATTGATTTTCAAAAGGTTTTGGAAGAAATAACAATAGTATTATTTAAAAGTATTTTGGAATAGAAATATTTTTAAAAGTTTTTGAAGAGATAGAAAGCACTAAACTCACTTCGGTCACTGGAAAATAATTTTGGACAATGACTACACTATCATCGGTGCTCATTTTCGAGTTTTTAAGCGGGGAATTGCTACTTTGGTAAATGTGTTTAGAGTTGTTTTGATAAAAAAAATCTTGATTTTGAAAAAATGGATCTATGTTTCTTTCTAAAATAATAGAATAGTAAAAGATAATTCAGAGATGAAATGTTCTCATTATTCTATGTGATAGCATAGTTGTAATCTTAGTTTTCCGGCATCTCACCGCAAAGGTTTTTATTTGTGTCTGAACTTTGAATGATAAAATAAAAATAAGGTCTTGCTCAGAACAATGACGCGACTCCAAAATAATAATAATATCTGATGATTTACTGATTTTGAAAAATCACAAAAACAATGTCATTTGCCAATAAATTGCCAAACGAAAATTTTAAAAAAATTTAAAATTTAAAATTATTGAAAAATCAAATAAATTAAATTAAAAATACGTGCATAAAAATCGAGTTGTTATAATACAAATATATTTTTTGATTATTTATTTGAACCATTTATTTCTACAAAGAAATTAACAAAACGAATTCGTTGTTATTGTTTATTAATTAAAATAATTAAATAAGACCCTTCAAACATTTAATTAATATTCAATTTAAAATCCACATATTTAGTTCACTATTCAAATATAAGATTCACCAATTCAAAGATTTTCAATAATCTATATGTTCGAATTTAAGTTATTACATTTGTAAAACCAATTATTGCAATATAAACATTTAATAAATATTCAAAATCCAATGACCAAAATTCTGCCTCGTGACAAAACACATTCTTCGATTATTTGCTAAAAGTTTCTATTTTTACGTTCTCTACATATTCACAAGTTTGCCACCTCATTTTACTGTTTTAATATTACATAAATGCTACTCGTTCAATTTTCCTTTTAAAGCTACATCAAAAGCAAACAAGGTATGATTTTACTTTTGTTTTTATATTTTTCTATACTACTTTGATTTTTCATTGTAAAATGCATAATTTTTAATCAATTTTTGGATTTTTTTGATAACTAGCATTATTTGCTATGTTATAATCCACCCCTTACAAATAAGTTAAAAGAAGTATTGTGTACTTATATTTGAACTCGAGAAGGTTTTAAATGTTGAGTTACATATACAAATAAATATGTGATTATCTGTAATAAATATGTTGAAATAAATCAAATAGAATGTGATTTTCTATAACAAAAATGTTGAAACATTTATTTGGTGAAGGGCTTATGTATGGAGGAATTATAATATTATTGTTTCGTCATTCAAACAACAACAAAGTGCAGAAACTCAAAATCGAGAATCGAAGGTAATATCCATTGGATGATCATGGTTCATAGGGACTTAGCTAAATGAAGGAAGATCGCTATAGGAACAAGTTCCTTGTATACATATGCCAAAATACAACAATACTGTGTAATCACAACCATTAATAAAGTCACGTGTTAGTATCGGATAAAGCTTGTAGAGAGATGAGACATCAACAAATAACACATCATTGGCCTGTTTCATTCAAACATAACCTGATTACGAAAAATGTGCCTATCATAATCCTCAAACTTTCCAAATCGACAATCCATGGTGTACTCTTCACCGGTGACTGAGCAACAAAACTATTATAAATGGATGTGGATTCCACAGCAACGAGCAAGCAATAATTCAAGTACTAAAAACAAAATACTTCTCGAGATCAGAGAAAATTGTATAAGTCATTAATAGGCTATAACGTAACTTATGTATCTTTGAACGTAATTATAAACTAGAAAAGCACCAACTACGAATGTAGTGATTTTTTGAGAACCATTGTAAATCTCGATGCCTCTTGCTTTACCTTCTACTTTTACTTATTCTCTCTGTCAGTTACAAATTACAATTGATTGGTAAGTTATTTACCACTTTAGTTTGATTGACTGTAAAGACTGAAGCACCCATACACCGAAGTCAACGTTCAATCGGCGGTTGTTGTAGCGGGGAACTACAAAACCCATCTAACATATTCGAGTATTTATTAGATAATTTGCACTTTTACATTTCTCTAATATTTTCAAATAGTGTACAACGCGTATTTTTTTCGTTCTGAAATTACCGTGGTCACAATTATTTAAAATTGAGGTAACGACCATACATAAATGACAGTAAAATCAAACTAAGGAACAAGGTTGGAACATTTTTCACAGCTGTTTAAGACATTTCAGTGTCCTCTTTCTAAAATAGAAGCACCAAACTTGGCATCTAGCAGGTTTGACGTCGGTAAATCAACTCCTAGGACACTAAACTGAAATATAGGTTGAATTATACAAGGTTAAGTTTAAAATGTAGCTCAGAGTTCTCTGACCTTAACCGTAGTTGGCACACAAAACTTGACTAGAGAGATACACATGATGCCTTGTTTCACAGTAATTGAACCAAGTTCTTCTACTCTATATGTGTATAATATCTATAGATTTTAGAGAAACACAGCTTAGTATCACTTAAGCAATCGGAATAAAAAAAACAGCCATGCTATTTAAAACACGTAAAGTTACTGAGTAGCTACACGCAAAACCGAAAAAACAACCGTATCAAAGTTTTTGTTGAATATACTTTCTATATTGTTAAATTTTCCCTTTATACCATTGTCTATTAAAAAATATTCTTAAAAAAATTTGCTGTACCTAAAACCTCCTAACTACAAGAAAATTTTCTAATCCACAACCCTCATTTGTGCGTTTGTTCAACATATCGTGCACTTCTACTATATAATTTTCCACTCAATCACTTGGTCGACCATCAACAAACTGTGCATTTTCAAATTAAAAATAAAAAAATCAAAATAACATTAAGTACAAGTTTTACCCCCTCTAATTCTGTTAAATTTGTAATATCATCATCATCACCTATCGATTCAACCACCACAGTTGAAAATTAACTAAAATCATACCATTAGGGATTAGCGAATAAAAGAAATAGAACAAGGAAAATAGAATGAGAGGTAAGAAAATAAATGAATGACACAAAAACAATTTTCTCCTAAATTTTTTATAAATTTTGTGAAAACTCCTCAACAACTCTAAAAGTTTTAAATAGAATTTACCATCATTGAATAAACAGTTAAATTTTGCAACTGGACATTTCTTTTCCTTTTTTTCTTTCTGCAATATAAAAGGCAAGCATACATTATCATACCGTCACTTGCATTTAACAGCACTGAATCAGAAAATCCAAACTATAACTCCAAAAGAATGCAAACCAAAGAACATAACAAAATGCTCAACTGGCTCACTGCATTAACACAAAAATATGGTTCGTCGATTTATAAATCAATAGGAAATACAATTATTTCAACACTCTGAAACAAGAAATGAATCGACTCCCTCATAATTAATGTCTTAGTGCCTCAGCTAAATCAATCCTATTACTCTCCGTTCACATGTCTAAGAAAAGAAAGAAACGTCATTGGAAAAGAAGAGAACCATCATTGCAGGATAATAAGAGTATAAGATTCACGGAATAATGCAAAATTTTCACTGCTCTAATAACCATATCCTGCAAAACATAATAAGAAAACACATAAATTAATCTTAGCATATATATACATACATACACATATACACATACATATATATGTATGTATATGTGTATGTATGTTTATGTATATGTGTATGTATGTCTATGTATATATTAGTTGGTAAGTTAATGGGAGTAGTAGTTTATAAACCTGAGTTGTCCATAGGATTTCCAGCAGGAATAGGTTCTGGCTCTTTGATATCAACTACCACAACATCGGACATCAAGAAAGTTTTAGCAACCGATGCTGCATGCTCCAAGCAGCATCTCACAACCTGTCTCATTCATATTTTAAAATTTTAGAATTCAAACCTTTTTTATACACTTTTCAAAGCAGATACACATACAATGACAGATAAGTATAATATGAGAAGGCTTGTTGGAATTCGAAAAAATGACAGATTACATCTACCCTTTTTGCACTCCAGTGCATCAAACTGGCAACCAGATTTATTGCGATTAAAAATATTTTGTTACCAGTGTAGTTTTCATGTTATAAATTTTATTTCATCTCATATATTAAACGTTGGAAAATTATAATTTTAGAAGTCCAAAAACTAACTTTTACTTTCGAAAATTCATTTTCTGATAATAATTTCAATTTTCGTTTAATAACCTTACTTTTTGTGCAACTTTCAATTATTTACATTCTTTTGAGCTTTACTGAATTTTTATGAACAGATAATTGTTTTTGAAATCCTTTCGGTAGTAGGCTTTCCAGGATTTTTTTTTTTTTTTTTTTAAAGACATTGTAAACTTTCCTGAATTCTTACCACCACCCCCCCCCCCCTCCCCCCTTTCCATTTTTTTTGGTGACAGAATAATTGTTAGTTATAAAATATTTGCTTGGTCTCTAAATGAGGACTTTACTGAAAAAAAAATAACTTTTTCCAATAATAAATATGAATATTTTTTAATATGTTTGGAACATTTTTTTATAGAAAACAATACTTGAACATAATATATCTCAGCTTCTAGATCTCCATTAGATCTCAAACACAGCTAAAATTAGAATATTTGAATTTCATATTTACGTTAAATCAGCTAAGGATAATATGGTTTGCAGAATCCGAAAAGAGAACCAAGAAGATATTTTGAAAAAGATTTAAGGAGATATTTAATGACTTCGGACATGTTTAGAAATAAAAAATTTGCCATGGACTTTTTTTGGTTTCAAAGAGTTTTAGTTAGCATCATGTGGTAAGGAAATCCTACCCCGTTTGTTGGTTTGGTATCATTTTCATCAAAACAGCTACATCTATAGGGAAATAACACTCATAGTGCAAATAAGCAATACGAGGTGTGCGTGACATAACAAAAAACAAAGTTACAAGTGAATAGAAATAAGTGGAAATTGATCGTGCGTCCTTATTTTCGAACTTTGCAGAAAAAAGTGCAAAATTCCATTGAAAATAATTACAGGATGTTCCGTGAAACTGGTTTCAACGGAAAGAAGCGTATCTTGAAACTGTAGAAGAGTGTTTGACAAAACTTGGAAGTGCAACGACTAGAAACTAAACAGGCTATGTGCACAAAAAATAACAATCCCGTTGACAGTTAGAACAATGGATTATTTAAAACATAGAATTAAACAACTTGTGAAACATTTTATAATGAACTGTTTGAATGCACCAAGTAACATATTGAGATGCTAAAATGCAACATGAACATGCATTGAGTTGAGACCATATAGACACCTGAGCAGGGTATCAGAAAACACAGCTCGAACATGGGAAACAATCATCTACAAAGCAACTAACAATCGCACAAAATACCATAACGAACCTTTGTAGGGTCAATAATTCCTGCAGACATTAGATCCTCGTAATTTCCCGTTGCTGCATTATACCCAAATCTTGTGTTATCATTTGCAAGCACCTGAAACAAATATAATACGATAAATTAGCTATAAATGGTCCCAATTGCATAAGCAAGCATTTGATGACAACAATAATAGGCATCTCAAATGAAGATTTTGCTACCTTCTCAGTTACCACGCTACCATTCACTCCAGCGTTCTTTGCAATAAGTTTTAGAGGGTAGCTCAGAGCCCTTTTAACAATATCAGCTCCAACCTCAAAAAGGAAAATAAAAGAAATGAGTCATATTATAACCCACTCATCCTACAACCTAGTCTAGTCTAGATAACAGTGCTGCTTCCCATGCAAATGACTTCCCCACGGACTGGCAGTTCTACTGTTTGAGAGAGCCAGCATCACTACGTGGGCCCTCAACATTCAAACGTATACAGTTGTTCAACTCAAGGTTTAAAAGGTGAAAGCGCAAATAAGACGCTTTTGTGCTTGTGAGGCAAGGGGTAAAAACCTTGAGGCGTTGAGGCCTAATTTTTTCGAGTAAATATTAAACAATATCAAGTAATCAATGCATGATATATCAATGAATTAGACATGTGAAGTAATCAATTAGTATACAACTTTTTATTAACCAATATGGATGCATTGTTCACAATTTTCACTAAACCATAAACATGGATTCTTGATTAAATGGTAAACATGCATTGTTTATTCATACCACCTAGCAAGTTAGCAGCATTTAATTTAGCAAGTTAGCAACATATAGCTTGGCAGCAGTAGCATATTATACAATAGACAACAGTATCAAGTTATGTAAGTTATTCTTTTATTTTATATTCTTAATCCTCTACGATTCATTAAAAAAAATTAATCAGAAAAAAGAATCGATTTCAACTAAGAAGACGATTTTGAAAGCGATTACTTCATATACATTTTAATACTAAATTGTAAATCAAGAAATATATGTGCTGCTTTTTTCATCTAATTCATTTTTTGGGCTATGAAATGATTATGGTTTTGTAACTCCTATTAGATTCGGTTTTTATTACTGTTGGAGATTATTTTTGTCTTAGGGCATATATCTCAGCAGCCTGCATCGTACGCCTTAACTGCTGAGACATAAGCCTAAAGGTTGAAAGCCTTTCTGAGCAAGCCTCAAGACATTTACATTCCCTTGCCTTGAGCGGTCCTTGAGGTGAGCTTTGAGGCGAGTTTTCTAAAACACTGCAGGTTCTACCACATCCAATATATTATTACATACCTTTTGCTCTGCATCATCAAAAGTGTCCTTGATGGCATCAACTTTTGAAGCAAGTCTAAGAAGAGTGCATCCACCTCCAACAACAATTCCCTCCTCGACAGCAGCCTAAAGCAAAAGTTGAAATTTTCCAACACAGTTCTTGATTAAATGTTAATAAGCTCAAGCTTATGAAAACTAGATTTGCATAGAAGATTTGAGGTACCTTGGTAGCATTTAGAGCATCTTCCACTCTCAACTTCTTTTCTTTTAATTCAGTCTCTGTTTGTGCTCCAACCTTCAATTAAGTTGAATATTGTTAAGTCCTACCATTATCACTCAACAGTAGCTTGATATATGTATATATGTTTGCATAATCATCCAATCGAATATCATCACAAGTAATGATTTATGCTACACATTTGCACAGAGCTAACAGCAAACTTGCAACTACTCTAAAATACTTTGCATGTGTGATATTAGAAACTTATGTAACACATCAATAAAGGGAAAAGATTTTTATTACAGATATGTGAATATAATAGCGCAGCCAGCCTAATATTAGCTTCAACTGCTATATTACAAATAGCTTGCATGTGCAATTTCAACAATTTTATATAAGATGGCAGCAATAAAGAATAAATATATCAGATATATTGCAAACAGTCTATATTACCAACTTAAAAACAGGACAGCAATGAAGGAAAATTAATGAAAGATGAGAATAATAGTATTTAAATATGCAACTCAGTTTAATAACCTATAGCTTATATGATAAGCTATACACAATCAAATTAGAACAAATACAAATTAAGTTAACATTTCAATGCACCTGAATGACAGCAACTCCTCCAGAGAGCTTTGCAATCCTTTCATTAAGTTTTTCTTTCTCATACTCTTGTTCGGCATTCTGAAAATTGAACGCACAGGGTACTCAAAATCTTGTTCAACACAACTTTCCAACGCACAAAATAACAACAAAAAATAACAATAATTGGCACATAAAAGCCACCTCAACTAGGTTACGAATCTGAGCAACTCTTTTGTTTACTTCTTCCTGAGTAGTACCATCACCAACAATAGTAGATGAATCTTTGGTTAGTACAACTTTTGCAGCATTTCCTAAGACGCTGCTATCTGCTTTGTCAAGGGAAAGACCAACTTCATCTCTGATCACAGTTCCTGGGAAAATAAGTCCAATTCATCTATGTAAGCAAAGTGAAAGTTTCAAAACAAATAGATATGCATTAGTGACATCTGATGTAGTAAAAAAGTTTATTCTAGTACGCACGTGCAATTCAGATCGTGATACGTACCACCTGCAAATGATTCTATGAATATATGTTAGTACTATTTAAAGGGATCGAATCCCAATTGACATTTATTAACCAAATTTCAATATAATATATATATATATATATATATATATATATATATATATATGGGGCAAAGATCGGCTACACCTCATTTCTGCTACAGCTCTATTCCCTGATTTCAACCATGCATTCAGATTTAAATACTATTAATCAAAACGAGATTTATTTATTTTTGCCACATGCAACACACGTGCATATCGAAGCCTCTAATAAAATTATTATTTGGAAATTTCTATGTAGTTTGATAAAAATAAACCAAAAAATATAAAGGAAAAAAAAAAAGAATTTTCTTTTTGTTGGAATAGATGTTGAACTTGTAACATAGTTTATGCTTTCAAATTTTCCATCTGAAGATAAATGTTATTTTTTGTTCAAAGTGGAATTCGAACTTCTGAACTTTTGTTTTCATATAAGGGCATTCTCGAAACTTCATGGTTGGATCAGATTGTGTTTCCATTCCAACTATTAATAAAGATGTATGGTTGAAATCAGGGGGGATGGAGGTGTAGCCGATCCTTGCCATATTCACACACCCACATACAGATACATATACATACACACACATATAGATACACACACGTATATACTACATCCGTATGCATATGTATACACACACGGGCATACACACACATATACATTGGTTATTAAGTGTCAATTGGGATTTAATCCCCTTTAAATAGACAATCTAGAGACATACTTTTATTAGACATCCAAACAATTCTACGAATGTTGTTCACTAGCTATTTGCAGTTGCAACCATAATAAATATGATACAAGTTGTTACGAAACTGCAATTGTGAATATCAAGGGTACACGTGATGTAAGATCACTTCTAAAATGAATGTATGGATATATAAATGGCATACATCACTCATGCTAGTTAATATCAAATATAGTTCAAACTTTACCTCCGGTAAGAATTGCAATGTCATCAAGATATTGGCTTTTTCTCTCCCCAAATCCAGGGGCTTTAAGTGCAGCAATCTTTAGTGCACCTCTAAGCTTGTTGACAACAAGCGTGGCTAGTGCTTCTTGTTCGATGTCTTCAGCAATTACAATAATGGGATAACCTCCTTTAATAGCTCCTTCCAACACGCCAACCAAATCTCTTGCATTCGTGATTTTCTTGTCAACAAGAAGTAACTGACAAAAGATTTACAACAATACACTAATGAATAAAGCAACAAAAAAAAATGCAAGGTTGTCAAGAAGCCTTTTCTCAAGGTCAGTTCATGTCCTCTGATTTTATTTTAATCTATTTTATTTTTTATTTTATAAAAGGAGAATTACAAGATTATGCATGTATACAACAATGACCAAATTTTGCGGACCTGGAATGCATGAAATACATAGGTCCAAACGATGACTATTAGACGCAGTTGTAACACTACGCTTTGTTTTTATACTCTTCTGGTGTCGCAGAAGATATAGTCAAAAATTCAGAATGACAACTAATATAACTATAATTATCACTGCATGCTATGCTAATCAATTTGTTGCACCAACTGTTTGTTGGAATGACAGCTACTTGCTGCCAAACATTGGTTTCAAATGGAGGAGTTTGATACTTGCAGCTATAAGGTACTTTTTTTTTCAAAAATGGTTACTCTTAAGAGAAAATTAGGATAATCATAGTTAACTACCTTGCAGTTCTCGTATTCAACCGACATTTTTTCACTGTCGGTTACAAAATAAGGAGAAATGTAACCACGGTCAAATTGCATCCCCTCAACTACATAAAGATGATTTTCAGCACTTTTTCCCTCTTCGAGTGTAACCACGCCTTTTCTACCAACTTTGCTCATAGCCTCGGCGATCATATTTCCAATTTCATAGTTATTTCCAGCACTAACCGCTGCCACATCAGCAAGTTCACTGTCTTCAACCTACAATATCAACGACTGACATCATTAGGGGGAAAAATATTAACATAAGAAACAATATACAAATTTACTGCTTGTCGGACAAGGCAAAAGTGCTATATTTAGTTTATAAGTGAAAAAAGGAACGAAGGAGTCTATATAGATGAATTATTTGGCAAAATTTGCATCATATGTCAATCCATCTTGTATTACTTATCTTAATTTATATAGTTTGAAAGGATACACATTATATGATTCATTTGTTAGCCAAATATTAGGCGATAGTGGTACAAACTAAAAAGAAACAAAATTTACCTCTTTGGACATTAACTTGAGTTCAGACACCAATGCTTTCGCAGTTTTCTCAATGCCACGCGTGATTTGAACCGGATTAGCACCAGCTGCAACAACCTATGTAAATCATGTATTTAGAGATGGTTAATGTCAAATAATTTCACCCTAGAATAATCTAAGCAAACAAAAGGTAGGTCTAGAATAATCTAAGCAAACAAAAGGTAGGTCTAGAATAATCTAAGCAAACAAAAGGTAGGTATATTTACCTTGACACCTTCAGCGATTAAACCTTGAGCAAGAACAACTGAAGTGGTTGTACCATCTCCAGCCAAATCATTCGTCTTTGCAGCAGCCTGCCTAACTAATTTAGCACCAATGTTTTCTACAGGGTCCTCTAGCTCAACCTATAGCATGAACTTCGAAAATTATTTACCAAGGGTGTACTATTGTTATTGTTAGGCAGGATACACAATCCAAAAATTCGAGGTTGAATGTAAGCAAAGCAAATTAAGATACAAGCAAAACAGTCGTTCGAAGTTCAAATGCAATAAGATAAAAACAAAAGAATGAAATGACAGATGCAAGATTTCCCTTCAAACAAAATAACTATTTTTGCTAATCGAATTATAGTAAAGCAGAAGCATCTGTGCTATCCTTAACCATCTCTAGTAATTTCACACTTAAAGTTTCTTATAAGTTAACTTTGCTCTGCTCTCTATCTCTTGTTTTTCAAGCTAAAGTAACTTATAATTTTAAATTGTCATCCAAGTTTTTCTCTTTACATTAATATCCTCTTTAGATGAACTTTTCATGTAAATAATAATATTCTTTCAATAAATTACAGGATAGTATGTCATTTCACTCATTTTCATTTTTGATTTTGCATGGTTTATACAATATAAATAAAAACTATATAGGAAAACAAGGAGTTTATACTTGCTCGCCTAATTTAAGACAAATGATTGATTACCCTTTTAGAAGTTTTATTATGAAGAACGATAATTGAAGTTTGAAATACTAGGTTGAAATTATAGTACTATTTTCTCCGAATCAAAATAACAATATGATTTCTCACATTCCAAATCTTATTTCCAGTTTCCATTTCTTCCTACAATTAAATAGTTTGTAATAAAAATATATTGATTCACTTCACTTTCATTTTTAAGGATTTTTTAAATGTTTATCACTTTCACAAGAATTATCAGAAACTCAATCTATACATCATTTAACTATCAATCGAATTTATTAGCGTCAGGTATAAAATTCGAAAATATTCAAAAGTAAATTTGACAAACCTTATTTTTTCGAAAAAATGAAAAATGTTCAGTTATGTATTTAATTTAACAAATGTTATATCCCCAAAAAAATAACACATTAGTATATAATTCACTTATATTAGCGAAAATAAAAAAACACAGAATTGAAAAGATTCAATTTATAGTTAAAACAAAATTAATAAATTTAATTTTTAACTCATTTATCTTTAGCAGGTTCACCATACATTGCTTAAAAAACTCTGCTATTTTCACAATACATCTGATATTGTTTTTTACAATGCACGACACGAGTGCATGCTAGTAACAATGTAATTAATAACAAAATGGAAAAGCTAAAATTTCCCTGCTCAACAATAAGTCATTTAACTGGAACAGCTAATAACATGCTAATACTAATACAATGTTTATTTTCTTAATGTGATTTTCATCGCAGTACCAAATCTCAGTTCATATATGAATTCTGAACTAAACAAAAATTTACCTCCTTCGCAACCGTAACCCCATCATTAACGATTTTTGGAGATCCATACTTGCTTTCCAAAACTACATTCCTACCCTTTGGACCAAGAGTAACTCCAACAAGGTCCGCAAGCTTATTGACTCCAGTCTGTAACAGCCCAAAAGGAGAGAGATAGAATGAACATACGTAGAAATAATGTGCTGGAAAAATTAGTTAACAGATGATTTAAGTTTATAGTAAACTAGAAGGAGAACTTCAGAGAATAATAGATACTGAAGTCGAAATTCCATGTCAATAATTTAAGAATCTGGTTAAGTATTTAAATAAATCTGATAAATTATTTGCATTACTCATCTGAATGCCTATGGAAAAAAAATCATTGCAAATCTACGAAACAAACTGTATGTATCAACGAAACTCACTTGAAGTTTTTTAATAGCAGATCGATCCTTGTTAAAATACAGCTCCTTAGCCATTGCATTGATCTTGGAATCACATCTTTTTTGTAAATGTAAATTTTGTCTTGCACTTCCTATAGATTTTGATGATATAGATGCCAAAGAAGAAAACCTAGACAGCTTCTGGGAAGAAAGATTGCAATTCTTGTCAGCAGCAATGCTTCTAGAAGCAGCCAAAGGGCCAACTGCAGACATGGTAGTTGAAGCCATAGCCTGTTTAACATAACATAATGGCATCAGCCAATTATAGCAATTAGCGTATCAATGAAAATCTAACAAATACAATAAGGGCTGCTAAACATAAATACATAAATTCATGTCTATATGTAACAGAGATGGAGTTCAAACTGAAATATGCTTGTCTCAAGAGTAATGAAAATCATAATGTGGGAAAACCAACAAACTAAAACATGAGCTTATAGTTTAGGAATGATTCCAACACCAAATTTTAACTTACAATATTTTAGGATGCATGAGTTTATATGTCGATGTACAGTGAAGTCAAATGAGGATTTGTTTTTTTCCCTTTCAGTGTTCTAAGAATCCCATTACAACCACTAACATCAGTATATTTACGATCAAAGAGATCTGTTCATGTGACAATTCAGAACGGAATTGCTAGAATGAAATAAATTAGTCTCGGTGGTCAAGATCCAAAAGAAAGCAAGCTATAGATTGACATATAACCTGTTTCCGAGCTACATAAACTGAAACATATTGTACTGGAATTCAAAGTTTGATTGCAATATCTTGTGAGAACAATTTGGTAGCATACAGTATATCTAACTACTGCAAGTATGTTTTATGGCATTGCAGTTTATCATATTTCATTAAGCTGGTTAGGCCCCTACATAATTCAGTTTCAGAAAAGAAGCGCAAGCTAGCTATTGGTCACTAGCAGTCCTCTCTTTTTAAGATGTAAAGAACGTGTGGTTATTAGCCCATAACAGGTGGTTGTTAGAGGGAGAAACAAATTGGATAAGAAGCATGATTCGCCAAGGGGAAAATTTTGAAGACATGATTTTTTTACAAGGGTAAAATGCTAAAGTGCTTATATTGTTTTCTGTAACAATTATTTACCAAATTATCCTTATAATATTTTTCCTTTAATAATTTTATGGTAAATGAAAATTTGAAATTTTAGAAAAAAAATTAAAATATTAGGTTAAAAATATAAAGTTTAGGTATTTTTTTTCTTTTTACAACTTTCAGGTTTCAAAAATAAAATATTTAAAAAAAAATTAAACTTTAAGTTGTTTACAACTTCAAAAGGTTGCTTGAAGATTAGAAACCTTCTAAAACTTGTCAAAATTTAAAAATTCATAACTTGTCAAATTTTGAAAAAGATGAATTTTTATGTTTTTTTTTTTGATGTATTTCTTAAGAAGGTAAAAATGTGATATTTAATTATGTTTCCCAAGGGAAAAGACTATTTTGTTCATTATGCTTATCAAGTTAATTTTTGCTTACAAACCCTTATCCAGATTTCTCTTTAAGGAATCCCCTGTAATAGATGTAAACCCAAAACCTTATTTTTGTTTAGCAAACTACAAACTCATTAAGTGTTAGGTACATTAGACTCCCAATAAGAAATGAAAAAAGAATGAAATGTGCTAATGCTACAAACTACATGCTAGTATCAACTCAAAACAATGTATCTTTTCTTCATGCATCCATACAATTCATAAACAGTCCTAAATTAGCACAATTACCGACATAATTCTGTACGTATCAAAATTCAGTATTAGACCAAAAAGGGAAATAATAGCCAATAACTTTACATTATACGTATCAAATCCGACATTCCAAAATGAAATAAAAATTATTAACTTTATATAACCAGCTGAATTCATTCATAAGAACATCGGACAAAGCTTTAATTCGTATTGATTAAAACTACATACCACACAAGTGACACAACCTACCAAGCCACATTCAGCGTCTATTATACCCCTAAAACCAAGCAAGCGCGACTGTGCGCCTGTGTTAATGATTGGTTACAGATATAAAGATGAAATGATAGAGTATACCTTGAAATGGGTTAGGAAGACGTAGGGTTTCGCTGGATAAGGTTCTTATAGAAGATGTTTTAAGTTGTAAATAGCGAAGAAGAGTGTGACGGAGGGTTGGGTACTTTAATCTAACTTGGGAAAAATATGGGCCGTTGGATGTTTTGGACGTCATTTTGAATCGTTCGTGGAACTATCTGGAATGCCTCCAGACCGGGCGGACTAACCGAACATGCATGGAAACGTTTAAGTCGTTATAACTACCTTATAAGACCAGTATAAAACTATAAAGGCTTCTACTGCGAGTAAATTCATATCAGTCCCCAACTAATTTAAAGTATTTTTTAGTATACCAATGTAATCGACCCAACAGAGGTAAATTTATCATTTTTAATGGTAAAATGTTGATAATATTTTTCAAAAACCAATAATAAACGTGATTACCGATCCATTTATAACACATGAATTTCATATAATTAGTTGTATCACATGCATTTAAAAGCAAAAAATGATCATTTTTGATGCAGAAACTCGTTTCAAATGATGCTAGTTAAAGTTATTTTCTTCCTCGTTGATGTCTTTTATCAAATGACATGATAAAATGAATAATGAAACACATATACAATGCAAAATATAATGTTCATGTATGTATAATGAAACCACTTGACATGATTTCTAGTTCCGATAGCGTATTTCTCTTTAATTTACATGAAATATGTATTGTGTCGATACATACTTATGATGTTGGGGATGATTCATTCGATGATATTTGGTTCACCATAATGTTAAAAAAATAGAGGGTAAGACATATATATCTTCTAGTTTTGTTATACAAATGTTAATCTACCATTATTAATAGAATGGAATGACTACCATTTTATCGATTTGTTAGCCTTTGGTATACCAGTAGATTGGTAAAAATAGTGGTATGTAATTTAAGTTACCAGTGAAAATGTACGGGAATAGCATTTGCAAATGGTAGCATGAATGTCATCATAATGTCCTTGGAGCTAGGCTTGATTATATGCATTCATGTATAAAATAAATCAAAACCACTCACTGCAAACAATTGTGATTTAGTTAACCCAATTTAACTCAACACAGAACAATCACAAAACCAATAGATCGTAGTTACCTCAAATCAACGGCACGCTTAATGTGAATTAAATCAAAGTAGTTGCTAAACTATTGTTATTTTGTTCAAACCTATATTTGGAACAAACTATTGGTTTAATGAGGATGAAGTATTAAACGTGAACAAACAACGTTAGGACCAATGGTTTAAATTGTGCATGAATAAGATTTTGGATGAGGACGATACATTTTTCTAAAGTGAAGAAACACTTGAAATGCGAACAAGAGAGAAAGGATGTTACAAACACAATGTGAGTGGTCAAAATGGTGGATTTGGAGGTTTTTGAGAACATAGGTGTAGTCAACTTGAGCAGAAAGTGCTCGGTTAGAATCCAGCCAAAGGCGACCGAAAAGGAGTAGTTAATTTTGGTTCAAGGCACAGATCTTAATTTTCCTCTAGTTTTTTAGGGAAATTGGTTTCTCTTTGGAGGAAAATCAAATTTCAACCTAGATGGTAAGCTTAAGAGGCTGCAAATACCTATCTCTATATAGTTTTAGAAATTTGCGTAAATACAAATCCAAGAGATAGCCAAATTGAGAAGAAAAGGAATAGAAAAAAAAGGAGAAGAGATTTTTACTAAAGCTAGAAAAGAAGAAGAAGTCGAAGTTGAGACTAGAGATTTGTTAATGCAAAGTGATAAGGGTTGGTGATTCTTATTCATCTCAAACATTATATAATTTGGTGTTTTACTTAGGCTTGACCCTGGGCATAGGTCACCTAAACCACCACCTATGGCATCCATTTCCTAAAGGGCCTCAAACTTTCATTTGTTTGTATGGATAAAGTATGTCATTCAATATGTTTTAAAAGGAGGTGTAGCTAAGTGGTAAAGGTAATTGATATCTAGTGAGGTTCCAAGTTCAATTCTGGTCTTGAGCACTTTAATGAATTTTGAAAGATTTTCCTGCCTTTCTTTTCCCTTGTGTCATTGGATCAAAAAAAGAAATTTGGCCTAAGGCCACACATTATATAGGGTTGGCCCTGGTTTTAATATTGTTATATGATATTCCACTCAAGTAACATTTCGACAGAGTTAGATTATGGAATGATGAAGGAATGAATCGAGAGCTTGAAGAAGATCAACCATGAAGTGCTAAAGAAAAAAGACTTTATTTTGACTTCTACTATGTATTTATATGCCATTTCGAGATAAAAATGCAACTTTGGAAGATGGGGCATGGATTAGTACCGATCCATCAAAATTACAACTTTACCTCTGTAGTCTTAAAAAATTAAAGACTAAAGCAAATACAGAGGAAAGAAACAAGTTTTGACCAAGTCATGGATCAGTAACGATCCATGACCGCCATCAAATCTAGAATTTTGTACTAATTTGACATGTTATTCATTCTAACATATTAGATCTAACTATTCGATAACTTCAAACTTGATTTGGTGATTGTGACGCACAGATTCAAGTATAATTAGCAAACTCAATCATTCGAAAAAAGCACATTTGGAACGATTTTTCAAGTAAACTCTACTAAATTCGAAAGCAATTGATGAGATGAATTCTACCTAGAATGGGTAGTTAACCCCGTGATGGTTGGGAAGATCAATAGGAAGTGGCAGACATGCATTGACAATACTGACTTGAATAAGCCTATACCAAAGGACTGTTTTCTATTTATGTGGGTTAACCAACTCATGGATGGAACAACTATACATGAACTGCTATCATTCATGGATGCGTATTTCGATGACAATCAAATTGCGATGCACAACCCCGATCAAGAGCATATAAGCTTTATCACGAACTTAGTGATAGAGTTAGAGGTACACCGTATGAGCGATTATGTAATTATTACACATATTTAACTTGATAACCAATCTAGTTCGGAATAGAAGGTAATTATTTCTATTATATACTTGATATAATGTGTTATATTAGTTAATTAATTTAACTAAAAGTATATTGAAAAGAAAATCCATAAATGGTATGTTCTGTGATAGCAGTTACAATGTATTGTAATTATGAGTGATTTATCATAATAAAATAAACAAACCATTAAAAATATTCCTAATCAAGATGTATCGAAACCGAATATCGATACCTCAGTTGAGACTATATTATGTAATACTCTTCAAACGCTGGATAGTATATTACTCATACCTGTTGGGGGGCACCAACGGGCTACGTATTGATAGTTATTGGATAATTATGCAATAACTTACTCGATAGTTTTCTATTGGTTAATATTACTAAGGTCAAGCAGAAAATATTGACGTAGTGATATTACATAATTCTCTCGACTTGAGAATACTATAGAGCTTTAATGTAGAAACTTCGCTTTGATTATAGTTAAACCATGACATGAGTCCTCAAAATCTCCTCAGTTATATAGGGTAAGTATCATAGTCAACTGAAGTCACTTCAAAGTCAAGTCTTAGCTAGAGCAGTTAGGTTAATAATGATTGTTATTACTGAATTAAGGAATTTGTGTTTGGACGATAAAGTTGAATGTGGACGATATTGGAATCATGACCATTATCAAATTCCATAAGTCCTAATGTGATATAGTTTTGACAAAGAAAACTAGTGAAAATAATTATCACCATCAGGTAATGCTTAAATAAGTAAAATTGGATTTTACCAAAGCCATGTAAGTGATAAATTTGGTCATTATGTCACATCACTAGCTAAAGTTACGTGTGAATGTAATAATCGAATTATTCGATATTAATTGCTGACCGAATTTACACCTATAAATCACACAACCGAAACATTGAATACTCATAATACCATTTGATTTAATTAATTATAATTGTTATAAATTAATTAAGTTAGTTTATATTTATAAAATATTAATTATGAAATTTTATTTAGTGTTGATCAATATTAAATAGTGCATATATAAAAGTTGTATACACACGTATCGATATAAGATCTCAATGTGCGTTTGAATTGGATTTAATTGCACATTTATTTGATTGGGCGTGAAGTAATAAGATGACCCATATAAGGGCTTGCATGGCCATACATTAGTGGGAGAGTTTGGGTTTAAATATTGATTCAAAATGAGTTGAAATATTAAGAGAATAAGGAGAATCAAAATCCCTTTTTTGCTCCTTAGGATCTACGCTATATATATAAAAACACACACGCACATATCAAACTTTGCTTTCTCTTATGTTGATTTTTGCCTTTTCCTACCTTACACCAGGTCATTCCACTTTAGTCCTCCTTCTCAATTTCCATCCTTTTAAAAACACAAACTAAATTAAATCAATGCATTTATGGTTGTTGCTTTCAGTCCGGTAGCTATTTCTAAAGGTTAGAATACAGGTTCAAGGAATGAACAAATTCAACATTCCAAGGAGTTTCTGTTAGGCCATAGAAAGGTAATAATTCACATTTATATCCATATATATGTATATATAACTTGTCATTCTACTGCTTTTGTTTATACTAGTATGGGTCCGCACATGGGCCTTTTGTATTATTATATACGTTGATATTTTGTTTAAGCGCAAACCTGTAAACGAAAGCAAGGACATTTTTGAAATTTCAAAATGACACCGAGTAAATTAGTTCAACGAATTTCCTTTATTAGCAGTAGAGATGCATATTATCACGAATCCATATATGTTTGTGCTGTCAACATTAGATGAATATATGTGTGTGTGTGAGCGTGTATGCGTATGTGTGTGTGTACATAATTAAAATTTATGTGTATATGGTTGTATACATTATTCAGCCTAAAATGAATTTTTTTAATTTTCGCTAATCGAGTATTATTTAAAACTAGTTCAATTTAATATATATATATATATATATAATGCTTATATATATTTTTTGTTAATATATATACATAATATATATTTCGTGTGTATATATATATATATTTATATTAAAGAACATACACTTTATATAGTTTATTTTAAATATAAAACCTAATTCTGCATATTATATATATAAAAACTATAATACAAAGATATAAATATTCAATAAAATTATATATATGTTTAAGACAGCTTTTGAAAAAAATGTAATATATATTTTATGATTTTCGCATGGAAATCTTATTTTTTCTAAAACGTAAGATTTAAAAAAATTATTTTTGTCAAATAAATTTCACGTCGAATATATATATATATATATATATATATATATATTTATATAAATGCATGCATGTATGTATGTATATACATATAATGTATCAGTATATATGTGGGTGTGTGTATATATATATATGTATGTATGCATGCATGCATTCACTTACACTAGTTATATATACATACGTACATACATAGATGTTATATAAAAGTTTAAATATTAATTTAGTTTATATATATATTATGAAAAATAATTGTTTTCGAAACATATAACATATACACACACACATATCAAGAAATAAACATATTCCACTTTATCAATATGTTGTCATTTCGTTACTAATATACTTTTGTGAGTCACTACTTCTCATGTTGTTGTGAGTACTTAGGGATGGTTACTATGCTTTTGCAAAGTTCTACATTTGCTGCTCCTGTTGGTTCAACTACAACAGAAATACCCTATTACAACGTCCCTTTTACAACTCGCAATAGCTGCATGTTGTTATAGAAGGCTATTACAACGGTCCATTCAGGCCCATTGTAATAGATGCCCTATACAACGCCCTTTTTACAACGGTGATGATAGCCCGTTGTAATAAAATGCTATCGCAACGGTCATTTCAAGCCCGTTGTAATATATGCCAATTTTACAATGTTCACAAAATGCCCGTTGTAATAGATACCAATTTTACAACGGTCACAAAATGCCTGTTGTAAGAGGTGCCAGTTTTACAATGCTAATAACGCCCGTTGTAACAGGTGCCAATTTTACAATGGGCTAAAAATGTCCGCTGTAATACATGCCAATCTTACAACGGTCATTAAATGCCCGTTTTGACTGATGCCAATTTTACATCGATCATAAAATGTCCGTTGTAATAAATGTCTGTTGTCAATTTTTGACAATCAATAATTAATAATTATAATGCTTTCTTAAATTAATATTTATTAATATTTAATAATTAATCATTATTAATAATATTATATTAATCATATGTTACTAATTACTAATTATAGTATTATATTACTAATTACTAATCATTGATAATATTATATTATTTATTAATATTTAATAATTAATCATTAATAATATTGTATTAACATTTATAAATTATAATAATTAATGATTATTAATAAGTAATGACCAATTATAACTAATTATTATATATTATCAGTATTCCAACAGGCTTAATTTTACTTTCCAGTTATTAGTAAGTAATATCGAGTAATTAATATTTAAATATATAATAACTAATAATTAATAAAAATATATTAATAATTTATGATTAATAATTACTATTAAAAATTAATAATTAATATTAAAAATTGATAATTAATAATATATACATAGTAATTATTAACATTTAATAATTAACATTAAATATAGTTAATAAATATGAAGTGACATTTAATAATTAATTTTTGCTAATTAATTATTGCGATTAAATAAATAATTTTCACGATTGTTTTCATTAGTCATAAATTTTTCTTTAATTAATAGTTTCATTATGGTATTAATTGATACTTAATAAGTAATAATTAGTTAGGCCTAATATTAATTTTATCCAAATAAAAAAGAGGTAAGAATAACGTTAAAGCTCACAAACACTAACAAATGTTGGCACTCAAAATTCGTACACAACACTCAAAATCGGTTTTCATCCCCTCCCGTCCATTGGACTTGATGCTTATTACAACTACTTTCTTCAACATGTTGTAATAGATGTCAACTATTACAACTTTTTTGCTAGCTGTAAAGTTATATTTTACAATATTTACCGTCCACCAGTTATACTAAATACCAATGTTAACTTATAATTAATGATTAACATATTTAAAATTAATTATTTATTATAATTAATGACTTATAAATAATAATTTATGTTAATAATTTCTAGTAATTAGTAAGTTGTGCTTAAACTTGGAACAATAATCCAGTAAAATTTTAAGCCGGCTACAACTTCCCTCATAATTTTCATCCATACCACCAGACACTCACTTCTCTCTAAAACCCTAAATCCCCAAACCGCTGATCCCAATTAGTACCAAATGCCACTTTCAACTAGCGTACCACCACTATCATCTCCACGACACACGCTATACGTGAGTCTGGACCACCGCGCACGTCGTTTCCGACCATCACAACCACTATAGGCACGTTTAGGTCCACCGCACGCACGCCAAATCCAGCTCGACCACGTTTTGATCCCGAATCCACATTACCAAAAAAGTCCAAAAAATGGCAAGACTGGTAATATTAGCCGTGATTGTCCTAGTTTTTATGGTCCTGCTTCTACATTCCACTTGACGCCAGAATGGTTTCCTTGCCCCACTATTCCTAACGTGATTCCTAATTTCTCCAATGCCGACGTTTGGTTGTTGAAGTACAACCTCAGCAGCGTAGCCAAATACGATCTGGATCTTTGATAGGATGAGGCTACCCACAAGTCAGTTTTCGAAGTGGTCTTCTTGAGTCGCTACATTTCTGTTGGTATTTCCTTCTCTATTTTGAAATACAATACTTTATATTTTGTAGCTTTACTGCTAATTTGATTTAATTTATTAGTATTTAATATTAAAATCTACATTAACTATGTAAAATTTTAAGTTAGGAAACTGGTGGTATTTAAAGATATATGTTAGTCGATCATTAAATGTGGAATATTAGTCTTTTCAATGAAATTAAGTATCATCTATAGTTATATTTTTGCTATAAAGCCGATGTTATTTGCATTTCTAGGACGTTGAAGGTGCACCATTATAGATTCTTATATTGTTGGACATTTTGGAAGCCAAAGTTGATATATCAATGAGTTTGTCATCCAACAGCTTGTGTCATTAAAAAAATATGTGCCAGATGAATGAAAATCGGTAGCAGACACTTGATTATCGTGAGTTCATAATTAAGTAGAAAACACGTCAAAATCTAAAACGTTATTTACCATGAGAGCTTTTTATATTTCGGATACCTACTATAAACCTATACAATGAATAATAAAATTTCAAGTGTATGACAAGATTGATTAATGTTGTATTTATTTGTGTTCACTGGCAAATTTTGGCATTTGTATATGTACAATGTCATCAACGTGTTGGTAGTAAGCAGTGCCATATAGTTAACTTATTGCTGCTCTTGGTCAGCAAACTTTGCGATATGATGCAAAATTACAGTCACACTGGTTTCGTTAAGTAGTTCGACAAACTTAATGATCCTATATTACTGCATAATTTGTTATCACTGTTTGTATCCCAAATAGATGGCATAATTCTCAGTGCCCTTTTTTCCTTTGCAGGATTTTCATTACAACTGCCCATTAACTAGAATATTGATTTGGAGGCTATGTTTGTGATACATTGGTTAGCCTCTTTATACCAACAATGAGCTTGTAGTTTGTGCTTGCAGCCTAACCAGAATTGTTCCGATTAAGGTCCTTGATGGCTCAGAGAGACTGATGTCAAAGGTGGAGGATACACAACAACAGCCTTCCTTGAGGTAACTTCCTTAATTGTTTACGATACATGCAATGATTGTGTTTTTAAATAAAAGTAGCAGCGAAATGCATGTTTATCAGTTTCACACATATGTTCGAAAATAGCTCTGTAAATTTTTTGGATATTGCAGTTGAATTTAAAGTACAACGCAGTTTTGTAGCTGTTTAAAGTTAAGAATACAGTGCAATTTGCCATCAAAGTTGCATTATTAACAATGTGAGATTACCATTTGCATAATTACATTGCCAAAATTTTAGTGAGAATAAAGAAAAAGAAATGCATGGAATTTAAATGGTTGTTACTTAAATTGTTTATCACATATAATCTAAAGCTATAGGTTGTCATCTTTTGTCCTTCCAGGTTACTGGAGGAGTAAAGTATAATGGAAAATCTCTTAATGAAACTTTGGATTCTGCCGTGAGATGTCAGGGAGAAAACGAAACTTTTGTTAGTATGGTTTTCTTCATTAATAAGATTTTTGTTTATTAATAGTTGGGAATTTGTCTTCAAAGTTGCATTCATGGATATCACATCCTATTCCTGATTTTTATTTATAGTTGGGAATTTGGAAGATCTCCATATCTAAGTATAACTGAAACACTATTTGTAAATCATCTTGTGGTATTGTTTTGCATTATATCTTTACTGCAGATTCTGAACATGTATTTGCAAACTAAAAAATGCAATATAAAACATTATGTTCGCATAATATAATTTCTCTCTTGTTAGTATTTATTTATTCGTCGTTTTAACTGTACCTTATATTTCCAAACGTGGTTTTAGACTAGCTAAACTAATGGAGTAATAACTAGAGTAGAAAATAGTTTATCATGCAAAGCACATTATTTGAATCATGCTAACGCTTAGCCAGACAGGTGGATGAGATGTTTGGTATGCTAATTCTATTAAAACTGGTTCCTAATAAAGTTATAAGTACAACGCATTTATTTTTATGAAAATTGAATCACAGTATTAATGAGTGCTTTATATATCTCCCTTGCTTGATTCTACAGGTTTCAATGTAAATACAGGGGAAAATATGTTTAATGTCCCAAAATCAAAATAAATTCAAATAAATCTATAAATTTGATTTCACAAATTCAAAAACAAATTAACTCAGAATATATGTATGTATGTAATTTACATTATCTCTATATGTATTGCAGGACATAGCGGAAGTAAAGGAATTTTTGAAGGAAAAAAGGTGTTATGTGCGTTTTAATTAACTAAAATATTATGGTTCAAGGTTTGCTTCAATGTCGTTCGGTCTAAAATTTAAATCTTATGTTATTATTTGTATGTACTACGTGCTATGTTAGTTTAGGGTTCGGTCTAAATTTTAAATCTTGTGTTATTATTTATATATACCACATGTTATGTTAGTTCAGGGTTGTATTCGATGTTTTGTAACTATGTAAAATTTTATGAATGATGTGAATAGATAAATCTTTTTGTTATTTTGAAATATGAATTTCTTTGCTATTTTTAGTAAATATGAATAAATATTGTTTTCATTAGTATAATAATTTTGTTTCAATTCAAGTTAGTTTAAAATTTACATATGCATTGTAGTAGTTTTTTTTTTCTCATTTTAATTTTTTTAACAGCGCACAAAAACAGTCGCAAAAGACCATTTTGCAACGGGAAGAAAACACTTATAAAAGGATTAATTGCAACAGGCAAAAATAATTGTAAATGACCCTTTTGCAATGGGCAAAAGCCATTGTAAAAGACCTCTATTGCAAGGGACAATAACCGTTGTAAAATTCATCCACTCTATTAAAACATCGCATAATACAATTGTAGGATCGATTTCACCCTAGAGAGGGGTGAATAGGGTGATACTATTAATTATAAATTTTTTATTGCGGAAGCTTATAAAATATTCAAATCAGATTTCAACACAGTTCACAGTAGAATAATAGTAGTACAAATATCGCAGAATATAAATAACAGAAACAGAACAACACAGAATTACCCAGCTTCGGCAAAACCCTGCCTACGTGCTGCCCCCTAGGTTTCTACTAGAAATTAGTTAGTCAGACGCTTACACACGTAAACTCGCGACACCCGCTATCGACTAAACCTAACTCTACGCTCAAAACCCTGCCACAACTCAGTTGCTAAGTTGCGAATTCTCAAACTACGCCACGTAGTTTGTCCCCTAGTCACACGACTAGTAAATACAACCTTAAAAGAGAATTTAAATTTAAAAACAAACTTAAAAACAATTTTAAAGCTAAAACCCTAGTTAAAATACAAACTAAAGCCTTTTAAAAAAATTAAACCCCAAAGAAAAATGAAAGGCCGGCTAAAAATATTCCCTTTCTCCTTTTATTTCCGGCCCGTTCTTTTTCTTGAGAATGGCCGCTTCGTTCGATCTCGTTCCTTTTTGCTCTTAAATTAGGGATTTTGAAATTGAGTCGCTGACTTAGATTTCTTGATTGAATGATGCTTCACTATCTTTCGTTGATCAGTTGAATTGTTAGCGGCTCCTCCTCTTGATCGAGTTCGTCTGATACCGGTACATAATTTTCTCTTTTCCTTTCCTGATTCTGGCTTGCTTGAACTCGATGGATTGAAATTGCCGATGATGAGTGGTTTATATAGGGTTCGAATCCCTATTTTCTCGTTCGTATATATTTATTTGAATTTTTCAATTGATGCATCTTGGCCACATGATTATACTTGAATGAATGTGATGACTTCTGACTTGTTCCAATTTGTCACTTCGTATATTTGATTACTTCTAACTTTGCTTGGCCACCACGGTAATTAATTTTGACTTGTTCAACTTCGGTTTTGCTAGCATTTTTGGTTCGAACTTGTTGCCTCGGTCATCATGGTTTGATTTGACTTGACGATGATCTTAACTTCGGCTAGTGTTTTGAATTTGTAAAATTTTGACTTTGTTTTAATAAATTTCTACATGAATCTTTTACCCATGGCTTTTTCTGTCGTCGTTCTAATTTGTTACCTTATTTTTGTAACTGCTGTATATATGCATTTCTTGTGTGTTCATCCTGTCTCTGTTCTTGTGCATTCATGTGCTTGATATTCACTGGTTCTTTTGTCTAGTGGCATTTGAATTTACACTACCTGCATATCCATATAAACTTGATGTTGTCAATGAGAGTCTGTTGGATTGATGTTCTGATCTGATTGTTATGCATATGTATACTTCATGCTTGATTTGGGTTCATATGCACTTGATTCATATTATAGCCATATCACCATATGTACACATGCATATACAGCTCTGCATATTGGTCCTGGCATCATCCTTTGTAGTGTTGTATAAACTGCTGTTGGTCTTCATATTCATGTGTGTCTGGTCATGTGTTCTTTGATTTGTACATTTTTTTGTTCATCCCTGAGTACTTTTCGACCTACTGTTTGCACACTGCTTCCATTGTTCTTCATGTGGTGTAGAACTACTGTCCCGATTTGTATTTTTAGCTTGGTTGTCATTGTGTATATGATGGATATTCACTTGGTCGAAACTGGTCATTTATGTTGTAGGTAGGCATGATTGCTTGCTGTCTTATGCATATTGTTTTAAGTTAGTTCATTCATGTTGTATTTGGTATCTTCACTTGAGTTGCTTGTATATGTATACAAGTGTTCACTGCTTGTAGTCTCTGTTCGACCTGATTTTGCTTTGACTTTGGTCACTGCTGCATATTGTTCAACATGTAGTTTGCTGTCTGATTTTGTACTTGTGTACTTCATATATGCACTGTGTATTGGTTTCTTCCCTGACCTATGCATGGTTTGAAGTCTGGTGCTTCATCGTTGACTTAGTTCGATCTCAACCTATTGTTTCGTATTTGCACCTGTGTTGAATCCAGCTTAAACACTCGGGTTTGACCTTGTGCGCCTGTTGTGACTCTATTTGTGTTGCACTTGAGTTGAACCCGGCTTTTCATTTGGGCTTGACCTGTGCTCACCTGTCCCTGTAACATTATCAAGTGTATATTTCAATGTGCACGGCCTTGTGGCATGTACAGTGATACACTGTGCATGTCACATTGTTCGTGTGTGATGAATTCAAATGTAAATGATGACGAACAACCCAAATAACCGAGGCAAATAATATTTTCAAAATCCATATTTTATTTTATTTTGCAAAAATATTTCTTTTTCAATTTTACTGCGTTAGTGAATATTTTTACAGATTGCTCAGATGCTGGACTCTAACTGGAATGAAGTTGAAGATGAACTACGAGCGTGAGTGGTATGTAGTGAGGAATTTATGTAAATTGAATTATGATGTAACTGAATTTGTATCAAAGTTGTATAGTGTATAGTGAGAGCTTGAATTTGTACTATTCAGAATTGTAATAAATATTTGTTTGAATAAAATTTCTGTTTGAATTCAAATTTTGTGTCACTTAAATTTATTCAGCAAATATTTATTTAACCTGTGAAAAAAATAGAATATTAACAAATACATTTAAACGAATATATATATGCGTGTGTGTGTGTTTATTATCATCAAACAAAAATCATATAATCACATATTCAACAACAATGGGCCTAGGCCCGTTGCGAAACCCCTATTACAATGGGTATTGCCCGTTGTAAAAGGGGTATTTTGTTGTAGTGTTCTTAGTAAAATTGCTTGGTGCTCTTTTGTCAAATCGTATATGTAATGGTTTTGTTTTGAGATGGATTGTTGCTTCTATTGTAATTATATGAGATTATTGTAGTCAGAATGTTATGTAAGCACAAGTGTGATTTCCAAGTGAAACTTCTTTGTGTAATTTTAGGTCTGCCTTGTGTAACTTGTTATTGTATCAATAGGTTTAGACTGCCTAGTATAGCTAAATATTGTAAGTTTGCACCTTACGTGGTGCTTATGTATGTTGGTAGTTTAGGCATGTTGCCAAGCTCCCGTGCTTTAGTTAGTTAATTAGTAGTTTAGGCAATTAGCCAAACTCCTGTTTCTTACATGTAGTTATTACTTTTGTTGTAATAAAAGTGGACAGTCTACTACAAAACCCGGCTAGCCTTGACGAAAAAACAAAAAACAAAATAAATATATTGATTTGAATTTGAAGTTAATATATATTTTATGCAGGTCTAAATTTAAAATTTAAAATTTGAATCTTAATTTGAATTTAATTTAAAATTATTTGTATTAATATTTGCAACTACTTTATATTATAATGTAAATTATATATATAAACTATTTACATTTGTAAATATTATTTTATATTGCACAAAGCTATACACACACACATATATATATTAAACAATATATATGTATATGTAGGGACCTTTGCGGTGTAGATCCCAGTACTTATATATGGCCATTTTAAACTATATACATTGTTTATGTTGCACGTGTATGTACACACACATGTATATGTGATACACATGTTATATATATTATATAACATAAACAGTAAAATAAAACTTTATTTACAACTTAAATAAAATATTGATTTTATTTAAAATCAATTTAGATCAGATCTAAATAAATTTAGACTTCATAAGCACAATTAGATCAAAAATAGAATAATTTTCTCTGAAATTCATCTGTTTATCCCGTTGCATGCTTACCCTGTTCCGACAATGGTATCATATATCAATACCTTAGTTATTGATTTTGAGGATAACAACTGTATAGAAATAGATGCTAATGTTTTGCTAAGTTATATTGCATATAGTACAGAATATTACATAGATGCCGAATCAGAGAGTGCACGGTATAAAAAAGTCATGATAAAGATACGAAGATTTATGAGTTCAATGACAAAGAAATGAAGATCTCAATGTTATAATTTAATGTATAATGTCATTAGTATATATTGTTAAAGGCCTTGATAACAAATTCTGATCTCTATCTCCAATTTTTGATCTTTGATATTTGAAACAAAAATAAATTATTTTAATTACAAAATATATTTTTAAAATATTTTATAAAAGATTTTTAAAACTCCAAAATATTTAAAAACTATATTCAAATTATTTTACAAAAGTATAAAATTTTCAAACCGTTTTTAAGAAAACAATTGTCATTTTTCACTCTCATATGTCGACATACATATCTAGGATATGTCGACATACATGCCACCAAATGGTTTTTTAAATTTTGAATGGAAGCGTCTGTTCGACAAAACACTTCACGAATGGACACATCTGTTAATTTACTACATAAAGGGGAGTGCAAACGAATTTTAAACTAATTAATCACTAACTTTCTTTGCAATCCTTACTCTCTTGAAAATTCTTTTAAAATATATACTCTATTCTCTTCAAATCATATAGAATCAATTCATATTCCATTGTATTGATTCAATGCCACTTTCTTACTGTTTTGGAAACATCTCTGTATCATTTCAAAGATCAAAGTGCTATCCAAGAGGCTATAGGATCCATTCCGTCCAAAGTGTAAGAATTTGTCTTTGGAAAAACTATCAACTCTAGTTGTGTTTGTTTGGGTGTATTTATAGCCTGTTTAAATCAAGTGGGCGTGCTTGCAGCTTATTCAAATCAAATGGGCATGCTTATTGCCCGGTTAAATCAAGTAAGTTTACCACGGACTCGGAATACAGGAGGTGTGCCAAGTAGCCTCAAAATCAAGATTATATTCTGGTTTGCCTTATACTTGGTTAAATAATGGTATTTGAAAAGAAATATATATAAGCAATTGTAAGAGAATGGATGTAGGAGTAATCTGAACCCGTATAAAATCTCTGGTGTCATCTCTCTAACTCTTTACTTTTTACTTTATTGCTTTTATATTTATTTATGATTGCATCTATGACCGATTGTTAGTATAAACATGTGTTGTTAATCTGTGATTTGATATTAATCCTGAAAGACTTTAAAAAGGTTTTCATAAGTTAGAAAATACTATTTACCCCCTCTCTAGTGTTAAATTAGCCTTAAAATCAATTATTCCCCAACCTAAGATTAGTATCAGAGCATTAGGTTTTTAAAACCTCGTTATTTAATTTTTGAAAAGTTTAAATGACAAATAATATTGCTAGTACTCTTTCTAACACTTTTATAGAAAAATATTTTTGCAATACCAATATGCTATTAATAAATTAGAAACTAATTATTTTGAAAATCCACTTGATATATTAGAACGGTATAATGTTAAGTTACAAGAATAAGTACGTTATATAACTAATGGTGAACAAACATTTGATATTCACATGTCACAGATCAAGAGGGGCAAATGGATTTTAGACATCGAATGTTCAAAAGGCATGATGGAGGATCAGGGAAAGGAAGAGCAACAATACAAATATATATGCTTAAAGACAAACCTTTGGATAGAGAAACAGTAATATTGGAATAAAGGACATCAGCAATGTCAATAATCTTAAAACTTCATTTAATTTTTATGGATTACTTTCTAATGAGTTCTTTAAGTAGAAAGACATTTCATTTTTTCTTCTATATTCCAAATAACCAAAATGGTTTAAATACGTAGAAACAAGTTTTCCCACTAAAAACAGCTATTTTTCAAACTAAAATGACAATCTAATTTTTGAAATGCCTTATGATTTTATCAATAGAATATTATAAATTATTTATCTGTTAAAAAAATTATATTTTTACTATCATTAATATTTCATATTTAAATTTCAGGAAAAGATTTCAAAGAAAAATATTAATTTTCAAATTTTGTAAAACTTTTTCAAAACTGGCTATACAATTTGAAAACAGGGCAGAAAATACTAAATGCAGTTGTATGTTTGAAATCTCGAAGATTATAAATTCATAATTTTTAAACAAATTTTTGATATGATTATAAGATAAATATACTTGATTCAACAAAAAATTTGGAGATGATATTTGAATTCTAATTATTTTATTATTTTTGAATGAACAGAGACTTAGTAAGTTATAACGGCTATATTTCAATTTTGGAGCCAAAATTTGAACTTTTATGACCTTTAATTAAATCATTTTTCAATCATGAAAATATAGTCCAGATAAAAATTAATGTATTTCACTATATAAAAAAATTTAAAAGCATTTTAAATAAGCTAACATTTTCTAGGTTTTCATACAAATTGGACTACTCTCTTTAAATGCCAAACAGGCATGTTAAACGCAGTAATTTTCTAGAAAATATGAAAAATTATAAAATGCATGCTTTTTCATGAAACTTTTTAATCTGATGACATATTGTGATGACCCGCCTCCTCAATCCATAGAATTCGACACTAATACATCCTCGGTGTTTACGTGCCGCAAATCCAAGTATCGGAGAGGTAAATTATCATGGAGTAAAAGAAAATAAAGATAACAGAATCTTACACAAATGGAATTGCATATATTATTTTAATATATATATATATATATATCTATAGCATAAATTTTAAATATATTTATCACAGTTAAGCATGAACAGTTGTAAATATCTGTCCTTATAAATGTAGAATACAACAACACACAAGGGTGGTGAAAAAGAGGTAATAGTCTACTGAAGAATCTTCTAACTCCATGCTTTGAGCTCTTCCATATTTCTTCTAACTAAACATGACTACTAGGCTGCCCGAAAAAATTTGGCGCCCAGAGTTTAAGAAAAAGGAAATAAACTCCGGGTCAATCATAGAACTAGTGTGAGAAACTCAAAATACGGATATTTGAAAACAAAGAGTCTCTCATAAGACCACGCCGCACATCAACACACTACAGATTTTTACCTTATGATAACAAAAATCTTTACTATGCAAAATCTAGTAATATTATTTTTAATTTCATCCTTTTGAAAATACTTTTCAAATAAACTTATGAATCTTAGCCTAAATTATTACATTGATTAAATTCCAGCATACTAGCTGCAATGTAGGTTCTAAAATCAAACTCGAAGGCACTTTTTGAAGAATGGATTTCTATACAATGGAAGGTAAGAAAATACCTTCCATATAATACATCTCTAGAGGGATGTACTGAGGATCAACAATTTTTGAAACCTCTACACCTGGCATGACTGCCCTACCCATAACCCCAACTTGATGGCGGATAGAATCGAATACGACATCACCCCTATCGTAATCAACCTGTCTGAGATCTCTTTTAGCATACATAACGTACTCGACATATATAGAGTAATCTAGAAAGGTGGTGACCATACCATAATGGTTGTGAACCACCTAGCCTCACGGCATGCGCTGTTCAAGCCATTTTCGGGTGATGAGGCTTGAGGTAACGATTACCTTTTACATAACACACTGCACTTTGACTGTCACACTGCCATTTCATGATCACACAGCTAATTTCTACAAAAGTACAGCTTTTGAGCTCGTATGTTTCAGGAAAGGTTGTTAACCTAAGAGAAGTTGTCTTCTTCGCCACTAAACAGATGACACGTTTATAGAAATCAATCAAAGTGATTAGAAAATGCAATGTCAGACATTTGTCCATACAAGTTGTCTAGGAATAGGACAAATCAGAGGAACTCTCTTATCACATCCTATCGAGAATCACCCCTAGGATTACTAATGAGCATCCCTTGCATCAAAGATCAAATGAAGATACTACTGCCACAAATATATGATATAGGAAATTTCCCCCGAGGGTCAATAACAAGCAGCCCTTCATTCATTTATTATCATTCCAAGTCTTCACTTTGAATATGTAAATTGGTTCGAAGTGGTTTTAGGATAAGAATCACTCATATCCAACCCCGGTTCCATCAAACCAATCATCGATAAAAAACATATTAAGTAAATAGGTGCTTGTCATTTGATTAATTACTTTCTTTTTATCAAAAATATCCTCTAGAGATATGCATCTTTTAAAAATTTATTTCCGGCATATATAAATTATTAAAACTCTCTTTAACTTTGAAAATACCAAATCATTTTCATAAGTCATAGTGAAATACCTTTTTGAGTTAAAAATGGTCGATAGAAATTATACTAATTTTTCTCGACATCAATTTCTGTATTCAACTTTACTATCCATTGAATAATCATGAAATCACCTTTTAAATTCACATGAATAGTGCGGGTTCCCTCGGAATTTAATACTGAAGATTATTTCTATGCAATCCAATTTGTATTAAATTTGCAAAATTAAATCTTTTATACTTGCTTCGTTTTCAACATTTCGGTTCTTATCTATTCCTCATCCAGGAAAGAGGGCAGGTGAACCAGGGCACTGGTAGTTCCTGAATACCTCCTTAGTTTAAGCACCACACATGCGGATCTCACAAACAGAAAAATTCAGTCTACTCATTGGCTTTTAGATCCAAGATTAAATCACTTGATTTTAACACCTTTTCTTATTTAAACCATTTAAATAAATTAAAAAACCTTCAAATCATCTTTAAAATACTTAATTATTTATTAAAACACATTTACAAAATATTTGGAAAAGAATACATAAGTTTAAAGCCATATTTCAAAAGTTATTAAAAGCGCTGCGAATAGTTATTTTAAGGCTAATTTGATCAAAATAACTTTTCTATCATTTAGGAATCCATTTTTATAACTTAAATTTCTTTTAAAAAACTTTAAAAAATTTATAGAATTTATTCCATATTTAAAAAAAACAAAATCAATTTTGAAGAATTTGTCGCTTTGGTTTCCGAACTGTTAAACCGTGACTATTTTGAAAACTTATTTTGCTCATATTTCAAAATCTATTAGAAAGAAATCTCAATTTTTTTATTTTGTTTGAAAACTATGATTATAAGGGTTCAGAAAATTCTTATTACAAAGAATTCCAAATCCAAATCCATCGTATAAATGGATTTAACTTTCTACGGTGCGAAATCACGAACAACCGTTACGCTACGCTCCTATTTTTGACTCAATTTTCATAACTTGTCCAAACTTCACCCAATTGGATTTTAGTGTTTATAAAACACTTATAAACCATTTTAAATCATTTTAAAGAGGTTTAACAATCTCATATACACCATTTCATTTATTAAAAAAAAGTGATTTCCTTTGTGATATTCGACATGTTTTAAACTTGCCTTGTTTCAACATCAAAATAAACATATAATCAACATCCAAACTTGATGATCAAACATAATAAATAACCATAAAAATCGTATCACATCATATATATACATAGTTTCTCACATTCATTTTTACTTGAACTAGTTTTAAAACTGTAGCTCCGCTATCTAGAAATAAAACTCCATAAAAGCGAGCTCGAAATTCATTAAGTATGGACCTACCCTTGGAAGCTCACAGTCAAGGTAGAGAAATGGTGGAGCTTACGGGCAATGGTGATGGAGGTGGTGGCTGAAAGTATAGAAGAGAAGTGATGGATCTTCGCCCTTGAATTCCCAAAACTAGACCCGGAAATAGGTCATTTTCTCTCGGCTTTTTGACTATGTTACTACCAAAATTTGAAAATGTTGTCAAAGGGAAAATTCTATTCTCTCCTCTTGAATTTAGAAAAAATAATTACTCAATTTTGAGTTGTTTTGAGAAAGATATGGTCAAAAGAAGAAGAGATATTCTCAGATTCACAAAAATCAAACCCAAAAACGAGCTTCTAACTAATTTGTGGATATGTTGCTCAAGGAATTTTGAAAATTTGTGAAAGGAAAAGTTCTTCCAAATTATTTTCTCTATGATTAAAAAAATAACACTTGATTCCAATTTTTTTTGAGGAAGATATGATTTAAAGAAAAAGAGTTGTTCTCGGACTTAAAATCTAGGTCTGAAAATGCACTGCAAAGAATTGAGACTTGGGCTTAGCTAATTTCGAAATGCGAAAAAGTGGCATACATGAAAGTTGTAGGCACTGGAATTTTACATGCTTTGAAAAAAGAATTCTCCAGTTCGTTTGGTTTTGAAGAAGTTATGATAGAATGAAAATGATGGAAAAGAGGTGGGTATTTTTAGCCAAAGGAAGAGATGAAAATATCTAGATATTTTCACATCTATACATCACCATATCATTACCACCTTACTCCTTCCTTACCTCACAGTTTTTAGCTAAAGTGACCCCCTATGTGATGTTCTGAAGTGCATGTACATAGGGTGAAAGAGTTGACTTTTGGTTGCTTAAATATTGAGGAGATGGAAAATATCTTAGATATTTTCATATGTATATGTATATATATGTGTGTGTTTACATGTATATTTATATGTTTATATATGTTTTTATGTTCATGTGACATATACACATGTGTATAAGTATGTGCGTAAGAGAATAAGCAACGTTGCACCGACTTTGAACAACTTCCTTTCGTTAAACCGTTTGAAAATCGAAAATCCGACGACTTATCACATTTTCGCTTATCAATTAAAGTACATATACCTATAAACAAAATTTGAAAACCAATTTATTATAATTATTAATAAATTAAAATGATCTCAAGTAAATTATATAACCATATAAATCAATATTAAACAATTGTTTATAATATTATATTGATAAAGCGATATCCATTTTCTTATATTTTTAGTTCAAATATATATCTTTACAAAACTATTATAAATGATTTATTATCACTTTATAACTATTTAGAATGAATTATTATCATTTAAAAAACTATTAGAATATTATTAAATCATTAAATCTCAATTTAAAATCATAAATCAATTATTAAATATAATGCCATTATCAGTGATGTCATAAATACATTTTATTTCTCAAAAGTAAAATAAATAATTTTATTTCATATTCTTGTTTATATAGATAAATAAGTGTATGTATCATCTTCATGTGCAAATTCTAATATTTATAGAGCCATTTATTGATAAAACGGTTTTCGGCCATTTTATCGATATTTTTCCATAGTATATATTTTTGTAAACACTTATTCAAAGTAAGATTACCAATATTATTGTTCAAAACATCATAATCTATTTTTTAAAAATCTTATATTTGAATATTTTAAAAATAAATATAATTTATCAAAGCAATAAATTTGTAGGTCATTACATATATACACTAAACTACTTATGTAAAAATATTCATATCAAAATACAAAAGATAACTATTTTATTATTTTCAAGTAAACAGATACTTGGTGGTTACAACAGTCATATTCTGATGTGAGCCATTGCAATTTTGAATTCTTATGTCTTTTTACACAATTTTTTTACATAAAAAAATTATTTTTTGGAATATAATTAGTATATATAACAACATAAAATTCTAAGCATTTTAAATTAACGTAACATTTTCTTTTATTTTGTTAAATTCGAACCTTCAACTATCAAGTTGTGCTTTTCATTTTATAACTGTCATGCCTCTTCGTGATTGGTCATACTTCTTCCCTAATGACTTTTATATAGTGTTTCCTTTCTAATAACATCCCATCAGTCGTTTATCACAACGATAGTAAATAGAAACGCTTACCTTCTTCCATGATTTCAATTTTTCTAATGTTGATTTTACCATTTTACTCTTATTTCTTATCAACTTTATGATGAAATATTAACTTTATGGATTTATGAAATTAATTGAATGTACTTAAATTGTATGAATAAGGCTTTATTTATAGAATTCCTTCTATCAATGAGAATGTGGTACATCATGTGACACTTGTTATATAAATAAATAGTAACACATATGTAAAATGGCATGTGCCATTACACTTGTCCATTAGGAAGATCATTGTATGTATGCATGATGCCAAGTGTCTTTATACATGTAATTTGTTAATACACTTGTAATTTAAATAATGATTATGACACAAAATAGATGTTAGAGTCACATTATCTTACACGTAATAGCATTATGAATGAATTTTAGAACTCTGCTTATATTGAATCAAAATTTGAAAATAAAAGGTTTAGTAGAGCATCTCATTTTTAAACATTATGTTTTTCACTGTATGTAATCTTTCTTTTTCATGATTTAAATATTCATGATCATAAACTCTTAAAAATATTGGATTTGATTCCTATAAGACTAACCATACGGATCCAACATAGTATGGATACTAGTACAATATGATTTATTCCTTCAAGCATTGCTCACAATAAGAAGAGAAAGATAAAAAAAAATGCCCGGAGCCTTTTATATAATCAATCATATCATGATATTCTCCGAAAAAGAAAATTTTCAAGATGTAAATAATGCTGAAACATATGATCAACCATCTTACCGCCATTCCTAGGATCGTTTTGTTATATAAATTTATATGATGCTTTTTTAGTGATAATTTTTAACTCTACATATCTCACTTGTACTTTGCATACTAAGCTAAAAAAATTACCGTAACGGCCGGGATTTTCGACCCTCAAAAATCAACATTGATATGCTCACTGTATTACATGCCGAGCAATCGAATGTCGGAAATCTGATTGTTAGGGGAAAAAAAAAGAAGATAAGAAGAAAACAAGAACAATAACATAGAATCTCACAATCGCAGCGGAACAATACATAGTAGATAAGTATAAATCCTTATACTAAAAAAACTGTAACTGTTAATACAAATACAATTACTAGAGTACAACAATCAACAAATCAATATGGACAGTTATTATAACTTGTCCCCAGCAGTGCTGACTATACAGCCTAACACACACAGTGGATTATAATCAAGTACGTGGAATAAGTCTCAAATCCTTCAGCTCGTCTCCGGAGCTCCATAGCATCCTAACTTGAATCTATAATACTCGATCTGAACCAAACATTATAATAAAACAACACTTGCGTCAATCTGGAAAACTAGCGTGAGAAAACATACCAAGTTGGATTTTTAAGTTATAAAAAAATCTTTAAAATCAAAGGGTATCTCCTAAGACCATGTCACACATAAAGATGATGGATTTTTACCTTACGATAACCAAAGCACTTTTATATAAAATCTAGTGATATTATAGTAATGTCTAAGTACAAATACTTACTAAAATAGCCGAAATTGTTGCATAATTAAATTCCAGCATACTAGGCTTTACAATCAAAACTGTAAAGGCTCGTATTGGAGAATGGATTATATGCAATGACTAGGCATTTGGGTACTACCTATCACAGTACACATCTAGAAAATGTACAGAGGACCTCATCGGGATTCCCTGCCAATGTAAGACCAGCCTACCCCTGACCTGGATAGTACTGAATATGCCATCACCCCGGTTGCTTTGCAACCCGTTTTGAGATCTCACACACAACCAATTAATAAATATGTAGATGTAGGGTATCTCGAAAGGTGACAACATACACTAATGGGTGTGAACCACTTAGCCTTGCTGCATCTCCCCTGATTTTTAGTCATTCCCGGTTGATGAGGCTACGATTACCTTTTAAGAAATTTTACACTTATGCTCATTTCCCTCCAATGACAATGTGCTGGTAGCATTCATCCATACAAGTTATTCTAGGTCTGAACAAACCAAATCTCCAAAATCGCTGTTTTCATTGTCTTCACGATATCACAATTCACAACGCTCAAATCGGGTTGAAGTGGTTTTTGGATTATTAAGTCTGATCCTAGTCTCTTTGAAACAATCAACAAAATTGACCAGATTTGATAGTCGGTTATTTAAGTATCAAATTACACACATAAGCAGTCACTAGGTCATATTATAAATCTTTCAAACATTTATCTCAAAATATCTTTGCAAAGGTATATATTCAATCTCTTCTAATATTTCAATATTTGAAAACAATTCCAAGTACTTATATCCATAACACGACACTTTTAAATCATATCTTCAACACTTGGTGAAATATTTCCAAAATAGATTTATAATCTATCGCTTAAAAAAATATCTCTATATAAATCCTTCGCCGCTAAATATTTTCAAAATCTTTCATTTCAACACTTAGGAAAATATTATAAGTCGATTTTCCGAAATCATTTCTAATATCAATACTTAGAAAATATTCCGTTCTTATCTCATGAATCTTCGAAATTTTATTAATTCCCTTTTGAATTTCCAAAAATTCGATTGTACTTATTTATAATCCAACTAACAACTTATAACTCCTTTAATGGATTCCGATTAATTTTTGAAGTTCCCATATCTAATTTTTTTTTAGAAATTTCCTTTTCTCAAATTTTTCTTAAGTTAAGATTTTCACTTATAAAACCACATCCATTAAATAAAACCCGATTCACAAATTTTGAGAGCATTTATAAATAAATTACAATCACTTACTTTTAAACTATTTATATAGAATAATAATTACATAAACATGGTTAAATAAGTACTTAAAATACCAAAGTACCTTTAAAATAAATGTCAATAACTAATTCTAATTCATTTATAAAATTGCTAATCGATTTACAAAATTTGTTTATAAAAACTTATAATTCATTTCAACAAATTTAAATATTTGAATAACCAAATTTTTGAAATATTTTAATCCCATTTGATAGTTTTTAAAATTACATAGTTTAATAAATAAAAATCCTTTTCTAAAACAAACCTTAACTTCTTGTGAAAAACCATTTTAAATATTCAACATAACCATTTTTATACTTATAAATCTCTCTCGATTGATCACAATAAATTTACGTTTCCAATTTCATAACTATTCCCAAATTCCAAAGTAGAATTTACAATTTCTTTCTAAACCGATTTCCATATCTCATCATAAATTCTAACTATGAATTTATATTTTCAATTTACCAAATGATAATCATTTCACTTTATTTGTAAACATTGTTTATAAATTTCATAATTTTGTTTCCAATTTATAACAAGTTCATATCACTAAAATCCATTTATAAATCAATTTCTAATTAAAATTCTACTTATAAATCTATTTCTTAAATCCAAACTATATTCCAGAAACCATTCAAACCTCAATTTCTATTTCGTATTTCAAGAATCTCATTTAAAAATCCATTGTTCAGAAATCCTAATTTAAAATTCTCTATTTGAGTTCATTCTACGAAACAACTAAATAAATATCCAAAATCCAATCGTTTCTTTTATCTATATCAATTTCCTTTTAAATAATCTCAAAATTTAATATAAATATTTTCATTTCCAAAGTCACATTTGAATTTCCTTTTTAAATTCAAAAATATTATTTATGATATTTATAATACAAAAACTAAGGCCAGTGCTACTATAGCATCCAATAACTCAAATCATAACTAATCTATAACAGATTGTTCTAACACATCATATATCGCCATATATGAAATTAAAAGCAACAAATCTTGAGGAATCAAGTTGGATCCCTTCAACCTGTTTTCCTACAACCATACATGTTATATAATTACAGAAATATATTCACCGCTTCCAGGCGGGATATCGCGATAAAAAGGGTCATCCGCTATTATGCGAAGTGCGTAGTGTCTCATCCGCTCCAATCGGCGAGAAATATACCAACTACTAATATATTTACTACTATATGATATAACATTCAACTGAAAATAATTTATCAATCCATCCAATAACACCAATAAATAATTTTTAACTATTTAAAATAAAACCAATTATCTGAGATGAGTGAGATTTACTCACATTTATCCTCTATTGTCGCCGAAGCGTTCCATTTTGGACCTAAAACCGGAAGGCGTCCGATTTTAGACCAAACTCCATAGTTTTCAAATCTGTCCAAACAAGTTTCATTTTGAAGCTCTCATCTTCACGATCGCAACGTAAAAGGTTTCATTCCAATCGGACCTCGTATGTAGAAGTTATTGAATTTTTAAGTTATTGATTACTTAAATAATAATTAAATAAACAAACTAAACCTTTTTACATAATTACAATCGTACCCTCATCCCTCCTTCTTCCTCAATGAAAATCCCCTGTACATGCACGAGCAACCCAAATTGGCCATGCATGTTTTTGAGTGATATGGAGCTATGCCTCGTGAAACTCGAATCTGCCTTCGCCCTTGGCCTCTTCTCCTCAAACCACACATGCCTATACCCTGTAACTGTTGGGTGTGTTTCGTCCGGCCCCTTCCCACCACCGAACCAACTCTCTCCGGACCGGCTCCCTCCTACCACCGAACCAACTCCATGCAGAACAGAACCAAACGTCCTCCATCACCTACCGAACCACCCGGACCACATGCCACCGAGCCAACTTCCAACCTCACTACCGTACCAAACAACCTGCCGAACCAGGCCTCTCCGCCTCCATACCAAACCATCTATCTCCTCTCGCCACCGATCCAGAGCACTACCGGATCATGGTCCCACCGAACCAAGATTACCACTGGACCAAGAGACGAAGTCACTATCACCGGTTCAAGGCATCACCGGACCAAGCTCCACACAGCCACGGCCGAACCAAGCTTCGCCGAACCAGATATGCCAGACCAGATTGCTTCAGCCCAGCCCACCAGCAGCTATATACGTACAAGACCCCTGCCCCCAGCCTCACTCTATAAATAAGGGGGCAGGGGTACAACAATGGGGGATAAGTTTGAGAGCTCAAGCACGGAAGGAACTTTCAAACAACTTTCATATACTTGTATACCAAGCTTTGTACTTGTAATCTGAAAGAAAAAGGAGAATAACATATAAAGTGGACGTAGGCACGTTCTGGCCGAACCACTATAAATCTGTGTGTCTTTTACAGTTCAGTCCCTGCTTTTCATATATTTGCGTATATCCCCCAAATCACTAGAAACAACATAAAATCAACTAATTCATACGACTTGGAGGTGTTTGTCCATTTTTTGTGCAAACATTTTTGGTGCTTTTTACCAAGAACCGAGCTAGAAGCTACAGCTTCTCCTACTCAACCTTCTTCCTCACAGCATCGTTCCTCGCTCCGACGACATGACTTCCAGGCATAGGAGAGATGTTAACAAAGGAAAGAACGTCGCAACTAGCAGTATCCCAGATCCAGTGGCCCCGAATCAAGAGAATCATCCCATTTTAACAGCAATACCAGATGAAAATCAGGCAACTCCATCAGCCTCTGCCGCGGAACAACCGATTACTAGGGCAGATCTAGACAGGGTTGTGGCTGAAGTAACTAACCGCTTCGCATCTCAACAAGAAGCCCTGGTGGAACAACTCATGTCATGCCTAAGGGATGCTGAAGAATCCAACCGCAACACTGAATCATGGGGTGAGTCCCAATCTGGAGGATCTGGGAGGCAATAAAGACCTTTCTTCTTCGAAGAAGTTAACAACAGAAATAACCATGGTAGGAGTCGAGCCCGGACTCAGCCCGAATTCCGACCCGAGGAAACACTTGGAACCGAACCCGACGGGGGAGGTGCCAGGCAGGGGTCGGATGTAGCTGAGCCTGTCATGCTACCTAACCATGAAAACACCAGTAGACGGGGCCGAGCTAGAGTCCAGCCCGAAGTTGGACCCGAGGAAGCATTGAGAACAGAACCCAACAGGGAAAGATCAAGGCAAGGGCCAACTATGGCTGACCCCAGCATGCCCCCAGAAGAACAGAGGCAGCCTTTGGAGAATGTTAGGAGTGACAGACGATACCATCCCTACAAGTTGTCTGGACGGATTCAATCCCGCAGAGAAGAACCAAACTCATTTCTATCCGCTCCAAGTTCTGATGAGAGGATTGCGCGATTGTTCAGAGAGTGCGTCCAACGGGTGCAAAGGGATCGGGGAATAGGCGCTAGGGTAACCAGCCCCTTCACCCGCAATATCGAAACTGCCATCACCCCCCGGGAATGGAAAATGCCAACGATGGAACCTTACAAGGGAACCTCTGACCCCATCGTACACTTACAGAGATACACCCAGCATATGCTCATGAGCGGAGCAACAGAGGGAGTGTTATGTAAATGCTTCCCACTATTCTGGGCAGATCTAGCTACCTCCTGGTTCTGCCACCTACCCCAAGGGTCCATCAGCTCATGGGAAATGTTGAAAGAAAAGTTCATCAGTCAGTTCCGCATTCATGTGGAGCAACCCAAGGACGCTTATTCCTTATCTAATATCAAACAGAAACCCGGAGAGACATTGCAACAATATCTAACCCGATTCAACGCCGCGGCAACCGCAGTCCAAGATGCCGACGAGAAACTTATCCTAATGGCCCTCTGCAGTGGTGTACATCCAGATACTAAATTTGCTAGAAGACTAACCAAAGAAAAACCAGCTACGTTACCTGATTTCTTCCATGAAGCTGGAAAGTATATGAGACTTGAGGACGCTGCCACTGAGAGGCAATCATGGCAACAGGCTAAGACGGCTACAGACAGGTTCCCCGCTGCAGCAAAGGATGTTCGAAGAAATGACTCTAGAGACAATGCTGGGGGCAAAAAGGGAGAAAAGCGCCTATATCGACCAGGACCAAGATTTGACTCTTACACTCCTTTGAATGAAACGATCGAAAACATCTTCCTAGCCACTCAAGACGAAGTTAGATACAAGCGCCCCCCACACAAGAAGAAGTCAGATAGCGCACTCAAATCTGGGAAGTTCTGCCGCTTCCACGAATCCCACGGACATGATACCAATGAATGCCACCATCTCCGGGACTTGATTGAAGAACACATCAGAAGGAGGAGACTGGAGAGCTGTGTAAAAGGCCAGAACAGGACTTCGACTCCTGCCAATGAGAATCCTGGATTACCCCCCCAAGAAGCAGGCGGGGGAAATCGCAACACCAGCGGCTCTAGTCAAGAGAAGATAGTGGTCCACACCATATCAGGAGGAACTCACATCGCCGACAGAAGTTGGGCAGAGATGGAAAGATACGGTATGTCACTGAGGAACGCTGAAGGCTGCGTTAATTCTGTTATGGAAGAACGCCACCCAAACGGAAAGAGAATGACGACATCACATTCAGTAGGCGCGATCTAGAGGGAAGACAGTACCCGCACATGGATCCTATGGTCATCTCTGCCTGGCTCGGACCAGCCAAAGTTTTCCGAATTTTAATAGACACTGGAAGCTCGGTGAATATCCTATTCAAGCATGCTTTCGACAAAATGAAGCTATCAATGAAGGATGTGTCTCCCTGCAACAAACCACTACATGGTTTCACTGGAGATGCGAAGATGCCCCTCGGGCAACTGGACCTTTTTGTTGAAATAGGAAGTCATCCTCGCTCCGCTGTGCGAAAACAAACGTTTGTGCTAATAGAAAGCCATTCGGCCTACAACGCCTTTTTGGGAAGACCAGCCTTGTCCGACTTCCAAATTGTCCTAGCCCCGTGGTGCCTGAAGATGAAATTTCCAACCGATAACGGAATAGGAGAAATAGAAGGAGATCAAGACGCTGCTCGAGACTGCTATGTAACTGAACTTCGCAATAACCGCAGAAAAGATAAAGGAAAAAATGAAGAGACTACTCTCTGCATGAAAAGCTTGGAAGCATAGCAACTAAAGAAAGCCCCTTCTCTTCGATATACCAGTGATCCTTTCAACGAATTAGACCCCAGGGACAAAGAGGAGGAGGCCACCGTCGAGCCTGCAGAGGCTGTGGAATTCGTATCTGTAGACAAACACGACCCAAGTAGACTGCTGAGAGTTGGGTCTCAGTTAAAAAGAGAATTAAAGAATCAACTCATTGATTTTCTTCGCCGCAACATGGATGTATTTGCATGGACGCACGCTGACATGACGGGAATCTCCCCAGACGTAGCATGCCACATGCTGAACATAGATCCCACCAAGGTGCCAGTGAAGCAGAAAAAGAGGAGCATGGGTGCAGAACGATCAGCAGCCCTCGAGGAAGAAGTAAAGAACTTACTTGCCAATGACTTCATACGTGAAGCCATCTACCCAGAATGGATCGACAACCCGGTCCTGGTAAAGAAAGCTAATGGGAAGTGGCGAACATGCATCGATTTCTCCAACTTAAATGACGCTTGCCCGAAAGACTGCTTCCCTCTCCCCCGAATCGACCAACTCGTAGACAGCACAACCGGACACGAACTCTTATCTTTTATGGACGCATACTCAGGATATAACCAGATCCCTATGCACGCCCCCGATCAAGACCACACTAGCTTCATCACTGACCAAGGATTGTACTGTTATAGGGTAATGCCATTTGGACTTAAAAACGCAGGAGCTACTTATCAGCGCCTCGTCAACAAGATGTTTGCAGAACTGATAGGGCGATCTATGGAAGTTTATGTGGATGACATGCTGGTAAAATCGAGGAAAGCCAACGACCATATAAACCATCTGGACGAAATGTTTCAAGTACTTCGCCAATATGGAATGAAACTGAACCCTCTAAAGTGCTCCTTCGGAGTATCATCGGGAAAGTTCTTGGGATTCATCGTTCATGCCAGGGGGATTGAAGCAAACCCCGAACAAGTTCGAGCTTTGCAAGATATCAAGATACCATCCACTCGAAGAGAGATGCAAAGCCTAAACGGAAAAGTGGCCGTCCTAAGTAGGTTCATCTCTAAGGCAACCGACAAATGCATCCCTTTCTTCGAAGCTCTAAAGAAAGACAAAGGAAAGTTCGAATGGACTGACGAATGCTCGACAACCTTCCTTAACTTAATCGGACGCCTCCAGAGACCACCGGTACTCTCAACTCCGAATGAAGGCGAGGAACTATACCTATACCTTGCTGTATCGTCCCACGCTTTGAGCGCCGCTTTGGTGAGAGAAGACAACCGCGCGCAGCGACCCGTATACTTTGTAAGTAAGAGATTCATAGGGACAGAAGCCAGATACCCTAAACTTGAAAAGCTAGCATACTGTTTGCTTATCACGTCACGGAAACTGCGACACTATTTCCAGTCTCATTCCATCAGAGTTTTAACCGATCAACCGCTAAGGCAAGTGCTCCATCGCCCCGACACTTTTGGGCGATTACTTAAGTGGTGCATCGAACTAAGTCAATATGATATCACTTACCATCCTCGCACCGCTATCAAGGGGCAAGCCATAACTGATTTCATTGCCGAATTCACTACTAATGAAGGTAAGGACCAATCTGAAATAGCAGAAGATATCAAGTGGAATCTCTTCGTAGATGGAGCGTCAAACGAACAAGGCTCGGGGGCAGGTGTTGTGATAATCACCCCCAGGGGAAAGAAGCTGCACTATGCCCTAAGATTGGAATTCGCTGCCACCAACAATGACGCAGAATACGAAGCAGTGATAGCCGGATTAGAACTTGCACTGGAAATTGGAGTCAGTTCTCTATGTCTCCACAGTGATTCTCAACTTATTGTAAATCAAATACTGGGAGAATTCCAGACTTGAGGAGAACGACTCACAGCGTATCTAAAGAAGACCATGCTACTGCTTAATCAATTAGATCACTATTTAATCAAACACATTCCCCGAGAAGAGAATCAAGAGGCCGACGAACTAGCAAAACAAGCTAGTATGAAGAACATCACTATTTTCGGAGCATTAACCATCTCAAAACAGCTGGCACCAAGTTTCGAGCAAGTGAATCTGATAACTGCAATCGGCGAAGAAACCTGGATGACCCCTATCTGGAAATATTTACAAGATGGCACACTACCCGACAAGCGTAGCGAGGTCAAGAAAATCTTGAGGAAAGCTTCCCGCTACACATTACAGGAAGGCATCCTCTATTGACGCGGCTTCTCTAATCCGTTATTAAGGTGTATCGCTGGAAGGGAAGTCAAGGAAGTCTTATCCAACATCCATCAAGGAAGTTGCGGAGATCACACTGGAGGGCAGACTCTGGCCAAGAAGATACTCCGATATGGATATTACTGGCCCACTTTAAACAAAGATGCCTTGGACTTCGTCAAGAGATGCGACAGATGTCAGAAATTTGCCAAGATTCCTCGACTACCCACAAATGAGATTGCTCAAATGACCAGCCCTTGGCCCTTTGCAGTATGGGGAATTGACTTGATTGGCGAACTGCCAGCGGGCCGAGGCGGAGCCAAATATGCTATAGTGGCGGTTGACTATTTCACCAAATGGGTGGAGGAGGAACTTCTAAATAAAATATCTTCGGCAAAAGTTATCATCTTCTTGATCAAAAATATTCTGTGCAGGTACGGAGTCCCACTCAAGATCATATCAGACAACGGACTACAATTTGACAGCGAAGAATTCGCCGATTGGTGCCAAGAGCACGGAATGCACAAAAGCTTCTCATCTGTAGCTTATCCTCAAGCAAACGGACAAGTCGAAGCTGTCAACAAGATCTCAAAACCTTAATCAAGAAGAAACTTGAAAGGTTGAAAGGCGCTTGGGTGGACGAACTTCCTACGACACTTTGGGCCTATCGCACATCTTACAGGACTTCAACAGGGCATACCCCTTTCTCTTTGGCATACGGATCGGAGACCATGCTCCCAGTTGAAACTATAGTGCCCTCTCACCGTAGGATCCACTATAACCCAGAAGAGAACGAAGAACTCCTCCTTATGTCTTTGGATCTAATTGAGGAGAGAAGAAACGATGCAGCACTCAAAGCAGCAGCTCATAAGCAAAAAGTCGCAGCACAATACAACTCCAAAGTCAAGCACCGCAGCTTACAGGAAGGAGATCTCGTCCTCAAGCGGATCTTCACGCGCCCCGGAGCGCTAGATCCAATCTGGGACGGACCCTATGTAATCCATAAAGATCTCCACGACGGATCTTATATTTTGTCAACAGTGGACGGAGAGGTGTTCCAGAGGGCATGGAACATCCAGCACCTCCGTCGATACTTTTCTTAACTTGTACTGCCCATATGAAGTGAATTAACAAAGAGAATCAGTGGACGTAGGCATTTTCGTGCCGAACCACTTTAAAAAATCTTGTCTCTTTTTAACTTGTTCCTTTATAACTTGGCTACTTGTTGACTGTATCCTTTTCTGTTGAACAAAATTCTGTGTAATGGCACCTCCATTCAAGCCACATCAGGGCACGGCCTCATCTGGACAAGGCCTAACAGGTACTATGCGATTCTATGCACTCGCCAATGAGACACTTTTGCACCAGCATCCCTCTGCTGCGGGTTAACTCGTTGCTCGCGACTGCCCTTAAAGCCAACTGTAATGAGCCGATTATAAGCCATTACGAAGGCCGACTATAGCCGATGGCAGCTCATTACGGCGTTCGGCTCGCCGGCAACTGTGAACCTACTTTAAGCCCCAACATAAGGTGTGGCCAGCCAGGGGTAGTTCACGGTTGACGATCGGCACCCACGCTAGCCGGCCACAGTAAATCGAATAATACCCACGATTACGGGCCATAATGGCTCGGGTAGTTACTGTGCGCGATCTCGGCTCCGATGTGTCTTGAGTGCGGCTGTGGTATAAGAAAAAAGAAAACTCCCCGCGGAGGCGTAAGATGGGTGACAAATGTCTCCAAGATCCACAACCAGGGAAAGTGACTACAAAACCCGTTTGCCACGAACTTAAGCACATCGACGGCCTTCTGTGACTGGAAGTTTTACTTTTCCTATATTTCCATTCCATTTAAATACTTTTCTCCTATCCTGTGTAACGGTCCCTAAAGTACAGGACACCGACTAGGAGACATTCGCTCATAAGGATCGGAGCCCGCAACTGGATAACAAGGCACTCAGTTGTATCCATGACCAGTTACACAAGACGCTCAACGCTACCCCCTGCAACTAAAACATGAAGGACAATACTCTCTTCTCTTGTACATAAACATGTAACTATAACTTATTCATACATCACACCAACATTGCAAAACATGAAATTATATTTCAAGCAAGAGCTTAGCATCAAACACAACTAAATCACAGGCATATGCATAGTTATACTTCTTATGCAGCACATCAAAATAATAACAGCATTCAAAATATAACAGAATCAGCTTGTGTTATAAACTTACACAAGGTCGTTCAATGACATAATTACAACTCGAAAGTACATTAATTTTTTGAACTAGCATATACAGGAATGTCAAGCAAACCAAATAAAATAACCAGCTGCATAAGTGCTAACCACTACGCCTCAGAACCAGCTCTCCGAATCTACTTGGTTGCTGGATCGGAACTCCCAGCATGTTGACCAGAGGTCCCACCTGTCCAATTCAGGAGAAGAATCCATCAGATAAACAGCGAACGATCAAGTTATGAAAAGCTAAAAAGGGAAAATTCACCAGCACCCGCTTCTTGGTCCTCATCCCCCAACTGCACACCGGCTTCCTACGCAGCAAGTAGCCGCATCCCCTCCTTCACCGCTACCTTCTCCTCCTTTGAGAACTGGGCGGTAACCATATCCATCCTGAATGCCGCTCCACCTTCCTTATCCGCATCAGCCTTGGCCTCCTCCAAAGCCCAGAGATATATCCTAGCCATGATCCGGGGATAGTCATCCATCCAGGATAGATTACCCTGCTTCCAGGTACGGAAGTACATATCTTGCAACATCTCATCCATCATCCCCTCATTCTCCTCAAGCTCCCTCACCCGGGCCTCGGAGGACAGCAACTTAGCAATGGCAACATCCCTCTCCGATCGATATCTCAAGCGGTCAGCCTGGAGAGACCTCCTCATTTCCTCCATCTCTTCCTTTAGCCTGGCTTGAGCAAGCTCTGCGGCCTCAAGCCTCCCAAATAACTCCTCTACCTGCTCGAGATCCGCCCTCCGAACCTCGTCCACCGTAGCAATGGCTATGTCAATCCGCTCCTTGCAGGCGGCCTCCATCTTTTGCAACTCAGCCTTGCTAGCCTCCTCCATGGTTTTCTTTAGTCGTCGGGAGGCCGCCTCATGCTGAGATATCTGGATAGCCTGATCGGCGAGCTGTTTGGCCTGATCAGAAACCTGTAGCCGCAACCGGATGTTAGCACTTCCGATTTCCTCCCCAACCCTGGCCAGTCGAGCGTGATGCTCCATAAGCCTCTTGGTTTCCTCAGCCACCCGATCGATGCTTGCCTTGGCCTCGTTCCCCTTGGTCACAATCCGAGTAGTAAGCAAATCGAGGTCTAACGACTTAGCCTCATCAAGCACCCGTACCATGGGATTGCGGGGAAGTAGATGCTCACCCGTGACCTCATCAAAAGAGATATCCTGAAAACTCGGGTCCAGATCCAGGTGGCCGACAAATGGGTTGCGATCCAAACCTGGGGGGACTATCGGAGTCACGGTTGGATTTTCGGACAGATGGGGGGAAGGCATAAACCCAGTATCCTCCTCAGTAATATCATGGATAGGCTGGACTGGAGGCTGAAGACCAAGTGAAGGTTCAAACGAAGATCGGCCCCTCTTCCTCTTTTGCATATCTTCTTCAATAACTCCAAAAAGAAGGCGATATCTAACTTCATCCCCAGGACGGCTAGTTGGCGGCTTTGGTTTGGCAGAAGCTTTAAGTAGCTTATACTGTTCGAGGCGGTGCCGAATATTTGATGTCTTGGCCGCCTTACTTGCTCCTGGAATAGAAACCAAGTGTTACGAACATACAATGATCCATAATTCAAGAAATATGTTAAGTTAAGAAGAGTGAGAAGGCACATCTGTTATACAAACCCTGCGGAGGAGTGGGATACTGCAATAAGTCCTGAATCTCATTCCAGGATGGAAGCGAACCATAAAATATTCCTAAGTCCCTATCGTAAATGGAGTCTGCAGAAGTCAAAAGTTCACCTTGAATCGCTGGAGTCGCCTTAGCTGGAGAACTCTTAGAGAATGGATCGGCGCCAGCCCCAGTCTTGTCAACCCCCTTAGCCTTCTCAACTAAAGCCGACCCTTCCTCCGACTCCCCAAAAGCTTGACGGAAAGCATCATCCGTCCACTCATGAATCTCTCCCGCTTGCCCGGAGGTTAAGGCACCAACGCCACTACCACTCTGTCCATCTCCTCCTTCACCCTCACCTCTATCTTCCTCCACATCTTCCTCTCCCGGAGCAATTGGGCAAGTGCTAGAAGAGGGACCATCAGACTTCTTAAGCTTCTTACCTCCGACAACGGGAGGCTTTGTAAAAGGTTCCCTCTTGCCACTCTTCACCGTGGCCCCTTCCTTGGCTTTGGCAGCCTTCTCCTCAGCCGTATCTCTCAGCTTAACCACGGATTGGTGTGGCAGGATCAAGTTGTGCTCCAGGAGAGTAGCATTCCTGATCAGGAAAGAAGCCGACCTGTCCCGTCCCGAAATGGCCTTTATCTCTGCAACCATCTGGACCAGGGAATCACTTTCTACGACTGCAAAACCACCTGTCGCTAGCAAGAAATAGAAGCATATCAGAAGAAGCACTACGGTCGGAACAAGGAAACTGTAAATAAAGTTCAACTTACAGTCAGAAGTGAAGAGGCGGAAGGAGACAGAATCGTCCTTGATAAAAAACCATTCTTTCTTAAACATGGTGAACTTTGAGTATAAGTCCAAGACCGGTTTGAAGGGCACGACCGCTTCTAAACTAACATACGGAGACCCCTTCTTGTAGCCTCTCAGATTATACAAGTATCGGATTTCCCGGTTAGAAGGGGGGCGCCCATACCTCCTCTGCAAGATAACAAACAAGCACACCAGGATAGCGTAAGAATTGGGCTGGAGCTGGAGAGGGGCCACCTTCAGATAGGTAATGAAGCTGACTATCCATGCATTGATCGGAGGAATGGCCCCACACATGCAATGGTACCTACTGTATGCAAAATATCCTTCCGGGGGATTATACGGCATCACTCCGTCTCCCGGCAACAGCATGCGAGCCCTGTCAATCCCAAAGGAACGAGAGATGACATCAAGCTGCTCCTTCCTGAGGGAGCTAGGAAAACAATCGGGCGAAGAATTCAGAAGCTCCTGGGGGCCATACCCATCTACTAGCAACCTCGGGGCAGGTCCATGACGTTCCGGTCTTGGCTGGGCTGGAGGCACGGAGGAGGACTCTCCTTCGCCCCTAGACTTCCGTTTATCTGATCGAGTTTCTGCTTTGCGAGACATTATCTGCAAACACCGGAAGAACAAATTAGAACAAGGAATATGGAAACATGAGCAAATAGGTACATGCAGCCTGAAGACTCGCTCACAAATTCAAAACTCATTCGCAAAAATAAAAGTTTTCAAGCTCATTCAGTTTTCACATTCATTCGGTTTTCACACTCATTCGGTTTTCGCATTCATTCGGTTTTCGCACTCATTCGGTTTTCAAGCTCATTCGGTACTCAAGGACCGCGAGCCCATTCGGTAAATGGAGATAAAGTTCATTCGGCGAAGAAGATCCTCACCTGATTCGGCAGAGATTTTGATTCGGCTAACACTGATTCGGCACAGATTTCGATTCGGCAAAGGAGTCGTTTGGCTGATGGAAAAAACGGAGGCGCCAGGCCCTATTTATAAGCAAATACCAATAGCCAAACCGGTTGGTTCGGCGCTAAAGGCCGGATAAGAACACCTCAGCTCAAGGCAAAGCACGACATGTGCGTGCACATGCCCTCCTTTGGGGGGCAAGTGTTGGGTGTGTTTCGTCCGGCCCCTTCCCACCACCGAACCAACTCTCTCCGGACCGGCTCCCTCCTACCACCGAACCAACTCCATGCAGAACCGAACCAAACGTCCTCCATCACCTACCGAACCACCCGGACCACATGCCACCGAGCCAACTTCCAAGCTCACTACCGTACCAAACAACCTGCCGAACCAGGCCTCTCCGCCTCCATACCAAACCATCTATCTCCTCTCGCCACCGATCCAGAGCACTACCGGATCATGGTCCCACCGAACCAAGATTACCACCGGACCAAGAGACGAAGTCACTATCACCGGTCCAAGGCATCACCGGACCAAGCTCCACACAGTCACGGCCGAACCAAGCTTCGCCGAACCAGATATGCCAGACCAGATTGCTTCAGCCCAGGCTCACCAGCAGCTATATACGTACAAGACCCCTGCCCCAGCCTCACTCTATAAATAAGGGGGCAGGGATACAACAATGGGGGACAAGTTTGAGAGCTCAAGCACGGAAGGAACTTTCAAACAACTTTCATATACTTGTATACCAAGCTTTGTACTTGTAATCTGAAAGAAAAAGGAGAATAACATATAAAGTGGACGTAGGCACGTTCTGGCCGAACCACTATAAATCTGTGTATCTTTTACAGTTCAGTCCCTGCTTTTCATATATTTGCGTATATCCCCCAAATCACTAGAAACAACATAAAATCAACTAATTCATACGACTTGGAGGTGTTTGTCCATTTTTTGTGCAAACAGTAACGGCCCAGAATTTGACCACTTTAAAATATAGTATTTAAAGTGATTTTAAATATAAAATAGGTAAGGATATATGATTCATATAATATTAGATAGGATTTGGAAAGAGAAGTATACACAAAAATAGTAACATTTACTTACATCGGCAAAAGTGATAAAATGTTGATTTTAGAGAAGTTAGTTTCAATGGTTAAATAAACTATTTTAATTTATTTATGAGTGATTATATTTTTAAATAGAATTATAGAAATTTATTTTTAAATTATGTTTACATAAATAAATAGTTTAACTAAAACGTTAAAATATGTCCGTAAAACATTTTGTCGGAAAACCAACATTTTGTCGATTAAAAGTCGTCGCAACGTCGTCGCAACTTTATTTTCTTATATAGAAACATATATTCAAATAGTGAAAATATTAATTAATTCACTAAACATGTTTACTTTTACTAAATAAGATTAGAAAACTTCTAGAACTCATTAGTAAAAGTAAGTAAGAATTTACAAAATTAAGAAAAAGTAAACATCAAATCACATCAAATCAATGCCAACATAATTATGATATTCTTTACTTAATCTTTAAGTGACTAAGACATAAAGTAATGACGTGAAAGATGATATTAAGTATTGAAAAAGTATAGACTACTTTATGTTAAAGTAAGGTTAGTTTGGTAATTTGGTAAGAGGTTATTTTGGTAAATTTACCACTTATTTTTTTCTATAAATATCCACCTCCTTCTTCGCTTTCATTTATATTTTCTTCTTCTTTTTTTCTCAAGCTTCTTCATCTTTTTACTCTTCTCTTTAAGGGCTTCCAGGACATAGAAAAAATCAAAAAGAAATAGTGTGAAAATATTTATAAAATATTCAAAAGAAATGAATGTTCGTTCTCTTTAAATCAAACTCATCTTTTCTTCATATTTTACCTCTTCTTCTCTCGGTCATATCTTCTTCAAAACCGAACCAAAATACAAAATTATTTTTTTCAAATCATGTATTTTTTCAGTAGCTACAACTTTTATGTTTACTACTTTGTCCAGTTCTTAGTATAAATATATCAAAATTCCACTTATTTCCAGTATATTCTCTGGCCCAGTTTTTAAGCCAGAGAAGATGCCATTTTGTTTTGATCATAACTTAATCATAACAGAACAAAATTAAGAAATTATTTTCTTTAAAACATATGAAATTCTAGTGACTACAACTTTTATGTTGATTACTTTTTCCATTTATGAGGTTTGCTATACCCGAAACTTAATTCTTTGAAGTGCATTTTTGGGCTTCATTTTTGTCAATCCGACAACATCTCTTCTTCATTCTATCATATCTTCCTCAAAACAACTTGGATTCAAATGATTCTTTTTTTTAATTTAAGAGAAAAGAATTTTCAACAACTTTTCAGTTAACAAGTTTTTAAATTTTGGGAGTAAGAGAGTCAAAAATAAGAGAGAAGATGACCTATTTTTGGGGTCTAATTTTGAGAATTCAAGTTCAAAGCCCTCCCACTTCTTCTCTACACTTTCGGCCAAACTCCATTTCTAGCCTTGGTTAAATATTAGAAAGGAGAAATTTGGGTTTATTTTTATTTGATTCTGAAGCATGGTAGGAAGTATGCGTTAGATCTTAAGTTCTTTGCCTTAAAGTTTGACGGAGTGGAATCCAAAGTAAGTTATTTATTATTTTAAGTTCATTAAAAACATTGCTAAGTTGAAAGAACTTTAATTGTAAAGTATTGTTTGAAAACCCTTGTTAAATGCTTGTATACTTTGTTTTCTAAAACAATGATTTGATTTCCTTGCTCAATATTATGTTTGGATGGTTAATTAAGTAATTTAAAACTTATAAGTTAAATACTTAGTGGGATATGCGGAAATGACTAGTACATGTGTTTCGTCTGTGAGATCCAGGGAGACTTGGGAAAGGGATGGAACATATCGAAGGAAAAGCCCGTTGCTCCAAAATAAACATCAAACCGTTAAAGTGTTATAAATATTTGATAGAATGAAGCATGGTTTATCATTTATTGTTGTGTTTATTTCATTGATTGATTGTTTGAATTAGGCTCGACCAGTTTATGAGCACTGATTATTGTTTATTGATCATTGACTTCGCTTGACCAGTTTATCAACAATTAATTATCCATATGCATGGGCTGGGTATACAATAATTGTAGGCTAACACCTTGTGATTTATTTCACAATTTGACTATAAGGTGTTTAGCTATAATATTTGGTTCACTTCAATTTAATGAATTGTTTTGAAAATTGGTTTTCAAATGGAAATGTTATGAAATGTTTTTCCTTTAAAAGAAATGGAAATGTTTGGTAATGAATATGTTGAAGTTATATTATATAAAGTGATTTATATAAGAATGGTTTTATAAAAATCTTTTATAAAACGGAAAGAATTTCGAGGACTAAACCCGATGGTTTTAAGATGATTTTTGAATAGATTTGGGAAATGAAAATTAATACAGATTTGAAAGTACTTATGAATATTATTGTGAGATGATTTATCGCTTCGGGATATAAAATGATTTGTTATGTCACCAATGATTCGGGTAACCCATAACTAAAAAGTGGGCATGTGTTTTTGGTATAGTACGCTCTTAGAAAGAGGGATATACTTATTTATCGATTGTATTAAGGCTGTGACCCAGTTGCCTTGTTATTGGAAGAAACCTCCCAATCTGGTTGCATATGGTTTGATATGTTTTTATTACAGTATTTGGGATTTCCAAATAAACTTTTCAAAAGTGAATTGATTTAAGATCCCGAAGTAAAGTATAATTCGAACATAAAGGACACATATATATTTATATTTCAAAAGTTTTGAAATAAGAATTCGAGAATAAAGTCAAAGAGATAATTTCCATAAAGGTAAATAGATTTGAAAATCTAAATTTAAAGATTAAGCCTAAGTGGGTAGTTTTGGGAACTTCATATTTGTTTGTTGCATCGTAGGCTCCATGAGTCCTTTTTGCGGTAGAGAACTACGTTGGCTTGATCCTGTATCTAATTGGATACCCAATTAGATAGGGATACTAGGAAGTCACAAGTGGTAGTGATGCAGCCCCTAAAATAATATAGCATTTTCATGTTTATCTGTTAATGATTGTTGTTTATCTCATGTTATTGTATTTTTCCTGCTTACTATTTTATTCCGCATTTGACATATTTATTGAGTTAGTAGGAATGGCTATTGCTGTCTCTCTTATTAGAATTGTGCAGCATTAGATTTATTTGTATTTGGTTTGTATATAAGCACACCTAGTAGATTAAATTGATTACTCTGATAACTTGTAAAAGTGAAATTTTATCCTATAAATTTAATAATGTTGAATATTTATCATGGTGTATTAAGTTGGTAGTTTTCATTAATAGTTTTAGAACGGACGGATTTTTCGGCAATTTTAACTGGTTCGAAAATTCGGGTCGTCACATACCCTCAACTCACGGCTCGGCCAGCCCTACCAAAACACGACCTGCACCCTCCCCTTCTCGACCTAGAAATGACGCAAATCACAAGGAGTCCCCACGACCTCTCAAATTCAGCGACTAGCTACTGTTTGCATCCACAAATCCAAAAAAGGCCTTCGTTTCCCCTAATTCTTCCTCGGTTGGCGACAAATCCCAACCCTAACCATGTATTGCCACTCAACTTACTGTCGAACTCCAAGAACTTGCGCCGCACTTTTAAAAAGCATCTCAGATCGAAGCTCTCACCAAAGTATGATTTTTAAAATTCGTTTGAGAATTTTCCATTGCGTAAAATTTGAACTATAATTTTTTTGAAGCTCTCCATTTCTTTTTCTCTTCACTATATATGCTCCGTTTAAAAAGAAGAGACGATAAGAGATAGCATAAGATAGGTGGCTTGTTTTTAGGGTAGGGTAGGCTGAAGAGATTGAGAAAAAGCTGATGTGAATGATGATAATATATATATATATATATATATTTAAAATTCCCAAAATATCTAGCTATAAAATTTTGGTTCCCAATAGAGACGTGCTTGGTGTTTCTAATGTTATACCCCTATTTCGAACACAATGGAATAGGCCTCGAGCCCTAATTCGATCGTATGCAGAAGATGGCTTTTTGAATCTAATTATTATATTAAATTTCCAAAACTAATTTCAAGGCATTTCATTTCCGTACGATCAAACGTTATATCTGATCGCTACGACATTTGAGGGCGTATTATAATTCATTATTATGGACCCAACGACACTAATTTCATCAAAATCCGAGACCGTGCCCCGGAAGGTTATATTCACTCGTTAATTAAAATGAGTTATTTTTAAAAATTAGCTAAATCATTTTTGAATCAATTTTAAAAGCTTTATTATCTTCATTCTTATTAATAAAGTTTAATAAGCCTTTAAAATTATTTTTATCAAACTTAAAGCTCAAGATTCCATTACTTAACCAATTTCTTTTATTAAATTTAACAATTACATTATCAAATAAATCCCTATATTTGAAGTTTAAGTTATTTAACTTATAAAATTAACTTTTCAATATTTAAAATAAATTACATATTTTAATTTCAAATCCCTCAAATTCCGGGTCGTTACATTCTTCCCCTCTTTAGAGAATTTCGTCTTAGAAATTGTCAATGTAGGAAAAATTCCCAAACCCATTCTTTTATTTACAACCAATTAGTTGAGATAACTTCCCAAATCGCTTTAAGCCTTTAACTTTCCAAAAAATCAATTGTTGAAATCTTGCTATTATTTTTACTAAGGTTCGAAGTTCATCCATAGATTCCAAATAATATTATGCATATTCTCATTTCGGTTTATAACCCAAAAATCAATGTTTAGTAATTATTTTTTTCTTTAGAATTTGTAGCTCTTTAAATTTTTGAAAAATTTCACCAGCATTTCCTTTGCGTGGCTCGATCAGAATAACCACAAATCGCCACTACGGACCTAAATCAACAAAAGAAAACAAAAGTCTAGTGGATCAATCATAAAACATCAATTTCAAACAACAATTTAAATATGAACCTTTTTGTTTGGCAACCCAATTTTCTTACGAAATCAAAGGCATCAAATTAGCTCTTGCTTTTATATACCTGCATCTTATTTCTTAACGATGTCTAATCATACAATTCAAAATCATATCAATTTGCATTTTCAATTTTCAATATTTGCTTTACTAAAACTGTACGATGTACATATATCATCTATACGTAATATCCAATCCAATCCCTTGCTCGATCACATAATTTCACTTCCGAGCTAGTATCGTTCACACGAGCACTCTAGTGTGGACTCAGGTCTGTTTTCTTGATCAGAAATCGTCATTCTCCTTGCGTATCTATGTACTATGATAGGGAATTCTGAAACCAATCAAAATCCATATCCAGTGTTCACCGTTGAGAATCGAGTGAAAAATCCTAACTCGGATCGATATAAATTATCTCAAAATTTTGTACCCAAATCCGGATTAAACTGTTTTGTGAATAAAGTAATATATATATATATATACAACTTACGTATTTATTTCTATTAATTCTTAGCTATACTAAATTCCTTTTATTCATATTTACCTCATTTACATTCAACTATTCACATTGCCATATTCACATTTATTATTTGCTTAGTATATTCCTTTCAATATGAATTATCCCTTGAGAACAATTCCACCTAATTTTATGCTTAACCACATCTCACTCCCTATTAAATTCATTTATGAATCCTCTCCTAAAGTTTCCTTAAGTCTATAAACATTTCAAACTACACTCCTTATGTTTATTACCACTTCACACTAAAGTTTATATCCATTTTTAACCAAATTCAATTTTATTCTCCAATTTCAACATTTGATTTTATCAGTCAACATTCCAAATCATATCCAATTAACAAATTAATTTATTCAAATCTCAATAATTTCAATTTCAAAAATTATTTCATTTAGCCTATCTTAGGCTAAAATTGCAAAATTCACTATATTTAACTTAATTTAAGTTAAATTTTTATTCCTTGGTTCAATTGTAGATTCATTTTCCTTAACATTTGATTTTGAATGGAAGTGCATGTTCGACGCAATTCTTAATGAACGGACACATCTGTTAATTTACTTTATAAAGGGGAGTGCAAATAAATTTTTAACTAACTAATTACATACTTTCTTTTCACTTCTTACTCTCTTGAAAGTTCTTTTGAAAAATATACTTTATTCTCTTCAAATCATATGGAATCAATTCATACTTCATTGTATTGATTCAATACTACTTTCTTACTATTTTGAAAACATCTCTCTCTAATTTCAAAGAACGTAGTGTTATCCAAAGGGCTATATGATCCATTGTATCCAAAGTACACGAATTTGTCTTTGGAAAAAACTACCACCTCTACTCATGTTTGTTTGAGTGTGCTTTTAACCCGTTCAAATCAAATGGATGTGACTGTAGCCTATTCCAACCAAGTGGGTGTGCTTAGTAGCCCGTTCAAATTTAGCGGGTGTGTTTATAGCCTGGTCAAATCAAGTAGTTTTACCCCAATCTTGGAGTATAGGAGGGTGTGTCTCATAGCCTCGAAATCGAATTGTATTTGGGTTTTCCTTCTACCCGGTTAAAGATTGGTATTTGAAAATAAATCTATACAAGCAATTGTACGGGGATGAATGTTGAAGAAATCCAAACCAATATAAAATCCTTGATGTTATCTCTTCAACTCTTTACTTTTTACTTTATTACTTTTATATTTATCTATGATTGCATCCATGACTGATTGTTAGTATAAATTTGTATTGTTAATTTGTGATTTGATATTAATCCCAAAATAATTTTGAAAAGATTTACATAAGTTAGGAAATATTATTCACCCCCTCTATTGTTAAATTAGTCTTAAAATCCATTACTCTGCAACCTACATCATAGCCATATGCAATATAAATTAGTGATACTATGGCTAACTTATTAAAGCCTATCCATATAGTAGGGTGTTTAAAAAAGTAGATTCTAAAAGTTAAGTTTGGATAATTAGGTACTCTGCCCTAATTGGCTACTAGCCTGACCCGAAGGGATGAACTAAGCCCAAAGGTTATCCTTAACATAAATACCCACAATGATTTGGGTATTGGGCTAAGTTTCAAAATCTAGTTTGGAACTAAATAAAATTTAAAACTTAAAAGATTAAATTTAAGAAATACAAAAATATTTTAAATTTAAATGGTTAACTTAGTATTAGTAACAATTTTGTAAATGTTGTAAAATAATTTTCAAAATTGTGTTGAAAATAAAATAATAATTTGTAATGATATGTCTTTCTTACACCTAAAGACGATACTTAATTCATCCTCATATTCGTATGGGGATCATTTGAGTGTCCGAAAGAAAAGTCATTTGGGGTGAAGAAAGAAAAGACAGAACATAATCTCACATTGTGGCAAGAAATATACAATACACGAAAGATCTTTATAAAAAGAAATTATCTTTATTATATACAACATCAGAGTACACTAGCCAATTATTAGCCTGGATAGTTATAACAGCTTGTCCTTACAATTGCTGATAAATATAGACAAAAAACCAAACAAAAAAAGCAGAAGATAGAAGATACATGAGTACATCTTAAAGGATCCAGCTCGTCTCCTGAAAGCTCCAAAGTGTCCCGCTAAATCTAGAAAATATACTCGAGCTGACCTGAGGATTATAAGAAAATTACATCCGGCTCAGTCTGGTAAATTAGCATGAGAAAGCTCAATCAAATCAATCATATTGTTTTCTACATTTAAAAACCCTTTTTAAAATAAAAGGTATCTCGTAAGATCACGTCACACATAAACACAGATGAATTTTTACCTTACTATAACTAAAATATTTTATTTTAGAAGTCCAGAGATATTACAATAATATTTAGGGTTAAAAATATTCAATAATCATATAGCTATGATGTGTGTACATCACAACAATAATAGGTATACAATCGAAAACCCAAATGCTTATTGGAGAATGGATTCCAAGAAATGCCATGGTAAGGGACTACCTTTTGAAAGGTACACCTCTAGAAAAATATACCTAAGGGTCTCTTTGGGGCCCTATGTTAGCAAGAACGGCCTACCGTTGACTGGATAGTACCGAATATGATTACCCGTAGTTTATGATCAATAACCGAAAATGGGGCCCGAAGAATACATATAGATATCGACTCTAGAGATGATGATCATATTCTAATGGGAGCGACCCACATAGCCTTGCGACATACCCTGTTTTAGCTAAATTATTAGGGTGCGAGGCTTGAGAGGCTACACCCTTACCATTTCCTTATGGCAATTCCCTCGTGGAATGCTAACACTGCACTAAAGACAGAAAATGTAATGCCAACATTCATTCGTATAAGTTTGTTCCGGGACTGATCGAAATCGAAAGCACTACCTTTACTACATCCATTTTGGAATCATCCTCTTAGTAGCAGTAGCCTTTATACTTCAAAGTTCTCCGTCTTCAATCACCATTAAGATGTCTTCCATTCGAACGCATATGTTGGTTCGAAGTGGTTTTCGAATAACATATATGATCCCAGTCTCTTCGAACCAACAACCTATAAATTTTGGAAGACTCCTTCCTGGTTCTTTTAGAAGCATGCAACATGTATTTGAGTCCTCACCGGGGAACTTGAATATACATGACATACTTCTTGAGTCAAAATTGGCCAAAATTCGATCGTCGGTTATTTAACTATCAAATTAACAAACAAATAACAATCTAGATATTTACTTACCCATAGCAACCACTAAGCCTTATTTAAATAAATCTATCATTTATTGAATCTCTTTCAAAATATTTATTAAAATATTTATATACTTATCTCTTTGACGTAAGTATATTCACAAAACATTGTGAAAGATCTCTTATTTCAAAATCATATTAAAGGGATCAAACAAGTGTTATTTAAATTGAAGATAAAGATAACCTCAAATACTATTGCTTCAGTATTAAGTGTGGAATGAATGTCTATACCATCAAAATTAAGAAGGTTAGTTAAATGAAATCCAATCTCAAATTTCTTTTATAATTTACTTATGTAAATTCTTTTAATAAATCTCTTTTATATATTAAATCTCCTTTACTTAAATTTCAAATCCATTTATAAAAATCTTTATAATTCTCCTAGTTTATTTTATTAAACTCTTTTATAAACATCCAAAATCATTTATAAAACTCCTTTATAAATCTCAGAAACCATTAAAAACCAAACTTCTATCCACTTTCCAAAATCTCTTTCCAAATTTATACATTCCTTTAATAAATTCTTTTATTAAATAAAAACCTTTATATAAGTCTTACTCTAAATGTTATTCTCATTAAATAAGTAGTTTATTATTTTTAAACACTTTTATAAAACAATTCATTAAAACACCTTTAATTAAAAAACAATAATCTTTAAACAACATTGGTAAAATAATAACCTTACATAATCATTAATAAAATAATATACTTTAAATAGTTTATAATAGTATAATTATCAACCTTTAAACAAACTATAATAATATAAAAATAAACTTTAAAAGAAATTAAAATAATAGAATAATAACTTTAAAACAAGTATAAATAATATAATAATAATAATAAATCCCTTTAAACATTATTAATATTTATAACAACAAAACTTTAGCATTTTTATTTTTAAAATAAAAATTTAAACACAATATCATTATAATAATAAATTAACTTTAAAAAAATATTATTATAAAAATATAAATTATCTTTAAAAAAAATTAACTTTAAACAATATTATTATAATAATAATAAACATTTTAAGTGATATTCTTATGAAAATAAACTTTTGAAATATAAATGAAATAACAAATAATGATATAAAATAATTAAATTTATAATATAAAATAATTAAATCTGAATAATTAACTTTAAATAATAACTACTTTAAAATAATAACTTTAAGTTAATAACTTTACATATCATTAAAGTATTAAATAACTTTAAACCATATTTGAAATACCTTTTAATAACTTAACAATATTTAAAATAGCAAACAAGTTAACTTTAAACATCATGAATACAATTATTATTATATAAAACACTTTATTAAAATAATAATTATATGAAACATTTATAACTGTTTAGAATTAAAGTTGATTTAAATCCATAGTTTTCTAAATTCAAAAAGAGGCTTAGCAACCACGATGGTACTTAAACAAGTCACCATTCGGTTAATTTAACTTTCCAAGTTATATTATTGGTATTTACATAAGCAGGCATCGATGCAAATCAAATCTATAATTAACAAACAATTGTTAATACAACACTTAACAGAAATTAATCAATTGTAATGTAAATAAGTGTCCACATTAATGTAATAGCAGAACAGGATTATTTCTGCTTAATAGATGTCCAAATAAAATCTATCTGGTTAACTATAGCAGAATAGTAATTTACTCAACTAAGCAGGTGTTCAATTAATTTTAATTTGCGGAATGGTGTTTTATTCCGCTAAACAGGTGTCTAATTTCTCTATTCAATTTGCATTCATAGAATAGTGTTTTTGCCGAATAGATAACACTCAAATAGCACAATTAATTAAACTACGTAATTATCCAAACCGACGTAATTTTAACCAATCAGTTTAAATTTATCATTAAATTATACCATCAAAACTAACAACAATTTATGTCAACACATTGCTTCGTCATTACAAATCCGACGCAAAATCGACAGATTAATCGGATTTAAAAGGGTGAGTTATAACATATCTTAGTTTGGCGTTAAATTTATAAAATAAATAAACTATTTAAAATTTTCTCACCCAAATAGTATCAGGCCCAAGCCCAACAAAAGTCCAACCCACCTACAAAAGAATACCCCTGCTCTCAAGCACAATTGTCCATAATATAGTGAACCTAATTGCAAAATCCTTTGTAACGGTGCTCCACCTTCTTTTTTTTGATGGTTTTTTTTTATTTTTGCTAACCCAGGAGAACCCGGCGGAGCGGTAAACTTCTGAGGAGGGTATAGTAAAGCTGTCCGCTGATCCAATCCCCCGTATCCCCGGATAAATTTGAATAGGATAGAGAAGCGCATGATAGGAATCGAAGTGCTCCACCCTCTTGCTTCCTTTATAATTCACATTCATAGGTTAAAAGGAAACACAGCCTTCCTTCACCCTCATGTGTCTGCAATTACACTCACGCACACAGCCATGCATTCCCATCACCAACCAACCTCATCCACCATGCGTTCGTTGTAACACTAACCTATCCTACCTTTCCAAACGCACGTCCTCCCCATGCACTGCCATGCATGAACACCCAAGCCCATACTTCCTACCTCCAAACCCCAAGCCTATAACCTCCACTTCCCGATTGAACCTTGCCTCCATGCTCCACCCTGGCCAGCATGGTCCACCTGCAACTCGACCCACACCTCCATGCAAGCCCTCACATGTCTGAAGCAAAGCAGCTCGCCTCACCTTGCCCAATAGCCACTATGCTTGTGCCACGAACCAAAATCCGAAAACTTTGCATGCTCTGTTCAGCCAACCCAGACCATGAAACCGAGCGCCGTCTTTAACATTGAATCTTTATTCCAAGACGTCTCCGCCATTCCATTTACTACCAACTCGACGAAACCAATAACCCTCCCCTATGTCGCCTTCCACTGACTATTGCTTCCATCTCTAACAAACTATACCAAAGTGTAGCTCTTACGCCCCTCAACAATTCTTGTGTTAGTTCTTTTGGCTAATAGTGAGTGGTGTGGGAGATATTGGAAAAATGAAATTGGAAGGGAAAGTTTGATGTGTTTGTGAATGCATAAAGAAAGAATGCATACATATGTTTGCCTACAATGTATACATATGTTTGCCTTCCTCCGCATGCACTAAATGCATGCATACTTTTTTATAAAAAAAATTCAAACAAACCAAATGATTATGTTTACCTAACCATTTCCCTACCAAACACGGCAATAAATGAGCAAAGAGAAACAAGGAGGATTTGTATGTGTGTGTAAGATTTTGTTTCTTTTGTTTTTAAAAAGTTTTTTTTGGGGTAATTTACTGTACAATATCACAATCGCGTACGAGACATAAACAACAAAAATAAAAAATACAATCGTGCATAACAAAGTGAGACGATCATAAAACTACAATAAAATACACTGCTTAACTTATTCTATGCAGTTTTTAAAAAGTTTGTTATAAAATACGTCAAATGAATTTTCAATTATCTTTTAAATTAAAAGTTATGAAAAATTTCTATAAATTAAATAAAAAAAACATCACCAAAAATCAGATAGTTATTTGAAATGCATATTTTTTTATATTTTAAATGCAGATTCGAATATTTAAATAAATAAAATATTCAAATTTGAAGACTCAAATACGAGTTGTTACATAATTAATTATATTAATTAATTAAAAGTTAACTAAATTATATAACATATATATTGATATATACAACATTATCTTATAATGCTAATGTGTATATATATACACAAAATTAATTATAATTAATTAATTTTGTTTTAATTAAATATATAAATTAAGTGTTTATGAATAATTACACACACACGTATAAGATATATGTGTATAGCTATAAATGTTATATACATGTTCAATATAAAATATTTTAATTGAATAACATAAAACTAATTAAAATGTTAATTAAATAAATAAGATTTAATAATGTAATATTATACATAAGACTATTATGTAAGTTAATTAAATTATAAAACTTATGAACGTATAAATTAAAGGTGGAACGATAAGAAACCTTAAATAGGCTTAAGGGATAAATACATACGTATACCATGATTTCTGATGTATGTAACACTTGACATACGAGGGTATTTCATAAAATATACATTATTCCATAAGTCGACATCACTTGATTAAAAATATCAAAGATCGTAAATATTTAATAAAAATATTTCTCTACCATTTGTATATTAATAAATTACTTGCATACTGCTTAGTTGTTAATATTCCTTAAGATAAGGATGATATGTGTAGTACCATTAATATATTAAATAGATAAGGTAAGATATATACATGTATTTATTGACATTCTCATGCTACGTACATCTACAGTTACGCCGTCGTGAAATGGTGGGTATGAATGGATATTCACTTTTGATTTATTAATATTCCTTAATGTCGAAATGAGATTAGGACAAAGACCAGGTTAGGAGTTGTATATGATACAACTGATAAAGTGTTATCCATCATTTGTGGAAGTATGATTTATCGATATTCCTCAAGGTTAGAATCCCTAGAAAAGCGAGTCCTAACGTTTTTTTTTGAACTGGTACTTTGCATACAACAAATCAATTGGACAACATATCCCATGTCAAATAAACGTTCGAAAGCAAGTTTCGAACTTGTGGCATCCTGCACCAAGCCGAATCAATTAACCACTTGGATAATGATGCTTGTCAGCGAGTCCTAACGTTCACTAGAGAAATTGAAAGATTTCTATGTTTTCTTTTAGAATTTTGAGAAACATAAAAGTCTAGTGGAAACTTTATTATAAAAAATGAAATGACAACATTTAACATTTTCAATATTGTAAGAACATTTGCTATGTATAAATTAAAATAGTCCACTTCAATGAATTTGTGCATCAAATATAATTGATAAAATGTTTATCAATTAAAATATACAATTGAACTGAATTAAGATTGACGAACAAAAATATAAAACATACCGACCAATAAATTTTTGCATGTTGACCCATGCAAGCGCCTAATTATACAACCAATAAATATTTTTGAAACTTGGTTACTTACGCATTTACTTGCCTAAGACTGTGTAATGTCTTCAATGAGTTTCGAACTCTAAAAACAATACAAGGATATGAATATCTAACTATTTCCAATCATATACAAACATTATACAGTGAACGGCCGTAATTCGTAGTGTACGAAACCTCGATGAAATTAGTTCATTCAAAATAACAAGTAAACCATAGCGTGGGATCTTGTATTCAAAATGATTGATTACAGTCATGAACTTATTGTGTTTAATGTAATACTAGACCAAAACGTAGGAGATAGGTATAAGAATTCGATCGTTGAAATGTCGGTTTGATCAATTTATGTAAAATGCAACTCATTTGATATCCTAAATGTTAAGGATGATCAAATGAACTTTTATAAAGATTTACTTACGATATTATAGGAAGGGTTTTCTTTTAAATGGTTCGAGTGTTTAGAAAGAATCGAATATAATAGAGTGGGTGTAACCTAAGGCATATATTGGATGAAGAGAGTGAATGGTCACTTTTGCTTTGTGAAATAATAATTATATATATATATATATATATATATATATATATATATATATTTAACATTGGAATAGAAATATGATTTATATTTCGAAATGTATTTTCATTTAGAAAATTAGTTTCCATGAGATTTATATCTTTAATTTCAATATATTGGATCTGAAACTCTCGATTGTAAACTGATTACAGTATATGGAATAAATAGCCTATATTAAATAGTTGAATGGAGCTTCATATTTACTATGCTATTATAGTAATGGTGAAAATATAGTGAGCATGCCATTAGCACTTATTAGTCACATCAAGTTATGAAAATTGTTTTCGTAAAATATATCAAACATTGATTGTGAAGTAATAACCATTTTTCAGCATTAATTGAAAAGAACATATAGTTTTATTTCAGTATGAATATTATGAATATTACTTATAAAATAAACTATAATAGTAGTACTTTTGATGCATTGGAAAATATGGAAGCATCAAAATTTATTTGCACTAATTTTGGAATTATGGACTAAGCCGCCATATTGGAGAAATAATGCTTTGATTATACGGTAACGAATCATATGGTACTAGTGAACTATATCTCAAGAAATAAAGGACAAAGAGGCCATTAACTGGAAGCGACATAAGAGTTGATGAACTCTTTGGATTGATATGTATAGATATATGCAATCGTAAGTCTAATAATATCAAAACGTTTCCATATACTTTGTTGAATTCATCGATGAATTGTCACATACATAAACATGTGTATTTGATACACATGTAGCATGTCTACGATAAGCTCATAGAATATAAGACAGAAGTAAATAAACACCACAAGAAGAGTTGAAAATAGTGATAAACAACAGGGACATAATTTTTCGTCACTAAATCTACGAGGGAATGGCGAGGGATTTACAAGGGAATTTTATGTTTTGTCCATTTCAATATTTTAATATTGTCACCATTTGTTTATTGCATCCGTCACTAAACCATTACAATTTGCATTAGTTTACCGACCGATCTATTTTCACACTAAATTCCATTGCAAATTAAGGTTGATTAGCGATGGTATTCTTTTGAAGCTATTTTGCAGGAGATTTCCAAGGAATCTGCAAGGGACGCTTATTTTTAAGTATAAAATTTTGGGAAAATTTAACTATCGTGAATCTTGAAATACATATTTAATAACTAATAACTAATGATTAATAATTAATAATTTAAAATAATATTTTTAATTAATTTTTATTGATTAATAATTATTAATAAATAATTGATATTTAATAATAAATACTAAATAATCACCATTAATAATAATTAATTAATAAAAAATTAAATAATTACTATTAATAATTAATAATAAATAATATTGTTTAATTAATAAGTACTATTAATAATATTATTTAATTAATAGTTATTGTTAAATAATTAATAATTAAAATAGATATTTACTATTTAATATAATTTAGTTTTTTCAGTAAATTACGATTAATAAGTAATCTTTTATAATTAATAACTAATATTTATTATTTTACATCTAATATTTAATAATTAAATGAAAATTAAATTTTCTATTTTTTAAAACCTTTGAAAATTTATAAAATCAATTAAAAAATATTCATAAAATTTATGTTAAAAAATATGAAACTTTCCTAAAATTCAAAAATAATTTTCTTAACATTTCATAAAATATTCAAAATTTCATAAATTTCAAATGTTAAAAGAATTTTGAAAATCGAAAGATACAAACATTGCCTTACAAATTATTACTTCCGTTCACATCTATAAGTTTTCAAATATAACTAGCTTCTTTTACACATGCACAAATTTTGAATATATTTACAGTTGTTTAAAATATTATGATAAATAGTAATTTATAGTTAATTATTAATACTTCATAGTTAATAATTTATGAGTGCGTTCTTTTGTGACATGAAATGGACGTACAAAATGGGTATTTGGAAAGGACACAAAAGAGGCATGGTTCGGGAAGAGGAACCCATTCTTGCGTTATGAAAGGGGCATTCTAAAAGGGCATTTTATTTGTCTTGTTATAAATAATTATTTTTGTTGTTGTATTTTTTTATTTTAATTAATATAGTTCAATAAAATTATGTTGTTTATGAATTATGAAATTAGAGAAAAATGCAACAAAAAAGACAATTTTTATTACTATTAATAGTTCAAAACACGAATACTATACTAGTTTATATATATTATTTATAAATTAGTACATCATTGCACAACTTTAGTTTATATGCATCCATATAACAATTGGTTGTCACTACAAAGGGGGGTCTGAGGGTGACAAGCTCTCTAGGTGGGGTGTAGGGGGAACTCCCCCGCTGATGGGGTCCAGGGGCATCAGCCCCCGTTGATGGGGTCCAAGGACAAGCCCTCTAGATGGGGTGTAAGGGCAATGCCCTCTCTAGGTGGCAGCGCTAAACCGTCAAAAACCGACGTAAATATACCGTCGAAAGCCATCAGAAATAAGCATGTATACAACCAACAATCGAGACCTGATTCATTATCTCCTCCCCTCTCAAATTCACCAAATCCCTAACTCCGTCACCCCCTCCCATCATCATCCATCCCTCGTGCCTCCTGAATCATCTCTAACTTCATCATTCTCCACACTCGACAAGCCTAGGCCCTTTGTCAATCTCCAATCAGGCTTTATTTCTAAACCCTAATTAATTTTGATTTGTTAATTAGGGTTAATTTGTTATTCTAGTTGTTTACAATACCCAATTCATTGTTTACTATACCCTATTAAATGCTAATTACAGGTATTATCATCTAAATGTTGAAAACATTAATTTGTTTAGTTTATTTCAGTGTATATATGTTGATTAATTTATGCATATACGCATTAGAGCTAGCTTGGGTTAATTCAAGTATATGTGCATGATTTAGCGTATGTATATTCTAAAATGTCGAACACGACAATTAGTGATTTATTTTTTATAAATATCTTAGAGAGTTTTTAGCCCCGTCTGACAAGCATTATATGTGATTGTTATATGGATATTCGTTTTTGTCATAGAACGAACATCTATATTCATCTGATGCAACATTTTTCGGATTTGTCCGTGTATCGAATAAGTTACAAACACAATAAAGTAATTACATTTTGTAAATAATTTCATTTTCAAATGGATAATAAAATTTCTGCAGAACTTCTCTTTTGTTCCCTATGTACATGCATTTGTGTACGATATAGGAACATGGAGGAAGTGCTGCCGAAATATCATTGACTCGTTTAAAATGCAACGATTTATGAAATGTAATTAATATTGTGTTTGCAATAGAATGTAGGATGATCAACCTTCAAAGTAGAAAATAATAACCTAAAAATTTAATATTATATTCATAATGCAAATCCGTAAAATGTATAAAAGATAATTAAAACGAATTATGATTAAATAAATAATAAAATGTATAAATGAATTGAAAAATTAAATTTTAGAAAACATACTTAATATTAAACTATACGATTGAATTAAAAAATAAAATGTCAATCCATATAATGAATAATACTTTTTAATTTCTATCATATGTTTTAAAGTAGGAAAAAGGGCCAGTTATTTTATTAATTGGAGCTAGATGTATTAATAACGAAGGAAAATGGGAGGCTCAATAAGTGAACATTTTTATAATGGTGTACACGTATTTATTGAATTGGCTTTAAGTAATAATGAAAACGACGAAGAAATTTGTTGTCCATGTAGTAGGTGCAAATTATTGAAGCATTTGATACCGAATATGGTTAGAATTCTTTAGCGCCAATACGGCTTCATGTTGAATTATTTGGTGTGAGATAGTCATGGATAAATTATAGCACCTAATCATGTACAGTCAGAGGAGGAGATTGGTAATGAAATTATTACAACGAATCTCATAAAAAATATGGTTGAAAATGCAGCATGATCAATGTTCTCTACTATTGAAGTTGATAATGACAATGCTAATGTTGAAGAAGAACAAAATGTTGGAGCAAAAAAAATCTATGATTTATTGGATGCCGCTAAGAAACTCTTTCAGATGGCTGCACAAGCGACACTCAATTATCAGTAACTGTAGAATACATTGCGATGAAATCAAAATACAACTTCATGGAAGCCAGATTTACAGCTATTTTACAAGCTGCTAAATGGCATATGCTACCCGATAATTTAATGTGCGAAAATCATTATGAAGTGAAAAAACCTATGTCTTCTTTTGGTTTGCCGTATTAAAAAATAGATATATGTTTAAATGGTTGCATGTTGTTTTGGAAAGAACACAACAATCTTAGAAATTATAGAATACGTAACCAGGAAAGATACAAACCAAGAAAAAAAGAAAAAGAATTTCCATATAAGCGTATGCATTACTTACCTATCACTACTAGACTTCAAAGGTTACAGGTATCTTCTATAATAACACATCATATGGGATGACACAGTGTGAGAACACAAGAAGATTGTACGTTAGCACACCTAATTGATGAAGAAGCATGGATGCATTTTGATAAGAAATATCCTGCTTTTGCAGCGGAGAGATGTGAAGAACCAAATTATTAAGGTGAAAATAATTTTGAAAAGAAAAAAAATATCAGTTAACAGAAAATAATCAAAGAATAAAATAGTTTGAAAATAAAATCAAGAGAGAATGAAATAATTAAGTAAGGAGAAAAATTGTTTTCAATAAATGGGGATGAGAAGAGAATGATTAAGTAAGAATGAGTTTTGCATTCACATATCTCATACATACATATACAAATTATATAAGAAATCAGAGGAGTATAGGGTGATAAAAATAAACTCATAAGATAATTAAAATATATGAAGCCAGTTTAGTATTATATATGGGTAAATACATTTTTAAAATCAAGCGAAAACAAATGGTTTAAAAATAACAGCAAGTAATTAATTGAAAAAGAAAATCTGTGTGTGAACATTACAGGTTTAAGTAAAATATTCAAGGAAGAGAAGCCACATGAAAATAGTGTGAAACATGCAAATGGCATGTACACAGAAAAGCAGTAAAGCAACTGCTTTTACCTGAAATGGAAATCAAAAGAAAATGGCATAATTATCCATAAACATGCATACAAACTTCTCTTATTTTTGTGAGTATAAAATGGGTTTTTCCTCCATTAAAAACCCTAGCTAAATGATTTAAATCAAGGGGGAAGCAGTGGTTTACCGTGGGAAAAAAAAACAGAAAGACATTTAAAAAAAGAAATCACACCGTCTTCAAGCTTAAGTATTCTCGGGAAAAAGAGGAAGGAAGGTGAGTGATTAATCACCCATGAGATTTAAGGCATTAAGACCCAAGTTAAGGGCAGCCAAATTATTTTATACAAAATCATATTATGTTTCCCTGTTTGATTTTGTTTCTTTGAATGAATATATGTTGATCACGGTTGGTATTCTGGTTGAACCTTTAGTTGAGATTTTTAATCTGTTTTGATTTGTTATGATTGTTTTGATTTTTGCCTTGAAGAAAAATAATAATGATAAACAAACAAATACCATGATCACTGAAATGAATTTCTGTAGCTCATAATCCAGTTTCATATGAAGATGAGCTAAATAATTTTGCTGAGAAGTAGGGTATTAATAAAGAGTGAAGTAGGCAGTATGAATAAAGAAATTCATGATTATGTCTAATTCATTTTAAAAATGATATGAACAATGCAATATCATGAATATGTGCTAATTTGTTCAGATCACAGGTTAAATATATTTTTATGAGTTTTCCTTAAAAACCATACCCTATGTTCTCAGTAAAATAAATAAAATATTTCCTATGGTTTCACTAGATTTATGTAGGGCCTAGAAATATTTCTAGAAATAATTATTTATGCAAGTTTCAGAAAATATGAATAAATAATATGACCTTAAAATGGGATGTAGTATTTTGCATGAATGCTTGTTATGAGTGGCTAAATAATTCCTGAGTGAGTCTCATATTTTTTTTTTTGATTTAGGGAAAGAAGTAATGAATATAAAGCATCTTAAGTATTAATAAAATTTCTCAAAAATTAAATGAGCATAGTCTCTAAATTATAAGCTAACTTAGGAGTAGTGCCTTGATCTCTTCATCATCAGGTGAATGGTGGGTATGTGCATGACTTGCTTAAGTCCTGTAGGCCTCTGTGTAAAGGGTTAACAGAACTGAGCCCCTTTGCAATGCACACTTGGTGTTCAATGGCAAGAATTAAGACCAATAAAAGTGAAAAATGAGACAGAGAAATTAAGCTATGGGAATTTAAGGAGTTAATCCATAGGAGCAGGTGCATGTATATCTGAATGAAGTGAATGGATGGATGCTTGGGTGCATGTTGTTAGATAAGCTTACATACACACACACACACACACACATACATACATACATACATACATACATACATACATACATACATACATACATACATACATATATACATATATATATAAATATATAGACACACACTAAGGTTTTAATATGAATTTGAATAGCATCAAACATATAAGCTCTTTGCACAGTCTTAGGAATTTACAAGTTATTTTTAATCCTTGATTTCACTCACACCAGAATTTATTTCTAACCCTATTTGTTGCCTTTGCAATATCTGGGGTGTCTCATTTTATTGAGGCAGTCCAAAGTATTGCTACAGGAAAGATGCATGAGTAGCTTGCTTGCATGGAAATTGAAGATCTTGATGAATTTAAAATTCTTAAGAAAAGTAGAAGTATAGTTGTAATAAATAAGTTGAGCAAACTCTTTTATGTCTTTTATATCTCTCAGAATTGATGCTACTGAGTTTTTGAAAAGAAATTGTAAGAACTGAAGTATTATCTGTGCTTATGAGTTCTTAGGATAAGTAACAAATGTGTTTGCGGGTTATTGATTTAAGTAATGAATTCTGAAGTAACCTGATGATTAAAATGAATGAGAACATGCCATATAGTCTGATATGTGGATACGTTCTCCTTGATACATTTGTTTGATTTCAGTTATAATATTGAAGTTATAATTGAATAAATATGTTCCATAGTTTTAAATGGGTGGGTTGAACATGGTCTTGGCTAACCAGTAGGGCTTAAACATGTGTAAAAATTGATATAAGCACATGTCAAGCTTGAAGACATGGCCTGTAATCCTATCAGGGCATTTTTTTCAAGTAGAAACTTGTTTTGCTTAGTATAGTAAGTTCATATGCATGCTTGGTACTTGTAGGCTTCACTGCAACTATACTTAACAAACCTTATTATCTAGATACTTGATTCAAGTCTGGTTGCATCTGGTCATAGTCAAACCTGCTGTAGTTTGAAGTATCAGGTGGTCTTGTATGTAATGAGCATGTCCATTACTCCACAGCATATTGATCACTATCATTTGTTATTCACTTAGAGAGCATAAGTTGTCTTCATTATAGATTCATCTGAAAATTTTGCATTGGTCTAATTTTTGATATTGCCTTGATTATACTGTCTTCATGTATATGCTAAGTCTTCATTTGGTATGTTAAATTGAGTTTGCATTCTTTTCAATTATATTGTTTCCTCTGCTTGGCCTTTAAACTAGTTTGCCACCTTATTATACATATGATCATTGCATACTTTATAAAACAGAATATGAGCATTTTTCCTGACACAAAATTGTTTGTGTTTGAAATAAGAATCCCGGGCTAAACTAATATGTATAAGTTGTTTTAACACCCTTTATCAATCAAAAACCATAAGTATCAAATCCCTAAATCCCAAAGATTAAATGCTTGGGTTGCTTATCCAGGAATCAATTAATCTAGGCTATAGAACAAGCTGGGAAATAAAACAAGAAAATAAAAAGAAGTAATATCTAAAATATATATTAAGCAAGCTTGAGTTAAAAAAAATTAAAAAATAATAATAATAATTATAAAATGTAGAAAAAGCTATGTGACACAGACCTCTCAACAATGGGAAATATCGTGTGGTTAAAATTCTTTGCTACTTTAAATACTCTGATAAGCAAAGAATCATTTATATATCTTCACATATATAAATGGTATGATTTGATTACATACTGATATTTTTATATTGGTAAATTTTGGATCTTGGGGGAGTTAATTAAAAGAAGTGATCACATGATTAAAAAAAAAACTCAACTGAAAATTACAATAGTTGTTAAGAGAAGTGGGTCACTTCAAGTGACGTAATATTAGATTTGATTTATGTACGAATGAATTTTCACCATTTTCTCAATTTTGTTCTAAATATTCATCTTGGCCTATAATCATTACATCTTACTTTAGCATTAAAAATATTTTGTTGTATGATTTATTAAATGTCTGTTTCATATTTAACATAGGGGATTTAAGCTGGAGCCATCAGGGATTGTTCTTAGTATTTCGAAGTAGGCTTACATGAAAAGAATAATTGCATATTGGCCTAGATGGATTAAGATCCCATACCCCATCAGGCAGAGTATCTGGCTGGACTTCATTGTGAGTGTAAATTTATATATCATTATGTATTACCACTTTATAATTTGCTTACTAAGTATAAATGTATAACTTATATTTTCTCAATGTGCAGGGGGCGGTAGACTTAGAGGAAGCTGACATTCCACTTTGCCAACGCCACGGGAGTTCAAAAATTGTTGAGAATTACCGAGACACAATGTTTGGTCTTAGGAAAGCCAAGAAGTAGCCTAACTGGATGGGCGCTAACGTGTGGGATGCTTGTGTTGCTTGGTGTAACAACGATGAATTTAATGTAAGTCTATCATATATCACTTAAATTTGTTTTCGAGCTGTAAAACATAACGTCCAATTTAAATTTGCCAGTGGAGTCAGCAAGGAACTCCATGAATAGAAACAAGAACCCGGTCACACATCGTGGTGCTTCCAAGTCATTCCATCATCATCGTGAGGATATGGTAAATTTATTAATTGCAATTATAAACCATTATTACATTTGTATATTTTAAGTTATAAGTCATTTGTATAGATATGGTAACACATATATACTAATTAATTTAGGAAAGAGCATGTGGAGGTCTCATCTCATATATAGATATATTTGCTCATGCTCATGCCATCAACCAGACAGATGAAGCCGACAACCTCCATACGCGTGGGAGGATGAGGACAAAGCATCCGCTTCCTATATTAGCATATTTCAAATATTAAGTTATTAATATTGATCAGTTTAAGTAATTAGTTATAAAGAATTAAAATAATGTTATGTGAATTTCAATTGTATTTTCTTTTGCATTTTAGGAAAAATTTCAGGAAGCACGAGCACAGATACTGGAGGGAACGAGACAAGATGAGCTGATGCATAATGAGGTGGATGCTATTTTTGACTCAATCATGGAACCGACGTCGCAATGTAGGCATTTGGGCTTTGGGAACCAAGTGATAGTTTATATAAATAAAATGTTAAAAAGTTGCATAATTTTTATAAAAGTTACGTAAGTTCTATAACAGCTTATTTCTATTCATAGACTAGGACCTCCCTAAAAGTGTACCAAAAGGCTCAGGACAAAGCAGAGATTGCAGAGCTGAGAGCCATGGATGCACAACTACAGGGATAAGACCGCCTTTGTACCGTTGAGATAGCGAAGCTGAACCAACGCTTGGCGGAGTATGTGCAATAGCATGAGACATTCCTTTCGTCGTTGGGTGCTTCTGGTGGCGAGGACGAGTCTTGATGGTATGCTATTTTGTGTTTTTGTTTAGATATTGTATATATACACTTAAAGATGGTGAGTATGATATGTTTTGTTATGTTTGATATACGTTCATAGGAAGGTGGATGTTTTATGTTGGTTTGTGTATGTTTGAAATATTTTGTGGAGATATTTGATATTTGATGTTGATTGGATATGCTTGGTACATTTTATGGAGATGTTGGATGTTTGATTTTATGTTTATTGAATTGTTTGAGCTTGATTTGTTGTTAATATTGTATAATATGTGATTTTAGCTTTTTTTTATATATATATATATCTCAATGTGTGTGATATATATGTTTGAAATGGAGCTGTGATATATATTGATGTATATGGATTGTATGAGAATTGAATGGCTGCTGGGAAAAAAAACATCCAGATTACCTACGGCTTCCGACGGATAGCGACGACTATCTATTCACAATATTTCGATAGATAGTGACGGCTATCGACATAATATTGGTAAGGTTCATGGCCACCTGTGTACCATCAGCCATCGAAAAACCATCGCTAACAGCTATAGGAAGCCATCGGAAAGCCTTGGTCGATTCCATCGAAAAGAGTTGGGAAGCACGTGCACTATTCCAATGGCTATTCCATTGGTTATCCATGTCCGTCGATGGCTATCTTCCGTCAGAATTTTATATTATTCATGTACTGTAAGACTTGCATGAGATTTCAATTGTGCTTATAAAATTGGTTCCATTGGTTTTGATAAGTATTACTTGTGCTTTACATAGTGGCCATAAAAAATTATCTATTTACCTAATTAAATTGAATAGGATAAACATTGGATTAAATTTTAGGATCTGGAAATAAATCAATTGAATCAATCCATACAATAAGAAACACAGTTTATCTTTGACATGATTAGAAAATGATTATCTAATCAAAGCAGCAGATGATGAAGAAGTCATCTACAAAGTCGCGTCATCAATAGATGTGAAGTTTCTTGTACTAATTGTGGTCCAAAGGCGCATATGGTGCACCTGGTAGAGCACATTAGTTAGTGGTGGGATGAAGATTTGGTATTGAGGGTTTTGAAATATAAACATTCTGGCGAATGAATGAAAATTAAAAGGCGGAGTTAATGAAAATGAGTAGATAACGTTATAAGTTATTAATTATTATTTGTTATAACTTATAAATTATAATAAATAATTCATTTTAAATATATTAATCCATAATTATAAACTGTTAATTATAAGTCAATAATTATAATAATTTATTAATTTTATATTACTAAATATTTAGTATATGTCATCATATATATATTATACGTTATTAGTATATATTTACTATTTTAATTCATTTCAAACTTTAAATTCAAACATGATTGAGATATACCATTTTTCGGGTGCACTATAAGAATAACATCCAATCCCAATGGCAGATAGCCATCGATGGCCGTCGATAACCAATGGAATAGCATATGCGCTTCCCGACTCTTTTTGACGGAATCGACCATGGCTTCTGACGGCTTCCTACGGCTATTTGCAACGGTTTTACAACGAATGACGTTGTACATGCGGCTACAAATGTTACTATATTCTGTCGATAGCCGTCGCTGTCTGCTGTAATATTGTGATTGGATAGCCCGCTATCCTTCGGAAGCCGTAGGTAATCTGGATGTTTTTTTCTTCTCAACAGCTATTCGATTCTCATACAATCCATATACATCAATATATACATATATATCACAACTCCATTTCAAACATATATATCATATATAAAAGCTGCAATCAATTATTATACCAACAACAATATTAACAACAAATCAAGCTCAAACAATCCAACAAATATAAATCAAACATCCAGTCTCTCATCAACGTATATCAAACATAACAAAACACATCATACTTACCATCTCCAAATTCATAAATACAATGTCTAAACACAAACACAAAATAGCATACCTATCAAGACTCATCCTTGCCTCCGGAAGCACTTGACGACGAAGGAAATGTCCCATGCTGCTGCACATACTCCACCAAGCGCTAGTTCAGCTGTGCCGTCTCCACAGCACGAAGGAGGTCTTACTCCTGTAGCTGTGCAACCATGGCTCTCGGCCCTACAATCTATGCTTTGCCTTAGCTTTTTGGTATGCTTTTTGGGAGGTCCTAACCTATGAATAAAAATAAGTTGTTATAGAACTTACGCAATTCTTATAAAATTATGCAACTTTCATAAGGTAGTTTATTTTAATGCTTGGTTCCAAAAGCCAAAACGCCTACATTGCGAAGTTGGTTCCATGATAGAGTCAAAAATAGCATCGTTCTCATCATGCGTTAACTCATCCCGTCCCGTTCCCTCTAGCATCAGTGCTCATGCATTCTGAAAATTTTCCTACAATGCAAAAGAAAATACAATTAAAATCTACACAATAGCATTCTAATTCTTTATAACTAATTACTTAAACTGATTAATATTAATAAATTAGAATTTTAAAAATGCGTAAATAGGAAGCGGTTGCTTTATCCTTGTCCTCCCATGCGTACATGAGGTTGCCAGCTTCATCTGTTTGTTTGATGGCATGAGTATGAGTGAATACATCCATATGTGAGACGAACCTCCACATGCACTTTTCTGAAATAATTAGTATATATGTATTGCTGTTGTAATAATTATTTATTAATAACTTATAACTTTAAGTATACAAATGTAATAACTGTTTATAATTGCAATTAATAAGTTTACTAGATCCTCATGATGATGCTAGAATGACTTGGAACCACCGCGATGTGTGATCGGATTCTTGTTTCTATTTACGGAGTTTCTCTCTGACTCTGGCTGTGAATTTAAATTAGACATTATATTTTACAACTGTAAAACAAATTTAAGTGATATATAATAGACTTACATTAAATTCATCGTTGTCGCACCAACCAATCCAAGTATCCCACACGACTAGCGTCCATCTAGTCAGGCTTCTTCCCCGCTTTCCTAAGGCCAGACATTGTTTCTCGGTAATTCTAAGCAATTTTTGAACTCCCGTGGCGCTGACAAAATGGAATGTTAGCTTCCTATAAGTCTACCGCCCCCACACGTTGAGAAAATATAAGTTATACATTTATACTTAGTCGGCAAATTGTAAAGTGGTAATACATAAAGATATATAAATTTATACTCACAAGGAAGTCCTTCCAAATACCCTGCCTAATGGCTCCAGCTCAAATCCCCTGTGTTAAATATGAAATGGACCTTTAATAAATCATGACTAATATATCATACACAAAATATTTTTAATGCTAATAATTTATTAATTAAGACCCATTCATTTTAGGCTACAAAGTCACTATGGTGTGTGGTGCCTATTCTGATGAGCCGCTGCCATCACTTTTAACGGCAGTTTCTCTCTGAGAAGAAGAGAAGGAACTTGAATGGGAAGACCCACGACGTTGGAAAAAAGACATAATATCTATCATAACATATCATTCTATTATGGAAGAACATATCATTTAATTATGAGAAAGCATATCATTGTTAATGAGAAAAATGTAGCATAAATAATCGCATAAATTACCTTCTGTTAAAATGTACATTATAAATCAGTCCTTGTCGTTTTCTAATTCAGACTCGGTCTCGTACTCTATATTATTTTACTTTATAGTCTTAAATGCTTATAATAATATATTTGATTCATATAGGGGTCCAAAATCGATTTGATCATTGGTTATTGTTATTTTACTATTTTCCTTGATATTTGGTTGATAAGCTTGTTAGTCTAGAATATTCTTTCCATAAACATAAATCTTGCCTTCGTTTTAAATGCTACCGACCAATCTACTTTATCTCTTTTTAGAGATGGATAAGAAGTGTGATAAACTTATAGGGCTTATGTAACACCCTATATTTTTAGTAACATTATTTAGCATATTTAATTAGCTAAATAAAATAAAATAATATAAGAAGATTAATGGATCGAGGTTTGTGCTTAATAAGGGTAGCCGTGCCATGTTAATGAGTAAATCAAAATGAGATAACATGAAATAGACAAAGGGTTAGGAAGTAGGCAGAGGCAAAATAGGAACAAGGAAAATCCTTATACCCTAAACCTTAAATCCCTTAGCCATTTATTCACTTATTCATTCTCATTTGCAAATTAAAAACTGTCGGCCACCATTTTGGAGAATTAAAGAAAGAAAAATCCAAGGAAGAAGATTAATCAAATCAAAAGCTATTCAAATCTCAAATCCTTAATCTCAAGCTAAGGTGAATAATTGCTACATCTCATTTTCTTATAGTTTTCGGTTTTAAGAAGAACCAAACTTGTTTGCACGATTGTGCCATGTTTTGAATGATTAAAAGTTATTATATGCTTGTTTATGCTTATTCGTATAGATTTATGATATATTTTGATGTAAAAGAACTTATTTAATGACATCGAAATGCCTTGCGATTTTAGCTTTAGATCAGAAATGATATTTTAGAGATGATTTTCAATTTTCACAATTTTCTAAATTATTATGGATTTTATATAAATTTTATAGTGTAGAAAATATTGTTTGGATTATAAACTATTTACGAACAAATAATTATTATTTCTGTATGGAATTCATATATGTTAGAAAACGTATTGAAAATGATTTTCGAGAATTTTTCTAAGTGTTTTAAATAGTATATAAAATTATTTAAGGCATGTGACTTAATTGTTTTATACATTTATAAAAGGAAAAGGGGTATTTTATAAAATAAATTTAATTGTTATTTCTAAAATTATGGCAGTTCTTTTAAAAAAAAGTAGCGTCCAATAAGATTTTGACAAACATAGCAGGTTAGTCAAAAAGTATTTCTCTTTTAAGTTAAAGACAAAATTTACTTGTTTTTATCCTGTTTTGCCACTTTGGCACACTACTTCTGACACAGATGGCTTTCAACATAGTCTCTTCGCCTCAATTGCTATCAAAACCAATATGCATGACATTGAAGACTTGGTGCGCAGCGAATTAGAAAGAAGGTGGAAGGTATGAGGTCGAAACCCAGAGGTTCCGAAGGGGTCAAAGCGCTGCCTTGTCTTAAAGTGAAAAATGCGTCTGCTTTGCTTTCGACTATATTGCTTTCTATTTGGTTGGCTACTGACCAAATCAAGTGGTTTAAAGAATTGGTTTTAAAGAGGTTGCACCTTTGTTTTTAAATAAATGCTTTCGACTAGTTCGAAGCCCTTTAGTTATCGCTTTTCTTACATTTCAAAGTCAATGGTTTCAGAAGGTATAATTATTTTAAAAATTTGGCAACTTCTCCAAAGCTTACGGAAGGGCGGTTTCGAAACCATCACTTCTTTACTTTGGAATAGCTTTCAAAAGGAATGCTTTCGACTCTAATGGGTTTTAGATACTTTTTTTCTTGTTGAATGCATAATCCATATGGTTTCGATCGAAACGATTTTCAACGGCTTCGAAGGGGTAAATTTTAAATGCTTTCAAAAGTTGTCTATATGTTTTAAATTGAACCCAAATGCTTTTGAAAGGTTTGCTATTTACAAAGGTTTGATGCTTTTGAAAGGTTTAAAGAAAGGTTTCTAAGGGGTGGTTCCCCAATGGTTTCGAAAGGTCTAAGAGGAAAGGTTTTCCAATGTTTCCGAAAGGCAATTTTAAAGTGTTTTAAAAGAAATATGTCTGAGGTTTTAAAGCTTTCGAAATGAAGGTTTTAATGGCTTCAAAAGGTTTCTATGAATGGTTTCGAAAGGAAGGTTTTTCCCTTTCGGCCTAGGTTGAATAAAGGTTTTACTTGGTTTCAAAAGAGGTGCTTTCAATGGATTCGAAAGGGGTACTTTCAAAAGTTAAAGGTTTTCATCAACAAAAGGTTCGAGTAAAGTGTGTGTGTATGTGTGTGTATGACATGGGAAGGTGATTTTGAATTAAGCATAGAGTATGAATATTTTCTTATTTGAGTTTGGTTTAAAAGGCTTTAAATCAATTTAAGATGAAAAGGTTATCAAGGAAAATTTTAGGAAGGTATCCCTAAGTAAAATGACTTAGATATTAGAATACCATATGAGACTGGTATAAGGTCATGCCCGATATATTAGCTATTAACCCCGGCTAATTTAGTCCAAAATTCTAGCGTGTAGGGTTTTGTCATAGGTACGACTAAAATGATAATTACATATAGAAGGTAATACATGTTTGTATATAGTAGGTTATTCGTGAGCCCACAAAACCATTAGGATCAGGTGACTCTAGGAGATGTTAAGTTAGGGATAGATCATCCAAAAGAGAAGTATTTAACAGATAGTTAAGGACAGACCGTCCTTAAGAGGTGTGCCTAACGGATGTTAGATGGTTTTGTTGTATTGTCTGGTTGACTCGAGTCAGCCAAATGTAGTAATTAGCCAAAAAAAACTATAGTGTTTGGATAAATAGTCCATTTGTTACCTGGTATGTAAGTTTACATATAATGCTTTACGATTTTAACCAGTTTTGGTTGTAGGATTATAATTTGCAAAAGATATGTCTTAAAATGATATTAGTGAGGGGAAACCTATTTTGCTAAGCGGCGCGGTCTCACTTAATATCGTATATCCAAGATGTATAGTATTATTCACACCAGGCTTTATGTCTAACTCGAAGTTTATGTATTTCCCATTAAATTCTCGGATGCTCAAAATTGATTTGAGTTGGTCGAAGGTTGAGGTTTTATAGGTATGCTTCCGATCCATGATACTTCGACGCCAACAACCCAGGAGAAAGAGAAATCAGTATTGGGAGGTACACTTCAGATCCATGATATGTCTGTTAGAGTTTTGTTTGATACTGGTGCATCTCATTCTTTTATATTTCAATGTTTGGTAGATAAGCTTAACCTAGAACCCAAATATTTAGTTACTTTCTTAAGAGATGCAAATCCGATAGGAGGGTATGCGACACTTGGGATGAAGTGTGACCACTTAGAGTTTGACTCGCTAGGTTACACTTTTGATTGTAATTTGCATATATTTGACTTTGTAGGGTTCGAAATGAAATTGGGCATGGATTGGTTAAGTGAGTAAGATGCTAGGATATTTTTCCACGTTAGAAAAATATCACTTAGACACCTGGACCGTACTGGTTGGATATTTTATACCATAGGAAACCTAGCTGTGAGGTGAATGCTTTGTTGAGTGTTATGGAGTTGGAAGATGAGTTGAATCGCATTTTTATGGATAGAGAATTCATGGATGACTTTGAGCCGGTAGTAGGATTGCTACCAAAACGAGCCATTGAGTTTTAGGTAGATTTGGTGTTCGGAGAAGAATCGATGAGTAGACTACCATGCAGGATGATGCCGACGGAAACGAGGGAGTTGAAGGCTCAGTTGGTAGATTTGGAAGGCAAGAATTTTATTAGACCAAGTAGTTCACCTTGGGCAGCAACCGCGGTATTTTCTAAAAAGCCGGATGGATCGTTAAGGCTATGTGTTGATTATCGTAAGTTGAATGAGAAGACAATAAAGAATCGATATCCGTCGCCTAGGATTGATGATTTTTTCAATCAGCTGAGTGGAGCCATGGTATTTTCTCACTTAGACTTAGCAATAGGTTTCCCTTAGCTTAGAGTAGCAGAAGATAGTATATATTTGATGGAATTTAGAACAAGGTATGGGTCATTTAAATGTATAGTTATGCCGTTCGGACTCACTAATGCATCGACATTCTTTGTGGATTTGATGAACAGGATTTTTCAAGATCACTTGAATAGTTTCGTGTTGGTTTTCACAGATGATATTCTGATACACTCTAAGGATGAGAAGGAGCATGAATTTCATTTTGGAGTTGTGCTTGAGACGCTGATGCATCATCAGATAAAGACAAAATTTTCGAAATGCCAATTTTGGAAGAAGGAAATGAAATTTCTAGATCATGTTGTCTTGGAGAAAGGATTGTTAGTCGATCCAGATAAGATCGAAGCTGTTGATAATTGGAAGAGACCAGAAATGGTAACTGAGATAAAAGTTTCCTTGGATTGGCTAGATATTATCAGAGGTTCATTAAGGATTTTTCGCATATAGCAGTGCCGATGACCAAGTTAATGCGAAAGGATGTGAAGTGTACGTGATCCGATATGTGTGAGGAAGCATTTCAGAGCTTGAAACACTTGTTTACCCAAGTACCTGTGTTAGTGGTTCCTAAGAGGAATAAGGACTTGGTAGTTTATACAGATGCGTGTGGAACAGGATTAGGAGCTGTGCTGATGCAGAAAGGTAAAGTGTTGCCTATCCTTTTAGAATGCTTAGACCGCATGAGGATAGATATCCAACGCATGACTTGGAGTTAGCTGCAGTGATATTTGCGTTGAAGGTGTGGAGGCATTACTTTTGGGAGAGAAATTTGAGCTTTATACGGTTCATAATTCGTTGAAGTACTTATTCTCTCAAAGGGAGCTGAAAATAAGACAACGGAATGGTTAGAGTTTATTATTGCTTATGATTTTGGGATTTAGTACACACTAGGGAAAGGCAACAAGGTTGCAGATGCGTCTTAGTAGGAAGCATCAAAATCCAATGTTGGCTATGATAGCAGAATGGAAAGACTTGGAAGCACTACCGACTGGCAGAGTGTAGTGGAGATCCGAGGCTGGGTCTAGTGGAGAATCTGCTATGTTATCTTGTCTAGAAGTTCGACCGGTATTGATTGAGAAGATTTCTTATAAATAGAAAGAGGATCAAGTGTTAGCTGAAAGGAATAGGAAATTAAAAGAATGAAAGGAGAGTGATGACTTGAAAGATTTTAGTCTTGACGAAAGTGGATGGTTGAGAAAGAAGGTTAGATTATGTGTTCCAAATGTGGGAGACATGAGGAAGCAAGTTTTTGAGGAATGCCATTGTATGAAGTTCACTAGTCATCCTTGAGGAATGAAGATGTATTAGGTATGAAGAGAAGTTTCTTCTGGGAAGGCATGAAGATGGATGTTGGCTTATGGGCGAAACAGTGTTTAAACTATCAAGAGGTGAAAGCCGAGCTCAAAAGCCAAGTGGGTTGCTTCATCCATTGGATATTCCGGTATGGAAGTGGGTTTCTATTTCTATGGATTTCATAGATGGGTTGCCGAGATCTAATAGAGGAAATGAAAGTATATGGGTCATAGTGGATAAATTGACCAAGAGTGCCCATTTCATTCCCGTTAAGTCAAATAGGACAACACTTGTATTGGCTAAGATGTTTATGAAGAATGTGGTTAAGCTGCATGGAATTTCTTATAGTATTATTCGTGATAAAGATTCTTTATTCACTAGCTAATTATGGAAGAGTTTATAGAAGAGTTTAGGAACCAAGATCAATATGAATACCGTTTACTATCCCTAGACGGGCAAACAGAAAGAGTTGACAAGATCTTGGAAGATTTGTTAAGAGATTGTGTATTAAACTTTGTGGGATCATAGGAAGACCATTTACACCTAGTCGGGTTTTCTATAAAAAATAGCTATCAGACTAGTATAGGGATGGCACCGTTTGAGGCTTTGTATGGAAGACCATGCAAATCCCCTGCATGTTGGTTAGAGGCTAGAGACAGATTGGTCCTTAGTCCCGATTTGGTAAGAGAAGTAGCAAAAAAATTGAGGTGATAAGGGCGAGAATGAAGGAAGCTTAGTCTAGGCAGAAGAGTTAGTAGATAGAAGATGGAAAGATTTAGAATTCTCTGTTGCAGATTACATTTTTGTCAAAGTATCGCTGATGAAAGGTGTTATCAGGTTCAGAAAGACAAGGAATTTAGCACCGAGATTCATATGACTGTCTCCTACTTTAGAGAGGATCGGGAAACTCACATATAGAGTAGAGTAACCGAGTAGTTTAGTAGGATTCCATGTATATCATTTGAGAAAATGTGTTAGGGATCCAGACACTACAATAGCACCGACTGTGTTAGAATTTAGTAGTGGAACAGGACAGACTATAGTTAGGAAGCCTATCCGGATAGTTGCGTGAGATGAAAGAGGTAGAGGAATAAGACAGTCAAATTAGTAAAGGTCTAATGGAGCGACGATGATAAGGACTGTACTTGGAAGACGAGAGCAAGATTAGTGACGTTTACCCTGATTTCTTTGATGGTATGTCTTACCTTTGATTGTTTTGTTATGTAGCTTATGGTAATTTCAAGAACGAAATTTTTTAAGCAGGGAAGTTTGTAACATCCCATATTTAGTAACATTATTTAGGATATTTAATTAGCTAAATAAAATAAAATAATGTAAGATGATTAATAGATTGAGATTTGTGATTAATAGGGTAGACATGCCATGTTAATGAGTAAATCAAAATGAAATAGCATGAAATAGACAAAGGAGTAGGAAATAGGCGGGGGGAAAATGGGAACAAGGAAAATTCTTGTACTCTAAACCTTAAACCCCTTAACTATGTATCACTTACTCATTCTCATTTGCAAACTAAAAATCTGGAGGCTAACTACCATTTTAGAGAATTAAAGGAAGAAAAAGCTAAGGAAGAAGACCAAACAAATCAATAGCTATTCAAATCTCAAATCCTTAATCTCAAGCTAAGGTGAATAATTACTACGTATCATTTTCTTATAGTTTTCGGTTTTAAGGGGAATCCGAACTTGTTTGCATGATTATGCCATGTTTTGAATGATTAAATGTTATATACATGTTTGTTGATGATTTATGGTTATTCATATAGATTTATGATATGTTTTGACATGAAAACTTTATTTAATGACACCTAAATACGTTAAAATTTTAGATTTAGATCAAAAATGATACTTTAGAGATGATTATCAATTTTCATAATTTTTTGAATTATTATGGATTTTATATAAATTTTCTAGTGTAGAAAATGATTCTTTGGGCTATAAATTAATCACGGTTAAATAATTATTTATTTAGGTCTGTAATTTATATATTAGAAAATATATTGAAAATGATTTTCTGGAATTTTTGTAGAATTTTCCTAAGTGTTTTAATGAATATATAAAATTATTTAAGTTATGGGACTTAAATGTTTTATATATTTATAAAAGGAGAAGGGGTATATAATAAAATAAATTTAATTGTTATTTCTGAAATTATGGCAGTGCTTTTAGGAAAGAAAAATTTTCAACCAACTAGATTTTGACAAACACAGCAGCTTAGTTAAAAAGTAATTCTCTTTTAAATTAAATACAAAATTTACTTGTTTTTAGCCTGTTTCGCCCCTTTCGGCACCCTGCTTCCGACAAAGATGGCTTTCGACTTAGTCCCTTCGTCTCAGTCACTATTGAAACCAATGCGCATAGCATCAAAGACCTGGTGCGGTAGCTAATTGGAAAGAAGGCGGAAGGTATGAGGTCGAAACCTAAGGGTTTCGAAGCGCTGCCTTGTTTTAAAGTCAAAAACGCGCTTTCTTTGCTTTCAACTATATTGCTTTCGACTTGGTTGGCTTCCGACTAGGTCAAATGGCTTATAGAAGTGGTATTAAAGAGGTTGCACCTTTGCTTTTAAATACATGCTTTCGACTAGGTCGAAGCGCTTTAGCTACTGCTTTTCTTACCTTTCGAAGTCAATGGTTCCAGAAGGTTTACTTGTTTTAAAAATTTGGCCACTTCTCAAATGCTTTTGGAAAGGAGGTTTCGACACCATCACTTATTTACTTAGGAGTAGCTTTCGAAAGGAATTCTTTTGACTATAATGGGTTTTTGTTCCTTTTACTCTACTTGAAGGCATAATCCAAATGGTTTCGACCGAAACGGTTTTCAAAGACTTTGAAGGCAAAAATTTATAATGCTTTCGAAAGGTATCCACGTGTTTTAAATCGAACCCGAATGCTTTAGAAAGGTTTGCTATTTACAAAGATTTGATGCATTCGAAAGGTTTAAAGAAAAATTTCTCAGGGATGATTCCCCAATGGTTTCCAAAGACCTAAGAGGAAAGGTTCGCCAATGTTTTCGAAAGCCAATTTTAAAGTGTTTTAAAAGAAAAATGTCTAAGGTTCTAAAGCTTTCGAAAGGAAGGGTTTTAGTGGTTTTGAAAGGTTTCTATAAATGGTTTCAAAAGGAAGGTTTTGTCCTTTCTTCCTAGGTTGAATAAAGGGTTTTGCTTTGTTTTGAAAGAGGAGTTTTCAATGGATTCAAAAGGGGTACTTTCAAAAGTTAAAGGTTTTCATCAACCAAAGGTTTGAGTAGTGTGTGTGTGTGTAACATTGCAAGATGATTTTGAGTAAAACATAGAGTATTAATGTTTTCCTTGTTTAAGTTTGGTTTAAAAGGTTTTAAATCAATTTCAGATGAAAAGGTTTTCAAGAATTTTTTTGGAAAGGTATCCCTAAGTAAAATGACTCGGATATTAGAATACCAAATGAGACTGGTATAAGGTCGCATCGTATACATTAACTATTAGCCCCAGCCAATTTAGTCCAAATTCCCAGTTGTGGGGCTTTGTCACAGGTAAGACTAAAATGTTGATTACACAAAGAAGGAATATATGTTTGTATACATATAGGTTATTGGTGAGCCCGCATAACCATTAGAATCAGATTACCCTAGGAGATGTTAAGTTAGGGACAAACCATCTAGAAGACAAGTATTTAACAGACAGTTAAGGAAAGACCGTCCAGAAGAGGTGTGTCTAACAGATGTTAGATGATTTTGTTATATTGTATGGTAGGTCCGAGTCAGCAAAAGGTTAATAGTTAACCAACCAAATCTATAGTGTTCAAATAGATAGTCTGTTTGTCTCTTGATATGTAAGTTTACATATAATGCTTTACAGTTTTAAATAGTTTTGGTTGTAGGATTATGATTTCCAAAAGATATGCCTTAAAAGGATATTAGTGAGGGGAACCTCGTTTCGCTAAGCGGTGTGGTCTCACTTAATATCGTATATTTGGGAGTATTATTCACAGGCTTTATGTCTGACTTGAAGTTTATGTTTTTCCTATTAAACTCTCGGGTGCTCAAAATTGATTTGAGTAGGCTGAGGGTTGAGATTTTACAGGTTTTAGTAAGATGACAAATAAAGCTTCCGGAGATGAGCAGGTGGCTAACAGATAGCTATTTAGGAGTTGTTATGTTTTTTTATTATGTCGTGTTGTATTTAAGATAGTTTTGTCTATATAGTACTTTGTGTTGGAACTGGACCAGCCTACCGTGGTAGAAATGGGTGAATTTGATAGTTTTAACCATTTTAGATCTTTAATAAGCCTATGAAGTCTAAATTCATTTGGAAATTTTCTAAGTTTCTTTTAAATAAATCAATATTTTATTTAACTTCATAAATAAATTTTCATTTTAATTTAATGTGTATGTTAGTTAAAGTATATCAAATATACTCTTATATACAAATTTGTGTGTAAAGTTCAATTTTCAAATTATTTAAAGAAGGAAATATTTTATTTCCTTTATCTTAACTTATTTAATTAATGAGGGGGAATAAATTTATTTCGAGAAGGAAACTGAACTGTACGTTAAGAATTAATTAGAGAATATGTTTTATTTGAAAGATAGAAACTTTTACATTCTTTAATTAAAACTTCCTTAATTAATTCCCTTAATTGTTTCTCTCTCTCCAATCCTTTCTTTACACGTATGTCATCATATGACATAAATTTCCAAAATCATGTCATCATATGGCATAATATTTCTATAAATAACGTCACTAAATGACATAAAATTTTCATAAATCATTTCATGCAATTATCTTTAAATTACATCAACATTGTATATCAATGCGCGTATAAATGCATTAAAATAATTATAAAAACTTCCAAACATCAAATAACTAATAATTAATATTTCTCAAATGTGAATTGATTTAATTAATTTACCACATTTTATAAACTAATAAATCAAGTGGTTTTTTAAAAGAGTTCATCATTACGGTTGTGCGACTCAAAGGTGCAAATTCAGCCAGCGATTAACAAATATTAACGTTCACACATCACTTAATAGGTGGTGTGACATTTTGGCCGAATTTATCATTTACACATCTTTTGGTAAAATCCAATTTTACTTATTATAAGCGGTACCCAATAGTGACTATTATTTACACAATTTCTATTCGTCAAACTTTATCACTTTGGATTTATGGAATTTGGTAATGGTCAAAATTCCAATATCATCCACATTCAACTTCATAGTCCAAACACAAAGTTCTTGGTTCAATAATAACAATTATGTTAACCAAAATGCTCTGCCTAAAGACTTTAACTTTGAGTTGACTTCAATTGATCGTGATACTAACCTCATATAACCAAGGAGACGAATCCTCTTTTGAATAGTGTTTCACTTCCAATGCTTCTATTCGACCCAATTATAGCCGTTCGATGAATGCCGTGCCACAATATAACAATAATCAAGGCAGAGCTTCCATATTGGAGATCAAGAGTATTCTCAAGTCGAAAGAACTCTGTAAAGTCACATCAATATTCTCTGCTTAACCTTAGTTATATTATACAACAGAAACCTATCGAGTGAGTCATTTCATAGTTTTCCAATAACTATCAGTACGTAATCTCTTGATGCCCCTAGTAGTTATGAGTATTACACTGCCTAACATTTGGAGAGCGTTACACACTCTAGTCTCAATGAATACATCATATCCAGTCTCGATGCATCTTGTTTAAAATGGTGCAATTGTTTCATTGTGACAAATTACTCACGGTTAAAACACTTTTTAACTACTATCACAAAACATACCATTTATGGATTTTCTATTAAATATACGTTTAAATAAATTGATTAGTTGATATAACCACAGTATATCCAGTGTATAATAGAAAAAAATACCTTTATTTCGAACAAGACTGGTCAACCTGTTTGATATATGGAATAAATTACATAATTGCACCTAGGGCATTCCCCTAACTCTACCAATATCCCACTTGCACTTGAAGTCAATTATGGAATCTTATTCCAATTTCTCCAATAGGCTTTCTCAAAACCAATTTGGTCAGTCCCTTTGTGAACGAGTACGCTATTATGTTTTAATTATCTACTCTGTCAATCAGCTCTGTCCGACGGTGACAAATTGTTTTATCATGTGGAACAATTCAGAGTATGTCCCCCTGCTTCAAGCTTGAGCTCTGAGTTCTGTTATGAACTATATTACGACATTGTTATGATATTACTATGTCATAAGATTCTCAACATTTGGAATCGGTTCGGTTATAAATTTGTGCACTTATATATTATATATATTGTCTTTATTGTGGCGCTATTAGATGTACTTAGCCTTTTTCATTAAATTAGTCATAGTATTTCATATGAAACGTTTCCAACTTAAATATTCATAGCTCGAATTTAATATTGACATATTATACTCAATATCACTTATGGAGTTCAAGCCTAAACACACCTTCATAAGATGTTTTTTGTTTCTGTAAATAATTCTCTAGTATTTCATAAGTACATGAGAAAACTTCAAACAACCATTTAGTGATATCAATTTGAATTTGATATTTGCTTCATGTATCAAATACATAAACAAATCATGATAGCGTAGGCAACATAACATGTATGATAATTCCTATTTCCAATGCAAAGGAATTAATCTTACATGTTCTGTATTAAACATTTTAATAAGGTGTCCATGTATATCATTTGGAACATTCTCGACATATTTTATACTAACTATAAAAGACATCATTTATTAATCTAACGTTGAGTATTAAAACAACTAAGACTTATTTTAATACAAGAACATCGTTAAAATCAACGATGTGTTGTTTACTTATAGTTTAGAAATATCAATGTACCTTTTAACGTTCTTTCTTATGAACACACGCTTCCTCTACACTTTGATTGAGAATCAAACTATTTGATATTTCTATCAAAATACTAATTCAATCTTGATGCTTATAAAATGATACTTTCGTTCATTTCTTGGATCATATCCAAAGGCTCACAAACTCAATATCGCTCCCACTGACTTCGAGACATTTTTGGTTAATATGTGTAAACAACTTATTCTAAATCGTTATTTAGAATATTTTTGTTTCAATACATATGTACCAAAACACTAAGTCTTATCAAGTGATAATTTTGTGAGTAAATCCGAATTAACCTGAGTATGTTAAATACCGAATCTATTATGCTAATTTAAACAATTGAAATTTGCGATATTATTCTTATCAGCATTGCTCATTTAATTCCAGCTGCATTAGACTTTCTCAAAAAGACACAATATTGGCCGATGGTTCGCATCCCCTCAGTTATGACCAACAAAATCCATATTTTGATAGCATACTTGGAATCCTTTCGGATTAGCGCATCATATCATATAGAGTCAACACTCTTAATGGTTTAATTAAACATTTGAGAATTATATATTTTCAACGTTAATAAGAATCTCATATTTTCTCTTCGATGTGCGAGAATACTTATTAGACATAGTAATGCTATGTATTCATTTATGTTAGTTAATCTCATTTCATCTGATATAATTAGTTCTATTTGTGGATCGTATCCAATTCATTTAACTATCAATAATTCCTCAAAGAAATTCCCTCACAGTGAAGTTAGTATATCTTGAAACAACAATTGTTTCTTGGTGTAAATAGAATTGAGATTCATAAATGCTTTATGAATTTCTTTATTTATAAAACTTATTTGGTTTTACTTTACAAAAATTATGTTCAAAACATAAATATGTCATTCAATGACAGTCCTTTCCAAAATTATTTTGGGGAGATTCATACAAGCTCCTTCATAAACAATTATTACATGCAATCTTTGGACTTGCATAACCTGCCAACTCCTTGGCCTAGGATATGTTGGAGTTTCGAACAAACCCTTATCTTGTAAGAATTTGTAAATTATTATTCAGATGAAATAATATTAACTCTGTGTACTACTCTTAAGTACATTATCTTATAGAAAGAAACTAACTCAACTTCACTCACAATTAATTGTACTTGTCCAATAAAGTTCGATTATTCCATATCAATGCATCATTATGTATCACATGAAGAACTTATTTTGAGATTGATTCTTTATTCATTTTAGGTATGCTTGGAACCTTTTCCAATATACTCACTCATTCGACCAAACCAAATCATTTCTATCATATATTATTTTTACTTTTGTTTTAATTCAATGTGTTTACCATAGACATACTACATGTGCATCAAATACATATGTCCATGTCAATGATGACACGTTGGTGAATATGATGAAGTACGTGAAAGCATTCTAATATTTATAGTATTACGATTGCATACATCTATATGTATCAATCCAAGAGTTCATCAAATCTTTTGATACTCCCGCTATATGGGTGCATAGCCCTTTATTGTTTGAGATATAATTAACAAGTTCATATGATTCAAAATCATATAGTAAAATTATTTGTAAAAACTACAGCTTAGTCTATCATTCCAGAACAACTGTAAAAAATATAAGATACTTTTGTTTTTTCCAATGCATCACTTTTGTTATAAAAAAATAACACCACATTATTGTAACGACCCGCAAATCCGTGCCCCTTGAGTCAACACTATTCTACCTAAATCAACTCAAGTTGCATAGAAATACGAACCATTTGGGTTTAAGAAGAAGAGGTAGAAGAAGAGAAAACAGAATCAACATCAGAATCTAACCATCGCAGCAGAATAAAATATAATAGATAGTAAATAATCATTACTCAAAATCAAATATATCTGTTTACATACATTACATCATCAGAGTACATCAATCACGGCTCACATCAATAACATACAACTGGATACACAGCTACACAAAACAGCGGAATATATATATATAACAAGTACGAATGTACGTATCGTCATCTTGCCCGTCTCCTAAGCTCCATAGCATCATATCCTGTATCCTATAATACTCGGTCTGACCCGAGCATTACAGTTAAATAATACACGAGTCAGTCTGGAATACCAGCGTGAGAAAATCACACCCAATTGATTATTAAAGTTTCAAAAATCCTTTGAAAACAAAAGCATCTCGTAAGACCACGCCACAAGTAAACATGTCGGGTTTTTAGCTTACGATAGCTAAAACGATTTTTATAGAAATCCTCTGATATTATAATAGGGTCTATATACAAATACTTATAAAATAGCCGAAATTGTTACATGATTAAATTCCAGCTACTAGCCATAGAGTGGGTAATACAAACAAAACTCGTATAAGGCTCGTAGGGAGAATGGATTTCCAACTAATGACTAGGCACTGGGGTACCAGCTGTCACAGTACGGGGCCTAGATCACCGTAACGAGGATTACTCCCTTCATCCCCTGCAACACAAGGCCGGAACCATCCCTTATTGGACAGTCCCGAGTGAGATCACCCCGCGGTTGGAATCAGCAACCGCCCACTAAGCCGAAAAATAAAAAGGGACATCTAGACTGGAGTGACCTCACCCTGCTTGGGTGCTACCCACCTAGTCTTGCTGCATATCCCCTGATTTTCAGTCATTCTCGGTTGATGAGGCTTTGAGGCTAAACGTTACCTTTTTAGAACGATATCCCTTAGAATGCCCATCGTCCACCTGACGATGTTTCGCAAGCATTCATCCATACAAGTCCGTCCCGGGTTCGAACGGAACCGAAGGCACTGCTCCTACTACATCCATTTTGGAAATATCCTCAGGATTAGTTGCGACTAGCCCTTGCACTTCACTGCTCCAGCTTCGACTTCGAACACGTTACACGAAACGTACAAACCGGATTGAAGTGGTTTTCGAGAAATAAATCTCGATCCCGGTCTCTTCGAAACGATCAACGCAGTTGGCCAATATTGATAGTCGGTTATTTAACTATCAATTAATATTCATAACCAACCATCAACCAATAAATAATTTTCCCGAATAATTTATTACCCTCAAAAATATCTTCACAAGATATATTTCCACTTTTCAAACCCTTTTGAAAACAGTTTTAAAACTATCTTCCTTTCTCAGAATCAATTTCCCAAATAGTTTCTATTTCTACTGAAATCGCCAAGCACAAAACTTAAGATTTTTAAAATAATTTAAAAACACTTTACTTTGAAATATATTTTAAAACATTCATTTTAAAACTACTTCAATAATTTACTAAAAATACATACTATATGATTTTTGAAAATAAAGTTGCTTTATAAAATATAAAACTAGGTTTTCACTCTTAAGAATAAAATACTAAGTCACATTTAAATAGTTATTACAATAATAGATCCGAAAAGTATTTACTTATGAATTTTAAACATTCAGAAATAATAAAATTTCTAAAATATGCTTTTTAAAACCACATTAAACTTTATCTTATATTTAAATTTTCTTTAAAAACGTACTTGGCTATCCAGGGAAATATACTTCCCTTCACATTCTTCTTGAAATTCTAATTTATATCACTTGAATCAATTTCCAAATTGAATTCCAATTTTCTTCCTTTCTATTTCACAGTCCATTAATTTTCGATTTTATTTCCTTAATTATGAGTTAAATTACTTTTAACTGAAAATACCAATTCTTAGATTTCTCAAGTTACTTCTTTATTCTTTAAATAAATTTAAACTTTAAAGTTTAAAATAATTCTTTATTCCTTTAATTAATATAACTTGAGTTTACAATATATAAATTTCTGTTTTATTCAAAATTCTTTTCATACTCGAAATTATTTATTAGTATTTTACTACTACTCCTATTTCTTTCCAATTCATTCTTAATTCATTCAAGTTTTCTATAATTATTTCGCTTACAAATTCACTTCTTTTATTTTCTTTCCAAAATCCAATTTATATATTTTTGGTAATTCATTTTACCCAAATATATCCAATCAACCATAGCATTCAATATTCCCACATAATTCATCATAGAATATCAAATAATCACAACAGAGAATATTGAATAATTTAAATAAATGTGAGGGGTCCAGTTGGATCCCTCTAACCTGTTTTCCCTGCATCCACAAATGTTAGCACAATATAGTATGCCAATTCCAAAATATCATACTATATCACATCAATCAATTCAGCCATTCAAACAATTATTTAAAATTTAATCATTTAAATTTAAATTTAACTGAGTGAGATTAACTCACCTTTTATTTTATTAGCATCCATTCCCAAATCCAGCTTGCTTCGTTCTTAATTTTTGACCTTACTGACGAACTCATACTCCACCTCGCACGACCCCAACGTCGAAACCCACACCCATTCCACTTCCTTCAATTGCCTCTACATTCAACTCACAACAGAACTACAACAACACTTCACTGCTAGCAGCAACTGTGCATCGACACAGTGCAATTCCTCAACCACCAAAAACTGTCAAAGTCAACGCCATCATCAGCCTCGTCCGTGACCACTTGCCATCTCGCCATGACTACGACTGCCTCTCCTTGAAAGCTGCGACCACCATAACCTCATCGAAGCCGTCCCCATCGTACATGCGACCACCAGTAATGACAAAAATCGACCCTAGCTTCGCCGCGAGATCGCGACCGATCTCCGCTACCGAAACCCCTTCGCCGCAGCCCTAACACCTCACGCACGTGAGTTCCAATCGCCCAGCTTCACGCGCAACCCTAAACGCGAGTCCCCTCGTTCGCCGCGTAGCTCTGATTTCCACCACGAACCTACGCCGCCGTACGAAGCCACCTTGTCGCGATAGTTCCCTTCCTCGCGACTTCATCTCGAGCTCAAGCTCGAGTTCACAGCCAAAAAATTCGATCTGATTTTGGGGAAAAGAGTTTCGCGATTCATAAACTATATTTCATGATTTTTTTAATACATATAGAAGAGGAGAACGATACTCGGCTGTCAAATGAAATAGAGGAGGAAATATTGCCTGCTTTGAGACAGATCTAGAGATAATTGGGAAAGAAGGTGAGCAAATTGAAGTAGACTGCCTATTTGAATTGCAGATACTTTTTCTTTAGCTTCTGAAAGAAGAGTAGGGAGATTGATTTGAACGTAAGAAAAAGTTGGTCGGCTATGTTCTGTAAAAATGCTGATGTGAAGTAAAGTCGGCTGATGAGGTTGCTTATGTGAGAATATACATATATATTTTAAATTGAATTTTCGTTGTAAATTTCAACGCGTTTATGTGTCGTACGCTCACACAACAACTCCGATCAATACGAAATTTGTAATCCGACAACAATTCAATATTACGGACCCAATGGAACTAGTTTCGTTGAATTCCGAGACTGTGCCTCGAAGGCCACTTTTAAATTCAACTTAAACTATAAAATTTTAAAACTGAACAAACCACTATTAAATTAAATTTTACAACTTCTATTATCTCATTATTATCAATATAAATTTTATAAGCCTTCAAATAATTTTAATAAGCTTAAAATTCCAGATTCAATATTTTATCCAACTTTAAATTATTTAATTCAATAATTTAATTGCCAAATAAATTATGATGTTCATAATTTAAGTTAATAATTAGCCTTTAAATATTTAAAATCAATTAAATATTCCGATTACAAATGCTTAAAAATTCCGGGTCGTCACATTCCTCCCCCCTTAAAAGAATTTCGTCCCCGAAATTACTAACTAGGAAGAATGGCCCAAAACCCGTTACTTTTCCCAAAACCAAACAGTTTCTAACAATTCAACAACTTACCAACTATCTGTTATAAAAGATCCATTATCATTCTTATTAACTTCCAACCTTTCCCTAGTTCCAAACCATACCATTTGTTTAACCATTCAAGTTTCAATTTAAAACCAAATTTTGAATTATCAAAATTTTCTCAAAATTTTTCTAACTCCCTAAATTTCCGAAAAATTTCGCGAGCGTCTCCTTTGCGCGGCTAGCTCGGTACAACTACAAAATGGCTTTACGGCCTCCCAAATCCAAAAAGAAAACAAAAAGCCAAGTGGCTAGATCCAAAAACCCAATCATTCAAATTCCATACATACTTTTAAACACATACCTTTTTGTCGAGCCATTTCAAATTTATCTCTTGAAATCAAATCCAATTTCCTTTTTCCTTTAAAATACCTGCATACCTGCTTAGCACTAGTATCCATTCACAACATTCCAAAACATTCGATCCACTTTTTCACAAAATGCCAATATCCATTCATTCCAATATTGACTTAAATTACATTGATAGTATCAATTTCCAATTAAGAATTGACCATTCCTTAAGTTAACATAAGCATTTTATATGTTTCTTTATTTATTTCCGTTTTACCACTTCAGTTTATATCTATTTCTATTCAACTTGATTCTTTCATTTCCATACGAATTCAATTAATTTTCAATTCCAAATGTTAAATTTTATTTGTCATTTATTACTAATTCATGTCATTATTTTAATTAGTTTCATTCACTAACTTATTTCAATTTCGAGTTATGAAATTGTTTTGTCGGTAATAAATTATCCAAATTTTCAAAAATTTTCGAACTCCCAAAATTTCTGAATTTTTTTGGCAGAGTCTCCTTTGTACGGAGGAGCTTTTGCAATTTGACAAAAGAGATAAATATATATACATCGACCCACCCGGTCGGAAAAACCAAAAACAGTTCATATTTCCTATTTTAATTGCGTAGGCGTACCTTATTTAGCATTTTAAGCAAACAGCTTATTATTTTTAGCAAATAGCATAACCAAATCCAGCCACACGGCTTCCAGGTACCTGTACTTACTCAATTTAAACATGTAAGTGTCAAATCATGCAACTTAACAACATTTTACATATTTAACTTACAAAAATTCCAGTTTTAATAAACCATGTAGATTAAACAACATTTATAAGCAATTTTATAGGTTTCCAACATTAATTTAAATTGCTCACAACCTATTTATATACAACTTCATTCAATTCGAATGTTTACCACTAAATCTCTTTCATTCAATTCATTTTTGTAAAACGAACTCATATTTAATCCAGTTGATCTCAAAATCAATTTATTTAACTTCTATCAACTAATAAAATCTTAATTCTCTTTACTTGCGTCAAACGACAATTTATTTTATGCAGTTTTGCCAATATCCAAGTGAATAAATGATTACTTGAGTTTTAAAATCAATTTGAATGGATTCAAATTCAATTTATTTTTAACTCCAATCCATTTTTAAATTTAGTTGGTATATTTATTGAATCCAATATCAATTCTTATGCACATCCGATAATTTATTTCTGAATTGTATTATATTAATAACAATGCCACTTCAAATCATTTCTACTTACTTGCATTTTATTTACAATTCAACCATTCCTCTTATAATCCAATTTATTTTATTTAACTGGAGTTCAAAACCAATTCCATTATGAATTTTCATTTCCTTAAATATTATCTATCTTCACTTGATTTAAATCCAATCCAATAACATTAAACTTAGTTTAAGTTGAATTCAATTCAACTTTCCTTCATTCATTTAGCTTAAGTCCATTAACCTCAATTTATTCAAATTTTACACTTAAACTCATTTTCATTTTACAAGTAAATTTTCTCCTTTCAATTTAACTGATTTTATTCTAATCCAATCCCATTTTAAATCTGCAAATTTTATTTGATTGGTTATTATAAAATTTAACTTTCCAGATTCAACTCATTCCATATATTACCGGGCTATTTTCCAGGTTATCTTCACTTATTTTGATTTTAATTGCACATTCAAACCATTGCTATTTTAATCCATTTACATTTTTTTATTTGATACATTCCCAATTATTTCATTTAGCAAATTTAAATTTCTACTTTCCCTGTTCTTTCTCCTTTAAATAAAATCTAAATTTCTTTCAATATTATTTATTACACAACTGAAATTTAATTTTCAATTCCATTGTCAAAACAAATTTCATTTTCCTCATACATAAGTTCAAGACTTATTTGCCAACTTAAGAACATCCACCTTTATATATCCTCACTTTGCTTCATTACACTTTACATCTCATTTATAGTTAAGTTTTGAATTTGCAACCCCATTCAACTCTTTCCATTAATGAATTCAAATTTTACTTCCATTCAAGAGTTAAGATTGCTTACTGAAGTCCATTTCCATTTAGAAGTTCAAATTATAACACTTAATAACTTGAGAATATGAATTTCTTTATGCAACTATAAGCAATTTTACATTTCACCTTTATATCCAATTTAATTTAATTTAAGTTTAAATTTTATTTAACTTATCTCAAGTTAAATTCAAATATATTTCCTTCACTTCCATTCACTTAAGTTAAATTTTATTTGTTGAATTAAAATTTTCAATCCCTTCTTATTAATATCAACTTCTCTTTATAAGTACATTATCTGATCCATTTATTCATTCACCAATTCATTATTTAACCAATAAATTTATTTCCAAATATTAATTATCTTTAGTCCATCCTGACTAATTTTCCCATTCCACATAACTTCACACAATTCAATTTTAAATTCCAGTACTCATTTTCACTTTACTTACACCGTTGAATTTTATTTCAACAAATTCCAAAGTTTAAACAACCTTTCAACATTTCAAAATTCCCTTTAAAACCTTCTATATCCAAAATTCCTTTGATAAATTCAATTTATCTCTTTGAATTTCAAAACTCAACCAGTTTTGCAAACAATTTCAATTCAAAACAATTTGGTAGCAATTTCACTTCTGAAAACTCGAAAATGAACATCGATGATGCTGCAGTCATCACCGAAGTTATTTTCTAGCGACCAAAAGAGTTCAATGCTTTTATTCTCTTTCTAAAATCCATCAAATATTTTTAAATTCCAAATCTCTCTAGATTTTAAATCCGATTCAAAAATATTTCTCAAAATATATTATCCTCCCAACTTTTGAGAATCATTATCCAATTCAAAGAAACTTAAATCTCCAAATTCCAAACCCTTTAGATTTAAATTCAAACTTTTCTTTGGAATTTAATCTTACTTTAATAATTTATTACACTATAATTTACATTTACAAATTCATTTGATATGAATTGGTTTCTTAGTTTTTAATTATGAATTCAATTTCCTAATCCTGTTATGAATCACATTCATAAACTTCATCTATTATGTCAATTTATCCCTTAATCTTTAATTATTATTTCAATCTTTATTCAATTATCATACAATGATAATAATTTAATATTATCATCTCTATCATCCAAACATCCATGTATAGCTATAATAATTAAGAAAATCATTTTCTTTTATATACATAAAATAAATTTGGGTAAAATTATTTCATTTACCCTAGTTAAAACAATACTGTGTCGGTTTATCTTGTTCAAGAGTTTAGAAATCCCTATCGATGACATGGCGTCCCACACATCGACCAGAATCCATAAACACTTAACCGATAAATCAACACAATATAAAAACAATTTTATATTCACTAACAAATACATACTCGTATCTATTAATACTCTCAAACTCATTCGAGAGTACTACGGACTCTATTCAATGAGTAATTCCCACCAGAGCCAGGGTTATCACCAACCTATGCTCTGATACCAAATGTAACGACCCGCAAATCCGTATCCCTTGAGCCAACACTATTCTACCTAAATCAACTCAAGTTGCACAGAAATACGAACCATTTGGGTTTAAGAAGAAGAGGTAGAAGAAGAGAAAACAGAATCAACATCAGAATCTAACCATCGCAGCGGAATAAAATATAATAGATAGTAAATAATCTTTACTCAAAATCAAATATATCTGTTTACATACATTCATCAGAGTACATCATTCACGGCTCACATCAATAACATACAACTGGATACACAGCTACACAACACAGCGGAATATATATATAACAAGTACGAATGTACGCATCGTCATCTTGCCCGTCTCCTGAGCTCCATAGCATCATATCCTGTATCCTATAATACTCGGTCTGACCCGAGCATTACAGTTAAATAACACCCGAGTCAGTCTGGAATACCAGCATGAGAAAATCACACCCAATTGATTATTAAAGTTTCAAAAATCCTTTGAAAACAAAAGCATCTCGTAAGACCACGCCACAAATAAACATGTCGGGTTTTTACCTTGCGATAGCTAAAACGATTTTTATAGAAATCCTCTGATATTATAATAGGGTCTATATACAAATACTTATAAAATAGCCGAAATTATTACATGATTAAATTCCAGCTACTAACTACAGAGTGGGTAATACAAACACAACTTGTACAAGGCTCGTAGGGAGAATGGATTTCCAACTAATGACTAGGCACTGGGGTACCACCTATCACAGTACGGGGCCTAGATCACCGTACCGAGGATTACTCCCTTCATCCCCTGCAACACAAGGCCGGAACCATCCCTTACTGGACAGTCCCGAGTAAGATCACCCCGCGGTTGGGATCAGCAACCGCCCACTAAGCCGAAAAATAAAAAGGGACATCTAGACTGGAGTGACCTCACCTTGCTTGGGTGCTACCCACCTAGCCTTGCTGCATATCCCCTAATTTTCAGTCATTCCCGGTTGATGAGGCTTTGAGGCTAAGCGTTACCTTTTTAGAACGATATGCCTTAGAATGCCCATCGTCCAGCTGAGGATGTTTCGCAAGCATTCATCCATACAAGTCCGTCCCGGGTTCGAACGGAACCGAAGGCACTACTCCTACTACATCCATTTTGGAAATTTCCTCAGGATTAGTAGCGACTAGCCCTTGCACTTCACTGCTCCAGCTTCTACTCCGAACACGTTACACGAAACGTACAAACCGGATCGAAGTGGTTTTCGAGAAATAAATCTCGATCCCGGTCTCTTCGAAACGATCAACGCAGTTGGCCAATATTGATAGTCGGTTATTTAACTATCAATTAATATTCACAACCAACCATCAACCAATAAATAATTTTCCCGAATAATTTATTACCCTAAAAAATATCTTCACAAGATATATTTCCACTTTTCAAACCCTTTTGAAAACAGTTTTAAAACTATCTTCCTTTCTCAGAATCAATTTCCCAAATAGTTTCTATTTCCACTGAAATCGCCAAGCACAAAACTTAAGATTTTTAAAATAATTTAAAAACACTTTACTTTGAAATATATTTTAAAACATTCATTTTAAAACTACTTCAATAATTTACTAAAAATACATACTATATGATTTTTGAAAATAAAGTTACTTTATAAAATATAAAACTAGGTTTTCACTCTTAAGAATAAAATACTAAGTCACATTTAAATAGTTATTACAATAATAGAGTTGAAAAATATTTACTTATGAATTTTAAACATTCAGAAATAATAAAATTTCTAAAATATGCTTTTTAAAACCACATTAAACTTTATCTTATATTTAAATTTTCTTTAAAAACGTACTTGGCTATCCAGGGAAATATACTTCCCTTCACATTCTTCTTGAAATTCTAATTTCTATCACTTAAATCAATTTCCAAATTGAATTCCAATTCTCTTCCTTTCTATTTCAAAATCCATTAATTTTAGATTTTATTTCCTTAATTATGAGTTAAATTACTTTTAACTGAAAATACCAATTCTTAGATTTCTCAAGTTACTTCTTTATTCTTTAAATAAATTTAAACTTTAAATTTTAAAATAATTCTTTATTCCTTTAATTAATATAACTTGAGTTTACAATTTATGAATTTCTGTTTTATTCAAAATTCTTTTCATACTCGAAATTATTTATTAGTATTTTAGTACTACTCCTATTTCTTTCCAATTCATTCTTAATTCATTCAAGTTTTCTATAATTATTTCGCTTACAAATTCACTTCTTTTTTTTTCTTTCCAAAATCCAATTTATATATTTTTGGTAATTCATTTTACCCAAATATATCCAATCAACCATAGCATTCAATATTCCCACATAATTCATCATAGAATATCAAATAATCACAACAGAGAATATTGAATAATTTAAATAAATGTGAGGGGTCCAGTTGGATCCCTCCAACCTGTTTTCCCTGCATCCACAAATGTTAGCACAATATAGTATGCCAATTCCAAAATATCATACTATATCACATCAATCAATTCAGCCATTCAAACAATTATTTAAAATTTAATCATTTAAATTTAAATTTAACTGAGTGAGATTAACTCACCTTTTATTTTATTAGCATCCACTCCCAAATCCAGCTTGCTTCTTTCTCAATTTTTGACCTTACTGACGAACTCATACTCCACCTCGCACGACCCCAACGTCGAAACCCACACCCATTCCACTTCCTTCAATTGCCTCTACATTCAACTCACAACAAAACTACAACAACACTTCACTGCTAGCAGCAACTGTGCATCGACACAGTGCAATTCCTCAACCACCAAAAACTGTCAAAGTCAACGCCATCATCAGCCTCGTCCGTGACCACTTGCCATCTCGCCATGGCTACGACTGCCTCTCCTTGAAAGCTGCGACCACCATAACCTCATCGAAGCCATCCCCATCGTACACGCGACCACCAGTAATGACAAAAATCGACCCTAGCTTCGCCGCGAGATCGCGACCGATCTCCGCTACCGAAACCCCTTCGCCGCAGCCCCAACACCTCACGCACGCGAGTTCCAATCGCCCAGCTTCACGTGCAACCCTAAACGCGAGTCCCCTCATTCGCCGCGTAGCTCTGATTTCCACCACGAACCCACGCCGCCGTACAAAGCCACCTTGTCGCGATAGTTCCCTTCCTCGCGACTTCATCTCGAGCTCAAGCTCGAGTTCACAGCCAAAAACTTCGATCTGATTTTGGGGAAAAGGGTTTCGCGATTCATAAACTATATTTCACGATTTTTTTTAATACATATAGAAGAGGAGAATGATACTCGGCTGTCAAATGAAATAGAGGAGGAAACATTGCCTGCTTTGAGACAGATCTAGAGATAATTAGGAAAGAAGGTGAACAAATTGAAGTAGACTGCCTATTTGAATTGCAGATACTTTTTCTTTAGCTTCTGAAGGAAGAGTAGGGACATTGATTTGAACGTAAGAAAAAGTTGGTCGGCTATGTTCTGTAAAAATGCTGATGTGAAGTAAAGTCGGCTGATGAGGTTGCTTATGTGAGAATATACATATATATTTTAAATTGAATTTTCGTTGTAAATTTCAACGCGTTTATGTGTCGTACGCTCACACAACAACTCCGATCAATACGGAATTTGTAATCCAAAAACAATTCAATATTACGGACCCAATGGAACTGGTTTCGTTGAATTCCGAGACTGTGCCTCGAAAGGCTATTTTTGAATTCAAGTTAAACTTTAAAATTTTAAAACTGAACAAACCACTATTAAATTAAATTTTACAACTTCTATTATCTCATTATTATCAATATAAATTTTATAAGCCTTCAAATAATTTTAATAAGCTTAAAATTCCAGATTCAATATTTTATCCAACTTCAAATTATTTAATTCAATAATTTAATTGCCAAATAAATTATGATATTCATAATTTAAGTTAATAATTAACCTTTAAATATTTAAAATCAATTAAATATTCCGATTACAAATACTTAAAAATTCCAGGTCGTCACAATTATAGTTTTATTTCACAAAGAATATTCATATTGAAATATAGCCATGTCTATTTTCTTTCAGCCGATACCCAAAAATTTTCATTATTTCATATAAATAACGTATGGTAAGTTTTAGGAAAACAATTTTCTTACTATGATGCAATTAATAAGTGTTATATGACATGCTCTTAGTATTCTCACCATTACTATAATAGCTACTAAATTCGGAGGTCCATCATTCACTTAATACAATTTTTTTATTTCTTACACTACAACTACTTACAGTAGAGAGTTTGTTGATCAAATATCTTGAGCACAAAGAAATAAATCTCGTAGAAAATAATTTTCTATATGAAAATACATTTCGGAGTAGAAATCATATTTCTTATTCCAATATTAAATATGAATTATTATAGCAATTCTCGTTTTCAATGTTTCTCTATGAAGTAGAAGTGACTATTCATTCTCTTCATCCCAACTGTATCTTAAATTACATCTATTCTTATACATTCGTTTTCCTTTTAAATGGTCAAATTATTCAAAAGAAAACCTTACTACAATATCATAACAAACTTTTTACAAAAGCGCATTCACTATCCTTAACATTTGAGGACATCAAATATGTTGCACTTTACGTAAATCGATCATAAGAAATTTCAGTGATCGAGTTCTTAGATCTGCCTGTAGCTTTTAGTCATGTGTTACATTAACACAATATGATCCCTTTTGTAATCAATTCGATTGAATAATTGATTTTGCACTAAGGTTTATTTGGTTTTTCGGATGAACTAATTTCATCAAAATATTGTACATTACAAACTTTGACCATTCACCATATAACATTTATATGCAATTGTATACGAATCAAATATCCATAGTCTTGTATTGCTTTTAGAGTTCGAAACACATAGAATGAACTACATGATCTTAACCAAATAAATGCATAAGTGATCAGACCACGAATATATTCAGTAGTTGTAAATTAGGCACTTGCATGGGTGTTGAAACGTTAACATGCAATAGGAATTTTGTAGTGGGTATTATATTTCCATTTGTCAACTTTCAATTCAGTTCATTTGTGTATGTTAATTGATAATCATCTTATCAATCATATTAAATGCACAAATTTATCATTGTAGATAATTATAACATTATTTAGCATATATTCTTACAATATTAGAAAGGTTAAATGTTACTATTTCATATTTCTAATAAGGCTCCCACTACTCTTTTATGTTTCTCCAAACCCTAAGATGAAACATAAAAGTCTTTCGACTTCACTAGTGGGTGTTAGAACTCGTCTTTCTTGGTATTCTGACCTTGAGTTTGCTCAACAAATTATAACCCACAAACGATGGATAACTCCTTATCGGTTGTATCACATACAAATCCTAATCTATTTTTCCTTATCCAATCCCATTTCGACCATGAGTTTGCTCAACAAATTGAAAGAGATTATTCACTCATACCACATCGCGATGGCCTAAGTATAGTATATGTACCTTGAGTTTGCTCAACAAATACATATAGTTATCTTACCTTATCTATTCAATATATTAATAATACTACACATAACATGCCTAACTTGAGTTTGCTCAACAATTAAGGAGTATGCAAGTAATTTATTATATATATATATGGTAGAGGACAACATTATATTGAAGATTCATTATCTTCGGGTATATTATATTGAGTGATATCGACTTATGGAATAATGTATTTATTATGAAATACGCTCGTGATTCAAGTGTCAGACACATCAAAAATCATAGGATATGTACATTTACATATGTATTTATTCTTTAAGTCTGTTTGGGTTTCTTTAATGTTCCACCTTTAGTTTATGCACTCATATTATATAAGTTTCATTATTATATAATTTTTATATTTTAATTAACTTATACAATGAATTGTGTATAACATTTTATTAATTAAATCTTATTTAATTAATTTAATTAATTAACTCCTTAATTAATCTTTAATTAGTATTTTAATATAACATTCATGTTGGACATATCTATTATAACCTTTATGGTGTATACTATAACCTTTAAAGTGTAACATATAAAATGAATTTTTTTTATTTAATTAATTAAACTTTAGTTTATTTATTTAGTTAATTTTTTTAATTAAGTTATATCAATTTCAAAATTTAACCTACATACAACTATACTTATGTTATCTTAACACTTTAAAATAACATAACATATATCAACATATATAATACATGCATATAAGTATTAATTAATTAACTCATTTATTTAGTTTATTTTATTAAGCTTGTTAATAAATTTTAAATTTTGAGATTAATATTTAAACAATTTCAAACATTTTGAAATTTTCATTACCTTTTCAAACATTTTAAAAATTTATGTTATATTATAACTTTTTATGATAAATATTTTTTATTTAAAATTTAACTTTTAAATTTAAAATATTGTCTCAATTTTCAAAACTATTTTGAAAATTAGTCCAAGGCCAACTTTATATTAGGTCTTTTCTATCAGGGGAAACCTTTGGGCTCACTAGGTTGGACATGGTACTTCATTACCCAATTCCAATCCTAGGCATCACCTTTCTAGACACCGTACTAACTATGCAAGCTTAATTAACTAGCCCTAATATAACTAATTTAGACCGCATAGGCTATTGAGCACTGATACCATTGTTGGAAAGGGCAAGCCCACAGTGGAAGAATTGTGTGAATTTTTCCATTTAAACCATTTTGGATCTTCAATGGGTCTGTGAAGTCTAAATTCATTTGAAACTTTTTTAAGTTTCTTTTAAATAAAATTATTATTTTATTTAACTTCATGAATAATGTTTTTATTTTAATTTAATGTTTATGTAAGTTAGAGTATATCAAATAACTCTTATATACAAATTTTTATGTGACGTTTATTTTTCAAATTATTTAGAGAAGGAAATATTTAATTTCCTTTCTCTTAACTTATTCAATTAATGAGGGGAAATAAATTTATTTGGAGAAGGAAACTAAATTGTACACATAGAATGAATTAGAGAATATGTTTTATTTGATGGATTGAAACCTTTTCCATACTTTAATTAAAACTTTCCTAATTAATTTCCTTGATTGTTTCTCTCTCTCTCTCTAATCCTTTCTTTACACGTATGTCATCAAATGACATAAAATTTTCATAAATTATGTCATCAAATAACATAATATTTTTATAAATAATGTCATCAAATGACATAAAATTTCCATAAATCATTTCATGCAATTATCTTTAAATTACATCAACATTATATATCAATGCATGCAAATATAACTTTTATAAATGCATTGAAATAATTACAAAAAACTTCCAAACACAAAATGAATAATAATAAATATTTCTCAAATATTATTTAATTTAATCAATTTACAACATTTTATAAATTAACTAAATTAAGTGGTTTTTTAAAGATTTCATCATTACAGATGTGCGACTCAATGTTGTAAATTCAGTCAGCGATTAATATCGAACTATTTGAATATTAACATTCACACGTCACTTAGCATGTGGTGTGACATTTTGTCCAAATTTATCGCTTACACGTCTTTTGGTAAAAATCTAATTTTACTCATTATAAACAGTACCTAATAGTGACAATTATTTACACCAGTTCTCGTCGTCAAAACTATATCACTTTGGATTTGTGGAATTTGGTAATGGTCAAAATTCCAATATCATCCACATTCAACTTTATAGTCCAAACACAATGTTCTTGGTTCAATAATAATAATTATTTTAACCGAAATACATTGGCCAAAGACTTTAACTTTGAGTTGACTTCACTTGACCATGATACTACCTTATAAAACCAAGGAGACGAATCCTCATTTGAATTGTGTTTCAATTCCAATGCTTCCAATCAACCCAACTATAGCAGTTCGATGGACACCATGCCACAATTTAACTACGATCAAAGCGAAGCTTCCACATTGAAGATCAACAGTATTTTCAAGTCAAGAGAACTCTGTAAATTAGTCACATCAATATTCTCTGCTTAACCTTAGTTATATTAACCAACAGAAAACAATCGAGTGAATCATTCCATAGTTATCTAATAATTATTAGTGTATAACCCTTGGTGCCCCCAGCAGTTAAGAGTAACACACTGTCCAACATTTGGAGAGAGTTACGTAATCTAGTCTCAATGGATACATAGATATCTAGTTTCGATGCATCTTGACTAGGAACATTTAAAATGGTACATTTGTTTCATTATGTTAAATTACTCATTGTTATAACACTTTGTAATACTATCACAAAACATATCATTTATAGATTTACTATTAAATATACTTTTAACTAAATCGACTAATTAATATAACCACATTATATCAAGTATATAATAGAGAAAAAATACCTCTATTTCGAACAAGAATGGTCAACGAGTTAGATATATGTAAGAAATTACATAATTGCTCCTAGAGCATACTCCTATCTCTATCACTCCGGTCAACCAAGGATGCATCATTATATGTCGCTCTAGGTGTATTTATGTATTAATTCTATTTTATCTGAACCTGGGAAACGATTATGGGATTATGTAATTTAGAACGTGAAACGTGTGTTTTGGAAATGTAATGCTAAAAGATATTTTTGAAATCTGCGATTTTGTTTCATATTCAAATGCTTCTGACATTATGGATATCATTAACAGCTGTATTTAGTCCTCGAAAGTTAATACTATGGATAACTGCAGCATATGTAGCATTTAACTTTGAGCCTTTAGATACAGGATGTTAAAGATTGTTTGGCGAGTATAAAAGGATCATACTTATGATAACGCGAGGTATGCTTTATTTCAATAAGATTATAATTTGGGTGCACGTTAATTCTAGAATATGAAACATTGCCGAACCAGTTACATCCAAACAAAAAAAATTCCTCCACAGGTCTTGTGAAATATGTCAATTGAAAAACCTAGGTTAACATACCATAAAAATCCTTTATAAGATCATTTGGATCATTGCTGCCTTCAACAAATATGCCGGTATTGTTCGTTAATTTTTTAGCATCACATTCTTTAGTGTTGAATTTATATCCATTGATGAAGAAAATTGGACATATGTTGAATTTTCTTTTTGGTCCATTGCTAGTTTTTTCAATCCTTTATCGACCACACAATTTATCAGATCATAAATATAGTTCGAAAACCAACTAGAAAAATCTTTACTGATATCGCCGGTTAGATGTTGTAATTCATAAATACTACAAATACAGATAATATATTGCATTAAAATCAATGTACACTTGTATTATTAAAACAAATATATATAGATTTGTTATTTAATATTACCGAACAAATGGTGTAACCGCAACACAATTAAAAAGAATATATGTGTATGCTATATGGTAATCTCTATCGTTTAACCATACGTCCACATATTTTTTAATAGATCAGACATATTGTCTAAAAATTGATAACATTGTTTTAGAAGAATCTTTCTCCACGCCTTGATAACATTGTTTTAGAAGAATATTTCTCCACCCCTTCATCACTACACATAGCACCTTCAAAGGATAAGTTCACATGATCACTAAAGTAACAGGAGAAAAAAACAAAGCTTCTTCTTCGTTATATGATTTGCATATCGAACCTTCAACTCGTGCTTTTTGTATCACTTTTTTCTTTAGATGATTAAGTACTTATTAAAAATTATTTCAAATGAAAATTTACTTATATACATTATCAAATTAATATTTAACATACTCAATATTAATATCTCTCTAATGGATACATCCATCAATATTGCACAGGACATCAAAGACGTGCTTCATATGGAAGATGGATAGGTAAATGCTCCATTACATTTAAAAAACCTAGAGGAAATATTTTCTCCCGTTTGCGGAGCAGTAGAGGAATTTCTTGCTCAAGTTTACGTAGAGATCATATTTTAATGTAGTGGAACAAAGCTTCTTAAAAAACAAACTAAGTTCTGTTGCAACCTTCCAAACTTTTATAGGCAACAGTTCTTTAAAAGCGACGGGCGACAAATTTTCCATCAGTATGTGGCAATCATGGCTTTTCATCCCACTCAGTTTACCGTTCGTATAGTCGCTGCATCTACGAATATTAGAACAAATCCTATCAGGAAATCTAAACCCTTCCACCCGTTTTAATATACTTTAACTTGGTTATTATTTAGCTCATAACGTGCTTTGGATTTTTAGTGTCATTTGGCTTGGTATGGAGCTCAGGACGGTTAAATGTATCTTGTATATCACATCTTGATTCTAAACCGTCCTTAGTCTTGCCCTTAACATTCAAAACTATAATAAACACATTATCGAAAACATTTTTCTCGTTGTGCATCACGTCAATATTATGACGGATTAAGAGATTTTGCAATAATGCAACTCCTAAAATATACTTTGGTTGCACCAATTATGAATCGTCGATTTACCTTGAATTTCAATTTGTTCTCTGGTTTCATGTATTTTTGGATAATCCTTTGTAAGATCATATATATCTTCACTTGACCAAATCGTTGGTGGTCACAAAGTATCGTTGCTATTAGATGCAAAGTTTTTTTTAATCTTTTCTAAAATGATGATTAATATAGAGAAAACAAATCAAACCATGAAATTTTTTTCCCACGCGGTAAAGAAAATGCTCGTGTTTCTTCCATGCAATAAGGACAAGTTAGACAATTGGCAGTACTCCAAGCCGAAAGCACTACATATGCAGGAAAATCGCTAATAGTCCACGATAAAGAAGCGAATATACGAAAAATCTTTTTCTTTTTTAGGAAATATCTTATGTTTCAACTCCTTCGTACCATAATGTTTTCAACTCTTCGAGTAAAAGTTGTAAATAAACACCGATTCTTTATGTCGGATGATCAGGGATAGAAATGCCAATTGTAAAAATATATATGTAGTTTTCATACACATTCATAGAGGTACATTGTAAGGTGTAACGATTATAAGCCAAGATGAGTATTTAGAACCAAGTTGAGAAATTGGTGAAAATCCATCTGTATCCGTACACAAACCAAGTCTAACATTACAGATCTCAGCTGCGAAAGTGGGATATTTCTTACTAAAATGCTTTCATGCTTCTCCACCAACTGGATGTGTTAACGTACCTTCTTCCTGTGTTCTCGTACCGTACCATCTCATTGATGTGCTATTACAGGAGACGCATATAACTTTTGAAGTCTAGGAGTAATAGGTAAGTAATGCATAAGCTTGTACGGAACTTTCTTTTTTTTCTTTTTCTTGGTTTGTATCTTTTCTGGTTACATACTCTACAACTTCTAATATTGATGTCTTGTTTCCAAAACAACATGCAACATTTAAACATGTATCTATTTTTTGATACGGCAAACCAAAAGTAGACATACATTTTTTCATTTGATAATGATTTTCGCACATTAAATTATCATGTGCCATATGCCGTTTAGCAGTTTGTATAACAGCTGTAAATCCGGCTTCTGTGAAGTTACATTTTGATTTCATTGCATTATATTCTGCAGTTACTGATAATTGAATGCCTCTTGTACATGCATCCCAAAGGAGTTCCTTAGCAGCATCAAATAAATCATAGACTTTTTTGGCCCATTCTTCGACATCAATATCGTCATTATGAACTTCAACGGTAGGAAACATTGATCATGATGCATCTTCAACCATATCTTCCATGAAATTTGTTATAATAATTTCATCACCAACCTCCTCCTCTGATTGTACAAGATTAGGTGCTACAATTTCTCTATGACGATCCCATACCATATAATCGGCACGAAACCGTATTGGCACAAATGAACTCTAACGATACCCGGTATCAAATTCTTTAACAATTTGCACCTACTACATGGACAACGAATTTCTTCATCTTTTACATTATTACTTAAAGAAAATTTAATAAATACGTGTACACTATTATAAAAATATTTACCCATTGAACCTTCCAATTTCCTTCGTTGTTGATACTTCTAGCTCTAATCAATAAAATAATTGACCATTTTTCCTACTTTAAAACGTACGATAGAAATTAAAAAAGTATTGATCATTTTATGGATTGACATTTTATTATTCAGTTCAATCGTACAGTTTAATGTTTTATATATTATACAGTATTTTTTTTAAATTTTTTTGTTTCAATTCATTTATACATATTTTATTGTTTCTTTAACCATAATTTTTTTAATTATCTTTTATACATTTTACGGATTGAAATTATAAATATAATATTAAATTTTTAGGTCATTGTTTTCTATTTTGATGGTAGATCATCCTACTTCCTATTACAAATACAATAGTAATTACATTTAAAACATTTCATTTTAAACGAGTCAACAAAATTTCAGTAACACTTCCCCCGTGTTCCGTACCGTACACAAATGAGTATACATAGGGAAAAAAAAGGAAGTGCTGTCAAAATTTTGAGAACCGTTTAAAGTGAAATAATTTACAAAATTTAATTACTTTATTGTGTTTGCAACTTGTCCAATACATGAAAAAATTCAACAAATATTGTATAAGATGAATATAGATGTCCTTTCTGTGACAAAAACAAATATCCATGTAATGATAATGTAAAATACTTGTCAGATGGGGCAAAAATCTCTCAAAGGATTTATAAAAAATAAAGCACTAATTATTGTGTTCGACATCTTAGAAAACACATACATTAAATCATGCTCATCTACCATAATTAACCCAAGCTAGCTTTAATGCGCATATGCACTAATTAATCAACGTATACACACTAACATACACTAAACAAATTATTGTTTTCAACGTTTAGATGATAATAACTGTAATTAGCATTCAATGGGGTATAGTAAACAATCAATGGGGTATTCTAAAAAACCTGAATAAAAAATTAATCCTAATTTAACAAATCAAAATTAATTAGAGTTTAGAAATAAAACCTGATTGGAGGTTGATGAAGGGCCTAGGCTTGTCGAGAGTGGAGAATGATGAAGTTGGAGATGATCGAAGAGGCACGGGGGCTGGCTGATGATGAGGAGGAGGTGACGAAGTTATGGATTTGGTGAATTTGTGGAAGGGGGAAGGAGATAATGAATTAGGTCTCCCTGTTTGGTGGCTGTATACACGCTTATTACAGACGGCATTCAACGGCTGCCGACGACATATGTACGTTGATTTTCGACGTTTTAGCACGACCACTATATTTTGTTTACGTAAAAGACATGGAGATCGTTAGCCGTCATTAATCATCGGAATCCGTCGATGGCCATCGAAAGCTTCTGCCGCTATTTACTGTTGTTTTAGTAGCACTACCAAATTAAAGAACATTAGAGGCTTACAAATAGGTGCTAAAAAAACTTAAAGCCCCTAATAGTAGTGGATTGGAGACAGATGTAAGAACCGACCCTACTAATTCTAAATAAAGGCATAACGAAGCGCCTCTAATGCAAATCCAATTCTTTTATAATTTAATTCCCTAATCAAGGCGGAAATATCAATCGTGACATGCTACAAATTTTCCGGTATGAAAATTTTCCGTTTCCACTCAAGTTATCGCTCTTATTCCCCCTTTCAAACGCTTAAACCTATTTTACTTTATGGACGCCACCATCACCTCCACTAAAACAACGACGATACTAACATCTATCGCTGGTTTGTGGACGACTGTCTCAAATTATGGTTGGATGTTACTGATTTAGAAAGCAATTAGTCTTGATTAGGGCAGCAATCATTGATTTGACTTCCTTTATTGAAACCGTAAAGTGAAGACTACAAGAAGACTTTAGAGACGATGGTTTGGACATTTTTTCTTAAGTGGTTTTATGATTTCAATTATATACTACTTATTCATTTGCAAATATTTCATTCTTCTTTAAATTATTTGTATTATTGGTAGTGTAATTGATAATATCGCATTATGTTACCTTTAGATGCAAAGTTACGATAATTTAGCACACATAGTTGTTAGCTCATAGATGAAAAAATAATTGGGGATAACGATTTATTTGAAGATGCACTTGAGAGATTAATTTTTCACTAACATTCAAATCTTTCGTTGGAAGATTCAAGGTCATTAGCCTAAATCTGCAAATTATTTTTCCATTTTAGCATTTGAAACTTTATTGTAAAGATAAGATTCTATTTTGTTCATGTGTGATATATAATCAAGTAAAACATGTTTTATACAAGTACACAAAATGTTATATGGCAATCGTTAATGAGTCAAAGTCACTCTTGAAACTAAGATGATTGACCTATCATGAATTGCACTAGACTAATACAAAAAATAATTCCATTTAAATAGGTTTTTTAGAATTTCTTTTTTTATGATGTCAAGTAATATTATGATACAAATTAAATCTAATACATCTAGAAACAAATGCGATCCTTAGTTAACCTTGAAAAGTTATACATGTAAAGAGTTACACGTGTGATGATTTGATTTTATCTACCACTCAGAAGGAAAAAGATTGATAACTACTTTTAGCTAGAGTTAGTTAGGTAAATCACTAACCTGATAATGTATAAAATAATTGTTGAATTCATGTATGTTGCTTGAAATAAGTTGCGACACTAACAAACAATACCGAGGTGTTAGACATTAAAGTTATCTTAAATGATGATGGAACCTAGATCAATGTTCTAAAAGAAGAGAATTCTAGATTACTAATATGTTTGTATCAATATCATCATATATCTTCTTGATATATATACACCCCACCCCCTTTCGCACTCAAAATAAAACTATATTTTAATCTAAAAGGTCTCGAATTGCCATTGATACAAAAAAAATTCTTACTTTGGTATTACTTGGCTTAATACGATAAAGTAGCAAAATATTTATAATCTTCTTTTATGGTTATCTTTTTCAAATATGTGCTAAATCCTCTCACAATGTGGACAATCACACTAGGTGTTATTAACAGTATACCATTATAACAAAGTATCTCATAATATTATGTAGCTTGTACTCTTTTCCAAAGTGTATGTCAAATATCACAAAAAATCACTTTTTTAATCATTGGCACTAATTATCATGCATCTAATTTGATATAGCTTTTCTAATTACGGATTCTTAGCTACAAAATTCTAGATGTAAGAAAGGTATTGGCTTTAAAAGTACAAATTTGGCACATTGTAAGTTTGTTTGCATAGTTTCCCTTCAGGTGCATACTTTGAAAAAAACTTTGCATGTTTCTATTTTTCTACTATTGGTTCCTACTATCTTATATTACATCTACCATGTGGATGTGAATAAACAAAAAAAAGTAATTAGATATTGGTTAATAATATAGTTAACACTAGAGTTGATACTTAGCTAGTGAAATCTCATCGTTGAACCAAATCGATTCACATTTGTATTCACGTTTGTTGTTATGAGTGTTTTTAATAGCAAGACGTGATATTTAATTTTAGAAAAGTTCTCACTTATTTGTTGTCGTGGATATACATTGGCTATATATGAAATTATGTAGAATTAAATTGTTTTTGTGGACAATGGTTGTAGGATGATGTGGAAATTGCGACTCCCATATTGTGCTTTCTTAAATTATAAAAGGTATGTAATCCCTCACATCAACTATCTTAATTATTTTTTTACTATTTTTCTTCTTATTCAAATCAGTAAGAGATTGCATAACAGAGAGATAAAATAGGTCGTAGATTTTGCAAGATCTATCTGCCTAAATTTTATTACTATTTATTACTACATAAATGTTTTCTTGCTTATAATTAGAAGTCCTACCATTATCCTTCTATTTGACGCATGTAACATCTATAACCATTAGGTAGGATATTCCAGTTCATAGCATCATAAATAATGGTATTAGGGTACTGCATACATTCCAAATCTCAGTAAATACGCACATCATCTAGATATAATTGTTACATGAATCTACACCACCAAATTCAAATTTTACATGTAATACACTACAATAATTAATGCATTATCTTAAATCCAATCCATGGAATTTTCAAATACATTAACTTCTTTTGAAAACTCAAATGTAAAACAGCTCCTCATACATTAATTCAAATAAAATCACTGGCATTAAATCCGGTGGAGAAAGGTCACATGGATTATCATTTGTGTCTTCTCGACCTATCGAATAGCCATTCCCACTCCTTTAATTTCTCTCCTCTATTCCACATCGAGTCATTCCATACTTACTTTCTAAACCGATTTACACAACTAGGATGGATTGAGAGTTTAGACATGTTCAATTTTTGTTACAATATTTTGAAATAATTCGACTAGTGAGAACGACATTTATACTTCAATAAATAACTACTTGCATTACCAATTCACTCTTTTAAACCCACATAATAATTATACTTAATCGGGTATTACAATTACTGGAGATATGATCATGGAACTCTTAAAAGAGACACTAGCCCCTTAATTTTGTATTGAAATTTATGTATGCTTTGATTAGTCACATACTAGTGGATATGGACTGAATGCTTGTAGATCATTAAGATAAAAGCAACCTTTGCTACTTACAACGATACTATTTAACTATCATATGTTGTGCACATGTATTTATTTTGCCAACATCAAGTCACTAAGATACCTATAGTTTGGTCTCCTTAATTACTCGAGAATAATAATTTTCAAAATAGTCAATTAGACACAATAAACATTTACAAATAACACGTACTTTGAAAAAAGAATTTCATTACTTTCAGTTAGTGTAACTAAACTACTTCTATAGGTGCATTAAATCGTACTTTGACAAAAAAAGTTCAGTTTTACAAATGCAATAGTAGTAGTATGGCAAGATAATGAAATTTCTAGTCTACTGATTCAATAAATATGTACTACTAAGCATATAATCAAACAATTATTCCAAAGTAATTATACAAGGCAATTTCACTAGATGAAATCAATACCACAACTCAAATCTAGAATATCAGTTATATAGTCAGGACATATAATACAAAATACAAGCTTTTATGTTCTATGTTTGCAAATACGAACACATGATTATACTCATGTTTGCATGCAAACTTTTGTATCTTAATCTTGTTCCAAGAAATTTAGAATTTCCAAAAATTCACAAATGCTTATTACTAGATATGATGGTGGGCTAAGGTAAGTTATTTACAATTTGCTTCATTATTATTTTTACCGTTTCATACATCATTGTCAACACTCTTATATTTTTTTTCTTACGCATATAGTGTTAGTGTCATTTCTTGCTCCATTTTAGTTTTTATTAATGAATAAGAACTGTTGCCATTGTTATGCTTACTTTTCATTTCTTTTATTAGAGAGTACTCAATATTTGTCACTAAAAAGGAAAGAAATTTATTGTCCTAAATCACATCTTGTTAAGGCACATGAATTTGTTGGAAAGAAAGAAAGGAGCTAAGCCGATGATGCTTTTGAGAAAATAGTACTATGTTCGATACCTTTTATCCAATATTTTACGACTTTATTATCTTATTCTTTATTCTTGCCAGGTTTTTTGAAAACACTTGCTGAATACAAAATGAGCTATACCCTTCTCTAGCAATCATGCGGCAAGAAAGTACAAGTACAGGAAATTTTATTCAGAACATACTAATATTTTTGTTTCTTCTCCATGTATATGTGTGATAGACCCCCTTCATATACCATTCGTACATAATATATCTTCTCCCAAGTGTTCCTTTTTTCCATTTACTTATCCTGGGTTGAAAATTTTGTAACTTTTCATTTTTCATCTGTATAATTTTTAACACATGATATACCAAATATTCTCTTATTGTTATAGACTCAAGTTTGGTTGGGTGGAGTAGTTCGAGGTGGTCAAGGGGGCGTAGGGCCATTCGATTGCACATCAGGGTGAGTTTTTTTTATAAATTGTCTACTTATCATATGGTCTTCAATCTTTTATGTTTCATCCTCCATACAGTTTTCCCCTTTTGTTTTACTATGTTGATTAGTACACTTGAATTATGCTTTTATTGTTATTACCGCCTTTAAATTCAAGTGATTTCTTAGTGTCTTAAATGGGTTTGATGGTTTTATAAGGAAAATTCCTAGGGAGGTTATACACTTCAAATAGATATTGAACTAGTTAAGTATCTCTTATAAATGCTTTATGGACTCCAAACATTTTATTCAATCCATCTTAACATAATAAACTTGTTGCCTATTTTCAAGCATGATAATCATAATTCTAAATGTTCTCACTTGCATACTAAAAACTGAAATTAGTTTAAAGTTTGACAAAAATATTTTGCAGTTGTCCTCATATGCTCATATTTAACGATTTCTTATTAATAACACTTGTTCTCTCACACACTCATGTACCCATTTTTGGGTTTTGCATTTATTTTCATTAAATATCTCATGTAATCTGAAAACAAATTTTATAGCATAGATATAACCACTATTTACATATATAGCATTGTTATTGTTTAACTTTTCCAATTGCTATTACTGACAATCGATATCATTTTTCTTACATTTCTATTCATCTAACACATTTTTCATGATTGCCCTGTGTTAGCGTGAAAATCGGACGCTAACACCTCGGTGTGAGTAAAGTAAGTGTGAAAGCACCACCCGTTAATACGGGAATTGGAAATAAGCAGAAAATAATAGTAAAGCAGTAAAAGACAGTTTTTATAGTGGTTCGGCTTGTAATCAAGCCTACGTCCACTTTAATTCTCTTTATTGCTTATTTTATTACAATTCTTTACAACTTCCTTCAATTACAACACACTTTAACAAATAGCTCAAACTCCCATGTAGAAGAATCTTTTTAGGGCATGTTGAATGATCCAGATTTCTTCTTGAAGTTTGTTGCATTGTCTTTGGTGTTTGGAGTACTTGAAGTGTTGCTTGAGTCGAGAAAATGGCAGAGTGTTGATGCTTCGAAGAATGATCCAAAAGTCCTTTAATGTTTGGAGCCCAGGCCGTATTTATAGGAGTTTCTGAGCGGGCCTTAAGTCGTTTACGACTTAAAGTAAGTCGTAAGTCGTGGGTTACGACCTAAGATAGGTCGTAAGCCGCCAGCGAGTCAAGGGGATATGAGTTACGACCTAACTGGTTCGCACTTGGCCTTCTGAACTAACTGATCGGTCCTCGCGACTTATGGAAAGCGGCATAGTTAAATCACCAAGTACAAGGCCGTGAACGACTTATAGTAGGTCGTGAAAGCATTATGTCGCTGCCGCTTTAACTCTTTAGGTCGCGAAGTACTTAAGTCGTTAAGTCGTGAACTCTGTTAGGTCGTGGACTCTGTTAAGTCGTTAGGTCGTCCCACTTTTAGGTCGTTCACCTAGTTATCCCACTAGGTCGTGATATCCTTTAGGTCGCGCCTTCTGGTGAGTTGCTAACTCGTTTAGTCTTAGGTCGTTGAGCCGCTTCTCCTGTTATCTTGTTAACTCGGTTGAGTCGCTTAACTCGGTCACGTCTTAGGTCGTGAGGTCCTCTAACCCGTTAACTTGTTGAAGCTTTAGGCCGCATACCGTTTTGGCCGGGGCGCTGCCCCACACCCCGCGGGGGGCGCTGCCCCCTGGACCCCTGCGACCTGACCAGGCAGGTCGAACACCGTAGCGGTGGCGTTGCCCCCGCACCCCCATCTTGGGGGGTTGGCACCCCCCGGACCCCCCTTCGAAGGGGATCTTATCTGAAAAGCCATTTAACAGTACTTGCTTTGTTGAGATGTTGAGTTGACCATTCTTAGAGACGAACTATCACTGGCTTCTCGGTCGATTTTTTGATATCACGGCCTTGCTGAAAAAGTGGAGTTAACACTTGCCCCTCGAAGTATACGCCTAGGGACTAGGTCGTGTGCTTCGACTCTTCTTAACTCGTGCTTTACTGAGTTACTAGGTTGAGAGCGATTGACGACCTAACCTCTTGCGGCTTAATTTTTAGGTCGCTGCTTAGCTCGTACCTAGGAAAACTTGCTTTGTTTTGACTGGAAGCCTCTTGAACTTGACCAGTGCGACTTAATGGAACCTTGACAAGAACTTGTTGCATCTCTTTACAGATTATTTTAACAACCTATTAAATGCAACATTTGCGGGAAAATGGGGCGAATATACTCATCAACGATTGCCCATATCGACTGATGGATTAGACCAAAGAACTGATATTTTACTGTATGTAAATTAGTATGGATTTGATGAAGTGTTGCGAATCAACTATCTTGAATGAAGTATCAACACAAAATTTACACAGTTATAACTGCTATCTGCATTGATACTGCACTTATTTTCAAATAACAAGCCTCGAATTTTTCTGAATTGACATATTTGCCAACCAGTATTATTTCGAGTATTACTTTATTTACTTGTTATTTAAGTAGCTTTGCACAACACTTCACACGCTTTTAGGAAATGTGCACCTTTACTTTCGAATATTCAGTTCATTATGTAGAATGTCTTCTTGATAAGAAGAAATAGTGGAGCAAGCTGGATTTCTTCATTTCTGAGATTTTCAGAATCTGAGTTGTTGAGTGCTAATTTCGTTCTTTACTTTGCAGCATCCCCTCTCTTTCTGAATATTCCAGTCATAAGTCAATTTTTAAAAGACTAAGTGCTGTGGCGGTTAAGGAGAGGAGCGTTAAATTTCTGCTGAATGACGAATTTATGCACTTAATTCAGACTTTTGCCCTCTTTTAATTGACTCAGCTTTATGATGCCCTTGATTTTCAAGCAGAGACTTCAGGTGCCCCAACTCCCGCAAAGGAACTTGCATCTAGGGGACCTGCACATGTATGAAATTTTTTATAGTATAGAATGAGATGATTCTTCCTACTTGCATAGACTTTTGTCTGTATTTAAGAATGTATTTATGCCTCATTTTCATACAAGTTTCTTTATTTTTCTCTGCATGATACTGCAGTGAGCTTGTGGTATGTTGCTTGGGTACTGTTTTTTACTAATGTAGCAATATTATATTGCCCCCATACTACAGCTCATCGTAATATTCTCCATCTTGCGGAGACTTTGGGGAACAATTCTTCTGTTTTAAGAAGACTTGTACTCTTATTTTAGAGAATAATTCTTCCATTTCGAGAAGGCTTGCACTCTTGCTTTAGAGAATAATTCTTCCACTTTTGAGGAAATGTTATTCTGCTTTAGTAGAGTGTGCCTTGTATTTGGGAAGTTTTTTTCTCTTTTTTCTTTTACACTTCATCCTTCAGAGATGGTTACTTTTGTTTTTTGAGAAGTGGATTCTCCTGCGCGGCGAAGCGGGCTTTCGAAGAAGGCTTTGGCGCTTCAACTTGGTGAAGTTGGCCTCATTAGAGGGCCTTTTTTTTTACAAACTTGGGGAATGTGCCTCATTGGGGGACTTTAATTTGCACTTCAAACTTGGAAAGTGTGCCTCATTGGAGGGCTTCAATTTGCATTTCAAACTTGGAAAGTGTGCCTCATTGGAGGGCTTTAATTTGCACTTCAAACTTGGGAAGTGTGCCTCATTGGAGGGCTTTAATTTGCACTTCAAACTTGGGAAGTGTGCCTCATTGGAGGACTTTGATTTTCCTTGGGAGAGGGTTTTTTGTGCCTTGGGAGAGGGCTTTTTCCTCCGAAGAGTTGTGCCTCCGAAGAGGGCTTGTGCCTCCGAAGAGGTCTTTATTTGGCATTTCAGCTCTGGTGAAATGTGCCTCCGAAGAGGTCTTGTGTGTTTTCTGTCTGCTTGCCCATGCCTCTTCACCATTTGCTCCTCAGCGATTCCTCGTTATCATTTCCAAACCCATGTTCTTTTCTTTGCCAGTTATTTGTTTCTTTTCCAGAGAAGTGCTCTTCATTGTTAAGTGAATCCATAAGGAAGACCCAAACTACCCAAAAGGATGTCTGTTTGCACAAACGATCTCCGTCGGTTAGCAAGAGCCTGGAACCTTCGCGTTGGGAAGGTGCCCTTTTGGTAGAATCAACTGTTTGTGAGGAGCACTTCTTATGCAGGAATTGAATTCGGAACTTTTCTGGCTTGACATTTATTTGCTGAATGATTTATAGGAATCGCTTAGCTTTGTGATGTGCTGACTAGGTAAGCTTTGCTTTGATTTCCTGCAATATTAAATCGACATTTTAGCAATATGTTCAAGATATTTGCATATCGAAATGAAACAGGCATTTTACAGTAACAGAAAATACAAGATTTTATAGTTCCTATATCTCGTTTGCAATGTTTTTACAATGGCTTTTAATACGAGAATGGTACATCCATCATTCTTTTACGAATTTGTAACAAAGACTTAAAGTAAAATATGGATGCAAGTTATTGCTGTCCCAAGCTTTCGGAATTGATTCTCCAGTGTGAGGGGACTAGATGGCAGCATCTTTCAGAACAGGAACTTTTTCTCCCTCCGGGGCTTTTCTTAGGGCATGAGCGTATCTTTCTATCTCATCCCAGCTTCCGCCGGCTGGGTGAGGGCCTTCTGTGATAGCATTAATGATAAGCCTCCCAGATCCCTGTGCTGCAGTTCTTTCGTTTGAGCTATATTGATGAGCAAGAAGTATTTGCCCTTGAGTCGATGAGGATGGGTCATTCTTGTTTCCCTTTACATATTGTTGAAGTTTATTCTGTTTCAATAGTTCTTCAATCAAATTCCTTAGATGGCGACATTCATCAATGTCATGACCAGGTTGATTGTGGAACTGACAGAATCTTCGACTCAGGTGGCTTAGGATAATCAATAGCATCCTTGGTTGCGAGAAAGATGTTCTCTAGAGTATCAGTTAAAGGAGTAAAGTCTGAAGGTTTAAAGCGGCGAGCTTTCTTCAAGTCTCTCTGCTTTTTTCCACCATCGTTCTTCGTCTTCTGTCCTCCAGATTCTCTTTTATCAGAAGCAACACCGACATTCAGAATTTCGGCCACGATCGCTTTTGATGGCACAGGAAAGCTTTCCAAACGCATAAATTCATCAGCCTTCTTATAAAATTTCTCAAGTGAGTTTGGCTCCTTCATTTTTAGCCATTTGCCAAATTCACTCGATTTATCGATAGCCCGCATTAGATAAGTCAAAACCATCCTTGGCTCCGCGTTCTCAACTTCAGCTAGGGCTATATTGAAACGATTTAAGAATGATCTGATCGATTCCCCGGGGTTTTGTTCTAGACTGGAGAGTGACATTATATCCTTGGCCTTTGTAGCATATAGCCTTAGCTTATCCTTGAACTTTCGTGTTAAGTCAGAGAATTGATCCACGGATCTAACTGGCAGCTTTGTGAACCAAAGTAAGGCCACTCCCTCTAAGTATACCGGAAAGTAACGACACTTGATTTCATCTGTTGCCCTTGCCCCGGTCATATGCCAGTCGTACTTGTATAGGAACTGATTTGGATCACTTGTCCCCTGGTAAGCTGGAATGGTGGGAGGAACAAATTTCTTTGGAAATTCCGCCTTCAGAATTCTTTTCGTAAAAGGAGTTTTGCTTGGAGTGAACCCCCATTCATTTTCATTTTCTTCCCTTTGCATGCTTTCTTTTATGATTCGTCGAACCATTTCCGAGAGATGTTCCTCATTGTTTAGAGGGAAATGTTCGCGAAGAGTTGGCTGTGGCCTAGAACCTCCAACTTGGGGAGATGCCTCTTTGGCGGTGTCAGCTGTCCTCTGAGGAACATTTCTTTCTTGGGAATTGTGGACATCATCTGCAAAGGTTGTTTCATTTTCTTGCGCTTGACGGTTGCCCCCAAGTAAAGCATTCATTCTTTCCAGCATTAGAGCGTTCTGGGCTTCCATTTGCTGATACAACCCAGAAACTGCAGCATCTAACACCTCTTGTGTAATTCCAACACTTGGAGCTGCTTCATTTGGAGCTGTTTCATTTGGAGCTGCTTTATTTGGAGCTGCTTCGTTGGAAGTAGGAGAAGTGGCATTATTCTCATGAACATCACCGGATCTATCAGATCTGAGCTGTCTTCCAGTAGCCATTATCTCTGACAGGCTTCTGCTTTTGAGAGATATTCTTTCAACAAACTTTCGCGAAGCAATGGTGAAAGTGTTCCTGAGTTCAATTCTCAGTGAAAGCACAAAAAATGTTAGCGTGAAAATCGGAAGCTAACACCTCGGTGTGAGTAAAGTAAGTGTGAAAGCACCACCCATTAATACGGGAAATAGAAATAAGCAGAAAATAATAGTAAAGCAGTAAAAGACATAGTTTTTATAGTGGTTCGACTTATAATCAAGCCTACGTCCACTTTAATTCTCTTTATTGCTTATTTTATTACAATTCTTTACAACTTCCTTCAATTACAACACACTTTGACAAATATCTCAAACTCCCATGTAGAAGAATCTTTTTAGGGCATGTTGAATGATCCAGATTTCCTCTTGAAGTTTGTTGAATTGTCTTTGGTGTTTGGAGTACTTGAAGTGTTGCTTGAGTCGAGAAAATGGCAGAGTGTTGATGCTTCGAAGAATGATCCAAAAGTCCTTTAATGTTTGGAGCCCAGGCCGTATTTATAGGAGTTTCTGAGCGGGCCTTAAGTCGTTTACGACTTAAAGTAAGTCGTAAGTCGTGGGTTACGACCTAAGATAGGTCGTAAGCCGCCAGCGAGTTAAGGGGATATGAGTTACGACCTAATTGGTTCGCACTTGGCCTTCTGAACTAACTGATCGGTCCTCGCGACTTATGGAAAGCGGCATAGTTAAATCACCAAGTACAAGGTCGTGAACAACTTATAGTAGGTCGTGAAAGCATTAGGTCGCTGCCGCTTTAACTCTTTAGGCCACGAAGTACTTAAGTCGTTAAGTCGTGAGCTCTGTTAGGTCGTGGACTCTGTTAAGTCGTTAGGTCGTCCCACTTTTAGGTCGTTCACCTAGTTATCCCACTAGTTCGTGATATCCTTTAGGTCGCGCCTTTTGGTGAGTTGCTAACTCGTTTAGTCTTAGGTCGTTGAGCCGCTTCTCCTGTTAGCTTGTTAACTCGGTTGAGTCGCTTAACTCGGTCACGTCTTAGGTCGCGAGGTCCTCTAACCCGTTAACTTGTTGAAGCTTTAGGTCGCATACCGTTTTGGTCGGGGCGCTACCCCCTGGACCCCTGCGACCTGACCGGGCAGGTCAAACACCGTAGCGGTGGCGTTTCCCCCGCACCCCCATCTTGGGGGGTTGGCACCCCCCTGGACCCCCCTCCGAAGGGGATCTTATCTGAAAAGCCATTTAACAGAACTTGCTTTGTTGAGATGTTGAGTTGACCATTCGTAGAGACGAACTATCACTGGCTTCTCGGTCGATTTTTTGATATCACGGCCTTGCTGAAAAAGTGGAGTTAACACCCCGACTTCATAATCCTTTTTCAATATGCATTCAAGCATCAGACGTGCCTTCTTTTAGCAGCCTAAGTCTTTATGTTTCAACATTGATATGCCTTGATTTATTCTCTTGTTTAAATCGTCTATGGTTTATCTCATATCAAAATATTTCAACTACATCTAGGCTCACCAAATAATTTATAATATAATTTTGAATCAAATAATATATTTTTTCATGTACATGCCTATAAAATTTTAAAACCAAAATTGAGTTAACCTCTGTTTAACTAGTAATAAACAAATGTTATTTGAAAGCCTCTTTGGTTTGTGATCATCCTGGTTGGTAATCGCAATACTTATTTATAATATTGATATAATATTTTTTAAGCACTTATTTATGGTAATTTGCTGAGGCTAGCAGTGGGGGAGACTAGAAATAAGGTTGAAAGCATGTTCATTTCAACTTTATGTACATTGCCTTCAATAAAACACTTTTTGATTTGTATATATATCAGTTAACTCTTTGTTATGTTAAGGATGCAATTTGCACTTTTTAAGACAATAAATTTATTACATATTTTGTATCAAGTCAACCATGTAATTCCATTTTGCTATATGAATTATATTTTGGATCTTCTTTCATCTTTTGTTCTATATTCATCAGTGTTGTAATGTAACTTGTGTAGCACATATTGTGCATATATTATTATTTGTTAAGTTTGTAGATGTATAATTATATATTATTATGTTTGTCTTCTAGTTAAACTTTCAAATATTATTAATATACTATTAGAGGTATATTGTTATATGTGTATTATGGTCTAATTAATAATTGTCCACAACATTACTATCATTTTTTTATTGCCTTTGCTGAAGCTTTTAAAGCATTTATTTTTGCCTCTACTAGCATAAAGCTATGTACTGCTTACGTGGATTGCATTCCAGTAGAGGCAAATTAAGAGACATATAAGCCCCAATTTGTTAAGAGAGGCATAGTTTTTTGAGGTAACTCTTTCTTTTGAAATAAGATAAGCGGGTCAAGCCTGGTTTACAAAAGACAGCAGGTTATGCAAAACCCGAACCATCTCCACTAAAAATCACAGAAATCTTAATACGTCGGCATACTCTCAACACATCTCAAACTTTCGAAACCCTAAAAAATGGCAGAGATGTTGAATCAACGATTCTTCTTCTATGTCTCCCTGCCAGCGTTCTTTACACCACTCCTGTAACAGCCTGCTATTTTAAACCATTCGCATCCTCACATGCCGGAATTGAATTTTTCAAAATATCGAACTGTAATTTAAGTTTGGCAAAACACATCATAAACGGTAAATAAATAGTCACAGATCATAGAAACAGAGTAATAAATGCAGCGGAAGTAAAGAAATAGTAGTTCATGAAGCTACTATATAAATATACATCAAAGTTAAGCAAGATACAACAGAAGTCCCAATATGATATCAAGTACAAACAGAACCCATCACTGGACTCAACTGAATAACCGGAATCAACTGGATAACTGAAAGCGAAACAGACAGCAGGGTTTCCAAGTGAAGCTCCAACTCTAGAGGTGAGTCTCTAATGTTGTATCACTCAGTCTGATCCAAGCGTAAAGCAAAACACAAAACACTCGAGTCAGGACATACATACTTATACAATGTAAACAAACTCAAGTGAACTGTAATAGAAAGATACAAGTAACTTAAAGGATGCGGGACCGCCCATCCTCTAAGGATCCGTTAAACTATATACTATGTAGTAATATTTCGCTATATAAACTTACTTTTAAATAGCGTTAAAGGGTTACCCATATAGCCCTTAACACGTAATAGTGCCAATAGTCTATACAGTACCGTAATACCTCCTGATCGGGGGGGGGGGGGGGGGTACCAGCGGATACTCCATAGGTATGACACAGATCAAACTCGTACAAGGTGCGCTAGGGTAGGTGACACGGCTCAACTAGGCAATGTCAGGGTAGATATACGCTTCCGGGCCGATGGTAACGCATAGCCACAGCTACTGCCCACCTCGAGCCACACCCCCAAATCAAAAAATCAAAAGTGGCCACCGAATCAGTCCAAAAGTCAAAGTATAATATCAAAGTGATGTGTTCGATAGGTGCTACCTCATTAGCCCGTCAATCGCTCCTATTTTAGCCACCTTATGCAACTCACGGGAGTTGGGTCCTCGCATATGCCTCAAAGGAACGCCGCCACCATCCTACTTCATTCTGAAATCTCCACCGCGTACACGATTGTTAAAATGGTTTTTGGAATCGACAGAGAGTATGCCCATAACCGATCACGGTCTCTTTAACAAACAACCATTATTATAACCCATGGATATTTCTTTCAAAATCATTTACACTTTAAAACCAAAATATCATATCCATTTCAAAACTAAATACTATATTATTTCCTTTTAAAATCAAATCAATATATCATTTCCCATTTCAAAAACCAAAGTAATAATATATCCTTCAAATTCCAAAGACCAAATCAATATCTCATTTAAATAAAACCCTAGTTTCCAAATCATAAAATATTCCTTCAATTTATTAAACTCGAAATATTGTTTTTAATCATCTTAAACCAAACCACTTTATAAAGTCATATTCTTAAATCTTCAATTTCAATAAGTTCAAATTTATATATTTAAAGACAATTCTTAATTAAATACAATTTCCAAAAATTTCATTTCAAACCATATTACTTTCAAGTTATAACAACTCTAAAACCAAACACTTTGAAACCATAATACTTTGAAATCCTAACAATTTAGAAATGTTATCATTTGGAATTCGTATTGCTTAAAATCACAATACTTAGGAATCATAGCATTTTTGGACTGTAATACTTTCCACTTTAACATTTTATATAACTAAAGTATTTATATACTTACAAATTTTAACATGGTCATTTTATCACAGCCTTATAGTTAGATAAACTTTGTTACTTGTAATATACAATTTAAAGTTGAAATTCTTATGTTAAGTTAAAACTACCTTATTAACTTACATTATTACTACAATAAAGAAACTTTATTATTTAATCATTTAAAATCTGCCATTTACATTAATTACAACTTACATATCAAATGTATGTTTTAACTTACATTTATTACAATAAAGAGCATTTATCATTTTAATCAATATTACACTAATTAAAACTTACATTATCAAATGTACGTTTTAATTTACATTTCTATTAAAGTAAAGAGCATTTATTAATTTAATCAATACCACATTAATAAAAACTTTACACGTTTCTTTCATTAATTAGGACTTTACATGTTTCTTTCATCAATCACATGCATGTATGAACATAGCATAATAATTTCTATAATTCACTTGTCATCATTTCACAATTACAAAAGTACATTGTCTAGAGTGAAAAATCTCACCTTTTTGAAAGCCAGAATCAAAATCAAACACACATCCAAACTCCGCAAAGCACAAAAAGGCACGACAAAGTACGACTATATTTTTTTGAGTGAATGAAGAGTAAGATCCAAACTTGTAAACAACACAATACATAACATATATAAGCAATGATTCAATACGAAAGAATATAGATAAAAATAATGAAAAGATAGAAAATAAAATGACCTAACTTTGACAAATCAAAGCAAGGTGATCAATACATGGCTTGGTTAAGGTTTGTTATCAACTTTGGTGATGTATGCCTTCATGGTGGTCATGACTAGGCTTTGGTGGTGAGGAGGAGGTGGTGTGGTCGGCAATAGGTGGAGACCAAGCCATGTTTGAAGAAGAACAAAAGAAAAGAGAAAAGAAAATAGAAAAAGAAGAAGAGGAAGCCATGAAATAATTAGAGCTTGCTGTATTTTTTTCTTCATGCAAATGATAATGAGGAGTTTTGAGAATTGTTTGTGCGTGAGTTATCAAAAGAAATACACGGCTAAAGATGGAAGAAAAAAAGAAACGACCAAGGAGGAGTAAATGATAGGAAACAAAAAGGCATAAATAAACTTGAATATATTTTACTCTTAAATGCAAATGAATATGAGAAGTGGGAAATAATTTTTTGTTCGTGAATTGATAAAATTTCTCACGGCTAATAGATAGAGTGGTTTGGAAGGAATGCAAACAAGTAAATGCTAGGAAACGGAAAATGCATAATTAAGGAGAAATGAACGTATATATTTATTCTTAATTGCAAATGAAAATGATGAGTTTGAAATGAGAAATAAATCTTCTTGTACGTGATTTGTGGAATGATTTCTCATAGCTAGAAAAAATATATACACGGCTTTGGTAGGTAATTAAATAGATAGATAAATAAAAGGCAAGAAATATAGCAAATGTAACTATGTCTAATTAAACAAAGTAACGTATGTCTAATTAATTCATTTCCAAGCCATTAAATAAAAGAATATACACAAATAAACTCCAATGAATACAATAAAAGCCTAGATAAATAAAAATAGAAAGATAAAATAGAGATGGATATAGGAAAAATATAAAAATGTATATACTAAAAGTACAGAAATTTATTGCGTGTAAAATACTGTAATTTATCTAGTTTAAAAATATAAGTTTTAAATTCCCAATAAATCCATATTCTTAACTCCATCTAGTTATTCAATCAATTTCATTATACGGTATAATTATCATGGTTTATACCATAGTGCATTAATATTCCTATTTTATATTAATTTCAAATAATGTAATATTTAATTCCATTTACTAAAATAGATCCAATTATTAGAGATTGAATTTCAATACATAAATTTGATTCAATTCCAAATCTTTTTATTAAGTCTTACTACTCTACAAACCTAGTTAACCATTCATTCCTTAATATACTCCAATTTAACAACTTCTAAACATTGTATCACATTTCACATTAATGTAACTTTTGTTTATATTTATTAAAAATTGACTTCTCATTTCAATTTAATAGACTAAATAAACATGTAACACATAATAATTTGTCACTGTTTACTTTTAACTACATTTATAAGTTTATTGCCTACAGACCAAAGTTACAATTACTTAGAGGACCATGGTCTTACTTAATTTCCCTTCATTACATTATACCTTATTCATAAATTCAACATTTATATTATTTCAATTTATTGTAATCTCCTTCAATCTATCAATAATTTAGCTTAAATTGCATTCTTTACCATTCAAATTAGTCATTATATCCACATTAAATAACCAATTTCTATTTCTTTTAATATTTTAATTACAAAAATCTTATTAAATCAACTATTTTTAATTACCAAAATTTACGGATTGTTACATTTTGACTCTCCTCCCTGCTAATATGATAAACTACTGTCGAAGCCCATTCGCGTCCCATTAGTATCCACTTAAAAGTGATTACTTCTTTAATGAAGTGAAAACCAAGAGGAATTAGCAGATCTGAGATCGTTGCGACCCAGATCTGTTAATTCCCTCTCCATATTTGCAATTTCGCCTAAAGATGAGCTCTGTTTCATCCTAGTGACCTCATTTGTTCATTGGTTGGCATGAAAGTCTTTGTCGCCTGTGACTGAGCTCTGATTCAGGCCATTGACTTTAATTGTTTGTTGATTAACTTGGAGTTCTTTTGTACGAGTGAGAAAGAGCTCTAAATGCTTGCTGCCAGCTTCATGGCTCCATTCATCAACTAAAAATTAGAGCTTGGTTTGACCCTTGACTTTTCTCTTTGATTTATAAAGAATAATCTTACAATCTGTCTCGATAAGTATCCATTTCTGCTCTCTATTCATACAGATTTTTGTATGAGTTCGAAAGTTTCTTTCTTTCTAGATATGAAACACGACAGTAGTTATTAATATGTGAGCATGATCTCTTTCGCTAGTTTAGCTTTAAAATTGTTGTTAATATGTTGAATAGCTTGCAATAGATCCATCTGGCCGTTATTGGTAATATGCAGTATGGTTTGAATTCGATTCCAAATGTAGTAAGAGTAATTGCATTCAAAATACAGATAATTAGCACTTTCATTTACCAAATTGCATAAGGAACAAAGTGAATTGTTTGGATTTTCTCATTCATTTATTTTATCGCAAGTTGGCAATCTGTTATTAATAGCAAAATATGCACAAAAAGCCATCTTGGGACTATTCACTTTGTTCCATATACAACTATACCATTCAACATTGGGCATTTTATTTCTAATATTTTCCCAAGTAGTTTTAAAGTAAAACTTCCCTCTGGTGCTTGCTTTCCACCTTCAATAATCACTATCTGCATGAATATCAATGGGAATTTGACATATACTATAATTATGAGGGTTTATAATAGAGAGCAATTATGGTTTCCATTGATTATCTTTTATTATCATAGACACTATATCATTAACCCCACCACAAATGACTAAACTATCCCAACCTACTTTATTAACAAAAGACTCACTATTAAACCATGAGTCAAACCATAAACTAGTTTATTCTCCTATTTTAAATTTACTCTACAAAAAAGATTTACAAATATTCCTGCATTTTAAAATTTGTTTTCATGCATAAGACTGATTATTTTTTGCTAAAACAGTCCAAAAATTACCATTTTTGAGATATTTGGACTTCATCCATCTTGCCCAAAGAGAGTTTGCATTCATAAATCTCCAAAATAGTTCTAAATTGCAGGTTAGAATGAGAATATTCATGTCCCTATTACCAAATCCCCCTTCTTTTTTTAGGTCTGCACACTTTTTCCCAGTTGATTTTATGATATTTACCCCTCCATAAAAAATCAGCACATCTACTTTTAATTTCTTAATAGAAACAACTGGGATATGATATGTCTGTAACCAATATAAAATAATGGCATAAATCATAATCTTTATAAGCTCTATTCTGCCAGCAATAGAAAGAAGTTTACAAGACCTAGTTTCCATTTTATAAGCTCCACTTTATATGCTCTAAAGCACCTAAAGCTAAATCTGGAAATATATTCGGAGCTGTCCTGAGCATTATAAAAAAATAACACCGGGATCATCCTGGTAAACCTACGTGAGAAACTCAATCATGTGGATTTTCATATTTATAAAACACTTCAGAGATAAAGGTATCTCGTAAGATCACACTGCGAATAAATGTGGATGAGATTTTTACCTTATAATAACCAAATTATTTCATTAGAAAATGTAATGATATTATAATAAATTCTAGGGTCAGGATATAAGAAAGAAATAACAGAGGTATGCGTACATCACTTTTAGGAAATCAATTATATGGTTTCGATGATAACAACTATACAATGGAAATAGAATATACATATATATCTATATTTATAGGTAGTTGATAAAGTAACATCACCAAAGAGACAAAAACAAGACTCAAAAGAAGTATCAAAAGACTTTAAGTCGATAGAAGTGGAAGAGGGATGACACAGACACAGATAAAGCAACATGCACACATTCAGACGTCTAGGTACACTAGCCCGACGTCTGATTGATTCTTCTGGTTTGAAACTCAGAAAGAATCAGACGTCTGGTTAATACACTCAGACGTCTGAAAAGCATCCGGATATAAAAAATATATGAAGACCATACGTTTGGTTAATAAACTCAGATTTCTGAAATACAACCAGATACAAAAAATATATGAAGACCAGATTTCTGAAATATTTTCCAAACATCTGATCTTGAACTCGGCTATGTAAATTCAAAGAACAACTGTCACATTCGAAAGGACACGTTCGCTTCTCTTCACTGCAACTCTTCATCACCATGAGAAGCAACCTTAGAGCACTTACTAACAGTTGCAACTACACAAAGGATCTCTCCACCACTATAAATAGAATAAGGAATTCAAGAGAAGGATTCACCTTACTTACTTACGCTCTAACTCTTACACTCTGATTTATACTTGATCTCTAAGCAATCAAAATACCTGTAATTAACTCTTCTATATATATATATATATATATATATATATATATATATATTGGAAGCAATTGTACTTAATAGTCAACATCCGTGTTATAGAACACATTCTTGACAAAGAAACTCTCTATTGTAAACCTGTTCCTCCAGGTCAAGTGAGGGTTAGTTGAAAGGAAATTCCGAAGAGGAGCTTCGGGACTGGACGTAGGACGGGAGGTCCGAACCAGTATAAAATCCTGGTGTGATTATTTTAATTTACTTTGCTACTATCATCTATCAAGTTATATTATATAGTTAGTTGCATGTACTTGCATATACATCCTATACGATCCACTCATATAGACTTTCAATCACAACAATAACTAGGTATAAAACCAAAACCCGCTAAGGCATGTCTGTATAAATATGTAGGATTTCTGTGGGGATCTCTTCGATCTTGCCATATTCGAACATATGACAAGGATCGAAGATATCCTTCCAAGTGTCGTATATCTATAGATAAAATAAACCAGAAGATAAGCACAACTAGCCCACCACTAGTACATAACATGAAATGTGTGGAACCAAATATCTACAACTCCCACTAGCATCATCTATAAGCATCTGCAGATAATGGAGTTGATATACTCTTGGGAGTTAGCCAAACCCAAGATTATGCATCTTACTCTGGTTTTATCCATTTTGATGTCGAGGCTACGTTCGATATCTCTCACATGAGTCTTCATCACTCGAACAGAACACAAATCCCCAAATGGATCCCATCATCTTGAAAAGATCAAGAATTACTAGATGGATTAGAGCTTCTCGAACAGATCTCGAATCTCCACGTAGGTACCCGTATAAATCTATCGATGAAAAGTTAACACTGTCCTCTCTATTAGAATACTCATCAAGATAGATAGTCCTACACGATAGCATCGTTTTTAATGTTAACACTAACCTCTCTCTTGGACTTAACCTTAGGATAGTTAGGTCAACTCTATAACATTTCACTTCACATCCGCTTGTAAAACAAAGCTTACGTATATGGTTTTGAAGTGGTTATGAGTTCGAGTCACCTCATGCAAGTACACTTTCCCCGCATACCAGACGCTTTAAAACCAATCGATGAATTCCGATTAACTCAACCTCGGTTCATTTAGAAATAAATAGAAAATACATAAGGGTGTAGATCATCTCCTATTTAGATAGATTTTCTAATCATTTTTCCTAAAAGAGCAAGACGAGTTTATATGTACAATATAGCTTCTCTAAAGATAATCGTATCATATAGACCTCATGTTTCTTCTAGATATTTCCTAAGTTATTTTGGTCAATTTCAATAGTCGACAAATTGACTACTAAGTACAAGATAGATAATCATAAATGGAAAACCAAGTCTCATATACTTATCATAAACGAATAAACACACAATGCACGATCGAGTCACACTAGCGACCTCTAATCCTCTTTCAATACTTCCTTTTATCTAATAAAACTTCGTTTTATCTAATAAAACTTCCTTTTATCCAGTAAAACTTTATTTATCAATCATTAGTGTTAGTTTGCACTCTTTCAATACTTTAAAAAGTATATACTTATCTCAATTTTTATAAGTATATTCACAAATCATTAATAAGATTTCTTACTTCAATTATTTACCTTTTTTCTATCTTTTCCCAAAATATTCCACACTTATATTTTTCTTCAAAATATCCACTTCAAGGATCTAAGTACTTTCACAAATCTATCTAGAAGGTTTAAGGATAATGTTACTTAAACATTGTCACTATAAACCCAAAACCATTTCACTTATGCTTATCTTTAAAACATTCTCTTAAAGATCAATTTACGTTCATATGTATAATAAAAAAGTGTTAAAGACCAATCTTATTAACACATTGTCAGAACAAACCCAAAAGCAATTCCAAACTTGTTACTATCTTTAAAAACATTTGTATAAAATCTAACATAATATTTGATCAATTCCGATAGTCTAATAATCAACTATCCAGTCAGAACAATCACTTACTTAATTCGTTTCAGACATTCCAAATCATATTATCCCTTATTAAAGAGTGAAGCATTGGTTGCATATCAAAGCTTTGCCTAGTCACTTCATTCTTGACTATCACAGATAAATAAGTCAACCACTTTGGCTTTTAGTGTTGTGTATAGTACTAATGATTTTCATGAACTAGTAAGAAATTAACATGATTAACATATTTTCGTCATTCCCGACTCAACTATTCCTCGGTCATGAGGGAACCCAGTAGGTTAGAGCATTTTTGATTCTATCCCTACTCTAACATCAGACGTAACACCCATAAATAGATAAGCCTATTTCGTCGGCTTTTAGTATTAAGCTTAGTTAATTACTTTTTAAACGAGTAATTAAACAAAACACGATTTAGCCACTGAAAATTCATTTCCCCATTCTAAATCATTTTTTATGCCTTTAAAATACTTCAAAATATTTATAATAGGTTTTAAAACATTTTCCTAAAAATATCACTTTAAGATAATAAGTTTAAAAAACTTTGAAACTTGGAAAAAACCATTTTTCTATATATTTAAAAATAAACCCTCTTCTTTAAAAATTCACAACTAACTCTTGAAAATTAAAATAAATCTCAAAATACTTTTAAAATACTCTAATAAGAGTTATCAAACACTAGGAAAAAGAATGAAATAAAATACTTAAATTTAAATATCTTTTCAAACCTAGTCCAAAACAAAGGCTAAAGCGGGGCAATTTTGCACAAGTGTAAGATTAGCCATTTTTTGATACGTTACTCAACCTTTTAACATTCAAAAATTTTATGGCGGTAAGCATACATATAAAATATCACAAATATGGTGAGAAACCCCTAAGAATCTGTCTATAAAGTTTCATATAAATTGCCGAACACAAGGCAATTCCTAAGTGCATCTATAGCGACTATTGCTATAAGAGTATTTTCAAATCCAAATCGAATCTAAACCAAAGTCCAAATACAATTTATGTTCCTTATTTCAAGTCTATGCTACAAGACATAAAATTCCTTTCATGTTTGTTCAAGTCCATTCGTATGGATTACATATGCCATTTTCTTTCAAAGCAAGAATCAAAACCAATATTTTAACATATGTCAATATCAATTCAAACAACATATAAGCAATCAACCACAAGCATACATACACAATATTTTCATCCAAGGTGGTGAGTAAGCTCACCCTTAACAAAAAAGCAAGTCCAAGCAACCAAATCCTTTCACTATCTTTGCAAACACCTTGCTTCCAACCTCAACCTTATTTTCACTTGATTTTAGGCTATTAATAACCCTTATTGCTCATGGCCTTCCAATGAGGGGGGAGGGTTTGGCATCACTTATAACATGGTAGAAGATGTTATATTGATGTTGTCTTAAGGCTCTACTCCAAGTTTGAGTTAAATTAGAGTTATTTTGAATTTATTTTTCTTTAGGAAATTATGAAGAGTTGGAAATGAATAAAGTTTATTTTATTTTATGAACTTACGAAAGTAATTCAAAAAGGCTTGCACTTTCTTATATAGGCTCAAGGTGGTTTACCTAACCTTCCTATTATTTTGCAAAGAACACATTTTGCTATGGATATTTTTGGCTAGCCATCGCTCGAGATGTGAGGGAAAATACTTGAAGAAATGCGACGATACCGAGAGCTCCATCCAATGAGCTTACATAGATGGTTAGCCCATGGCCATTTATGATTTGGGGAGTTGATATTATTGTATTACTATCAACATCACAAGGAGTGAGGTATGTAATTGTGGTAGTGGACTACTTCATGAAATGGGTCGAGGTGGAGCCCCCATCATGATCGCTTTGGCGAAATGATCAATTTCATAGTGAAAAACATTTTGTATAGGTTTAAAGTGCCATGAAAGATCATAATGGACAGTGGGATTTAATTTGAAAGTGCGAAATTATGTACATTCAGCACTTAATATTAGATAAGAAGAGCTTCTCGGGGTAGCACATCCGCAGACGAATGTATGGATATAGGCAGTGAATAAAATCATCAATTTTATCATAAAGAAAGGCAGAGATGAGCTAATTGCAATTGGGTGGATGACTTATTATTGGCATTGGGGGCTTATCTAACAACCAAGAAGTCCGTAACTAGACAAACTCCATTCACGTTGGCTTACGAAACTAAAGCCATGATTCCAGTTAAAGCTGAATTTCCTTCTTATAGATGGATGCATTATGAACCCAAGGTGAATGAGGAGAAACTACTATTATCCCTCGACTTGGTGGAGTAAAAGCAAGAAGAGGAAAATCTAAAGGTAGCAAGGGAGTTCAATGCCAATGTCCAAAATCGTACATTTGAGATTGCGGACCTTGTTTTGAAGTGGGTCCTTTCAAGTATAAGGGAACTTGGTCCGAATTGGAAGGACCCTGTGTGATATGAAAAAAGCTTAAGGTAGAAGTTTTGAGCTATCAACATTCAATAGGGACCAAATTCCATGGGCATGGAATAGTGAGCAATTACACCCCTATTTCACTTGATTTTATTCTTTTGTATTAGGCTTTTTTTCATTCATATTGGATTAGATAAACAACTTTCACTATTGAATATTAGAAAAAAACAGCTTTTTGAATGAATAAATCATATTCATTAAGTTTGACTTTATGCTATAGGATCAGTAGCATGAACAAACATTCTATATTTTGAAAACTAATTATCTTGGTACCCAGAGATAGGTATCGATATACTCATTTGAACCATGATCGGTTATTTGGTGTGTAATCAGACCAACTGCTGATCCAATAATTCACCTCTATATGTCTTATCTTCAGATAATGCTCGGTGATAAGCGAGGCCGAAGATAGATTCCTAAAGATATGCATCATGGACACCGATACCTAGAGATAGGTATTAGTGTATAATTTGATTCTTGAAAGTATAAATACTAGGGTCATATTGGTGCTTGTATAGACATGAGTGGAAAGAAATATTATTTCCATTAGAGCAATATAATATAACATAGTTTTAATTATAGTTTGAATAGGACATGCTTAACCGATAATAAATAAAACTAAGGAGTAGCACTGCATAACCGTGGAAATTTATTTATAGGTGTAGAGTTATAATAGATAAACACATTACACAAATCATAAACATAGGGAGACTAAGTAGGTAACACGACATCGAACATTTCCGTCAAGTATTGATATGAGTTTTATTAAAATATCATGATAATGTCAGATAATATCGGTAAAATATCACACATGTCTAGAACATGTTATAAATGGTATTGTATTGTGTTCTAATCTTATAATGATGTTGAGTATTTAGATATTTGGATCAACATTGGCAAATCACTGATAAAGACTGGTGGCATATAGTTTACAAATTACAGTATGTTTACTAGGGTATTTTATTAAATATAAGTCTTAAAATAGGCTCACAAAAATCCAGAAATTCATGTAATATTCATATTTCTTATTTTCTTAATTTTTATACTATAATTTTTGTATCTTTAATCATCTAAATTCTCTACATTTTTCAAAAACTTTCATTTTTATAATTCTTTATTTTCATTTTCTATTAATGTATAAGTAATGTTGATACATAACAATTACTATATTTAGCCCGTTCTTTATCAATATGTCAAATATATAACTTTACCACTCTTCAACTTTTAGTTCTTAGTGCACGATGATAACTAAAACAAAAAAGAAAACATTTTTCATAACCTTATTTACCAATTAGAAATAATGAACAAGGGCAATACTAAAATGAGAAGTAGCTTTTACACGATCTTGTTTTTAGCGGTTTAGTGTTTACATAGAATAAAACTCAATATAATGCAAAGTATAGTTTTTTTATTGAAAGACTAATGAAAAACTATAAAAAAATATGGTTAAAAGTGATAATTAGTGCATTGGGATTTTTTAGTATGGTCTACTTATTTCATTCACCATACACTAAAAAGAAGCATTGAGAATGCGATGGTATTTATTTGTAATTTTTATTTTCTCCAAACTTATAATAATGATTGATTTTCTTAAAAAATATCGAGTTTTCTGCAATAGATATTAGATAGATATATCGATAAATGTTGAATGATATAGGCAACTATATTATAGGTGATATTTTGGAAAAAAATATCAACTAAGGGGCGATATGAGATATCTTGGAAATATATCAATGATATTATCCAATATTAACTTAGTAGGTTAGTATGATGTATAAGTATTTCATCATGGACAATTATATATTGTACATATGTAGAGCCAATGCATACGTGCAAAGTACTAAAGGTGCGTCAAAAGTAAAAGGAACAAGATTTGAATAATTTTTTTCATTAGTTCATTTTTTACATACAATAGTTTGGGCCAAACCCCTGCAAAACTCAACTTATGTGCATGGAAAGCAAAAAAATCTTAAAATGTTTTGATGCCACCCTTCTTCGGCTTTATGGTTGATCTCTTCTAGCACTTAGACTTCGAAGGCATGCTCGCCTCTATGGGTATGACATCTTCTTTGGTGGTCGAAGGATCGTCGATTCTAACATGATATCTTCACTTATATAACTAATTGGATCTGAAAGCGGGAGACGTTGTTGATAGCATAGAAGGAATTAGAGGCTCAGGAATGGATATGGACAAGGATAAAGGAGGAATAAACACTAGTCTTGGTTTTTTTTACTTTAAATAGCTTTATGGTGCAAGACCAACCATGATCGAAGGCTCAGGCTTGGAGGTGTAGGTGATAAGAACTTCATCATCGTCAGGAGAATTGCTTGGCTTAGCCGTCTCCTTTAAACCCTCAATCTTTTCAACTCATGGACAGGAACGGGGCCAGCTAAGGTGGTAGCTATGGAAAAGGAGGACAAGGCGACCATTTCCATGGCTGTAGAAGCACAAGACCTGGAGCGATGAATACAATAGAAAGCAGTACAAAAGCACGCTGGCCTAAAACAAAGCAGACGTGTTTCTAAAGTTTAGCAATATCTTCGGTGGACATTTGAAGCCTTTTGAGCATGGGAGTGTTCAAATACATACTTTCAAATAGTGTAGAAAGCTATGTGAACATAAGAACTATCTGCCTCCTTTAAGAATTATAGATAACATACGGCCAGCTGGGGCTGATGAGAAGGGATGCAGAAACTAAGGAGTGTATCCCTTGGTAGTGGTTGTAGTAGAAGACTATGTAAGAGGGTCAGATGTAGGAGGATTGGCGACTTAGAGGTAGTCACCAATGTTGTAGGAATTTCCAATTTAGACTCCTAAGAAGTAGGAGTAGGTATGCCTTTGGTTGACTCCTCCAAAAGGGGTTTGGTGGGATCCCCGATCGACATCTATTATGCAATCTCCACCTCTTGCTGCTCTCTTCCCTTCTTAAGAGCTTCTAAGTCATTTAGAAGATCATTTTCATTAAAGTTATCTCCTTATCTTTAGCTATTTCTTTCTCATCTTTAAAGACTTCATCATAGACATCATCGAGGTTTTGAGGATATGTATCCCCGAGCCGACTCAATCCCGTAGATTAAAACATATTTACACAAAAACAAAATATGGTGCGTTCAACTCTCTCTTGAATTTTCTCTTTTTAGTAGCTTGGCTAGTTTGGCTTCCAGATCTGCAACTTTGTCCTCAACAATCTTATTTTTCTCTTTCAATTTGGAATTTTCCTTAGTCATTATCTCAGCAACTCTTCTAGGCTCAACTTCTTGCTTCGCAATCACAAGTTTCAAATTGGCTACCTCTATGTTTGCAGTTTTGAATTCAAGGTGGTGGAATCAATGGTGTCTCAAGCTGCTCAACCTCTTTGATTAGATCACTATTTCAAACGTGTGCCATCTCCACTTGCCTACTAAGCACAGAGATGGTTGCTTGAATATTGGCTTGTGATTACCTCTTTCCTTCTCAAAGGACTCTCCTTTATCTTTTAAATCCTTTTCAGTCTTCTTGAGCTAGTTAGACATATTTATTTAGACTGTTTTATTGTCCAAAGCTTCTTTCACCACCCCTTCGAGCTAAAGACGATTCGTTTTATTATCCTCAGATATATTCTTAGGTAGTTTTCTCTAGGCCTTATAGCGAACCACCATAGTTTGGTTGATAGTCAATCCCTTGTCCAAACCTTATTTTTGGACATCGTCGAAGAAATGCTCGAAGTGGACCCCCATAAGGGCCATGTTGGGGTGCTTAGGTTGCATAGGTGTAGGAGTGGAAACTGAAGGCACCATTGGAGGAATGATTGTAGTGGTAACAAAAATTTCTTTTCCAAGCCTATAAGGGTATGTGTTAAGGCAGGAAGTCCTTAGCCAATGAGAATTTGGGTCTAGAGGGACGACAAAGTTAGCTTTGCCTCGAGTACTGGGGACAACAGTTAAGAATTTTCGATCGGAACTTACAACTAAGGCTCGTTGGAAGGAGGTGGAAATGGAGTTCACCTAGGAGGAGAGCGGGTATGGTAGGAATGTGGCTTCTTGGAGTAGCAAGATGATGATTGCCGCTTGGAGTGATAAGAGCTGGATCCTCTTGAAGATTATGGGATCCCTATCATCTTTGCTACGGTTGCAATGAACTATTTCTCATTAATACTCCCATTCTTCTCTCCTTATTCTTTCGTTTCTCTCCTTCCTTTCTTCTCTACCCCTTCTCTCATCCCTCTACCTCTAGGACTTGCAGGTAGAGTGACGATGGCGTCTGGTGCACATAGATGTTTTTACCACTCTTCTTGCATAAGTTTTTAAAAACTAAGTTTGTCCATGGTAACTAAAATGAAGAAAAGAACATGATTACTACCTTAAACTCAAAACAAATACATGGATAGTACATATGCTTATGATCCAAGATGCAGTGGTGATGTGCCCTATTAATTCTATAGACCGTGCTCGGTCAGTAGGGCCGAGGAGGCACTTACACCCTTAGTGGGAAGGAATAGCATGTCTGGTCAATTGTTAAATAGATCTATAAAATTTGAGTGTTGAATTTTATGGTTCCCTAGAAATTTTATGGTTCCAAGATTGGGAACCAAACCAAATACGTTGTCTTGAACTGGGGCCAAAGATGACTCCTCGATCTGGTTGTGACTGGCTCATGAGCTTGGTCATGGAGCCTCTTCTCAAACTTTTCAACTGGGTAGTAGGGGTTTAGGTCCCATTATCCTAAATTTTCTTCCCAATCAATTCATTTTTTCCTTTATCTTCTTCTTCTTCACTTTCTTCTTCATCTGAAGTGATGTAGATTTGTTCCTCCTCCTCATCAATGACTCCATGCTGGGTCGAAGCTGAAGGAGGGTATCCTAGCTTATTGAGTGGCCTGAGGAGTGACTTGAGTTGCACTAGGAGGAGTGGGCATAAAGTAAACTCTTTAGCCATTGTATAAAAGGTGGTGTTAGGGAGACGAAGGTCGATAAGTAATTAAGTTGTCCTTCGCTCATTTTTAGGAATAGCTTGTACTCGAAGAACATATGCCTTAAGCCATGATCTTCAATTCTTAGAGAAATAACTACATTGCAAACAAAAGAGGATTAGCTATAAAGTTGGAGTAGATTCAAATAAGGCAGAAAATGGAATAGCTCCACTTTTGTGACAACGAATGGAATAAATATGTGACTTCGATGTAGATCCTACTTTTATACATATCAATTTCCACCCAACGATATTGGAAAATTTCGAAGAGGTTAAGGATGAGGTATCAAATCATCTCTCAAAGTTATACATCTATCAAATCTCTATAAAGGAGGACTCCATATTCAAATGCCTTGTGAAAATCTTGTAGAGGTTTAGCATCATAACATAGGCTTTTGGGTGAAACCGAGTAAGGGAAAGTCTCACGGGATGAGGGATGTATTTGAGAAAAGGTTTGAAAGGAAGCACCATCCTAGACACACACACATATTAGTTGCGTGTTGTATAACTATCTAGAGGGTTATGAGCACGTCGATAAGGTTTAGGAAAAATTACTTTATTTATCATAATGTCATGCCCAGTGCATATCCTTTTGAGTTCAACAATAGTTAGTTTGGAAGTCGAGGAGTCCGGTGGGTTTCGTGACATCCCCACCTCTATACCCATGTTATCCAAGAGTAGTAATATTATCAGATAATATGAAGAATAAGACGATAAGGGGTATACATGTATTCCCTTAGGCCTAGTATGTATTAAAACAACGAACCGATAACTCACATTTACGTATCTAGTATTGGCACAAAGCAATAAACACACGTGCCTCCAGGATAGAGCAATTCACAATATACAATAAAATTAGAGAACATAGAGTCAGAATCGCATCGATAATATATAATACTAAATATACAAGGTATATCCAACATACATTACATGAATATGTACAAGAGATAATACAATATAAGATGATAAAATGCTATGCTTAATACCAGCCTCCTTAATTCTTAATACAAAAGTTGGTCTCACTTTCCCTGTACTTGAAATGTCTCGGACTAAACCGATTATTATAAATAACACATGAGTCAGACCATGTCTACAATAATTGATGTAATACAGTATACAACGATAATATATAAAAAGTATAATAGTAATATCATAAAAGTCTAAAAAGATATCCAAAACAACATCCACAAAAAACTCATACAGAAAAATGTCATCACTCATATAAATTATGCCAATAGAAAACCAAAAAATAATATCCAATGGGTGAATCATCCATATCCAGAAATCATCATCCAAATCAAAATCAATAAATGAAGGCTGTCTCCAAAATACCAAATCATAAAAGCATGGATATATGGGGACAAATCACACTTTAGGCTCACCCAATCTCTAGTATAGCCGACTCATCATAGGAAAGAGACATATATGCCAATCCACTATACACACACCCTGAAACAGATGGGAGAATGAAGTCGCCTACTACAAGCCTGCTCTTGGAACCCAGTTCTACTTGCCTACCGCAGAGTAACCATATATTCATGTAGTCCTTAGTTACCTTGACGGATATCGTGACCCTATCCACCAACGACTCCTCGATGCGTAGCTTCGGTCACGTTCCTACTTTTCCCCAAAATGGTAATAAACTGCTAGTCTATGCTACATAAGGGGCTACCAACTACCGATAATGTGATGCTCATTGAATATAATAAACAACCATGATGTCAAAGATCTATGGTGTGACCCCACGATCAGGCCGCCAGGGTGGACACTAGCTAATCTGGTTCACTTTCGAAAAATAAAGGAAGCTGGACACAATATGGATGTTTATATGGTACTCTTACCCAACAGCTTTGTATAACTCTAATAATGTGCCAACACATGTCTCTCAAAAGTCAACACTTGACTATAGATACTCCTCCCCGAGTACCACATATACACGTGATTGTAATCCCCATTTGAGTGACATTTACTTACCATGAATATTGAAACAAATGACATAACAACGTTCTATATATTCGCATGTTATTCAGATAATTATTAAAGGTTCATAAACTACACTCGATCCACACTAGCTATCTCTATATGACAAGTCCGATAAATGACTAGAAAGTATTACCGAAAGTTCCATACCAGACGGTATCACTAAATCATTTATTCAGATTTCTTATCACAAAGAATAAATATCACCAATCAAATGGAAATATGTCATCACCATATCATCTTTAAATCAACAATCAAATCAACATAAACAGTGAATCAACCATATATCCAAAATAAATAACCAATAAAAGAATGATCAGAAAACCAATATAAAGTATATTATTCAAATATACATACATACATATATATATTTATATATAAATAACAAAAAAAATTCTATATTTAATAATGAACCATTCTCATCATATAATTTTATATAACAAAATAAATATTTAGAAATGGATAACAAATATATATTTTAAAATGTACTAGATAATTACTAACCCGAATTTAATATATCGTTTACAATAAATAACTAATTTCCCAATCTTTTATAAATGTATTAATAATTTAATACTCACCAAATTAACATTAGAAAATTCATTTCTTTCCTTTAAAACCCCAAAAATAGTTGGTAAAGCCAAATATTACGCTTGACAAATATTCCATAATTCTATATATAACAAGAGTAAAACATTTAAATATTCATGTAGGAAACTGGCAACTAAATCCAATGGGTCAAGATCACTAAATAATTTAATACTTCCAAAATAAATATTTTAGCATAATTATAGAGCTTTTCAAAACATCTTTTAGATCACAAAAATATAAAGTGCATCACATGTTATGGCAGTTTTTCCAAATGATGCAAAGTTGACATGGATTATTAAAAACAGGCCCACTCATTTAAACATGAATTTCACTAAGAAAATCTCAAATTATCGCGTAACTCTTAAAACAAAGATTGTTCCATATTATCATAGCTTTCCAACGAGAGTTAGATCGTAGAAAATGGATTAGGGAGTCCAAAGTTATGGCCAAACATTACCGTGCTATAATTCTTAAATCCCAAATACAAACCTGAGGTATTACCTCAAATTCAAATGTATTTCCGGCAAAGAAAACTTTGAATTTTCAAAAGGTACTAAACATGAAAGTTGTTCCTTGTAAAAATAACTTTCTACTAGAGAATACCGCACTCAACTCTGATCAGAATATCAAAAGTAATGATTAAAATACTATAGTGCTTCATCTTGGAACGAAACTCGAGCCATAATTGTTGCTTCATATTCAATCACATTTTATTATTGGAAAACTTCTGAATTTTGACAAGTGTCAATATTAAATTTGTTGCTTATGAATAGATATTTCAATTGGAAAAAGTGCACTTAATTCTGACCAAACAATCAAAAGTTATAACAATTTTATCGTAGCACTTATGAAATTTCATAATACAAAACACATCAACATCTCACGAATCAAAACAAAAGCATTGCACACAATGGATTCAATAATAAACCAGCCAATAAACAATTAAAACACTTCATTCAAGTATGAAATCAAATTATTTAGACATAGATTTGTCAGTGGGAAACACTTACCTTGGTCATAGCTTCTCTAATAAGCTTTCTAGTTTGATTTTTCTATTCATTTGCAAATTTCATATTTCCAAAACTTGACCAAAACATGAACTTCTTCATAGCCATAGATGTAGTGTAGTAGAGCATTGCATATTTATATGAATTCGAAAATTTATAGGATTTTACTCTTGTTTTATTCAAATTTTTGAAGAGGAAGAGGAGGGTTTGTTTTCTTGCTTTTCCTTATGGAGTTAGAAAATAAAATAAAGATAGTGGAAGGAAACTTACACAACACATTTTCATGATGAATAAAGAGTTTTCTAGACTTAGGAATTGCTTGCATAAGAAGACGTGGTTTACATTTAGGTTTATAGGCTTGGGCTTCATATGAATTACTTAAACATTTATTTTCTTCTTCTACTTATTCTCGTTCCACAAAATTTTTTACTTAGCACAAATCAACAACAAATTTCAAAATAAAATTATATTTTCATCTCTTAAGTAATAACCCAATATTACGCGATTTTGCTGAAATCACTTAGTCATCAAATTCCATGGTTACTCAAATTTTTCTTAGTCAATCTTTAAAAATCCATTTTAATTACTTAAACAATTATTATTAATTTTCCTTAAAAGTCGGGTTGTTGCAAACTACATCCCTTAACAAAATTGTGTTCTCACAATTCTTGATGAAGAATCTATAACAAAGCTAATAATTTCATTATCAGTTCGTATTTAGATGCAAATTAGACAAACATTAGAACAAATCCTGCAATATTTTATCCTTACTTTCTCGAGTCAGCATTATAGTAATTTGTATTGACTCATCAAGCATAAAATAAAGCAAAAATTAGTGATTAGACCTTTCATCAACGGCTTATCACAAAACTAAAAAACATCTCAATTATTTACAAATTATCCAAAATGCCAATTTATAAATTTTATTCTTTAATTAACACCAATTTACACAAATACTTCACATGTATTTATAAAACAAATACATTCCGTATTATCATTTTAAAAAAAAACAAATCTCACTAACTTTATTTTCTAATGATTAATAATATTCATACTTAAAAAGATACCTTTATAGTCAGAATATTTTATTCAATAATCATTAGTCTCCCGAAAATTTCTTCCATGTTAACTTTATAAACTCACTTAATTTCATACTACTTCTTTATAAGATCATATTAATAACATCTGATCATCACTAGTCAATACAATACCAATACATACTTATTTCATAAACTTTCCAAAAATCCAAAATTGAAATTTGTACAACTATGCTTTTCTCAAATATTCTTTATCAACATAAATAAAAATATATGAAAACCAAATTAAATAATTTACATTCACATAAACTATAATATCCCAAAACCTACAACTTAATTTCAAATATTAGTAAGTTATAATAAACTATTTAATTATTACCTCAAATTCATATTTGAATTTCACACATTATTGCAATCATAATTTAATATCCATTAAACCAAAGCTAATTTATATTGAACTTCTCTAAACTTTCTACAATTTTATTTCAATACATACCTTGTACCAAAATCACAAACACTCTAAATATAATGATGTTGCCTTGCCATTTATTTTAGTGATTTACCAACATTAATTGGCTGCAATTTCAACCGCATAATCAGTACTGCTTCATCAGTGTTTCAGCCATCCACTAATATCCAATGACTCAGTGAAAAATCAGTAATTCATTTTCGCTGCACACTCTGATCAAAATCAAATCAAAACAAAATAATTCAATCTTAATCCACTTAAAATCAATCATTTTACATTTATATTCGAAATATCAAAATCCAAAAATCATATATATAGAAAATAACGAAAACGTCCCTAGATGATTACCCCTATAATCATCTTATATATATTCCTACTATCCTCAATTATTGGGTGACTACCCAACTCACCCAGGGTAACAGGGACTCTATGTCTCATCTAAGTCCATGACTCTTGTTCATATATATAGTGTATTGTTCTAAACCTGCTCTGATACCATTTTGTAACACCCCCACATCTATAACCATTTTATCCAAGAGTATAATTATGTAATGTTATCAGAAAATACGAAGAATAAGATGATATGGGATACATACGTGAATATCCCCTCGGCTAACACTAGTATGTACTAAAACATTAAATTAATAACTCACATTTATGTACCTAATATCGGCGCAAAGCAACAAAGACGTGTGCCTCCAGGGTATAACAACACACAATATACAGTAAAAGTAGAGGACACAGAGTTAAAATCACAATGGTAATATATAATACTAAATATATAAGGTATATACAACATACATTATATGAACATATACAAGAGATAACACAATATAAGATGATAAACTGCTATGCTTAATTACTAGCCTCCTCTATGGTCAATATAAAAACTATTCTCACTGTCCTTGTACCTAAAATGTCTCAGACCGACTCAATATTATAAATAACACACAAGTCAAACTATGTCTACAATGATATATGTAAAATAGTATACAGTGTTAATTTATAAAATGTATAATAGTAATAGCATAACAGTCTCAAAAGATCTCCAAAACTACATCCATAAGAAATTCATACAGAAAAGCGTCATCACCCGTATAAATTAAACCAGTAGTAAACCGGAAAATCTTATCTAATGCATGAATAATCCATATCGAAAATCATCATCCAAATCACAATTAATAAATAGAGACTATCTATAAAATATCAAATTTGAAAAGCATGGATACATGAGGACTGGCCACACTTTAAACTCACTCAATCTCTAGTATAGCCAACTCATCATAAGAAGGAGACATATATGCCAATCCACTGTACGCACACACCCTGAGCCAGATGGGAGACTAATGATCACCAACCACAAGCCTACTCCAGGAAACTAGGTCTACTTGCTAACCGTAAAGCAACCATCTATTCCTACAGTCTTCAGTTATCTCACTGGACATCGTGACCCAATTCACCTATGACTCGTTTATGCGTAGTCTCGGTCATGACCCTACTTACCCCTAATAGTAACAGACCGCTAGCTTATGCGATACAAGGGATACTAACTACTAATCCTATGATACACATCAAATAAAATAAATAACCACGATGCCGCAGATCTGGGGTGCGACCCCACGAAGCCAATCTGGTTTACTCCCGAAAATAGAGGAAGCTAGACATAGTGTTGATGTTTATACAGTACTCATACCCTATTACTTCGTATAACTCTGATAATACGCCAATACATGGCTCTCAAAAATCTACACCTGGCTATACGATACTCCTCACCGAGTATCATATATATACATAAGTGTAATCCCCTTTCGAGTGACATTTACTTAGCATGAATAATCAAACAAATGACATAGCGGTGTCCTATACCATCACCTGTTATTTGGATAATTATTCAAGACTCATAAACTACACTCGATCCACACTAGGTATCTCTATATGACAAGTCCGATGAATAAGAGGAAAAGTGTTTCGAAAGTGCCATACTAGACAGTATCACTAAACCGTTTATTTCTCGACACACATAATAAATATCACAAATCAAACGAAAAGATGTCATCACCATATCTTCTTTAAATCAATAAAGAAATCAACATAATCGATGAACCAATCATATATCCAAAATCAATATCTAATAAAAGAATGATCAGAAAAATAATATAAAAATATTACTCAAATATGTATGTATATATGTATGTATAAAAATAAAAAAATCAATGTTTAATAATGAACCATTCCTAACATATAATCTTATATAACAAAATAAATATTTAGAAATGGATAATAAATATATATTTTAAAATGTACTAGATAATTACTAACCCTAAGTTATTATATTTTTTTTTACAATAAATAATAAATTTATCAATCTTTTATAAATGTTTTAATAATTTAATACTCACCAAATTAACATTATAAAACTTACTTCCTTCTTTTGAAACCCTAAAAATAGTTTGTAAAGCTAAATATTATGCTTGACAAATATTCCATATTTTTCTATATAACAAGAGTAAAAATTTAAATCTTCATGTAGGCAACTGGAAACTAAATTAAGTGGGTCAAGATAACTAAATAATTTAATATTTCAAATGAAATATTACAGCATAATCAAAGAGCTTTTCAAAACATCTATTAGATCATAAAAATATGAAGTGCGTCGAAAGTTATGGAAATTTTGCCAAAAGATACAAATTCTGAGATGGATTATTAAAATCAGGACCACTCCTTTAAACATCAATTTTACCAACAAAACCTCTAATTTTCGCATAACTCTCAAAAAATAGTTGTTCCACATTATCATCTCTTTCCATTGAGAGTTGGATCATAGAAAATGGATAAGGGAGTCAAAAGTTATGGCTAAAACATTAGTGTACTGCAATTCTTAAATCCTAAAGTGTTTGTGCCAAAATTGATCAAAAACACCCGATAATTGATAATTCACAATCATAGATCACAGATGAATAATAAATATGAAGATCTCTCAGAGAATTCAAAGGAAAGCAGTAAACAACACAGAATTTATAGTGGTTCGGCGTTCTGGCCTATGTCCACTATGAAGTTATGGCTTTATTGATTCACTTGATAGTTTCAATCAATTACAGCAGGTTACAGTTGACAATAGCTATGATGTTTGAGTACAACGATGGTGGTGAATTACAGAATTGAATCCGACAGAGTCTAGACGTTCCAGAGCTGAAAGATCCCTTTTCTGAAGGTTCCAGGGGGCTATTTATAGGCGTAGGAGGCTGATATCGTGCTCAAACTTCGAAAGACTTCTTCTGGCACGTGAGTGGACCCACGCAACTAACCCTACCAAGTCTTGACTCGATCTGTGATCGAGACGAATCAATTTCGTATTGATCAGAAAATGACCCAGTCGAGCTGAAACTTGGCAGGAATGTTCTTTTGCTCGTACGTAAGCTCCTGTGAAAATTTCGTTGTATTTGGACCTGTGGTTTGTGAGATATGATCGTTGCAAGTTTGTGATTTTCGTATGCTGCTGAGTTCGAATCCATGGTTTCGTTTCCGTCCTTTTTGCATCGATCAGAAGCATGCATTCATAGTGATGTGGCGCGAGTTTCCTGGATCGATCCGATTTCTGTGGCGAATTGACTGTTCTTCCCTAAGATCATGGACGTCCTTCTCTCGCATCCATATTTCCTACTCATTTGTGTTCCATAGTTTCATAACCTTGCATCCGTACCCACCTGCTTGCATCCCTGCAATTCATACCCTTTCTCGTACCAAGGCCAGGAGGGTGTTTCGTATTGATTCGTTGGATTGATACAAAATTAAGATATGGGAGGCATTACTGATTGATATGAAAAAGCATGCGAAGGGCCGACAGATGGATACGAAGCTAGTATATTGGATGGATATGAACGAAGCATTACCTGATGGATGCGAGAGGGGTCTGTAGAGTCGATGAATTCGAACTGAGCTCCTGTGGTCGATACAGAATCATGGATTCGAAGTGCACCACCTGTCTCCATCCTGATCGATACGAATCCGATGGATTTGAATAGCACAACCAAGGTTCAACTTGAACCTGATCGATTCGAACAGATCATTATCATGCTGTTGATCGAGTCAGACTTGGTCAATTCGAAATTCAACCTCCCTCTATGGATACGAACAATATGTTTCTTCTAACTTATATCGATCATATCTCATTCATACGAACTCCGATTAACCTGAAATTTGAAATGCTGGCTTTTATGGCTTTGCTTGTCATGTCTGGTCAATTGTGGCCCGATCCGGCCTCGGAAAAAATTCATCAATATCCATAGCGAAGCAGTGTATATTCGGTCTTCGGGACGAACTGTCTTTGGTTTTCGATTAATCTTTTGGTATCACGGCCTTTCCAAAAGGAGGGATAACATCTGCCTTCCAAAACATGCCTTGCGATAGAAATGTGTATTTTGTAATGCTATAAGCTGGATGTTCATATCCCGTCGATGACCTGTAAAGAACTTGATAGCTTCATATGACCTCGAATGACGATCGTTTGGGATCATAAGCCATTTGAGTGAAACGTGACTGTTCGTGGTCGAATGCTGTTTGCGGCAAATGGTGACCGTTCGCGGTCGGGACACCGCTTCAAACGAAGGGCGGCTGTTCGAGGTTGGACGCCGTTCTAGGCGGTTTGTGATCATTCGCGATCGGGCTTCATACCAGGCGGATTGTGACCGTTCGCGGTCGGGTGCCGCACGAGGCAGTGTGTGATCTTTTGCGATCGGATATCAAACTAGAGGAATTGTTACCATTCGCTGTCGGGTGCCGCACAAGGCAGGATGTGATTGTTCGCGAGCGGATATCATACAAGAGGAATTATGACCGTTCGCGATCGGGTGCCGCACGAGGCAGGATGTGATCGTTCGCGATCTAATGCCGCACAGGGCAGAATGTGATCGTTCGTGATCGAATATTGAGGGGGACTCGGCATTACTAGAGTCTGACATCATGTTCGGGTGAATTTCTGAATTAACGACTTTGGCGGTTCGTCGCCATACAAGGTGTGCTTGTGGACCGTTCACGATCCAACGGATATACAAGTAATTTCTCTTACAGAATTGCAAATATCAAATTAATGTTCATATGAATTCCCTAACTGAAATGTCCAAACAAACCAAATCCAAATGTTCAAATCAAAACTAAACAGAAGCAAGACAAGGATGTCAAAGTGTAAATTCTTACTACGAAACGGTCAATAGTCATTCAGAGCATGCCTGTGGATCGTTCGCGATCTCATACATGTGTAAATGATCTAACCGTGTTAATGAAGAGTTTACGACTTGTTTATCGTTATTTCAATTAATTGATATCCATCCGGTGTCCCAGTTCAGGGTCATCCCTGTGTGATGTAGATGGTGGTCGCTCTGGCTCTACCGCTAGGGTCCGCCTTCTCACATACTAAAATAGCCTACCGTTCTTGATATGCCCTTCCACCTCATCCTTCAGATGTCTATAGTCGTGTGTGTTATGAACGTTCAGTTCGTGGAATAAGCAATATTTATCTGATTTCCTCTCGTCGACCGTTGGATCCCTTCACATCGGTCTACGATAGGGAACTTGCTCTCTGGTATCTTGGTAGATTCACTCCAAACTCTCATTCAGCTCTGAATAAGTGGTGAATCGTGGCTCCCTCCACGGTCGCTTTGGCCTTTCACCACTATCCTTAGCCTTTCGTTTCCCTTTACCGGTCTCTACATCTTTTCTAGGTGGATTTCCGCCCTTGACTGCGTAAACATCGATTCCTTCTTCTCTTTCCGCACTAGCATCCTCCAATCGTAAAAACTTTTCTGCCTCGTGATAGAATTCTCCCAGATCCATAGGCGGATCCTTAGTTAACGAATTCTTGAACTCCGTGCCATCGGCTATTCCGGATACAGCTGCCATCATAACCATGGATGGATCTGGTCGGTCCACCGATGCTGCTGCCGCATTGAATCGCGTAAGAAAACTCGTCAAAGACTCCCTAGCTTTCTACTTTAAAGTTGCCATACTCATCACATTCTTGGGTCTTGCAATGTGAACCCTGAATTACCTCATGAATTTCTTGGCTAAATCGGCCCACGTTCCTATGGAGTTGCACTCCAGCTGCCTGACCATAGCGCAGCGATATCTGTCAGATACAATGGAAAGCACCGAGCCATGACTTCTTGAGATGCCCTCAGCACTTCCATGTGCCTCACATACTTTGTTAGATGGACCATAGGGTCCGTCCTCCCATCGTACATTTCCACTGAAGGTAGTTTGAATTCTGGCGGGTTCCTAGCCATCATAATCGTAGGAGAAAAAGGACTCCTGTTCACATCTTTAAGATCTCTATTTACTAATCCGCCTCTCATGGCTCGTCTGACCATCTCTGCCAATCTGTCATTGTCTCCAAGCTGTAGTTCTCGTTCATTTCCTTCGATCTGCCCCCCCCGAAGTTTATGAGAGCTTTCAGAGGTCTATCCCCCGGCTGAGCATCCATCCCTCTATCGTCGGCAGGTTGCTCGGCTCCTCCTGACTCTCTTCCTAGGATTGGATCAACATGCTCTAAGTGTGTGCCCCCTAGTCCTGGTGCTATGCCGGATGGTCCTGCCCCATTCTGAACCCCCTCTGTTCCTTGATTCTGCGCTCCAAGTTGCCCAATCTGTCGAAACAAATTCTGGATCATTTCCTCTTGTCTTCTCATCATTGCATCCATCTCATCCCTGGTGATGAAAACTGAAGCTTGGTTAGCTCCTGAGGAAGTCTCTTAACTCCCTTCGTATTGACTTCTCTCTGGTCTCTGCCTTCTACTTGATTGCCTTGTCATGATTTTTCGGATCCGAATCTCTAAACTTTCATATTCAACAGAATTTATGAATTAGACTTCTCGATGAAAGCACCAAAATGTTTGCGCCAAAATTGGTCACGAACACCCAAGTCGATAATTCACAATCACAGATCACACATGAATAACAAATATGAAGATCTCTCAGAGAATTCAAAGGAAAGCAGTAAACAACACAGAATTTATAGTGGTTCGACGTTCTGGCCTATGTCCACTCTGAAGTTATGGCTTTATTGATTCACTTGATAGTTTCAATCAATTACAGCAGGTTACAGTTGACAATAGCTCTGATGTTTGGGTACAACGATGGTATTGAATTACAAAATTGAATTCGGTAGAGTCTGGACGCAGAGCTGAAAGATCCCTTTTCTTAAGGTTCCAGGGGGTATTTATAGGCGTAAGAGGCTGATATTGTACTCAAACTTCGGGAGACTTCTTCTGGCACGTGAGTGGGCCCACGCGAACCAACCCCACCAAGTCTTGGCTCGATCTATGATCGATATGAATCAATTTCATATCGATCAAAAAATGACCCAATCGAGTTGAAACTTGGCAGAAATGTTCTTTTGCTTGTACGTAAGCTCCTGTGAAAATTTCGTTGCATTTGGACCTGTGGTTTGTGGATATGATCGATGAAAATTTGTGATTTTCGTATGCTGCTGAGTTTGAGTCCATGGTTTCGTATCCATCCTTTTCGCATCGATCAGAAGCACGCGCGCATAGTGACGTGGCGCGAGTTTCCTGGATCGATCCGATTTCTATGGCGAATTGACTGCTTCTTTCCTAAGATCGTGGACGTCCTTCTCTCACATTCATATTTCCTACTCATTCGTGTTCCATAGTTTCACAACCTTTCATCTGTACCCACCTGCTCGCATCCCTGCAATTCATACCCTTTCTCGTACCAAGGCCAGGAGGGTGTTTCGTATCGATTCATTGGATCGATACGAAATTAAGATATGCGAGGCATTACTGATTGATCGGAAAAAGTGTACAAAGGATCGACAGATGGATACAAAGCTAGTATATTGGATGGATACGAATGAAGCGTTACCTGATGGATGCGAGATAGGTCTGTAGAGTCAATGGATTCGAACTGAGCTCCTGTGGTCGATACGAAATCATGGATTCGAAGTGCACCACCTGTCTCCATCTGATCGATACGAATCCGATGGATTCGAATAGCACAGCCAAGGTTTAACTTGAATCTGATCGATTCGAACCGATCGTTATCATGCTGTTGATCGATTCGAACTTGACCGATTCGAAATTCGACCTTCTCTATGGATACAAACAATATGTTTCTTCTAACTTGTATCGATCATATCTCATTCATACGAACTCCGATTAACCTAAAATTTGAGATGCTGGCTTTTATGGCTTTTCTTGTCATGTCTTGTCAATTGTGGCCCGATCCGGACTTGGACAAAATTCATCGATATCCATAGCAAAGCAGTGTATAAGCGGTCTTCAGGACGAACTGTCTTTGGTTTTCGATTAATCTTTTGGTATCACGGCCTTGCCAAAAGGCGGGATAACATAAAGCACAAGCGTGAGGTATTACATCAAATTCAAATACGTTTCAGGCTTAGCAAACTTCAGATTTTCAAAATGTACTAAACATGAAAGTTGTTCATTGTAAAAATACCTTTCAATTAGAGAAAACAATGCTCAAATCAGATCAAAATATCAAAATTTATGATTAAAATATTATAGGGCTTCATCCTAGAATAAACTCGAGCCAGAGTTGTTGCTTCGTATTCAATCACATTTTATCATTAGAAAACTTCTGAATTTCGAAAAGTGATCAACATTAAAGTAGTTGCTTATGAATATATATTCCAATCGGAAAAAAATGCACCTGATTCTAAACACGCAATAAAAAATTATAATAATTTTATCATGGAATTTATAAAACTTCATAATACAAAACACATCAACATCTCACTAATCAATACAGAAGTAATACACATAACGGATTCAATAGCAAATTAGCTAATAAAAAATTCGTGAATCATATAATTTAGACATAGATTTGTGATTGGGAAACACTCACCTTGGTCATAGCTTCTCTAATAAGCTTTCTACTTCCACTTTCCTCTTCATTTGTGAATTCCATGTTTCCAAGACTTGACCAGAACATGAACTTCTTCATAGCCATAGGTGTTGTGTAGTATTACATATATATGAATATGAGAATTTATAAGATATTATTCCTGTTTTATCTAAATTTTTGAATGAGGGGGAGGGTTTGCTTTCTTGATTTTTCTTATGAAGTTGGAAAATAAAATAAAGAATGTGTAATGACCTGGTATTTCGAACCATTCAAATCGACAACCATCCACTCATGTCAGACTTGAATTGCTCAAAACAACAGATTGTTAATTTATATTTGGCAATACTTAGCATATACTGCAAATAAATCAATCACAGAATCACAGATATAAAGTATTACAACAATAAGCAGCGGAATAGATAAATAGTAGTTCATGAAGCTACTATAAAACATCAAAATGTGAAACAAAACGAACAGAGCCTCAAATACAAATAAATCTCTAATACATAAGCAACTGACGAGTTTGAACATAAATGACTGGAATAAACTGAAATAACTGAAAGCTGGATAGATAGATCTTCAAACAAAGCTCCAATCTTCAAAGGTGAATCTCAAATGCTGTGACACTCAGTCTGACCCGAGCATAAAGCAAAACGTAAAACACAAAAGTCAGGATTAACATTCTTATATTAGTAAATTTAACTCAAGTGAAATATCAACTGAAATACAAGAAACTTAAAGGATGTTTGGGATACCCATCAGGTAAAGATTCGTGGAACTATCTACTATGTTATAATATACGCTATTATAATATGTCTACCAGTAAAGTAAAGTATTAAAATAGCGTTAAAGCATTACCCATATCCCCTTTAACATATTTTCTATATTTCCATAGTCTATACAATACCGTAATTCCTCCGAAAACAGAGGGCTATCAAAGGGCACTCCATAGGTATGGTACAGACCAAACTTGTTGAAGGCGTGATAGGGCATGTGAACATGACACGCTCGGCAATGCCAGGGTAGGATCCTACCGTTTGCACTCTCGGACAGGTGGTAACGCATAGCAGCTACTACCTCCCACCTCGAGACACACTCCCAAATCAAAGGTGCACCCAGTCAAATCACAAAGTAATAGAATGGTATCGAAGAAATGTGCCCGGTCGGAGGTGCGACCTCACTTGGCTCGGTATAGCTCTGTTTTAGACACATCAAGCTGACTCACGGAAGTCAGGGTACGTTAATACCTTATATAGAATCGTCACCAAATCATCATACTTCATTTTGGCATCTCCACAAAGTACACAATGGTTTTCGGTATTGGCAGAGAGTATGACAACATCTGATCCTGGTCTCTTTAATACCTAAACGCTTATTTCACACCGTGGTTGTTTCATTTCAAATAATTCATACTTCATATCAAAATATCATATTCATTTCAAAACCATATCAATTCGATATCATTATTTACTTTAAATAATACTCATTTCCATAATCATAACACTTTCAAAATTATAACACTTTCGAAATCATAACACTTTTTAGATCATAACACTTCCGTAATCATAATAGTTCCAACTTAAATAGTTATATATTGAAAATAGTACATGTATTAAAATAGTAATAAATTAAAATACTTTACATATTAATTTTTTTTTATATATTAAAATAGTTATAAATTAAAACTGTAACAACCTGAAATTTTCTAACCCGAAAATTCCAGATAGTTATGAAAAAGAAGAAAGAGATAGAAGAAGAAGAACAGAAACACCAAACATCTCACGATCGCAGTGGATAAAATATAATAATAAATAATAATAACTTACAAAAGAATACTATATCTGTTGATTACATTTCAATACATCAGAGTTTCACATATATTCAAATGCTGGTCATATACAATCAATTTATCACAGAATTACAATAATATAATTACAGCGGAAATATTCTGAGCGATATTGCCATCCTGCTCGCCTTCTGAGCTCCAGAACGTACCTACCTGAAAATCTGTAATACCCAGTCTGACCCGAGCATTACACCAAAGTAACACCCGGGTCAGGCTGGAAACCAGCATGAGTAAATCCAACAGACATGGAATACCAAAACAATCAACTTATTTAAAACCTGGGTAACTCAAATTGATTTTTTTTATAAGTTCACAGTATTTTATAGACATAACTTATTTCACATATAAGTTTCTAATGACCAAAATTTAGATCAAATAGTCAAATTCACTTAAATCGCTTCATTCCAACCTAATCTCACATATCAATTTATAAGAATTCGAAGTGGTTTCGGGTATTTCCCAATACCCGATCCCGGCCTCTTCGAGTCACATGTCATCCTAATCCAAGTTATACAATTGAAATACACGACATTTCATATCAGCGATATCAACTCGATCAACGTATCCAATACCATTCAATCACCCATAAGCAAAGCTAATCATATACAAATCAATTCAATTGATTCTAATTGAATTCCAAACCTCAATCACTTAGATTCCTTCATTAATTAATTTCCAAATCAATTAATTAATCAACCCTTCCTTATTCATCTTAATTAATCACCCTGGATTAATTATCTTCCAATTTCATTCAAGTAATTATCTTTAACTAATTTCACGATATTAATTATTCTTACCAAATCAATGGGTAATCTTTAATTACTTCACAAATTAATTAACTAGAATCAATTACGCTAATTCTTAATTACTTACATTAATTAATTTCTCATGAGTCTTATGATTAATTCAACTTAATGAATCAATCTTTAGTTTCATCGTTGATTATATAAACTAATGAGTTCCAATTATGTTTGATTTGTTCTAATCTAAATTAATTACTTTGATCCAACCTCCATATTAATCATTCTCGATTAATCTCAGTATGTAATTAACTATTCCTTTATTTACTTTATTAATAAATCAATTAATCCTTAGTTAATTATCTTCATTAATCTCTTGATAAATTTCACAAAGTAACTATATTTATTTATTACATTAAGTAATTATTTATCACACCATCAAATGATTCTTCTGAATTATTTATACTTAGTTAATTAACTTACAACTTAATTTATTATTTATTCAAACCTTTAATTACTGAATTAAATAACCCAAATCATTAGTTAATTAAATTAATTGATTATTCATCCTAATTATCCTACTAATTTAATGTATCACAAATCATTAAGCCGTTGGTAACTTTTAAATGGAAACATTTTCTTATTTATTGTTTCAAGTTTAAAAACAACTTAAAATTCCCAATACTTCGAGTTAAGCAACCCATTAACTCGAGAACCATCCAATACCAAAATCACCAGATCATCTATTCACAGTGCATATCAATTAAATTCAATCATTCAGCCAAATATTTAAATTTAACCATTTGAATTCAAATAGAAATCCAATAGAGTGAGATTTACTCACCTTTGATTTCCTTTAAATTTGCCAATTCGTTCCCCTTCATCGCTATGAGCCAAACTCGACTTGTTTCCATAAATTTGAACCTCGCATGAATATATCATAAACTATATTAGCTATCTAAATCTATATCTATATTCTTCAACTACTAATTATAAAATAAATTTTTAATTTTCAGAAAAATACCTTCACGCCTCTCCACCCTAAACACAGACGAACCACTCCCCTATCGCTACGCGTTGCCTCGAGCTTGAACGACTCGAACCAAAAATCGCGACTTCGACTGCCGCCAATTTCCCCCCAGAATCACAAACCCTAGATCGCGATCGACTTCCCCATGAACCCCTTCGATCGTTGCGGCCTTCACTTGTGCAATCGTGCTCGAGCTCGCGACTGCGTTGCTACCTCGCATGCTCGAAAATCCCTAATCGACATCGCCTCTATCGCGCGCGCGTACGCGAGATCCAATCACGGCCTGCAGTCTCCCCCCTCTCCATTCTCACGGCAACGCCCTCACCATCGAGTACGAGTCGCCCCCCTTTTCTCTCTTCTTCTTCTTTTAAAAAAAAAATGAATCGGTTTTGGATAATGAAGGAAAGAGTGCTCGTTTCTTACCTGTTGAAAGAAGAGGGGATGGAAAAATATTTATTTGGAGGATAAGCTTCTTGAGTACGCTTGATAAAATAATATAATATTGAAAATATCTCGTTGCATAACGCGAAATTCCGAACCCCGAGTCAGACATGCCGACAGACGTTTATAAGGTTTTACCCGTATTCCGAACACGATGGAACGTGTTTCGGAGGCTAATTTGATTGTATGCGCGAGTTACGGACGCAAACAATCGATATTCAATTAAATCGATTAAAATAAATTACGCATTTCGACCCGCCAAGGTCAAATGACAACCCGATGGCTACGAAAATTGAAATCCGATAATAACTAACTATTACGGATCCAATGGAACTGGTTTCGTCGAATTCCGAGACTGTGCCTCGGAAGGCTATTTTTAAATTCCAATTTAAACGATATAATTTCAAAACTGAACAAATCACCTTTAAATTAAGTTTCAACCATTCTTATCTCCAGTATTATCATTATAAATTTTATAAGCCTTCAAATTATTTAAACAGGCTTAGAAATTTCAGATTCAACAATTACGCAATCTCAATTATTAAATTCAATGTTTAAACTATATAATTCAACGATTTAATTATCAAGTAAATATTGATATCTTAAATTCAAGTTAAAATTAACTTTTAAATATTTTAAAAAATCAATTAACTATTCAAATTTAAATTGCTAGAAATTCCGAGTCGTCACATTCCCCCCTTAAAAGAATTTCGTCCTCGAAATTACTAGTTTGGAAGAATGGACTAATTCCCGTTTACCCTTTTCCCTATAACCCACAATTCAATATCCTACCAACTATCTTTTATTAATGACCCTTTATCATTCTTACCAATTTACCAAACTCTCCCATAGTTTTCAAACAATACCCTTTTTCTCAATCATTCAAAATTCAATTTAAAACTAAATTTAGTTTATCCAAATTTTCTCGAAAATTTTCTAACTCTCTAAACTTCCGAAATTTTTTGCTAGCGTCTCCTTTACGCGGCTAGCTCGGTACAACTACAAAAGGCCTCTATGGGCTCCCAAATTCCAAAAGAAAACAAAAGCCAAGTGGCTATGTCAAAAACCCAATCCAATTTCATACAGAAACTTAAATACATACCTTTTGTCGGGAAATTCACATTTATCTTTTGGAATCAAATCCAATTTTCTTTTCCCTTTAAATCCTGCATATCTTGTTTAGCAACAATATTCAATCGAAACTTTACAAATCATTTCATACATTCTCTTATATAGGTTTTTTTACTTACTTCTATTCAAATTCGTTTTTTCCCGTTTTAATATGAATTCAACTTATTTCAATTTTGTATATTAAATTTTTATTTTCAATTTATACCTGAGTCTTATTAGTTCCATCTACTAATCTATTTCAGTTTCATATTTAAAATCGTTTAATTGCTCAACAAAAAATTTCTAACTTCCAAAATTTTCGAAATTTTTTGGCAGAGTCCCCTTTGTACGGAGGAACTTTTGCAATTTGACAAGAGATATAAATATATATACATCGACCCACCCGGTCGGGAAAACAAAAACAGTTCATATTTCCTATTTTTATTGCGTAGGCGCACCTTATTTAGCATTTTAAGCAAGCAACTAATTAATTTAAGCAATTAGCGCAATCCAAACCAGCCAAACGGCCTTCAGGTACCTGTACTTACTCAATTTAAATATGTAAGTGCCATATATAGAAAATTTATTAGCATTTCACTTACTTTCAATAGCTAAACACATGTATTACATACACAACAAGTGCTAAACGCTTCCCATAAGCGATTCATATGATTTTAAAGCTTATTCAATTGCTTTCAGTCAATTCATAAGCCATTTCATTCAATTTCAATAGTTTGCAACTCAATTTCTTACATTCCATTGATTTTTAATCCAAACAAGCTTATATTCTCTTCAAATGATTCAAAATCAATTTCATTTAATCTCTATTGACTCATAGCATTTCATTTTATTTCCGCATTAGATTCATGCAAAACAATTTATTAAGCTTGGCACATTCAAACTTATAAATTAAGGACCATTTCCAAATTAATTTAATCCAAGCTTATATTTAATAGGCTTCCACTCTTATTCGAAGCCAAACTTCCATAAATTTTAAACTCAAGTGAATTTACTTTAATTTATTCCAACACCAAACTTAAGTTTACTTCTATTTGATTCTCATTTAATCAAATTCCATTAAATTTAGTCTGATAATCCAATTCCTTTCACAACTTTGATTCAGTTTTTATTCAATCATAATTCATCTGTTTATTATTTAACTCAATCAACCCAATTTAAAGTTTTTAATTTACTTACTTAATTCATTTTCGAATTTATTTTATTAATACAAGGCCATTCTCAATTTATTTCTATTCACTTGGTTTTTTTTTGAAACTCAAACCATTTCTATTATAATCACTTTTCTTATATCCAATTTACTTGCAAATTTCATTAAATATTATTCAAATTACCTTTGAATTTTATTTGTAATTCAAACCATCGCATTTTTTAATCCAATTCTATTTTATTTTTATTTTACAACATCTCCTCTTATTTAATTTATATCAAATCCAAGTCGAATTCTATCCATAATTCTAATTCATTTCCAAACTCCATTATTAATTTACAATCCATTTATTTACTAAAGTTAAATTTTATTAACATACTCAATCAAACAATTATTTAACCAATTAGCTTACTTCCAATTTCTAAATCAATATTCGATTTTAATTACAAATTCACTTCATTAAAATTCCAGTTTGGATTTCCTTGATTTTCCAAAATTCCAATATCTTTATTTAAAAATCTTAGAAATGCCTTTTAAATTTACATCATACTATTAAAATAACTCTTTATAAAAATACTTTTTATAACTCGATGTCTCAACCAGTCCATCGTTGTTCTTACAAAAATTCAATCATACGTTGATCAGGCGTAGGACTGAAAATCTATAAGTACTTGGTAAACCCGTTTCAACACCCAGTGAAAATACTTGGAAAATAATTTTATTGGAAATCTAGAAAACAATTTTTGAAAATAGAGGAAATATCTTTAGTGAGAATGCTCTGGAAATCATCACTCTCATCCATGGTCGCAGTTAACCCGATGGTTACGTTACCGTCCCGACAAAATCCATAGATAACTGTAGGCCTCCGCGCCCCTCGATTACACCATGGAACCCACGACAGATCGCAGCTACAACTGGGTTTACGTAGCTTTCCCAGCAAAAACCCATATAACTGTAGGCATCAGCGCCATCGAATTTCGCTACCAAAAATGAAACTTCTCCACTCCACTTGACCATAGATCGCAGTCTACCGATGTTGCGTTGCCTTCCCGGCAAAATCAAGTGTAGACTGTTGGCACTCATCCTCCACATGAATTTTGCTATGGTCCCCACAGTAGATCGCAGCGACATCGAGTTACACTGTCGTCACAACATAACCCAAATGCCCCTGTAGGCATCAGCGCCCTCGACTTTCGCTACCCAATAATCCTCAGGAACTAGTTTTGTCCGGACTCCTCACAGGATCAACTTTAGAACCCCCCATTGGGGCTCAAGGCAACACCACCTAGTGGCACTCCTGAGAAGTTCATTTCAAGGGAGCGCCTTTTCCCCAGAGCCATCATCAAAACACTTTATACTATACACATATAGTATCTTTCAAATCATACACCTAGTATGATATCATACAAAGCTCCTTTACACAAAATCGATTATCCCAAAATCGATAATTCTCAAACTAGGCTTTCCAATTCAATATTGATTTTATCCAAAAATCAAAAGCCTTTCCAAATCCAAAGGTTCCCAAAACCTTTTCAAAATCCTCATAAGGTCCTTTATATCTATTCAAAATTATATATATAATTTTTAACACTTTGGATCATTTCAAACTTTTATAAATCCCTTTATACTTAAAACATTTCAAAACATTTTTCTTCCAGCAATAAATTCAACAAGGGAAGATTTATCTTATATAACAAAGATATACAACTTTGTTTATCCAAACCAAACATTAAAATTTGATTACTCTTTCCAATATCAATTTCATCCAAATCCGTATGATGTACATTTATCATCCGTACGCTATACCAATCTGATCGCTCACTCGATCACACAATTTCACTTCCGAACTAGTATCGTCCACCCAACTTCCTAGTGCGGACACAGATCTGATTTCTTGATTAGAAACCGTCATTCTCCTTGCATAGTCCTAACTATGATAGAGAATATCCAGAACCAATCAACAATCCATGTCTAGGTTCGCCGTCGAAAATCGAGTGAAAAATCCCAACTCGGATCGATAACTATCTCGAAATTCTGTGCTCGAATCTGGATCAAATCACTATGTGAATAGAATAATATGCATACATCCTACGTATTTATTTCCATTGATTATTAGCCAAATCAATCCCATTTCTATTCTCATTCACTTAAATTTTCACTCACTTATTCCCATTTTCCCTTAATCCCCATTTGGATTATCACTTCAATTCTTATCTCAGTTGGGTATTAAATTAATAACAGTTTGAACTCCGACCAGTTTATTTTTAGAAAAATAGCTTGAAAATTTTTAAAAATAAAAAAGTAGTTGAAAAATAATTATTAGTTTGCAAAATAGCTATAAAATAGTTAACTAATTGTAACATAGTTGGAAAATAGTTAAATAGTTTCAGAAATTTTAGATAATTGCAAAATAGTTGTAAAATAGCAATTTACTTGTAAAATAGTTGAAAAATAGCAATTAGTTTAGAAAACAGTTGAAAAATGATTAACTAGCTTCAAAAATAATTGTAAAACAAGTATAAAATAATTTGGCTTTAAGAAAGAAAGGTTGTATATATTTAATAGTTTAGAAAAATAAGTTTATACCAAAACAATTTATATTGAAACTAGTCAAGAGTCAACTGTTCACTTCCCCAACAATCCAATGTAAATTTCCACTTCCATTTAAATTGATCCAATTCCAATTTGAATAACTCCAATTTCCATTGAAATTTATTTAATCCCAATTCAAGTTTGAACTGATTCAATTTCAATCTTGAGTTTAAACTATCTCGAATTATATAATTTCGAGTTAAACTCTCAAAGATTGGTTTACCTTCTTAACCAAATTAACTTTTATTTAAAGTTTTTTAAACAATTTAATTTGGAGCCCAATTCTCAAAATTCCATTTTATATTATCTTTACTTATGTATCTCAAAGTTCAAATAAGAATTCAACACAATTTTATTTTAAAATTTTAATTTATTACTCAATTTTATCTTTCGGTTTGAAGCCAGTTCTTAAATAAGTTTATTTTACAGTTCAATTATTCAAATTCATATTATTTATACAATACCATTCTCAATTTAAAGATTTTTATTAACAAAAGGATGATATCATCCAATTTATTTTAAAACGTCTATTCATTTTCAATTTTTAAATCTCAAAGCCATTTTGAGATCACACAAATTCCCAGTTCAAATCAACCATTTAACTTTCCAAGTTCAATTCCAATTTCATCTTGAAATTTCCAATGCGGGTTGCTTGTTAACTTATTTAACTTTTCCCAAAGTTAAATTTTAATTTACTTAATCCAATCAACCTTACTCAAGTTGAATTCCAACTTAAAATTTCAAAATTCTTTCCCTCTTATAAGTTCAAAACTTATATTACTTATATTGCATCACACTTCAAGGAAAAATCAAAACTCAACACCTTAGAGTTTATCTCCAATTATCTTTGATATCATGTATATCCATACATATATACATATTTATTTCTTGGCCCTCCCAGCCATATTTTAAAATTTTAAACCACCTTTGGTTTTAAATTCAAATCAATTTCAAGCAACCCATTGTTTTCAACAAATCCCAGTTATCCAAATAATACTTATTTATTACTTTCATTACTTTGAAACAAAATTTCCAAATTTTGGGACCAGATTTAGAATTTCATTTTTAAATCAATTAAATTTAATTTGGTTGTATTATACTACTTCTTAAATTTTTTTTCCAGTAATTTAACAACCAATCACCTTAATATTTATTAGAAGGAAATATTGCTTTATATATATCCAAAATATATTTTATATAAAATTATTTAAAAGCTTTATATAAGAAAATAACAAGTACGCTCTCATATATATATATATATATATATATATGTATGTATACATATATATATATATATATATTCTCAACTCATTCTAGAGTACTACAGACTCTATTTAATGAGTAATCCCCACCAGCGCCAAGGTTCTCGCTTAACCTTTCAGCTCTTGTACCAAATTTAACAACCCGAAATTTTTTAACCCGAAAATTCCAGATAGTTATGAAAAAGAAGAAAGAGATAGAAGAAGAAGAACAGAAACACCAAACATCTCACGATCGCAGCGGATTAAATATAATAATAAATAATAATAGCTTACAAAAGAATACTATATCTGTTGATTACATTTCAATACATCAGAGTTTCACATATATTCAAATGCTGGTCATATACAATCAATTTATCACAAAATTACAATAATATAATTACAGCGGAAATATTCTAAGCGATATTGCCATCCTACTCACCTCCTGAGCCCCAGAACGTACCTACCTGAAAATCTGTAATACTCGGTCTGACCCGAGCATTACACCAAAGTAACACCCGGGTCAGGCTGGAAACCAGCGTGAGTAAATCCAACAGACATGGAATACCAAAACAATCAACTTATTTAAAACCCAGGTAACTCAAATTGATTTTTTTTTACAAGTTCACAGTATTTTTAGACATAACTTATTTCACACATAAATTTCTAATGACCAAAATTTAGATCAAATAGTCAAATTCACTTCAATCTCTTCATTCCAACCTAATTTCACATATCAATTTATAAGAATTAGAAGTGGTTTCGGGTATTTCCCAATACCCGATCCAGGCCTTTTCGAGTCACATGTCATCCTAACCCAAGTTATACAATTGAAATACACGACATTTCATATCAGCGATATCAACTCGATCAACATATCCAATACCATTCAATCACCCATAAGCAAAGCTAATCATATACAAATCAATTCAATTGATTCTAATTGAATTCCAAACCTCAATCACTTAGATTCCTTCATTAATTAATTTCCAAATCAATTAATTAATCAACCCTTCCTTATTCATCTTAATTAATCACCCTGGATTAATTATCTTCCAATTTCATTCAAGTAATTATCTTTAACTAATTTCACGATATTAATTATTCTTACCAAATCAATGGGTAATCTTTAATTACTTCACAAATTAATTTACTAGAATCAGTTACGCTAATTCTTAATTACTTACATTAATTAATTTCTTATGAGTCTTATGATTAATTCAACTTAATGAATCAATCTTTAATTTCATCGTTGATCATATAAACTAATGATTTCCAATTATGTTTGATTTGTTCTAATCTAAATTAATTACTTTAATCCAACCTCCATATTAATCATTCTCGATTAATCTCAATATGTAATTAACTATTCCTTTATTTACTTCATTAATAAATCAATTACTCCTTAATTAATTATCGTAATTAATCTCTTGATAAATTTCATAAAGTAACTATATTTATTTATTACATTAAGTAATTATTTATCACACCATCAAATGATTCTTCTGAATAATTTATACTTAGTTAATTAACTTACAACTTAATTTATTATTTATTCAAACCTTTAATTACTGAATTAAATAACCCAAATCATTAATTAATTAAATTAATTGATTATTCATCCTAATTATCCTACTAATTTAATGTATCACAAATCATTAAGCCGTTGGTAACTTTTAAACAGAAACATTTTCTTATTTGTTGTTTCAAGTTTAAAAACAACTTAAAATTCCCAATACTTCGAGTTAAGCAACCCATTAACTCGAGAACCATCCAATACCAAAATCATCAGATCATCTATTCATAGTGCATATCAATTAAATTCAATCATTCAGCCAAATATTTAAATTTAACCATTTGAATCAAATAGAAATCCAACAGAGCGAGATTTACTCACCTTTGATTTCCTTTAAATTTGCCAATTCGTTCCCCTTCATCGCTATGAGCCAAACTCGACTTGTTTACATAAATTTGAACCTCGTATGAATATATCATAAACTATATTAGATATCTAAATCTATATCTATATTCTTCAACTACTAATTATAAAACAAATTTTTAATTTTCAGAAAAATACCTTCACGCCTCTCCACCCTAAACAGAGACGAACCACTCCCCTATCGCTACGCGTTGCCTCGAGCTTGAACGACTCGAACCAAAAATCGCGACTTCGACTGTCGCCAATTTCCCCCCAGAAACACAAACCCTAGATCGCGATCGACTTCCCCATGAGCCCCTTCGATCGTTGCGGCCTTCACTCGTGCAACCGTGCTCGAGCTTGCGACTGCGTTGCGACCTCACACGCTCGAAAATCCCTAATCGACATCTCCTCTATCGCGCGCGCGTACGCGATATCCAATCGCGGCCTGCAGTCTCCCCCTCTCCATTCTCACGACAACGCCCTACACCATCGAGTACGAGTCGCCCCCCTTTTCTCTCTTCTTCTTTTTTGAAAAAAAAAATGAATCGGTTTTGGATAATGAAGGAAAGAGGGGCTCGTTTCTTACCTGTTGAAAGAAGAGGGGATGGAAAAATATTTATTTGGAGGATAAGCTTCTTGAGTACGCTTTATAAAATAATATAATATTGAAAATATCTCGTTGCATAACGCGAAGTTCCGAACCCCGAATCAGACATGCGGACAGACGTTTATAAGGTTTTACCCGTATTCCGAACACGATGGAACGTGTTATGGAGGCTAATTTGATTGTATGCGCGAGTTACGGATGTAAACGATCGATATTCAATTAAATCGATTAAAATAAATCTACACGTTTCGAGCTGGCAGGGTCAAATGACAACTCCGATGGCTACGAAAATTGAAATCCAATAATAACTAACTATTACGGATCCAATGGAACTGGTTTCTTCGAATTCCGAGACTGTGCCTCGGAAGGCTATTTTTAAATTCCAATTTAAACGATATAATTTCAAAACTGAACAAATCACCTTTAAATTAAATTTCAACCATTCTATTATCTCCAGTATTATCATTATAAATTTTAGAAGCCTTCAAATTATTTAAACAGGCTTAGAAATTTCAGATTCAACAATTACCCAATCTCAATTATTAAATTCAGTGTTTAAACTATATAATTCAACGATTTAATTATCAAGTAAATATTGATATCTTGAATTCAAGTTAAAATTGACCTTTAAATATTTTAAAAACTCAATTAACTATTCAAATTTAAATTGCTAGAAATTCCGGGTCGTCACAAAAACAGTTTACATATTAAAATAATTTATATATTAAAATATTTATAAACCAAAATGGTTTGTATCGCCTCTATCGCGCGCGCGTACGCGATATCCAATCGCGGCCTGCAGTCTCCCCCCTCTCCATTCTCACGACAACGCCCTACACCATCGAGTACGAGTCGCCCCCCTTTTCTCTCTTCTTGTTTTTTTTTTAAAATGAATCGGTTTTGGATAATGAAGGAAAGAGGGGCTCGTTTCTTACCTGTTGAAAGAAGAGGGGATGGAAAAAATTTATTTGGGGGATAAGCTTCTTGAGTACGCTTTATAAAATAATATAATATTGAAAATATCTCGTTGCATAACGCGAAGTTCCGAACCCCGAATCAGACATGCCGACAGACGTTTATAAGGTTTTACCCGTATTCCGAACATGATGGAACGTGTTTTGGAGGCTAATTTGATTGTATGCGCGAGTTACGGATGTAAACGATCGATATTCAATTAAATCGATTAAAATAAATCTACGCGTTTCGAGCTGCCAGGGTCATATCACAACTCCGATGGCTACGAAAATTGAAATCCGATAATAACTAACTATTACGGATCCAATGGGACTGGTTTCTTCGAATTCCGAGACTGTGCCTCGGAAGGCTATTTTTAAATTCCAATTTAAACGATATATTTCAAAACTGAACAAATCACCTTTAAATTAAATTTCAACCATTCTATTATCTCCAGTATTATCATTATAAATTTTAGAAGCCTTCAAATTATTTAAACAGGCTTAGAAATTTCAGATTCAATAATTACCCAATCTCAATTATTAAATTCAATGTTTAAACTATATAATTCAACGATTTAATTATCAAGTAAATATTGATATCTTGAATTCAAGTTAAAATTGACCTTTAAATATTTTAAAAAATCAATTAACTATTCAAATTTAAATTGCTAGAAATTCCAGGTCGTCACAAAAACAGTTTACATATTAAAATAATTTATATATTAAAATATTTATAAACCAAAATGGTTTGTATATTTATTTAAAGAGATTATATTGAAATAGTTTCCCAATTAGAATTGTTTCATCCAATTCCATAAACCGATTCAAATCAACTTAAATTCCAAATTCAATTAAATCAATCCTTATTCAACATTTTTAATTTAAAAGATTAAAGATTCAAATCAAATTCTCAATAAACCATTTTAATTTTTATCGATTTAAAATCCAGGTTTGAACTGTCGTTTCAAGTCCAATAAGATTCATAGTCAAATATACAAATAATTTAAATATAATTTTTATTTATATTTCAACATTTAACTTTAATTTTATTCAATTAGGAAAATATTCACTTCATTTTAGTAACAATAAAATCTCCAATTACACCTTTAAATCAAACTAAATATTATAATTTTAAATTATTTAGATTTGAAAATATTCCTTCCATCACCTTTTATCAAAATCAAGTTATAAAATCCTATCTTTAAAAATCTCAAATTAATAGTTTTCAAATTAATTTCTATCTAAATACAATTCTTAAACAAAATAAGTTACAAATCAATTTCAATTATCTTTCCAACCTTAATTTATTAAAGTTATTACAAAATCTATTTTTAAAAAAGTTAATATAAATTTAATTAAATATTTTAAATATATTATGTTTATATATATTAAGTAAATTAAATTTTATTAAATTTAATCTATTTTAGATCTAATTTTATTCATATGTGATATTAATAAAATTATAATTTAAAATTAATAATTCATATTTTCAAAACTAACTTAGAAATTTAAAATTTCCATACATTTAATTTAAAAAATCTAAATTCTGCAAAATAAAATATCTTTACTTTATATTAAAATAAATATTTATTAAAATACATATATTTCCTTCCAAACTCTAAAAATCATTTTCAAAGTAGACCAACGGTGTCCGTCTTCGGATATTTATCATTTCAATCCGTAATTTAAATTTAACATTTACGGGTATATATCATTTCAACTCTCAATCCCAAAATTCAAAATCAATGAAAATCGCTTAGGTTTATCATTTCAACCCATAAAGATTTTCCCTTAATCTATAATATCGTTCGGATATGTATCATTACAACCCATAGGGAATTCTAAACTAATAGGGAACTTGCAGAGTTAGGACAAATATGATAATAACATAACATATCAAAAATGGGCATATATCATCAGTAAGAAATTTAAATATGATACATACAACAGGTTACTGTGTCATACATCACAGGTAAACAATTGCAGATAATGGCATATCATATTTAAAAAATAAATAACTTAATAATTCAAATTTAACAGCATATTTCAGTCGCTATTTCATGTGAATTAAATTTACTAAATATACGAATGTTAATCGTGAGTGATTGCTCAACTTTCGAGGCTAGAGGAATAACAAGAACAAGATGCAACGAATCCAAGCGCAAATTCCAAAACATGGCACGATGAATACAAAATCGACGAACAAAGCACTACGGACTTGAGTTGGTGAAATAATATAAATATATATAAATATATTAAAAATCTTAAATTTACTCATATAAAAATCTTTATATTATATTTTTTTTAAAATCAATAATCTATTTAAATGCATATTAAATCAATGTATATATATATATATATATGGATCCATATTTAATTTAAACACATCAAAACAAAATCTATATACATATATTTAAAACCAAACTCATATATACTTGCATATATGAACTAATATATAACCATATATACAATAACGTACATACCTATTATATTTTAAGACCAAAACACGTATATATATATATATATATATATATTACATTTTAAACAATAATAAAAATCAACATTCCTAAAACCAATGTTCCTTTCATTATATACACAGTATAAATATACAAACACGCTGACAGGCTCGGATCTGCTAACGGAGTGGGAGCACTGCAGCAAGGTGGCGGTTCAAAGAAAGTTCATCAAGCAGGAGATGGACATGCAGGTTCATGAAACTCCCATTTCATCTATATGTATGTGTGTGTGTATATACATAATATATATATATACACACACACATATAATATATTTATATATGCATACATATACATATATACATACATACATACATACATACATACATATATATATATATATATATATATAGACACACATATATATCCATATATACATATACATATACATACATATACATATATACATATACATATTTACACACACACACACATATTATATGTGCGTCCGTTTTGGCATGGAGGTTGAGAGGAGATGGCTAGGGCGGTTGTTGTTAAGTGGATGGCAGTGGGTATGAGGGGGAATGGCGGTAGGTAGGTGGAGAAGAGAAGTGGAGGTGGCGAGGGTAGTCTCGGTTTTGGATGAGGCGAGCAAGCAGTGGTCAGAGGCAAGGCAATGGAGGCTGGAGCGCTGGTCACGAGCGAGGTCAGAGGACGGTGAGGGATGGCGACTCTCGATAGGAGGTGCGGTGGTGAAGAACGACTAGGCCTTTGGGTTGAAGGTGGCTGTCAGGGGAGGACCTGCGGCCTGAGCCGGCCTAGGTAAAATGCTGCCCAAGCCCAATTTTATCTCAATCCAATTGCTGGAAAAACCAAGTTGCCCCCTTCAATTTTTGGAAAAAAGGCCCCTTGCCCAGATTCAAGCCCAGCCCTCCATACACAAAGGCTAATGAACCAACTATCAGAACATAAGTTCAGACAATTGCTATTGTAAATATCTTTTATATGATCTCTGTATGCATGACAGTAATGTTTTAGGTTTCCCTTAACCAGGGGATTGCCCCAGCCCACGAGCTTGGTGGGCATCCCCCTGGGCCGGGCCTGCCTGCGGCTAGTGAGGAGGGCCGAGGCTGTAGTGGCAGGCGAAATCCGGTAAGAAAGGTGGTCAGGCACAAGGCGGAGGTCCGGTTGATGTGAGGGATGATAAGGCGGTGTGTGAAGGCCAGGTGTAAAAGAATGGCATGGCAGATAGCTTGCTTCGAGCGAAAAAGTGGATTCTTCGAGCAAAAGGGCAGATGAGCATGAACGCACGAAAGTTAAGTTGTATATGTTGTTATTTTTTTTTATAGAATAGAGGACAGCTTCGGGCAACAATAGAAAAGGGACAGGGCCTCCTTCGAGGAAATGAAGGGGACGAGCGAAATGTTTTAATGCAAACCACATGGAAGGTGATGACACAGAATTATTTCAGAACAAAGAAAAACATATAAGCTATAGATATTATATTATTTTTCTGCAGATCGAACAAAAGTAGAGGAGAGATTGAATTGAAATGGAATGAGTAGAAGTGGAACGAAGCATGAAAGGAAAAGTAAATAATATATTAGAGTGATGGAACAACAAAAGTCAAGAACGTTGAATTAAAGGAACAATAGAGTATAGTGGCTATTTATTTCACTTAAATAAATAGACACAAGGAAACTCGAAGAGTTCGAAACGTGTACTGATATGGCTAACTGTTTTGCAGATTTCTCCGCATAGCAGACGCTAAATTGCACAAATGAATATACCGTGGAGATCAGTACAATAAGATGAATAAAATGACACATAGATATCAGCGATACGATTATCCTATCAAAGTCGATATTCGCTGCCAAACTACTGCTATTTTGCCGAAAATAAGATAAACGAGGCTAGAGCAATCCAAATTTGACGAAATGAAATACGACGCCTCACTTGTAAAATGATCTACATTTTTCTTGTATAAAAATATTTAGATTTTGAAAATATTTTATTTCCATCGATTTAACTGATTTAAATTGAAATTGAAAATCACACTACAAAACTAACTTTTATATTTATCAATGAAAATTTACCATTTTCTAAGTTTAAATAGACGTATTCCAAATATCAAATTTTAATTGCAAAATTTTATTATTTATGTTCTCACACAAATTCAATCAATTACGTTATTTAAACCATTACATTTATGAGTCGTTACATAATGGAAGGAAGCTTACATGACGATTTTCATGATGAATGAAGAGTTTTCTAGACTTAGGAATGTTTTACATAAGAGGACATGAGTTTATGTTTGGATTTATGGGCTTGGGCTTCATGTGGATGACTTAAACATTTATTTTATTCTTCTTCTTGTTCTCCTTCTATAAGTTTTTTACTTGGCACAAATCAATAACAAATTTATATTTTCATCTCTTAAGCAACTACCTAATATTATGAGATTTTATAGAAATAACTTAGTCATCAAATTCTAAGATTTCCTAAATAAATCCAAATTATTCTTATTTAATCTTTAAAAATCCATTTTACTTACTAAAATATTATTATTAATTTTCTTTAATTATCGAGTTGTTACAGGTGGGTTGTCTAGAACCATGATCCTGATCAGGCTAGTATTGGAAGCACCTTCCTTGTGCAACTCCTTGACTATCAACCATAGAGCTTCTTTGGGCAGAAGTGTGTGCGATGAAAAACTCAGTGATTTCTAGAAGGAGCAGGAATGGAAGCCAATGAAAAGCTGGAGACTATTGCTGGAGGAATTAATCTAGAAGCAGTCACCATGATGGTAGAGATCCGTTAGGAGCATGTACGAGATTCTGTTATGGATCGAAAGATAAAATCATATTCCTGGTTAGTTAATTTTAAAATTCTTATATTTACTTGAATGAATATTGATACCTCATGTGTGATCGATGCATATCGTCCAATGACTATTGATGTTTTTTGATACATTGGATTTTGTATATTGATACGGAGTAGTATTGTGTCTACTAAGTGTGTTTAACCTATGTCCTTGGCATAATGTACATAAGAACTCTATGTTAAAAGCTCGCTTGTGTTAGAAAACAAGCTCTGACATGCGATGTTAACTATGTATCAGATATTTCCCATTAACGAAACAAAATCAGACATAATCCAAAGCAGAACAGAACCCTATCTTTTGGTTAGGGAATCCCAGAGTGATGATGCTATCATTGCTGGACAGAGTACCTTTAAAGGATAAATTCAAATGTCGATGGGCTTTACATCCTAGGACATATCAATGTTTAAATTCATTGAAAAAATGGAATGAACTTCTTGGGGGGATTCAATGAGTCATCCCAAATTTTAACTAGAGCCAATCCATGGCCACTTCCCTTTGAAAGCATATTTTATTCTATCCTCACCGCCAACATTCAACCCACTGTTCACCCATATAGATATAGTGATGTTTTTGGATTAGGGATGTTAATTGGTGGTAGGTATGAGATAGATCGAATGGCGAAAATAGCGAAGATGAAAGAGAACGACGATGCCATGATTTCGGTGGTGAAAACTTGTTTTAAGGCTAATAACAAACCCAACCTAAGTTTGGCTACATGTAAGGTCAATGATTAGAATACGCAAATGAGTCTGATCTGAGTTCTTGGTGGACTAGATGTGAAATTCTTGTCTAAATTTGTAATCAATGACGAATTTGAGATAGAAGATGACAAATAAGTTTTTCTCTCGAAACGGCTAGGGTGGATAAACGATGGATATTGAAATAGGAAAGCGTGAAAATTTTCTAAGTCTAGAATATTCATACTATATGGACCCAATGGACTAGTACTGATCCATATGGATCGGTACCAATCCATCAAATAGTAAAAAAAGGAAAAAAAGACAGAGACCCTCTTGACCATGGATTGGATCATCTTTTGGAAAATTATCAACGATGATCCAAGAATTTTTATAGAAGACATTTAAATATGTTGAGAATTTGTGGCTCGATTGTCATTTGAAACAATGTTTTGATATTCTCAGTGAAGATGCAATGTTCCGTAGAAATATATCGAGCAATTAAAGCATTTGTGCAGATCCGAATTTGGTTGCTTTTCTCGATTCAAAGCAAGCTTTATGTTCACAGTAGCATACCTCGAGGGAAAGTGTTCTTCAGTATTTGTTCTAAGCAACATTTTGATGCAGTTGGATTGTGGAATGATGAATGAATCGATCAAGAGCTTGAAGAAGATCAACCATAAAATGCCAAAGAAAAAAATGGTGTTTCAACCAACTCTAAAGAACAGTACCTAATAAAAGTTACATTTTGATATAGCATAAAATTGTTAGTGTTTGGATTAATTTTAATTTAATTTGACTAATTTAAAAAATTTTGATGCACATTTGAGTGATTCGAACATTTAATAAGCAAATAATGATTAGAGTTGAATTTAGTTAAATTTTAAGGCAGTCTCGATGTTCCAAAACCTAGAAATGGTAAAAATAAATTGAATTTGAGGAGCTTATAAATATATATGTATGTGCATATATATACACACACACACATATAACATGCTAAATTTAGGTAATGGTAATCAGAATAATGGATTATCGATGATGATAGTGGTTCAAGGTGTAGATCAAGATCATATAAGGGTAAAATAGATTGTTTTAGTTTTGGTGCTAAGCCAAATTGATTAGCATGAGTCTAACATAAATCATTATATCAAAGAAGGATTGGCTTCTGTGTTGTTACGTGTTGGGTTCAGATGCTTAGATGGTCGGTCGATGTAAAATGATCGGTTTGACATGTTTGTTTGTTGCTAGTTGTCTCTTCTACATCTACATTTAAAAAAGCGAAAAAATATACGATATTCAAAAAAATAATATAGATGCGCATATGAAGATGTCCACATTATAAATTATTGGTTATTTTTTAAGTCATACTTTCTATTATAGTATTCTAGCATAATGAATTTGGACTAAGTGCGTCGGGCGGTGGGGTAAAAAGGGAATTTTTTTTTTTAAATTCATATTGCATTAGACTTTAATAGTGTTATAATGAATAATGCCAATTACATTAAATCATGTCTATTGTTATTGCATGATTTTAGGTTTGAACTTTAAGTTATATTATATTGTCTTATTATTATTATTATTTATTTTATGTACAATATTTTTATTTATTCAAAATTTTGATAAGGTAATGCATTATCATACTACATTTGTTTAAAGGAAAATTTAATAATAAAGTAATTTACATACACATTTTTATTTATTTATTCATAATTAATATTTGAACAATAATAACTTTTCGAATATTATAATATAAATTCAAACAACAATCTTTAAATTCAATGTTTATTAGATTGATGTTGTAAATTTAAATGATTCTAATCCATTTTAATTCAAATATAAAATATTCAAATTAAATGAATAATGTCTGAATAGTTTAATTTTAAATAGCAGCGCAAATTTATAAATATCATAATAATAAAGTAACACACACCTACACATATATAAAACCATGCCATATATAAGAGTGTGATATATAGTTAAATCACACCAGTGCGGGCAAAATTTCAATACGAACCCAACATTTCATGTTTACACAAAATAGAATTCATATGTGAGAAGTATTAACGTTTAGAGTTTTAAGGGTTAAAATGCATTGTCAAGGACTCTGTGTAATATAAAATTTCAATGGTGAGTTAAATAGAAAATTACCAATACCCAAACCCTAACATAAGAAACTCCTCTTCTTTATCGAATTTACATCACATCCATAGATCACCATCACTGACGAGACCGCCACCGCTCATTACCTTGCCTCAGCCTTATTCACTTGGTGCCATTATTATTGAACTCGACTACTCTGATATAAACCATAATTTCAACTTGATATTTTGTCATGACGAAAATTGATAGTCGTTGTCATCCAACCATTGTCTAGTTTCCATCCTTGCGAGAGCCGTCATTATTGGTTCTTTGAGCTGATGATGATTGAAACATTAATTGTTTTTTGTGGTGGCTCATGCTGTTACATGCACGATTAGGCCTGCCAATGGGTCGGGTTCAGTTCGGGTATTATGAAACCCAGATCCGACTCAAGTACAATAATTAAAACCCGATCCCGGTCCGAACCCATAGGGTTTTCAACCCAATATCCAAGCCTGGCTCGTCGGGCTTTTTAAGCTCGCTGGATAATAACCGAATATCTAACTCAAAATACTTTTGTTAAACCGTATTTTAAAACTACAATTTTGTAGGAATTTGTATACAAACAATGTTGACATATAAATTGAATGGTGATGTAGTCAAGCTCATAACAAAAGTATGAAAAAACATTTATACATAAACAAACAGAATGGTAAATAAATAACATACACGCTTATGTTTTGATGCGATGAAAAACTAATCGTCGAGTCGGGCCCTAACCAAGCCGGATTTTGGTAAAACCATACCCGACCAGGGTCAGGCCTAAGTCGGGCTTAGGTAGTAAAAGACAAAACCCACACCCGCATAAATAAGGCGGGTTCGAGCCGGGCTTGGGCCAAAACCCGTACCATTGACAGGCCTATGCACGATGATATGCATAGTTGATATGCATAATAAAAAATAATTTTACATAAAATAAAATTTAAAACCAATTCAATTAAAAACATTAAAATTCAATTTTGATTAAAACAATTATAAAAAATTTCTGGTAATCCTGTCGGTAAATTACACCTAAACTATGAGCTCTTCCTTTGAGCGATCTCATCTTAAATCTTAGAAGAGTTGCAAAGTTCACCATTAAGATGTAATTTATTTCTATGGAGGTAGAATGCATTTCTATGTAGAAAGCACGAGGCATCTTAGTATAATTATAACAGTACTAATGGGCTATGTAAAATGTCTTACCCAAATCCAATATTCAAGATATGGCCCATTATAAGCGAAATCTTATTTCACCTAATTAATTAAGCCCATTTTGTTAATTCATACCCACATGTATTTTGGCCCACCTAATTAAAAAAATCAACTATTGAAATAATAACTATATATAAATTATTAATTATTTTTAAATTATTATATTAGCCCAATAATAAATAAATAAATATATAATAATTACAAATTTTATTAATTCATTTTAGGTCCTTACATAGTAATTAAAAATAATAAACTAATTATTATAACCAATATATTTGTTTTTCCATAATAGTAATTTACAACTTTCATAAATTATGTCAGTAGATTATTTTAGGGCGAATACTGAGAATTGCTGTTTTGTGGCTTCCAAGTCTTAACTCTACGCTTAGTAATATTTAAACAGTTCGAATATTAAAGCCTTTGTGAGCTATGCTAAAACATAGTAGTGGATCTAAGTTCAAATGCTTATAGATTATCTAGGTTAAACCTAATTTCTTATCTCTTAAAGCGACACCTTTAAGTAATGATATACTATGCCGTTCTCTTCGTCATCACTATATTACTAAAGCTTGGCTAATGGTCAAAACTCTATTGATATCCTTAGTTAATCGCGTTGTCCGACACTAAAGTTCACGGTTCAATCCAATATCAAGTATCGATTAATTGATTTTCTTTAGCAAAAGACTTTGACTACTAATAATAGTGATACTAACCTTCTATTCAAAGGAGGCAAATCATTTCTTGAATAGTGTTACTTCACTCACTTCCGGTGGTTTAGCTTGTATCCCACTATGACCCTAGTGCGGTCATTATCATCATGAGATCGAACATAATAAAAATGCAGTTTGAACATGTAAGATTTGAAGTATTCTCATGTCAAAAGACTATTGCACATCGTCATGAGAGATCTTCAATTTGACATTTAACCTATAGAAGACTCTCGGTGAGTTGTTCTGTAATTGTTATAAACAACTTAACATATATAACTCTTATTGCCCCCAATGGTCATGAATAATTCACCATCTGACATATAAAGAATTACACAAACTAGTATGAAAATATATCGCCATCTCTACTATGAACATTTAGGACAAATATTTATTTTATTCAATTCAATACTCATGATTACAAACACATTCGTAAATGCAATTGATGAATATTTTTCCTATGGATTTTCACTTTGTGTAAATTTAATGTATTTATAAAAATGTTTATATCCAAATCCAAAAAGCTTTTAGAAATGCAAAAATAGGGATTAGGGATGTAGCAGATGGAACTGAGTCGGTTGGCAGTGGGTAGAATAAGTGGATTTCAAAAAAAAATTCTCTACTTAGATCTTTATTAGGCCTATGAAGTCTAAATGAGTTTATTAAATCTGATTTAATTACTTTAAAAAAATCTAATGTTATTTAATATTCTGATGATTAATCAATTAATAAATTCAATTATTTGGTATTCTATATATTATATACTATTATATGAGTACATCATAACATACTCATGTGTATGTAGTGCATGTGCAACATATAATATATTATGCATAACGATGTGTGTTGACGCCAAAAATGGGCATTAGCACCTAATAGAAGCTCATAGAGATTAATTCATGATTGAAATTAAAATACAACAGAGCAAGTAAATGAACACACATATATTTATAGTGGTTCAACAACTTTGCCTAGTCCACTTTATATTTTTATTAATCTTGCACTAGATTATGATTATAAGAAAGTTTGGATCAGCATGGATCCATTAGTCAAGAATGAAGAATAAAAATGGTGGAGCCTGGGCAACCGAAGAAAGATCTCCTTTTTGGAGAGTGGCTGCTATATTCATAAGATAAGCAATCTATGGATCAGGCTGAAAATTCACCAGAAGAGCCTCCTGAGCCAGATGTTCCGATCCATAAAATTTAGGGTTGGTCGCACACTAAATAACGATCTGTGCCAATCATTTTATCCACGTAGGGCCTAATGATCGATATAGTAGGTCCCACGAGTCCTCTTTTTCCCAATTAAAAAGTTTCATGCCTTTTCGACTTCGCATTTGTGAGATATTCATGGGTCATCGTTGATTTGTATTGTCAATCCAAGCGATCCGTATCCATATCGATTCGCGCTGATCCATAATGAATATGTTCTATATCCAATCCATGTTGGAGATGGATCATAGCCAATCCATTTTGGAGATGGACCATAGTGATCCATACTGAAGATGGATTATAGCTGATCTATTGTGAAAAACAATCATAACTGATCGTTTTCAGTTGAAGTGTGAAATTAATACGTATGCAATGCCAGAATGCTATTTGTATGAATCTATATGGCTATCGTCCATAGTCTTATCCAAAATCAATCTCCAATCCTGGTAACCATTTCTCCGGGGTTTTTTCCTTGATGATCATGAAGTATAATTTAAGTTCAGTTAGTTCGGATATTGCTGGGTCAAAATGCGGGATAACACTTTTCCCCTAAAGTATGTCTTATGTCGAACATGGAATGCTTTGAATCGAAGCAAGTTCAAGCCGCGAAAGGAAATCCATCTTGATTTTTGAGTAGTCACTATCATTCCATTGAATTATTTTCCCAAAGTGTCACATCTCTTTTTGATCATCATGACGCTTGGTTGATTTCCAATAGTATTAAAGATTGTATTCTATCAGTTGTGATTTATGTCCAGTTCTATGGGGCTAGTAAGCTTTGGCTATCTGATCCAGTATTTTCTCCAATAACTCCAGGTGAGAATTCAATTTCTGTTGGTTTCAATAAATCGAATATTTGGGATGCACACATGCACGTTCATGCACATGTTCCTATCATTGGCTCCCGGATGTGATCATATACCCATAGGTCGTTGCCAATTCATTATAGTTTAATTGCAATTGGATTGCAATTCCTTGTTTTTTTTTATTTTTCCAATGAAATAGGGGTCGTAGTAAGTCACTTGATGAGGAGAGACTTCAAGTTCTATAGGGATGATGACTTCGGAGCTATAAGCAAGGGCGAATGGAGTATGGCCAGTCACGAACTTGTGGGTGGTCCTATATGCCCTTAATGCTAATGGATGTTCGTCAACCCACTTGCCTCTAGTCTTTTCCAAATGCTTCTTTATAATGGAATTTATGATTTTGTAATAGCTTTGACTTGTCCATTAGCTTCAGTGTAAGCAACTGCTGTGAATCTTTTCTCAATATGATGCCGATGACAGAAATCTTTGAATTCAGCACTATCGAATTGGATCCCACTGCCAGTTACAATTGCTCGGGGATGAACAAAACAAAATATGATGTTTCATACAACCGAGTAGATTAGTTTTTTCACTACGATCGCGGCTAAATGTTCAGCTTCAACCATTTGGTGAAGTATTCCACTGGTACAATAGTGTATTCTACACTACCTTTAGAAATCGACAAGAAGCCGATGATGTTGATACCCCAAGTAGAAAACGGCTATGGACTAACAATTTGAGTAATTTCCATCAATGGAGCTCTTATAATTTTAGCAAACATCTAGCACTTGTTGCACCGTCTAGCTTAATAAACTGCATCTCGATTGACAGTTGCCCAGTAATGGCCATAGTGGAGTATTTTTTTTCTTTAGTGTTTGCCCTCCGGTTTGATTGCCACATTCTCCTTCATGGACTTATATCAAGACATATTTGATTTCATCATGGGTGATAAGCAAGGTAATGGGGAAACCCTTTCTATACACGATTCCTTCTTGGATGATGCATAATGAAGATTTGAGGAAGATCTATCATTCATCATTCCTCTTTCCAAGAAGGTTCCCTCATTGTAGATAATCTTTGATAGGAGTCATCCAGGACTCCTTTTCCAGCTCCGTCTCCAGAACCTAATCGATCTCCAATTTTTTGGTGCTTAGAACATTTAGTACTTCAACCGAGACCAAGCCCATTTGCTGTGCATCCTCGGAACTGGCTAGCTCGAGCAATGAGTCAGCTTTCTAATTTTGTTCTCTGAGCGTCTGGGTAGTGGTGTAATAATCGAAGTCTAATAGTAGCTCTTGGAAACGGTCAAGATAAGGAGCAAGTTTCTACCCCTGGCCTGATAATCTCCACTGACTTAGCATACTACTAACCTGGAATTACAAAAGATTTGTAAAGTTTTCACTTCCAGTTCCTTGGCAAGTTTGAGCCTGGCAATCAAGGCTTCATATCCAGCTTCATTATTTATTTAAGGAAGTCAAGCTTCAAAGCATAGCAAATTGATCGATCCACTAGAATAACTAATATGACTCCGGCTCTAGAACAACAATCATGTACATTTTCCATCGATTGGTCGGTTCTCCACTGCTCTCTGGCAAGTTATCTAGTGTGATGAATTCATCTATGAAGTCCACCAATGTGTGTCCGTGGATAGCTCTTCGAGGAAGATAAGTGATATCAAATTGGCTTAGCTTAATATTCTATTTGAGCAACCTTCCAAATGTCTCAGGTCATAGTAGGACCCGTCACTGGTCGGTGTATACGTTGAGGGGTTAGCTTGGAAGTAAGGGCGAAGCTTTTGTGACACAATCAACATGCAATATGCGAGCTTTTCCAAGTTTGAGTAGTTTCTCTCAGCACCTGTCAATTTCCTGTTAATATAAAAAGCTGGTCTCTAGATCTGATTCTCTTCGCGTAATAGTGTGGCACTTATAGCATGTACCGACGCTGCTAAATAGATTCATAAGTCTTCACGATTTATTGGCTTGGATAGGATGGGAGGTTTCTCTAAGTGATTTTCCAGAGCTTGAAATGCATCAACACTGTCCTGCATCCATTTAAGGTTTCTCTTTCCTCTCCTGATTAGGTCGAAGAAGAGAATTCAGTTTTCGGTAGCCCTAAAGATGAATCGACTTAGGCGTTAATCTTCCCATTTAGGCTCTGTACTTGCTTAATTATCTTCGGTACCTTGACGTCCCTAATTGGCAGAATCTTCTTAGGATTGTATTAAATTCCACAAGAGTTGATCATGAAACCTAAGAAATTCCATGACACAACGCCGAAAGATCATTTCATGGGATTGAGTTTCAATCCACATCTTTAGTGAATACTAAATATCTCTACTAAGTCATTGATGTGGTTGTTTGATTTCTATGACTTCACGAGCATATCATTCCATATACACTTCCATTGATCATCTATTCTGGTCTTTGAACATTCAGTTGACCAGCCTCCGATAAGTAGCGCTAGTGTTCTTAAGTTCAAATGGCATCATAACATAGCAATATGACCCTAGATCGATAATGAAGCTGATATGCTTCTAGTTTGGGACATGCATGGAGATTTGGTTGTATCCAGAGTATACATCCATAAGTGAAAGCAGTTCATATCCAATGGTTGAGTCTACCAACCGGTCGATCCTCGAAAGTGGAAAGTTGTCTTTCAGGCATGCTTTATTCAGGTTAAAGTAGACGATGCTTATATATCACTTTCCATTAGCTTTTCTCATAGGAATTGGGTTGGATACCCATTTCGAGTAGAGGGCATCGTGGATAAACCCATTATGTTTGAGTTTATCCACCTTCTCTTTAAGTGCAGCAGATCTCTCCGGATTCATGCTACATTGCTTTTGTTTCACCGAGATATGCCTCAAGTCGATATTCAATGTGTATCTCACAATAGTCGGTGAGATCGGACAAATGTCAAAATAGGTCCAACAAACACATCAAGATTCGCTCAGAGAGAGCCGGCTAATCCCTTCATCACAGTTGCATTGAGCAATGATCCAACCTTCAAGACCCAAGATAGGTCGTCGTGGCTGACCATAATGTTGATCATTAGTTCAGCGGGTGCAGCCTTGATATTTGGGCTTCTTTTCTTCATATTTCGGTTTATTTCTTTATAGAACAGACTGTGGTTTTGTTGCTTGATATTGGCCTATATTGAGAGTTGCAAAATGCTTAAGTGGATTTACTCAAGTAGTGGGATCGATTTCGATCCCTTATATTAATGGGACTTAAGCAGTTTTTTGTTCGACATGAACATAGTAGACCATATGAACTTGATATCGAACAATGGGGCATGCTATATATGACTTGCATACTTGAACAAGCACAGCCTCGAATCTATGTCTACAACTTCACACATGAATAGATTAGCATATTTTTACTTGTACAAAACTAAAAAACTACACTAAACTATACATAGTATGTGGGACGTCTGAATTGGGTTTGCAAAGTAACGTAGGTGATGGGGTCAGTGTTGACCCCTTGCCTAGGCAAGTCTTGTAACTTTAACACTTTGGTGGTGTATGGAGGCATGGAGAACAATAGTTGGATTTGATGTCAATCCCCATATTCGAGCATTTCTCTAATGCATAGTCAATGGCATGAGAGCCGATTAGGACGACATGTGATGACGGTCGCTTCGATCGAACTTATGGATCTAGTCCTGAGCCTATGTGTCCGATAGTAATGGATTCTAGGTGCTCTGAGCGATTATCTGTAGTGGTTGAAGATCAGGCTTATGAGCATGTCAAATCAAATGTTGTATAGGGTTCAACCTCGCGTTGCACATAAGCATAGCTGGCTCTTGCTTTGATTTTGAATCTACTTGTGTATTCGAGTAACGCGCTTTCTATTCAATGTACTCATGATCTGTTGTTCAGGATGGAATGATAATTAGTCGCTTATGGGCCTAAGCATCAATTCAATGATTCTATCTTTAAGCATCCTTTCTGTCGTAGCATTGAGTCATTGTAAACACTAGGTATGAGTTACAGCATTGAGCTATCACACTCAGTTTTTAGATGGTCACACTTTTACTCCCGAGCCTCGGGTTGATAAATGTACTCTATGGATGATGGAGTCTCATCCTATTCATGTTTACACTCCCACTTAAGCTTTGAATACTTAGAGTTGATCGATAACTAGTCGGCTCATATTCATCTTGATTCTTGCTCGTGCCCCTAAGTTAGGGGTAAATATCAATAAATGGATGGGAATGCCACATCCATTTTTGTTTTATACTCTTTCCCATTGAATCATGGGATCAGGTCAGTCGATGGAATGATGAGTAATGCCTATTCTGAATTGTATTATGGCTTTTCCTTTTAGGGGGAAGACTTCAAATCCCCGTCGGACTTCCAGCATGAACTAAGTACTGGACGATCAATCATGTCCATTTCTGATGCAGATGTTGCCATACTCTAGGCAAGGACCAAAGAATGGATAGTTAAGTCACATATAATCTGTGATTGTTGCTTCCCCTTCCAAACAAAGGGCAAGGATCAGTGTGCGGATGGTCAAATCACATTAGTTTCGAACTTCTCTTCTAGTTGAATCATGATCAGAGCTAGCAAATGAACGATCTTGTCACTTTCATTCAAAGCTAGATGGTCAGCCACATTTATTTTGATTTATATTCTCCTGTCGGATCAAGGGATAGAATTAGCTTAGAAGCGGTCGACCATGCTCATCTGGTTTCATACTCCTTCTGAAGAATCAAAGGAACATGATGGAGAATGAATGGTCAAGTCACACTCATTCATGGTTCATTATCTTATCCACGCTCTGGTTACCTGAGATATTTGATGGACATTCAGGTCACATCCATTTATGGTTGGTGCGGATTGTACCAACCTTCGATCTAGCGGCATGCCGTATAAAATTTAGATCGATATTGCAGTTAATATGATGGCATGGTAAAGTTGGTTACCTGTAACTTTGGATGCCGTTCTGATTGGTTTTGTATTAAGGCATCCCCATAGTCATTACTTTAAGTCCTAAAGAATATCAAGTCGGAGCTATAGTGAGTTGTCGTATTCAGCTTTTTGTAATTTGTACTCCTACCCCCAGTCTTGGGTTAGCAAAGTTAGTACATGGATGGTTGAATTCCATCCGCAGTGTGTTTATACTCCACTTATCGAGTTCAGATTAGAGTTTACGAAATAGTGAGTGGTTGAACCACACTCATCTATTTATTTATACTCATATCCACACTTTGGGGATAAGGTTTTGTTGGCGGGTGGTCGAATCACACCCAATTTGTGCTTATACTCTAGTCCATACTCTGGGGACTTAGAGTTATTCCAAAAAATGGTCGAACCATATTTTCCTTAGTCGTTTCTTCTGCCCCCAAGTCAAGGATGGAAGTCGAAGAGTAGTCGGTCGTATCATGTTAACTTTTACTGGGAGTTCTTCACGTCCAACCATGGGAAGGAGCTGATTGACGGATGGTCAACCCATTCTTTGTTTTATACTCAACATATCGATTTATAAGGGAGTGTTTATCAGTGCTTCAGGGACCAGAGTTTGTTGATGGGCGGTCAGTCGCACTCATTTGGTGTTTATACTTCAATCCGCATTGTGGAACCAGAGTTACTTGCTGGATGGTCGAACTGCTTCCATGTCTTGGTTTGGATTTTAGGCTTGCCGATGTTCGGACCATGCTTGAATAGTTCGCCATACTTCAGGTACAAACAAAGTTGTGGATGGTCATATCATGTCCTCCTTGGATTGGACGATCAAATCACATCCAATTTTAGCCTGGGCTCTCAAACTATCCCCTGCATCTGAGGTAGGAGTTGACATGTGGACGATCTTATTTCATCCACATTTATTCGGATCCTGCTTCTACCGAGCCTTGGGAGTAAGATGAGTGTTCTGGAGGACTTCAAGCTTGAATAGGGGAGAAGATGGTCAGATCGCATCCACTTTGAGTTGTGTTTTTCCCCTAAGTCAAGGACAAGAGTTGAGGAGCGAACGGTCGAACCACGTCCTCTTTTTATGGTGTTTATACTCTACACCACACCGAGGGACCAGAGCTGATCAATGGACGGTCGAACCACGTCCTTCCTTTTGTGTTTATACTCCGGTCAATGCCTTGGGGACCAGAGTTTTATGATGGGTGGAAACTCACACACAATTTTGATTTATACTCCACCTATCAAGTCAAGGTAGGAGTTGTCAAATGAATAGCCGAGTCATGTTCATTCACGGGAAGGAATTCTGCGCCCGGTGTTAAGGATGAAAGTTGGCGAGTGGACGATTGATTCACGTCCACTAGGGGTTTAAGGGATGGATGGTCAGACCACATTCACCTCCATGCTTTGGTTGGACGATCAGGTGTCATCCAATTTTCTTCGTACTTCTCCCTGCAAGTCAAGGGAGAGAGTTTTTGAATAGATGACCAAGTCATATTCACCTCACATTATAGTCGTGTCCTCTTGCGAGGGAAGCGGTTGATGAGTAGACGGTCAATCGTGCCAACTTTAAGTCGAGCTCACATACTGCCTCCTATGTCTAGGGCAGGAGTAAATGTGTGGACGGTCAAATCACATACAATTTTGTTGGATCTCATTCTTGCTGAGCTTTAGGATAGGAATAAGTATTTTGGCAAACTCAAGTATGAGCTGGGAAGTGGTTGGTCAGGTTGCATCCACTCCGAGTGTTTCTTTGGTCTTCAAGTCAAGCATGGAAGTTGATGATTGGATGGTCAGCCGTGTCCACTTTGTATTGGATTTCGACCTTGTCGGGCTTTTTCATTTCGAGTTCTCGCCTCCAAGTCCGGGACATGGTAGCGGATGAGCAGTTGGATCAAGCTTGTCTTGATGATCCTCTAAAGGTCCAATTACGGTCCATGGAGGTTGGTTGGCGCCTAACTCTAAGTTCTTGGTCACTACATCATTTTAAAGAAGTTTTTTCAAGTTGGTCATTGTTTAAAACATTATTGAAATTGAAATAAACCTTATTGATAGTTGAAGCAGTGTCATATGCTCGCTATACCACTTTGCCCCAGCCTTCTTCGCTGCAAGTCGACTGTAGGCTGTCCAATTGTTAATAAAACTTCTTTATTGGTTGGATGTTCTTTACCCGCCATTCGGTGGGGCTTGCACATATTTTTTAAAATTTCCTTTCCGGATCAACTTTCCAAACACATCTCGGAGGTATCTGCAATCGCCGGTATTATGACCATGTGTATCTTGAAATACACAACATTTCATGGATTTCTTCTGGGTTTTGGTGGACTCTCTCGAGGTTGGTTTCCAATACTACTCTGAGTCGTGAGTCTCCAAGTAGATGTTTATGATTGAATCATTCAAAGGAGTATATGAGTCGAATTTTTGGATTTTGGGACATGTTCTAGAATTTGGTTCCTCATCTAAGGCCTCCATGCTATCCTCACTTTGAATTCCTTTAGCCAATGGGCCTACACCATACTTTCTCCTAGTACGCTCTACCTCATTCTTGCTTAGGTTCTGGTTTACTTTGTAATAGAAATGATCCAAGGTCGTAGGAGGCTTTCCAGCTTACTAGTCACCAAAGTCAGTCTTGGGGTCGGTTCCCCTTATCAATGCCATTGATATGAAGTTCTCGTTGGGATTGCTCACTTTAGTGATGACGACGCTAACTTCTACAGGAAGTCTTTAAGCGGCTGACCTAGCATTTGGAATAAATTTGATAATGAAATCACATCCTTGTATGAGTCATATACATCCTGGGTTGCTTGACAAACTTCTGATCTAGTTGATCGGATGATGAGATGGACCTGGGTAGTAACTGCATAAACTGCATGATTATTATTTTTTCTAGGAATATAGGAAAACATCTGCATTTGATGGCATATATTGATCTAGCGGGATCCATGTGCCATTCGTACATCACAGGATGTTGTCATGGTCTATGTTCATAGAATACATTGGCATGGTTAGCACATTAAATCTCCTCGGACATTCGACACGCTGAATGGCTTCGATGAATGGGTTTCAATTAGGGGATATGCTCCAATCGTCATCTGTCCATCCCATTTTCAAGTTACAGCTGCTTGTAATGCTTGTGAATGATGTATACATTTTTGTCCAACATTTGAATGGTTGGGAATGCGGATCGAATTGCGAATTAGTTAAGATGGGGTCGCTGATCGGTGGTGTTCCCTAAAGTTTCACCTAAATAGGGTGCGATCCATACAGGCATTAAGGAAAGCCTCTTGAGGTTGCATACCAATTTTCAAGTCATTTGAATTTGTATGCCCAAGTTGTGACCAAAACTAGATGGATCAATATTGACAGGTTGGTGATAATTTACTTAGAGTTCGACTCGAGAAAATTTTCTATTTGCTTGGAGTCAGCCCTTGTTTTGCTTGGAATTGAAGAATTTGAAGTGCTGAGTTAGTTACGAGTGGTGCATGGAGTTATATTGGTGTTTGCTTCAAGAAAAACTTTGTTTCACCCGAGTTTAACCTTGGTCCAGAATTTTCTGGCTTTTCTTTGGGTCGAATGGGTGATTACCTGAGTTGAACTTTGGGTCGGAACATATAGAGTCTGCTTCGAGTCATTTCACCTTAGCTCATGTCATATCACCTTGTTTCTCTAGCCTTTGGGAGTATCATTTGAATAGTAGTTCCTTATCCATTCCTCGACTGCAATTCAAATAATTACTAGCAACAAAACATCAAATAAATTAAATAATAATCAATATTTATTAAATATTAATTAATTTTCAACATTTAAGAAATTAATCAAATCATGCGATTTTCCAGAGAATTCTTGATATTGTTGTGTGAATCAGAGGTGTGATTTGGATGTGTGAATTAAAAAATATAAAATAATAACAATATGTATATCTACACAGTTTACTTATACTTATACATGATATGTTATAGATTATTTAACTAACTAACAAATGTTTACTTATATGTATAATATGATAATTAACAAGTTTAAGTAGACATTTAGGAATATTTACTTATATGTATAATATGATAATTAACAAGTTTAAGTAGACATTTAGGAATAGGAAAAGGTGAGGGCTTTTTTTTGTTCTTTTGCTTATTTATTTAATTTCATTTCAAATCAACATTTGAACATATAAACTTTATACGTATTAAAATTTTAACTATGACAAGTTTTATTTGTTTTCTAATTTAAAATTATCATTTAAAATATAATTTTGACTTAGTAAGTGTTCAACATTAGATTTATGAGTTTAAATAAAATTTCTTTAAAAAATTAGAATGAATATATGTATATATATACACACGCATATACATATACATATACATATATACATATACATACATACATACATGCATGCATACATGCATACATACATACATATATACATATACATATACATATACATACATACATATATATATATATATATATATATATATATATATATATATATATAAAGAACAAACTATATTTTAAATTCGAACTAACGCACACACACATATATATGTATATGTATGTATGTATATATGTGTAAAATTTATAACTATGTATATTTTGATATTTGAAATTAATACTTTGAAAACTAGCTTTGATTTATGAAGAATTCAAAATTGGATTTATAATTTTATATAAAGGCCCTCTTATATATTTTGAATTGAAATAATGTATTTAAACAAATATAACATCCAAATTAAAATAACATACATACATGAAACTAACGTTCAATTCCATAAAATTATTTCAAATAACTAATATATGCTATTCACATATACTTGTAGATGAAATATGTTACAGAATTATTTTAACTAATTAAATTTAGTTTTAAATCTAATTCGTAGTATTATTATTAAACATTAATTTATAAAAATAGTAAACAATAGATTGGACACCACATGCATATATAAATTCATTGTATATGATATGTAATCTAAACTATACAAACATGATATAACATATAATATGATGAGATCTATAAGATATGAGATTTAAACTATACTAACCATGATGTTACGTATAACCAAAATGAGACTGGGCAATCACCTTCTAACATAACCTAATATTCACACCTTGAATGAAGAATTCTCCTCAAATCTCTAAGTTCCTCACCCAATCCTTGCAAGATATAGATGAACCACTTATGGTTAATTTTTATTTGATGTTTGCATTTGATTTGGTGTTGATAAAAATTTTGAAATCTTTATTTTATTTTTTCAAACATGGAAGGTAAGGAGGAGAGAAGAGAAAAACTAAATGGAGATGAATATCTGTAGTAAATGAATTCGTAGATTTATTTTAATTGAAGGAACGAAAATTTTCTCGTTCTTTTAATTAAAACTTCCTTGATAAGTTGTAACGACTTGGAATTTTTGACACTTTGTATTTAAATATCTGAATTATTTTAATTCTTTGAATCTTGAATTGGATAAAAGTGATTTAATTACCTTGTTAACCCCTTTTTAAGTAATAATTAGTGATGGTAAACTTGTTTTGGAAATTTTTTACAAAAATTTATACTTGGAAGAAATATCGATAATGTGACCGTAATCGTTTTATTGATAAGCAATTTTTTACTCATCAGAAGTTGTTAAAAGTTTTTTTACAGATGCTAAAACACTTAGGAAATCATGAATATGAAATAAAAATAATTTTCCATTTATGGACAATAAAATACGATGATATCATTCTAGAGGTCATAGAAAATATTTGTATGTAAGGGTAAATGAGTAATTTTCTAAGGAAAATGATGTGTAAAGCTAAAAGCATGCAAGACATATGGAGGGTGATCTCTTTTTGACTAAGGGGGAGTCTTAAGTATTTAAACACTACATAAAATTCTAAAGCTTGAAAAATATCAAAAAGAATAAAAACAGTCGAAGTGAATTAGAACTAATCCATGTTGTTCTTTACTAATTTTTCTCTAATTAGTTCATATCTCTTCCAAACTCCACCAAACTTTCATCAACACCTTAGAACACCATAATAAGTATGGTCTAAATTAAAAAGTGGGAAAAGTGAAAAGGATAAAGGGTTGATAGTTTAGACTGTGAGCATTGATAAGGAGGGGGGAGGCATGGCTTGCCTTGTGAATGCTAAAGATGGCATCTTTATGCTTTTAGGTGACGGTAGGAAGTGATACTTTGTTCTTGCAAGTTTGAGCTTGATGTAGTTTGGATTTTGGTGAATTATCGCACTGTGTTTTATGTGTATATTGTACGTGTATATATGTGTGTGAAATATAAATTTAAAGTGACCTTAACAAATAAAAGCTATAACCGTTGGACCCTCTTGCTTTTGAAAGCAAATGACAATTTTGTCTTGTGTAACATCACTCTTATTGCCTTATATAATATGTAATATGGCCTTGACTTGATTTTTAAATGGTTGTTTGGATCGTTTGTTGAATTGAAGTATGTATGAAAGTATTTGAAGCGAGAATAGTTGCTATAAGTGCACTTTGATATCCCTTAACATTAACTTGTAAAAATGGAAGATTTACAGTCTTAGCTTGGTATGACTTTTTTGGTTATTCTCTACACATTATTTGGTGCACGGGATAGCAATAAATTGATTCAAAAAGTTATACACACACACACACACACACACATATATAATGAAACCAAATTGTAAAAGTTAGAAGCAAAAACGTCGCTATGGATGCACTTTGAAAATGCTTTGTCTTTGAGTGATTTTCTGAGTCAACTTTGAGAGACAACTTGTAATGACCTGGAATTATGGATGCTTCGTATTTAAATAACTGAATTATTTAAATATTTGACTCTCGAATTAAATGTCAAAACAAGTAAATACAATGATTTAATAACCTTTTTAACCCCCTTTTAAATCATAAGTAATGATGTTAAACTTGTTTTGAAAAAGTATTTACAAAAATAAATACTTAAAAGAAATATCAATAATGTGACGGAAAATTGTTTAGTCGATAAATATCTTTTTAAACCTTACAAGTTGTTCAATTTTTTTACATACACTTATTTAATTAAAAGAACATTAATATGAAATAAAAATATTTTGCCACTCATGGAAAATAACTTTTTGGACGATGTCATGGATACGGCTGTCAATGGGTCGGATCAGGTCGGGTTTGGGTCGAGTCAAATCAGGTTTGGTTGATTTTAAATAGGTAAGGTCAACTCGTTTATTAGACAGGTCAAAAATAGCTCAACCCGATTCCGACCCAGTTATAAACGGTTGATTCGACCCGACCCATGTAACCTGGTTATAACTGGTCGGGTTGGGTCATAAACTGGTCGAGTTAACCCACATAAGGTATAAATGGTTTACAAATGGGTCGTAAATGGGTAATAAATGGGTCAAATTCGGGTTCACGGGTCATAATCGGGTCGGGTCAACCCATATAAGTATAAATGGGTTATAAACGGGTCAAATTCGGGTTTACGGGTCAACCCAAAACCCACCCGTTTATAAATGGATCAAATTTGGGTTGACCCACAAATGACCCACCAATTTAACTGAATCGGGTTAACCTGTTAGTTTCTATGTAATCTTCGGGTCATTTTCTGGATCATACTAGAAATTGACAGCCCTGGTCATGGGTGATGTCATAGAAGATATTTTCTATATAAGGGTAAAAGGTAATTTACCTTAATATATTTGCTTGTAAAGTGGAAGGAGTATGCAAGGCACATGGGAGAGGGTCTTGGCCATGTAAGAGGATGGAGAAAGAATGGTTAAACACTTCGTAATTTTCCAAAGCTAGTAAATATGAAAAAGAGCAAAAATGGTGGAAGTGTATTAGCACATATCCCTTTCATTCTTCACTAACCTTTTCTAATTAGTTCAAAACTACTCCAAATCCACTAAACTTTAGCCAAGGCCTTAGAACACCTTAGGAAGCGTGGATTTAAAGCCAAAGTCGAAGAAAAGGAAGAGGATTGGTGATCTTAGGGAGGACGCGAGCATGGAAGGTGGATGGTGATGTTGCTTTGTGATTTTGGTGCTAAAGGTTGGATCTTTAGGATTTTGGTGATGGTAGGAAGTGGTTCCACGATTTAAGTGTGTTTGAGAATTTGTTTGGCTTGGATTTGGATGAGTTATATCACTATCTTGTTCGTATATGTTGTGTGGTTGAAATATAAAGTTAAAGTGGCATTGGCTAATTAAAGTTATAAACTTTGGACCTCTCTTGCTTTTGAAAGAAAATGAAAACTTTATGTTGTATAACATCACTTCTATTATCCTCTAAAATATGTGGTGTGGTCTTGACTTTATTTTTAAAAGGTAATTTGGTTTACGTGTTGAATTAAAGTACGTATGAAAGTGTTTGAAGCTGGAATAGTTGCTATAAGTGCACTATGATATTTCTTAGGTTTAACTTGTGTAAATGGAAGATTTATGACCTTAACTTGTGATTATTTGATTTTGGTTGTTATATAAAAATATTTTGCTATATTTGAAAATAAAGAATTTGCTTGCAAAGTGATGGAAATAGCGAACCAAAGTTGTGAAAGTTAGAAGCGAAAAGGTCACTATGGATGCACTTTGAAAATGCCTTATGTTCGGCAATTTTCAAAGTTAACTTTAAGAAACATCCTAGGGGCTTCTTTGCTTTTTTTAATAAGTATTATATGTTTACTTGTTATTGGAAAAAATTGGACTTTAAAAGTTTTTGGAACTGGTTGAACTATGTGCCTAAAGTTGGTGTAAAATGTGGTTATAAATGCACTTTAAAAATATAGCTTGTTTTCGAGAATTTTTCTAAATAAAATGAAAAATATTCTTTGGGGTATCTTTCCATGGTTTTAATTACCATAAGAATAGTAGTTAATATAAAATTTTCAAGTGTTAAATCATTTGTTTAATTTTTTAAAACTGGTCATAAAGGTTATGCTTTTCAATGTTGTTCTTTAACATAGACTTTAACGACATTTGTAAATGCTATAGTAAGTCGCTTATAGTTTTAAATGTTCAAAAATGATAATTAAATTTGATTATTTTTCTTAATCTTTTGAGGGATGTTTTTTAACATATTCCGAAGTATTTTAAAGTTGTTTTGAAGTCTAAATATATTTTTAGTATTTATTTAAGGATTTTGAAAGTAAATGGTTTTTAAATTGTAAAACATGTTTTTACTTTATTTTCATCAAATTATAAATTAATTATTTTCAAGCAATATTTTACATAGATAATTAAAATGTATTTACAAGTATTTAAAAGTTTTAAAAATGGTAATTAACTTTGCTTAACGCTAAAAGTCGACGAAGCAAGCTTATATATTTATGAGAGTTAAAATTGATGTCGAGCAGGGATGGAGCAATAGAGCTTCAACCTACCGGCTTTCCTCTTGAACGAGGAATAGTTAAGTCGAAAATTTTGGAAATGGGTTAATCATGTTTTTTTGTACTTATTTATGGAAATCATGAATAATACACTTAACACTAGAAGCCGACCAGTAGGCTTATCTGTTTGTGAGATTCAAGAATGAAGTGTTCTAGGCAAGGCTTTGATATGCAACCAGTGCTCTCAGTTACCTAGCTTCACTCTTGGACGAGAAATGGTTAATTTAAAAATTAAAAAACGGGTGAATTATACAAAAATAGATTTGAATATGCTATTGTTTTGACTAGATAATTGATTAGTCGACTATCGAACTTAACAAAATATTATCTCAGATCTTTAAAAGAATTTTTTTAAAGATGATACAATTGAGGAATTGTTTTGGATTTGTTGTGACAGTGTGTTAATAACTTTCATCATTAACCCACTTAAATATACTCTTGAAAAGTAATTAGATCTTTAAAAGAGAGTTATAATGATAATAATTAAGTGAAATAGTTTTGGATATGTTGTAAACCATGTTTTAGTAACATTTGTTTTCAAACCATTGAATTATATTTTAAGGGGAAAACTATTGATAACTAATTTTGGAAAATACTTAGATCTTTAATAGTGGAATTTTAAAGATAATAGCAAGTATGGAATCCTTTGGCAAAGGATAAAAAATACAGGTTTTAAAATATAAAAGAGCAAAGGGGTTTATATTAACAATGTTAGAGTGACATTCATTTTAACCTTTTGACAATGTTATAAGTAAGTAAAAACTGGTCATTGACTTGTGAATATACTTATACTATTGAGATAAGTATATGAATTCTTTTGAGAGTATTAAAATTTGTGAAAATGGATGGTGTAGTTTAATTAATAAATGAAGTTACATTCATAAAGAGTTTATTGAGTAAACGCGAGTTTTACAAATAAAAGAGGTTTTTAATTAATAAAGGAAGATTAATTAAAAAGAGGATTAGAAGTCTTTTATATGACTTGATCGTGCTTGTGTTTTTTGATCGTACTTTGTGTATTGCTTGCTTATGGACAATATATGATACTTAGTTTCCTATATGTGGTTATTGGATTTGACCGAAATATAATTTTGGAAATATCTAGAAGAAACATGGGAATTATATGATATAGTTATCTTCAGTGACGCTATACTACACGTATAAACTCATTTTGCTCTTCCAAGACAAATGACAAGGAAATCTATATGCTTAAACTGTAAGGATATGGTCTCCTCTTTTATGTATTGTCTGCTTATTTCCCATAGAACCAGAGTTGAGTTTACTGAAAAACCGTCGATTGGTTTTTTGAGCACCCGATAAGCGAGGGAGTGTACTTATATGAGATAACTTGAAACCGCAACCACTCCAAAATCATATACGTGTTCTATGCTTTGGAAGAGGGTTCATGATTGGTTTGAGATGTTGTCATTTATGTGGAGATTCGAGATCTGTTTGAGATTTTTAACACATATAGTTGTTCGTGATCTATTCAGAATTTAGGAATCCATATGTGATTCCAAGATCTGTTTGAGTTGGGGACTTGTGTGTCGAGATTTATCTGAGCTATGACTCATTTGCTAGGATGCTGACTGTAACTTTATCATCGGTAATGACAGAAACCAGAGATAGGAGACATAGTCTATGGGGTTTAGCTAAATTAAAGGGTGTAGGCACTCCATTCTTGTGATACATATAGATATGCATGCAGGAGTGATGTGACCTGATGCCATATGTCCGGGCATGGATCAGCTATGTTTTTCCTATAATATATTTTATCTAGAGATATATGATGCTCGAAAGTATATTTCCGATCCTTGTGCGAGGGGATCGTTCTTGAAATACAGAGGAACCTCCATGGAATCCTACACAATTAACGAATGTGACTTGGCGGTTGTGATTGAATACCTATTATTGTTGTGATCTGCACTCACATGCATCACAGCTATGTGATTATTTATATTTCATACCTTAGACGTTATTCTTTTATAACTAGATTTTATAATAGAAATAGATTGGCTATTGTAAGGTAAAAGCCTGTCTGTGTTTATAGTGATGTGGCCTTGCGAGATATCATATTTGAAGGGTTTTATAAATATAAAAATCCATATGGTTTGAGTTTCTCATGCTGGTTTACTAGACTTATATGGATGTTGCTTTCTTATAATGCTCGGATCAGCTCGAGTATGTTTCTAGATTATCCGTGGTTCATTAGAGATCTTGGAGAGGAGTTGGATGATTTCTTACCACATTTATTTTCCGCTGCATTACTTGATTTGTATTTATCAGCATTTGTGATGATAGGCTGTTATGACTATGCAGACTGATGATATGTTAGTTTACTTTAATTAATGTATGTATATCAAAGTTTTCTTTTTGGTAAATGAGATATTATATATTTCCACATGTAATATTCTAATATTGTGTTCTTCTTTCTTGTTTGTCTACCTTTTTCCTTTTCTTTTACCTTAACGTTCTGTCTTTTCAGCACTTGGGTGCTTGGGATGTGAATACCGTGAATGTATTAGTGTCAATATTCGAGGGTCGAAAATGCCAACCATTACATGTGATATCATAACTGAAGGTTAAACGAGAACCTTGGCTTTGGTGGGTGTGACTCTTTAAGAGACAGGGTGATGGAATGCGTAATTATGAGTTGATTTTGATATATATAAAAGTGTGCGTATTAGTTATTGTAACAAACCTGGTTTGGAGATTACCGGCCAATATTAAATTATAATGTTAATTATAATTTAATATTATGAATTAAATTAAAATTGGTAATTTTAAATTGTTTATTTGGAAAAAATAATGAAATTGGAATTAAATTGTGCAAATAAAGTTTAGAACTTTATTTTTTTTTGTTTGGGTTGATAATAAATGGAAAATGACTTTATTTTAGAGAAAATGCAATAGTTGTACTAATTATTTCCCCTTTGCTTCTTTTAATAATTTCTAAAAGAAGTATGTACTTTTTAAAGGTGGTTTATTTAAATAAAAGGTGGGAATTGGTTTAAAAATATGTCTTCACTATAAATTAAGTTTGGAAATGGTTTGAAATATTTTTCTAAGTGAGAAAAGTATTTTCGTTAAATTTTAAAAGTAAAAAATATAGACTTTTGTATTTTATTGCGTTAATAGTGCATTTTATGAAATAAAGGATTTGAATAATGAAAATATTTTAAAAATATAAATTTATCTTTTTATTTGGTATAAAATGTTTTATTTTATAAGTATACAAGTTTGCATATTTTTCTTGAGCAAAATTATGAAGAAAAATGCAATTTTGTTTTGTGTATATATGACATATAGTTAAGTGTGAATTAATTAACCTTAGCCTTTTTATATTCTTTTATTTTTGGGTCCATTAGCCCATTATTGTTCCTAGCCTGATTAAGAAAGTGAGAAAACATAAATTAACATGTATGTACATTTCTACTATCCTCTTCTTCTTCCATTAATATACAAAAAATATAACAAACTCCGTCAAATTCAAAATCGAAGTAAATTCTTCAATTAAATTCAAAAAATAGCAGCCTCTTTCAATCTAGAGTGATAATACAATGGTAATTAAACTCTAAACTTGCAATTTCAACAAAAATCTCTGATTTGTGAATTAGGTTTCTAATTTACTATGTATTTGTTCTTGCATGTGCCGTTCTTCTCTTATATAGGTTCTTAGAGGCTATAATCAAACAAAAAGCTTCCTACTTGAAGCCAATAATCCAAGCTTTTTCATTCACAAAAAGCTTCCTACTTGAAGCCAATAATCCAAGCTTTTTCATTCAAATAGAAGGTGAGTTAAGAAAACTCACAAATTCTAGCTGAGAAAAGCTCAAATCACCAAAAACAACGAATAATTTGCTCTTTATAGTTATTTTATCTCAGCTTGTAAACTGTTTTCTGTTGCTTCTTAGAAAGCTTATAACTTTTGATCTCGACAAGGAAATACTACTGGATTTCTTTCAGATAGTAGTTTATTAGTTGAATTTTGTCTCTACAAATTTTGGTTGAAAATATTGTCATTTGAGTGTTCAAAACTTTGCTGCAAAATCAACAATAACCTAGATTTTTGCCTGGGCATATTTTGTATGGGTTGCTACAAACATGGCCTGAGTCCATGTTCGAGATAGTATAACTCTTTCATTTCCTACTGGAATTCATCGATTCTTTTTTCTTGAAACACAAAGTTTTTACTATATGCATACCAATTTTCGGCTCAATTCGATGTGGTTTGTTCCTCTGTTTCATGCTTGAAAGTTGAACTCGAGATAGTTTTCAGGCCTGTACATTTGTTTTTTTAACTGTTGCAAACGTGCCCCGAGTCCATATTTGAGACAGTGCAACTTTTTCATTTCTGGTCGAATTTCACTTATTATTTTATGTTTGAAAGATGAAGTTTTCTAGTATGTACATACATATTTTCAACTCAATATGAGGTTGTTTTTTCCTCCGTTTCAGGCCTGTAAGTTGAACCCAAGATGGTTTTCAGGCCTGGGCACAATTTTTATTTTTGAACTGTTGCAAACATGGCCTCAGTTCATGTTTGAGACATCGTAAAATTTGCATAACCAGTCGAAATTTAATGATTCTTTTTTGTTTGAATGTTGAAGTTTTCTACTATATGCACACCTATTTTCAGTTCAATCAGTGGTCATTAGCCACCTGTTCCATGTCTGTAAGTTGAACCCGAGAGGGTTTTGGACCTGGGCAGAATTCAGTATGGCTTAAGTCCATATTTGAGATTTCATATCTTTAGCGTTCCATATCGGAATTCTACCAAACTTTTTTCAGTTCATAGATAAATTGTTCTAATTTATGTGTATCCAATTTTAGACCATTCTAAGGTAAATAAGCCTTTCAAATTATGTCCAAAATGTAAACCCGAAGAAAATTTCAGACCTGGGACTGTTTTGCCTACGCACTTTTATGTTCTTTTTCCGTCCGACTTTTGACTTTTACTTCATGTTTTTGTGATATTTCTAAAATGTTTTGAGGGCTATAATGCCTATTAATAAGTAGCTAAATTTTGATGAATTTGAAGTTCAAATTTGAATTGAATTTGAATGATGGCTTTGAGTAATTTCTTTGATTTCGAGCACGGATTTTTCCAAACGATTTTGAAATAATTTTAAAATAAGTTGGCATTTAAAGTATTTTAAGGGCTATAATGCCGATCAACATGCTCTTATTATTATTTAGCTTATTTAACTGATTTGTTTATCTAGACCGACCTATGTATTTCATACTCGAGTCAGACTGAGGTGTTTCAGGTTAGGTACCCTTTGGACTTAGCCTATTCTACTTCTGCATGGACTTTTCTGCTAGCGTTTAGTTGTAGCTGTTGAATATGCGCTTTGCGCTATATGATTTTTGTTTGATGATAATAAACATATATACATTCATATAAATGTATTTGGTAATGTACTATTTTGTTTTTTCATAGTTTAAATAAATATTTGTTGAATAAAATTAAATTACACAGAATTCGAATTTGAATTCAAACAGAACAAGTTAAACAGATTTTGAATTCAAACAGAAATTTTTATTCAAACAAATATTTATTACAAATTGTAAATAGTACAATTTCATGCTCTCACTATACATATACATTTTTGATTATAATCACATCACATTTACATCACGACCTTACTACATATCGCTCACACTCATATTTTTGTCTTCAACTATAATCCGGTTTGAATCCAGCATCTGAGTAATCTGCAAAAATATTTTCAAACGCAGTAAAATTGAAAGAGAAATATTTTTGAAATTTGAAAGAAACGATGATTTTGAAAACATTGTTTGCCTCAGTTATTTGGGTTGTTCGTCATCATTTTTGACTGTGCAATATCTGTGCATATCGGTATTTTTTTATCAGGGACAGGTAATTACAAGTGGCTGCAGTACACACGTGTACATTCGTATACATGTGCACTGCCTCGCCAACTCGTGTGCAAAAATCAAACAAAAGCACAGAAATCAAAAACAAGGTCAAACCCAAGATAGGTTCAACTCAAAGCACCACTGACCAGACATTGCAAGCACAGTCTCAAGCATGAAACAAGGTGCACCAGACCAGGTTGCAAAAATGATCAAATATACACAAATGCAGCCCAATAGACCAAAGTACAACATCAAAGACAGCACTGCAACTCAAATGTACAGGCCAGTGAACATAAAAGAGAATGACTTGAAGCAGTTGTGAACGAATGTGCAAATACTAAAGACCATCAGCTACATCAAAAGCAAGTGCAACACAGTTGCAAACAACAGGAATGAATATCAAGTGATACAACTGCAAGTATCAAGACCAGAAACTCAAGCTTCAAAAAGCTACAGCAACAATGCACCAATAAAGTCGAGACAAAGCAACTGTTCTTAACCGCAAGTTCAAACCAAAGCACAAAAGTGCACAGCAACACAAAACTGCAGTGGACAGCAAAGACCACATGCCACAATATCCAAACAACAGCAAGAATATGAATGCAAGCAATACACTACAAAATGCAGTGATACAATGAAACATTTTCAACATTGCAGCAGTGTGCAACTCGATATCAAATGAAGAATATGGACTGCAACATGAATGTCACAAGCTAATATTACAGCAATGACACAGCAACAAGGCAGACTCCAAGTTCAAGAGGACAGTGAAGGCAATACACAAGTGAAGTAAACAACAATGTCGAGCTCAATGCAATACAGTGACAACTACCTAATGATCAACTGGAACTATAATGAAGTCATAATCAAAACATGAATGAACACTTACACTTACAACATGCAAATGCATCAAAACAATGTCGAAGTTATTCCTGCAACATGACAGCAAATAGAAGTGCACCAAAGATATGACATCAAACATGACAGCAGACCACTATGCAGTAGACAGAGTGCAACTATCAAAGAAACAACAGAGACCAAGCAATGAACAGCAGATACATGAATAATGCAACAGTATCAAGTGCAGTATGCACAAGCGAAGAAACAGATGAACAATGCAATATGGTGGAACAAACAAGATCAGGGCAGTGGACAGTACAAGCCAGCAAATGCAACAAACTCAAAATGCCCAGTTATAGCCACAAGACTATCAAGCAGTGAGCAAGTGCAAATCGAGTTCCAGAAATAACAAATGCAGACAAAATTTCAACAGTGCAGTGAAATGCAGTGGTATGCAGCAGAGAAAAATTTAAAAGCAATGGTGATGATCGAAGCTAATACAGAGTAGTGAATTCACAGTCGAAAATATACGAAATTGACGAAGTCAAATATCTCAAATCACGAAATCAATTCAAGCCGTGTGAATCAAGTTACTACAAATACGAAATTGACAAAGTCAGATTAATCCTCAGCATCAAAGCGTAATCGAACGGCAAAACAAGAATTTTTGCAGCAATCAGTCGAACGCAAAAATAGGAAATCAAATCCTATTAAAACCCTAATCATCATCGGCATCTCAATTCGATCGAGTTCAAGTATCAATTTAGAAAAGCAAAAGGAGACAGCACATACCGAATTCACAAGCATCAAAACTCGATCGAGCAACTGCAAGCAAGCGAGGGCAACCAATCACAGTTCAATAGAAGAAACCGAAGCCCTAATTGCAACAAAGAGCCGAAGCCCTAACTGGATCAAAAGGGAACGAAGCCCTAATCAGAACGAAGCCGCCATTATTTCTCACGAACGAAGACAAAAAGAGGATCGAGTGAAATAAGGAAGTGGGCCGGTGTTAGAAAACAAAAGGGGGTTTTGTTTAATTATAAACTTATATTAATATTGTTAATTAGTTTAGGGCTATTTTATTTTGTTCTTAATTATTGTTTTTATTCTACGAATCAAAGAGTTTAGGTAAATCACCACCTAGGTTTTAGGTTGTGTCTGATTGTCTATTTAGAGTTAGTTCAGTAAGCAGGGGTTGCGAGTTTGCAAAACTCTATAGGCGGTAGCAGGGTTTGCAAGTCTGTTAGAGTGTTTGTAAGCGTGATACTGTTTAATTCTAATAGAAATCAGGGAATGCAGCAGTAGGCAGGGGTTGCCGAAGCTGGGTAAATCTTGTGTGTGATTTACTTTTCAGTATATTTATTTCTGCAGTTTATTTTTGTGTTTAAATCAAGAAAATTTGCTATAACCCTATTCACCCCCCCTCTAGGGTTAATTTAGATCCTACAAGTGGTATCAGAGCCCGGTATATTTTTTTTTTAACTCTAGAGTCATGAGTCTACAAAATAATGCTTTTTCTGAGGGGCAATCTATTGCTAGGCCACCCATGTTTAACGGGAACGATTATGCTTATTGGAAAGTTAGGATGGGTATCTATCTCAGTTCTATTGATTATGAAGTTTGGGATATTATTGAAACTGGCTATAAACCCCCCACTATAATCGTTGGTGATACTGAGATTCCTAAACCTAAGGATAGGTGGGATGCTAACGATAAGAAATTGAAAACAACAAATGCTAAAGCCATGAATGCTTTGATATGTGCTCTTGATAAAAATGAATTTAATAGAATTTCTCATTGTACAACAGCACAGGAAATATGGCATACTTTGGAGGTGACACACGAAGGAACTTCTCAAGTCAAGGAGTCTCGGCTAGCCCTGTTCAGCAATGAATACGAAAACTTTGTGATGGATAATGGCGAGAGCATAAAGGATATGTTTGGACGTTTTTCAACCTTGGTATACAATGCTAGAGCGCTTGGGAAGGTATTCACTGAGGTAGAGCTTGTGTGAAAGATACTACGAGTTTTACCAATGAACTTTGAGGCAAAAGTCACGGCAATCCAAGAATCGAAAGATCTGAGCAAACTAAGCATGGAGGAGTTGATTGGAAACTTGATGACATATGAGCTTGAGCTAAAAGCAAAGGAAGAACGCAATAACTCCGAACCAAAGAAGAAGACGATTGCCTTAAAGAGCAAAGAAGAAAGCGATGAAGAAGAAGAAGATCCAATTGAAGAGCTTGCAATGGCTGTCAATAATCTTAAAAAATGGTCAAGATTCAAGTCACGAAAGAAGAAAATAAGTGGTAATAAGTCAAAGAATTCTGACGATTCCGATAATGAATTGACATGCTATAACTGCAAGAAGCCTGGCCACTTCAAACAAAAATGTCCACTTCTCAAAAACAACAAAGGAAAGAAAAAGAAAAAGAAGGCCTTTACAGCAACTTGGGATGATGAAGAAGGAGAGGAAGTTTCAAATAATAGCTCAGAGGAGGCTAACTTGTGTCTTATGTCAAAATCGGATTCAGAAGCAAGCTTAGAGGAATCTAGTGAGGTAAGTAACTATTCTTATAAAGAACTTGTTTCAATGTGTTGTGATTTTACTAAAATGATTGATACTCTTGAATCTAAAATTGAAAAACTAAAATCTGATAGGAGAGAACTTGTCCATGAAAATTCTAGGTTAGAAACTGAAATTGAAAATATTCAAAACCTAGAATGTAAAAAATGTAAGATTTTAGATTCAGAATTATCAAAACTGAGGAATAACTTTGAAAGTCTTGAAAATGAAAACTTGAATCTTAAGGAAACCATCGACACTAGGAGAAAGGATTTTATTAATCGATGCACCTCACTTGTTACTGAAAACTCAACATTAAAAACCAAAGTCCAAAGTCTTGAGAAATCTTTGAATAACTTTTCAAGAGGCGAAAAATCTTTCAACATGCTATTGGGAAATCAAATTTTTGCTAACAACGGGAAAGGACTAGGTTTTGGGAAAACACAAGTTGATGATAATGCAAAATATAAGAATGTCTTTGATAGATGTGAAATATTTAGATGTCGTGCTGAAAATGATAGTCATAGGAACAAGAACACAAAATTTATACAAGTTTGGTTTCCTAAGAATTCTAAAAACAAATTTCATGTTTATTGGAATAAAAATAAAAGGACTAAACAAGTATGGATTCCAAAGGGATTGTTTATTCATAATGCTTCTATCACTAATAACATTGGACCTAAGAGTTTCTCTAGGTCATCTTCCTCTCTTCTTATGTAGATCTGTTGGCGGGCTAAGGAACAACAAGAATGGTTTCTAGATTCAGGTTGTTCTAGACATATGACAGGTGACAAATCGAAGTTCCTTAGCTTAGAGAATTTTAAAGGTGGAAATGTGATCATGGGAGACAATAGCAAGTGTAAGATTATTGGCAAAGGTGAAGTTGGTAACGGTATTTTTTCCTTGACTAATGTTTTATACGTTGAAAATCTGCATCACAATCTCATTTCTATTAGCCAACTATGTGACAAAGGTATGAACGTGATTTTTGATAGTGATACTTGCAAAATCATTGATAAATCTTCTAATAACATTGTTTTTATGGGCAAAAGAAAAGGGAATGTTTACTCACTTACATTTGATAATCTAAAACTTTCTAGATGTTTGGTAGCCACTGACGAAGAGGCATATTTATGGCATCGGAGACTTGGACATGCTAGCATGAGTCTCTTAGAAAAACTCGAATCAAAAGAATTAGTCAGAGGGTTACCACATCAGAAATTTAAAAATAATAAAGTGTGTAAAGCATGTTCCTTGAGAAAGCTTAGTCGATCATCATTTCGTCCTAAAAACATTGTTAGCACATCAAGGGTCCTTGAACTAGTTCACATGGATTTATTTGGACCAAATGAAATTTCAAGCTTGAATGGAAAACGTTATTGTTATGTATTGGTTGATGATTATTCTAGATTTACATGGGTTTACTTTTTAGCCAAAAAGTCTGAATCTTTCGAATATTTTTCAAAATTTGCAAAACTTGTTCAAAATGAAAAAGGAGTTACAATTAAAACCTTGAGAAGTGATCATGGAGGCGAATTTGAAAATTTTGAATTTGAAAATTTTTGTGAAGAAAATGGTTTAAAACATGAATTTTCTGCTCCACGAACACCTCAACAAAATGGGGTGGTTGAAAGGAAAAATCGTACATTACAGGAATTGGTTAGATCCATGTTAAGTGAGTATAAGCTACCTCTAATCTTTTGGGCAGAGGCAGTGAATACTTCGTGCTATATAATGAATAGAGTAATGATTAGACCAATACTTGGCAAAACGTCGTATGAATTGTGGCATGAAAGGAAACCTAACATTTCTTATTTTCGTATATTTGGGTGTCCTTGTTTCATTCTTAACACAGGTGATCAACTTGGAAAATTTGAATCAAAGGCTGATGATGGAATTTTCATGGGCTATTCAACAAGGAGTAAGGCTTACAGGATATATAACAAACGAACAAAGACAATTGTTGGGTCAATCAATGTGAAATTTGATGAATCTGATCTGGAAAAAATGACTGAAAGGATGGTTGACGATGGAGTAGATCCTGAAGGCACTGAAGAAGGGACATTTAGTGAGAAAACTGAAAGGAGGACTGTTGATGCTGATAAATTAAGGTTCAAACCTAATCATCCTCCTGAATTAATTATTGGTGATCCTACGGAAGGTATACGTACTCGTTCCTCATTTGATGAAAATTTGTGTGCGTTTTGTTGCCATAGTGGTTTTATTTCTGAAATTGAACCTGATTCTGTTGAAATGGCTCTTAATGATGAAAATTGGTTTTTAGCAATGCAAAATGAACTTAATCAATTTGAGAGAAACAAAGTTTGGAATTTAGTTCCTAGGCCTAATGACTATCCAATTGTAGGGACTAAATGGGTGTTTAAAAATAAATTTGATGAATCAGGAAATGTAATTAGAAACAAGGCTAGGTTGGTTGCAAAAGGTTATAACCAAATAGAAGGCATAGACTTTGATGAAACATTTGCTCCAGTTGCTAGGTTAGAAGCCATTAGAATCTTGCTAAGTTTTGCATGTTACAAGGGTTTCAAACTTAAACAAATGGATGTAAAAAGTGCCTTTTTGAATGGTGATTTAAAAGAAGAAGTTTTTGTTGAACAACCATCCGGTTTTGAAAATCATGAATTTCCAAATCATGTGTATAAGCTAGAAAAAGCATTATATGGTCTTAAGCAAGCACCAAGAGCTTGGTATGACTGTCTCTGTACATATCTTTTGGAAAATGGTTTTAAAAAGGGAAGTGCTGACACGACTCTGTTTCTATTACATAAAGAACATGATTTTTTGATTGTTCAGATTTATGTGGATGATATTATCTATGGTGCTACTAATGAGCTTTTGTGTAAGAATTTTGAACAAGTCATGCAGGCTAAATTTGAGATGAGTTTGGTTGGTGAATTGAAATACTTTCTTGGATTTCAAATTAAGCAAAGTAGTGATGGTATTTTCATTTCACAATCCAAATATGTGTTGGAGCTATTGAAGAAATTTGGAGTCGAAAATTCCAAGCCATTGAGAACTCCTATGAGCCCATCAACAAAGTTGGACAAAGATGAGAAAGGAATTGCAATTGATCAAAAGAAATATCGAGGGATAATCGGTTCACTTCTCTATCTTACTGCTTCTAGACCTGATATTATGTTTTCTGTATGCTTGTGTGCATGTTTTCAAGCTAATCCCAAAGAATCTCATTTAAAAGCTACTAAACGAATTTTGAGATATCTTTCACACACACACAAATTTGGACTATGGTACCCTTCTTGTGAAAATTTTGATTTAGTAGGTTATTCCGATGCTGATTATGCTGGTTCATTAGTTGATAGAAAAAGCACTAGTGGGACATGTTTCATGCTAGGACATTCATTAGTCTCATGGTCAAGTCGGAAACAGAATTGTGTTGCATTATCCACCACTGAAGCAGAATATATTGCTTTGGGAAGTTGTTGTGCTCAAATTCTATGGATGATGCAAACTCTTTCTGATTTTGGCTTAGTCTATAAACAAGTTCCATTAAAATGTGATAGTAAGAGTGCTATAGATTTGTCAAATAATCCTGTCCATCATTCTCGCACAAAACACATTGATGTGAGACACCACTTTCTTCGAGATCACATTGCTAAAGAGAACATTTGCATTGAATATATTTCAACAGAAACTCAACTTGCTGATATTTTCACAAAACCTCTCCCCGAAGACAGATTTTCCAAATTACGTTTAGATTTGGGAATTATAGAGGTTGACTAATCATTTTTTTTTTAAATTTTGATTTTTGAATTTGATTCTAAATGACAATTTTTTAACTAATCTAACTCCCTAATGATTATCGAAAAGATGAATAGTGATTGAAAAAGTGATGAGTGTTGATATTTATCATATATTATAACTCGAGAAAGTATAATTAGAAAATTTCTTTAGAATTTCATAACAAGAGTTATAAAATTTTTGTTGGGTAATAATTCCATGACCATTTCTATTTCTATCATCTTTCTATCGACCATCACTCTTCAAGATCATATTTAGTATGTAAATTTGTGGTAGTTTACAAAGGAAATCATTTGTTCTTCAATATCTTTAAATCTGTGAAGGAAATTATTTGTGCTTCAACTTATAATATTCAGCAATTAAAAATAAATATCCAAAGTATTCACTCTCATTTAAAAGTCCTTACGGTTATGCATGTGTGAATTACTTGGATTTATGATTATGTGCTTTCATGCTCATTTAAAAGTCCTCACGGTTATGCATGTATGGAACACATATCAAAATTAATTAATTAAATAGACAAGTTGATTCTAATCCCATTTAAAAGTCCTCACGGTTATGCGTGATTAGAAGATACTTGATTTCGTTTTTTTAAAAAAAAATTGTGAATACTACTAATCTCATTTAAAAGTCCTAACGGTTATGCATGGTTAGTAGAGATTCAAATTTCCTGAAATAAATATACCACAAATAGACAGAATTGTATGATTTTTGATGATTTTTTTTTATCCCCATCACTTCTGAAAGTGGAATATGCGCTTGACAAGGGTAATTATGATTTTTGTTTGAGTTTTTATTGAAATTTGATATTTATATTTAATTGAGTTAAATGTTTGATTCATGTCGATCACTTCATCCCTATTTTATAACACTATTATTCCTTTGCTGATAACAAAAGGGGGAGAGAAAAGTTAAGATTTTGTCGAATAGAATCAAGCAAAGGTCAAATAATTTTCATTGTGCATATAGGCTCACTTATATATTTCTATGCATATATGTAGGGGGAGCATTGTGTAGAGAGGGAGCATTCAAATAGGGGGAGCAAATGAAATTATCAAATACATTTAATATATTCAAAATCTTAAATATATGTTTGTTATCATCAAAAGGGGGAGATTGTTGAATATGCGCTTTGCGCTATATGATTTTTGTTTGATGATAATAAACATATATACATTCATATAAATGTATTTGGTAATGTACTATTTTGTTTTTTCATAGTTTAAATAAATATTTGTTGAATAAAATTAAATTACACAGAATTCGAATTTGAATTCAAACAGAACAAGTTAAACAGATTTTGAATTCAAACAGAAATTTTTATTCAAACAAATATTTATTACAAATTGTAAATAGTACAATTTCATGCTCTCACTATACATATACATTTTTGATTACAATCACATCACATTTACATCACGACCTTACTACATATCGCTCACACTCATATTTTTGTCTTCAACTATAATCCGGTTTGAATCCAGCATCTGAGTAATCTGCAAAAATATTTTCAAACGCAGTAAAATTGAAAGAGAAATATTTTTGAAATTTGAAAGAAACGATGATTTTGAAAACATTGTTTGCCTCAGTTATTTGGGTTGTTCGTCATCATTTTTGACTGTGCAATATCTGTGCATATCGGTATTTTTTATCAGGGACAGGTAATTACAAGTGGCTGCAGTACACACGTGTACATTCGTATACGTGTGCACTGCCTCGCCAACTCGTGTGCAAAAATCAAACAAAAGCACAGAAATCAAAAACAAGGTCAAACCCAAGATAGGTTCAACTCAAAGCACCACTGACCAGACATTGCAAGCACAGTCTCAAGCATGAAACAAGGTGCACCAGACCAGGTTGCAAAAATGATCAAATATACACAAATGCAGCCCAATAGACCAAAGTACAACATCAAAGACAGCACTGCAACTCAAATGTACAGGCCAGTGAACATAAAAGAGAATGACTTGAAGCAGTTGTGAACAAATGTGCAAATACTAATGACCATCAGCTACATCAAAAGCAAGTGCAACACAGTTGCAAACAACAGGAATGAATATCAAGTGATACAACTGCAAGTATCAAGACCAGAAACTCAAGCTTCAAAAAGCTACAGCAACAATGCACCAATAAAGTCGAGACAAAGCAACTGTTCTTAACCGCAAGTTCAAACCAAAGCACAAAAGTGCACAGCAACACAAAACTGCAGTGGACAGCAAAGACCACATGCCACAATATCCAAACAACAGCAAGAATATGAATGCAAGCAATACACTACAAAATGCAGTGATACAATGAAACATTTTCAACATTGCAGCAGTGTGCAACTCGATATCAAATGAAGAATATGGACTGCAACATGAATGTCACAAGCTAATATTACAGCAATGACAGCAACAAGGCAGACTCCAAGTTCAAGAGGACAGTGAAGGCAATACACAAGTGAAGTAAACAACAATGTCGAGCTCAATGCAATACAGTGACAACTACCTAATGATCAACTGGAACTATAATGAAGTCATAATCAAAACATGAATGAACACTTACACTTACAACATGCAAATGCATCAAAACAATGTCGAAGTTATTCCAGCAACATGACAGCAAATAGAAGTGCACCAAAGATATGACATCAAACATGACAGCAGACCACTATGCAGTAGACAGAGTGCAACTATCAAAGAAACAACAGAGACCACGCAATGAACAGCAGATACATGAATAATGCAACAGTATCAAGTGCAGTATGCACAAGCGAAGAAACAGATGAACAATGCAATATGGTGGAACAAACAAGATCAGGGCAGTGGACAGTACAAGCCAGCAAATGCAACAAACTCAAAATGCCCAGTTATAGCCACAAGACTATCAAGCAGTGAGCAAGTGCAAATCGAGTTCCAGAAATAACAAATGCAGACACAAAATTTCAACAGTGCAGTGAAATGCAGTGGTATGCAGCAGAGAAAAATTTAAAAGCAATGGTGATGATCGAAGCTAATACAGAGTAGTGAATTCACAGTCGAAAATATACGAAATTGACAAAGTCAAATATCTCAAATCACAAAATCAATTCAAGCCGTGTGAATCAAGTTACTACAAATACGAAATTGACAAAGTCAGATTAATCCTCAGCATCAAAGCGTAATCGAACGGCAAAACAAGAATTTTTGCAGCAATCAGTCGAACGCAAAAATAGGAAATCAAATCCTATTAAAACCCTAATCATCATCGGCATCTCAATTCGATCGAGTTCAAGTATCAATTTAGAAAAGCAAAAGGAGACAGCACATACCGAATTCACAAGCATCAAAACTCGATCGAGCAACTGCAAGCAAGCGAGGGCAACCAATCACAGTTCAATAGAAGAAACCGAAGCCCTAATTGCAACAAAGAGCCGAAGCCCTAACTGGATCAAAAGGGAACGAAGCCCTAATCAGAACGAAGCCGCCATTATTTCTCACGAACGAAGACAAAAAGAGGATCGGGTGAAATAAGGAAGTGGGCCGGTGTTAGAAAACAAAAGGGGGTTTTGTTTAATTATAAACTTATATTAATATTGTTAATTAGTTTAGGGCTATTTTATTTTGTTCTTAATTATTGTTTTTATTCTACGAATCAAAGAGTTTAGGTAAATCACCACCTAGGTTTTAGGTTGTGTCTGATTGTCTATTTAGAGTTAGTTCAGTAAGCAGGGGTTGCGAGTTTGCAAAACTCTATAGGCGGTAGCAGGGTTTGCAAGTCTGTTAGAGTGTTTGTAAGCGTGATACTGTTTAATTCTAATAGAAATCAGGGAATGCAGCAGTAGGCAGGGGTTGCCGAAGCTGGGTAAATCTTGTGTGTGATTTACTTTTCAGTATATTTATTTCTGCAGTTTATTTTTGTGTTTAAATCAAGAAAATTTGCTATAACCCTATTCACCCCCCTCTAGGGTTAATTTAGATCCTACAGTAGCTTTTGTGTAGTCCTTTTGTTGCTACTCTGATATGTATATTCTTTTGACTCGTGTTTGTATTGTGATCTTCGTACCTCTTATGATGTATCATTTTGTATCGTACTAGGATATATATGTATATATGTATATATGTTTATCTATTGTTCTGTGATGTGATGTGCCTTTGGTTATTGTATTTTGTTCTGATAGTTCTGATAGCCACCTATAGTTTTGTGTTAAGCATTTATTGAATACGTCAATCCACTTGAGATGAAAAAAATTAGAGCATTAATCGACGTATTCAATAGATGCTTAAGATGAAGCTATAGATGGTTGCTTCTAACCAGCCCTATTCTCCGCATTAGTTGACAGTATTCCTTAGTAATACTCTTTGTTAATGTGGGTCTCGGGGTAGGGCTTCATAGCTTGGTATTAGAGCTGAGTTCAGAACAAAATATGATAGACATAGAACAAAAACACATATTACGGTACATCCAAGTATATCACAAGTGTTACCAATCCCTTAATCATCGTATCATATACCTTATCGTGTCTTTTGAGATAGAATTTTGGGATATGACTAGGAATATATTTTATTTCATAGTATTCCATAATAGAATTTATAATATCTTATTTTAGGAGTAATACTAATTGTGATTGTTCTACGTATCGGAGGAATTTGTTGATGCTTTTGGATGTTCTTGTCTTGTTCTTCTGTGAGCATTGCGAAAACTATTGATGGGATCTGCAATATTTGGCATGATGTATGAGGATTTTGGGAATTGTTCCTAGTAGCTTATCTTTTCATGCGAATTAACATGCTGTCTTCTATCTAGAGTTTAGATTGATTTGAGATGGAGTGGCTTGCGTATTATCAAGCCACGTTCTATGATACGAAGGATCCTATATTTAGGTATCTTAATTTTGGCCGATTTGTTGTTTCTTGTTCTTCGAAATGTTAATGATGAATTTGAAGTATCTATATTCACTCTTGAGTTTCGAGATTTTGATGATATATCTTGAATTCCTGTCATTATGACTTTTTTGATTTCTATAAGGGGTTTTTCACCCCATTGGGCAATTAGGTGTTGTGTTGACCTCCTTTCTAATCCTTAGTCTTTTGGCCATTCTTCCACTAGGATGTCCACTAAGGAAATGAGGTGATTAATTGAATTTATTCGACATTTGTCATTCATGCTTCTTTCGAGATATTCTCTTTGTATACTCATTTATTGATAGGCTTTGTTAAATTACTTCACTTGAAGAAATGATATGTTATTAGTTTTCTTCTTCTCATTTGAGAAGATATCTTAACCTAACTCTTATATCTCATTGATCTCTTTTTAATATATTAAGCAGTGCTAGGGTCATTCCTCAGCTTGACCTTACATCGATTTTCATGAGCTACTAGTTGCGGAGGATAGCATTCCTCTTATCGCATTCCACACTCGTATGGTTCTTATGAGTGATACATTATACCGTCGGAATAACTAGTGCTCCAGTATATTCCATAAGTCTTGTGAATCGAGTATTTTGGGAATATCATGATGAGTTCTTCTTATGTTTTTGATTTTAAGTATAAATTATAATTGAGTTTTCAAATCTTTAAAATTGAAGTTGTGTTCTAAGAAAATTGGATTTTGTTATGATAAGCAAAGAATATTTTGTGTATTTTATATGGAATTTCTTTTTATAGAAAATGATTTTATTTGTGATGGGTTGTCCATCTAGTGTTTAAGAGTTCTGGTCGATGCGCTAGTCAATGTTATCAATAGGAATTTCTTAAATGCTATGATAAGGCAATCAGACATGGTAGATTGAGTTTTAATAAGTAAATATTAGAATAAATTAATATGGTTTGAGAATTAAATGCAACTATTGAACCATAGTAAGTATTATAGGAGTGGCAAGGAAATTTTGATCACTTGGTCACTCTGCAGCCAATCGATGGATTCATTAGCTATATACCAATGGCGAGGTAATACCCTTGTAATATATTAAAAATTTTCAAAATTTAATATGCAATTTTTAAACTTTAATCATGGGTTTATGAGCAATTTTTGTTCCAAATTTTGGTTGTGTTAAGAATTTGTTGGTGTGAATTTATAAAGTTCTTTTGGAAACAAATTTGAATTAAATATCAACTTTAACTAGTTTTGTGTTAATAATCAAGTAGAAATTTAATTTGTATGAAAGTGGAAATGTGAGGTTGAACTATTTTGATATATGAATAATTCATGTAGTATAATCATTTTAAGTTGTGAGAATAATTTGAAACTTTATATATTCCCGAAATTTGTTTTAGTAAATGATCAACAATCATCTCCTGAAAATATGAGATATTAGTTATCTCTTCCAAAACGAGTTTTCTTAGTTAATTGTTTTAAAAATTAGATTTTTGGAAAGTAATGAATTTTATTTCTAATTAATGAATTTTTTCTTTGATGAAAATTATATAAAGTTGATCATATTATAATTCTTCTTAGCTTTTCGGGGAAAAACAATATCATTTAATAAATGATTTAGCAAAACGTTTATTTGATGTTACACAGTAAATTGTATTGGGCACGAGGTACCAGTTATTAACGTTGGGTGCCACCAGTCGGCATCTCTCATTTGACCACCAGCGCTCGGCTAGGGTGGCTCAGCACTCGGTCGCTCGACATAAGCATGCCGCTCGGCCCAAGTGTCGTTCGGCCAGATCATCTTGTTCGGCACAAGAGCCTCGCTCGGCATCTCCCCTTATTCGACACAAGAGCCTCGCTCGACATCTTCCCTCGTTCAGCACAAGAGCCTCGCTCCGCATGTCCCCTCGTTCGGCTCAAGAGCCTCGCTCGATTCTCCCCTCGTTTGGCATAGGCATGCCGCTCGGTCTAAGTGATATTCGGCCAGATCATCTCATCCAGCACAAGAGCCTCGCTCGGCATCTCCCCTCGTTCGACACAAGAGCCTCACTCGGCATCTCCCCTCGTTCGGCATAGGCATGCCGCTCGGTATAAATACCTCGCTCGGCAACTGCCATTTAGAATCCATGGCTCAATGCATACTGAAGGAGCTAAAAAGTTGTTAAGCCAACAACAAACCAAGGGCGTTCGGTAGAACTTTACCTCGTGTCACTTGATGATCGCTGCAGACAGTTCTTGACCGGCATCCCTCACTCGGCAACTGCCGTTCGGCATCCCTCGCTCAGCAACTGCCGTTCGACATCCCTCGCTAGGCAACTATTGTTCGGAATCCTTGGCTCGTCACACAGAAGCAACCTACTATGGGCCAAAGTGCCTTACCCCTAGGCCCGCAAAGGAAGTCCAGCCTATCTTCGCCTATAAATAGAGGGGCATGGGCCTAGTGACAGGGACCTTTTTGGAGAACATTGGGGAGACTCTGCCACTTTCGAGACTCATTCTTTTTAGTTAGTACTTGTATTCAAGTCATTATTTCATGGATTATATCTATATTCAATCATTTGTGAAAGCAATAAAGATCAAAACTCAAAGTGGACGTAGGCAGTTACGTTGAACCACTATAAATCCGATGTTCTTGTCTTTGCAGTTAATTTAGCATACAGTCCTCTGTTTTAATTTACTTACTTCATTTATCTCTCTACATAATATCTCTCAAGGGTGTTAATGACCAATTCTATTACTAACATTTTTGCGCTTTCACTGAGAACAATTGAATTCTTTGGCCGCTAGGATCTGCTTTGTAGCTACTGGATTGAATAAATCCCCCGAAGGAGATCCAAGTCGTTCACAGGAAGTCCATTAATTCTACTCAAAGTTTCTACCAATAACTCTACTATGGGAAGACCATATACCAGATCAGCCTCTCATAACACAGACGTCAATGAGACTACTAGCATACAACGAATAGGACCCGGCAATCAATAAGAAAACCTAGGTGTAGGAACTACCATCCAAAATCAAATGGAAGTTGTCACCAGAGCGGAGTTCAATGAGTTGATGAGAGAACTTATGGAAAGCAGAAGACAACTTAATGAGCAGATTGAAGATAACGCTAATCTCATGACTCGGCTTACTCAACAACAGCATCAGAATGATGGAGGCAGCCCCATTCCTTATTCTTCATCTGATAGCTCGACTTCGTCCGATGAACCTCCTAGGCGTAGACGCCGCAAAACTGAGACAATACAAGCAGGTGCTACTAATCAATCAACTAGAGATCACTTACGCCCTCGAAATCGCACCCAAGCTGTAACAGGAATCCTAGGATCTGGAGCACATGTGAAGGCTAGACAACCTGCTCGCCAAGGCCTTAATGAAACTGATCCCCAGGATGCAACGTCTGATAGATCACCAACAGAGGAGACACCTACCAGAACGGTATCGTGGGATGGATTCTAAACTGCCATCCTCCATACAAATCTCAGACCTATCGGCAATGGTCAAACAGCTAATGAGTGATAACCAGGGATTGACCAATGACGATTAGGGGATATGCAGGAGTCATACTCCATTCACAGATGCTATTCTACATGCCGAGTACCTAAGGAAGTTCAACATGCCAACTATTTCGGCTTACGAAGTGAAGACTGATCTCGGAAAACTTGTGATGAGGTATGAATCGATGATGGATTCGGCTAGAGAGAATAATGCAACCAAGCGTAGATGCTTCGCAATCACTTTATCTACAATTGCCACCATGTGGTTCACTCGACTTCCTCCACGATCTATATCAAGCTTTGATGAATTAGAGACGAAATTTGTGGAGCAATTCAGGATCCATGCCACTCGTCCGAAGGACATGATGTCCTTGTCTAGTATGATTCAAGCTCTAGGGGAATTGTTGAAGGAGTATTTGCAAATATTTCAGGTTGCCGCTACTGCAGTTAGCAACCCCAATGACCATGCTATTTTGATGGCTATGATGCAAGGGGTAAATCCGAATTCGAAATTAAGTGATTGGCTGGCAGGAAAGCCTTCATCTACACTAGAACGTTTTTATTCAAAGGCATACCAATTTATAAGGAGAGAGGAAGCCAGATGGACAAGGTGAGATAGTGCACCTATACCTAGTAAGGAGACTGTATAGAGCAACATCGCTGTGAAACAATCAGGTGACAACACTGGGAAAGTCTAGGTCAATGTTCAAAAAAAGCCAGGACAATCTAAAGAGTCCGGAGGAGGAAATCCTGGAAAGAAAAGAGAAGCAGGAAAATGGAAGCCAAGGATTCCAACTTACAACGAATACACTCCTCTGATTGCATCTTTGGAAAATATTTACCTGTCAACTTGTAATACTTTTCGGTACCGAAAGCCACGTCCAAAAGAGTTCACGGAGGAACAAAAGCGGATTGGGAAGTTTTGCCTCTTTCATGAGACTTATGGGCATAATATAGAGGAGTGAAGGCACCTCCACAACGCTATAGAAAAGCTGATTCGAAAGAGGAAGTTACAAGAGTTTGTCAAGAACCCGCAGGAAGGTAGGCATGGTACATCAGACCCTGGACGGGGAAAGCTCCATATCATCTAGAGGAACTTGCCCGAATTATTGGTAGACTAGTCATAAACACTATAGTCGGTGGACCTCACATGCAGACAAGAACTGGTAGGAAATGGAGCAGTATGCTAACTCCTTAAGGCATGAAGATTATGAGTGCCGTTCGAATGTGGACGATGGGACCTCCGTTAAACAGCAGCGCATGATGACGAATGATATAGTATTCAGGAGCCGGGATGCTGACCAGGTGGAGGATCCTATCATTGATCTGATGGTAATATTCACGATAATCAGGCCAGCATTTGTGAAGAGAATTCTGATTGATTGTGGAAGTTCAGCTAACATCATATTCAAAAAGGCATATGACCAAATGAAGATGGAGGCGAAAGAGTTAAAGCCATCTAAAGCTCGTATCCATAGCTTTAATGGTGCAGCAACCGATGCAGTGGGTTATGTTGAAATGCCAGTTGAACTTGGGCAAGGTGAACGTAGGAGGGTGCGAATCCTACCTTTCATTGTTTTGGATGTTGATTCTCCATACAATGTATTTCTGGGTCGACCGGCCCTAGAAGAGTTTAGGGTAGCGTTGGCCCCATGGTGTTTAACTTTGAAGTTTCCAACAGACAAAGGAGTTGGTGTGGTGCATGGACATCAGGCGACCGGTCGTGCATGTTATGTGGCTGAGCTTAGAGGGGCCCAACGAAGAGAGAAAGGAAAGGTTGCGGACAGCTCCGTCCGCATTCAGAACACTGATAATTGACAAGTAGTGCCCAAGCCTAGGCTCGGGCAACATACTCGAATCTATAGAGACATAGAACCGAGAGATGATTATGAGGAACCTAGGGAAGCAAAAGCAGCACCAGATGAACTGAAGATTGACATTCCAGTCAGCTGAGATGACCCATCGCGAGTACTTAAGATTGGATCACAACTCGACCCCTCGACGGTCGAGGATCTTATTGATTTCCTCCGAGCGAATCTGGATGTTTTCTCATGGACACATTCTGATATGTGTGGGATTTCTTCTGCTATTAAAAGTCATATGTTGAATATAGACCCGAGGTACGTACCATTAAAGCAAAAAAGGAGTGGCATGGACCCAGAGAGGTCCGCCGCTCTCAAAGAGGAGGTGGACAAACTCAAAGCCAATGGCTTCGTCCGCGACGCCCTCTACCCTGAATGGGTGTCTAACCCTGTGCTAGTGAGGAAAGAAAATGGAAAATGGAGAACTTGTGTAGATTGCTTTGATCTGAACAAAGCGTTCCCCAATGATAGTTTCCCTTTACAGGGATTGACCAGCTGGTTGACACAACAGCAGGACACGAGTTACTGTCATTTATGGATGCGTACTCGGGATATAATCGAATCAAGATGCACATTCCAGACCAAGAACACACTAGTTTTGTCACAAATGTCGGGCTATATTGCTATGTAGTGTTGCCTTTCGAATTAAAAAATGCCGGAGCGACTTATCAACGTCTGGTGGATCGAATGTTTAAAGACCAAATAGGTAAAATAATGGAAGTCTATGTGGATGACAAGCTCGTGAAGTCACGGTAGTCAAACGACCACATTCGAGACTTTGCGGAGACGTTTGATATACTTAGATATTATGGAATGAAAATCTATCCTTTGAAGTGTTCCTTTGGCATTGCGTCAGGGAAGTTTATAGGCTTCATTGTTAATGTGCGAGGAATTGAAGCTGACCTGGAAAAGAATCAAGCCATTCGGGACATACAAGTGCCCAGAACTATTAAGCAGATATAAAGCTAGAATGGACGGTGGCCGCGCTAAGTCGATTTATATCCAGAGTCACAGATAAATGTATTCCCTTATTTGATGTAATAAAGAAAGGAAAGATAAATTTTGAATGGATGCCCAAATATGAGAACGCATTCCGAGCTTTGTTAAGACATTTGGAAAGTTCCCCCGGTGCTGTCGAAACCTATAGGCCATGAAGTATTGTATGTGTACTTGGATGTATCCCAGCATGCTATTAGTACGGCTTTGGTTCGCGAGGAGGACCAAGTTCAAAAGCCGATTTACTATGTCAGTAAACGTTTAACAGGGGCAGAAAGAAATTACCTACAGATCGAGAAATTGCCTACTGCTTGGTGATTGCATCACACAAGCTTCATCCGTACTTTCAGGCACACTTGATTAGTGTTTATACCGATAATCCCTTACGTCAAGTACTCTAACGACCAGAAACTTCTGAAAGGATGTTAAAATGGAATATCTAGTTAAGTCAGTTCGATATTACCTACCTGCCAAGAAGGGACATACAAGGGCAAGCGCTACCAAACTTCATCGCTGAATTCACCACGTCAGACGAACCAAACAGCCACGATGTTATTCCCCCATTCGATGGAAACTGTACACCGATAGGGCATCTAACGACCATTGCTCTGGGGCTGGTATAGTTTTTGTGACTCTTGAAAATCGATCAATTTGATATGCTTTGAAGCTCAATTACCCAGCTACAAAAAATGAAGCTGAGTATGAAGCATTGATTGCTGGCTTAAGACACATCAGGGAACTGGAAATAAAATAAGTTGAAATCTTTTGTGACTCACAATTGGTGGTGTACCAGGTGTGGGGGGATATCAAGAAAAGGGATAGAGATTTTCCCCATACCTTGCATGGGTTGTTGAGCTATTAGCAGATCTAGATGATATGTCACATTCACATTTGAATAAAACAGAGAGGCCCATTCATTGGCCAAATTTGCAAGTACTAGCGATGCACAACAAATGGGATTGGTTCTCGTCGAAACCTTACATGCTTCGAGTATAAGTGTGATGGAGATGGATTTCGTGTTAGAAACAGAAATCGAGAAGGAATCACGGATGAACCCATTCAAGCAATACATTCTGTATGGGGTCTTGCCCAAAAGAAAGAGCGAAAGACGACAAGTAACTCGTAAAGCTTCGCGATATGTAGTGTAGGACGGAATAATGTATCGGAAGGGATTCTCGGCCCCTTACTTCGGTTCATTTCCCACAATGAGATAAAACAAGTGCTGAAGGAAGTCCATAAAGGAGAATGTGGTGACCATACTGGGGAGCATACGTTAGCAAAGAAGATCCTCCGCTATGGCTATTGTTGGCCAACTGTAAATCGGGGTAGACTACGTAAGGAGATGTGACAAATGGCAGAAATATGCAAAAATCCCGAGAGCTCCACTGATGGAACTCACACAAATGGTTAGTCCCTGGCCATTTGCAATGTGGGGGATCGATAGAATCGGTTCTTTACCCATATCCAAAGGTGGTGCGAAATACGCAATAGTTGCGGTCGATTACTTAACCAAGTGGGAGAAGCAGAGCCCTTAGCCACGATCACCACAAAGAAGGTTATTAATTTTGTTTTATAAAACATTGTATGCCGTTTTGGCCTCCCACGGACTATCATTACAAACAACAAGACTCAATTTGAAAGTAGGGAGTTCAAAGAATTTTATCTGAAGTATGGCATTGAAAAAAGGTTTACAGCAGTTGCTCATCGAAAAGCCAATGGACAAGTAGAATATGTAAACAAAATAATCAAGTCCATGTTGGAAAAGCGTTTGGAAAAGGCTAGAGGCAAGTGGATGGATAAACTTCCAACAGCATTTTGGGTTTACAGAACCATCACAAGCCCATGACTGGTCACACTCCATTCGCGTTGGCATATGGCATGGAGGCTGTTATACTTGTGGAACTTGAAGTTCCTTCACATCGACTAACTCACTATGACCCTAAGATGAATCGGGATCTTTTACTAGAATCACTGGACTTTTTTGATGAAAAACGTGAAGAAGCTGATTTAAGAGCGGCTGCATATAGACACCGAGTCGCTTGATATTACATGAAAAGATCCGACTGAGAACCTTTGATGCGGGAGATTTCGCTTTGAAACGAGTTATCCTTGTCCTATCTCATATGAATCCCATATGGGAAGGTCCATACGTCATTGATTGGAGGCTTGTAGAGGGAACTTTCAAGCTAGTGATCGTTGATGGTGCGACACTCCCCCAAGCATGGAATAGCGAGCATATACGGCATTATTATACTTAGTCTATTCCTCTTGTATCTTTGTTGCAATTATTTCCAGTATGTTTTTATTTCATTGGTTCTTATTTTTGGCATGTAATAAGACAATTTAGTTTGTTTTCATTAATAAAGGCTTGAAGCCATCTTTTCCATGAATTATTGATGTTTTTGTGTATGATAATTCTATGGCAAAAAACTAGAGCTACATTATTCTATCTGATGTACGAACGTGCATGAACACTTAACTTCTCCAAGTCCCCAGAGTGCGGAATGGAGTACTCTGAATCCCCAGAGTGTGGACTAGAGTATAAATGACTCAAAATCTCCAAGTACTCGGAATGCAGACTGGATTATGCTAAGTCCCCTTAGTGTGGACTAGAGTATAAACGACTTAAATTCTCCAAGTCCCCAGAGTGCGGAATGGAGTACTCTAAGTCCTCAGAGTGCGGGCTAGGGTATAAACGACTTAAAATCTCTAAGTCCCCGGAGTGCGGACTGGAGTACTCTAAGTCCCCAAAGTGTGGACTATAGTATAAACAACTTAAAATATCCAAGTCCCCAAAGTGTGGACTGGAGTACTCTAAGTCCCCAGAGTGCGGACTAGATTATAAACGACTTAGAATCTCCAAGTCCTTAGAGTGCGGACTGGAGTACTTTGAGTCCCGAAAGTGTAGATTAGAATATAACGACTTAAAATCTCCAAGTCCCCGGAGTGCAGATTGGACTACTCTGAGTCTCCAGAGTGTGGACTAGAGTATAAACCACTCAAACTCTCTAAGTCCCCGGATTACGGACTGGAGTACTCTAAGTCCCCAGAGTGTGGACTGGAGTACCCTAAGTCCCATGAGTGCGGACTAGAGTATAAACGACTTATAATCTCTAAGTCCTTAGAGTGCTGACTGGAGTACTCTAAGTCCCCAGAGTGTGGGCTAGAGTATAAACGACTTAAAATCTCTAAGTCCCCGAAGTGTGGACTGGAGTAGTCTAAGTCCCCAAAGTGTAGATTAGAGTATAAATGACTTAAAATCTCCAAGTCCTCGGAGTGCGGACTGGAGTACTCTGAGTCACCAAAGTGTGGATTAGTGTATAAACAGTGTGGACTAGAGTATAAACGACTTAAAATCTCCAAGTCCTCGGAGTGCGGACTGGAGTAATCTGAGTCCCAGAGTGAGGACTAGAGTATAAATGACTTAAAATCTCCAAGTCCCCGGAGTGCAGACTGGAGTACTCTGAGTCCCTAGAGTGTGGACTAGAGTATAAATGACCCAATATCTCCAAGTCCCCGGAGTGCGGACTGGAGTACTCTAAGTCCCTAGAGTGTGGACTATAATATAAAGGACTTAAAATCTCCAAGTCCCCAGAGTGCGGACTGGAGTACTCTAAGTCTCCAGAGTGCAGACTTGAGTATAAAAGACTTAAAATCTTCAAGTCTCCAGAGTGCGAACTGGAGTACTCTGAGTCCTCAAAGTGCAGACTAGAGTATAAACGACTTAAAATCTCCAAGTCCCCGGAGTGCGGACTGGCGTATTCTGAGTCCCCAGAGTGCGGACTAGATTATAAACAACTTAAAATCTCCATGTCCCTGAAGTGCGGACTGGAGTATTCTAAGTCCCCAGAGTGCAGACTAGATTATAAACGACTTAAAATCTCTAAGTCCCTGGAGTGTGGACCGAAGTACTCTAAGTCTCCAGAGTGCGGACTAGATGACTTAAAATCTCCAAGTCCCCGGAGTGCGGACTGGAGTACTCTAAGTCCCCAGAGTGTAGACAAAGAATATTCTAAACACCCAAAGCATGAAACAAAGGGTTTACGATTCTTAAAAAATTTCTGCGTTACATGGAGGTGAACTGGAGCTCGGGCAACTCGTCGAATGTCAAGTTATAGTAACAAGTTAGACAATAAGCTGAACAATAAAAGTCGTTTGAAAGACAAAGAAACTAAATTTTATTTATTGATTCAAGATGAGGTTCCATAACAATCCCTCCAAAATATGGAGTCAGAAGTCTATTTACATTGACCATGAAAAGAAATAAAAATAATTACATAATCTAAGCTAACTCTCGTTAATGGAGAGTGACAACTACTTCTTTGGTTTCTTCTCCTTCCCTGTTTTCTTGGATGATCCTCCCCCACGCATTTTCGTTTGGACGCTTTGCTTGCTGGGGAAGTAACGTCTGAAGAAGGAAGAGGAACTTCCATTTGCCTGGACCCATCTAGCTCCACTACTTGGGGCTCGACCTTGATCTCAACTTTTTTCTTTTGCTCTTCCGTAAGTTGCTCCTTCATGCTCACTTTCGAAGTGTGTCCGGAGGCGCTGTAATCTCAATTTCATAACTTCCTTCAACGAGTGATGAAGTTTCAGATTTTTCCTCGTCAAACTCCTTAATCACTTGAGTTTCAGGACCAGGAGTCTCTCCCACTTGAATAGCCTTACTCATCTTCTTCTTATCCTCCATGGCATCATCGCTCCTTGGAGTTGGCTTAGGATTAGAATGGCCTACAAAAAATACAAGAGACAAATGTTAGAATACAATGACCTCTCACCGAAAATGGCGATTCTTTGAACTTTAAGTAGGAAAGTTATGTACCGGTTTCTTGTTGACTCTCAACCGTCCGGGAAGTCTCACCCTTTGGAATAGGAGATAGGACATGAACGTTAAGGCCATGGTCTTCCGGGTCGTAACCAACATGATGTTCAAACGGACCAAGTATTGGCCGACCGGTCAATTGAGTAGGGGAGGGACCAGATGCTTGGTTCTAGACCGACTGACAATGTCGTTCTTTCCTTTTGACGAGGAGGAATCTTCTATAGAGAGCCTTCACTGCTACAGACAAGTCTGAAGGCTCATTCCCCCTGAGAAATTCCTTTACTGAAGCCTTTTTGTCAACTTCTTTGGTGCCCAACTCAACTTTCTAATCTTTATCAAAGTTTCCAATGCCTCGGCTAGAGATTTGAGGTAGCCCTTGCCAAGAAAAGTTAAGTCCCGACGCATGAGGACACGGGCGTTGTATTATGCTATAAGTGGGTCGAACAAGCACTTGATCTCCTTCCTGCCAGCCTCCGTAGCTTCCTTAAGGGGAGAATCAATCTCTGTGGATGCTATTCTTTTTCCCTACTTACGGGATTCATCCTTCAGCATCTCAACTTTAGAGAGTTCGTCGTCGAGCTTTGTCTTCAAGAGTCATGTAGCAACAATCTCATCGCAATATCGTTGCGACTCTCCCTGAGCAGCAGTTTTTTCCTCTTTCTCTTTGAGGAGTATCTCTTCCAACTCTTTGACTCGCTGGGTGAATGCATCCCTCTCCTTCTGAATGGAATCTTTCTCTAAAGCTAAGGACCCGCAACGTTGAACCTCTTTGTCAATTTCTTTCTTATGTGTGGCCTCCAAACGATTAACGGCCTCCACTGTGTCTTTAGCGCTTTTTTGGGCAGCTTCGAGCTGAGACTTGTATGAAGAGAGCTCTTCATCCTGAGCTTTAATGATGTCTTTGTCGTTAATAGCTTCGAGTTTCAGGCGATCGATTTCGTGTTGACGCTCAATAAAGACTTCAGAGACTTTTCATCTAAATGGACAAACACGTCATTTTGAACATAAACGTCGTTGTTACAAGCAATGGAGCTTTGTTTGGCATGTCCCAGAATGTGATGAATCGCCGGGAGAAATTTCAAACCAACGAAGCATGCTTTCGAGAATGTGGCCTTGAGCTCAGTAAGTCTTTCCGCTACCGACGGATCATGTATTGGTGCGAGAGGAGTTTGCCTGGAGACTACATATGTTTTGCAGGGTTCTCGGGATTGTCTGTTACTAGTTGAACCAAAATATTGATCTCGATGGGCCTCAGGCTTGGACCCCTTATGCTTAGACTTCTCCTTGCCTTACTCTAAGTGAGAAGGAGGATTGCGAGAGTAGGAGGACTGGCCGTATGTTTTTCTTCGATAAGATGATCCTCGGGGGTGGTAGTCTTGATCGCCCGTGTCATTTCTGTCCCTATATTTGCCAAGCCCAAATTTTGACCAGAATGATGAAAAATGGATGACTCGCAAAGACGGTTGAGTCCATGAGTACGCCCCATATCACCTACGCAGAAATTGAATAACGACAAGTTAGCAAAAAATAGAGTGATACTAAAATTTAAGTGCAAAGTGAAGTGCACGTGTTCGTGTGTGTCCTAGTGTTTCCTCCCGATAAATCAGTTTCCTTATCTTTACTTATAGGAGTTTTTTCTCCTTGTTTATGGGCTTGAGCGCCCGCATTGCCTTTTGCGGGCGAATGAAGCTTAAGGATTTTCAGATCGTTGAAACCATAGTTGAGAAAGTCGTCGGGAATAGTGAGGTCCGACAAGCCTTTCAAAGAACTCTCTAAGTGTTAAGGAGAAGGCTCTCTCTCCACCGGAGTGATTGTGACCTTAGAGGTTCCACCCGCTGTCTTCTTCCTCAATTTGTAAGCCAATTTTTTCTTTCCCTTCACAGGGGGAGGTGTTACTTCAATGTCATGAACCTCAACCACCAGCTTTCGAGCGGGACTAATACTATCATCCAATACTTTGGGCACTTTAGCTTCTCTAATCTCGCCTTCCTCTAGCGTGTCAGGGACATCACGTGTTGAAGGCCCAGCTTGCCTTTTGACTTTGTCCAAGGCAGACCCGGTTATAGTGACGCCGTGAGGAAGGCTTATTCGGCGACCTTCTGCTAGCAGCTAGAATTTGGAGAGCTATTCATTGGAAATGATAGATTTGATATCTCGATCTTCCACGAGAACAACCCGAATAGCTTCAAAGGCCTCAAGGTACCCGGAGCCTTCGGAACGTGGGTTGATACCTGTAAATGTAGAAAAAGGTTTTGAAAGGGTGCACTTTCCGTTGAATACAAATATTGATCCAAAAAAGAAACTCACTCCCTTCCAGCCATCTCCTTGCAAAGCCAGGAGGACAGCGCACACAGAACCACTCCTGCTTATACTAAGTAAATTTGCTCCACGCTCCAGTCAGAATTTGGCACTTGTTATGCACTCAAGGAATATGAAAGATGGGTTCTTGACATGATAAATATAGCGGATGTCACCGGAAGTAGGAAGCCTAAGTAGAATGCTCATGAAGAGAATACACGTGCCGTATAAAAACCCATGGCTGTTGGGATGTAGATGTGATGGGGCGATCTCTATACATTGCAGCACATCATGCAGGACGGAGTTGAATGGTGGCACGCTACCAACCCAGCACATAATTTTGTTGCAGGCCGTATATCTGGCGGGGGCAAGTGAGGACGATCTTGTCCCGATGGAATGAATACATCGTCCAAAGGAATTACGCGATTGAGCATATGCGACGGAGGGCGCTTTCATTAATTCTTGAAGTTGAGAATTGACCGGATTGTCTAGAAACATCGCTGCATCTAGGGCATCGAAAGCCAGGTCAGCAGATGCAATTGTGGGACTCGGGATATATCGTACAGGAGTAGTTGAAGGATTCGAAGTTCCAACTACTTCTTGTTGAGAAGTTAGTTCAGGTCTATCTAAGGCTGTGGCAGTACTGGATTTTCTAGACATCTATAATGAGTGTTGGATCTGGTGGAACACCAGTTTAAACTGTACTTGAAAAATGATCAACATTAGACATGACAACAAAAAATACTCCCCCGTGTGGTGTGTGAACTAGTGCAATCTTTTGAATATTAGTGCTAAATAATTAAAAGTCATAAAGTTGGTAAAATAAAGTTAGGCTTTGGACTATCTCTTCGAAGACCACCATCGCCGATCATCTACGAGAGCTTGTCTTGTGATAGTCTCTCTTTTGGAACTCGACATCGACACTGTATGTAGAAGGTTATTGTTTGTTTTAATCAAGTTAAACTCAGGATTACAGTTGTTGGGACAGAGAAATTATTCGTTCGGATTTGACCTTGGTAAAATAAAGTTAGGCTTTGGACTATCTCTTCGAAGACCGTCATTGCGGACCATCTAAGAGAGCTTGTCATATGATAGTTTCTCTTTTGGAACTCGACATCGACACTGTATGTGGAAGGTTATTGTTTGTTTTAATCAAGTTAAACTCAAGAATACGATTGTTGGGACAGAGAAATTATTCGTTTGGATTTGTCCGATATGCTTGTTTGCTTAAGTCCTTATCATTGTTTATCGTCATATGTTTAGGCATAGAAAGTAAGTCAAGTCGACATGCACTATGTTCGAGTTGGGATGGTTCTGACCGTTGTAGCCTGCTCCAGACTTAATGTCGAGTGACACTGTAAAGAATCGACTAAACAAACTCCTAAACTCTCTCACACTCCAGAGGCTCAATGCCAAGCCGCATTCGCTTGACATAGATACCTAACTCCATTACACTTTTCTCATGTTCCCACTCTTCACCGTTCGGCATGCGGGAGCGGGGGACATACCAAGCCACATTCGCTCGGCATGCCGTCCCGTTTACAATCACTACTCCCTCAACACTTGCTAGCCGACCCACTCACTCTCGACATCGAACGAAGCCGAGCCACTTATCTCCTAATTCCCAAACATCATTTCCGCATGGAGACCACCGGGCCATCAGTTCCACGCTTGGCCAGTTTTCCATTCGCTTACCAATGCATCACCGACCGACCTAGATCAACAATTTAGATACACTTCAACAACCTAACGCTCACGCTTGATGACCCAACGGAGACCCATGACCTAAAAACCACCGGCATCCCTGTCCTTCCTTCTCTCCATTTCATCGTACTCAGAATCGATAGAGGATCCAGCCTAAAGGCATGTTCAAACCACGATTTGTCTTCCTTTCCCACATGATTCCTACTGTCTTTGGTCCAAAGAAAATTCACGAGCTCAAATCTCAAGCTAAATTTCCTAATCTAGAAAAAGCATTTGAAAGAAAAGCTATTACCTAAGAGGATGAACAAGGCTTAGGGATCTGATTTGGTCCAAGATTGAAATTTTCTTAGAATCAACCTGGGGGGGAACTGTAAGGAAGGACTTGTTAGATTGGGGGTAAGGAAGGAAGGTTGGAGAGGTAGCTGGAGTCTGGGAGAAGGAAAGTTGCGAGTTCCTGAAACGAAGTGAAAGTAAAAGAGTGATAGAAAGAAGTGTCAGTTTTTGTAGAGAAGGGAAGTTGAACAAGCATCGACCAGTGGAACCGGTCAAGATATCTCGATGGTTCGGCATTCAGGCCTCGCTCGGCATTCAGGATATCATAAGAGTCCACTATTGAGAAGTCAGAGCATGGGCTTAAAGGAAGAAATGGATTGTTGGTGGTTCAAAGCGCATCGTGCTGATTCACACGATACGCTTTGAGGGGAAGATGTTACCCAGTAACTTGTCTTGGGCACGAGGTACCGGTTATTAACCTTGGGTTCTACCGGTCGTCATCTCTCATTCGACCACCAATGCTAGCTAGGGTGGCTCGGCAATTGGTCGCTCGGCATAGGCATGCCGCTCGACTCAAGTGTCGTTTGGCCAGATCATCTCGTTCGACAGAGCCTTGCTCAGAATCTCCCCTCGTTCGGCACAAGAGCCTCGCTCGACATATCCCCTCGTTCGGCACAAGAGCCTCGCTCGACATCTCCCATCGTTCGGCTCAAGAGCCTCGCTTGGCATCTTCCCTCGTTCGGCACAAGCATGCCGCTCGGTATAAATACCTTGCTCGGCAACTGCCGTTTGGCATCCATGGCTCGGTGCATACTGAAGGAGCTAAAAAGTTGTCAAGCCTACAAAAAACCAAGGGCATTCAGCAGAATTTTACCTCAAGTCACTTGATGATCCCTGCAGACAATTCTTGACCAGCATCCCTCGCTCGGCAATTGCCGTTCGGCATCCCTCACTTGGTAACTGCCATTCGGCATCCTTGGCTCGACAATTGTCATTCGGCATCCCACACTTGGTAACTGCCGTTCGGCATCCTTGGCTCGGCAAATAGAAGCAACCTACTGTGGGCTAAAGTGCCATACCCCTGGGCCCGCAAAGTAAGTCCGGCTTATATTCGCCTAATAAAAGAGGGGCATGGTTACAGTGAAAGGGATCTTTTTGGAGAACATTGGGGAGACTCTACCACTTTCAAGACTCATTCTTTTCGGTTAGTACTTGTATTCAAGTCATTGTTGCATGGATTATATCCGTATTCAATCATTTGTGAAAGAAATAAAGATCAAAACTCAAAGTGGACGTAGGCAGTTACGCTGGACCACTATAAATCCGGTGTTCTTGTCTTTGCGGTTAATTTAGCATATAATCCTCTGTTTTAATTTACTTTCTTCATTAATCTCTCTACATAATATTTCTCAAGGGTGTTAGCGACCAATTCTGGTGCTAACATTTGAAAATATAAGTTGAAATTAAAATGGTTTGGGAAAATTTCAAATTTTGATCTGATTTGAAAGATGATATTTGGTTGAAAAAGTGTTGTGCTAAAAGAATAATAACTTGAGATTTACAAATCTAAATGAGTTTAGACTTTTTGTAAATGAAAGAGCTTTCAGTAAGCTATTAAATTTATTATTACCACTTTGGAAGATTTTGAATTTTATTTAGTTTGAAATGGGTTTGAAAGTGGGTAGACATTTCTGTCCTATTATGAAATTTTCTAAATTTAAACTGAAAGTAAATTAAGCATAACTTGCAAACCGTAAATCCGATCTGGATGATCTTTATACTGCTAGAAAGCTTAGACTTAGTAGAACAACTTTCAATCTATAAATTTTATAGAGTTTGAGTTTTGTTTGGTCAAACTTTAAGATCTTTACAGTAGGTTTGTAATAGAAGTAACTTGTTTTCTTAATTGTTAAGTACACTCTACCAAAGTTGTGACTAAAATTTGGTTGATGTTTTGTATGAAAGTGTATATATTTCAAACCGAAATATATTGTGGTAGAATCTATGAGTTAAATATTTTATTCACTTTAAATAAAGAGTTTAGAGAATAAATTGAATTTTTGTAAGAACTCTTGAAAATTTTCAGAATATTGAAGTTTGAGAATTTAAGTATAAAGAACTTAGGTTTTTGAAACCTTAAAAATATTTGTTTTGTAAAATAAGAGTGTGCAAATCCATTCCTCGAGTTTGTTTTGTCTTTGAGCCATTATCTAACATCGTGCATTATGCGATCATTTAAGTCTGTGGCCTTTTAAGAAACCACCTCTCATCGAATTCTCTTACCTCTCTTGTTGTCAAACCAAAGTCAGTGTTGTTGTTTCTGTAATGACACATGGAAAGTCATGTCGATAATCATCTTAGTGACTAGAGTCCTAGATAAAAGTTGAGCTAAATCCTGACCATATTCGAGAAATTTCTAAGAAATCAGTCTCACTTGATTGATCCTTTGGGTAGCATTCTGTTGTGTTCTTATTTCGAAGGTGAGAAGCCTTCGAAACCATGAGGTATTGTTAATATAAATTCTGTAGTACACTAATCTTCATGAATATATTTCGAGAAATTATAGAATTTATCGAGTAATTTTATCTTTGACTTCTATCAGTTTGAGTTGAGAGAATCTTTTTATCTCAAGCTTAACTCTTTTTCGCTTTTGATTGATGAAATTTATATGTTGAATACAATTCTTCTCTAGAAATTGCAAAGATGCAATTTCGTTAAGAGAGGAGTCTGTACAACCATGGTTTGGAGATTACCTATCAATATTAAATTATAATGGTACTCTTAATTTAATATTTTGAATTAAACTAAAATTGAAAATTTTAAATTATTTGTTTGGAATAAACAATGAAATTGGAATTAATTGTGCAAATAAAGCTTAGAACTTTATTTTATTTTGTTTGGGTTGATAATAAATGGAAAATGACTTTATTTTAGAGAAAACAGAATAATTATATTAATTATAACCATTTACTTCTTTTAATAATTTTTAAAGTAGTATGTAATTTTTAAAGTTAGTTTATTTAATATGGAAATGGTTTGAAATATTTTTCTAAGTGAGAATTTTTTTTAATTTTTAAAAGTAAGAAAAATAGACTTTTGCTTTTTATTGCGATAATGGTGCATTTTTACGAAATAAAGGATTTTAATAATAAAAATATTTTAAAAATATAAATTTATCTTTTTATCTGGTAGAAAATGTTTTATTTTAAATTATATAAGTTTACATATTTTTCTTGAGTAAAAATATGAAGAAAAATGCATTTTTGTTTTGTGCATATGTGACATAGGTTCATATTTTAGTTAAGTGTGAATTAATTAACCTTAGCCATTTTATTTTCTTTTATTTTTGAGGCCATGAGCCCATTAGTGTTCCTTAGCCTGATTAAGGAAGTGAGAAAATAGAAATTAACCTATACGTATATTACTACTATCCTCTTCTTTTTCCACCAGTAAACAGCAAATATAACCCACTTTATCAAATTCAAAATCCAAATAAATTATTTCAATTAACTTCAATAAATACTCTTTGAGTTTAGAGTGATAATACAAAGTTAATTAAACTCCAAACTTGCAATTTTATCAAAAATTCTTATTTGTGAATTAGATTTCTAATTTACCGTGTATTTGTTCTTACATGTACCATTCTTTTCTTGTACAAGTTCTTAGAGGCTATAATCAAGTAAAAAACATCCTAGCAGCAGCCAAAAATCCAAGCTTTTTCATTCAAACAGCAAGATGAGTTACAAAACTCACAAATTCTAGCCGAGCAAAGCTCAAATCATCAAAAACAGTGAATAATTTGCTTTGCAGTTATTTTATCTCAGCTTATAAACTATTTTCTATTGGTTCTTTGAAAGCTTAACGTTGATTCTGGCAATGAAATGATGGTGAATTTCATCCAGATAGTAGTTTATATGTTGAACTTTATCTCTGCAAAATTTTGGTTGAAAATACTATCATTTGGGTGTTCAAAACTTTGCTGCAAAATTAACAAAAACCCAGATTTATTTTGGGCATATTTTGTTTGAGTTGCTGCAAACATGGCCTGAGTCCATATTTGAAACAGCATAACTCTTTCATTTTTTTACTGGAATTCATTGGTTTATTTATTTATTTTAGAGTTAAAGTTTTATACTATACATATACTAATTATTAGCTCAATACAAAGTGGTTTGGGCATCTGTTTCATGCTTGAAAGTTGAATCCGAGATGGTTTTCAGGCCTGTACATTCTTTTTGAACTGGTGAAAACATGGTCTGAGTCCATGTTTGAGACAATGTAACTTTTTCATTTCGTCTTGGAATTCATTGATTCTTTTTTTGGTTTTCTAGTATGTAAAACCCAATTTGCAGCTTAATATGAGGTAATTGTTTCCTTTGTTTCAGGCTTATAGGTTGAACTCAAGATGGTTTTCAGGCTTGGGCATAATTTGTTTTTGAACTGTTGCAAACATAGCGTGAGTTCATGTCTGAGACAGCGTAACTTTTTCATTTTCAGTCGGAATTCACTGATTCTTTTTTTTCTGAAAGCTGAAGTTTTCTAATATGTGCGTACCAATTTTCATTTCAATTACAGGTAGTTTGTCCACCTGTTCCATGTCTGTAAGTTGAAGCCGAGAGGGTTTTAGACATGAGCAGAATTCAACATGGCCTGAGTCCATGTTTGATATTTCACATCTTTAGCGTTTCATATCGGAATTTGATGAATATTTTTCCATTTTATAGATAAATTATTCTAATTTATGCTTATCAAATTTTAGACTATTCCGAGATAAATAAGCCTTTCAAATTATGTCCGAAACTTGAAACCGGAGAAGATTTCAGACTTAGGTATTGTTTTTCCTATGCATTTCTATATTCTTTTTCCGTCCGACTTTTGACTTTTACTTCATGTTTTTGTGATATTTATGAAAATGTTTGAGGTCTATGATGCCTATCAATAGCCTATCCAAGTGTCGATGAATTTGAAATTCAAATTTGAATTGAATTTGAATGACGGTTTTGAGTGATTTTTTGATTTTCAAAGAAGATTTTTCCAAACGATTTTGAAATAATTTTTAAAATAATTTGGCATTTAAAATAATTATTATATGATATTTTAAAATTATTTGAAGCTATAATAGAATCTATTTATTCTCTTTAATAAGGGAATTCTCAAATACTGATTTCAAAAAAATGGTTTTAAAAGTTTGTTTTCTCAAGCAAATTATTTTATATATAAAATATATGTTTTTGCACTATTCGAGCGAATGAGAAGGAGAATTAAACGGTTTGGTAAAACACATGGTATAAGACACATGCATTTATCTTATCGGTTAATTCCTGACTTGTACGTTTGATCATTTTGACCTTCGGGTTGAGTTTACCGATGAGATGAGGTAAACTTTTTACTGCTTTGAGTGTGAAATTTACTAGCAGTTAGTTAATCGTTTAGTGAGAACGAGTGGTATGGGATGCACGTTAACACTTTTTGGGTTCCTATCCGACAGTTTGTGACACATTTGCCATTGTGGCATATTGCCAGTACTGGACCTTCAGGTCATTGCCATTATGGAGTTTGCCATTGCGGCGTATTTGTCTTCGAGACATTTACCATTGCGGCTTGTTTTCCATTATGGCGTATTTTTCACTGTGAGGTATTTGTCTTTGGACGAGTTCCCTATTTTTGAGAAAATAGTGCTTAGCAGGCTTCGGCCAAATACATGTGTAAATTTTTGAGATGATTTCATTGATATTTTTGATTTCCTAAGTGAATCGCTCTTACATTGTTAGCCTTTCTTGCCATTTGAGATATTATATATGATGATTACCTTTTTGGGAATTTTAACTCTTTTAGGTTCTATCTTTGAGATTTGGGTTGCCTACACTAGAGTTTATTGATATTTTGCCGATATGACATTGTTTGGGATTTATATTCTCCTATTTGGAGATATACATATATTTGACTGTATGGCGTATTTTTAGACGATGTTTTCTCTTTTGAGAATGCTTTTGGGATTGCCGATATGGTGGGTTATGGGACTTCTCTTCTTTGGAGTTATAATTTCCCTTAAACCATATTTACTGATTTGTGATACGCCGATTATATGAGGCATGCTTTTGATTTGTTATGGAGTTATCTCTTGTGAGATTATGTACATGTTTAGTGTCACCACTATACCACTAGTAGTAACCATTCTTATTTAGATATGCCACTTGAAGCAATCATATAAACTTTGAATGCCTTCTTCTCATTTAAGAAGTATTATCACCCTTATCTATCTGCTCTTATTATCATTTAGCCTATTTAACTTATTTGTTTAGCTTGACTAACCCGTGTATTTTATACTCAGGTAAGACCAAGGTGTTTCAGGTAAGGTACCCTTCGGACTTAGCCTATTCTACTTCCGCACGCTGGCTTTTTGCTGTAGCTTTTGCGTAATCCTTTTGTTGCTACTCTGATATGTATATTCTTTTGACTCGTGTTTATATTATGGTCATCATACCACTTATGATCTATCAATTTGTATCGCATTGGGGATGTATCTGTATATATGTATATATATGTTTATCTGTTGTTCTATGATGTGATGTGCATTTGGTTGTTGTATTTCGTTCTGATAGATCCGTTAGCCACCTTTAGTTTTGTGTTAAGCATTTATTGAATATGCCAATCGACTTGAGATGAAAAAAAATTAGAGCATTAATAGACGTATTCAGTAGATGTTTAAGACAAAGTTATAGATGGTTGGTCCTAACCAGCCCCATTCTCCACATTAGTAGACAATATTACCTAGTAATACTCTTTGTTAATGTGGGTCTCAGGGTGGAGCGTCACAGTTATTGTTATAATTTTTTTTTTGTATTGCATTGATTGATCAGTTGGGTGGCTTATGGATTCTGATCAATACGAGTTGCTTTCGTTATTGATAGGAATCTCTAAACACTTGAACAAGACAAACTGCCATGGTATTGCTTTTAAAGTTGGTAAATGAAATACTTTTACTAGGATTATATTATATATATAAGGATAATTTTCAAAAAAATTGATATTGTTATTGATGATGTGTTTGTTTGTTAGGAGACAATAATATTCAATTATTATCATTTATTGATTGATTAGTTGTGCTCAATAAGTTTATGAGTAATTTTACCTTTTCACAGCATGGGTTGGGTGGATAGTGACTTATGGGAGCATTGAAATGAACACCTTGTGAATTAAGTTCTACAGTTTGATTATAAGGCATTCGACGATAATGTTTGGTTAAAACTTAATTTTAACAAAAGTTGTGTATTATGGTCTTAATGAAAAATAAGATATTTTAAAGCTAAATGCTTGTGTAATAGTTTTATATAATAAAGTGACTTATATAAATATAGTTTATGAAGATAATTTATAAACAAATAGGATATAAACTGAGAATTCAAGAGCTTAAATCCCAGTGTTTTTGAAATAAATTTTTTCTAATATTTTGGAAAAATTGAAAATAATTGAGAAATTGGTTTTTGAAATTGATACCATGGTACTTAGTAATATTTATGAAGTATTTGGTATCATTTTCGAAATGATTTTAGTTAACTTTCCAAAAGGAATGGTTTAGATGTGTTGAACTCTCCTCTATTGCTTGAAAATAATTATGATGATGACTGGACCATCATCGACATTTAATTTTAAGTTCCAAAGTGGAGGATGCTACTATAGTAGCTATGCAACAAATTGTTTTAGTAAAACAGATTTTGATTTAAATCCTGAAACCATGATTTGATACAAAAGGTGTATATGTCATTATTTTAAATTATTGGAATGGAAACCTGGCATTTGATTCTTAAGTTTTCGATTAAGATTTTAAGGACTCATTATCCTATGCATTAGGGTAATTTTTGTTGTGCATCTTGTTCGATCTATTGCTCGGTAAATTTTCAATTGTTAAAACAAAATAGGATTTTCGAAAAATTTGGACAGTCAGAAACTTTTGGATTGTTAGAAAATATAAAGCTAAGTGTTTGTGAAATTATAAAGATGAGTGTATATAACACTAAAACTTAGAAGATAGTAGAATTTAGACAAGTTTTAAATTGATGGAATATTCATGTTAAGTAAAATGAATGAGATTCTTAGGTAATATCCTCTTAGGATATTTTTGAGTATTACATCAGTATGAATTAAATTTATATAATGTTTAATAACTTGAAGTAACGTTTTACAAAATGATTCATAAGTGATTTAAGTATTAAATAGGGAATACTATAAGTGATATTGAATGTGAATTAAAACTTGAAAGTAATTGGTGTAATTAAGAAACTAATTGAATTGAGTACGTAAGTTCTACATATATCATTTTTTCACACATCGGCTTTTGATATAGGATTCGAGTAATTGACTTTCGAGCGATTTACACCGGTTCGAACAAGGAATTTTCATTGGATTTTTGATGGTGAACACTTGATAAGATTCTTATTATGATACTGAAGTTTTCTATCATAGTATATGGCTATACAAGGAAAATAAAAGTTTTTCATCAAGGGACCTGATTAGAGGCTGCACTAGAGAGGTCAACTGATATATATTAGTTCAGAAGTGAAATTTGTGTGATTGAGCTGGTTATCCAATTTTGATATTTCACACGAATGATATATGTATATCATATGGGATTTATAATAATTGTATGCTATGTGTGTTGACTTGTGAAGAGTTTAGGAAATGACTCTTTGAATTGCTTAAGGTAGCATGAGTGATCGACTGAGTAATATCTAAGGTTACTGAAGGTAAGGTAACACTTGGTGGATTGTTGGTCATCCTTGTGTGATGAAAGATTTCTGAATTTGGGCGAACCATAAACTATAGTTGCTAGTGATTGTAGTACTATATAGAATTTTTATGTGATGGTTTCTTTGGTTGCTAGTGATTGCAATACCGTTAGGTGTTGATGTGTGATTTTTGCTTTTGTTTCCTTTGTCAGTATTTCGAGGACGAAATTTCTAAGTGGGGGAGAATATAATGATCTGGAGTTGTGGATACTTCATATTTAAATATCTGAATTATTTCAATATTTTAACATTAGATTTCATGTTGTCAAAATAATTTAATAACCTTGTTAACGTCCTTTCAAATCATAAGTAATGACGTTAAACTTGTTTTCAAAAAGTGTTTACAAAAATAAATACTTTGAAGAAATATCGATAATGTGACCAAAAATCATTTTATTAATAAATAGCTTTTTAACGCTTAGAAATTGTTCAGATTTTTTTACATATACTTATTTACTTAAGTGAACATTAATATGAAATAAAAATATTTTTTTCATTTACGGAAAATAACTTTTTGGATGATGTCATTGGTGATGTCATAAAAGATATTTTGTGGATAAGGGTAAATGGTTATTTTGCTTAAGGTATTTTCATGTAAAGTGAAAGAGCATCAAGGCACATGGGAAGGGGTCAAAGGAAGGCTAAAGCATGGTTAAACACATTGAAACTTTCCTAAGCTAGAAAATATCAAAAAGAATAAAAATGGAGGAAGTGAATTAGTTCTAATCCAATTTGTTCTTCACTAACATTCTCTAATTAGTTTCAAACTTCCCCAAAATCCACCAAACTTTTACCAAGTCCTTAGAACAGCTCAGAAAGGATGGACCAAAAGTCAAGGTGGAAGAAAAGGAAAAGGAGGGGGATCTTGCGAGGCCATGAGCATGGAAGATGGAGGGTGATGTTGCTTTTTGTGATTTTGGTGTTGATGGTTGGATCTTTAGGCTTTTGGTGATGGTAGGAAGTTGTTCCTTGATTCTAGTGTGTTTGAAAATTTGTTTGGCTTGGATTTGAGTGAGTTATCTCACTATCTTATCATATATATTGTGTGTGTATGTAGTACGGTTGAAATATAAAGCTAAAGTGACATAAACTAATTAAGTTATAAACTTTGGACCCCTCTTGTTTTTTAAAGCAAATGAAAACTTTATACTATATAAAATCACTTCTATTACCCCTTTAAACATGTGGTGTGGCCTTGACTTAATGTTTAATTAGTATTTTGGTTTGTGTGTTGAATTAAAGTATATTTGAAAGTGTTTGAAGCGAGAATAGTCGCTATAAGTGCACTTCGATATTCCTTAAACTTAACATGTGTAAATGGAAGATTTATGACCTTAACTTATGATTATTTGATTTTGTTGTTCTTTACAAAAATTTATGTGTATTGGGTAGTAAAGAATTGGTGTGGAAAGTTATGAAAATTGTAAACTAAAGCCATGAAAGTTAGAAGCAAAAAAGTCGGTATGGATGAACTTTGAAAATGCCTTATGTTTGGCAATTTCAAAGTTAACTTTAGGAGTCATCCTAGGGGCTTCTTTAAATTTTTATCAAATATTATATTTTTACTTATTAGTGGAAAATAATTGGAGTTTAAAAGATTTTGGAACTAGTTGAACCAAGTGGCTAAAGTTGGTGTAAGATGTGGTTATAAATGCACTTTGAAAATATAGTTTGTTTTCGAGAATTTTTTGCATAAATTCAAAGTTATTCTTTATGGTTTCTTCTCAAGATTCTTAAGTACCATAAGAATAGTACTAGCTACAAAAATTTCAAGTGTTAAATCATTTGTTTAAGTGGTTAAAACTGATCACAACGATTGTGCTTTTCAATATTGTTCTTTAACAAGGACTTTTAACAGCATTTATATATGCTGTAGTAAGTCGTTTACGGTTTTAAGCGTTCTAAAATGATATTTAAATTTGGTGTTTTTCCCTAAAATTTTGATGGATTTTTTATAACATATTTAGAAATATTTTAAAGTTTCTTTGAAGTTTAAATATATTTCCAATATTTATTTATGGATTTTGAAAGTAAATAGATTTTAAATTATTACACATGTTTTGCTTTATTTTCATCAAATTATAAATTATTTATTTTCAAGTAATATTTTATATAGATTTTAAAAACCTAGTTACAACTATATAAAAGTTTTGAAATAACTAACTAACTTTGCTTAACGCTAAAAGCTGACAAAGTAGGCTTATCTATTTGTGAGAGTTATGATTGATGTCGAGCAGAGATGAAGAAATATAGCTCTAACCTACCAGCTTCTCTCTTGAACGAAGAATAGATAAGCTAGGAATATTGTAAATGGGTTAACCGTGTTATTTGTTAAGCGTTTATGGGAATCATTAATTCTATACTTAATAGTAAAAGACAACGAGTAGACTTATCTATTTGTGAGATTCGATAATGAGGTAAGGCTTTAATATGAAACCGGTGCTCTACCTTAACTAGCTTCACTCTTGGACAACGAATGGTTAAGTTGAAACGTCAAAAACGAGCTAGGTATACGAACATCAATTTGTATACGCTTTGTTTTCACTAGATAATTGATTAGTTGAATATCAGACTTAACCAAATATTATCTCAGATCTTTAAAAAGAATGTTTTAAAGGTAATTTAAGTATGGAATGGTTTTGGGTTTTTTACGATAGTACGTTAATATCTTTCATCTTTAACCCACATAACTATACTCTTGAAAAGTATTTAGATGTTTAAAGGAGAGTTTTAAAGATAATGATTAGGTGAAATGATTTTGGGTTTGTCGTAAACAACATTTAGTAAATTTTGTTTTTAAATCCTTGAATTATCTTTTAAGTGGAAAAATATTGTAAAATTATTTTGAAAATACTTGGTTCTTCAATAATAGGATTTTAAAGATAATAACAAGTACGGAATACTTTGGGAAAAGATAGAAAAAAATATAAGTTTTAAAGTGTAGAAGAGCTAAAGGGTTTATAATAACAATGTTTGAGTGACATTCGATTTTAACCTCTTTGACGGTATTTTAAGTGAGTAAAACTTGTTATTGATTTGTGAATATACTTATACCATTAAGATAAGTATATGAATGCTTTGAGAGTGTTTAAATATGTAAAAATGGATAGAGGAGTTTAATTAATAAATGAAGTTACATTTATAAAGAGTATATTGTGTAAAAGTGAGTTTTATTAATAAAAGAGGTTTCTAATTAATAAAGGAAGATTAATTAAAAATGGGATTAGAAGTCGTTTATATGACTTGATCTTGCTTGTGTATTTCAATCATACTTTGTATGTTGCTTTCTTATAGACAATACATGGGACATTGTTTCCGGTATGCGATTATTCTCATTGCTATTGGATTTGACTAAAATATAATTCTAGAAATATGTAGAAGAAACATAAGAATTATATAGTACAGTTATCTTCAGTGATGATATATTGTACGTATAAACTCATTCTGCTCTTCCAGGACAAATGATAGGGAAATATTTCCGCTTAAACGGTTAGAAGGTGATTTTCGCTCGTATGAATTGTCTGTTTATTTCCCACGTAACCAGAGTTGAGTTTATCAAAAATCCATCGATTGGTTTTTGGAGCACCCGGTAAGCAGGGGAGCGTACTTATATGAGATGACTTGAAGCCAAAACCACCCAAAATCATATGCGTGTTTTATGCTTTGGAAGGGGTTTGTGGTTGGTTCAAGATGCTAGAATCTATATGGAGATTCGAGATTTGTTTGAGATGCTTTAACATATGTAGATGTTCATTATCTATTCAGGATGTTGGAATCCATGTGTCATTCCAAGATCTATTGAGATAAGGGAATCCATGTGTGATTTCAAGATCTGTTGAGGAACCTATGTGTTGTTCCGAGAACTATCGAGATATGGAAATCCATATATGCCGAGATCTTTTCGAGTTAGGGACTCATGTGTCGAGATCTTTTCGATTTGCGATTCATCTGTTGGGATGTTGAACGTGACCTCACCATCGTTAATGATAGAAACCAAAGATACGAGACATAGCCTATAGGGTTTATCTAATTTAAATGCTGCATGCTCTTTATTTAAGTGATACTTACCGATATGCATGCGGGAGTGATGTGACCTGTTGCTACGTGTTCAAGCATAGACCGTCTATGTTTTTCATACAGTATATTTTCTTTAGAGATATACGATGCTCGGAAGGATATCTCCAATCCATATGCAAAGGGGCTGTTCTTGAACTATTGAGGACACCTCGTTGAATCCTACACAATTTGTGAACGTGCCTTAGTGGTTGTGATTATATACCTATTATCATTGTGATGTACACTCACATGCATCATAACTATGTGATCCTTTATATTTCACACCTTACTTATTATTCTATTATTACTGGATTTTATAATAGAAGTGGTATGGTTATCATATGGTAAAATCCCTTCCGTGTTTATTGGCGGCATGGCCTTACGGGATATCTTATTTTAAAGGGTTTTACAAAAATAGCACTCTATATGATTTGAGTTTCTCACACTGGTTTACTAAACTGATCTGGGTGTTATTTTCTTGGAATGCTTAGGTTAGCTCGAGTGTGTTTCTAGATTTAGTTGTGCTTCATTGGAACTCTTGGAGAGGAGTTGGATGATTTCTTACCATACTTAGTTTTCGTTGCATGACTTGATTTGTATCTATTTGCATTTGTGAGGACATGCTGTTATAACCATCCAGGCTGATGATAGGTTAGCTTACTCTAATTGATATACATATACATATATATATATATATATCAAAATTTATTTTTGGTAAAGTAATTTTGAGATGTTATATATTATCGTTCCGCATATGAAATTTGAATATTGTGTTCTTCTTTTTTGTTCAGCCTTCGTTTTCCTTTTCTTTTACCCTAACGTTCTGTCTTTTTGGCACTTGGGTTCTCGACACGTGAATACCCTGGATGTATTAGTGTCAACATTCAAGGGTCGAAAAGACCAACTATTACACATCCTAGAGGCTTCTTTTCATTTTTAACAATACTATGAGAGTAATTAAAATTGGGAAAATACAAAAGCTTAAATCATTCAATAAATTGTGAAACAAAGTTGCAAAATGGTATAGCAAGAAGAAGGTCGTTACATGAGCATTTTAAAATACCTTAATGGAAAGTTTTGTAGTTAATTTGAAAGACATCCTATGATAACCGAATTTTTGAAACATCTGTTAACAGGTGATTAACTGGTTTTACCATTGAGATAATGATTTTATTTGATTGAGAAAATGAAATTTTGATAATTAAAAATATCTGGATAGATATTTAGTTTATAATCTCCTGAAATAATTATTGAAATTTGACAATATTAGTTTAATGATCTTCTTTTATAATTATTTAATTTGGCAAAATTTATCTTTACAAAAATAAAAATAAATATTTTTTCTATTATAGTGTAGGTGTATATATGTATATATATATATATTGTAAAGGGTTATCTATGGTTTAAATTCAATATAAATTTTCAAAGCTATTAAAGATAAAGTCTATATTTTTAAACAACAAAGATAGTGTGTATATATATATAAAGTTTTTAGCTTAATAGGATTTGTTATAAAGACTTAGTACGTTTTCTTTTAAAATTTAAAATGAGATTTTTCTTTTATACTTGAGATAAAAATGGTTTTTGTGGGTGTGTGTGTGTGTATATATAACATAATACTTAAATTAATATAGAAATAAACATATAAATATAAATATTTATAAAAATAAGTGCATTAATTAAAATTTGAAATATAATATAACATTGTATAAAATCATATTTTAACCTTTAATACATGCAAATTACATGTGTAGGTATTATAACAAGTGATTAAACAAGTGTAAGCTTATCATTATATGCAATTACATGTGTAAGCTTGAGATAACTTGTATTAACAAATAGCAAATATGTTTCTTTTAAATTTAATTATATTAATAACATGTATTAGGGAAACCTGGCCATTTTGAATTTCAGTTCAAACTCTCTTTCTCTTCATCTTTCAAAAAGAAACTCAAATCTGAAATTAAAAATCAAATAAAATCAAAAACTGTTTCAATCCTTTATCCTGAGCAAATAATCATTTAAAACCTGAGAAAATTCAAGTGCAAAAAATCAATAGCAAGCAGTAGTTTCAAATCGAAGATCATCTCAAATAGATCAAGCTCAAGTTCAAAAGCAATATCCAGGCTTTCTCTGTTCCTTTCAATTTGCAAGTGAGCAAACCTATTGAATCTGTTATTATATCTTGATGTTAGGATAATATTTGAAAGTATGATGGCGAAAATGGTTTGCATGAATGTAAAATATGATTGCATGCCTAAATATACAAAGATTTTGAGTATGCATGTCTGTTTATAGGCATATTTACCCCTACTCAAAAATATACAGGCTTATATTAAGATAAAAAAAATTCAATTCCTCTTCATATAATAAATTTTAGACTTTGATTTCTAAATGGAAAATGTTTGTAAGGCTGTAACATCATTTTTAAAAATAAATGCAAGTGTTTAAATTGAGTAATCATTTCAAAAACAATAAATTATAGCGATGGTCATTTAAAGTCAGATAATCGATGGTCTAATTTTTTTTGAATATATAGCTGGATTCAAACTTGAAAATTATGAAATTTGATAATAGATTCAAGATTTTTAAGTTTGGGGATATCAAGTATTCGTGAGTTGATCGAAATTGGGTTTTCTTTTGATTTCCGACGATCACGTGAACTAGGGAGGTCGTGTTTGATGCTGGAAGAGGCTGGAGTTAAAGTGTGCTATGGATCGTGTAATATGGATATATGATAATATAGAGTATAATGATGATAATAATACTGTAAATAGTGCGGAATAAAAAGAAGTACAGTAAAATGACACCAGAGATTTTTATACTGGCTCGGAGCACCGTCCTACGTCCAGTCCCAGGCTCATTCTGGAATTTCATAAAACAAACAAACCTCACTTAACCTGGAGGAAAAAGTTTATACACCCCTGAGCAGCCGAACAGGGACCTGAGCAACATAACAGTATTTTGCCTCAACAGCCGGAGAGGACTTCACTCGCCTGAGCAGCAGAACAGGACTTCAACAAATACAGAAAATAGTTTTTACTTTTGTGTGTTCTAATAACACGGATTTGTCACTTATAGCACACCCTTCCTATAATCTTCTCCTCGAGTATAAATATATATATATATATATATATATATATATATATATATATATTTGAAGTGTATGGATAATAGAAAGGTGTAGTATTGCTTTATTGCAGAATAATTGAAAGTATGATGGCAAATGGATTTCAAAAAGTTAGATCAGAGAATAAGAGAAATCGATTGTGATGCAGTAATTTGAAATCAAGTTAATTATTTATAAAGGTTAGAAAGTAGAGACTGTTGGTGTAGATTTTCGATCGAAGTGTTGTGTCCGAATCTTTTCGTTAAAGGTTCACAACTCTTTGCAAAAGTCGTATCTTTTCGAAAAATGGCTGTTATAGAAATTCAGTCAAACAGGGTTAGTCGACTGAATATTCAAAGTGATTTTAAATTTAAAATTCGTATCTTTATGTAATTGTGCATGCTGCATAAAATACCCAGTGTCAGTCGACTGTCTCAGGTGGTCAGTTGACTGACATGGTTAATTTTGTGCAGCAAGCATAGTTTCCATATGTATATGAATTTCTATAATTTTAAAATACCTTAATAATTTAAATATATGCTTATATATGTATAAAATATTTAGTAAATATAATGATTAAATATATAAGCTAATTTAGACATAATCGAGGTGAGATTTTAACAATATTGATCTAAGACTTAAAACAAAATATCATAGTTGATGCACCGAATTTTAAAGTCTCATCTCCTTGTCTCTTTTCGTCATAGTAGCCGTCAAATCGGTATGTCGTTATGATATCTTCGTTTCATGAATCAAAACCAAGTCTCAACATTCTCTCCCTTTTTGATTGATGACAATATGTAAATATGTATAGATTTTGACTGTTATATTTATATATATAACAAAAATACTTACTCCCCCTGAATCTTTGGCACTCTGTATCCTACATTATTATTAGTAGCAATAATATTTCTCCCCCTTTGTTATGGACAAAAAGGAATAAGTAATATGAAATTATAATGTGAAAGATAATATGAGATAAGAACAATCATCCACACATTAATATACATAGTCAAGAATGTTCAAAATAAATAAACTAGAATGGCCATTTAGTACAAGCCATACGAATTTAAGACAAATGTTTTGGACAGAAAGAAAAATAACATCCTACGCCATCGGTAGCTTACCCCTACCACTGTCACCTGCATTTCCATCATCATCACTGCTACTCGCTTCATCGTCTTCAGAAGAGGACCATGTAAAAATGGGTTGCTTTCCCGGATCACCCATAGTAGCCGAAGATGTCCCGGAAGAGCATGAGATTGCTTGCCATAATTTGGTGAAAAATCCTTTGACCTTATCGAGCTTCTTATCAACTTGGATGATGCTTGATTGTAGAATTTGTTGATTACGGAAAATTATATTAATGGATTCACGTGGTTGAAGACCTTCATTTGGAATTATAATTTCTTCTTGTTGATAACAAGTCGATCTTTGACAAGGTGGTCATTGTGATAGCTCGCCATGTTGTGGTTGGTCTTAAGCTGTTTGCCTTTGGGTCCATTCTTCAAAAGATATGAAATGAGGGGGTCGGGCAACTGGTAATTTCATTAAGGCTAAAGTCCAAGCGTTCAAACATCCTATGTAGAAAATGGTGAATCCGGTTCCGAAACTTCACAAGCTTTTAGAAGACACACAATATATTCGCCATAGTAAATTATATTCATTCTACCGTTGTTGAAGCTTAAAAATTCGTCAAGAATTAAACGGAGCCAGTTTACTTTGATGTTCTCAAATATAACATACAAAGCTTTAAAATTATTTTCATAGACAAGTTCATAACTCTCGGTTCTAGGAGTTACAATTTTCATTAGAGCGCGATGAATAATTTGATTGATTTTGTGTTTACATCGTCAATGTTAATTAACGACTCTAAATTGCTTCTTTGAGCTAACTCTTGGATGTGATATGGAGAAAAATCAGGGAATTTGACAAACGAACCTTCGAAAATCCTTCAGTCTTGCATTCGTCTCCACCTCTTCATCGCAGTGTCATCAAATAGCCACCTTTGAATTTGTTCATTGGACGGAGGTTGAGATGATGATGAAACTTGTCCCTTTCATTTTGGAGCCATTTTATTTTAATTTGTGAAGAAAACAATTGAGTTTTGGAGAGGCTAGGTTTTGAAAATTTGGAAATCGGAAATGGTAATGAGGAGGAAGGTAAAGTGAAAGATAAAAAGAAGTGAATATGGTAGGTAGAAGTTAAAAAATTACTTAGATCTACGGCTCAGTGGACTGGCTTAGGACTTCAGTCGATTGAAGAAGAAGACTGAAATTTTTCGATCTTCTGGCCCATTCGATTGAGGCACTAAGACAGTCGACCGACGATGTTATATAAAATTTTATATTGTAGCGTCAGTTGACTGGCTCAGGGATTCAATCGACTGAAGCTGAAGGTCAAATTTTTTTAACCTTCTGGTCGAGTCGACCGAGGCTTGGGACAGTCGATTGGCCATGTATATAAAAATTTAATTTGCTGTGTCAGTTGACTGACCTGTAAAATTTCTATTGCGAATTCTGTTTGAATGTTGTATGTTAATATATTATATATATTATTAATTCTATTATTACAGATAGTTTTTCTTTTGATGAATTATACAGAAATAAATTTAATTTGCTATGAAATGTTAATTTTTTCTATTTATTGTACCAGAAATTAATTTATTCCAGAAAGAAACGTACATATATAGAGAATTTATTTGACAATATAACAAAAGATAATGAAAACTATGATTATTTTGAGGGGCTAGGCGTCTTGAATTCTTTCAGTTGCTTACGATGAACATTCGATTCTTCGTTGCGATCCCATGAATTCAGTGAGTATGGTGGTCGCGGTGGAGACGAAGTTGATGGTCGTCTAATAAGTGAAACAATACGCTCGTCTATCGAATGTGATGATGCGCCACAGAACTTCATAGCTATGTGCTCAATGATTCCTATACGTCTGGAGTTTATTTTTTGTTCATAATACATCTCCCATTGTAGCATTAGAGATTCTTGCTGATAATGGTGGAGATCGTCGATCTTTTGTTTTGTGTTCGGAGAAATATCAATAGTCTTCTTCTCCCTTTTCTTGTCCGGAGTATATATGGTGTGGTAGATAGACGATGATGACTTTTATGATTGAGAGTTTTTGGAGAGTTGTTCAAGGAAATGATTCAATAAAGTCTATGGAGGAGTTTGACATTGTTGAAATGTAATTTGTTGGAATGAAGAAAAAATGATAACTTTAGAGTTAATTTCAGTTTGATTTTAAGAAACTAGAATATGTAACTATTTATAGCCTAATTCTAAGAAAAAAAATAGGATGGAATTTGGTGGATTATATTAATATTAGCGAAGAAGTATAGTGAAGCATTAGCTTTTCTGTTGGTTGAGTTTTTTTTGGTGAAAATTTAAATGTTTATAAAAATAGTTATACATATTAATAAGTTAAATGTGACATGTAATGCAATATAAATTAATGTTTGTATATAATAAAATGGCCATACTAGACTAGAACTGAAAACATTAATAGCTTAGGTGGTTAAGACACCTGGGTTATTCACAGCAGGTTATGCGTTCGAGTATCAGCATGGTCAAAATTTTGGATATTTGTAAAAAAATTATTTTTGAGTTTTGAGTTAAATTTTTTTCTATACTTTATTTATATATCTTTACTTGAAATTATATTGAGCTCACGTCGCAATTTTATAAACGTATTTTCTAACAATGGTTTAGTAAAAATATCGGCTAATTGATTTTCTGATAGTACGTAGTCCAGATTTAGTACTTCTTTTTCTATATTGTCACGTACAAAATAATGTCTAATATCTATATGTTTAGTTCTTGAGTGGTTTACGGGATTTTTAGATAGATTTATTGCACTAGAATTATCACAGTAAATTGTTGATTTTGATAGATTGATTCCAAAATCTTTAAGTGTCTGTTGCATATAAATTACCTGTGTGCAAGCTAGTGCCACAGAAATATATTGTGCTTCACAAGTTGATAAAGAGACACAGTTTTTTTTCTTGTTAAACTATGATATTAAAGATTTACCAATGAAGTGACACGTACCGCTTATACTTTTTCTATCTGTTCGTGATCCTCCAAAATCAGCATCGCTGTGTGATACTAAATCGAACGAACACTCTTTCGGATAGAAAAGTCCAAAATTTGTAGTTTTACTAAGATAGCGTAGTGTACGTTTTACAACACGTAAATGTGATTCTTTCGGTTCAGATTGAAATCATGCACATAAGCACACAATCGTCATAATATTTGGTCTACTTGCTGTTAAATAAAGTAGTGATCCTATCATACTACGATATAGTTTTTGGTCTACACTTTTGCCGTTTTCATCTCTATCAAGATGTGCTATTGTGCTCATAGGGGTTGGTTTTGCAGAAGTGTTTTCCATTCCAAAACGTTTGATAAGATTATTATAGTATTTTTCTTGATTAATAAAAATTCCATTTGAAACTTGTTTTATTCGAAGTCCTAGAAAATATGATAATTCTTCCATATGGGACATTTCAAATTCTCTAGTCATTATTTCAGAAAATTCATTACATATTTTACCGTTAGTTGAGACAAATATAATGTCGTCGACATATATTTGAACTATTAATATATCATTTTTCGAATGTTTTATAAATAAAGTTTGGTCTACTTTTCCTACTTCAAATCTAGAATTAATTAGATAATGTTTTAGTCGTTCATACCAAGCATGTGGTGCTTGTTTTAAACCATATAAAGATTTTTTAAGTTTATATACATGATCTTGATATTTTTCATGAATAAATAAAGGAGGTTGTTCAACATAAACATTTTTTTAATATAGCCATTTAAAAAAGCACTTTTAACATCCATTTGATAAAGTTTAAAGTTATTATAACATGCGTATGCCAATAAAATTCATATTGCTTCTAGTCTAGCAAATGGAGCAAACGTTTCTTCGTATTCTGTTCCTTCCTCCTGGATATATCCTTGTGCTACTAGTCTTGCTTCATTTCTAGTTATATTTCCTAATTCGTCTGCTTTATTTTTATAAACCCATTTAGTTCCTATAACACTTTGATTGGTTGGTCTGGGTACTAGTTCGCAAACTTCATTTCGTTCAAACTGATTTAATTCTTCTTGCAGGGCAATAATCCAATTTTCATCGGATGATGCTTCCTTAGCATTTTTAGGTTCTACAGTAGAGAGAAAAGCAACATTACCATCAAATTTAGTTGACTTCTAGTTCGAACATTTGAATTTATTTCTCTAATTATATTTTCTATAGGATGATTTCGTAAAACTCTTCGAGGAGATATTATTATATTAGTATTATTTTTGTTTTCTAAATTATTACTAATGTTTTCATTTTGGCTAGAATTATAAATGATATCGTCATCATCTTTCGAAGTTTTTGTTATTATATTTATTTTATTATTATTATTATTATTATCACTAATTGTATTAGAAACATGTTTAGAGTTCCCATCAAAAGATACAGGGAGGGATTCTTCTATAGTATTAGTTCATTTATTAAAAATTCGATAAGCTTTGCTTCAATTTGAATATTCAAGAAATATTCCTTTGTCACATTTTGAATCAAGTTTGCCAAGCTGATCTTTGGTATTTAATATAAAACATTTTGATCCAAATATTTTAAAATAAGATATATTTGGTTTTCTATCGTTAAAAAGTTCGTAAGGAGTATTTTTGGTGAGAGGTCAAACAGAAACACGATTCAAAATATAACAAGCAGTTGCAACAGCTTCTGCCCAAAATTTTTTTGGTAACGTGCTTTCATTTAGTAAAGTTATTGCACATTCTTGTAAAGTTCGATTCTTACGTTCTACGACTCTATTTGTTGTGGAGTTCTAGGATATGAAAAGTTATGAAATATTCCTTTCCTTTTACAATAGTTATCAAATTGTATATTTTCAAATTCACTTCTATGATCACTTCTAATATTTTTAATTTTAATACCTTTTAAATTTTGAATTTGTTTAACAAATGTTTTGAAATTTTCAAAGGTATTACTTTTATTTTTCATAAAAATAGTCCATGTATATCTAGAGAAATCATCAACAATTACAAATACGTATTTATTATCATTTATGGATTGAATTTGGGTAGGGCCAAATAAATCCATATGAAGTAACTTGAGTGGTTGTAATATGGAAATAACTTTCTTAAATTTAAACGAAGATTTAGTTAATTTACCTAATTGACATGAGTCACATATATTATTAACTTTAAAGTTCATATTTAGTAATCCTTTTACAAGATTATTTTTAGAAATTTTATCTATATTTTTGAAATTTATATGACAGAATCGTTTATGCCATATCTAGGGATCATTTTCTTTAGCTATTAAATACATATCTGAGTTATGATTAATTTTCGTATTCAAAACGTAAATGTTTTTATCTCTGTTTCCTTCGAAAATAAGATTTTGATTCTGATCAAGAATACTACATTTATTTTCAGAAAATGATATGTTAAAACCTTTATCACATAAATGACTTATACTTAACAGATTATGTTTTAAATTCTTAACTAATAAAACGTTTGTAATAAGAGATAAATTAGATGTACCGTAATTTCTCACATCGCCTTTGCCGATGATATATCCCTTGGAATTATCTCCAAAAGTGACAGAACCTCCATTTGAGTATATAATATTTATCAGCATATCCATATCTCTTGTCATGTGTTTTGAGCAACCACTGTCGAGTATCCATTTTCCTCTTTTCTTGAGTGGGACTTGCAAAAAATATGAGATAACGTTGGTACACACCTTTTTAATAGGGTCCTAAGAGTTAGGTCTTAGGAAACCAAACCAAAGTGGGTTTAGTATCCATTTTATACACATAATTTTCATTATTTTGAACATTTTCTATGAATGCACTAATATACTTTTTCCTTATTAACTTGTTATTAGTTTTAGTTACCCATATATTTATAGTTCTAGAAACTAGGTTGTTTAAGATGTGGGTGTTTTATTATTTTTAACTTTTAAATTACTAGATTATGACTTTTTGACTTTCTTCTTATATCCTGAACCATTTTTATTACTAACAGATTGTGAATTCTCAATAATTCTAGATTAATTTTCTCTTCCTTTATTAAAATTTGAAACATTTTAAGTGATTCCATCTAATTTGGTCTTTAGGCTTGAATTTTCTAATTCTACCATTTTAATATTAGTTTTTAAAACATGATTTTTAAGAAACAAGACTGCCATTCTTTCCTTTTTGAGTTTCAATTTCTTGACTCAATAATTTAAGTTGAGAATTAACATTTGAAAGAGATTCTTGAGTTTTCTCAAGTTCTTTTTCCAATATTTTCTTCTCGTCTTTAAGCATATCTCTTTCGACTTCTGCCTTGTTCTGATTTTCTATAGCCTCTTTATACTTTCGTTTGAGATTTTTTAAAGTATCTAATAATTTAGAATTTATTTCTATCATATCATCAAAGTAAAATCACTAAACTCATTAGCTTTATCCATAAAACACACGTTAGCTTGTTCATTATCGATGTAGCTTTCACTTCCAGAAGAAGACGATGAGGAATCTGAATCATCTCATGTGACTGAAAAGACTTTTCTTTTGAATTTGTCCTTCCTTTTATTTTGATATTCTTTCTTTTGATCCGCACAGTCCTTTTACATATGTCCCTTTTTGTGACAGTTAAAACATTCCATAATTGATAAAGACGATGTTTATTGTTGTTTGAGCTTCTCTTGCCATTATTTCTATTTCCTTTTCTATATTTCAAGAATTTCTTGAAGTTCTTTGTAATAAAAGATAGGTCGTCTTTGTCTGAATCTGATTCTTCTTGTCCTGCATGAAATGCTATATTCTTTTTATCTTAAGCTTGAACTCTTTTTGCCTGCAAATTCACTTTATAAGACATTAGATTTCCTATTAACTCTTTCGGAGTTATTTTGGAAATATCGTTCGCTTCTTCAATAGCAAGAACTTTTCTTTCCATTCTTTCGTTAAAGAGTTAAGGATTTTGGATAAAATATCAAAGTCTGAATATTTTTCTCCTAGTCCTACCATTGAATGATAAATATCCTAAAATCTTGAGTACATGGAATTTATAGATTCATTTTCTTTTATTCTAAAGTTATGAAACTGACTTTTAAGCATGGATATTTTGCTTCGTTTAACCTTATTGGTCCTTCATATGTAACTTTGGGTGTACGCTTTTTGCACCAAAATTGGTCACAACACTCTTCGGAGTCTTTTAAGAGATAATAATGAAGAATATAAATTGAAAATGAGGATTATCTAACAAAAACTCCAAATAACAGTAAAGTAAATGCATAGACAAGCGATTTATAGTGGTTCGGCGTGTTGCCTACGTCCACTGTGAAGTTTTTGCAACTTTATTGATTCTCTTTCAATGATTACAAGTTGTTACAGCAATCAACAGCAAGTTACAACTGGAAATTCGAAATTGACAGCAAGAATATGGTGTAGGATGATGGAGATCTCAATCCGGTAGAGTCTGTGCGCTTCAGAGTCAAAAGATCTTTTTTCTGTAGGCTCTGGAGCCCTATTTATAGGCGTAGGAGGCTGAGACTTCGCTCAAATCTCGGGAGACTTTTTCTGGCACGTGAGTGGGACCACGCGACCAATCTCAGAAAGTTTCGACTCGATCGACGATTGATACGAAGTCATTTCGTATCGATCAAGATGACATCCAATCGAGTTGAAATTTGGTGGATACATTCTTCAGCATGTGTGCAAGCATCTGTGAAAATTTCATGGCATTTGGATCAGTGGATCATGAGTTATTGTCGATACGAATTGATGTTCTTCGGTTGCTGTTTGGTTCGAGTCGATTCGTTCGAATCGATTGCTTCGAACCGATGGTGGCACACGCCTTTGTGATAACGTGGAGCGCGATCTTCGCCTCGATCCGGTCTTCGCTCCGAGTTGACCGCATCGACTCCATATGTCTTGGCACGTTCGCATCGATGGATGATACGCCACCTAGGTTCGTTGCCTTGATGGATTCGAATGAAGCCTCACCGATGGATTCGAACAAGGCTTCACTCATAGGTTCGAACCGCGGTCACTGATGGAGTCGAACAACTGATGGTCGATGGATACGAACAAACAAAGGTTGATGGTTACAAATCAGGCCATTCTTCGATGGATACGAGCTGCATAGCTTCTTAATGGACACGAAGTCAATCGATACGAACCGGGGTCTTCTGATGGATACGAAGTTGGATAACCTGATGGATACAAAATAGGGCAAACTGATGGATACGAAACACTCGGCCCAGATGGATTCGAAGAGAAGCTTCCCTGATGGATGCGAAGCGGACACTAGCCAATCGGTACGAGGCACAACCCCTGCTGATGGATTCGAAGCCCATCGATACAAACTCGATGGATTCGAACACTGCCGACATGATCGATATGAAGTGATGAGACCTGATCGATGCGAACAGGATCGATACGAACTGAACGTACTTCAATGGATACGAAACCAACAACAATGATAGATACGAACTCTGGGCCGTTCCTTCTATATTGAATCGATCATAACTTGAGCATACGAACTCGGATTGACTTGAAATTTGGAACGTTCGCTCTCTTGGCCTTGCTAGCCTTGTCCTATCAATTGTATCTTGATCCGGGCTCGGAAAAAATTCAGCGATATCCATAGTGAAGCAAAGTATAACCAATCTTTGAGACGAACTGACCTTTGTTTTCGATTGATCTTTTGGTATCACGGCTTTGCCAAAAAGCGGGATAACATTTGCCCCCCCAAAGTACGTCTTGTGGAAACATGACGTGCTTTGAAAAAATGCAATTTCTCTCTGGACAATCATTACTCTCTTTCGTTGAAAGTTGTACTTTGTATTGCTGTAACCTTGCGTTGATATAACTGATTGTTGTATAATAGTGATTGGATGTTCGTTGTTGTAATCGTAGCAAGATGAGTATTCGATCCCTGTGAATGTTTAAAATCGACTATTAGTCCGACAAATATGCACATATGTTAATTTGACTCTCGTTAACGTCGAGTGTTCACGACTCATTGTCAGTTAGCTTGTTATTGGATTTCGTATCGATTCTCTTCTGAACCGATATGAAATTCGAGTTGGAACAACGTTTGATGGTTGTTTTTGACTATTCTTTTGTATCGATTCTCTCCTAAGTCGATGTAAAAGGTTGAAAAGTAGTTTTTCATATCGATGCGAGTCGAAATGATGAATACGAAATGTTAGTTCGTATCAATGAGCTTGGATGGATACGAAACATCCGTTCGTATCGATGAGTTTTTGGATGGATACGAAATATCTGTTCGTATCGGTGAGAAATGATGGATACGAAATTGCTGTTCGTATCGATAGGTTTTGATGGATACGAAATTGCTATTCGTATCGATATGCAGTGGATGGAGTTGCGAACTTGTTGTTGCGAATGAAGGCTTTGAGCCGATGGAGTTCACAACCTTCGGCCGTCCTTGCTGCTTGCTTCGTATCGATGGATATACTGTTCATTTCGAATTGATAGAGAGTCTTGGTTCGATGGATTCAAACATGGCGTTCGATTCGATTCGCGGTGTGACCGGTTGTGACTGGTTAAGTGGACTGGGAGGCGAATCGACCCAGTTCCTTCTTGGCTTCATATAAATAGCTAGGACTTAGCCATTTTTCACCTTTTTACTTTTACTGCTGCCTTTTGCTTTCGTATCGATAGAGAGTCCAAGAGAAAGAACTGTTTTAGCATTCAAATCGATTCAATCCTTCAACCCTTCAAATTTAAACATTAAAATCAGGTAATTAATGGATAGAATCACGTTCAGAATGATGAAACTCGAAATCTCAACCATCCTTCTTGCTTTTATGACCGGTTTCGATGAATTTAAGATTTGGACGAGTGGAAGCAAGATTGGAGATGGGCCGCGACCATGGAGTTGAGGCCTTTTTGGAGAAGAAAGAGTTGTGGAGGAACGACTCTGCCTTCGTTTCGTGTCGATCTGTAATAGGAGTTTTCGAATCGATCCTGATTATATCATTTCGTATCAATACGAACATGAGAGCGGCGATCGATGCGAAGCCAGTGTTCTCAGATCGATGTGAACTGGCATGCCCTCGATGATACGAAACGTATCGTTTCGAACTGGATCGATACGAAACGTATCGAGTCGAACCTGATCGATACGAAACATATCGAGTCAAACCTGATCGATACGAATGTATTGATTCGAACATGGTCGATGATACATCGTTGACTCTATACGAATTTGAACTGCAGTGACCGATTCCAAGTTGAAATTAGACGAATTTAGAGAACTTTTGCGCGTTAGAATACTTGACTCTGATGAGCTCTGCCTTGCATGACTGAACTTGACTGTAGAACTGCATATTGGACTACCTTTCGAAGCTCGCCGATGGAATCGTAACTTAACAAAAATATAACGAACTTTAACTTGGATTGATCGTTTGCATCTGGATGGCACGGTTGTGACGGTCAGTGATGATGGTCATTTCCAGTTTGATTTTCAGAGTTTTGTCGTTCATACATTTCATTTTATTATGCAGAATTTTCTCAAGTAATGCACAACACTGCACGACACATTCATGCACTTTACACCGGGGAATGCACGGGCTCTTTAGCATCTAACGATGATTTCTCGTGAGTTAGATAGTTATAGAAACTTCAAGTTCGTAGTCGCAAGAAACTAAGAGTTCAGTCCCTCCCGCGCTTGAAGTACCGGAGATTGAGATTGAAGTTATCGGTCCAGCTCCGGACGAGTTACCTGACGCATCCTTCATTAGTAACCCATCAGACTCTGTTCCCTCCAACATTTCGGAAGACATGCTAGGAAGAATATGTTTAAGGCATGGTTTGTCGATGGACGACGTACTACTGCCGAGGCCAAATGATAGACGGCACAATCCACCGGAGGGATATACCGCATTCAATCGCCACGCGTGCGCAGCTGGGACACTCCCTCCATTTAACCAGTATATAAGAGAAGTATTGTCGTTTTTGAGGATCGCCCCGTCTCAGCTGCATCCGAACGGATATGCGTCACTCAATAGCTTGTTCATTGCATTTATGGAGTGTCTCCATCGACCGCCACTCCCGATTGAGATCAGATACTTGTTTAACTTCAAGAGTCGGGCCGATAGTCCATCTTTCACATTCCTAGAGGCGGTGAGAAATTGCCTAGTGATCACAGGGGCTTGGACTAGATTGAGCTACTTCAAGACGGAATGGTTTTATGTTAGATGCCCCCCAGGGTTTGCTCGGCGATGGCTATTTAGATGTGAGTATTGCTATTTTTCCGGGTAGTTGATAAAACTGATGTATTCGAAGTCGAACTCACATTCCTTTTCCTTTTTAGCCGTAATTCAGCGACCCAAAGGTGAACATTTCAAAGAGGTAGTTCGGCTTTTTCAAGAAATCCCAAGTGAAGAGAGGAATATCGAGTTGCTACTGATAGATAGGAATCTCAGGATTCTTAGGCTGATTAAATGAAGACAAAGCATAATTCTTGACGGTGTCTTAAGAACTGCCTCGAAAGAACGAGTTCAACGAAGAAAGCCTAAAGTTGTCATAATTGAGGAGGCTGACTCCGAGAGAACTCATATCGATGAAGAGACATTGGGCGAATTTGCGGATGTAGCCCAAGATACCCAAGAGCAAAGAAAAGGCAAGGCATCCGTTGTTAAGCCACCTAAAGAGGGGAGATGGAAATCAGTTGTCACGGCCCGAACCGCCTCCGAAATTAGAATTTCGGAGATGTCTCCCCCAAGAACTGAGAATCTTTATGAAGGGCTCATCGATATTCCAATTCCGGACGATGTGTCCTTGCAGCATGATGCCAGATTGGACGAACTTTCAGAAGCCTTAGTTTTAAGTGAATCTCTGCCCACTAGTGCGGTTGACACATCTGGTTGGTGGGGGGATGCACCTACATTGACACTTCACGGCGCTACACGATTTCTAAGTGTAATACGTTCACTGTGAGAGAGATTACTAATTTCGTTTTATGTTTTTGCTTCGCAGATACCATGTCTGGTCGAGGTTCGATGCTTGGCAGTCTTCGCAGCAAATGAAAGTCTTCTTCATATTACGAATCATATAGGAGAGAAGGAGATAGAAAGTATGACTATGGGCGCTCGAGTCATGAGCGCTCTGACAGAGACAAAGATTATAGGCGTCGGTCTCGATCTCGCATGCCACCTCCTAGAGCTCCCGCATTGCCTCCAATTCATGTTCCAAGGCCTCAAGAAACTTCATGGCACAAGCCGTCTTCCCAATCATCGAGGTCTGATACTCATCATAGAATGGAGATCGCGGCCCCCCGGCAATAGAGCAGACATTGACGGAGCCTTCGGGGGAAGGAGCAGTTAGGCTTTCTCAGTTGAAGAAAGATTTTCTTGAAATTTGCTTCGATGGGTTTGTCTTTCCCCTACATCTAAAAAGGATACCAGTGACAGTTTCACCTATGATGCATGATTACCTATCAGATGTATTCTTCCAGTATCAGGAATGGTCAAAAACCGCTAAGAAAGCGTCAAAGGTGGCCTTTGACCGAGCGGCCACGATTGAGAAGCTGGAAAAAGAACTTGGTCAAAAGGACCGAATTATTCAGGCGCGCGGCAGTAAGGCCGAGTCTTCTCGAAAATCAGAGATTGAAGCTCTTAGGAAAGCTGATGAAGCTCAGGCACCAATGGATAGAATGAAGCGTGAGCATTATGCTATGGTGGAGGACATGGGCCACCGAAATACCATCATAACTGCCGTGCGGGATGCGGCCTTGGAAGAGCTAAACGAGCTCAAGGCCAAAGTTTCAGAGATTATGAAGGAGTGGGACACCGCTAACGTTTCCACACAGGAAACGTGTGATCAGGCAGTGGAATCAGAGGGAAAGAGATGCGACCTTGGAAAAGGTCCGCGAGATGGAAGCCGAAGTCGATGAGAAAGTTCGTCAAGCAGAGATTAAGTTAGAGACAGAGATAGAAGAACTTCTCATTACTTATAATGCTAATGTGCTGAGGCACGGAAATTTGACATGGCTTGACGATTATCCGACTCACTTATTCAATGCCTGGAACTTGTTAGTCGAAGAAGAGAAAGCAATACAGTCAGGAGAAGTTTTTGACTAGTTCGAGTTGGAGAAGCGCATATTGACTGATGATAAGAAGAAGGTTCTCCACGGCTTTATGATCTCTCAAGCTAGAGAGAGACTGGGTACCCAACACTTGGAAGTTGGTGAGGGGTCTGGCGTCGCGCACCCAGCTACAAGTTCAGATATGATTACTTCATCTGGATCGGAACCGACGCCAGCGACTGAGCCGCAGCTGGTCCTAGGCTATGACCCTGCGCAGCCACGCTTATCTCCCATAAGGGAGCATTGTTCTGAAGCTGTTCAGTCAGCCACGAGTCAAGTTGAGGAAGTTACTCTGCACAAATCTACCGTGTGTTTGAATTGAAGTATTTGTATTGAACCGTGTTCTGACAACTTCTTTTCTTTCATGTCCAGTGAGCAAAGTTACACCGACAGCGCCCTCCTGCAGTCCAAGAGTCACATCAAGAACATGATTGCCATTATTACTGAAGCGATCGCCATGACGACAGCCGCGCCGACCGAGATGACACAAGGGGGTTCAATTACTTTTGACGAACAGATGATGAATGAAGTCTTGAGCCAGCACGGTGACCCTTTTGTTGACATGTCCCACCTGTTTCTATTGTATCGTCACAATCCACCGCTGCCTATCGTGAATCTCGTGCTGCTCGTGAGGCTGAGATACTGGCTTAAATTAATGCAGAGATGGAAGCGGCATCACACAGTGGTAATTCTGAGTGTGCTACGATGGCGGCTGGCCCCACTCCTCTTGCGGTGACATCTTATGGGGACACGCTTGTCGGAACCAGCACGCCCATTCCTCCCCCAGTGGTAGACCCGACTCCTCCGACTCCTCCAGAAGAGAATATTCCTTTAAGTTCAAGTTCGGAGGAATATATCGATATCATGCCTTCGTCAGAGGAAGATCCGCCAAAGGGTACGGGGTCGAAGCGGAAGACTATTAGTGGTTCCAGTAGTTCCACATTGAAGAGAAAACCGAAGAAGAGAAAGTAGCCGATCCCCTCTGGTGCATTTTTGGCAGTTAGGAAGTCACTTTTATTTTCCTTTCATAGGCTATGTATAGATGCAGGCTTGGCACCCTGCTAGTAGTAATTTTTTGGAATAACTTATACATGAATTTTCACATACAATTAGTTGAAATAAAGTTTAGTTTCTTTGTTTCAATTCTCATTTCTTTTGTGCTTAAGTATTTAAAGTATTTGTCTTTCAGTCCAATGTACTTGTGGTGTTTTTACCGTCAAGTAGAGTTCGTTTTATTTGCCAAGTTTAAAAATCCTGATCACATGTCGTGATTGATGAATGATTTGAACTTTGGACATTGCATTGCTTCGGTTAGTGATTAACACTTAAGGTTTTTGCCTCCCAGTTTCGGGGAACAGCCTTTGTATTTCGGTGGTCGATCGCACTTATTACAAATCTTGAGCTCACGTCCACACTCCGGGGACATAGGATAATTTGTGATGGATAATCTGGTTCACACACTGGGAATTTGAGAGTTATCAATGTTTGTAATACAGTTCGCACTCTAGGAACTTTGACTTGGTATTTGTACTCTAATTCACACTCTGGGAATTTGGAGTCGACATTTATATTTTGGTTCGCGCTTCGGGAACCTGGAATTGATGTTTATACTCCACTTCACGCTCTGGGAACTTGGAGTTAGTATTGATATTTCACTTCGCACTTCGGGAACCTGGAATTGATGCTCGCACTCCAATTCACGCTCTGAGAAGTTGGAGTTGGCATTGATGTGTCAGTTCACACTCCGGGAACCTGGAATAGATGTTTATACTCCAATTCACACTGTGGGAAGTTGGAGTTTGCATTGATGGGTTGGTTCGCACTTCGGGAACCTAGAATTGATGTTTATACTCCAATTCGCACTCTGGAAACTTGGAGTCAGCCGATAGATGGTCAGTCACACCTATTTGGGCTTTTTAGGAGTCTGTTCACACTCTGGGAACGATGGATTTATACTCCGGTTCGCACTCTAGGAACCTAGAGTCCGTTCACACTCTGGGAATGATGGATATGATGTTTATACTCCAATTCACACTCTGGGAATTTGGAGTCCGTTCACACTCTAGGAACGATTTATTTGATGTTTATACTCTAATTCGCACTCTGAGAATTTGGAGTCCGTTCACACTCTAGGAACGATTTATTTGATGTTTATACTCCAATTCACACTTTGGGAATTTAGAGTCCGTTCACACTCTAGGAACGATTTATTTGATGTTTATACTCCAATTCGCGCTCTGGGAATTTGGAGTCCGTTCGCACTCTGGGAACGATTTATTTGATGTTTATACTCTAATTCGCGCTCTAGGAATTTGGAGTCCGTTCGCACTCTGGGAACGATTTATTTGATGTTTATACTCCAGTTTGCACTCTGGAAATTTGGAGTTAGTTGTTGGACTGTCGTGTGTCGGTCCAGTTCAGCCTTTGATGTGATGGCTTGCCCCCGAGCTGAGGTTTCACTTAGTGAGTGGCCGGTCGTATTACAGTCACTCGCTATTTGAATAAATTCCACTGTTTGATGGAACTTAGCTCTTCGTGCATCGTGATTGTTAAATGTTGCATTCTGTGAGTCACAGCTCTAGCTTGAAGAGATAGTAATTTATTGCTGGAACGGAAAAACATGGCAAAGTCAGTGCCTTATTACAAATTCAAACTTCAGAATGTAAAGGAAATTGCAAAGTATTCATAGACTGAATGAGCCTGTCATGTGTAACAGTGACGAAGATCCTCGTCGTTCCAGGCTCCTGACAAAGCGGGTTCACCACTGACGACGTTTATCACCAATCTTCCGTCGGGGCGGGTACAGTCCTCATGTCTCGGTCGATTGGGTTCATTATTTTGATTTGATGGGCCCACTTCTCCAGGCTGCGGCGCCCGAACAAACTGTTCCGGCTTCCTTTCTCTAATCAATTTTTCTACGAGATCTTGTAAGTGATGACATTCATTCGTATTGTGCCCGTAGCTTTCATGGAACCTGCAAAATTTTCCCGTCTGGATTTGCCTCTCCGACGACGGTTTCGGTGCAGGTTTTTGGTACTGAATTGTATTACAGGTTTGTAAATACAAGTTCTCTAGTGATGTATTCAAAGAAGTATAACTTTCAAACATAGGATTCTTGCTGTGGGCCACGATTTTGATCTCGTTTTCTAGTTTGATTCGCGCTCTCCCTTCGCCGAGCTTGTTTGTTTTTAATGTTCAACTGAATTTTTCCGGAGCTCTCACCGGACTGTTTGATCGCGACATTGCTTCGGATCCCTTTCGTGCTTGGCCCTGCATCAGTTTGCTTCCTAGACTGTTTCCCATCTTCCCTTCTTAGGAATTGAGCCGCCTTGGCATGAAAATGGTCCAATGATGCAGGTGGTTTTCCAGCCAACTAGTTGCCAAACTTAGAATCGGGGTCGATCCCCTTAGTCAACGCCATAAGGATGGAGTTATTGTTCGGATTGCTGATCTCCTCACATGTAGTATGGGATCTCTCTAAGTAGTTCTGAGCGTCTCTCTAGGAGCTTGGGTGACGCTAGATAGAGTGTTGACATCTTTTGGCCTTGCGATGTGCATGCGGAATTGCTCAACAAATTTTGTGGCCAACTGGTCAAAGGAGGAAACGGATTGAGGTGGTAGTCGAGTGAACCACATGATAGCGATGCCCTCCAAGGATATGGTGAAACTACGACACTTCACTGCATCATCAGCTCTGGCAGCGCTCATCGACCATTCATATTTCAGAATGTGTTGGTTGGGGTCGGAGTTTCCCTCGTACATGGGTAGAGTTGGCATCCTGAATCGCTGTGGGGGTTCAGCGGTAAGAATATCGTCCGTGAAAGGAGTGTGACTTTTGGAGATTCCCCAATCATCGTTCGTAAGACCCTGGCTCTCACGGATCATCTAACGTATCATGGTCGAAAGATCCGGCATTTGCACGTTTTGTGTGGCTCGTGCTGGATTGTGATCGAATCTCGCATCCTAGAATTGGACCGGACGCTGTTGGCGGTCCAAATCTTGCCTTCTTGGCTCATAGTCTTTTGAGACGTATGGTTCAGGAGTACGTCCACGATGACGACGGTCCAGGTTTGAATAATTTTGGACATCGACTCCTGGTTCAACCATGACGTTAGTTGCGTGGTATTCTGTGGAATGGTGAAGGGCGGCACCTCCTCGGGAGGAGGGTCTGGTATGGGAACTGGCCGATGGGCCAACTCTCAGTTGTCCAACGGTCATTGCCGGTTGATCTCCAGCAGCTTGTATGTGGGTCCCATCTAGCCGGGGTTGTAGAGATCGATGATGATAGTCAGAAGATGAAGAACTTTCGCTGGAGGAGTAAGAAGCATGGTCTCTCTTGGATCTCTTTCGCTTCTAGCGATCCAGCTAGTTGATCAGCTCGGCGTTAGCGCGTAGCTATTCTGTTAGTTGTTGTCGACTCTGGGTCAGCTCTTGGAGTAGCAACTGGAACTCTGGCCTAGTAACCGGACCTGATGGTTCTGAATGTCCAGTAGCGTCTTGATTAAAGGGAGGTAGTGGCACAGGATTTTGTCTATCCTATTCTCCTTGATTGACGGCGTTAGACGTGGTCCTTGTGCTAACCATCTTGAAGGTTGAATTCCTTTCGTAGACTTTATGCAAATCTGAATAGAAGGGGAGGAACTTGGATTTGTGATCTGGATCTCTCTCTTAGATTTATTCAATCCGGTATCGATGACAGATCCAAAGAGCAGGTGAAAATCTAGGTTTTCTCAGTGAAAGCACCAAAGTGTTTGCACCAAAATTTGTCACAACACTCTTCGGGAGTCTTTGAAGAGATAATAATGAAGAATATAAATTGAAAATGAGGATTATCTAAAAAAACTCCAAATAACAGTAAAGTAAATGCATATACAAGCGATTTATAGTGGTTCGGCATGTTGCCTACGTCCACTGTGAAGTTTTTGCAACTTTATTGATTCTCTTTCAATGACTACAAGTTGTTACAGCAATCAACAGCAAGTTACATCTGGAAATTCGAAATTGACAGCAAGAATATGGTGTAGGATGATGGAGATCTCAATCCGGCAGAGTCTGTGCGCTTCAGAGTCAAAAGATCCTTTCTCTATAGGCTCTAGGGCTCTATTTATAGGCGTAGGAGGCTGTGACTTCACTCAAATCTTGGGAGAATTTTTCTGTCATGTGAGTGGGACCACGCGACCAATCTCAGAAAGTTTCGGCTCGATCGGCGATTGATACGAAGTCATTTCGTATCGATCACGATGACGTCCAATCGAGTTGTAATTTGGTGGATACATTCTTCAACATGTGTGCAAGCTTCTGTGAAAATTTCATGGCATTTGGATCAATGGATCACGAGTTATTGTCGATACAAATTGATGTTCTTTGGTTGCTGTTTGGTTAGAATCGATTCGTTCGAATCGATTGCTTCGAACCGATGGTGGCACGCGCCTTTGTGATGACATGGAGCGCAATCTTCGCCTCGATCCGGTCTTTGCTCCGAGTTGACCGCATCGACTCCATATATCTCGACACGTTCGCATCAATGGATGACACGTCACCTATGTTCGTTGCCTTGATGGATTTGAATGAAGCCTCACCGATGGATTCGAACAAGGTTTCACTCATGGGTTCGAACTGCAGTCACTGATGGTGTCGAACAACTGATGGTCGATGGATACGAAAAAATAAAGGTTGATGGTTACGAATCAGGCCTTTCTTCGATGGATACGAGCTACATAGCTTCTTAATGGACCGGAGTCAATCGATACGAACCAGGGTCTTTTGATGAATATGAAGTATGATAACCTGATGGATATGAAATAGAGCAATCTGATGGATACGAAGCACTCTGCCCAGATGGATTCGAAGAGAAGCTTCCCTGATGGATGCGAAGCGGACACTAGCCAATCAGTACGAGGCACAACCCCTGCTGATGGATTCGAAGCCCATCGATACGAACTTGATGGATTCAAACACTACCGACCTAATCGATACGAAGTGATGAGAACTGATCGATGCGAACAGGATCGATACGAACTGAACGTACTTCGATGGATATGAAACCAACAACAATGATGGATACGAACTCTGGGCCGTTCCTTCTATATTGAATTGATCATAACTTGAGCATACGAACTTGGATTGACTTGAAATTTGGAACGTTGGCTCTCTTGGCCTTGCTAGCCATGTCCTATCAATTGTAGCCTGATCCGGGCCTAGACAAAATTCGACGATATCCATAGTGAAGCAAAGTATAACCAATCTTTGAGACGAACTGCCCTTTGTTTTCGATTGATCTTATGGTATCACGGCTTTGCCAAAAAGCAGGAAAACATACGCCATATTTCATATGCAGCATTGCACATGCTAACACGGTTAAACTCATTTTATCTAAGGCACAAAACAACATACTCGTGGCTTTTGCATTAGCTGTGGCATCTACTCTATGTGTATTTGACCAAGTTGAATATTCTTCAGTAGGAATAGTATATTCTGTCTGAGTTATATTCCATGAATCAAACCATTTTCTTGCATATATATTCTTATTCGTGTGGCCCAATAGTTATAATTCATGCCATTAAATAGTGGTGGACGTGCAGTTGATTGTCCTTCAATGAAGCCAGTGTTAATGCTTGTGTTAGTGCTAGTGTCCATATTTGTAGATTATCAGATAACTATGTTACGGTTATATGATGACCTCGCTCTGATACCAAATGAAAGTGTGCTATGGATCGTGTAATATGAATATACAATAATACAGAGTATAATGATGATGATAATAATGTAAATAGTGCGGAATAAAAAGCAGTATAGTAAAATGACACCAGTGATTTTTATACTGGTTCGGAGCACCGTCCTACGTCCACTCCCAAACTCCTTCTGGAATTTCACTAAAACAAAACCCCTCACTTAACCCGAAGGAACTTGTTTATGCACCCCTGAGTAGTCCTAAGCCGCAGAACAGGATTTTGCCTCAACATCCGAAGAGGAATTCACTCGCCTGAACAACAGATTCAACAAATACATAAAATAATTTTGACTTTTGTGTGTTTTGACAACATAAATTTGTCACTTGTATTACATCCTTCCTATAATCTTCTCCTCGAGTATAAATATATATATATATATATTTGAAGTGTATGAAGAATAGAAAGGCATAGTATTGCTTTAATGCATAATAATTGAAAGTATGATAGCAAATGGATTTCAGAAAGTTAGACTAGAGAATAAGAGAAATCGATTGTGATGCAGTATATGTAATCATGTTGAAGTTTGTATTTATAAAGGTCAGAAAGCATCGATTGTTGGTGAAGAATTTAGATCGAAGTGTTGTGTTCGAATCTTTTCGTTAAAGGTTCACAACTCTTCGCAAAAATTGTGTTTTTTTGTAAAATGGCTGTTATAGAAATTCAGTCAATTGAGCCTTTGGGTCAGTCGACTGAATATTCAAAGTGATTTTTAAAATTAAAGTTCGTATTTTATGTAACTGTGCATGCTGCACAAAATACCCAGTGGATTAGTCGATTGTCTCAGGTGGTTAGTAGACTGACCTGGTTAATTTTGTGTAGTAAGCACAGTTTCCAAATGTATACGAATTTCTAAAATTTTAAAATGCCTTAATAATTTAAATCTATGCTAATATATGTATAAAATATTTAGCAAATATAATGATTAAATGTATAGCTAATTTAGACATAATCGAGAGAGATTTTAAAATATTGATCTAAGACTTAAAACAAAATATCATAGTTGATGCACTGGTTTTTAAGTCTCGTCTCCTTATCTCTCTTGGTCATAGAAGTCGCCAATTCTGTATGTCATAGTGATAGCTTCGTGTCATGAATCAAAACCAAGTCTCAACATGGAGTATTGGGGTTCGTGGGAAAAATAATCGATGGCTTTTTAGAGCATCGTGGTGGTCGAACGATGGTGATATCGGGTTTAAACCTAGATTTTGGTCAATGTCAGACTTTGGGCTAGTTCGTCAACATCATCGCACCGAGTTCATCCAAAGGTAGTGTAATCGAAGCGTGGAAGCAAGGCGAAGGTCTAGGCATATGGATGTGGTCTTCGATGGTCGGAGAGAGGTGATATGAGGTGTTTTGGATGATTGGTTTCATCCTGAAGGGTTTCTTTTCACTCGATTTTGATTGGTTGGGTCTTTCACGAATCTGGGTGGATAGTTCGCCTGAGTGGAGCATCGGTGACTTGATGGTGGTAGCAAGGTTGGTCGGAAATTGGCCAGATCAGTTTGCACGATGCACACGTGAACATTGTGTCTAGGTATTTTGTGATGATTGAAGAAGAAGGTTTGACTCGGGAATGTTATCGAGTAGAATCTGTTTTGGCTCGAGTGTTGTTTCAGGGTGTTCGTATGGGTTATGCAGTTTTAAATTTTTTTCTAAAATCTAAACAAAGTTAAAAATAAAAAAAGTGGAAGGATGACTGTTGGATCTGCATGGGGATTTCCAGATTTGGCTCGGGTTGATACTCCATGTCGTTTTCGGGTCTAAAAACTAAAGTAAATTTACAAATTTGAAAAGTTTGAATAAATTATTTTAACAATTTCCTTAAGTAAATTTTTATATAATATGTTTTTATTTAAATTTGGAAGTTAGTTGAAGTTTTAAAAATAAATTATTTTAAATAAATAAAGTTTAAAATGTTTGATATATATATATATATATATATATCCTTTATCTCAAATTAATTCTTAAGTTATTTTTAGTAATATAGTGATTAAGAAGTTAATTAAGAAGAAATGTTTTAATTGTTAATTACTTAAAGGTTTAAGCTAATGTATTAATGATAATTAATTTTAAAGGTTTATTTAATAAGGTTTAAATGATAATTAAATAATGAAGATAAATGTTTATCTTAAGTTAATTGAGGTCTTGCTTAAATTAAATGATTATTAAGGATAATTACTTAATGTAAGTAATTAAGGGTAGTTAATTATTTAAAGATTAATTACTTAATGAATGTAAATAAGGAAAATTAATTAATGGTTAGTTAATCAATTGATTAAAAGATAATTACTTAATGTAAGTAATTAAAGGGTTAATTTGTTAATGTAATTAACTTAAGGTTAATTAATTTATATGATTAATTAAGGGATAATTAATTAATTAAGGACGGTTAATTAAGATGGATAATTAAGGTTGATTAATTAATTTCATTAATTAATATCAAATAATTTATAATTAACTAAATGTTAATAAAGCAGGATTTAAAAGTGATTAAAGTAATTAATTAATTTATTTGGAGATTAAATTAAATTAATTAGGGATTAAGTGATTAATTGGTCTTGCTTATGGATGATTTAGTTATGTTGAATGTATCAAATTGATTAATGTTGTGCTCTGTGATATGCAACGCGTGTTATCTATCTGTGATGAAATCCTGTGTAAACTAACATCCTATTTAATGAATTGAAAAGTTTTTTCACTTAAACAACTTGGATTAAAAATGGTATTGGATTCGAAGAGACCGGAGTCTGGTATCAGCAAATACCCAAAACCACTTCAATTAGTAATCTACAGTAATTCTTTATAGTTTTGATTTAGAATCTAATGGGCTAGAATGGAAAAAATTAAGTGAACCCGACCATTTTAAATTAAGTAACGGTTCTTAGATATTTTTTTGAAATGTGTGGTTGATTATAACAGGATAGATCTCGTATTGAGGTACGAGTTACCAGGTTTTCAAAGAAGTCATATAACTTAAGCATTTCAAGTTATATGGGTTTACTCATGCTGGTTTCCAGCCTAACCTGGGTGTTACTTGATTGTAATGCTTGGGTCAGACCGAGTATTATAGATTTTCAAGTTGGGATGTTCTGGAGCTTAGGAAGCGAGCTGGATGGCAGGAACATATGGAGTATATTCCGCCGTGTGTTTGAGAGTATGTATTGATAGTAGTCTGGAATAAGTTGTTACAACTATCCAGTTTTGTTGAACTCTGATGTATTGTATGTAAATTAACAGATACAGCTTTTCTTTGTATAAATGCTACTATTTGATCTTATACTTTAATCCGCTGCGATTGTGAGATTCTGTGTTGTTGCTTTCTATTCCTTCTTCTACATCTTTCTTCTTTACCCTAACAATCTGGGATTTCTGGCGTTCGATTGTTCGGCATTCTATAGTGAATGTATTAGTGTCAAATTTTCGAGGTCAAAAATTACATGTCGTTACATTTTGGTATCAAAGCGGAAGGCTAAGCGAGAACCTTGGCTCTAGTGGGTTTACTCATTAAGGATAGGGTCAATAGTACCCTAGAATGAGTTGAGTGTAATATATATATATATATATATATATATATATATATATATATATAAGAGCGTACTTGTTATTTTCTTATATAAAGGTTTTAAAATGGTTTAAAACTAAATGATTTTTATATAAGCTTATATTTTGATATATATAAAGCAATAATTTTTCTAATTATTATATTAAGATAATTAGGTGTTAGTTAACGAAATTGATTAAGATCATAAAAATTTAAGTGGTAATATATTTATATATATGTGTGTATATATATATATATGTATGTATATATGTATGTATATATCCAATTAGGAATTGGATAATATGAACTAAACACTAAATAGATAAGCTAGAAATGGATTCAAACCAGAAAATAAAATCCAGAAATTTGTAGAAGTGTTTTCAAAATGAGATGATATATAATGGATTCGAGATATGATAATTTTGGAATGGCTGTGGGATGTTTTATTTTCTAATAAACAATGATAAAGAAAAATGAAATGTTTTAAGGATGTAACATTTAGATAAATTGTGAGGTGTCAAATCTAAATCCTGAAATTTTGAATTTTGTTTCAAAATGTTAAAAGGAATAATAAATGTTGTTGTACATTGGAATCTTAGTTTAAAACAGGAGATTTTTTCAAAGAAATTTGTTTAAATTTAAAAACTAGAATGTTTTAAAAATTAAAGTATGACTTGGTGTGCAAAGGAAATAAATATGTATATATGTGGGATATACATAATATCAAAGATGATTTGTAAGAAACTCTAAGTGTTGACATTTTCCTTAGAATGTGATGTGAAAACCCAAAGTGAAATAAGTTTTTGAATTTATAAGTAGGAAGATTTTTAAGTTTAAAATTTGAAATGGGAACTAAAATCGGGTAAAGTTAACCTGGAATAAAATATTGAATTTAGCTTAGGGGACGTTAAATGAGTTTAGAATGAACAACCTGAATTGGAAATTTCAAAATGAAATTGAGATTTAACTTGGGAAGTTAAATGGGTTGATTTGAAATGGGAGTTAGGCGTGATCTCAAAATGGGTTTGAGACCAAGAAATGGGTAATGGATGCTATGGATGAATGTTTTAAATAATTTGGATGTTTATTTATTTTGACTCATCGTCATATCATCCGGTTGTTATTAATAATCTATGAAACTAAGAATTGGATTATTTCAAATGAATTAAGAAATGGATTGAGGTAATATGCATCCATTACTGAAATAAAATGGAAATAAAACTTTATTTTAGAACTATTTTGATTTTTGAAGCGAAATTGTAATTATGAAAAGGGAATCACTTTGAACTTAAGGTTTAAATGTTTAAAAAGGAACTTGTAAACTTAAATTGTTAAGAATTGATTTGAAAGTTAAAATTGGGTAACAAATTGGATTCTAAAGATTAAATTGTTTAAAAAGTCTTTGAACTCTAACTTGAACCTTGAAATAAGTTAAGTAAAGTAATTTAAAATGGAATTTTGGAATTCGGACTCAGAATTAAATGGTTTAAAGATTTAAGTTGTCAATTTAAAAGTAAAGGTTGATTTAATTTAAAGGATTAAATCAACATTTAAAAAATTAACTCAAACATATATAATTCGAGATGGTTTAAAGTTGGGATTGGAATTGAAATTAGTTCAAATTTATTTTTATTTGAATTAATTGGAATTGTGATTGAAGTTGAATAAGTTTAAATTCATATGGAAATTGGTTTGAATTTGGGAAAGGAATTGAAGATTCAAAGATTCAAATTGAATTGGAATTGAATCAATTTAATGGGATGAGAAATTGTGTAGAAGTGGAGATTGGGAAATATTGAACCAGTTCGACTCTGAAACTATTTTCAAATCGAATTGTTTTAATATAACAGTTTTATACCGATTTTCCTAGCAATTATTATACAACCCTTCTTTTTAAAACCCAAACCATCTTACTTATTTTACAACTATTTTGAAACTAATTACTATTTTACATCTGTTTTACAAACTAATTACTGTATTACAACAACTTTTGTAGCTATATAACTATTCTACAACTATTTATGATTACTTAACTATTTTACTGCTATTTTACAACTAATAACTATTTTTCAACCACTTATCTATTTTAAACTTTTTAAGCATTTTCTAAGTTCAAGTTGGTCAGAGTGCAAACTATTTATAATTGGAATGATAACCCTAGTGTAAATGGAAGCAATTGTGAATGAGTGAATATAATTCAAAATGAATATGAAGTAAGAGAAAATTGATTTAGCTAATAATCAATGGAGATAAATATGTACGATGTACGTATATTATTCTATTCGCATAATGATTTGATCCAGAATCGAGCATAGAATTTCGAGATGATATATCGATCCGAGTTGGGATTTTTCACTCTATTTTCGACGGCTAACCCTGGATATGGGTTTTTGATTGGTTCTGGAAATTCTCTATCATAGTAATGGTTATGCAAGGAGAATGACGGTTTTTGATCAAGAAACCAGATCCAAGTCCGCACTAGGAAGTCGGGTGGATGATACTAGTTTGGAAGTGAAATTGTGTGATCGAGTAAGCGATCGGATTTAATGTTGCGTACGGATGATATATGTACATCATACGTGCTTAAATGTGATAGATATTGAAATTATGAAAGAAATGAAGAAAGATTTTTGGAAAAGGAAAGTATATTTCGAGAAATATACATGAATAAAAGTGGAAGTTGGATATCTTTATAACTGAAATTCACTTTATGAAAAGTAAGTGATATGGTAAATAATTTTATATGGGAAATAAAACTTGATAGGCATAATTAAAGTTATACGTATTTGTTACATATGATAAACTTCCCCTTGTTGAATCTAAAACTAGAAGAAAAGATTTTTGAAAAATATATTTGATGCATAAAAAGAGAATTTATAAAAGTATGAAGTGATCCAAGATTTTTCAAGATTATATATATCTATATGTATATATAAATAATTTTATGAGAATGATTTTGGGAAAAAGATTTTGGAACCTATGAATTTTTGAAAGGCTTTTGATTTTTGGGAAAAATCAATTTTTGGAATTTGAATAGCCAAGTTTGGAACTATCGATTTGAGATATCAATTTTGGATAAAGGAAATTTATGTGAATCATAAAGGGTATGATTTGAAGTTACTGTATGTGTATAGTATAAAATATTTTGAGATTGGCTCTAGGTAAAAAGGTGCTCCCATGAAATGAACTTCATAGGAGATCCACGGGTTGGTTCTGCCTTGATCCCTAAGGGGGTTCTAAATTAGATCCTGGGAGGAAGTTCGGACAAACTGAAGTTTCTGAGGATTCTGTTGTGGGTAGCGAAAGTTGAGGGCACCAATGCCTATAGAGACATTTGGGTTATGCTGTGACGATAATGAAACTCTATGTCACTGCGATCTACAGCGGACCATAGCGGAAGTCGTGTGGTAGTGAGAGCCAACGGTCTACGTTTGATGTTGACGTGATGGAAACATAACATCGATAGACTGCGATCTATGAAGATATAGCGAAAGTCGTGTGGCAGTGAGTGCCTACAAGCTACGTTGAGACTCGACTGATGTGGTCACGATCTATGTAGGAGTGGTGAAGTTTCATTTGGCAACGAAATTCGAGGGCGCTATTGCCTACAGTTACATGGGTTTTTGCCGTGATGGCGACGTAAAATCCGGGTGTAGCTGCGATCTGTGGCGGGTTCAATGGCGTAATCGAGGGGCGTGGAGTGCCTACAGTTATCTATGGATTTTTCAAGATGCAAGCGTAGCCATCGAAACTGCGACCATGGATGGGGTGATAATTTCCAAAGCATTCTCACCAAAAATGTTTCCTATATTCCAAAAAATTGTTTTGTATATTTTCAAAAATGTTTTCTAAGTATTTTCACTAGGTGTTGAAAATGGGTTTACCAAGTAATTATAGATTTTTAGTCCTAAGCCAGATCAACATATGACCGAAATTCTGTATGAACGAGGATGGACTTATTGAGACATCAAGTTACAAAAAGTATTTTTGTAAAAATATATTGGTAATATTATATAGATTTTAAGGTGTTTTAGAAAAGAAATTTTTTTTAATAAAAAAGTTTATAGTTAAAAATGATCAAAGAGTAATTGAACCAATAATAAGCATTTTAATGAATTCTAGCTTCATTTCTTTTCGAGGACGAAAAGATTTAAAAGGGGGAGGAATGTGATAACCGAATTCTTGAAACATCTGTTAAATAATGATTAACTGGTTTTACCATTGAGATGATGATTTTATTTGATAGAGAAAATAAATTTTGATAATTAAAAATATTTGGATAAATATTTACTTAATAATCTTCTGATATAATTATTTAAATTTGACAATATTAGTTTAGTAATCTTCTTTTATAATTATTTAATTTGGCAAAATTTGTCTTTACAAAAATACAAATAAATATGTTTTCTATTATAATATTTGTGTGTATATATATATATATATATATATATTGTAAAGGGATAGCTATGGTTTAAATTCAATATAAAATTTCAAAGCTATTAAAAATAAAGTTTATATTTTTAAACAACAAAGACAGTATATATATGTATATATGCATATTTATTAAAAGTATTTTAGCTTAGTAGGATTTGTTATAGAGACTTAGTACATTTTCTTTTAAAATTAAAAATGAGAATTTTCTTTTATACTTGAGATAAAAGTGGTTTTTGTGTGTATGTGTGTGTGTGTATATATATATATTTATATAACATAATACTTAAATTAATATAAAAATAAACATAAATATAAATATTTACAAAAAGAAATGCATTAACTAAAATTTGAAATATAATATAAGATTATATAAAATCATATTTAAACCTTTAATACATGCAAATTACATGTGTAGGTATTATAATAAGAGATTAAACAAGTGTGAGCTTATCATTATATGCAATTACATGTGTAAGCTTGAGATAACTTGTATTAACAAATGGCAAATATGTTTCTTTTAAATTTGATTATATTAATAACATGTATTACAGAAACTTGGCCATTTTGAATTTCAGTTCAAACTACCTTTCTCTTCATCTTTCAAAAAGAAACTAAAACCTGAATGAAAAATTAAATAAAAATCAAAATCTGTTTCAATCCTTTATCCTGAGCAAACAATCATTTAAAACCTGAGCAAATTCAAATGCAAAAAATCAATAGCAAGTAGTAGTTCCAAAACCAAGATCATCTCAAACAGATCAAGCTCAAGTTCAAAAGCAATATCCAGGCTTTCTCTGTTTCTTTCAATTTCTAGGTGAGCAAACCTATTGAATCTGTTATTATATCTTGATGTTTGGATAATATTTGAAAGTATGATGGTGAAAATGGTTTGTATGAATGTAAAATAGGATTTCATGCGTAAATATAGAAATATTTCGAGTACGCATGTCTCTTTACCCCCATATTTACCCTTGTTCAAAAATATACAGGCTTATATTAAGATATAAAAAATTCAATTTCTCTTTATATAATAAATTTTAGACTTTAATTTCTAAATGGAAAATATTTATAAGGCTGTAACTCATTTAAAAAAAAATCCCAGTGTTTAAGTTGAGTAATTTTTCAAAAAAATTAAATTATAGTGATGATCATTTAAAGTCAGATAAATCGATGGTCTAAAATTTATGTTTTGAATATACAGCTAGATTGAAACTTGAAAATTATGAATTTTGATAATAGTTTTAAGATTTTTAAGTTTGGGTATGTCGAGTATTCGTGAGTTGATCGAAATTGGGTTTTCTGTTGATTTTTCCGACAATCGCGTGAACTAGGGAGGTCGTGTTTGATGCTGGAAGAGGCTGGAGTATTAGGGATCGTGGGGAAAATAATCGATGAATTTTTAGAGCACCATGGTGGTCGAACGAAGGTGATATAGGGTTTAAAACTAGATTTTCGTCAATGACATACTTCGGGCTGGTTCGTCAACATCATCTCATTGAGTTCATCCTAAGGTTGTGTAATCAAAGGGTGGAAGCAAGACGAAGGTCCAGCCATGCGGACGTTGTCTCCAACGGTCGGAGGGAAGTGATACGAGGTGTTTTGGATGATCGGTTTCATCCTGATGGGTTTCTTTTCACTCGATTTTGACTGGTTGGGTCTTTCGCGAATCTAAGCGGACGGTTCGTCTGAGCAGAGCATCGGTGACTTGATGGTGGTAGCAAGGTTGGTCGGAGTTGGCTAGTTCGGTGTGCACGATGCACACATGAACGTCATGTCTGGGTATTTTATGACGATTAAAGAAGAAGGTTTGACTCTGGGATGGTATCGAGTGGAATCGATTTTGGCTCTAGTGTTGTTTCAGGGCATTCGTGTGGGTTATACTGTTTTTAATTATTTTTTTAAAACTAAACAAAGTTAAAAAGAAAAAAGAAAATAAGAAGGATAACTTGAGGCTCTGCATGGGGATTTCCAAATTTGGCTCGGGTTGATACCCGAAGTTGTTTTCGGGTCTGAAAACTAAAGTAAATTTACAAATTTGAAAAGTTTGAATAAATCAAATTATAACAAATTTCTTAAACTAAATTTTTATATAATCCGTGTTTATTTAAATTTGGAAGGTAGTTGAAGTTTTAAAAATAATTTATTTTAAATAAATAAATTTAAAATGTTTGATATATATATATATATATATATCCTTTATCTCAAATTAATTCTTAAGTTATTTTTAATAATATGATAATTAAGAAGCTAATTAAGAAGAAATGTTTTAGTTTTTAATTACTTAAAGGTTTAAGATAACGTACGAATGATAAATAATTTCAAATGTTTATTTAAAAAGGTTTAAATGATAATTAAATAATTAAAATAAATGGTTTATCTTAAGTTAATTGAGGTGTTAATTTAATTAAAGGATTATTTAGGATAATTACTTAATGTAAGTAATTAAGGGAATTTAATTACTTAAAGATTAATTACTTAATGAAAGTAATGAAGAAAAAATAATTAATGATTAAAGGTTAATTAATCAATTGATTAAAAGATAATTACTTAATGTAAGTAATTAAAGGGTTAATTTGGTAATGTAATTAACTTAAAGTTAATTAATTTATATGATTAATTAAGGGATAATTAATTAATTGAGGATGATTAATTAAGATGGATAATTAAGGTTGATTAATTAATTTCATTAATTGATATCAAATGATTTATAATTAACTAGATGTTAATTAAGCAGGATATAAAAGTGATTAAAGTAATTAATTTATTTATTTGGAGATTAAATTGAATTAATTAGGGATTAAGTGATTAATTGGTCTTGCTTATGGATGATTTAGTTATGTTGAATGCCTTGAATTGATTAATCTTGATGCTCTGTGATATGCAATCCTTATTATATATCTGTGATGAAATGCTGTGTAAACTGACGTCATGTTTAATAAATTGAATTGTTTTCACTTAAACAACTTGGATTAAAAATGGTATTGGATTCGAAGAGACCGGAGTCGGATGTCAAAAAATACCCAAAACTACTTCGATTAGTGTGACGAAACAGAATTTTTGAGCATTTAAAATTGGAATATTTAGTTGATTTTAAATATTTGAAAGGTAAATTTTAACTTGAATTCCAAATATCACTATTTATTTGATAATTAGATTATTGAATTTAATAGTTTGAAGTTGGCTAAAATGTTGAATCTGGAGTTTTAAGTCTGCTAAAAATAATTTGAAGGCTTATAAAATTTGTAATAATGATACTGAAGATAATAGAATGGTTGAAATTTAATTTAAAGGTGATTTGTTTAGTTTTAATAATATATCATTTAAATTGAATTTAAAAATAACCTTCCGAGGCATAGTCTCAGAATTCGACGAAACTAGTTCCATTGGATCCATAATAGTTAGTTATTATCGGATTTCAATTTTCGTAGCAATCGGAGTTGTCATTTGACCCTGGCAGCTCAAAACGCATAAAAACTATTTTAATCGATTTAACTTAAAATTGGTCGTTTATTTTCGTAACTTGCGCATATGATCGAATTAGCTTCCAAAACACGTTCCATTATGTTCGGAATGCGGGTAAAACCTTAAAAACGCCTGGCAGCATGCCTCGATAGGGCATTGAAATTTTAAGTCGCAGTAAATAAGATATTTATAAAAATAATATTTTAACCAGTTAACAATCAGGGATTACCTTCTCCAATACGCCTCCCTCAACCTTATATCACGTATCTTCCTTCCTCCCCTTCATTCCCAGTTCTAAATCGAGTTCTGCCCTTTCTAAAAAACGGATGCCGATTCTATTCCTCTTTCCAGTAAAAAAATAAAACAGTCCGATAAAAAAAAGGGAGGTCGCCGTTGCTTTCTTCCCAAATCTCGTTCTATCTCCCTCAAATTAAATCGAAATCAAATTCAATTAAAAAAAGGGCAGACGAGAAATCACGCTAGGGAGGGAGAGCTCAACTTTTGGTTCACACACGTCGAAGTAATGGGAGGAGGCAACGCAAAGGGTCGCGATGGCTTGAGGGTCGAGCTCGAGCATGGCGATTTCACGAGGGTTGGAGTGGCGACAGTCTCATACTCGTTCGATGGAGTGGGGCTCGATGTAACGACTCACGACACTGGAGGAGGGGCGAGATTTGGCGACAAATCGGAGAGGCGGTAGCCGTTGACTTTGGGAATCGCAATCAAGAAGGTGGGTCGGCTCAACTGGGAGGTAGAGATTTCGCAGATGTCAGGGGCGTGGTAATTCGAGCTCGAGCTGAGTGAGGTCGCGATGGTGGCCTGGGTTCACAATATAGCAATAAGGTATAGATTTTAAATTTATTTACAATAGGGTGTAAAAAGAAATCTATGTTAAAAAAATAAAAATAGCATTATCATTAAAGTTTTATAAACAGCAAATTATATATATATATATATGTATATGTATATGTATATATACAATAAGTAAATTACTGTTGTTAATACAGAAAAGGAAACAGAATTTTTTTATATATAGAAATATAAGTATATATAAATATAGATGCATATTTAAATTTATATATAGGTAAACAATAAATGCATGTATGCATATAAGACTTTGTAAAATACAAGAATTTATACAACTTAGATTTTTTTATGAAATCTATACAGTATATTTTATGTGTGTGTGTGTATATGTAGTTTCAAAAGAGGGTAAATATACATTTTTTAAATTTACTAGATTATTTTAAAAAATGGATTTAGCGATTAATTTGTCTAATTAACTTATATAATTTAATTTAGCTACTAAAATATTTTTTTAGGAAAATTATTTGTTTAAAACAAATTATTAGTTAAGTCAAACTATAAAATGGCAATTGAATTGTTCGATTATTTCGAATATTGATAAACTGTATAAATATTTATACAAGGTCTAAAATCATGGAGAAACAAGTCGAGATGGATCGGGTTGCAAAACAAAATCAAAGGTGAGTTAATCTCACTCAACTGGGTTTTTATTTAAATTTAAATGGTTAAATTTTAATGATTGGTTGGATGATTGAATTGATTTGATGTGCTATATTATATATAGTAGTATATAGTGTATATTGGGTGATTGATTTCCCGCATTATATAGCGTATGAGACCCTATGCGCCGCATAATAGCGGATGATATTTTATAAATCCCATATACCACGATATTCCACCTCGAATTGGAATTTGTATTGTGCTAATATCTCTGGATGCAGGGAAACTGGTTGGAGGGATCCATTTGGATTCCTCAAAGTTTTTTAGACTGCTTAATATTCTGTGTAATGAATATTTGATATTCTGCGATGAATTATATTGATAATTGGAATATGGAATTTAAAAATATATTTGGTTTTAAATTCCTTTAAACTTCTTTATAAAATGAGCAATTAATTTATTTAATGAAGTAAATAAAAAGGTAGTTAACTACTGGTTGAGATTAATCAAAAATGATTAATATATGTGGTTTAATTAATAATTAATTACTTAATGTAATTAAATTAGATTAGCATAAATGGAAATGTAATTAGAAATCATTAATTTATATAATTAATGATAAATTAAAGTTGATGAATTAAGATTAATTAATCAATAATAAGTGACTTATGAGAAATAAATTAATATATGTAATTAAGGATTAATGTAATTAATTATAGTTAATTAATTTGTGTAATTAATTAAAGATAATTACTTGAATGTAATTGAAGGATAATTAATACAGGGTGATTAATCAAGATGGATAATTAAGGGATGATTAATTAATTAATTGATTAGAAATTAATTAATGTCAAGTGAAGGAATCTAAGTGATTGAGGTTAGTAATTCAATTAGAAGTGATTAAATTAATTTTGGAAGTGATCAAGCTTTGCTTATGGATGATTGAATGGTATTGGATGCCTTAAATGAGCTGATATCTCTCATATGAAATGTTTAGTATCATCTGTTTAGGCGGACATGATATTATGGTTTATCTATCAATGATGAATTGTTGTGTAAAGGGACATCCTGTATTTAAAGTTGAAGTGTATTTCGTTTGGATAACTTAGGTTAGGATGACATGAGATTCGAAGAGACCGGGGTCGGGTATTAGAAAATACCCGAAACCACTTTGAATTTTTATAAATTGATATGTGAAATCAATAGACTAGAATGAAATGATTTAAGTGAATTGGACTATTTAATCTAAATTTTGGTACTTAGAAAATTGATGTGTGAAATAAGTAATGTCTATAACAAATTGTGAATTTGTAAATTGATACGAGTTACCCCGAGTTCTATATAAGTTGTATGTTTTGTATTCCATGTAGATGGGTTTACTCACGCTGGTTTCTAGCCTGACCCGGGTATTACTTTGATGCAATGCTTGGGTCAGACCGAGTATTACAGATTTTCAGATAAGGACGTTCTGGAGCTCAGGAGGCGAGCTGGATGGCAAGAACGTATGGAGTGTTTCCGCTGTATTATATTGTTGTATATCCGAGACATGATGACTGTGTATATCTAGTGTCCGTATATATGTGTAACTCTGATGTATTAAAATGTAATCGACAGATATAGTATTCTTTTGCAAACTGTTATTATTTGATATTATATTTTGGTCCGCTACGAATGTGAGATGTTGGTGTTTTCTGTTTCTTCTTCTTCTATCTCTTTCTTCTTTTTCCTAACTATCTAGAATTTCCGGGATCGAAAATTTTAGGTCGTTACAGTTGGTATCAGAGCTGAAAGGTTAAACGATAACCTTGGCTCTGTTGGGATTACTCATTAAGGATAGGGTCAATGGTACCCTAGAATGAGATGAGTGTGTGTGCGTGTGTGTGTGTGTATATATATACGAGCGCGTACTTGTTATTTCCTTATATAAAGGTTTTGAATGATTTTATATAAGAATATATTTTGATAAATAAAGCAATATTTCTTTTAATAAATATTAAGATAATTGGTTGTTATATTATTTGAAAATTTTAATAATGAGAATCAAGTGGTAATAGAAATACAACCAAATTAAAATTAAATGAAGATAAGTTCGAAATGGATTCAGAATTAAATGGTCTAAAGAGATAAGTTGATTTGATTTAAAGGATTAAACTAACATTTAAATATTTAACTCGAATTTATATAATACGGGATGGTTTAAATTTGAAATTTGAATTGAATTCATTCAAATTGAATCTGATTTGAATTAATTGGATTTGTGATTGAAGATGTATAAGTTTAAAAATTTGAATTGGATTGAATTGAGATGATTTGAAATTGAAGTGGGTTCAATTGATATTAGTCCAAATTGATTGGAATAATTTGGAACTGTAATTAAAGTTGAGTAGGTTTAAAATCGAATGGAATTTGATTTGAATTTGGAAAGAAATCAAGATTGATTCAACTTGAATTGGGGTTAAATCAATTTCAATGGAAATTGAAGTTATTCAAATTGGAGTTGAGTCAATTTAAATGGAAGTGGAAATTTAAATTGAATTGATGGGGAAGTGAACAGTTCTGACTCTGGACTATTTTCAATATAAATTGTTTTAATATAAACTCGTTTTTCCATGCTATTTAATATATACAACCTTTCTTTTTAAAACCTAATTATTTTATATTTATTATACAATTATTTTTGAAACTATTTAACAATTTTTTTTACTGTTTTATAAACTAGTTACTATTTTTCAACTATTTTACGAATTAATTACCATTTTACAACTATTTTGCAATTATATAAAATTTCTATAACTATTTGACTATTTTTCAACTATTTTACAATTACTTAACTATTTTACTGCTATGTTACAAACTAATAATTATTTTTCAACTACTTGTCTATTTTTAAAAATTTCAAGCTATTTACTAAATATAAACTGACCGGAGTTCAAACTGTTATGATGAACTTCCCAATTGAGGCAAGAATTGAAGTGATAATCCAAATAAGGATCAAGGAAATTGTGATTATGTGGATATAAATTAAAGGAAATGTGAATAGAAAGAGAAATTGATTTAGTTAATAATAAATGAAAATAAATACGTAGGATGTACGTATATTATACTATTCGCATAATGACTTGATCCAGATTCGAGCACAGAATTTCGAGATAGTTTATCGATCCGAATTGGGATTTTTCACTCAATTTTCAATGACGAACCTGGATATGGATTGTTGATTGGTTTTGCATATTCTCTATCATAATTATAGCTATGCAAGGAGAATGATGGTTTCTGATCAAGAAACCAGATCTGTGTCCGCACTAGGAAGTTGGGTGAACGATACTAGTTCGGAAGTGAAATTGTGTGAACGAGTGAGCAATCAGATTGGTATAGCGTACGGATGATACGTGTACATCGTACGGGTTTAAATGAAATTGATACTGAAAATTTGTGAAATGATTTCTTTTGAAATGAAAGTCTATTTTATGAAATATACAATGGATAAAAGTGAAAGTTGGATATTTTTATGATGATAAGTAAGATGGAAACAACTTAAAAAAAGAGAGTAATCAAATTTGAATATTTGATTTTGAATAAACAAAGTTATATATCTTAGTTAAATAAGATAAATCTCCCCTTGTTGAATCTATTGCCGAAAGGAAAGGATTTTGAAAGTGTTTGAAGTATAAAAGGAGTTTTTTACAAGTTTGAAATGATCCAAAGTTTAAATACACACACATACACAAAAATGATCTTATGAGGATTTTGAAAAAGGTTTTGAGAATCTTTGGATTTGGAAAGGCTTTTCATTTTTGGCTAAATCAATATTAGATTTGGAAAGCCTAGTTTGAGAATTATCGATTTTGGGATAATCTATTTTGAGAAAAGGAGATTTATATGAGATTCATACTAGGTATATGATTTGGAAGATACTATATGTGTATAGTATAATGTGTTTTGATAATGGCTCTAGGGAAAAAGGCGCTCTCTTGAAATGAATTTCTTAGGAGTGCCATAGGTTGGTACTGCATTGAACCCTAAGGGGGAATTCTAAAGTTGATCCTGTGTGGAGTCCGGACAAAACTAGTTCCTGAGGATTATGAGTAGTGTGTGGAGAAAGTTGAGGGCGTTGATGTCTACAGAGGCATTTGGGTTAAGCTGTGAAGAGTGTGTAACTCGATGTCACTGCGATCTATTGCAGACCATAGCGAAAGTCGTGTGTGCCGCTGAGAGCTAACCGTCAGCGTTTGATTTTATATCGGTAGACTACGACCTATGGTAACATAACGAAAGTCGTGTGTGCTCCTGAGAGCCAACAGTCTACGTTTGATTTTACATCGGTAGACTGCGACCTATGTGGGAGTGGAGAAGTTTCATTTTTGAGAGCGAAAGTCGAGGGCGCTGATGCCTACAGTTACATGGACTTTTGCTGCGATGGCAACGTAACCCTGGAATGTAACTGCGATCTGTTGTGGTTCCATGGCGTAATCGAGGGGCGCGGAGTGCCTAAAGTTACATGGACTTTTTCTGTGATAGCAACGTAACCCAAGATGTAACTGCGACCATGGATGGGGGTGATGATTTACATAGCATTCTCACCAAAGATATGTCCTCTATTTTCAAAAACTGTTTTCTATATTTCCAATAAAATTATTTTCCATGTATTTTCACTGGGTGTTGAAAACGGGTTTACCAAGTACTTATAGATTTTCAGTCCTACGCCTGATCAACGTATGACAGAATTTCTGTGAGAATAAGGATGGGCTGTTGAGACATCGAGTTATAAGAAGTATTTTTATATAAAGCTATTTTAATAATATTATGTGAATTTAAAAGTATTTCTAAATTTTTAAAATAAAGAAGTAAGCTAGTTAGCTAAATAAATTAGTTAAGTAAGTATGTTAATAAGATTTAAATTGGTTAAGTAGAAGTTGAATTGGGAGTTATTAATGGAGTTTGGAAATGAAAACTTGAGTTATTAATTAAATTGACTCGAATTATTAGTAAATTGAATATAATTAGAATATTGTCGAATAAAAAGGAAGTTGGATTGAAACATAAATGGTTTGAATTGCAAATTAAGTTCATGAAGGTAGAAATAAATTGAATATAGCCTTGTAATTAGTTAAATGGGTCGTGAATAAATTGAAGTAAATTAACTTAAGTTAAAAATAACTAAAAGCTCAACTTCGAGTAAGAATGGAAATTCATTAAATAAAAGTTTGGATTAAGTTAATTTGGAAAGTAGTTATTAATATAAGAATCGAATGTTGTTAAGCTCAATGAGATGATTTTAAAAATGTATGGTTGGTAAATAAACTAGAAATGGGATAGAACTAAATATAAAATGAGTTGGAATCAGTTGGATGTGGCTAAAAACCAAAATGAATATTCTATTAAGTGAATATCGTCGAATTGCATAGAATAATTTAGTCGTTCGACTAAAATGGTAGTAAATAAAAATTCTATGAATTGATAGAAGTAAATAAAATTGATCTTTGCAATCGACTGAAATAAATTCGAGTTGTTTGGATTAAAAATAAATTGAATGTAAGAAATTGAGTTGTAAACTATTAAAATTGAATGGATTGGCACATGAATGGGTTGAAAGCAATTAAATTAGCTTTAAAATCATATAAATCGCTTATGGAAAGTGTTTGGTGCTTGTTTCTTATGAAATGCATGGGATTAGCTATTGAAAGAAAGTGAAATGTTAATAAATTTCATATATTTAGTACTTACATGTTTGAATTATGTAAATACATGAACTGGGAAGCCGTTTGGCTGGATTTGGATGCGCTAATTGCTAAAATAATAAGCTGCTTGCTTAAAAATACTAAATAAAGGTACGCCTACGCAATAAAAATAGGAAATATGAATTGTTTTTTTCGGCCATGTGGGTCGATGTATATATATTTATATCTCTTGTCAAATTGCAAAAGCTCCTCCATAAAAAGGAGACTCTGCCAATTTTTTTTGAAAATGTTGAGAGTTCGAAATTTTTTTGTTAGCGACAAAACGATTTCAAATTGGAAACTGAAATAAATTAGTGGATGAAACTAATTTAAAATAATGATATTAATCAGTTATAAATGGAAGAAAAAATTCAATATTCAGAATTGAGGATAAATTGAATTCATATGGAAATGGGGAAAACTAATTCGAACAGAAGTAGATATGAAAACTTCTGTAGGGAATGTATAAAATGATTTTAAAAAGCTATGATTGGATATTATTGCTAAGTAGGATATACTGGTATTATAAAGGAAATGGAAAATTGGTTTTGATTTCAGGAGATTATTTGAATTGCTAAAAAGGTATGTGTTTAAATTTCTGTATGAAATTTGATTGGGTTTTTGATCTAGCCACTTGGCCTTTTGTTTTCTTTTGAAATTTGGGGGCCCGCAGAGGCATTTTGTAGTTGTACTGAGCTAGCCGCGCAAAGGAGATGCTGGCGAAATTTTTCAAAAATTTAGGGACATAGAAAATTTTTGAGGAAATTTTGAGAATTCAAAATTTGATTTTAAATTGAAATTTGAATGATTGAGAGAATAGTATGCTTGAAAACTATAGGGGAATTTGGGAAGTTAGTAAGAGCGATAATGTGTCTTTAATAAAAAGATTGTGTTGGGAAGTGTTTGAAACTGAATGGTTTTAGGGAAAATAGTTAACGGTTTGTGGATCATTCTTCTTAACTGGTAATTTCGGGGATGGAATTCTTTTAGGGGGGAGGAAAGTGACGACCTAGAATTTTTGAGCATTTGAAATTGGAATATTTAGTTGATTTTAAATATTTTAAAGGTAAATTTTAACTTGAATTCCAAATATCACTATTTATTTAATAATTAGATTATTGAATTTAATAGTTTGAAGTTGGGTAAAATGTTGAATATGGAGTTTTAAGCCTGTTAAAAATAATTTGAAGGCCTATAAAATTTATAATAATGATGCTGAAGATAATACAACAGTTGAAATTTAATTTAAAGGTGATTTGTTCAGTTTTAATAATATATCGTTTAAATTGAATTTAAAAATAGCCTTCCGAGATACAGTCTTGGAATTCGATGAAACCAATTCCATTGGATCCGTAATAGCTAGTTATTATCGGATTTCAATTTTCGTAGCAATCGGAGTTGTCATTTGACCCTTCCAGCTCAAAACGCATAGAAACTATTTTAATCATTTTAATTTAAAATTGGTCGCTTATTTCCGTAACTTGTGCATATGATCGAATTAGCCTCCGAAACATGTTCCATTGTGTTTGGAATGTGGGTAAAACCTTATAAACGCCTGGCAGCAAGCCTCGATAGGGCATCGGAATTTTAAGTCGTAGTAAATAAGATATTTATAAAAAATATGTTAATCTGTCAACAATCAAGGCTTACCTTCTCCAATACGTCTCCCTCAACCTTGTATCACGTATCTTCCTTCCTCCCCTTCATTCCCAGTTCTAAATCGAGATCTGCCCCTTCTAAAAAAAATGGATGCCGATTCTTTTCCTCTTTCCAGTAAAAAAATAAAATAGTTCGATAAAAAAAAATGGGAGGTCGCCGTTGCTTTCTTTCCAAACCTCGTTCTATCTCCCTCAAATTAAATCGAAATCAAATTCAATTAAAAAATGGAAGACGAGAAATCGCGCAAGGGAGAGAGAGCTCAACTTTTGGTTCACGCACGTCGAAGCAATGGGAGGAGGCAACGCAGAGTGTCGCGATGGCTTGAGGGTCGAGCTCGAGCAAGGCGATTTCGCGAGGGTTGGAGTGGCGACAGTCTCGTACTCGTTCGATGGAGTGGGGCTCGATGTAGCGACTCACGACACTGGAGGAGGGGAGAGTTTCGGCGATAAATCGAAGAGGCAGTAGCCGTTGACTTTGGGAATCGCAATCAAGAAGGTGGGTCGGCTCGGCTTGGAGGTGGAGATTTCACAGGTGTCAGGGGCGTGGTAATTCGAGCTCGAGCTAAGTGAGGTCGCGATTATGGCCTTGGTTCGCAGTATAGCAATAAGGTGTAGATTTTAAATTTATTTACAGTAGGGTGTAAAAAGAAATCTATGTTAAAAAAATAAAAATAGCATTATCATTAAAGTTTTATAAACAACAAATTATATATATACACTTATATATACAGTAAATAAATTACTGTTGTTATTACAGAAAAGGAAACAGATTTTTTTTTACATAGAAATATAAGTATATATAAATATAGATGCATATTTAAATTTATATATAGGTAAACAATAAATGCATGTATGTATATAAGACTTTGGAAAATATAAGAATTTATACAACTTAGATTTTTTTTATGAAATCTATATAGTATATTTTATATCTATTTATATATATATATGTGTAGTTTCAAAAGAGGGTAAATATACATTTTTTAAATTTACTAGATTATTTAAAAAAATGGATTTAGTGATTAATTTGTCTAATTAACTTATATAATTTAATTTAGCTACTAAAAGATTTTTTTTAAGGAAAATTATTTGTTTAAAATAAGTTATTAGTTAAGTCAAATTATAAAATGGCAATTGAATTGTTCGATTATTTCGAATATTGATAAACTGTATAAATATTTATACAAGGTCTAAAATCATGGAGAAACAAGTCGAGATGCATCAGGTTGCAAAACAAAATCAAAGGTGAGTTAATCTCACTCAACCGGGTTTTTATTTAAATTTAAATTGTTAAATTTAAATGATTGGTTGGATGATTGAATTGATTTGATGTGCTATATGATATATAGTAATATATAGTATATATTGGGTGATTGATTTCCCACATTATATAGCGGATGAGACCCTGTGTGCCGCATAATAGCGGATGATATTTTATAAATCTCATATACCGCGATATTCCACCTCGAAGTGGAATTGGTATTGTGCTAACATTTGTGGATGCAGCGAAACAGGTTGGAGGGATCCAACTGGATTCCTCAAAATTTTTAGACTGTTTAATATTCCATGTTATGAATATTTTATATTCCGCGATGAATTATATTAATAATTGGAATATTGAATTTAAAAATAAATTTGGTTTTAAATTCCTTTAAACTTCTTTATAAAATGAGCAATTAATTTATTTAATGAAGTAAACAAAAAGGTAGCTAATTACTGGTTGAGATTAATCAGAAGTGATTAATATTTGTGGTTTAATTAATTATTAATTACTTAATGTAAATTAGATTAGGATAAATGGAAATGTAGTTAGAAATCATTTTATATAATTAATGATGTAATTAAAGGTTGATGAATTAAGATTAATTAATCAATAATAAGTGACTTATGAGAAATAAATTATTATAAGTAATTATGGATTAATGTAATTAATTATAGTTAATTAATTTGTGTAATTAATTAAAGATAATTACTTGAATGTAATTAAAGGATAATTAATCCAGGGTGATTAATTAAAATGGATAATTAAGGGATGATTAATTAATTAATTGATTAGAAATTAATTAATGTCAAGTAAAGGAATCTAAGTGATTGAGGTTAGTAATTCAATTAGAAGTGATTAAATTAATTTTGGAAGTGATCAAGCTTTGCTTATGGATGATTGGATGGTATTGGATGCCTAGAACGAGTTGATATCTCCGATATGAAATGTTTTGTAGTATCATCTGTTTGGGTGGACAGGATATTATGGTTTATTTATCAATGATGAATTGTTGTGTAAAGGGACATCCTGTATTTAAAGTCTGAAGTGTATTTCATTTGGATAACTTGGGTTAGGATGACATGAGATTTGAAGAGACCGGGGTCGGGTATTAGAAAATACATGAAACCACTTTGAATTTTTATAAATTGATATGTGAAATCAATAGGCTGGAATGAAATGATTTAAGTGAATTGGACTATTAAATCTAAATTTTGGCACTTAGAAAATTAATGTGCGAAATAAGTAATGTTTATAACAAATTGTGAATTTGTAAACTGATACGTGTTACCTCGAGTTTTATATAAGTTGTATATTTTGTATTCAATGTTAGATGGGTTTACTCACGCTGGTTTCCAGCCTGACCCGGGTATTACTTTGGTGCAATGCTCGGGTCAGACCGAGTATTACAGATTTTCAAATAACGACGTTCTGGAGCTCAGGTGGCGAGCTGGATGGCAAGAACGTACGGAGTGTTTCCGCTGTATTATATTGTTGTATATCTGAGACATGATGACTGTGTATATCTATTGTCTGTATATATGTGTAACTCTGATGTATTAAATATAATCGACAGATATTGTATTCTTTTGGAAACTATTATTATTTGATATTATATTCTGATCCGCTGCGAATGTGAGATGTTGGTGTTTTCTGTTTCTTCTTCTTCTATCTCTTTCTTCTTTTTCCTAACTATTTGGAATTTTCGGGATTGAAAACTTTGGGTCATTACAATTAGTAATCTACAATAATTCTTTATAGTTTTGATTTAGAATCTAATGGGTGGAATGGAATAAATTAATTGAATATGACCATTTTAAACTAAGTAACGGTACTTAAATATTGTTGTGAAATGTATGGTTGATTATAACAAGATAGATCTCGTATTGAGGTATGAGTTACCGGGTTTTCAAAGAAGTCTTATAACTTAATCATTTCAAGTTATATGGTTTTACTCACGTTGCTTTCTAACCTGACCTGGGTGTTACTTGATTGTAATGCTCGGGTCAGATCGAGTATTGCAGATTTTTAGGTTGGGATGTTCTGGAGCTCAAGAGGCGAGCTGGATGGTAGAAACGTATGAAGTATATTCCGCTATGTGTTTGAAAGTTTGTGTTGATAGTAGTCTGGGACAAGTTGTTACAACTGTCCAGTTTTGTTGAACTCAGATGTATTGTATGTAAATTAATAGATACAACTTTTCTTTGTATAAATGCTATTATTTGATATTATATTTTAATTTGCTACGAGTGTGAGATTCTATGTTGTTGCTTTCTATTCCTTCTTCTACCTCTTTCTTTTTTACCCTAACAATCTGGGATTTCCGGCATTCGATTATTCGGCACTTCTACGTTGAACGTATTAGTGCCGAATTTTCGAGGTCAAAATTTTAGGGTCATTACACATCCTTAAGGGTTCCTTTGCATTTTTAGAAAGTATTTTATACTCATTTATTACTAGAAAAAAATCAAAGTTTAAAATGTTTTAGAACTGGTCAAATAAAGTGGCAAAAGTTAGAGTAAAAAGGTCGATAAATGAAAACTTCAGTACATAGTTGTTGAAAATATATCCTTAGAGGTTTATTTCCATAATTTTTAATTAGCCTAAAGGTAGTACTTGCTGTAAAAATTTAAGTTCATCATTTGTTTAAGTGGTGAAAACTTATCACAAAGTTTATACTTTATTATGTTAATTCTTTAACAAGACTCTTATCAGCATTTATAAATGTTGTAATAAGTTATTTAAGGTTTTATGTCTCTAAAAATGATATTTAAATTTAGAATTTTTCCCTAATCATTTTAGAAATGTTTTTAAATATATCTTTGGCATTTTAAGTTGGTTTGAAGTTTGAATATATTTGTAATAACTATACGTGTATTTTTAAAGTTAAGGGGTTTTAAAACATGTTTTTATTTATTTTCATAAAATTATATATTACTTATTTTTAATAAATATTGTAGATATATACTTAAAACCTATTTATAAGTATTTTCAAAGTATTTTTATATGTATACAAGTTTGGAGAAGTAAGTTAAGTACTTTGCAAAAGGATAAGAGATTGTTTTGGATTATAACACTTATGTTATAATAAATGCTTATGCAAAGTTATTAACAAGTATTACCTTGTTTAATAAATATAGGCATACATAGATCTTTAAAAGTATTTTTTTAAAGATAATTAAAAATATGGAATGATTTTCGGTTTGTTTTGACAATATGTTAACATCATTCATCTTTACGCCTTTCTGACTATACTTACGAATGTAGATAGATCTTTGAGAAAAATGTTTTAATGATAAGCATAAGAAAATGGTTTTAGGTTAGTGGTGATAATGTTTAAGTAACGATAGTCTTAAACCTTTTTGAAATAGATTGTTAATGTGTTTATACCATTTGAGGCATGTTTATGGATGCTATTTGTAGTATTGAAAGAGTATAAACGAATAGTAGAAATTGATAAAAGGAGTTTTATTAGATAAAAAGGTTTTTATTAATAAATGGTTTTAATTAATAAAAATATTAATTAAATAAAAAGGGTATTAGAAGTCGCTTATGTGACTTAATCGTTCTTTGTGAGACTTAATTATGCTTTGTGTCTTTACTCGTTTGTGGAAATATTTACTCTTGTACTTAGCACAAAGAACCAATTAAGTAGACTTGTATATCTGTAAGAGTTAAGAATGAAGTGTCTAAGGAAGGCGTTGATGCAATCGGTGCTCTAAATTACCTGGATTCACTCTTGACTAATGGATAATATAAGTTGAGAAGTTCGAAAACATGATAAGTATATGAGACTTGGTTTCCATATACGATCATCTACTTTGGACTTGACAGTCAATTAATCAATTATCAAACTTAACCAAATTAACATAGGAAGTATCTAAAAGCTTCCTTATTTCATATAATACGAGAACCCTTAGGAGGAGCATTGACATGAAATGTCCCTATCTTTAAGAACTTGTGTATACGAGATTCTTGAAGACTCCTCTTTATATATCGTTCGTTTACTTCATAAGGACCATAATTGAGTTGATCGAAAATTCATCGATTCAGTTTTTGAAGAGACCAAGATCAGTAGATGTTTTACTTATTGAATACCACTTCAAACTAATATATAAGTTATATGTTTTGGAAGTGGTTGTGAAGCAGAATGCTGCAGAGTTAAATTGTTTGTCGTAAAGTTAAGTCCAAGGGAGAGGTCAACGTTAGCATTCATCAGAGGACTTATGCTGGAATCCATTTAGGGATTCATGATCTGTTTGAAATTTCAGATTGCATTTGGGGATTTGTGTTTTATTTGATTGACGAAGACGCATATGTGAGATGCCGAGCATAACTTTGACTTCAGGATATAGCTAAAGCTGGAACAGGATGCATAGTCTGGGGTTTGGCTAACTCACAAAAACATATTATCAACTCCATATCTGGAGTATGCTTATCGATATTTTAGCCAATGGGAGTTGATGATATTTGGTTCCACATGATTCATACTATGTCTAGTGTGGGCCAGCTATGTTTACCTTATGGTATATTTTATTAAGAGATATACGATGTTTGAAAGGTGACTTCTGATCCTTGCGCATGGAGATCCGCTTCAGTTTACTAGAGGCATCTCCATGGAAAATCTATTATGCGAACATACCTTAGCGGTTTTGATTGTTCTTAAATATTGTTATGGTATGATTAATGTAAGCACCGATAGCTATTTTCTGATTTATATTTTCCACCCTAGACTTTATCTATTATATCATAATACGTACTTTTTAGATGGTTTGGCTATTTTAAGGGGATAACCATTACGACGGTCTCAAAAGGTGTTGTTATATGTTGTATACATATTTTTTGAGTTTCTCACTCCAGACTTTAGTATGACATGTGATTTTTGTTTTCCCTAAATTCCTCGTGTGCACTTGAGCAGTCTAAGAAAGACATGTTTTAGTTGGGTATTCTTGGAGCTCGATGAGCCGAGCTGGATATTTCAAATATCATAGTATTCTTATTTCTGCTGCATTACTTCTATATATATACATATCAACATTTGTAGGGATAGGTCCTCACAATTGTTTAGGCTGATGATAGTATTTAGAATTGTAACTCTAAAATGCTCTGTATCTTAGAGTGCTAGTTTATACTATCTTTTGGTATTATATATTATCATTCCGCCGTGACATTCTAATATTGTGTTCTTTTCTTTCTTTTTATGTTTTCTTTTTCTTTACTTTACCACAACAGTTTTTATTTCTAGCACTTGGATGCTCAGTACAAGAATACATGGATGTATCAATGTTGGCATTTAGGGTCGAAAAGGCAAATCATTATAAACCGGTATTAGAGTTGAAGGTCAAGCGTGAACTTTGGCTTTGGTTGGGTATGACTTATTAAGAGATAGGGTAAGGGAATGCCCAGCATAAGTTGAGTGTCTTATATATATGAGAGCGTATTTGTATTTAAACATATGTCCTAAAGGTAATTCCATCAACAAAAATTAAAGATCTTATGTAAGGAACTTATTTAAGTATAAATTGATAGTATAGTTTAATTAACGTAAGGATTAATGATGTATATTTTTTTACCACTCATTAATTGGTTTAGTTGTGCTTGGATGCTTTATGATCATGATTATTCCTTATAGAATGATCTGATATGCTCGACCAGTTTATGAGCATTATTATCATTTGTAAACTTAGTAGCTTAGTCATGCTCGGCAGTTTATGAGCGTTGACTACCATTTGTTGAGTATTTGACTTGTGCTCAATCAGTATGTGAGCAGTTCTACATTTCACTACATGGGTTGGGTAGACAGTATTTGTAGATTACTTGAACGAATACCTTACGAATTGAGTTTCACAGTTTGACTATAAGGTATTCAGTGATAATGTTGTGTAGAAATTAACTTTAATAAAAGTTAAACTGTGTAAAAGATATTTACGATAATCAAAAGGAAAGATGTTTACTTTAAGAAAGTGATTTTATGTAAGTACGGTTTAAGAAATATGGTTTATAAATGAAAACGATTTAAACTGATATTTTGAGAACTTAAATCCTAGTGTCTTTGAATTTTTTTTAAAGATCTTGGAGATAATATTATTATTATTATTTTAAAGCAAATAGTTTGGAATTTTTTTATAAGATTGAGATCATGATAATTAGTAATGTCATATGAAGTATTTGATACTAGTTTGAAAGAATTTTGATATGTTTAAAATGTATGATTTAGATGTACTGAACTCAATTCTATCGCCTGAAAATAATTCGGGCGATGACTGCAGTATCATCGGCATTCATTTTCAAGTTTCTAGGTAGGGATGCTATAAAGTAGTTTTAGAAAAACATAATTTGATTTAATCTTGAAAGTATGATTTAATATACAAAAAGATATATGTGTAAATTATTATTTCAACTGATTTGAAAAAAACCAGGTGTGTAATTCAAATATTTTCCTTAAGGAAGTTTGAGAGAAAAATATATAATAGTTTATTAAAGATTTTGGAATAAGCTTTCTATAAGGAAAAGATTTGTATGTATGGTATGTACGACGCCCAAGTGATAGTGATATAACTAATATGATTGTGAAACCTTTTCTTGTTTCATCCTTGTAGTAAAGTGTGCTTGATAAATAATTGAAATTTTGTTAAGTTATTTTATGGACACATGTATCCTATACATTAGGATGATATAATATATGCATCATGTTATGATATATTGTTTGATAGTTTTCATTTGTTAGAATGAAACAGAATTTTCGACGATTTTGGATAGTCAGAAACTTCCAAATCATTATAGAACTTGAAGCTAATTGTTTTTGTGAATATATAAAAGTTGATTTTTTGTAACTCTTGAGTTGATAAGGTAGTAAGTTAAAACAAGTTTTAAATTATTGAATATACTTGCTAAGTAAAACAGATTTGATGTTTTGTATGTACTCTTAAGATGTAGTAGAGTATCATACAGGTAATAAAGGGATAAATTTTTATGAAATGTCTTATAAAGGAAGTTATAAGTGTAATAAACCTGAGGTTTGGTTTTAATGAAATGATTCGTAAATGATTTTGGTATTGAAAGACATACTTTTTGTATAAATGAATTAAAAAGCGTAACAACCCAAATTCTATCAGGTCCATGTTTTTCACAAAAATGCTAGAATTCAAGCCCACTGAAGCCCAAGTTGGGTATTTGGTATCGTGCAAATAGGCAAAGATAAATATATCAGAGCTCAAATAAATATATCACATTGGAACCAACTAAATAAAATTGTAAGTAAATACACACCAAGGTAGTAAAAAGTTCTAAACAAGTGTCACAAAGTTGAAAATCTTTGCCTTCTATCTAACCTGTAGGATGTTATAAGGAAAGGGGCAGAACAAAAGTTTTGGTGAATGGACTAATTATACACTTCTAAGCATAATTTTACATATATCGTTCTATTTTCATTTTCTGTTATATTAAGTTTATTGGGTTTATAATACTCTCGCCTTTGTGTGTGAATCATTCCCATCTACTCGCTAGTAGATTAACACGTAATAACCAATATATATGTAGCTACATGCCCAAAGACCGCAACGGTCCCAGGTACCACCCATAGTACCTTCTGTATCCTCCTCGAAAAGGACTCCATCATTTGGCTTCTAGAGCGTATTGTAACTATATTTGTAAAGAAAAGCTTTGTGAGGCCTATAATACAGATGTTACGTCGTCTACTATGAAAACATGAAACTGCATCTGCACTAGCTTATACTAGAGCTCGTACAAAAAGAATGTACCATTGGTGCATACATTGAGGACTGCACATAATCGCTGTCTACTCCTTGAGCTCCGCCAACAAGATCTATATTGCACGAAACTCTGTAACAACCCGACTGTAACAACCCGCATATTTGGACCATTTAAATTGACAATAATCCACACATGTCAACTTAAATAATACAAAACACGAATCATTATGGGATTATAAATACATAAATGTAAATGAGAATCAATACAACATCACAGTCACAGAACAGTCACAGAATAATGCAGCGGAAAATACATCGTCATAATAGCAGTTCATGAAGCTACTACATAAAGTACAACAATGTTTAGACAAAAGGTGACTGAAAGGAAATACAAAAATGTCCAACAGAAAAGGACATCAATACAGGAAATACAAAAATGTCCAACAGAAAAGGACATCAATACTGGAATAGAAATGGACTGATAAAGATAAATGCTAAGTCTTCAGCATCTTCAACCAACCTTGATCAGCAAACTGGATAGCTTCAGACTGACCCGAGCATATACAAAAAGAAACACTCGAGTTAGGACTCAAAATCTTATACAGGATAATCAAGTGCAGGGAATGAAGTCCATAACTCAAAGATGAATAAATAACATCTCTAAGGATATGATAAACTATCTATATATACAATAGAATACGGTATGTAGATAATGTATAATCAGTAAAGTACGATATTGAAATAGCATTAAGGCGTTACCATAATTCCCCTTAACACATTTTATAATGCCATAGTCTATAAAGCACCGTAAACTAGTGGTTATCAGAGGGTACCCCATAGGTATAACATAAAACAAAACGTGGTGGCCGCGAATAGGATAATCAGCATGACAAGGTACATGAGGCGATACCAACTAGGATACTAGTAGTTGCGTGATCCGGGCTGATGTTGAGCATAGTAGCTACTATCTCAACACCGCGAAACAACACTCTCAAATCAGGGGTGCATCCAAATCGAATCACAAAAGTAATAGATATGGTATCGAAGAAGCGTGTCCGCTCTCAATGGCCCAGCGCGGCTCCTGTTTTAGTCATGTCAGGAGTCATCCAATATCATTCTCTTTCTTCAGTCAACGCGTTCAGCAAATCATCCACTTCATTCTGGATTAACACTTCGCGTATAATAGTCATTAAAGTGGTTTTCGGTATCGACAGAGAGTATGTCCATTCCCGATCCTGGTCTCTTTAATAACTACGTATTTATTACCCGATGGTCGGTTAAATTAACGTTTAAACAAATCAAAAGTCCAAAAGTCAAGGTGCAAATTTGACTTCCAAAATTTGACATTTTATGATTCAATTTTTTCAGATATTTTAAAACATATTTCCGAATGCAATTTTTAGTTCAAACATTTGAGTTGACAATTTGAAATTAAGTATTCAAGTTCGATTTAATAAGGTCTAAATGTCGCTTATTAAATTTAGTTCATAATCAACGAATTCAATTTAATGCTAAACTTAGTTTAAATTATTAAATCAAATTCTATTCATTTCACTTCATGTTAACATCCACTATTATCATAAATTCGATTAAATCAATTTCATTAACTAAATTCCTTTTTATCCAACTTCATTTGATTTATTTACCAATTCAATTAAATTTCTAAACAAAGAAGTCCATTTCCATTTACAATGTCCTGATTTGATTAATTCGTTAAATTTAAAATCATTTAAAGTTTAAATAATCACTATGTTATATCCATAAAATTTGTTTAGTTTTTGTATTCCTCTTAAGTCAAAGTTTCAAAATTTCCAAATAAAATTTATAACATGTTCCAAATCTATTTAATTAAAACCGAGTTTAAATCCAAACCTAACAAATCTAATAAATTTTAAGTTATCAAATCCTAAAACTTACTTGTTTCTATATCTCATTTCAATTAATTTGCCAATTCATTTTCATTCAATTAAATAGGTTCATCAATCCGTTTCACTGTAATCCATTAAATTACTTCAATCTAATCCATAAAATTTATCTCAATTAAATCCATGAAATTTATTTCAGTTACATCCTTTAAAACCGTTACCAAATTTCCAAACGAATTGTTAAGTTCATTCCTTAATTTTAAAATATATTTCAATTTCGGAAATGGTTTTGTTGACCAATCGGGTTTCTTATTTTTATTTTCTATCCTAGGCCAAGTTGTTTAAATGGGGTATTTATCATTTCAACCCAATATCATTCAATATAAAACAAAGCACAGCAAAGGGAACTTGCAGTGTGATAACTGGGATGGTGTCAAAGTAAATAAACAAGCAATAGCAACCATACATAACAATTTAACAATTTATTTAATAATCCCGAAATAATCGTATTAACTTACATTTGTTATTTATAAAAATTAATATAATTATTCCTAGAATCCACACTATCATTTCATGCAGATTAAAGATTATTACATTATGGTTTTCACTTTGTGTCTATTATCAAATTACTACATAAATCATACATTCAATGGTTCAAGGTGTAGTTAACGCTATTTCTACGCGACGATTTATTTAACATTTAAAGGGGTCAAGTTCAACATATATAGTCAATTTTAAATTGTTGACTATCCTATATCAATATAAATTTCATATTAAATTTCACTTAGGTTAACAACCAAATTCAACATCACATAATAATTTTAGTGTCAAAACTATTTCTCGTAAACTAACAATATTCAAATTTAACTTGCATAGCGATTTACAATTCTTATTTCAACAATTTTTAACAATCAACAATTTAATATCCAAATTAATATTAACAACAATTTATCACTTGATTATCATAGCATAATTGATTGAGTCATGAATGAAATATTCACCTTGCGTGGTTGAAGAAGATGACGGCGAAGCACGAAGATGAATAGATAAGAGACACAACAAGCACGACACAAAACGAACACAAACTGCAATCAAACAATTAATTAATCAATAATTTGTTTATTGCAATATATAGTGATTTAATATATATACAAACCATATCAAAGCAAAGACACCAGATAGATCCGATAAGCTGAATGGAAGCCTAAGGCTCCGAAGCGGTAGCAGGAACCGAACACAACAACAGTAGTGAGCACTGATGGATATTTAAATGAATACATATAAAACTGAGTAGATGGACTGAAATTTCTTTATACTACAATAGTCTATATATGTACAGTAAGCTAAATGTAAATTTATGAACTGGACTTGAAAAATGTAACTTTGCAAAACCAACTTTATAACTAATGTATATTATATATATAAACGAACTGTCTTTTTTTTTTTTAAACGTATATGCATAAGAACAATGCAGTCGGGTCGGCGGGTGGTCGTGGCAGGGCGGAGACTGGCGTGGGGCTGGGTTGGAGGCGATGGCCGGTGGAGCGAGACTTGGGTGGAGCAGTAGGTAGGCCGATGGGCAGAGGCCGGTAGGGGGGTTGGCCGAGTGGAACGAGTGCAGCAGGGTATTGGGGAAGTGGACGGTGGACGAAGGTGGTGATGCGTGTGGCCGAGTGGTGTGGGGCCATGGCTGCATGGGGTGGAGGAGTTAGGGGGGACGTGTGCGTGCAGCGGCTGGGTCTTGGTGGCTGTGGGTGGGCAGTGGAGGGGGAGGGACCGTGCGCGTGGAGGGCGGAGGCGGTTGCAGGGGTGGTGGTTGATGGGGAAGTGGGTGGCCGAGTTGACGGGGGGGAGAAGCAGGGGGTTTGCAGTGGAGTGGAGGCAGTGCATTTCATTTTGAAGTGAATAATAAAAAAGAAAAAGAATATGAAGAGAAAGGAGGAAGGAAGTGCAGGTAGAAGAGAAAAGAAAGGGGGAGCTGTTATGCGGCAGTGCATGGAGTAGGTGGTGGGTTTCATGTTAATACTGGAGAGAACAACAAATAATAATAAAAGAAAAATGGGGAGGGAGGAGAGAAAGAATTATGCAGAGGAGAAGAAAGGTTACGTACCAGAGAGAAGCAAGAGTGCAGTGAGCAATTAATGAATGAGCTGGTATGCAGAGGCATTAATGAAGGGAGATATATACAGAGGGGTTCAGAGTGAAGAGGTCAATGCAATGATGATTTTGCAAAGTGGAGACTATTTGGGTTCCCAAGACAGCTGCATATACTCTTAAGCTTTGAACGTGGGAAAGTTGGGTACCGGTTTGTGCTGCGTAACGGACCAGTTTGTACTCCGTTAATAATTATAATTTGCAACGCCGAACTCCGATTGACACAAATAAATATACCGTTTCGATCAGCGCGTCGAGACGGACACAACATATGAAGATATTGATGGTTCAACATCGTTAGCGAAGTGGTAAATCTTATTTAACCATTTGCACGAGCGAACATTTTAACCAGCAATTAAAAGCGAAATCTGACGAAACGAAATGGCCGTCAAGTTCAGAATATTTTTCTTATGCAACATTGAGAAAATATTTGAGTTCGGACGATAGGAAATTTACACATAAGATTTAAACTAATATGTAAATTCGACGAGCATAATTTACTTCAATATTTTTCAACGAAATTTGGCGCACGCCTATGTCTATCTAGACGCATTCCAAATGTGAAGTTTGGATAGCAACGGAAGTTGTTTGTGAAAATTTGAATTTCTATATTAAATAAGCGATTTTAAAATTTTAAACTGGGTCTGAATTTCAGGGTCGTTACATTCTCCCCCACTCAAAACTTTTCGTCCCCGAAAAGGAACAAAGTAAAGAGTGGAAGAACAATAAAAGAGATACGATGGATATAGAATAGATTATCGAACAAAGTATAGAGTATAGAATAGAATTCACCTTCAACAAACAATTCTGGATTAGAATCTCGGATACTCTCTTCGGTTTCCCAAGTACAATCACGATCATCGGGACTCCATTGGACTTTGACTAGGGTAACAGTCTTCCTTCTAAGCTGCTTCGTATCCCTATCAACAATACGTAGTGGCCTCCTCTCTATAGTCAAATCCGGCTCAATATCAACCTTATCTAACTGAGCAATAGGAATGGTCATGGATGGATCATGTACAACCTTCCGAAGATGTGAAACATGGAATACGTTGTGCACTGGAATGACCCTAATTCTTAAGCAAAATTTTTTTTTTTTTTACATACTTAACTAAGACTACCTAGGGTCATCCTTACCTATTCTCATTTATCCAGGATCTTTCTCAATATAAAAATATTGTTTTAAATCTAAATCATTCCTAACATACATATATGAAGATATCTATGTTATATCCTACTAGAATCAGAGCATAATAATAATATGGAGGTAGAAATCTTTTTAAATCTATTAAAATGTGATAATTCCCTGATAAAAGATTTATTTTCACATTCTGATTATTGACCATAGAATCCACTGTAAACATGTACTTTGGTCTGTTATTCCAATTAAGGAATGATTAAGTAATAATCCGGTGGAAGAAAGCTTTTTAATATGGATGTTTGTGTTAAAATCTGCATAGTTTCAAACACAAGCTAAAAGAAAGTGTATCATAAGTGAACACAAGCAACATCTAGGCGTAATGGAAACGCGCCTAACTTACACATGAGAGGTCACGAGTTCGAGTGCTATGCTGGTCAGTTCAAACCCAATTTTTGTTTTCTTTTTTTTTTCCTGCATGGTTTTAAAATCTGATACCTACCTATATCTACACATATACACTTAAATTTTGCCTATAATCTAACATACAAAACAATATTTCTTACTTTATTATTTTCAAAACCCATTCCTACTACTTTTCTAGGAATTTATATTTATATTGTTGCCCAAATGTCAACATGTACACAGATATACATGTACATGTCTATGCTTCTGCTCATTTTTCCAGAAAACTGGGTTCAAATGGTTCCTTGCTCCTATTTATTTGAAGTGTGCATTTGGCCTGACCTGTGGTCTAACTATTTGGTTAAAGAAACCATTCTTTTACTTGCATCTGGACATATATCAGTATCAAGACTTAAAAATGTAACAGTTATAATTCTTTCTGGATTTTCCCAATATAATTTCCTATATATCTATTTTTTTTGAAAATATTCAGGATTAACTAAAACCATCATAAAGTGATTATACTTATAAAATCCAGTTTTTTTTCCTCTAAATCAAAAACAACCTCAGCAAATAGATTTTCAATTCAGTTTAACTTCAATATCCTTAATACATACCAAACCAGAAACCAGAAACAACATAACACATATTTCTTGCAAGTTCTTCCTACTTAATACATCACTAGATTCATTTAAAATAACTGAATAAATCCAAACTTTCAAGGTTATTACATAACAACCTAAACAGAACTATCAAACTTCCCAGATTACATGCAAATATTTCATTCTAAGTTCTTATCTAACTCTAGTTTAGCATGCTTATCCAATCATTCTCATTAGCCATAGCAACTTCCTATTTAGAACCAGCATTCCCTGAAAAAGCATTAAGGGCTGCCCCATTTTAAATGAGACACCCCAGTTGCCATAAACAAACAAGGGTCAGATACAAGATCTGGTATGAGCATCATCAAAAATTCCATGATATTAAGTAATTAAGTGAGACCTAAACATTTTGTATAGATTGGCAGAGCTTCTTTGATCAATCTATCTGACTTATTTATGATACCTTGTGCAATTATGATCAGTGTTCAAAACTAATTTTGTACACACATTCAACTACGCAAACTTATATTTTAAATAGAAATGTTCAAGAACTATCATAGCTCCAGTCCAACCAATCAAGGAATACACTAGTTCCTACTTTATCAATTTGAGATTTGCATTTACCAAATTTCTTCCTAGCCTCATCTGCCATAAGGAATCACGGGGACACATTGCAATAAAATAATTCACAATATTGCACAAAGATCTCAGGGCTTAAACAAACCATGTGCCAACTTGCATACTTTAAATACAACAAGCATTCCAGCAGTTCTCTTGGCTCACAATCCTTTGTTTATTTACTAAGTGTTCATGTTTGATCCTATCATGAGATAGCTAGGTGACTGAATCACAGTGTACATGAAACATTATATAGAGCTCACAAGCATAATTCCAGAACAAGCTAACTTTCATATCCAGGGAATTCATATCTACAATTATTCTGGTTTAAAAGAAAATACAAGAATGTTTGTAACTGGGAATAAAGACTAGGCATGTGGGTTATTATTGTTTCACAAGCAACCATGTTTGAACTAAATTCAAGATCTAGCTTAAACAAGATTTCTGGCCCATGGTTTTCTATTTGATCAAGGGTTCAACACTTTAGGAATTTCCATTGCAACCTTGAATCTTTCATTTGAGCCTCAGCACTTACACAAGTGTAATGCAACTCATATACATATGTTTGTCATGCCATAACTAAACCAGCTACAAGCATTCTCTATTTACTGTTATATTTTCATACTATAACATTTCTGGGTATAAACAATCAGAGCATAATACTCAACTATCAAAACTAAAAGCATTTAGAAACACCCATTAAAGCATCCATTAAAACCATAGTAATAAAATCCAAAATATGCAGAAAAATTAGCATAAGCTAGGCTGCCTCATAACAGGACTTAATGCCATGGATTAGTGAGATTACTCACCAAAGATGCTTCTCCTGCTTAAATCAGAAAGGAAACCTTTTAAAACTTGCTTTTCTGCTTGCAAATATTTTCCTCTTTGTTTCCTTAAATGTTTTGGGTAGCAAATGATTCTTTTCTGGTTTATACTTGGATTTATAAGAGAAGTTTTCTAGGGTTTATCATTGTAAAATCCCATTCCTACCCTGGCCAAGACTCATGCATTTTGCATTTCAGATTTGTTCATTTTCACTTTTGATACCCCGGCCACATATGGTGCTTACTTTCCCTTATTTTTCTTTACCTTTTCAAAATATATCATATTCTTACCAAGTCATGAAAATTGTGTGACATTGTCACTTGTTTATTTTCTAGAAATCCTCCTTTCTATTTCTGCCTAAAGCAATTATTCTGCTTGCAATTTGTCTTTTGCTATTTTAGTATTACAATCTTTTACTTGCTTATTTCTCTTTAACATTTTCTATTCTTACAGAAATGTACATTTGCATACATATCCTATCTAGGCTTATTTAACTCCTCCTTAATTTCAGAAAGATATGCACCTATATGTGCATACAGGCTTTTAAATCCTTGTAACATTTTCTTTTCTGGGTTTAAATAAAATATGTTTACCGATTCAAAACAAAACTTACTTTTCTTATTTTCTTGGATGATTCATATAATTCCAGAGATCAAATATCCATATCACAAAATTATGTTTGTAATACTTTTTAATTCTTGTTTTGATTTCAGTGGATTTGGAGTTCTTTCTTGTGCCATATCAGTGTGCACACACACTTGAACACTTTTTTTTTTCCATGTATTCTTATACAAATGAATTCATATATTTTCAAAATTCAACCAAATAAGATTCTATGAATTTCTGGGGCATTACAATCACCCCACCTTTTTAGGAATTGTGTCCTCACAATTTTCTCATTCATTTTTTTTTTTAATATTTCTAGATTCTCATAAAATCTATCAGACATTGCATAAGCAAACAATTCAGTCAAAACATACATATTAAACTTTTAGGAATTTAGTTTTTACCTTCCACTACAAAAAGCTTAGGGTAATCCATCTTTATTTTATCCTCCAATTCCCATGTACAGTCCTTAGGGTCTAGGCTCCATTGAACCTTTACCAATTTTAAAGTTTTGTTCCTCAACTTCTTTTCCTCTTTAGCCAAAATCCCCACGGGTTCTTTCTCATAGACCAAATCAGAATTTATTTGAACCTGAGTGGGTTTCTCTAGAATCTCTTCTTTATCATGTACCCATCTTCTAAGTTGTGATACATGGAATACATTGTGCATTGCACTCATCTCTTCAGGCAGCTCTAGCCTATATGCTAATGAACCTATTCTTTCCAAAATCTTGTAAGGTCCAACATATCTTGGGGTAAGTTTTCCTTGCTTGCCAAATCTTAACACCTTCTTCATAGGTGAAACTTTGATGAAAACATAATCACCAACTTCATATTCTACCTGCTTTCTCTTTTTATCTGCAAACTTCTTTTGCCTATCTTGAGCTGCTGCCATTCTTCTCCTCACCAGTTCAATTTTCTCTGTGGTCTCTTTTACATACTCAGGCCCTAAGACAGCCTTTTCTCCTGCTTCAACCCAACATATTGGTGACAAACATGGTTTTCCATACAAGGCTTCAAATGGTGCCATGCCTATGGTGCTTTGATAACTATTGTTATATGTAAATTCAGCCAAATGGAGGTGATCTTCCCAATTACCTCCAAAGTCTAATGTACATGCCCTCAATAAATCCTCCAAAACCTTATTTATCACTTCAGTTTGACCATCTGATTGGGGGTGGTATGCTGTACTCAAGCATAATTCACTCCCTATGGCTTTTTGAAAGCTCTTCCAAAATCTGGAGGTAAAGATTGTGTCCCTATCACTCACTATAGTTTTAGGGATTCCATGCAACCTTACTACTTCTCTCATGAATATCTGAGCTAGTTTAGGGGCATTTCTTTCTGCCTTTACTGGTATAAAATGTGCCACTTTGGTCAATCTATCAACTACTACCCAAATGCTTGTATTTCCTCTCTTTGATCTAGGCAGACCATCTATGAAATCCATAGATATATCTTCCCACTTCCACTGTGGTATACTTAGAGGTTGTAATAGGCCCGAGGGTCTTTGGGTTTCTGCTTTGACTTGTTGGCAAGTCATACACTTTGCAACATGTTTGGCCACATCAGTTTTCATCCCTGTCCACCAATAATCCCTCTTCAAGTTTTGGTACATCTTGGTGCTACCTGGGTGTATAGAATATTTGCTTCTATGATATTTATTAAGTATCTCTTCCTTCAATCCTATATTCTTTGGAACACATATCTTACCTTTATTCCTTAAGTAACCATTCTTATCAATGTGGTAGTTTGCTACTTCTTCTCCTTTTTCTATTAGAGTTTTCTTTTCTAACAAATCTGGATCTTCCTCTTGCATTTTTCCCACTTTCAAAATTAAATCTGATTGCAAAGTTATCAAACTTAATTTTCCCTTTTTCCCTTCTTCAATCATCTCCATGTTTATCTCATTGTCTTCCTCAATTTCCAAATCAGTAAGTAGAGATAAATTTTTAAACTCTTCTATCATTAACATGGCTACATTTGCGTGCTGCCTGCTCAAAGCATCTGCAACCTTATTAGCTTTTCCTGGAGTATAAAGTATGTCTAAATCATATGCTGCTAAAAATTCAACCCATCTATGTTGCCTCATATTCAGATCTTTTTGTGAAAAAAGATATTTCAATGCCTTATGGTCAGTGTATAAAATGAACTTTGCACCTAGAAGATAATGTCTCCAGAGCTTTAGTGCATATACCACTGCTGCCAATTCAAGATCATGGGTTGCATACTTTGATTCATGCGGCTTCAGTTGCCTTGATGCATAGGCTATAACTTGGTCTTGCTGCATCAATACAGCTCCTAGCCCAGAGCCACTTGCATCAGTATAAACAATCAAATCCTCATTTCCTTCTGGTACTCTCAACACCGGTGCATTGACTAAAGCCTCCTTGATTTTACTAAAGGTTTGTTCACATTTCTCAGTCCATCTAAAGGGTTGGTTCTTTCTAGTTAGGTTGGTAAGAGGTGATGACATCTTAGAAAAATCTTTTATAAATCTTCTATAATACCCTGCCATTCCCATAAATGACCTAACTTCTCCCACTGTGCTTGGCCTTTTCCATGCTTGGATAGCCACAATTTTATTGGGGTTCACTGAAATGCCTTTGGCAGATACAACATGCCCAAGGAAATGCACCTCTTCTTTCCAAAATGCACACTTAGAAAATTTGGCTTTTAAATCTTTTTCTCTTAATCTTGACAAAACAAGGTGTAAGTGATTTTCATGTTCCTCTACTGTTTTAGAATAAATCAAAATATCATCAATAAAAATCAATACAAACTTGTCTAAATAATCCCTGAATATCCTATTCATTAAGTCTACAAAATATGATGGGGCATTTGTCAACCCAAATGGCATGACAAGAAACTCATATAAACCATACCTAGTGTTAAAGGCTGTATACTTAACACTTGAGTCTTCAACCTTCATCTGATGGAATCCAGATGCCAAGTCTAACCTAGAAAATATTTTTGCTCCACTAAGTTGATCAAAAAGATCATCAATTCTAGGTAAGGGGTACTTGTTCTTGATAGTGACTTTGTTTAACTCCCTGTAATCTATGCACATTCTTAAAGTACCATCATGTTTCTTTACAAATACTACTGGAGCACCCCAGCAAGAGTTACTTGGTCTTATAAATCCTTTGCTTTCTAACTCTTCTAGCTGTTTCTTTAATTCCTTCAACTCATTTGGCCCCATCCTAGTGGGTTTCTTAATAATTGGACTTGCTCTTGGTATCAGACTAATCTGAAATTCCACTGGTCTGTGGTGTGGAACCCCCTCAACTTCTCCAAACACATCTATGTATTCGTTAATTATGGGGATTTCTTCAATAGAAGGCTCACTGGAATCCTTATTTAAGTCGATCAAGTGATATAATTTTCTTTCTTTGGCTGTTTCACACAAAATTGTGATTCTTTGACCTCTAGAATTTTGTAATGATATGGTGGATGAGTCTAAATTAATTATGGCTTTGTATTGCCTTAACCAGTCTACACCCAATATAACACCTATATTTGGGTAATTTAAAACATATAAATTGGAAATAAAAACATTTCCTCCTATGTTTAATCCCACATCCACACAAATCATGTTTAAAACACTAGAACTTCCCAATGGGCTTTGCACTAACAAAGGAGTTTCAACCAATATGCAATTTAATTTAAGCAATGCAACTAATTCATGGGAAATCATCGAATGTGTTGCCCCTGTATCATACACTACTGATATAGGTAAGGTACAAATAAATAAGGTACCTTCTACTTGACCATGATTTTCTGCAATAGTCTCTACTGTGGATTTGCCTTTGCTCTCCAAACTTGCTAGCTTCCCTTGCTGTTTATACTCAGGGCAGTTTCTCTTGATATGTCCCTCCTTTCCACATAGATAGCACTTGAAAGCTCCTCCCTTCAATTCTAGGCACCTTGGTTTGATATGTCCTTCTTTTCCACAATAATTACATGTTATTTTCCTCTTTGTATCAGTGGTCTTAGTATCATTAGTTTTCTTACTTTTTGTCTCCTCCTTCTTTTTGTCATAGGGGTGATATTTTCCCTTATTCTTCTTATTGTTGTTATTCTTAAAACTCCTATACTTCTCCCTTTCCTTGTCATGTTGCTCAAATTTTAAGGCCAGATCAATGACTTGATCAAAAGTTTTATCTACATATGGCAACATGGCCCTACTAAGCCCTGGATTTAAACCCTTAATATACCTATCATTCTTTGATGCCTCATCAGCCACAAGCATAGCTCCATACTTAGACAAGCCTTCAAACCTATGAGTATATTCAGTCACATTAAAAGTTCCCTGCCTAAGTCTGATGAATTCTTCAAGCAGTAGAGTTTTGGCTGATGCTGGAACAAATCTAGCTTCCAACATCTCCTTGAATTGATTCCAAGTGATTTCATTCTCAATCCTCCCAGCTATGACTACCTCCCACCAACTTAAAGCCACACCTTTCAGTTGTCTTGAGGCCACTTGCCTCTTCCTTTGATCATCCAACTGCATGTCATTGAAAATTCTATCCAGTGTTCTCAACCATGCTTGAATTTCCATCACATTTTCAGTCCCTTCAAAGCTCTTGCCTCCTAAATTGGTATAAGTCTTTAATAGTTTGGAAAGTTCCTCATGTGGATTCTCAAGTCTCTGCCCTACTCCATCCCTTAAAGCCCTCATAAAGTCTTGCATATCAAGCATTTGTGGTGTACATGATCCTGCATTGTGTTGAGATCCTCTTCCTACCATAATTGGACAACTACAGTATGGGTAGATAAGGTTAGTTTATCATGAGAGTATATATATATATCTATATATTTTAACTTTCTATCTATATTATTATTTTACTCAAACAGTACATACATATGATTATAGTACTTCAATCAATCAATACAATCATTCTTAGCTATGTATAAATTTAACATAGCTCTGATACCAAAATGGAATGACCCTAATTCTTAAGCAAAATTTTTTTTTTTTACATACTTAACTAAGACTACCTAGGGTCATCCTTACCTATTCTCATATTATCCAGGATCTTTCTCAATATAAAAATATTGTTTTAAATCTAAATCATTCCTAACATACATATATGAAGATATCTATGTTATATCCTACTAGAATCAGAGCATAATAATAATATGGAGGTAGAAATCTTTTTAAATCTATTAAAATGTGATAATTCCCTGATAAAAGATTTATTTTCACATTCTGATTATTGACCATAGAATCCACTGTAAACATGTACTTTGGTCTGTTATTCCAATTAAGGAATGATTAAGTAATAATCCGGTGGAAGAAAGCTTTTTAATATGGATGTTTGTGTTAAAATCTGCATAGTTTCAAACACAAGCTAAAAGAAAGTGTATCATAAGTGAACACAAGCAACATCTAGGCGTAATGGAAACGCGCCTAACTTACACATGAGAGGTCACGAGTTCGAGTGCTATGCTGGTCAGTTCAAACCCAATTTTTGTTTTCTTTTTTTTTTTCCTGCATGGTTTTAAAATCTGATACCTACCTATATCTACACATATACACTTAAATTTTGCCTATAATCTAACATACAAAACAATATTTCTTACTTTATTATTTTCAAAACCCATTCCTACTACTTTTCTAGGAATTTATATTTATATTGTTGCCCAAATGTCAACATGTACACAGATATACATGTACATGTCTATGCTTCTGCTCATTTTTCCAGAAAACTGGGTTCAAATGGTTCCTTGCTCCTATTTATTTGAAGTATGCATTTGGCCTGACCTGTGGTCTAACTATTTGGTTAAAGAAACCATTCTTTTACTTGCATCTGGACATATATCAGTATCAAGACTTAAAAATGTAACAGTTATAATTCTTTCTGGATTTTCCCAATATAATTTCCTATATATCTATTTTTTTTGAAAATATTCAGGATTAACTAAAACCATCATAAAGTGATTATACTTATAAAATCCAGTTTTTTTTCCTCTAAATCAAAAACAACCTCAGCAAATAGATTTTCAATTCAGTTTAACTTCAATATCCTTAATACATACCAAACCAGAAACCAGAAACAACATAACACATATTTCTTGCAAGTTCTTCCTACTTAATACATCACTAGATTCATTTAAAATAACTGAATAAATCCAAACTTTCAAGGTTATTACATAACAACCTAAACAGAACTATCAAACTTCCCAGATTACATGCAAATATTTCATTCTAAGTTCTTATCTAACTCTAGTTTAGCATGCTTATCCAATCATTCTCATTAGCCATAGCAACTTCCTATTTAGAACCAGCATTCCCTGAAAAAGCATTAAGGGCTGCCCCATTTTAAATGAGACACCCCAGTTGCCATAAACAAACAAGGGTCAGATACAAGATCTGGTATGAGCATCATCAAAAATTCCATGATATTAAGTAATTAAGTGAGACCTAAACATTTTGTATAGATTGGCAGAGCTTCTTTGATCAATCTATCTGACTTATTTATGATACCTTGTGCAATTATGATCAGTGTTCAAAACTAATTTTGTACACACATTCAACTACGCAAACTTATATTTTAAATAGAAATGTTCAAGAACTATCATAGCTCCAGTCCAACCAATCAAGGAATACACTAGTTCCTACTTTATCAATTTGAGATTTGCATTTACCAAATTTCTTCCTAGCCTCATCTGCCATAAGGAATCACGGGGACACATTGCAATAAAATAATTCACAATATTGCACAAAGATCTCAGGGCTTAAACAAACCATGTGCCAACTTGCATACTTTAAATACAACAAGCATTCCAGCAGTTCTCTTGGCTCACAATCCTTTGTTTATTTACTAAGTGTTCATGTTTGATCCTATCATGAGATAGCTAGGTGACTGAATCACAGTGTACATGAAACATTATATAGAGCTCACAAGCATAATTCCAGAACAAGCTAACTTTCATATCCAGGGAATTCATATCTACAATTATTCTGGTTTAAAAGAAAATACAAGAATGTTTGTAACTGGGAATAAAGACTAGGCATGTGGGTTATTATTGTTTCACAAGCAACCATGTTTGAACTAAATTCAAGATCTAGCTTAAACAAGATTTCTGGCCCATGGTTTTCTATTTGATCAAGGGTTCAACACTTTAGGAATTTCCATTGCAACCTTGAATCTTTCATTTGAGCCTCAGCACTTACACAAGTGTAATGCAACTCATATACATATGTTTGTCATGCCATAACTAAACCAGCTACAAGCATTCTCTATTTACTGTTATATTTTCATACTATAACATTTCTGGGTATAAACAATCAGAGCATAATACTCAACTATCAAAACTAAAAGCATTTAGAAACACCCATTAAAGCATCCATTAAAACCATAGTAATAAAATCCAAAATATGCAAAAAAATTAGCATAAGCTAGGCTGCCTCATAACAGGACTTAATGCCATGGATTAGTGAGATTACTCACCAAAGATGCTTCTCCTGCTTAAATCAGAAAGGAAACCTTTTAAAACTTGCTTTTCTGCTTGCAAATATTTTCCTCTTTGTTTCCTTAAATGTTTTGGGTAGCAAATGATTCTTTTCTGGTTTATACTTGGATTTATAAGAGAAGTTTTCTAGGGTTTATCATTGTAAAATCCCATTCCTACCCTGGCCAAGACTCATGCATTTTGCATTTCAGATTTGTTCATTTTCACTTTTGATACCCCGGCCACATATGGTGCTTACTTTCCCTTATTTTTCTTTACCTTTTCAAAATATATCATATTCTTACCAAGTCATGAAAATTGTGTGACATTGTCACTTGTTTATTTTCTAGAAATCCTCCTTTCTATTTCTGCCTAAAGCAATTATTCTGCTTGCAATTTGTCTTTTGCTATTTTAGTATTACAATCTTTTACTTGCTTATTTCTCTTTAACATTTTCTATTCTTACAGAAATGTACATTTGCATACATATCCTATCTAGGCTTATTTAACTCCTCCTTAATTTCAGAAAGATATGCACCTATATGTGCATACAGGCTTTTAAATCCTTGTAACATTTTCTTTTCTGGGTTTAAATAAAATATGTTTACCGATTCAAAACAAAACTTACTTTTCTTATTTTCTTGGATGATTCATATAATTCCAGAGATCAAATATCCATATCACAAAATTATGTTTGTAATACTTTTTAATTCTTGTTTTGATTTCAGTGGATTTGGAGTTCTTTCTTGTGCCATATCAGTGTGCACACACACTTGAACACTTTTTTTTTCCATGTATTCTTATACAAATGAATTCATATATTTTCAAAATTCAACCAAATAAGATTCTATGAATTTCTGGGGCATTACATGCACGCCCTCAAATTTCTCCGACAGTGCAACTCTGTAGGCTAATGTACCAATCCTCTCAGTGATAGTGAATGGTTCAACAAATCTAGGAGCGAGCTTCCCTTTACGACCAAATAGAATAACATTCTTCAAAGGTGATACTTTAAGAAAGACCTCATCCCCAACCTGGAATTTTAACTCTCTTCTACGCCTATCTGCATAGCTCTTCTGCCTATCCTGTGCGGTCTTCATCTTCCTTCTGATCTCATTAACCTTCTCGGATGCTTCCATAATCATATCCGGGCCAAGAACTAATCGGTCACCAGGCTCAATCCAACAAGCTGGCGATTTGCATGGTCGTCCATATAAAGCTTCGAACGGTGCCATATCGATACTCGCCTGATTATAGAGATAGTTAAATTTCAATTCAATTTTACTTATTCAAATTGAAAATTTCTGATTACCTGATAACTGTTATTATAAGTGAATTCAACCAAATGGAGATGGTCTTCCAAATATCCACCGAAATCAATAATGCAAGCTCGGAGCAGATCTTTCAAAATCTGATTTACCCTCTCAGTTTGGCCATCTGTTTGAGGATGATAAACCGTGCTCAGATTTAGTTTATTGCCCAAGACGTCCTGAAATGCCTTCCAGAATTTACTAGTGAACAAAGGATCTCTATCGCATACAATACTAGATGGAACTCCATGAAGTCTAACAATCTCTCTCATATAAATCTCGGCCAAACTCGAAGCAGTACGAGTGGTCTTAACAGGAATAAAGTGAGCATATTTTGTCAACCTATCAACAATCACCCATATACTCTCGTTACCTTTCTGGTCCTCGGTAGTCCATCCACGAAGTCCATAGAAATCTGATCCCATTTCCAACACGGAATCTCTAGGGGCTGAAGTAATCCTGCCGTCTTCCGGTGATCGGCCTTGACTTGCTGGAAAGTGGTGCATCTACTGACATATACAGAGATATCTCTCTTCATCCCACTCCACCAATATAAATGCTTCATATTTCGATACATCTTGGTGACACCAGGATGGAATGAAAGTGATGATTGATGGTTCTCTTTAAGCACTTCTTGTCTCAATCCATCAACATTAGGAACACAAATACGGTTGTCAATCTTCAGAACTCCATTACTATATATCTGTGCTCCCACTTTACTGTCAACATTTCCAACTCTACCAAGAACTAACTCCTTCATGCGATAGAGCAAAGTGTCCTCATATTGCTTAGCTTTGATGCGATCCATAAGAGATGGGGAGATAACAAGCTGAAATAGCATGCCTTCTACAAGATTACAACATGACAAAGCTTTGCTACGGCTCAAAGCATCCGCTACAACATTTGATTTTCCAGGAGTATAATTGATGTCGAGATCATATGCAGCTAAGAATTCGAGCCATCGGACTTGTCTCTGGTTCAAATCCTTCTGAGAGAAAATATACCGCAAGGACTTATGATATGTGAATAATTCAAATTTTGTCCCCAAAAGATGGTGCCTCCATAGTTTCAAAGCGAATACAACTGCAAGAAGCTCTAAATCATGTGTTGCATTGTTTACTTCATGGGTCTTCAACTGACGACCGGCATAAGCAACAACCTTACCATTTTACATCAAGACAGCGCCTAAGCCTTCTCGACAGGCATCTGCATAGACAGTTAATCCTTCACTCCCGTCAATTACCGCAAGAACTGGGGCTGAAGTTAACTTACGCTTCAAATCATTAAAAGCTGATTCACACTTCTCACTCCAAATAAACTTGACATCCTTTCGACTTAAAGCAGTAAGTGGGGCAGAAATCCGGGCAAAGCGCTCAATAAATCTGCGATAATAAACGGCTAGGCCCAAGAAACTACGGATATCAGTAGGAGTTTTGGGAGTCTCCCAATCCTGTAGATAAATTTTCAAATTAGAAAGGAATAAGATGGATCGAATAGAAATAACGAATAGGATAGAACTTACATTGATTACGGCGATCTTAGCTGGATCGACCGAAATCCCGTTTTTAGAAACAATATGGCCAAGGAATCGTACTTCGTCTCGCCAGAAGTGGCATTTCGAGAACTTGGATTTAAGCTGATGATTTCGGAGAGTTTTTAGAACATAAGCAAGATGTGTCTCATGCTCTTTCTCATCTTTGGAGAAGACGAGAATATCATCAATGAAGACAAGAACAAACTTATTAAGGACATCACGGAAGACTCGATTCATTAAGTCGACGAAATAAGCAGGTGCGTTGGTCAAACCGAATGGCATAACCAACCATTCATAGAATCCATTCTCGGTACGGAAAGCTGTCTTATGAATACTATCTTCTGCTACTCTGAGTTGGTGGAACCCAGTGGCTAGATCAAGTTGTGAGAAAACTTTGGCTCCATGGAGCTGATCGAATAAATCATTGATGCGAGGCATCGGATAGCGGTTCTTGAGAGTGCGTTTGTTTAATTCCCGGTAATCAACACACATGCGAAGAGATCCATCAGATTTGGTGACAAATACGACTGCTGTGCCCCATTCAGAACAACTTCTCCTGAACAAACCCCTAGCAAATAGATCATCAATTTGAGTTTTAAGTTCAGCTTTCTCTTTAGGAGCCATCCTTCTATGAGGGAGAACTACAGGAGTAGCTTCGGGAATAAGGTCAATGCGGAAATCGATCTCCTGTTTAGGCGGTAGAGAGTTGACCTCTCCAAATACATCGGGAAATTTCTGAACAATAGGAGTAGTACTATGGTCATCTGGGTGAGCATCAAGAGAGAATATGAAGCTTCCAGCATATTTCTGAGGTGATTTGCATTCAATGACAAGCGGTAGACCCTTGTCATTGACTAGAGAAACAGATCGAGCTTTGTAAGAAATAACAGCATCTAATTTTCTTAACCAATCAGCACCCAACAAAATGTCAAATGCTACGAAGCCAAGCACATAAAAATCCTAAGTGAATCAATATCTTCCATACAAAAGCACAACCTCTTTACAAATTCGACTGAGGTTGGCAAGTCCTCCAATAGGGTTGGAGACACATAAGGAAGTAGTAGCAAGAGTAGGTTCTAATTTGAGCTTATTACAAAGATCAACAGATATGAAGCTATGAGATGCACCGGTATCGAGTAATATCCTAACAGGTAAATCATGAAATGAAAAAGTACTTCGTAAGGTACCTCGGTCATCCTGAGCAGGTGGTGGGAGTGGTGCAGGAGTGGTAACAGCGTATACTTCAGATGGTGTGCATTTCTTCCGCAATGGGCAGTCTCTCTTGAAGTGACCTGGCTGGAGGCAGACATGGCATAAATCATTCCTCATCTGAGAAGGTGGCGGAATAGCAGCTCCGGTGGATGGACAGCTATTAGCATAATAGCCCTTCTTATCGCATTTGAAGCAAGTGATGTTGGCAAGGTCGATTGGGCTTTTCTGGGCATATCCCAATCCTGTAGTCTTTTGCCAAGCTTTCTTTTGTTGATCAAAGTTCATCTTCCTCTTTTCGAGCTGGCTAGAAGAGGACTGAGTAGGCGTGGCCTTAGTAGTGGGACCCCTAGGCTTTGCCTCATATCTAAGAGCATAATCAACAAGCTCTGTGAAGGTGCAATGAGTGTGGCCAGTAAGCAAGTCATAATACTCCGGTCTAGCTCCCAAAATGAACTTCTCGTTCTTTAGAAGTGGTGGTTCGATCAATCCCGGGCCAAACTTGGACAGTTCATTGAATTTCCTCTCGTACTCAGAAAAAGTCATACTGCCTTGCTTAAGATCCATAAAAGCTCTATAAAGTTGGGTTTTCCCAGCAGCCGGCATCCATTGTGCCGTGAAAGTATCCCTATCAAAGGATAGACCAGATGAATAATATTTCAAAATTTGAAGGAATAATTTAGACTACGAAATCCGAACAAATTTATACCTAAACTGGGCCCAAGTAATGGTGTTCTCCTCGATATGAGAAGTAACAGATTCCCACCAATCTTGTGCGGCATCCCTATGTTGCCAAGCAGCAAGCTGACGCTTCAGTGATTTCTAATCCAGTAAATATCTTCTCTAAGCCTTTGAGCCATTGTTGAGCTCCGATAATGCCCTCGGATCCGGAAAACTTAATACCCCCCAGCTGGATATACTCTTCACTAAGAGTGGTGAATTTGACTGGAGTTGGGGCGGCAGGTGCAGCCTGGGCAGGACCATGGCCTCTTCCTCCCCTATTGCTTCTTCCGGTACTCATCCTGAAATATAGAAAGAGATTTAGAACCAAGGATAGAAAAATCATAAAGTTTAAAGGAACTCTAATTAACGAATCAAAAGAAGTTTGAATTTTAGGATCTGGATGTTGAATCGATCCTCCTCATTCTAGGGTATTGCTACCCTATCTCTAATGAGTTTACATAACCCCAAACTAAGGTTTTTAAGGAAACCAAAGCTCTCATACCAACTGTAACAACCCGCATATTTGGACCATTTAAATTGACAATAATCCACACATGTCAACTTAAATAATACAAAACACGAATCATTATGGGATTATAAATACATAAATGTAAATGAGAATCAATACAACATCACAGTCACAGAACAGTCACAGAATAATGCAGTGGAAAATACATCGTCATAATAGCAGTTCATGAAGCTACTACATAAAGTACAACAATGTTTAAACAAAAGGTGACTGAAAGGAAATACAAAAATGTCCAACAGACAAGGACACCAATACTGGAATAGAAATAGACTAATAAAGATAAATGCTAAGTCTTCAGCATCTTCAACCAACCTTGATTAGCAAACTGGATAACTTCAGACTGACCCGAGCATATACAAAAAGAAACACTCGAGTCAGGACTCAAAATCTTATACAGGATAATCAAGTGCAGGGAATAAAGTCCATAACTCAAAGATGAATAAATAACATCTCAAAGGATCCGATAAACTATCTATATATACAATAGAATACGGTATGTAGATAATGTCTAATCAGTAAAGTACGATATTAAAATAGCGTTAAGGCGTTACCATAATTCCCATTAACACATCTTATAATGCCATAGTCTATACAGCACCGTAAACCCCACCGTAAACTAGTGGTTATCAGAGGGTACCCCATAGGTATAACACAAAACAAAACGTAGTGGTCGTGAATAGGATATATGACAAGGTACATGAGGCGATACCAACTAGGATACTAGTAGTTGCGTGATCCGGACTGATGTTGAGCATAGTAGCTACTATCTCAACACCGCGAAACAACACTCCCAAATCAAGGGGTGCATCCAAATCGAATCACAAAAGTAATAGATATGGTATCGAAGAAGCGTGTCCGCTAGAGGTGGCGATCCTTAATGGCCCGGCGCGGCTCCTGTTTTAGTCATGTCAGGGGTCATCCAATATCGTTCTCTTTCTTCAGTCAACGCGTTCACCAAACCATCCACTTCATTCTGGATCAACACTTCGCGTATATAGTTATTAAAGTGGTTTTCGGTATCGACAGAGAGTATGTCCATTCCCGGTCCCGGTCTCTTTAATAACTACGTATTTATTACCCGATGGTCGGTTAAATTAACGTTTAAACAAATCAAAAGTCCAAAAGTCAAGGTGCAAATTTGACTTCCAAAATTTGACATTTTACGATTCAATTTATTTTAGATATTTTAAAACATATTTCCGAATGCAATTTTTAGTTCAAACATTTGAGTTGACAATTTAAAATTAAGTATTCAAGTTCGATTTAATAAGGTCTAAATGTCGCTTATTAAATTTAGTTCATAATCAACGAATTCATTTTAATGCTAAACTTAGTTTAAATTATTAAATCAAATTCTATTCATTTCACTTCATGTTTACATCCACTGTTATCATAAATTCGATTAAATCAATTTCATTAACTAAATTCCTTTTTATCCAACTTCATTTGATTTATTTACCAATTCAATTAAATTTCTAAACAAAGAAGTCCATTTCCATTTACAATGTCCTGATTTAATTAATTTCTTAAATTTAAAATCATTTTAAGTTTAAATAATCACTAAGTTATATCCATAAAACTTTGTTTAGTTTTTGTATTCCTCTTAAGTCAAAGTTTCTAAATTTCCAAATAAAATTTATAACATGTTCCAAATCTATTTAATTAAAACCGGGTTTAAATCCAAACCTAACAAATCTAATAAATTTTTAAGTTATCAAATCCTAAAACTTACTTGTTTATAAATCTCATTTCAATTAATTTGCCAATTCATTTTCATTCAATTAAATAGGTTCATCAATCCGTTTCACTGTAATCCATTAAATTACTTCAATCTAATCCATAAAATTTATCTCCATTAAATCCGTGAAATTTATTTCAATTACATCCATTAAAACCGTTATCAAATTTCCAAATGAATTGTTAAGTTCATTCCTTAATTTTAAAATATATTTCAATTTCGAAAATGGTTTTGTTGACCAATCGGGTTTCTTATTTTTATTTTCTATCCTAGGCCAAGTTGTTTAAATGGGGTATTTATCATTCCAACCCAATATCATTCAATATAAAACAAAGCATAGCAAAGGGAACTTGAGTGTGATAACTGGAATGGTGTCAAAGTAAATAAACAAGCGATAACAACCATACATAACAATTTAACAATTTATTTAATAATCCCGAATAATCGTATTAACTTACATTTGTTATTTATGCAAATTAATATAATTATTCCTAGAATCCACACTATCATTTCATGCAGATTAAAGATTATTACATTATGGTTTTCACTTGGTGTCTATTATCAAATTACTACATAAATCATACATTCAATGGTTCAAGGTGTAGTAAACGCTATTTCTGCGCGACGATTTATTTAACATTTAAAGGGGTGAAGTTCAACATATATAATCAGTTTTAAATTGTTGACTATCCTATATCAATATTAATTTCATATTAAATTTCACTTAGGTTAACAACCAAATTCAACATCACATAACAATTTTAGTGTCACAATTATTTGTCGTAAACTAACAATATTCAAATTTAACTTGCATAGCGATTTACAATTCTTATTTCAACAATTTTTAACAATCAACAATTTAATATCCAAATTAATATTAATAACAATTTATCACTTGATTATCATAGCATAATAGATTGAGTCTTGAATGAAATATTCACCTTGTGTGGTTGAAGAAGATGACGGCGAAGCACGAAGATGAATAGATAAGAGACACAACAAGCACGACACAAAACGAACACAAACTGCAATCAAACAATTAATTAATCAATAATTTGTTTATTGCAATATATATTGATTTAATATATATACAAACCATACCAAAGCAAAGACACTAGATAGATCCAATAAGCTGAATGGAAGCCTAAGACTCCGAAGCGGTAGCTGGAACCAAACACAACAACAGTAGTGAGCACTGATGGATATTTAAATGAATACATATAAAACTGAGTAGATGGACTGAAATTTCTTTACACTACAATAGTCTATATATGTACAATAAGCTAAATGTAAATTTATGAACTGGACTTGAAAAATGTAACTTTGCAAAACCAGCTTTATAACTAATGTATATTATATATAAACGAACTGTCTTCTTCTTTTTTTTTCATAAAAAAACGTATATGCATAAGAACAATGCAGACGGGTCGGTGGGTGGTCGTGGCAGGCCGGAGACTGGCGTGGGGCTGGGTTGGAGGCGATGGCCGGTGGAGCGAGACTCGGGTGGAGCAGTGGGTAGGCCGATGGACAGAGGCCGGTAGGGGGGTGGCCGAGTGGAACGAGTGCAGTAGGGTATTAGGGAAGTGGACGGTGGACGAAGGTGGTGATGCGTGTGGCCGAGTAGTGTGGGGCCGTGGCTGCATGGGGTGGAGGAGTTAGGGGGGACGTTTGCATGCAGCGGCTGGGTCTTGGCGGGTGTGGGTGGGCAGTGGAGGGGGAGGGACCGTGCACGTGGAGGGCGGAGGCGGTTGCAGGGGTGGTGGTTGATGGGGAAGTGGGTGGCCGAGTTGATGGGGGGGAAGCAGGGGGTTTGCAGTGGAGGGGAGGCGATGCATTTCATTTTGAAGTGAATAATAAGAAAGAAAAAGAATATGAAGAGAAAGGAGGAAGGAAGTGCAGGTAGAAGTGAAAAGAAAGAGGGAGCTGTTATGCGGCAGTGCATGGAGTAGATGGTGGGTTTCATGTTAATACTGGAGAGAAAAACAAATAATAAAAAAAGAAAAATAGGGAGGGAGGAGAGAAAGAATTATGCAAAGGAGAAGAAAGGTTACGTACCAGAGAGAAGCAAGGGTGTAGTGAGCAATTAATGAATGAGCTGGTATGCAGAGACATTAATGAAGGGAGATATATACAGAGGGGTTCAGAGTGTGCAGAGGTCAATGCAATAATGATTTTGCAAAGTGGAGGCTATTTGGGTTCCCAAGACAGCTGCATATACTCTTAAGCTTTGAACATGGGAAAGTTGGGTACCAGTTTGTGCTGCGTAGCGGACCAGTTTGTACTCCGTTAATAATTATAATTTGCAACGCCGAACTCCGATTGACACAAATAAATATACCGTTTTGATCAACGCGTCGAGACGGACACAACGGTATAAAGATATTGATTGTTCGACACTGTTTGCGAAGTGGTAAATCTTATTTAACCATTTGCATGAGCGAACATTTTAACTAGCAATTAAAAGCGAAATTTGACGAAACGAATTGCGCCGTCATGTTCAGAATATTTTTCTTATGCAACATTGAGAATATTTGAGTTCGGACGATAGGAAATTTACACATAAGATTTAAACTAATATGTAAATTCGACGAGCGCAATTTACTTCAATATTTTTCAACGAAATTTGACGCACGCCTATGTCTATCTAGACGCATTCCATATGTGAAGTTTGGATAGCAACGGATGTTGTTTGTGAAAATTCGAATTTCTACATTAAATAAGCGATTTTAAAATTTTAAACTGGGTCTGAATTTCAGGGTCGTTACAAACTCAGTCGGGGATTTTCTATATCTGTAAAGGTCCGCTTCGTTAGGCCTACTATACATATATTCTATTTGTTCTATCTCTTTTCTTATCGTGGCTATGGCCCCACGCAGCCACCCCTAACTAATCAAAAGATCTTTCAAGAGCTAAGTGGTCGTGCCCTGTTATAAATAATCAAAACATCCAATTGGTTGTGCCTCTCATCTAATGTCTCGATAGTGAAAGAATCATTGGACTGTTGGTTTAACTCCAGTCTTTCCCAAACTCGCTCTGACTGATGATGGCTTGATCTCTGCATGCGACTATCCTTTTGGGTCCTGCCCAGTATAACCTACTCATAATCCAGAGTACGGTGTCATACGAATATCTTACTCGATCATCAACCTTTTGAGAACCTACAAAGGTCTGCTTGGTTAGGCCTGCAATGCAAAAACATTCAAGGCATGCTCTCTAGATGAAACACATATAGACCTGCCTCCGGGGGTGCAGATTCATTAGGCCTACCCTAGAGGACCATCGTAGAGTATCCTCACGTCCCGTTGAAGTCTTGTACTTCAATCTATCCTAAACTAACTAAGTTGGACGTGCTCTTTCAGTACTAAAATCTACGACGAACTACTTTGTTAGGCTCTTTGTCCAGATTCTCTTTCGGGCGGCTCCAAACGCAACTTAAAATATTATTCGGTCCTACGTCTAATCTTTTATTATGTGTTTGGTTTACTTTTCTTATTCTGTTGGCCACTTGTTTACCCTAATCCGCATGTCCAGCCCCACCTATGTGTGAGACCATCTGTCCTAGACTTAAAAGGGAATGCTGCTGGTATGGGCCACTTCTATTATTTTGCTTATTAACTTAATCCAAGACCTAAGTTTGATAAAATAAGCCTCTTTTATTTCTTTCTTTTTAATTATAACCTTCGTGTTACAGTTATGCTTGCAATTGTTACTTTTATATTCTTTTCTTTCTTTTATAACCTACATGTTATAAATGTAATTGCAAGTGTCCCTTTTCTATTCTAGTCCGTCTTCTTTTATTATGATACTAAGTTTTCTTTGGTTCTTTTATTATATGATAGTCTTAGCTTGGGACTACGTCCAACTGTCACAACTTACTTATCATAATGACCACTTTAATTTTATTCCACTATCTACGTAGTAAATGCAGATCTAGTCACATCTTTTGTTTATTATTTCTAGTCTTGTCAAATAATTAACTTGGTTATTTCTCTTCTTTAATTTTTCCAACGCTTCGCGTTATTCTCTTTTATTCTAGGATGTAGTTCTATTCTATTTGGTTGGTTACAAAAACTGTGCTAAAAATCCATTTCCATATTTTAATACCAAATAATTCTATAAACAATAACCCATAACTGTAAGATATTTCTTTTATTGTTTTTTAATTATTGGGTAATGCAAAATACGGCAATATCTCTATTTTGCACTAATTTCATTTTTCTTGCTTTATTCTTATAATTACGTTTATCGTTGTTCTTACAATATTAAACCATGGTAACGTATCCCTTTTCTAAACCAACCAACTAATATATCGATAACTTCCAAATCAAGTTATTTAGATTTTGCACTTTTTGATTCATTTCTCCTATTTTTAGTAAAATTTATTTTATATTTCTCACTTTAGACTTATGCCTTTCTCTATAACTTTTAAGTGTAATATTACTTATATTTAATTGGATTCCTTTCTTATTCTAGATAAATAACATTTAACTATAAGTACACTTCTCTTATAAAATTTACATTTTCCACATAACAAATTAGTTTATCTAATTATTGAAATAAATGCTGAATCAAATATTTAACGGGAATCTAAAGATATTATATATCATAAACGTAAAAGTAATATAATTTAAATCCACTCAACTGTCCCCCTTAGCTTTACTTCATGGCCTTCCTGGATCCACTTCTAAGGCATCTAATATTTTTGTTAAAAAGATATTTTCCCAAGAAATATTTTCTATTTAGTGTTCAGCCTCATGTAATGAACCCAATTGGAAGAAAATCTGATCGTGAGAAAATAGCTAGTCCTAGGGTTCTATTTATAGTCTAGTTTGGGGATCTCAGAATGTCGGATTTTTGGATTGAATCTGGTGCAACCACGTCACAGGCTCGCTGCGGATCGTTGGTTCCAGAAAATAACCTTTCAGATTGCTCAAAATTCTAATTATAAACTTCGGCACGTCCCTGGTCGATTTTACTCCAGAGGAAAATGCGAGTAGACCTATGTTCTTTGGGGGTCAACCTTACGGTCGACCCTTGTGTAATGCGGGTCGACCTATAAGTAGACCTGTATGGTCTTATTTTTTTCTTTCGTTTTTCTGATTTCTTATTCTTCTCGTAACTTCTTTATATTAACTCGGATTTTGACAAGTTATTATGGAAATTAATCAGAAAATCACCACGAACACTATGGCATATGTTTTGAGGCCATATTCTGACAATTCCAAAATTGCTTATTTTCACTGTTCATCGTTATTTGATTATTTAATTATCTGAAAATGCAGGGTGTTACATTCTCACATCCTTTATGAAATTTCATCCTCGAAACTCGACAAGGGTAAAACTATGTAATTCGTCGCATCAATCACGTCCATTTTGTGTACATCCAATTTTGCGACTATCCGTGTCCTTTTGCAAGGTGTCATTTAACATAAAATATATGCGTGTGCAAGAATTTCCAAACGGTACCTCCTATATGTATGTTTTTCTTCTTTAAAATCACATTTTTAAAATATGATGCACACATCTTAATATACTTGTAATTTCTATATGAATGCAATCTTTTGAAAACTCAAAACATTTTTCACCAAATTGTTCCCACACTCTTACTGAATAAGGGCGTAGTTCAACGAATTTTACATGAAAATCCTACCACACAACTTTTAATGTCGAATTTTAGAAAAATCTAATTTTCCATACTCAATTCCTTATGTCAGAAAGAAGGTAGAAAATGGAGAAACCTCACATTTCTACGTTTTACCTTTGCACATCTCTTTCTCCATACTTGGAACTTATGCTGCATTCTTTAAAAATCTCTATTTTTTTTCCAAGCATGGTTTACATAAGAAAAACTTCCTTTTCAAATTCTCATTTATTTTTATTGATATTTCTTTCACTTTCTTCAGATTTTACTATTTTTCTTTTAGTTTCTTTTATTTGCTTTTACTTTTCTCTTAATATAACAGCTAAACACTCTGACACACAAAGTTCCTACTCTAGGAATTCAAGTAACTCATATGCTCCTCCTGCCGCCCATTCTTTTTGCTAACTTATGTTCTATTACTCACGATGAATAAGATCTACTCATCTCTTCCATCCCATACTCAAAAAGGAATAACCAAGTCTCATTTACTGTAACGGATAAGGACTTCAATCTATGCAGTCTCTATTTGAAAAGGCAACCAAGCTTGGAGAAATTTTCTCTTTACCTTTACCTTTCATTTTTTCCAAACTAAGGTCTACATATCCAAATCACTTGTGTCTTAATATCTTACTAATATCACTTCACTATTTTTCTATAGTCTACACACATGAAGCAACATTCTTAAGTTCTCACTAGTGTCCTATATACTTTACGAAAACTTTTATTATTACTAGTAAAAGTAATCACTGCCATCTCCTACATAGCCTTACACTTTTCCCATCACTCCTAGGAAAATGATTCCTATATACTTTATATTTAAAAGTTTGGTTTGGTATTTATCATTTTATTTCAAAAATTAAAGCTTCTAAATTTTTTAAACATCAAATCCCAAAATCTTGCCTTTAAAAGTGTTACTTTGAAGTTTCTATTAAATTCAAAGGTACTTGGTTATTTAACATTTTATCTTTCTAGACTCGCGTCTTTACAACACATCGAATTTAAATTATTTCCCAAACCTAGAGGGAAAAACTTACAAATTCTAAATTCAAAACTTATTCCTCTTTTCCTTTTGAAGACCTTTACAGTTTTCCTAAAAATAATTGGATTTTTAAATTTAACCGTTTACTAAGCTTTTCTCTTCCAAAACTTATTTGCTTTTTGACCAAACTTTAAAACATGCCTTGATTGTCCTTAAAATATTGTTTCCTGATTTCCAAAAACGTCCCGACATGTTTTCAAAACATCTTCTTTGCATAGATTTTCATATTTATGAAAACTGGAGTACATAAGAACAATTATTTTATCAAAAATCTCTTAACTTTCCTACTCTTCCAATTACGTAACCTTGGAGGAGTTTCTAACTTACTACAAATGTGGACTTTCTTCAAAGGTAAGCAACCAATTCGTATAATCAATGGAAAAATACGAAATTTTCATTGTTTAGCTTTCCTACTAAGGCTCTCTATAATATCCCTCATAACTAACATGGTCTCTAATTATTGCACTTCTTATTATACCTAATGGTCTTAAACCTTAATGTATTGGAACTACTTTCTCTTATGAGAAACCATGAACGTTAAAACCTTCTATGAATCCTTTAAAAGAGGATTTCATGTTGATGTGAAATTATAAGGTACTTATTTTATATTTTATCGAAATAGGCTATACACAATATGGTGCTTTCCATACCTTGTACATCTCTTGCACGTATTCGTTACAACTTGCACAAAACATCTTTATTAGCGATCCATACAAAATTATACCATTATCATTCCATTCCAATAGATTAAAGCACGTTTAATCTATATTCACTTATAATAGACATTTCCTACGAAATTTTCCTAATATTTAAATTACATCTTTTTTTCCAGAAGAACTCATTTTCAAAACTGTTTTAATATTTTCGTAACTATAAAAAATTTCCATACTTATATAAATAATAAGCGTATTTACAAACCACTTTATTTCTTTACTTAGAAATTATCTTCAAAACGCATTTTTATTTGGGTCAAAACAGATGTTGTGTAAAACACCATTGCTACAACCCAAAAATACTTGTATATGGATTTAATAAAAATAAATATCAATAAATCCCATATGCAATGTATAAACATTCCATTTGGGTGTCACCTACTATAACAATAGTGTCATAGTCTATGCTTCCTTTATTTTTGACGAAAACATCTATTACAACACTAAATGTTGCAACCTACGTTTTCAATACTTAATACACTCTAGGTTTTTATATTTCAAATCTTTGTTTGCCTTCAAAGAAACTAGCGAGTTTTACATGCTCTATATTTCTTCAAAAAGAATTTCACTTTTAACAAAATTTACATTTTATAAAAACCAATTTAAATTTAATACAACTTTTTAAAAAAATCTAATATTTAATTCCTCAATTATATTTTTCAACTTTTCAATTCCAAAGTTTCATTTTATTGGGCTAGACATAAAGTGGATTTATTTTCTTAATAAGCTTGGAATATCCTTCCTAAACCATAAAAATATCATTTCCTTACTAAAATCTCTTATTCCTTCCTAAATAAAAAATACTATCCCTAGGGAACTTTCCCACTTATTATAACATATGGATACCAATGTACACTATAAATCAGCAACATCATACGACTCAATATCGTTGGGTCATCCCGAACCCAACTAGCAAACTATGCAAAAATATACCCTTAAAAACTTTCCATATGTTAAATCTATAATTGGGAACTATTTGGATTAATACAGAATATATTTATTTTTTATTTAAAAATAAAATACGTTTACTCATATTTCCTAATTTACTTAGGATCTACTAACCTAAGCTTTGATACCAAAGGTAACAACTCAAATTCCAGTGGGTCTAGATTTTTCACAAAAATGCTAAAATCCAAGACATTGAAGCCTGAGTTGGGTATCTGGTATCCTGCAAATAGGTAAAGTTAATTATATCATAACTCAAATAAATATCTCACAGTGAAACTGACTTAAATATAATAGTAAATAAATAATCGCCAAGGTATTGACACTTTCTAAACAAGTGTCACAGAATTGGAAAATCTCCGCCTTCTATCGAAACTGCGGGATGTTATGAGGAGTGGGTCAGAACTAAAGTTCTGGTAAATGGATAAATTATATACTTCAAAGCATAATTCTACATATACCATTCTATTTTCTTTTTTTGTTATATTAAGTTTACTGGGTTTATAATACTCTTGCCTTTGTGCGTGAACGGTACCTATTTAATCCCTAGTAGATTAAGACCTAATAACCAATATATACGTAGTTACACGCCCAAAGACCGCATCGGTCCTAGGTACAAGCCATAGTACCTTTTGTATCCTCCTTGAAAAGGACTCTGTCATCTGGCTTCTAGGGCGTATTGTAACTACATCTGTAAAGGACAGCTTCATGAGGCCTATAATATAGATGTTCCATCATCTTCTATGAAAACATGAAACTGCATCTGCACTAGCTTATACTAGTGCTCGATCATCCAGAATGTACCACCTATGCATACATTGAGGACTATACGTAATCCTTTTGTCTACTCCCTAAGCACCGTCAACAAGGTATACCTTGCACGATACTCAGTCGGGAATTTTCTATACCTCTAAAGGTCCGCTTCGTCAGACCTACAATACAAATATTCTATTTGGTCTATCTTTTTTCTCATCATGGCTATGGCCCCATGCAGCCACCCCTCAACTAATCGAAAGATCTTTCAAGAGCTAAGTGGTTGTGCCCTACTATAAACAATCTAAACATCCAATTGGTTGTGCCCGTCATCCAATGTCTTGATAGTGAAAGAATCATTGGCCTATTGGTTTAACTCTAGTCTTTTTCGAACTCGCTCTGACTGATGATGGCTTGATCTCTGCATGCGACTATATTTTTGGGTCCTGCCCACTATAACCTACTCGCATTGTAGAGTATGGTGTCATACGAATATCGTACTCCATCATCAACCCTTTGACTGCCTATAAAGGTCCGCTTCATTAGGCCTGCAACACAAAAGCATTGAAGGCATGCTCTCTTGATGGAATACCCACAGACCTGTCTCCGGGGGTCGGTAGGCCTACTCTAGAAGACCATCCTAGAGTATTCTCACATCCCATTGAAGTCTCGTACTTCCTTCTAGCCCATACTAACTAAGTTGGACGTGCTCTTTCAGTACTAAAATCTATGACGAGCTGCTTCGTTAGGCTCTTTATCTAGATTCTCTTTCGGGCTTCTCCAAACGCACCTTACCATTTTATTAGATCCTACGTCTAATCATTTATTATGCATTTAGTTTACTTTTCTTATTCTGTTGGCCACTTATTTACCCTAATCAGCATACCCACCTATGTTTGAGACCATCAGTTCTAGACCTGAAAGGGAATGCTACCGGTACGGCCGCTTCTACTATTTTCCTTATTAACTTAATCCAAGATCTAAGTTTGATAAAATAAGCCACTTCTCTTTCTTTCTTTTTAATTATAACCATTTGTTACAAGCATGCTTGCAATTGTTACTTTTATATTCTTTTCTTTCTTTTATAACCTACATGTTATAAATGTAATTGCAAGTGTCTATTTTCCATTCTAACCTTTCTTCTTTTATTATGATACTAAATTTTCTTTAGTTCTCTTATATTATATGACAGTCTTAGCTTGGGACTACGTCCAACTGTCACAAGTTACTTATCATAATGACCTCTTTAATTTTATTCTACTATCTATGTCGTAAATTCAGATCTTGTCACATCTTCTGTTTATTATTTCTAGTCTTGTCAAATAATTAACTTGATTATTTCTCTTTTTTAATTTCTTCAACGCTTCGCGTTATTCTCTTTTATTCTAGGACGTAGTTCTATTCTAATTGGTTGGTTACAAAAACTGTGCTAAAAATCCGTTTTTGTATTTTAATACCAATAATTCTATAAACAATAACTCGTAACCGCAAGATATTTCTTTTATTGTTTCTCTAATTATTTGGTAATGCAAAATGCAGTAATGTCTCTTTTTGCACTAATTCCATTTTCCTTTCTTTTATTCTTGCAACAACGTTATCGTTGTTCTTAAAATATTAAACTATGGAAATGTATTCTTTTTTCTAAACCAACCAACTAATCTATCACTGACTTCCAAATCAAGTTATTTAGATTTCCCCTTTTTAATTAATTTCTCCCGTTTTTAACATAATTTACTGTAAATTTCTCACTTTTAGGCTTATGCCTTTCTCAATAAATTTTAAGCCTAATATTACTTATATTTAATTGGATTCCTTTCTTTTTCCAGATAAATAGCATTTAAATAGAAGTACACTTCTCTTATAAAATTTTGAATTTCAACATAACTACTTAGTAGAACTAATTACTGAAAAAATTGTTGAATTAATTATTTAACGGGAATCTAACAATATTATGCATCATAAATGTAAAAGAGATATAATTTAAATCCACTCACCTGCTGTCCTTAAGCTTTACTCCATAGCCTTCCTAGATCCCCTTCTAAGGCATCTAATATTTTTATTAAAGAGATCTTCTCCCAAGAATATTTTCTATTTAGGGTTCAGCCTCAGGCAGTGAACCCAATTCGGAGAAAATATGATTGTGAGAAGATAGCTAGGCATAGGGTTCTTTTTATAGTGGAGTTTGAGGATCTCAGAACGTCGGATTTTTGGATTGAATCTGGTACAACCACGTCACAGGCTCGCTGCGAATCGTTGGTTCAAGAAAACATCGTTTTAGATTGCTCGAAAAATCTAACTATAAAATTTGGCACGTCCTTGGACAATTTTACGTCTAGGGCAATGCAGGTCGACCTATAGGTTGACCTATGGTCTTTAGGGGTCGACCCTTGTGTTCTGCGGGCCGACCTATACGTCGACCTGTAGGGTCTTTCTTTCTTTTCGTTTTTCTGATTTCTTGTTCTTCTCGTACCTTCTTCCTATTAACTCAAATTTCGACAAGTTATATATGGAAATTGATCAAAAAATCACCACGAGCATAATGGTATATGTTTCGAGGCCATATTCTGACAGTTCCAAAAATTCTTATTTTCATTGTTCATCATCATTTAATTATTTAACTATCTAAAATGCGAGGTGTTACAAAAAGTAATTGGTATAAGTTAGGAAACCAATACGGTAAATACGTAAGTTTTATGTAGATTATTTTATTCGCAAGGCAGTCCTTGATTCAGGATTCAATACGTGATTTCGAGGTGACTGGCACCGGTTTGAACAAGGATTTTTCACTCGATTCTTGATGGTGAATACCGTATATGGATTCTTGATATGATCTGAAAGTTTTCTATCATAGTACATGGCTATGTAAGGAGAACAGTGGTTTCTATCATAGTATATGGTTATGCGGTCGAATAAGTGAACAGACTCGAATTTCGTACGGATGATCCATGTGCAATGTATGAGCTTTAGCATATGCGTACTTTGTTTTGTTGACTTATAAAGAGTTTAGGTGATGAATCTTCGATTTGTTATGAGGTAGCATGTAATAACCAGAAAATTTTAACGATTTAACTAACCTAATTAACTAATAAATTACATAAAAATAAACAATTAAAAAATTTTGCATTGAATATTTGATATTTGGAATACGTCTATTTAAACATAGCAAGTTGCTGATTTTCGTAGCAAAATATGTAAGTTTGTTCAATTATGAATTTCAATTTAAAATCAGTTAAATAGATGAAAATAAAATATTTTTGAAACCTAAATACTTTTACATAAGAAAAATATAAATCAATTTCTAAGTGAGAAGTCATCATTCATTTTGCCAAATTTGGTCTGCTCTAGCTCCGTTTCTTATATTTTTGGTGATTTAGCTGCATTTCGGTAGTGAGAATCGAGTTTTGATAGGTAGGCCATGTCTCTCGTATCTGTGTTGCATTTTGTTCGTCTCATCACGCTGATCATCACAGTATATTCATTTGTGTATTTCAGCATTTGGTACGCGGCAAAATCTACGAAACGATTAGTCGTATCGGTACCCATTTTGAGCCTTTTGGTTTTCCTATGGCCATTCATTTATCTAATGTGAGAAAATAAATAGCAACTATCCTTTGTTATTTTTAGAATTCAATAGTTGGCTTTTGCTATTCCCACTGGTTCTAATATACATTCTGTTTCATTCATTCCCTCTGAGTCTCTTCTCTTTTGTTTCGTTCAATCGTATAAAAAACTAAAGTATACACACACGCATATATGTATATTAGAGAAATCCGACTCATCTTCTTTCTCCACTGGACCCATGTTTGTTTCCTTCCTATCCTCGGGCGTCCTTCTCCATTGCCGATCACCATCCACTGCACCTCCCTCTCCACCCTTCAGCCTTGCCCACCTCCTTAATCTGCTTGTGCCATCTTCCCTGTGCGCCACCTTTTCCACCTCCAACCTCGGCAGCCCACGACCTCACGCCACCAGCCCTCCAAACCCAAACACCCTCCACCATTTCCACCTAGTCCCTAACAGCAACATGATTCCCTCCACCTAGCCCACCTTTCCACTCGCTGCTCCACCCAAAACCTGACCCATGCACCTAACCTCCGCCCCGCCTCATAACTCGCTCTGACAGCCTACTGAAACACCAACCACATCTCCACATATCAGACTTGCCACCCTCCTCATCGCCAACCACCTTGTTCCACCGCCTAGCAGCCTCTCCGGGCATTGAAACCAACCCTCAGCTTTGCAACAGCCGCCCTTCGCTCCTCCGTGCTCTCCCTCTCTACTGCCAAACCCATTGCTTCCACTAAACCCGAACACTCGACAGCCTTTACTCGGCCTTGCTCCACCATCAACCTCCAACAGAGCACACAGTCAATAGCCCGCCACTTCACCACTCGAATAGCCACCATCTTCGAACCTCCCTTGCTCTAACATAGACGCGCATCTACCCCGAGCGGCAACTTCTCTTATTCTATATTATAAAAACAAGGTATATATATTCTATATATATATTGTTTCCATCAATCCCAAGATAGCTTTGATTTTTTTCATTGCTTTCCGAATATATTTTTACCGAAACTCTTGGCTAGTCGCTTGTCCCACTTGCTAATCCGTATGCATGTCCGTGTCCATTTGCTTCTTATTATTATTGTTTTCATTGCCTCGAAAGGTGAGCGATCACTACGATTGACATTCTTATGTTTAGTAAATTTATATTCACATGAAATGACGATTGAAACGTGTTGTTAAATTAGAATTGACTAGTGATTAAATTGTTAAGTACGATATGTTATTATTTGCAATTGTCCACTTATGTTAATTGACATATAATAACCATAACATGCTGTACGCATATTGTATTTAATTTGTTAATTATGATATATGCTTGTCGTTGATATGTATGCCATTTTATGTTATTATTCTATTGCTCTCCACTGCAAGTTCCCTGTTAGTTAGGAAAATCACTATGGGTTTAAATGATATATACCCGAATGATATTATAGATTAGGGAAAGTCATTATGGGTTGAATGTTAAATCCAAGGCGATCTTATTGATTTTTAAAATTCGAGATTACGGGTTGAAATGATATAAACTCGTAAAACTTTGAATTATTAAGGATTGAAATGATAAATATCCGTACTACTTGACCATAGGATAGAAAACTATATACGGACAACATCGGTCTACTTTTAAATGATTTCTAGAATTTTATGGAAGAAAATATACGTGTTTTAATAAATATTGATTTTTAAAATATAATATATAGATTTCTTTTTAATATATAGGAAATTATTGTCAAGGAAAAAATTTCTCAACGTTTTAATCTCAATGACAGACCTTCAGTATTTTAGTCTGAAGGACAACTGTCTTTAGGTATTAGTTTTTAGTTATTAATAGCAATTTTTAGGTATCGGTTTATTGTAACAACCCATGATTGTAATTAACAAATAATAAATTAAAATTGTGATTTTAATTTAATTGGAGCTATTAATGAATTTTTAATGTGGATAATTTGTTCAAAATTTAGTTATTTTGAATAAATCAATATTTTTGGGCTTAAGTGTAAAATGGAGCATTTTATGGAAATTAATTAGGGAAATTTGAAATTTACAAAATTGCAAAATTTTATATGTATACAATAGTGCAATATTTGATTTGGGAATTTAATTTGCAATTCATTTGTAAAATGGTGATTTTTGGCTAATATTAACTATAAACGGTATTTTGGGGAAATTAGGGGTTAAAATGTAAAATATTGTTGATATATGATTTTATGAAATGGCTAAAATAATTGTTAATATCTTTTCATAATTTTCTATGGTTTGAAATGTATTTAGTGATTTGTATGTAGATTGTACTTAGAGAAAATTGCGTATCTATATACACATGAATAATACTAAGTCCAAACGGGTATTAGACCCAATAACCCTGACCATTAGCCCATAAATTATCTTTACTCTCCCGTTTCAGCCAACACTTCATTTCATTACCACAAGACCCTAATTAGAAAGCTCCTAAACCTAGCCATGGTCTCCTAAGCAAAACTCCGATCTACACCAAATCAAAGAGAGTTAATCCAAACCATTAAAAGAGGTAATAGCAATCACAAAACCCACCTCTAACTCATTCTTTGATTTCTAAAATAAATTAGTAATAATTGTTTTTGTGCATTTTCATGCACTCAAACTCATTGATCTTCATCTTCTTGCTTGGGGATTGCTAATCTTTGTATTTGATCATTCTCTTGCTTGGTGAAAGGTAATAAATGCTAGCTAGAAACCCATTTGATATTTGCTATGGTTGGAATGTCGGTTTACAAGTTTCTGAAATTGTTTTGGAAAAAAAAGAAAAAAAACTGTTTTGGCAAAAAGTGATTAATTTCAGTTCAGATGTCCAACTTCGCGACCTCGCTGCGAGCAGGTCCGTTGTCGGGTTTGATCGATTTTGGTCTCGTTGGAAAGATAAGGTCGAGATCCTCAACCCTAAAAAATTTGGTTATGATCCAGGTGCGTTTGATACTTTGTTTTTATTGCCGAAGTAGCACCCAGAAACTATTTTGACGAAACAGTGATTAATTCAGTTCAGATGTCCAACTTCGCGACCTTGCTGCGAGCAGGTCTGATGTTGGATTTCATCGATTTAGGTCTCATTGGAAAGATGAGGTCGAGATCTTCAGCCCTTCAAAATTTTATTAAGGTCTGGGTGCGTTTGATACTTCATTTTTATCGCCAAAGTAGCACCCAGAAACTGTTTGAGAAAAAACAACACGGTGATTAATTTTAGCTCAAACGTCCAACTTCGCGACCTCGCTGCGAGCAGGCCCGATGTCGGATTTCATCGATTTTGGTCTCATTGGAAAAATGTGGTCGAGATCTTCAACCCTAAATAATTTGGTTTAGATCTGGGTGTGTTAGATACTTCGTTTTTATTGCCGAAATAGCACCCAGAAACTGTTTTACAACAGTGATCATTTTCAGTTACTGTCAGACCAACTTTGAAACATTGCTATTTCTTCGTTTCAAGTCGGAACCGAACGATTCTTGTTGCATATCAAAGTAGGAGTACTATACTATGATCTTGCATATATTCATCAAGATGTGGGTTCATATGTCCCTTCGACCATATCGTCGAAGCTGGACCTTTGCACTGTTTTGACACAGCAGAGTTTTGTGATTTTTGTCCGATTTTGAGACGACGCCATTTCTTTGTTTCAAGTCGGAATTGCCCAATGATTTGTGAAAGTTTAAGGCAGGGATATTATTCTATAAGACTGCCAATTTTCATTCCATTTGGACTCGGCTTGCAGGTTCAAATCTACCGTCAAACTAGTGACTTCGACTTGTTTTCAGCGATTTTATACTTTGCATAATTTCGACTATTTTTCTAAGATTTTCCTATTTCTTTGAGATTTGTCTCTAGACTTCATGCACGGATTTCATAAATCATTTTAAAGTGATTTTCCATCAAATTATCTTTTGAAACTATTATTTAATATTATTTTAAATATTAAATTAATTACTCCATAATAGGAGAATTTCAAAGGCTATTCCTAAAAAGGATTTCAAATGATTAAAATCCGCTTTCTCCAACTATTTTATAAGTAAAATATACACTCGTCTACACTTCGAGTGAAGTGCAAAGGTGGTTAAATGGTTAGGTAAAACACATACAATGAATCCATGCGTTTATCTTTCCGATTAATCCCCGACCTATTCGATTGATCGTTTTGGCCTTTTGGCCTAGTTTACCAATGACATGAGTTGAACTTTTTACTGCTTTGAGTGTGGAAGCTTATGATTGGTTAGTAAACCATTTTGTGCGAACGTTGGGGTATGGGACTCACGTTACTACTTTACGGGTTCCTTGCTAAGAGTTCGTGAAACATTCCTACCGTTAGTGGTAAACGAGTACTGGGCCTACGAGCCTTTACCACTACGGCGTGTTTCCTAAGTGATACCTTTGGGATAGTGTCTTTGGACTGTCTCCCTTGGGTTTATTGCCTTTGGTATAGTGTCTTTGGACCGTCTCCTTCTGGCTCATCACCTTCTGGAAAGTGTCTTCGGACTGTCTCCTTTACGTGTTGCCCCTTAGCTAAAGTGATGGGTGTGTCACAAGGGTATATTTCCTGTGTGATTGAGTACAGTACTAGCATTATAATGTTTTCTTGTGTGACTTATATTCCCTCATGTAGTGCCATTCGGTGATGGTTTTATGCAACCACATGATATAAGCGCGATTACCTTGTGGAACTTGTTTTATGCCTACACTAGCACATGTGCTTATGTTATGCCGATGATATGAGGCTTGTTATACATCTCTACTTAGATGTTTTTTTCTTCTCTATGTGAGATATTTTGGTCTTTATTACCATGATATATGTTTCTATTTTGGAGATTATTATGTTATATGTTGCTTCATTATCTTATCATGATTATTGTTCAGTTTATCTAACTGATTTGATTAGCTAGCCTGAACAAAGTATTTTATGCTCGGGTCAGACCGAGTTGTTTCAGGTTAGGTCGCTTTGGACTTAGCTTGCTTCGGTGCTTCCGCTTTGGATATATCCGCTATACTATAGATAGCTTTACTTGTTATTCATCTTTATGATACTTTGATATTATGACTATCTTGTGAATATTCTTTTGACTCACGGATGTGTGAGTAGTGGCTTTGTATCCACTTTTATATTTGGATCTGTACTTGATGTTGCATTGTGCTGAGACTATTTGCTTATTATCTGATGTTGTTCTGTGATTATGTTCATTTTTCTATCATGCTTTGTTCTAATAGATCTTTTAGCCATTGTAGTTTTGCTTTAAGTATTTATTGAATATGTCGAACCACATGAGATGAAAAAAATAGATTCCACTTTTCGACGTGTTCAGTAGATAGTTAAAGTAAGATTATACATGGTCGCTTCCTTTATACTCTATTTTCCGCATTAGAAGACGGTATTATCCATATAATAATCTTTGTTAATGAGGCTCTCGAAGTGGGGCGTTACAGCTTGGTATCAGAGCGAGGTTCAGAACTAAGTATAATAAACACAGAACAGTAACACTTAGTTCAATACATCCTAGTATGATTCAAATATTACAAAGCCCTTTCCCCATGACATTGGATAGATAGGTTAAGAATATGTTTAGGAATACATTTATATTCCATAGTATTTCACTTTGTATTATCTATCTTTGAATCGTGCTTAACTCATATCTTATATTAACTTTCAGTATATCTGGAAGAGGTAGCACCCATCGTTCTGTGGATGCTGGGCAATCCGGTGACCCACATCCAGGAGGCATTTTTATGACTACCGATCAGATTATGGAGCTTGTTTGGAACTCTCAGCCTCCTAATCCAGTTTCTGATGCACCGCGCAAGTCTTCCTTTGCGCGCCTTTGCCGTGATTTCTCACATCTCGGGGGCAAGCCGTTAAATGGCTCTGAGTCTGTTCTTGAGGTCCAGGCATGGATCCGCGTATGCGAGCGCATCTTTTCTCGCATGACTCTTCCTGATCATGACAGAGTTCTTGTAGCTTCCAATATGCTTCAGAACCGCGCTTTGGATTGTTATGAGCTTCTCATTACCGCAGTCGATGATACCACTCTTACTTGGGCTCAGTTCCGTGAGCGTATTGCGCTCAAATTTGTTCCGAAATCTGAGAAGATCTCTCTTGCTCGCCGCTTTGTTAATCTTAAGCAAGGGAAATCCACTGTTTCAGATTATGTTTCTTCTTTCGAGGCCCTGTCCAAGTACAGCCTTGAGTTCACTAGCACACCACATAAGAAGAATCTCAAATTTGTTGAGGGTCTGCAGAAGTACCTCAAGAAGCAACTAATGCTTCAACTCAAGCTTTCATTCGAAGAGCTTGTAGATTCGGCGCTTTACCTTAAAGAAGTCGAGAGGGAGAAGGATAGTCATGATGATGTTGAGGTGCCCAAGCATCCCAATACAAAGAGGTTTTTCACAAGCCTAATTCTTCCTCTTCCCAGAAGAAGAAGAATTTCATCAGTTCTGGGTCTGGTTCTCAGCCTCAGTCTCAGCCTAGTGGAACATCTTCCATTCGGAAGCGTTTCTATCGTGGATCTACCGACCATATGGTTAGAGAATGTGCCAAACCTCTTATCTGCCGCTATTGTAAGAAGGTGGGTCATCTTATTTCTGCTTGTCCTACTGCACCTCCTAGATCTGGCAAGCTTAATGCTGCCAAGGCTCCTGCATCTTCATCTCAACCTCGAGGTACGCATCCTTCCATTTTCGACGGTTCTATTTTATTTCATGATCAGTCTATTAGAGTTCTCTTTGATAGGGTGCTTCTCACTCATTTGTATCAAAGGAACTTGTTGATATTATGTCTTTAGATGTTTCTTGTTTTGTTTCTTCTCTAAGGATTGTGAATCCCATTGGTGAATCCACGACCCTTAGCTTGCTTTATGAGAATGTTGATATTAATCTTTGTGGCTTTTCTTTCCGTGCGAATCTGCATGTTATGGCTTATTTGGGTTTCGACATGATATTGGGGATGGACTAGCTCATTCGATACGATGCCGATATCATTTATTCTGAGCGGGTACTATTTCTTAGTCACCTTGACTCTTCCACTCAGTTAGCTCTTGTTCTTCGAGATGTAGATATCTCCGAAACTTCTCTATGTGCTCTTGATTCACAAGATGGTGATTGTAATATATCTCGTATTCCTATTTTTCGGGATTACCCCGATATTTTTGAGCCTGTTTCGAGTTTATCGTCTAAACGGGCTATTGAGTTCCATATTGATCTCATTACTGGTTCTCATCCAGTTAGTCGTCCTCCCCTAAGGATGTCTATAAAGGAGAATGAGGAACTCAAGAAGCAATTAGTAGAACCGAAGCAAAGCATTTTATTCAGTCCAGTTCTTCGTCGTGGGTTGCCGCGGTGGTCTTCATGAAGAAGTCCGATGGTTCTCTTAGGCTTTGCGTTGATTACCGCAAGCTTAATGAGGTGACCATCAAGAATCGTTATCCATTGCCTCGGATTGACGATATGTTTGATCAGCTAAGTGGTGCGAAGGTCTTTTCTCAGCTTGACCTTGACATAGGATTTCATTAGCTCCGAGTTGCGGATGATAGTGTGCCACTTACAGCTTTCCGCACTCGATATGGTTTATTTGAGTGGTTAGTCATGCCGTTTGGTTTGACGAACGCTCCTGCATTCTTTGTCGATCTCATGAATCGAGTATTCTGAGAATATCTCGATAAGTTTGTTCTTGTATTCATTGACGACATTCTGATATATTCTAGATCCGAGACAGAGCATACACATCATTTGAGGATTGTCTTGGATACACTTCGTCTTTATCATCTTAGAGCCAGATTCTCCAAATGCCACTTTTGGGAGAATGAGGTTAGGTTCTTGGGTCATTTTGTATCTTCTGAAGGCATATCTTTCGATCCCGCCCAGATCGAAGCCATTTAGAATTGGAAGCCACCCAGAATGTGCTTGAGATTCGTAGCTTCCTAGGACTGGCAGGTTATTACCGCCGGCTCATAAAGCTCTTTTCCCGTGTTGTGCTTCCATTGACTACCCTTACTCGTAATGGCGTCCGTTATATCTGGTCAGACAAGTGTGAAGATTCTTTTCAGTGATTGAAAGAACTTCTCACTTATGCTCCTATTCTTGTGGTTCCTAAAGGAAACCACGATCTTTTTGTCCATACTAATGCATGCGGTAGCGGTCTCGGTGCCATTCTCATGCAGAAGGATCGGGTGGTTGCTTATGCTTTTGGCAACTACGTCTGAATGAGGTTCGCTCCTACTCATGATCTTGAGTTAGCTGCCATAGTCTTTGCCTTGAAGATATGGCGCCATTATTATTGGGCGAACGTTTCATTCTTTATACCGATCATAATTCCTTGAATATCTCTTCACTTAGAAGGATCTTAATATGAGGCAGCATCGATGGTTTGAGTTCCTTGCTCATATGATCTTGACATTCAGTATACCCCTTGTCACGACCCAATTTTTCAACGCCCGAAAAACCAAACCATGAGGGTTAAAGAAGAAAGAGGTAGAAGAAGAAAATAGAAAACAACATCAGAATCTTACCATCGTAGCGGAATAAAATATAATAGATAATAACAGGTCTTTTCACAAAGAAAACTATATCTGTTTTACACATACATCACCAGAATACATCATCAGATTTCAACAACGTCAATAACATACAACTGGACAGTCATATAAATTTGTCCTCAAAACTTAATACACAGTGGAATAATAATCAAGTACGGAAGTACGTATCGCCATCCAGCTTGTCTCCTAAGCTCCACAGCATCATATCCTGTATTCTATAATACCCGGTCTGACCCAAGCATTATAGTTAAATAACATCCGAGTCAGTCTGGAATACCAGTGTGAGAAATCACACTCAAATTGATTATTAAAGTTTCAAAAATCCTTTTGGAAAACAAAAGCATCTCGTAAGTCCACGCCACAAATAAACATGTCGGGTTTTTACCTTACGATAGCCAAAACACTTTTTAGCAAAATTCTCTGATATTATAACAGTGTCTATAGAAAGTAAAATAGAATCTAGCTGAAATGCTTGCATCTCACGTTTCAGCAATAATTGGGCACAATCAAAACCGTACAGGCGCGTAGGGAGAATGGATTTCCAACTAATGACTAGGCAATGTGGTACCACCTGTCACAGCACATAGCCTAGATCACCGTACCGAGGATTGCTCCAAATCTCTTGCAATACAAGACTGGGACTACCCCTTACTGGATAATCCCGAGTAAGATCACCCCATGGTTGGGATCAACAACCGCACCACTAACCCGAATAAAAGGGACATCTAGACAGGGACGACCTCACCCTAATGGGTTCTACTCACCAAGTCTTGCTGCATAACCCTTGATTTTCAGTCATTCCCAGTTGATGAGACTTGAGGCTAAACCTTTTTAGATCGTTTCACTTAGAATGCTTATCGCCTACCTAACGATATTCTGAAAGCATTCATCAATACAATTCCATCCCGGGTTCGAACGGAACCAAAGGCACTACTCCTACTACATCCATTTTGGAATCATCCTCAGGATTAGTAGCGACTAGCCCTTTCACTTCATTGCTCCGTCTTCGAAACCAAACTCGTCTTCCTCACGAAAACGTACAAACCGGATCGAAATGGTTTTCAAGAAATAAATCTTGATCCCGGTCTCTTCGAAACGATCAACGCATTGGCCAATATCGATAGTCGGTTATTTAACTATCAATTAACATTCACAAACATCCGTCAGACATAAATAATTTCTCCAAATATTTCATTAATCTCAAAATATCTTTACAAGATATATTTCCACTTTTCAACTCTTTTGAAAACAGTTTTCAAACCACATTCTTCTTATGGAATAAATTCCCAAATATTTATTTCCATTGAAAACACCAAGTACAAAACTTTAGATTTATAAAATAATTTAAAACTCTTATTTATAAAATATAATTTAACATTTAAATTGAAAACTACTTCGATACTTTATTAAAAATATATACTTTAGGAATATTTAAAATAAGGTTACTATATAAAATATAAAACTAGATTTTCTCTTTTAAAACAACATACCAAGTCACCTTTAAATAATTATTACTATAATAGATTTGAAAAATACTTACTTCAGAATTTAAACATTTAGAAATAATAAATTTTCTAAACATGCTTTTTAAAACAGCATAATTTATATTTAAAAATTTACTTGGCTATCCAGGGAAATACACTTCTCTTTCACATCCTTTAAAAATAAATCACTATTTATTTTTAAACAAATTTACTCATTCCTTTATAAATTCCCACCGTGAAATTTATACTTCCAAATATCCACTGATATCCATTTCACTTTATAAACCCAGTTTATAAATTTCATCATCACATTCTCCTTTAAATTTCCTATTTCAAACACTTAAATCAATTTCAAATTGGTTTCCAAATTACTCCATTTTGAAATAAATTTCTTTACTTACTCACTGTTTTTCAAAATCCATTAACTTCAGATTTTATTTCTTCATTATGATTTAAAATCTTTCACTGAAAATACCAATTTCATATTTCCCAAATTTCTTCTTTGTCCTTGCAAATAAATTCAAACATTGAATTCCAAAATAAATTCTTTATTTCTTGAAATAATAACACCTGAGGTAAAAATAAAATCACTATCCCCATTTATTCATATCTCATTTTCCGCACTTGGAATTTTATTTATCAGAATTCAAAAATCACTTTTTATTCTTGTCCAATTCATTTTTAATTTATTCAAATTTATTTGATTATTTTACTCAAAATTCACTCTTTTATTTTCTTTTAAGAAATCCCATTTCTATAGATTTTTATAACCCGGTTCACCGAAATATTTTAAATCAACCATAGTATCCAACATTTCCAATTATCAATATAATTCAACACAGGATAGCAAATCATTGTATCACAGAATATTTTAAAAAATCTACATATTTTGAGGAATCCAGTCAGATCCCTCCAACCTGTTTCCCTGCATCCATAGACATTTGCACAATAAAATACCAATTCCACTTCGAGGTGGAATATCGCGGTATATGGGATTAATATAATATCATCCACTATTATGCGGCGCATAGGGTCTCATCCGCTATATTATGCGGGACAATTACTCCAATATATACTATATACTATTATATAACATAGCACATCAAATCAATTCAATCATTCAACCAGTTATTTAAATTTAACCATTTAAATTTAAATATCAAACCAAAAGAGTGAGATTAATTCATCTTCGATTTTCGTAATTACAATCCATTCCAACTGACTTGATTCTTCATGATTTAAGATTCTTGAATAAATATTAGATGATTTTATTAACATCCGAACAATCAATCATTATTTAATAATTTAATTTAACTAATGATTTAAATTTTAATGAATAGTTTAAATTTCAAACTAATTTCCTTTTGAAAAACCCACTAGTAACTAAAATAAATTTTAAATAAGTCAACTAAACAAGTATATTACTTTAAAGTTAAACTAGTGAATTCAAAATGTGTAGATGTATATTTATTCAATTTAAAACAGAATTATTTTACACTTTACCGTATTATTATTTCCTCTGCATCTGATTATATATAAATTGGAAAACTGCATTTATATGCTTCAGTGTTATTATACCAACCCATCTAAAGTTTTAATTAAACTCTATTCAAATTTCCAATGGGATGGTATACATATTATCTACTTTCAAATATGAACATATATATATATATATATATATATATATATATATATATATATATATATTCAATCGAAAACCAAAAGCAGATATACCTCCCTGCAGTATATACTTTTTTATTTTTTAAACAGTTTATAAACAAAGTATACTTCTATTTTATTTCTTCAGTAATAAAAATAAATGTTTATAGTTCACCTCTTAAATTTAAGACCCAAAATTGATATGCATATATACATATACAGATCGAAGATTACTCACCCAACCAGCTGTCGACACTCTCCCTCGATGCATATTACGAACCCAAGACCCTACTACCCATCGCGCTGCCACATCATACTGCAAAGTCGACGAACCCAGCTACAAGCCTTCTCTTCGTTGTCGACATCCTCACGTTGCTTCGTCGTGTCTATTGACATCGCGACTCCAACTCGCGATCTTGCCGACTCGTCTTGACAGCGGCCCGACACCTAGTGTATGCGGATCCATTCGAGCTACCATCTCAAACTTGTTCGCCATCCAAGGTCCTGAGGTCTTGCATAGGAATGGTCGCGAACCCTGATTTGAACGACGCTGTCGAATAGAGGGTAGGAGTGGTGACTAGATGAATTGAAGAGGAAGGAAAGGCTCACGACTTCGATTTGAAGCATCGACCATTGTTTATTATTTGAACGATAGAATTCATCTGAGGATCAATTTCAAGTTTCAGGCTTCGGCCATTTGTTTATTTTTTTCGAGAAAGGCAGGCATGATTTTTAATTTGGGCGTGAAGCTGTCTTCTTCAAATGGAAGGATAAGGGTTCGAGATGTTAAAAGAAAGAGGGGGAGTCAAGATGAGACGTTAACAAGAAGGAAGAAAGAAGCGTGTATTACACAGTAGGGGACAATGATTTGAGTGGAGTTAAAAACTCCGATGGTGAATAATAATGTCAATCAGATATATATATACACATATATATATATATATATAAAATTTAAAATTTAAAATTGTCTCGATATCGAAAATAAAAATCTCAACCTCCTATCGAGGCATGCCACTAGGCGTTTATAATGTTATTCCCCTATTTCAAACGCAATGGAATAGATTACGAGTCCTAATTCAATCGTATGGAGAAGATAGCCTTTTGAACCCAGTTATCATATTAAATTTCGATTTAATTTTCAGCGCGTTTACTTATCACATGGCCAAACGATAACTCCAAACACTATGAAAATGGAAATCCGATAATAATACACTATTACAGATCCAATGGAACTGGTTTTGTCGAATCCGAGACTGTGCCTCGGAAGGCTATTTTTAAATGTAAATTTAAAAGATATATTTTCAAAACTTAACAAAACACTTCCAAATTCAATTTCAACACTTTTACTATCTTCAGTACCATCGATATAAATTTTACAAGCCTTCAAATTATTTTTAACAGGCTTAAAACTGATTCAACATTTTTACCCAATTTCTAGTAATTAAATCCAATAATTAAATTTCCAAATAATGGTGATATTTGAAATTTAAGCTACAAACTGACTTTTAAATATTAAAATCAATTAAATATCCCAATCTAAATTGTCCAAAATCCTGGGTCGTCACACCCCTGGCAAGGGTAATCATGTAGCAGATGCGCTTAGTCGCAAGCATTCGGCTGTAGTTTCTATGATGATAGCCTAATGGGATATACCTGAGATATTATCTATTTGTGATATTCGTTATCGAGCTCCTCCTCCTGATTCTCCGATATTATTATTCGGTCTAGAAGCTCGACCTAGCTTATTGGATCGCATTGCCCATTCTTTACGGTAAGATCTAGATTTATCACCTTTCATTCATCTTGTTGAGACTGGATCCAGTGATGAGACGTCATTGGATTACCGTATTGATTCTCATCGGTGCCTTTGCAAGAAGAACCGTGTTATTGTGCCTTCTGATTCTACACTTACGCATGACATTCTTGACGATTGTCATCGTACTAAGTATACCATTCATCCTGGTTGTAGCAAGATGTATGCCGACATGTGTCGCTTATATTATTGGGAAGGCCTGAAGCGCGATGTTGCAAGTTATGTGAGCAAGTGCATGACTTGTCAACTTGTCAAGGCCGAGCATCAGTGCCCTTCCGATCTTCTTCAGCCATTAGAGATTCCATTGTGGAAATGGGATTAGATTTCGATGGATTTTATTGACTGTATACCTCAATCGAGGTCGGGCAATACTTCTGTTTGGGTCATCGTTGATCGATTAACCAAGTCTGCTCACTTTATTCCGATTAAGTCCACTCGGACTGCTCTTTTTTGGCTAAGCTTTATATGAAGGAAGTCGTTCGACTTCATGGTATCCCTAGTTCCATTGTTTGTGATTGTGGCCCGTTATTCACTTGTCTCTTTTGGAAGTGTCATCAATCAGCTTTGGGCACAAAGACGAATTTTTCTACTGCTTATCATCCTCAGGCTGATGGTTAGACCGAGAGAGTGAATCGTGTCTTGGAAGATCTCCTTCGCTGTTGTATTCTTGATTTTGGTCGTAGTTGGGAAGACCACTTGCCACTTGTGGAGTTCTCCTACAACAATAGTTTTCAATCGAGTATTGGCATGGCTCCTTTCGAAGCCTTATACGGAGTGTCGTTCTCCATCTTATTGGTTAGAATCTGGCGAGAAGCTTATTCTTGGTCCAGATTCTGTTCGGGAATCTTTTGAGATGATTATTCTTATTCGTCAGAGAATGAAAGGGGCACAAAGCCGTCAGAAATCCTACGTGGACAGCCGTAGGAAGCCTCTTGAGTTCTCGATTGGGGATCATGTATTTATTCGGATATCTCCTATGAAAGGGGTTGTGCGTTTCAGCTCCACTGGGAAATTGGCTCCTCGCTATGTCGGACCATTTCCTATAATGGAACGCATTGGCCACGTAGCTAATCGTGTTGCTCTGCCTGCTCCTTTTCCGGAATGCACGACATGCTCCATGTTTCTCTGCTTCGCAAGTGTGTTCGCGATCCTGATTCTGTTATTGATCCGCGTATTATACTGTATTTAGAGATTTCTCCTGGTCTATCTATTGACCAGCAACCTCTTCGTGTGCTTGATTAGGAGGTTAGATGCCTTCAAAAAAAGAGGTCTCGCTTGTTAAAATTTAATGGTCGTCTAATCCTAAGGACTGCACTTGGGAGACCAAAGAATTTATCGAGCGTACTTATCCTGGTTTTCTATCTTCATCTGTTTCTGTGAGTATCTTTACTTCACCTTTGTTTGATTTATTTTGAGGATTAGATGTTATAGATAATTTCCATATTTAAGGAATTGTGGGGATGCAATTTTCTTAAGGGAGGGAGTCTATTACAACCCGTGATTGCAATTACCAAATAATAAACTAAAATTGTGATTTTAATTTAATTGGAGCTATTAATGAATTTTTAATGTGGCTAATTTGTTTAAAATTTAGTTATTTTGAATAAATCAATGTTTTTGGGCTTAAGCGTAAAATGGAGCATTTTACACTTATTAATTAGGGAAATTTGAAATTTATAAAATTTCAAAATTATATATGTGTAAAATAGTGCAATATTTGATTTGCGAATTTAATTTGCAATTTACTTGCAAAATGGTATTTTTGGCTAACATTAACAATAAACGGTATTTTAGGTAAATTAGGGGTTAAAATGTAAAATATTTTTGATATATGATTTTATGAAATGGCTAAAAATAATCATTAATATCTTTTCATAATTTTCTATGGTTTGAAATGTATTTAGTAATTTGTATATAGATTGTACTTAGAGAAAATTGCCTATTCACATACACATGAATAATACTAAGTCCTAATGGGTATTAGACCCAATAACCCTTACCATTAGCCTACAAATTATCTTTTACTCTCTCATTTCAGCCAACAGTTCATTTCATTACCATAAAACCCTAATTAAAAAGCTCCTAAACCTAGCCACGGCCTCTTAAGCAAAACTCCAATCTGTACCAGATCAAAGAGAATTAATCCAAACGATTAAAAGAGGTAATAGAAATCACAAAAAACACCTCTAATTCATTCTTTGATTTTTGAAATAAATTAGTAATCATTTTTTTGTGCATTTTTATGGATTCAAGCTCATTGATCTTCAACTTCTCGCTTGGGGATTGCAAATCTTTGTGTTTGATCATTTTCTTGCTTGGTGAAAGGTAATAAATGCTATGTAATTAATTCATATGTAATTAATTTACTAGGAAATAAATTGAATTGATTAGGATTGAACGAATAATTAATCCTGTTTATAAATGTTTATCAAATGCTTGACCTTACTTATGAATGATTATTTTGTATGAAATGCCCTGATTGATTGTCCTATTTGATCTGTGATATTTTGATCTGTTGATTGTGCTATGTATAATTTTATTCATTTATTGATGATACATCTGTATATATATCTGTGATCTGTGAATGAAGATAAGCGTTATAGTTTATATCGCTTATTGGATATATTGTTATATTTGATTTGTGATGATTGAATGATGTTGCACTACTGTGTATAAACCCCTGGACCACACTTATACACACACCAATATGGATTTCACGAGGAAATCGATTAAGTCACAGATTTTTGAAAATAGTTTTAAATTTGAATATTTGAATTCAAATGTTTTGGAAATGGATTGGGTTTAAAGTGAAAAGCTTTTGAAATGGGATTTCATAGATGAAATTTATTTTGAATAACTCGATAAAATATGAAGTTGAATAATTTTGATTTGAACTTAAATTCAAGATTTGAAATTGAATTCTATGATTTAAAACTAGGGATAAAAAAAATGTTATACCAGTTATATATATGGGTTAAACTATTTTAAAAGTATTGATTTGGGGATGTGAATAGAATTCAAGGGATTTAACTCGTGTAAATATAATTAGATTTTTCTGAAACGAAAACTGTTTGTTTTCAAATAATAAAAACTTTCACATAAGAAATGAATTTCCAATTTGAGTTAAAATGATTTCTAGTTTGAGATGAAGATAATTTACAAGTTACGAAAACGATTTGAAAGCTATAAGTTAAATCTTTGATTTAAAGATTTAACGGGTTAATCCTATCGAAATGAAATTGTTTTGGAAATCTATGAATGGATCTTTTTGAAATAAATCTTTTTGTTTAAAGATTTGAAATGGTAATTGGTTTAAACCATTTGGAAGAAAGTTTTGGGTAATAAGTTGTGACTTAATTGAAATCCCAATATCCATATATTTCTTGTAGATATTGCGCTCACTATTCGGTTTAGCCGGGAGAGGACCTTTGTGTCGTATATCCCATTCCGAATATGTGATATGTTGTTATGGATAGCAATTGAAGACCGGTGTTGAAGACCGGATATTTTTGAAAGCGAAAGGACAACTCGTCGAATGTCTTTGCATCGACTGGTCCCCGGTATAGAGACTCCATCTGTGATGGGAAGTCCGAACGTGATTAGTGAATATCCGGATTGCAAGGACTTCTTTGTAAGTGCCTTCGGTTCTGTTCGAGCCCGGAACAGACTTGTATGGATTGTATGTCTGACATTACAAATTGAGATATAAAGCCGATTTCTTTCAAATATATTTCTGTTGGTGGCGGAGAATTTATTCTCTTAGCTTAACACCCTTCTCTGAGACGTACGAGCTCAGAGGTTATATAGTTGAAGTTATCAGCGATATATTCCCAATTTGGTAATGTGACATGCTGAGTGTTGCTGTGGAACGATCATTGTGTTGATTATTTGTGATAGGATCATTTATTTGATCGTCTATCCTAGTGATCATTTCTATGATCATTTGTTGACCCAAAGCATGGCTTTTGTATAAAGTATGTTTTGTAGACGTGACCTCGTCGAGCCTCACACCCCGTGAATGGTCAAAACAGGAAAGAAGCAGCAAGGTTATGAGGGGTAGCGCCCTTTAGGATATGTGCATTTCCTTCTGGAAAAGGGTGGTATCATGGTATGGAGTCCAGATAATTACTCATGTTGAAAACACTTTATGATTGTGTGAATTGATTACGAGCGCTCGGTTGAAAGGTCCCAAAGGACCGGGGGATGGCTTATTCGGTCAGTTGTTACTCAGTTAGGGGTAACCCGGCCTTGTGTTGGTAGAGATCCGGTTTGGTTCTCGAGGATGTCCATCCAGAGGCATTCTCATGTGGCAATGGGAAGTTCCTTGGCCTGATCATTCGTTGGAAATCCAAAGAAACAATACGATCTTGTACGGTTTTAGTTGTATAACCTGCCATGGAATGTGGCGGTAACCTGCTATTGAACATGGTAGCTATAGTAGGCATAAGTGCGGAATGTCTATGCTGGCTTAGATTTATATCTTTATTTTTCGAAATCAATTTTTCCTACACTATGCACTAGTAATAATATCAAATGTTGTTTTAAATGCGTATCAAGCTTCTTTGACTATCATAAGGAGAAATCTCCTCCGATTCTGCGTTTGCATGTGTGTGTGTGTGGGAGGCCTTATGGTAGTCTCATTCTTAAAAGCATTGCGAATTGACTTTAAAAAAATATTCCTCTATTTTGATTTTAAAAATAAATAAACTGTTTTGAGTTCTCACACCAGTCCCATGACTGATCCGGAGTTTATTGTTTCTTTCCTAAACTCTGGGTGCTCATTATTTTCTACACGAGCAGTCTAGAGTTGGGTTTTTCAGATAGTCAGGTTTAGTAGATTATCTGGAGTTAGTTCAGCCCTTGGTTCGCACCAGTCTTGCCTAGCTTGGTGCATCGTTATTGGGAGTTCGAGCTATTGCTGGATTGATTCTTGAAAATGGAGTTGCAGTTATTTTTGGAGTTCTTCCTTGAAGACTATTTTAGAGTTATTTGTTCCGCTGCTAGATGTCACCTATTTTCTTTTCCGTTGCTATTTTATTGTATCATATCTCTGATGTATATTGATATCTATTGGATCATCTGTTGTATCAGATATTGTATCAAAGCTGTATATCAATGTATTATTCTTTTATTCCGCTGTGTTGTTTACTTAATGTTGTTATAAGCTCCGGCGAATCGGATTTGAACGGTCGAATCTATGGCATTCGAATACGATTTGATGTATGGATGTCGATTTTCGAGCGGGCAAAATCCGCGTCGTTACATTTGGTATCAGAGCTAAGGGTTGAACTTTAGCTCAGGAGTGTAACACGTTAAATAACTCATTAGAGATAGGGTGAAGTAAACCTTAGAATGAGTAATCCTTAAGATATCCGTTTGAATGCCTCAGTAAATTCTCTTACTATCCACTGATAGTAAGTATGAGTGTAAGAAGAAAAGGAGATAGGGGACAGGGAAATACGACTATAAATGGTCGATACTCTGTAACAATAGTGGAAACAACTTTCTTATCAATTTTCTTTGATTCGTTTTCAAATTCTTTTGAATTGTATTGATAAAACGATTTTGGTTGAGAACAAATTTTGAATTTCTGTTATAACTTCTTGGGTAGAATAAAATATGAAATATAAACTTTGATGTATTTCTCAACATATAAAACTCTAAACTTAAGATCTTAATATTTGGCTTTTGATTTTAATTGTAGAGAACAAATAGCGTTAGCCGAGGAGGAAAGGTCAGGAGAGTGGGTGATTATGCTTCATCCAGTAGGGTACGAGATGATGAAGGTGAGTCATCAGTTCATAGGGAATTCCCAGTGGAGCCTATAGTGCAACCCCAACCACCAGTTGAAGAAGAAGAAGTGGAGGAATTCGAAGAAGAGTTCGAGGAAGAATTCGAAGAAGAAGAGTTCGAGGAAGAATTCGAAGAAGAAGTTGAGGAGGAATTCGAGGAAGAGGTTAAGGCGGAAGAAGAACCTGACGTGGAGGAAGAGTCCGAAGGTGACGAAGCAATTCATTGGAATTTGGATAATGCCATGGATGATGATGATCCCATTGAGGACGAGGAGTTAAATGGTGGGTATCTTATTCTGGAAGAATCTGATCAGGAGGAGATTTTTGAGACAGACAATGAGGTTAAAGTGATGGACCTGTCAGGGCCTGAGAGGGAGGGTTCTGACAGTGAGGATTGGTAGTTGGTCGGTTTGACTTATTTTGGGGTATTTATATAGGTATTTTGGACTTGAGATCGTAGTAAAGGTTGGATGTTAGTGGGTTATGTATGACTATAACTCGTGTACTAATATTTTGAGTAGTGTTTAATATAAAATATATTATGAATGGCCTGAAAATATCCATGTGTTACTAGTATAATTTGAATTACCGTTAGTTTATTTTGTGTGTGTATAATTCGAGAGACGAGCTGTACAATTTCGAGGACGAAATTCTTTTAAGGGGGGAAGTCTGTAACGACCCAGGATTTTTATAAATTTAAATTGATAATTTAAATGAATTTTTGAATAAAAGATTGTAGAATTTATTATAAATGGAAGCGAGTTTCCTCGATTCAAATATAAAATATATTAAGTCAAATTAATTTGAAAATTTGCATATATGTATATATATGAGAATATATATATATATATATATATGTATTTGAGCATATATGGGTAAATTTAAAATTATATATATATATACACATTTGATTTGAATTTAAATACTATATATATGCGTATATAGAAAAAATATAAAAAAAATAAACAAATGCATGCATATAAACATAATTAAAATAGAAATTTTTGCAATACAAAGTAAGCTAAACAAAACCAAAATCTAAAACAATGTAAATAATAGGATTAAATGTATAGGCAAACAAAAAAATAAAAGTAAGCATTTATAATAGATGTAAATCTAAGAAAAAAAAATGACAGTAAACAAAACAAAACAAAAGACAAAAACAAAAGAAAAGGTAACAAATCAAATACAAGGGCTTGTAAATTAAATCAAGCAAGTTAAAATTTATCTTAGTAAACAAAATAATTAGAGTTAGAAAAGCAAAAGCAACATGCTTCTGTAATGTAGCCGAGACAAAGGAAATAAAATATGCCTTTAAAACAAATACAAAAAAATAATCCAAACCATACCTTTACATATTTGTACAGCCGAGACAAGAAAGAAAGAAAAAGTAAAAGTAAACAAATGCATAACGAAGTACTGATGCATTTAATGTTAACACCTCTAGCCTATAACAAAAAAAATACTATCACTTGTACCTGCACACCTCTTTCTTTCTATATGTGTACAGCTTTCGTTCACAAGGCTGAGCATACTTGTAAACATTTTCTCAAATTCTTCAAACATTTTCAAAGCTGTAATAAGTATCAAGCATGCAAAGAGTTCAACTTCATTAGCAAAGCAAAATTCCAAATTTACAAGTTCCAGGGAAATAAAAGAAAAGCTTCAGATAAACCAAACTCTAACTTATAAACTCCTGGATTTAAGCAATGATTTGGAAGGTGAGTATCATTATTTAAAATTATAAGTATATGAATATGGATTTAATGGTTAAGCTCTGAAATAAGTATGCCTTGCCTATATGTATATTTCTGTGTATATGTGAATGGATGTTTGGGTATTTGTTGTAACCTCTGTAACAATCTGTTTCTTTCTTCTGGTTTTAAAGAGTTTAAAACAAACAAAAATTTCAAACTCTCGATTTAATCACTGCGAAACTATGGCGTTCAAAACCAGCTAGTTTAGTTTTAAACATTATCTAATTTTTAAAACAAGTTATGGTATTCTAAGTTTAGAAAGGTACTGGAAACAGGAAATACAGTTAAAACCTTAACTATGTGATAAATTCAAACATCATGAATTGTCGATTCAAGTTTACAAACTGGTTGCTTAATCAAATTTAGGATTTTTAAAACTCGAATCATATTTTTTGTAATAGAATGACTGGGCATTACTGTGTTGAACGAAAAATGGGTTTTGGTCAAGATAGGGTGGTCGGAAGCACTAGGTTGGTCGGGGCTGCGTGAAGTGGTGGAGGAGCGTATGGAGGTGCTGAAAAAAATAGGTGGTGGCGTCAGTGATGAAGGTGGTGGCGATGGACATGGTTCAAAGTTTCTAAACCTAATTTGGACGTGGGGACTTGATTTGATTCGTTCGACCTTTGTGGTCGACCGAGTGCAACCGGACGTGGGTGGTTGATAGAGGGGAGACAGTCGAGTTCGTGGCCGGTGGTGGAGGTTTTCTGGTGGTCGGTGGAGGGAGCAGCTGCCGTTGACAGGTTTGGACCGAGTTGCAGTGCTGAGTTCCAGGTTTCGAGTTTAAAACTCGAATTCGATTTCGAGTTGCTGTTGGAAGACCGGTGGTCGTGATGTGTTCATTTGATGATCGACGATTGGTTGAAGTGCTAGTGGATGGCCGGAGATGGCCAGAGCCACGGTGCACGTGCACCGTGCATGTTGAAGCACTGATGAACTTTGGGTTTTGGGGAGAAGATGCACTCGGGTTGAGCTCGAGTTATTCCAACACTTGACTCGAAGCAGGAGATGGAAAGACTCGAAGCAATTTGCTTTGCCTCGGGGAAATTTTAACAGGTTTCAGGTTTTTGAAACCCTGACTGGAATGTGAGAAAAAAATTTAAAACAAGCTTAAAGTCAAAGTTCAAAACAAAGTTAATCAATGGATTCAAGTTCCTTTGATTTCAAATTTGTGACTTAAATCAGTTTTTTTTGATCTGAATATTTTAAACAAGTTCAAATCAAACAGCCTTTTAAAAGTAAATTGTTTTCAAATAAATATTTGAATTGATTTTTATAAAGTTCTATGATAAAAAGGATTTTGAATAAAGAATTAAAAACTTGAATTTTTGCAAGATAAAATAAAATGTAGTTCAAAAGCTTAACTTCATAATAAAGATGAAGTAATTGAGTTTAAAGGTTTTTTTCCCCTTATATAAGCTTCCTATAAAAATAAATAAATAAATAAATGTTCTTTACATTTATTCTAAGGTTTATAAAATGATATTGAATTTGATTAATGTTTTAGATAGTTAATCAAATTTGAATCTTAAATTCAAATGGAATTTTAATTTTAATTTAAAAGTGTAAGGTTAAAAATACACTTAAATATTTATGAAATCATTAATAAAGAAATTAATTGTCTTAGGGATAATTAAGGCAATCAAATAATTTAATTTATAAAATAATTAAAGAATGATTAATCAAGGAGTTTAAGTATAATTACTTGATGTAATTAAATTATGATTTATTAAAATAAGTGATTTGGGATAAGCACTTATTGTAGCCAGTAAAGGATAATTAATTGAATGATATTAAATTAAAGATTTATTAATGAATGAGTTATAATTAATTGAAGATTAATTAATTGTAAGTGGTTAATTATTAAAGTTAATTGACCAAGTGATTAAGATAAAATTACATTTATTGTAATTAGAATGTTGATTTATTTATAAAGATAATTAATTATTTTAAAATAATTATTTAATGAAATAAATTTAGGTTAAATAATTTTGTAATTAACCTAAGGTTAATCTAATTAATTTATTAATTAAGGATAATTAATTAAAGTGTTGATAAATTATTTATATCAAATTATTTGTGATTAATTTATAAATCAGAATTAGATAATAAATTCATATGTAATTAATTTACTAGGAAATAAATTGAATTGATTAGGATTGAACGAATAATTAATCCTGTTTATAAATGTTTATCAAATGCTTGACCTTACTTATGAATGATTATTTTGTATGAAATGCCCTGATTGATTGTCCTATTTGATCTGTGATATTTTGATCTGTTGATTGTGCTATGTATAATTTTATTCATTTATTGATGATACATCTGTATATATATCTGTGATCTGTGAATGAAGATAAGCGTTATAGTTTATATCGCTTATTGGATATATTGTTATATTTGATTTGTGATGATTGAATGATGTTGCACTACTGTGTATAAACCCCTGGACCACACTTATACACACACCAATATGGATTTCATGAGGAAATCGATTAAGTCACAGATTTTTGAAAATAGTTTTAAATTTGAATATTTGAATTCAAATGTTTTGGAAATGGATTGGGTTTAAAGTGAAAAGCTTTTGAAATGGGATTTCATAGATGAAATTTATTTTGAATAACTCGATAAAATATGAAGTTGAATAATTTTGATTTGAACTTAAATTCAAGATTTGAAATTGAATTCTATGATTTAAAACTAGGGATAAAAAAAATGTTATACCAGTTATATATATGGGTTAAACTATTTTAAAAGTATTGATTTGGGGATGTGAATAGAATTCAAGGGATTTAACTCGTGTAAATATAATTGGATTTTTCTGAAACGAAAACTGTTTGTTTTCAAATAATAAAAACTTTCACATAAGAAATGAATTTCCAATTTGAGTTAAAATGATTTCTAGTCTGAGATGAAGATAATTTCCAAGTTACAAAAACATTTGAAAGCTATAAGTTAAATCTTTGATTTAAAGATTTAGCGGGTTAATCCTATCGAAATGAAATTGTTTTGGAAATCTATGAATGGATCTTTTTGAAATAAATCTTTTTGTTTAAAGATTTGAAATGGTAATTGGTTTAAACCATTTGGAAGAAAGTTTTGGGTAATAAGTTGTGACTTAATTGAAATCCCAATATCCATATATTTCTTGTAGATATTGCGCTCACTATTCGGTTTAGCCGGGAGAGGACCTTTGTGTCGTATATCCCATTCCGAATATGTGATATGTTGTTATGGATAGCAATTGAAGACCAGTGTTGAAGACCGGATATTTTTGAAAGCAAAAGGACAACTCGTCGAATGTCATTGCATCGACTGGTCCCCGGTATAGAGACTCCATCTGTGATGGGAAGTCCGAACGTGATTAGTGAATATCCGGATTGCAAGGACTTCTTTGTAAGTGCCTTCGGTTCTGTTCGAGCCCGGAACAGACTTGTATGGATTGTATGTCTGACATTACAAATTGAGATATAAAGCCGATTTCTTTCAAATATATTTCTGTTGGTGGCGGAGAATTTATTCTCTTAGCTTAACACCCTTCTCTGAGACGTACGAGCTCAGAGGTTATATAGTTGAAGTTATCAGCGATATATTCCCAATTTGGTAATGTGACATGCTGAGTGTTGCTGTGGAACGATCATTGTGTTGATTATTTGTGATAGGATCATTTATTTGATCGTCTATCCTGGTGATCATTTCTATGATCATTTGTTGACCCAAAGCATGGCTTTTGTATAAAGTATGTTTTGTGGACATGACCTCGTCGAGCCTCACACCCCGTGAATGGTCAAAACAGGAAAGAAGCAGCAAGGTTATGAGGGGTAGCGCCCTTTAGGATATGTGCATTTCCTTTTGGAAAAGGGTGGTATCATGGTATGGAGCCCAGATACTTACTCATGTTGAAAACACTTTATGATTGTGTGAATTGATTACGAGCGCTCGGTTGAAAGGTCCCAAAGGACCAGGGGATGGCATATTCGGTCAGTTGTTACTCAGTTAGGGGTAACCCGGCCTTGTGTTGGTAGAGATCCGGTTTGGTTCTCGGGGATGTCCATCCAGAGGCATTCTCATGTGGCAATGGGAAATTCCTTGGCCTGATCATTCGTTGGAAATCCAAAGAAACAATACGATCTTGTACGGTTTTAGTTGTATAACCTGCCATGGAATGTGGCGGTAACCTGCTATTGAACATGGTAGCTATAGTAGGCATAAGTGCGGAATGTCTATGCTGGCTAAGATTTATATCTTTATTTTTCGAAATCAATTTTTCCTACACTATGCACTAGTAATAATATCAAATGTTGTTTTAAATGCGTATCAAGCATCTTTGACTATCATAAGGAGAAATCTCCTCCGATTCTGTGTTTGCATGTGTGTGTGCGCGGGAGGCCTTATGGTAGTCTCATTCTTAAAAGCATTGCGAATTGACTTTAAAAAAATATTCCTCTATTTTGATTTTAAAAATAAATAAACTGTTTTGAGTTCTCACACCAGTCCCACGACTGATCCGAAGTTTATTGTTTCTTTCCTAAACTCTGGGTGCTCATTATTTTCTACACGAGCAGTCTAGAGTTGGGTTTTTCAGATAGTCAGGTTTAGTAGATTATCTGGAGTTAGTTCAGCCCTTGGTTCGCACCAGTCTTGCCTAGCTTGGTGCATCGTTATTGGGAGTTCGAGCTATTGCTGGATTGATTCTTGAAAATGGAGTTGCAGTTATTTTTGGAGTTCTTCCTTGAAGACTATTTTAGAGTTATTTGTTCCGCTGCTAGATGTCACCTATTTTCTTTTCCGTTGCTATTTTATTGTATCATATCTCTGATGTATATTGATATCTATTGGATCATCTGTTGTATCAGATATTGTATCAAAGCTGTATATCAATGTATTATTCTTTTATTCCGCTGTGTTGTTTACTTAATGTTGTTATAAGCTCCGGCGAATCGGATTTGAACGGTCGAATCTATGGCATTCGAATACGATTTGAAGTATGGATGTCGATTTTCGAGCGGGCAAAATCCGCGTCGTTACAGTAGGCATAGTGGAAATGCCCCTGCACCACCAGTTGTTGCTCCCATTCCACCAGCTCAGCCTGTTAGGTTCACCTCTCTTTGTAAGGAGTACTATCAGCTTAGAGGTACCAAGATCACTGGAGTAGAATGAGGAACAACAGTGGTTGAGGAGTTTAGAGAGGATTTTCACCGGACTTGGGATCACCGATGCTCAGGTGCGAAAGTTAGCTACTTGGCAGTTGCAGGAGCCCGCTCAGGATTGGTGGGGGTCAGTTACCGCTCAAACTATCGAGGCTAATATCACCTGACAACAGTTTAGGTAAGATCTTTTAGTTGTCCTTTTGCTAGGTTATCTCTTTAGAATCTACCCCTTTGAACTTTATCTTTATCTTGGATCCATATTTTTAAGGTTGCTTTTGTGGCTAAGTGGATGCCCGAAGCCAAAAATTCTCAGTTATATAAGGCATTTGTGGACCTTGAGACAGGTGATATGACTTTTGCAAAGTATGAGAGGAAGTTTAATGAGTTATCCAAGTTTGGGCCAGCTTGATAGCCACCCTACTCAAGAAGAATGAGAATTTCATCCGTGGTGTTCGCCTGGAGTATTATGACTGTTCGACTAGTCATGTTCATGGCACATTCACTTCTCTTATGGACATGGCCACCAAATTTGAGAACCATAATTCCAAAGAAAGTAGGCTGTGTCAGCATCTCAGGGAAATTCCAGCAGTTCGAAGAAGAGGAAGCCCAACTTTCATCAGTAGAAGAAGAAATGGCAGAATTTGCAGGGTATTGGTTATTCTTCTCAAAAGCGATATCTTGACTTATCTTTCATCACGTGTTTCAAGTGCGACCAGAAGGGTTATTATGCCAATAGTTGTCCATCTTCTGCCAAAGCTACTATTCCTTCAGCCCAGGAGACAAGGAACAACCTTTGCCACCTTTGTTAGCAGCCTGGCCACTTCAAGAAGGATTACCCTACTCAGAAGAAAGGAAAGACATCTAGAATCTTTTTCATGACCTCTTCCACTCCTTCTTCTACCAGTGATACCCAGTACTCATGAGGGCACCTTTTCTTTACATGATTTTCCTATTCGTGTTCTTTTTGATACTGGAGCATCCCATAGCTTTATTTCTTTGATTTGTTTAATAAATTTGAGCACATTTTGCTACCTCAATTGGCAACTTCATCCTTATGTGTGATTAATCCCATTGGTGGTCCCGCCAACCTTAGTATGATTTGTAAAGGAGTGAAACTTATTTACAACAGACGTCGATTCGTCGAAGATTTTGATGTTCCGGGTTTCGATGCATTTGATATCTTACTTGGAGGTGATTGGTCAAAGCGTTATGATGTTGTTATTTCTTGCAAAGCCTGAATCGTTTCTCTAGTAGACGACCAGGTAATTCTATTATGATTGAATGTCGAATGCCTCAGGATTATGTAAGCAGGTTTATCTTTTCGCTTGATTCTCGGCCTAATGATCTTGACTCCACCCCGATAGTCAAGGATTGTCCTGATGTTTTTGGTAAAGCCACTTCTCTACTTCCTAAGCGGGAAGTTTAATTCCGCATCGATCTTATTATTGGAGCTAGACCTGCTTTTCTTCCTCCTAAACGGATGGCACACAGGGAGAAAGTCGAGTTAAGGAAGCAGATTGAGGACCTATTTTCCAAGGGTTTGATTGGACAAAGTTTTTTTGAATGGGGAGCAGCTGTTGTCTTTGTCATCAAATATGATGGCTCTTTGCGAATGTGTGTTGATTATAGAGAGTTGAACAAGCTTACTCTTAAGAATAGATATTTTATTCCTTGCATTAATGTTATGTTCGGTCAGCTTTACAGAGTTAAAATATTCTCTCAGCTTGATCTTGCTACCAGTTTTCACTAGCTTCGCGTAGCTGAGGAGAGCTTTTCCAAGACAGCTTTCCAAATGGAGAATGGTTTCTATGAGTGGTTAGTCATGCCATTTAGATTAACCAATGCTCGTACCTTTTTTGTTGATCTTATGAATTGTGTTTTTTGCCATGTTCTCGACAAGTTTCTCCCGATTTTCATTGATGATATTCTCGTCTTTTCTAAGTTAGAAAAGGAGCATGAGTCACATTTGAGCTATGTACTCCAAACTCTTAGGAAACATCAGCTAAAAGCCTAATTCTCTAAATGCCATTTCTGGAGGGATGAAGTCCGATTTCGTAGGCACATTATTTGTGAAAATGGAATTTCGGTTGACCCAGTAAAGGTCGTCGTGATTAATATAAGTTTATCTACCTTTTCTCTTTGTAATTTATTTATCTTATCTTCCTTTGAACTTATCCACCTTATTCTATTTCCAAGATTGGGAGACACCTAAGACTCCTTCTGATATTCATAGCTTTTTGTGCATTGTTGGTTATTATCAGAGGTTCATTGAGAGTTTTGCTCAAATAGCTATACCTCTCACTGCTTTGACTCGTACGAATTCCAAGTTTTTTGGAGTGATAAGTGTGAAGCAACATTTAACGAGTTAAAGAAAAAGCTTACTTCTGCTCCTGTTCTCATTATTTCGAATGGGAGTGAAGGATTATCCGTACAGAGAGGATTTAGGTGCGGTCTTGTTGCAGGATGAGAAGGTCATTGCTTATGCCAGTCGTCAGTTGAAGCCCCATGAAACCAGCTCTGCCACTCATGATTTGGAATTACTTGCTATTGTGTATTCTTTGAAGTTATGGAGGAAACATCTTTTGGGAACTAAGTTTAAGCTTTTTACCGATCATCCATCTCCTAAGTATATTTTTACCTAAAATGATTTAAACCAGAGGCAGGTTAGATGGCTTGAGTTCTTAACATCTTATGACCTCAATATCAACTACACTCTCGGAAAAGCCATGTTACGGCTGATGCCTTAAGTTGGAAGATAGCCTTGTTATGTCAAATTGTAGCTTCTTCGTCTCTAATGGATCGTATCGCAGCCATGCAGGATGAAGATGAGATACTTTTGCTCATGGAGGAATATATTCGGAATAGGGAAGGAGATAATTAAAGTGAGTTAGGAGCACAATTGATCAAAATGGAATTTTGAGGATTAATAATAGAATTTGTGTTCCGAATGTCGACGGTTTGAGGCAAGAGGAACTTGGGAGAATCATCGGTCCAAACTCTCTTTCCATCCAGGTGTCACGAAGAAGTTTTAGAAAATGAAGAGGTTGTGTTGTTGGAGTGGTATGAAGCGGGATATCTCTATTTATGTTAGAAGATGTGCCACTTGTCAACAGGTTATGGCTGACCACGAGAAGACCGCTGGATTGCTACAACCCATGGAGATTCCCGTTTTGAAGTAGGATCAGGCTTTTATGGACTTTATTGATGGACTATCAAGGATTAAAAGGGGTAATGAGAGTATATAGGTAGTTGTCGGTCGATTGACCAAATCCGCTCATTTTACTCCCGTCAACTCGAATCGAACCGCTTCGAGTTTAGTTGATGTTTATATGAGAGAGATTGTCCGGTTCCATGATGTCCCATCTAGCATTATTTGTGATTATGGTCTAATCTTTACCAGCAAGTTCTGAAAGCTTTTTAGGAAGCTTTGGGTACTCGTTTGAACATTAGTACCGCTTAACACCCTCAAATTAGTGGTCAAACAAAAAGGGTAAATCGGATTCTGGAAGATCTTCTTGGTGCCTGTGTTCTTGATTATGGAGAATCTTGAGATGATCATCTCCATCTTGTTGAATTTACTTATAATAACAGTTATTAGGTATAATTTTATTTTGAAATTTAAATCATCTTAAGTTTAATCAATTAAATCCCATTCCTTTTGAATTTAAGTATAGAGATGTCTCTGTTCGCTGCTCTTTATGGACAATCTTGCAAATCTCCATCTTGCTCGATTGAATCCGATGATCATTTAGTTCTTGGGCATGACATGATTCAAGAATCATCCAAGAAGGTTGAGGAGATTAGGAGGAAGATAAGGATTGCTAAGGATAAGCAGAAGAAGCATGCTGAGAGGTGTAGAAGGGATTTGCAATTTTTAGTGGGTGATTAGGTCTTTCTTAAGATCTCGCCACTAAAGAATGTGGTTTGCTTTGGTCAGATGGAAGCCTGCTCCTAGATTCATTAGTCCTTTCCGCATCTTGGAAAGAGTTGGTCCTTTAGCTTATAGAGTGGATTTGCCGGAGAAGCTATCGGGTGTACAAAACATGTTTCACGTATCTAACCTTCGAAAATATCTTCATGATCCATCATTGATTGTTCGGCCTGCTTTATTTAAGAATTTGGATGTCAAACCATATCTCACTATCGAGAATAAGCCGCTTCGTATTGTCGATAGAGGTATGAAGCTACTTAGGAGGAAATCTATCAGTCTGGTTAAAGTACAGTGGAGTAGAGATGATTGGGATTGCACCTGGGAGATGGAAGAGTTCGAACCCCGAAATGTTTGTCTCAGGTACTATTCGTTTGAATTTATCATATCTTTCTGTTTTCTTCTATTCTCCTATCTCGTTCCATTTCGGAACGAAAAGTTTAACTGAGGGAGAGAGGTAACGACCCAAAAAATTTAACAATTTAAATAATGTAATTAACCAAAAAATTTCATGAAAATAAACAATTAAAAATTTTAGCAGTGAAAATTTGATATTTGAAATACATCTATTTAAACATAGCCAGTGGCTGATTTTCATAGGAAAATATGTAGGTTTATTCGACTGTGAATTTCATTTTAAAATTGGTTAAATTGATGAAAATAATATATTTTTGAAACCTAAACTTTTTACATAAGAAATTTGTAAATCATTTTTCGAGTGAGATGTCATCATTCATTCAACCAAATTTGGCTTGTTCCAGTCCCGTTTCTTTTATTTTCACTGATTTAGCTGCATTTTCGGCAGTGAAAATTGAATTTTGATAGGTAGGTAGTGTCTCTCATATTTGCGTACCATCTTGTTCATCTCATCGCACTGACCTCCGCAGTATATTCATTTTTGTTTTTTGGCGTCCGGTATGTGGCGAAATCTGCAAAACGATTAGCCATATTGGTATATATTTTGAGCCTTTTTGTTTCCCTGTGGTTCATTTATCCACCGTGAGAAATTAAATAGCCACTGGCCTTCATTATTTTCAGAACTCAATAGCTGGCTTTTGTTATTCCCACTAGTTCCAATATACATTCTGGTTCGTTCGTTCCCTCTGAGTCTCTTCTCTCACGTTTCGTTCTATCGTATAAAATAAAATTAAAGTGTGTGTGTGTGTATTAGAGTTAACCTGCTCATTTACATTCTCCACTGGACCCTTGTTTGTTTCCTTCCTATATACGAGCGTCCTTCTCTATTGCCAATCACCTTCTGCACCTCCCTCTCTACCCTGCTCATCAACATTCTCCACTAGACCCTTGTTTGTTTCCTTCCTATACACGAGCGTCCTTCTCTATTGCTGATCACCTTCCCATTGCACCTCCCTCTCCACCCTTCTCGTCCTTGCCCACCTCCTTCATCCTCTTGTTCCATCTTCCCTGTCCACTACCTTTTCCGCCTCCAACCTCCGCAGCCTCACACCACCAGCCCTCCAATGCCAAACACCCTCCACCATTTCCACTCAGCCCCTAACAGCCACACTGTTCCCTCCACCTAGCCTACCTTTCCACCCGCAGCTTCACCCAAAACCTGACCGAAGCACCCAGCCTCCACCCACCTCACAACTCGCTTCGATAGCCTACCAGAACACTAGCCACATCTTGACACGGAGACCCGCCACCCTCCTTAACACTAGACACCTTGTCCCACCTCCTAGCAGCCTCTTCGGTCATGGCAACCAACCATCAGCTTCGCAACAGCTGCCCTTCGCTCCTCCATGCTCTCCCTCTTTGCCACTGAATCTTTGCTTCCATTAAACCCAAACACATGACAACCTCTACCTGGCCTTGCTCCACCATCAACCTCCAACCGAGCACATAGTCAACAGCCCACCACTCCACCACTCGAACAAACACCATCTTCGAACCTCCCTTGCTCCATCACAAACCCGCATCCACCCCGAGCAGTAGCTTCTCTTCCTCTTTATTATAAAAAAGGTGTGTATATATTACACACACACACACAGATATATATATATATATATATATATATATATATTTGTTTCCATCAATCTCAAGCTAGCTTTGATTTGTTTCGCCATACTGTCCGGAGATTTTTTAATAGCAACTCTTAGCTGGTCGCTTGTCCTGTTTGCTTGTCCGTGTGCACATCCGTGTCCATTTTCTTCTTATTCTCGTTGTTTTCATTGTCTCGAAAGGTGAGAGATTAATCACGATTGACATTCTTATGTTTAGTAAATTTATATTCACATGAAATGATGATTGAAACGTGTTGCTAAATTAGAATTGACTAGTGGTTAAATTATTAAGTATGATATGTTATTATTTGCAATTGTTCACCTATGTTAATTGACATATGAAAACCATAACATGTTGTATACATATTGTATTTAATCTGTTAATTATGATATATGCTTGTCATTGATATGCATGTCATTTTATGTTATTATTCTATTGTTCTCACACTGCAATTTCCTTGTTAGATAGGAAAATCATTGTGGGTTGAAATGATACATAACCGAATGACCTTATAGATTAGGGAAAATTGTTATGGGTTGAAATGATAAATTCAAGCGATTTTATTGATTTTTGAAATTTGGGATTGCAGGTTGAAATGATATAAACCATAAAATTTAAAATTATTACGGATTGAAATGATTAATATCCGTATCACCTGACTATAGGATAGAAAACTATATACGGACACCGTTGGTCTATTTTTATATGATTTTTAGAATTTTGTGCAAGAATATATATGTGTTTTAATAAATATTGATTTTAAAATATAATATATAGATTTTATTTTAATATATGTGGAAAAAATAGATTTTAGAATTATATTTTTTGGAAATTTTAAAATTATAGTTTTAGTTTTGAAAAATGTAAATTTTAAGATTTTACTTATAATTTTATTATTTTAAATATTTACAAAATAAGATTTAATATAAAATAAATTTAATAATAATAATTAATATTATAAATTTTAATTTAATAAAAATTAGTCTGATAAATTTAAATATTGCACTTAAAATATTTATTTAAAATTTATGTTAATATTTTAAAAATAGAGTTTGTAATAACTTTAACAAATAAATTGGAAAGATAAATTAAATTGATTTGTAATTTAATTTGTTTAAGAATTGTATTTAATTATGAATTGATTTGAACTTGTTAATTTTTAGATTTTTAAGATATGGTTCTATAACTTGATAACTTGATTTTGATTAAAGGTGATTAAATGAATATTTTCAAATTTAAATAAAATTAAAATTGAATATTTAACTTTTAATTTTGATTTAGGTTTGTAATTTGAGATTTTATTTCAATGTTTATAAAGTGATTTTATAAAATGACTACGGTGTGAAATAAGCATTTGGTTGTTAAAGAGACCAAGATCAGATATTGCCATACTCTCAGCCAAACCTATTCAAGTTAATTTTAGTAATAATTATTTTAAAGGTTAAACTGGCATTATGTTTCTATAGAGATTTTCTAATATTTGTACTTTATATAAAACTTTATTTTAAAATAGTTTTGTGGCTTAAATTTTACTTGGAAATTTATTATAAAATTTCATGACTAATATTTTGAGTAAAATGACTTAAGCAGTTTACTTTTAAATGTTTTAAGTATACATTTTTGAGAAAAGCGATTTAAATTATATAAAAATCTAAATTTAAAAGACTTGGTGTTTTCAGTTGAAATGAAATAATTGGTTGAATTATTTGATTATTTGATAGTTAAATAACCGACTATCAAATCTGGACCCAAATATAACTTTAGTAATATCTAGAAGAGGTATGAGGATTATATGGTACAGTTACCGTTCGAGGTGCTATACTGTACGTATAAACTCGTTCGTTCTTCTAGGATGTTGGTAAGGAAATACGTCCACTAACGGTTCGGAGATGAACTCTGATCTTATCTTCGTCTGTGTATTTCCTAAAGAACCGGTGTTGAGTTAACCAAGAAATATCTAACGTTGTTTCGAAGAGACCGCGATCGGATTTGTAATCCCAAAACCACTTTGATCCAACGAATATGTTTTCATGATGAAGACAAGAGCTTGTAGTCAAAGATGAAGTAGTGAAGTGCAAGGGCTGATCGCTATTTATCCAAAAGGTGATTTCAAAATGGATGTAGTAGGAGTAGTGCCTTCAGTTCTGTTCGGACCTGGAATGGGCTTTTATGGATGAATGCTTTCAGAACATCGTTAGGAGGACGATGAGCATTCTAAGTGAAATGTTCTAAAATGGTAATGCTTAGCCTTGAGCCTTATCAACTGGGAATGACTGAAAATCAGGGGTTATGCGGCAAGGCTAAGTGGGCCACGCCCATTAGTGTAAGATCATCCCTGTCTAGATGTCCATTTTATTTTCGGCTGTGTCTTGCGGTTGTTGATCCCAACCGCGGGGTAATCTTACTCAAGATTATCGAGTAAGGGGTAGTCCTGGTCTTGCGTTGCAGGGGATTTAGGATGGATCCTCGGTATATTGATCTAGACCAGGTACTGTGACAGGAGGTACCCCAGTGCCTAGTCATTCGTTGGAAATCCATTTTCCTTACGTGCCTTTTACGGTTTCGATTGTAGAACCCACTTTGTGGCTAGTACGCTAGAATTTAATCATGTAACAAATTTAGCTATTTTGAATAAGTATTTGTATGCAGACACTATTATAATATTAGAGGATTTTGATAAAAATGTTTTGGCTATCGTAAGGTAAAAACCCGACATGTTTATTTATGGCATGGTCTTATGAGATGCTTTTGATTTTCAAAGGATTTCTGGAACTTTAGTAATCAATTTGGGTGTATTTTATAATGCTGGTATTCCAGACTGACTCGGGTGTTATTTCATTATGATGATCAGGTCAGACCGAGTATTATAAAATACAGGATAGGAACAGGAGAGGAGATGGAGTCCGAGACGTATTACCCTCACTTGTTTATTTCTATTGCTGTGATTGTTGAGTTGCCAGCAAGCTGTAAGGCAGGCTGTTATAACTGCAAAGCTGGTAATTGTTGTTTGTTTTGAGATACTCGTATGATGTATTCTAGAAAACATATATGTTTTCATTTTGTGTAAAGATCTGTTATTTTCTATTATATTTTGTCCTCTACGATTGCGAGACTCTATTATTGTTTAGTTCCTTCTTTCTTCTATCTTCTTTCTTTTTCATCAACTGTCTGTCTTTCCCGGCACTTGATCGTTGACATATTATACAGTAGTGGATTTGTGTTGATTTTCAAGGGTCGAGAAGGGCGGGTTGTTACAGAGCGGTATCAGAGCTTAGGCTGGCGATAACCTTTGCTCTGGTGGGAAAATTACTCATCAAACAGAGTCAATAGTACTCTATAATGAGTTGAGTGTATTAATAGCTATGAGAGCATACTTGTTATTGAATATAAAAACTGTTTTTATGTTGTGTTGACTTATCGGTTGAGTGTTTATGTATTCTGGTCGGTACGGGAAGTACAACCGTATGGATAGGGGTTTCTAAACTCTTAAACAAGATAAACCGGTGAAGTATTGTTTTTAAAGTGGGTAAATGAAATAATTTTGCCCAAAATTATATTTTGATATGAAAGAAATGATTTTCTAAATTATTATATACATTCGGATGTTTAGTTGTGGATATCTTAATTAAATAAGATTCTAAAATTTGAAATGGTTTATAACCAAGTAAAATTATATAAGTATAAATTATACAAAAGAAGAATAACTAAAATTTGATTTAAACTAGAATTTAAATCCTACAAATTTTGAAGAGGGTTTTAAATGAATTTAACAAAAGGTTTGCGAATTTAAAATCTTGGGAATGTTTGAAATGTTTTCCAAAGTGTTGAAGGCAGTAAGGAATATTATTTTGGGAAATATTTTTGAATGGAAATTGTTTGGAAAGGAATTTGTGGTAGTAAGGAAGCACTGAACTCACTTTAGTCGCTTGAAAATAATCCTGATGATGATGGCTACATCATCAGTATTCGTCTACAAGTTTCTAAAGTGATGGATTGCTGCCGTGGAGATTGGTTATGATATTTGTTTGACCTTGATGGGTATACAGGTTATTTTAGAAATTTCAAAAGGGAAATTTGTTTTGGTAAAAACAAGTTGTTTTGGAATCTGTAGATTTGATTTGATATACCAAGTGGGTATGTATTGATTATTATTTCAGAATGGTTTTGAAATAAAACCGGGCAATTGGATTCTGGAAAATTCTACTTAAATAATGTGTAAAATTATTAACTTATTAAGTGAAGTTGATATAAATAAGAAAGGAAATTTAAAATTTTAATCTTGGAATTAAAATTTAACTTGAGTGTATGAAAGTGAATAAGATATATTTGAATTTAACGTAAGATATGTTTAAATAAAATTGAAATTGGAATTGAATTAAATTGGATCTAAAGTTGAAATATAAAATGATTATATAATTGTGGGTTATAATTGTATAATGAAAAATTATAACCTTAAGTTATTAAGTGTTATATATAATCTTGAGTTGTGATTATAAAATGTAAATAGACTCATATGAGCAATGTAAGACTTTAAGTAAATAAGTTAGGGAACTTATGAATAGAGAAATGAATTATAAAACCAAAATAAAATGGTTGGGATTATATGGTAAATTCAAAATTTATATCCTAAATGAAAGAAGAAGTGAGATAAGGCAAAGAAAAATATAAAAGGTGAATGGACATAGGTTAATAAATAAGTTTTGAACTTATATATTGAGAGGTAAAATTTAGTTGAATTTGGATTGAATTGAGTTGAAATCAAAGTTCAGTTGTGTTATAAATAACACTGAATGGAATTAATTCTTATTTAAAATAGTAAAGGAAATGGAATGAATTTAGGTTGGCTAAATAAACTTTAGTTGGACTTGAACTAAATTTGGAAAAGAATTGAACGAAAATTTAATTTAGTTGAAATGATATTGAATGAATTGAATTCCCACTCAGCTAAAATCAAAGATTTATTTGAAGATAAATTTAGGGTAAGCTAAATTAAATGAAACAAGTAATGGGATGAATAAAATTATGGTAGCTTGTTAAAAATATGGAAAGTAAAATAAAACCCAGTTCTGGTTTAGAATAATCAGAATGGTCATGTTATACATAAATTCAGAATGAATTTAGAAGGTGAATTAAATTTTAAAATGGATTGAGTAGGTAAACTAGTTGAATTAAAATTTATAATGGATTGGAATTTGATTGGATGAGAATCAAATTAAAATGAAATAGAATTGATGCAAGAAGGTGAATAACTTAAGAAATTGTGGAAGGGTTGTTGTCGGGCTTATGAAATGGTCTTGAATGAACCTGTATGGACAATGAAATTGAAATGAAGCAAGAATGTTTGGATTGTGAACAATGCAGAATTGAATAAAATTAATATAGATTGTGTTGGAATTAATTTAAAATGGGTTTAAAACTTAACTAATGGTTGTTTTCCTGAATAACATCAAATTTGCATTTAGATTGGTCGTTTTTGTTGTAAACAAAGTTAATAAATTAAAGGAAGTAAATAATGTTGGTTTTTGAATATGGAATGAGATGGGATTTAATTTAGTGGATTTGCATATAAATGAAAGTTAATTATGAATATGATACAAATTAATCAATTTGGAATTGGAAAGGGTGGAAATTACGCAAATAAGGCTTATAAACAAATTTGTTGTGAATGTGAGATTAACTGCTACAAATATGAATTGTATTTAGTAAACTTGAATGTAAATCATTAAAGTGAAATAAAATGAAGTTTGGATTTGTTAGGGAATTAAAATGGTGTTGAAAACTTGTGGATTGCTTATAAAGAAGGTTAACATGTAGGATTATGGAAATGTGTTGTTTGGGCTATGAAATTGATGTGTTTGGCCAAGATTAATGAATGGAGGGTTGTTAAAATCTCATATTATTGATACTTATGTGCTTGTTTAAGTATGTACAGGTATGGAAGACAATCGATAGAGTTGGAGCGCGTAAATGCAAATAACTTAGCCGCTTGCCTTTGAAATGCTTAAAATAAGGTACGCCTACGCTATAAAGTTAAGAAATGATAATATATTGTGAAATGTTTTGTTTTCCGACCATGTGGGTCGATGTATATATATTTATTATTACTGTGATATTGTAAAACGCTCTTCGTACAAAGGAGACGCTATCAAAAAATTTCAAAAATTTTGGGAGTTAGAATTTTTTTTGGAAGTTTTGAAAATTTTGGTTAACTAAGAAATTTGTTTTTGAAATGATGTTGAAAACAAAGCTTTTGAGTTAGAAATAGATGCAAACGGTTTTGGTTTAAGCTAAAAAGTTTTGGGAAGTGAACGTGAGTTTTATTTAAGTTAATTTTGGGTAAGTTAATGATGTGGAAGCATTTTCCTACCTTAACAAATTTCGAGGACGAAATTTTTATAAGAGGGGAGGAATGTAACGACCCAGAATTTTAGTCCTTAGATTTTGAACATTTAATTCATTTTAAATGTTGAATATGAATTATAATTTGATTTGAAATAAGAAGATTTCGGTTAAATTAATGAAATTAGTTAAAATTTCAACTGTGGCAATTCAATTGGATTTAAATAAGAATTATTTAATATTTGGAATTGTGATAATTGGCGAATCTGCATATAAATGGTTATGAAAATGGTTTCTAAGATTTGTTCGAAGACTAGTCTGATTTGAATTTTAATAGTGGACTTTTGGATGGAATCAAAAGTCGAAAAGTTAAATTGGAATTTTATTAATTTAATAATGGAATTTAATATAATAATAATGCAAATAATCAGATTTTAATTTTAAATGAATCAGAATGAATTCTAATGTGATTATAGATTCTATATGATTTGTAATTAAGTTAGTAAAATTTTAGAGTGGAATTTTAAGTGATTTCGACGATTTTGGAAATCTCTCGAATTAATCGACGAGTTAAAATAGCCTTTCGGGGCACAGTCTCGGAATTCGACGAAACTAGTTCCATTGGGTCCGTAATAGTTAGTTATTATCAGATTTCAAATTTCGTAGTGTTTGGAGTAACCGTTTGTCCGTACGGGTGAGAAACGCTATGGAATTTAAATTGACAATTTAATATTTTAAATCGATTCAAAAAGCTATTTTCCACATATGATTGGATTATCTTTCGAAACACATTCCATTGTGTTCGAAACGCGGGTATAACCTTGTAATCGACTGACGACATGTCTGATTCGGAGTTCGTTTGAAAATATTGTTTAAAAATGAATTTAAAATTTAAATAATATTATAAACGTATATATATACGTATAGGGTCAAAACCCTAGTTCCATTTTCTAGCCGCCATCTAAAACATTTCGATGGCCGAATTCATTGTGTCTTCTCCTTCACTTTTCTTCTAATGCATCAGCTTTCTGCAAAAATCATTAACTAGAGAACGAAGAGCTCCTTGACTTCTTTAAATCCAACGGTCAAGATCGATGGAAGCGGGGTAGATTCTCCAAAACCTTGGCTCGAAGGTCGTGCGTTCTTTCACGAAATTCGAGGTGTAGAGATGACCGAGTTCAACCGGTCCCTTAGTGAAGGTAGAGCTTGCAACGAGATTCGACTTGGTGGGTCCTGATTGTGGCCAAGCAGATCAAGGTTGCAGCGAAGTGTGGTGAATCATGCACGAGTTTGGGTTACGGTTCCTCTTCTGTATGCGAGAGGGAAGAAGGATGTGAGGCCGATTTTCTTCGTGTTAATCTAACGGCTAATGGTAATTCATTGAAATTAAATTAGAGTTTGGTTTAAAATTCAATTCAAAACCTTTAAAACTAAATATCTCAAGCATGCCTGATCAGATTCCGATGAAACAAGAAGCGTCGGAATCACAACGATGAGCAGTTCGCTGAGGTACAGATCTAGAGTCATTTTGAGCAAGTGAAAATTTTGCATTAAATCAAACATGCTCGATTTGTTGTAAAATTTGAACGCTCGGCGTTTTGAAATTCAAGGTGAGTTAATCTCACTCACATTTGGATGCCATTTAATTTAAATAGTTAGTATTTAGATGATCGATTGATTGGTTGAATGTGAAAAGTATCATTAGATTGGATTGACATTTTGTTTGTTGTGCTAACATCTGTGGATGCAAGGAAAATAGGTTGGAGGGATCCAACTGGATTCCTCACAATATAGAAATTATTTTCATAATTGATGATGTATTTCATTTATAAACTGTGATGGATTAATTTGGAAATTAAGCTGTGCTGGTTTATGATTGAATAAGTATAATCTGGTATTTTAAAATATAAATGAAAATAAAATAAATTGGGATTAAAAGGGAATTGAAAAACAATTTTTGAATGCCTTCTTCTCCCGTACCTCCCTCTCCTATTGTTCAATGCCTTCTTCTCCCGTACCTCCCTCTCCTGTACCTCCTTCTCCGTACCTACTTCCCTTACCCTGTCCAACACCCATCCTGTCGTCGTCAATACCTCTTTCCAATCCATCGTCCTTCCTGCTACCAAGTCTAAACCTCCTCCATACCCTCCTAACCCTCCACCCATGAATGATTCCATCCCCGCTTCTCTGTTGGGTAGGCCGCCAATGCTGCTTCCCACTGCCAACTCCTCCCCTCCCCCTCTTATCGTTCCATCTCCATTCCACCCTGGCTGCTGTCAACAAGCTTGGACTTCTTTATTCAAACGCAAATCACTCAACGCGGGGTAGTACAAGCCTGTTGACTTCGATCCTTCCTACACTGAAGACGTTCTTGACTTGGTCGAAGAGTTTGTTCAGGCCGGCTCTTCTGTCTGGAAGGATTACTTAGTGGGCTTTTTTCTTGATAAACCATTGTCATACTCTTTTGTTGTTGCTAAACTAAAAAACATATGGAAACTGAAAGGATCGGTGTAAGTTAAATCAGATGGTGTGATTTTTCTTTTCCTGTTATCGTCTGAAGAAGACAAAAGTAGAATTTTACTTGGTGATCCTATTATTATGAACAACAAAGTGATTATCATTCGGCCATACGATGCTACTGTCAGCAACGTTTTTGGTTCAGTTCCCACAGTGCCTGTGTGGGTTCTTCTTCGCAACATTCCTCTTTTTTCTTGGTCACACCTGGGAATAAAATGGATTAGTTGTCGAATTGGTAAACTGCTCTGTATGGACGAAAGGACTGAGAGGCTTGAAAGGTTGGAATTCGCGAAATGCATGATTGAAATCAAGCCAAATAGGGAGCTACCAAATGATTACCTTATTAGTCTGGCAGATGGTGGTGTTCAGTGTATATATGTTGAGTACTTATGGCAGCCCCCCATTTGTGTTCTTTGCAACTCCTTTGGCCACATAAAGGAGACGTGTGACAAGAAAGTAGAACCAGTTACTGCTATGAACGGCAAGGTAATAGGAAATAAGTACAAGGATAAGCATCCCAAAAACAAGGAAAAGATTAACAAGCAAGTTCAAATATGGCAAAAAGTGGGGAAAATCAGAAACAAGATGGCCTCGAATAGGAGAATTAGCAGGGTGATTGGTAAGGCTAGTATCTAGGATAGTGTAAAAGAAAAAGATGGAGCAAGTGGGAAAGAGGAAGAAATGTTTAAAGAAAATTTAGTTGTAACTAAAGAGTATGAGGCAAGATCTGAAAAGATAGGATCTCAACATACTCAAACTGATAATGTTGTTTATGAATTGGATATTGACAATCCGAAGAATGTTACTATGATCCCATCTGCTTCAGAATCCGTCTTCAAGGCGATTGTCAGCAATAGGTTTGACATCCTTCAAATCTTGGAAGAAGTGCATGAAAATGATACGGAAGAAGAGCATGAAAATGCTAAAGTAGAAATGGTGCAATCACAAGTGGTCAATTTATCTTCAGATGGGACATTGCCTGCATCTGGTGAGAGAGCTTCCTCTGGGACAATAGGAACTGATTCATGAAAAAATCAGTGCAAATGAAGCTACAAATATTGAAGGAACATCAGACCTTATAAATTTAACAATGGAAAGAACATTGTGCAGTGAGAAATGCAAAGATGATTTAAATTCTTCGTTTCTAGTGTAGTTAAATGCGGGGATACAATCAAAGTATTCGAAACCATCCAACACTCTTTCCATAGAAGATCCAACAATTCTACTCGATCAAAATTCCACAACAGCTCGGCCTTCATCACTCTGTAAAGCTTGCAATGTGCATAGCGTGCATGTGCACGAAAGTCTCGACCAAATCCCACCTCTAGTTTTCTCACACATCGCCATCCCTCCTCCCTCCTCTTCTCTAGCAACAAATCAATGTATCCAGAACAATTCCGACGATAATTCTGCTAATATGATCACTCCCCCGCAAAATATCCATCCTTCGTTGGTAAGTATCCCTCAGCTAACATTTTCTCCCACCTAACTTCTAAAATCCAGGCTAGCCAAGAATCCTGCTGGATCACCTCATATCTCCCATGCTTCGAGCATGGTCCTTCGAAGCAAGAAATCAATCACCCCGTGCGAAAGTTCGTTTTCCCAATGACGCAAACCATCGGAGCTTGGAACGTTAGAGGTGTGCACCATGAAACTAAACTATCCCAATGCAAAAATATGATAACTCAGCACAACCTTTGTATGTTAGCTATTCTAAAATCTAAGTTAAATCTTGATCTCTCGATCAAAGCAGCTAAATATATTAACCCGGGGTAGGAAGTCATGCACAACCTTGACGAGGCGCCTTATGGTAGAATCCTTATTGTATGCGACCCCAAACTGATCCTCCTTTCCAAAGTTTTCTCTACATCTTAAATCATTCACTGTCATGCTAAAAATATCATCAACTCATGCTTATTCTATATATCTCTCGTCTACGCAGCTAATAATAAAGCTGCCAGAACATCCTTTCTCCACGACCTTCCCATGCTGCGACATGATTCTCATGCTTGGATCATCCTTGGTGATTTTAATTGTTGTAACAAACTTGCTGATAGGCTAGGTGGTAATCCTCTTTCAATTAATGAAATAGAACCGCTGCGATCAGCTGTTGTTGATTCTAACTTGGTGGAAATTAAGACAACTGAAATGAGATTCTCATGGAACAACAAATGTAGACAAGGAAGTTGAACCTTCTCTAAGATTGACCATGCTTTTGGTAACCTCCTTGCCCTCTCCAAATGGCCTACAATATATAACCACCTTCCTCTTCTCTTCTTTTAGACCACTCTCCTCAAATAATCCACCTTAGAGAAGATGGCATAAAAGGCAACTCAAGTTTCAAATTTTAATTCTTGGGTTAATGAACCTGATTTTTTTGACATTGTTAAAGAAGTTTGGGTGAGACCAATCTTCGGTAATCCTATGTCTATTTTGCAGGTCAAGCTGAAAAACACTAAATTGGCTCTCAAGTAGTGGTCTAGGAACATATTTGGAGAAGGAAGTAAACAAAGTACATACTAGAAGAATAAACTGGAAGAGATTCAAATTAACATGCTGGATGATCCCCTCAACTCTACCATTAGCGCGATGGAGTCGTACATATCTAGACAATTCCCTGTAGCTCTTACTAGTGAGTTATCTATGATGAATCAAAAAGCGAGGATGCAGTGGAGAGCTTATGGTGATAGGAACAGTGCTTTCTTTCATGCTAACTTAAAGGCTAAACACTCCAGAGAAAATATTGTTTCCATCCTCGATGACGAAGGTAATATTCAAACATCGAAAGAGGCTGTGGACGAGGCTTTTGTTAGTCACTTCTCCATGCTTTTCGGCAACACGGCCAGCATTGAACCTGAACTTAACCTCATCGATCCCTTAATCTTTCCCAGGCTATCTGCCGTAGATCATGCCTCTTTGAGTCTAGAAGTTACTGAAGAAGAAATCAAGTCTGCAATGCTTTCCTTGAATAGGAACTCGGTTGGTGGTCCAGATGGTTTTAATGTTGAATTCTACTTTGTTTTCTGGGACATTATTAAATTTGAAGTGCTGAGAGCTTTTAAAAAAAATTTCAATAAAACCAAACTGATATCTTCATTCAACAACACTAACAGAGCTTGGATTCCTAAAGCCAACAACCCTTACAAAGTGTCTTCCTTTAGGCCTATCTCGTGCTGTAACACTATCTACAAATGTATCTCCAAAATTATTGCGACCAGGATGAAATCTATCATGCCGAATATTATCTCTTCTAACCAGGCAGCATTTTTGCTGGGAAGAAACATCTTAGACAACGTCTTACTGGCTCATGAACTTCTAAATGGTTACAATAATAAGAATTCTTCTCCTAAAGCTATGTTGAAATTGTATATCATGAAGGCTTTCGACACGCTCCAGTGGAAAACAATTGTTAAAGTTATGCAGTGCATGAATTTTCCTGTTCCTTTCATTGCCTGGATTGTCGAGTGTATCTCCATGGTGCGGTTCTCTGTCAACGTTAATGGCTCCAGTGTAACGTCCCGCCTTTTCGTATGCTTTAAATTGACACAATTCAAATCATACCGAAGGGCGGATTGTTATGGGGTAAATAAGAAAAAGCAGAGAAAGAAAAATAACAAAATAGAATCTTGCAGCGGAACGATAAAATATAAAATCAAATATATAGTTTATAAAGCTATTTTACAAAATATTCGGTTATACTTACAGAACATATATCAGAGTTACATATACCATAGAATAATAATTATGTAGTGGAATAAAATGGTGTAGTGGAATAATATAGTAGATAATAGTAAAACAAATCCTCATCTTCGTCCTCCAGAGCTAAAGTCTTCGAATCCTGAAATGCTTAGGCTGACCTGAGCGAATTGATAAGACAAAACACTCGAGTCAGAACTAAAATATCTTATGTAAGTTAAATCAACAGAAATAAATATGAGTGTAATAGTGTCGGAGATGTTTACGGGATATGACATCTCCTATCCAGTGTCTAAAGTGAGTGCGGTAACTCAAGAGATGCTCGCGATTCACATCTCCTAAGGATCCATTAAACTATTTACTATGTAGTAATATTTCGCTATTATAATAGTGTCTATTAGTAAAATAAACTTACTTTTAAATAGCGTTAAGGCTTTGCGTTTTGCACCTTAACACGTAATAATACCAATAGTCTATACAGTGTCGTGATACCTCCTGATCGGGAGGCTACCAGAGGATACTCCATAGGTACGACACAAATAGAAACTCGTACAAGGCGCAATAAGGTAGGTGATACGACACAACTAGGTAATGCCAGGGTAGATATACCAATTACGCATCCGGCTGGTGGTAACGCGTAGCGCGCAGGTATCGCCCACCTCGAGCCACACCCCAAATAAAAAAAATCAAAAGTGGCCACTGAATCAATCCAAAAGTCAAAGTATAATATCGAAGGGATGTGTCCGATCAAAGGTGCTACCTCATTGGCCCGAGAATCGCTCCTGTTTTAGCCACCTTATGCCAACTCATGGAAGTCAGGTCCACGTATTTACCTCAAAGGAAACGTCGCCACCATCCTACTTCATTCTGGAATCTCCACCGTGTACACGGTTGTTAAAGTGGTTTTCGGAGTTGGCAGAGAATATGACTACTTCTGATCCCGGTCTCTTCACAACCAAACGTTATTATAACACCATGGTGTTTTAAAAAAAAAAGTTTATACTTTAAAACCAGGATATAATATCCATTTCAAAACCATATAAATACGATATCATTTCTAATTTAAAACCCAAATCAATATGGTATTATTTTTATTTCAAATATATCCTTTTTCCAAAAATCATAGAGCTTTCAAATCTATATACCTTGAAAACCCATAGTTTTGAAACATAACTTCAAATATTCAAATGGTTTAAATAATAAATTACTTTATATAATAAAATAGCTTCTTAAATTTCACAAATAAATTTTCAAATTCCAATTTGAACCTCCAATAGACCATTTCGAATTTCCTTATATTTCAAAGCTTTATATATTCTACCATTTCATACTAATTCTTTGATAAATCCCATATATATCAATTCAATGGCTATTATTTAGATTTGAAATGTTTACTTAATAAATCCAATAAAATTTAAGTAAACTTTTAACTTCAAATAACTGGATATACTTTCAATATTATTTAACTTGATATATTCATTTATCTCAACTTTATATTCATTTAAATCACTTTAAACCAAATCAAGTTATAAGAATCATAACCTTTAAGATCTTCATTTTTATTTAAATTTTCAAATCAAATTTTATTCAAGTACAATTCTTAAATAGTAAACCAATATCATATTTCCCTTCCAACTTGAATTTCATTTAAGTCATTTAAAAGTCTATATATACAATATCTTAGGTAGGTACTTAACCATATACTACAAAACAATTAAACTCCATTATTAAACTCATTTTTATTTAAAAAGTTTATACATAGCTTAAATCCAATAATTTAACTGTATATATATATAGAAATAATATTTATATAACACCAAAATTTTAATATTTAATAAACCGTACATTCCTTTCCAAAACCATAGAAATCATTTTCAAAATATTTTATATATAGACCGCGGTGTCTGTATAAAATTTTCTATCCTATGGTCAAGTGACACAGATATTTATCATTTCAATCCGCAATTTAAAAATAAAAATGTGGTTGTATATCATTTCAAACTGCAATCCCGGATCAAAAATAAATGCATAACAATTTGCAGATTTTGATGATATAAATAAACATTCATTCATCTATCCTAAAATCATACATCCATCACAATTATCATACAAAACAATCAATCCATATCATTATACAACTGATAATATATAACAGGTAATTTAACTGGCAGTTATATTCCATAATAAATTAAATAATGATTTAATTTAAATAAATGCAATTTACTGATATGATGATTAAAAAAATATACGAATAGTCATAAATAAATTTATAATCACAACACAAATTAATTTAACGAACATAAGAAATTTAGAAGTTGTGAGTTGGTTGAAACACTCACCTTTTGCATTTAAATTCAATTTAAACTCAAAAATTTGACATACTCCAAATTCTCCCAAACAAGCATCAAAGTGTTTGGAATTCCGATACGATCCTAACAAAAAAAATTCGTGCATAAATCTGATATTGCGTGTAAAAGTTATGGGGATTTGAACAATTGAATTCGGAATTAAAAATAGCAAAAATAAAACAAAAATTTAAGCACCTGAGACACGTCATCACCCATTCATTCATACGTCTCCACCCTAAAACCTCCTGTATGCACGCAACGAACCCTAGCCGCCACAAACCCTATTGCAGCCACCGCCTTTGACCGGAAAACGCCGCCACCTCGTTGACTTTCCACCTGTTCGACCAACCGCGCCGCACTCCCCTCCTTCAGGCGCACCCTCCTTCATGAGCGTAACCACTCCAGTCGACCGAAGACCCCTCTCCACCACGTGAAACCCACGGCCAGATCTGGCGAATCTCGACCACCTTAAGGCGAACGAAAACCATGGATCTAAAGCTCATGCCTTCCTCTACGCTCGAGCACCCACTGATCGTTCTGAAATCGATGATCCGCCATTGGATTGGAGCTCTAACGAATTAAAGGCCGAAATTGATTTTTGATTCTTGGGTAAACGGTGAATCGATTCGAAAAACGAACAGTACCAGAAGATTACGCTCATTGAGAGCTTCTATATTTTTTTTCAAATTTTTCTAAGGAGTTTGAATTTTCATTTGATTTTGAAATTTGAATTAGATAGATTAGGGTTTACAGCCATTGAGGAAGAGGAGCACAGAAGTTTCTGTACGTATAGAAATGAGGAATAGAGGTTACTAGGGTTTACATAGGGTTATAGACAATTGAAATAGAATAAATGGATTGGGTTGAATATACATGCCAACGACAAAGTGGCCCAAAAAGTCCGTTCTGACCCTGAAACGAAATTGGATAAACCCATATATCAAAATAGGTGTTTTAAAATATTTTTAACGCAATGGAAAAGGTTTCAGGTTCAAATTCCATCGTATGAAGAAGTTATGCTAAAATCAATATTTTCAAACTGATTTCAATTTCGTTGATTTCAAGGCGTTTCACATTCGTACGATCAAACGACAAGTCCGATTGCTATGAAACTTGAAATCCTACAATAATTCACCGATACGGATCCGATGAAACTAGTTTCGTCGAAATCCGAGTCAGTGGCCAAAATGGCTATTTTTACACTAATTGAACAATTTAAAATTAATTAATTAAATCCAAATTTTAAATTTCAATTCTAAAATTGAAATTTTATCCCATTTATATTACCCAATCATTTACAATGATTTAAAAAAATTAAAAGTCAATTTAAAGTTGATTAACTTATCACTTTCAGTGTCAAATCTTAAATTTCATTATATTCAAAATTAATGAATTAAATTTCCAATAATTCTATTAAATTAAATAAGTCAATGATTATTCCATCCATAAATTTCAAATAGATGGATTTAATATTGGGTTCAAAATCTATTATCTAAATATTCTTGGATTTCGTTTAAATCTCTATTAACGTAATATTTAGATGTTTAATTTCATTTATTTTCAATTTAATAAATCCAGTTATTTAGAATCACTTACAAGACGTTGCTTTAAACCTGATTTCAATCCTTCCATCCTCTATTAACCTTTCTATAATCAAAGTTAATATTTGTTTTACATTCATTACATTAGTGCTCTCATTCCATCCTTTATTTATTGACTATCATATTTCCATTTACTCTATTTTGGTCAATTTCACACGTTACTTGAAATTAAAGTCTCAGTTAAACTTATCTATTTTGATTTCATTCCTATATTACATCACTTATTGTTTTACAAATAAACTACATTTTAATTCATCCTTTTTCCTTCATATCCGGTGACTATTGCCTTAAATTCTAACTAATATACATTAAGGTTCATTAAATTCTAATCGACTCCCATTTTAATTATTACAATAATTACTATCCTTGCTTCCAATTTCAACAATTCCATTTAATAGACTTTCCATTTTATTATTCAATCAAATTTCCCTATTATGAATATTATTAGATTATTGAATCAATTATCAATTTATGGGAAGAATTTTTATTGGCTTACTCTTATTACATTAACAATTACCATCTTATTCAAAATTCCAATTAATATAGAAATAAATTTCATTCACTTACAAATAAATTCATTTATTATAGATTTCCTTCGAATTAATTTAAAATTGATTTCTATAAATTGATTTGATTGCCAAATATAAATACATTAATTACTATTAAATGTCCTCAATAATTTATTTACTTGGTTTCCAACTTCTACTTCATCAATTATTGCCTTATAAATAAACTTATGCTTCTCTTCAATTTACATTTACCTTTCCGTTATTATATTAGTTAGCATTAAAGTAACCTTTACTTCCTTTATAAGTTATTACTTCCCAACACATGCTAAAATTCCATATATAACTCAAATTTTAATTAATTGTCATTGACCCTGTATTATTTCATTAAATAAATTCATATTTACATCCACTTCCGTATATAAATTTTGGTAACCAAGTTATAACATTTACACTACTTCACTTATTAGTATTACATCCAAATTATTAACAGTTAACTTACATTTTTGCTGTTGCAATTTATTCTAGTTATTGTTTCCAAACAATTACATCTAGAACCTTGACTTTACTTAATCACTATTTATTATTATGAATTCATTAATTAATTCACTAATTGCCTTTGTTTTCTTATATTCAATTTATTACCAAATATTTCTATTTACACTCCATTATAACCTAAACAGTCGTTTCAATCAAATTGGATTGCGTTAAATTGGTTATTCATCAACTGCCATTTACATTACTACCTAAATTGACATACAGTTACAATTTATCAATATATTATTACATAGGTAAATTAAATTCTTGTCTTTAATTACTTATTTTAAATTTTATATCCAAGTGCAACAATTAACACTATTTCTTTATTGGGATTTCACTCAAATTTTCAACAATTAGGTTTAATAAACATTTCTAAAATTCATTATTAACATTTATTTCAATATACATTATAATTTTTTTATCCCTTTCTAATTTAATTTCGAGAATCTAATTAAAATAACCAATTTTCTTTGTCAAAATTTACGGGTCGTTACATCCAGTGCGGGTTTCTTTAGAAGTAAGCAAGGCATTCGACAAGGGGACCCAATATCGCCGTATATTTTCATTCTCATCATGGAACTACTCACACAACTTTTAAAAAAAAGGCATCCGAGATTACCAAGCACCATCCAAAGTGTTCGAACTCGGAGGTTATATCTTTGATGTTCGCGGATGACCTGGTAAAATTCTGCTCACCAGAGACTTCAATGATGCATGCTGTTATGGATACTCTTCAAGTTTTTCATGTGATTACAGGTTTATCTGTCAATCTCGACAAATCGGAAATGATAAGATAACTTCTGGCCTCAGTTCTCCCCAAAACATTGTTATTCAGGATATCACTAGATTAACCATCAGAGATAACACTACCACATATCTTGATCTTCTGCTCACATTCTTTAGAATAACTGTTAACCAACGCTTATCGCTGTACGAGAAGATCACTACTAGACTAGATTGTTGTGCGAGAAAAATGTTGAGCCAAGCGGGAAGAATCACCTTAACTAAGGCTGTTATCTTCTCCATGCAAGTCTATTGGGCTAGAACATTTATATTACCTCAGAAGCTCATAAACATGATACGATCTGCTATCATGAGATTCATAAGGACAGGAAAAATAGTGGGTCGATATTTAGCCCCTGTTAGTTTCAAGAAATTAGAAAAGACTATTGCTAATGGAGGGCTTGGAATCATTAACATGTACCACTGTAATCGGTCAGCTATGGCTAGGCTTATCTACGATTGCATTAATGCCAAGAACAGTATGTGGGTTAGATGGTCCAACATTTACGTGCTACGAGGTTGCAACTTTCGGAAAATGACAACTCCGAATAAGGTTAGCTGGACGTGGGGAGCAATCTTCAAGCTTAAGGAAGCTTTACTTCCCCTAGTTCGATACCCAGTTGACCATAGTAATGTGGTAAGCTTTTGGGATGATCCCTGGATTGGTCGAGGTGTGATCTTGGGGCATGTTCTTTCTTATGCCTAGTTAGTGAAAATGGGGGTGAGACAGGATGCTAAGGTTCAGAGCTTCATCCATGGTACTAACTTAAGGCTTCCTAGGACATCCAAGTCTTCAATCCAACAATTCTGGAATATGGCGGCGGACTGCAAAATTCGAACCGATGGTCAGTGCTTAGATTAGTAGGGAAGTAAAGATTACAGTTTCAGTATAAAAGATACTTATACTTTCCAGGCAGGTGACGTTGGAGAGAAATGTAAGTGGAGGAGTAGAATTTGTTGCAAAGATAATAATTAGAAGGATAATCTTTTCCTCTGGAAAGTGATAAGCCGGGCTCTAAATACAAAAATGAAGCTGATAACCAGGGGAATACAAGTTACTGTCAATTGTGTTTTCTGTAATCAACTTCCAGAGATGGTCGAGCACTTGTTCTTGGAATGCAACTATTTGAATGCCCTATGGAAGACCTGGACAAGGAGAATTGGTAGAAAATGGAAAGGAGTTTGTAACGTCGTTAAGTAGAAGTATATATATGATAATACAGGTGGTAAATATGGCGCGAATAGGCTATTCTTGTTCGTTGTCAAGAGATTCATGAATGTGGTCTCGAAAGAAAGAAATCAGTGATTATTTCAACCAGATAAAGGTCTGACAGCTGAACAGTTCGAGATGCATATGAAGCGGGAAATCAAGCGTGACTTGTGTCTAGTTTCTTTTGCTTTTGACCCAGGCATCCTTAATTAGTTCGATTCTCATTCTTTTTTCTTTTTCATGTGTTGTGTTTTTCTTTGTTTTCCCGGTGTTTGTTGCACTATGTTTCCTAGTATTTCTTGCAAGCAGATGGCTTGTTCTCTTTTGTCCTCTTGGTGCAGCAATAAAATGGTAGAGGTCCATTTAACCCCGTCGGCTTTGCCAAAAAGGAATTTTTGAGTAATGAATTTAAGGAAATTAAATTCAAGAAATTGGTTTGGAATTTGAAGTGTTTTTGAAACTGTGGTTTAAAAGGAAAAGAGGAATGAAAATTTATAAACTGAGTTTATATGGAATATTTATCAGTGGATAAATTGGAAAGATAGATTTCCTGTGGTGATTTCTATAAGAAAGGTATAAATCTGTTTAAAAACAAAGGTGAAATTATTTTCAAAAGATGGGATGTGTCTATTTCCCGGAAGACTAAGTATATTTTCATAGGAAAGCTTTCAAAAGTATAATCTAGAAGTTTATGAGAAATGTGTTTCTAGATTGTTTTATAAAAGTATTATTTTTAACTATTTTTAAGTATAAGCAAATATTTGTTCAACTAATTATGGCATTTAATCATTTTAAAGGTAAATTGGTATTATGTTTTCAAAGGGAAATCTTAAAATAAATATTTGATTTAATAACTTTATTTAAAAAGGATAATCTTGGTTTAAATTACTCAGAAACCCTTAAGGAATTTCTTAAGTATTATTTTTATTTAAGTAATTTTAGTAAACTTATTTTAATGATACAAGTATATCTTTTGAAAGTGATTTCCGGGAAAAGTGTTTAAAAATAAAAAGGTGTTTATTTTTAAAGTATGGAAAGAAATTTACGGGATTGAGAAGTAAATTTGGATAGAGATAAATCGAGCAGGATTTATAAAGGGTTATGGGTTATTCTGTAATGGAAATGTGTTTACTTGAAAAACCAAGTATATTTTCAAAGGAGTTTTTATGTATAAGCCTAAAGTTTTAAAATTTGTTTTAAAAATAATGTTTTAGAGAAATTTATTGTTTTTTAAATGTTTTAGAGTCTTAAGTAAAACTATTCAAGTTAATTTTAGTAACAATTATTTTAAAGGTTAAACTGGCATTATGTTTTTATAGAGATTTTCTAATATTTATACTTTGTATAAAACTTTATTTTAAAATAGTTTTTGGCTTAATTTTTTACTTGGAAATTTATTATAAAATTTCATAACTAATATTTTGAGTAAAATTACTTAAGTAGTTTACTTTTAAATGTTTTAAGTATATATTTTTGAGAAAAGTGGCTTAAATTATATAAAAATCTAAATTTGAAAGACTTGGTGTTTTCAATTGAAATGAAATAATTGGTTGAATTGTTTGATTATTTGATAGTTAAATAACCGACTATCAAATCTGGACCTAAATATAACTTTGGAAATATCTAGAAGAGGTATGAGGATTATATGGTACAGTTACCGTTCGAGGTGCGATACTGTACGTATAAACTCGTTCGTTCTTTTAGGATGTTGGTAAGGAAATCCGTCCACTAACGGTTAGGAGGTGAACTCCAATCTTATCTTCGTCTATGTATTTCCTAAAGAACGAGTGTTGAGTTAACCAGGAAATAGCGAGCGTTGTTTCGAAGATATCGGGATCGGATTTGTAATCCAGAAACCACTTCGATCCAACGAATATGTTTTCATGATGAAGACAAGAGCTTGGAGTCGAAGATGGACCAGTGAAGTGTAAGGGCTAATCGTTGCTTATCCTGAGGGTGATTCCAAAATGGATGTAGTAAAAGTAGTGCCTTCGGTTCCATTCGGACCTGGAATGGAATTTTATGGATGAATGCTTTCAGAACATCGTCAAGAGGACAATGAGCATTCTAATTGAAATGTTCTAAAAAGGTAACGCTTAGCCTCGAGCCTCATCAACCGGGAATGACTGAAATCAGAGGTTATGCAGCAAGGCTAAGTGGGTCGTGCCCATTAGGGTAAGATCATCCCAGTCTAGACGTCCCTTTTAATTTCGGCTGTGTAGTGCGGTTGCTGATCCCAACCACGGGGTGATCTTACTCGGGATTATCCAGCAAGGGGTAGTCCCGGTCTTGTATTGCAGGGGATTTAGGGTGGATCCTCAGTACGCTGATCTAGACTAGGTACTGTGACAGGTGGTACCCTAGTGCCTAGTCATTCGTTGGAAATCCATTTTCCCTACGTGCCTTCTATGGTTTTGATTGTAGAACCCACTTTGTGGCTAGTGTGATGGAATTTAATCATGTAACAATTTCAGCTATTTTGAATAAGTATTTGTATATAGACCTATTATAATATCAGAGGATTTTGATAAAAATGTTTTGGCTATCATAAGGTTAAAACCCGACATGTTTATTTGTGGCGTGGTCTTGTGAGATGCTTTTGATTTTCAAAGGATTTCTGAAACTTTAATAATCAATTTGGGTGTATTTTTATCACGCTGGTATTCAAGACTGACTCGGGTGATATTTCATTATAATGCTCGGGTCAGACCGAGTATTATAAAATAGAGGATAGGATGCTTGGGAGTTCAGGAGAGGAGCTGGAGTCCGAGACGTATTACACGTACTGGTTTATTTCCACTGCTGTAATTGTTGAGTTGCCAGCAAGCTGTAAGGCAGGCTGTTATAACTGCCAGGCTGGTAATTGTTGTTTGTTTTGAGATACTCTGATGATGTAATCTAGAAAACAAATATGTTTTCATTTTGCGTAAAGATCTGACATTTTCTGTTATATTTTGTCCGCTGTGATTATGAGATTTTATTATTGTTTAGTTCCTTCTTTCTACTATCTTCTTTCTTTTTCCTCAACTATCTGTCTTTCTCAGCACATGATCGTCGACATATTATACAATGGCGTATTTGTGTCGATTTTCGAGGGTCGAGAATGGTGGGTCGTTACAGTTGCCATCAACATAAGTTTGCTTTCGAATGAGTTCTTTTATTTGTGAAAGAATGTTTTTGAAAGAAGAGGTTCCGGCCTAGTCGAAGCCTAAATGCCGTTCTTTATCTTTTCAAAGGTATTGAAGTTGTCAATGATTTCGAAAGGTAGAGTTTGTTTTAAAGATGCTTTAAGTCACTTCCTAATGGATTTCGAAAGGGTCCAAGGGTTTCAAAGGCACGGCTTCGAAATGGTTTTTGACGCCATCCTTCAATGTTCTGTTTAAATGGTCTAAAGCTTTCGAAAGTGATGGTGCCGACGACATCAGGTTTCCCCAATATTTTCATATGATAAAGGATGGAAAGAGTTGCTTTCATCTATATTCACTTTAACCCAAATAATATTTGAAGTATAAACCCAATGGTTTCGAAAGGGGGACTTTCAATGATTTCGGAAGGGTTACTTCCAATGGTTATGAAAGGGGTACATAAAAATGGTTTTGAAGCTATGCTTCTAAAAAATTATATATGTTAATACTTTAATACAGTCGAAATATTTCGAAAGAAGTTTTCAAAGTGTTAGAAAGGCAAGGGCCTAATGTTTCGGAGACAGAATTTTATGCTTTCGAAGGGGGTCTTCCTATGAAGTCTAAAGCAAGGTTTCGAAGGTGTTGAAAGGTTTTATAACCCAAACTCATTTTTAAAGGAAAAATCCTTGGCCAAATAAAGGAGTTTTAAATGATTTTAACTATGTAAATTTGAGGAAGAGTTTTCCCGATAAAAGTGTAGGTTAAAAGGATTAGCCGTGTTTCATATAAAAAGTATTTGAAGGACATTAAACCACAAGAGTGGTATTGTTTTGTAGTAATGTTTGCTTATTCAAACATAAGTGTATTCACATTATAATGGACCCATAACTGCATTTTGGAGAAAAAGAGAAAAAGAACCAGCTAAGTTGACCCAGTAGTGAATATAAACTGATTAAACTCTTTGATGAGTAGATTTGCATCCAAGAGGTTAGAGAGACCAAAACATAGGATGACTAAATATGGAAGTTGTTTGGGAGACAGGTACATAGTGATCCCATGAAAACTATAATTAGGAAGTTATTAGAACTACCAATAGGTTCATAGTGATCCATTGAAAACTATGTTATAAAGAGTGATTAGTAGGGGCCAATTGGTTTATAGTGATCCCATGGAAACTATATCCGGATTAAGTTATTGACATATGTTAATAGGTTCCTAGTCAACCCATGAAAACTAGGATAAGAAGAAAAGAAATTGCAGGGGCCAATAGGTTCCTAGTCAACCCATGAAAACTAGGATAAGGGAGAAGTTATTAGAGTAACCAATAGGTTCAGGGGAACCCATGCGTCATCTAAACCAACTGGAGTGGTAGTGTTAAGTTAATTGGCAGGGGCGAATAGGTTTATAGTGCACCCTTGAAAACTGTTAAATATGAAAGCAGTCCATATATTATATAAAGGTTATTGGTAAGCCCATGAAAACTAATAGGGAAATATTGACCCTAGAAAATATAAACATGATAGGGAGTTAATTAAACAGAGGATGGGAACTACGGTATGTTTTTCCATATTTGCATATCATCATAATATTTAAAATGACTATGCCTTTAACCATTGTGGATGCAGGAGCACAGTATATGGTTTTATATGTAGGATTAATTTCGCCCTAGAGGGGGGTGAATAGGGTGATATTATTAATTATAAAAATTTATTGTGGAAGTTTATATAAGATAATTACAACACGGTTATAGCAGAATTATAGCAGCACAGATTATAGTAGAATAATAAAAGCATAAAATAGAACACATAGATTTACCCAGCTTCGACAAAATCCTGCCTACATGCTGCCCCCAAGGTTTTTACTATAAATTAAGTAGTCAGACGCTTACACATGTAAACTTGCGACACCCGCTATCGACTAACCTAACTCTAAGCTCAAAACCCTACCACAACTTAGCCACTGAGTTGCGAATTCTCAAACTACACCACCATAGTTCATCCCCTAGTCACATAGCTAGACAATTACAAAAGTTTAAAAGAAAAAATATAGAATAAAACAATTAAACAATAATAAAAAGCCTAATTTAAATTAAAAAGCCCAAACTGATATGATAGAGAAGTCAGCCTAAATAAAATAAAGTGATAAACTGTTGTCCCCTTTCTCTTTTATCTCTAATCGGCCTGACTTCTTGTTTCCTTTAGCTCGTTCGTTCCTCTATCAAAATTAGGGTCTAGTTTATCTGTTGAAGCCACCTACTTATGTAGTTTATTAAAGGTTGAACTATATACGGTTTGCTTTGTCAATCGACTGTCTCTTTGAGTTGCACATGATGGCTTCTCGATTGAGTTCAAGTTTGACTTTGGCATGTAATTTATGCCTTTTGCTTTACTTGTTAGTTTGCTTAAAATCGACCTTGATTCGAATTAGATGATTATTCTTTTTTTGCTTGAACTCAAATGAGTATTGGCCTATGATGTTACCTGGTTTAAATAGGATTCGAACCCATATAATCCTGTTCGTATATTCGTCTAATAATTTTCAACTTGGCCGTTTGATTATGCTTGGATGTTAATGATTTCTCTGAATTTTTCACTTCATATATTTTTATGTTACTTATTTGTCACGGCTTTGGTTTCGACTTCCTTGGCCACCACGGTGTTGAATTCTTTGACTTCGGTCAATTGATATTGTTAAATTTTGAACTCGTTTGATTTCCTTGATTGACTTCCGGCATGGAATTGACTTTATTCAATCGCTTACAGCTTCGACTTGAAATTTTCTATTACCCAATTTCGGCTTTGATAAAACTGCTATTACATTTGACTTTGGTCGTTTTGAAACTTCCTGCTTGATTTTGTTTCTAACTGTACTTGTGCATTTGCATCATATATATGGATATGCATTAGCTTTGTGTTTCATGTATATTGTCACTGCTCGACTCGAAGTCTGGTTGCTTCATGTTGTATTTGCATGCTTGAATATTGTGGTATTGTAATTGATTCCATATGCCTTGTAAAATGTTGTATTCACTTCATTGTATTATTTGTTTCACCTGTCTTCACTGTGCATTAAACTTGATTCTGAAGTTGCTTCATAACTCCACTGTGTACATTTCTGTTTGCATATAAGTTTGGTCATTATTGAGTTCCTATTGTGCTCTGGTATTACTGGCTTCATCATATCTTTATTCAAAACCGGCTTCGTGTGTTGTGATGTGGGTCAATTATATGGGTTCATATGTACATTCGAATTTTGGTCGAGGCTATGTTGTATGTATCTTGACCTATAGTTTTGTATTGCACCTGAGTTGAATCCATCTTAAAGCTCGGGTTTTATCTTGTGCCGATATCGTGGTTTTATTTGTATTTCACTTGATTTGAACCTGGCTTTTAATTGGGTTTGACCTTGTGCTCACCTGTCACTATAGATTTACCAAGTGTACATCGGCGTGCACGGCCTTGTGGCATGTACGGTCATACACTGTGCATGTCACAAGCTGTTCGTGTCTAATGAATTTAAAATTAAATGATAACGAATAACCCAAATAACCGAGGCAAATAAAATTTTCAAAATCATATTTTATTTTATACTGCAAAAATATTTATTTTTCAATTTTACCGCGTTAGTGTGTATTTTTGTAGATTGCTCAGATGCTGGATTCAATCTAGAATGGTAAAGATAAATACGAGTGGTTGAGTGATATTTACTGAGGTGCTAATCTAAATGAAAATTTTGATATAGTCAATGTGAAATGTTGTATATATAATGAGAGCACAAATTTGTACTACTCAAAATTATAATAAATATTTCTTTGAATAAAATATCTGTTTGAATTTAACGTCTATATTATTTATTTTATTCAGCAAATATTTATTTTATTCTATGAAAATAAAATAGTATGTTAACAAATACATTTAAATGAATATATATATATATACATATTATCATCAAACAAAAAGCATATACAAGCATATTCAACGTCTCCCCCTTTGATGACAACGAACATATATTTAAGATTTTGAATTTATTAAATGTATTTTATTATTGATAGATTCTATTTGCTCCCCTTATTTGAATGCTCCCTCTCTACACAAGGCTCCCCCTTCATATATGCATGAAAATAAATAAAAATATGTAAATGAACCTAGATGCATTTAGAGGATGCGAAACAAAATATTTGGCCTTTATTTTTCAAAATCGTAACTTTTCTCGCCCCCTATTATTATCAGCGAAAGAGTAGTAGTATTAGAAAAATAGAGATAGAGTGATAGACATAAATACATCATTAAAACTCAATCGAATATAAATATTAAATTTCAATAAAAATCAAACAAAAATCATGGATACTCTGTTTGGTGCATATTCCACTTTTAGGATGACAGGGATGATGCGAAAACAATATTGTTGTGCCTATTTGTGGTATACTTATATCAGGAATTTGAATATCTACTAACTATGCATAACTGTTAGGACTTTTAAATGAGATTAGTAGTATTTCAAATTTTTTTAAAATGAATTCAAGTATCTTCTAACCACGCATAACCGTGAGGACTTTTAAATGGGATTAGAATCAACATGTCTAATTAATTAAACTTGTCTATTTAATTGATTAATTTTGATATGTGTTCCAATACATGCATAACTGTGAGGACTTTTAAATGAGCATGGAAGCACATAATCAAAAATTCCAAGTAATTCAGCCATGCATAATCTTGAGGACTTTTAAATGAGAGTGAATACCTTGGATCCTTTTATTTCTTAAAAAGTATAATAAAATGAAAAAGAATGATTTCTGTTTAAAATACCACACATTGACAAACTATTGAATTTTGATGAGTGATGGTTGATAGAAATGTGATAGAATTATAGATGGCCATGGAAATTTTACCGACAATTTTTTTATAACTCTTGTTCAAATTTCAAAAGAATTTACAAATTATACCGTCTCAAGATATAATATATAATTAATATCAACACTCATCACTTTTTCAATCACTATTTATCTTTTCGATGATCATTAGAAAGTCCGATTAGTCAATGTTGTCATTTAAAATCAAATCCAAAAATAATTATAAAATCAAAATTTTCAAAATGTCTAATCTGAAACAAGGTAAAATAATGATTTTCTGGAAGGGGTTTTATAAAGAAAAATGTTTGCTAATTTGAAAATTATTTGAAATGAAGAATATGCAGATATATCCTTTGAAAATGATGCAGCTTCTAAAAGTCACAACATAAATCACCTTCCACAGCAATTTTTCTATCAACTAGATTACTAGTGTTTTCTGCATCTGAATTTTACTTTCACTCAAAATTATCATTCATTAAATATCATTGACCAGATCGTGAAGTTGCAACAAATACCTTAAAATCTTTTTACAATGAAATTCTTTTGAATTTAATCGTGAAAATTAACAACATTGACCATCGTGTGAGATCTACAAATATACTCACGTGTATCATCAAAAATTAATACAAGACAATATCTCTTATCATCTATCTGATCTTGCAATATCATTATCCAAAAACTATGGGCATATAAAGATAAATGGCCAACTATCAGAATCAAAAATAAGAACAAGCCAAATAAGAACATATCAGAATAAGTCAGAATCAATATCAACATTTATGTTATAATCACATAACTGGTTGATTAGATTACGGTGCAAATTTTCACATTAAATATATCGTTCAAAATAAATATACCGTTACCTCTTTTACCTTTATGATATTTTTTGTTGTTGTCCATTGTGATTCTGTCACCTTTGTATTAGGCTAAGGAACTTTGATTTGTCACCTGTTGTGTGTCTAGAACAGCCAAAATCCAGATATCACTGATGTTGTTCCTTAGCCTGCCACCATACTTACACAAGAAAAGATTTTTGTGACCTATTTGTTTTTATAGATCCATGGTTGTTAGTGGCAACGGATTTAGATAAAATCAAAGTTCTTTTCTCATCTATTCTATCACACCGATTTTCAATAATATTCCAACATTTAACATTAACACATTTTAAATAAAATTCCATTTTCAATTTTCAATTTTCAATTCAATAAATCTATTCCATCAAAAACAGGAGGAATAATATTGGACGGACCCTCAATAAAAGAATTATTAAAAGAAGCCATTTTAAAAAATTCAAATTTGTACGACAAAATTGGTATTTGAAAAATCAAATTTTTAAAACAAAAATGGCTTTTGAACCTAGCTCCGATACCACTTGCTGGATCGATTTCACCCTAGAGGGTGGGTGAATAGGGTGATACTATTAATTATAAAAATTTATTGCGGAAGTTTATATAAGATAATTGCAACACAGATATAGCAGAGTTATAGCAGTACAGATAATAGTAGAGTAATAAAAGCACAAAATAGAACACACAGATTTAACCAGCTTTGGCGAAACCCTACCTATGTGCTGCCTCCAAGATTTCTACTGGAAATTACGTAGTCGGCTGCTTACACACGTAAACTTGCGACACCTGCTATCAAATAACCTAACTCTACACTCAAAACCCTGCCACAACTCAGCCATTGAGCTGCGAATTCTCTAACTATACCACCATGGTTATCTCCTAGTCACATGACTACGCAATTACAAAAGTTTAAAAGAAAAATACAGAATAAAACAATTAAATAATAATAAAAAACCTAATTTAAATTAAAAAGCCTAAATTGATATGATAGAAGAAGTCAGCCTAAATAAAATGGAGTGATAAACTGTTGTCCCCCTTTTTCTTTATCTATAACCACCCTGGCTTCTTGCTTCCTTTAGCTCATTCATTCCTCTATGAAAATCAGGGTTTACTGAATTTGTTGAAGCCGCCGACTTATGTAGTTGATTGAAGGCTGAACTATATATGGTTTGCTTTGCCAATCGACTGTCTCTTTGAGTTGCACATGATGGCTTCTCGATCGAGTTCAATTTTGACTTCGGTATGTAATTTATTCCTTTTTATTTACTCAATAGTTTGCTTGAACTCGATCTTGATTCGATTTGAATGGTTATTATTTTTTGCTTAAACTTGAATGAGTATTGGCCTATGATCTTACCGGGTTTAAAAAGGGTTCGAACCCCTATAATTCCGTTTGTATATTCGTCTGATAATTTTCGACTTGGTCCTTTGATTATGCATGGATGTTAGTGATTTCTCTGACTTTGCTACTTTGTATATTTTTTATGCTACTTGTTTGTCATAGCTTTTGTTTTGACTTCCTTGGCCATCACGATATTGAATTCATTGACTTTGGTCAACTAATATTGTTAAAATTTGAACTTGTTTGATTTCTTTGATTGACTTGTGGCATGACATCTACTCTGTTCAATTGCTCACGGCTTCGACTTGAATTTTGCTATTACCTGACTTCGGCTTTGATAAAATTGCTATTACATTTGACTTTGGTCATTTTTGAAACTTCCTGCTTGATTTTGTTTCTGGTTGTACTTGTGCATTTGCTCATATATATAGATATGCGTTAGCTTTGGGTTTCAGGTATGTTGTCACTGCTCGACTCGAGGTCTGGCTGCTTCATGTTGTATTTGCATGCTTAAATATTATGGTATTGTAATCGATTCCATATACCTTGTAGAAATGTTGTATTCACTTCATTGTATTGTTTGGTTCACCTGTCTTCACTGTGCATTAAACTTGATTTTGAAGTTATTTCATTACTCCACTATGTACATTTCTGTTTGCATTTAAGTTTGGTCATTATTGAGTTCCTATTGTGATCTGGTATCACTGGCTTCATCATTTCTTTTTTCAAAACTGGCTTTGTGTGTTATGATGTGGGTCAATTATCTGGGTTCATATGTACATTCGAATTTTGGTCGAGGCTGTGTTGTATGTATCTTAACCCATAGTTTTGTATCGCTCCTGAGTTGAATCCAGCTTAAAGCTCAGGTTTTACCTTGTGATGATATCGTGATTTTATTTGTATTTCACTTGAGTTGAACCCAGCTTTTAATTGGGTTTGACCTTGTGCTCACCTGTTCCTGTAGATTTATCAAGTGTATATCAGTGTGCACGACCTTATGGCATGTACAGTGATACACTATGCATGTCACAAGATGTTTGTGTATGACGAATTCAAAATTAAATGTTGACGAACAACCCAAATAACCAAGGCAAATAAATTTTTTAAAATCACATTTTATTTTATACTACGAAAACATTTCTTTTTCATTTTTACTACGTCAGTGTGTATTTTTGAAGATTGCTCAAATGCTAGATTCAATATGGAATGATAAAGATAAATACGAGTGAGTGAGTGATATGTAGTGAGATGCTAATGTAAATGAAAATTGTGATGTAGTCAAATTTGTATTATAATGTGAAATGTTGTATATATAGTGAGAGCACAAATTTGTACTATTCAAAATTGTAATAAATATTTGTTTGAATAAAATATCTGTTTGAATTTAAATTCTGTGCTATTTATTTTATTCAGCAAATATTTGTTTAACTCTGTGAAAATAAAATAGTGTATTAGCAAATACATTTAAATGAATATATATATATATGTTTATTATCATCAAACAAAAATCATATACTAGCACATTCAACATTATAAAGGTTTTAAGATACTAGTAAGGGAAAACTCCTTCCGCTAAGCTGCATGGTCTCACTAGATGTCTAAATCATTTGAGATGTTAAATTTTTAGTCATACTAGAATTTATGTCTTACTCGAAGTTTATGTTTTCTCCTTAAACCTTCGAATAATTAATTGATTTTGAGTATTTTGAGAGTTGAGATTTTTAGGTACCTCACTAAACGAATAAGCTTCCGAAGATGTATCAGAGGCATGATAGTTATTTAGGGTTCTCTTTTCTTTTAGTTTTATTGTATTGTTTGTAATGGCAAAGTTGTTAAATTTCCTATATGTACTCTAATCATCCAAGGGGTCATCTTCATAAGTTGGTTTTGGCATATGTTGTAATATATATATTTTCTCTGATTATGGTGGCGACTGTGGGATTTGGAAATGGTTTGACATGGAATGTAATCTTATTTGAAGTTTTAAATTTTTTTCGTATTCACGTGTTTCTGTATATCAATGAATCTAACTCGGCCATATTTGATCGTCAAGAATTAATAACAATGGGTAATTGCAATATCCGTAGTTGTTAGTTTTGGGCCTCCAAGTAGGAGGATTTTACATTAAGAGAATGAAGATATAACATAGCCTTATATATAAATTTTCGACCCTATTCACACATAAATTTTCCAAACTCAAAACGAAGCATGCCACCTGGCGTTATAAATGTTATATCCCTAGTTCGAACACAATGGAATAGGTATCGGGAGCCAATTCCATCATATTCAGAAGATAGCTTTTCAAATCAAATTATTTTAATTAAATTGCTTTAATTAATTTCTTCACGTTTCAATTCGCATGGCCTAACGATAAGCCCGATCGCTACAAAATTTGAGACCTTATAATAGTTCACTATTATGAATCCGATGAAACTGGTTTCGAAAAAATCCGAGAAAGTGCCCAAAAAGACTATTTTGACATGTTAATTAAAACAAGTAATTCCAAAATAAATTTAATCACCTTAAAATCAATTTTAAAAGTTAACAATCTTCATTCTTGTTTAAATAAGATTTAAATCAACTTTTAAAATCATTTTCATTCATATTTAATTTAGGATTCAATTATTTAAATAATTTACAATATTAAATTTAAACAATTTAATTTCCTAATAAATCGCTATAATTGAAATACAAGTTATTTAACTTATAGAGTTTACTTTTAAAAAGAATCCAAATAATAAAACAACTACAACATTTAGTTCCACTTCTTTATTTAAAGTATTCCACTAATCCAATTTCGATGAATTCCAATATTAGAATTTCAATAAATCCCAATATTAGATTTCAAATGGATTTTAGTAATCAAACAATTATTTTGTCTACATCTAAATAATTCAACATTTATTATTCAATTCTTGCTATTGATTACAACACATTAAATATATTGAACTTCATGCTAACACAAATAATTTCCTTAAATCTTATCGAAATTGTTATTTCAAATTTTATTCATGTTCATATTAAATAAATTACCTAAATAAATCATTAAATTTTTACTTCTATCCATTTTTATTCAATAATCATATTAAATTCAACAATTTAAATAGTTAAAAATACGGGTCGTGACAGCTCCCATAAGGGTAAGTTCATCCCTATCTAGAGTCCCTACTATTAACTCATTTATGCTTCAGTATGGTTGCTGATCCCAACCGAGAGGTGATCTTATTCGGTACTATCCAGTAAAGGGTATGCCAGTCTTATGTTGGCGACGGTCGATAGGTTCGACCTCGCTATTATTTTATCTAAAGATGCACTGTGACAGGCGGTACCCTAGTAGCCCAGTCATTGTATGGAATCCATTCTCCAATACATGCCTTTACGATTTTAGTTGTATACCTATTATGCTAGAATTTAATTGATGTAACAATTTCGGCTATGGTCAATAAGTATTTGTGTCTTAGACATTATTATAATATCAAAGAATTTCATGTGAAATGTTTTAGTTGTCGTAAAGTAAAAATGTGTCGGTATGTATATGCGACGTGGTCTTACGAAATACTTTGAGGTTTAAAGGTTTTTATAATTTAAAAAACTAGTTGGGTGTGTTTTATCATACTGCTTTTCTAGACTGGATCGAGCATTATTTTATTATAATGCTCAAGTCAGGCCGAGCCTATTTACGGATTGCTTCAGATGCATTGGAGCTCAAGAGACGAGTTGGAGGTCTTTAAGTCGTATTCACATATATGTTTATTTTTTGCTCCTTTACTATTAAAATCATTAGAAATTATAAGGACGGGTTGTCATATTTGTCCAAGCCGATGATTGTGATTTGTTGTTGTACTCTAACGGATGTATGTGTATAATAGTTTCTCTTTTGTCAAGATCATTGATTTTATATTATATACCATTCCACTGCGATTGTGAGATTCTGCATTGTTTTTAGTTTCTTTTCTCTCTTTCTTCTCTTCTCTTCTTCTTTCTTCTTTCTTTCCCATAACTATCCATCTTTAGGTTCAATTTGGGTTGGATATGTGTGGTTTTGTGTAAGCTTGAATTGTACGTATTAGTGGGTTGTGACAAAATACTTTATACAAACGTGTAAGCATAGAAAGCACAATTAAGTCACAGAAAACATGATTAAGTCATATTAGAAATTATAATTCCCTTTTTATATAATTAATAATTTGATTTAATTAAGATCTCTTTTATCGGCAAAAACTTCTTTTATCTAAAAAGCTCTATCTATCAATTTCTACTATTTATTTGTGCTCTTTCAATACTTCAAAAAGCATTCATATACTTATATCAAATGGTATAAGTATATTCACAAATATATTTCAAAAAGGATTAAAACTAATTTTCCTTAAACATTATCAATACAAATCCAAAATCGTTTCACTTATACTTACCTTTAATCATTCTTTTCAATGATCTATTTACATTCGTAAGTATAATAAAAAAGGGTTAAAGATGAATGTTGTTAACGCAATGTCACAGCAAACCCAAAATCATTCCATACTTGTTATTATCTTTAAAAACATTTTTTTAAAGATCAAAGTATGTCTACATTTATTAAACAAGGAATGTACTTGTTAATAACATTGCAAAACCATTTATTATAACATAAATTCTATAATCCAAAACTATGTCTTATCTTTTTACAAAATACTTAATTTAATTTCCAAACTTGTAAAATACTTTAAAAATACTTATAAATACGTTTTATATATCTATTTAAAATATTGCTTAAAAATAACTAATTTATAATTTGACGAAAATAAATAAAAATCATGTTTTATATTATAAAACCTCTTTACTTTAAATATATATATATATAGTTATTAAAATATATTCATAATTCAAACCAATTATAAAATACTTTAAGTATGTCAGAAAGATTCCTTATCAAGATCAGGTAAAAATACTTAATTTAAATATCATTTTCATATACTTGAAACCTTAAGTAACTTACTATAGCATTTAAAATGTTGTAATAGTCTTATTCAAAAATCAACATTGCAAAGCATGAACTTTGCAAACTTGGTTTCACCATTTAAATGAATTAAGATTTGAATTTTTCTGATAAATATTACACTTAAGGTAGTTAAAAACCATGTAAAGAACCCCCTAATGATATCTACCAATTTATTTATAAAAATTGCCAAAAATAAGATATTTACCTAAGTGATCGTTTAGTGACCTTTTTACTTTAACTTTTGCTACATTTCTTAACTAATTCTAAAACCTTTTAAACTTTGATTTTTTCATTGATAAATAAATATAAATACTTGTTAAAAAGGAAAAGAAACCTTAAGGATCTTTCAAATTAATTACAAAATTTCACGAAAACAAGGTATTTCAAAATGCTCATTTAGCGGCCTTCTTCTCGCTATAACTTTTTGCAAGTTTGTTTTACAAGTTATCAAATAATTTAAACTTTGATATTTTTCTAATAATAAGTACCTTTATAGTATTTATTAAAAATGCAAAGAAGCCTCTAGGATGCCTCTCAAAGTTAACTTTGAAAATCATTGAACACAAGCCATTTTCAAAGTGCATTCATAACGACCTTTTCGCTTCTAACATTCACAACTTTGTTTCACAATTTATATAAGTTTGCAAATCCACTCCTTACCACCCCATACACCAGATAATGCATAAGGAACTACCAAAAACAATTATACCAATTTAAGAACATAAATATTTCATTTACACAGGTTAAAGTTAAGGGATATCAAAGTGCACTTATAGCGACCATTCTTACATCAAACACTTTCAAACATACTTCAATTCAAAACACATTCCAAACAACCATTTAAATATCAATTCAAGATCATGATGCACTTATAGAAGGCTATAGGAGTGAACTTATAAAATATAAAGTTATCATTGGCTTTCAAAAGAAAGAGAGTCCAAAGTTTAAAATTTTAATTAGTTAATGTCACTTTAATTTTACATTTGCGCACACATATATATACACAATATATCCATACAAGATAGTGATAACTCACCTAAATCAAAGCCTACATCAAGTTCAAACATACAAGAGTAAAGAACCACTTCCTACCATCAACCAAAGCATAAAGATACCACCTTTAGCACTCATAAGCCAAGCCATGCCTTCCAATCCTTATCAATGCTCATAGCCTAAACTAGAAATCCTCTATGCTCTTCACTTTTTCCACTTTTTACCTTAGATTTATGCTTCCTTAGGTGTTTTAAGGTTTTAGTGAAAATTTGGTGGAGCTTGGAAGAGAATTGAACTAATTAGAGAAAGATCGGTAAAGAACAAACTCGATTAGTGTTAATCCACTTCCACTGTTTTTATTCTTTTTGATATTTTCAAGCTTTGGAATTTTATGCAATGTCAAAGGAACCGAAGACCCCTTTTGGGCTGCTAAGAGATCCCCTTCCACATGTGTTGTGCATGCTTTTAACTTTACACCTCATTTTTCTTAGCAAATTACTCTTTTACCCTTACACATAAAATATCTTCTATGACCTCATGCATGACATCATCATATTTGATTTTCCATAAATGGAAAAATATTTTATTTCATACTAATGATTTTCTAAGTGTTTTATTGTATATAAAAAAAAGTTTGAGCAACTTTGGACGAGTAAAAATTGTTTATCGATAAAATAATTTTCGGTCATATTATCGATATTTCTTCAAACTATATATTTTTGTTAATATTTTTTTCAAAACAAGTTTACCATCATTAGTTATTACTTTAAAGGGGCTTAAGGGTTATTAATTCACTTTTATCACATTTAATCCAAGATTAAAATATTTAAGAAATTCAGATATTTTAAGTATGAAGTGCCTGAAATTCGGTTCATTACATTATTACCCACTTAAAACATTTCGTCCTCAAAATTCCAACACGATCAACAAAAGGAAACAATCATATAGCACTTCTTAATAGTGTTTAAAATTATTAGTGAACAAAGCCCATAGTTTTCTCAGGTTCCAAAAATCTACTCACCACACAAGAATGATAAACAAATCTAATAAGTGCACCTTACGCTCACCAGTCTTGGTTGATTTCTCAGACGATTATTCATGCTACGTAATGAACTGCAATATTGAGCCATTCAAATCCACTATAATCCACACATGTCAAACTTGAATTTCTCAAAACAATCGATTGTTATTTATATTTGCAAAACTTAGCATATACAGTAATCAATCAATCACAGAATCAAAGACATAGAGTAATACAATGATACACAGTAGAATAGATAAATAGCAGTTCATGAAGTTACTATAGAACATCCTAAAGCAAATACAACTGAAATCTCAAATACATAGAAGTCTCTAATACAAAAGAAAATGACAAATCTGAACATAAACAACTGGAAATAACAGAGATAACCAAAAAGATGAATAGATAAAGATAGATCTCCAAGCTTCAAAGGTGAGTCTCAAATGTTGTGATACTCAGGCTGACCCGAGCATAAAGCAAAACACAAAAAACTCAAGTCAAAATTAACATTCTTATGCAAGTAAATCAACTCAAGTGAAATGTCCAAGTGAAGTGCAATGTAACTTAAAGGATGTTTGGGATTGTCATCCTTTAAGGATCCGTCAAACTATCTACATACATAATACAATACGCTACATAGATAATGTCTATAGTGAAGTAAAGTATTAAAATAGTATCCCCTTAACAATTTTTATATAAATGTCGTAGTCTAGATAGTACCGTAATTCTTCCGTAAACTGGAGGGCTATCAGAGGGCAATCCATAGTGTACGACACAAATCAAACCCGTAATGGGATCGATAAGGCATATGACAAGGCATGCGAGGCAATGCCCAGAGTATGATACTACCGTTTTGCAGAACTTGGCTGGTGATAATGCATGGCATCTACTACCACTAACCTCGAGACACACTCCCATAATCAAAGTTGCACCCAATCAAATCACAAAGTAATAGATATGGTTTCGAAGAAGCATGCTCGATCGGATGCGTGACCTCACTAGGCCTAGGTATAGCTCCTGTTTTAGTCATATCAAGCTGACCCAAGGAGGTCAGGGCAACGTTAATACCTCATACAGTAGCGTTTGCCAAATCATCCTACTTTGTTCTTCTAGATTCTCCATCATGAACACAGTTGTTGATGTGGTTTTCGATATTACTTAAGATTCTAAAACATTTAAAAAACAATAAATTTCTCTAAAACATTCTTTTTAGAATAAATGTCAAAACTTTAGGCTTATACATAAAATTCCTTTGAAAATATGCTTGGTACCAAGTAAGTACGCTTCCATTACAGAATAACCCATAACCCTATATAAATCCCGCTCGATTTATCTCTATCCAAATTTATGCCTCAATCCGTAAATTTCTTCCCATATTTTAAAAATAAACAATTTTTATTTTTAAACACATTTCCCTTTTCCCTGGAAATCACTCTCAAAAGAAATACTTAAATCATTAAAATAAGTTTACTAAAATTGCTTAAATAAAAATAATACTTAAGAAATTCCTTAAGGGTTTTTGAGTAATTTAAACCAAGATTACCCTTTTCAAATAAAGTTAATAAATCAAATATTTATATTAAAATTTCCTTTTGAAAACATAATATCAATTTGCCTTTAAAATAATTAAATACCATAATTAGTTGAATAAATATTTGCTTATACTTAAAAATAGTTAAAAATAATACTTATATAAAACAATCTAAAAACACATTTCTCATAAACTTCTAGATTATACTTTTGAAAGCTTTCTTTTGAAAATATACTTAATCTTCCGGGAAAAATACTCTTCCCATCTTTTAAAAACAATCTCACCATTATTTTTAAAAAGATTTATAACTATCTTATAGAAATTCCCACCGAAAATCTTTCTTTCCAATTTATCCACTGATAAATATTCCATTTTTATCTATAAACTCAGTTTATAAATTTTCGTTCCTCTTTTCCTTTTAAATCACAATTTCAAAAACTCTTCAAATTCCAAACAAATTTCTTGAATTTAATTTCCTTAAATTCATTACTCAAAAATTCCCTTTCAATTCCCAATTAATCCCAATTTATTTTATTTTCATTTATATTTTAAAATACCAGATTATACTTGTTCAATCATAACCCAGCACAGCTTAATTTCCAAATTAATCTATCACAGTATATAAATGAAATACATCATCAATTGTGAAAATAATTTCTATATTGTGAGGAATCCAGCTGGATCCCTCCAACCCGTTTTCCGTGCATCCACATATGTTAGCACAACAAATAAAATATCGATCCAATCTAATAATACTTTTCACATTCAACCAATCAATCAATCATTTAAATACTAACTATTTAAATTAAATAGCATCCATATGTGAGAGAGATTAACTCACCTTGAATTTCAAACCGCCGAGCATTCAAATTTTACATTAAATCGAGCACGTTCGTATAATGCAAAATTTTCACTTGCTCAGAACGACTCCAGATCCACACCTCAGCGAACTGCTCGTCGTTGCGATTCCGGCGCTTCTTGTTTCGTCGAAATTTGATCAGGCATGCTTGAGACATTCAGTTTTAAAGGTTTTGAATTGAATTTTAAACTAAACTCTAATTTAATTTCAATGAATTACCATTAGCCGTTAGATTAACACGAAGAAAATCGTCCTCACACCCATCTTCCCTCTCGCGTACAAAAGAGCAACCGTAACCCAAATCGCGCATGATTCACCATACTTAGCCGCAACCTCGATCTACTTGGCGACGATCAGGACCCACCACGTCGAAGCTCGTCGCAATCTTTACCTTCACCAAGGGACCGGTTGAACACGGTCATCTCTACACTTCGAATTTCGTGGAAGAACGCACGACCTTCGAGCCAAGATTTTGGCGAATCTATCCCGCTTCAATCTATCTTGACCATTGGATTTAAAGAGGTCGAGGAGCTCTTCGATTCTCTAGTTGATGATTTTGCAGAAGGTTGATGGATTAGAAGAAAAGTGGAGGAGAAGGCACGATGATTTCGGCCATAGAAATGTTTTAAACAGCGGCTGGAAAATGGAACTAGGGTTTCGGCCCTATACGTATACATATACGTTTATAATATTATTAAATATTAAATTCATTTTTAAACAACATTTTCAAACGAACTACGAATCAGACATGCCGCCAGTCGATTATAAGGTTTTACCCGCGTTCCAAACACAATGGAATGTGTTTCGAACGCTAATTCAATCATATGTGGAAGATAGCTTTTTGAATCGATTTAAAAAATTAAATTATCGATTTAAATTCCAATGCATTTCTCACCCGTAAGGACAAACAGTAACTCCAAACACTACGAAATTTGAAATCTGATAATAACTAACTATTACGGATCCAATGGAACTAGTTTCTTCGAATTCCGAGACTGTGCCCCAAATGGCTATTTTAACTCTTCGATTAATTCGAGCGATTTTCAAAATCGTCAAAATCACTTAAAATTCCATTTTTAAAATTTTACTAACTTAATTATAAATCATATAGAATCTATAATCACATTAGAAATCATTCGGATTCATTTCGAATCAAAATATGATTATTTGCATTATTATTATATTAAATTCCATTATTAAATTAATATAAAAATTCCAATTTAACTTATCGACTTTTGATTCCATCCAAAAGTCCACTATTAAAATTCAAATCAAACTAGTCTTCAAACACATCTTAGAAACCATTTCCATAACCATTTATATCTAGATTCACCAATGATCGCAATTCCAAATATTAAATTATTCTTATTCAAATCCAATTGAATTGCCATATTTGAAATTTTAACTATTTTCATTAGTTTAACCAAATTGTTCTTATCTCAAATAATATTACAATTGACAATCAACATTTAAAACGAATTTAATGTTCAAAATAAAACGACCAAAATTCCAGGTCGTTACAGCAACCCTTTCGAAATCGTTCAAAATCCTCTTTTGAAAACATATGCTTCGACTCCTTCGAAAGCTTAAATAAAGAAAAGGCATGTGCTTCTCTTTTTAAAACAAACCAAGGTATCGACTCCTTCGAAAGTCATGCTTTCGACACCTAGCCTTTCACCTTTTTCCAATCCACTGTGTACCATCTTTGTGATACATTGTGTTTTGGTTTCATCTTAGTAGGTTTCAACTGGGTTGAAGGCCAAAGCTCTGTGTCGAAAGGTACTTCTAAAGAAGGTGGAACCAATTTTTCCGAGTAAACCTGGTTTAACACTACTTAAAGCAAACCTTTTTCTAACTAACCTGCCACATATCAACACTAGATTGGTTACCTTAGCCTTTTCAAATTCCTTGATAAAATAACTATTGCTAATTTTTGATCTAAACCACGGTTAAGTTAATCGAATAAGCCCTTCAATTAAGCAAAATCAATATTGCAAAGAAGTCCTTCTTCTAAAATAATTTAATTTGTATAGCAAATCAATTTGTAAAAATCCCCAAAAATTATAGAAATTCAATTAAATCATGTTATCTAACATATCAAAATTATAGACCCAAATTCTTAATATATTTTCCGAAATATAAACCCAAATAACTATATTTTCCTTTAAAAATTCTTAACAATCTTTCCGTAGCATGGAAAATTATCAAAATTGAAATCCAACTCAAAATCATGTTTTATATAACATAAATTTTTTTCATGGCATTTAAACATCAATATAAACCAGTTTTATCCTAAACCGTGTATAATCCTATCTAAACAATCTTGTTTAAATTAAACAAATTAATATTCTAGCATATCATCGTCCAATTCACTATAAACACGAATTTACCTATAAATTCGAAAACATATGATTCAAAACAAAATAGAGATGAAATTATTATTATTCACCTTGATTAAAGGTGATTGGATTGAGATTGATTTCCCCTAAGCTTGAATCTCTAATTTCTAATTTAATTTCTCTTGTTAAGGGCCGCTCCTTCTTCTTACATTTTTGTTAATTTTTTCAAAATGACGTTAATGGGAATGAAATGGTTGGAACGAGACTATATAAGGGTTAAGAGTTATGTGCTGAAAATTTCGAATATACCCTTATGTAAATTAATTATCTTAAAATCATTCTTAAGCCCATTTAATTCTTCCATTAAGCACGGCCTCAATTAGATGTATTCAAATCTCAACTCCCTTTTCACTTAATATTTACATTATTCTATTTAATTTATCTAACTAAATCTCCTAGAAAATGTTAAAAAATACTAGTGGTGTTACAAGCTCCCCTCCTTAAAGAATTTTGTCCTCGAAATTCAGTAAGGACTAAATACTAAACATAACAATCATCTGTAATAACTTCCAACACCCATACTGGTCCACCTGACTAGGAATTATCTACATAAATCTAATATAAACATTCCCTCAAAGCATATCAGGATAAGTATCTCGAATCCTGTCCTCTATCTCCCAAGAACAGTCCTTCTCGTTGTTGCCCCACTGAACTTTCACCAACTCGACTGTCGTGTTCCTTAATCTTTTCTCATATCTTGCAACAACTCGAACTATTTGTCTAAGAAAAGTCAAATTAGGCACTGCTGTTAGATCATCGGACCCTATCAATGGAACAATAGTCTCTGGATCATGCACATACTTGTGTAGATGAGACACATGAAATACATTATGGACACCTACCATACTGCTCAGCAACTCTACCCTATATGCGAGTTTTCCAATCCTTTCGATAATCTGGAATGGACCAACATATCTCGGTGCTAGTTACCATGACATCCCAAACCGTACCATACCCTTCATCGGTGATATCTTAACGAAAACCTTATCCCCAACCGAGAGCTCTAGGTCTTTACGCCTCTTAACTACGTAACTCTTCTGTTTGGATTGAGCTTCCTTCATCCGTTCTCGGATCAACTTAATCTTTTCTGATGCCTCCCTTACCAAATCTGGAACTAAGATCAATCTGTCTCTTGTCTCTAACCAACATACCGGTGATTTCCATAGCCTTCCATACAAAGCTTCAGAAGGCGTCATTCCTATACTAGTCTGATAACTATTATTATAGGAAAACTCAACTAAATGTAGGTGATCCTCTTAAGATCCACCAAAATCCAACATATAAACTCTCAACAAATCCTCGAGTACCTTATTGACTCTCTCTGTCTGCCCATCTGTTTGAGAGTGATATGCAGTACTCATTTTGAGCTTAGTTCCTAACACATCTTGTAGACTCTTACAGAATTCGCTAGTGAATAAAGCATCTCTGTCACTGACTATGCTACTAGGAACTCCATGTAGCCTAACTATGTTCTTCATGGACAACTTCGCCAAAACGGCTGCCGTCCTGGTCAATTTTATTGGAATGAAATTGACACTCTTGGTCAATCTGTCCACTATGATACATACGCTTTCATTTCCTCTGTTTGACCTTGGCAACCCATCTATGAAATCCATGGATATCGAATCCCATTTCCAAACTGGAATCTCTAAAGGCTGAAGCAACCCACTCGGTTTTTGATGTTCGGTTTTCACTTGTTGATAGTTTACACACTCCCTAACCCACAAGGCAATATCCTTCTTCATGCCTTCCCAATAGAAGCTTCTCTTCATATCTTGATACATCTTGGTCACTCCAAGATGAATCGTAAACTTGGACCGGTGACATTCTCCAAGTACTTCTTTCCTCAAGCTCTCCACATCTGGAACACATATCGCCCCTTCTTTTTCAACCATCCTCTCTGGTCAAGATTTTTTTTTTCAAATCATCGATTTCAGTTCCAACCTTAAGCCTTCTAATCCTTTCGGCTAATAATGGATCCTCCTTCTGCTTAGAAGCGATTCTCTCGATCAACACTGGTCGAACTTCTAAAAAGGACAATATGGAAGTACTCTAATTAGAACCATCGGTCAACCTTAACTACACACCACAACTGGCCAAATCTTCTAAATCCTTCTATTCTACCAACATAGCTAACACCACATTATGATGTCTCCTTCTGAGAGCATCCACTACCATATTACCTTTCCTTGGGGTATATTCTATACCAAAATCATAGGCAACCAAAAACTTGCAGCCACCTCTGCTGTCTCATATTCAACTCCATCTGAGAGAATAAATACCATAAAGACTTATTATTGGTATACAATTCAAATCTCTCCCCTAAGAGATAATGCCTCTGAATCTTCAAGGAAAATATCAACGCAGCCAACTTTAAGTCATGAGTAGGACATCTCACTTCATGTGGTCTAAGCTTCCTAGATACAAAGACAATGACTTTACCCGTCTACATCAACACGGCTCCCAATCCACTCCCACATGCATCAGTGTATACTACCGACCCTTGGTTACCATCTGGAACCACTAACACTGGGGCATTGGTCACTAAATGCTTTAACTTAAGGAATGCTTCCTCACATTTTTCGGACCAAACAAACTTCATCTTCTTTCTGGTAAGCTTAGTCAAAGGCGCTGCATTCCGTTAGAAATCCTTAACAAATCTCCGATAATAGCCAGCAAGTTCAAGAAAACTTCTAATCTTAGTCACCATCTCTGATCTCATCCAATTGTTCACAGCTTCAATTTTATATGGATCGACTGACAACCCTTTCTCCGAAACCACGTGACCAAGGAACTTAACCTCTTTCTTCCAAAAATGACAACTGAAAACATCACCTTTAGGCTGAGTCTGCCTCAGCGTCTCAAGCACCACTCTAAGATGATATTCATGCTCTCTTTCATCCTTAACGTGGACCAAAATGTCATTTATAAACACTAACACGAATCTGTCCAAATACTCTTGGAACACTCGGTTCATTAAATCCACAAAGAAAGCAGGTGCATTCGTCAACCTGAATGTCATTACTAACCACTCATAAGAACCACACCTAGTTCGAAATGCTGTCAAAGGAATGTTGTTCTCTGCCACTCTCAACTGATGGAACACTATCGCTAAATCCAACTATGAAAACACTTTGACTCCACTCGGTTGATCAAGCAGATCATCTATCCTCGGCAGAGGTACTTATTCCTTATCATCCTTTCGTTCAACTTACGATAGTCAGTACATGTCCTTAATGACCAATCTGGTTTCTTCATGAACACCGTGGTCACTCCCTAAGGCAAACTGCTTGGTCTAATAAAATTCCTTCTTTCTAGATCCACTAGCTGCACCTTCAATTCCTTCATCTCAGTCAGTGTCATCGTGTTAGGTGGTCTACTCATAGGTTCATCTCCAAGCACAAGGTCTATCTGAAACTCAATAACTCTTTTTGGTGGTAGTCTTGTTACTGGATCAAAGAAATCTGTAAACTCTTTTGCTACTCGAACTTGACTTAGATTTTCTCTTACTTCCATTGCACTTAGCAAAGCACAACTACTCTGGTCAACTTTTTTTACTTAGAATATATTTGGTTATGACTATCAGGATGTCTCAAAGATATCTTCCCATCGTGGAAAATATTCTGGCCTCATACCTTCTCACCAATCCATACCCAAAAAAATTTCGAAATCTACAAAATCAAAAACATACAGACGTCGTGCAAACATATGACCTAAAAATTTAAGTTCTAACTAGTCACATCTCATCCCCAGAGTTGCATGCCCTCTAATTAGATTCGCAACCCTTGAGAAGGTAACAAGGTATATGGGTTCTAAGTCTAAACTATTAACCAAATCCTATGATATAAATGAATGTGATGCACCGGTACCAAATAGTACCTAACTAGCACACTTTGAATTAAAAACAAACCTTCCATAACTGTCTTTCCTTTGTAAGCTGCAGTTGGCTTAGCAGATGATCCAACAGCAAAAACTTTCCCCTTATCGGCCCTGACTGGCTCCAGACACTGGTTTTTATAATTCCCAACTTGATCACAGTTGAAGCACTTCACATTCTTCTTATCTACAGCCTTCTACCCCTTGCCTGACCGTCAATCATGAGCATAATGACCCTTCTTGCCACACTTGAAGAACACTAAATCAGCCTTTGCCTTCTTGGTAGCATCCCCTTTCTAGGCTCCCTTCATCTTAAAGAATTTCCTCTCTTCCCTGAGGACCTCGGGATTCAACTGGCTTCTCTCTAGCACAACTAGCCAGCATCTCTTCATGGAGAATGGCCATCTCTACCACCACATTACAAGGTTCTCGAATATGGGTCATGGTCATTCTAGCAAGTTCAGGTCTTAGTCCTCGAATGAACCTCTCATTCCTTCTAATGTCAGTGTCAACCATAGCATATCCATATCGAGACAGCTCATCAAACTTAGCAGCGTACTCAATCACTGACATATCTCACCAAACTAAATCCATGAATTTCCTCATCAATTCCTACTTACCAACCTCAAATAGAAACCTCTGCTCAAACCTCCTTCTAAATCAGCCCATGTCGGTTCTTCCTTCGGAACTCCGATATTCACATTATTCCACTAGTGAAGCGCTGCCCCTTGTAATTGCCTAGAGGCCAACCTCCTCTTTTGCCCATCATCCAATCCTAGATCATTGAAGATCCTCTCATGATGCAATAGCCAATTCTCAACCTCAATAGCATCCTCCATTCCAACAAACAGCTTTCCACCCAGACTGGCGTAGTCTCTGCATAACTTAGCATAGTTATTCCCAACTGGAGCCACGGGATTTGCTCCTCCAACATTGCCAGCAACTTCGGCTTGCAAAAGATTGGCTAACAACTGATACACCATCCTCGCATCTACTGGCGGATTTCCAGCACAACATTGGCTTCAACATTTGGATTAGCATTAGCCTATCAACCTTGGTTCCTTGTGGTATTAGGTCGAGCATTTTCATTAGTTGTGGTGCTTCATCCACCTTAATTTCTTGTAAATCTGCATACGAGGCTTAGTAAGATACATTAGAACGGTCTACGAGAGAAGGGAATACGTACACACACATAGATATATCAAATACAAGTACGTTACTATAGCGTTAACCCAAACCCCGATCATATTTTGATTCGTGGGAATTATGTTTCAAAAACTTTTAGGTTTAACATTCTTCTAAAGTTTCGTAAACATATGCTCTGATACCAACTTGTAACATCCCCCTACTTGGAGGCTCAAAACTAAAAGCTATGGATGCTGCAGTCATCCATAGTTATTAATCCTCCGCGACCAAATAAAACGGTGTTAGATTCATTGATACTAAGGAACACATGAATACGGAAAAAATTTAAAACTTCAAACAAGATTACATTCCATGTCAAGTCATTTCCAATTCATTACATAATTCCACAGTCGCAAATCATGTTCATAGAAAATATATTTATTACAGCATACGCCAAGTGAAACATACGAAGATACCCTTGGATAATCAGAGTATACATAGGCAATTTAACAACTTCACCACTACAAACAACACAGTGAAGTCAAAAGAAAAACGAACTCTAAATAGCTATCATGCGTCCTGCATGTCTTCAGAAGCTTATTCGTCTAATGAGGTACCTGAAAACCTAAACTCTCAAACTACTCAAAACCAATTGAGTACCCAAGATTTTCAGGTGAAAAATATAAACTTTGAGTCAGACGTACAGCCTAGTATGAATACTAATCTACCATTTCAAATCATTTAGACATCTAGTGAGACCATGTCGTTTAGCGGGATGGGTTTTCCCTCACTAGTAACTTCAAACCTTTATATATTCATGTACTATGCTCCTGCATCCACAATGGTAAAAGGTTATTCGTTTCAAAATATTACGATGATATGTAAACATAATTGAACATACTGGATTTACCCTCCTCTATTTAATTGACTCCATGTCATGTTTGTAGTCCTAGGGTCACTGTTAACCTATTAGTTTTCATTGGCTTACTAATAACCTTTATATAATATATGAACTCCATATCCTATTTCATAGTTTCCAGGGGTGCATTGTGAAACTATTGGCCTCTGTCAATTGACTTAACACCACCGCTCCTGTGGGTTTAGTTAACTCATAGGTTCCCTTGAACCTATTGGTTACTCCAATAACTTCTCCCTTATCCTAGTTTCATGGGTTAACTAGGAACCTATTAGCCCCTGCCAATTTCTTTTCCTCTTATCTTAGTTTTCATGGGTTGACTAGGAACCTATTGACATATGTCAATAACTTAATCTAGATATAGTTTTCATGGGATCACTATAAACCAATTGGCCCCTACCAATCACTCTTTATAACAGAGTTTTCATGGGATCACTGTGAACCTATTGGTTATTCTAATAACAACCTAATTATAGTTTTCATGGGATCACTATGTACCTGCCTCCCTGACAACTTCCATATTTAGGAATCCTATGTTTTGGTCTCTCTAACCTCCTGGATGCAAATCTACTCATTCAGTAGTTTAATCAGTTTATATTCACTACTTGGTCAACCTAGCTGTACCCTTTTTCCCCATAATGCAATTATGGGTCTATTATAATGTGAATATGCTTATATTTGAAGAAGCAAATATAATTACAAAACAATACCACTCCCATGGGTTTAATTTCTTTGAAATACTTTTCATATAAAACATGGTTAGTCCCTTTAAACTACATGTTTATCAAGGAAACTCTTCTTCAAATTTACATACTTAAAATCATTTAAAACTCCTTTATTTGGCCATGGGTTCTTCCTTCCAAAATGAGTTTGGATTACAAAATCTTTCGTCACCTTCAAAACCATGCTTTCAACATCATAGGATGATCTCCTTTGAAAGCATTAAGATATATCTCTAAAACAATAGGCCCCTGCCTTTCTAATATTTAAACCTTCCTTTAGAAACCTTTAGACTGTATTAAAGTATTAGTATATAATTTTTAGAACATAGCTTCAAAACCATTTGAAAATACCGCTTTTGTAACTATTGGAAGTAAACCTTCTAAAACAATTGGAAGCCCAGTTTCGAAACCATTGGGTTTATACTTAAAATATTATTTAGGTCAAAGTGAATATACGCAAAAGGATCTTTTTTGAAACCATCCTTTATCGTACAAAAATATTAGGGAAAATCTGATGGCGTCGGCACCATCTCTTTCGAAAGCTTCAAACCATTTAAGCAGAACATTGACGGATAATGTCAAAACCCCTTTCGAAGCCATTGTCTTCGAAACCCTTGGACCGTTTCGAAAGCCTTTAGGAAGTGGCTTAAAATATATTTAAAACAAACTCCACCTTTTGAAAGCATTGATAAGTTCAATAGCTTTGAAAGGCTAAAGAATGGGAGTTGGGCTTCGACTAGGTTGGAACCTCTTCTTTTAAAAACATTCTTTCATAAGTAAAAGAACCCATTCAAAAGTAAACTTATGTTAGTTATGACGATCTGAACTCGATGCTCGACAAACGACATCGAATCCGTATCACCGAAGATTGCAACAACATTAGACGCTAAACAACACAATGGAAACAAAAGATAATACATTGATGCACAATTGAGATACAATGTGATATACATCATGATACAACATGATATAATAACCCAACATCATCAGAGAATGTACAACAAAACACCACAGCGTAAAAACATCTCAACATGAGCAAAGTCTTCAAGAGAATCCAATATTTCAACTCTAACCCAAAAACTCCAAAGCCAAAGCTCTAAAATCAAGCTCGAACCACCATCAAGTTGAACTTGTATCGAATGCGATCCCAAACGCCATTGCCAAACCAAAACTTCAAAGATCCAAAAGCTGAAGAAGATCTCCAATTGCTACCGAACTAAAGACTTTGAAAGCTATCGAATCTACATCTATTATTGGATTATCTGAAAAACCCAACTCTAAACTGCCCGTGTGGAAAATTATGCGTACCCAGACTTTAGGAAAGGAACAATAAACTCCGAGTCAGTCATGAGACTAGTATGAGCAAACAAAAACAGTTTATCTTTAAAACAAACAAAAAAATAATTTGAAATCATTGAAATCCGCAATGCTTTTTGCAAAATGAAACTACCATAAGGCCTTCCGGCACACAGGCCATGCAATCGCACACTTGGGGGAGATTTCTCCTTATGATAGTCAAAAATACTTACTATGCAAAATCCTTTTGATATTATTATTAGTGCATAATGGAAAACATTCCAAGAGTATAATATTAATCTTAACCAACGTAGGTACCATTATATTATGCTAGCTTTAGCTATCACCTGAGGTGGCAGGTTATACAATTGCAATCGTAAAGGGCTTGTATTGTCTGATTGGATTTCCAACAAATGGTCAGGCCAAGGAACTTTCCATTGCCACATGGTTACGCCTCTGGATGGACGCCCCGAAAACTTACCCAGCTCTCTGCCAACACAAGGCTGGTTTACTCCCTTCCCGGGAGTAAAACCTAAGATATGCCACCCCTGGTCGATTGCGACCTTTATCCGAGGATCCTCAACCACAAAGCAACATCACAAAGTAATAAATATACAGTGTCCACAAGAGTTAAGTATCTGGGCTCCGTACCATGATACCACCCTTTTCCAGAAGGAATGGACATATCCTAGGGGCGCGACCCCTGCAACCTTGCCGCATCTTTCCTGTTTCGACCATTTTCGGGGTGTGAGGTCCAGATGCAGTCTCGTCCACAAAGCTATGCTTTTCCACAAAGCCATGCTTCGATCAACAAATGATCGGCAGCACTTCGTATGCCACATTACCAAATTGGGAATGTATCACTAGTAACCACCAACTACATAACCTCTGAGCTCGTACGTCTCAAAGAAGGGTGTTACGCTAAGAGAATAAATCTCCGCCACCGAACAGAAATGTATTCGATAGAAACTGATTTTACATCTCAAGTGTATGTCAGACACACATCCATACAAGTCTGTTCCAGGTTCGAACAGAACGGAAGGCACTTCCTAAGAAGCCCTTACATTCTGGGTATTCACAATCTCGATCGGACTCCCCATCACATATGGTGATCTCTATACCGTAGCTACTTAGTGCAGAGTCATTCGATAGGTTATCCTATCATTCTCATAAATACCCGGCCTTCACCAACGGTCTTCAAATGCTATCCATAACGTCATATCATTATTCGGAATGGGTTATATGACATAAGGTCCTCTCCTGGCTAAACCGAATAATTAGCGCAATATTTGAAAACATATGGATATGGGATTTCTATTAAGTCACAGCTTTAAAATACAAAACTTTCCTTTCAAATGGTTTAAACCAATTATCATTTTCAAATCTTTAAATAAAAAGATTCATTTCACAAAGTTCACCCATTTTTCACAAAGATCCATTCACATATTTCAAAACAATTTCCATTTCAAATTAGATTAATTCATCCGATCTTTAATCAAAGATTTAATTCATAGCTTTCAAAACCGTTTCCAAAGATTCATTCATAACTTGGAAACCCATTTTCATTTTAAACAAGAAAACTTTTCAAAACAAATTGGAAATTCTTTTCCTTGTATGAAAGCTTTAATTATTTGAAAACAAATAGTTTTTGTTTCGGAAAAATCCGATTTCATTTATACAAGTTAAAGTCTTTCAAACTTGGGTTAAATTCAAATTCCCAAAACAATACTTTTAAAATGGTTTAAAATCCATGTAACACTTTTATAACTTGTATAACATTTCTAAACCATAATTTCCAACATAGAATTCAATTTCAAATTTTGAATTCAAATTTAAATCAAATTATTTAAATTTTAAAACATTATTAAGTTATTCTAAGTAACATTTTATCTTTGAAATCCCTTTTCAAAAGCATTTTATATTTTACCCAAATCCATTTCCAAAATCATTTGGATTCAAAAAATCAACTTTTAAAACTATTTCCAAATATCTGTGACTTAACCAATTTCCTTATGCAATCCATATTTGTGTGTGTATGGTGTAGTCCAGGGGTTTTACCCAATAGTGCAACATTATCAATCATCACAGATTCAAACATATCAATAACGATAAGCGGTATAATCCTATAACACTTATCTATATCACGGCATCACAGATAAATAATATACATTTATCATGGATAAAATAAATTACATTCATCACAGCTTGAATCAAAATAATACACATCACAAAGCATCACACGGTAAAGGTATCAAACAATTCACAACATTCAATAGAGCGCAGCCATAAATAAGGTTAATTAATCATTTGATAATTGAAACCGGATTAATCACTAATCTAGGTTAATTAATCAATTATAAATTAATTAACTTTAAATTATTAGTTGATCAATCCTTAATTAATAATTGAATAAATCATTAAATAATTAACCCTTAATTATTTAATTATTCTTTAATTAATTATCCTTAATTAATTACATTAATTAATTAGCCCTTAATTAATTATCATTCCTTAATCACCTTCATTAATTAATCATTCTTTAATCACTTTCATAAATTCATTAACCTTTAATTAATTAAATATTCCTAATTAATTACCTTAATTAATTATTCTTTACATTCGTTAACCTTAAGGTAAAACATTATCTTTATAAATGACATAATTATCACTAATATTTATAGCATTTTATAACTAACTTCCTTAATTACATTATTTAATTAAGTTTTAAAAAAACAATAATCCTTTAAGTTGACAAATTAAAATTAACAATTATTTTAACTTTCAAATCAAATGTTAAGAAAACATTCATTTAAAAATATACTTTTAAAAACTTGGCTAATATTTTCCTTTGCATTTAAAACTCTGTATAAGTAAAAAAAATTCAACACTGGTATCTAACCAGACGAACCCGAGAACAACTTCGAGCCCCACCATCATTTTCTCAAACTTAAACCCAAGGATCATCCTCTTCTTCTATTTTTTTTCTTTCTTTTCGAAAACTTTGTTTTGATTTACATCTAAAAACTGTTAAAATCACACCTGAGCCAAATCTTCTTCTTCCCGAGTATGAACTCGAGTAACTATCATCCTTCCCCAAGTTTTCGACATTACCAGACATTGAGGATATCGCGTACATATGCACGATTGACGCGGACACTTCTAACCGATGCTTTGATCATCGACAGATCACCCATCCTCCCCTGAGTCACCACGACAACCCAGGTTACCCAATTGATTGAAAAATTAAAATCGAACCATATGACCACCCCCTGTGCTTAAACCACCACCAGGAAAATTGCCTTGCCCCACCATGTTGAGCCACCATGCAACAACTCCCCCATGACCGATTGCCAGAAACACCTTGGCGGCGATGCAGTTCTTCTTAGAACAGGCTTGACCAAAAACGAACCTTAAACCCTAATTTAAACTCGTTCATCTCCTATGATTAATAAAAAAAATTCAAACATTTTTCCCATGCTCCCCTACGCATCAACTTCCTTCACCATGAAGTTTGATGCCCAGATCGACGCGGATCACCAGAATTCGATCATTTTGCATTTTCCGTTCAACTTGAAATTCCCACTTCAATACAAAGCTAAAAATTCTGATTTTCATCTTAAAAATCATAGTTTGCAAACACAAATCCACTTATATAACCAAAATTCGATAATAAAATTTTTGAATTTTCAAGTTGAAAATATCGTACTATAATTTCCAAATTTCGAAATATTTCCTAAATATTTTATACTTAGAATTATTTTTAAATTTTAAATCAGATCATTACAAATACTTTTCCTTTAAAGATTATTACTTAAATCCTTTTAGATTTTGAGATATATAATTTTTTGCTTGAATTCTGATTATCCTGCTACTAAACAGAACATATATGTATACACATACAAGCATGCACACCCATTACATATACACACACACACGCACACCACATGCAAGCCTATTTAACCACTCAAACAACATTTTTAATAATAGGTCCAATCATCAACCACAAACATCAAGATATAAGGGGAGATTAAATGAGTTTGCTCATCGGAATGAAGTTTGAACATAGAAGCTTGAATTTTTTTTCCTGAGTGTTTTGAAAAATCCTGAGTTGTTTCCAACTTGATGAATTCCTTTAACTTTTCTTTGATTTTGTCTGAAACCTGCTTTTTTTTAATCTATCTAAAACTTTGCTTCAGACTTGAAGCATCTAGGTTTTGAATTTGTGTTCCCAGCTTTCCAATTTCTTCTTTTGTTTGCCAAATTTGTTTCTCAGGTATTAAATGATTTGCATCTTTGCATTTTTTTCTCTGGTTTTAAACTTTGTTTCAGAAATGAACTGAAGCTATTTGTTTTAAAATTTTGATTCAGGTTTCGAATTTAGAAGAGGATTTTTGAATTCTTTTGTTTTTCTCAGGTCCAAGAAATTGTTGAGAAAAACGAAAACAGCCCGGCTTCATTTTTTCTTTTGCATGTTTTCAAAAATCCAAATAAAAAGAAAAGTGTATTCTTTTGCCACATGTTAAACTATAGTAACACTTGTAATTACATATCTAAATTTTCTTACAAATGTCCTATGTAAAGTAAATTGTGTTTATATCCTTCTTTAACAAAATTTTAAATTATGTTTATAGATCCTTTATGCATATATATATATTTTCATATCTCAACATATACTTTTATTTTTAAATGTTTATGTTTTTATCTATACAATTTCTATTATTAAATAAATACATTCTCCTTTATAAAATCTTATGAAAAATTGAATTTTGAAACAGATTATACTTTTGTAAATAATCATACATATGTATATTATAAAAAATTTAGCTTTTAATCAACATTCAAACTTTACTATATGTTAAATACTACAAATAATATTTTTTTAAAATAACTTTATATCATACTTCCTATTAAATAAATACATTTTCTTTATAACTTATTTATAAAATCTTTTAAAACAAAAGATGGTTTTACAATATAATTACACATGAATGAATAATTTTATTCTTAATTGGCCTTTGAAAAATTTATAATCAAATTCAAAATATCATTTTCAAATCAAAATGCACATTTAAATAAAATTAGAAACAAATTCTTATCAACTTAAAAATGAAATTTCAAATCCAATTTATTTCCAATATATTTGTTCTTAAATCTAATTTTTATTTATAAAATATTTACCCTTAAATTTCAAAACAAAATTCTATTTAAAATCTAAAATATTTATTTACCTGTAAAAAATTTATTAATTCATAAAAAATTTCACAATTAAATTCCAAAATTAAATTAATTGTCAAACTAAACTTGGCTAATTTTCAGGAATGTTACATTAATGACAACCCTTTTAGAATCCATTAAAATCCACTTTCAAAATATGCTTCAACTCCTTCAAAACCTTAAATGAACCAAGGTATCGACTCCTACAAAAACAATGCTTTCTACACCTAGCCTTCCGCCTTTCTCCAATCCACTACATACCATCTTTGTGATACCTTGTTTATTAATTTTGGCTTAGTAGGTTTCGATCAGGTTGAAGGCAGAATTTCTTTGTCGAAAGGTACTTCTAAAGAAGGCAGAGTCAATTTTTTTGACTAAACCTGGTTTAATACCACTTAAAGCAAACCTTTTTATAACCAACCTGCCATGTGTCAACACCATATTGGTTGCCTTAACCTTCTCAGATTCTTTACTAAACTAACTACTAGTAATTTTTGATTTAAACCATGGTTAAGTTAATCAAATAAGCCTTTCCATTAAGCAAAATCAATATAGCAAAGAAGTCCCTCTTCTAAAATAATTCAATTTGTATAGCAAATCACTTCGTAAAATTGCCCAAAAATTCTAAAAATTCATTTTAGTCATGTTATCTAACATATCAAAATTCTAGACCCAAATTCTTAATATATTTTTCAAAATAAATTTATAAACCCAAACAACCATATTTTCCTTCGAAAATTCATAACAATCTTTCCATGGCTTGGAAAATTATAAAAATCAAAACATAGGTCCAAAATCATGTTACAATTAAATTTTTTCCATGGCATTTAAACATTAATATAAACCGGTTTTACCCTAAAACCATGTATAATCCCATTTAAACAATCTTGTATAAATTAATCAAATCAATATTCTAGCACATCGTCATCCAATTCACTATAAAAATGAATTTACACTTATATTCGAAAATAGATTCAAAAAAAATAGAGATGGAATTATTATTATTCACTTTGACTAAGATAAAAAGATTTGATTGAGACTGATTTCCTCTAAGCTAAAATCTCTAGCTTTTGATTTAATTTCTCTTGTTAATGGTCGGCTCCCTCTTCTTATGTTTTTGTTATTGTTTTCAAAATGATGTTAATGGTAATGAATTAAAAGGAATGAAACTATATAAGGGTTAAGGGTTATGTGCGAAAAATTCCTAATATGCCTTTATGTAAATTAATTATGCTAAAACCATTCTTAAGCCCATTTAATTCTTTCATTAAGCATGGCCATAATTAGACTTATTCAAATCTCAACTCACTTAGCACTTAACATTTAAATTATTCTATTTAATTTATCTAATTAAATATCATGAATAATGTTAACAAAAATTAAGGGTGTTTCACGTAACCTTAAAGATAAAATCTATGGTCACGCTTCTCTTCTATCGATTAAAGGCCAAAATTGTTCGATCTTCTCTTCTTATTTTCTTACAGTCCATTCAATGAAATCAAATGCCACCAAAAGGAATAATGGAGTGCTCGATAAGATCTACATGTTGTGCAGTTGGATTGAGGAGTTTCGCCTCGAATTCGCCAGGATCTAGTTTTACTGTTTGGGCCGGTTTTGGGTTTTATTCATGAAATTGCGTTGGCGGAGGTTGTGGGTTGGCTGGCGATGGTGGAGTAGGCCGAGGCAGTCGCGGTGGTGATGTCCGATCGAACTTCGGTGGTCGTCTATATGGCGTGCATGTGGAAACTTCGATCACGTGATGGATTTTTGCATGCATCTGGGTGATGAGCAAGGGAAGATAGGGTAACGGCTTTGTTTTAATTTTGTTAAATATCGTTGTATTAATAAAATTCATTACTTTTTCATCCTAGGTCCAATTTGAGTGAAACAAGTTGCATTGGATTTGTATCGACGTCTTCTATGAAGTGAAATCGAATTGGAATTTATTTAAATCTGAACAATTTTCCGCTTCAAATAAAGGTGGGTGTTTTAAACCGCTCATGAAGTCTAGAATGTTTTTATGTCAGATAAATTTAAATCATGAAATAATTTAATTTTATCGGTTATTGTTTGGTAATTTAACTGACATGGAAATAAACATAGAAATTTATATGTCAGAAATTTTGAATTAACAGTTAAATTGAAATTGGAATTAAACTGCTAGTTAAATTCCTGGTTATTGATAACTGCTTAATTGTTGTAATATATTGACTGTTTTGGATGTTGATTGTGATGGATGGATATTGGTTGATATTTTGGATGATTTGTTGTTTATTTATATATATCTAGTTACAACCTTGTAATATTATTTGATAGTATATATAAAACTGGTATTTGAATTATTTCAAATAAATAAAGAAATAGGGTGAAATAATATATACTTATGGCGCTTTGATTTGGATTAAAATGATATGGATCGATCCCTAAAATTAAATTGAAATAACTGATCAGTTAACCATAGGATAGAAAATTATATACGGAAACTGGATTGGATAAGTTAAATGGTTTTAAATTCTTGAATATGAATCTATTTAAATGAGTTGGTTTCAAAGAAATAAAAATTGAATTTATGATAATTGAATTATTTTCAAACTCGAGCTTGAAATGTTGAAATTGAAACTGGTCAAAAGAAATTATTTAGAGAATGCAATTTGGAATCTGAAGTTGAAATTGAAATATGATTTAATGGAAATTGATTGTTTTTAAAAGATTTGAACTTATTCAAACTTGGGAGTTAATTTTAATAAAGTGATTTAAATTGACGTTTCAAAATTAGGCTCAAAATTGAATTATTTGAAGATTTAAACCTTAAATTTAATATTGAATTTTAATTTAATTTAAGTGATTTAAATCGGTATATTGAAATCAGACTTGAAATTTATATAAATTGAAATATTGGTTTAAAATAAGAATTGAATTGAAATTTAAAACATTAAATCGAATTATTGAATTGAATATGAAGATAAATTGAAAGTGAAATCAATTTGAATTGAAGTTGAAATTGAAATTGATTTGAATTGATATCGAAATTGAGTCGATTGAAATTAAATGAAGGTCGAAGATGATTTGAATTGAAAGATTTAAAATTAAACCAATTTGATTGAAATATGGACCTGGGTCTAGATTTATTGGAAACGAAAAGAAGCAGTTTGATTTGAAACTATTTTCAAATAAATTGTTTTAATATAAATTGCTAAAATATATCTTTTTAAATATTCAAATTATTTTGATTTTCCAAACTATTTTACTATATAAACCATTTGCAAAACTCAACTACTTCATATCAAACTATTTAAACTATCTTAACTATTTTACAAACTATTCAAACTAATTTCTAAAAATTCAAACTAGTCAAGTGGGAACTGTTTATATTTAAATCGTGGATTTAAGTGCGAATTGGGTTAAAATGAAGTTATAACCTAAGTTGGAATTCGAAACGATTTTGGAAGTGAAATTGAGATATTGAGAGAAAATGATTTTAAAGTGAAATTGACATATTGAAGTAAATATGGCATTTTGAAGGGAAAAGATTTTTAAAGCGAGTATGATATTTTGATATTAAGTATGAATCATTTTCTAAATGTAAAAGAACCAACTGGTGTGTAAAATGACATTTTATTGTTAAAGAGACTGGGACCTCTTAGTGGCATATTCTTTATCAATATTGGAACCACTTTAAAAACTGTGTATGTGGAAGAGATTCCAGAATAAAGTGGATGGATTTTGTGTATGTTTGCTAGATTTGAAGAAAGAGAACGATGATGGATAGAACCCGACACTTTTGCCAATTTAAAATGACTAAAACAGGACCTCCTGATATGGCCAAGTGGGCTAGCTATCCCTAATGGACATCTATTCTTCGATATTATTTTTGGACTTGGTCCATACAATTCCCTTGATGTTAGTTTCGATTGGTGCATCTTGATTTTGGGATTACCTCCCTTTGACTCGAAATGGGATGGATGGACACTGTGGGCGACCGTGACTACGATGCATTACCACTAGCCCTGCAACCTAAACTAGTAGTATCCTACCTTGTGAATTGCCTCACATGCCTTGTAACACTTTTATCCTTATATAAGACCGCTTCATGTTCGGTTTATGTTGTCGTATTACGGCGCATTCCTATCCCTCGACATGCTACTGAGGCGTTATATGCAAACTGTACAACAATGCTTAAAAAATGTGTTAAAGGGGATTAATGTAAAGCATTGACATTAAGAAAAGTAGTTATCTTACCGATTAATCATTACATATATAACGTATTCTACTATATATAGATAATTTTATGGATCCTTAAGAGATGGAAATTCTGTAACATCTCTTGAGTTATTACACACACATTATACACTAGATAGGAGATGTAAAGCCCCATAAACGTCTATGACGTCATCACACTCCTATTATATGTGATATTTACTTGACTCACTTAAGAATATTTTAGTTCTAACTTGAGTATATTGTTTTATGCTCGATTTAGCCCTGAGTATTTCAATGCATTGAAGATTATTTTCTTGAGGACAAAAATGAAGATTTGGTATATTATATTTGTAACGACCCGTAAATTTTAGTGGTTTTATTTATTTAATTAATTGAATTTTTGTGAAATTGTAAACAATAAAATTTGGAAATATAAATTTAATATTTGGAATACGTCTGTTTAGACATAACAAATGGCAAACTCTCGTCGAATAATATAGATGTTCCATCAGTCGCTAGAAATTCAGTTTAAATCAGTTAATAATGGTTAAATTTAAAAGTTTTCCAAAACCTAAATATGTCAACATGAGAAAATTTATTTAGAATATTCTGAATTAGATTGCGAAATTCATTTCATGAAATTCGAAAGTTTCTAGCTCCGTTTGGATTTTTCCATACGGAATAACAACGTATATCATAACGATTATCGACTTTTGATTAGATGATCGTACCACTGATATTTGTATATTGTTTTGACCGCCTTATCATGTTGGTCTCTGCGGTATATTCGATTTTGTATTTTGGAGTCCGCTGCACAGCAGAAATCGTGAAATGGTTATCTGTATCGGTACCCATTTTGAAGCTTTTGGTATTCAGTGACCATTCAATTTTCCAAGCGGCTGATCACTACTTTTCAAATTCCCAAAAGTTAATAATTATGACTTCTGCTTTTCTCTAGCTTTATTTTGGATCGTTCAAAATTGTGTGTGACTTTTCATTTGAACATGTTATATATATTACATTTTAATCACACACCTGTCTGTTCACGTTTTTTCTGCATTGCCTATTTCTTTACATAAGACCTGCTACTTCTTTCCACATAATTCCCCTCCACCTTGTTCCTCCTCCGGTCCATGTCCTTCCCAATCCATACAAACCTAGCCGCTTCATCCAGACCCCACAGCCATGCGAGGCTGAGAAAACAACCACCGCTAGTTCCTTCCCTCAATCTCTCCACTGAACAAGACCGAAACCCTTTCTCCTTACCAGATGTAAACACCATCTAGTGTAGCTACAACCTTTCCTTCCTTGTTCTCTACCGAGCTCAGTAGAGCTAGACGCCTTCTCATTTTCGTCATGATCCAACACCAACCTCCTCCTTTCCTGAAGTTCACCTCCACAGCCCAAGCCGTCAACCCTATAGCATTCTCTGGGTGTGTGTGTGTGTGTGTGTGTGTGTATATAGTCTCTTTATTTGTTTTCTTTGAACTTGTATACGTTTTTATATATAAAAATCTATGTTCGGTAAAAGATTTTATGAACTGTTGTAATAGTGTATTGCTTGTTTAAATATCGATTTTAAATCGTTTTATACATATGAGTGAATTTTATATTTTCACTTTAGGTTTATATAGTTTGCATATAAAAATCTAGTTTCGACAGTGTATATTGTGATGTACAGTTTGAAACAGTTTAATAATATGCTATATAAATTTTGCATCGCATACTATATATGTTTCGTAAGCTATTTTATGGGTTATGTAATAAGTGTATTATGTAGTTTAATTGGTTATAAAAATAGTTTGCATATATAATCTAGTTTGCATTTCTTTTCCGCATATATATATAATCATTTTTTAAATTTTTGCATATAACTGAATATATAAAAATATGGTCGCTTATATTTTATTGTGTTCATACTACTCTAATTATACACATATATATAAATTTGATACGAGTTTAATGGATAAGTTGTGTTCTAAGTTGGGCTTGATTAAATGTATATACATGTGTCAGTCTATACGTGTTTAGGTGTATGAATATAATATGATATATATATATATATATTTAAGTTATTCTTTTATATATATATAAATATATTTGTGTATATATGTATATATTATGTTATATTAGTTTATAAAGTAAAATTGTTTCCTTTTGCAACTGCTGTTGAATATAAAGATGCATATGTATGATTTTTATACTAGTATATATATATATATATATTGTTGTGCAAGTTATGAAAAACAATGTATATATATAGTCAGTCAACTTATATATATATATATATAAGGTTTTATAAATTATATTTACTATGTTATGAACTATACTATCTGTTATGTTTCAAATTTTGTATGCGAAGTTATGGAAGATAACGTGTATACATTATATACAGGATTTGTCGAAATAAAATTTCATCTAGAATATATAAACTTTATACGTATATATTAATATATCATGTTAGTTATATATTCTCTACGCATGTTAGTTTACACAGATATGTTATATATAATCCACTAATGTATGATATTATACAAATCCCATTTGTTGTATATGCAGAATATTTGAAATTTGTATGTAGAGTTTTACATATAAACTATTAGTTATATGTATGTTTATTTTTACAATAGTTTACTCATTTCTGTGCATGAATCATATTATATATATTATTTATATTTTGTATTTTATAACTTTATGTTTCTCATATTCTCAGTTGCATACAACTTATATATTTTTTATGGCTTCGCATAGGTTGCTTGTTATAGTTATGATATTTTATAGGGGTATGTTATATTTTATTCTATACTATGAAGTGATATTATATATATATATATGTATTATGACATGAAATAAAATATGTAATCCAAATTGAATATTGGTTTTAAGAAAAATAATAATAATATAATATGCCCCTTGTTTCAATTACATCAAATTGATTCTGATTGGTTCTCATCGTCGAATCCCATTTTTCAACTTTGGGTCCATCATGCCTATTTTCGTCATCAAATTCGTGCCCATCTCATTTGCTCTGGATTAGTAGCTCATTTCTATGTCAAAAATCTATATAGCCTTGAAAGGTGAGAAATCACTCACGATTAATGTTCTTTTATCTATTAAATTTGATTTCAATTCAAACGACAATTGAAATATGCTGATATTAGTTATTTACAATGCTATATATATATGCTATTTTCTGTATCTGTTCACCTGTGACATCTGACACCATTATTTGCTATTTATATTGATGTAATATATCTGTTATCACTGTGCAATTTCCCTGTTAGTATACAATTCACTATGAGGTAAAATGATACATATGTGAACGGACTTTAGAATAGGAGAAAATCGTTGGGTTGAAATGATAGACCCAAGCGATTTTCACATGAATTGAATTTCGGATTGCGGGTTGAAATGATTTTTAACCATATATATTTATATTGTAGATTGAAATGATAAATATCGGTATCACTTGACCATAAGATAGAAAATTATGTACAGACACCATTGGTCTATACATAAATATTTTGAGCATGATTTCTTTGGTTTTGGAAAGAAATATACGGTATTATAAAATATTGATATTGATATTATATAAATGTTTGTTTATATATAGTTAAATTCTACATTTTAAGCTATGTATAAATTTGTTTTAATGAAATAAGTTTAATAATAAAGTTTGATTTTATAAAAATATAATATGGTTAAGTATTTATTTAAGTTGTATTTTAAAATAAAGTTTATAATGATTTTAATAAATTAAGGTTGAAATGATGGATTTGAAATTGATTTGAAATTGTATTTAATTAAGAATTATATTTAATGAAAATCGATTTGGAACTTACTGAATTTGAGATTTTAAAGGATATGATTTTATGACTTGATTTTTGTTTAAGGTGATTTAAATGAATATATCAAGTTTAAATAAATTGAAGGAATATTTACTTGTAACAACCCGGTATTTGCATCAATTAATAATCGACATTTTGACGATTAATATTGTTGCAAATTTCCATTTGAAGTTTTTAAATTTTGAATTAAAATTCTTTTACAAATTTTTAGTAAGATTGATGGGTTTTAACAAAATTTAATAGTGGTCCATGTTTTTCTTTATTGGGCCGTGAGAAATTATAAAGGGGTTGATGACCCGTTCCCTTTTTAAAGAAATGTTCAACCCGTTCCCCATTTCACCATTTTCAACTTTCATTCGAAACCTAAATTAAGAAACATACGAACGAAATGGCGGCCCCCTTTCTCATTCGCCCCTCTTTTCAAAAATTAGGGATTCCTTCAGCTCCTAGGTGCCGCGACTTCGGCTTGCTCGATCGAATGATGGGTTTCGTTGCTCGGCTTCTTCTAATTCGTCGACAAGGTGAGTGCTACCACTCACATCTAATTCAACCGTGTTTCGGTATTTGAATTAATTCGAGGTTGATGTTCTTCTGATTTTAACAAATTTGAAAAAAATAAATAAAATGATTTGATACTTGATACTCTCGGCATTGATTTTTGCTTGCCGATCGAGTGATTGTTGCTTTCGTCGATTGTTGGCTTCGGCCTTGCTTTCTCTGATGAATTTTTGATTAGGTTGGTTTCGTAGCCGCCACGGCTTGCTTCGCATTGACTTCGGTCACTTGTTTCTGCATATGTTGTATTCCATTTTTGTTTACATGAAGTCTGACCCATTGTTGTTCCTTCTTTTTAGTGTTGTTTCACGATAAGGGTGTATTCATGTGCACGTTGTAGACTTGGACTTAATTTTATCACTCGACTTCGAGTTTGATTACCCTGTAGCTTCTGGCTTCAACAGTTCCTCACTGACATGTTTCGCTACTTGATTATTTAAAGCTTGGCTCGAGTTTTCTTTGCTTTTGACTCGGGTAAAACTTTGTAAGGCTCGGGTAGATTTTATTTACAGGATTTATAAACCTGCAAATGTTTTGAAAAATAAAATAAAATGAAATGAAATGAAAGTGTCGAGTTGTACACAAGCTTGCTCTGTCACCTGTGTCTGCATATACGTGCATATATACATATGTTTGTGTGTATGCATATATGGGTGGATTGACTTAAATTGCAATCTGGCACATTTGTATGTAGGCTTGTTTTGTTCACTGTATCCCTATACTTGTTTGTTGTTTCCTGATTTTGAACTCGGCTTCGACTTGTTTACTTCAACTCTGGTCATTTTTGTATTCACCCCTGAGCATTTTCGACCTGCTGTATGCTCACTGCGTTGTTGGATTTCGTTCACCCCTGTAGCATACGTGACTTGTTCGATTTCGTTCGAAGTTGATGTAGTTCGAACTTGTTTGGTTGACTTACCTGTATATATATGCATACATACATGCGTATGTGTGTATGCATATATTGTTGACCATTGTTCGAGTTATGTGTTGTATTTGCACATGTTTGTTTATGCAGACACTTAAGCATATTTTTGTTGATTCACTGCAACTTTGGTTTTTGCATAATTTAATATGCAGATACACTTGCGCTTGTTTGTGCAATTTGTTACTGCCTGTTTTTATTTGCACATGGACTTTGAGTTGTAGCCCTTTCCGCCGTTGCATTATGTTGCGCACTGTATTGATTTTTTTTTTCTCTCACCACTGTTGTGAGCTGTGTTGTTATATTTTTCCTTTGTGATTTTAGTCATATACATATGAACGACGTTGCATTGTTGCTTGATCACTGGTCTTCACTACACTTGTATACGCTGTTTGCTTCGAGTACATATGTGTATATGAGGATAGTTTCACTGGTGATATTGTTTTCAAATTGAAGCTACATTGCAGTTTCCTTCATCCTTGCATTTGCATTGTGTAAATATATACAGGTTGGTTGCTGTGCACTTGATTTCATTTTCCAATCATGCTGCATTTTCAAACTATTGCAGTGTATATATATATATAAGCTTGATTTAGGTTATGCTGTGCGTTGAGCAATGGCTCTGACCTTTGTGCATATAAACACCATTTCATGTTGTTCCTCACTGTAACATGTTGCCACTGTATATGTATCTTTGTTATACACTGCATATACATGTGTCATCTCTTTGCTGATGTACTTGAGTATGCATCCCTGATCATGTCACGGTATGTATTTTTGACTTATGAGGTTTATGTGGTCGAAGTATTTTTGTTGTCCGTTGCTTGGACATTTGTGCTCTTTAGAGTTGCAGATCATGCTTTCAGATCACTGTCATGATTCATAGATGCCTTTATTCATTTTGGTTCATGCGTACGATTCTTGGTCGAGACTTGTTTTAGATGTCTTGACTAATTTCTTATACTTTTACATTCGTTAAATTTCACTTGTGTTGAACCCGGTATTCGGGTTTGACCTTGTATTTGATTGTGAATTCTTGTGAATTGGTCTTTGTGCCTTGTTGTTATTTCTGTATACGTTGTTGTGGCGAGGCAGTGCACGCGTGCGTGCACTGCAGCCACACAGTATCGACTTTATGAATTGATATTTTAATTACTTGAATTCTTTTGTGTACATCATCACTGTAGTGGCAGGGCAGTGCACGCAAGCGTGAACTGCAACCACACAGTATTGAGTTTTTGGGCACGACATCACTATAGTGGCAAGGCAGTGCACGCAAGCGTGAACTGCAGCCACACGGTATGGCGTGAATGATATTTTATTTGTTTTGACTTATGGATCTTTTTGCGTATTCCATATTCCGTAGTGGCGAGGCAGTGCACGCGTGCGTGTACTGCAGCCCTACTTGAATTAATATTTTAATTGATATTTCAATGGTTTGAACTGTTTGTTCATTTCAATTCGATATTCTGAATTGCAATCTGATTTGGTTTAATTACTGTCGTCTATTCATTATTTAATTATTATTGCTTCTGTGCACTAATAACTGAGTTTGAATTAGACTGACCCGAGTATTATTTTCTTTTGAATCTAATACTCGGGTCAGACCGAGTATTTCAGGTTGTAGATATTCTGCTGTGGGTTGCTGCTAGAGCTGTGAAGTTCTTTCATATCATTTGTAGTAGTCTGTATTATTGTATAGGAAGATATGTATTCATGTATATTATGTACGTTAATGTACTTGTATATGTAACTTCCTGAATCGACTGTTGTAGTTGTATCACATGTACCGTGTCAAATGTATTGTAACTGACATCGGTTATTATATATATGAGATTTTCTGTTTTATCCGTGTTCCGCATTTATATTTATCTGTGTTATTAGTTTATATTTTGTCCTAGACTATTATAGCCACTGTGTAGTAGCTTTGAGTTTGCATCGGCATGTTGGATTCTCCCCTGAAATTAAAAGCATGTTTTTACTATCTGACATATCGGTGCTCGCACAAAGCAATTACACGGATGGTCGCTCCTCAACAGCCTTATTCTCCGTGCTAGTTGACAGCACTACACCGTAGTGTTCTTGGCTAGCGTGGGTATAGAGGTGGGGCGTCACAGCTTGGTATCAGAGCCTGGGGTTTAGAACAAATATAAAACGTAACTTAGATGGTACATGTGTTACAACTATTTGTCGACGTTTTATCTCCCATATTTGCATATGATTGTTTTTGATTGTTAGGTATGAATTCCTAACGCTTATTCATATGCATTTGATTTTTGAATTTTTGTGTTATCGGCTTTGATTTGATTTAGCCGATGATTGATTTTGTTCGAACCTCGGCGATTCTGAACTTGATATTTTATGTTTTCCTCGGCTTGATTTCCATTCGACTTTGGTCACTTTGTTTTTGAGAAATTTCTAATTACTTGATTTCCAAGACTCTGACTTTGTTTGCCGTTGAATTCTTTGTTGATGATGTTGAATCGTTTTGTACTCTATTATGGCCATTACTTGTTGACTTCGGCATTGACTTGATTTTCATTTTTGTTGAAGTCATTTATTCATTTATGCTCGTTCTACTTTGTTTTTCTAATTGTTATTCGATTCTTCTTTTCCGATTAGTTATCTTCTTTGTCGACTTTGATAACTTCTATTTCTGGAATTTTTAGGTATTTCTACTTTGATGGATTTAGAATCGAATTCTTTGGATTTTATTCACGTCTTCGTGTGTGAACTTTAGTGAATTGATTTGGTTTCCAAATTTAATCGATTCTTGTTAATTCCCCGATTTGTTGCTACCGTTTATTAGCAACTTTGATAACATTTTCTTCGGGATTTATGTGAACATTCCTTTTGATGGATACAGTATCGATTTCTTTGGATTCTATTCACATCTTTGTATGTGAATTCTTGTGCTTGATTGTTCCTACAATCATTTTTGTGATTTGTCACTTTAAAAATATAAAGGTTTTCTATACTAGTAGTAAATATCAAAACCCTTTTCTTCAAACGATTTCAAAACTATTTTACTACAAAACTCTTTTCCTAAACCATTTTCCAATCTATTAGTATATACTAACCTTTACCTCACTCGTATGAGAAATCTAATTAAACGACTTAGTAAAACGAGTGGTATATAACGCTTGCGTTTACTTCGCCGGTTAATTCTTGGACTTATTCGATTGAATCTCTTGTGACAAATTTTATTAGTGAAGGTTTACAGTTTGTTCGTAAATATTTAAGTTAAGCAAGTGGTTATGGGACATGAAGCTAAACTTTTATATTTACTAGCTTAGTGTAATTGACACTTCTCGTTGATCTTGATGATCGCTTTATGAATTAGACTAGCAATTGCGCGATGTCTCTTTCATTGCGAGGTTAGACTAGACACCACTTGTGTGATTCCATTCACACATATCTTTCTGCTTTTTGGTTAGTCTTGACCTCAATCTGTGTGATTCCATTCACACATGCTTAGTGTAATTGACACTCCTCGTTGATCATGATGATCGTTCTGATGGTCAGACTAGACACCACTTGTGTGATTCCATTCACACATACCTTTCTGCTTTTTGGTTAGTCTTGACCTCAATCTATGTGATTCCATTCACACATGTGGGGTAGCTCCCCTTGGTCTTCGGACCGTCATGTGATAGGCCTCTTTCCTTTTTCTGTGATTTCTAGATTCCTTATGTTGATTTCTGGAAATTTTATGCTTCACCTATTTTTGTGTACTGGTGAATTCATATGTTATTGATTTGTCATGAGTACAAATTTGAGGTATGATACCTCTTTGGATCTTTGAGAAGATTCTTGTGATATTGATTATCTCTTATCGGTTGATCTCCTGTTGATCATTATTTACATACTTATAGTAGTATGTTATTATGGATATTATACGTTATGCATTGCACGTGTTGGTGATTTTCATGCTCACATGTAGATGAGATTCCGTGCTCCCGCTCTCGCTTTGCGTTGCACGTGTTGGTGATTTTCATGCTCACGTGTAGGTGAGATTCCGTACTCCCGTTCTCGCTTTGCTTTACATGTGTTGATGAGTTTTCATACTCTCCTTCGAGTTTTCATACTCCGTTCGAGTTTTCATACTCCATTCGAGTTTTCATACTCCGGTTCGAGTTTTCATACTCGCGTACGAGTTTTCATACTCTCATATCGTGATTTCTGGATTTCTTGTGTAGATTTCTAGAATTTGTGCTTCACCAATTTTTGTGATTTCTATTGATAAGTTTTATCAATTTTTGTGCATTGGTGAACTCGTGTGTTATTGACTTGTTATGAATACAAGTTTAGGGTATGATACCCCTTTCTATCTTTGAGAAGATTCTTGTGACACTTTTGATGAATGAAAATCCACTTATCGAAGTTGCTACTGATGTCGCTGTTTTAATCACGTGTTTTAAAAATTGTTTTCAAAATTTTTACGATTTACGCTTTCAAAAGAATGAGGAAGCGAATTAAACGTTTCAGTAAAATCGAGGACTATGACCCCTTTCTTTTGCTGATTCGCTTAATTCCGGACTTATTCGTTTGAGAATGTAAATTGTAATTTTATAAATAAAATGGTTTTCAAAATTTTTACAGTTTACGCTTTCAAAAGAATGAGGAAGCGATTTAAACGTTTCAGAAAAATCGAGGACTGTGACCCCTTTCTTTTACTGATTCGCTTAATTCCGGACTTTTCCGTTTGAGAACGTAAAATGTTATTTATTTAAAATACACAATTTTGCACTTTCAAGGAAATGATGAAGTGAATTAAACGATTTAGTAAAACTCGTGGTTATGGGTCATGTGCGTTTGCTATTTCGGTTAATTTCGGACTCGTTAATTGAAAAATTTGTGATTTCTGATTATCGTTTGTGATAATCAGATATTTGCTGTTTCTGATTATCCCTTGTGATAATCAGATATTTGAGATTTAATTATCATTTGTGATAATTAAACATTTGCGATTTGAGATTTGATTATCAATTGTGATAATTGAATATTTGCTGATTTGAAATTTGATTACCGTTGTGGTAATTCCTTATTATCGTTTTTGATAGTTAGATATTTGCGATTTTTGTTTTCTAATTATCTTTATTGATAATTAGATTTTGCTGTCTCCTAATTATCGTATCGATAATTAGATATTGCTGTTTCGTGATTTCTGTATTCTGACTATCTATTTGATAATTAAATTTTGTTGAGAATTTGTGAATTTCTTTTATGAAATTAAAAGATTCCTTTGGTAAACTTCCTATTTCAAATTTCTTCATCTTGTGATGATATGCTCTTATGGTTGTTACCTTTTGTTCACTTATTCCTTATGATTGCGAGGACGCAATTTCTTTAAGGAGGGGAGTCTGTAACAACCCGGTATTTGCATCAATTAATAATCGACATTTTGACGATTAATATTGTTGCAAATTTCCATTTGAAGTTTTTAAATTTTGAATTAAAATTCTTTTACAAATTTTTAGTAAGATTGATGGGTTTTAACAAAATTTAATAGTGGTCCATGTTTTTCTTTATTGGGCCGTGAGAAATTATAAAGGGGTTGATAACCCGTTCCCTTTTTAAAGAAATGTTCAACCCGTTCCCCATTTCACCATTTTCAACTTTCATTCGAAACCTAAATTAAGAAACATACGAACGAAATGGCGGCCCCCTTTCTCATTCGCCCCTCTTTTCAAAAATTAGGGATTCCTTCAGCTCCTAGGTGCCGCGACTTCGGCTTGCTCGATCGAATGATGGGTTTCGTTGCTCGGCTTCTTCTAATTCGTCGACAAGGTGAGTGCTACCACTCACATCTATTTCAACCGTGTTTCGGTATTTGAATTAATTCGAGGTTGATGTTCTTCTGATTTTAACAAATTTGAAAAAAATAAATAAAATGATTTGATACTTGATACTCTCGGCATTGATTTTTGCTTGCCGATCGAGTGATTGTTGCTTTCGTCGATTGTTGGCTTCGGCCTTGATTTCTCTGATGAATTTTTGATTAGGTTGGTTTCGTAGCCGCCACGGCTTGCTTCGCATTGACTTCGGTCACTTGTTTCTGCATATGTTGTATTCCATTTTTGTTTACATGAAGTCTGACCCATTGTTGTTCCTTCTTTTTAGTGTTGTTTCACGATAAGGGTGTATTCATGTGCACGTTGTAGACTTGGACTTAATTTTATCACTCGACTTCGAGTTTGATTACCCTGTAGCTTCTGGCTTCAACAGTTCCTCACTGACATGTTTCGCTACTTGATTATTTAAAGCTTGGCTCGAGTTTTCTTTGCTTTTGACTCGGGTAAAACTTTGTAAGGCTCGGGTAGATTTTATTTACAGGATTTATAAACCTGCAAATGTTTTGAAAAATAAAATAAAATGAAATGAAATGAAAGTGTCGAGTTGTACACAAGCTTGCTCTGTCACCTGTGTCTGCATATATGTGCATATATACATATGTTTGTGTGTATGCATATATGGGTGGATTGACTTAAATTGCAATCTGGCACATTTGTATGTAGGCCTGTTTTGTTCACTGTATCCCTATACTTGTTTGTTGTTTCCTGATTTTGAACTCGGCTTCGACTTGTTTACTTCAACTCTGGTCATTTTTGTATTCACCCCTGAGCATTTTCGACTTGCTGTATGCTCACTGCGTTGTTGGATTTCGTTCACCCCTGTAGCATACGTGACTTGTTCGATTTCGTTCGAAGTTGATGTAGTTCGAACTTGTTTGGTTGACTTACCTGTATATATATGCATACATACATGCGTATGTGTGTATGCATATATTGTTGACCATTGTTCGAGTTATGTGTTGTATTTGCACATGTTTGTTTATGCAGACACTTAAGCATATTTTTGTTGATTCACTGCAACTTTGGTTTTTGCATAATTTAATATGCAGATACACTTGCGCTTGTTTGTGCAATTTGTTACTGCCTGTTTTTATTTGCACATGGACTTTGAGTTGTAGCCCTTTCCGCCGTTGCATTATGTTGCGCACTGTATTGATTTTTTTTTTTCTCTCACCACTGTTGTGAGCTGTGTTGTTATATTTTTCCTTTGTGATTTTAGTCATATACATATGAACGAAGTTGCATTGTTGCTTGATCACTGGTCTTCACTACACTTGTATACGCTGTTTGCTTCGAGTACATATGTGTATATGAGGATAGTTTCACTGGTGATATTGTTTTCAAATTGAAGCTACATTGCAGTTTCCTTCATCCTTGCATTTGCATTGTGTAAATATATACAGGTTGGTTGCTGTGCACTTGATTTCATTTTCCAATCATGCTGCATTTTCAAACTATTGCAGTGTATATATATATATAAGCTTGATTTAGGTTATGCTGTGCGTTGAGCAATGGCTCTGACCTTTGTGCATATAAACACCATTTCATGTTGTTCCTCACTGTAACATGTTGCCACTGTATATGTATCTTTGTTATACACTGCATATACATGTGTCATCTCTTTGCTGATGTACTTGAGTATGCATCCCTGATCATGTCACGGTATGTATTTTTGACTTATGAGGTTTATGTGGTCGAAGTATTTTTGTTGTCCGTTGCTTGGACATTTGTGCTCTTTAGAGTTGCAGATCATGCTTTCAGATCACTGTCATGATTCATAGATGCCTTTATTCATTTTGGTTCATGCGTACGATTCTTGGTCGAGACTTGTTTTAGATGTCTTGACTAATTTCTTATACTTTTACATTCGTTAAATTTCACTTGTGTTGAACCCGGTATTCGGGTTTGACCTTGTATTTGATTGTGAATTCTTGTGAATTGGTCTTTGTGCCTTGTTGCTATTTCTGTATACGTTGTTGTGGCGAGGCAGTGCACGCGTGCGTGCACTGCAGCCACACAATATCGACTTTATGAATTGATATTTTAATTACTTGAATTCTTTTGTGTACATCATCACTGTAGTGGCAGGGCAGTGCACGCAAGCGTGAACTGCAACCACACGGTATTGAGTTTTTGGGCACGACATCACTATAGTGGCAAGGCAGTGAATGCAAGCGTGAACTGCAGCCACACGGTATGGCGTGAATGATATTTTATTTGTTTTGACTTATGGATCTTTTTGCGTATTCCATATTCCGTAGTGGCGAGGCAGTGCACGTGTGCGTGTACTGCAGCCCTACTTGAATTAATATTTTAATTGATATTTCAATGGTTTGAACTGTTTGTTCATTTCAATTCGATATTCTGAATTGCAATCTGATTTGGTTTAATTAATGTCGTCTATTCATTATTTAATTATTATTGCTTCTGTGCACTAATAACTGAGTTTGAATTAGACTGACCCGAGTATTATTTTCTTTTGAATCTAATACTCGGGTCAGACCGAGTATTTCAGGTTGTAGATATTCTGCTGTGGGTTGCTGCTAGAGCTGTAAAGTTCTTTCATATCATTTGTAGTAGCCTGTATTATTGTATAGGAAGATATGTATTCATGTATATTATGTACGTTAATGTACTTGTATATGTAACTTCCTGAATCGACTGTTGTAGTTGTATCACATGTACCGTGTCAAATGTATTGTAACTGACATCGGTTATTATATATATGAGATTTTCTGTTTTATCCGTGTTCCGCATTTATATTTATCTGTGTTATTAGTTTATATTTTGTCCTAGACTATTATAGCCACTGTGTAGTAGCTTTGAGTTTGCATCGGCATGTTGGATTCTCCCCTGAAATTAAAAGCATGTTTTTACTATCTGACATATCGGTGCTCGCACAAAGCAATTACACGGATGGTCGCTCCTCAACAGCCTTATTCTCCGTGCTAGTTGACAGCACTACACCGTAGTGTTCTTGGCTAGCGTGGGTATAGAGGTGGGGCGTCACATTACTTATTTAAGTTTAAAGTTGTACTTAAAGGATATTGGATTTATTAAGTAAATATATCAAAATTAGATAATAGTAAATTGAATTTGATATATATATATATATATGAAGTTATCAAATTTAATTTTGAACTATGGTATATGTAAAGCTTTGAAATATATTGATATTGAAATGGCTTATTTGAGGTTTCAAATCTGTTTTGAAATTGATATAGTTTGAAATATTTTATTTAGAAACCGAATTGATTTGAAATGGATAATTTGAGATTTGAGTTGATTTGAAATTGATTTATGGAATTTTGAGGAACTATTTTACTTTAAAAACTATTTTACTATATATATATATATATGTTATTTTTAATATCTAAACTGTTTAAGTGGTGAATATTATGTTTTCAAAGTTATGAATTTCAAAATATTATGTTTTGAAAGTATTATAATTTCAAATTTTTAGTTTCGATAGTGTTATAACTTTGAAAATGTTATGATTCAGAAAATGGATATATATTTGAAAATGGAAATGATATCGTATTTGGTTTTGGAAAGGAAATGATATTTTGGTTTTAAAGTATAAACTATTTTGAAATGACGACGATGTTATAATAATGTTTGGTTGTTAAAAAGACTGGGATCGGAAGTTGTCATACTCTCTACCAACTCCGAAAACCACTTTAACAACAGTGTACGCGGTCGAGATTCTAGAATGAAGTTGGATGGTGGCGACGTTCTATTGAGGTGTTTACATAGATCCGACACCCGTGAGTTGGCATAAGATGGCTAAAACAGGAGCAATTGACGGGCTAATGAGGTCACTCCTCTTATTGGACATACTTCTTAGATACCATTCTATTACTTTATGATTGATTGGGTGCACCTTTGATTTTTGGGAGTGCGGCTCGAGGTGGGCGGTACTAGCTGCTACGCATTACCACCGGTCCGGAAGTGTAATTGGTATATCTACCATGGCATTGCGTAGTTGTGCCGTGTCACCTACCCTAGCATTCCTGGTATGAGTTTGATTTGTGTCGTCCTATGGAATATCTTCTGGTGGCTTCCCGATCAGGAGGGACTACGGTACTGTATAGACTATTGGCACTATAAAATGTGCTAAAGGGGATATAGGTATCGCCTTAACGCTATTTTTAAATATGCTATACTTTACTTTAGACATTATTATAATAGCGTATATTACTACATAGTAGATAGTTTAACGGATCCTTAGAGGATGGTCATCCCAAAAATCCTTTGAGTTACTTATATTTCAGTGTTATTCCACTTGAGTTGGATTTATTGATAAAAGAATGTTAATACCGACTCGAGTGTTTTGTGTTTTTTCTTTACGCTCGGTTCATACTGAGTGATACAGCTTTTAAGGCTCACCTTTGGAGTTGGAGCTTGGCTTGGAGATCCAGCTATCTATCCAGCTTTTAGATATTCAATCGATTCTAGTGATGAATTCTGATCTTGTATTTGACTATTGTATTCGAGACTCTGTTGTATTTTATTGAACTCTGTTATATATATAGTAGCTTCGTGGACTACTACTCTCTTGTCTCCACTGCATTATTGTTACATTACTCCGTGTCTGTGATTCTGTAATTTATTTATTGTATATGCTGAGTTTTGCCATATTTTATTACAATCTACTGTTTTGAATTATTCAAGTCTGACATGTGTGGTTTTATTATCGATTTAAATGGTCCAAAATAGTGGGTCGTTAGATTTGGTATCAGAGCTCTGGCTCTAGGCAAATTCAACATATGTGGTAAAATTAATTACGGAATCACTTTCGTTCGAGCTTGAATTCTTTCCTCTTTGATTTGAATTTCCTTTGAAGTTTGGAACGTTCCCCTCGGTTCCAAAATCCATCCTTATCTCTCCCTATTTGTGTTTCTTGATTTTGGAGTGTCCAATAACTCCACTTCGAATGAAATCTATAATAACTCGAAGGTCTCGCCAACCTTCGAATGATTTGTAAAGGGCTGAAACTCCTTTACAACGAGCATTGATTCACCGAAGATTTCTGTATCATCAGTCTACGATGCTATCTATCACCTGCTATGCTTGAATTCTTTCTCTTACGACGAATGTCGATTTGCCTCAGAATTCTGCATCGATATTATTCTTGAAGTCACGGTCGACCGGGTAAAAGGTGCCCGCGATTTATGTAAGCCTATCTATCTCCATATTTTGTTAGTTAATCATCTTATCTTTGTTTCGAACCTATCATCGATCAAAATTCTCTTTGATTTGAGTCCATCAAATTTGAATCTCTATCCTTGCATTGAAAACCATTCTTTTATCATCGAGCGAGGAAGTGTATTTGTAAATTAATATTAAAAAATATTTTATATATATTGTGCTGTTTGAGTTATTTTTGTTGATTTGGGATTTCGATTGATTCGTTTAATCAGTGATATTGAAAGGATTTCCAAAACACTTTGTAACAACCCGCATATTTTACGATTGTATATTTAAATATTTTATTTAAATAGAGCATCATTAGTCGGATTAAAGTCCAAAAAGCTACTTTTTGCAAATAGTCAAATTAGGACTCGAGAACACTTCCATTGTGTTCAAAATGGTCTTTGCGACCTTTTTGAATATAAGCATCGATATGTTTGGAGTTGAGTAAAATTTTGATGTTTTCACTTAGGGCTTTGGGTTTGGGTTTGGGTTTAGGTTTCAGCCCACTAACCCAACTCATCTTATATCCTAACTCTACCCCTCTCCTATTTATTCATTCTATTAATTTCCTAACACTTCAAGCTTTGGCAAAATGGGGGAAGAGATTGGAAATTAAATCCTAAGCCCTATTTTCTTTTGCAAATTCAAGTTCTAGCTATAAAATCAAAGAAAAGCTAAGGTAAGCATCCTCTTCTTCTTCTCCATCTCAATCTCCCTCCAATATCAAAAATTTTCTATAACCTAACTTAATAAATATTTGTTTATGATCTTAGATTGGAGCTTTTAGAGTTGAAATTGAAGAGAAGTTTATCTTCCTTTTGTTTTCAAGCATCTCCTTCCTTGTTTTTGAGTAAAAGGTAAGTTTTTGAACTCACATATATGCCTATAGTTTTCTTAGTTGTTAGGTATGAATTCCTGACATCTATTCTTGTTCATTTGCTTTGGATTGAATTGGTTTTATGAATATTCCAATTTTTGGTGTTTTGAAGTCAAAATCTTTAGAAATCTAAGCTTTGATGTTTAAACATGTTTTTGGTGATGCGTCGAAGAGCCTATAGGGCTGGGTTGCCAATTGGCATAAACCCCTAACGCACATTGCTCGTTCGATCGTGATTTGTATGATTTTTGCCCCACTTGGGTGCTAGGCTGAATGTGTTTCAGAAGCAGGTTCAGTCGACTAGACCAGAAGGTCAGTCGGTTGAACCAGAAGATAGAAAATGCTTTAGAAGCAGGTTCAGTCGAATGGACCAGGAGGCCAGTCGACTGCACCTGGGGACAGAAAATTCATGTCCCTGTGTCAGTCGACTGACAACCTAGTCTAGTCGACTGATCTGCTTGCCTCAGCCCAAATTGCCTATTTTGATTATGTTTTCAATTTTTAATCGATTCATGACGATCCGATCTGTTATTATCATTTATTATCATCTTTGATGACTTCTTCTTCGGCATTTTTTTGGGAATATCCTTCTTGATGGATTCGGTATCGATTTCTATGGATTTGATTCACTTTTTCGAATGTGAATTTTGGTGATTGATTGTTTTACAATCATTTTTGTAATTTGTCACTTTGAAATACAAAGGTTTCTGTACTAGTAGTAAATATCAAAACTCTTTCACCAAAACAATTTCAACTCTATTTTTAATACAAAGCTTGGTGATAAAACCGTTTTCTAATCTATTAGTATACACAAACCTTTATCTCATTCATTTGATAAATATAATTAAACGACTTAGTAAAGCTAGTGGTATGAAACGTTTTCTTTTACTTCGTTGATTGACTTTTAGACTTGCTCGATTGAAATCCTTGTGACAATTTTCGAGTGGAGATCTACAATTTGTTCGTAAATATTTAAGTTAAGCCAGTGGTTATGGGATATGAGGCGGAACTCGTTTATTTACTAGCTTGGTGTAATTCACACTTTTTATTGATCAATGATGATCATTTTGTGATTTAGACTTGCGATATGTGATGTCTTTTTGTCAACGTAGGGGACTATACCTCGTTTTATTGAGTTTCATCTCATTTCTTTTATAGAATAATGACTATGTGTTCTTTGGAGTTTCGACTCATTTTTGTGGGCTAGCGACCCATGTTCTTTTATAGAGTTCGGTTCAATGGACGTACCGATGTATTACGTCGTTGGACCGACTTAGCAGGTTCATCGGGCGTACCATTGTACTACGTCGTTGTTTCGAATTATTTGAGTTTCAGGTTTCTTAGGCGTACCGTTATTGTACTACGTCGTTGCACCGACTCTATGATTAGCGACCATGGGTTGCGACCCGTTTGTGATACACATGTTGGTGAGTTTTCATGCTCCCATTTTGTGATAGGCATCCCGCTTTTGTGATTTCTGGATTTCTAGAATTTGTTTTTCACCTCTTTTTGAGATTGGCAATGATATGTTTGCTGATATTTGGGGTTTGGTGAATAAAATAAAGAATATGATATTCTTTTTAGTGCTTTGAGATTCTTGAGATATTGTATGATTTTTTGTGTTGTCTAATGTATACTTTTCATAGTATGGCATTATTGTTATCATACATTATTGTTATATCTCTTATTCTGTCTCATTTTATCTAATATTTATAGCTAGACTGATCCGTTTATTATTTTCTTATTAAATAATACTCCGGTCAGACCGAGATGTAACAGGTGCTTCTGCTTGACTCCTCTTCTGTGAACATTATTTAACTTTAGACTAACTACTACATTTTAGTAGCTTTTGTTGTTATACATATGAGATAGAGACTCCTTGATGTATACTTATTCTTTTGTCTAGCATTTGTACCTATTCTTTTATGATATTGTGGATCTTATTTGACCACTACTCTGATGTACACTTCCATGTGTTATATTCATATCTATTTCTGCCTTGTGATATGGATATCTATAACTGATTTGTGTTATGCTTATTTCTATATTTGTTTCCGAAGATCATACAGCCACTGTGTAGTAGCTTTGAGTTTGTATCGGTATGTCGGATTTCCTCTTGAAATGAAACGCATGTCATACTATCTGACATATCGGTGCTCGCACAAAGCAATTACACAAATGGTCGCTCTAAACTGCCTTATTCTTCGTGCTATTTGACGGCATTACCTCGTAGTGTCCTTGGCTAGCGTGAGTATAGAGGCAGGGCATCACAGCTTGGTATCAGAGTCAAACTTCAGAACAATGTAGAATAATCTAGTAAGGATCATTGTCCTAAGTCCTTCTTAGGAGTCGTGCCTTAAGATTTAGTCAAGTCATTGGACCCGTTTTATCCTTTTCTTTATGGTCCCTTGTTTTATCAATCACGATTGTTTGATATTCATTCTGAGAATAAATTTTTCTTCTTCTTTCTTTCTTTCTAAAAGAAGAGGGATGGTTAGACAAGGCCATCCCAGCACCAGTCAATCTAGTGCTACCCCTCAGGATGGAGTATTTATGTCTGCCCAACAGCGTCAAGATCTTGTAAAGAATGCTCATGCTGTCGGACCTATTTCAGAGCCTACTCACCCTAAATCTGGATTTGCATGCTTGTGCAGCGATTATGCCAATTTGGGTGGAAAGCCATTCAAGGGTTTCGAAAGTGTCATAGAAGTCCAGGCTTGGCTTAGAACATGCGATCGCATCTTTTCTCACATGAATCTTATTGATTTGCATTGTGTCCAAGTGGCTTCTAGTATGCTCCAAGAAAGAGCATTAGATTGGTATGAACTTTTGATTTTTGAAATTATTGAAGCAAATATTACTTAGGAGCAATTCCGGGAAAGATTTGAATCGAAGTTTGTGCCGGAAGCTGAAAAAGTAACTATAGCTCGACGCTTTATTGACCTTGTTCAAGGTGAATCGTCTGTAAAGGATTAAGTCGCATCGTTTGAATCCCTCTCTAAATATAGGGTCGAGTACATTAATACCCATTGAAGAAAAATCAAAGGTTTTTATATGGCTTGAATAAGAATCTCAAAAAGCCTTTACTTCTGAAATTGAAAGTTTCTTTCGACCAACTTGTTGATATCGCTCTTCGACTCGAAGAGGCCGATAAAGAAGATAATGTTGAGGTTGTGGGTGCCAAATCGAACTTCAACAACAACAAGAAGAGGCGTATTAATTTCAAAGTTCCTTATCCCAACAAGAAAGGGAAGCAGGCAACTCCGGTAGCAAGACTACTATTTTGCTAATTGTGATTCTAAGGACCATTTTGCTAATAGATGAAAATAAAGGACCATTATCTAGTTTTAGAAATGATTTATTTGACCAACTTAGCGGTGCTAGAGTCTTTTCACAGTTAGACTTAGCAACCGGTTTTCATCCGCTTTGTATTGTAGAGGATAGCATTCCTTTGACATCGTCCCGTACTCGTTATGGATCTTATGAACGGCTTGTTATGCCATTTGGTTTAACGAATGCTCCAGCTTATTTCGTTGACCTTATGAATCGAGTTTTCAAAGACTTCCTCGATCCACTTGTTCTCATCTTTATAGATGATATTCTTGTTTATTCTAAAACCGAGGAAAAGCATGAAAAGCATCTTCGGATTATGTTGGAAACTCTACGAAGCGATCAATTGAAAGCAAAATTTTCCAAATGCCACTTTTGGAAATCTCGTGTGAAATTTCTCGATCACATTATTTCAAAATCCGGAATTTCCATGGATCCTTCAAAGATCGAAGCGATTCAAAATTGGAAGAGATCAGAGATTGTGACAGAAATCCATAGCTTTCTTGGATTGGCGGGCTATTACCATCGTTTCATAAAAGACTTTTCTAAAATTTCCGTGCCTCTTACTAGTTTGACAAAGAAGGGAGTTATGTACCTTTGGTCTGACAAATGTGAAGCTTCTTTTCAAAAACTAAAAGAACTCCTTTCCGATGCTCCTATTCTTGGGCCTTTTTACATTTCTAAATTATAACATATAAGATGATTTGGATATGTATTACAATATGAAATAAAATACGTAATCTGAATTAAATATTGGTTTTAAGAAAAATAATAATAATATACTATGCATCTTGTTTCAATTACATCAAATTGATTCTGATTGGTTCTCATTAATCTATTCCTATTTTTCAGCTTTTGGTCCCTCGTGCCCATTTTCTTCATCAAATTCGTGCCCATCTCACTTTGCTCTGGATTCGTAGCTCATTTCTATGTCAAAAATCTATCTAGCCTCGAAAGGTGAGCAATCACTCAATGTTCTTTTATCTATTAAATTTGATTTCTATTGAAACGACAATTGAAATATGTTGTTGTTAGTTATTTACAATGCGCTATATATATATATGTTGTTTTCTATATCTGTTCACCTGTGACATCTACAGCATTATCTGTTATATATATTGATGATATATGTCTGTTATATTATTATCTGTTGTCACTCTACAAGTTCCCTGTTAGTATAGAATTCACTATGGGTTGAAATAATACATACCCGAACGGACTTTAGAATAGGAGAAAATCATTATAGGTTGAAATGATAGACCCAAGCGATTTTCATTTGAACTGAATTTGGGATTGCGGGTTGCAATGATATATATCCGCAGATATTTAAATTGCGGATTGAAATGATAAATATCCGTATCACTTGACTATAGGATAGAAAATTATATACAGACACCGTTGGTCTATATATAAATATTTTGAATATGATTTCCATGGTTTTGGAAAGAAATATATGATTTTATAAATTATTGATTTTGATATTATGTAAATGTAATTTTATATATAGTTAAACTCAACATTTTAAGTTATGTATAAACTTGTTTTAATGAAAATAAGTTTAACAATAAAGATTGATTTTATTAAAATATAATATGGTTAATTATTTATTTAAATTATATTTTAATATAAAGTTTATAATGATTTTAATAAATTAAGGTCGAAATGATGGATTTGAAATTGCATTTAATTAAGAATTATATTTAATTAAAATCAATTTGGAACTTATTGAATTTGAGATTTTAAATGATATGATTTTATAACATGATTTTTTTAAGGTGTTTTAAACGAATATATCAAGTTTAAATAAATTGAAGGAATATTCAGTTATTTGAAGTTTAAAAGTTTTATTTAAAGGACATTCGATTTATTAAGTAAATATTTAAAAATTAAATAATAGAAAATTGAATTTGATATATATATATGTATGAAGTTATCAAATTTAGTTTTGAAACTACGAAATATGTAAAGCTTTGAATATATTGATATTGAAATGGTTTATTTAAGGTTTCAAATCTGTTTTAAAATCGATATAGTTTGAAATAGTTTATTTAGAAACCGAATTGAATTGAAATGGATAGTTTGAGATCTGATAAATTTGAATTTGAAATTTGAGTTGATTTGAAATTGATTTATGGAATTTTGAGGAACTATTTTACTTTATAAACTATTTTACTATGTATATACTATTTTTAATATCTAAACTGTTTAAGTGGTGAAAGTTCAAAGTTATGAATTTCAAAATATACGTTTTGAAAGTATTATAATTTTAAGTGTTTAGTTTCAATAGTGTTATAACTTTGAAAATGTTATGATTCGGAAAATGGATATATATTTGAAAATGGAAATGATATCGTATTTGGTTTGGAAAAGGAACTAATATTTTGGTTTGAAGTATGAAATATTTTGAAATGACCATGGTGTAATAATAACGTTTAGTGGTTAAAGAGACCAGGTTCAGAAGTTGTCATACTCTCTGCCAACTTCAAAAACCAATTTAACAACCTTGTATGCGGTGGAGATTCTAGAACGAAGTAGGATGGTGGCGATGTTCTATTGAGGTATTTACGTGGACCCGACTCCCGTGAGTTGGCATAAGGTGGCTAAAACAGGAGCAATTGACGGGCTAATGAGTTCGCTCCTCTTATCGGACACACTTCTTCAATACCGTTTATTACTTTGTGATTGATTGGGTGAACCTTTGATTTTTGTGAGTATGGCTCGAGGTGGGCGGTAGTAGCTACTACGTGTTACCACCGGTCCGAAAGTGTAATTAGTATATATACCCTGGCATTGCCTTGTTGTGTCATGTCACCTACCCTAGCATGCCTTGTACGAGTTTGATTTGTGATGTACCTATGGAGTATCCTCTGGTGGCTTTCCAATCAGGAGAGACTACGGTACTGTATAGACTATTGGCACTATAAAATGTGTTAAGGGGGATATGGGTAACGCCTTAACGCTATTTTTAAATATACTATACTTTACTTTAGACATTATTATAATAGCGTATATTACTACATAGTAGATAGTTTAATGGATCCTTAGAGGATGGTTATCCCAAACATCCTTTGAGTTACTTGTATTTCAGTGTTATTTCACTTGAGTTGGATTTATTGATATAAGAATGTTAATCCTGACTCAAGTGTTTTGTCTTTTTCTTTACGCTCGGGTCAGACTGAGTGATACAGCTTTTGAGACACACCTTTGGAGTTGGAACTTCGCTTGGAGATCCAGCTATCTATCCAGCTTTCAGATATTCAATTGATTCTAGTAATGTATTCTGATCTTATATTTGACTATTGTATTCGATACTTCTATTGTTATATATATTTGACTATTGAACTACTATTCCCTTGCTTCTGCTGCATTATTGTTACATTACTCTATGTCCATGATTCTATGATTTATTTATTTACTGTATATGCCAAGTTTTGCCAAATTTATATTACAATCTATTCTTTTGAATTATTCAAGTCCGATATGTGGGGTTTTATTGTCGATTTGAATGGTCCAAAATGGTGGGTCATTACAATATTACTAATGTTATTCTCGCATCATGTTGTTCTGTTGTATTATTCTATTGTTCTGTTGTAGATATATAACTCTGATAAATGTTGTAAAAATTTAATCAAATGTGTAGTATAAACAGCTTTATGAACTGTTTATTTAGTTATTGTACTTTGTCATCCCGCTACAGGATTCTGTGTTTGTTTTATTCTTTTCTTATTTTTCTTAATTAACCCCATTGATTATCTATGCTTCAAATTGTTTTGAGTTGGAAATCTGTTGACTATTGTCGACTTAGGGTCGCTACAGTTGGTATCGGAGCTTTGGTTTAGCGATAACCTTAGTTTTGTGGGGTTTGACTCATTAGAGATAGGGTAGTAAGAATGAATTTGTTTGAGCGTATATATATGAGAGAGCGTACTTGTTAGTTTTATAAAATGTTTTATATTGTATTAGCTTATTTGTTGTGTTGCTTCCGAATTTTGGTCAGTGCGTGGGATGCCATGTTATCGATATGGGCTTCTAAACACTTAAACGAGCCAAGTCGACATAATATTGTTTTAAAATAGGGTAAATGAAATAATTTTACCTAAACTATATTTTATATATAAAAAGAAATAATCTTCCATAAATAGCCATATAGGTTGGTGAAAATACGCGTTTATTTATAAATATTAGTTGTTAGGATATGATGATATTTAGTTATCATTGACCATTGGTTGAATTAAACTAAAAATAAATATTTTGTGAACTCTGTTTCACGAAGCATTTGGTAATTACATTGAATTGAAATCTAAATGAAATAAGAATTGTTTGCAATAACAAAGATGTAAATTAATGAAATATTTTCATAATAAGGTAATGGGATCGTATAAGTATATTTATAATATAGCTTATAAATAGAAAGGATTTAAGAGCTAAGAATTTGAGAACTTAAATCCCAATGATTTTGAAATTATTTTCTAAGATTTTGAAAATAATATTAATATCATTTAAAAATACTTACAAAAAGAAGTGTTTAACAAAGAATTAAAAGGAAATAAGTCATGTTCTCCCCTCTTCAGTTGGAAAATAATTTCGGTGATGACGATTGCATCCTCGACTTTCATTTCGGGTCTCAAAGAAAGGGAGGCCACTTAGTAGCTTTGTTAGGCATTTGGTTTGATAAACAGATTCTGATTTAAATTTCTAAATGTGATTTGATATATATATATATATATAAGATATGAGTATATATATTATTTCAAGATGATTGAAATGAACCCGGTATTGGAATTCTTAAGTTCTATTAATTAATGATTTTCAGTTATAGAAATAAAGTGAATTTTTTTGAATAGTTGGAAACTTCTAAAAGGAGAAATAAGAAACTGAAGCTAAGTGTTTAAATGAAATATAAGAAGTTAAATTATAGCTTTTAAATTTCAAGATAACGGAAATTTAAACTTGTGTAAGTTATTGAACATTGTCGTTAACTAAAATGAATAAGATAAATTTGTATAACACTCAATTACATTCTAAAAACATATATAAAACTTGCCAAAAATGTTTAAAAGTTGAAATGTTAGATATGAATACGTAATAGAATATTATACGAGTATGAAATTAAGGAATAAAAATGTTTCAAATTGAAATTTCTTTGAAGAAATGTTTATAATTTTTTTAAAAATTAAGTTGTTATAAGAAATGTTATACACTTAGTTAAGTTCTAAGAAATGTTAAATGAGTAATTTGAGTAGTAAAAAGAATAGATTTGAACTTAAGAGAAGGTCAACAAATAATAAATTAAATCATATTTTTGTAAATTGTTTGTAAAATAAATAACTTTGCAAAGGATGTTTTAAGATTTGGTTGTAGCTTTCTGAGATAATTATAATTTAAATAATATTGTGTAAAAGAAGATACATCTGTATAAATTGTTTATAAACTTAAGAAATAATTATTAAGACGTTGAAATTTGAATTATGAAATGAAATTTTACTTAAGTCAAGTTGAATGGAATGGATTAAAGAAATAAGTTAATGGAATGAATTATAAGATGAAAGTTAACTTATCAAAAGCTGAATGTATATGATAAAAAGGAAATTATTAATATGAATTTGAGTTGTAAAATAAAATTTACGTAAGTAAAGTTAATGATATGAATTAATGAAATGAACTAATGAGGTGAGTCAATAAATTAATATGAACTTAAGTTATGAAGTATTAATAAAGATGAGTTGCGTTTTATAAAATGTTTATAGTAAACTTAAATGGTTTTATGAAATGGTTTATAAATTATATTAGTATTAAAGATAATATACTAAGTGGTAATAAAATAAAACATAACTTGAATAAGGTTAAATAAATTAATTTTAATGAATCGTCCATAAATGATTTGAAACGAATTGTGTTAAAAGAAAAGTGAAATAATTGAAATTTGAGTAAATTGAATGTAAATGAAATAGATGTAAATAAATTTAAAGTAAACCGATTAAATGTTAATACAGAATGGATGTTAATAAGAAATGATAGTATATAAATTAAATATTGACATTGAAAAATGTAAATTGTGATAGTAATCAATTAATTTGATGAATATTAATTGTTGGATGGTTTCTTTTGTTGTAAATCATTATTTTTACTTCTTTTGATTAAATATGATTATATTTTGTGTATGAATGCTTATACTTATGATTTGGATTCAAAATTCATGCTATATGGTTTTATTAAACTCATATATGCTTTCTATATCCTTTTATATGCAACTAAAATTCGAATTTGAGTTGAGATAGGTACATAAGAAGAAGGTTTGGATGTATATGTGGATTTGATTTGCTTTTGCTTGCTTAATATGAGCGAACATACTCATATTAATAATACTAAGGTACATATCTCAAATTACGCATTGTACTTTTATATTTTTCCCTACGGGATGCCTCATCATTGAGATGAGATGTATATTTGGTATATATATCTATATTGTGATTAAGCCGCACAAAGGAGACGCTGCAGAAATTTTCTGTAAATCCAAATGTTAGAAATTTTTTGAGACTTTAAGATTCTTTAACTTGTTTTTTAAATAAGTTGTAATTTCCGTTAAGCCGGTATTGGAGTGGCTGTAGAAGAACAGAGTAAAGATTTTGTAAATAAGATTTTTAATGTTTTACATGATTGATTATTTTGAGTAAAATATACCGTAAGTTAAATTCCTTAATTTACCTCTTTTCAAGTACGGAAGGTTTTGAGTGGGGGAGATTGTAACGATCTGCATATTTAACTATTTTAAAGTATCAAATTTAATATAGTTATTGAATAAAAATGGTTAGAAATAAAAATTTAGTGATTTATTTATGTAATTGATTTAATGTGAACTTGAATAAAACTTTGAAATAGCAATTTGGATAAGATTTAAGGAAATTATATGTATTAGACTAAAGTTCAATATATTTAATGCGTTGTAATCAATAGTAAGAATTAAATAATAAATGTTGAATTGTTTAGATGTAGATAAAACAATTATCTGATAACTAAAATTCATTGGGTTTATTAAAATTCTAATATTGGAATTCATCGAAATTGGATAATCAGAATACTTTAAATAAAGAAGTGGAGCTAAGTGTAGTAGTTGTTTTATTATTTGGATTCCTTTAAAAGGTAATTTTTATAAGTTAAACAGCTTGTATTTCAATTATAGTGATTTAGGATAATTAAATTATTTAAATTTAATATTGGAAATTATTTAAGTAATTGAATCCTAAATTAAATATGAATGAAAATGATTTCAAAAGTTGATTTAAATTTTATTTAAACAAGAATGAAGATTGTTAACTTTTAAAATTGAATTTAAGGTGATTAAATTTGTTTTGGAAATTACTTATTTTAATTAACATGTAAAAATAGTCTTTTTGGGAACTGTCTCGGATTTTGGCAAAACTAGTTTCATCGGATCCGTAATATTGAATTATTATAGGATTTCAAGTTTTGGAGCGATCAGACTTATTGTTCGGTCGTGCGAGCTTGAAATGTGTTGAAATTAATTAAAGGAATTTAATTTAAATAATTTGATTTGAAAAGCTATCTTCTGATTATGATGGAATTGGTTCTTGATACCTATTCCATTGTGTTCGGAATTGGGGAATAACATTTAAAACGTCAGGCGGTACGCTTTGTTTAGAGTTCGGAAAATTTATGTGTGAATCAGATCGGAAATTTATATATAAGGCGACATTATATCTTCATTCGCTTGAACCTAGAGATAAAATCTTCGGTCGTGCTTCTCTTCTATCGACCAATGGCTGAAATTGCCCGATCTTCACTCCTCATTTTCTTTCAATACGTTCAATGAAATAAAATGCCACCAAAAGGAATAATCGAGTGCTCGATAAGATCTACATGTTGTGCAGTTGGATCAAGGCGAATCGCACAGAATTTTCCAGAATCTGGGTCTGCTGTTCACATGAGTTTTGAGTATTATTTGTGAAATGGCGGAGGCGACAGAGGTTGTGGGTTGGCTGGCGATGTTGGAGTAGGCCGAGGCGGTCGCACTGGTGGTGTCCGATCAAACTCCGATGGTCATCTATATGGCACGTGCGTGGAGATTTCGATTGCATGATGGGTTTTTGCGTGCATCTGGGTGATGAGCGAAGGAAGATAGGGTAACAGCTTTGTTTTAATTTTGTTAAACAAGTTGCATTGGATACGTATCGACGTTGTCTACGACATAGAATCGAATCAGAATTATTTGAAGCTGAAAAAATTTCAGTTTCAAGTAAAGGTGAGTGTTTAAACCGCTCATAAAAACTAAAATATTTTTATGTTCGCTAAATTGAAATCATGTAGTCGTTTAATTTTATTGAATGTCGTTTGATAATTTAACTGACAAGAAAATCGACATAGAAATATATATGTTAGAAATTTTGTATTAATAGTTAGATTGAAATTGGAATTAAACTGCTAATTAAATTATCGATTATTGATATCTGGTTAATTGTTGTGATATATTGGCTATTTTGCATGTTGATTGTGATGGATGACTATTGGTTGACATTTTGGATGACTGGATGTTTATATATATATATATATATATATATATATATATAATGTTATCACCTTGTAATATTATTTGACTGTATGCTAAACTGTTATTTGAATAATTTCGAATAAATTAAGAAATAGGTTGAAATTAAATTGAAATAACTGATCACTTGGCCATAGGATAGAAAATTATGTATGAACATCGAATTGGTTAATGGTTTTAAATTCCTAAACTTGAATCTATTTAAATGAGTTGGTTTTAAAAAAATAAAAATCAAACTTATGATAATTGAATTATTTTCAAACTCGAACTTGAAATGTTGAAATTGCAATTGGTTAAAAGAAATTGTTTAAAGAATGCAATTTGGAATCATAAGTTGATACTGAAATATGATTTGAATTATGGAAATTGATTGCTATTAAAAGATTTGGACTTTGTTCGAACTTAGGAATCCATCCAAGTAAAAGTGATTTAAATTGACATTTTAAACTTAGGTTCAGAATTGAATTAATTTGAAGATTTAAACCTTAAATAGAATATTGAAGTTTAATTTAACTTAAGTGATTTAAATCGGTATATTGAAATCGGACTTGAAAGTTATATAAATTGAAATGGTTTAAAGTAATAATTGAATTCAAATCTAAACCATTGAATCAAATTGTTGAATCGAATTTGAACTTAAATTAAAATTGAAATTGAAATTAATTTGTATTGAAATTGAAATTGATTTGAAATCAAAATTGATTCATTTTGAATTGAGACTAAAGATAATTTGAATTGAAAATTTTGGAAATAGATCAATTTGATTGAAATGTCGGTCTAAGTCCAGATTTATTAGAAAAGGAAAGAGGCGGTTTAATTTGAAACTATTTTCAAATAAATATTTTGAGATAAACTGTTTGAAATCTATCTTTTTGAATATACAAATTATTTTGATTTTCCAAACTATTTTACTATATAAACCATTTTCAATACTCAACTATTTTATATCAAACTATTTTAAATATTTAAACTATTTAAACTATTTTAAAAACTATTCAAACTAATTTCTAAAAATTCAAACCGATCAAGTGGGAACTGTTTATACTTAAATCATGAATTCAAATGCGAGTTGGGTTGAAAATGAAGTTATAACCTGAGTTGGAATTCAAAACGATTATGGATGTGAAAATGAAATATTGAGGCGAAAATGATTTTCAACTGAAATTGACGTATTTAAAGTAAATATAATATTTTGAAGTGAAAATGATTTTTGAAGCAAATATGATATTTTGATATCAAGTATGAATCGTTTTCGAAATGATCTGTGTAAAACGATGTTTGGTTGTTAGAAAGACCAGGACCACTTATTGGCATACTCTCTATCAATATTGGAACCACTTTAAGAACTGTGTACGCGGAGGAGACTTCAGCATGAAGTGATTGGATTTGGAGTACATTTGCTGGATTTGAAGAAAGAGAATGATGCTAGATATACCCAAGCACTTGTGCCAATTTGAAATAACTAAAACATGACGGCTTGACAGGGCCAATTGGGCTAGCTATCCCTAGTGGACAACCTTTCTTCAATTTTCTTTGTGGACATGGTCCATAATATTTTCTTGAGTAGGTTTCTGTAACGACCCACTATTTTGCACCATTCAAATTCGACAATAAATTAAAACATGTCAAACTTGAATAGTTCACAACGATAGATTGTAAATAAATTTGGAGCAAATGAAATCAAATCACAGACACAAAAATCAGAATACTCGCAGCGAAATAGAATAACTTAGTGGTTCATGAGGCCACTATCACATAGTCTCAAAATAAGTAAATTTTACATAGTCTTTAAACCCAAATATAGTTTGAAATCACCACAGAAACTCAATATTAAATTGTCTCAATTACAAAAGCTAAAATAAGAACTGAACAGAAACTTGACAGCAGCTTGGAAAGAGATGATCTTTCGAAGTCCTAGCTTTCGGGATGAAGTCCGAAATGAAACTCGGGCTGACCTGAGCGTAAAATAAAAACATAAACACTCGAGTCAGGACATACATACTTATACAGTGTAAGCTAATTCAAGTGAACTGTAATATAGATACAAGTAACTTAAAGGATGCTTGGGATCGCCTATCCTCTAAGGATCCGTTAAACTATTTACTATGTAGTAATATTTCGCTATTATAATAGTGTCTATTGGTAAAGTAAATTTACTTTTAAATAGCGTTAAGGAGTGCCCCAATATTCCCCTTAACACGTAATAGCCCTAGTAGTCCATCCAATATCATAGTCCCTCCTGATCGGGAAGCCACTAGAGGATACCACACGGGCTACGGGAGAAAACCAAACTCGTACAAGGCTCGCTATGATAGGTGACACGACACAACTAGGCAATGCCAGGGTAGATATACCAATTACGCATTCGGACCGGTGGTAACGCGTAGCTACTACTACCGCCCACCTCGATCAACACTCCCAAATCAAAGGTGTGCACCAAACATTCACAAAGTAATGGAATGGCATACGAAGAAGTCCGTTCAATCAAAGGTGCTACCTCATTAATTCGAGAATCGCTCCTGTTTTAGCCACCTTATGCCAACTCATGGGAGTCGAGTACACGTATTTACCTCAAAGGAAACACCACCACCATCCTAATTCATTCTAGAATCCACCGCGTACACGGTTGTCAAAGTGGTTTTTGGTATCAACGGAGAGTATGCCCATATCCGATCCCGGTCCCTTTAACAACCAACGTTATTATTACCCGTGGTTATAAAGAATTCATAATAGTTTTATGTTTCAATCAAATACTACATTTAAAACTATTTAAAAGTGAAGTTATAATTCTTACAAAATCCAAAATAAATCCCAAAGTTTTAGCCTTAGTTCATTTGTATCAACTATGGCACTTGCACAGTGCGGTAATATCCTTTACAACAGATTTGAGTAATTTAAAATTTTGACTTCAATATAATTTCAACAATAATTAAACATTAAATTAAACCAATTTAGCTTATATAATCATAATTTCCACCTTTGCATAGTCATTTAAATTACTCAATAATTTATGATTATTTTAAAGTAAAATTTTCAAATATATATCTAACTTCTCTATACTTTACTTATTAAAATCAAGTGAAAAATTCTCTATAAATTTTACTTAATAATTAAGATTAATTACCACTTCAAAAATAAACCAAAATTTCTAATCAATTTCTTAACTTACCTTTATTCCTAAACCACTTTACATTCTAAATTTGGTTATATTTCAACTTCCATTTTTAAGTATTCACTTTATTTAACTATTTAATTGATAGACAACTTTACCCTTTATTTATTTACTTATTCAAATTTTAGCCAAAACATCATAATTTATTTCTTAACTTGAATTCCATTTTATTTTACAAATCAAAATTTACAAGAATAAATTTATACTTTAAATTCTGAACATTTATTTACTTACATTTTTAATTTGTACAATATCACTATACTTATAAGAATCATTTTTAAATCAAATTTTAAAAAAAATATTATAACATTCTAATTTAAAAATATTTAATATTTCTAGAAAATAATATATATATATATATATATATATAACCATGGTCTGTATAGTATTCTCTAACCTAGGTCAAGTGATATGGATAATATATCATTTCAATCCATAATTTACAAATAAAATCCGGGTTCTATCATTTCAAACCCACAATCCCAAGTTAAACAATAAATAAATAAATAAATAATAACAAATATCGTTCAGGCCTATCATTTTAGCCCATAATGATTCTATTCTACAAGGGACTTGCAGTGATAAACAGTTAATAAATAAATGGTATGACAGCATAATATAACAGTATAAAATATAACTGATGATGGGTAAATTTAATAATGGGGTTTTTTAAACATCATAAATTTTTCACAGGCAATTAAAATATAAAATAAAATCATTCTACAATTTCACTTGTATATTTTGCAGATCTATAAGTACGTTTGTCGGGTGAGAAATACTCACCTCTATGCTGCTGAAGATTAGACTCAAAACTAGGATAACCACACCGGAAACAGCGTATAGAAAGCACGATCAAATATTCGAAGATGAGACAAACCAATTTCGATCTTGAAATAAGATAAATAATAAACTGAGTACGTGAATTCAATTACGGACAAAGCAAATTTTAAATAAAACAAAATTGAAACGGGATTAAATAAAAGATAATTGGACCAAATTTGCTCAACTACTTCACCACACAACTCCCCCAACTCCCCACGTACCCTTCCTTGTCCACACTTATGTTATAAAACGCATGCATGCACGGTAAGGGAAATCTTCCCTTTTTTCTTTCTTTTTAAGTCAAGAGGCTGTAATGAATACAGAGGTGATGCAAGCGTTTTATATCCTCAAATGTTTGTTCATAGTTGCTACATGGCTTGGTCACTGCATGTCAAAGGAGAGGTGGTTCAGCTGCGGTGGGCTGGAGGGTTGTAGGTGGTCGAGCATTCGTGTGAGCCAGTGGAACAAGCGTAAAGAAAAAGGAGAGAAAAAGACAATAATAGTAAGAAAAACATGCGCCATTACCTGATAGCCCAAAAGCTCATGCAAATAGAAGGAAGATGAAGGCTGAAGCAAAATGAGATGCAAGAAATATTGGTGACGTGCTTGAGTATTTATAAGGAGAAGTTTTCGTTGCTTATAAATATGAGAGTGGGTGCACCAATCAAGGCAAACTTTTGGCCAAAAATTTTGTACGTGTGAAAACAAATTAAAAAAAAATGGTAAGCAAATCTTTGATTGATACGTGATGTTTTCTTTACATTATTAGGGGGAAAATGCGCTGATTTAGGTGAGAAAATATAGGCAAGAAAGATTTGAGCGAACATTTACAGTGGTATTGATTGTGCGAATTTAGCAAAAGGAAACAGCAAGAAATCTTTGGCAAACATTTTGTACACGTTTAAAATTTATTAGGAAGTAAATGCGTTGATTAAACGCAAGAAATATTTATAAAATGGGAAGGGGTGAAAATTATTTGCATACAAGGTTGAGTATTTAAATGAAAACTATTATTGATTGCTTGGAGAAACGGCAGGAAATAATTCACTTTGAAACTATCAGGAGGAATTTGTGCGTGATGTTTGATTTAGGAGATAATTGCGTTTGTTAAAAATGCAAGAAATAAATATGTTTGAACGGCAAGGAACACGCACGTGAGTAGCTTATTTATCAGTGGTTGCGTTGATCAAGGGGAAGAAAAACGATAAGCAATAAATTTTGAACGTTAAGGGAAATCAAAGATTTCATACTTATTAAACAAATTGAAGTAAAGGAAAGTGGGATATCCTTAAATGTAAATGGCAAGTCACGGTTGAATCCCCCCCCCCCCTCCAAAATGCCCGGAAATTTATTTTTCAAATAGCAAAATTAAGGAAAGAATGAGCGCGTACTTAGTTCAATTTTAGTCATTACTTATTCATTAAGTAAATATGCAAAAGAAAATAACGTACTTTTATAGCGTCCAATAAATCAGCCAAACGGATATGAACGTACACTTTAAACGTACAAATTAAAGGTGTAATTAAATAGATTATTTGTACACTATGACTTTTAAAATTATAATAAAATATGATTTGCTTATATCCTTTTTATTCATTTACCATTTACTAAGAAATTTATTACTTAAATGGATGTATATACATAAAAAATTAATTACTTAATTTTAAAAGGTACATAACCCATTTTTTTAATAGAACAAAAATGAAATAAAACGTTGTTACGAATATATTCAGTTATTATAAAAGATTAGGAAGTTAGGATTAAAAATTTAAAACTTCAATTAATGTTAGACCTTAACCAAAATAGGAATTATAGACATTTTCTTATATTTATAAAATTTGGGTGATTAAAAATTCAACCTTTTGTTTTAAAATAAAATCCAAAGTTTAAAATAAAAGAATAAAATATTTGTAAAAAAAAATTTAGGCTGTTACACTCTCCCCCACTCAGAACTTTTCATTTTCGAAAAGGAACGAAAGAAGGAAACAAAGGAAGATAAGATAATAGAGCAAAGTGCCTGAAACAAATAATTCCGGATTCGAGGCACGAATGCTCTCCTCCTCTCCCAGGTGCAATCCCGTTCATCAGTGCTCCACTGCACTTTGACCAAGCGGACAGATTTTCGTCTTAGCTATTTCGTACCTCGATCGACGATACGAAGTGGCTTCCTTTCAATAATTAAGTCGGGCTCGATGTCCAAACTATCAAGAGCAGTAGGCAGTATAATAAGAGATGGATCATGAAGACAGCGACGAAGGTGGGATACATGGAATACATTATGTATTCCAATGAATTTCTCACGCAAATCCAGTCGATAAGAAAGAGAACCAATCCTTTCCAAGATGTGGAATGGACCGTTGAATTTAGGAGCAAGCTTTCCTTTACGCCCAAAAATCACCACATTCCTTAAAGGAGTAACCTTAAGAAAAACTAAATCTCTAACCGCAAACTCCAAACTTCTTCTTTGACGATCTGCGTACTTCTTCTGCCTGTCCTGAGCAATCCTTAACCTTCTCTTAATCTCCTCAACCTTCTCCAAAGCTTCTAAAATCATATCAGGACCAAGGACTAAGCGATTACCGTATTCCATCCAGCAGGATGGAGATATACAGGGTCTTCCGTAAAGAGCAGCAAACGGGGACATCTTAAGACTAGCCTAAAAAAATAGAATGAGATAGATAGGGGATAAAGATAAGATAAGAACCGAGGATTGGAATTTATACCTGATAACTATTGTTATAGGTGAATTCCACAAGATGGAGATGATCTTCCCAAGATCCTCCATAATCCAAAATACAAGCCTGAAGAAGATCCTCAAGAATCTGATTCACCCTTTCCGTTTGACCGTCGGTCTATGGGTGGTAAGCAGTGCTCAGATTCAAACGAGTACCCAAAGATTCTTGGAAAGCTTTCCTAAACTAGCTAGTGAAGATAGGTCTCGATCGCAAACAATGCTAAGGGGAACACCACTGAGACGAACAATCTCCCTTATATATATCTCAGATAAACTCGAAACTGAACGGGTAGACTTGACCGGAATAAAATGAGCGGACTTGTTCAGTCTATCAACGATAACCCAGATGCTCTCATTTCCCCTCCTACATCTCAGTAAACCATCGATGAAATCCATAGAAACTTGCTCCCACTTCCAATTGGGAATCTCCAGAGGCTGCAACAAACCCGGTGTCTTCTAATGATCCACCTTGACTTACTGACAAGTCGCACACCTGCTAACAAAAATAGAGACGTCGCGCTTCATACCCCTCCACCAATAAAGCTTCTTCAAATCCTGATACATCTTCGCTACACCAGGATGTATGGAAAGTCTGGATTGATGATGTTCCCGAAGTAACTCCTGCTTCAAACCATCAACGTTCGGGACACAAATCCTATTATTAATCCTCAAAATCCCTCTACCATCAATCTGAGCTCCACTACCATCAGAACTACTACCTCTGCTCCAGACATTCTCCTTCATGCATCTAAGCATCACATCCTCATCCTACTTAGTCATGACATGATCCAAAAGAGGAGAAGAAACAACAAGCTGGCACAACAAAGACTTCTTCCTACTTAATGCATCTGCCACAACATTTGCTTTCCCAGGAGTATAGTTTATGTCCAGGTCATAAGAAGCAAGAAACTCGAGCCACCGAACTTATCTCTGGTTCAAATCCTTCTGGGTGAAGATATATTTCAATGACTGATGATCGGTGAAGAGGTCAAACTTAGCACCTAAGAGATGATGTCTCCAAAGCTTCAAAGCAAAGACAACTGCCAGAAATTCTAAATCTTGAGCAGCATAATTAGCCTCATGGTTCTTCAACTGACGACTATCATAGGCAATCACCTTCCCATCTTGCATCAATACCGCTCCCAAACCCTCGCGACAAGCATCGGTGTATACCGTCAATCTCTCATTTCCATTCGGAACGGTAAGCACTGGTGCGGAAGTAAGCTTATCCTTTAACTCTTAGAATGCCGCCTTACACTTATCGCTCTAAAAAAACTTAGCATTCTTCCGAGTTAGAGCGGTGAGGGGTGCAGAGATCCGAGCGAAGTTCTCAATGAACCTCCGATGGTAACCGGCAAGGCCTAGAAAACTGCGAATATCAGTCTGAGTCTTAGGTTCTTCCCAATCCTTTAACAGAACAGGGAAAATAAGGACTCCAGAAAAGATGGAGTGATTAAATTTAGGAAGAGAAAGGCGGAAAAGACTTACTTTGATCACACCGATCTTGACTGGATCAACAGAAACTCCTTCACTAGAGACAATATGTCCGAGAAATCGGACATCCTCCTCCTAAAAATGACATTTCGAGAATTTAGCCTTTAATTGATGGTTTCAAAGAGTCTCTAAAACATATCTCAAATGGAACCTATGCTCTTCCTTAGACTTGGAGAACACAGGAATATCATCAATAAAGACAAGAACAAATTTATTGAGCACATCTTGAAAGACACGATTCATCAAGTCGACGAAGAAGGCAGGAGCGTTAGTCAAACCAAAAGGCATAACTAGCCATTCAAAGAACCTGTTCTCTGTACGGAAAGCAATTTTGGGAATGCTCTCCTCAGCAACTCTGAGTTGCTGGAAACCTATGGCAAGATCCAGCTGAGAGAAAATAGTCGCTCCATAAAGCTAATCGAACATATCATTTATGCAAGGCATGGGATATCGGTATTCATGGTGAGTTTATTCAGCTCTTTGTAGTCAACACACATCCGGAGAGAACCATCAAACTTGGTGACGAAAACTACGGCTGCTCCCCATTCTGAAAAGCTAGGTCTAATCAGACCTTTAGAGGACAAATCCATAATCTGCTTCCTTAATTCGATCTTCTCCCGTGGTGCCATTCTTCTGGGTGGAAGGACTACAGGTCATGCTCTAGGAATGAGATCGATATGAAAATCAATTTCCCGCTTCGGAGGTAGAGAAACGACTTCACCAAATACGTCGGGAAATAGTTTGACTACTGGGGTCGAATGGATATCATCAAGGAAAGTATGTAGAGAATAAATGAAACTACTAGTGAACTCCTGAGGCAAACTACACTGGATCTCTAATGGATTTCCAAAATCATCTTTAGGGGCAATAGTTCGAGAACTACAAGAGATCCGGGCATCATGCCTATCTAATCAATAACCCCCAAGCAATAGATCGAAAGCGTCAAACCCCATAACATAGAAGTCACCAGTGAAACGGTGATCGAGGTATATAAGCTTCGCTTGCTTACAAATCCTACTAAGATTTGCAGGGCCTCCGATGGGATTCGAAACACATGAAGGCACAGAAGTAAATTTAGGAAAAAGACGATGCTCAAATTTATTACAAAGATCCAAAGAAATAAAGCTGTGTGAAGCTCCGGTATCGAATAAAACACGAACAGGTGATTTAAACAAAGTAAAAGAACCCTGAAGTGTAACTTGAGAATCGTTAGGAGCGGGAGCTGGTGCAAGTACTGGCTGCGGAGCTGGGGAGGATGCAGAAGTAACAGCGAAAATCCCTGATGCCTTGCCCTTCTTCTATGTAGGGCAGTCTCTCTTGAAGTGTCCTGGTTGAAGGCAAATGTGGCAGAGGTCTCGTCTAGCCAACTGAGAAGGAGGTGGAATGGCAGTACCCAAAGTAGGACATCTATGTGTGTAGCGTCCCTTCTGGTGGCATCTATGGCAGGTGATGGTAGAAAGGCTTGCCGGTTGCCTCTCGGATGTAGAAGACGATGATCCTAGCTCTGGAGTCCTATTCTTCTTATGACGGTGAAGTTGGACAACCTTTTCTTAGAATTTCCAGAAAACTGAGATGGTGCAGATTGGGCAGATGGAGGAGCCCTAGAGGTAGGGTTCTCATACCGGATAGCCATGTCCATCAGAGCGGTGAACGTCCCATGCCTGTGGGTAATAAGGCGATCGTAGTACTCGAGGCGTGCACCAGCTATAAATTTCTCGTTTTTCTTCAGCAGGGTGTCTATCAAATTAAGACCATACTGCGATAGCTCATTAAATTTCCTCTCATACTCAGTAAAGGACATATCGCCCTGCTTCAAGTCCATGAAGTCTCGATATAGCTGAGACTTACCCGCTTTAGGAATCCATTTCACGAGGAAAGCATCCCTAAAGCACGATAAGAGGTATAATATAGATTTCAAAAGGGAGGAAACTGAACCATACTTGGTTAACCGAAAAAGATACCTAAATTGTTCCCAAGTGATGTCAGTCTTAGCAGTGTGAGCTGTAATGGACAGCCACTAATCCAAAGGTTCTCCCTTTATTGCCAAGCTGCCAATTGTCGCTGCTAGGCATTAGTGATTTCGAGACTGGAGAAGATTCTCTCCAAGTCTCTCAACCACTGTTGAGCTTCTATGATACTTCCAGACCCTGTGAACTTGGTGCCACCAAGCTCGGTATATTCTTTGCAAAGCTTAGAGAACTATACTGGGGTAGCGGGTGCAGGAGCTGGGTCAGCACCTCGTCCCCTACCTTTGACATTTTCTCGATTCATCCTGAGAAATCAAGAATGAATTTAAGGATAGAGGGAAAATATAGAAGTCAAGATAGATCAGATAAGATAAAGTTCAACCGGACAGGCGTTTAACAAAGGACCTGATTATATAAGATAGAGAAAAGGAAAGAAGTAGTTGGAAAAATTTATTTTAAAACAGGAAAGTTTTTATATCAAAATACTGCCTTGAAAAACCCTTTTTAAAAAAAATCATTTTATACTTTAAAATACGTTCTCTCAAAAGGAAAGGATTCTAAGATTTGACTTCACTCATTCTAGGGTATTTCTACCCTATCTCTAATGAGTTTTTGCTCCTCAGGCTATGGTTAAACTAAAGCTTTGATACCAATTGTAACGATCCACTATTTTGCACCATTCAAATTCGACAATAAATTAAAACATGTCAAACTTGAATAGTTCAAAACAATAGATTGTAAATAAATTTGGAGCAAATGAAATCAAATCACAGAATCATAGACACGGAAATTAGAATACTCGCAGCGGAATAGAATAACTTAGTGGTTCATGAGGCCACTATCACATATTCTCAAAATAAGTAAATTTTACATAGCCTTTAAACCCAAATATAGTTTGAAATCACCACAGAAACTCAATATTCAATTGTTTCAATTAAAAAAGCTAAAATAAGAACTGAACAGAAACTTAACAGCGGCTTGGAAAGAGATGATCTTCAGAAGTCCTAGCTTCCGGGATGAAGTCCGAACTGAATCTCAGGCTGACCCGAGCGTAAAATAAAAATATAAACACTCAAGTCAGGACATACATACTTATACAGTGTAAACTAATTAAAGTGAACTGTTATATAGATACAAGTAACTTAAAGGATGCTTGGGACCGCCCATCCTCTAAGGATCCATTAAACTACTTACTATGTAGGAATGTTTCGCTATTATAATAGTGTCTATTGGTAAAGTAAATTTACTTTTAAATAGCGTTAAGGAGTGACCCGATATTCCTCTTAACACGTAATAGTCCCAGTAGTCCATCCAATATCATAGTCCCTCCTGATCGGGAAGCCACCAAAGGATACCACAAGGGCTACGGGAGAAAATCAAACTCGTACAAGGCTCGCTATGGTAGGTAACACGGCACAACTATGCAATGCCAGGGTAGATATACCAATTACGCATCTGAACTGGTGGTAACGCATAGCTGCTACTACCGCCCACCTCGAATAACACTCTGAAATCAAAGGTGCGCACCAAACAATCACAAAGTAATGGAATGGCATACGAAGAAGTGCGTTTGATCAAAGGTGCTACCTCATTAATCCGAGAATCGCTCCTGTTTTAGCCACCTTATGCCAAATCACGGGAGTCGGGTCCACGTATTTACCTCAAAGGAAACGTCACCACCATCCTACTTCATTCTGGAATCTCCACCGCGTACACGGTTGTCAAAGAGGTTTTCGGTATCGAAAGAGAGTATGCCCACATCTGATCCCGATCTCTTTAACAACCAACGTTATTATTACCGTTATAAAGAATTCAAAATAGTTTTATGTTTCAATTAAAATGCTACATTTAAAAATATTTAAAAGTGAGGTTATAATTCTTACAAAATCCAATATAAATCCCAAAGGTTTAGCCTTAGTTCATTTGTATCAACTACGACACTTACGCAGTGCGGTAATATCATTTAGAATAGATTTGAGTAAATTAAATTTTTGACTTCAATATAATTTCAACAATAATTAAACCTTAAATTAAACCAATTTAGCTTATATAATCATAATTTCCACCTTTGCATAGTCATTTAAATTACTCAATAATTTATGATTATTTTAAAGTAGGATTTTCAAATATATATCTAACTTCTCTATACTTTACTTATTAAAATCAAGTGAAATATTCCCTATAAATTTTACTTAATAATTAAGCTCAATTACCACTTCAAAAATAAACTAAACTTCTAATCAATTTCTTAACTTACCTTTATTCCTAAACAACTTTACATTCTAAATTTGGTTATATTTCAACTTCCATTTTTAAGTATTCACTTTATTTATCTATTTAATTCATAGACAACTTTACCCTTTATTTATTTACTTATTCAAATTTAAGCCAAAACATCATAATTTATTTCTTAACATGAATTCCATTTTATTTTACAAATCAAAATTTACAAGAATAAATTTATACTTTAAATTTTGAACATTTATTTATTTACATTTTTAATTTGTACAATATCACTATACTTATAAGAATCATTTTTAAATCAAATTTTAAAACTAAATATTATAACATTCTAATTTAAAAATATTTAATATTTCTAGAAAATATATATATATATATATATATATATAACCACGAGTCTGTATAATATTCTCTAACCTAGGTCAAGTGATACGGATAATATATCATTTCAATCCGTAATTTACAAATAAAATCCGGGTTCTATCATTTCAAACCCGAAATACCAAGTTAAATAATAAATAAATAAATACATAAATAAATAATAACAAATATCGTTCAGACCTATCATTTTAGCCCATAATGATTCTATTCTACAGGGGACTTGCAGTGATAAACAGTTAAAAAATAAATGGTATAACAACATAATATAACAGTATAAAATATAACTGATGATGGGTAAACTTAATAACGGGGATTTTTAAACATCATAAATTTATCACAGGCAATTAAAATATAATATAAAATCATTCAACAATTTCGCTTGTTAATAATTTACAGATCTATAAGTACGTTTGTCGGGTGAGAAATACTCACCTCTATGCTGCTGAAGATTAGACTCAAAACTAGGATAGCCACACCGGAAATAGCATATAGAAAGCACGATCAAATATTGGAAGATGAGACAAACCGATTTCAATCTTGAAACAAGATAAATAAATAAGCGAATTCAATTACGGACAAAGCAAATTTTATATAAAACAAAATTGGAACGGGATTAAATAAAAGATAATTGGACCAAATTTGCTAGACTACTTCACCACACAACTCCCCCAACTCCCCACGTACCCTTTCCTGTCCACGCTCATGTTATGAAATGCATGAATGCACGGTAGGGGAAATCTTCCCTTTTTTCTTTCTTTTTAAGCCAAGAGGCTATAATGAATACAGAGGTGATGCAAGCGTTTTATATCCTCAAATGTTTGTTCATAGTTGCTACATGGCTTGGCCACTGCATGTCAGAGGAGAGGTGGTGCAACTACGGTGGGGTGGAGGGCTGTAGGTGGTCAAGCATTCGTGTGAGCCAGTGGAACAAGCATGAAGCAAAAAGGAGAGCGAAAGATAATAATAGTAAGAAAAACATGCTTCATTACCTGATAGCCCAAAAGCTCGTGCAAATAGAAGGAAGATGAAGACTGAAGCAAAATGAGATGCAAGAAATATTTGTGACGTACTTGAGTATTTATAAGGAGAAGTTTTTGTTGCTTATAAATATGAGAGAGGGTGCAGCAATCAAGGCAAACTTTTGGCCAAAAAATTTATACGTGCGAAAACAAATAAAAAAATGGCAAGCAAATCTTTGATTGATACGTGATGTTTTCTTTACGTTGTTAAGGGGAAAAATGCGCTGATTTAGATGACAGAATATAGGCAAGAAAGATTTGAGCGAATATTTACAGTAGTATTGATTGCGTGAATTTAGCAAAAGGAAACTGTAAGAAATCTTTGGCAAACATTTTGTACACGTTTAAAATTTATTAGAAAGTAAATGCGTTGATTAAACGCAAGAAATATTTATAAAATAGGAGGGTGGTGAAAATTATTTGCGTACAAGGTTGAGTATTTAAATGAAAATTAGTATTGATTGCTTAGAGAAACGGTAGGAAATAATTCACCTTGAAACTGTCAGGAGGAATTTGCGCGTGATGTTTGATTTAGGAGATAATTGCGTCTGTTAAAAATGCAAGAAATAAATATGTTTGAACAGCAAGGAACACGCACGCGAGTAACTTATTTATCAGTGGTTGCGTTGATCAAGGGGAAGAAAAACGGTAAGCAATAAATTTTGAACGTTAGGGGAAATCAACGATTTCATACTTATTAAACAAATTGAAGTAAAGGAAAGTGGGATATCCTTAAATGTAAATGGCAAGTCACGGTTGATTTCTCCCCTCCCCCAAATGCCCGGAAGTTTATTTTTCAAATAGGAAAGTTAAGGAAAGAACGAGTGCGTACTTATTTCAATTTTAGTCGTTACTTGTTCATTAAGTAAATATGCAAAAGAAAATAACGTACTTTTATAGCGTCAAATAAATCAGCCGAACGGATATGAACGTACACTTTAAACGTACGATTAAAGGTGTAATTAAATAGATTATTTATACACTATAACTTTTAAAATTATAATAAAATATGATTTGCTTACATCCTTTTTATTCATTTACCATTTACTAAGAAATTTATTACTTAAATGGATGTATATAAGTAAAATATTAATTACTTAATTTTAAAAGCTATATAATCCATTTTTTTTAAAAGAACAAAAAATGAAATAAAACGTTGTTGCGAATATATTCAATTATTATAAATGATTAGGAAGTTAGGATTAAAAATTTAAAACTTCAATTAATGTTAGACTTTAACCAAAATAGGAATTATAGACATTTGCTTATATTTATAAAATTTGGGTGATTAAAAATTCAACCTTTTGTTTTAAAATAAAACCCAAAGTTTAAAATAAAAGAATAAAATTTTTGTAAAAAAAATTTGGGATGTTACCGTTTCAATTGGTGCACCTTGATTTTGGGATTACCTCCCTTTGACTTGATATGGGATGGATGGACGTGGCTATGATGTGTTAGCACCTGCCTTACAACCCGAACTGGTAGTATCTTACCTTGGGAATTAGCTCACATGCCTTGTCATACTTTTATCCTTATACGAGACCACTACGAATTTGGTTTAGCATTTCCGTATCACGGTGCATCCCTTTCCCCTGATGTGCTAGGGAGTTATAAGCAAAATGTACAATGACGCTTAAAAATGCGATAAAGAGGAATAATTTAAAGCCTTAACGCTAAGAAAAATATTTATTTTATTGATTAGACATTATATCTATTGCGTATTCTACTATATATAGATAATTTGGTGGATCCTTGAGAGATTGAAAATCCCGTAACATCTCTTGAGGTATTGGACGCACGTTATATACTTGATAGGAGATGTTAAACTCCGTAAACATCTCTGACGCTATTACACTCCTATTATGTGTGATATTGATTTGACTTACTTAAGAATATTTTAGTTCTGACTCAAGTGTATTGTTTTACTTTACGCTCAGGTCAGCCATAGTGTTTCAGTGCATTGAAGATTATTTTTTGGAGGACGAAGACGAAGATTTGGTTATCAAATTAGTAATATTGTTCCCGCATCATGTTGTTCTGCTGCATTATTCTATTATTGAGTTGTATAAAATGTTACAAAATTTAATCAAATGTATAGTATAAATAATTTCAAGAACTGTTTATATGGTTATTTATTTTTCCATTATGCTGCGAGATTCTATGTTTGTTTTCTTGTTTTCTTATTTTCTCAATTAACCACATTTATTATCTATGTTTCGGATTATTTTGAGTTGGACATATGTGGATTATTGTCGACTTAAACCTTTCGAAATGAGGGTCATCACAAGAGCAGCCCACTTAGCCTTGCTGCATCTCCCATGTTTTAGTCATTCCCAGTTAATGAGGTTTAAAGAAACGTTTTACCTTTTACATATTACTTTCCACTTGGAATGTTAACACTACCCTCCATACAACAATGCAATGCCTGCATTCATCCATACAAGTTCGTTTGGGACTGAACGAAACGCCTAAGGGCTCCGTCTTCAATTCCATAATCTTTAAGATGTCTTTCAGTTCGGACACATTTACTAGATCGAAGTGGCTTTCGGATAACATATCTGATCCCGGTCTCTTTGAAACAACTTTGGATAATTTTTAGGAAACTCAACCCTGGTTCTTAGAAAATAAACAGTCAAAGATAAGAGTGAAGGTCCCCTCTAAACCGTCAAAGGACAGATTTCCTTATTACTATCCTAGGTGAACGAAACGAGATTTATATGTATAATCCAGCATCATCGAAGATGACTATGCCATATAACTCATGTGTTTCTCCTAGATATTTATTATTTAACTATCAAATAACAAACGTTCAATCAAGGAACTAATTCCATAGGGAAAACCAACAATGGTTAAGCATACAAGCTATTACTAACCTCTTTTTGATTAATCTTTCATAAATTTTAAATTCACTCTGTAAATACTTGAATCAAAATTCTTTTTACAAAGCTATATATATACACACACCCACAAATCCCTAATTCTCGATACTTGGAAAAATATCCATATATTTATCTCAAAGGTATATGTATATTCACCAACATTGGGAAATATTTCCTCTTTATTCAATTCTAAAATCATTTATAAACTCCATTTTTAATCCACAAAAACATTTATAAAACTCCTTTTATAAATCTGTGAATCCATTTTTATAATTTATTTTATAAATATCTAAAACCATTTATAAAAATCATTATCATTTTAACTGATCTTCCTTTGTGTTTTCCAAAACATGTTATAAAATTCCTCCTATAGTCCACATCTGTTTATAAAACCCTATTTATGAATCTCGAAAACTTCTATAATATAATTTCTAATCATTTACTTAAATTATTATTGTATAATAGTAAACATTATAAATAAATACATATTAATTTTAAAACATTTTAAAATAAAAATAAATAAATTCCAACACATCTTAAATAAAACAATAATAATTTGTCTTCAACATTTTTATAAGTACTAATAATAAATTTCCAAAATTTTATTGATAAATTGTTAAAATTAGCTTCAAACCATATAACTAATTTAAATGATTAACTTTTCGAAATATTAAAAAAATTGATAAACCACTTTAAAACAACATTACTATAAATAACAAATTTTAAAAACTTTATTATTTTTCTTCGATAAAATTCCATACTTAAGTTCCAATATGATCATTTCCGTGTTTATATTTATAATCTCCTTCTCTTTTATAAATTTCCTTTCATAAAATCCCTTTTATTTATGAACTCCATTTATAATCAATTTCCTTTATAAATCTCACTTATTCATAAATCCCATTTCAAACACCAATCACCATCCGGTTTTAACGTCGCCCCTCATATGGATAAATTCCTTTCATAAATTCCTATTTATCTATAAAATATCGTTTAACATTCTTAATTTATCCTCACCTTCATTTCCAAAATAGAATGACCTATCTTCTAAAATATCATTCCACGTCTTAATAAGTCCACCGTTTTATCTATTTCACTAATTTATTAAAGGATGATAATTTTCTTTAATTTATAAACACCATTTATAAATCCATGTTTTTATTAACAAAAATACAATTTTACAAATCTCCACTTAATTTGGAAAATACCACTTTTGTAATTTATCACACTTATAAATCTCACATTTGTAAATAATTTTTATATATGTACATATATATAACTTTATATAAAATGAATAATAAATATTTATACCAAAATATTTGTATTTTCCTTTCGAAACATATCTCTTCATTATAAAAGAAGGACTTGCTTTGACATTTTAAAAATCTTTATTTTACTATTCGAAAATCTCTATTTAAAATATTCTACAAAAATATCAAATTACAATATCCAAAAATCTTACCTTTTAAAAAAAATTCTTCTTTATCTAATTCAAGAAAATTATTAAAATATGTACAATTTCCAAGATCATTTTGAAGTACCTTTTTAAATCAAATCACTAGTTTATAAATATTTAAAAATGCCAAAAATAAGGCCCAATTCTACTAAAGCACTAAATAAGCAAAATCATATTCATGTCATCAAATATAGCATATAACATATCATATATCAATTTATATGAAAATAGATCAGCAGTGTGAGGAATCCTATTGGATCCCTCTAACCTATCCCCTACATCACATAAAGTATATAGTCGTGAAATATAAATCAACCGCTTCGAGGTGGGATTCACGTACAAAAGGGTCATCCGTACTTACATTGGAACGTAATAGGGTCTCATCTGCTCCAGAGGCGGGAATATATCCAAACCAACAATATAATTTAGTAAATTATCCAAACAGTCAATAACGGCAAACACTAAAATATTCACATATCCAATCAATAATTTTTTGACTAAAAATATTTCTGGTTAACCAAAAAGGTGCGATTAACCCACATTAACTTCAATTTCGTCAAAATGTTCCGGTTTGAATAAAAATTGAATAGGCGTTCAATTTTAACCCAAAATTTCTATCAGCTCTAAATTCATCCAATTCATTTCTATAGTGCAACCTTCGTCGATACAGTCGCAAAACAACTTATCGCGTTTAATTTTGATCTCATATGAAAAGGTTATGAATTTTTAAATAATTGCAACGATTAAATTATAGTTACTTTATTTAATTTAAATCTAAACTCTTATACCTCTCCCTCTCTCTCACGCTCTTACATACCTAGGAAAACATTTCCATGATCAATTCTAGCTGCCACATCCACCACTCACGCTCACCCCACCTATACCTGCAGCCTTCGCCTTAGCCAAGCTCATGCCACCACGTGACCATCGATCGCCGAACGGCCCAAAAACTAAACCCAAGCTGCTGCTGGTCGCGGCTAAAATTCGTCCTCTATACGATGATCTACGATGGTCCAATGTTGGTCGAGTTCCTACCATCAACCTTTACACTTTCCAAGTTGTGTTGAGAGTCGATTTGGCTTAGATTGGCTCTGGCGATCACTAGCCGTTGGATGGGAGGAGAGAAATTAAAAATTTGGTTGAACTAAACATTCTAGTTTTCGAACGAGACTTTTAAGGAGGAAAATGGTATGGCTTAGACATGCTAGAAGTATGAGTAAGCGTAGTGAATAAAGAAGCACATACATGTGTGTGTGTGTGTTTTATAATATCCCGTTCTACGCGCTCAAAATTCTCTAACACTAAACGAGGCATGCCATCTGGTGTTCTATATGTTATACCTTCATTTCGAACGCAATAGAACAAGTATTGAAGGCCAGTTCAATCATATGTAGAAGATAGCTTTTTTAAACCTAATTATTATATAAATTTTTTTAATTAATTTTTAAGAATTTCGAGCTCGCACAACCAAATGTACGTCCAATTGCCTCGAAATTCGACGGTATATAATAATTCACTGTTACGGATCCAATGAAACTGGTTTCGTTGAAATCCAAGACAATACCTTGGAAGGCTGTTTTTTCATGTTAATTAAAACGAGCTATTTCCCAAAGTCAGCTAAATCACTTTTAATTCAAATACAAAGTTTACTATATTCATTCTTACCTAATTATAATTTAAAATCATCTTCCAAAGTCATTTCCTTTCAAATTTAGTTCAAGGTTCAATTATTATTTTTATAACCATTTAATTATCAAATCAATGGCTATAATTTGAAATCCAAGTTATTTAACTTATACAATTAACTTTTCAACATTTAAAATGAATTAAATATTCCAAATTTCAATAACTGATATTTCGGGTCATTACATATTTAGTCATGTACTTAGCACTAAAAGCCGACTAAGTACACTTAACAATCTGTAAGAGTTAAGAATGAAGTGTCTAGGCAAGGCATTGATGCAACCAGTGCTCTAACCTACCTGGCTTCACTCTTAACTGAGGGATGGTATAATTTAAGAAGTTCGAAAATGTGATAAGCATACATAACTTGGTTTCCATATATGATCATCTATTTTGGACTTGATAATCGATTAATTCGTTATTGAAGTTGACCAAATAAACTTAAGAAGTATCTAAAAGCTTCATGATTTCATACGATTTGAGAACCCCTAAGGAGGAACAATGGTATGAAAAGTCGCAAGTTGTAAGGACTTATATATATGAGATCCTCGAGGACTACTCTTTATATATTGTTCGTTAAATTATTAAAGAACAAGAATTGAGTTGATCAGAAATTCATTGATTTAGTTGTTGGAGAGACCAAGATCGGTAAGTGTTTTACCTATCGAATATGACTTCAAAACTAATATATAGGTTCTATGTTTTGGAAGCGATTGTAAAGTGGAATGCTATAGAGTTGAACTATCTATCCTAAGGTTAAGTCCAAATGATATGTCCATGTTAGCATTCCTCTGAGGACTTATGCTTGAATCCATTTGAGTATTCATGATCTGTTCGAGATGTTGGAATCCACTTCGGAATTCGTGTTCTATTTGAGTGATGAAGACTCATATGATAGATTGCGAACATAATTTTGGCATTGGGATATGGCTAAAGATAGAGTATGATGCATAGTTTAGGGTTTTGCTAACTCACGGTTGGGTGCTATCGACTTCATATATAGAGTATGCTTATTGATATGTTGGCTGGTGGAAGTTGATGATATATAGCGCCACATGGTTCATACTATGTTTGGGCATGGGTCGGCTACATTTACCTTATGGTATATTTTACTTAAAGATATATGATGCTCGAAAAATGACATCTGATCCTTGTGCATGGAGTCCCTCTTCAGTTATTGGAGGCGTCTCTATGGAAAATCCATTGTATGCTTAGCGGTTATGATTGTACTTAAATATTATTATGCTGTGATCAATGCAAGCCCAAACAACTATATTCTGATTTATATTCTATTTACTAGACATTATGTATTATATCGCAATATGTACTTACAAGATGGTTTGGCTCCGTTGAGGTGATAACTGCTATGATGGTCTCAAAAGGTTTTGTTATATGCTATACACTTATTATCCCTCCAGATTTAGGTTTGACACGTGGTCTTTGTTTTCCTTAAATTCCATATATGCTATTTTGAGCAGTCTAAGAAAGGTAGGTTTTAGTTGGATATCATTGGAGCTTGAGGAGATGAGCTGGATGTTTCACCTAACATAGTATTCTTATTTTTGCTAGATTACTACTTATATGTATCGACATTTATGAGGACAAGTTGTTAGAACTATCCAGACCTATGGCAGTATTTAGAATTACAATTCTAAAATGCTTGGTATCTTAGTGTGACAGTTTATAATGTCTTTTGAAATTATATGTTATCATTCTTCTGTGAAATTCTGATAATGTAATAACCATCCCTTTTCGATCTCAAAAGTCGACATTAATATATCCCTGGTATTCACGTGCTGAACAACCAAATTCTAAAAAGACCGATTGTTATGGGAAAGAAAGAAGAAAGAAAACAAGAAGAAACTAAACAGTACAGATTCTGAAAACGCAACGAATAAAATATAATGTAACAATGATCTTTACAGAACGAAACTTATATATACTTATATCTTTCAGAGTAGTAGCCTATCATCTACTTGGATAGTTATAACAATCTATCCTTATAATTTTTGATAAATACAAAAAAACCATGTAGCGAAACACAAATAAATATGTACATATGTCCTTGGCCTCTAGCTCATCTTTTTAGCTCTAATGCATACGAAGCTAAATCTGTAAATATGCCCGGTCTGACCCGAGCATTACAACGAAATAATGCCTGGATTAGTCTGGTAAACCAGCGTGAGAAACACACCTCAAATGGATTTTAAAATTATAAAATATTTTCAAAATAAAGGTATCTCATAAGATCATACCGCACATAAACATAGATAGGTTTTAAACTTACGATAACCATACCATTTCTATAAGAAATCCATTAATATTATAATAATCTCTAGGGTTTAAAGTAAAAATGAATATAGTTTAAATGCTTGCATCTCACGTTCCAGCATAGTTGGCCACAACTAAGTCCGTATGGTGCTTACTAGAGAATAGATTCCATTAATAACAAGGCTATTGAGGTATCGCCTGTCACATTACATCTTAAGAAACATGTACCAAGTTCAACAAGAATATCTTGCACCCCTGCTATACAGAGCCAGCCTACCCCTTACTGGATAGTACCGAATATATCATTACTCCAATTGCTTTGAAACCGTCACCGATAGCTTTCATGCACAACCAAATCCATAAAATGAATATGTATCTAGAAAGGTGATCATATACCCTATTGGGTGAGACCCACATAGCCCTGCTGCATATTCCCTATTTTATTCATTCCCGGTTGATGAGGCTAGAGCGATGCTTTACCTTTTATATATAGCAATCCCACTTGGAATGTCAACACTGCCCTCCAAGCAGCAATGTAGTGCCAACATTCCTCCATACAATTTATTTAGGATATGAACAAACCTATGGCACTACTTCTACCACATCCATTTTTGAACTACCTTCATGCTTAGTAACAAGTAGCTCTTGCACTTCAAAGAGCTCTGCCTTTGATCGTCTTCAAATATTCCAATTCGAACCGCTTATGTCAGTTAGAAATGGTTTTGGAATAATGTATCCGACTCCAGTCTCTTCGAACCGACTACAATTGTTTTAAAACAGGCCAACATTTGATAATAGGTTATTTAACTATCAAATAAACAAACAATACAACCAGAGGTTTAATTCCCTGGGGAAAATAACATTGGTTAAGCATAAAGCAACCCTAGGCCTCTTAAATTAATTTTTCATTAATCTAAACCACTTTGTAAATACGTATATTAAATATCTTTTATAAAGATATATTACAAAACATTTCATTTTCCTAAAAGATAGAAACCCTTCCATATACTTATATTAACAATTTATGTGTATGCATAAATCACTGTATTACAATACTTAGAAAATGTACTCATATACTTAATTCAATGGTATAAGTATATTTACAAATCTTAAGAAAGATTCTTATGACAAAACGACACTTAAAATTGGGTTAAAACGGAGTTATTAAAAGTAAAAGGTAGTTATTATTTTATTTTGAAAAGTATCCAAACACTGTCCTTCGATGTTCAGTTGGGAAAGAATGTTCCCTACCACCATAATTAAGGTCAACAAGGAAATCACAAATCTATTTCAAATAGACTCTTTTATAAAAATCCATCTCATAATTATAACTCAAATTCTTTTTAGAATTCCTTTGACAAATATTATTTATAAATCTCAGTAAAAATATGTATAACATAATTTCAACCTCCTTTTATAAACTTCCAAATTCATTTAATAACTCCATTATAAACATCCTTTTAAATTATTTTTAAAACCCCTTTATAAAACTTGTTTTATAAAATATTATATATAAACTCATTTTATAAAAATTAAAATCAATTTATGCAACTCTTTTACAAAACAAAACTCCTTTCATAAAAAAAAATATAAAATCAAACTCTAATTATAAAACAGAACTCTTTATATTTATAAAATTTCCTTCTCAGCATTCCTTTCATATTTATAAAACACCATTTATACATTTCCAAATTTATTACACGTTCAGTTTCCAAAATAGATCCAACCATTTTCTCTAAAACGACCCTTCTACATATTATTATAAATCTACAAATATAATTTGTTTCTCAAATTTATCAAATGGAAATATCTTCCCTTTTACAAAATATCACTTATAAAACTCTTCTTTAATTTAAAAAATACAATCTAATCTATTCTTTTATTTTCAACATTTTATATAAAATGTCTCACAAAATTTATTTCAAAATATTTACATATTCTTTTAACAAATAACTTTTAAATAAAAGATAACCCTTTTTTACTTACTTTTTAAAAATTAAACAATTATTATTATAGTAATTTTTCTATAAGAACCAATACTCCCAAAATAATTATTTTAAACATTTACTTAAATATATATATTAGTAAAAATAAATAAATAAATTTTGAATTAGAATAGAAGGTTTTAAAAACTCATTTATATTAAAATATCAAAGAAATTCCAAAACAGTCAGATTTAAATCATTTCACAAATCAAATTAACTCCAAAGCAAATCAAAAATTAATAATGTTCCAAAATAATAAATCGAGGCCCATAATTACTATAGCACTTAACAAGTGCTATAACTGCCCGTTTCTACCAAAAAGGTTCATTTTTCACATATGTCGGTGCCACATCCAATATGGCTTTGACAATCTATATCACAGATATGTAACCGAAACAAACCAAATGATAAATAACTAGAAATTATAAATCACTACAGTGAGAAATATGGATTTCTCAACAAATATTCGTGTATTTAAATTTTAAAATGCCTATTGCTTTAAATTTGTATACTTAACCAAACATCCAATAATTTCAACCAAACACAAATATGAATTATCTGTTATTAACATATTGATTGATCAAAAAAGTTAAGCTATACTGACCAAAATTTTAGTTGGCGCCGAAGCATTCCAATTTAAACTAAAATCAAACAATGTTCGATTTTAGCCTAAATTTGAACTTGTTATAAATTCACCCAAACTAGTTCCATCGTGAAGCTTTCGTCACTACAAGTCCAACGCAAAACATCTCAATTGGACCTCGTATGCAAAATTTGTTCAATATATAAGTTTACGATTTTTAATTTTATATTAATTCACTAATTGCACTTTATTTTAACGATTTACGCTTGATTACTTTATAAAACCATCTTCCTCAATTCATATTCCTAATCCGACTATAGAAGATCAACACACCACGGTCGCAACTTCCCTCCTCTCCTCTCCACCGTATTTGTACAAAAATCTACACCGACTTCGTCGTACTCTTCCTTCCCGTGAACCATATCTCCCTGACTCGACCTTCTCCAGCCCGCATACCCCTATGAAATCGCTAATTCCCTTCAACAGCGAACCATATAAATGAACTGACCACCCAAACGACGCATGGACCCACCGAATTCCGGCCGTAGGTGAAAATCAACACCTCTAACCAAATTCAAGCTTAATCGAAACCCCTAGCATACAAAACAACAAACCTAACTATCGAGAACCGTTTCAAATTGTTGACTTTCATAAATCTTAATTGCACCCTCCCTAAGCACACCCATACGTTGATATACTCACTTCAAGGTCGAAGATCCCTACTTTTTTTTATGATTTTTCTTTAATTTGTTTTGATTTAATGAGGAAATGGATCTAATTCTTTTATTGCTTATTAGTGAAACAGTACAATGATGAACATAAGGCGGCTTTGATATTTTTTCTAAGTGTTAAGTTAGATATAAATTTTAGTTTCTGGCATTTACCACATAGATTTTTCATTCGCATGCGAACTCTAAATGCTAAAACAAAAATACGATCGCACTCAGAACAATGATGCACTCAGAACAATGATGCGATGTTAAAAAAAATACACACTTGTTTTGGATTCTATACAATCACAAAAATACCATCATTTATTGATATCGTCAAACGAATAATTTAAATACGTTTCAAATTAGAAATTATGAAAAATCAGATAAATAAAAAAACAAATCAATAAAAATCGAGTCATAAAAATAAAAATAAATTTTCTATTGATTTGTTTTAACCATTAATTATTGTAAATAAACTAACAAAATGAATTCTCAGTTATTACTTATTTATTTAACATAGTTAAATAAGACTCTTAAAACATTTAGTCAATATTCAATTTAAAATTCCAATATTGTCTACCATTATTCAAGTTTTATATTCACAATCCGAATATTTTAATCAATCCCTATATTTGAATTCAGGTTTAGAACTTTTAAAGACCAATTATTTAATATTTAAAATTAATTAAATATTCAAAACCAATTGCCCTAAAATTTCGGGTCGTTACATTCTTTCCCCTTAAAAGAATTTCGTCCACAAAATTCCTATGGTAAGAATAATGTCTCTAAACCTTTAACCTTTCAAAATTTATTAGTTGAAATGGATTATTAAATCTCTAAGTCTTTGAAATCACAAAAAAATTTGACAGTGTCTCCTTTATGCTGCTCCATCGAAAAATAACAAATTGCCACTACAGGCCCAACCAACAAAAAAAAAAGCCAAGTGGCCTTCTATATCTAGGTCATAAAATCATAAAACCAAACAACAATATAAACACATACCTATTAGTTGGGCAACAAACTTTACTCATGAAACTAAAAGTATCAACTGGCCTTTTCTTCCATGAATCTGCATCTTGCTTACAAATAATACGCAACCATATAACTCATAACCATATAATTTTGCATTTACAAATGTCAAAATCCCATAATTCCAATAAATCCTATACGATGTATATATACCATTCACACCCAATATCCAGTTTGATCACTCGCTCCATCATACAAATTTCACTTTCGAACTAGTATCGCTCACTCGACCACTCTAATGTGGATTCCGATCCGGCTCCTTGATTAGAAACTTCCATTCTCCTTGCATAATCATCAATTATGATAGAACTACATAATCAAATCAATAATCCATATCAAATTTTCGTTGTTAAGAATCAAGTGAAAAATTCCTAACTCGGACAAGTGTAAGTCGCCTCGAAATCATGCACTCGAATCTGGATCAAACAGTCATGCAAATAAAATGATCTACCTACAACTTACATACTTATTCAATTGGTATTCATAACTATACTAATTTCCTTTTTATTCACATTCATTATCACTTAGCATAATACCTTTTAACTCTAATTTCACTTATGAACCATTTCATAAAAACCGTTTTATAAAACCATATCATTTAACTTTGCTTAAGTTAAATCTCATCTCATAGCTTAATTTATAAAACACACTTATGTTAATTCAATTATCTTAAAACTTAATTTCATATTTTACCAAACACTTTTCTACATCCTAAGAGTACATACCAAATTTCAGAATTGTTTTTACCTAACCAGAATGTTTAATAAATTTTTTTAAACTTACAATTTCAAATTTTAATAAATTACCAAAAAATTATCTTATTTTAATTTCGACAAAAATGCTTAGCTAAAATTTTCTCAATTAACTGGAAAGTTTCCGACTGTTCAAAATCGAAGGAAATTCCATTTCATTTTGATAAATGAAAATTACCAAACAACATCTCAAAACGAGATGCACAAACCAAATTATACAAATGGATAGAATACATAAGTCTATAATATCACTTAATTGAAAATTTAGAATTTAAATACCCAGTTTTACTTCAAGTCATTTTAAATAATAATATACATATCTCCTATATATATCAAATCATACTTCTGGAATTTTTAAAGCAAAATTGGTATTACCAAGCAACTCTATACCTAATTATTAATATGATAGCAATCGTTACTTAGAAACTCAAAAATGAACGCCGATGATGTCGTAGTCATCACCAAAATTATTTTCCAGCAAATGAAGTAAGTTTGTACTTTCTATTTATTTTAAAAAAAATTATTTTATATTTATACATTTCCAATAATACTATAATTATTTTCTCAAAATTCTTAAAAATAAATTATTAAAACACAGGGATTTAAGTTCTCAAATTTCCAATTTAAATTCTTTTATTGTAAAATGCTTATTAATTATATATATATATATATATATAATTTCACTTCTCATATAAGATCATTTCACAATTTGTTAATATTTGTTTAGTTCATAATAAACAAATGTATTGAAATTAAATTTTTATCCAACCTTATCACTAAACTCCTTAGTCAAACTGTGAAACTAAATTCACAAGGTGTTCGTATTCAATTCAACTAAACAATAAATGCTCATAAACTTCCTATGCACAAACAATAAACAATAAATGATAATAATTGAATATTATCATTTCTTAGCAGCCAAACACACCATATATAACTATATATATTTATGAAAATTATTCTTTTCATATATAAAGTATAATTAGGCAAAATCATTTATTTTTTTCAATTTCAAAATAATACAGGTTAAATTTACCTTGTTCAAGAGTTTAGAAACCACTATCGATACAGTTGTTTCTTCTATATCGACCATATTCATAAACCGCTTAACTGATAAATCAACACGATATTAAACATTTTTATATCACTAACAAATACATAATCATGTGTGTGTACATACATACATACATATATATATATATATATATATATATATATAATACACTCAAACTCATCCTAGGGTCTCACTTACCCATCTCAAATGAGTTAACTCAACCAAAGCCTAGATGTTCACTTAACCTAAGCTCTGATACTACGTGTAACGGCCCGCCTTTCCAATCTTCGAAAGTCGACACTAATATATCCCTAGTATTCACGTGTCAAACAAATAAGTATCTGGATGACCGATTGTTAAGGGAAAGAAATAAAAAAGAATCAAGGAGAAAATAAACAACTCAGAATCTCACAACACAACGAATAATCTATAATATAACAATGATCTTTATAAAAGGAAATTTTAATATACATACATCTATCTGAGAACTAGCATATCATCTACCTAGACAATTATAACAACCTATCCTCACAAATTCTGATAAATACAACAAAACCATGCAGCGGAGAATAAAAAAATACGTAGATAAGTCTTGGGCCTTTAGCTCATCTCTTAAGCTCTAATGCATCTAAAGTTAAATCTATAAATATGCTCGGTATGACTCGAGCATTAAAAGGAAATAATGCTCATATCAATTTGGAAAACAAACATGAGAAACACACTTCAAATGGATTTAAAGTTATAAAACCGTTTCAAAATAAAAGTGTCTCATAAGATCGCGCCGCATGTAAACATGTGCGGGTCTTTAGCTTACGATAACCAAAGCATTTCTATAAGAAATCCATTGATATTGTAATAATTTCTAAGGTTTAAAGTAAATATGAGTATAGATGAAATGCTTGCATCTCACATTCCAGCATATCTGGGCACAACTAAGTCCATACAACGCTTATTGGAGAATGGATTCCATCAGCGACATGGCTGCTAGGGTACCGCTATCATATTACACCTCTACAAAAATGTAACAAGGTCAACCCCCGGTACACAGAGCCGGCCCATCCCTTACTGTACGGTACCAAATACATCATCACCCTGGCTGCTATGCAACCTTTACAGGGACCTCTCATGTACAGCCAAATCCATAAAATGAATATATATCTTAAAAGGTGATGATATCCCCTAATGGATGCGACCCACATAGCCCTACTACATATCCTCTATTTTAGTCATTCCCAGTTGATGAGGCTAAAGGCTACATTTTCCCTTTTATATATAACAGTCCTACTTAGAACGCCAACGCTACCCTCAAAGCAACAATGCAGTGCCAGCATTCGTCCATACAAGTTATTCATGATATGCAAAAACCGAAGGTATGACTTCTACTACATCCATTTTGGAATCACCCTCGAGATTAATAACAAGTATCCCTTGCATTTCAAAGAGCTCCATCTTCGATCATCTTTAAATATTCAAATTCGCAATGTTTATTCCAGTTCGAAGTTGTTTTTCGATAATATATCCAACCCTGTCTCTTCGAACTGATAACGATGGTTTAAAAGCATACCAATATTTTATAGTCTCTTATTTAACTATTAAATAAACAAACAATACAACTAGAGGTTCAATTCCTTAAGGAAATATAACACTGGTTAAGCACAATGCAACCCATGACCACCTAAATTATTTTTCATTAATCTAAACCACTCTGTAAATACTTATATTAAATGTCTTTTACAAACACATATTTCAAAACATTTCATTTTCCCAAAATTTAGAAACCCTTCCATATACTTATATTAACGATTTAGGTATATGCGTAAATAACTATATTTGAATACTTAAAAATGTACTCTTATACTTATTTCAATGGTATAAATATATCTAAAAATCTTAAGAAAGATTCTTATTCCAAAACCACACTTAAAATTAGTTTAAAATGGGGTCATTAAAAACAGAAACAATAATAAACCAAACATTATTCATTCTGTATTAAGTAGGGAAAGAATGTTACCTACCACCATAATTAAGACGGTCGGTCAAGGAAATCATAGCTCTATTGCAAATAGACTCTTTTATAAAAATCACTTTCATAACTATAACTCAAATTCATTTTAGAATTCCTTTCACAAATATTATTTATAAATCTCAGTAAAAATATATATATAGCATAATTTCAACCTCCTTTTATAAATTTCCAAATTCGTTTAACTCCTTTATAAACATCATTTTATATTATTTATAAAACCTTTTTCTAAAACTTCTTTTATAAATTTTTATTTATCAATTCATTTTATAAAACTTAAGATCCATTTATAGAAATCCTTTAAAACAAACTCCAAATATAAAACCAAACTCTAATTATAAAACAAAACTCCTTTTATATTTATAAAATTCCCTTTTAACATTCCTTTCATATTTATAAAACACCATTTATACATTTCCAAATTTATCACACTTCCCGTTTTCAAAATGGATCCAACTAATTTCTCTAAAACAAACCTTCCACATATTATTATAAATCCACAAAGGTGATTTATTTCTCAAATGTATCAAATGGATGTATCTTCCCTTTTATAAAATATCACTTATAAAACTCTCCTTCAATTTATAAAATACCATTTATAATCTATTCTTTTATTTTTAACATTTTATATAAAATTCCTCAAAATAGTTATTTCAAAATATTTCCATGTTCTTTAAGACAAAAATCATTTTAAATAAAAGATAACCCCTTTTTATTTACTTTTTAAAAATTAAACATTTATCATTATAATAATTTTTCTATAATAACCAATACTCCCAAAGTAATTATTTTAAACATTGACTTATATATATATATATATATGTATATATATATTAGGAAGAATAAAAAAAGAAATGTTGAAATAGAATAGAAAAAGTTTTAAAAACTCGTTTATATTAAAATATCATAGGAATTCCAAAACATTCAGATTTGAATCATTTCCAATATCAGATTATTTCTAAACTGAATCAAAAATTAATTGTATTCCAAAATAGTAAATTGAGTCTTATAGTTACTATAACACTTAAAAAATACTATAACCACCCTTTTCCTCTAAAAAGGTTCAACTTTCACATATGTCGGTGTCATTTCCAAATGACCAAATAGTCAAATTTTCAGCATTTTCTATATCGCGAATATATAAATGAAATAAACCAATAGGTAATAACTGAAAATTATTAATCATTACGATGAGAAATCATATTACTCAACGAATTTTCCTGTATTTAAATTTCAAATATCCATCGCTTTAAAATTGGATATTTAACCAAACTGCTAAAAATTTCGACCAAACACGTTAGTAAATTTTATCTATAATATAATGTATTGATTGACACAAAAAGGTGATATATACTCAATGAATTTCAGTTGGCACCGATGCGTGCCGATTTGAACTAAAATCGAACAATGTTTGACTTTAGGCCAAATTTTAAATTTCTCCAAATTCACCCACTCTAGTTCCATCATGAAGCTTTCATCATTGCGAGCACAATGCAAAAAGTTTCATCTCGATTGGACCTCGTATGCAAAAGTTATTCAATATATAAGTTAACAATTTTTAAGTTATATTTTAATTTACTAATTACACTTTATTTTAACTAGTTATCCTTGACTAATTTATAAACCCATCTTCCTTAATTTATATTCCTGATTTAACTATAGAAGTCCACCATCACCACGACCGCAACTTCCCTCCTCCTTCTCTCCCTCCTCTTTGCACGAAAACCTATATTGACTTCGCCAAACTCTCCCTCTCCGCAAACTACATCTCCTCAACTCGATTATCTCCCATCTCCACACCCCCATGAAATTGTGACGTCTCTTCTAACTGACCTTACAAATGATCGGACCACCCAAACGACAATTATATGACCTAGCAAACTTTAGTTGTTGGTGCAAATCAAAACCACCAACCAAAATTGAAGCTTCAAATCCACAATTGAAACCTCTAGCATATAAACAACAAATCCTAATACCACCATAAAACTGTCGAGCAATGTTTTAAACTATCAACTTTCTTAAATCATCGATGCACCCTCCCAAAGCACACCCTCGTGTAGATCAACTCATTTTAATGCCAAAGATCCCTGCTTTATTTTTTATGATTTTTCTTTCATTTGTTTTGATTTAATGAAGAGGTGGATCTTATTTTTTTGTTTCTTATCAATGAAACTGTACAAGTATGAAGAAAAAGTGGTTTTAATATTTTTTCTCTAAGTGTTAAATATATATATATACATTTTAGTTTCCAACATCTTGCCACATAGGTCTTCCGTTTGTGTGTGAACTCCGAATACTAAAACAAAAATGCGGTCGTGCTCAAAACAGCAACACGATGTCAAAACAATAATAATACACATTGGTTATTGGATTCTATAAAATCATAAAAATTCTACATTTGCTTATAAATCGTCGAAAGAATAATTTAAATATTTTTCAAATTAAAAATTATGGAAAATCAGATAAATTAAAATAAAAAATACATCAATAAAAATCGAGTCGTAAAAATAAAAGTAGTTTTTTTAAATTTATTTGAATCGCTAATTATTGCAAGTAAACTAACAAAATGAATTCACCACCATTATTTATTTATTTAAAATAGTTAAACAAGACACTTAAAAGAATTAATCAATATTCAATTTAAAATATGGTATTGTCAATCATTATTCATGTTTTAAATTCCAATTCAAATATTTTAGTAAATTCCTATATTTGAATTTAGGCACAAAACTTTTAAAAACCAATTATTAAATATTTTAAATTAATTAAATATTCAAAACCAAATTACCTAAAATTCCAGGTCATCACAAATATTGTGTTCTCTTCTTCCTTGTTCTTTTGTTTTACCCTAATATTTTTTCTTTCCAACACTAGGAAGCTCAGCACAAGAATACCATGGATATATTATTGTTGACATTGGGGATCGAAAAGGCAAAATGTTACATCGATTCCATAATATTCTCTCTCTTTCACTCCCCTCACTCCTCTTTCTTCACATGGTATGGCCGAAATTATTTGCCATGAAATGGCATAAAATTTCCATAAATTCTTCATCCAATTATCTTTTATTTAAACCCAGTTAACATTACAATGATATCATACATTAATGTGCTCAAATATATCTCTTATAAGTGCATTCAAATAATTACAAAAAAGCTCAAAAACATCAAATAAATAAATAAATTTACAATATTTTATAAATTAGTTAAATATATGGTTTTTCGGATAATTCATTATTACAATTTGCGACTCAAAGGCGTAAATTCTTTAAGTGTTTAATATCGAACGATTCAAATATTAATGTTCACACGTCACTTTAGCTAGCATGATTACAATTTGGCTTAATTTATTACTTACACATCACTTTGTAAAAATCATTTTTTACTATTTTAAGCAGCACCTTATTATAACATTTATTTTAAACTGTACTACTCTTGCCAAAAAAAATTGACTTTAAGTTGACTATAGTTTATTGTGATATTAACCTCTTACAACTGAGGATATGGATTCTCTATTGAATAGGGTTCTACTTCCAATGCTTCAATTCAGACCCAACTATAATTATACGGTGGATTGTCATTCAATAATTTAAGTATAATCAAAGTAGAGTATCCATAATAAAGTTGCACGTTATTTTCAAGTCGAGGGAACTGTGCAACATCGTCACTTCGAGAACTCTTATATGACCTTAGTTAATATTAACCAACTGGAAACTCTCGAGTGAGTCATTCCATAGTTATCAAATAACTATCGGTATGTAACCTTTTTGTGCCCCTAGCAGCCATAAGTAGTACACGACCTGTTGTAACCCACAGTTCCTTACTCCTTGAATTGATAATAATTCTTCCTCTTTCAACCCAAAGTGTACGAAAGAGCGAATAACTAGGGTAAAGAAGAAGAAAGTGGTAGAAGAAAAATAGAAACAACAACACAAAATCTTAAAATCGCAGTGGAACAAAATACAATATATTAAAATAAATTTTATACAAAAGAATCTATAACCGTTTATATACTTACAATCATCAAAGTACATCAATCACTACATCAAACTGGACAGTTATATAACTTGTCCTTACACAGCGAAATACAAGTCAAGTACGGAAATACGCCTAAAACCCCTTTAGTTAGCCTCCTAAGCACCAAAGCATTTAACCTGAAGATGAAATACTCGGTCTGATCGAACCATTATAATAAAATAAAACCTGAGTCAGTATGGAAAACCAGCATGAGAAAACACACTCAATCCGAATTATTAGAGTTATCAAATCATTTGAAAACAAAGGTATCTCGTAAGACCGCGTCACACATAAACACGATGGGTTTTTACCTTACGATAACCAAAACATTTTTATAGAAAATCCAGTGATATTATAATAGTGTCTAAATACAAATACTTATTCAAATAGCAGAAATTGTTACATTAATTAAATTTCAGCATACTAGGCTCAACAAACAAAACCGTAAGCTCGTATTGGAGAATGGATTCCAACTGAATAACTAGGTACTGGGTAACCACCTATCACAGCACACCTTTAGAACAATGTACCGAGGACCACCCGAGGATCCCCTGCTATACAAGACTGGACTACCCCTTAAACTGGATAGCCCAAATAAGATTACCCTGCGGTTGGGATCAGCAACCACCACACAGCCGAATAAAAGGGACTCTAGATAGGGGTAACCTTACCCTACTTGGTGTGACCCACTTAGCCTTGCTTCATCTTCCCTTATTTTCAGTCATTCCTAGTTGATGAGGCTTGAGGCCAAGCGTTACATTTTCTAGAACAATTTTACTTAGAATGCTCATCGTCCTCCAATGATGATGTTCTGGAAGCATTCGTCCATACAAGTATCGTGGGTTTGGACAAACTGAACCACCGTATTGATCATCTTCACGGTATTCATTATTCACATTCAAACCGGATCGAAGTGGTTTTTGGATAATTAAATCCAATCCCGGTCTCTTCGAAATGATTAATGAAATTGGCCAACATTGATAGTCGATTATTTAACTATCAAATTAAACATCCATAAATAAACATTTAGCCTTAATATAATTTTTTGCCTAAAGTATTTACTTCCAAAATATCTTTAAAAGATATATCAATTCCTCCCAACATTTAAAAACAAATTTTTAAACACTTAATCCGTAACAGGATACCTCCAACATCTCAACACGTAGAAATATCTCCAAATTTCTATTTTCTATTATTAGGGAAAATTACAAGTTTTATTTTGCAAAAATCCTTTCAAAGTTAACGTTTCAAAAATTATTCCGTAACATTTTCCCAAAATATCCGGAATCACAAATAAATTTCCTCTCCTCAAATTATACCTTTTTTATGCCCCTTGTCGAATCTCGAGAGAATTCATAAAAATAAAATTTTCGATCACTTCAAACTCTATAAATAAATAAATATATATATTTCTATATAATAAGTATTTCGAAGAAAAATGATTTAGTTTTAAAAACATGTTCGAGTAATCATTTAAAATATCGAAAACCCTTTTTATAGCATTAATAACTCTTTTCTACAATAACATATAAATTTTCAAAGCTGATTTTAAAAGTTAGAATTTACTAAAATAAATACTTCATATTTAAAAATCTACTTGCCGAATATTTCAATCTCAACTAGTTTAAAATTACATAGTTTAAAATAATAAAATTTCCCTTTTATAACAATCTCACCTCTTATAATTAAAAATATATTTTTAAAATCTAAATAATCAAATTTAATTAATAACTTCAAGAAACGAGTTACAGGTCCCAATTTTTTATGTTATTATAATAAAAATCCCTGTATATACAAGTATGTAAATTTAATCCATATTTTTTGAAAAATAGAAAACGCAAGGTGCTTTGCACTTTTCTGACAGAAAATGCAAGCTAACTTGCAACTTTTTTCAGAAAAGCGCAAGCTAGTTTGCGTTTTTTTATTTTGAATTTTTTTAAAAAAATTTGAAATTTTCAGAAAAAATTAAATTTTTGAAAAGCGCAAGTTAACTTGCACTTTTGTAAGAAAAGCGCAAGATAGTTTGCGCTTTCTGATTTACAAAAAACAGGGACTTAATTTACATACTTATTATCATAGGGAATTTTCTTACAACAACATCGAAAATAGGGACCTTCGGTGCAAAGCCCCTAATAACTTTCTCTCGGTTACAAAACATCTCGATTCATTGTCGACTCCCTAACCACTCTCATTTCAAAAATAGAATTTCCCATTTTTCTCCACGCTGTTTCCATATTCTAACATAAATTCCTCTTATGAACTTATATTCTCAATTATCATCTGATATTGAACTTCTTCATTATAAACGTTGTTTATCCATTTTATAACCCTCTTTGGGTTTGCTTGTTTATAAAAACAAATCAATTTATAAAAATCCATTATATAAATTTTATTTCTTATAAATTCCATTAATACTTCCAATCTATTTTTCTATATTGATTTCAACTCCTTTTTATCTTTCCAGAATATCACTTATAAATTTCCATTATATAATTTCTTTTAATAATCTTTATCTCCTAATTCACAATGGTTAAGTATAACTCAACTATAATTTTATTTTCTAATTCAATTTCTCTACAATAAATCCAATTCCAATTTACATACATACATACATACATACATATATATATATATATTATCAAATTCACTTTAGTTCCTTAAATTTTAAAAATATATTTATTGTCTTTAAATTATCAAAATTCAGGCCAGTGTTACAATAGCATCCAATAATTCCATCACTATAGTAATTTATAATTGATTATTCTACACAAATCGTATATCACTATAAATGAAAAATAAAAAATAATTTTGAGGAATCCAGTTTGATCCCTCCAGTCTTTTTTTCTACATATACAGATGTTAATACACATAAAATAAATAGCAATCCCACTTTAAGGGGGATATCACCGTATATAGGGACATCCGCTATTATGTGGGGCACATAGGGTCTCATTCGCTATATAAATGAGGGCATATCAAACACACCAATATATATATATATATATATACACACACACACACACGCATACACACACAACATACAATAACACATCTAGACTGATAATAATTATCCATTCGATCAATCAACCAATAATTAATTTCAACCTTTTAAAATAATCAGAAATCCAAATTTGAGTGAGATTAACTAACCTTTATTTTGTTTGCAATCCACTTCAATCTCGACTTGATTTTCACGCTTTTTAACCTCGCATAAACAATATACAAATTTGTAAACACGATTTATAATATGATTTATATATCCTAATTACCATTATATATATTTTAAAATTAACCAGTAAGTTAAGGTATGTATATTTTTTCTTAATCTATATATGTGTGTGTATGTGTATATTAAACTAAATTTAAAAATAGAACTGTTTTATACCTTAATGTTAAAATTTTCGATAAATGAAATAAAAATCAGCCGATTAAATTAAAAGTTTTAAATTTGAGTAACCTTATATTTAAAATGTTTAAAAATTGAAATTACCTTCAAAAACTCGTTCGCGATCAATAACTGGACCGTCCCTCTCCCTTCAATTTCGAATGCTACCCTAGCCAAGCACTTGACTCCCTCCACACTACCAGACGCTGCATCTTCCAATGCCGACGATCTCATGAGCACAGCATGCCACCGTAGTAGAGCCACTTCCACCATGCCTCCTCCACTCGATTGATATCCCCTCTACTCATAGAACCACCCACGTTCCCATAACCTATCGACCATGACATACACCCCCCCTTGGCTGCCCTAAGCCTCACGGATTCGTCGAACTCATTTTTGATTACCCCTGCCCCTCACGCCTTCCACTCGACTCGCAACCCCAAACCCTAGCCTCGATTCCCTTTGCGATTTTAATTTTACATCGAACTGATTTTTTCTTTTTCTTCTTTCGCTCGATTTGTTTTCAAAAAGTAGAGGAGGGAAATCGAGCAGAGGAATGGTCTGCCTTGTTCGATTTGAAGATTGGAGGGCGAGATAAATATGCGACATTAGTAGATTTTTTTTGAATTGATTCGTGAATGAAAGAAAGGATGAGGGAAAGGACCTGATTAAACGAGAAAGGTGCCTTGTACGGGATGGCAGCGTATTAGAGAAAGAAGCAGTTGGGTCAATATACTTATATATATATAAAAGTTTCAAATCATCCCGATTTACGTAAATCAACATCTCGAACCATAATCGAGGCATGCCGCTAGCCGTTTATAACGTTATACTCATATTCGAACGCAATGGAAAAGGTTTCGTGTCCTAATTTGATCGTATGGAAAAGATATCTTTTTGAACCCAATTATTATTTTTAGTTTTTGATTTAAACACGTTTATATATCGTACAATCAAACGATCACTGCAAACACTATGAAATTGGAAATCTGATAATAACACGCTATTATGGATCCAATGAAACTAGTTTTGTCAAATTCCAAGGCTGTGCCTTGGAAGGCTATTTTTAAATGTCAATTTAAATGATATATTTTTAAAACTGAACAAATTAGTTTTAAATTCAATTTTAAAACTTTTATTATCTTTATCATTATCAATATAGCCTTTATAAGCCTTTAAATTATTTTTATCGAGCTTAAAACTCAAGATACAATAATTTATCCAAAATTCAATTATAAAATCCAAAATTTAATTTGTCCAATAAATCGCTATATTAAATTCTGAATTTATTTTATGAATAAAAAACAAATTTCCATATTCAAAATCAACCTATATTTCAAATTCAATATTTAAGACCCTTTAAATATTCCAAATCAACGTCAAAAAATCAGGGTCCTTATACTCCCCCCTAAAAAAAAATTCGTCCCCAAAATTGCTAAGGCAGAAGAATAATCCAAACCCATTAACTTATCAAAACACCCTTAGTGAAAATTCAATATCCACTTTACTAATCTTTTGTTTCTCCCAAAAAACTAGTTTTCACTATTAATTCCAGATCTTTATTTTCAAATTCAATTTGAAATCAATTTGTCGTTAGCAAAAAATTTCCAAAAATTTTCAAAATTTTTCTACACCCTAAATTTTCGAATTTTTTTGGAAGAGTCTCTCTTGAACGGAGGACCATTTGCAATATGACAAGAGAGATAAACATAGATACATCAACCTACATGGTCGAAAATCAATGTATATACATATATATATTGCAGTCTTTAATCCAAAAACATACCTTATTTTAGCATTTTTAAGCAAGCAGCTATTTTATTTTCCAATTCACACAATCAAAGTCATGCAACTGTACTTACTCAATTTAAATACGTAAGTACCAAATATGTGAAATTCCAATAACATTTCACTTATTTAAATGTTTTAAACACATATCTTTCATGAGAAATGCATATTAGACAATTATCTACAAGCAATTTATAAGGTTTCCTTACCATTTTAATTACTTTAACCAATCCATACACTATTTCATTCAATTTGAATAATTTTAACTAACTTTACAGGCATCTAATTCATTTTTATTTCAGACGAACCCATATTCATTCCAAATTGATTAAAAACAATTTATTTACTTTCCATTTATTCAGAAATTTTATTTACTTCCGTTTACGTTAAATGACCAATTTTTTCATGCAAATTTGGCGATAGAACATCCACTTTAGTTTATAAATATTTTAAATGGATTACAAATCAATCATATTTAATTCCATTCCTTTTTAATTTGTTTGCAACCAATACATTTACATTCCATTCATATTCACATTCACTGTTTTCAAATCCAATTTACTTAGCTCAAAACATTCCATGCTTTTTTATTTATTGGCCATCTTACAAATTCATTTGAAGCTAAGCTTCCATCAAATTTTAACTTAAGTTATTTATTTCAATCATTTTAACCAATAACTTAAGTTCATTGCTATTTGCAAAAACAAATTTCCTTTCAACTTTTGATCTGATTTTTATCCAATCAAGTTTCATCCTTTTACTAATTAATTCAATTGGTACATCATCCAATCCACCTCAATTTTAATTCTGAACTCAGATCATTAAAATAATATCCAAGTCCATATTTAATTCATTCATATTCAAATTGGGTTTATTTGCAACCCAAACCATTTCTATTTCAATTCAATTTCATTTATTCGACCCGTTTTCCACTATATTTAATTCACTTACAATTTAAGTGGAATTTTATTTTATAACTCAAATATAACTTTAAAAATCCATTTTTAACTAATAATCCAATTTTTATTCACCCAAATTAACGTCCATTCTGTATTCAATTTAACCAATTAAATTAGCCAATTAGTTCACTTCCATTCTATGGCTCAATACTTGATTTCTATCTCACTTTGTTTAGCTTCCTTAAGTTCAACATTATTTACAATTCAACTTTGGGGTTTTATTTCCTTACCAAAATATTGCACTCCTTTTATTTTGGGTTGTCTATTCAAATTTTCAATTTCATAAGTCACACAACTTATTTTTCATGTTTTTTCATCAATTTTACACTCGAGTATATTCTTATTTTATTTTTAACTCGAGACTATACATTTATTTATAGCTTAAATATATTTTTATTCATTTCATTCAAATTTTTATAAGCTATCGAAATTCATCTTTTCCAATTCAATTTTTATTTAACTTAACTTACTCTGAATTCAACTCCATACCATTTTCCTTATTTAATCATCCCAGGTTAAATTTTTATTTCACACAATTCATTTGAATTTAATCAAGTAGAAATTAAATTCCATTTAGTATCATCTATACTCAATTAATTTTTTTCCAATCCAATTCAAATTCAACTCTATTTTATTAAAATTCGCTTAAGTTAAGTTTTTGTTCATTTTAGCTTACTCGGGTTAAAATCTATCCCAAAATTCAATTTCCATATCTTCCTTTCCTTATTTAGAATTATTCCCAATTTATAAGTTTACAACTTATTTCTTGATTGTCTCTAAATTATTCAAATAAGGATTCTAGAATTCAAACACCCGGTATTTATTTTAAATCACTTTGGAATCAATTATATACATATATATAACCCTTCGTTTCAACAAACCATTCCATTGAAATTTAAATTTCACTTGGTTCCATCCCAAAATAATTCTCCTTTGGAATTCTCAAACAAAATTGTTTGCCCTCAAAAAAATCCCAAAACAATGACCATAGTAGAAATTTATCTCTTAGAAACACAAAAATGAACACCGATGTTGTTGCGATCATCATCGAAAATTATTTTTCGATAACCGAAGTAATTTCAATGCAATAACATCTTCAAAATCAATTTAATATCAATTTTCCGTTCAAAAATATCTCAAAATGATATTACTACTATTTATTTCAAAATATTTCTGAAAACACTTGCAAAAATCTCCGGAATTAAATTTCAAACTCTAGTTTTTAATCAAGTCTTAATTTTTAACTCAATTGTATAATCCATATTTATACAATGTCTTTTTGTAACTATTTATAATCTTGTTTCGATTATAATGTTATCATCCAAACATTCCAAACATATTATAATAATTTTAGAAAATTATTTCCTTTATATAAAAATATAATTTAGGTAAAATTATTTCATTTACCCACTTCAAACCATACCATGTCGAATTACTCTATTCAAGTGTTTAGAAACTCATATCGACTTAGTGGTGTCCCACTATCCGATAAAAATTTATATACCACTCAACAGATACGTCAACACAATATGAAACCATTTTATATTCACTAACAAATACACGCTCATATCTATTAAGACACTCAACTCATTTTATAGTACTACTGACTAGATCTCTAATGAGTGATCCCCACAAGAGCCAAGTTTCTTGCTTAACCTTCAGCTCTTTTACTAAATGTAGCAACCCGTAGTTCCGTACCCCTTGAGTTGATAATAATTCTTCCTCGTTCAACCCAAAGTGTACGAAAGACCGAATAACTAAGGTAAAGAAGAAGAAAGAGGTAGAAGAAAAATATGAAACAACAGAACATAATCTTACAATCACAGCAGAATAAAATATAATATATAACAACAGATTTTATACGAAAGAATATGTAACAGTTTATATACTTACAATCATCAGAGTACATCAATCAATACATCAAACTGGACAGTTATATAACTTGTCCTTACATAGCAAAATATAAGTCAAGTACGGAAATACTCCTGAAACCCCTCCAGCAAGCCTCCTGAGCTCCATTCATTAACCTGAATCTGAAACACTTGGTCTGACACAAGCATTATAATAAAATAAAACATGAGTCAGTCTAGAAAACCAGTGTGAGAAACACACTCAATTTTAATTATTAGAGTTATCATAACATTTGAAAACAAAAGTATCTCGTAAGATCGCGGTTAGCACCAGAATTAGTCACTAACACCCTTATGAAAGACTGTGTAGAGAGATTAATGAAGAAAGTAAATTAAAACGAAGAAATGTACGCTAAATTAGATGCAAAAACAAGAACACCGGATTTACAGTGGTTCAGCGTAATTGGCTACGCCCACTTTGAACTTTGACCTTTATTGCTTTACAAGTGATTGAATACAGATACAATCCGTACTATAAAGACTTGAATACAAATGCTAAGTAAAATAGAATGAGTCTTGAAAGCAGTAGAGTCTTCCTAATGTTCTCCAAAAAGTCCCTTTCGCTATGCCCCTGCCCTACTATTTATAAACAAAGATGGGTTGGACTTCCCTCATGCGACTAGGAGTAAGATACCTCAGCCCGTAGTAAGTGACTTCTGTACACCGAGCCACAAATTCCAAATGGCAATTGCCGAACCACATATCCAGGCCGAACGGCATTCGTATACCGATCAAGGAAGATATGCCGAACGGTATCTGCATGCCAATCAAGATAGTGCGCTGAGTGAAGAGTGTAGCCGAACGAGACCTGTGCCAACCGAGACTTGATGCCGGACGAGGGAAGATGTTGAACGAGGTGAAATGCCGAACAACCTTGTATGCCAAGCGAGGTGAAATGTCGAACGACCTTGCTATGCCAAGCGAGGTGAAATGCTGAATGACCTTGCTATGCCGAACGGCCCTTTCATGTCGAACGATGCTCTATGCTAAATGATGCTCTTATGTCGAGCAATGCTCTTATGCCGAGCGAGGAGAGGTGTGTCGAACGAGGCCGTATGCAGGGCGACCTCTTAATGGCGAACGATGCTTTGTTCCCAGCGATACTCTTACGCCGAGCAAGGAGAGGTATGCCGAGCAAGGTCCTATGCTGAGCGACCTCTTAATGCCGAACGGCGCTCTATGCCGAGCGACCCTTTTACGCCGAGCCTCTTGTTTCTTGGCCAAGCCAACGGGTAACACTTGCCCCCCAAAGTGTATCATATGGACGAGCATGAAGCGCTTTGAAACATGAGCACTCCTTACTCTTCTTTAAGTACTTATTCTGTCCTCTCTATAGAAATCCCCTGAATGCCGAACGAGGTCTCGATGCCAAACGACAAAGCAATGCCGAACGACCCCTCAATGCCAAACGACATGTTGATGCCGAACGACCGAGGTGTCATGACCGGTTCTACCGGTTACTTGTCTCTTCACCTTCTTTCCTTCCTACTATAAAAGTCGGTACTTCCCTTCTTCTTCTTCCATTTTTACCTTTTATCTCCACTCTGATAGATGAAGACTAAAAATGGCTTAATCAACTGCTCCTCCAGAATGGCTGGTAAAAATTAATATACTGGGGTAATCTTTCTCTCTGCGTCTACTAACATTCTCAGGAAAATACCAACTTCTAGCTTTTTGCCAACACCTCAATCTCGTTCTCGACTCCCGAGTTCCACAAGTTACATCTCGATTGCCTTCAATAACAAATCTGAGAGGACTCCACTTCTAAATCAAGCACCCCATTAGACCTCAATCCCTTCTTCTGGGTATGAACTCTTCATTCACTTGACTCTCTTCGAATAGATATTTTAGATGAGACTTGAATCTACGACCTTCCTATAACCCACAAATAATGGAAGTCGCATAGATAAGGAAGGTGGATTCGAAGTTTTAGGCGTGCCTTAGGATTAGATGGAGAGGAAGAAGAAAATATCGGCCCAGTAGGAATTGGTGAGGTTAATTAATGTTGGTTGAGGGTGGCATGCGAATTGAAGTAGTGGTCGACTGGCCATTTAGGAAGATGTTTAATTTGTCTGAAGATAGGAGCATGCTAAACGATGTGAGGGTGTGTAGGAGTAAAGTTGAGGTTGGGTTTAGCGTGCCGAGCGATGTGTTTCATATAGCTACGGCTCGGCATGAACCCCTGTGCCGAACGGTGTTAGAGGGAGTGTAGGAGAAAAGTGGGAGATGGGTAGAGTGCTGAACAGGCAGCTCGGCATGACTTGCTGGATGACTTGTCTGTGCCGAGCGATAGAGAGGATGTGTAGGAAGGAACTTGGCGTTGAGGGCAAAGTGCTGAGTGATGTGGCTCAGCATGTCTGCAATCCGGCATGATTGCGGTTCTTAATGTCTTGCTGCATGCCGAATGGTAATGATGGATGGTAGGAGAGTGGAGTATAACAACAACAACACTAGTCGAACATAATGCATAGTTGACTCAACCTATTTTTTATTCCCGAATATATGACAATGAACAAGTACGAGGACTTAAGCAATTAAGCATATCGGACAATCCAGACTGATAACTCCTCTGTTTTGACAACTACAAACCTGAATTTTACATGATTAAATGGATAATAACCTTCAACGTACAATGTCGATGTCGAGTTTAAAACATAAACCATTTTACGACAAGCTCTCGTAAACGGTCAGCGATGACGTTCTTTGAAGATGATAGCTCAAAGCCTAACTTTATTTCATCAACTATGTGACATTTAATTTCTTGGCACGTATACTTGAATGATTGCACTAGTTCACACACCATACAGAGGGAGTATTTTTGTTGTTAATTATAATGTGGATTGTTTTTCATGTATAGTTCAAGCAAGTATTTCATCAAATTCAACATTCACTAGAGATGTCTAAGAAATCTAGTTCTGCCATGATCTCGGACAGACCTAGTGTCACGACCTGAATTTTAGCATTCGAAAATCGACACCCATACTTCACTTGTACTGGAATGTCGCAGATTCAACCATTGAAATCCAATTCGTGCCGGAGCTTATAACACATTAAGTATAAAAACACAGTGGAAGAAATGAGTATTATATAACTCCAATGAATACAATATTCAATGATATACAATAATAATACAACCACCCAACACATGTCAGAGATATGATACAACAGATCACAGTGGAATAATAACATAAACTTGAACTCCAAAGAAAGAATTCCAATATCAGCAATCTCCATCTCCAAAGCACCAATCCAGAAATAGCTCGAACTCCCAATAAAGTTATACTAAGCAAAGTCAGTCATCAGAATCCAAAGACTAAACTAGCCCCAGTTAATCTACTAACTTGACTCTAGGCTGCCCGTGTGGAAAATTGTTGGCACTTAGAGTTTAGAAAGGAACAATAAACTCCGGGTCAGTCATGGGACTGGTGTGAGCAACAAAAATAGTTTTAAAATGAAACAAATAACAAAAGAATTTAAAAGAAATCCGCAATGCTTTTGGAAAATGAAACTGCCATAAGGCCTCCCGCCACACACACAATGCAAGCGCACACTTGGAGAAGATTTCTCCTTATGACAGTCAAAAATGCTAGATCACGAAAACCATTTGATATTATTATTAGTGCATAGTGCAAAAAACATTTCGAAAGTATAATATTAATCTTAGGCAGTATACAACCATTATTGCATGCCTACTATAGCTACCATGTTCAATAGCAGGTTACCATCCCCATTCCATGGTAGGTTATACAACTAAAATCGTACAGGGCACGTATTGTTTCTTTGAATTTCCAACAAATGGTCAGGCTAAGGAACTTCCTTAATAAATGGAACGCCTCTGGAGGGACGCCCCCAAGAACCAAACGGTTCCCTACCAACACAAGGTCGGGTCACCCCTTCCCGGAAGTAACACCTCAAGTAAGCCATCACCGGTCGTTACCGACCTTTATCCGAGGTACCTCTACACCAACAACCACAAAGCAATAAGTTTGCAGCAACCACAAAGTTAAGTATCTGGGCTCCGTACCGTGATACCACTTATAATCCAGAAGGAAATGAACATACCATAGGGGTGCGACCCCTAAAACCTTGCCGCAACATTCCTGTTTTGACCATTTTCGGGTTGTGAGGCTCGACGAAGTCTCGTCCACAAAACTACGCTTTTCACAAAAGCTATGCTTCGATCAACAAATGTTCAACAGCACTTCATATGTCACATTACCAAATTGGGAATGTATCACTAGTAACCATCAACTACATAACCTCTGAGCTCATATATCCCAGAGAAGGGTGTTAAGCTAAGAGAATAAATCTCCGCCACCAAGCAGAAATGTATTTGATAGAAATTGGTTTTACATCTCAAAGTGTAATGTCAGACACACATCCATACAAGTCTGTTTCGGATTCGTACAGAACCAAAGGCACTTCACAAAGAAACCCTTGCAATTCGGGTATTCACAATCCCGATTGGACTCCCCATCACATATGGAGATTTCTATACCATAGCTACTCAGTGCAGAGTCATTTTACGGGTAATCTTTTCTTTCTTGAAAATACCCAGTCTTCACCACTGGTCTTCAAATGCTATCCATATCATCGTATCATTATTCAGAATGGGTTATATGACACAAGGTCCTCTCCTAGCTAAATCGAATAATGAGCACAATATTTAAAAACATATGGATATTGGAATCTCAGTTAAGTCACAATTTATTACCCAAAACCTTTCATTCAAATGGCTTAAACAAATTACCATTTAAATCTTTTAAACAAAGAGATTCGCTTCACAAAGTTTTCACAAAGATTCATTCATAGCTTTTCAAAATAATTTCCCTTTCAAATTGGATTACCTCATCCAAATTTTAAATCAAAGACTCAATTCATAGCTTTCAAAATCGTTTCCAAAGATTCACTTATAACTTGGAAAACCATTTTTGTTTCAAACTAAAATCCTTTCAACACAAATTGGAAATTCTTTCCTTAAATGAAAGCTACTATTATTTGAAAACAAATGGCTTTCGTTTTAGAAAAATCCAATTACATTTGTACGAGTTAAAGCATTTCAAACTTAGTTTAAATTCAAAATTCTCAAAGTAATACTTTTAACATGGTTTAAAACCCATATCAACACATTTTTAACTTGTATAACCTTTTTAGACCATAATTTCCAATCATAGAATAAAATTTAAAATCTTGAATTCAAAATCAAATCAAATTACTTAAATTTCAAAACTTTATCAAGTTATTCAAAATAACTTTTATCTTTAAAACTCTTTTTCAAAAACTTTTCATATTTAACCCAATTTCGTTTCCAAAACCATTTGGATTCAAAATTCTACTTTAAAACTATTTTAAAAATCTATGACTTAACCAATTTCCTTGTGCAATCCATATTTGTGTGTGTAAGGTGTAATCCAGGGGGTTTTACCCAATGTGCAACATCATCAATCATCATAGATTCTAGCATATCAATATCGATAAGTGGTATAATCCAATAACGCTTATCTCCATTCACAGATTCATAGATAAATAATGTAAATTTATCACAAGAAAATAAATTATATCATCAAATATCACATCAAAACAATTCATAGCACAAATCATAACATATCAGGAATATCAATCAATTCAACAATCAATAGAATTCAAACATCCATAAGTAAGATAGATAAATTCTTAATTAATTAATCTCTAATTAAATTATTTGGATTACTTTAATCCTGCTTACTTAACATCAATTAATTATGAATTAATTAAATAATTATCTCTAATTATCTATCTTAACAAATCTTCCTTGACTAATTATTCTTTAATTGCATTTAAGTAATTATCCCTTAATTATTTATTCAATTAATTATTCTTTAGTTAATCACATTCATTAATCCTTGATTAATCACATTCAGTAATTATTACCCTTAATTTATTACATTTCTAAATTAACTTCTAACCAGTTAATTATCCTTCTTTATTAATTACACAAAGTAATTAAGCCCAAAACTACTTCCATTCTCAATTAATTACATCCAGCAATTACTTCACTAACTAATTACGCTTTATAAATTACATTATGTTATTATACTTAACAAATCATAAAGTGATTATTTTAAATTAATTAAACTAATTAATTAACTTAAACTAATCACATTAATTTAATCAACTACACTGAGTAATTAATCCATTTAATTACTTTCATTTAAGTAATTATACTTAAATAATTCCATAAATGATTATTTTTAGTTAATTAATATAATTAATTATTAAAATTGATCACATTAATTAATTATTTAATAATCCCAAGTTAATGATTTTCATTAACTATTAACAATTCTTTAATTATTTTTCCTTAATAGTTATCTTTTAATTAACCATTATTAATTACAAATTAATTAATCTCTAATTATCAATTAATTAATCTCTAATTATAAATTGATCTAAATCATTAATTAATTTATAACTAATTACTCCTTAATTACCTTATTAACTTAATTAATCATTAAAACCTTAATTATCTTTAAGATAAATCATTTTCTTTGTTAATGACTTAATTATCTTTAACATATACATTTAAACATCTCACTTTTAAATTTACTTTTTAAATTCCATTTTTAATTAAGATTTAAAAATGATTTAACTTATCAAAATTTAAAGCAATTTACAAACCTCTTAAACAAACATAAAGAAACATTTATCACTTATAAAAGAAACTTATAAAAGAAAGGTTTAAACTAATTTAATTAATTATATTTTAAAAAATCAAGCTTTTGAAAATAAATTAATCCTTTAACTTGCAAATTTAAGTTAAACCAATTCATATAACTTTCTGCTAAAATATGAAAGAAAACTTTTACAAAAGAATTTTGTATAAATAAAGTTTTAAACATTTTATTAGAAAACACATTCATTTAAAAAATATATACTTTAAATCTTAAACTTGCTTAAACGTTTGATTTTATAAAACTTTATTTATTTCAAACCAAGATACCAAATTTAATTTGAAACAAAACTTAAAAACTTGATTTAAAACTTTGTTTAAATTTGGCTTTCACTTTTTAAATTCATTTTAAAATTTAAAACCCTGATAGGTTAAAAGAAACTACAACAAACAATTGACCCGAGCCCACACTTTAAAACCCCTGAGCCAAAACCTATAAAACTTCGGCCAACTCACATGAAAGACTCGAGCAAACTCGAGTATCATTTCTTCTTCAATTCCAGGCTTCACCGTGAACCAAAAATGCACCATGCACATGCACGCTGGCTCCGACCACTTCTGGCCAACTTCGCAACCTTCCCAAAGTCAGCGATCACACCCCTTGATGATCCGAATCCCAAATTCTTCGATTCATACTCGAAATCGAATTCGAGCAACATAGCACAAAACTGGAACAAGAACCCAAAACCTGGAAATCTCCTCGTTCTCACTCCTCTGATCACCAGAATTGCTGAGCCTCCGGCTACGACCTCGCCAACTTCCCCGCTACCCTTTTCCAGAGTCTGGTGGAACTCGATCCACCAGAGGCACGGTGGTGAACAATTTCCCGACCATCACCAAAATCTAGGGTTACAAACATTCTCGATCACCTGTCGCCTCCACAGCCACTTGCACACCCATCGGATAATTTTCCCCACATCTCCGATCACTCCACTACCACCAATGAGAACCACGACATTTTCGATCACCTAGATCGTTATAATTCACTCAGAACACAAACATGGAACAAACTCGAACTGCTCGTTCGATCCTCCTCTAAAAATTGTGATTCTATTTTTAAAAATCATATTTTTGAATAGGAATTCAGTTAACATTCCTGGATTGGTAAATTAAGATGTTTAAATTTTCACTTACTTCAAGCATGCTCTGTTCTTTTTGATTTCCAAAGACATTTCAAAATTATTTTAACTTAAATAAAATTTTAAACTTTGATTTATGATGAAACAAACAAATTTTGTTTGAATTCTAAAACCTAAAGGAGCTTAGTTAAAGAGATAATGGATTTTTAACTAGAATCTTAGTTTTAAAACTAAGAACAGGCAAGAACAGATACACAGTAAGCACACATATATACATTCATATAGATAGAAGATTCACCAATATATATACATACAAAGCATACTCATTCTAAGTAATCCACATGTAAACATATATTCAATACTTAAGCTTTTTAAAAAGTGATGTTACTCACCTGTTCAAATGAAGAACAGAGCACCTTTGCTTTGAAAACGGCTTTTGAACTTTTAAAGATTGAGTTGTTGGAATTTGCTACAGATTTTAAAACTTGAGTGCTGAAGAAAGCTTGTTACTGAATCTGTTGTAGAGGTGATTTAAGACCGCCTTGATTTGAACTTGCTTTAGTTTGAAACTCGGGTTGAAGAATGTAGGATTTCGAAAATCTCAGGTCTGAAAAAGAAACATGCTATTAATTGTCATAGATTGAAGAAGAATGCAGGCATGATTTAGATTAAGTTTGAATATGGTTACAAGTTATTGGTTTCTGGTTTGTGAGGTACAAATTATCAGATTTTGATACATCTCGGATTTGAAGAAATGGTGTTCAGGCTTTCTTGTTGATTTTTGAAAAGGAACTTGCAGGCTTTTGATTTTGATTTTTGGTTTGAGGCAATGCGGAATTTCAGATTTGCTTTTGAGAAATGGTTTGAGTTTCTCTTGGTTTTGAAAAGAGAATAGAAAGAAATGAAGAGAAGAAAAGCATATTTTTATATAAGTTTAATTGTGATTTAAATACAATAAAAGAAAAATGAAAATTAAGGAGTGACACATGTTTAAACATTTAATAATTGTCATAACTCTTTTCAATCAATTAACACTTGTTATATTAAGCCTTAATGTATTTACACTTTAAGTATTAAATATTTATTTTAGATGTAACTAAAAAGCTTTTACTTAATCTACTATTTCTTATCTAAATTTATATATATATATATATATATATATATATATATATATATATATATTTCTTTAAAGAAAATAAAATCAGTTACGTACAAAATAAAATCTTATTCATATATTTTAAAATCCAAATCATTGTAAAATATCCATCGTTTTGAATTTCAATTTAAATCCATATTCAAATTCAAATTAAATTTGAAAATCCAATTTAAAGTCAACTTAAATATACATATATAATCAGCACACATATGTACATTATAGGATTTAACTTTAAACAATTGTTTTGAAAATCATTTGTATTTAATTCAAAATATAACTTTAAAATTATATGCATATTAAAATTAGAGAACAAATTCTTAATAATTTTAAAATATAGTTTTAAATCCAATTTATATCCCAACACATTTATATTTGAATTTCAAATCCAAATATCAATTTGTTTCAATATTTATTTTAAATCTCAAATCCAAATTCTATTTAAAAATCAATTTATACACACATATAATAAATAAACAAATATCTTGTTTTATTTGGAAAAAAAATCAAATAAATTCATAATTTAATCCAAAAATTATATTAATTGCTAATTTAATTCAAATTTATCCCCAAAATTTTAAATAAATAACCAATTCAAATTTAACTCAAAAACCGGGGTCGTTACAGATTCCCCCTTAAGATAATTTCATCCTCGAAATCTGTAAGTAGGGGACAATCCCAAAACTTAAGTTTTAGCAAAGTATACCTATCAACCACAGTATCCAAAGCAAACAATGCTGACCTGTCTGGATTTTATGCCCCATGCCAACACATTCTTTGACTCAGCCAAAATAATGATCTCTCTCTAAGGCTTCTTCCTGGAGCTGCTAGGAACTATCAAAGAATTGAAACTTGATGATGAACAAAAGAGGTTGATAGAGAGAAAAAATTTCCTTGTTGTCATAAGGTATCGACCATTTGTAGCCGTATTTCCCTTTCCCATATCTCATCCTCTTCTTGCACCCATACTCACTATCAATGGATAGTAAGAGAATTTATAGAGGCGCACGGATGGATATCTTAGGGAATACTCATTCTAGGGTATACTTCACCCTATCTCTAATGAGTTACCAAATGTGTTATACTCCTAAGCTAAAGTTCAACCTTCAGCTCTGATACCAAGATGTCACGACCCAAATTTCAGCGTTCAAAAATCGACACCCGTACTTCACTTGTACTCGAATGTCGCAGATTCAACCATTGAAATCCGATTAGTGCCGGAGCTTATAACACATTAAGTATAACAACACAACAGAAGAAATGAGTATCATATAACTCCAATGAATACAATATTCAATGATATACAATAATAATACAACCACCCAACACATGTCAGAGATATGATACAACAGATCACATCGGAGTAATAACATAAACTTGAACTCCAAAGAAGGAACTCCAATATCAGCAATCTCCATCTCTAAAGAACCAATCCAGAAATAGCTCGAACTCCCAATAAAGTTGTACTAAGAAAGGTCAGTCATCAGAATCCAAAGACTGAACTAGCTCCAGATAATCTACTAAACCTGACTCTAGGCTGCCCGTGTAGAAAATTGTGGGCATCCAGAGTTTAGAAAGGAACAATAAACTCTAGGTCAGTCATGGGACTGCTGTGAGCAACAAAACAGTTTTAAACAGAAACAAATAGCAAAAGAATTTAAAAGAAATCCGCAATGCTTTTTGGAAAATGAAACTGCCATAAGGCCTCCCGCCACACACATAATGCAAGCGCACAGTTGGAGGAGATTTCTCCTTATGACAGTCAAAAATGCTTGATAAACGAAAACCATTTGATATTATTATTAGTGCATAGTGCAGAAAACATTTCGAAAGTATAATATTAATCTTAGCCAGCATACAACCATTATTGTATGCCTACTACAGCCAACATGTTCAATAGCAGGTTACCACCACATTCCATGGCAGGTTATACAATTAAAACAGTACAGGGCGCATATTGTTTCTTTGGATTTCCAACAAATGGTCAGGCTAAGGAACTTCCTTAATAAATGGAACGCCTCTGGAGGGATTCCCCTAAGAACCAAACAGTACCAACACAAGGTCGGGTTACCCCTTCTTGGAAGTAACACCTAACGTAAGCCATCCCCGGTCGTTACCGACCTTTATCCGAGGTACCTCTACACCAACAACCACAAAGAAAGAAGTTTGCAGCAACTACAATTTAAGTATCTGGGCTCCATACCACGATATCACTTATAATCAAGAAGGAAATGGACATATCCTAGGGGTGCGACACCTAAAACCTTGCCGCAACATTCATGTTTCGACCATTTTCGGGTTGTGAGGCTCGACAAAGTCTCGTCCCCAAAGCTACGCTTTTCACAAAAGTCATGCTTCGATCAACAAATGATCAGTAGCACTTCGTATGCCATATAACCAAATTGGGAATGTATCACTAGTAACCATCAACTACATAACCTCTGAGCTCATACGTCTCAGAGAACGGTGTTAAGCTAAGAGAATAAATCTCCGCCACCAAACAGAAATGTATTTGATAGAAACTGGTTTTACATCTCAATGTGTAATGTCAGACGCACATCCATACAAGTCTGTTCCGGGTTTGAACAGAACCGAAGGCACTTCACAATGAAGCCCTTGCAATCCGGGTATTCACAATCCCGATCGGACTCCCTATTACATATGGAGATCTCTATACTGTAGCTACTCAGTGCAGATTCATTCGACTGGTAATGCTTCGTTCTCGAAAATACGTGGTCTTCACCACCGGTTTTCAAATGCTATCCATATCGTCGTATCATTATTCGAAATGGGTTATATGACATAAGGTCCTCTCCCGGCTAAACCGAATAATAAGCGAAATATTTAAAAACATATGGATGTTGGGATCTCGGTTAAGTCACGACTTATTACCCAAAACCTTTCTTTCAAATGGTTCAAACAAATTACCATTTTCAAATCTTTTAAACGAAGATATTCACTTCATAAAGTTTTCACAAAGATTCATTCATAGCTTTTCAAAACAATTTCCCTTTCAAATTGGATTAACCCATCCAAATTTTAAATCAAAGACTCAATTCATAGCTTTCAAAATCGTTTCCAAAGATTCATTTATAACTTGGGAAACCATTTTCGTTTCAAATTGAAATCCTTTCAACACAAATTTGAAATTCTTTCCTTATATGAAAGCTATTTGAAAACAAATGGTTTTCGTTTCAGAAAAATCCAATTACATTTGCACGAGTTAAAGCCTTTCAAACTTAGGTTAAATTCAAAATTCTCAAAATAATACTTTTAATATGGTTTAATACCCATATCAACACATTTATAACTTGTATAACCGTTTAAACCATAATTTCCTATCATAGAATTCAATTTCAAATCTTGAATTCAATTTCAAATCGAATTCAAAACTTTATCAAGTTATTCAAAATAACTTTTATCTTTAAAACTCTATTTCAAAAACTTTTTGTATTTAACCTAATTTCATTTCCTAAACCATTTGGATTCAAAATTCAACTTCAAAACCATTTTAAAAATCTGTGATTTAACCAATTTCCTCGTGCAATCCATATTTGTGTGTGTAAGGTGTAGTCCAGGGGTTTTACACAACAATGCAACATCATAAATCATCATAGATTCAAGCACATCAATATCGATGAGTGGTATAATTCAATAACGCTTATCTGCATTCACAGATTCATAGATAAATAATGTAAATTTATCACAGAAAAATAAATTACGTCATCACAGATCACATCAAAACAATTCATAGCACAAAGCATAACATATCAGGAATATCAAACAATTCAACACGAATTCAAACATCCATAAGTAAGATTGATAAATTCTTAATTAATTAATCTCTAATTAAATTACTTGGGTTACCTTAATTCTACTTACTTAACATCAATTAATTAGCAATAATTAAATAATTATCTCTAATTATCTATCTTAACAAATCTTCCTTGACTAATTATTCTTTAATTAGATTTAAGTAATTATCCCTTAACTATTTATTCAATTAATTATTCTTTAATTAATCACATTCATTAACCCTTGATTACTCACATTCAGTAATTAATTACCCTTAATTAATTACATTCCTAAATTAACTTCTAAATAAATTTATCAATTAATTCTTAAATTAATTACACTAAGTAATTAATTTTAATTACTTCCACTAGGTAATTATTCTTCTTTATTAATTACACAAAGTAATTAAATCAAATATTACTTCCATTCTCAACTAAGTACATCCAGTATTACTTCACTAAGTAATTACACTTTATAAATTACATTAAGTAATTATACTTAACTAATCATCAAGTGATTATTTTGAATTAATTAAACTAACTAATTAACTTAAACTAATCACATTAATTTAATTAATTACACTGAGTAATTAATCCCTTTAATTACTTTCATTAAGAAATTATACAAATAATTCCACAAATGATTATTTTTAATTAATTATTAAAATTAATCACATTAATTAATTATTTAATAATCCCAAGTTAATGATTTTCATTAACTATTAACAATTCTTTAATTACTTTTCCTTAAGTAATTATTCTTTAATTAACCATTGTTAATTACAAACTAATTTATCTTTGATTATCAATTAATAATCTCTAATCATAAATCAATCTAAATCATTAATTAATAAAATTAATTAATTACTCCTTAATTACCTTATTAACTTAATTAATCATTAAAACCTTAATTATCTTTAAGATAAATCATTTTCTTTGTTTATTACTCAATTATCATTAACATATACATTTAAACAATTCACTTTTAAATTTACTTTTTAAATTCCATTTTTAATTAAGATTTAAAAATAATTTAACTTATCAAAATTTAAAACAATTTATAAACCTCTTAACAAACATAAAGAAACATTTATCACTTATAAAAGAAACTTATATAACAAAGGTTTAAACTAATTTAATTAATTATTTTTAAAAAAAATCAAGCTTTTAAAAATAAATTAATCCTTTAACTTGCAAATTTAAGTTAAACCAATTCATATAACTTCCTTTTAAAATATTAAAGAAATTTTTTATAAAAGAATTTTGTATAAATAAAGTTTTAAACATTTTAATGAAAAACACATTCATTTAAAAAAATATATACTTTATATCTTAAACTTGTTTAAACATTTGATTTTATAAAACTTTATTTATTTCAAACCAAGATACCAAATTTAATTTGAAACTAAACTTAAAAACTTGATTTAAAACTTTGTTTAAATTTGGCTTTCACTTTTTAAATTCATTTTAAAATTTAAAACCTTGACAGGTTAAAAAAACTGTAAGAAACAATTGACCTGAGCCTACATCTTAAAACCCAAGCCAAAACCTACAAAACTTCGAGCAACTCACGCGAAAGACTCGAGTAAACTCGAGTACCGTTTCTTCTTCAATTCCAGGCTTCGCCATGAACAAAAAATGCACCGTGCAGATACACGGTGGCTCCGACCACTTTTGGCCAACTTCACAACCTTCCCAAGGTCAGCGATCACACCCATTGACGATCCAAACACCTAATTCTTCGATTCACACTCGAAATCGAATTCGAGCATCATAGCATAAAACTGGAACAAGAACTCAAAACCTGGAAATCTCCTCATCCTCACTCCTCTGATCACCAGAATTGCTGAGCCACCAGTTACGACCTCGCTAACTCCCCCGCTACCCTTTTCCAGAGTCTAGTGGAACTCGATCCACCAGAGACACAGTGGTGAACAATTTCCCGACCATCACCAAAATTTAGAGTTACAAACATTTTCAATCACCTACCGCCTCCACAGCCACTCGCACACACATTTGATAATTTTCCCCAAATCTCCGATCACTCCACTACCACCAGTGAGAACCATGCCATTTCCGATCACCTACATCCTTAGAATTTACTCAGAACACAAACACAGAACAAAGTCGAACTGCTTGTTCTATCCTCCTCTAAAAATTGTGATTCTATTTTTAAAAATCATATTTTTGAATAGGAATTCAGTTAATGTTCCTAGATTGGTAAATTAAGATGTTTAAATTTTCACTTACTTCATGCATGCTCTGTTCTTTTTGACTTCCAGAGACATTTAAAAATTATTTTAACTTAAATAAATTTTTAAACTTTGATTTATGATGAAACAAACAAATTTTGTTTGAATTTTAAAACCTAAAGGAGATTAATTAAAGAGATAATGGATTTTTAACTAGCATCTTAGTTTCAAAACTAAGAACAGGCAAGAACAGATACATAGCAAGCATACATATATGTATATACACAGAAGATTCGCCAATATATATACATACAAAGCATACTCATTCTTAGTAATCCACATGCAAACAGATATTCAATACTTAAGCTTTTTAAAAAGTGATGTTACTCACCTATTCAAATGAAGAACAGAGCACCTTTGCTTTGAAAACAACTTTTGAACTTTTAAAGATTGAGTTGCTGGAATTTGCTACTGATTTTAAAACCTGAGTGCTGAAGAAAGCTTGTTACTAAATCTGTTGTAGAGGTGATTTAAGACTGCTGTGATTTGAAATTGCTTTAGTTTGAAACTCAGGTTGAAGAATGTAGGCTTTTGAAAATCTTAGGTTTGAAAAAGAAACAGGCTATTGATTATCTTAGGTTGAAGAAGAATGCAAGCTTGATTTTGATTGAGTTTCAATATGGTTACAAGTTATTGGTTTCTAGTTTGTGAGGTACAGATTATCAGATTTTGATACATCTCGGATTTGAAGAAATGGTGTTTAGGCTTTGTTGTTGATTTTTGGAAATGAACTTTCAGGCTTTTGATTTTGATTTTTGGTTTGAAGTAGTGCTGAATTTCAGATTTGCTTTTGAGAAATAGTTTGAGTTTCTCTTAGTTTTGAAATGAGAATAGAAAGAAATAAAGAGAAGAAAAGGATATGTTTATATAAGTTTATTTTTGATTTAAATAAAATAAAAGAAAAATGAAAATTAAGGAGTGACACATGTTTAAACATTTAACAATTGTCATAACTCTTTTCAATCAATTAACACATGTTATATTAAGCCTTAATGTATTTACACTTATCCTTTAAGCATTAATTATTTATTTTTAATGTAAATAAAAAGCTTTTACTTAGTTTACTATTTCTTATCTAAATTTATATATATATTTCTTTAAAGAAAATAAAACCAATTACATACAAAATAAAATCTTATTCATATATTTTAAAATCCAAAACATTTTAAAATATCCATCTTTTTGAATTTCAATTTTAAATCCAAATTTAAATTAAATTTGAAAATCCAGTTTAAAGTCAACTTTAATATACATATATTATCAACACACATATATATATTATAGGATTTAACTTTAAATAATTGTTTTGAAAATCATTTGTATTTAATTCAAAATATTACTTTAAAATTATATGTATATTAAAATTAAAAAAAACATTAATTTTAAAATATAGTTTTAAATCCACTTTATATTCCAACACGTTTATATTTGAATATCAAATCCAAATTTCAATTTATTTCAATATTTATTTTGAATCTCAAATCCAAATTCTATTTAAAAATCAATTTATTCACGTATATAATAAATAAACAAATATCTTGTTTTATTTGGAACAAAAATCAAATAAATTCATAATTTAATTGAATAATTATATTAATTACTAATTTAATTCAAATTTATCCCTAAAAATTTAAATAAATTACCAATTCAAATTTAACTCAAAAACCGGGGTCGTTACACCCAGGCCCTCAACAAGAATTAGTTCGAACTTCAAATACGTCGACTACTCCCGTACAGGACATGCAGAGCCCCGCAATCGCATCCGTTGACTTAGCTCCCGATTCCTTGGATGCATCAATCTTTTTAGACGATCCGATCGACCCAAGCCTCGAGAATTAACGAAAGCACGCTCCATCGTATATGCTTAGTACACGAGATTCCTTTCGACGATGTGTTGGTTCCATCGAGACAGGATCGTCCTCACTTGCCCACAGTCAGATATACGGTCTACAACAGATTCATATGTTGGGTCGGTAGCATGCCACCGTTCAACTCCTTCCTCCACGACCTCTTACAGTATATCGAGATCGCCTCATCGCAACTACATCCAAATAGCCCACTCCTGGCGATATCCTCTATATCTTTCATTTCAAGAGACGATCAGACAGCCCATTTTTGTATTTCTCGAGCCGCATAGCAAATGTCAAATTCTGATTGGGATGTGGAGCAAGTTCGCCCAGTATGAGCAGGAGTGGTTCTACGTGCGTTTTCCTTTGGCTTCGCAATGAGATGGGTAGAAGGAAGTATGTTTCTTTTCTGGATTAATACTTGCATTCGGCAGTGATTGCTCCTTTTCTAACTTCTATCTATTTCTACAGGTATCAGCCCACCTCCCAAGGATCCGGGTATTCTGAAGCCATTGAGGCTATTCGAGCTATCCTTGCAGGAGACCGGGACATTAGATCTCTTATTTTGAACGAGTCACTCTCGAAGTTTGGGCTGCTGGAGGCAGGCCACCGGATAAGCCTTCCTCAAGGTGTTACCATAACAGCATCTGCCTCGGGAAAAGGTAAAAACAAGCTAGGGGGGATTAAAGAACCTGAAACGCCTGAAGTACATGGCGAGAATGTTAGCCCCACTCGGGAGCCGATAGTCGACGTGCACGATATCGAAGTTACGCCCCCTCCTGCGAAAGGAAAGAAAAAATTGACTTACAAACTGAGGAAGAAGACAAGGGGTGGAACCTCGAAAGTCACAATCACCCCGATGGAGAGAGAGCTTCCCCTCAGTGCTTAGAGGGTTCATTGAAAGGCCTATCGGACCTTACTATTCCCGATGATTTGCTTAACTACGGCTTCAATGATCCTGAAGCGCTTAAACTTCATTCGCCCACAAGAGGCGATGCAGGCGCTCAAGCCCATGTTCAGGGAGAAAAAACTCCCATAAGTAGAGATAAAGAAACTGGTCCGTTGGAAGGAAACACCAGGACACACACAGACACGTGCACTTCACCTTGCACTTAAATTTCTGCCATCGCCCTACTCTTTGTTGACTTGTTGGTATTCAAATTCTGTGCAGGTGATATGGGACGTACACATGGACTCGATCGACTTTGCTGGTCATCTATCTTTCACCACACTAGATGGGACTAGGGCTCCGGAAGACGTTGGGGTAGAGATGATGACGGCGATAGGGATTATCACTCCTGGGATTCATCATCTCGATAGAAAACTTATCATCAGCGTTCATACCGTTTTAATCTTCCTTCTCACTCGAAGCAAGGCAGGGAGAAATACGGCCACAAGGGATCCCAATACGATGCCCCCCGTGATCAACACTCTGGTTCATCCAGCACACAGCAATCCTGGAAGCCCCACAAGAAGACTGGACTCTCAAAACCATCTCCTCCTGTTCTCGCAACAGATCCGACGATATCGAAGAGGCTAGCCGAGCTTAAGGCTAAATTCCCTAAAATATGCTTTGATGGTCTGAAGTTTCTCCCGACGATCCATCACATTGCGGGACACGTCAAACAGAGCGCTATTGCTTATAACAACGACGTTCATGTTCAACATGACGCATTTGTCCATTTAGCCGAAAAAGACTCGGAAGTCTTTGTTGAGCGTCGACACGAAATTGATCGCCTGAAGCTTAAATCCATTCACAATAAAGAAATTATCAAAGCTCAAGATTAAGAGTTCTCTTCGTACAAGTTTTTACTCGAAGCCGCCCAACAAAGTGCTAAGAATACTACGAAGGCAGTAAGTCGTCTGGGAACGATGCATAAGAAAGAAATTGACGAAGCAGCCCAACGTTGTAGGGCCCTGGCTTTAGAGAAGGATTCTGTTCAAAAGGAAAGGGATGCATTTGCCCTCCAAGTCAAAGAGTTGGAAGATCGACTCCATAAAGAAAGAGAGGAGAAAACTGCTGCCTAGGAAGAGTAGCAATGATATTGCGATGAGATTGTTGCTACGCGACTCCTGAAGGCAAAGCTCGACGACGAGCTCTCTAAGGTCGGGATGCTGAAGGATGAAGCCCGTGAAGAGGGCAAGAGAATAGCATCCGCGGAGATTGACTCTCTCCTTGAGGTGGCTACAGAGGCTGACAGGGAGGAGATTAAGTGCATGCTCAACCCACTTATAGCAGAATACAACGCCGATGTCCTCATTCATCGGGATTTAACTTTTCTTAGCGAGGGCTACCTCGAATCTCTAGCCGAGGCATGTGAGACTTTAATACAAATCAGGAAGTCGAGCTGGGCACTGAAGTGGTTGATGAGGAGGCTTTGGTGAAAGAATTTCTCAGACGGAAAGAGCCTTCAGACTTGTCTGCAGCAAAGGCCCTTTACTATAAAGGTTCCTCCTCATCAAAAGGAAAAGATGTCATTGCCGATCCGTCTGGAACCGAGTCTATGGCCCTTCCTCCTACTCAATCGGCTGATCGGCCAGTACTCGAGCAACATGCTAGTTATGACCAGGAAGACCCTGGCCTCGGAATTTACGTTCTATCTCCCATTCCAAAGGGTAAGACTCCTCGGACGATTGAGAGCCAGCAAGAAGCCGGCTCTTCTTCTTAAAGTTAAAGAGCCGTTGTTTTTGGAGAAAGGTTATTGTATTCTAACGTTTGTCTCTTGTGATTTTACGCAGGTCGCTCTGACCCTGAGCCCACTTCGATAGGCGGTGATGTCAAAGAGAGGAAGGAGAAAGCGAGCGAGGCTACTCGTGCGGGAGAGACTCACGGTCTAGATGCTCAAGTGATTGAGGCGCTCGATGAGGATAAGTCTGAGACTTCGTCTCCTGTCGAAGGAAATTATGAAATTGAGATCACAAGCGCCTTTGGACACACTTCTAAAATAAGCATGAAGGAGCAGCTCGTGGAGGAAAAGAAAAGGATAGCTGAAATCAAAGTCGAGCCTTGAGTTGTGGATCTAGACGATCCTTTGAACAAGCCTTTGAAGGTCATCCTCCTTGGTGGGTTCATGCCACTAGAGTCCCTCATTCTTCATTAGTTATTACCTCCCCATTAAGCAAAACGTCCAACCGAAAACGCGTGGGGGAAGAGCCACCTGAGAAAACAAAGGAGGAAAAGAAACCTAAGAAGTCTAAGAAGTCAAAGAAGTAGCTATTACACTCGTTCAATGAGAGCTAGCTTAGATTATGTCTTCTTCTTTTTTACTTATTTCTGTAGTCAATGTAAATAGTCTTTTGACTCCAAGTTTTAGAGGAGTTTTGGTAGGACCTCACTTTGGATGAATAAATAGAATATAGTTCTTATGTCTTTTAAACAACTTTTGTTGCTCTGCTTTCTATGTAACTGCGGTCGAAACCCAAGCTATTGTGAGTTACATAAACTCCTAATTCATTTTCATATAACTTGGACATTCTTTGGAGTATACATCCTTTATCCCATGCTTCATGTACTTAAAATATTTTTTAGTCTGTACTCTAGGGACTTAACGACTTCAAGTCAGTTGTACTCTAGTCTGCACTCTTAGAGATTTTTAGGCCGTTTATACTCTAGTCCGCACTCAGGGGGCTCAGAGTACTCCAGTCCGCACTCAGGGGACTTGGAGATTTTAAGTCGTTTATACTCTAATCTGCACTCAGAGGACTTGGAGATTTAAAGTCCTTTATACTCTAGTCCGCACTCAGGGGACTCAGAGTACTCCAGTCCGCACTCAGGGGACATGGAGATTTAAAGTCGTTTATACTCTAGTCCGCACTCAGGGGACTCAGAGTACTCCATTCCGCACTCAGGGGACTTGGAGATTTTAAGTCGTTTATACTCTAGTCCGCACTCAGGGGACTCAGAGTACTCCATTCCGCACTCAGGGGACTTGGAGATTTTAAGTCATTTATACTCTAATCCGCACTTAGGGGACTCAGAGTAATCCAGTCCGTACTCAGGGGGCTTGGAGATTTTAAGTCGTTTATACTCTAGTCCGCACTCAGAGGACTCAGAGTACTCCAGTCTGTACTCAGGGGGCTTGGAGATTTTAAGTCGTTTATACTCTAGTCCGCACTCAGAGGACTCAGAGTACTCCAGTCCGCACTCAAGGGACTTGGAGATTTAAAGTCGTTTATACTCTAGCCCGCACCGAGGGGACTCAGAATACTCCAGTCCATACTCAGGTGACTTGGAGATTTAAAGTCGTTTATACTCTAGTCCGCATTCAGGGGACTCAAAGTACTCCAGTTCGCACTCATGGGGCATGGAGACTTTAAGTCGTTTGTACTCTGGTCTGCACTCAAGGGACTCAAAGTACTCCAGTCTGCACTCAGGGGACTTGGAGATTTTAAGTCGTTTATACTCTAGTCTGCACTCAAGGGACTCAGAGTACTCCAGTCCACACTCAGGGGACTTGTAGATTTGAAGTTGTTTATACTCTAGTCTGCACTCAAGGGACTCAGAGTACTCCAGTACGCACTCAGGGGACTTGGAGATTTTAAGTCGTTTATACTCTAGTCCGCATTCAGGGGACCCAGAGTACTCCAGTTCGCACTCAGGGACTTGGAGATTTTAAGTCGTTATACTCTAGTCCACACTCAGGGGAGTCGGAGTACTCCAGTCCGCACTCAGAGGACTTGGAGATTTAAAGTCATTTATAATCTAGTCTGCACTCAGGGGACTCAAAGTACTCCACTCCACACTCAGAGGACTTAGAGATTTTAAGTCGTTTATACACCAGTCCGCACTTAGTGGACTCAGAGTACTCTAGTCCGCACTCAGAGGACTTGGAGATTTGAAGAGTTTATACTCTAGTCCGCACTCAGAAGACTCAGAGGACTCTAGTCCGTACTTAGCGGACATGGAGGTTTTAAGCCGTTTATACTCTAGTCTGCACTTAGGAGACTCAGAGTACTCCCGTCCGCACTCAAGGGACTTATAGATTTTAAGACGTTTATACTCTTGTCCGCACTTAGGGGACTCAGAGTACTCCAGTCCGCACTCAGGGGACTTGGAGATTTTACGTCGTTTATGCGCATTCGTACGTCTGACAGAATAATGTAACTCTGGTTTTCCATCATAAAATTATCACACATGGAGACACCAATAGTTCATGCAAAAAATGGCTTCAAGCCTTTATTAATGAAGCAAGCTAAATTGTCTTATTACATGCTGAAAACTAAGAATCAATGAAATGAAAACAAACGGAAAATAATTGCAATAAAGATAAAAAATGAATTGACTAAATATAATAATGTCGCAGATGCTCGTTATTCCATGCTCGGGGAAGTGTCGCTCCATTAACCGTCGCTAGCTTGAAAGTTCCTTCTCTAAGCCTTCATTCGATGACATATGGACCTTCCCATGTGGGATTCAGATGCGACGGGACCGGAAAAACTCGTTTCAAAATGAGGTCGCCCACGTCGAAGACTCTTGGACGGACTTTTTCTTTATGATATCGAGCGACTTAGTGCCTACACGCCGCTCTTAAATCAGCTTGTTCACTTTTTTCATCAATAAAGTCCAGTGATTTCAGCAAAAGTTCCTGATTCATCTTTGGGTTGTAATGAGTTACCCGATGTGACCGCGCTTCAAGTTTTACGGGTATAACAGCTTTCATGCCATATGCCAATGCAAATGGAGTGTGGCCAGTCGCGGGCTTGTTGGTGGTTCTATAAGCCCAAAGTGTCGTTGGAAGTTCATCCACCCACTTGCCTTTGGCCTTTTCCAATGCTTTTTCAATATGGATTTGATTATTTTGTTCACAGCTTCCACTTGTCCATTAGCTTTTGGATGAGCAACTGCTGCAAACCTTTTTTCAACGCCATACCTTTGACAATTATTTGAACTTTCTACTTTCGAATTGAGTTCCGTTGTCTGTATTGATAGTCCGTGGGAGGCCAAAATGGCATGTAATATTTCGTACAATGAAATTAATGACCTTCTTGGTGGTGATCGTGGCTAAGGGTTCTGCTTCTGCCCACTTGGTAAAATAATCGACTGTAACTATCGCGTATTTCGCACCTCCTTTAGATATGGGTAAGGAACCGATTATATCGATCCCCCATATTGCAAATGGCCAGGGACTAACCATTTGCGTAAGTTCCATTAGCGGAGTTCTCAGGATTTTTGCATACTTCTGGCATTTTTCACATCTCCTTGCGTAGTTGGAAGCGTCCCGATTTACAGTTGGCCAAATGGTATCCATAGCGGAGGATTTTCTTTGCTAATGTCTGCATCCCAGTATGGACACCACATTCTTCTTCATGGACTTCCTTCAGGATTCGTTTTATCTCATCGTGGGCAATGCAGCGGAGTAAGGGTGTCCAGAATCCCTTCCGATACATTATTCCGTCCTGCATTACATACCGCGAAGCCTTACGAATGAATTGTCGTCTTTCGTTCCTTTTTACGGGCAAGACCCCGTGTAGCAAGTATTGCTAGAATGAAGTCATCCATGATTCCATCTCGATTTCTGTTTCTAACATGAAATTTACCTCCATCATATTTATACTCGGAGTATGCAAGGTTTCAACGGGAGCCATTTGTAGTGCATCGCCAATGCTTGCAAACTTTGCCAATGAATCGGCTTCTCTATTTTGTTCATGCGGGACATGCGATATATCATAATATTCTAGATTTGCTAGCAGCTCTTGAACCCGTGCAAGGTATGGGGCAAGTCTTTGTCCCTTCGCTTGATAGCCCCCCCTCCCCCGCACTTGGTATACCACTAGTTGTGAGTCACTGTAACGACCCATAAAATTTTAGCAATTTTTAATTGGTATTTAACATATTGAATTGGATTTTGAGAAATTATTAATAATAAAATTTTGAAAATATGTATGTATATTAATGATTTGTAGTGCGAGCTGTGTACATATATTTTGAAGTTTGGTTGTGGTTATACCTATAAGATCTAGTACAAAAACTTTATAAACTATTATTTATACTATAATATAAGTTAAGTTTGATGTAAATTGGATAGCATAGTTCATTTCTGTTAGGTATAAATATCAACAGTGTGGGCAATAAACCTGCGGTCTCCTTTTACTTTTCAGCAAGGTGTGTAAATTTTAAGTATATTGAGTACGTTCCATATATATTTATTTTGGAAAACCACTGTATATGTATGATGGTCTATTTGAAGTGTATATATAGTAAAGCATATTTATACCGAGTTTTATTTTATTTATATGTGTTATAATAGCTATATACATATATGCTAGTCTTGATACTAGTATATAGTTTTACTGAAGTTTGATTTCTAGTCATGTTAAATATATATATATTTGATTTTGGGTTTTTGTGTCACCATTTCCAGTTTATTTTAGTGCATATTTAGTATATCTATACATATGTCGTCAGCTATAAATACGATAGTTAAGGGTTTCATATATCATATGAACCGACGAAGAAGAGAAGTATATACTATATTTAACTACATATATGAAGTACATGTTTTAAGGGTTGATTTAAGGTCTGCATGGTTGTTATGTACAAAGATAAGCATGTATGAATTCATTCATACGTAGCCTTTACATTTTGAAAGAATATACATAATATTAAATGAATATTGATTTTTTATATATATAAGGTTACCTTCATCTTCATTTGTCTCATTTTCATTATTTGTATACGTTTTCGTTTTAATTATTATACACATCATGGTTCCTTTTATAAATTCATCGCCCATAAATAGTTTATTTCTTTCACCCTTCATCTTCATTTGTCTCATATTTATTTATTTATGTACGTTTACGTTTCAATTATTGTACACATCATGGTTCCTTTTATAAATCCATCGTTTTAATTTATTTTATGGTCCGTTACTCTGCCTTTTCAAATTTGAACGTGCAGCTGGTGGCATTAAAAAGTTGCCTTGATTATCCATGAATTATCGTGACCATCCCACTGCTCTATATTTATTCATGTACGTTTTATCATCACTTAAATTTCTCTGTCCATTCTTTTTTCCATTTTAATATCCTTGCCTTTGCATACTCACGTGCTTCCCAATCAAGCAATAAATTGTTTAAATATCCACCTTATCAACTTGACCGTTATCAAACCAGTATATAATTCAATTCTATCATTATTCTACCGTTTCTTCTTTAATAAATTATATGTAACAGTATATCATAAATGGACAGCTCCATTCTCCACCCATTCATTTCTCCTATTCAATTAATAATGCAATATAAAGTTAAATATTTGGTATACAATTCAAACGACTGTTACCATTCATACCTCCTAAATTCTAGCGATTGACCCCTCTATTTCCATGGTTCCAATTTTAGTTGCTGGATTACTCATTCCTAACGTTCAACTATATTAAATATTTCTAACGTGTAGTCTCTAAGCCTATTTAGCTTCATTTTTTCTTCCTCTCTGTTGAAAAAAAAAAGAAAAAGAAAAAGAAAGAGAATTTTCCCATTACAATGCTAAAACACATATGATGGAAAAATGAAAAAGGACCAATTCTCCTTCCTATAGCTTCGTCAAGCCTCCGCCACCACAGCTCGAACCACCTGTCAAGAGCCACAACCCACTCCATGCCTCCTCCCCTCGTCATCCATATTTTTATAAACAGTATGCGTATCATATTGCAATATATGTTTCGTTTTTAAATATTTACATATAGCATGAATATGTACTAGTACTATATATAGTCTATGTTGTTTAATGGATATGTTACACAAGATGTGTTTTCTTTTGTCTAATGGATTTCGAAACTTATAATAAATATTAATGCATTAGTTGTTGTTTTCAACTTCCTGCAACACTTTGTTTTTTTATTATAAATTTTAGCTTGCTGCAATTCTCTTTTCATCTATATTATTGTATTCTATTATCTAATATATACATTTTATCTAGTTACATATATTATACTATAAGGTGTGTATATATATAAGTTATCATAGCCTTTTATAATATGCAGCTATATATACAAGATTGGGCCTGTTATATATGAAAGCATTGGTTATAGCAATTAAAAATATGCAAAGGAATTTAACGTGGTGATATTTACTTATGAATAGAACAAGATACGTACCACCATCTGTATCTTCGTCTCTCTTCCCATGTTTTTTATTATTATATATATATATATTCTTTCTTTCTTTTTTTCTCTTTTCACTCCTTTCATTTTATAGCTTTTAAATAAATTGACAAACGCTTTGGAAGTATTTAAACGCAGTACACGACAAATTTAATAAGCAGTGGTGTTTTACGTCATTTATAGCCAAAAAAATTTTTTTTGATAAGTTCATACATTTCTAAACTGAAAATAATAAATATATGATGCGATGGAATTTGAGTTTTCATAGGTCGTGTCATGAGCTGATCTTAAATTTAAAAGAGGTACGATATATCAATCGCTTACATCCTAAATTAAGTTTTAGCAAATTGAACGTTACTGTCGTTATTAAGAAACCAACGTATTGTGTCATTTGATTATTTGGGTACTAATAATACGTTACTTTATTCATTCCATCAATTCATTTCACACCACGTTATTTTAAATAAATTGCTACTATTTTACTGAAATTTATCCAAAAATTTAGTAAAAATGATCCGACGGTGTATTAGCCTTCAGGACTGATCCCTGAATTCTAAACGTTGGATCCACTTTGCGTTCTTTTTTTTCCTCTTTTTCCATAAAACATATATATAAAGTATAAAGTTTATATTTGTTTTCTGATGTTAGTTGAAATGTAAATATTGATTTTTAAATAGTATATCTATATATAAGCTACTTTTGTTGTTCGTATATAAATGGTATTTTATGTGCATTTTTATGAAATAGCGCCCAATGTATATTATTTTATAAAAGAATTCATTTGTTATGTCAACTAAATATATGTTACAATTGGTTTATATAAATATATTATAACTGATGTTGACTTCTTTCATTATACTCTTTCTTATAGCTAAAATATGTCAGTATTGTAACCTAGCACATGATTTATATTAGTCTGTTTATATAAGTATTTATTTCAAATTTCATATTGTATATATGCTTGATTCTAATTTATGTGTTTTAAATAAAATAAAATAAACAATGATTTTGGAAAATATAAATACATATATATATTTGATTTAATATGTGTTGAATTTAGAATATGACTTTATATATATATAGTTATATATAGTTATATATATATATATGAGTCCACTCATACCATTATCTTCGCCAATCCCGTTCTGACTTGTTCCATCAATTCTTGTTATCAGCTTTGATCGTTAAATTAGTGTCGATTTTGCTTTGCTTCGATTCATAATTCAAATTGCAGTGTCTGTAGCAGTATGTATATCTGTGTCATCTTCTGTATTCTCTAGGCTCGAAAGGTGAGCGATCACTCACGATTAACATATTTTTATTCATTAAATTTGATTTCAATTGAAACGACAATTGAAATATGCTGCTGTAGTTATTTAAATTTGTTATATATGCTATTATCTGTAACTGTTCACCTGCGGGATATGACACCATATCCTGTTGTTTATATTATATTGTTATTGATGATATATGCCTGTTATTTTATTGTATTTTCTGTTATCACTCTGCAAGTTCCCTGTAGTTTAGAAATCACTATGGGTTGAAATGATAGATACCCGAACAGAGTTTAGAATAGGAGAAAATCGTTATGGGTTGAAATGATAAACCCAAGCGATTTTCAATTTAATTGAATTTGGGATTAAGGGTTGAAATGATATCCACCCGTATATATTTAGTATACGGATTGACATGATAAATATCCGTAGCACTTGACTATATGATAGGAAATATATACAGACACCGTTGGTCCATATAAATATTTTGAAAATAATTTCTATAATTTTGGAAAGAAATATATGGTTTAATAAATTGGATTCTTAAGATATTATATAAATGGAAATTGTATATATAGGTTTAGTTGTAATATTTGATTTAAATTGAGTTGAATTTAAATTGATAAATTGAGATTGAATTTAATTTGAATGGGAAGGTCGGGTTGATGTTGGAACGTTTTGTTAAGTTGAGGAAATTGAAAATACTTTACTGTATAAATTTTTTGATATATATAAAAACTATTTTGGGAAATATAAAGATATTTGAAGTGAAAATGAGATTTGGTTTTGAAGTATAAATTAAGCTGAAGTGACCACGGTGTTATAGTGTATATTTCTACCTTGTAGAAAGTTCCATGGACCCTTAGAGGATGGTTATCCCAAACATCCTTTAAGTTATTTGTATTTCAATTGATATTTCACTTGAGTTGGATTTATAGATATAAGAATGTTAATCCTAACTCGAGTGTTTTGTGTTTTGCTTTACGCTCGGGTCAGACTGAGTAATACAGCATTTGAGACCCACCTTTGGAGTTCGGAGCTTTATTTGGAAATCCAACTATCGATTCAGATTCCAGCCTTTCCAGTTGATTGGTTCAGAGAAGTCATCTGTTGCATTGGAGACTTCACTGCATTTGAACTATTCGGTTGTATTTTTCTAACTATAATGTATATAGTAGCTTCATGAACTACTATTCTTCATTTATTCCGCTGCATTATATTACTCTGTGATCTGTGATTGATTTATTTACTGTATATTTTAAGTTTTGCCGAATTTTAATTAACAATTCGATATTTTGAATTATTCAAGTCAGATATGTATGGTTTTTTTTGTCGATTTGAATGGTCCAAAATAGCAGGTCGTTACAGTCACAAAAAATTTCAACCGATTTTACCCCCAGATCTCTAATAAGTCTCAAGCCAGCAATCAACGCTTCATAATCTGCTTCGTTATTTGTCGCTGGAAATTTAAGCTCCAAAGCATAACAAACTGATCGGTTTTCAGAAGTCACAAGAACTATGCCAGCTCCCGAGCAATTGTCGTTAGATGCTCCATCGGTGTACATCTTCCATCGAATGGAAGGTATGACATTGTTACCGTTTGATTCGTCTGACATGGTGAATTCAGCAATGAAGTCTGCTAGCGCTTGCCCTTGTATGGCCCTTTATGGCAGGTAGGTAATATCGAATTGATTCAACTCGCTATTCCATTTTAACATCCTTTCAGAAGTTTCCGGTCGTTGGAGTACCTGCCGCAAGGGTTGCTCAGTATAAACACTGATTGAGTGTGCCTAAAAGTATGGCCGGAGCTTGCGTGATGCAATCACCAAGAAATAGGCTAGTTTCTCAATCTTAGGATAATTTCTTTTTGCCCCTGTTAAATGTTTACTGACATAGTACACAGGCTTCTGAACTCGGTCCTCCTCGTGAACCAGAACCGTACTTATAGCATGCTGGGATACAGCCAAGTACACATACAACATCTCATGGTCTACTAGTTTCGATAGTATCGGGGGACTTCCTAAATGCCTTACCAGAGCTCGGAATGCGTCCTCGCAGTCGGATGTCCACTCGAAATTTCTATTCCCTTTCTTTATTACAACGATGAAAGGAATACACTTATCCGTGGCTCTGGATATGGATCGACCCAGCACAGCCACCTTCCCATTCAAGCTTTATACTTGTTTTATAGTTTTAGGCACTTGTATGTCTCGAATGGCTTGAATCTTCTCCGGGTTAGCTTCGATTCCCCACGCATTCACAATGAAACCCAAAAACTTCCCTGATGCAACGCCAAAGGAATACTTCAAATGATTGTTCTTCATCCTATAATGTCTGATTATATCAAACATCTCCTCTAAGTCCAGAATGTAGTCGTTTGACTGCCATGACTTCACGAGCATGTCATCCACATAGATTTCCATTGTCCTACCAATCTGGTCTTTAAACATTCGATTCACCGGACGTTGGTAAGTCGCTCCCAAGTTTTTTAATCCGAAGGTCATCACTACGTAGCAATATAACCCAACGTCGTGACAATACTGGTGTGCTCTTGGTTTGGAATGTACACCTGGATCTGGTTATATCCCAAGTATGCATCCACAAATGATAGTAACTCGTGTCCAGCCGTTGTTCAACGAGCTAGTCGATTCAAGATAAAGTGAAACTATCCTTCGGGCATGCTTTGTTCAAATCAGAGTAATCAACGTAGGTTCTCCACTTCCCATTCACTTTCCATGCTAGCACAGGGTTGGACACCCATTCAGGGTAGAGGGCATCGCGGACGAACCCATTGGCTTTGAGTTTTTCCACCTCCTCTTTGAGAGCATCGAACCTCTCCGAGTCCATGCCTCTCCTTTTCTGTTTTACAGGAACGTACTTCGGGTCTATGTTCAACATATGACTCACAATAGCGGGAGGAATCCCACACATATCAGAATGTGCCCAAGCGAAAATATCCATGTTCGCTCGGAGGAAATCAGCGAGATCCTCGGCCATTGATGGGTCGAGTTGTGATCCAATCTTGAGTACTCGTGATGGGTCATCTCGGCTGACTGGAATGTCAATCGTCAGTTCAGCTGGTGCTACTTTTCCTTCCCTGGGTTCCCCATCATCATCTCTATGTTTCTATAGATCCGAGAATATGGCCCGAGCCCGGGCTCGGGAACTGTTTGTCAATTATGAGTATTTTGGATGTGGACGGAGTTGTCCGCAACCTTTCCTTTCTCTCGCTGTTGGGCCTCTCTCAGCTCAGCCACATAACATGCACGACCGGTCGCCTGATCTCTATGCACCACACAACTCCTTTGTTTATCGAAAATTTCAACGTCAAACACCACGGAGCCAAAGCTTCCCTAAACTCTGCCTAGGCCGGTCGACCCAGAAATACATTGTATGAAGAATCAACATCCAAAACTATGAATGGTAGGATTCGTACCCTCCTACGCTCACCTTGTTCCAGTTTAAATAGCAACTCAACATACCCTACTGCATCAATTGCTGCACCATTAAAGCCATGGATTTAGGCTTTAGATTGTTTCAAATCCTTTGTCTCCATCTTCATTTAGTCGTATGCCTTTTTGAAGATGACGTTAATGGAACTTCCATAATCAATTAAAATTCTCTTCACATATGCAGGCCTGATCGTTGCAGATATGACCATCGGGTCGATGGTAGGAGCCTCCACCTTGTCCGCATCTCGGCTCCTAAATACTATATCATCTGTCATCATGCGTTGCTGCTTAGTGGGGGTCCTATCCTCAACATTCGAACAACACTCATAATCTGTATGCCTTAAGGAGTTAGCATATCATTCCATCTCCTGCCAATTCTTATCTGCAGGGTGAGGTCCACTGACTATCGTGTTTATGACCAATCTACCCATGGTTCGGGCATGTTCCTTGGGTTGGCGTGGAGCCAGCCCACGTCCGGGGTCTAATGTTCCTTGCCTACTCTCATGTGGGTTCTTGACAAACTCCTGCAATTTTTTCCGTCTAATCATCTTCTCAGTGACATTGTGGAGGTGTCTACACTCCTCTGCATTGTGTCTGTAGGTCCCATGGAAGCGACAGTACTTCCTGGTCCGCTTCTGTTCCTCTATTGACTCCTTTGGGCGAGGCTTTCTGTATTGAAAAGTGTTATAGGTTGACAGTTAAATATTCTCAAGAGATGCATTCAGTGGGGTGTATTCGTTGTAGGTTAGAATCCTTGGCTTCCATTTCCCTAATTCTCTTTTCTTTCCAAGATTTCCTCCTCCTAACCCTTTAGATTGCCCGGGCTTATTATGTACATTGACTTGGACCTTCCCCGAATTGTCACCGAACTATTTCATAGCGATGTTGCTTTTTACAATCTCCTGAATAGGACTTGGTGCCTTATCTCGCCTCGTCCATCTAGATTCCTCCCTCCTTATGAATTGATGAGCCATTGAATAGAAACGCTCTAGCGTAGTTGGAGGCTTTCCTTCCAACCAGTCTCCAAACTCTGAATCTGTGTCCACATCTTGCATTACCGCCATCAGAATCATATGGTCATTAGGGTTGCTAACTTCGATAGCTGCAAAATGAAATCTCTGCAAATACTCTTTCAATGACTCCCTCGGAGCCTGAATTACACTAGATAGGGACATCACATCCTTGGTATAAGTGGCATGTAGCCTGAACTGTTCCATAAATTTCATCGCCAATTCGTCGAAGCTGGATATAGACCGTGGGGTAAGTTGAGTGAACCACATGGTGACGATTTTGGATAAAGTAATTGGAAAGCATCTACACTTGGTCGCATCATTTTCTCTAGCCGAATCCATCATCTATTCGTACCTCATCACATGCTGCCTAGGATCGGTCCTTCCTTCGTAGGCTGGGGTAGTTGGCATGCTAAACTTCCTGGGGTACTCGGCTTGTAGAATAGCATTTGTGAAGGGAGTATGACTCCTGGATATTCTCCAATCTTCATTTGTCAGGCCTTAGTTCTCTCTCATCAACCGTCTGACCATAGCTGATAAGTCCGGAGTTTGTATGGAGGATGAAAGGTTGGACTCTGTTCTAAGGGACCAATCGGGTTGATGTCTCCTCTATTAGCGATCTGCTAAACATGTATCCTAGGGACCAGCTTCATTAATTTCTTGGGGAGTCGAGCGTCCAGTGTCCACACATGCTCCAGCTCCTAAGTTTCCTACTACAGCTTGTGTATGGTCTCCAAGATATAAGTGATTCCTAGTTGATCGATCAGCAGCACCTACTTGTGTAGTTTCAGTTTTACGGCGTCTACGCTTGGGAGGTTCATCAGATGAAGTCGAGCTATCAGATGAAGAGTAAGGAACAGGGCTACCTCCATCATTCTGATGCTGCTGCCGAGTAAGCTGAGTCGTGATGTTAGCATTAGCTTGAATCTTCTTAGCAAGTTGTCTTAAACTTTCCATGAGTTCTCTCATCAAGTCGTTGAACTCTGTCCAGATGCTAACTTCCGTTTGATTTTGGGTGGTAGTCCCTGCACCTAGATTTGCTTGTTGATTGCTAGGTCATATTTGTTGTATGCTAGCAGTCTTGTTGACGTCCGCGTTATGAGAGGCCGATCTAGTACGTGGTATTCCCATAGTAGAGTTGTTGATCGAAACTCTAAGTAGATTCAACGGACGTCCTGTGAATAAGTTGGATCTCCTTCGGGGGAGTCATTCAATCCAGTATCTACAAAGCAGATCCTAGTGGCTTGAGAATTCAATTCTTGGTGAAAGCCCCAAAATGTTAGCACCGGAATTGGTCACTAACACCCTTAAGAAAGGTTATGTAGAGAGATTAATGAAGAAAGTAAATTAAAACATAGAACTGTATGCTAAATTAGATGCAAAAACAAGAACACCGGGTTTATAATGGTTCATCCTAATTGCCTACGTCCACTTTGACTTTTGATCTTTATTCTTTCACAAGTGATTGAATACAGATACAATCCGCACTATAAAGACTTGAATATAAATGCTAAGTAAAATAGAATGAGTCTTGAAAGTGGCAGAGTCTCCCCAGTGTTCTTCAAAAGGTCCCTTTCACTGTGCCCCTGCCCTTCTATTTATAGACGAAGATGGGTTGGACTTCCCTCATGGGCCTAGGAGTAAGATACCTCGGCCTGTAGTAAGTGACTTCTGTATGCCGAGCCACAAATACCGAACGACAATTTCCAAACCACATATCCAGGCCGAACAGCATTCGTATGCCGATTGAGGAAGATATGTCAAATGGTATCTACATGCCGATTTAGAAAGTGTGCTGAGTAAAGAGTGTAGGCCGAACGAGACCTGTGCCGACCGAGACTTGATGCCGGACGAGGGGAGATGCCGAATGAGGCTTTATGCCAAACGAGGCTTATGCCGAATGAGGTGAAATGCCGAACGACCTTACTATGCCGAGCGAGGTGAAATGCCAAACGACCTTGCTATGCCGAGCGATGTGAAATGTCGAACGACCTTGCTATTCCGAACGGCCCTTCCATGTCAAACGAGGCTCTATGCCAAACGTTGCTCTTATGCCGGGGGATGCTGTTATGTCAAGCGAGGAGAGGTGCGTCGAATGAGGCTATATGCCGAGCAACCTCTTAATGCCGAACGATGCTCTATGCCGAGTGATGCTATTATGCCAAGCGAGGAGAGGTGCGTTCGAATGAGGACGTATGCCGAGCAACCTCTTAATGACGAATGGTGCTCTATGCCGAGCAACCCTTTTACGCCGAGCCTCTTGTTACTTGGCCAAGCCAACGGGTAACAACCGCGTCAAACATAAACATGATGGGTTTTTACGTCATGATAACCAAAACATTTTTATAAAAAATCTGGTGATATTATAATAGTGTCTAAATATAAATACTTATTCAAATAGCAGAAATTGTTACATTAATTAAATTCCAGCATACTAGGCTTAATAAAAAAATTGTAAGCTATTGGAGAATTGATTCCAACTGAATGACTAGGCATTGGGGTACGACCTGTCGTGGTACACCTCTAGAACAATGTACCGAGGACCACTCTAGGATCCCCTACTATACAAGACCGGACTACCCCTTAAACTGGATATCCCGAATAAGATTACCCCATGGTTGGGATCAGCAGCCGCCACACAGCTGTATAAAATGGACTCTGGATAGGGGTAATACCCTACTTGGGTGTGACCCACTTAGCTTTGCTTCATTTTCAGTCATTCCCGGTTGATGAGGCTCGAGGCCAAGCGTTACCTTTTAAGAACAATTTTACTTAGAATGCTCATCGTCCTCCAATGACGATGTTTTGGAAGCATTCGTCCATACAAGTTATCCTGGGTCTAGACAAATCGAACCACCGTATTCATCATCTTCACGGTATTCATTCATCACGTTCAAACCTGATCGAAGTGGTTTTCGAATAATTGAATCCAATCCCGGTCTCTTCAAAATGATTAATGAAATTGACCAATATTGATAGTAGGTTATTTAACTATCAAATTAAACATCCATAAATAATCATGTGGCCTTAATATAATTATTTTCCCAGAATATTTACTTCCAAAACATCTTTAAAAGATATATCAATTCCTCCCAACATTTGAGAATAAATTTTCAAACACTTAATCCGTAACAGGATACCTCTAACATCTCAACACTTAGAAAAATCTTCAAATTTCTATTTTCTATTCTTAGAAAAAAGTACAAGTTTTATTTTCCAAAAATCCTTTCAAAGTTCATGTTTCGAAAATTATTCCGTAACTTTTTCCCAAAATCTCCAGAATCACAAATAAATTTCCTCTCCTCGATTCATACCTTTTTAAGGCCCTTGTAGAATCTTGAGAGAATTCATAAAAATAAAAATTTCAATCACTTCAAGCTCTATACATACATACATACATGTATGTATGTATAAAATAAGTATTTTGAAGAAAAATGATTTAGTTTTAAAAACATGTTCGAATAATTATTTGAAATATTGAAAACCCTTTTTATAACATTAATAACTCATTTTTACAAAAATATATAAATTTTCAATGCTGATTTTAAAAGTTAGAATTTACTAAAATAAATACTTCATATCTAAAAATCTGCTTACCAAATATTTCAATCTCAACTAGTTAAGATTCCATAGTTTAAAATAATAAATTTTCTCTTTTATAAAAATCTACCTCTTATAATTAAAAATATATTTTTAAAATCTCAATAATCAAATTTAATTAATAACTTTCTCTCGGTTTCAAAACATCTCGATTCATTGTCGATTCCCTAACCATTCCTATTTCAAAAATAGAATTTCCTATTTTTCTCCAACCGGTTTCCATATTCTAATATAAATTCCTCTGATGAATTTATATTCCCAATTATCATCTGATATTGAATTTCTTCATTATAAACATCCTTTATCAATTTTATAACCCCCTTTGGGTTTACTTGTTTATAAAAACAAATCTATTTATAAAAATCCATTATATAAATTTTATTTCTAATTAATTCCACTAATACTTCCAATCTATTTTCCCATACTGATTTCAACCCCCTTTTTATATTTTCAGAATATCACTTATAAATTCCTTATAAAATTTCTTTCAAAAATCTCTATTTCCTAATTCGCAATAGTTAAGTATAACCAAACTCAATTATAATTTTATTTTCTAATTCAATTTCTCTAAAATAACTCTAATTCCAATATATATATATATATATATTATAAAATTCCCTTTAGTTCCTTAAATTTTGAAAATATATTTATTGTCTTTAAATTATCAAAATTAATGCCAGTGCTACAATAGCATCCAATAATTCCATCACTACAATAATCTATAATTGATTATTCTACACAAATCATATATCACTATATCTGAAAAATAAACAATAAATTTGAGGAATCCAGTTGGATCCCTCTAACATGTTTTCCTGCATCCACAGGTGTTAATACACATAAAATAAATACCAATCTCACTTTGAGGCGGATGTCGTGGCATATAGGGTCATCTGCTATTATGTAGGACGCATAAGGTCTCAACTGCTATATAAATGCGGGCATATCAAACACACTAATATATATATAGAGACACACACACACATACAATAACACATCCAGATTGGTAATAATTATCCGTTTGATCAATCAAGCAATAATTAATTTCAACCTTTAAATATTAACCACAAATCCAAATTTGAGTGAGATTAACTCACCTTTATTTTTATTTGCAATCCACTTCAATCTCGACTTAATTTTCATGATTTTTGACCTTGCTTAAACAATTTACGATTTCGTAAATATATACGATTTATAATATGATTTATATATCCTAATTACCATTATATATATTTTAAAATTAACCAGTAAGTTAAAGTATGTATATTTTTCTTAATATATATATATATATATATATATATATATATATATATTAAATTTAAAAACAGAACTGTTTTATACCTTACTGTTAAATTTTATGATAAATGAAATAAAAATTAGATGATTAAATTAAAAGTTTTAAACGTGAGCAACCTTAAATTTAAAATGTTTAAAATTTTAAGTTATCTTAAAAATATCGTTCGCGATCAGGAACCAGACCGTCCCCCTCCCTTCAATTTCGAACGCTACCCCAGCCAAGCACTTGACTCCTGCCACGCGACCAGATGCCGCATCTTCCAATGCCGACTATCGCATGAGAAAAATACGCCACCGTAGTAGAGCCACTTCCTTCGTGCATCCTCCGCTCAATCGACATCCCCTCTACTCGTAGAACCACCCACGTTCCCATCACCCATCGACCCTGACACGCACCCCCCGGGCTGCCTCAGGCCTCACGACTTTGTCGAACTCGTTTTGATTTCCCCCACCCCCTCACGCCTTCCACTCGACCTCGCAACCCCAAACCCTAGCCTCGATTCCCTTTGCGATTTTAGTTTGACGTCGAACTGATTTTTTTTCTTTTTCCTCTTTTGCTTAATTTGTTTTCGGAGAGTAGAGGCGGGAAATCGAGCAGAGGAACGGTCTGCCTTTTTTGATTTGAAGATTGGAGGGGGAGATAAATATGCGGCATTAATAGATATTTTTTGAATTGATTCATGACTGAAAGAAAGGAAGAGGCAAAGGACATGATTAAACGTGAAAGGTGCCTTGTACAGGATGGTGGCGTATTAGAGAAGGAAACAGTCGACCAGTCAATATACTTATATATATATATATATATATATATATATATATATATATATATAATTTTCAAATCGCCTCGATTTACGGAACTCAACATCTCAAACCCCTATTGAGGCATGTTGCTAGCAGTTTATAACGTTATAACCATATTCCGAATGCAATGGAAAAGGTTCTGAGTCTTAATTCGATCGTAAGGAAAAGATAGCTTTTTGAACGTAATTACTATTTTAAGTTTTCGATATTACTTTCAATGCATTTATATATCATACGATCAAACTATCATTCCAAACAGTACAAAATTTAAAATCTGATAATAACATGCTATTATAGATCCAATGGAACTGATTTCGTCGAATTTTGAGGATGTGCCTCAGAAGGCTATTTTTAAATGTCAATTTAAACGATATATTTTTAAAACTGAACAAAACACTTTTAAATTCAATTTTTTTAAATCTTTATCATTATCAAAATAGCCTTTATAAGCCTTTAAATTATTTTTATCAAACTTAAAACTCAAGATACAATAATATGCCCAATATTCAATTATAAAATCCAAAAATTATTTTGTCCAATAAATCGCTATATTAAATTCTGAATTTATTTTATAAAAAAAAAATTCCATATTCAAAATCGACTTATATTTCAAATTCAATATTTAAAACCCTTTAATATTCCAAATCAACGTCAAAAAATCCGGGTCGTTACACAGTCAAACACTTGGAGAGCGTTACGTACTCTAGCTAGTCTCAATGGAAGAATCGACATCCTTTCTCGAAACATCTTCACTATGAATATTTAAACTAATTGTTATTTCAGTGTGATAAATTTCTCATAATTACAACACATTATAATTATTGTCACATAAGATATAATATAAGTACTTTCTATTTAAATATACTTTAAATTAATTAGTTAATTAATTATATCACATTATAACAAAGTATATTACAAAAATCAAACATCCTTGTTAGGAACAAGAATGGTTATTGAGTTAGCTATATGTAACAAATTACATAATTGCCCCTGAGGCATACCCCTAACTTCATCGATCTCCCGCTTGCACTTAGAGTCAATTATGGAATCTTATTCTAACTCATTCGATCATTTTTTTCAAAGCAATCAGTTTTCTCAAAGCTCATTAGGCCAGTCCCTTAACGTACAGGTATGTTATATTGTTCTAATTATCTATTATGTTAATTAAGCTTATTCAATGTCGATTATCATACGGAACTTTCAAAGTATGTTCTACGACTTCCGTTGGGCTATAGGTTCTTTTACGAATTGTGTCATGGAATTATTATTATATAACAATGTCATGGGATTCTATAAATTTGAAATCACTCCTATCTAAGTTATAAATTTGGCCAGTTATTTATACTTCTTTTATTGTGATGTTATTCAAGGCGATGTACTTAGCCTTTGGTTAAATCAGCCATTGCTTTGTTTGAAATATTTCCAAATTAAGGTTCTTAACTTATTGAACATGAATTAATGATTAAGATATTATACTCGACATCACTTATGAAGTTTGAGTCCATGCACTCCATCATAAAGAGTTCATTGTTTTATAAAAATTATCCAGTATTTCGTAAATACTCGAGAACAAACTAAGCTATCATTTAATGATCTTAATTTGAATTTGATACTTTCTCTATGTATCAAACACATAAGAAAAATGTGAAATTGTATATAATAAAACACGTACGATAATTTCTGCTGCCAATGCACAATAAATTCATCTTTGATGCTCCATATTGGACATTTTAATATGATGTTCGTGTATATCGTTTTAGGACAATCTCAACATCCTTCCACGCTGATTACAAAGGACATCAATGCTAAATCCAACGTCGAGAATTAAATAACCAAACAATTGGTTTTAACATTAACAACCATAAGTTTGTTATTTACTTATAGTTTTTTGAAATATTATTGTACCTTTATAGTCCTTTTTACACACATGCTTGGTCTGCATTTTGACTAAAATTTAAATTATTTGATTTTTCCTGCTACAATATCTGCTAAACTCTGATGCTTGTTGAACGATAATTTTGTATTAGTTATTGGATCCTATCCAATAACCCATAATAAAGGATTGCTCACACTGATTTCAAGACACTTTGGTTATTAAGTGAAAATAACATATTTTAAATGATTATTAAGAATTTCTGTATTAACATAAATATACCAAAACTCAAAGGCACATGGAGAGATGATTTCTCTGTGTAAAAATGGTACTTTATTTACTAAAGAGATTACAAAAAGTACCTAAGCAACTAGGGAAACCAAACCAGTGCAAGAGTTAGCACTAGACAAATAGACTATAAATCCACTATACGGTCCCTAGGAGCCAGAAATCAAAAGGAGTATGGGAATACTAACCAATAGGAAAAAACAATAAAAAATGCCTAGAAAATGATTGTCTCCCAGCATCTATACTAGTATATTATTATCGAGTTTGGTTTCAAGAGCACAGAGACTCTTTGGTTTTTTTTCAACTGAACCGTCGTGTTATATATTATTTCCATCTTCTATCGGCTCTCCGCTTCGTCCTTTTCCTCCATCTAAAAATTCCGTTCTCCCCATCCCTAATTTCCTTTTCCTTCTGAAATTTTTTCCCCCTTCCGCTGTTCTCTTTTTCCTTATTTTCCCTTCACCCGTAACTACTTAAGTCATCTTTAATTTAACATCCTCCATGTTGCCCTCCCATCCACCCACCACCGCCAGGCAATTCAACTAGGCATCGCCTCCAATACGAACGACGATAGGCTACTCCTCTCCATCCCTTTCGGCTCTCCTAATAATTTCGCTGCAGTCTTCGTATTCTTCCACTGCCATAGAAGTGGTGGACAGTTGTTGACTGGCATGGTGTCTTCCCAATTGCAACGTCTTCCCCCACTGTAACTACCTCATTTTATCTTCGATTATTTCCCTTTCACAGATTCAACTTAGATTCCTGTAATGTGTTTTCTGAAATCAATTTGATTACCAAGTTAAGTAACATAATTCTGAAACTAATATTTTTGAGTTGTTGATATGCTTACTGCTTGAATTGATATGTTGATTGGTCAATCGCTTATGGTTCGATGTTTGATGTAATATCAAGTAGTCCATGCCGGATTCCCACTTAATCAACATTAATAAAGAGTCTCAAGTTCATTGCTCTCCTACACAACTGTAGTAATCAATATTGTTAAAAAATAAATAAATTATACAATTGTTGGACCTTCTTCCACTACAAGTGCAGATGTTTTATAAAGGCAAGTAAATTCTATTTGAAATTATTTATTCCATATAAATCGATGAGTATAAAATGTTTATTAGATTACTACTTACTGACCAAGATTTTTCACAATTTTTCAAGGATAAATATAGACATCAGTTTAGGAGAATAGTTTAGAATATTGTGAGACAATCAATATAATGTTATCCTTGGGCTAATAACATATAATTTTCTTTATTGCCAATGCACTCTCATGAACTTTTGGTTCTCCTGTGTGATGATATAACCATCAATCATCATGTATTCTAAGAGACTATTTGGTACCTTACACAACACACATTTGTCGACATTTGATACTACCTTTATTAGTCTTCTACACTTGGAAATATATATATATTCTTAGTATGAACATCACCTGTCTCACATTACATCACACTGATTACCCACTACATGCTGACTTCACAAAATTACCTCCAACTTATTATTCCCAGTTTTTTCTTCAAGCTTATATGAATACATTTGATTTACATGTGCATATCAATACATAATATTGTAACTCTTTTAGAACTTCAAAACAATTTAAAATAAAGTTTCATATGCATTTTTTTATGAGTTAATATAATAAATCATGTTCCTGTAGACGCTATCCATCGCTACAACTCATGTAATTTTTCTTCAGTTTACAACAAGTGGCATCCTCTGCATAGTATTTCATTTGGTTTTAACATAATATTTACATATTTAAGCCTGCTGCATCTAATAACACTGCCACTGTTAACATTTTTGCCTAAAATCATTTGCAGAAACAAGACGAAGCAACGAACTGAGTGAAAAGTTTGGATTTGATACTACATTTATTCCCAAATTCCATGTCACCTGCCCTGATAATGGACAACTCAAAATTTATATTCCTTCATTCAACTCTATTTGTTTTACTTTGATTCATTAACGCTTTATTTGATAAAAATATTAAACATATGACATGTTTGCAATAGATGTATTTTAAGTTGCCTACTTGAGTATGAGATATCATTTCTCTTTTATGCGTTTTGTGATTAACAGCCACCATTTTTTTTCTAATTTCATGTTTCTTTCTTTAATATTGGCTGTGTTCGAATCAGCGTGTGTAATTCCTAACTACGGGTTGTGTTGTCGTCTTCTTTTTTTAAACCGTACGAATAGAAGTTGTTATTATGATTTACTTAACAGCTGCAACGTTTATAACTCTAGGTCTTGAGTGCTCAATCGCCAAGGTGTTGAATGTGACGTTTAATATTACAATAGTCTTAATATAATTATTAATTACAATTTACTGCAGTCGATGGATTCCAAATTATTGAGAAAGTAATATACAATTTTTTTTTACATATTAATCAATGAATATGGGAACGTCGACACTCGATCACCTCCAAGTTTGCATAGTAGTACTACAACATTTTTGACAGCTATAAAATAATTTATCGACACTTTGCATTGCAGGTAAATTAAATCCTTACAAGTAAAGTGTAGCTCAAGAGAGGTGGATGGGATATATTGATTTGTCGACACAACGTGTTACTACATAAATAATTTTTGTTTAGGGTAACATTGCTATCAAATTCCATTTTCAAAGGCAAATAATGTTGTCCCCCCACATAGCTGACCATCACAATTTGGTTTTGCGACATTTATTTTTCACCATAAACGCAGCGGCTACCACTCATTCCCACCGTCCAATGATATGTTCCCATGACGTGAAATGGTAGTCACATTTAGGTAATCTTCTATATTGTTTTCCTCCCTTAATTGTGTAGTTGACGTATTTGGCTGGTGTTTGTTGGTTGTCGATATTGAATTAACTTTTTCTTACTAAGAAGGTTCATTGTTAACTTGCTTATTGGACCAAGATTGTGATTATGTTAACGTATTCTATTTGGTATAATGTTGTTAGCTCATGTCCTGAGTTATCTCTGAGGCTGAAGACGGTAGAAACTTATGGTTAATTTACTCCTTCCAAATATTTGTAATCTTTTTAAGTGTATCTTGATTCTCTGGTATATTCTTTAATTTCCATATTAGATCTAGGTGGTATCGATTTTGTAATATGGTCATTGGTTTTCAAATCTTCAAATCTTGGTTTTCTACTCTTTAATATTCTATATAAGTTCTCATCCTTATATAGAATCTTGTGTGTAAAGTTGATAGTTTCTTAGTCACGGTTCAACAATTCAAGTATTTTGTTTCAAATTAAATTGAGATATATTGAACGAAAAAATTAAGAGTGCCTATTATGGTTAAATATATTATGAAAATATACATTTTTTAACTAATGATTAAGTATGTTATTATTAGAAAATTTTTAACTAAGGAAAATTCACTTGAAACTTCTTACTCTCGATTATTTTTGTTGGTTGTTAAATTATAGGTAAACAGCTATTTTCAAATTTGAGTAGAAATCAATAATGTGACATTATATGTCAAGCCGACCATCTCAATCAAAAGTCATAAGCCATTCTAATCTTTCCTTCTTTGATGTTGTATTTTGTTTCAAATCATGGCTGATATTGTATGGTTTTGTTCCCAATTCTCTTTTTAGTTTTTTGCGTTTGCTTCCCAATCTATAAATTAAAAGGTTACTTATATGATAATGGAGTATAATTGAAATTTATTAATGAATTGACAGTAAATCCAAGAATGCATATATAGGTTTTGCTTCAACAACATTGAAATTGCCTTCTTTATCATATATTACTACTCTTATGGCTTATGCGGTTATTAGAGGAATGTAAACATATTGGCTCTTCATTTGCAGTGAGTGTCACTTTTATCAAATTCTAAGCTTATTTTGTAACCATTATAGTTATTTATAGGTAAATTTCATATTTTGAACTTTTGTAGTTACTTTCCAAGTAAAAAAGAAAAGCCCTAAATCTCTTGCTGCATTCCTAAATTCTAACAGAGTACATGTACTCGTATTATAACTTTATATACTTGCGTTAAAAAATAAATTCTTTTCGTATTATCCTCCACTTCTACCTCTCTTTTTAAACCTTATAAAAATATTAAGGTAAACCTTAAAATTTATTGGTTAGTTTTGATGTTGGTTAGAGTAATGTTTCTCATGGATTTATAATGTTTTTTTTGCTCCATATGTATCAGATCGCTAAAGGATGGCAGATGTGGATGTACAACATGTTTATCAAATACCAATGTTAAACTACAATATTGTTTGGTCTAATAGATGCTATTTTGCAAGATTTTGGCTTGAAATAGGTTAAATTTCCATGCCAATCTGAATTTTTATTATATGCTTTTCATTAAAAGTTGTATGTTACATATAATTTCTGAAATTAATTTCGATCGGTAATTTTGTTTTGGCTTACCATGTCAAACATCATGTTCGTGATAAACGAAAATGATGCTCAAAAATTTTAAAATTTGTTGTTCGTTTATTATCTACGGTTGCAATAAATGGCTTTAAGGGAGTATAGAAAAAATTTGACATGAGACATTTGGTGAATTTCTTGACTAATTTTGAAGTTTATACAATTGACCAAAAAAGAAAGTTTATGATGTTTTGTTTACTGGCCTTAGCTATGTAATTTTAGATGTAATATAACACTAAAAAATTTCAACTCTACCTTATTATTAGCTTTAGTTCCAAGATAATGTTTCTGTAGTTAAACCAATTTAACAGTGTTACGCTTATAATATATTAAAATGAATTTAATTGTAATTATTTCATTGATATTTTTGAATTTTTCAGGTAGACTTACAATTATGTAGGCATTATATTCTTATATATTGTTATTTTGTATTTTTATTTATTACACTTTGCCTGTGATGTGGTTTCTATGAAACGTTATATATTAAAGCATTTCTTCGGTCTTTTTCCTAGGAATGAAGAAGTTGATTATGTGAATTAATAGTTACACCTAATAATTTATTTAAGCAGAAATCTTTTTGGTACTTTAGGCATAGATAAACTATTAAAAGAAGTTGGTAAAAGATACAGGTGAACAAATAATATAAAAGGATCACCGGTGAACAAACAATATAAAGGGATCACCGTGATATATTCACTGTAGCACACTATCAGGTATTCTTAAATTATGATAAATGTATTGATTTATTAAAGCTTAAACCCATTAACATGTTTTTACCAAAATTACTAGAAAAACAAAGTCCCAACTCTCAAGGTATAACTGATTATTTCAAGCTATTTAATAAAAATTAATAATCATAGTACTAGGTATATGGTATGTGAAAAAGAGCTTACCTGATACTCATTTCAACATGCCTTAATACTTCATCTGTTTACATCTGCTAGCTAAATACAGCAAGTTTGCATCAGTTAGATAAATACAGCAAGTTTTGTAAATTGATATACGATGAAATTGAATAATAACAGAAGGTGTGCTACCTAAATCTACGTTGTATGCCAAAAATTGATTTTTTAATTTTTTAATATTTGAGATGAACAATACGTGTCTATTTAGTAAACAAAATTACCTTGCAAATTTTATGTATAACATATAAATATTTTCCAACTTTCCTATTATGTATTTCTTTACTGCAACAGATGATACAATAAATGGATTTGAATCTTTGACAAATGCGCTCGGTGATTTGTTGAATTGTTTGTTTGATTATCAATTTACATCATGACTATTTATCTTTAAATTTAATATTTATTAAGTAAAATGAGAGTTTTAAAGATAGTGCAAATCAAAAGAGTTATATGCTCAGAATAGGTAAATTTATACGGTAAGATTGGGGGTTGGTATGGTGTCATTTTAGTTTAACCATTTACATCTATACATTATTTGTCTAATTACATTTCATTAATTTTACAGTGCTAACTTTGATTTCATATTCTCACATATTTGTTTATACATTTGCTGTATATATTCATAAATACTTTCTTTGAAATGAGGTAATTAACACAAATTACTACCTTTCCTTTTACAGGTACAAAAAGCTTCAATGGTGAGAACGTTTAATCAAGTACAGTGCAACCAATAAAGAGCAGCAAATATAATTTGCTCCTATGTGAATCCACTTTGTGAATCCAGTAGATGAAAAAGCTGACTGCAATTGTTTCCCAAACTACTCATAAAAGCATACTGAGAAATTTATAGTTTGATTTCAGGTTTTACACATTTAAAAATCAAGGTTATCAAAGACAATAAACTGTGAAATTTTATGGATAGTACTGATATTATTAATTACGAAAATTTATCACAGATTTGGTTGTGTAATATATTATGGACATCTTGATTATAAATCATTTGTGATAAAATCGCCTAAGCTTGATCGCTAGAAGGCGTTGGTGCTGCTAACAATTTGGGCTTCTGGAACGATCAACATTCAGTTGCGGTTTATCAAGAGTCCAAGACCTCTGTCAATAAATCGACCCTTTCCACCAGTAGCCGCTGTTGACGCCTCATGCCAAGGACACCCGATCTATCCTCAAGTATAATTTGGGGGATCGTACCCGAACTCCAAGAAGATAAGTGCTGACAACCCAAAACCTTCTACTTCCATACTTGTGTTTTTCAGCAATTGTTTACAATCTGTTTTAAAAAGCTTTGCTCTAATATAGTTTGGAGTTTCAATTGATTGAAAATTTCACATGTTGCGCTTAACCCAAATATGCCACATTAACAATATCAACTAATTTATGAGTGATCTGTTGCTACTGTATCTGTTGAATACTTCAGTGAATATGTCATGAATTTCCTTACTTCCATTATATGGTAACTTTAAGTATTATTCTGAATTTTTCCCATAACCGATTTGAGTAAAAGCATCCCAAAAACAGATCTGTGTTAGCTTCCACATCTTGTTTACATAACATGTAGATTGTAGAACAAGTCGGTTGAGTTGTTCCATCTATATGTTTTGTCTTTTATCTGTAGCTTACATGATCTTGCAAATAGCGCACCTAGAGACATTTTGGGTGCACATGTAGCATTTTAGATATTTTTGCACCATGAAACCTCATTATTGATCTCCTTGACCTGACTCCACACTGATTTGAAAGTAAATTCTTCATTAATATTAAGTTTTCAAGCCTACTAATTTACATCCCTGTTGTGGATTATTGGTATGTTGTAAATCTGTTGTGAAATCCATGTCGATAGGTGCTATTTTCTCTCCATCGCCCAATGGAAATTAGAGAAGATACCTTCTTATTATGACCTCCTATGAGTAATGTATAGGCTCCTCCCACAATATCAGCCACTGATGGACCATTCACTCAAGAATCGAACCAAAAACTCGTGTTATCTCCATTAGCCACCTTCCTTTCAGCTGTTGTTTTGTCTTTTATTCTAATTTGAGGTGTAGTTTCCACATGTATGAAGCATTTTTGTTTTCATTGATATCCCAAATTTTATTAGTTTTGCAACATCTGTTTGCCATCCATTGTGACCATAGACAATCCCCTTATAGAAATCTCCTTGTGGGTTTCAAAGCTATTGCCCTCATTAAGTCTTGCAATTTTCTTAAAGCCACAACACCTTCAAGTTTCGATCAACATAAGTCGTCCCAACTCATGTTGTGGTCTTTGTTCTTCCAAGCAAAATTTGAACACATAGAATTTATTTTGTGCATGATTGATATTGGTAGTTAATAGAATTGAATCCAAGATGTGATCATTGGGTAGACTACAGTTTTAATTAATTCAATTCTGTCAGCGACGTTTAGTATTTTTCAATTGGTAAATTTTCTGTGAATTTTGTCCAACAGCACTTTGAAATCTCTTGATTTCAGTTTGCTGCAAGACAAGGGAATTCCCAAGTATGTAATGAGAGGTTCCCTTCTTGGACTCTTAAATATCGAGGATTTGACTTTTGAATTTTACCTCTTTGCTAAAATACAGCGTAGTTTTCTGTTCATTCATTTAATCTATTATAAACCCACAAACTTTTTTATGATTTTCAAAATTTTGGCCAAATTATCTGCATTTGAAGTACATTATTTTGTGAAGACTAATATATCGTTTGCATAAAGAAGATGGGTGGGTGTTGGTTCAATAGGAAAAATGGGCCTAATATTACCCTCATAGAATTCTAAGTCTAGTAATATTTAAAAAATATTCCATGGCAATAGCAAACAGAAAAGGAGGTAGCGGGTCTCGTTGTCTTATGCCTCTGTTTCCACTAAAAAATCCTATAGGGTAGCCATTCAAATGAATAGAATATGTGGTGGTAGATATGCATTGATAAATCAAGAGAACAAAGTTTTTCAGGAATCCCATGCATAATAGCATATGGAATATAAATTCCCTATTGACTTTTTCATAGGCTCTATGCAAATCAACCTTCATGCACATGTTATTAGCCATTTTCCTATTAAACCTCCTCACCATTTCATATGCTAGCAAAGAATTTTCAGTGATGTTTCTTTCTAGGATGAAAGAATTTTGGTTGATTGATATGAGTTTGTTTAAATATTTCTTCATCCAATTGCAGAGTAGATTCACCAAAATTTTGTATATAACATTACACAGTTAAATTGGATGATAATCTGATAGAGTCTACATGTTACAATTTTTCGGAATTAAGCATAAAAAAGTGTGATTAATCTCCTTAATGATATTACCGACTGTTGTATTCCCCACATTCCTGGAAAGATACCATCTTTGATTAGTTCCCAATGAGTTTTGTAAAATTTTGAATTGAAACCATCCGGGCCAAGAGAGCTGTTGTCATCTAATTAGAACACTGCTCTTTTCACTTAGTCTAATTCAAATGGTATGACCAAATCTTTTCGAGCATTATATGAGAGAATTTTCTTACACGTGATATGTGAGAAATTAGAGTTAATGTAAGCAGAGTTAAATAAATCAAAAAAAAAAAAAAAAAAAAAAAATTGCAAAGCTTCCCTGTTCATATTCTCACGCACGTTGACCCAGTTACCATGTTCATCTACCATCAATTTACTTGCAGTATAGGATCTAATATTAGAAGAATTTAAGTGAAAGAAATAAGTTGTTTTGTCCCCTTGGGTAAGCCATTTTATCTTTCGATCGTTGAACGTAATCAGTGGCTTTCTTATGAAGGATTTCTGAAAATGTTCTACTTTTTTTTTTGTATACGTTTAACGTGTGTAAATCATTTGGATGATTGATTACGTTTGAGTATACACCATCTAGTTCCCGTCTTAGAGTATCAATCGGTTCATCTTTGTTGTTTTGTAGCTTACACCAGGTTCGAAGTCGTTCCTTTATTTTTTTAGTTTTGAGATGAATTGAAATAAATGATTAACCAAACACATTTCTACCAGGACTGACTGAATAATATTATGGTACTCCTTCCTAAAAATCCAAGAATTTTTAAATTTAGAAGGAGTGCCATTCTTGCTGGACGAAGGACTGATGGAAGGTATCGTGACAGATTCCATTAATAAAAAAACCTATCGATTTCCCATACTTGGTGGCTCGAGAAGATCTGTAGATCCATTACAATCCACAAAATCTAAATCAGGAGACATACAATAGACACCGTTATTAATTCTATCAATCCCATAAAGTGTAGCGTTGAAATCTCCTGCACTGTCCAATGGAAATTAAAGGTGTTAGCTTGTAATTTAATGTAATTCCAAAGATCTGTTCTATGTTCAGGTTGACTAAGAGGGCAGACGAACGGATAATAGAAATTCATACCCATTCTATTTTGAATATAGTTCGTAATATATTGATCACTCTTGTGAATGACGGTAGTAGACCATATGTTGCTATCCCAAAGGATTAAAATTCTACTTTTATTTTGATTGTCCAAATTGTAGACATACCCCAAATCCTTATTAAGACGTCTAGAAAATTCAATGATTTTACACTCAGTTAACTTTTTTTTTTCTAGAAGACCAATTAATGAAGTTTGTTGCATTTTAATGGTATTTATTACACCTAATTGCTTAGAGGGGGAGTTGAGTCCCCTCACTTTCCACACTACTAAATTCATTGGGAAATGTTATCAAGATCACTCCCTAATATCGAGTTAGGGGGAGCAATCACACTAGACTTTGTATTCAAAAATTCTAGCTACATATGTATGACTAGAATACATTTGGTTATGAATAGGTAGTTTTATTAGGCAAGTTATACGTATTTATTGCGTTAATAAAGAAAAACAACGTTTATTCGTGCATTATTTATGCCAAACGTTCATTTGTTGTTATTATACTTAGGAAAGTGAATAGTTAGAATTAGAAAAGGTAGTAATTCATATTAATGGAAAATAAGTTAGGAATTCCTATTAATTAATTAATTAGAAATGAAAGATTGTAACCGTCAACATCAGAATTGGTCACTAACACCCTTGAGAAAGATTATGTAGAGAGATTAATGAAGAAGGTAAATTAAAATAGAGAACTGTATGCTAAATTAAATGCAAAGACATGAACACCGGATTTATGATGGTTCAGGTAAATGCCTAAGTCCACTTTATGTTTTGATCTTTATTGCTTTCACAAGTGTCTGAATATAGATACAATCCGTACTGTAAAGACTTGAATACAAATGCTAAGTAAAATAGAATGAGTCTTGAAAGCGGCAGAGTCTCCCTAGTGTTCTCGAAAAAAGGACCCTTTCACTGTGCCCTTGCCCTTCTATTTATAGACGAAGATGGGTTGGACTTCCATCAAGGGCCTAGGAGTAAGATATCTCAGCACGTAATAAGTGACTTCTATACGCCAAACCACAAATGCCGAACGACAATTGCCGAACCACGTACCTAGGCCGAACGGCATTCGTATGCCGTCCGAGGAAGATATGCCGAATGACATCTACATGCCGATCGAGACAGTGTGCTGAATGAAGAGTGTAGGCCGAACGGGACCTGTGCCGAACGATCTAATCGATTCCAAGCCTCGAAGATTAATGAAAGCACGCTTCGTCGTATATGCTCGGTACACGAGATTCCTTTCGACGATGTGTTGGTTCCGTCGGGACAGGATCGTCCTCACTTGCCCCCAGTCGAATATACAGCCTGTAACAGATTCATATGTTGGGTCGGTAGCGTGCCACCATATTCAACTCCTTTCTTCGGGACCTATTACAGCATATCGAGATCGCCTCATCGTAGTTACATCTAAACAGCCACGCGTTCATATACGACACTTGCATTCTCTTCATGAATGTCCTTTTTAGGCTCCTAACTCCTGGCGATATCCATTATATCTATCGCTTCAAGAGACGGTCAGATAGTCCATCTTTTGTATTCCTCGAGCCGCATAGCAAGTGTCACTGCGCCATGGAGCAAGTTCGTCCAGTATAAGCATGAGTGGTTTTACATGTGATGTCCTTCCGGCTTTGCGAGGAGATGGGTGGCAGGGAGCAAGTCTTTTTTCGGATCAATACTCGTGTTTGGCAGAAACTGCACCTTTCCTAACTCTTTCTCTACTTTTATAGGTATCAACCCACATCCCGAAGGTTCCGGGTATTTTGAAGTTGTCGAATCTATCCAAGCTATCCCCATAGAAGACCGGAACATTAGATCTCTCATTTCAAACGAATTGCTCACGAAGTTTGGGTTGCTGGCGGAAGGTCGCCGAATAAGCCTCTCTCAAGGCATCACTATAACCAGGCCTGCTTCGGGTAAAGGGAAAAAGAAGGCTGGGTCGTCAGCATGTAATTCCCCTAACGCACCAGAGGAGGGGGAGATTAGAGAAGCTAAAACGTCCGAAGTACAGGGTGAAAATGTTAGTCTCGTTCGGGACCCGATAGTCGAGGTTCATGATATCGAAACGATGCTTTCCCCTTCAAAGGGAAAGAAGAAATTGACCTACAAGCTAAGGAAGAAAACAATGGGTGGAACCTCTAAGTTCACTCTTATTTTAGTGGAGAGAGAGAGAGAGAGTCTTCCTCACAACGCTTAGAGAGTTCTTTGAAAGGCCCGTCGAACCTCACTATACCTGATAATCTGCTTAACTATGGCTTCGACGATCCGGAGGCCCTTAAGCTTCGTTCGCCCGCGAGAGGCGATACAAGCACTCAAGCTCAAAACCAGGGAGAAAAAACCCCTATTAGTAAAGATAAAGAAACTGGTCCGTCGGGGGAACTTTAGGACACACACAAACACGTGCACTTCACCTTGCACTAAAATTTCTGCCATCACTCTGCTCTTTGCTGACTTGTTGTTATTCTCATTTTGCACAGGTGACATGGGACGCACTCACGGACTCAATCGTCTCCGTGATTCTTCCATTTTTTATCATTCTAGCCAGGACTCGGGCCTCGCAAATTCCAAGACAGAGATGACTCTGGAGATCGAGACTATCGCCCATGGGAATCAATTTATCGAAGGAAAACATACAGCCAGTCCTTATATTCCCGTGATCATCCTTCTCAATCGGAGCAAGGCAGGGAGAAGCCTACTCAGAAGGGGTCCCAGGCCTGAGGTCCACCGAGATGAACATTCTGGTTCATCAAGCACCAGGCAATCTCAAGAACCCCATAAAACATCTGTAGTTTCCAGGCATACTCCTCCCACTCCTTTATTTGATTCGTCGGTGGCAGGAGGACTTGCCGAGCTCAAGTCCACGTTCCTAAAGATATGGTTCGTTGGCTTGAAATTTCTCCCAGCGATTCATCACATTCCAGGACACGTCAAACAAAGCGCTATTGCTTGTACCATTGACGTTTATGTTCAACATGACGCGTTTGTTCACTTAGCCGAAAAAGTCTCAGAAGTCACGGTTGCCGTTAACACGAAATTGATCGCTTGAAGCTTGAGGCTATTCATAATAAAGACATTATCAAAGCTCAAGATGAAGAGCTCTCTTCGTACAAATCTCAGCTCGAAGCCGCTCAACAAAGTGTTAAATATACTGTAGAAGCCGTAAATCGTCTAGAGACAACTCATAAGAAAGAACTTGATGAAGTGGTCCAACGCTGCGGGGCCGTCGCTTTAGAGAGGGATTCAGTTCAGAAGGAAAGGGATGCATTTGCTCTCCGAGTCAAAGAGCTGGAAGATCAACTCCACAAAGAAAGAGAGGAGAAAACTGCTGTACATGAAGAGTCGCAATGATATTGTGATGAGATCGTTGCTAGGCGACTCCTGAAGGCAAAGCTCGACGACGAGCTCTCTAAGGTCGGGATGTTGAAGGATGAAGCCCGTGAAGAGGGCAAGAGAATAGCATCCGCGGAGATTGACTTTCGCCTTGAGGCGGCTACAGAGGCTGGTGGGGAGGAGATTAAGTGCATATTCGACTCACTTATAGCAGAATACAACGCCCGTGTCCTCATGCATCAGGACTTTTCTTTTCTTGGCGAGGGCTACCTCGAATCTCTAACCGAGGCATGAAAGACTTTAATAAAGATCAGGAAGGCGAGCTAGGAACCGAAGAGGTTGATGAGGAGGCTTTGGTGAAAGAATTTCTCAGGAGGAACGAGCCTTCAGACTTGTCTGTAGCGAAGGCCCTATACTGCAAAGGTTCCTCCTCATCCAAAGGAAAAGATGTCATTGCCGGTCCATCTGGAACCGAGTCTCCAGTCCTTCCTCCTACTCAACCGGTTGATCAGCCAGTACTCGATCCATTTGAGCAATACGCTTGTTATGACCCAAAAGACCCTGGCCTCGCCGTTCACGTCCTTTCTCCCATTCCAAAGGGTGAGACTCCTCAGACGGTTGAGAGCCAGCAAGAAGCCGGTATACAACTCTTTTTCTTAAAGTTAAATGAGCCGTCGTTTTCGGCGAAAGGTTATTGCATTCTAACGTTTGTCTCTTGTGATTCTTCGCGGGTCGCTCTGACCCTGAGCCCACTCCGCGGAGTGGTGACGCCAAGGAGATGAAAGAGAAAGCGAGCGAGGCTACTCACGTGGGAGAGACTCCCGGTCTAGATGCTTAAGTGATTGAGGCGCTCGATGCTGATAAGTCTGAAACTTGTCACTTGTCGAAGGAAGTTATGAAATTGAGATCACAAGAGCCTCTAGACACACTCCAAAATGAGCATGAAGGAGCAAATCACGAAGGAAAAGAAAAGGACAGCTGAAATCAAAGTCGAGCCCTGAGTCGTGGATCTAGATGATCCTTTAAACAAGCGTTTGAAGGTCATCCTCCCTGGTGGGTTCAGGCCACTAGAGGTCCCTCGATCTTCCTCGGTTGTTACCTCCCCATCAAGCAAAGCTTCCGAACGAAAACACGTGGGGGAAGAGTCGCCAGAGAAGACGAATGAGGTAAAGATAGCGAAGAAACCAAAGAAGTAGTTGTTACACTCGTTCAACAAGAGTCAGCTTAGATTATGTAATTATTTTTGTTTGTTTTCATAGTCAATGTAGATAGACTTTTGACTCCAAGTTTTGGTGGAATTGTAGTAGAACCCCATTTTGGATTAATAAATAAAATTTAGTTTCTTTGTCATTCAAATGACTTTTGTTGTTCAGCTTTCTGTATATCTGTGGTCGAAACCCAAGTTATTGTGAGTTACATAAACTCCCAATTCATTTTTATATTACTCGGAGATTCCTTGGAATTTCACATCCTCTATTCCATGCGTCGGGTACTTGGAATATTTTTCAGTCTGTAAGCCGGGGACTTGATGACTTCAAGTCAGTTGTACTCTAGTCTGCATTCCGGGGACTTAGAGATTTTTAAGCCGTTTATGTTCTTGTCTGCACCCAGGGGACTCAGAGTACTCCAGTCCGCACTCAGTGGACTTGGAGATTTTGAGTCGTTTATACTCTGGTCCGCACTCAGGGACTCAAAGTACTCCAGCCCGCACTTAGGGGACTTGAAGATTTTGAGTCGTTTATACTCTGGTCCGCACTCAAGGGACTCAGAGTACTTCAGTCCGCACTCAGGTGACTTGAAGATTTTGAGTCGTTTATACTCTGGTCTGCACTCAGGGGACTTAGAGTACTCCAGTCTGCACTGAGCGGACTTGAAGATTTTGAGTCGTTTATCCTATGGTCCACACTCAGGGGCACAGAGTGCTCCAGCCCGCACTCAGGGGACCTGGAGATTTTGAGTCGTTTAACCTCTGGTCCGCACTCAAGGGACTCAGAGTACTCAAGTCCGCACTCAGCGGACTTGAAGATTTTGAGTCGTTTATAATCTAGTGCACACTCAGGGGACTCAGAGTATTCCAGTCCGCACTCAGGGGACTTTAAGATTTTGAGTCGTTTATACTCTGGTCCGTACTCTGGGGACTCATAGTACTCCAGCCCGCACTCAGAGGACTTGAAGATTTTGAGTCGTTTATACTTTAGTCCGCACTCAGGGGACTCAGAGTACTCAAGTTCGCACCCAGGAGACTTAGAGATTTTGAGTAGTTTATACTCTGGTCCGCACTCAGGGGACTCCGAGTACTCCAGTCACACTCAGGTGACTTGAAGACTTTGAGTTGTTTATACTCTGGTCCGCACTCAGGGGACTTAGAGTACTCCAGTCCGCACTCAGGGGACTTGAAGATTTTGAGTTGTTTATACTCTGGTCCACACTCAGGGGACTCAGAGCACTCCAGTCCGCACTCGGAGGACTTGAAGATTTTGCGTCGTTTATACTATAGTCCGCACTCAGGGGACTCAGAGTACTCCAGTCCGCACTCAGGGGACTTGGATATTTTGAGTCGTTTATACTCTGGTCCGCACTCAGGGGACTCAAAGTACTCCAGTCCGCACTCAGGGGACTTGAAGATTTTGAGTCGTTTATACTCTGGTCCGCACTCAAGGGACTCAGAGTACTCCAGTCCGCACTCAAGGGACTTGGAGATTTTAAGTCGTTTATACGCATTCGTACGTCAGACAGAATAATGTAACTCTAGTTTTTTTCCATATTATTATCATACACAGAAACATCAATAATTCATGGAAAAGATGGCTTCAAGCCTTTATTAATGAAAACGAGCTAAATTGTCTTATTACATGCTGAAAACTAAGAATCAATCAAATAAAAATATGCTGGAAATAATTGCAACTAATATTGGGAAGAAATAAACTAAGTGTAATAATACCGCAGATGCTCTCTATTCCATACTCGGGGGAGTGTCACACCATCAACGGTCGCTAGCTTAAAAGTTCCCTCTCCAGGCCTCCGTTCAATGACGTACATACCTTCTCATGTGGGATTCATATGCGACGGGACATAGAAAACTCATTTCGAAACGAGGTCACCCATATCAAAGACTCTTGGTCGGACTTTTTCTTTATAATATCGAGCGACTCGGTGTCTATATGCAACCGCTCATAAATTAGCTTCTTTGCATTTTTCATCAATGAAGTCCGGTGATTCCAGCAAAAGATCTCGATTCATCATAGGGTCGTAATAAGTTACCCGATGTAACGGAACTTCAAGTTATACGCGTATAACAGCTTCCATGCCATTGCCAATGCGATTGGAATGTGTCCAGTCGCGGACTTGTGGGTGGTTCTATAAGCCCAAAGCGCTATTGGATGTTCATCCATCCACTTGCCTCTAGCCTTTTCCAAACGTTTTTTCAATATGGACTTGATTATTTTGTTCACGGCTTCCACTTGTCCATTGACTTTTGGATGAGCAAATACTGCAAACCTTTTTTCAATTCCATATTTATGACAAAATTCTTTGAACTATTTGCTTTCGAATTGAGTTCCGTTGTCTGTAGTGATAAGTCCATGGAAGGCCAAAACGGCATATAATGTTTTGTACAATGAAATTAATGACCTTTTTTGTGGTGATCGTGGCCAAAGGCTATGCTTTTGCCCACTTAGTAAAGTAATCAACCACAACAATTGCGTATTTCGCACCACCTTTGGATATGGGTTAAGAGCCGATTATGTCGATTCCCCACATTGTAAACAGCCAAGGACTAACCATTTGCGTAAGTTCCATCGGAGGAGCTCTCGGGATTTTTCCCATACTTCTGGCATTTGGTCTACAGCGTCCCGATTTACAGTTGGCCAATAGTATCCATAGCAGAGGATTTTCTTTGTTAATGTCTGCCCCCCAGTATGGTCACCGCATTCTCCTTCATGAACTTCCTTTAGGACTCGTTTTATCTCATCGTGGGCAATGCACCAGAGTAAGGGGGTCGAGAATCCCCTCCAATACATAATTCCGTCCTGTATTACATATCACGAAGCCTTACGAATGACTTGTCGTCTTTTGCTCCTTCTTTCGGGCAAGACACCATGTAGCAAGTATTGCTTGAATGAGGTCATCTGTGATTCATTCTCGATTTCGGTTTCTAACATGAAATCTACCTCCATCATATTTATACTCGGAGCATGCAAGGTTTCAACGAGAACCAATCACATTTGTTGTGCATTGCCGGTTCTCTTAAACTTTGCCAATGAATCGGCTTCTCTGTTTTGCTCACGCGGGACATGCGAAATATCATAATATTCTAGATTTGCTAGCCGCTCTTGAACCCATGCAAGATATGGGGCAAGTCTCTGTCCCTTCGCTTGATAGTTCCCCCGCACCTGGCATACCACCAGTTGTGAGTCATAAAAGATTTCAACTGATTTTACCCCCCAGCTCTTTGATGAGTTTCAAGCCAACAATCAATGCTTCGTACTCGGCCTTGTTATTTGTTGCTGGGAATTCAAGCTTCAAACGGTAACAAATTAATCGGTTTTTTGGAGTCACTAGAACTATGCCAGCTCTCGAGCAACGATCGTTAGATGCCCCATCGGTGTACATCTTCCATCGAACGGGAGGTATGACATTGTTACCGTCTGATTCGTCTAACATAGTGAATTCAGCAATGAAGTCTGCTAGCGCTTACCCTTGTATGGCCCTTCGTGGCAGGTAGATAATATCGAACTGACTCAACTCGTTATTCCATTTTAACATCCTTCCAGAAGTTTTCGGTCATTGGAGTACCTGCCGCAAGGGTTGATCAGTGTAAACACTGATTGAGTGTGCCTGAAAGTATGGCAGGAGCTTGCGTGATGCAATCACCAAGCAATATGCTAGTTTTTCAATCTTAGGATAATTTCTTTCTGCCGCCGTTAAACATCTACTAACATAGTACACCGGCTTCTAAACTCGGTCCTCCTCATGAACCAGAGTCGTACTGATTGCATGCTGAGATACAGCCAAGTACACATACAACATCTCATGGTCTACCGGTTTCGATAGTACCGGGGGACTTTCTAAATGCCTTACCAGGGCTCGAAATTCTTCCTCATAGTCGGATGTCCATTCGAAATTCCTCTTTCCTTTCTTTATTACGTCGAAGAAAGAAATAAACTTATCTATGACTTTGGATATGAATCGACTCAGCGCGGCCACCTTCCCATTCAAGATTTGTACCTGTTTTAAGGTTTTGGGCACTTATATGTCTCGAATAGCTTGAATCTTCTCTGGGTTAGTTTTGATTCCCCACGCATTCACAATGAAACCCAAAACCCTGACGCAATGCCAAAGGAACACTTTAAAGGATTGATCATCATTCCATAACGTCTTAGTATATCAAATATCTCCACTAAATTCCGAATGGGGTCATTTGACTGCTGTGACTTCACAAGCATGTCATCCACATAGACTTCCATCGTTCTACCAATCTGGTCTTTAAACATTTGATTCACCAGATGCTGATAAGTCGCTCCCGCATTTTTCAATCCGAAAGGCATCACTACATAGCAATATAACCCAATGTCTTTGACAAAACTGGTGCGTTCTTAGTCTGGAATGTGCATCGGGATATGATTATATCCCGAGTACACATCCATAAATGACAGTAACTCACATCAGATCATTGAGTCGACGAGTTGATCGATTCTAGGTAAAGGTAAACTAACCTTCGGGCATCCTTTGTTCAAACGTAGCGGCCCGAACTCTGGCTCTTATCTTTCTAGTCATCTCCTTGTGAACCCACAGAGTAATAAACGCAAGTTCTCCACTTCCCATTCGCTTTCCTTACTAGCAAAGGGTTGGACACCCATTCAGGATAGAGGGTGTCGTGGACGAACCCGTTGGCCTTGAGTTTGTCCACCTCCTCTCTGAGAGCAGCGGACCTCTGCAGGTCCATGACTCTCCTTTTATGTTTTACAGGAACGTACTTCGGGTCTATGTTCAACATATGACTCGCAATAGCGGGAGAAATCCCGCACATGTTAGAATGTGTCCAAACGAAAACATCCAGATTCGCTCGGAGGAAATCAGTGAGATCCTCGGCCACTGACGGGTCGAGTTGTGATCCAATCTTGAGTACACGTGATGGGTTATCTCGGCTGATTGGAATGTCAATCGTCAATTCAGGCAGTGCCGCTTTTGCTTCCCGGGGTTCCCCATCATCATCTCTCAGATTTATTTCTCTATGGATCCAAGAATGTGGCCCGAGCCAGGGCTCGGGCACTACTTGTCAATTGTCAGTATTCCAGATGTGGACGGAGTTGTCCACAACTTTCCTTTCTCTCCCCGCTAGGCCTCTCTCAGCTCAGCCACATAGCTTGCACGACCGGCCTCTTGATCGCCATGCACCACACCAACTCCTTTATCTATCAGGAACTTCAAAGTCAAACACCACGAGGCCAAAGCTGCCCTAAACTCCGCCAGGGCCGGCCTACCCAGAAACACAATATATGAAGAATCAACATCCAACACAATAAATAGTTGGATTCGCACCCTTCTACGCTCACCTTCTCCCAGTTCAACTGGCAACTCAACATACCTTACTAATCAGTCGTTGCACCATTAAAGCCATGCATACAAGCTTTAGATGGCTTTAAATCTTTTATCTCCATCTTTATTTGGTCGTATGCCTTTTTGAAGATGATGTTAACGGAACTTCCACAATCAATCAAAATTCTCTTCACATATGCCGGCCCAATCATCGCAGATATGACCATCGGGTCGACGGTAGGAGCCTCCACCTTGTCCACATCTCGGCTCCTAAATACTATATCATCTGTCATCATGCGTTGCTGCTTAGCGGGGATCCCATCCTCCACACTCAAACAACACTTATAATCTACATGCCTTAAGGAGTTAGCACACCGCTCCATTTCCTGCCAGTTCTTGTCTGTAGGATGAGGTCCACCGGCGATAGTGTTTATGACCAGTCTCCTTATGGTTCGATCAGGTTCCTCTGGATGGCGTGGGGCCAGCCCGCGTCCGGGGTCTGATGTTCCTTTCCTTCCCGCGGGTTCTAGACAAACTCCTGCAATTTTTTCTGTCTAATCAACTTTTCAGTGGCATCGTGGAGGTGTCAACACTCCTCTGTATTGTGCCCGTAAGTCTCGAGGAAGCAACAGTACTTCCCAGTCCGCTTCTGTTCCTCTGTTGACTCCTTTGGGCGAGGCTTCTGTATTGAAAAGTGTTACAAGTTGACAGGTAAGTATTCTCAAGAGATGCATTCAGTGGGGTATATTACTTGTAGGTTGGAATCCTTGGCTTCCATTTCCTTGCTTCTCTTTTCTTTCTGGATCTCCTCTAGACCCTTTAGATTGTCCAGGCTTGTTTTGGACATTGACTTGAACCTTTCCCGAGTTGTCACCGGATTGTTTCATTGCGATGTTACTTTTCACAGTCTCTTGAATTGGCCCTGATGCCTTATATCATCTCGTCCATCTAGCTTCCTCCCACCTTATGAATTGACGAGCCTTTGAATAGAAATGCTCCGGCGTAGTTGGAGGCTTTCCTGCCAACCAATCTCCAAACTCTGAATCCGAGTCCACACCTCGCATTACCGCCATCAGAATCGCATTGTCGTTATAAGGGTTGCTAACTTCGGTAGCCACAACGTGAAATCTCTGCAAATACTCTTTCAATGACTCCCCCGGAGCCTGGAGTACACTAGATAGGGACATCATATCCTTGGGACGAGTGGCGTGTATACTGAACTGTTCCACAAATTTCATAGCCAATTCGACGAAGCTGGATATAGACTGTGGGGGAAGTCATGTGAACCACATGGTGGCGATTCCGGATAAAATAATCGGAAAGCATCTACACTTGGTCGCGTCGTTTGCTCTAGCCGAATCCATCATCCATTCGCACCTCATCAGATGCTGCATGGGATCTGTCTTTCCCTCGTAGGCCAGGATAGTTGGCATGCTAAACTTCCTGGGGTACTCGGCCTGTAGAATAGTACCCGTGAATGGAGTATGACTCCTGAATATTCTTCAATCTTCATTAGTCAAGCCTTGATTCTCTTCCATCAGCTGTCTGACCATAGCCGATAAGTCTGGGGTCTGTATGGAGGATGGAAGGTTGGGCTCTGTTCTTTGGGACCGCTCAAGTTGGTGTCTCCTCTGTTGGCGGTCTGCCAAATGCGTATCTTGGGGACCAGCTTCATTGGGGACTTGGTGAGCCGGACGTCCAGTCTCCGCACATGCTCCAGCTCCTGAGTTTCCCTTTCCAGCTTGGGTATGGTTTCCAAGATGTATGTGATCCCTAGTTGATCGATTAGTAGTACCTGCTTGTGCAGTTTCAGTTTTACGGCATCTACGCCTGGGAGTTCATCGGATGAAGTCGAGCTATCAAATGAAGAGTAAGGAACAGGGCTACCTCCAGCATTCCGATGCTGTTGTTGAGTAAGTTGAGTCATGAAGTTAGCGTTAGCTTGAATCTGCTCAGCAAGTTGTCTTCTACTTTCCATGAGTTCTCTCATCAAGTCTTTAAACTATGTCCTGGTGACGACTTCCGTTTGATTATGAGCTCCAACAGTACCTACGCCAGGATTAACTTGCTGATTGCTAGGGCATATCTGTTGTACACTAGCAGTCTCGTTGACGTCCGCGTTATGAAAGGCTGATTGGATATGTGGTCTTCCCATAGTAGAGTTGTTGATCGAAACTCTGAGTAGATTCAATGGACGTCCTGTGAATAAGTTGGATCTCCTTCAAGGGATTTATTCAATCCAGTAGCTACAAAGTAGATCCTAGTATCCTGAGAATTCGATTCTTAGTGAAAGCACCAAAATGTTAGAACCAGAATTGGTCACTAACACCCTTGAGAAAGATTGTGTAGAGAGATTTATGAAGAAAGTAAATTAAAATAGAGAACTGTATGCAAAATTAAATGCAAGGACAGGAACACTGAATTTATAGTGGTTCAGCGTAATTGCCTACGTCCACTTTTAGTTTTTTGATCTTTATTGCTTTCACAAGTGTCTGAATACAGATACAATCCGTACTATAAAGACTTGAATACAAATGCTAAGTAAAATAGAATGAGTTTTGAAAGCGGCAGAGTCTCCCCAGTGTTCTCGTAAAAATGCCCCTTTCACTGTGCCCATGCCCTTCTAATTATAGACGAAGATGTGTTGGACTTCCCTCATGGGACTAGGAGTAAGATAGCTCAGCCAGTAGTAAGTGACTTCTATACGCCGAACCACAAATGCCCAATGGCAATTGTCGAACCACGTACCCAGGACGAACGGCATTCGTATGCCGTCCGAGGAAGATATGCCGAATGGCATCTGCATGCCGATCGAGACAGTGTGCTGAGTGAAGAGTGTAGGCCGAACGAGACCTGTGCCGAACGAGACTTGATGCCGGTAGAGTGGAGATGCCGAACGACTTTGCTATGCCGAGCGAGGTGAAATGCCAAACGACCTTGCTATGCCTTGTGAGAAGAAATGTCGAATGACCTTGCTATGCCGAACGACCCTTCAATGCCGAACGATACTCTTATGCCGAGCGAGAAGAGATGCCGAACGAGGTTGGATGCCGAATGGGGTGTGATGCCGAACGGGGCTGGATGCCGAGCGAGGCTTGGACGCCGAACGAGGCTAGATGTCGAGCAACTTCTTAATGCCGAACGAGGCTCTATGTCGAGCGACTTGTTACTTGGTCAAGCCAACGGGTAACACTCCTAAATTAATAGGCAATTAATGAAAAATAATGGATAGTATTAAATTAAGAGTTACACTTAAAAGAGATAAATGGATTAATCGGACTGATAAAAATAGAAAAGATATAAAAAGATTACTAATTTGGAATTAGCAATAATATATAAATGTCTAAGGAAATATCCGTTAGGATTTTATTAACAAATTGACATTTTTGAGCATTAAAAGGAGATTTATGGATAGCTAAGTATTAGAGGTAAATCTTATTGCCTTAAATAAAAGGGGAATTGGTAAGCAAAGTACAATGTCATTCTAAGATAGTATAAGTAATAATTTAAGATGGTTAATTAAGCTTAGTAGGTTAGTGATAAGAGGTCAGTAGAGTGATAAGAGGTCAGTAGAATCATTCGATGGAAGATTGCCCTTCATTTTGAGGATACCAATAGTCGGTGCACTTACCACTGATGTGAGAAACCACTAATCCTAGGATCCATAACGACATAAGAGATTAGACCTACTTTATTAATTAAAAAGTATTAAATGGTCCAAATTTGGAATTAGGAGGTGGTGAGTGATATATCTAAAAAGGTTTACTTCGGTGTTGAGGTATTAAGTGGTTATCTTAGGGCCCGCCTCCCTACCAAAAGAAGTAACCTAATGAGGGTTTATATTTATAATTAAGAGTGATGATATATATCAATGGAAGGGTTCATTTTATTTTTGAGGTACTAAGTGATTGATCTAGGGGTCGCCTCTCTTCTATAAAAATTTGTAATAAGTTGCCTAATGATATTTTCAAACAATGTCAGCTACATGATACTAGTGAGGAGTCCATCTTGGGGTTAGGTATTAAATGGCAAAGGCCTACCAATAAATAGGTATTGAATGGTAAGAGACCTGCCTAGTCCTTATTATGAGGTATTAAGTGGCTCGGGTACATTCCCTCACATTGCTAAGACTTTAATAACGATAGATACGCTAGTGGTATGACTATTATTAATTATAAGACCGTATAAAATGGTCAAAAGTCTACGTGGTTAGGACCAATAGACCAATAATAACAATGCTAGAAGTCCACCTTGAGAATAAATCTTAAATGACATAGTCTACCTCGATTGAGGTCTTAAATTGTAAAGTCTGCTTATTTCTCTTTTAAAAGTATTATGTGCGACAGTAGAAGCCCGCTTCGTATTTAGAAGTATCAATTGGCTAATGGACTTAGAAGTATTTGGTGGTTGAAAAGGCTTTGTCAGTATATCGTACCTTGCGAAATGGTAGGTAAGTAACAGTATGTGCAATGCAAGGTTAGACTAGAATTGCTGACCCAAATAGACATAACAACTAAATGGAAACCAATCGGTATACATTTATGTTATGGACAATTTATAGATTTTCTAGTCACCAGAACATTGTTTCGACCCCCTATTCATTATAACCCAAGGGACAGATTTAGAGAAACGGGTCATTTGAGCTAAACGTGTTTAGTTATCGGAGAAGCCTTCTTTTATCTCATGCTTGATGCTCATGTGACAATCAAGTATCTAAGGAATACCATTAATTCCAAGGTCATAGTCATAGTTGGTATTTTTATCCTATTACTATTTCTGCTATGAGTTTAGATTTCTATCGATCACCGAAAATGCTTATGCTTATTTGCAGGTACCAAATCCCACGATTTGTGCTTTGATGGACTAGGGTTTCGATTTTGTCGAAATTTAGGCCCATTGAGGTATGGGTTGTTACAAAAGCTTAGAGTTTAAGCAACATTAATGTTGGAATAATAAAAAGGAAATTAAAAAAAGAAACATCAAGAAAATTATGGACAAATATAAGGAACCGGTCGACCCTCTCCTCTTGACCAGTCGACCACTAGCGTTTGACCGTCCAAGGGCGAGTGGTAGACTGTTTAGTTAAGGTCGGCTAGGATAGGTTAGGTCACGAACAACTCGGATTTTATTATTTTAAACTGACCTCAATCCTATAGTTCTATTGCATACTAACCCCTATAAACAGTGGGCTAGCTCCCTCACTTTTTTTCACAAAATATTTGAAATGTTAGCGAAACTCCATCAGTCTTCTTCCTTGATTAGATTCAAGGATTCAAACTCAAGAGAAAAAGGTGATAGGTTTATACGTTTACACGCGTATTTCTATTTTTATTCTTCCCTAATTTATGAATTATGAATCTAATTTATATACAACCGAATGGTTGTATATTTCAAAAAGAAGGAACCTAAAGGAGCAGTTAAGCAAAGTTGTGAATCAAATTCAAAGGAAGCAGGATACTATCCGTCAGTGGAAATTTTATCTTTTAACATGCTAGTAGTTTATGTAGTAAAATTTTAGATTTGTATTATGCCTCGGGGAATTTAGTATGTGAAAACCCTAAACCCTAAAACCGCAAAATACCCAAAAAAGATAATTTGTTTTATGTAAATATATAGTAGAACTAAATTTATTGTTTGTTCGATGATCCGCATTTCGAGAGGTTTAAGTTGACAATAATCCACATATGTCCAACTCAAACAATCCGAAACACAAATAATCAATGGGGTTAAGTAAGAAAAATAAGAAAAGAAGAAAATAAACACAGAATCTCACAGCGGAATGACAAAAAATAATAATCAAATAAACAGTTCATGAAGTTGTTTATATTATACATTTGATTATAATTTATACAACATTTATCAGAGTTACACATACAACAAAATAATATAATAATGCAGTAGAACAACGTTATGCGAGAATAATGCTAGCAATAATATACCAAATATATGTCTTCATCCTTCAAAAAATAATCTTTAATGCGCTAAAAACTCAGGGTTGACCCAAACATAAAGTAAAACAATACAGTCGAGTCAGAACTAAAATATTCTTATGTGAGTCAAAACAGTATCACATATAACGGGAGTGTAATAGCATCAAAGATGTTTACGGGGTTTCACATATTCTATCCAGTGTATAACTTGCATGCAATAACCATGAGGTGTTATGAGATTTTCCATCTCTAAAGGATCCGTCAATATATATATATATATAGTAGAATACGCTATATATGTAATGTCTAATCAGTAAAATAAATAGTTTTCTTTGCGTTAAGGCTTTACGTTAACCCCCCTTAACGTGTTTTTTAAGCATTGTCGTATAGTTTGCATATAATGCCCAAGTAGCACATCGGGGGATAATGATGCACCATGATACGGAAACACTAAACCAAACTCATAGTGGTCTTGTATAAGGATAAAAAGTATGACAAGGCACGTGAGGCAATGCCCAAGGTAGATACTACCAGTTTCCGGTCGCAGGGCTAGTGGTAACGCATCGTAGCCAAATCGCCCAACACGTCCATCCATCCCATTTTGATTCAAGGGAGGTCATCCAAATCAAGGTGCACCAATCAAAACCAACATCAAAGAAATAGTATGGACTAACTCCAAAAGGAAAATCAATGAACGGATGTCAGCTAGAGGTAGCTACCCTCATTGCCTTATCAAACCGTCTTGTTTTAGTCATTTCAAATTGACACAAAGTGTCAGGGCTATCCATAAGCGTTCTCTTTCTTCAAATCCAGCAAACGTACACCAAATCCAACTACTTCATTCTGGAGTCTCCTTCGCATACATAGTTGTTAAAGTGGTTATAATATTGACAGAGAGTATGCCAATAAGAGGCCCCAATCTTTTTAACAACCAAACATCGTTTCACACCGGTTGGTTCTTTTATATTTCAAAAACGATTCATACTTGATATCAAACTATCATATTCACTACAAAATATCATTTCATTTGAAGATCATCATATTTACTTCAAAATATCAATTTGAACTACAATTTAGATTATAACTTCATTTTAACCCAATTCGTATTTAAATCCACGATTTAAATATAACAGTTCCCACTTTGACTAGTTTGAATTTTTAGAAATGGTTTGAATAATTTTAAATAGTTTAAAAAAGGTAAAGTAATTTTGGTAGTTAAATAGTTAAAATAGTTTAATATAAAATGTTTTGAGTGTTAAAATGGTTTATATAGTAAATTAGTTTGGAAAATCAAAATAATTTGAATATTTAAAAAGATAATTTTTTACACAGCTTATATTAAAATAATTTATTTCGAAAATAGTTTCAACTCAAACTGTCTCTTTCCATTTCAACAAATCTGGACTCCGGTCCTAATTTCAGTCAAATTGATTCAATTACAAATCTTCCAATTCAAATAATGTTCAATCTCAAATCATTTCAAATCAACTAAATTTCAATTTAAGTTCAAATTAACTCAATTTCGATTTCAATTTGAATTAACTTTAATTTCGAAATGGTCATTTTAACTTCAGATTCAATTTAACAATTCGATTTAATGGTTTAAATTTCAATTCAATTTTTATTTTAAACCATCTTAATTTATATAAATTTCAAGTCCAATTTCAATTTACCGATTTAAATCACTCATATTAAATTAACTTCAATTTTCAATTTAAGGTTCAAATTTATAAAATGATTCAATTCCGAGCCCAAGTTTGAAATATCAATTTATATCACTTTTACTCAAATAACTTTGAAGTAAAAGTAAAAGTTCAAACCTTTTTAAACAATTCAATTTCTATAATTCAAGTGATATTCCAATCATAACTTCGAGTTCCAATTAAATTTTTTAAAATAATTTCTTTAACTAATTTAAATTCAACATTTCAAAACAGGAATTCCAAATTAATTCAATCTTTATAAGTTCGATTTTTATTTATTTAGATCAAAATCATTTAAACATATTCAAATTCAAGAATTTAAAACCATTTAATTTAACCAATCCCGTGTCCATATATAATTTCTATCCTATGGCCAAGTGTCAGTTATTTTGATTTTAATTTCAGGGATGGATATATATGATTTCAATCCAAATCAAAGTGTCATAGGTATATATCATTTCAACCTATTTCTTAATTTATTCAAAATAATTCAATAACAGTTTTATATACTGTCAATAATATATAACATGATAATAGGATTTATATATATATATAATAAACATTCAATCATCCAAAATATCAACCAATATCATCCATCTCAATCAACATCCAAACAGTTAAAATATCACAACAATTAACTAGTTATCAATATCGAGTGTTTAACTAGCAATTTAATTCGAATTTCTCTTAACTATAAATTTAATTCATAACAATCAGTTTATATGTCAATTTAAATGTTAATTAAATTGCCAAACAACAGTCATTGAAATTAGATTACTTCATAATATCAATTTAACAAACATCAGAAATATTTTAGTATTTCATGAGCGTTTTAAAATACTTACGTTTATTTGAATCTAAAAAAATTTCAACTTCAAATGAATTCCAATTCTACTCCATGTTGTAGCCTTCGTCGATACGAATCCAATGCAACTTGTTTCACTCAAATTCGGCCTCGTACAAAAAGGTTACGAGATTTTAAACATTTGAAATAACTGAATTATAAAATTAACTAAAAATTAAAATAAATTAGTTATTACACTCTCCCTCTACCTCCCTAGATTCCAGGTCGAATGCGCACAGCTCTATCATTTGTTTTTTATTAATGAACGATCGATCGCCGCACATCCCCCATCCCCGAGCCGCTGCCTACAGCCACCGCCCCTTCGCCATAGCCGTTCCAGTCGCGCGCGTGAATCAACGGGAAGAACTGAATCGGCGCGGTGCCTTCGTGGGCGAATCTTGGCGATTTCGAGTCCTTCCAGCTCGATCCAACTACACATCGTGTAGAGCTCATCGAGATCTACATCTTTGCTTTTGGAGTCAATTAGTTTTGTTGAACAGATGAGGAGAAAACTAGGAGAGAAGGTTGCGAATTTTCAGCTATTAAAATTGTTAGAAGAGCTGCTGAACTATTTAGGACTTTATTACGCAAAAATGAAAACATATTGTAATGACCCATATTGTTGCGATAATTAAAATATTTACTTTAATAAGATTTTGTAATTTAATATTGGAAGAAAATAAAATTTATGATTTATGAATGAGTAAACTAACTAGAATAAAATTTAATAATGTTAATTTAAGGGAATCAATGACCATTTGAATGTAATCTCAATCAATTGGAATAACTGCAAAGTTAAATTGGTTTGAAATTGTAAATAAGGAAGTAAAGTAAATTTTATATTAAATGGTGAGATAGTTTGTAATCAATTGAAATTGAATATAATCAGTGCTGTGTAAGTAGTTATAACTTTTTTTTGTAGATAATAAACTTATAAATGTGATAAAATTAAGTAAAAGGTAACAATTGTTATCTATCGCCTATTTATTTAATCTATCGAAATTAAATTGGAAATCAATTGCAATTAATCCAATTAAATATGGCAGTTGATATGAATTAAGATGATAATTGTAGAATATCAATGTAATGAGATGTAAACCAATGTTAACTATATCCGTAGTATGATAGTTGAGTGAATAATAAGATATAAATCAAAATAAAAGAATTTATTTGAAATTAAAATACAAGTAATTAGATTTTTATTGCAATTGTAATTGAACGCTGTAAGCTATGAAATACTTAATATTGAATTGACATGGAAATGTGTTTTATAAGATTTTAAATTCCTAGTAAATCAAAAATGATGGAAATTGTTAACTATTAAATTCGAAGTTGAAAAGTGATTTAATCAATTTAATAATAATTTATTTAATTAACGTAGAAAATAGCTATTTTGGCCACTGTCTTGGATTTCGATGAAACCGGTTTCATCGGATCTGTAACGGTGAATTATTGTTGGATTTCAAGTTTCGTAGCTGTCAGACTTGTCGTTTGATCGTGCGGGCTCGAAACGTGTAGAAATCAATTTAATGAATTCAATTGAAATAAGCTGATTTTAAAAGTTAATTTCTGTATACAATGGAGTTCTGATTTGAACCTATTCCATTGAGTTTAGAAATATCGAAAACATCAATTTTGATATATGGAATGACCTACTTTAGTTTTGGAAACAGAATGGGCTTTTCGGGTCGTTATTGACGTTTCGAATCAGTTCGATAGGTTCATTCATACTTAACGGGACTTGTCTATATAAATAGCTTTTCTAACCATAGCGGTTTTTTATTTTCTTACTCCTATACATGCAATTCTAACTGTCTGTTCCTTTCTTCCGATGCCAAAAACCAAATTCCAATTACTAACCCTAAATTCAAAATCAAAATCAATTTCAAAATTTAAACTCCTCAAACTATATCGAATTATATATCATTGGAAAGCTCTCAACGAGTGCAATCTACTGCAGTGATTCGATTTTCAATTTGATGCATCATTTGATCAGAAATTGATAATAAACCACAGCCGTCCATTTTAGGGTATGAGATTTTAACAGTGGATCTTCATCTGGGTAACGATCAGGAGGCTTGGGCTTGTAGGGGTTGTCGAGCTAAGCACATCTGTGTGGTTAGTTGGTCGAATCAGTGCTAAAATTCTCCATGATTTGGCGCTGAACTTGCAGCGGAGGTGGCGACCTATGGTGCGTCTTAGTTGGTCGCACCACCTCTGCCGGGGGGCTCAGGCTGGAATAGGTGATGGAGTCGCCTGATTTAGGTCACGATGACTGTGGACACGTCATTTTGGATCTGAAGGCAGTGGCTAGGTATCAAGGTCGAGCGTGTTCGAATGAAGGAGGTTAGGTTTTTATGTGTGACTTTTGATGGTATGACATGTCTCCTCTTTTATTTATTTAATTTTAAATTTTCAATCGTTCTAATCCTCATAACTTCTTCATACGAGCTCAGATTCATGCGCGGCTTTCTCCATTGCGATCATATCAAAATTCCGTACATTATGGAACTGGTTTAGAGGAATTCTGAGACTGTTCAAATTTAGGCCTTTAATTGGAGTTTAAATTGCCGATAAATCAAAAGTGATTTAACCCACTCGCAGCTACTAAATTGTCTTATGCTTGTTAAATTGAATTTATGATGTGATTAGAAGTTGATTGGTTGTTTTTTTATTTAAATTGTCATTTCAATTAAGTCTGACTTTTATTGAATTTAATCGCCATTTAATTTAATATTGAAGTTTAAATTGCTAGTTAATACCCATCGTTCGTAGCTCGGTTGGTTAGGGTGATGGGAGAAGGGAACCTAAGGACTGTGTCCGGGCAGGTTCGAATCCCAGCGCCAAAACCATCAGTGGGAGTTTCAACGTTACGCATCCGTGTGTAACGAATAAATAAAAGCGGGGTAGACAAATGGCGTGGGGTTTACTTAAGTGAATATCAATGAATACCATGATCTTAAGGTTCCCCATGATATCAAAAAAAAAATTGCTAGTTAATACCTGTGATTGATAATCAGTCAAATTGTTGTTATTTATTGGTTGATTTGAATGATGATTGTGATGGATGTTTAAAATTTGATATTGGATGAATGGATGTTATATTTATATATGCTTATCACATTGCAAGTTCCCTTAGTTTATTGTTAGGAAAAAATCACTATGGGTTGAAATGATACATACCCGAACGATCCTATAGACAGGGAAAAATCGTCATGGGTTGAAATGATAAACTCGAGCGATTTTATGGATTTTGAATTTTAATTCGGGATTGCGAGTTGAAAAGATATACCCGTAAATTTAAAATTATTGCGAGTTGAAATGATATATACCCGTATCACTTGACCATAGTGTAGAAAATTATAAATGGACACCGGATTGGTTAAATTAAATGATTTTAAATCCTAAATTTTGAACCCGGTTAAATGATATTTTGAAATAAAATTTGATTTATATAAACAAAATTATTTTCGATAATCCAAGCTTTAAGTTTTGAAATTGAAATTGGTTCAAATGAATTATTTAAAAAGGATTTAAATTGAAATTTCAAAGTGAATTTTGAAATATAAATGAAATTTATCGGAATTGAGTTATTGAAATGTTTGAATATTGGAACTTTAAAATCTACTAAATTTGATGTAGTTTAAATTTATAGTTCAAACATGGATTTGAAATCAACTAGATTTAAAGGGTTTTATTGAGAATCTAAATTGAAAGATAAAAATTGAGTTTGTTAATTTGAAAGATGGATATGGTCCAGTGTTGTTGAAATGGTAGAAATAGTTTAATTTTATATTATTTCCAAATTGATTGTTTAATATAAACTGTTTAAAAAAATATTATTTTAAAATTCAGATTTATTTAGATTTTCAAAATATCTACTGTATAAACCTTTTCAGTAATCAAACCATTTTGTATTAAACTACCGAAACTATATTTAATCTATTTTTAAACTATTTAAACCATTTTATATATTTTATTCCATTTTAAACTATTTTTATTAATTTTAAACTATTTTAATCTATTTTGAGCTATTTTAATCTATTTTAAACTATTTTAAAGTATTTTGAACTATTTTAAACTATTTTAAAACTGTTTAAACTATTTTCTAAAAATAAAACGGGGCAAGGTTGGACTGTTATATTTAAATCCTTGATTTGAAAGCGAAATGGTTAAATGAATGTTATAACTTACACTGAAATTTGAAATGATATTTTCTAGTGAAATGACATATTTGAGTAAATATAATGATTTTGAAATAAGGGTTTAACCTACTTATGAATATGATTTCGAAAGTGATAATGATTTCGAAAATGAATATGATTTCGAAAGTGATATAATTTTAAGTGAATATGATCTTTTGATATCAATTATGAATTGGTTTGGAAATGTAAAAGAACCATCCGGTGTGAAATAAGCATTTGATTGTTATAGTGATCAGGATCAGATATTGTCATACTCTCTGCCAATACCGAAAACCACTTTAACAACTGTGCACGTGGTGGAGATTGCAGAATAAAGTAGGATGGTTTGGCGAACGATTCTATATGAGGTGTTAAAATAGACCTTATCCCTCGAGTCAGCTTGATGTGACTAAAACATGAGCTACGCGGGGCCAAGTGAGGCCGCACTTCCGATCGGACATGCTTCTTCGATATCATATTATAACTTTGTGATTGATTTGGTGGCCACCCCTCGATTTGATAATTGGAGTGTGTTTCGAGGTGGGCGGTAATAGCTTCTATGCATTACCACCAGTTCGGATCCACAAAACTGTAGTATCCTACCCTTGGCATTGCCTCGCATGCCTTGTCACATGCCTTATAGCACCCATTACAAATTTGGCTCGTGTCATACCTATAGAGTGCTCCTTGATAGCCCACCAGTTTACGGCGGAGTTTACAGTACTATATAGACTACGATATTTATTTAAAATATGTTAAGGGGGATATGAGTAACGCCTTAAAACTATTTTAATATTTTACTTTACCGTAGACATTATAATAGTGTATTGTACTATGTATGTAGATAGTTTAACGGATCCTTAGGAGATGGAATCTCGAACATCTCTTAAGTTATTGCACGCACGTTAGACACTGTATAGGAGATGTAAAACGTCGTAAACATCTCTGAAGCCGTTACATTCATATTTATTTATTATTGATTTAACTCACATAAGACCTTTTAGTTCTAACTTGAGTGATTTGTCTTTTCATTACGCTCGGGTTTGCCTAAGCATTTCAGTGTTGAAGACTACTTTTCATCAGGACGAAGACAAAGATTTAGTACCATTATTATTTATTATAGTTATCCCATGCATCATGTTGTTCCACTGCATTATATATTTATTCCTACTATATGTAACTCTGATCTGTATTGTAAAAGTGTAATCAAATGTTATTTGTAAAACAGCTTCATGAATTATTATTCGATTATTATATTCTGTCATTCCACTGCGAGATTATGTGTTTGTTTTATTTCTTTCCATTCTTATTTACCCCATAATAATCCTCCCTTTTGAATGGTTTGAGTTCGACATGTATGGTTTATTGTCAATTTAAACCATCCAAAATGTAGATCGTCACACATATCACCTTATATATGAATTTCCGACTTGATTTATTTGCAAAAAATTTAAAACTCAAAGTGTAGCATACCGCTTGGCGTTCTATATGTTATGCCCCTATTCTGAACACAATGGAATATGTATCAGGAGGCAATTCCATCATATTCAGAAGATAGCTTTTCAAAATCAAATTATTTTAATTAAAGTTCTACAAATAAATTCTACGTGTTTCAAGCTCGCATGACCAAACGATAAGTCCGATCGCTATGAAACTTGAAATCCTATAATAATTCATTATTACGGATCCAATGAAATGGGTTTCTTCAGAATTCGAGATAGTGCCTAAAAGACTTTTTTTTCACGTTAATTAAAAAAAAATTCAAAATCAATTTAATCACTTTTAAATTCAATTTTAAAAGTTAACAATCTTCATTATTGCTTAAATAAATTTTAAATAAACTTTGGAAATCGTTATCATTCACATTATTCAGGATTCAATTATTTAAAAAATTTCCAATATTAAATCTAAATAATATAATTATCCAATAAATCACTATAATTGTAATATAAGTTATATAACTTATAAAATTTAACTTTTAAATTGAACTGAAGTAATAAAACAACTACTTTCCATTTTATAGCAATTCAGCATCAATGCAATTATTTACAATTCAATATTATTTAATTTACTTTCTAATGTAAGTTATCGTCGTTTATCTTATTAAATTTTGTTATTCAAAATTTTTATCTAAGTTCACATCCAGTAAATTATATTAATAAATTATTAAATTTTTATTTCTAACCATTTTTGTTCAATAATCATATTAATTTAATAAGTTAAAAATATAGGTAGTTACACTCTTTACCATTCAAAACTTCTTATCCTCGAAAAAGGATTAATTAGAGAATCAAATCTTTGATATATTTTACTCAAAACAATTAACTTATAAAACTTTAAAATCATATTTACAGAACCCTTAGTACGCTTCCTCTATGCCACTCTGAAATCGGCTTATTGTAAATCAAGTTATAAAATTTTAAAATCTCAAAATTTTTCTAAAACCCGAAATTATGAAAAATTTCGACCGCGCCTCCTTTGTGCGGCTCGATCGTAAAATTTACAATATGAATATATAACACAAATATGCATCTCATCTCAATGATGAGGCATCCCATAGGAAATAACATAAAAGTATGGCATGTAATTCGAGATATATACCTTATTATTATTAATACGAGCGAGTTTGCTCATATTAAAGCAGGCAAAAAGAAAATCAAACCACGTATACTTCCAAACGTCCTTTGTATGTATCTACCTCAACTCAAATTAGAATATTTGCATATAAAAGATATAGAAACATGTATGAATTTAATAGAACCATATAATATGAATTCTGAGTCCAAACCATAAACATAACCACTAATACACAACCATAACAATCATATGCAATCAAAAGAAGTTCAACAATGGTTTGCAACAAAAGAAACCATAACCATTAATATTCATTAATTCTTTATTAACATTTAATTGGATTACTTCCAGTTTATTTACAGCTACTTCATTTACATTCAATTTATTCAAATTTCAATTATTTCACTTTTTGTTTAACACATTTCATATCAATTCGTTTATGGACCATTTTATAAAATCATTTCATTTAATCTTATCTTATTAAATTTTATTTCATGACCACCTAGTATATTCTCTTTAATACTAATATCATTTATAAATCATTCCATAAAACCATTTAAGTTTATGTAATGACCCGTAATTTTCGATAATTAAATTTATTAATTTATAAAAAAATTAATTTAATATTGGAAGAAATTAAAATTTAAGATTTCATAATGAAAAGAATGAATAGAATGTAATGTTAGTAATGTTAATTTAAGGCAATAGATAACTATTTTAATATAGGTCCAATTAATCGAAATGATTGTAAAGTCATAATAGGTTATAGATTGTAAGTAAAGGAATAAAATTTAATATTGGAGTCAATGTTGGAATTATATATAATAAATTGTAATCGGCCAATATTGAAAATGAAATTAGCAATGTGCAAGTAGTTATAACATTTGTTTGTAGATAATAAACTTATAAATGTGATTAAATTTAAGTAAAAGGTGACAATTGTTACATGTTACCTATTTATTTAATCTACTGAATTAAATTGGAAATCAGTTGCAGTTAAATGTAATTAAATATTACTTTAACGTAAATTAAGATGATAATTGTATAATATTAATGTAACAAGACATAAACCAATGTTAATTATATCCATAAGATGACAATTGATTGAATAATAAGATGAAAAATCAAATTAATAGATTTACTGGGTTTTAAATTATAACTAATGAATTTATTGCAATTGAAATTGAATGTCGTAAATTGTGTAATGTTTAAAATTGAATTTGACATAAGAAATCAATTTTAAAATGGTTGTTAATTTCTGTGTAATTTGAATGATGAAAATTTTTAATTACAAAATTTGAAATTAAAAGTGATTTAATTAATTTAACAATAAATTATTTAATTAACGTGAAAATAGCCATTTTAGCCATTGTCTCAGATTTCGAAGAAACTAGTTTCATCAGATGCTAATGGTGAATTATTGTATGGTTTCAAGTTTCGCAGCGATCGGACTTGTCGTTTGATCGTACGGACTCAAAATGCATAGAAATCAATTGTATTGAATTCATTTGAAATAAGCTGATTTTAAAAGGTAACTTCTTCATATGAAGGAATTAGGACTTGAAACCTATTCCATTGAGTTTAAAAATATGGAAAACATTTATTTTGATATATGGGGTGGCGTACTTTCGTTTTGTAGTCAGAACGGGTTTTTTGGGTCATGTAGTCGTTTCGATCAATCCAATCTAGTCCTTTCATTTCTAATTCATATCTACCTACATACAGTCTGTTATAGACCCTAATTGTTTTTCATTTCTTATTTTTGTATATACTATTACTTCTACCAGTTCCTCCTACTCAAACGAAAGAATATCAAACCCTAAATCCCAATTCAATTTCAAATTTCAAATCAATTTCAAATTCCAAACCATGACATATTATATACCAATTTGAATCCCGCGATGAGCGCAATCTACTGCAGTGATTTTTTTTCAATTTGGTTCATTGTTTGGCCAGAAATTGACGATTAAATCTCGGTCGTTCATCGGGGCTTGATCATTTATGACGGATCGTCGATTGGAGGATATGGTTTGTAGGATCGATTTCACCCTATAGGATGGTAAATAGGGTGATACTAACAGTAATAAAAATTATTGGGTAAATATATAAAATAATTTGCAGTATAGATAATAGTAGAATAATAAAAGCAGAAATAGAACAACACAGATTTACCCAGCTTCGGCAAAACCCTACCTACTTGCTCCCCTAAGGTTTCTACTAGAAATTAAGTAATCAGACACTTATACACGTAAACTCGCGACACCCGCTATCGACTAACCTAACTCTAGACTCAAAACCATGCCACAACTCATCCATTGAGTTGCGAATTCTCTAACTAAACCGCCGTAGGTCGTCAACTAATCACACGACTAGACAATTGCACAGGTTAAAAAGAAATTACAAAACAAAAACAAATTTAAAATACAAAAACCTTATATAACCACTAAAGCCCAAAATAAAAATAAAGGCTGGCCAACTAATATTAAATCAAGGAGACGTCTCTCTTCCTTTTGTTTTTGTGTAAAACTTTGATCATTTCGTTTTCTTATTTTATGCCCGCCTTGTTTCTTCTTCGATCTGGATTAGGGTTTTTTCAACTTGGAGACGCCGATTTGCAATCGTATGATTAAGGTGATGAGTCCACTTTGATTAGCTTCGTCAATCAATTCTTTGACTTTGTTATCTTGCGGCTACTCCAAATGTCGAGCTCGAATGATAAAAGTGGTATGTGATTTTACTCCCTTTTTCTGGTTTTGGTTATGCTTGACTTCAATTTGAGTTATAAATTAATTCGTGATTTTTATTGCTTTGGTATTTGCTTTTACTCGAATATGTTGGTTTTAGCCGATGATGACTTTTGGGTTTAAATAGAGATTAAAGTCCCAAAGTTTTCGTTCGTGTATTTGACTTGAAACTCGCCACTTGTATTGCTTGGCCATTCGACTCTTGATTGAAAGATTGTGATATTTTCTGACATGTTCATTTTATCACAGGTTGAATATGTTTTTGATATATTTGGATTTGCTTAAAGATATTTGAATTCCTTTGTTATTTACTGCCAACGACTTGTTTAATACTTCATCGTCCTCTGACTGAATTCGTCCTTGAATTTGTCAAAAATGCAACCAATAGTTTTGAATTTTCATGAATTGCTTTGTTGCTTGATTACTAGTACATGTTCACTTGTTCTGTAGTTCGATCATTGATTTGCTATTGCCTGTGGTTATTATGGCCATGTCATACTGATCTGGTACACTTTGTTATTAAGTGGTGTGGCATTTCATTCTTGTGTGACACTTCACTTGTATGCTATCACCGCTCTTTTGTGTTATCTAGGTTACCCTGTTGCCTTCATACTAATATGTGTATGCATATATGCATACATGCTTTAATGCATATGATCTGGTATCTATTCCACGCTCTTGTTCATGCCTGAAATGATTCATGCGTGTCACCTTGTATATACATACATATGTATGTGTGTGTGTATTGTGATGCCATGTTCTGCTCATTGCTGTTGCATAAGAATTTGTACATGTTGATTTGAGTCTGATTCTGGTTAATACTTCATGTGTACTGAGCATGTGGACTTGTATTCAGTTGCATATATAATTGTGTATATTTTCATTTGCATTTATTTGAACTGGGTTGCCTTGATGACTCATAGCTTGATGACCTTTTTTGACTTTGTTTCACTTGAGTTTGCACTGGGTTATTGAGAGCCTGGACTATTTGCTTGCATTTAGTTGTTGAGCCATGTTCGTGCCTTTGATTTTTGCACTTGTATTTCCATTTGAAGTTTATTGTTATAGTCATGCAGTCAAATCTTGATATCTTCATGTATGAGTTGCTATCACTATGTCATATGCATTGTCATTTTCTTTGTATATGGTTCTCAAACCATGTCTCTGTTCTCTGGCATCACTCTAAGTATGATTGTATTGTTTGTCATTGTTATGCTTGCTCTGGTTCCATTAAGTTCACATTTGTCCATGTTCATACTTGAGTTTGTTGAAGTGAGTCTTTGATTGGTCTGTTTGCATTTTGCTTCCTTTCACTGTTCACTGGTCCTGTGCACATGCCTTCATTTGGGTGCATGGTACTAGTACCCTTTTTTGTTTGCTGGTCTGTCCATTTTGCTATTTGCTTTGGTGCACATTTTGAAGAACTGATTTGATGTGACCATGATATGTGCATACATATATGTGCATATATGTATGGTGCATTTGAAACTTTATGACTTGTTTTCGAATTGCGCCTGAGTTGAATCCAAACTCGACTCGGGTTTGACCTTGTGCTCACATGTCCCTGCAACTTTATCAAGTGTATATCGGTGTGCACGGCCTTATGGCATGTACAGTGTTCAATGACATGTCACAGGTTGTCCGTGTTTGATGAATTCAAAACAAAAATGATGACGAACAACCAAAATAACTGAAGGAAATAATATTTTCAACAACACACATTTTATTTTACACTGTAAAAATATTTTTTTTCCAATTTTACTACGTTAATATTTATTTTGCAGATAGCTTAGATGCTGGATTTAGGCTGGAGAAAAGTTGAAGATAAAATATGAGTGAATGAGTGATATGTAGTGAGGTGAACAATGTAAAGTGAAATTTGTGATGTAATCGAAATTGTATTGTAATTGAAAAAACATATATATGCAGTGAGATCTCAAATTTGCACTATTCAAGATTGTAACAAAAAAAAATCTGTTGGAATAAAATATTTGTTTGAATTGAATTTTGTGTTATTTATTTTATTGAGAAAATATTTATTTAATTATGTGAAAAATAAAATGGTACAATAAAAAATACATTTAAATGAATATATATATATATGTTTATTATCATCAACCAAAAATCATATACTGGCATATTCAACAATCTCTCCCTTTTGATGATAACAAACATATATTTAAGATTTTGAATTTATTAGATGTATTTTGTCATTGATGAAATCTATTTGAATGCTCCCCTTATTTGAATGCTCCCTCTCTACAACAAAGCTTCCCTTTATATATGCTGAAAATAAATAAAAATATGCAAATGAACCTAGATGCAGATAAAAAATAAAAAATAAAATATTTAACCTTTATTTGTCAAAATCTTAACTTTTCTATCCCCCTTTTGTTATCAACAAAAGAGTAATAGTGTTAGAAAAATAGAGATAGAGCGATAGACATTAATACAACATTAATACCCAATCGAGTATAAATATTAATTTCAATAAAAAATAAAACAAAAATCATAAATACTCTGTTAGGCGCATATTCCACTTTAGAATGATAGGGATAATGTCGGTATATAAAACCATATAGTTGTGTCTATTTGTGGTATATTTATATCAGGAATTTGAATATCTACTAACCATGCATAATCGTTAGGACTTTTAAACGAGATGAGTAGTATTCCCAATTTTTGCAAAAAATGAATTTCAAGCACCTTCGAACCAAGCATATCTGTAAGGACATTTAAATGGGATTAGAATCAACTTGTCTATTTAATAATCAATTTTGATATGTGTTCCATACATGCATAACCTTGAGGACTTTTAAATGAGTATGAAAGCACATATATAACTATTCCAAGTAATTCACCCGTGCATAACCATGAGGACCTTTAAATGAATGTAAGCTAACGGAAACATTGCATCGTACGAATGAAATAGGAAATGAATTTAATAAGTAATGAATGTAAATTTATGAAAATAAGCATAATACGAATGAATGAAACTGAAGAACAGTAAATAATATGAAAGGAGATTAATATGAACAAACCTATATGACATTTGAATTTATTGGTTTTTTGGCTTATGGGATGTTTGGGAAATGATACTTTAAATTGCTTGGGAAGTATAAATAATCTATTAGGGTTATCTAAGGCCGTTAAGTGTATGGTATACCTAGTTGTTTATTTATCATATTATACGATCAAAAGTTTCTGAAATCGAACAAACCATTTGTTGGTTGCTATGAATATATATTTGATTTCTTTGATTGCATGTGATGATATGATGGTTGTATTGTTTGTTTGCAAGTGACTATTTTATGTTGTGTGAATTTGAATTGTTACCAATTGAAACAACTTTATATTTCTCTTTTAACATAACTATTAACTTCTTGGATTATGTAAGTGAAATACAGGTTTATGGAAGCAATAGCTACTGCTTTTGTTTCATAAATAAGCGTTGTTTGTCCGACAAATAGGGACGTTCTTGGATTACGGTTTTATAGTGATATTATATTGTTTTTCCCATGATATGGGATATTTTATTTTGAAATATGATATACATGGATTATTTCTCTCAGACCTCTCTGTACAAAGGAGACTCTGCCGAAATTTTCTATGAATTTTGGACTTAGAAAATTTTGCAAAGGTGGAAATGTTTTTTTTCAAACTATTGTTGGACTTGAATATAAAAGGATTTAATTGTTTCTAAATTAACATATTTTATTTAAATTGTTATATTATGTAAATAAGTAGTTTATAAGTTGAAAACTTTGAATAATATATATATATATATATATATATATTAATTTCTTAATTCCTTCTTTCCCTTTTCGAGGACGAAAAGTTTTAAGTGGGGGAGAGTGTAACGACCCGTAATTTTCGATAGTTAAATTTATTAATTTTATAAGATTTTGTAATTTAATATTAGAAGAAATTAAAATTAAGATTTAATAATGAGAAGAATAACTAAAATGTAATGTTAGTAATGTTAAACGCAACTGATAGCTATTTCAATGTAAGTCCAATTAATTGAAGTGATTGTAAAGTCATAATAGGTTAAAAGATTATAAATAAAGGAATAAAATTTAATATTGGAGTCAATGTTGAAATTATATGTAATAAATTGGAATTGGCTAATATTGAAAATTAAATCAATGATGTGTAAGTAGTAATAACATTTGTTTGTAGATAATAAACTTATAAATGTGATTATGTAAAAGGCGACAATTGTTATATGTTACCTATTTATTTAAGGGGCATTTCACCAAAAGGACAAACGTTGTAGTCCAATTAGTTTCTAGGACACACATTCAAAGATATTACTTTTAAGGCCAAAATCAGCAGAATAATTACTTTCAAGGATAAAGTCAACAATCCAATTACTTTCAAGGACATAATTTCATAGGTTTTTAGGCCCTAGAAACCAATTATTTTGTTTTTGTCCTTGAAAGTAATAATTTCAGTTATATGTCTTAGAAACCAATTCCACTTGCTAAAGAGGACCTTGTGGCTAATTTCAACTTTATTTAATATGTTGATTTAAATTGAAAAACAATTACAATTAAATGTAATATTTAATGTAAATTAAGATGATAGTTGTAGAATATTATTGTAATAAAATATAAACCACGTTAATTATATCCATAAGATGACAATTGATTGAAAAATCAAATGAATGGATTTATTGGGTTTTAAATTATAACTAATGAATTTATTGCAATTAAAATTGAACGCCGTAAATTTGCCATATTTAAAATTGAATTGGACATGATAAAATGGTTTTGAAAAGGTTATTAATTCCTATGTAATTTGAAATGATGAAATTTGTTAATTATAAAATTTGACATTAAAAGTTATTTAATTAATTTAATAGTAAATTATTTAATTAACGTGAAAATAGCCATTTTGGCCACTGTCTCGGATTTTGACAAAACTAGTTTCATCGGATCCATAACGGTGAATTATTGTAAGGTTTCAAGTTTCGCAGCGATCAGACTTCTCATTTGATCGTACGGACTCGAAACGCTTAGAAATCAATTAAATTGAATTCATGTGAAATAAGCTGATTTTAAAAGCTAACTTCTTCATACGATAGATTTAGGACTTGAAACCTATTCCATTGAGTTTAAAAATATCGAAAACATCTATTTTGATATATGGGATGACTATTTTCGTTTCAAGGTCAGAACGAGATTTTTGGGTCGTAGTCGTTTCGGTCAATCCAATCTGGTCCATTCATTTCTAATTCAGATCTGCCTATATATATACTGTTATAAAGCTATATTGTTTATCATTTCCTATTTCTATACATACTATTACTTCTACCAGTTCCTTCTTCTCGAACGATAGAATATCAAATCCCAATTCAATTTCAAATTCAAATCGATTTCAAAATCCAAACTCCTCCAAACCATGACATATTATATATCGATTCAAAGCCTCAACGAGAGCAATCTGCTGCAGTGATTTATTTTTTTGATTTGGCTTACTGTTTGTCCAGAAATTGGTGATTAAATCTTGGTCTTTCATCGGGGCTTCATCATCTGTGATGGATCGCCGATCGGAGGATATGGTTGCGTGGAGATTTGCAAGTGGAGCGCAACAGTGTTGTTCCTTTGTTCAATCGATGGTTGGATCGACCGAAAAAATTCAAGTAGGTTTAAAACATGTATAGGCAGTGGAAACTTCTTTTCATGACGTGGAGGTTCAAGCTATCTCGGGGGCGTGTCGTGGTTGAGGTCGCGGCGTCCATCAAGCGAGGCGCGCTGATTTGGTGGCGAGGTTATCTAGGTTCGATGCATGGTGAACGATGAGGCAGCATGACTTCCTGATGTAGCTATGTACAGTAGAGGGTAGGGTTTCTCTGTGATTTGCAAACGATGGTGATGTGTCTATTGAGAGGTGATTTCTTTTTTATTTTTATTTTTATTTTATTTTCGATTGTTCTAACGATCATATCTTTTACGTACGAGCTCGGTTTCACGTGCAGTTTTCTCTGCTGAGATCGTATTGAAATTCCAGACATTTTGGAACTAGTTTGGATGAATTCTGAGACTGTTCAAATTTAGGCTTTATTTTGGATTTCAAATCGACTTGAAATCTAAGATGAGTGTTTTGACCCTACTAAATTATCTTTTCTTAGTTAAATTGATTTTATGATGTGACTAGAAATTGATTGGTTGATGTTTGGCATATATAAATTACCATTTCAGTAAAATCTGACTTTTATTGAATTTAATCGCCATATAATTTAATATTGAATTTTAAAATTTCCAAATAATACCTGTTATTAAGAATCGGTAAATTATTGTTATTTATTGGTTGATTTGGACGATGATTGTGATGGATGTTTGGTTGTTGATATTGGATGACTAGATGTTATACTTTATATTGTTATAACACTGCAAGTTCCCTATTGGTTAAAATGATACATACCCGAATGATTTATTAATTAGGAAAAAATCGTTATGGGTTGAAATGATAAACCCGAGAGATTTTATGGAATTTGAATGCTAATTCGGGATTGTGTGTTGGAAAGATATATACCCGTAAATTTTAAATTATTACGGGTTGAAATGATATATATCCATATCGCTTGACCATAGGGAAGAAAATTATATACGGACACCGAATTAGTTAAATTAAATGATTTTTAAATCATTCAAAATTTGAATTCAGTTAAATGATATTTTGAAGTAAAATTGGTTTATATAAACTGAATTATTTTGAAAATCCAAGCTTTAATGTTGGAATTAGAGATGGTAATGAACTGTTTGAAGAATAAAGATAGAAATTTCAAAGTTGGAATTTGAAATATATATGAAATTTATCGAAATTGAATTAGTAAAAATGTTTGAATGTTTTAAAATTTGAAATCTATAAAATTGAAGTTCTTTAAAATTTAGTTCAATATGAGTTTGAAATCGATAAAAATTGAAATGATTTTATGGGAATTTGAATTGAAGGAAAATTTAATTTGTTGAAATCTGGATATGGTCTAAATTTGTTAAAATGAAAGAAGTAGCTTAACTTTGATATCAATTTTTAAATCGATTATTTTAATATAAACAATTTTATCTATTTTAATCAATTTAAATTATTTTAACTTATTTTAATCTATTACAATCTATTTAAGCCAATTTAATTTATTTTAAACTAATTAACCCGTTTTATCTAATTTAAATCTATTAATCTAATTTAAGTCTATTTAATCTATTTTAAATCTATTTAAACTATCTTAAATCTACTTAAACTATCTTAAATCTAGAGGAAGAAGATGGAGATTTAATACTGGTGTTATTTGTTATATTTATTCCGCTACATCATGTTGTTCCGTTGCATTATTTATTTATTCCTGTTATATGTACTCTGATTATGTATTGTAAAGGTGTAATCAATGTCATTTCTAAACAACTTCATGAACTATTTATTTGATTATTATATATTGTTATTCCGCTGTGAGATTCTGTGTTTTTTTCTTTCTTTCTCTATTTTTTTTTCTTATTTACCCTATATCAATCCTCCCTTTTGAATGGTTCGAGTCAAACGTGTGTCATTTATCGTCGAACAAACCGTCTAAAAACGTGGGTCATTACAGTTTATTACAAACATTTTATAAAATGCAACTCATGTTTATTATTATTTCATAACTTAAGTTCATATTAATTCATCGATTAACTTCACTTGTTCATTTCACTAATTCATATCATTAACTATACTTAAGTAAATTTTATTTTATAACTCAAATTCATATTAATAATTTTTTCTTTTTATCACAATCAGTTTCATTCAACTTTTCATAAGTTAACTTTCATCTTATAATTCATTCCATTAACTTATTTCTTTAATTCATTCCATTCAACTTGACTTGAGTAAAATTTCATTTCATAATTCAAATTTCAACTTCCTTATTCCATTAGTCATTTATTAAGTTTATAATTATTTTATACAGATTTATCTTGATTTACACAATATTATTTAGATTATAATTATCTTAGAAAGCTACGACTAAATCTTAAAACATCCTTTGCAATTTTTTTATTTCACAAACAATTTACAAAGATATAATTTAATTTATTATTTGTTTACCTTCTCTTAAGTTCATATCTAAATAGTATTTTTTTACTACTTAAAGTATTCATTTAACATTTTTTAGAACATCAACTTAGTATATAACATTTCTTATAATCGCTTAATTTTTTTATAAACATTTCTTTACACACAATTTCTATTTGAAACATTTTTTTTACTTAATTTCATACTTGTATAATATTCTATTACATATTCATTTTTGAACTTTCAATTTTTTAAACATTTCTAGAAATTTTTATATATGTTTTAAGAATGTAATTGAGTGTTATACAAATTTATCTTATTCATTTTAATAAACAAGAATGTTCAATAATCTACGTATGTTTAAATTTCCATTATCTTGAAGTTTAAGAGTTATAATTTAACTTCCCATATTTCGTTACACACTTAGCTTCAATTTCTTATTTCTCATTTTAGAAGTTTCCAAATATTTAAAAAATTCACTTTATTCCAACAACTGAAAATCATTAATTAACAGGAACTTAAGAATTCAAATACCGGGTTCATTTCATTTCATTTTGAAATAATATATGTACTCGTATCTTTTATATATATCAAATCATATTTAGAAATTTTAAATCAAAATCTGTTTATCGAACCAAATGTGTAGCAAAGCTACTAAGTGGCTTCTCCCACTTTGAGACTCGAAAATGAATGCGATGATACGGCCATCATCACCGAAAATATTTCATAGCGACAAAAGAGGGGAGTACATGACTTATTTCCTTTTAGTTCCTTTTGAAACACTTCCAGTCATAAATATTTTTAAATAATACTAGTTATTATATCACTATCTTAGAAAACAGCTTCAAAAGCACCGAGATTTAAGTTCTCAAATTCTCATCTTTTAAATCCTTTCTATTTATAAGCTATATTATAAGTATACTTATATAATTCCATTACCTTATTATGAAAACATTTCGTTAGTTTACATCTTTGTTATTGTAAATAATTCTTATTGTAGTTAGATTTCAATTCAATCTAATTATCGAATGCTTCATGAAATAGTGTTCACAACGTATTCGTTTTTAGTTTAATTCAACCAATAATTGATGTTCGCGCCAAAATTGGTCACAAAACCCCAAATCTCGTGAAAGCACCAGTATATGAATATAAATCAGCAATATTCAAACACAAATCATAGATCTCAGCAAACAACAAGCAGCAATTCAGAAGTAATAAACAAGAACACACGATTTATAGTGGTTCGGCTATCTCCGGCCTACGTCCACTTCAATAGTTTTCCTTTTTATTGATTATCCTTGCTGATTACAATCAATTACAGCGATTATATTGAAGTAAATCGTTTACAACAGTGATGGTTGCGAGCAGAATCGAATCCGGCAGAGTCTGGATGTTGATTGGCAAAAAGATCCTTTTTCTGTTGGCACTAGGGCTCCATTTATAGGCGTACGAGGCTCAGATCTCGCTCAAACTTCGAGAGACTTTTTCTGACACGTGAGTGGGCCCACGCGACCAACCTCAGAAAGTTTCAAGTCGATTTGTGATCGATACGAAGTCATTTCGTATCGATCAGGATGATGTCCAATTGGGCTGAAATTTGGTGGAGGCATTCTACATCATGTATGCAAGCTCCCGTGTAAATTTTGTAACGTACGCGATTTTTCGTTGCCGAAAAACCGAATAGTTAGGGTTTAAGAAGAAGAAAGAGATCGAAGAAGAGAGAAAAAGATAGAACAGAACAATATCAGAATCTCACAATTCGCAGCGGAACAACATATAATAGATAAATGAATAATCATTAAAACAAAAGAACTGTATATTTTATACATTACATCACATTACATTCATTATCAGAGCTTACAACAACAAACAGCGAAAAAAGAAATACTATACTTAGTAATATGCTACGCCATCAAGCTTGCCTCCAGATTCTGTAGCAACTCCCGAATCCAGAATGACCCGATAACCTTAACTCTAGACTGTCCGTGTGGAAATTGGTGGGCACCCAGAATTTAGGAAGGGAAACAATAAACTCCAGGTCAGTCATGTGACTGGTGTGAGAACTTAAAACAGTTATTTATCTTTAAAACAAGAACAGGATAATTTTAAAAATCAATTCGCAATGCTTTTTGAAAATGTAACTACCATAAGACCTCCCACCACACACACAATGCAAAAGCAGACTTGGAGGAGATTTCTTCTTATGTTAGTCAAAGATGCTTACTACGCAAAATCAAATCATTTTTTGATATTATTATTAGTGCATAGTGTAGAAAACATTTCGAAAGTAGAATATAAATCTTAGCTGCCATAGGTACCATTATATTATGCCTACTATACCATATTAGATGGCAGGTTCTACAACTAAAACCGTACAAGGCTCGTATTGTTTCTTTGGATTTCCAACAAATAATCAGTTCAAGGAACTTCCCATTGCCACATGGAAACGCATCTGGAATGACGTCCCGAGAACCAAACCGGATCTCTTCCAACACAAGGTCGGGTTACCCCTAACTGGGTAACTACTGACACGAATATGTCATCCCCCGATCGTAACCGATCTATCCGAGGATCCTCGATTTCCAACAACCACAAAGCAATAAATTTACAACAACAACATAGGTTAAGTATATGGGTTCCATACCATGATACCACCTCTATCCAGAAGGAATGGCATACACTAAAGGGCGCTACCCCTAATAACCTTGCTGCATCCTTCCTGTTTTGACCATTTTCGGGGTGTGAGGTCCGACGAAGTCTCGTCCACAAAGCCACGCTTTGGTACAAATCCATGCTTTGGGTCAACAAATGATCAAAGTAATGATCACAATAATAAATGATCATATCATAGATGATCAAACAATGATCATTTCACAGCAATACTCAGCATGTCATATTACCAAATTGGGAATATATCGCTGATAACCATCAACTACATAACCTCTGAGCTCGTACGTCTCAGAGAAGGGTGTTAAGCTAAGAGAATAAATTCTCCCCCACCAACAGAAATATATTTGAAAGAAATCAGCTTTATATCTCAACTTGTAACGTCAGACATATAATCCATACAAGTCTGTTCCGGGCTCGAAAAGAACCGAAGGAACTTACAAAGAAGTCCTTGCATTCCGGATAATTTCTAATCACGTCCGGACATCCCGTCACTAAGGGTGATAAAACCTCTATATCGGAGATCAGCCGATGCAGAGTAACTCAACGGTAATCCTTCCGTTTTCAAAAATATCCGGTCTTCAACACCGGTCATCAAATGCAATCCATTACGACGTATCACATATTCAGAATGGGTTATACGACCCCAAGTTCCTTTCCCAGCTAACCCGAATAGTGAGCGCTTATTCAAAAATAAGTGTGGCATTCAAATTCAAGCAAATCACAACAAATACCTATTTTAAAGGTAAATATTGATAGTCGGATTATTTAACTATCAATAAGCGTGTTCAACATCACCAAATTCCAAATAATTTCCCAAATTATTTACTTTCCAAAATATCTTTACTAGATATATATTTTCCACATTTCAACCATTTGAAAACAAATTTTCAAATCACTTTTCACCTTTATCACTTTTGAAAACAAATTTCAATCATTTTCCTTACGCGGAAATACTTTCATTTCAAAATGGTTCATTTATACCAATTAAATAAATCCTTACCGATTTACTTATATTTACGTTCCAAATCCGTAAATTATTTCCCACACTTCAAAAGTAAATCAACGTTTATTTTTAAAAAAATTCCCCTTTTCATTTATAAATTCCATAGTGAATTTACATTCCAAGATATTTATGAATATACGATTTCAATTATTCATTTTCAATTTATCTTCAAAAAGATAAATTCTCAAAACGTTTCATTTCACATTGGAAAAACATTTCCATACTTCAACATTTGGAAAATATTCACTATACTTAAATCAAAATTAAGTATATATTTCATTCTTTAAGAAATCATTCTCTTAAATACATTTGTTTGGGCCAAAACGAATGTTGCGTAAAACATCGTTACGACAACCCAAAATCACTAGTATAGGGATTCGAAATTTAGATAGATATATAAATCCCAATACTATATAAAACATTTCCTTTCGGAAACCATTTACTATAACAACCGTGTTATAGTCCATCATTTCCTTCTATTTCTCGAAAACGTCTATTTCAACAATAAATGTTGAAATCTAGGGTTTCGATTCATAATATATTATAAAACATCTTTAAATCGTTTTAATTCTATTTAAAACATCACTCCCTAAAATAAATCCATTTTATTTAATAATACATTCACTGTCAAAAATCGTGAATATACTTCCTTTAATAAGCTATAATAATTAACTTATCAAAATAAGTCGTTTTCGGATTTATAAACAATGTCTATAAATTCCATTTCTATATTTTAGAACAACTTCGTTTTATAAATCTCCTTTATTAACCAATTCTATTTATATTCCATTTACATGTCGAAATCCGGTTTATAAGTAAATTACTTATAATTCATTTATTCACAAATCCATTCTTTTATATCAACAATAATTTGTAAATCAAAAATTCTTATTTACTTATGAATCTAGGTTCAAACTTTATTTTAACACTTATTAAAGCTCGTTTTATAATTTCTATATTTTAATTTATAAATATCAGTTTTAGAAATCTTTCATATACACCGTTTATAATAATTCAAAAATCTCAGTTTACTTAAACCAATCCTTTTAATAATTTACAAATCGTTATTTAAAGTTTATATAACTCCAAAATCATACATAAGTATATAACTCCAAAAATAATAACTTTTATAACAATAAAAATTATAACGTTTATTTATTTAAAATAAATCAAATTCAAAATTTTAATGAAACATATACTTTCAAAAATTACTTTAAAAATTCTTTTATATTGGAAATCATTATCTTAACACTTTTAAAACTTTAAAATAGGTCCAGTGATGCAACATACCAAACAATCAATCACAACATTCAAACATCATATATCATCATATGATAAACAACAAATACCACAATATCTGTAAATAAATAAATACGGTTGAGAAATCCAGTTGGATCCCTCCAACCTGTTTCCCTGCATCCAAAGATGTTAGCATAATACCAATCCCGTTTCAAGACGGGATATCGCGGTGTATGAGATTTATAAAATATTATCCGCTTAATAGGCGGCGCAATAGGGTCTCATCCGCTATATAATGCGGGAAATCAACAACTCCATATATACATATGCCAATATATATATATATATATATATTGCTATATATAGATATATCCTACTATATCTAATATCACAACCAAACAGCAATCAATAACTGCAATCTAAATTTTCAATTTGAGTGAGAAGATCTCACCTTAGCTCTTATTAGCAATCCATTTCCATCTTGACTCGATTTCTTGATTTATACCTATTTAAATTATTTACACAATTCATTAATATTCGAATCAAATCGAACCAACCAGTTGTCGTTTAATAGTCTAATTAACTGATAGTTTCGTTTAAACCAATTTTGTCTTTAATAAATTGATTTAACTAAAAATTAAATTCAAAACAAATCTTCCTTTAATAATTTATCTTCAGCAACTAAAACAATAAATAAGTTTTATTAACGAGTTAATCACCTTAATGTAGTTGTTAAATATATTTTCCAGTTTTAAACAAGATAACAGCATTTAATTCCAGTTATAACTTTATAACAATTATTTTCTAATCTATATACACATTTAATTTTTTTAAAAAAAAAAACAGTTCTGTATTTGAAATCTCACTGCATTTTTTTTAAAATTACTATCATATATACTTTTATTTTACATATGTATTTAAAAATTGAAAAACAGATTTTGAAAGAAGTAAAAATTTACACCCTACTACACTCACCAGAGACGAACATCGCGACTACTCGCTGCTCAACATCGAGAACCCCGCCTGCTCGAGAAGCCCTAGCCGCTGCAACACTGGCCAGCACGCCGCTCTGAAGTCGCGAGCACCAGTACTTGCCATCGCGAAACCCTAGATGCCGATCGTTGTGCCTACACGAACTGCCGCCGTCTTCCCCTCTAATCGCGCACCACCAGAATTACGAAGACTCTAGAAGCGAATCGTGACAACCCACCTTCAACTGCCACTTCCTATGCGACTTCAACGCCACCAACACCCAGCTTTGCCTCGAGATGCTAGGTCGAAACCCTGGCACGCGATTCCCTTGTTCGAGCATTGGGTTTGAATCGGCTTCGGCCATTGATTGAAAGAGGGGAATTGATGTTTGATTTCTCAAAGAAGAAACGAAGCTCGGCCGTTATTTTTCCTCCTTTTGATTTTTCGTTTGAATCTTTTGAACGATGGGTATACTTTAAAAGAAAGAACAGAGGGAACAGGGCTACGTGATTTACAGAGAGAACGTGTTTGCCTCCGTGATCATCTGCGTGATTTTAGGCATAATGCTAGGCATGATTTTAGGGATGAAAAGTAACTGATGTGACAAATTTTAAATTTAAATTTAAATTGAATCCAATTTAAAATTTTAACGCGTTTACTCTCCTTGTGCTCACATATCAACTGCGAAAAATACGAAATTTGAAATCCGATAATAGTTCGATATTACGGACCCAATGGAACTGGTTTCGTCAAATTCCGAGACTGTGCCTCGGAAGGCTATTTTTAAATATCGATTCAAACGATATAATTTCAAAACTGATCAAAACAGTTTCAATTTCAATTCTGAAGCTTCTATTATCTTCAGTATTATCAATATGAATTTTACAAGCCTTTGAAATATTTTTAATCAGCTTAAAATTGAAGAGTCAAATTATTATTCAACTTTCAATAGATTAAACTCTATAATTTAATCGCTAAATTCATTCTGATAATTTGAAATTCAAGTCAAACCATCATTCAAATATTTAAAATTAATTAAATATTTTCAACTTAAATTATTAAAAATTCAGGGTCGTTACAACCTTCCCCCTTAAAAGAATTTCGTCCCGAAATTACAAGTTGGGAAGAAATAGTCCTTAACTCGTCTACTATGTTTCACATTCCAAATAGTCTTATCAACTTACTAACCTAAATCTTTTTATTAAAGATTCATTATCATTTCAACTAGCTTTCCTACTTCACTTATAAGTTTCAAACAACATTGTTTACTTCAAAATTCAATTTTAAATTTAAATTCAAATTTTAAACTTTCAAATTTTCTCAAAATTTTTCTAACCCTCTAAATTTTCGAAAAATTTCGCCAGCGTCTCCTTTGCGCGGCTAGCTCGGTACAACTATAAAATGGCACCATGTCCCCTCAGATTCAAAAAGAAAACGAAAAGCCTAGCGGCCGGAGAAGAGAATCATCAAATTTCATACTGAAATTGAAATACGTACCTTTTTGTCGAGCAATTCAATTTTATCTTTGAAATCAAAATCCCAATTCCATTTCTTTTAATACACCTGTATATCCTGCTAGCCATAATATCCAATTCCAACATTCAAACCATTTTGCCAATTCCATTACAAAATATTCAATATATGCTTCTTATCTTTACTATTGAAGTTATATATTCAATTTCATTCAATTTTACATTTCAATTTCATTTGAATTTAATTCACAATTTCAATTCCATTTGAATTCAATTTATCTTCTATTCTAAATATTGAATTTTATCTTTCAATTTCGAACCATTTTTATATAGCTCACAATTCAAGTTTTAATTTAATTAATTCAACTTCCATTTCAATATTTCAGGAATTAATAAATTATCATACTAGTATACTTGAATTCAATCTATTTTATTTTACCCAAGTTTGGATTTTGTTCAACATGATTCAAATCTCATTCCATTTTTCAATTTCAATTCATTTATTTACAAATGTTACCTCATTTGTTCATTTACAAACACAATTTAATTTCAATTCACCTTCATTCACTTACAATTGTAAATTTATTCATTCATTCACAATTTATTTCCATAATTCAATACTCAATTCCAATTCATTTTAATTACTCCAAATTTATTTTCAACACAATAAATTTTCTTTAAGTAATTATTTCACTTCGTGTCCTTAGATATTTCTTCCAATTCACTTTATTCAAATTTATTCACTTATACTTACTTTAATTTAACTCCATTCTTTAAATTAAGTTTATTCTATCAAAATTTAGTTTGTATAAGTTATCAACTTATTTATTATTCCCATAAATATTTTAAATAGGATTCCAGAGTCTTTTCTATCTTTCAAAACCATTATTGAAAACAATTCAAATTATTCTTTGAATTTCAAAACCAAACCCCAAATTTTCCAAAAAACTTTCCCTTAAATGAATTTGGCAGCAATCCCTCTTTTGGAAACCCAAAAATGAACATCAATGATGCTGCAGTCATCACCGAAGTTATTTTCCAGCGACTGAAAAGAGTTTAGAGCTTTTCATTCCTTCAAAACATTTTTCCAAATCCTTTGAAAATCATTTTCAAATCAAAAAGGTATTTAAACTTTCCAAATCTCCAAAATTCCAAATTCTTTTCAAAACATTTCTAAATACTTCTCTGGTATTCTATTTCTAATTATAAATCACATTTATAATTTACATTCTCAAATTTCATTTGTATATGGATTTATTTCTTAATTTTTTTATTATGATTTCAATTTCTTATTTTCAATAATCAATGGTAATAATTTAATATTATTACTTCCTAACATCCAAGCATCCATATACTATAATAATTTACAGAAAATCATTTCTTTTATATACAAAAATAGTTTTGGGCAAAATTATTTCATTTACCGATTTTTTTTAAAACAATACTGTGTCGGTTTATCTTGTTTAAGAGTTTAGAAATTCCTATCAACAGAGTTAGCTAGACTGCACCGACCAGAATCTATAAACAATCAACCGATAAGTAAACACAATACAAAACAATTTCATATTTACTAACAAATACGCGCTCATATCTATTATTACACTCAAACTCATTCTAGAGTACTGCTGACTCTATCTCTAATGAGTAACACCCAACAGAGCCATGGTTGTCACTTAACCATATGCTCTGATACCAAATGTAACGAACGCGATTTTTCATTGCCGAAAAACCGAATTGTTAGGGTTTAAGAAGAAGAAAGAGATAAAAGAAGAGAGAAAAAGATAGAACAGAACAATACCAGAATCTCACAATTCGCAGCGGAACAACATATAATAGACAAATGAATAATCATTAAAACAAAAGAACTGTATATTTTATACATTACATCACATTACATTCATTATCAGAGTTTACAACAACAAACAGCGGAAAAAGAAATACTATACTTAGTAATATGCTACGCCATCAAGCTTGCCTCCAGATTCTGTAGCAACTCCCGAATCCAGAATGACCTGATAACCTTAACTCTAGACTGCCCGTGTGGAAATTGGTGGGCACCCAGAGTTTAGGAAGGGAAACAATAAACTCCAGGTCAGTCATGTGACTGGCGTGAGAACTTAAAACAGTTATTTATCTTTAAAACAAGAAGAGGATAATTTTAAAAATCAATTCGCAATGCTTTTTGAAAATGTAACTACCATAAGACCTCCCACCACACACACAATGCAAACGCAGACTTGGAGGAGATTTCTTCTTATGTTAGTCAAAGATGCTTACTACGAAAAATCAAATCATTTTTTGATATTATTATTAGTGCATAGTGTAGAAAACATTTCAAAAGTAGAATATAAATCTTAGCCGTCATAGGTACCATTATATTATGCCTACTATAGCTACCATATTAGATGGCAGGTTCTACAACTAAAACCGTACAAGGCTCGTATTGTTCCTTTGGATTTCCAACAAAAGGTCAGGCCAAGGAACTTCCCATTACCACATGGAAACACCTCTGGAATAACGTCCCGAGAACCAAACCGGATCTCTGCCAACACAAGGCCGTGTTACCCCTAATTGGGTAACTACAGACACGAATATGTCATCCCTCGATCGTAACCGATCTATCCGAGGATCCTTGATGTCCAACAACCACAAAGCAATAAATTTGCAGCAACAACATAGGTTATGTATCTAGGCTCCATACCATGATACCACCTCTATTCAGAAGGAATGACATACACTAAAGGGCGCTACCCCTAATAACCTTGCTGCATCCTTCCTGTTTTGACCATTTCCGGGGTGTGAGGTCCAACGAAGTCTCGTCCATAAAGCCACGCTTTGGTACAAAGCCTTGCTTTGGGTCAACAAATGATTAAAGTAATGATCACAAAGATAAATGATCAAACAAATGATCATATCACAGATGATCAAACAATGATCATTTCACAGCAACACTCAGCATGTCACATTACCAAATTGGGAATATATCGCTGATAACCATCAACTACATAACCTCTGAGCTCGTACGTCTCAGAGAAATGTGTTAAGCTAAGAGAATAAATTCTCCGCCACCAACAGAAATATATTTGAAAGAAATCATCTTTATATCTCAACTTGTAATGTCAGACATACAATCCATACAAGTCTGTTTCGGGCTCGAACAGAACCGAAGGCACTTACAAAGAAGTCCTTGCATTCCGGATAATTTCTAATCACGTCCGGACTTCCCGTCACTAAGGGTGATAAAACCTCTATATCAGAGATCAGCCGATGCAGAGTAACTCAACGGTAATCCTTCCGTTTTCAAAAATATCCGGTCTTCAACACCGGTCATCAAATGCAATCCATTACGACGTATCACATATTCGGAATGGGTTATACGACCCCAAGGTCCTTTCCCGGCTAACCCGAATAGTGAGCGCTTATTCAAAAATAAGTGTGGCATTCAAATTCAAGCAAATCACAAAAAATACTTATTTTAAAGGTAAATATTGATAGTCGGATTATTTAACTATCAATAAGCGTGTTCAACATCACCAAATTCCAAATAATTTCCCAAATTATTTACTTTCCAAAATATCTTTACTAGATATATATTTTCCACATTTCAACCATTTGAAAACAAATTTTCAAATCACTTTTCACCTTTATCACTATTGAAAACAAATTTCAATCATTTTCCTTACGCGGAAATACTTTCATTTCAAAATGGTTCATTTAAACCAATTAAATAAATCCTTACCGATTTACTTATATTTACGTTCCAAATCCGTAAATTATTTCCCACACTTCAAAAATAAATCAACGTTTATTTTTAAACAAATTCCCCTTTTCATTTATAAATTCCATAGTGAATTTACATTCCAAAATATTTATGAATATACGATTTCAATTATTCATTTTTTATCTTCAAAAAGATAAATTCTCAAAACGTTTCACTTCACATTGGAAAAATATTTCCATACTTCAACATTTGGAAAATATTCACTATACTTAAATCGAAATTAAGTATATATTTCATTCTTTAAGAAATCATTCTCTTAAACACATTTGTTTGGGCCAAAACGAATGTTGCGTAAAACATCGTTACGACAACCCAAAATCACTAGTATAGGGATTCGAAATTTAGATAGATATATAAATCCCAATACTATATAAAACATTTCCTTTCGGAAACCATTTACTATAACAACAGTGTTATAGTCCATCATTTCCTTCTATTTCTCGAAAATGTCTATTTCAACAATAAATGTTGAAATCTAAGGTTTCGATTCATAATATATTATAAAACATCTTTAAATCGTTTTAATTCTATTTAAAACATCACTCCCCAAAATAAATCCATTTTATTTAATAATATATTCACTGTCCAAAATCGTGAATATACTTCCTTTAATAAGCTATAATAATTAACCTATCAAAATAAGTCGTTTTCGGATTTATAAACAATGTCTATAAATTCCATTTCTATATTTTAGAACAACTTCGTTTTATAAATCTCCTTTATTAACCAATTCTATTTATATTCCATTTACAAGTCGAAATCCGGTTTATAAGTAAATTACTTATAATTCATTTATTCACAAATCCATTCTTTTATATCAACAATAATTTATAAATCAAAAATTCTTATTTACTTATGAATCTAGGTTCAAACTTTATTTTAACACTTATAAAAGCTCGTTTTATAATTTCTCTATTTTAATTTATAAATATCAATTTTAGAAATCTTTCATATACACCGTTTATAATAATTCAAAAATCTCAGTTTAAATAAACCAATCCTTTTAATAATTTACAAATCGTTATTTAAAGTTTATATAACTCCAAAATCATACTTAAGTATATAACTCCAAAAATAATAACTTTTATAACAATAAAAATTATAACGTTTATTTATTTGAAATAAATCAAATTCAAAATTTTAATGAAACATATACTTTCAAAAATTACTTTACAATTTCTTTTATATTGGAAATCATTATCTTAACACTTTAAAACTTTAAAATAGGTCCAGTGATGCAACATACCAAACAATCAATCACAACATTCAAACATCATATATCATCATATGATAAACAACAAATACCACAATATCTGTAAATAAATAAATACGGTTGAGGAATCCAGTTGGATCCCTCCAACCTGTTTCCCTGCATCCAAAGATGTTAGCACAATACCAATCCCGTTTCAAGACGGGATATCGCGGTATATGGGATTTATAAAATATTATCCGCTTAATAGGCGGCGCAATAGGATCTCATCCGCTATATAATGCGGGAAATCAACAACTCCAACATATACATATGCCAATATATATATTGCTATATATAGATATATCCTACTATATCTAATATCACAACCAAACAGCAATCAATAACTGCAATCTAAATTTTCAATTTGAGTGAGAAGATCTCACCTTAGCTTTTATTAGCAATCCATTTCCACCTTGACTCGATTTCTTGATTTATACGTATTTAAATTATTTACACAATTCATTAATATTCGAATCAAATCGAACTAACCAGTTGTCGTTTAATAGTTTAGCTAACTGATAGTTTCGTTTAAACCAATTTTGTCTTTAATAAATTGATTTAACTAAAAATTAAATTCAAAACAAATCTTCCTTTAATAATTTATCTTCAGCAACTAAAACAATAAATAAGTTTTATTAACGAGTTAATCACCTTAATGTAATTATTAAATATTCTTTCCAGTTTTAAACATGATAACAGCATTTAATTCCAGTTATAACTTCATAACAATTATTTTCTAATCTATATACACATTTATTTTTTATTTTTTTAAAAATAGTTCTGTATTTGAAATCTCACTGCATTTTTTTAAAAATTACTATCATATATACTTTTATTTTATATATGTATTTAAAAATTGAAAATAGATTTTGAAAGAAGTAAAAATTTACACCCTACTGCACTCACGAGAGACGAACATCGCGACTACTCGCTGCTCGACATCGTGAACCCCGCCTGCTCGCGAAGCCCTAGCCGCTGCAACACTGGCCAGCACGCCGCTCTGAAGTCGCGAGCACCAGCACTTGCCATCGCGAAACCCTAGATGCCGATCGTCGTGCCTACACGAACTGCCGCGGTCTTCCCCTCTAATCGTGCGCCACCAGAATTACGAAGACCCTAGAAGCGAATCGCGGCAACCCACCTTCAACTGCCACTTCCTATGCGACTTCGACGCCACCAACACCCAGCTTTGCCTCGAGATGCTAGATCGAAACCCTGGCACGCGATTCCCTTGTTCGAGCATTGGGTTTGAATCGGCTTCGGCCATTGATTGAAAGAGGGGAATTGATGTTTGATTTCTCAAAGAAGAAACGAAGCTCGGCCATTATTTTTCTTCCTTTTGATTTTTCGTTTGAATCTTTTGAATGATGGGTATACTTTGAAAGAAAGAACAGATGGAACAGGGTTACGTGATTTACAGAGAGAACATGTTTGCCTCCGTGATCATCTGCATGATTTTAGGCATAATGCAAGGCATGATTTTAGGGATGAAAAGTAACTGATGTGACAAATTTTAAATTTAAATTGAATCCGATTTAAAATTTTAACGCGTTTACTCTTCATGTGCTCACATATCAACTCCGAAAATTACGAAATTTGAAATCCGATAATAGTTCGATATTACGGACCCAATGGAACTAGTTTCGCCAAATTCCGAGACTGTGCCTCGGAAGGCTATTTTTAAATATCGATTCAAACGATATAATTTCAAAACTGATCAAAACAGTTTCAATTTCAATTCTAAAGCTTCTATTATCTTCAGTATTATCAATATGAATTTTACAAGCCTTTGAAATATTTTTAATCAGCTTAAAATTGAAGATTCAAATTATTATTCAACTTTCAATAGATTAAACTCTACAATTTAATCGCCAAATTCATTCTGATAATTTGAAATTCAAGTCAAACCATCATTCAAATATTTAAAATTAATTAAATATTTTCAACTTAAATTATTAAAAATTCAGGGTCTTTACAAATTTCATGGCATTTGGATCAGTAGATCTCGAGTTATCGTGGATTCGAAATGGTGTTCTTCGTGTGGCTGTCGACTTCGAATCCATGGCTTCGAATCGATGCCTTCGACTCCATCAGCTCACGTGGTTCTGTGATGAGGTGGCACGCGTCCTTCGAGTCGATCCGGTCTTCTCTCCAAGTTGAACGCATCAATTCCTTAGATTTCGCCTAATTTGCACCGAGGGTCGACACGTCATCTAAGCTTGTTGACTCGGTGGATTCGAAGTGATCGTCATCCATGGATTCGAACAACTGTCACATCGATGGATACGAATAAGCCTTTATCCATGGATTCAAACAATCGCCTTTATAATGGATAGGAAGCACACTATCTGTTGATGGATGCGAAGTGAGATCATCTGATGGATGCGAATTAGATGGAGTCGAACTGAGGCATGAGGATGGGTACGAACTTGATCGATACGAACGAGATCGGTTCAAAGTGACTAACTCCTGATGGATTCGAACCCGATGGATTCGAATGAAGCCAGATGATGTCATGCTGATGGATTCGAACCCGATGGATTCGAATGGGTCATCACCTTTCCCTCTTCATGGATACGAACAGCATGCTCTTTCCTTAGATCGAATCGATCATAACTTGCACATACAAACTCGGATTGACTTGAGATTTGAACCACTCGCTTCTACAGCTTTGCTCATCATGTCTTGTCAATTGCAGCCCGATCCGGACTCGGACAAAATTCATCGATATCCATGTTTTATCCTGCGATGCACAGTTGATATTCAAGAATAGTAATCATTGATTTTCAACTAATTTTTGGGTATCTCAACTTTGCCAAAAGTTGGGATAACACTTTGCCCTCCAAAAATTGCCTTTTTGTAAAAGGTATGTTTTGAACGGTCTAAATCGAGTGTAGTAAATTCACGTTTCATTCGTAGCTGCAGTATTGTCAATCAAGTTCATGGTTGTTCGAAGCTAAGTTTTTATCAATCCCTTCCAGTGGAAGTTAAGGATGAAATTCTTCAGTCTCTCTGGACTATTGTTGGTCACCCCGGACTCTTGCCAAGCCCATTCTAGACTTGACGATCGAATAGAAAGATCCTATTGCATTCTGGCGTTGCCTTCTATCCCTTGCACTCTGGTCCCAGCTAGGATGTATAGCGATGTCTTGGTCGTTCTAGACCGATCATAGCCTCTCCGGGCTCTTGCTAGATTCCATCCTGTCACTCTCCGGTGAGGGGGAAGCAGCGCTTAAGTGAGTTGATCCTGTCGATCTCCGGCGAAGCAACTCACTTCTTGCACTCCGGTTCAGTGTATCTGAACATTAAGCAATGTCTTGGTCGCTCGAGACCGATCATAGCCTCTTTGGGCACTTGCTGGATCCCATCCTGTCACTCTCTGGTGAAGGGGAAACAGTGCTTAAGTGAGTTGATCCTGTCGCTCTCCGGCGAAGCTACTCAGTTCTTACACTCTGGACCCCGTCTCTCCGGGTAGGGTCATAAAGCGATCATTTTTATATTGGTATTTAATGTTCATCCTTTAACTCTCCGGTCAAAGGTTCATTTCAAGAAATTCAAATTCATTTATTAAATTCAGGTCCTTGATGTTCAATCTCAAACACCAGGAAAAAGCTAAACATTGCCTCTCTGGGCATATCGGTTTATCTCCATCTCAGAGCATGCCTAGGGATCTCTTCGGTTCCCGTACATGAGTAAGTGGAGTAACCGTTTATTCTGAAAACAAATCTAAATGAAATTATTCGACCAAAGTCTGAATCCTAGACTCGGCCCTTGCCATCTTTAATCAGTAAATGACAAGTCGTGATCCCGATCCAGGATCGTTCCTGTTAGGTGGAGGAGGTAGTTGTTCAGGCCTTACCGCCGCTGTCCGTTCTCTAACATATTGTGGCAATCTACCACTCCTGGCATGTTCTTCCGCCTCATCTTTCAAATGGCGGCATTCATCTGTAGTGTGCCCATCCAGCTCATGGAATATGCAGTATTTACCAGTTCTGCGCTCCCGCTCAGTGGGATCTCTCCTGGGTGGCTTTCGATAAGGGAGTTGCCCCCGAATTTTAGTGTAAATTCATTCCAGATCTGCAGTCAGATCTGTGTATTGCCTGAATCTAGGTTCTCGGAACTTCTTCCTTTTATTAGGACCATCGTATCTGTCATCCTGTTTCCTCTTTCCTTTATCTACTCCGGACTGTTCCCTGGAGGTTCCTTCGCTTTGCGCGGCGTTTGTTTCCTGCCTCTCGGCTCGTGATTCTTCTAATCGGATGAACTTTTCAGCTTTATGATAGAACTCTCCGGGATCTTGCGGTGGATCTTTAGTCAGAGAATCTTTGAATTTGGTGCCTTCCCCAACTCCTGCCACCGCCGCCATCAAAATCATTGATGGATCTGGGCGATCGACAGAAGTCACCGTTGCATTGAACCTTAGTAGAAAATCTTTTATGGACTCTCCGGTCCTTTGCTTTATCGAGGCTAAAGTCATCACACTCTTGGGTCGCGTCACATGGACCCTAAACTGTCTCATGAAGCAGTCTACAAGCTCGCCCTATGTTCTGATTGATCCAGTTTCTAGTTGCCTAAACCAAAGCGCAGCCAAATCTGACAAGTATAAAGGGAAGCATCGAGCCATCACGTCCTCGGATGCCCCCAGCACTTCCATGTGCCTAATATATCTGGTAATATGCACGGTCAGGTCTGATCCCGTCATAAGGATCTAGCATTGGTAGTTTGAATTTTGGTGGGTTCCTTGCATTTCTGATGTTTGGAGTGAACGGACTCCGACTGACTTCTTCCAACCCTCCGCCAGACAATCCTCCTCTCATGATTCGTCGCATTAGACTAATCATTCTCTTGTCTACGTCCAGGGGTTGACCCCTTGTCAAGTTCCTATCCTTCCCCCCCGAGCCTTGAAGGGAATTCTGGTACATACTCTTCGGGTGGCTCATTAGCATAAGCATTGGCTCCAGCTTGTTGAGCTCCGTCTATTGGTCTTCCAGTATCAGACCCTGAGGGTTTGCCCCCAAGTCCTTATTGATCACCTTCAGCTCTTGCATTCTGGTCTTGAACCTGACCTTCATTAGCTTCTGTAATCTTGATTCCTTGTCCCGCACTTGCAGTTGTTGTAGTTGTTCCAAGGTTTTGCACATTCGCCGCCCTCATTTGTTCGAGGAAATTCTGCAGCATCTCTTGTTGAGTCTTCGTCATGCTTTCGCGTAATGAATTAGCCATAGCTTCCATCTCCTCTCTAGTGATATACATCAAAGCCTGTCCCTCTCCAGCTTCAGAGGATGCTTCTTGGCTTCCTCCTTGTTGGCTCTGATCATCTCTTTGTCTTGTTTATCGAGTCATTGTCTCTGAATCAGGATTCTTCAAACTCTTAAATCTGAATTCTGAATCTGGTGAAGCGGGTGCTAGTCCTTCTCAGTGAAAGCACCAAAGTGTTCGCGCCAAAATTGGTCACAAACCCCCAAATCTCGTGAAAGCACCAGTGTATGAATAGAAATCAGCAATATTCAAACACAAATCACAGATCTCAGCAAACAACAAGCAGCAATTCAGAAGTAATAAACAAGAACACACGATTTACAGCGATTCGGCTATCTCCGGCCTACGTCCACTTCAATAGTTTTCCTTTTTAATGATTATCCTTGCTGATTACAATCAGTTACAGCGATTATAATGAAGTAAATCGTTTACAACAGTGATGGTTGCGAGCTGAAACGAATCCAGCAGAGTCTGGATGTTGAATGGCAAAAAGATCCTTTTTCTTTTGGCTCTGGGGCTCTATTTATAGGCGTAGGAGGCTCATATCTCGCTCAAACTTCGGGAGACTTTTTCTGGCACGTGAGTGGGCCCACGCGACCAACCTCAAAAAGTTTCAAGTCGATCTGTGATCGATACGAAGTCATTTCGTATCGATCAGGATGATGTCCAATTGGGCTGAAATTTGGTGGAGGCATTCTACATCATGTATGCAAGCTCCTGTAAAAATTTCATGTCATTTGGATCAGTAGATCTCGATTTATCGTGGATTCGAAATGGTGTTCTTCGTGTGGCTATCGGCTTCGAATCGATGCTTTCGACACCATCAGCTCACGTGGTTCTGTGATGAGGTGGCGCGCGTCCTTCGAGTCGATCCGGTCTTCTCTCCGGGTTGAACGCATCAATTCCTTAGATTTCGCCTAATTTGCACCGAGGGTCGACACGTCATCTAAGCTTGTTGACTCGGTGGATTCGAAGTGATCGTCATCCATGGATTCGAACAACTGTCTCATCGATGGATACGAATAAGCCTTTATCTATGGATTCGAACAATCGCCTTTATAATGGATACAAAGCACACTATCTGTTGATGGATGCGAAGTGAGATCATCTGATGGATGCGAATTAGATGGAGTCGAACTGAGGCATGATGATGGGTACGAACTTGATCGATACGAACGAGATCGGTTCGAAGTGACTAACTCCTGATGGATTCGAACCCTATGGATTCGAATGGAGCCAGATGATGTCATGCTAATGGATTCGATCCCGATGGATTCGAATGGGTCATCACCTTGCCCTCTTCATGGATACGAATAGCATGCTCTTTCCTTAGATCGAATCGATCATAACTTGCACATACAAACTCGGATTAACTTGAGATTTGAACCACTCGCTTCTACAGCTTTGCTCATCATGTCTTGTCAATTGCGGCCCGATCCGGACTCGGACAAAATTCATCGATATCCATGGTTATCCTGCGATGCACAGTTGATATTCAAGAATAGTAATCATTGATTTTCAGCTAATTTTTGGGTATCTCAACTTTGCCAAAAGTTGGGATAACACTTTGCCCTCCAAAACATGCCTTTTTGTAAAAGGTATGTTTTGAACGGTCTAAATCGAGTGTAGTAAATTCACGTTTCATTCGTAGCTGCAGTATTATCAATCAAGTTCATGGTTGTTCGGAGCTAAGTTGTTATCAATCCCTTCCAGTGGAAGTTAAGGATGAAATTCTTCAGTCTCTCTGGACTATCGTTGGCCACCCCGGACTCTTGCCAAGCCCATTCTAGACTTTACGATCGAATAGAAAGATCCTATTGCATTCTGGCGTTGCCTTCTATCCCTTGCACTCTTGTCCCGGCCAGGATGTATAGTGATGTCTTGGTCGTTCTAGACCGATCATAGCCTCTCCGCACTCTTGCTGGATTCCATCCTGTCACTCTCCGGTGAGGGGGAAGCAGCGCTTAAGTGAGTTGATCCTGTCGCTCTCCGGCGAAGCAACTCACTTCTTGCACTCCGGTTCAGTGTATCTGAACATTAAGCGATGTCTTGGTCGCTCTAGACCGATCATAGCCTCTCTGGGCTCTTGCTGGATCTCATCTTGTCACTCTCTGGTGAAGGGGAAACAGTGCTTAAGTGAGTTGATCCTGTCGCTCTCCGGTGAAGCAACTCACTTCTTGCACTTCAGACCCCGTCTCTCCGGGTAGGGTCATAAAGCGATCATTTTTATATTGGTATTTAATGTTCATCCTTTAACTCTCTGGTCAAAGGTTTATTTCAAGAAATTCAAATTCATTTATTAAATTCAGGTCCTTGATGTTCAATCTCAAACACCAGGAAAAAGCTAAACATTGCCTCTCTGGGCATATCGGTTTATCTCCATCTCAAAGCATGCCTAGGGATCTCTCCTGTTCCCGTAAATGAGTAAGTGGAGTAACCGTTTATTCTGAAAACAAATCAAAATGAAATTATTCGATCGAAGTCCGAATCCTGGACTCGGCCCTTGCCATCTTTAATCAGTGGATGACGAGTCGTGATCCTGATCCTGATCCAGGATCGTTCCTTTTAGGTGGAGGCGGTAGTTGTTCAGGCCTTACCGCCGCTGTCCGTTCTCTGACATATTGTGGCAATCTACTACTCCTGGCATGTTCTTCCACCTCATCTTTCAAATGGCGGCATTCATCTGTAGTGTGCCCATCCAGCTCATGGAATAGGCAGTATTTACCAGTTTTGCGCTCCCGCTCAGTGGGATCTCTCCTGGGTGGCTATCAATAAGGGAGTTGCCCCCGAGTTTCAGTGTAAATTCGTTCCAGGCCTGCAGTCAGATCTGTGTATTGCCTGAATCTAGGTTCTCGGATCTTCTTCCATTTATCAGGACCATCGTATCTGTCATCCTGTTTCCTCTTTCCTTTATCTACTCCGGACTGTTCCCTGGAGGTTCCTTCGCTTTGCGCGGCGTTTGTTTCTTGCCTCTCGGCTCGTGATTCTTCTAATCGGATGAACTTTTCAGCTTTATGATAGAACTCTCCGAGATCTTGCGGTGGATCTTTAGTCAGAGAATCTTTGAATTTGGTGCCCTCCCCAACTCCTGCCACCGCTGTCATCAAAATCATTGATGGATCTGGGCGATCTACAGAAGTCACCATTGCATTGAACCTTAGTAGAAAATCTTTTATGGACTCTCCGGTCCTTTGCTTTATCGAGGCTAAAGTCATCACACTCTTGGGTCGCGTCACATGGACCCTAATCTGTCTCATGAAGCAGTCTACAAACTCGCCCCATGTTCTGATTGATCCAGTTTCTAGTTGCCTGAAATAAAGCGCAGCCAAATCTGACAAGTATAAAGGGAAGCATCGAGCCATCACTTCCTCGGATGCCCCCAGCACTTCCATGTGCCTAATATATCTGGTAATATGCATGGTCAGGTCTGACCTCCCGTCATAAGGATCTAGCATTGGTAGTTTGAATTTTGGTGGGTTCCTTGCATTTCTGATGTTTGGAGTGAACGGACTCCGACTGACTTCTTCCAACCCTCCGCCAGACAATACTCCTCTCATGATTCGTCGCATTAGACCAATCATTCTCTCGTCTCCGTCCAAGGGTTGACCCCTTGTCAAGTTCCTTTCATGCCCCCCGAGCCTTGAAGGGAATTCTGGTACATACTCTTCGGGTGGCTCATTAGCATAAGCATTGGCTCCAGCTTGTTGAGCTCCGTCTATTGGTCTTCCAGTATCAGACCCTGAGGGTCTGCCCCTAAGTCCTTGTTGATCACCTTCAGCCCCTACATTCTGGTCTTGAACCTGAACTTTATTAGCTTTTGTAATCCTGATTCCTTGTCCCGCACTATAAGTTGTTGTAGTTGTTCCAAGGTTTTGCACATTCGCCGCCCTCATTTGTTCGAGGAAATTCTGCAGCATCTCCCATTGAGTCTTCGTCATGCTTTCGCGTAATGAATTAGCCATAGCTTCCATCTCCTCTCTAGTGATATACATCGAAGCCTGTCCCTCTCCAGCTCCAGAGGATGCTTCTTGGCTTCCTCCTTGTTGGCTCCGATCAGCTCTTTGTCTTGTTTGTCGAGTCATTGTCTCTGAATCGGGATTCTTCAAACTCTTAAATCTGAATTCTGAATCTGGTGAAGCGGGTGCTAGTCCTTCTCAGCGAAAGCACCAAAGTGTACGCGCCAAAATTGGTCACAAACCCCCAAATCTCGTGAAAGCACCAGTGTATGAATATAAATCAGCAATATTCAAATACAAATCACAGATCTCAGCAAACAACAAGCAGCAATTCAGAAGTAATAAACAAGAACACACGATTTATAGTGGTTCGGCTATCTCCAGCCTACGTCCACTTCAATAGTTTTCCTTTTTATTGATTATCCTTGCTGATTACAATCAATTACAGCGATTATAATGAAGTAAATCATTTACAACAGTGATGGTTGCGAGCGGAATCGAATCCGGCAGAGTCTGGATGTTGAATGGCAAAAAGATCCTTTTTCTTTTGGCTCTGGGGCTCTATTTATAGGCGTAGGACGCTCAGATCTTGCTCAAACTTCGGGAGACTTTTTCTGGCACGTGAGTAGGCCCATGCGATCAACCTCAGAAAGTTTCAAGTCGATCTGTGATTGATACGAAGTCATTTCGTATCAATCAGGATGATGTCCAATTGGGTTGAAATTTGGTGGAGGCATTCTACATCATGTATGCAAGCTCCTGTGAAAATTTCATGGCATTTGGATCAGTAGATCTCGAGTTATCGTGGATTCGAAATGGTGTTCTTCGTGTGGCTGTCGGCTTCGAATCCATGGCTTCGAATCGATGCCTTCGACTCCATCAGCTCACGTGGTTCTATGATGAGGTGGCGTGCGTCCTTCGAGTCGATCCAGTCTTCTCTCCGAGTTGAACGCATCAATTCCTTAGATTTCACCTAATTTGCACCGAGGGTCGACACGTCATGTAAGCTTGTTGACTCGGTGGATTTGAAATGATCGTCATCCATGGATTCGAACAACTGTCACATCGATGGATACGAATAAGCCTTTATATATGGATTCGAACAATCACCTTATAATGGATACGAAGCACACTATCTATTGATGGATGTGAAGTGAGACCATCTGATGGATGTGAATTAGATGGAGTCGAACTGAGGCATGAGGATGGGTACGAACTTGATCGATACGAACGAGATCGGTTCGAAGTGACTAACTCATGATGGATTCGAACCCGATGGATTCGAATGGAGCCAGATGATGTCATGCTGATGGATTCGAACCCGATGGATTCGAATGGGTCATCACCTTGCCCTCTTCATGGATACGAACAGCATGCTCTTTCCTTAGATCGAATCGATCATAACTTGCACATACAAACTCGGATTGACTTGAGATTTTAACCACTCGCTTCTACAGCTATGCTCATCATGTCTTGTCAATTGCGGCCCGATCCAGACTCGGAAAAAATTCATCGATATCCATGGTTATCCTGCGATGCACAGTTGATATTCAAGAATAGTAATCATTGATTTTCAGCTAATTTTTGGGTATCTCAACTTTGCCAAAAGTTGGGATAACAATCGATGATAACAAAATATTATCATCTCCTAACAACTAATATCCATAAATAAATTAGTATTTACATAAACCTATATGGTTATTTATGGAAGATTATTTCTTTTTATATATAAAATATAAATTAGGTAAAATTATTTCATTTACCCTATCGTAAAATAGTATTATGTCGACTTGCCTCATTTAAGTGTTTAGAAACTCCTATCGACAACATGGCGTCCCACACACCAAGTAGAAACATAAATAACTCAATAATAAGCAAACACAATACATTAATAAGTACGCGCTCTTATATATATATATATATATATATATATATATATATATATATATAGACATACATTCATATACACTCAAAAACAAGCTCATTCTTCGGTACTACTACTCTATCTCTAATGAGTCAATTCCTAAAAAGCTAAGGTTATCGCTAAACCAAAACTCTAATACCAACTATGTGGATCCGCATTTTAAGAGGTTTAAGTCGACAATAATCCATTTATGTCCAACTCAAACAATCCGAAACACAGTTAATCAACGGGGTTAATTAATAAAAATAAGAAAAGAAGAAAACAAATTACAACAACCCAGATTTTTTATCGTTGATTTTGAATATTTGATTTATTCTAAATGTTGAGTTTTGAAATGTGAACGGAATTTTAATATGAAGTTTATCCATCAAAAATAGTGTAATTAAACTTAAGTTCCAAATACAGCGATTTAATTAATAAATTTAATTGTTGAGTTAATAATTAAAAATCGTTTAAATGATTGAATTGGACTTGAATATGAAATCAAAACAATTTCTAATTTTGTATAAATTCTATTTGAATTAGAATCGAGTTAGTTAGTTTTTAAAACTAGAATTTCAAGCGATTTCATAAATTTTAGAAATCGTCGATTTAATCGATGACTAAAAATAGCAATTCGGGGATTAGTCTTGGAATTTAACAAAACTAATTCCATCGGATCCATAATAGTGTATTATTACCCAATTTCAAATTTTGTAGTGTTTGGATTTACCGTTTGGCAGTATGATCTGAAAACGCCTAGAAATAATTTAATTGAATTTAATTTAAATAGTCGATTGAAAAAGCTATCTTCTCCATACGATTGAATTAGAGCTCAAGGTTTGTTCCATTGGGTCTAGAGCAGCGGTATAACAGTAGAAATGCCAGGTCATACGCCTCCGTATTGGTTCAAAATCTTGAGTTATGCAAAGCGGTATATTTTGACTATTAATAAAATATAATCAAATAAAATCAAAGTCAATCTCAGCTATCCTAGCATGTACCATCAGCCACCTCCTTTCCTTTTAAAAGACGACATCCCCTTTCTCTTCTCATTTAAATTAAGATCGCATTCTTTCTTTCCAGGTCAAAATCTATTCACTTCTTCTCTATAAAAAAAATCGACATCCCCTCTATTTTAAAATCACGACATTTCTTTCATCTCCTTCAGATTGAAAATCGAATCTATCTACAAATAAAATCGCATTCTTCTCTTCTTGATACTCAAAAATGAAATCACTTCTTATTCGAAAAAAAATCAAATCAATCACGATCTCGATTAAATCATGGTTTCGCCTCGTATACGGGCTCTAGGAGGTGCGACATCATTTTGAGGAGGAAGCAACCTTCTGTTGTCTCGAATGATTTTGGTTAGTCGAATCAAGAGGAGGGACATGTGTGACTGTGAGGAAGGACACGCGTTGTAACGACCCATAAATTTTTGATGTTTAAATTTTGTTAATTTGATAATATTTTATGAGTTAATATTGAATGAAATAAAAATTTGCAATTTAATAATGGAATAATAGCAAAATTAAAATGAAACAAGGTTAATGCAAGTTAATTGGCAATAATTTTAATGAAACTCCAATCCATTATATTTAAACCTACTATGCTTGGTTATTGTGTGCATTGATTATAGTGGGATGTAAAAGGTAATAAAGTAATGTGTAATAATTGGTTGAAAAGTATAAAACTTACAATGTATAAATTGTATAATGGTGACAACTATTGCTCGTTTCCAGTGTATTTAATCAATAGCAATTAAATGTAATTAAACATTACCTTATGTAAGTTAAGATAATAATTGAAAATTTTGAATGTAAAATCAATAGAAATGTTAATTATATGCATAGATGGCAGTTGATTTACTAAAAAAAATTGAAACCAATGTAAATAAATGAATTGGAATATTAAGTGTGTACAAGGGACTAAATCTCAACATAATGGAAATAAAATAGTAAACACAAATAAAAGATGAAATTAGAATTATATAACTGATTTGAACATTTGTTGAAATTAATGAACTTTTGAATGTAATTAAAAGTTAAGGGTAACAATGGTTATGAGTTACCTATTTATTTAGTTTATAAAATTTAGTTTGAAATCAATTGCGGTTAATTTACTTAATTAGTGCAAATTAATGTAGATTAATTTGGTAATCGGAGAATGTTAATTCAATAGGATGTGACCAATGAAAATTTTAATCTAAGACTATAAGGTTAATTTGGGTAATTAGATAAAAGCATAAGTACTTAAGAACTGTAACGGTTGACTGATAATAGGAAATTCATGAGTGAAAATTTAAGGTATAGTAACACTAGTATAATACCTGTTTATTTCGTTTAATAATAAAATTGGAAATCAATTAGAGTAAAGGAACCTTAATGTTACATTAATAAAAATGAATGCAATAACTAAATTAGTGCACACTCTTTTAACTGAAACAGATTGTAAAGTAGGATTGATTGAAATTAGTAGATTGGGAAATGAATTCAGAGTTATGTTAACTGATGAAGAATAGGTAATAAATTGTAAAATTATACAATCAAGGTCCGTTAAGTAAAATTTTAATATTTATGGTTGATAATAAACGTTACTTTAGTGATTATTAATGTAATTAATGGAAGAATAGAAATCAGGTATAAAGCAATGTATTGTAAGAAATTATAAATAGTTGGATTTATTAAATTGAATGCTAAATACTATAATTGATGAATTTATTTACTTTCAATTGAAATGGGGATTGGTTTTAAAGGATTTCTAAATTTCTTAAGTAATACAAGATGATAAATTTATGAATTATAGAATTTGAATTTAAATAGTGGTTTAATTTACTTAATTTATAATAATTGGTATAATTGCAAACGAATGAAATTAAATATTCAATTATTACGTAAATTGAAAATTTAGTTTAAATTGAAGATTTTTAATGTTATAGATATTGAGACAATGATAACTTCATCCAATTGACATCAATATTGAATGATAGGATGGAAGAAAATTTAATATATTTTTGGGAAATTTAATTTATAAATTTGAATATAATGAAATTGAAAATTTAACACTGCAATTGATAGATTAATCAACGATAAATTGACATTTAAATTTTTTTAAATTACTGTAAATGATTAAGAAGTTAAAATTGTTGAAATTTGTCAATTATCGAAATAAAATTGAAAATTTGATTTTATTAATTTATTATTGATTTATTTGATTTATGTAAAATAGCCATTTTGGCCACTGACTTGGATTTTGACGAAACCGGTTTCATCGGATCCGTAACGGTGAATTATTATAGGATTTCAAGTTTGATGACGATCGGACTTGTCGTTTGATCGTACGGACTCAAAATGCCTTGAAATTAATGAAATTGAAATCAATTGAAATCAATTTGGAAAATATTGATTTGAGCAGAACTTTTCCATACGATGTAATTTGAAACTGAAACCTTTTCCATTGCGTTTAAAATAATTAAAACACCTACTTTGATATATGTGTTTATACAATTTCGTTCCGGGGTCAGAACGGACTTTTTGGGCCACTTTGTCGTTAGCACGTATATTCAACCCGATCCATCTATTCTATTTCTATTTGCCTATATATATCCTGCTATAAACCCTAGCAGCCTCTATTCCTCATTTCTATCTGTACAATTCATTCTATTCTTTCTCTCCTCCTCAATGGCTGCAAACCTTAGATCCAATTGCAAATTCAAAAATCAAATGAAAATTCAAACTCTTTAGAAAATTCAAAAAAAAATACGTTGAAGCTCACGAAGTGCGTAATCTTCTGGTGAAATTCGTTTTTCGTTTTGGATTGTCGTTTGACCGATAAAAATCGAAGAAGTCTCGGCCGTCCATCACGCGTCGGTCAAAGTTGTCGGATCGTCGAACCCTTTCTGGGTATTGTAGAGAGAACGGAGGGGAGTTCATCAACGGTGTTCGTTTGTCGATCTGACAGTTAGATTGCCACAAAAATTCAATTAGGGTTATGGGTTAATGGTGGCGGCTGTGCATAAATTTGCATCGACTTCGACGTCGTGCTAGGTCGAGAGGTGATGGCGTGTCAGGGGGGATCGGCTTCGTCCAGGGTGTGCGGCGGCGTGCAGGAGGGAGCGGAGCTCGACATGCGTGGCGGCGGCTGAGTTTCATTCTAGGGTTCGTGTTTTTCTGCATATAGCGTGCGTGCGATCTGGAAGAAGACGTGTGTGACGTGGCACTAGAATGGGGTGAGAATGTGTTCGCTTTTTATTTTTTTTAATTAAAATTCAATCTCAATAATCAATATAACTTCCACATATGATATCCATTTTACACGCGATTTTTTTTTGTTAGGATCGTATTGAAATTCCGGACTTGATAACGCTAGTTTGGACGAATTCTAAGACGGTCAAATTTTTGGGTTTAAATTGGATTTAAATTCAATTTAAATTCAAAAGGTGAGTGTTTTAACCCACTCACAACTTCGAAAATTTCTTATGTTTGTTAAATTGATATATGATGTGATTTAAAATTTATATGGTTGTTTGGCATATTTTATTCATCATCGCAGTTAATTTCATTTATTTAAGTTAAATTGCTATTTAATTTATTCATTGCATTTAAACTGACAGTTAATTTTTTTAATTAATTATACATTGCATACAAACTGCCAGTTAACAGTTATTTAATTTATTATTGAATTAAACTGCTATTTAATACTGTTGTTTATTTTCCGTTCTATATTGATGCTATGTTGAATTTGATGATGATTGCGATAAATGGTTGATGGTTGATATTGGATGAATGGATGCTGTATTTCATATCGTTATAAAACTGCAAGTTATTATGCATTTTCATCTCATTCGGGACTGCGGTTTGAAATGATATATAACCGTAATTTTTATTTTAAACTGCGGATTAAAATGATAAATATCCGTATCACTTGACCATAGGATAGAAAATTATATACAGGCACCGCGGTCTATATATAGAAATATTTTGAAGTGATTTTCTATGGTTTTGGAAAGGAATATACGGTTTATTAAATACAAATTTTGATCTTATATAAATGTTATTTTATATATATAGTTAAATTCTTGAATTTAAGCTATGTATAAAATTGTTTAATAAAAATGAGTTTAAAAATGGAGTTTGATGGTTTATATTATATGGGTAAGTACCTATTTAAGATATTATATATATAGAGTTTTAAATAACTTAAATGAAATTTAAGTTGGAAAATAAATATGTAATTTGTTTAAATTGAATTTTTAAAGAATTGTACTTGGATAAATTTTGGGTTGAAAATTTAATGAAAATGGAGATTTTAAAAGGGTATGATTCTTATAACTTGATTTGGTTTAAAGTGGTTTAAATGAATATAAAAGTGGAGATAAATGAATATATCTAGTTAAATATATTGAAAGTATATCCTGTTGTTTGAAGTTAAAGGTTTTGCTTAAATGATATTGGATTTCTTAAGTGAACATTTCAAATCTAAATAATAGCAATTAAATTTAACATATATGGGAGTATCAAAGAATTAGTTTTGAAATGGTGAGATATGTAAAGCTTTGAAATATATAGAATTAAATGGTTATTTGAGGGTTCGAATCTAAATTTGAAATTTGATTTGTGAAGGTGAAGAAGCTATTTTATTATATAAAGTAATTTGATATTTAAACATTTAAGTATTAGAAGTATGTTTCAAAGCTATGGGTATCAAGTTATGTAGATTTGAAAGGGCTATGATTTTGGAAAAGAATATATTTTGAAATAAAAATGATATCATATTGATTTGGGTTTTAAAATAGAAATGATATCGTATTTATATTTTTTGAAATGGATATTATATTTCGGTTTTAAAATATAAACTATTTTGAAAAGACCACGGTATTATAATAACATTTGGTTGTTGAAGAGACCGGGATCGGAAGTTGTCGTAATCTCTGCCAACTCCGAAAACCATTTTAACAACTGTGTATGCGGTGGAGATTCCAGAATGATGTAGGATGGTGGCGGCGTTTCCTTTGAGGTAAATACATGGACCCAACTCCCGTGAGTTGGCATAAGGTGGCTAAGACATGAGCGATTGACGGGTTAATTGAGGTAGCACCTTTGATCGGACACATCCCTTCGATATTATACTTTGTCTTTTGGATTGATTCGGTGGCCACTTTTGTTTTTTTTAATTTGGGGGTGTGGCTCGAGGTGGGCGGTAGCTGCGGCTACGCGTTACCACCGACCCGGAAGCGTAATTGGTATATCTACCCTGGCATTGCCTAGTTGTGCCGTGTCACCTACCCTATCGCGCTTTGTACGAGTTTGGTTTTCTCCCATAGCCCGTGTGGTATCCTCTGGTCTTCCCGATCAGGAGGGACTATGACATTGGATGGACCACTGGGGCTATTATTGTGTTAAGGGGGAGATTGGGTAACTCCTTAACGCTATTTAAAAGTAAGTTTATTTTACTATAGACATTATTATAATAGCGAAATATTACTACATAGTAAATAGTTTAACGGATCCTTAGGAGATATGAATCCCGAGCATCTCTTGAGTTACTGCACTCATATTTATTTATATTAATTTAACTCACATAAGATATTTTAGTTCTGACTCGAGTGTTTCGGTTTTTTTCAATTCGCTTGGGTCAGTCCGAGCATTTCAGGATTCTAAGATTTTATTCTGGAGGACGAAGACGAAGATTTGTATTACTGTTATCTATTATTATATCCCACTACACACTGTATTCCGCTGCATCGATCTATTCGTTGGTATGTGCAACTCTGATATATATTGTATAAGTAAAATTAAATATTTTGTAAACAGCTTCATGAACTGTATATTTGATTATTACATTTTATCATTCCGCTATGAGATTCTATTTTATTTTATTTCTTTCTTGTTTTTCTTATTTACTCCATAACAATCCGCCCTTCCGTATGGTTTGAATTGGCATGTGTGTTGATTTAAAGCGTGCGAAAAGGCGGGACGTTACACGCGTGAATTCGTAGAGGCATGGAGGGATGTAGAGCGAGAAAAGGAGGACTTTTCCTTTGTTGTTGGTCTAGAGCGATGTCGTGTCTGATGTTTTATCGCAAAAAGGAGTGTGTTCGATCAAGCTAGGGTTAAAGGCGATGATGGCGGAGGTCGGGTGGAAGGTCTGGTGATCGTGTGGTAGTTTGTAGTGAAGCAGCAGCGTTCGTGGAGGAGGCTAGGGGATGATAGCCAAAGTCTGGTAAATAATCGAGCTGATAGTTGCATTCTCCTAGAAGTTATCGTGAGAAAAACAGTGGGAAGTTGAGTGAGAGGAAGAGATGCGACGAATGAGGAGGGAGCTCAGCTGGTTGGGCTTTGTCGTGGCGGTGGCTTGTCGTAACGATGACCAAGGAGTCATGGGTAGGTTTTCTTATGAAGGTATAACAAATAACTAATTTAAATTATTTGTTAGTTATTTAAATTGGAATTTGGAAATGTGATAGCTAATTAAATTTAATAAAATTTTCATATGAGGTCTAAAAATCATGAAAAACAAGGTGAGATGGGAATGATTTGCAAATAAAAGTCAAGGTGAGATATTCTGACTCATTTGGATTATCGAATTAATTTTTTTATAGTTAAAATTAACTATTGGATGCTTGGTTGGATTTATAAATTATTATCAGATTGGATGTTATATATATAGTAGTGTATATATATGTTTGTAGTCTGATATATTTCCTGCCTATTGGAGTGGATGAGACCCTATGCGTCCCGCATAATAGCGGATGACCCTATATTACCATGGTGTCCCGCCTCGAAGCAGGATTAGTAATTTTATGTTGTATTAACATCTTTAGTTGTAGGGAAACAGGTGGAGGGATCTAACTAGATTCCTTAAAAATGTTAGACTTAATTCCATATGTAGTAATGATATGGATATCCATCCACTAACGGTTAGGAGACGATCCTTGATCTTATTTTTGTTTGTTTATTTCCTAAAGAACCAAGGTTGAGTTTGCCAGACTATCGGATGTTGTTTCAAAGAGAATGGGATAAGATAAGTTATCCAAAAACCACTTCGATCAAAAAAAATACGTTTTCGAAATGAAGACAAGCGCATGGAATCGAAAATGGAGCATTGAATATAAGGGCTAGTCGCTACTAATCCTGAGGATGATTCCAAAATGGATTTAAAAGGAATAGTACCTTCGGTTTCGTTTAGACCCAGAACGGACTTGTATGGATAAATGTTTTCAACACATTATCATTGGAGGACAATGACCATTCCAGGTATAAATTCCTTAAAAATGTAATCGTAGCCTCAAGCCTCGTCAACCGAATGACTGAAAATCAAGGGAGATGCAGCGAGTCTAAGTGGGTCACACCCAATTAGGGTATGTTTATCACTTTTCTAGATACCCTCGGATATTATAAATATGGTGCATGGAAGGAGAGCTCGATAAGGATGGGAACATCCAGGGTGATATCATATTCGGTACTATCCGGATTAGGGGTAGCCCATACATGTGTTGTAGGGATCACGGTGAGCTCCTCGGTACATTTTTCTAGATGTGTACTATGATAGGTGGTACCCCAGTGCCTAGTCATTGTATGGAATCTATTTCCAATACATGCTAGTACGGTTTTGGTTGTATAGCCAGTATGCTGAAATTTAATGAATGTAATGTAATGACCTGCTATTTTCAACCATTCGCATCCGCATATGCCGGACTTGAATTTCTCAAAATATCAGATTGTTAATTTAAATTGGAAAACTCATCATATACAGCAAATAAATCAATCGTAGAATCATAGACACAGAGTAATAATACACAGCGGAATAAATAAATAGTAGTTCACGAAGCTACTATATAAACATCAGAGTTAGGAATAAAATACAACAGAATATCTCAAATACAGTGAAGTCTCTAGTACAAACAGATGACTACTCTGAACCAATCGACTGGAAATTATGAAAGCTGAATCGATAGTTGGATCTCCAAACGACACTCCAAACTCCAAAGGTGAGTCTCAAATGCTGTATCACTCAGTCTGACCCAAGCGTAAAGCAAAACACAAAATACTCGAGTCAGGATTAACCTTCTTATATCAATAAATCCAACTCAAGTGAAATATCAACTGAAATAAAGGTAACTCAAAGGATGTTTGGGATAACCATCCTCTAAGGATCCGTGGAACTATCTACAATGTAGAAATATACACTATAACACCGTGATCATTTCAAATTTATTTATACTTCAAAACCAAAATACCATTTTATTTCAAATATATCTATTTCCAAGATAATATATATATAATAAATTACTTATAAAGTAAAGTATTTATAATTTCCTCGAGTCTCACAAATCGATTCAAATCAACTCCAGTTCCAAATTCAATTTCATTCAAAGCTCCATTCGTCAATTCAATACAGTTCTCAATAAACCATTTAGATTTCAATGTGTTCAAAGCTTGAATTATTCAATGTTCAAAACTAAATTAAATTGTTTCATTTATCTCCCCATTTAACTTCACTGTTATTTAGTTTTGAAATATTCACTTAATAAATTCAATATCGTTTAATTAATCTTAAATTAAATCTTACTAAATATTTCCTTTAATTTATTTAAACGTGAAATATTCATTAAATCGCTTAAATCAAAATCCAGTTATCAAATCATATCCTTAAATTTTAAATTCAATAGGTTTCAAATTGATTTGATTTAGTAAAATTCTCAATTAAATACAATTTCAATCAATTCCACTTTATCATCCCTAACTTATACAAATCATTGGGAAATTACTTAAACATATTATATTAATTTATCAAACTTTACCAAATTAAAGTTTATTATTAAATCTACTTTATATTAAGACATATTTATATTTCAATATTAAATAAAACCATATATATATTCTTCCAAAACCATAGAAATTATTTTCAAAATATTTATTTATATATAAACCAACGGTGTTTGCATATAGAATTCTATCATATGGTCAAGTGATACGCATATTTATCATTTCAATCCATAATTTAAACATATATATATATGGGTAAGTACCATTTCAACCCGTAATTTAAATATATATACGGGTAGATGTCATTTCAACCCGTAATCCCAAATTCAATTCAAATGAAAATCGCTTAGATTTATCATTTCAACCTATAACGATTTTCTCCTATTCTAAAGTTCGTTCGGGTATGCATCATTTGAACCCATAGTTAATTCTATACTAATAGGGAACTTGCAGAGTGATAACAGATATTAAAAAAATAGGCATATATCGTCAATAATAATATGACGCAGCGGATTAATCAAAACAAACTTCAATCGGTGAAAGTAGCGATCGATGGAATGAAGATACCGAAATGCCCAAATTCGTTGATCCGAAGATACCGAATTTTAGCTATCTCAAACACGTTGATAGCGCACTATACCGTGTTCAAAGATCTACGATTCTTCGTACGTTGATCTAGCGCACTAGATTCCGTGAATCGGCTTCAACAAACATGGATTCGAGCGCACTCGAATGACGTAAGTGGAAATAGGAGATTACACTCAACTACCAATTAGAGAAGAAAGCTCAAAGCAATCAACAAGAAATTTTATTTCAAAATCAACCACCAAAAAGTTACAACTCACTCCCTATTTATAGAAGTTTACAACACAGCCCATAAGTCGCGTACGACTCAAGACCTGACCGACTCATCACAAGACTTACGACTCATATTGACTCGGCAGCGACTCAAACACCATGCGACTCAATATATGTCAACAACGACCTAACACCAATATATACAGACGACTCAAAGATACAACGACTCATATATACACATAACCGAGACAACTCTTAAGTCGGCACCGACTTAACATGAAGCGAATCATCCCCTTTACAACAAACAAAAATGCAAACGACTTAGGCAAGGTCGTTACCGACTTAACTGACTCAAGATACAATGACTCATCATAGGTCGTGAACGACTTACGACTCAGAAACTACAAACACACATCCTTCTACCAACTCAACTTCATGCCGACTCACGACCTATGGAGTAACCGACTCAAGAAAATACACTACACAGACACATTGCGGCATAACTCCTTAACGACTCAATTAGGTCGACTCATCATGAGTCGTAACTCGTTGACTCGGCACCATTTCCTCTCTGTATCCAGTTATCCCTTCTTTCAGTCTTTCCTTAGGTCGTTGCCGACCTACTTCCGATGCCTTGTTAACTCGGGCTAACTTCCCCCATGGCTTGTTAGATCATGGCCATCCTTCCTTAGCTCGAAAACGACTCAAACTTTCATTGAGTCGTGGACGACTCATCAAACTACACCACAAGCTCATGCTTTCAGGAATTAAAGATTGCACAATTTCTTCTCTGGCCTTAGCTGCATCATCCTCCCCTGGTTGAGAAAAATTCGTCCTCGAATTTGTACATTCTTCTTCATCTGATTGTTTACCTCCGTAATATGGAACAAGATGTTTAACATTGAACACGTCAGACGTGTAAACATCTTCTGGCAGCTTCAACTTATAAGCATTTTCATTAATTTTCTTCACAATTTCAATTGGACCAATTTTTCGCGCCTTCAACTTGTTATAAGTACCCACTGGAAATCGATCCTTCGTCAATACAACATAAACCAAATCACCTTCCTTAAATTCAACACTCCGTCGTTTCAAATCAACAGCCCGCTTATACTTCTCATTAGACTTTTCCAATCGTTCTTGAACGATTTTATGACATTCAGTCAACTCATCAACAAAATCAGCAGCTCGTTTAACTGTCCCCTTCGACTGTGGTACTACTGCCAAATCCAACGGTCCCCTGGGTAAATTTGAATAAACAATCTGAAATGGACTGTAACCCGTACTACGATTTACGGCATGATTATGAGCAAATTCTGCTTGGCATAACTTCATGTCCCAACTTTTCAAATTATCCTGTACAAGACATCGCAACAAATTTCCCAATGACCTGTTTACAACTTCTGTCTGTCCATCAGTTTGCGGATGATAAGCACTACTAAATTTCAGCTTCGTTCCCACCATCTTCCACAAACTTAACCAAAAGTGACTCAGAAAACGAGTATCCCGATCAGAAACAATAGATTCTGGTAAACCATGCAACCGATACACCTCCTTAAAGAATAATTGTGCCACTCGAACTGCATCCGCTGTCTTCTTGCAGGCAATAAAATGTGCCATCTTCGAAAATCTGTCCACTACAACAAATATCGAATCATTTCCCCTTTGAGTTCTCGGCAAACCCAAAATAAAATCCATGCTGATATCAACCCATGGTTTAGATGGTACAGGTAATGGCATATACAATCCTGCATTTGTCGCTGTTCCCTTCGAAACCTGACATATATGACATCTCTCCACTAACCTCTCTACCTCTTTCCTCATCGATGGCCAAAAATAAGATTGAGAAATCAACTGCAATGTACCATCTCTACCCACATGGCCTTCTTCATGCAACTCCTTGATAATTTTCATTCTCAAGCTTCCCTCTGGAATACATAACTGATTTCCTTTAAACAAGAATCCATCAACCAACATAAATTCATCGGTACTCCCATCCTTCACTTTTTCAACATATTTCACAAAGTAAGGATCTTCTTCAATCATCTCTGGCAGTAATTCAAACCCCGTCACTTCAACTTTCAATGTTGTCAGCAAATGACTCCGCCTACTCAAAGCATCAGCCACACGGTTCGTCACCCCCGATTTGTGCTTAACAACAAAGGTAAACTGCTGTAAATATGCAATCCACGATGCATGTCTTGCTGAAATCTTATCCTGCCCCTGTAAATGCTTCAAAGCTTCATGATCAGTATAAAGAACAAATTCCTTCTGAAATAGGTAGTGTCTCCAATGCCTAACAGCTTGTACAACAGCGTAAAATTCAACGTCATATGTATTGTATCTCATCTTTGCCCCTGATAACTTTTCACTGAAATATGCAATAGGTCTCCCCTGCTGACTCAACACTCCTCCAATCCCAACCTTTGATGCATCAGTGTGTAGCTCAAACAACAACTGAAAATTAGGTAAAACAAGAATTGGCGCTGTCGTCAACAGTTCTTTGATTCGTTCAAAAGCAACTCCCGCTTCCTCTGACCATACAAACTGCTTCCCCTTCATGCAATAAGTAACTGGAGTCATCACGCTACTGAAGTGTGGAATGAATCTCCGGTAGAATGTCGCTAGCCCATGAAAACTTCTCACTTCCGTAATTGTCTTTGGCTGTGGCCAATTCCTGACTGCTTCAACTTTATTCTGATCAACTTGAATACCTTCTCCTGAAACAACATAACCCAGAAATAAAACACTTCTTGTCATAAACACACACATTTCTTCATAGCAGCATAAAATTGTTCTTCACGAAGAATAATCAACACTTCCCTCAAATGTAGAACATGCTCCTCCATACTCCTGCTATATATCAGAATATCATCGAAATAAACCACCACGAACTTCCCAATGAATGGTCTAAAGATTTGATTCATCACCCGCATGAATGTACTAGGTGCATTTGATAAACCAAATGGCATAACCAACCATTCGTATAACCCCTCTCTCGTCTTGAATGCGGTTTTCCATTCATCTCCAGGTCTAATTCGAATTTGATGATAACCAATCTTCAAATCAATCTTCGAAAAGACAATAGCCCCACTCAACTGGTCTAGCAAGTCATCCAACCTCGGCATGGCAAATCTGTAACGAACAGTAATCTTGTTCAAAGCTCTACTATCGATACACATTCTCCATGTTCCATCCTTCTTCGGCACCAACAAAGCTGGTACTGCACAAGGACTCAAGCTTTCCTGAACACGTCCCTGCTCTAACAACTCTTCCACTTGCCTTCGTAACTCTTCATGTTCCTTCGGACTCATTCGGTAATGTGGTCGGTGGGGTAAAACTGCTCCCGGAACAAGATCAATTTGATGTTGAATGTCTCTCAGTGGCGGTAACTCCTTAGGCAACTCCTCTGGAAATACATCTTCAAACTCTTTCAAAACTGGCTTTGCTTCTTCTGGAATTTCAACCTCTTCACTGCTCTCTCGCCCAATCAACAAATAGACTTCAGGCTCCTCTTCAACTTCTTTAACAAACTCCTTCAAAGTCAACAGAGTTTTCAATTCCTCAATCTCCTCTAGCTTGCTCTCCTTCTGTTGTTGCTTCTTGGGAACTAAAGTGATTTTAGTACCTTCGAACATGAAACTGTAACTATTAGCACGACCATCATGTTGTACTGCTCTATCAAACTGCCACGGTCTGCCCAACAACAGATGACACACATCCATGTCTACAACATCACACCAAATTTCATCTTTGTAATTCTTTCCAATAGAAAAATTAACACAAGCCCTTCGACACACCTTCACTTCACCACCCTTCCTTAACCATGCTAGCTTGTACGGTTTAGGATGTTTCTCAGTTTTCAAGTTTAACTTCTTCACAGCCTCGGTAGAAATAATATTATTGCAACTTCCAGCATTAATAACGAACTTGCAAACTTTTCCCAGAATAGTGCATGTCGACTGAAAAATATTGCTTCTCAACCAACTACAATCCTCCTCTTGCTTTGGTGTAAGACATGACCTCCTCATTATAAGATTACAACCTTCATCTCCAGACAATTCTTCTTCCTCCTCAACATAAGGTGTATTTGAACATTCTGCCTCCTCATCATCATCCTCCTCAACTTCTGCAACCATTGCTCTCTTCTTCGTCTTCGGACATTCATTGCTTTTATGACCCAACTCCTGACAATTATAACATTTGAAACCACTGTTAACCTTCGCCTTCTCAGCCTCCTTCACAACTGGTTTGGCAACAGCTTTAGCAACATTAGAACTTCCACCGACACCCTTTGCTTGATTGTTAGAATTAGTAAACACACCACCTCCACGCCTTCCTTGCTTTTCCCAAGCTAACGCCTTTTGATGTGCCTCCGCTACAGATCTGGGATCGAACATATTAACCATATCCTGGATCTGCATTCTCAACCCTCCAACAAACCTAGCAGTCAGCTGTTCTTCTGTCTCCATTATATCATTCCTGGCAATGAGTTGGTAAAATTCATCAGCATAATCACTAACAGATTTCGTCCCTTGCCTCAGATTCTGCAACCTCTGGTACATAAGTGACTGATAGTTGTAAGGTAAGAAAGTAGATCTCATCAATTTCTTCATCTTCTCCCAAGATTCTATCTTTGACTTCCCCATTCTCTCCCTGGTAAGTTTAGTTTGCTGCCACCACGCCAAAGCTCTCCCCCTCAACCTAGTAGCAACCAACTTTACTCTCCTATGCTCAGGAACCTCCTTGAAATCAAATATCTCTTCAACATTTGATACCCAATCAAGAAATTCTTCTGCTACCATCCCTCCTTTAAATTCTGGAATTTCCATTTTCATTCCTGATTCCCAACGTCGATCATCATCAATAACCCGATACTGACATTGTCCCTGATCTCGGTCTCTGAGATGAACACTTCCTCTTTCAACTTCAAACTCTTCATCAAAGTCTGATGCATAACGTTGTCGTTCTCGCCCTCTAACATCTCTACCACCACTCCTACTACCATCATCCCGTCTATCATGATCATCAAAATTCCTCCTACTTCGATTGTCAACACTTCGACGATCTTGACTCTCTCTCCTTCCCCGTTCAGAATGTGGCGAAATTCTACTTCCTCCATGGATGGATTCAGGTGAATTTCTTCTTCTACTTTGATTCATATCAATCATAAGCTTCTCCAACCTACCAATGCCTTCATCAATCTTCTCGTGCATACATTGCTCCATTTGATCGGCTTCTTCTCTTCGGTACAAAGCTTCAACGTTTTGATGTCGGTTAGCTCTTCTAGGCGGCATGATTCAAACAATATAGAACTTCACGTCACGGCTTCAAACTTCAAACACAACTTCACAAAGCTCGGCCTTAACTCCTTAGCTCGAAACAAGCTTCCAATGATCATCCCTAGGCTCGGCTACTTCACTAATATACACGGCCTACTTCAAATTCAAACACTTTCAACACTTTGATCCAAAATGGAATGGATCGAAAGTTTTCCCTCTTGTTGCAACTTCAATATGAACGCGATGAACAACTTCAAACTTCAACACTTGGCTCCAAGAATCAACTTAGCTATGATTGGCTAAGTATGGCTCTGATACCAAAAAACTGACGCAGCGGATTAATCAAAACAAACTTCAATCGGTGAAAGTAGCGATCGATGGAATGAAGATACCGAAATGCCCAAATTCGTTGATCCGAAGATACCGAATTCTAGCTATCTCAAACACGTTGATAGCGCACTATACCGTGTTCAAAGATCTACGATTCTTCGTACGTTGATCTAGCGCACTAGATTCCGTGAATCGGCTTCAATAAACGTGGATTCGAGCGCACTCGAATGACGTAAGTGGAGATAGGAGATTACACTCAACTACCAATTGGAGAAGAAAGCTCAAAGCAATCAACAAGAAATTTTATTTCAAAATCAACCACTAAAAAGTTACAACTCACTCCCTATTTATAGAAGTTTACAACACAGCCCATAAGTCGCGTACGACTCAAGACCTGACCGACTCATCACAAGACTTACGACTCATATTGACTCGGTAGCGACTCAAACACCATGCGACTCAATATATGTCAACAACGACCTAACACCAATATATACAGACGGCTCAAAGATACAACGACTCATATATACACATAACCGAGACAACTCTTAAGTCGGCACCGACTTAACATGAAGCGACTCATCCCCTTTACAACAAACAAAAATGCAAACGATTTAGGCAAGGTCGTTACCGACCTAACTGACTCAAGATACAATGACTCATCATAGGTCGTGAACGACTTACGACTCAGAAACTACAAACACACATCCTTCTACCGACTCAACTTCATGCCGACTCACAACCTATGGAGTAACCGACTCAAGAAAATACACTACACAGACACATTGCGGCATAACTCCTTAACGACTCAATTAGGTCGACTCATCATGAGTCGTAACTCGTTGACTCGGCACCATTTCCTCTCTGTATCCAGTTATCCCTTCTTTCAGTCTTTCCTTAGGTCGTTGCCGACCTACTTCCGATGCCTTGTTAACTCGGGCTAACTTCCCCCATGGCTTGTTAGATCGTGGCCATCCTTCCTTAGCTCGGAAACGACTCAAGCTTTCATTGAGTCGTGGATGACTCATCAAACTACACCACAAGCTCATGCTTTCAGGAATTAAAGATTGCACAATTTCTTCTCTGGCCTTAGCTGCATCATAATATAATACAAACAACAGGATATGGTGTCATATCCCACAGGTGAACAGATACAGATAATAACATATATAACAATTTAAATAACTACAACATCATATTTCAATTGTCGTTTCAATTGAAATCAAATTTAATAAATAAAAGAACGTTAATCGTGAGTGATTGCTCACCTTTCGAGGCTAGATAGATTTGACAAAGAAATAAGCTACGAAATCCAAAGCAACGCTAGATGTACATGATTTGATGTAGAAAATAGGCACGACGGACAAGGCAGATAATGTGAGATCGATGAGAACGATTGAATCAGTTGATATAGATTGAACTAAATGTATATATAAATATAATATATATTTTTCAATTCAAAACATATATTTATTTTCAAATTTATATTTAATCCCATACTTATCAAATAAGATATATACATTTATACAACGTAAATTTAACAGGCACACCCTTTATACGTACCATACCAACAATTGAACATATCATAATTAGTCAAGCAAACTATAATTTATACATATTATAAATGTAAACATCAAACATACTTCCTGAATACTTTAATCTAAGTTTTTATACCTTTCAACAGGGACCTTAACTTCTACAAAAAAAAAAATTGAACTTTAGATATTAGAAATAAAATCGTTTGTGCACTAGTTCTTCTAATAGAGACTCATATTACTTACGGTTAAAAGCAATAGGGAAACCATGATAAATAATGTTACCATATTAACTAAATGTGCTATACGTGTCCTTTTAGAAATTTATCATAGGTAACTGATCATTATAATGATATATGTGAAGTAGTTATTTGAAATTGTAACAGATTTTGGAATTTAAACATTCAATAATCCTACAAAACATTAACACTACGCAAATCCTTTGATTACAAAATACTCCAACTAGTACATTATGCAATAGTATTTTTGAATGTCGTTAGATGTTCCAAGCCCAGAGTGAAATATTCTCCTTCAACCTAGAAATATGGTATCTACACAATTCGAAGGAAGGTAAAATTTTGTAATTATATCGCTTTCATGGAATTTATTTATTTATTTATTTTTCCAATTTTGTGGAGACAGATATAAATAATAATTAGAAATATCCACAAAATTTTAGCTCATTTTGAACTGCGTAGATATATCATATTTCCACGCTGTTAGTGGAAGTTGGAGCATGGGCTTGAATGAAATTATATTTATAATCAACATTTATATCCAGCCTTGCTTTATTAGCTTACCTAAAAATACACAGTGTCTGACACCAATGTTTTAACATTTTCATTCTTCCTTCCTAATTTGTGTTGATGATTAGAAAGTGCAACCAAAATTTGGATCCTTGTTTTAGTTAAAATTCATATATTTTATATCACATGCATAAAATTTAAACAAAAAAAACAAAGTAGACCAAAAATGATCTTGCCACAATTGATATGCATATTCATACTCGAGTTAAATCTTATTGTCCAGATTGAAGACTAACCCTTTTAAGTCTTCCTACATGTCTTTTCATCGTGTAATAAATTTTACCATAAAATGTATTAAGTACGAATTTAATAACAAAATTATATGATTTTTGGTATCATTACATAAGAAAAATAGATGTTAATTGTAACACGATTCAAACCCAAATAATTTAACTGAAGGGGTTAGTCATATGTATAGCAGACAAAAGGAAATGTACAGATATTTGCATAGCATGAATCCCAAAATAAGAAATGTGCGTTTACTTTAGAACTTACTTATATATATAATATATAACTAACACTATATACTATATATACAATATACACTAGCTTAATATTAACTTAACATAAAAATTACTTTTGCAAGATCCTATAACTTAGGACTGTAAACGTGTATATATATAGTAAGCACATACATTTTCTTCATGTATACATAACTTATAGAGTAAAATCAATGAGACCAACCGCATACAACTAATATATGAACCAGTATCTTATATATATAAAAAACAGTATAAATAAATAATATATATTACCTTATTATATAAAAGAGAGGAGATGAGGATGAGGCACGAAGTGGAGGAGGGGAACTTTGGTGGTGGGAGTCTGCGACAAATAGGAGCAGGTGGAAAAGTTTGATGAGTAAGCATATGAACTGTATTTCTCAAAGCAGAGGAATAAAAGAGGAGAGGAAGAAGAATATAAGGATGGAATTATATAGGCCAAGATGAGCAACGGTCAATCATAGTAAACGTATAGTTTTATAAACGTAAAAATAACGTACCGATATAAATGTGAAGTAACGAATATGGAAAAATTCAAGCGCAAATTTCTGGGGATAATAAAGGAAATGAATGTTCACAATTTAAACTGACACAGATAAGGTAAGGAATATATATATATATATATATTTCGTACTGAATATGATACGTTTTTTGAAGCCAATAGCACCAAAAATCAAGGAATGAAAAAGGCAACAAGGAAAAGAACGGAACAAAGAGAAATGAAACGTATCAAATTAAATATGAGCAGTTTTACAAGCAACGGTCAAAAAATTTCTTCCAAAAATCACGGCTACTGATTTGTTTTCCGTAGCTAAGGCATGAAATTTATGAGCGTGTAATAGATGCAGAATTTTAATTGAAACGTACGCTCAAAAATTAACAAAAGTAACGTGATTAGAAACTATTCGTTTCTTATTTATTTATTTCTTATGTAGTTAGTACAATATAGGCTAAATTTATAACAAAAGTTACGTATCTAAATTTATACGTTACTTATTTATTCTCTACCTATTTTTAGTAAAATATACGTTTTAAAGAATATTCATTAGTACGTACCATTTATAGCTAACTAAATAAATCAAAACGGATATAACGTACAAATTAAAACGTGTATTTTAAATAGTCTACTTATATTCTATTAACTTTAAAATTTATTACTTAATTAACTTTTGATTTATTTACATTGGTTTGATTTACTTAACATTTAACACATAACTGATGTATATACGTAAAAAAGAAAACGCAAAATTTATTTCCTATGTTTTATTCAATTTGAAATTTTATTTATTAATCAATTAACTAAGAAACAAATGTGTATACATATAAAGCTTATTTCTTTTACAGAATATTACTTACTTGGTTTAAAGGTGTATAACCAATTTTTAAAAGAACAAAAGTGGAAATAAAATGTTGTTACCAATATATTCAGTTAAGTAAAAAGATTTGGAAGTTAGAATTTAAAAGATTTAAATTTCAAATAAATGTTAAACTTTAACCAAAAATAAGAATTATAGAATTGGCTTATATTAATAAAATTTTGGTGACTATTTATAATTAAATAAAAAAAATTCAACTTTTTTGTAAATTAAAACCCCAAAATTTATAAATAAAAGAATGAAATACTTGTTAGAATTTTTGGGTGGTTACACTCTCCCCCACTAAGAACTTTTCGTCCTCGAAAAGTAACAAAATAAGAGAATAGAAACAACCAGATGAAAAATTAGACTTTGGAAAACAAATTAGCAATTTATTTAAAACAATATATTTTTTTATTAATATTTAACAGCTTGGTTAAACTCATTTTATTAAATCCATTCAATTATTTATGAGATCAATTATTTATATAAAACACTAAATTTTTTACTATTAAACCAAGTAGTATATAAATAAACAATATTTTAAGGATTATATTCAAAAAGGAAAGGAAGGTAGATTCCGGAAACAGAATATAGGTGAATAAATAAGCTGAGCAGATAAGGTAGATCCAAAAGAATAGTATCGGGCACGAATCGTAAATTTCAAACCATAAGAGTCTCAATTTCAAATATTAATACAAAAATTTCTTTGTTGAAAAATACTTTTACAATATAATACCTTTATATCAACACAGAATTTTCTTTCGAAAGTACTTTTATAACTCGATGTTTCAACAAATTTATCCTCGTTCTTGCAAACTCTGGCCATGCGTTGATCAGGCGCAAAGATAGAATTCTTCAAGTACTTAGTAGACCTTTTTCAACACCCAGTGAAAATACTGAAAACTTTTAAAAACAGATATGGAAATTACAATCCAAAAAAATCACCTGGATCGGAGGATACATAACAATGGTTACGCCTGGATTCCCTAGGAAACATCCATATCCTTTAAGCATTCACTGCCTTGCGAATTACACTATGGTAAACAAAACCCGTGGACTACAGAATGGTTACGCCTGCATCCCCCAGGAAACAATCATACCCTTTAAGCAATCTCTGCCTTATGGATTACGCCACGACAACAAAACCGATAGACTGCAGGATACATAACAATGGTTACGCCTGGATCCCCCAGGAAACATCCATACCCTTTAAGCAATCTTTTCCTTGCGGATTACGCTACCCCATAAAAAAATATTGTGGGTTACGCCATGGTAGGACACTCGAGTATCACATCCGGATCACCGAATATCAGAGAGAATAATATCAATAGAATGAATCCACAATGTGGCCACAGAGCGGATATCAAGCAGAAGGCACTTTCCATATCATTACTTCGAAAATATATATCATATAGTATCTTTTCAAATCACTTTCAAATATCATACTTATATAAAGTCCATTATATATAAGATTTCATTTTCAAATCGAATACTTTCCAAAATCAATAGTATATCAAATCACACTTATATATACTTCGCCTATATATGATTACACCTTTCAAATTGAGTGCCTTTCCAAATCAATAGTTTTCAAATCAACTTCATACTTATACAAATCAATTCTATATAAGTTCGATAACTCCCAAATCAAGTATTTAGTAAACAAGGTGCTCAATTTCAATTTCTTTTAATATCGTTTCGGTTTCAAAATCATATATGATTTCACCAAATTATTTCTTCCATATTTAATATCTTTGGTTTCAAAATTTCCAAATAATAGGTTTAGAAAATAATCCTAGTTTCCAAATCAACATAATTTGGGTCAATCAAATTCATTTCCAAAATCATCATATAAATACTGGGTTTTAAATTCCAAATCTTATTTTTTGAAACCAAATATTTTCTAAAATCAATTATACCCAAATGATTTTCAAGTTTATAACCACCCCTTCGAAACCTTTAAACTATTTATTAAGCATTCAAAACCAGATTTCATATTAGTATAATTCAAATTAGTCCTATCCATTTACTTAACAAAGTAGTTTTAAACTTATATACTTTATCCATTAATTTATACCTTTCGAAATTAGTTAGCTTTAAAATTTTAAACCTTAATTTGGAAGTGTTCGAACCTTCAAAATAGTCGGTGAAATCAAATTTCAGATCCAAGAGTTGGAAATCAGCAATAAATCAGTAAATTAATTTTTAAAAATAGAGTTATACTAAATCGAATCGTAAACTCGAGGATTGAACACCGGCTTACTTTAAATCATTTCAAATATATATACATATATCTTTTGAATATCGAATTATACTTCGGAATTTGAAATCAAAATTGGTTTCACAAAGTCACTCGCATAGCAAAGTTACTAAAGTGGCCTCTCCCCCACTTTGAAACTCAGAAATCAATGTCGATGATGCATGCACTCATCACCGAAATTATTCTTCAGGGACATAGGTGATTTCTGGACTTCTATTTTCTTAAAACTTCTTTGAAGTTTCTTTGAAATCATTGAAACTCATTTGAGTCATTTGAAACACTTCTTATTCGATAAATACTTTCAAATCATATTATTATATATTTTCAAAAATCTTAAAACCAATTTCAAAATACCGGAGTTCAATCTCTCAAATTTCAAATTCGGAACCCTTCAGTTATAAACCATTTTTATATAAATCAAATTTCTTATAAAATTTTTGAATCCCTTCGAAATTTCAAATTCTAGTTTTCTAAAAGGTATATAATCCTTTCGAAAACATTTTCACTTTCATATATTGAATAAAATCATAGTTATCAAAATAATAATTTCGGTATATAAAACAATTTGTAAAATACAAACAAAGCCCGATTTTCAAAGGATGATTCAGGGATGGGTTCCAAAACAAAGATAGAGATTCAAATTAGAGGAACTCTAATCAAATAGAATTCTAATTCGAAGCTAGGCCCAAATGAAAATGAGATAATTTAATTTCAAAATAGAAGATGGATATTAATTGCGGGCGACCTTAACCGAGTCAACCGTGACTTCAGGAATATGATCGATGTGGAATTCCAAGGCAAATTGACATTCGATCGCCAGATATAGAATTCGGCATAACCAGAGATAACAGCATCTAAACCGAGGATATATAAATCTTCGGTGAATCGATGCTATTGTAAAGGAGTTTCATCCCTTTACAATCATTTAGTGGAGCAATGGGATACTCCAGAATCTAGAAAACACGAATAGGGAAAGACAAGAATGGATTTGGAACCGAGGGGGATGTTCCAAAATTCAAAGGAGAATCGAATCAAATAGGAAGAGATTCAAGCTCGAACAAAAGTGATACTATAAATAAATTTACCATATATGCTAAGTTTGCCTAGAGCCAAAGCTCTTATACCAACTGTAATGACCTGCTATTTTCAACCATTCGCTTCCGCATATGCCGGACTTGAATTGCTCAAAATATTAGATTGTTAATTTAAATTGGCAAACTTATCATATACAGTAAATAAATCAATCGTAGAATCACAGACACAGAGTAATAATACTCAGCGGAATAAATAAATAGTAGTTCATGAAGCTACTATATGAACATCAGAGTTAGGAATAAAATACAACAGAATATCTCAAATACAGTGAAGTCTCCAGTACAAACAGATGACTTCTCTGAACCAATCAACTTGAAATGCTAAAAGCTGAATTAATAGTTGGATCTCCAAACGACGCTCCAAACTCCAAAGATGAGTCTCAAATGCTGTATCACTCAGTCTGACCCAAGCGTAAAGCAAAACACAAAATACTCGAGTCAGGATTAACATTCTTATATCAATAAATCCAACTCAGGTGAAATATCAACTGAAATAAAGGTAACTCAAAGGATGTTTGGGATAACCATCCTCTAAGGATCCGTGGAACTATCTACAATGTAGAAATATACACTATAACACCGTGATCATTTCAAATTTATTTATACTTCAAAACCAAAATACCATTTTATTTCAAATATATCTATTTCCAAGATAATATATATACAATAAATTATTTATAAAGTAAAGTATTTATAATTTCCTCGAGTCTCACAAATCGATTCAAATCAACTCCAGTTCCAAATTCAATTTCATTCGAAGCTCCATTCGTCAATTCAATACAGTTCTCAATAAACCATTTAGATTTCAATGTGTTCAAAGCTTGAATTATTTAATGTTTCAAAACTAAATTAAATTGTTTCATTTATCTCCCCATTTAACTTCACTGTTATTTAGTTTTGAAATATTCACTTAATAAATTCAGTATCGTTTAATTAATCTTAAATTACATCTTACTAAATATTTCCTTTAATTTACTTAAACGTGAAATATTCATTAAATCGCTTAAATCAAAATCCAGTTATAAAATCATATCCTTAAATTTCAAATTCAGTCGGTTTCAAATTGATTTGATTTAGTAAAATTCTCAATTAAATACAATTTCAATCAATTCCACTTTATCATCCCTAACTTACACAAATCATTGGGAAATTACTTAAACATATTATATTAATTTAGTCAAAATTTACCAAATTAAAGTTTATTATTAAATCTACTTTATATTAAGACATATTTATATTTCAATATTAAATAAAACTATATATATATATATTCTTCCAAAACCATAGAAATTATTTTCACAATATTTATTTATATAGACCAACAATGTTTGCATATAGAATTCTATCATATGGTCAAGTGATACGGATATTTATCATTTCAATCCATAATTTAAATATATACAGGTAGGTATCATTTCAACCCATAATTTAAATATATATATACGGGTAGATGTCATTTCAACACGTAATTCCAAATACAATTCAAATGAAAATCGCTTAGGTTTATCATTTCAACCTATAACGATTTTTTCCTATTCTAAAGTCCGTTCGGGTATGTATCATTTCAACCCATAGTGAATTCTATACTAACAGGGAACTTGCAGAGTGATAACAGATATGAAAAAAACAGGCATAGATCATCAATAACAATATAATATAAACAACAGGATATGGTGTCATATCCCACAGATGAACAGTTACAGATAATAGCATATATAACAATTTAAATAAGTACAGCAGCATATTTCGATTGTCGTTTCAATGAAATAAAATTTAACAAATAAAAGAACGTTAATAGTGAGTGATTGCTCACCTTTCGAGGCTAGGTAGATTTGACAAAGAAATGAGCTACGAAATCCAAAGCAACGCTAGATGTACATGATTTGATGTAGAAAATAGGCACGACGGACAAGGTGGATAATGTGAGATCGATGAGAACGATTGAATTAGTTGATGTAAATTGAACTAAATGTATATATAAATATAATATGTTTTTTTCAATTCAAAACATGTATTTATTTTCAAATTTATACTTAATCCCATACTTATCAAATAAAATATATACATTTATACAACTTAAATTTAACAGGCACACCTTTATACGTACCATACCAACAATTGAACATATCATAATTAGTCAAGCAAACTATAATTTTATATATATTATATATGTAAACATCATACATACTTCCTGCATACTTTAATCTAAGTTTTTATACCTTTTAACAGGGATCTTAACTTCTACAAAAAAATTGAACTTTAGATAATAGAAATAAAATCGTTTGTGCACTAGTTCTTCTGGTAGAGACTCATGTTACTTACGGTTAAAAGCAATAGGGAAACCATGATAAATGATAAGTAATGTAACCATATTAACTAAATGTGCTATGCGTGTCCTTTTAGAAATTTATCACAGACAACTTATCATTATAATGATATATGTGAAGTAGTTATTTGAAATTGTAACAGATTTTGGAATTTAAACATTCAATAATCCTACAAAACATTGACACTACGCAAATCCTTTGATTACAAAATACTCCTCTAGTACATTATGCAATAGTATTTTTGAATGCCGATGGATGTTCCAAGCCCAGAGTGAAATATTCTCCTTCAACCTAGAAATATGGTATCTACACAACTCAAAGAAAGGTAAAATTTTGTAATTATATTGCTTTTATGGAATTTATTTATTTATTTTTCCAATTTTTTGGAGACAGATATAAATAATAATTGGAAATATCTACAAAATTTTAGCTCATTTTGAACTGCGTAGATATATCATATTTCCATGCTGTTAGGGGAAATTGGAGCATGGGCTTGAATGAACTTATATTTATAATCAAGATTTATATGCAGCCTTGCTTTGTTAGCTTACCTAAGAATACACAGTGTCTGACACCAACTTTTAACATTTTCATTCTTCCTTCCCAATTTGTGTTGATGATTAGAAAGTGCAACCAAAATTTGAATCCTTGTTTTAATTAAAATTCATATCTTTTTTATCACATGCATAAAATTTAAACAAAAAAAACAAAGTGGACCAAAATGATCTTTCCACAATTGATATGCATATTCATACTCGAGTTAAATCTTAATGTCGAGATTGAAGACTAACTCTTTTTAATTCTTCCTACATGTCTTTTCATCGTGTAATAAATTTTACCATAAAATGTGTTAAGTATGAATTTAATTACAAAATTATATGATTTTTGGTATCATTACATAAAAAAAAATAGATGTTAATTGTAACACGGTTCAAACCCAAATAATTTAACTGAAGGGGTTAGTCATATGTATAGCAGACAAAAGGAATTGTACAGATATTTGCATAGCATGAATCCCAAAATTAGAAATGTGTGTATACTTCAAAACTTACTAATATATATAATATATAACTTACACTATATACTATATATACAATATACACCAGCTTAATATTAACTTAACATAAAAATTACTTTTGCAAGATCTTATAACTTAGGACTGTAAACGTGTATATATATAGTAAACACATACGTTTTCTTCATATATACATAATTTATAGAGTAAAATCAATGAGACCAACCGCATACAACTAATATATGAACCAGTATCTTATATAAAAAAAAAGTATAAATAAATAATATATATTACCTTATTATATAAAAGAGAGGAGATGAGGATGAGGCACGAAGTGGAGGAGGGAAACTTTGGTGGCGAGGAGACTGCGACAAATAGGAGCAGGTGGAAAAGTTTGATGAGCAAGCATATGAACTGTATTTCTCAGACCATAGGAATAAAAGAAAAGAGGAAGAAGAATATAAGGATGGAATTATATAGGCCAAGATGAGAAACAGTCAATTATAATAAACGTATAAAGTTTTATGAACGCAAAAATAATGTACCAATATAAATGTAAAGTAACGAATATGGAAAAATTCAAGTGCAAATTTCAGGGGATAATAAAGGAAATGACTGTTCACAATTTAAACTGACACAGATAAGGTAAGGAATATATATATATATGTATGTATATATATTTCGTAATGAATATGATATGTTTGTTGAAGCCAATAGCACCAAAAATCAAGGAATGAAAAAGGCAACAAGGAAAAGAATGGAACAAATAGAAATGAAACGTATCAAATTAAATATAAGCAGTTTTACAAGCAATGGTCAAAAATTTTCTTCCAAAAATCGCGGCTACTGATTTGTTTTTAGTAGCTAAGGTATGAAATTTATGAGCATATAATAGATGCAGAATTTTAATTGAAACGTACGCTCAAATAATTAACAAAAGTAACATGATTAGAAACTATTCGTTTCTTATTTATTTATTTCTTATGTAGTTAGTACAATATACGCTAAATTTATAACAAAAGTAATGTATCTAAATTTATACGTTACTTATTTATTCTCTACCTATTTTTAGTAAAATATACGTTTTAAAGAATATTCATTAGCACGTACCATTTATATGCTAACTAAATAAATCAAAATGGATATAACATACAAATTAAAACGTGTATTTTAAATAGCCTATTTATACTCTATTAACTTTAAAATTTATTACTTAATTAACTTTTGATTTGTTTACATTGGTTTGATTTACTTAACATTTAACACATAACTGATGTATATACGTAAAAAAGAAAACGTGAAATTTATTTCCTATATTTTATTCAATTTAAAATTTTATTCATTAATCAATTAAATAAGAAACAAATGTTTATACGTATAAAGTTATTTCTTTTACAGAATATTACTTACTTGATTTAAAGGTGTATAACCAATTTTTAAAAGAACAAAAGTGAAAATAAAATGTTGTTACCAATATATTCAGTTAAGTAAAAGATTTGAAAGTTAGAATTTAAAAGATTTAAATTTCAAATAAATGTTAAACTTTATCCAAAAATAAGAATTATAGAATTGGCTTATATTAACAAAATTTTGGTGACTATTTATAATTAAATTAAAAAAATTCAATTTTTTTGTAAATTAAAACCCCAAAGTTTATAAATAAAAGAATAAAATACTTGTTAGAATTTTTGGGTTGTTACATGTAACAATTTCGGCTATTTGAATAAGTACTTGTACTTAGACACTATTATAATATCAAATGATTTTGATATAAAACGCTTTGGTTATCATAAAGTAAAAACCCGTCATGTTTATGTGTGACGTGATCTTACGAGATACCTTTGCTTTTCAAAAGATTTTGATAACTTTAATAATTCAAATTGAGTGTGTTTTCCCACGCTAGTTTTCCAAACTTACTCGGGTGTTATTTTATTATAATGCTCAGGTAAACCGAGTATTCAATGTTAAGGATAGGATGCTATGGAGCTCAGGAGATGAGTTGGATGACAGAGACGTAATTCCGTACTTGACTTATATTTCCACTATTGGAAGACAAGTTATTATAACTGTCTAGATTGATGTATTGATTGTTGTACTCTGATGATTGTAAGTATAAAACAGCTATAAATTCTTTTGTACAAAATCTGTTGTTATATATTATATATTATTCCGCCGCGATTGTGTGATTCTGTGTTGTTGTTTATATTTTCTTCTTCACCCCTAAAGATTCGTATTTCCGTTCAATCTAAGTTGAACTGATGTGAATTATGGTCAACTCAAAAGGTACGGAGACAAGGGTCTTTACATTTGGTATCAGACCTGAAGGTTAAGTGAGAACCTTGGCTTTGGTGGGGATTAATCATTAAAGATGGGTTAGTAGAACCCTAAAATGAGTTTGAGTGTACTAATAGAATGAGCGCTTATTGTTAGTGAATATAAAATGTTTTATATTGTGTTGATTTATCTATTGAGTGGTATATAAATTCCGGTCGAATAGTGCGATGCCTCTAAATCGTTATATCGCGATATCTCACCTTGAAGCGGGATTGGTATTGAAATATTGTGCTAACATCTGTGGATGTAGGGAACAGGTTGGAGGGGTCCAACTAGATTCCTCAAAAATATTTAGATTATTTAAATATTCGGTGTTATGATTTATTAGATAATTTGTGATAGATTACATTGGTAATTGGAAATAATGGATGTTATGGTTTGATTGAATAATATTTGGGTATACTGAGTTATCAAAAATGCATAGATTGGATTTTTTTTAAGGGAAAATAAAAGAGAAATTTTTTAAGTAAAATAATTATAGAGAATTTGGATAAATTAAAGCATGTTTTAGAAAAAGATAAAAGTCGATTTTTAAATTCTAATAAATAAATTCCAAAGTATGGGAAAGGAGATTTTTGGATAAATGGGAATAAATGAATTTTTAAACTTAAGTGAGATTATTTAAAGGAATAAAGATTTATTTTTCAATTTAGGATTTAAATGGTCTAGGAAGAATAAAAGAAGAATTTTGAAATAAATATGGAATTGGTAGTTTCAGTTTAAATAAGATTTTAAATCTTGATAAATAAGTTAAATCTGAAATTAATGGGTTTTGAAATAAAAATGAGTAAGTAAAGGAATTTATTTTAAAATGGAGTAAAAATATGAAAATCAATTTGGAAATTGATTTAGAGCTTGAAATTATGTTTTAAAAGAAGATGAGACTATAGAATTTATAAACTGGTTTATAAAATGAAATAAGATATCAGTTGATATTTGGAAGTATAAATTCATGATGGGAATTCATAAAGGAATGGGAAATTTATTTTAGAAATAAATAGTGGTTTATTTTTAAAGGGGTGAAAGAAAAGTATATTTCTCTAAAAAGCCAAGTACGTTTTCAAAGAAGATTTTTAATTTTAAATTAAAAAGTTTAAAGTTGTTTTAAAAGAAAGTTTTTGAGAATTATGTAAGCCGTTTGAAAATTTAAAGGTAAATATTTATTAAATTAGTTATAGTAGTAATTATTTTAAAAGGTTAATTGGTATTATGTTTTTAAAAGATAAATATTAATATTTATATTTTGTAAATAGTTTTATTTTAAAGATAGTTTGGTTAAAGTTTTATTTGAAAACTTGTATAGAATTCCGTAACCCTTATTTTAAAATTTAGTTTGGCTTAACTTTTATTTTAAAAATTAGCTTTATATTTTATAAAGTAGCATTAATTTAAATATTTTTAAAGTATATATTTTTGAATAAAGTGTTTAAGTAGTTTTAATTCAAATGTTTTAAAGTATATTTTAGAATAAAGTGATTTAAATTATTTTAAAATCTAAAATAATTGGACTTTGTGATTTTTAGTGGAAATAAACAATATTTGGAGAATTTATTCCGTGAGAGAAAGGTGGTTTGAAACTGTTTTCAAAGGGTTAAAGTATGGAAAATAGCTTGCGAAGTTATTTTGAAATAAATATTTTGGAAAATTATTTTTAGTCTAATTGTTGTTTATGAATGCTATTCGATAGTTAAATAACCGACTATCAATATTAGCCAATGCGCTGATCGTTTCGAAGAGTCCGGAATCGAGATTAAATTCCCGAAAACCACATTCAGATAATATATAATTATTACAAAATACGCCAAGAGCGACATATAAAGAAGCCCCCTTGGTAGATCAGAGTGTGTATATATAGGCAAGAAAACAATTTTCCTTTACAAGTAAAACACACAGCGATAATAAAAGAAATCTATTAACAAGCTTCCCTCTTGCACGTCCTCGGAAGCTTAACACTTAGAAACATTAACTCTCAACCTAATCAGAATCAATTAAGTACTCGAGAGTCTAAGTGTAAAACAAAAAAACTAAGAGTCAGACATAAAGCCTGGTATGAATAATGATCTACCATCTCAAACCATATAAATATCTAATGAGACAACGTCGTTTAGCGGAATGAGTTTTCCCCTCAGTAGTATGCTAAAACATTTATAAAACCATATACTGTGCTCCTGCATCCATAATGGTTAAAACATAGTATTTCCAAAACATTATGATGATATGCAAAACAAATAAATCAATTTCGGATTATCCATCCCCATTCATTCTGACTATCTGTCTGAATTATAGTTTCAGGGGTTACTATTAACATGTTAAATGTTAATGACCATCTGTCCAATTACTTAGTTTTCATGAGATCACTAAGAACCTACTGGTAACTCCAATATCTTATTTATTATCCTAGTTTTATGGGCTAACTAGGAACCTATTGGCTGACAACAATATCTTAATCCGGATACAATTTTCATGACCTAACTACAAACCTACTGGCCCCTGCTAGTATCAAATCATAGTTTTTATGGGCAGACTATGAAACTATTGGCCCCTGCCAATATCATACAGTTTTCATGGGCTAACTGTAAACCTCTTGGCCGATGCCATTATCTTTTATTAAAATTTTAATATCTTTTAAGTTGTATTCAGTACTGGGTAAACCTAACTGGTCATTCTGCCCTTTCCCCAAAATACAATTATGGGTTAATAATAATGTGAATATCATTTCTAAAATCTTTATTTATGCCATGGTTATTGCTTTAAATTGAGATTGGGTTCATGTTTTGAAACCACAAAAATAACTCATTTGAAACCTCTGGATAGCCTCTTTCGGAAGCAAAGACTTCTTTTCAAAACATTTTGTACATACTTTTCGAAGCCCTTAGTAAACAGACTCTTTTGAAACCTATTATACCTTTCGATAGTATAAAATCTTCTTTTTAAAATATTAAGCTTCTAAACAAATTAAAGTACCCTTTTCGAAAGCATTGAGTTTACTCTTAAAAACAATGTTTGTGTTGAAATGATTATATACAAAATTATCTCCTTCGAAACCAACAAAAGTTAATTTGGGAAAAAATTGATGGTGTCGAAACCATCTAGTCGAAAGCAAAACCTTTAAAACAAAAAATTTAAAGGACAGAGTCGAAACCCCTTTCGACTCCATCACCTTCGAAACCCTCAACCCTTTCAAAAGCGATTAGGAAGTGGATAACTTTGGTTAAAATAGAGATAACTTTTCAGAAGTATTGATGGTCAATATAGTGGAAAGGTAGAGTAGCGTTGAGTTTCGACTAGGTTGGAACCTACCCTTTCGAAAGCAATTATTTAAAGGAAATAGGTACTCCTTCAAAAGCAAATACTTTAACACAACATGACAACCTTCTTCGAAAGCTAATTATAAAACCTTTTCGAAAGTATATGTTTTGACTGTTTCGAAAGCTTTAGGTAAAACAAGGCAAGAATGTTAACTTATAAAACAAAGCATGGTTTTGACCCATCGAAAGCTACCCATTTCCGAAACCAAAGCTTCTGCCTTCCTTCCAATCCACTGCATACCATCTAAGTGATATTGTGTGTGTTAGTTTCGACTGCATGGGTTTCGGCTATGTTATTTTCGGCGGGATAAGGCGGAATCAACGGAGTCAAAAGATCCTTTCTAATAGAGGTGGAACACCTTTTTTGTTTTGAAGGCTGAATTATAGCAAATTTTTACTAACTTGTCTATTTGTAAACTATTGATTGGTTATCATAAAGAACTTTTCAAATACTTTACCTCTAAAATTTCCGCATTTATGCCAGATTAAAACTATTAAAAATGCAACATTTTAGCCCTTCCATATACTGAAAACAATTATTTCAAAAAAGTCCTTCTTTTAAAATAATTTATTTTCACTAGTAAATCAATTAGGAAAAATCATCAAAAATAACAGAAATTCAAATGTAATCAAACATTTTAAAATTTTAAGCCTAATTTCTTCCTGAAATTCTTGAAGTAAATTTTAAAACCAATTATATCATGTTTTTCAATAAAAATTCATAATAAATTTCCATAGTTTGGAAAATTCTAAAAATTAAAACACATCTCCAAAATCATGTTTTACTTAACATAAAAAATTTCCATGGAAATCTGAAATAATAGGTTCTCGGTTTTACATTAAGACCATACAAATTCATATGCGTATAAATTAAAATATATAAACATAATATAACTTAAGCATATCATCATCCATTTTATCACAAAAACAAATTTAAATCATAAATCTGAAACCATACAATCATAGAATAAAAATAGAGATGGCATGAGATTATTATTCACTGTAAAATTGATAAGGAATTTGAGATTTGTTATTGATTAATCCTCCCTAATTTTTGATCCTTAGCTTTAGATTAAAATTCCTCTTTTCCTCCTTGATAATGGCCGTTATCTTAGGGTTATTTGCATCTTATTTTTGAGTTGATATAATGAACATGAATGGACAAAATGAGAAGTTATAGCCGTGTAAATAAAATGGTTATTTACTTGGTTATTTACTAATATGCCCATGTGTAATTTAATTAACTAATAAACACATTTAAAGCCCATTTATCTTATTAATAAGCACGGCCATACATATATACAATTTATTCAAATCTCAATCCCCTTATCAACGTTATTCTATTTAATTTATCTAATTAAATTTTTTGAATAATGTCATAAAAATTTAGGGATGTTACAATCTTATAGTTCCACTTATACTATACATTCAAATTATGCAAGTTTAATTTATTTATAACCTTTTATATTTAATTAATTAATATAATAATCTTATTTATATTATTAACTAAATATTACTTAATTAATTAAAATTTATCAGTTTAATTAACAAATCGATAAAAATATTAAAAAATCAATATTGATTTTATTCATTCCAAACAGTTTAAGATGAATATTTACTACAACATTTAGAATTATGCATATATATAAAACTATATATATGTATGTATTATGTATGTTTTATTAATTAAATTTTAATTAATATATTTAATAAATATTGTGTCGAAATAAAACAATTTTAATTAAATGATTAAATTAAATCAAAATTCCATTTTATTCATCTTAAACAAATTTGTGATAAATATGTGACTAACAATTAAAGTTACTTGCACATATCACTATACAGATACATGTTTGTATTAATTTACATTTATTTTATTTATTTATCAAATAATCATATATTTAATTAAAACATTTTTGTTAAGTATTCCACAATTTAACTTGTATTTTATCTTCAACAATTCGAGATAGAGATATATACATCTCTACCATTACTAATGTAAATTCAAAGAATATGATTTCAACTATGTCTTTTTGAAATTCCACAAATGCCTTTTCCATATATATGGCAGTAGTAGTGTTTTTAATTGAAGGGAATGCGAGCAAGCAAGAATCTTTGACGGGCTGAAATTACATGTTCTGAAAAAGGCATAAATCAATTTTCAGTTCGTAGTTGTCATTAGTAAGCGGCGTGTAGCATGCTAATATTCTGTATAGCTTTCTAATAGCTAATTCATCTCTATATACACTAACAAAAGATGTATCTTGGATGATGTGGGACTAATTGTCTCAACATAATATCATCAACTTTTTAAAATATAAAGAACTGTAAATATCACGAAGAGTTAAAATAGAGGGGATCTGTTTGCCGTGCTTGTTAATTCCCCTAGTATTTTATAATAGGGAAACTACTTGTCTTTTGTATGATAAAATAAGTGAAATACTTAACATTCTAGATGATAGTTTGTCCTTGGAAAATTCATATGTAATGCTTATGCGTTTCTGGAATTATGCATGGTTATGTATTACATCTCTTATTATTATTTTTATCCAGTTGTATTGAAATATCCTTTATGATATTATCTTTAGCCAGTTATATTAAAATAATAGCTACTGGTAAATGAACTTTAACGAGTTTGGAAGATAGCGCGTTACCATATCATTAGCTGACTATTATTATATCGTCGATTGACTTTTGATTTAATAATACATAAGAAATAAAATATAAGCATTCGCTCCAGTAAAATAATACATAGACTATTATGTTGAATAACTTGCAAATGAACAACCATATTAAGGTTTGGTTTTCGGGCAAGTACAAATGTACAATAAAGGGTGATTTGCTAAATTTTGGACATTTAAGTTGAGTTTTAATGTACAATTATGTTATTTTATTTGTTTATTTAGTTTTGATGATAATTAATTAATTATAAATTACAATTAGTTTTGATAACTAATAATAACAATAAATTATAATAATTAACAGAAAAACTGTTGCAGTATTAACTAAGCACTTTAATTCCACACTATGGAATCTCATCTCCTACATAAGATATCTGAAGTTAGGCTAAACATATTGATTTATAAGTAAAACTTGGTAGTTTTCTAACCTCGAATCATCTCCATTCCACTGCACTCTATCTTACTAAAGACGTAAATGTACGATGTGTATGTGCTTATGTCAGACGAAAGCAGTTGATGGTCACTAAACAAAGCTTTCATTATCTATAAGCATAAGATGTGGAAAGTATTTGAACCATTGGAATTATGCTACCCAAACGATGCTATGTTGAACATTTCCCATAATGATTGTTACGATTGACAACTAATTTCATAACATTCTATTTTCCATTATATTTCTTACGTACAAAAAGTTTAGATTAGTAAATCTTCGCATGTGCGAAACATGTAACTTCAATTAATTAAATATTAATTAACTTTTGAAAATATTAAAATTATTTTCGAAACAATTTTAAAAAATTCAAATTTTAATTTTATAACCTTTGCAAAATTTGTTTTATATTTTGTATTTAAGTTTCAAATTTCAAATATGTTTAAAAAAATTAAACTTAATTTTGAAAATTAGCCCAAGGCTAAATCAATTTGGGCCATTTAATTGGGTCATCCTTTCGGGCTTACTCCATCATTGAGCAAGGAAGGGGAGAATACTTGATTTTCCAACCCTGAGCCTAGATGCTACAATTATAGACACCGAAATGGTCGGTTAGCCGGTAGCAGCTAAAATAGGCGGGTTTCAAAGAATTTCCGTATTTAGATCTTTATCGGGACTATGAAGTCTGTAAGGGTTTATTAGGTCTAATCTAATTACATTTAAGTAAAATCCAATTTATTTAATTTTCTGATTAGTCAATTAATGAATTCAATTAATAGGTATTTTGAATATCATACAAGTATATCACAATATATTCATGTGTATGTGTAACGGTCTGATATTTTCAACCATTCGCATCCGCACAATTCGGACTTGAATTGCTCAAAATATTGAATTGTTAATCTAAATTTGGCAAAACTTAACATATACAGTAAATAAATCAATCACAGAATCACAAATTCATAGTATTACAATAATACGCAGCGGAATAAATGAATAGTAGTTCATGAAGCTACTATATAAACATCAGAGTTAGAAATAAAGTACAACAGAATATCTCAGATGCAGTGAAGTCTCCAGTACGAGCAGATGACTTCTCTGGACCAATCAACTGGAAAAGCTGGAAGCTAAATGAAATGATAGATAGCTGGATCTTCAAGCAAAGTTCCAACTTTGAAGGTGAGTCTCAAATGCTGTATCACTCAGTCTGACCCGAGCGTAAAGTAAAAACATAAAACACTCGAGTCATGATTAACATTCTTATATCATAAATCCAACTCAAGTGAAATATCAACTGAAATACAAGTACTTGAAGGATGTTTGGGATAACCATCCTCTAAGGGTCCATGTAACTATCTACAAGGTAGAAATATACACTATAACACCGAGGTCATTTCAAGTTAATTTATAATACAAAATATCTTTTCATTTCAAATATATATTTTTTCAAAATATAGATAAATATTTATAAAGTAGAATATTTGTAATTTCCTCAAACTTAACAAATCGCATCAAAATCAAGCCAACTTTCCCATTCGGATTAAATTCAATCTCAATTTATCAATTTTCATTCAATTAAGTTTTTGACCAAAAAAATTAAAATTATATTGATTTCAAATATAGATCTAAATCACAAATTAACCATTTAAATTCTAGTATATTTCAAAGCTTTAATATTCAACATTCTCAAAGTTCAATTTAACAGGTTTATATAGATCTCGATTTAACCTTGTTATTTATCTTGAAATGTTCACTTAATAAATTCAATATTTATTAAATAACCAACTTTACCTTTAATTTATTTAAAACATGAAATGTTCATTAAATCGCTTAAATCATCATCCGGTTATAAAATCGTATCTTTAAGTTTCACATTCAATAGTTTCAAATTGATTTAACAAAATAAAATTCTTAATTTAATACTATTTTAGCTAAACCCAAATTTATCTCCCCACCTCAATTTATCTCAATTATTGCAAAAATCTATTTGAAATATAATTTACATAAATATTTAACATAATTTATGTATTAAACTAATCTTAATTAAATTAAATATTGTTAAATCTATATATATCATTACCCTTAATATATAATAATTTAAGAATCAACATTTATTTAGACCATATATTTCTTTCCAAAACAATGAATTTATTTTCAAAATATTTATATATGATTCAACGGTGTCTGTATATATTTCTTATCATATGGTCAAGTGCTACAGATATTTATTATATCAATCCGTACACTAAATATATACGGGTGGATAGCATTTCAACCCGTAATCCCAATTTCAATTAAATGAAAATCGCTTGGGTTTATCATTTCAACCCATAATGAAATTCTCCTACTCTAAAGTCCGTTCGAGTATGTATCATTTCAACCCATAGTGAATTCTAAACTACAGGGAACTTGCAACGTGATAACAGATAATAATAATAATAATATAACGAGCATATATCATCAATAATAGTATAATATAAACAACAGGATATGGTGTCATATCCCACAGGTGAGCAGTTACAGATAATAGCATATATAACAATTTAACTAAGTACAGCAACATATTTCGATTGTCGTTTCAATGAAATAAAATTTAATAAATAAAAGAATGTTAATAGTGAGTGATTGTTCACCTTTTGAGGCTAGAGGCTAGAGAAGATAGACAACACAACAATCTATGAATTTCAAAGCAACGCAAGATTGGCACGAATTCAACAAAGCTGAGAGATAAGAATTTGGTGAAAATGAATTAGAACCATCTTGATATGACAGAAAATGATGTATATAATTTTATTATTTATTATTAAAATCAATTTAATCATATATCTCAAAATAAAATTTAATTCAACACTTCGAACAAAGTCTCCATATATTTATATCTTTTAAAACCAATTAATGTATACTCATATAGACATTTGCGAACAAAATTTTATATTATACACACACACACACATATATATAAAGTTATATATAGAAAATATGCAAACGCGATTGTATTACAGGTTTCCAACAATATATATTTTCCGTTTTAAAATATTAGGAATACTACAAACCATAATATATTATAACTTAAAATATAATTAACAAATATATATATACAAACGTACATAAGGTATAAATATATACATATGTATACTCAGTGACCCTATCTAACCCAACAAGTAAAATCCAAACTAATATAAATTATTTAAAAAAAACTTATAAACACTGTCTATATCATACTTAAACAAAATCAATATATATTACTGTGAATATATAAACAGTATAACATATATTCATTGTCGAACCAGATTTTCCAATTTCTATAATATATAAAATTAAATCATATAACTATTTATATAAAATCAGTATTTACGTAATTATAATATCAATAAACCCATGCTTTATCTGTACAAATCTACTTATATTCTTATACAACATATAACTTTATATATGTGTACCTTATACCCTATAACACTTATATATTTTAAAACAAAACAGAGAATATAGTGTGTAATATATACATATTTTCTTTCATAAACATACAACAACGTATATATATATATATATATATATATATATATTATAATATACCATAGGTTTATAAAAAAAAATATACTTACGCAAAAGAAGGAGTACACGGTCTAAGTGGCTACGGAGGAGCATGAGGGGTGGAAGATCAGGGAGGAGCTGCGGAGTGATAGTTTTGAGAAGCTAACAGAGGGGAAAAAAGAAGAAACAGAGAAGAGAAGTAAAGGCCACATAGAAATGTAAGGGAGGAGCTCAATATTTAAAAGCTGGAATAAGAAACGTAAAATTGAATGAGCGAAATGAATGCAAAAAGTATATAAGTTTGATATTCGGATGATGGTCATAAAAGTGGAAATTTGGGTGTAGGTAATGGCTGGCTACATTCAAATATTCATGTTTTGATGGATTGCTTTCCTTTAAGCAATAAAGACGGGGAGAGAAAGAATAGATTAAGGTAACAAATCTATCAATCAATTCACGTTTTGATGGATTGCTTTCCTTTAAGCAATAAAGAGAGGGAGAGAAAGAATAGATAAAGGCAACAAATTTATCAATCAAAGAAAATGGAAAAGTTTGAACTTGTACGCAAATAAATAGATATAGAACGATGTGGGTGAGTTGGCTGCTCTGGGTAAAAATGCTTAATAATTTTTATGAACCAAATAGGCATAAACAGACTACAACATGCAATTAACTAATTGATTGTCTGTAACCGTGCAAGCAAGAAATGAGATAATAATTAAAGGTTTTTTTTAAGGAAAGGCAGACCAGTAGGCTGAGAATCATACCATAATTACCCTAGCGAACAGAGGAAATAAATTTAAAACAAAAATATAGACAAAGGTTGAGTGAATGGAAACGGTCACCTGCTTGAATCACGTGAAATAATTAAAGCAAATGAAGTGGCTACAGGAAACAAATGATTTCTTCCTATTTTTGAATTAATGTTTACGTAGCCAAATTTTTAAGCAAATGGAAACGTACAACAAATAATAAATTGAAATGACCGTTGATTTAGCAACGTTATTAAAGCAATTTATTACATTGCTTGCGCTGCACGGTGAAGATTTGGAAGAGATGTGTTTCACAATGCAACCGTTTTTAAGAAATAAATATATTACTTTTAAACATAAGAACTGACCAAAAATGAACGTAAACGTATACAATTGTATGTTTTGATATTCAAAATAATTATAGGATGGCAACAGTCACCCTAAGATTTAGTTGAGAAATTAAAGCAATTAATTGCTGATTGGACAACACGTTCCATGTTTGAAACGTAAAGGAAAAAGATAAGTATGGAATGGAAGGATACGTTATAAAGGCAAAATGAACCAAAATAAAATAAAATAAATGATGGCAAATAAAACAACTGTGCCTTGAATTTCCTAAAATAAATTATTAGAGCAATTGATTGGTTGATTGGACAGTGTGTTTCAAATATTTGAAACCGAAGGAAAGAAATAAAGTCACAATTAAAGGTACAGTTACAACGAACATTTTATTGTTTCCGTCACGTACCGGATCTCAAAATACAGAAATGAATATACCGTAGAGATCAGCATGAAGAGGCAATCAATGCGGTATACAGATATTGGTAGTACGATCATCCGATCAAAAGTCGATAATTGGTATCCAAAATGCTGCTATTTTGTCAAAATTAAGATAAACGGAGCAAGATGGGTTCAAATTTCAAAAAACGAAAGATGCCGTCTCACTTAGAAGAGGATTTAGAAATTTTCTATAGAAAAATATTCAGGTTTGAAAATTATTTTATGATCATCAATTATTACTGACTTAAATTGAACAATATCACACCCTAAAATATACTTTCTTAATTTTTGATGAAAATTTACCATTTGCTACATTTAACTATACGTAATCCAAATATAAAAATTTTATTTCAAAATTTTATTATTTACAATTTCACCAAACTTCAATTAAATACGTTATAAAAATCAATTAAAATTTATTAAAATTTTACGGGTCGTTACACTCTCCCCCACTAAAACTTTTCCTCCCCGAAAAGGAAGGAGGTAGGAGAATAAAACAACTAGAAATAAAAGTGGATTGAAAGTCAAGTGTAAATAATTAATTTAAACTATATAAATTTTACTTGAAATATTCATTTAAAAACTTCATTTGAAATTTAATTTTCTTTAATACTTTAATACTTTTCAGACATTATCACTAATCATTTACTTTAAATATGTTTTATATTAAATAAATAACTTCTAAAATATTTATAACACTAAATTTTTCTATTAAACCAGGTAGTATATAAGTAAACAATGTTTAAAAAGGATATATCCAATAAGGAAAGAAGGTAGATTCGGAAAACAGAATCAAGGTGAATAACTAAAGCTGAGCAGATAAGGTAGATTCAAAAGAGTAGTATCGGGCACGAATAATTAATTTCAAACAACAAGAATTTCAATTTCAAAGATTAATACAAAATTTCTTGTTGGAAATACTTTTATAATAAAATACCTTTACAAAAAAATATTTTTATGTCGAAACCAATTTTCCTTTCAAAAATACTTCTATAACTAGATGTTTTAACAAGTTTATTCTCGTTCTTGTAGACTCTGGCCATGCGTTAATCAGGCGCAAAGCTAGGATTCTTCAAGTACTTAGTAGACCTATTTCAACATCCAATGAAAATACTTGAAAAACCTTTAAAACGGATATGGAAAGTACAATCCAAACAAATCACCTGGATCGTAGGATACATAACAATGGTTACGCCTGGATCCTCCAGGAAACATCCATATCCTTTAAGCATTCACTACTTTGCGAATTACGCCGTGATAAATAAATAAACACCTGGATCGCAGGATACATAAAAATGGTTACATCTGGATCCCCAAGGAAACATCCATGTCCTTTAAGCATTCACTGCCTTACGAATTATGCCATGATAAATAAATAAACACCTGGATCGCAGGATACATAAAAATGGTTACACCTGGATCCCCTAGGAAACATCCATACCCTTTAAGCATTCACTGCCTTGTGAATTACGCCATGATAAATAAAAATGACCGTGGGTTACGCCATGGTAGGACACTCGAGTATCACATCCGGAAAACCAAAATAAGAGAGAATAATATCGATAGAATGAATCCACAATGTTGCCACAAAGCGGATATCAAGTAGAAGGCACTTTCTATATCTTTACTTCGAAAATATATATCATATAGTACCTTTCCAAATACATTCAAATATCATACTTATATAAAGTCCATTATATATAGGATTCCATTTTCAAATCGAATACTTTCCAAATCAATAGTATATCAAATCACACTATATAGACTTCGATTATAAAAAAAATTCTCTTTCCAAATTTAGTACCTTTCAAATCAATAGATTTCAAATCAATTTCATACTTATGCAAATCAATTTTATATAAGTTCGATAACTCCCAAATCAAGTATTTAGTAAAATAAGGTTCTCAATTTCAAATCAATTCAGTTTCAAAATCATATACGATTTCACCAAATTATTTCTTTCGAATTAAATTTCTTCAGTTTCAATGTTTCTGAAATAATGGGTTTAGAAAAATAATCCAAGTTTCCATAATAACATAATTTAAGTCAAATAAATTCATTTCTAAAGTCATCATATAAATACTGGATTTTTCATTCCAATCAAATTTCAAAACCAAATATTTTTCTCAAAATCAATTATACTCAAAATGGTTTCCAAATTTATAACTATCCCTTTAAAACCCTTTAAACTATTTATTTCTATATGAAAAATCCAATTTTCCTTTTGTAAATTATTTATTCAACAAAAATTTCAAATTTACTTGAGTCATACTCTTCATACTTTAACATACAAAACTAAACCTATATTCTTTATCAAATATTTTATACTCTTCGAAATTTCTTAGCTTTAAAATTTTAAACCTTGATTTGGAAGTGTTCGAACCTTCAAAATAGTCGGTGAAATCAAATTTCAAATCCAAGAGTTGGAAATCAGCAACAAATCAGTAAATCAATTTTTGTAAATAGAGTTATACCAAATCAAACTGAAAACTTGAGGATTGAACACCGGCTTGCTTTAAATCATTTCAACTATATATACATATATCTTTCGAATATCAAATCATACTTCGGAATTTAAAATCAAAATTTTGTTTCACAAAATCACTCGCATAGAAAAGCTACCAGAGTGGCCTCTCCCCCACTCTGAAACTCGAAAATCAATGTCGATGATGCGTGCACTCATCACCGAAATTATTTTCCAGCGACATAAGTGAGTTCTGGACTTCTATTTTCTTGAAAACTTTTTTGAAATTTCTTCAAAATTATTGGCATTCATTTGAACTCATTTGAAACATTTCTTATTCGGAAAATATCTTTTAAATCGTATTATTATTATTATTATATATATATATATACATATTTCCAAAATCTTAAAAATCGATTTCAAAACACCGAGTTTGATTCCTCGAAATTTAAACCCCAAAACCCTTCAGTTATAAATCATTTTTATGTAAATCAAATTTCTTAAAATTTCAAATCCTTTCAAAACTTTTATATATAGAATAACATTTCTTATTTGTTTTATATATAGGTATAAAATCCTTATCGAAAACATTTTCACTTTTATATATAGAATAAAATCATAGTTATCAAAATAATAATTTTGATATATAAAACAATTTCAAAAATACAAACATACCCGATTTTTCCAAAGGGTGATTCAAGAATGGATTTCAAAACAAAGATAGAGGTTTAAATTAGAGGAACTCCAAACAATCGAATCCTGATTCGAAGATAGACTCGATCGAAGATGAGAAAATTAAATTACAAATTAGAAGATGGATATACTTCTATAAATTGTGGACGACCTTAATCCAGTCAACCGTGATTTTAGGAATATAATCGATGTGGGATTCCAAAACAAATCGACATTCGATCCAAAGAGATAGAATTCGGCATATCATGATATAGCAGCATCGTAAACCGAGGATACAGAAATTTTCGGTGAATCAATGCCGATTGTAAAGGAGTTTTCACCCCCTTTTCAAATCATTCAGTGGAGTTATGGGATACTCCAGAATCAAAAGAATATAAATAGAGAGAGACAAGAATGAATTTCGGAATCGAGAGACATTCCAAAATTCAAAGGAAATCAAGTCAAAAGGAAGAGATTCAACTCAAACGAAAGTGATTCTGTAAATAAATTTACCATATATGCTAAGTTTTGCCCATAGCCAAAGCTCTGATACCAACATGTAACGGCCCGATATTTTCAACCATTCGCATCCGCACAAGCCGGACTTGAATTGCTCAAAATATTGAATTGTTAATTTAAATTTGGCAAAACTTAACATATACGGTAAATAAATCAATCACAGAATCACAGATACAGAGTAGTACAATAATACGCAGCGGAATAAATGAATAGTAGTTCATAGAGCTACTATATAAACATCAAAGTTAGAAATAAAGTACAACAGAATATCTCAAATGCGGTGAAGTCTCCAGTACGAGCAGATGACTTCTCTGGACCAATCAACTGGAAAAGCTGGAAGCTAAATGAAATGATAGATAGTTGGATCTTCAAGCAAAGCTCCAACTTTGAAGGTGAGTCTCAAATGCTGTATCACCCAGTTTAACCCGAGCGTAAAGCAAAAACACAAAACGCTCGAGTCAGGATTAACATTCTTATATCATAAATCCAACTCAAGTGAAATATCAACTGAAATACAAGTACTTAAAGGATGTTTGGGATAACCATCCTCTAAGGGTCCATGTAACTATCTGCAAGGTAGAAATATACACTATAACACCGTGGTCATTTCAAGTTAATTTATACCTCAAAATATCTTTTCATTTCAAATATATATTTCCAAAATAAAGATAAATATTTATAAAGTAGAATATTTGTAATTTCCTCAAACTTAACAAATCGCATCAAAATCAACTTGACTTTCCCATTCAAATTAAATTCAATCTTAATTTATCAATTTTCATTCAATTAAGTCTTTTACCAAAAAAATTCAAATTGATTTCAAATATAGATCTAAATCACAAATTAACCATTTAAATTCTAGTATATTTCAAAGCTTTAATATTCAACATTCTCAAAGTTCAATTTAACAGTTTTATATAGATCTAGATTTAACCTTGTTATTTATCTTGAAATGTTCACTTAATAAATTCAATATTTATTAAATAACTAAACTTTACCTTTAATTTATTTAAAACATGAAATGTTCATTAAATCACTTAAATCATCATCCAATTATAAAATCATATCTTTAAGTTTCACATTCAATAGTGTCAAATTGATTTAACTAAATAAAATTCTTAATTTAATACTATTTTAGCTAAACCCGAATTTATCTCCCCGCCTCAATTTATCCCAATTATTGCAAAAATCTATTTGAAATATAATTTACATAAATATTTAACATAATTTATGTATTAAATCAATCTTAATTAAATTAAATATTATTAAATCTATATATATCATTACCCTTTATATACAATAATTTAAGAATCAACATTTATTAAGGCCATATATTTCTTTCCAAAACAATGAATTTATTTTCAAAATATTTATATATGATTCAACGGTGTCTGTATATATTTCTTATCATATGGTCAAGTGCTACGGATATTTATCATTTCAATCCGTATTCTAAATATATACGGGTGGATAGCATTTCAACCCATAATCCCAATTTCAATTAAATGAAAATCACTTGGGTCTATCATTTCAACCCATAATGAAATTCTCCTATTCTAAAGTCCGTTCGGGTATGTACATTTCAACCCATAGTGAATTCTAAACTACAGGGAACTTGCAGCATGATAACAGATAATAAAAATAATATAACAGGCATATATCATCAATAACAGTATAATATAAACAACAGGATATGGTGTCATATCCCACAGGTGAACAGTTACAGATAACAGCATATATAACAATTTAAATAACTGCATCAGCATATTTCAATTGTCGTTTCAATTGAAATCAAAATTAATAAATAAAAGAATGTTAATCGTGAGTGATTTCTCATCTTTTGAGGCTAGAGGCTAGCGAAGACAGACAACACAACAAGCTACAAATTTCAAAGCAATGCTAGATTGGCACGAATTCAACAAAGCTGAGAGATAAGAATTTGGTGAAAACGAATTAGAACCATCTTGATATGAAAGAAAATGATGTATATAATTTTATTATTTATTATTAAAATCAATTTAATCATACATCTCAAATTAAAATTTAATTCAACACTTCGAACAAAGTCTCCATATATTTATATCTTTTAAAACCAATTAATGTATACTCATATTGACATTTGCGAACAACATTTTATATTATAGACACACACACATATATAAAGTTATATAAACTTAAATAGAAAATATACAAACGCGATTGTATTACAGGTTTCCAACAATATATATTTTCCATTTTAAAATATTAGGAATACTACAAACCATAATATATTATAACTAACATATAACTTAAAATATAATTAACAAATATATATATACAAATGTACATAAGGTATAAATATATACATATGTATACTCAATGACCCTATCTAACCCAATAGGTAAAATCCAAAATAATATAATTTATTTTAAAAAAAACCTTATAAACACTGTCTATATCATACTTAAAAAAAATCAATATATATTACTGTAAATATATAAATAGTATAACATATATTCATTGTCGAACCAGATTTTCAATTTCTATAATATATAAAAAATAAATCATATAACTGTTTATATAAAATCAGTATTTACGTAATTATAATATCAATAAACTCATGCTTTATCTGTACAAATCCACTTATATTCTTATACAACATATAACTTTATACATGTGTACCTTATACCCTATAACACTTATATATTTTAAAACAAAACGGAGAATATAGTGTGTAATATATACATATTTTCTTTCATAAACATACAACAACGTGTATATATATATATATATATATATATATATAAGCAAATAAACTAACGTACACAGTATATATTATAATATACCATAGGTTTATAAAAAAAATACTTACGCAAGAGAAGGAGTAAACGGTCTAAGTGGCTACGGAGGAGCACGAGGGGTGGAAGATCAGGGAGGAGCTGCGGAGTGATGGTTTTGAGAAGCTAACAGAGGGAAAAAAAATAGAGAAGAGAAGTAAAGGCCACAGAGAAATGTAAGGGAGGAGCTCAATGTTTAAAAGCTGGAATAATAAACGTAAAATTGAATGAGCGAAATGAATGCAAAATGTATATAAGTTTGATATTCGAATGACGGTCATAAAAGTGTAAATTTGGGTATAGGTAACAACTGGCTACAATCAAATAGTCACGTTTTGATGGATTGCTTTCCTTTAAGAAATAAAGACAGGGAGAGAAAGAATAGATAAAGGCAACAAATCTATCAATCAATTCACGTTTTGATGGATTGCTTTACTTTAAGCAATAAAGACAGGGAGAGAAAGAATAGATAAAGGCAACAAATCTATCAATCAAAGAAAATGAAAAAATTTGAACTTGTAAGCAAATAAATAGATATAGAACGATGTTGGTGAGTTGGCTGCTCTGGGTAAAAATGCTTAATAATTTTTATGAACCAAATAGGCATGAACAGACTACAACATGCAATTAACTAATTGATTGTCTGTAACCGTGCAAGCGAGAAATGAGATAATAATTAAAGGTTTTTTTTTAAGGAAAGGCAGATCAATAGGCTGAGAATCATACCATAATTACCCGAGTGAACAGAGGAAAGAAATTTAAAACAAAAATATAGATAAAGGTTGAGTGGATGGAAACGGTCACCTGCTTGAATCGCGTGAAATAATTAAAGCAAATGAAGTGACAACAGGAAACGAATGATTTCTTCCTATTTTGAATTAATGTTTACGTAGCCAAATGTTTAAGCAAATGGAAACGTACAACAAATAATAAATTGAAATGACCGTTGATTCAACAACGTTATTAAAGCAATTTATTATATTGCTTGGGCTGCACGGTGAAGATTTGAAAGAGACGTGTTTCAAAATGCAACCGTTTTTAAGAAATAAATATATTGCTTTAAAACAGAAGAACTGACCAAAAATGAACATAAACGTATACAATTATACGTTTTGATATTCAAAATAATTATAGGATGGCAACAGTCACCCTAAGATTTAGTTGAGAAATTAAAGTAATTAATTGATGATTGGGCAGCACTTTCCATATTTGAAACGTAAAGGAAAAAGACAAGTATGGAATGGAAGGATACGTTATAAAGGAAAAATGAACTGTTTGGAAAATAAATAAAAGAAATGATGGAAAATAAAATAGTTGTGCCTTAAATTTCCCAAAATAAATTATTAGAGCAATTGATGGGTTGATTGGACAGTGTGTTTCAAATATTTGAAACTGAAGGAAAGAAATAAAGTCACAATTAAAGGTACAGTTACAACGAACATTTTATTGTTTCCGTCGCGTACCGGATCTCAAAATACAGAAATGAATATACCGTAGAGATCAGCATGACGAGGCAATCAATACGGTATACAGATATTGGTGGTACGATCATCCGATCAAAAGTCGATAATTGGTATCCAAAATGCTGTTATTTTGTCAGAATTAAGATAAACGGAGCAACAGGGGTTCAAATTTCGAAAAACGAAAGATGTCGTTTCACTCAGAAAAGGATTTAGAAATTTTCTATAATAAAATATTCAGGTTTGAAAATTATTTTATGATCATCGATTATTACCGACTTAAACTGAACAAAATCATACCCTAAAATATACTTTCTTAATTTCTGATGAAAATTTATCATTTGCTACATTTAACCATACGTAATCCAAATATAAAATTTTTATTTCAAAATATTATTATTTACAATTTCACTAAACATCAATTAAATACGTTATAAAAATCAATTAAAATTTATTAAAATTTTACGGGTCGTTACAGTATGTATAGTGCATGTAGAACATATATCATAGTGTGCATATTAATGTGTATGTATGTAAATGTTAAGATTTACATATATAGTTGACAATTTTCCATCCAAATACTCTGTTGTCTTAAAACTATTATATAAAAATATATGCATTTAATTATATATGCTTAGATAAATGTTTAAAAGCATGGGTTGGTTTTAAATAGAAGGAGATCAAGAGACAAACTCTCCTTAATTTGCTCCTTCCTTTATTGCTATTTACTAGATCAAGATCTAGTAATTCAAATGCCACTTTAAATATTTAATGTTATATATATAGTATTCAGCCAAAAGTTTGTTTTTAGTTTGAAACTAAATATCGATAAAATTTAACTTTTATTTGGTAAATAATTTATAAGACAAACTTCTTCATTCACTCCTTCATTCATTACCATTTATTAGATCCAAATATAAAATTCAAATGCTTATATTTACAACTTTACACACACGCATATACACACGCATTCGGTAAAATAACATTTTAAGCAACAAATGATTTTGAGACATTATATTCAAATCATTTGAATCATAGCTACCACTTATTATGTTATTTGAAATCTTTAATTAAACATGTATAATGAATCAGAATTTTATTACTTTGATTGGTGAATATTTAATTAATATTAAATATTAAATTAATTTTTTTATTAATTAAATATTCCACTTTAATTTAACGAATGATTGATAATTCATTTTTGATTTTTGTTTACAAAAATATTCATTTCAAAATAAATTAGAAAATGTGACCGAAAATCTTTTTCAAAATTTCCAATTTTCCCTATTGAAAAGTTGTTTAAAAGGTTGTAAAACATCTTAACATATTTAGAGACACATTATAAAATTAATAAGGACTTGATTAAGTGTGTAAAGGATAATATATGTTTACTGAAATGGAAAAAAGTGATGTGACCACTTTCAAGTTTAAAAATTAAATAAAAAGAAAAATCATGACATGTCTTTATCATCTTACATCTTAGTACACCTAAGGTTTTTACATGGTGGATAAAAGGGGTAGCTTGAGGTGGTGATGTGTAAAACAAGAAATGGAGGTGATGAGGTGATGATGCGGCAACAATTTAGTGGAGGGTGGTGTACTAAGGGGGAATATTTGTAATTTCACTTCATCCATTTATAAAAACAAAGTCCATTTCACTCTTCTTCCATTTCATTTTCTATTTTTAATTTCAAAAGTTTATATTGTTCTTTAAGCTTTCAAAAACCCATTAATGGCATCCAAAATATATTCAAAGTTTTAAAAATCACTTCTTTGTTACTTTCAATTCTTAAAAAACACTTAAAATTATTTCCTTTTCACTACTAAACCTCCCCTCCTTCAAAAATTAACCCCAAGACCCATCTCCTCCCTTATATTAAGTCTAAAGCTCACTAGGCTAAGCGCATATGTCCATGACTGAGCCCATTTTGTGTTGCTTTGATCCGAAAATCAAGTTTTGGTTTCTAAAATGCAAGATCTAAGCTCTTTTCATTTTTTTAAAGAAGATTTAAGTAAGTTTGGTTAGTAAAACTCATAATTTTTTGTTAAAAATTGTATTTTTACTTTATATTAGTATTGGTGTGTATAATGGTTTTGATTATGGGATAATTGCATGGTTTGGATGTTGTTTATAGGAGTATATGTGTGCTTATATATGTTTGAATGTGATATGTAGTTTAGATTTGAAAATAAAGTTTAAAAGTTATGGTCTTTGTTTGGGGTTGGTTGTGATATGTTTATTTATGCTATAGACATGATGATGTAAAAGGAAGATAAGAAAGTTAGCACTTTCGTATGATTTAGCGACAAAGGTTCCTTATGTGAAAACTATGGTTTTAGTTTTTAGAAATAAAATCTTTTTCCAAGCTCCAAACTTATTTTACTTTTAAAAACATTTACCTTACGATTGTAAAAAGTTAGCGAGCTTCCAAAAGTAATAAGTTTCCAAAGAAAGCTAAGAAATAATTTTTTAAGTTATAGTATCCATAATGATAGTCGCTATGGATATAGTTTCGACAAAAAGTTCACTTTTTGGAAATTAAATTTTTATATCTAAAATAGAAAATGTTTTATAAACCTTATTTAATAACGATAAATAATTTAATTAAGGATTTATTAATTATTTATTAATCAAGTTAGTAATTAATTATTTATTAAACTATTATACATGGTTTATTAATTATAATTAAGCGGAGATAAATTACTAATTAGTTATCTTTTAAAAGTGAGATAAATTTTAATTAATTATGAATTAAGTATACAATTTATTTTTAATAAATTATTAATTCAGTATAGGGTTAATAATTGATTATTAAGTAAGTGTTTAATTATTCTAATTATAAATTAATTAAGATTTAATTTATAAACAAATTATCTATTAAACGTTAATTATTTATTAATTAACAATTAAGTTAAGCTAAGATTAATTAAGATTTAATTATGTTTTTAAGAAGGATTTAACTTGTAATTAGTTATTTAAAAAGAGATTTAAGTTCTTAATTACTTTGTTTTCAAAGGATTATTTTGTTAAAGGCAACTTTCTTTTACAAAGAATAATTTTGACCATAAGGTATTCTATTACCGATACCATTAAATAACCATATAAATGTTAATAGGTTATATGAAACTTTGACACTGTTAGCAGAATAAGATGTCCAAAAATGAAATTTATGTGGTTTAAATTAATTGTTGTATCTAGTACTATGTATTTCGAATCTATCTTTCCTTTTTGTTGTTTTAATTCTCCCATCTTGTTCCTTTTAGAGGACGAAATTTTTTGAGTTGGGGAGAGTGTAACGACCTAGAAATTTTAACGATTTATAATGTAATTAACTAAATTTATCTTCAAAATTTAACAACTAAAATTTGGCAATGAAAATTTGATATTTGGTATGCATCTATTTAAGCTTAGCAAGTGGCAGATTTTCATTTGAAAATATGAAAATTTGTTTGGTTGTGAAATTTAAATTTTAAATTTTAAATCGGTTAAATTTAATGAAATAAATTATTTTTGAAATTTGAATATTTTTGTATAAGAAAATTGATAAACATTTTCTAAGTGAGACGTCGTATTTCTTTCCGCCAAATTTGGGATGTCTAACTCCATTTATCTTATTTTGTGTTTTAGTGGCAGTTTTGGCAGCGAAAATCGAGTTTTGATAGGAGGGTCGTGTAACTAATATCTGTGTACCATTCTTTCATCTCGTCATCCTGATCTCCACGGTATATTCATTCATTTATTTTGGCGTTCGGTACACAGCGAAATCTGTGAAACGATTAGCCGTATTGGTTCCGCATTTTAACCTTTTTGGTTCCTTTGTCCTTTCGTTGTCTACCGGTTGAATATAAATGGTTGCTTGCTTTTAATATTCCAAGAAACAGCCGTGACCTTTACCATTCCACCATTTCAATATATATATATATATATATATATATATATATATATAAATATATATATTGTCGTTCCATTTCTCATTTTCTATTTTTGCTCTGAGATTTACTTTCCAAATATTATAAATATCTATACTATAATATTATTATTGAGTTGGATTTAAAGAGCACATAGGCCTCCTTCATATTTTGGAAAATGAACATTCTTGTTTTTAATTTCTTTCAATTCCAAACTTTAAAATGTGATAACTTTTTCTACATTAATTGGATTTAAGAATCGATTTCACTATTAAATCTCAAATTTAATATGCTTTCCAATGATATCCATTGTTCATAGCTAAAAATAAAATTTTAAAATCATAGTTTTTCGGATTATTCATATTATTAAAGTTATTAAATCTGTTTGACTTTATTTCTTTTAACTAACCTATGTCGTTGATTATTTTGAAAATTTCCAGCCTTTGATTCTACTTTCACAAATTGCAGTCAAGTCTGGTGAAATCCAACATTACCAAAATACAACAACAATGTTAGATGGAATTAGAAATGGAACCAGAAAGTTCAAAAGCGTGAAATATAATTATATGCTTCTTATTATACTGAATTTTCTTTGACTATAAAAGAAATACAATGATATTATTCACTTTAAAATAAATATTGTTGAATAATGGTTGTTAGTTCCAACACTTCAGACATAAAATATGTATGCTTTAGATTTAGCATATTTTTCACAAGAATCATTCAAAACAGAAATAAATCTATTTATCCTCTAATCTTATCATTCTACAATAATATGATGCTGCATAATGTGTTCCTAGACATAGTCAGTTATAGGATCATCATCAACACTTGCGTTCTCATGAATCATGGCGACGTTGCTTTTGGCATTTTTGGATCAATGGTTAAGTGTAAGCCAAATGTTGTTACATGCATTGCTCTTATAGATAGTTATTACCAAAGCAGCAAATGGAATCAATGACATCAAGAATTAAAGGAAATGATTGATAAAGGTATCTCACCAAATGAAGTTACATATATACAGTTGATGCATGGAGCAACAGCTGATGCACAAAATAAATTTATATGTGTATAATTTATATATGTATTGTGTGGAAATTTTATCTTTGAAATCATTTTTGCTCGATATTTTACAATTGTTTATCAAGCACTAGTACTATATGCATTGCTGTTTTCAAAGATTTATGCACAAGTTTTAGACAAAATGCAAACTTATTTGAAAATTAATGAAAAAAGATCATTATTTCTTAATCAATGAACCATATAAATCATTTAAACATGTTATGATGATAAGAGGTTGAGTGCGATCTATATGCGAAGCACGGGTTCACGCTAGTATAATATAAGTTCGTATATAGAGATAATCTTCCTACACGTGTTCATCTCCATCTCTCCCCTCCTCCTTTTCTTCCAAATCTGCTACCTCTCCTAGACCCTGCCTCCCCCACTCCTTCCACACTCAAACTTTCTCGGATCGTTGGAACCAACCTCTGCCTTGCCTTGGGCCTCCATCAACCATCTCTGACCGAGCACCTACCGCTTTCAGCCTCTCATATCCACCAACTTTCCCTAGATTCACCCCTCTTCCCCTCTCACGCATCCTGACAGCCACAACCAGTGTCGGCCCTACCTCCATAGCAACCACCATCGCATGGCCTCAACTTGCTTATTGCTCTAACCCTCACCAAACGCAGCACTGCCTCCCATACACCACCCCACAGCCCACATATAACCTTCCCCAGCAAACCTCCGCCAAATCACTGCCGTGAAGCAACTACCACTCCAAACCGAGCACCTCCGAGCCTAGCTTCCTTTCCTTTCTCCGCCGACCAAGCTATTGAATATGCGAGTATATGATTTTTGTTTGATGATAACAAACATATATATATATATATTCAAGTGTATTTGTTAATGTACTATTTTATTTTTTACATAATTAAATAAATATTTGCAGAATAAAATAAATAACATAGTATTTAAATTCAAACAGATATTTTATTCAAACAAATATTTACTACAATTTTGAATAGTACAAATTTGTACTCACTATATATATACAAATTCAATACAATTTTGATTACATCACAATTCTAATTTACAAATACACCTCACTACATATAGCTCATTCGCTCGTATTTATCTTCAACTTTATTCCAGATTGAATCCAGCATCTGAGCAATCTGCAAAAATAAATACAGATGCAGTAAAATTGAAAAAGAAATATTTTTGTAGTATAAAATAAAATGTGGATTTTGAAAATAATATTTGCCTCGGTTATTTGGGTTGTTCGTCATCATTTAAATTTGAATTCATCATACATGAACAGCTTGTGACATGCACAGTGTATCATTGTACATGCCACAAGGACGTGCATACCAATATACACTTGATAAAATTACAGGGACAAGTGAGCATAGGTCAAACCCAAATGAAAAGCTGGGTTCAACTCAAGTGCAATACAAATAAAGTCACGACACGAGCACAAGGTCATACCCGAGCTATAAGCTGGATTCAACACAGGTGCAATTCTAAAAATCAAGATGAATTCAAGTGAAAACAAAAATGAAAAGTGACATGCACAAGTAATGTACACATGAATGCTACAGTCTCAAGTCCAATCAGATTCAAACATGCAATCATGTACAACAAAGACTGGAAACACAGTGCACCTCAACCTAATACATACCAGGTTTTAGTGAAACCAAAAATCGACAAGTACTTCAAGTACGAATGCACCGTGACAGATATACCAAGTCAAACGAAGTGGAAAATGCAACAATGGACAGTGCAAGATAGAAACAGTGGTCAAATCAAGTGCAGCCTCTACATGAAGTATACAAGCAAATGAAAAATCAAATAAACAAGTACGTATTCAAGTACACATGAACTACACGGCTAAATGAAACAACACTTCAACCTGAACCAGACACAGTGCAGACTCAAGTGGTACAAGACCGAACCAAACACAATACAACTGAAATACAACACTGCATCATATACATGACAACCAGAGTACATGGATGAGTACTAATATACATAAACATAAATTGACACAGCAACTATCAAATGAAGAATCGAGTCACGGTGCAGATAATATTCAAGTACATCGAACCAGCAAGCCGTGCACATGTAAACAAAACCAAGTGAAACACATTGGAACCCAAATGTGGATATATGGTGATAAACAAGTTTAAAACATTGAGACAGCAAGGATGTGAATGCAAGTAATACATTGCAGATGCAACCAGACAGATGAATGTACAACATGTAATTGAACCAACAAAGCATCCAAGACACAAGCACTGATGCATGTCCAGACACAAAACAGCAAGCACTCGGGTGTGTAGATACACAATGAAAACCAGACAGAATAACATGAATTAGTGAATATGCTACAGACATGAACCTGATATGCAAGGCACATATGCACTGACAATAGGTTCTAAAATACAATGTCAAGTAACCAAAATCGGATATGTCACAAGATAAGTTCCTGGAACAAGGCAAAGATAATTTAACAAGCCGTGGCGGTCACGAAAGTAATTCGAAGCCGTGATGAACAAGCCATCATCAAATATACAAAAATGATAAAGTCAGAGAAATTATCAACATCAAAACAAAATCGAATGGCCGAGATAAATAAATTGACAGATTCAAATAAATGTATACGAACGAAAATCAAGGGTTTCGAACCCTATATAAACGATGAACATCATCAGCAAATTTATTAACTCGAGTTCAAGATAAACTGACAAAAAATGACCAATAACTCGAATCATCGATCGGGTTCAAAGCAATCAACCAGAAAAGCAAAAGGAAAATAACATACTAATATTAATTCGAATTCTATCGAATTTGAGTAGCCGAAGGAGATCAACTAAGAGAAAGAAGAAATCGAAGCAACATCAATCGAAAACATGAGGCCCTAATTTTAGTGGAACGAACGAACGAGAGCCACCTTTATCACAAACACAAAGGAATGGGCCGATAAAAGAAAAAGAGGAAAAACATTTTTGGGCCGACCTTTATATTTGTTTTGGGTTTATAATTATAAGGCTTATAATTTTTAATTAGGGTTTTGTTTTTTTAAAATTGTTTTTAAATTGTATTTTTCTTTTTAAATTTGCGTATTGTCTAGTCATGTGACTAGTGTACGAACTGCGGTGGTGTAGTTCGAACTTTTCGCAACTCAGTGGCTAAGTTGTGGTAGGGTTTTGAGCGTAGAGTTAAGGCTAGTCGATAATGGGTGTTGAGAGTTTACGTGTGTAAGCGTCTGACTACTTAATTTCCAATAGAAACCTTGGGGGCAGCACGTAGGTAGGTTTTTTCCAAAGCTGAGTAAATTCTATGTCGTTCTATTTCTGCATTTATTATTTTCCTATTATCCATGCTGTTATTATTCTGATATATCTGCATTGAAATAATTTTATACATACTTCCATGATAAATTTTTATAATTGATAGCATCACCCTATTCACCCCCCTCTAAGGTGAAATCGATCCTACAAGTGGTATCGGAGCAAGGTACAAAAGCTATTTTTTGATTTTTTTTTTCAATAACCAATGTTTTGTTTTAAAAATTTATATTTTTAAAAATGGCTTCTTTTAATACTGCTTTTGCTGAGGGTCAATCTATAGTTAGACCACCAATGTTCAATGGTGAATATGCTTAATGGAAAAATAGAATGAAAATTTTTCTGAAAACCATTGATGCTTGGAATATAGTTGAGACAAGTGATAGAGCACCAACTATAGTTGTAGATAATCAAGAAATAGATAAACCGATGGACCAATAGACAGAGCTAGAAAATAAATTACAAAATGCTAATGCTAAAGCTATGAATTATATTATCTGTTCATTGGTTCAATTTGAATTTAATCGTGTCTCACATTGTCTAACTGCATAGGAAATATGGCATACACTAGAAGTGACTCACGAAGGAACATCCCAAGTTAAGGAATCTCGACTTGCCATGCTAAGTAGCGAATACAAGAATTTTACAATGGCCAAGGAAGAAAATGTTAAAGAGATGTACGGACGGCTTTCCAACATCATATACAAATCAAAAACTGTCGGAAAATCATATACGAAATTGCAAATAGTCCGAAAAATCCTCAGAGTCCTTCCACGAAGTTTTGAAGCAAAAGTGACTTCCATTCAAGAATCGAAAGATTTAAAACAAATCAAAGTTGAAGAACTCATCGTAAATCTCACCACTTATGAGCTAGAAATGAAATTCAAGAAAGAGCGTGAAGGAGGAGATACTCGAAAGAAATCAATAGCTCTAAAAGGAACAACTGAAAGTGATGACGACGACGACGACGATGGAGCAGCAGAGCTGGAAATGACAATAAATAGATACAAAAAGTGGAACCGCAAATACGGAAATCCAGCTCTAAATCAAAAATTAAAGAGCAGAATAATCAAAGTTCTAGATAACCCGGAATAGCAAGAAATCATCTGTCATAAGTACAACCAACCCAGACACATCAAGCCCAATTGTCCTCAAAACTGACACGACTTAGAAAAGAAATCAAAAAGGAGGAATTTTGCAGCCACGTGGAATACAAGTGTTGAAGATAATAAAAGTACAGGTAGTGAGAGTGAGAAAGAAGATATGTGCCTTCAAGGTAATATAACTGATAGCGATGATGACGAGCCAATCGAGGTATCAAAATTCACTCACTCAGAATTACTTATATATTTTCACGAGGTAAATGGCTGTTTTGAACGACTTAGGGAGAAATATGCCAAACTTGAATCACAAAAAGATACTTTGATAGATTTAAATAAACAACTTGATCAATTAGTTAAAACTATCAAAGTAGGATCCCTAAATGTGATAAGTGTCCAACATTCGAAGAACAGATTAAAAAAATCAGAAATCAAAATTAAATCGCTTGAAAATGAAATTCTGATTTTGAAAGAGAGTGAAAATACAAGAAGAGAAAATTCTATTAAAAGGTGCACATAATTGTTAAACGAAAATGAATCTCTTAAAACGCAAGTCCAACAACTGTCAACGACTTTAGATAAATGTTCAAAAAGTGAAAAATCGTTGATTATGCTATTAGGAAAACAAACTGTTAATACAGTTGGACAAGGACTTGGATATAATCAATCTGAAAATGTTAGAAATGAAATTAATCAAGTCAATTCAATGTGCACAATTTGTTGAAAATTTAGACACAATCAAAACAATTGTTGGTATAGACCCAAACACGTGAAAACTATAACAATTTGGGTTCCAAAAGGCACAAATATAATATCTCTTAAAGTTAAACAAATGTGGGTGTCGAAAGGAACATATATATAGTTTTGGGTCTCCACAAAATTATTTTCCAAAATATTCTGCCACTAACAATCATGGACCTATAAAAACAAATATATCACAAAACTCTTCTTTCGTGTAGGTGTGATGGCAGGCTAAGGAACTACAATAGTGTTACTTGGATTCTGGCTGTTCCAGAGACACAACGAGAAACAAAGTAAAGTTCCTTAGCCTAGTATAAAGGTGAGAGAATCACAATAGACAACAACGAAAAATTATCGTAAAGGTAAAACAGATAATTGTATATTCATCTTATTAAATGAGATAATCTACACCATAATTTGAATTTAATTCAGCCAGTTATTTGATAAAGAAATGAATGCTGATTTTGATTCTGATATATTCAAAATAGTTGGCCAATTATATTCTTATGCCAAGAACACTAAACAAATCACTAGAATCTTTGAACTACTTCATCTGTATTAGTTTGGATTAATGATAGTGTTTTATTGATTAATGATAATACATTTGGTTATTTTACCGCTGACTCTATATTCATAATTTTTTTTATTGGCACGACTTTAATTAAAAATGAAAAGAATTTCATTCAAAAGGGTCTTCAAGATTTTGTTGCAACTTCATGGTTTGGTCTATAACATTCAATTAATGATAATCTCGAGTGAAAGAGAAATTCAGATGCAGATTACACTGGTAATCTAGTTGATAGAAAAATTACTAGTGCAAAGTGATTTGTGTTGAGACATTTAGTAACTGCATCATTTTTCAAAGAAAATATCTGCATATTTTTCATTTCAAATAATTTTCAGATAAGAGAAAATTTTCTTATAAAATCCCTTCTAAAAAAACTCATTTTTGACCTTGTTTTCAAATTGGTCATTTTTAGAAAAAATTATTTTATAATTATTTTTGTATTTGATTTTAAATGACTATATTGACTAATCTGACTCCCTACTAATTATCGAAAAGATAAATAATGATTGAAAAAGTGATGAGTGTTGATATTAATCATATATTATAACTTGAGACGGTACAATTAGTAAATTTCTTTAAAAATTTAAACAAGAGTTATAAACACTTTTTGTTGGTAAAAATTCCATTATCATTTCTATTTCTATCATTTTCTATCGACCATCACTCATCATAATCCAATATAGTATGTCAATATGTGGTGATTTAAACAGGAATCATTCGTTTTTCATTTTATATTTTTCAAAATAAAAAATAAAATAATAATAATAATAATCCAAAGTATTCACTCTCATTTAAAAGTCCTCACGGTTATGCATTGGTGAATCACTTGGAATTTTCGACTATATGCTCATTTAAAAGTTCTCACAGTTATGCATGTATGGAACGCATATCAAAATTGATTTACTAAATAAACAAGTTGATTCTAATCTCATTTAAAAGTCCTTATGGTTATGCGTGGTTAGAAGATACTTGAATTCACTTTAAAAATAAAATTGGAATACTACCAATCACATTTAAAAGTCCTAACGGTTATGCATGGTTGGTAGATATTCAAATTCCTAATATAAATATACCACAAATAGGCACAACTGTATGGTTTTATATAATGACATCATTCCCATCATTCTAAAAGTGGAATATGCGCCTAACAGAGTATTTATGATTATTGTTTGATTTTTTTATTGAAATTTAATATTTGTATTCGATTGAGTTTTAATGTTGTATTAATATCTATCACTTCATCTCTATTTTTCTAACACTGTTACTCTTTTGCTGATAACAAAAGAGGGAGAGAAAAGTTAAGATTTTGTCAAATAAAAGCAAGTAAATGTCAAATATTTTCTATTTGCATCTAGACTCATTTGCATATTTTTAATTATATGCATTTATGAAGGGGGAGCTTTGTGGAGAGAGAAAGCATTCAAATGGAGGAGCAAATTGAATGATCAAATACATTTAACAAATTCAAAATCTTAAATATATATTTGTTATCATCAAAAGGGGGAGATTGTTGAATATGCGAGTATATGATTTTTGTTTGATGATAATAAACATATATATATATATATATATATGTTCATTAAATGTATTTCTTAATGTACTATTTTATTTTTCACGTAATTAAATAAATATTTGTAGAATAAAATAAATTACATAGTATTTAAATTCAAGCAGATATTTTATTCAAACAAATATTTACTACAATTTTGAATAGTACAAATTTGTACTCTCAATATATATATAGAAATTTAATACAATTTAGATTACATCACAATTTCTAATTTACAAATACACCTCACTACATATCGCTCATTCACTCATATTTATCTCCAACTTTATTCCAGATTGAATCCAGCATCTAAGCAATCTGCAAAAATAAATACTGACGCGGCATAATTGAAAAGGAAATATTCTTACAGTATAAAATAAAATGTGGATTTTGAAAATAATATTTGCCTCGGCTATTTGGGTTGTTCGTCATCATTCAAATTTGAATTCATCATACACAAACAGTTTGTGACATGCACAGTGTATTACTGTACATGCCATAAGGCCGTGCATACCAATATACGCTTGATAAAATTACAGGGACAGGTAAGCACAGGTCAAACCCAAATGAAAAGCCGGGTTCAACTCAAGTGCAATACAAATAAAGTCACGACACGAGCACAAGGTCAAACCTGAGCTATAAGCTGGAATCAACACAGGTGCAATTCCCAAAATCAAGATGAAGTTCAAGTGAAAACAAAAATGAAAAGTGACATGCACAAGTAATGTACACATGAATGCTACAATCTCAAGTCCAATCAGATTCAAAGATGCAATCATGTACAACAAAGACTGGAAACATAGTGCACCTCAACCCAATACAAACCAGGTTTAAGTGAAACCAAAAGTCGACAAGTACTTCAAGTAAGAATGCACTGTGACGGATATACGAAGTCAAACGAAGTGGACAATGCAACAATGGACAGTGCAAGATAGAAACAGTGGTCAGATCAAGTGCGGCCTCTACATGAAGTATACAAGCAAATAAAAAATCAAATAAACAAGTACATATTCAAGTGCACATGAACTACACGGCTGAATGAAATAACACTTCAACCTGAACCAGACAAAGTGCAGACTCAAGTGGTATAAGACCAAACCAAACACAATACAACTGAAATGAAACACTGCTTTATATAAATGACAACCAGAGTACATGGATGAGTACTAATATACATAAACACAAATTGACACAGCTACTATCAAATGAAGACTCGAGTCACAGTGCAGATCATATTCAAGTACATCGAACCAGCAAGTCGTGCACATGTAAACAAAACTAAGTGAAACACAGTGAAACCCAAATGTGCATATATGGTGAGAAACAAGTTTAAAACATTGAGACAACAAAGATATGAATGCAAGCAATACACTGCAGATGCAACCAGACACACGAATGTATAGCATGCAACTGAACCAACAAAACATCCAGGACACATGCACTGATACATGTCCAGACACAAAACAGCAAGCACTCGGGTTGTTTGGATACACAATGAAAACCAGACTAAATAACATGAATCGGTGAATATGCTACAGACATGAACCTGATATGCAAGGCATATATGCACTGACAACAGGTATTAAAAAACAATATCAAGTAACCGAAATCAGATATGTCACAAGAGAAGTTCTTAGAACTAGGAAAAGACAATTTAACAAGCCATGGCAGTCACGAAAGTAATTCGAAGCCGTGATGAATAAGCCATCATCAAATATACGAAAATGAAAAAGTCAGCAAAATCATCAACATCAAAAAAAATCGAATGGCCGAGATAAATAAATTGACAAATTTAAATAAATGTATATGAATGAAAATCAAGGGTTTTGAACCCTATATAAACGATGAACATCATCAGCAAATTTGTTGATTCGAGTTCAAGATAAACCGATAAAAAATAACCAATAACTCGAATCATCGATCGGGTTCAAAATAATCAACCAGAAAAGTAAAAGGAAAAGAACATACCAATATTACTTCCAATTCGATCGAATTGGAGTAGCCAAAGGAGATCGATAGGGAGAAAGAAGAAATCAAAGCATCATCAATCGAATAGACAAAAGCCGACGACTTCACACGAAGCCCTAATTTCGGAGGAACGAACGAATGAGAGACACCATTATCACAAACACAAAGGAACGGGCCGATAAAAGAAAAAGAGGAAGAACATTTTTAGGCTGGCCTTTATATTAGTTTTGGGTTTATATTTACAAGGCTTATAATTTTTAATTAGGGTTTTGTTTTGTTTAAAATTATTTTTAAATTGTATTTTTCTTTTTAAATTTGTGTATTGTCTAGTCGTGTGACTAGGGTACGAACTGTGGTAGCGTAATTCGAGAATTCGCAAATCAATAGCTGAGTTGTGGTAGGGTTTTGAGCATAGAGTTATGGCTAGTCGATAGCGGGTGTTGTGAGTTTACGTGTGTAAGCGTCTGACTGCTTAATTTCTAGTATAAACCTTGGGGGCAACACGTAGGCAAGTTTTGCCGAAGCTGGGTAACTTCTGTGTCGTTCTATTTCTGCATTTATTATTTGGCTATTAACTGCGTTGTTATTATTCTGATATATTTGCATTGAAATATACAAACTTCCACAGTAAATTTTTATAATTGATAGCATCACCCTATTCACTCCCCCTCTAGGGTGAAATCGACCCTACACAAGCAGCCTTAGCCAATAGCCGCATCTGCTCTTTTCCTTCCACCTGCGTCCAGCACCTCCTATCACAATTCCTTGCTCCACTACTCGGCAGTTTACATTTTCCCCGTATACTACAAATTGAAAGGCATACGGCAGAATATAATAAACTATTTTCGTGAATTCATATTACAAATTTACCATAAGAGACTATCTTCAATACTTGGTGCCTTTTTTTTCGTTGTTTCATAACAAATGGATTTTTGTGTTGATCCATACTCTATCCTTCTTTCTTCTAGATTTCACAACCATGAATGTAATCAAGCTTTGCCTTGCTTTTGGCCGCAACAGCTCGCCAACCGAGCCTTCCTCATCCAGCCACCTTTGCTTCTCTTCTTATATATAATATATAGATACTTTGATTCTAAAATATGTGTTTTAAATTAAATATTATTTTCAAATATAATATATAAAGGTTCTATTTTGATATGTGTTTTAAACTGGATATTGATTTTAAAAATATAATATATACATACATATATATATATATATATTGAATATGTGAGTAAATTTTAGATTTTTAAAAATTTACCTATTTTGTTCTCATCTATTCGTGTTCACCTTGCTTTACTTTGGAAATTGTTGTTTGGATTTGTCGATTATTGCGTTCGTGATTCAAATCGTAGCTTGTTGCGTTGTCTTTGTTCTCTCTAGCCTCGAAAGGTGAGCGACCACTCACTATTAACATTCTTATATTTAGTAAATTGATTTCACATGAAACGAAAATTGAAATATGTTGTTAATTTGAATTTGTTAGTAATTTAATCGTTGAATATAATATGTTAATATTTAAAATTGTTGCCTAAGTTAATTGTCATGTGACACCAATAACGTGTTTTATGTGTGTACTTGAATTGTCGATTATCACATATGTCTATCATTGAGATGTATGTTACTTTATGTTCTTATTTTATTGCTCTCGCACTGCAAGTTCCCTGTTAGTTTAGAAATTACCTATGGTTTGAAATGATACATACCTGAACGATCCTATAGATTAGGAAAAATTGTTGTGGGTCGAAATGATAAACCCAAAGCGATTTTACTGACTTTATATTTAGGATTGTGAGTTGAAATGATATATACCTGTAAATATTGAATTATTGCAGATTGAAATGATAAATATCTGTATGACTTGACCATAGGTTAGAACACTATACACAGACAGCATTGGTCTACTTTTAAATGATTTCCAGAATTTTTGAAGGAAAATACACGGGTTCTAATAAACATTGATTTTTAAATTGTAATATAAAGATTTTATTTTTACTATATGTAAAATTTAGATTTTAAATTATATGTTCTAAAAATTTTAAAATTTTGAATTAAGTTGTTAAAATGCAAATTTTAAGATTTTACTTCTATTTTTATTGTTTTTCGAAATATATAATAAAATTTAATATAATAAAATTTAATTTAATTAGTACATATATAACATGTTTAAGTATTTAAAATTATATTAATGTTATAAAAATAGATCTTATAATAATTTTAATAAATTAAGGTTGGAAAGATGAAATGAAATTGATTTGAAATTTTATTTGTTTAAGAATTATATTTAAATAAAAATTGATTTAAAACTTAGATATGTTGAGATTTTAAAGATATGATATTTATAACTTAATAATTTGATTATGATTAAAGGTGATAAATGAATATTATAAAATTAAAATAAAATTGAATGTTTAATTTTGATTTAAATTTGTAATTTGAGATTTTATTTTGATGATATTTAAAATAATCAAGTGAATATCTTCAAAAATAAAATTAAAGTTGAATTTTGAAATATAAATGAAATTTATCAAATTGAGTTATTGTAAATTGTTAGAATATTTATAATTTGAAATCTGTTGACTTGGAAGTGGTTAAAATTTGTAGTTCAAACATGGATTTGAGATCGATATAAATTAAAAATGATTTTAATGAGAATTTGAATTGAACCTTTAACCTTGTTAATTGAAATCGTTGAACTGAGATTGGTTTAAGTTGAATTTGGGAACTAAAGTTGATTTGAATTGGTTTGTGAAATTGGAAGAAACAATTCTAATTTATAAACTCTTTTTAATATATAAACTATTTTTGATATATAAACTATTTTAATATATAAACTATTTTTAATATATAAACTATTTTAATCTATAACCTATTTTTAAATATATGAATTTTTTTAATTTATATCTATTTCAAAATATATAAACTATTTTCAATATTTAAACTATTTAATTATGTTAGCACCAAAATTAGTCACTAACACCCTCGAGTAGGATTATGTAGAGAGATTAATGAAGAAAGTATATTAAAATAGAGGAATATAACAGTGAGACGCAATTAGAACAGTAAAACGAGAACACTAGAATTATAGTGGTTCGTTGTAATTTACTACGTCTAATTTGAATATGATCTTTATTACTTTTCTAATCGCTTGAGTACAGATACAATCCGTAAACAAACAACTTGAATGCAAGTTTCAAAAGGAAAGGCATGAGTACAAAAATGGTAGAGTATCCTTGGATTTTCCGAAAAAAGGTCCCCTCGTCTGTATCCCTGCCTCTCTATTTATAGACGAAGATAGGATGGACTTCCTACGCATGACTAAGAACAAGGTAACTTGGCCCACTGCTGACAACTCCTGTACATCGAACTGAGCCAAGTTTGCCGAACGTCATCAACTGAGCGGTAAATGCCGAAGCGGGGCGTCTTGATGATTAGCTCGAAGCAATCCTTTTAGGGGCTCGAAGTGAGCAATGGTGTGACTCGAAGCAATGACATGCTGGCTGCCTCACTTTGAAGTGGAATTGATAACCACCAACTTTGCTTGCATGCACCAAACGAGGTATATTAAAATACCATGACCGAACCATGAGCATCGAAACAGGACTGAACAAAGCTCCTTGGCCGACCCATGCATGGCTTCACTTTCTTGACCGAGCGGCGCGTGCCGAAGCATATGGACTGAATGGCACACACCGAACTATCCAGTTAGAACGAAACAATGTCCATCCTAGCCGAGCAACAAATGACTTTGCGCTTTTAAGGTCGGACCAAATTCACACCGAACGACAATTGACCGAACTGTCTTGGCTATCCTCCCTCGACCAAGAGACGAACTCCTCCTCTAGACCGAGCAATGAGTTTCTCTTCCAGGCTGAGCGGTGAACAATCGATCCACTAGGTCCGAACTACTCTATCATGCTCATGTTGGCCGATCCACTCTATGCCGAGCAACTAGGGCCGAACCAGACTTGAAATTCAACAGCCTCCTATATCTCCAACCCATTCTTAGTTTAAGTCCCATCCAGGTTATATCGCTATATAGCCGGATCAAAGTGCCGGGTAATAAGATGGAACTATTACGATTTAGATTTAATGGATTTAAGTGCGAATATTTTGATATGATGGTTTAAACTATTTTGTGGTTATGATTTTTGAAGTGAATAATGATTCCGAAAGTGAAATGATTTCAAAAGAGAATATGGTTATGATTTTGAAATGATTATGATATTTTGATATGAAGTATGAACTGTTTGAAATATAAAATGACCATGGTATGAAATAAGCGTTTGGTTGTTGTTTCCTGGAGATTCGACTAGGCAACCAAGTACTCGGCTTATCTGGATTGTTCGGCACATCGTCACGTTCGGCACCTAGCAAATACTCGGCATTTAGGAGCGCTCGGCATAAGGGGACACTCGGCAGAAAGGAACGCTCGGCACTTAGAGGCATTCGGCATTGAGAAGTGTTCGACAGACAAGATCGTTCGGCATGGCAGAGCACTCGGCACCTGGAGAGCTTTCGGCATTGATAACACTTGGCAATCAGGGCATGCGGCATTCAAAACGTTCGACTCCACTTCACTCGGCATGCTTCCATATCACTCGGCATCCTAGGTGTTCGACACCACTACGTTCGGCACGTAGAGAGCGCTCGGCATTCATGCTTCGCTCGGCATTCCTGGACCATTCAGCGTTCCAGCCTCGCTCGGCCTCTTCCTCGTTCGACATCAATTCTCGTTCGGCCTGCACCCCTCACTCAACACATCGCATCGTTCGACGCAAAGATGATGGTTCGGCATTTGACCATTCGGCATGTTCGGCTCGGCACGTAGAGACCACTACATTCAGGCCGAGATATTCAGCTACCAGGCCCACCAGGGAAGTCCAACCCACCTTCGTCTATAAATAGAGAGGCAAAGGGTGAAAGGGATCTTTTCTTTTGGGAGAACACTGGGGAGACTCTGCCTTTTTTTATACTTTCTTCTTCCTTCAAACTGGTATTCAAGTGATTGATTTACGGATTGTATTTGTACACAAGTTATGGAGAAAGCAATAAAGATTAACTTCAAAGTGGACGTAGGCAATTACACCGAACCACTATAAATTTGGTGTTCTTGTTTTTTGCCTTTAAATTTATACTCTGTTCTCTGTATTAATTTACTTTCTTCATTTATCTCTCCACACAATCTTTCTAAGGGTGTTAGTGACCAATTTTGGTGCTAACATTTTGGTGCTTTCATTGAGAATTGAATTCTCAGGCTATTAGGATCTGCTTTGTAGCTACTGGATTGCATAAATCCGCCGAAGGAGATCCAAAATCATTCACAAGGCATATGTTGATTCTATTCAGAGTTACAACAAACAACTCTACCATGGGGAAACCACGAACCAGATCGGCCTCTCAAAATGCAGATGTCCACGAGACTGCTAGCGTGCAACAAGTTGGACCTAGCAATCAGCAAGCGATTCGAGGCGTAGGGCCCTCCAACCAAAACCAAGCGAAAGTTATTTCCCGAGAAGAGTTCAATGACTTGATAAGAGAACTTAAGGAAAGTAGAAGGCAACTTGCTGAGAAAATGCAAGCCAACGCTAACCTCATAACTCAGCTTACTCAGCAGCAGTGTCGGAATGCTGGAGGTAGCCCTGCCCCTTACTCTGAGGATGATAGTTCGACTTCAGCTGATGAAGCTCCTAGGCGTAGGCGCCGTAAGGATGGAGATGCACAAGCAGATGCCACAGATCGATCAACTAAGGGTCAAGCCCGTGAAGGGACCGGGCACCCAAATATCCAAGACCCGAATCAGACGGGACATTAACCCGCACGATCCCGTGGGGGCAGAACCCAACCTTCCATCCTCCATACAAACTCCGGACTTAACAGCTATGGTCAAGCAATTGATGAAAGAGAACCAAGGCTTGACCAATGAAGATTGGGGAGTGTCTAAGAGTCATACTCCCTTCACGGATACCATTCTGCAGGCTGAATAACCAAGAAAGTTTAGCATGCCCACCATTCCATCCTATGAGGGAAAGACTGACCCCAGGCAACATGTGATGAGATATGGATGGATGATGGATTCTGCAAGAGCCAATGATGCGACCGAGTGTAGGTGCTTCCCAATTACTTTGTCCGAAATTTCCACAAAGTGGTTTACTCGACTCCCACCTCGATCTATATCCATCTTTGATGAATTAGCAGCGAAATTCATAGAATAATTCAGGATACACACCACTCGTCCAAAGGACGTGATATCCTTATCAAGCGTAATCCAAGCTCTAGGAGAGTCATTAAAAGCATACTTGCAAAGATTTCATGTTGCTGCTACCGAGGTGAGCAATCCTAACGACCATGCAATCTTGATGGCGGTACGCGTGGAGTGGATCCAGATTCTGAATTTGGAGATTGGTTGGCGGGAAAGCCCCCAGCTAAGCTGGAACGTTTTTATTCGAAAGCTCATCAGTTCATAAGGAGGGAGAAAGTTCGGTGGACAAGGCGAGACAAGGCAACAGGGCCCGTTCAGGAGTCTGTGAAAAGTAACATCGTCGTGAAGCAAACGGGCGATAATTTTGGAAAAACCCAAGTTAACATCCAGAACAAGCCTGGGCAGTCTAAAGGATCTGGAGGTGAAAATCCCGGAAAGAAAAATGAAACAGGGAGATGGAAGTTAAGGATCCCGACCTACAATGAATACACCCGTTGAACGCATATCTTGAGAACATCTATTTATCAACTTGCAACACTTTCCAGTATAGAAAACCATGCCTAAAGGAATCGACAGAGGAACAAAAGCGAACCGGGAAATATTGCCGCTTTCACGAGTCTTATGGGCACAACACAGAGGAGTGTAGACACCTCCATGACGCTATAGAAAAGCCGATTAGACAGAAGAAGCTGCAGGAATTTGTCAAAGACCCATAAGACGGAAGGCAAGAAACATCGGACCCTGGACATGGGCCGGCTCCACACCAACCAGAACAACCTGCTCGAACTGTGGGTAGATTGGTTATTAATACGATTGCTGACAGACCTCATCCAGCGGATAAGAATTGGTAGGAGATGGAGTGATATGCAAACTCTTTAAGACATGCGGAGTATGAGTGTTGTTCGAATGTGGAGGATGGGACTCCTGCAAAGCAGCAGCACACGATGAATGATGATATCGTATTCCGGAGTAGAGATGCGGATATTGTAGAGGCTCCTACCATCGACCTAATGGTCATATCTGCGACAATCGGGCCGGCATTCGTGAAGAGAATTCTAATTGATTGCGGAAGTTCCATTAACATAATCTTCAAAAAGGCATACAACCAAATGAAGCCGGAGACCAAGGATTTGAAACCATATAAAGCAAGAATCCATGGCTTTAACGGTGCAGCAACAGATGCAGTAGGATATGTAGAACTACCAGTTGAACTGGGGCAAGGCGAGCGCAGGAGGGTGCGAATCCTACCGTTCTTAGTGTTGGATGTCGGCTCTCCATATAACGTATTTCTAGGACGTCCAGCCCTGGCAGAGTTTCGGGCAGCATTGGCCACTTGGTGTCTGACGTTAAAGTTTATGACAGACAGAGGTTTTGGAGTGGTACATGGTGATCAGGCGACTGGCCGTGCATGCTATGTGGCTGAACTGAGAGAGGCTCAATGCAGAGAGAAAGGGAAGGTTGCGGACAGCTCCGTCCGCATCCTAAATTCTGATAATTGACAAGTAGCACCCGAGCCCTGGTTCGGGCAACATTCTCGGATCCATAGAGGCATGGATCTGAGAGATGATGATGGGGAACCCAGAGAAAAAAATGCCACACCGGCTGAACTAACCATTGACATCCCAGTTAGCTGGAGCGACCCATCATGAGTTCTTAAAATTGGGTCGCAACTCGACCCTTTGGCCGCTGAGAACCTTACTGATTTCCTCCGAGCGAATCTTGATGTTTTCGCCTGGACATATTCTGATATGTGCAGGATTTCTCCTGCGATTGCGAGTCATATGTTGAACATAGACCCGAAATATGTACCTGTGAAATAAAAAAGAAGAGGCATGGACCCAGAGACGTCTATGACTCTTAAAGAGGAGGTGGACAAACTCAAAGCCAACGGGTTCATCCGCGACGCCCTCTACCCTAAATGGGTATCTAACCCGGTGCTAGTAAAGAAAGCAAATGGAAAATGGAGGACCTGTGTTGATTATTCTGATTTAAACAAAGCATGCCCAAAGGACAGTTTCTCGTTGCCTAGGATTGACCAGCAGGTCGACTCAACTGCCGGACATGAGTTATTATCATTTATGGATGCATACTTTGGTACAATCAAATCCTAATGCACCTCCTAGACCAAGAACGCACCAGTTTTGCTATGAACATGGGATTGTATTGCTATGTAGTAATGTCATTTGGATTAAAGAACGCAGGAGCGACTCATCAACGCCTGGTGAATCAAATGTTCAAAGATCAGATTGGTAAAACAATGTAAGTCTATGTGGATGACATGCTCGTGAAGTCACGGCAGTCAAATGACCACATCCGAGACTTAGCGGAGATGTTTGACATACTCAGGCATTATGGAATGAAGAACAATCCGTTGAAGTGTTCATTTGGCGTAGCATCAGGAAAGTTTCTGGGATTCATTATGAATGCCCGTGGAATCGAGGTTAACCCAGAGAAGATTCAGGCTATCCAAGATATACAAGTGCCCAGAACCATAAAGAAGGTGCAAATCTTGAATGGAATGGTAGCCGCGTTGAGCCGATTCATATCCAGGGCCATAGATAAGTGTATTCCTTTCTTCGATGTTATAAAGAAAGGAAAAAGGAATTTTGAATGGACATCCGACTGTGAGGAAGCATTCCGAGCTCTTGTGAGGCACTTAGAAAGCCCCTCGGTATTATCAAAACCAATAGACCATGAAACGTTGTACGTGTACTTGGCTGTATCCCAGTACGTATCAGTACAGCTTTGGTTCGTAAGGAGACCAGGTTCAAAAGCCAGTTTACTATGTTAGCAAACGCTTGACGGGGGCAGAAAGAAATTACCCGAAGATTGAGAAGCTAGCCTATTGCTTGGTGATTGCATCACGCAAGCTTCGTCCATACTTTCAGGCACACTCAATCAGTGTTTACACTGACCAACCTTATGGCAAGTACTCCAACGACTGGAAACTTCTGGAAGAATGTTAAAATGGAATATTGAGCTAAGTCAGTTGGATATTACCTATCTGTCGCGAAGAACCATACAAGGACAAGCACTAGCTGACTTCATTGCTGAATTCACTGTGTCAGGTAAATCAAACGGCCACAATGTCATACCTCCCGTTCGATGGAAGATGCACACCGATGGGGCATCTAACGACCATTGCTCGGGGGCTGTCATATTCATTGTGACTCCTGAAGACCGATCAATTTGCTACGCTTTGAAGCTTGAGTTTGCAGCAACAAATAACGAAGCCGAATATGAAGCATTGATTGCTGGCTTGAGACTTGTTAACGAACTGGGAGTGAAGTCAATTGAAATCTTATGTGACTCACAACTGGTAGTATATCATGTGCGGGGAGACTATCAGGCGAAGGGACAGAGACTTACTCCTTACCTTGCTTGGGTTCAAGAGCTGTTGACAAATCTAGAATATTACGACATTTCGCATGTCACACGTGAACAAAATAGAGAAGCCGATTCGTTGGCGAAAGTTGCAAGCACTGGTGATGCACAGCAGATGGGATTGTTCCCTGTTGAGACCTTCGACGCTCCGAGTATAGAGATGATGGAGATAGACCTCGTGTTAGAAACCGAACCTGAGAAGGAATCATGGTTGACCCCGATTAGACAGTACTTGCAACAAGGGGATTTGCCTGAAAAGAGGAACGAAAGACGCCAAGTCCTTCGTAAGGCTTCGCGTTATGTAGTACATGACGGAATAATGTATCGGAGGGGATTCTCGACCCCCTTACTCCAGTGCGTGGCCCATGATGAGATAAAACAGGTACTAAAGGAAGTCCATGAAGGAGATTGCGGCGACCATACTGGAGGGCAGACCTTAGCAAAGAAAATCCTCCGTTATGGATACTATTGGCCAACAGTGAATCGGGATGCTGCAGACTATGTGAGAAGATGTGACAAATGCCGGATATATGAAAAAATCCCGAGAGCTCCGCCGATGGAACTCACACAGATGCTTAGTCCCTGGCCATTTGCAATGTGGGGGATTGACCTAGTTGGCTCTTTACCCTTAGCCAAAGGTGGAGCGAAATATGCAATAGTTGCGGTCGACTACTTTACCAAATGGGCAGAAGCAGAGCCTCTGGTCACAATAACCACCAAGAAGGTTATTAATTTCATTGTACGAAATATCATATGCCGTTTTGAACTTCCACGGACCATCGTCACAGACAATGGAACTCAATTCGAGAGCAAGGAGTTCAAAGAATTTTGTCAGAAATATGGCATTGAGAAGAAATTTGCAGCGGTTGCTCACCCGAAAGCCAACGGACAAGTGGAAGACGTAAACAAGATAATCAAGTCCATATTGAAAAAGCGTCTGGAAAAGGCGAGAGGCAAGTGGGTGGATGAACTTTCAATGGCGCTTTGGGCCTATAGGACCACCCACAAGACCATGATTGGCCACACTCCCTTCGCATTGGCATATGGCATGGAAGCTGTCATACCCATGGAACTTGAAGTTCCATCACATCGGGTAACTCATTATGACCCCGAGTCGAACCAGAATCTTTTATTTGAATCGTTGGACTTCATTGACGAAAAGCGTGAAGAAGCCAATTTGAGAGCGGCCGCATACAGACATAGAGTCGCTAAATATTATAACGAAAAGGTCCGACCGAGAATTATTGGTATGGGAGACGTCGTTTTGAAATGATTTTTTCCGGTCCCGTCTCATATGAATCCCGCATGGGAGGGTCCATACGTCATCGAACGGAAGCTTGGAGAAGGAACTTTCAAGCTATCGATCGTCGATGGTGCGACGCTCCCCCAAGAATGGAACAGCGAGCACTTGCGGCATTATTATACTTAGTCTATTTCTTTCATGTATTAGCTGCATTTATTTCCAGTATGCTTTTATTTCTAGTTCTTGGCATGTAATAAGACAACTTAGCTTGCTCTCATTAATAAAGGTTGAAGCCATCTTTTCCATGAATTACTAATGTCTCTACAAATGATGATCCTGTGACAGAAAAATAAAATTATGATTATCCCGGCTAATGTACGAACGTGCACGGACACTCAAAATATCCAAGTCCCTGGAGTGCGGACTGGAGTACTCTAAGTCCCCGGAGCGCGGACTCGAGTATAAACGACTCAAAATCTCCAAGTCCCCGGAGTGCGTACTGAAGTACTCTAAGTCCCCGACGCACGGACTCGAGTATAAACGGTTCAAAATCTCCAAATCCTCGCAGTGCGGACTGGAGTACTCTAAGTCCCCGGAGCGCGGACTCGATTATAAACGACTCAAAATCTCCAAGTCCCCGGAGTGCAGACTGGAGTACTCTAAGTCCTCGGAGTGCGGACTCGAGTATAAACGATTCAAAATCTCCAAGTCCCTGGAGTGCGGACTGGAGTACTCTAAGTCCTCGGAGCGCGGACTCGAGTATAAACGATTAAAAATCTCCATGTCCCCGGAGTGCGGACTGGAGTACTCTAAATCCTCAGAGCGCAGACTCGAGTATAAACGGTCCAAAATATCCAAGTCCCCGGAGTGCTGACTGGAGTACTCTAAGTCCCTGGAGCGCGGACTCGAGTATAAACGATTCAAAATCTCCAAGTCCCCGTGGTGCAAACTGGAGTACTCTAAGTCCCCGGAGCACGGACTCGGGTATAAACGATTCAAAATCTCCAAGTCCCCGGAGCGCGGACTGGAGTACTCTAAGTCCCCGGAGCGTGGACTCGAGTATAAACGGTCCAAAATCTCCAAGTCCCCGGAGTGCAAACTGGAGTACTCTAAGTCCCCGTAGTGCGGACTCGAGTGTAAACGATCCAAAATCTCCAAGCCCCCGGGGTGCAGACTGGAGTATTCTAGGTCCTCGATGTGCAGACTAAAAAATATTCTAAATGCTTGAAGCACGGAAAGGGGAAATGAACAACTCCCAAGGAATCTCCGACCCATATGAAGGCAACTCGAGAAGTCAATGTTATTCACAATAGCTAGGATTCAAATCACAATCACACAGAAAACTGAATAATAAAAATCTTTTGTAAAGATAGAAAAAGGAACTAAGCTTTATTCAGAAAAAGTTTCTACTACAAGACCTTTAAAGTCAGAATCGACGATCTATTTACAAAGACTACGAAAATAGATGAACATAATTACACAACTTAAACAAACTTTCGTTGAACAAGAGTGATGATCACTTCTTGTGCTTATTCGATTTCTTCACCTCCGATGTCTTCTCGCATGGCTCCTCCCCTGTGCATTTACCCTTGGAACTCTTCCTCGATGGAGGGGTAGAAACTGAAGAGGTACGGGGAACATCCATGGGCTTAGACTTGCCAAGGAGAATGACCTTCAATGGCTTGTTAAAGGGATCGTCTGGGTCCGCAACTCGAGGCTCAACCTTGATCTTGGCTGTCTCTCTCTTCTCCTTCTCAAGCGGCTCCTTCATACTCAGCTCAGACGTGTGTTCGGAGGCACCTGTAATTTTGACCTCATAACTCCCCTCGATTGGAGAAGAAGACTCAGACTTGTATACATCTAGCGCTCCAATCACCTGAGCATCTGGCCCGGGAGCCTCTCTTGCAAAAGGGGCCTCACCTGTTTCCTTCTCCGCCTCCTTGGCGGCATCGCTCCTCGGAGTGGGCCTGGGATCAAAACGGCCTACGCAAAATCATGAAAAACAAGCATTAGAATAAAATAGTGCTTAATAAACAATGAAAACTTCCAAAATCTTAAAGTAAAGGGTTATCTACCATGTTCTGGTAGGCTCTCAGCCGTCAAGGGAGTCTCACCCTCCGGAATGGGAGACAGAATTTGGACGCCAAGGCCGGGGTCCTCCAGATTATAACCGATATGCTGCTCAAATGGATCGAGTATCGACCGATCGGCCAATTGATTAGGCGCATGAGCTGGAGGCATAACCCCGGATGGACCGGTAATCATTTCCTTCCCTTTCTTCGAGGGGGAGCCTTTGCAATAAATAGTTTTAGTTGCTGACAAGTCGGAAGGCTCGTTCCCCTTGAGGAATTCCTTTATCAAGGCTCCCTCATCGATCTCTTCGGAGCCGTGCTCGGCCTTTCTGATTTCTATCAAAGCCTCCCATGCCTCGGCTAAAGATTCAAGATAGCCCTCGCCCAAAAAAGTTAAGCCTCGATGCATGAGAACGCGGGCGTTGAATTCAGGAATTAGCGGGTCAAACATGCTTTTGATTTCTTCCCTGCCCTCTTCTCTAGCCGCCTCGAGATGCGAATCGATATCCACAGACGCTATCTTCTTGCCCTCTTCTCGAGCTTCACTCTTTATCGCCTCAACTTGGGAAAGCTCAGCCTCGAGTTTTTCTTTTAAGATTCGAATAACAACGATTTCGTCACAGTACCGTTGTGACTCTTCTTGAGCGGCCGTTTTCTCTTTCCTTTCCCTACGGAGCTGCTCCTCAAGTTCCTTGACTCGGAGGCTGAGTGCGCCCTCTCCTTCTGAACTGAGTCCTTCTGTAGAGCCAAAGCCCCACATCGTTGAACTGCCTTGTCAAGTTCTTCTTATGAGTTGGTTCCAGACGAGTAACGGCCTCAGCAATGTCCTTGGCGCTCTGATGGGCGACCTCAAGCTCAGATTTATAAGTGGCAATTTCTTCATCCTGAGCTTTAATGATATCCTTGTCGTGGATAGCCTTAAGCTTCAGGCGATCGATTTCATGCTGGCGCTCCATGGAAACTTCAGAAAGTTTTTCAACTAGATGAACAAACGCGTCATGTTGAACATGGACGTCATTCGTACAGGCAAGGGAGCTCTGTTTGGCATGTCCGAGAATAGGGTGAATCGCCAGGAAGAATTTCAGGCCATCGAAGCAGATTTTCAAAAATATATCTTTAAGCTCGGCCAACCTCTCTGATACTGTTGGGTCTATTGCGGGAGCAGGAGGAGACGGCTTTGAAAGTTCGTCCATCCTGTAAGAATCTCGGGACTGTCGAGTGGAAGAGGAGTCGGAGTGTTGGTCCTGGGGAGCATCAGGTTGCGACCTCTTATGGCCGCGCTTGTCTTTACTTTGTTCCGCGTGAGAAGAGGTATCCTGGTGGTATTTTGGCTTATAATAAGTTTTCCTCCGAGATAACGAGTCTCGGGAATGAAAGTCTTTACCGCCGTCACATCCCTATCTCGACGTCTTCCGGAACCCGAGTCCCGTCCAGAATGATGAAGAACAGACGAACCACAAAGGCGACGAATCCATGTGAATGCCCCATACCACCTATACAGAATTCAAATAACAGTGAATTAGCAAAGAGCAGTGTGATGACAAAAATCTAAGCGAAAATTGAAGTGTAAGTGTTCGTGTGTGTCCTAGTGTTTCCCCCCAATGGACCAGTCGCTTTGCTAATAGGAGTTTTCTCTCCACGACTCTGGGTTGGAGCGCCCGCGTCACCTCTGATGGGTGAATGAAGTTTGACTGCCTCCGGATCGTCAAAGTCATAATTGTGCAGATCATCCGGAATGGATAGGTTCGATAAGCCCTTTAAAGAACTTTCTACGTGCTGCGAAGAAGCCTCTTTCTCCATCGGAATAAGCGTAACTTTCGAAGTTCCGCCAACCTTCTCCTCTCTGATCTTGTACGTCAATCCCTTTTTCCTCTGTGAAGGAGAAGATGACGTTTTGATATCGTGCACTTCAACTATAGGATCTTGAGCTAGACCCAAATTCTCGCCTTGTGCTTCGGGTGTTTCATCCTTCTTGATTTCCTCCTCTTCTTGTACATCAGGGGTGTGGCGTGCTGACGAATCAGCTAATTTTTTCCCTTTGCCAGAGACCGGCCTGGGTACAGTAACGCCTTCGGGAAGGCTTATCCGACGGCCTTCCGCCAGCAGCCCGAACCTTGTGAGTGACTCATTTGAAATGAGAGTTTGGGTGTCCCGTTCATCGGCAGGAAGTGCTCTAATGGCCTCAACGGCTTCAGTATACCCGCGACCATCAGGTCATGGGTTGATACTTGAAAAGATGAAAAAAGAATTAGAAAAGGCACGGCTTTGACCAAGCACGAATAGCGATCCAGAGAAGGAACTTACTTCCTTCAACCCATCTCCTCGCAAAACCAGGAGGCATCACACATAGAACCATTCCTGTTTGTACAGGGCAAATTTGCTCCAAGCCCCGGTTAAGATTTGACATTTACGATATGGCTCGAGGAACATGTAAGAGGGGCTATCTCCCCGCTTCTTGATTATGTATATATATCTGATGTCGCCAGGAGTTGGGGGCTTAGAGAAGACGGTCATGAAGAGGATGTAGGTGCCATAGATGAAGGCGTGACCGTTTGGGTGCAGCTAGGACGGGGCGATGTCGATGTATTGCAGCACATCCCGAAGAAACAAATTGAACGGTGACACGCTGCCAACACAGCACATGAATTTATTGCATGTCGTGTATCCGACTAGGGGCAAGTGTGGCCGGTCGTGCCCCGATGGAACTAGCACGTCGTCAAAAGATATTCCATGGATGGAGCATATTCGTCGGAGCGCAACTTCATTAATTTTTGAAGCCTGTGAATCGACAGGGTTGTCCAAGAAAATCGATGCCTCCAGGGCATCAGGGGCTAATTTATGTGCAGGGGAGGTTGATGGATTTGAGACATCTGCGACTTCCTATTGAGAGGATGGCCCCGGTTTGTCAGAAATTATCGCGGAGCTGGATTTTTTAGACATCTTCAACAAATAGTGAATTCGGCTAAGCACCTGTGTGAACTATAATTGAAAAATGTTCGACGTTAGAATTAACAACATAAATATTCCCCCATGTGGTGTGTAAACTAGTGCGATAAATCATATATAAGTGTTGAAAATTGAAAGTCATAGAGTTAATAATGTAAAATTAAGCTTCGAATCATCGCCTTTGAAGACTGTTATCGCTGACTGTCTCCAAAAGCCTGCCTTATTGTGTTTACAATTTCAGATTCAGAAAATAGAAGTTATTCGATTATGTCAATTCAAGTTCAGGTTTATGTCTGCTGAAACTAGGAGGCTATCAGTCCAAATCAGTTCGATATACTAGTATGCTAGAGTTTCTATCCTTGTTTTATTACGTGATTAAGCAAGGCAATTGATCGTTCGACCTAAGTTCTATTCGGCCTATAAAATGTGGTTCGGCATTATGTTCATTCGGCCTAAGTATTGTTCGGCTGAAAAATGGGTCAGCATTCATGATCGTTCGGTCTAAAGATTGTTTGGCCTAACTATCGACCGGGCAAGCAATCGTTCGGCCGTGCTATCGCTCGGCAAAACTATCGTTCGGCCTAAATAACGTCCGACCTAAGTCCTACTCGGCCAAAGTAACATTCGGCATCCGCACTAGTTCATGCTTCCTCCCTAACCTTCCATTCCACTGTTCGGCATATGGTGCGACATGCCAAACCAGAGTTATGTCGAGCCTTAACACTCGGCACTCCGCCCTTGACTACAGTTCCATTTTTTTCCTTTCCTCCTCCATCCACGTCGAACATCAAGAACAGGTCACTCGGCGAGTCATTCCAGGTCATGTTGTTTGGAATCCTAACCACCTCCTACTCCTCCTCTATTCTTTCTTTTCTTCTAGTCTCGTTCGGCACGAAGAAACCAAGCTGAACTACAACACATCACCCAACAACTCCTACATGTGATCATCCTTGGTCATTTCTCCTTACCTCACATTATTCAGCCCTAAAGATACCCTAATCGAAGTTTGATTCCTCCATCCACGTAACCCTTTCGGCTACGGTTCTAATTTACAAACCTAAGCCTCTTTCATGGAAAAGATTTAGATAGAAGAGATAACACCTAGTTGGTAGATCGAGACTTGGGAGGGATTGATTAGGTCTTTTGTATCCGATTAACAGGCGAAGTTTGCAAGTATAAGGTAACGGAGGAAAAAAGTTAAAAGAGAAGAAGGAGGAAGACGATGGCCTTTATAAGGAGGAAGAAGAAGGCGAAACGATGATGACCGGTAGAACCTGTCAAAGCAACACAGTTCGGCATCAGTTTGTTCGGCATACATGGGATGTTCGGCTTCGGTAGTATCGCTCAGCATTTACACTACGTTTGGCACACAGCTCCACAACTGGTATTCACAAGAAAACAACCCCCAAGAGTGATGGGCCAGGGTTTGAAGCAAAGCACAAAGAACACGTAGTACAAAGCGCATCATGTTCGGTCACGCGATACACTTTGGGGGGCGAGTGTTTCCTGGAGATTTGACCAGGCAACCAAGTACTCGGCTTATCTGGATTGTTCGTCATATCATCACGTTCAGCACCCAGCAAATACTCGCCATTTAGGAGCGCTCGGCATAAGGGGACACTCAGTAGAAAGGAACGCTTGGCACTTAGAGGCATTCGGCATTGGGAAGTGTTCGGCAGACAAGATCATTCGGCATGGCAGAACACTCGGCACCTAGAGAGCGTTCGACATTGATAACGCTCGGCAATCAGGGAATTCGGCATTCAGAATGTTCGGCTCCACTTCACTCGACACGCTTCCATATCGCTCGACATCCTAGGTGTTCGGCACCACTACGTTCGGCACGTAGAGAGCGCTCGACATTCATGCTTCACTCAGCTGAATCATTCAGCCTTCCAGCCTCACTCGGCCTCTTCCTCGTTTGGCATCAATTCTCGTTCGGCCTGCACCCCTCACTCAACACATCGCATCGTTCGACGCAAAGACGATGGTTCGGCATTTGACCGTTCGGCATGTTCGGATCGGCGCGCAGAGACCACTACATTCGGGCCGAGGTATTCAGCTACTAGGCGCACCAGGTAAGTCCAACCCGCCTTCGTCTATAAATAGAGAGGCAGAGGCACAGTGAAAGGGATCTTTTCTTTTGGGAGAACACTGGGGAGACTCTACCATTTTTTATACTTTCTTCTTCCTTCAAACTGGTATTCAAGCGATTGATTTACGGATTGTATCTGTATACAAGTTATGGAGAAAGTAATAAAGATTAACTTCAAAGTGGATGTAGGCAATTACGCCGAACCACTATAAATTTGGTGTTTTTGTTTTTTGCCTTTAAATTTATACTCTGTTCTCTGTTTTAATTTACTTTCTTCATTCATCTCTCCACAAAATCTTTCTAAGGGTGTTAGTGACCAATTTTGGTGCTAACAGTTGTTAAAGAGACCGGGATCGGATATTGTCCTACTCTCTACCAATACCAAAAACTACTTTAACAACTGTGTACATGGTGGATAATCTAGAACGAAGTAGGATGGTTTGGCGACGTCTGTACGTGGTATAAACGCAGCCCTGACTCTCGCGAGTTAGCTTGATGTGATTAAAACAAGAGCTATACCTTGGCCAAGTGAGGTCGGACCTCCGAACGAGCATGCTTTTCTTCGATACCGTTTTATTACTTTGTGATTTGATTGGGTGCACCTTTGATTTCGAGAGTGTGTCTCTAGGTGGGCGGTAGTAGCTGCTATGTGTTACCACCAGCCCGGTTCTGCAAAATTGTAGTATCCTACGCTGGGCATTTGCCTCGCATGCCTTGTCACATGTCGTATCGTGCCTACTACGAGTTTGCTTTGTACCATACCTATGGAATTCCCTTTTATAGCCCTCAAGTTTACGGAGGAATTATAGTACTATAAAGACTACGGGAATATATATAAAAATGTGTTAAGGGGATACAGGTAATGCCTTAACGTTATTTTAATAGTTTCCATTACTATAGACATTATATATGTAGCGTATTATACTATGTATGTTGATAGTTTAACGGATCCTTAAATGATGGGAATCACAAACATCCTTTAAGTTATATTGCATTTCACTTGAGTCGATTTACTTGCATAAGAATGTTAATCCTAACTCGAGTGTTTTGTGTTTTCCTTTATGCTCGGGTCAGATTGAGTGTTATAGCATTTGAGACTTGCCTTTGGAGCTTGGAGCTTTGCTTGAAGATCTTCCTTTTATCTATTCAACATTCAGTTATTCCAGTTATCCAATTGTTTATGATCAAACTTGTCATTTGCTTTTGTATCGAGACTTCTGTGCATATGAGATTATGTTGTATTTGCTTTAGACTCTGATGTTTATGTAGTAGCTTCATGAACTACTATTTATCTATTTCGCTGCTTATTGTTACATTATTCTGTGTCAATGATTCTACGATTGATTCATGTACCCTATATGCTAAGTTTTGCCAATTATAAAATTAATAATATGTTGTTTTAAGCAATTCAAGTCTTACATGTGTGGATGATTGCCGATTTGAATGGTTTGAAATAGCCAGTCGTTACAGATATTTTAACAAAAGGGAATTATAAATTATTTTGAAGATTTATAAAATGAATTTTTATAAATGATTTTGGATATTTATAGAAGAATTTTTTTAAATGAATTTAGATATTTATAGAAGAAGTTTTATAAATGACTTTGGATATTTATAAAAGGTTTTTTAAAGGATTTTTCAATATTTATAAAAGAGTATTTACAAATGGATCTAAAATTTAAGCAAAAGAGATTTAATAAATGGAAATGATTTATAAAAAAGATTTATTGAAGAAGTTTATAAAAGAATTGGAGATGAGGTTTCCCTCAACTGATCTTCTTAATTATGGTGGTGTGGATGTTTATTCAATGCTTAACACCGAAAGAATAGCGTTTGAGGTTATCTTAATCTCCAATTTAAAAAACATTTGTTTGATCCTTCTAATATGATTTTGAAATAAGAAATCTTTCATAAATGTTTTGTGAATATACTAATGTTAGTAAGATAAGTATATGAATGTTTTGATAAACGTTTTGAAAAGATATTTAATAAATGAAGATTTATTTTTAAGGATAATGGTTGTTATGGGAAAATTAAATCTCTAGATTATTGTTTGATTGTGTATTTGATATTTAAATAACTGACTATTAAATCTTGATCTGTTTTTAACTCAGAAAGTTTGTTGTATATATTTGAGTTCCTCGTAAGGACTCGAATACTTGTTGCATACTTCCAAAGAATCAGTATTGAGTTAGTCGAACATTACCGCTTAGTTAGAAGACATCAGTTTTGGATAAGTATGATTTATTCAAACCACTCCAAACTAATGACATTCATGATGGATTGTTATGAAATATGCTATGAAGCTATACTATTCTTCCTTAGGGTGATTCCAAAATGGAAGATAGTAAGTTTGAATGTTTGTTCAATCTTGGAACAACTTGTTTGGATGAATGCTAGCATTGCATCTCTGCTTAGAGGGTGGTGTTAGAATTCCAAGATGGTTTGCTAGTAGAAAAGGAAAATTAATAGCCTCTGAAACCTCACATTACGGTAATGGTTAAAACAGGGTAGATGCGGTAGGGAAATATGGGTTGCACCCATCAGGGTATGATCATCCCAAGATTTAGTGTCGATATCCCTATTTGTGCTTTGAGGCCCATTTTTGATTGTTGATCATAGCCAAGGGGAGCTCGTATTTTGTATTACCTAGCTCAGGGGCACGCTGGTCCTATGTTGGCAGAGGTCGAAAGGTTTTCGATCTTAGTGTACATTTTATCTAGAGGGTGTATAGATTTTCAGAAGGTACTCCCTTCCCTTGCCATTTGTTGGAAAAACCAAATTTCCAATAAATGCCTTCGATTTTTGATTTTATATATATTATTGTAGTGATGCACACACATCATAGCTACTTAATGTAGTTACTTTAAACCTTTAGACATTATTATAATATTACTGGATTTTATAATAAAAATAATTTGGTTATCGTAAGGTAAAAACTCATCCGTGTTTATGTGCGGCGTGGTCTTACAAAATACCTTTGTTTTAAAAAGGTTTTTCAAATATATAAATCAACATGGTTTGATTTTTTTTGGAGTTTTTCTTAAGCTGGTTTTACCAGACTGATCCGGGGATTGTTTTCTTATAATGCTCGGATCAAACCGAGAATGTTTTCAAATTAGCTTTGGATGCTTTGGAGTTCAGGAGACGAGCTAAATGCCCAGGACATACTTTCATATATTATTTTATTTTTCGTTGTTCAGTATTGTTGTAGATATCCGTAATTTTAAAGGCGGATTATTATAACTGTCCAAGCTAATAATAAGTTAACTCACTCTGATATTGTATGTATATTAAAGTTCTTTCTTTTTGTAAAGACCATATTTATATATTATATGTTATTCATCATGTTTTTGTGAGATTATGTTCTGTCTTTCTTTCTTCCACCCCTAATGACCTGTCTTTCGCATGACTAAATGATCATCACACAAATACGAAAGATGTACTAAGTGTTGTCTTTAGTAGTAAGAAAGTTAGATCATTGCAGTATGTTGACCTTCAATTCAACCATGTATAAAGAATAAAACAATTTTGTAAAATAAAATATTGAATTTTGGATTTGAAATTCAAACACAATGATTTTGAAATATTGAAAAATATTTTAATAACCTTTCTTTAAAATATAGACATACATAAACACGTTTATTTGAAAATTGGTACTGTTATTACTAAAAACCAATCATATACTTTAGTAATATGCCTCATCAAAACGTTACAAACTCCTTAACCTAGATGGGTACCTTGCAAGGGAAAATAGTGCATATTACTTCCATATTTTAACTTACAATGGAGCCACAACATCAAAAATACAAATTCTCCAAATACATGAATTACAACATAAATAAATAGGCAGTGTAAATCCCGCATAACTGAACTGTTTATCTACATAAACCTCATCGACCTTCATTCTTCTTCACCTAAAACTAATCTCAAAAATGGAGGCTCACTTCTATCCCGTCTCCATCAAATCAACCTCCCATCACATCAATATCTTCACACCCCGGTCTATACGCCAAGTTCTACTGTCATTACAGTTTATCAGATACACCGCCTTTCTTTCAATAATCTTAGCTCTATGTATTTTATCCATCTCTTTTTGTCTGAATATCCTTGCGTTCCTTTTTTGCAAAAAAAGTAGGTTTTAGCCGTCAATACAGCATAAGCCACATCCTTGAGCTGATCACTGTAGGCAAAGTGCATTTGAATTTCCTATGCAAATGTCGAAGCTAACTTCTGTTATGTTAGGTATAAGTTTATTATTTTCTAATAGACTATAAGTATTTATTGTAAGTGTAACAACTCGTAAAAATTGAAAATAAAATTGGTTAATTTAGTTTGATTTTCGAAATTTAATTTAGAAAGGAATAAAAATTTAGTGAATTATTAATGGAAATAATAACTTGGATAAGATTAGTAAGTTAATTGTTAATAACTTGGATGTAATTCCAAGAAGTGAAACAGTGTAAATGTTAATTATATTCTTATTGTAATAAAAAAGTTACCAAGATGAAATGACTAAATTGATCTAAAATCTTAATTAATGTGTACAATTGCTAGAAGTACACATTTAGAAATGGAATATTTATTCAAATTAAGAGGTAAATAGGCGTATATTAGTGTAATGGGATAAAACTAATGTAATTAGGTATGAATGTAAGTAATGTATCAATAAAGGAAATTTGTAATTTGTTAATGAATTTATAACGGGAATGAAATGTAAACTAATAAATAATTAATTCAATACAATCCCAATTGATTGAAACAACTGTTTGGGTTATAATTGATGGTAAAAAGAAATATTTGGTAATAGATCAACATAAGAAAAGTAAATGTAAATATTGGATTAATCAATGAGTTAATAATGAATAAATAGTGATTGGAAAAAAATCAATGTTCTGTATGTAATTGTTTGGAAATGATAACTTATACAAATATGATTAAGGGTTAGTGGCAACGATTATTATAAAGTAATCATTTATGTAGTCCATTAAATCAAGTTTGTAATAAATTGCAATGAATCTCAATTTATGGTTATATTTGTACAAATTAAAGAATTAATTGAAATTAATGCTAATTCTATTTATAATATGACAATTGGTTGATTTAAAGAATAGAAAGCAAGATTTATTAATTTAATTGAAGTGTAAAATTCAATAATTTGATTAATTGCAATTTAATGAAATTTAATAACTAATTTTGCGTTAATTGAAATTAAGATGAAATTTGAGAATAATAGTGCAATAAACCATGAACCAGTATTAATTTCATCCGTTGGATAATAATGAATTGAATAATTACAATGAAAAATAAATTTAATAGAATTATTGGGAATTTAATTTATAATTTTGAATATAATGAAATTGAGAATTTAACACTTCAATTGATAGATTAATCAACTTTAAATTGATATCTAAACTTGTTTAAATTATTGTAGATGACTAAGTAATATAAAAGTGATAAAATTGTCAATTATAGAATTGAAATTTAAAATTTGATTTTATCTAATTAATTATTAAATTAATGTAAAAATATCTATTTTGGTCACTGACTCGGATTTTGACGAAACCAGTTTCATCAGATCCGTAACGGTGAATTATTGTAGGATTTCAAGTTTCATAGCGATCGAACTTGTCGTTTGATCGTACGGACTCGAAACGCCTTGAAATTAATGAAATTGAAATCAATTGAAATCAACTTGAAAAATATTGATTATAGCATAACTTCTTCATACGATGGAATTTGGACTTGAAACCTTTTCCATTGCGTTTAAAATATTTTAAAACATCTATTTTGATATATGGGTTAACCCAATTTCGTTCTGGAGTCGAGACGCGCTTTTCGGGGGCGTTATTGTCATTTCAAACCAAATCAACTCTAACGTTAACCTATGAAAATGATAGAATCGAGCCTCAAAACCGGTTTCATTGTTTTCAGAAGGTCATTTTATGTTAGGATAGCTTGTCGGCACGCTTAAGTCGGAGTTTGGGATGTTTCCGGACCTAACTATATATTCGACGCGCTAAATGAAAAATATATTATTAAATTACTCTTTAACCCTAGAAATTCTTCGGCCGCCACCTTCCTTTCCAGCGGCCGAGAATTTTTTATTTTCAAACCCTTATCTCGCTCAATCCTTTCAATGATTCGTGTTGACAATAAAGAAGAATTGTAGCTGTCAACATCCTCTACAGATCCCTACGGGTTTGTTAACGAGATGGGCATGGTTGGACCGGAAATCGAGGATGAAGGTGGCTCGGAGGAAGCGATTTTGGCGGCGGTAGCGTGCTTACCTTGCGCCGCGGTGGTTGGTGATGGGGGAGGGGGTTGCCGTGCATTCAAGGATGTTGTCTGATCGAAGGCTAGAGCCTTGTGCGACATGAAAATCGAGCTTCTTAGTGGCGGCTCGTGGCATTCTCGACCTGGATTGAAGGAGTAGCGGAGGAGAGTAGTTTATCAGAAATAGTTTGTTATTTTATTAAATAGTTATTTTAGATTTTAAAATTTAAGCCATCTAACTCGAATAACTTTTACATACGGTGTCAGATTTACGCGCGGTTCGTTCCGCCGGGATCATATCAAAATTCTGGACACTATGGTACTGGTTTGGACGAATTCTGAGGTTGTCAAATTTTGGGTTTAAATTGAATTTAAATTCAAAAGGTGAATGTTTTAACCCACTCACAACTTCTAAAATTTCTTATGTTTGTTAAATTTATTGAAGATTTGACTAGAAATTTATTTATAACTGTTTGACATATTTTTAATCATCATCCCAGTTAAATTGAATTTTATTGAATTAAATTGTTATTTAATTTATTTATTGCATATAAACTGCCAGTAAAATTTTCATTAAATTTATTATTGAATATAACTGCCAGTTAATTACCTGTTATATATTATCAGTTATATATTGATATTGATTGATTGTTTTGTATGATGATTGTGATGGATGTATGATTTTATGATGGATTAATGGATGCTTTATTTATATCATCATAATCGGCAAGTTGTTATGTATTTATTTTGATTCGGGATTGCGGTTTGAAATGATATACAACCGCATTTTTATTTTTAAATTGCGGATTGAAATGATAAATATCTGTATCACTTGACCATAGGATAGAAAATTATATACAGGCACCGCGGTATATATATAAAATTATTTTTGATATCATTTTTATGGTTTTGTAAAGAAATATATAGGCTATACAGATATTGATTTTAGATGTTATATAAATGCTTTTATTATTGATTTAGCTATGTATAAATTTATTTGGAACTATAAAATAAGCTAAATAATAAAGTCTGATTTCTTGTATATAATATGGTTACGTATGTATTTAAATTCTATTGTATATAGAGTTTATAATGACTCAAATAAAATTTAAGGTTTGAAGATAAATGTGAAATTGATTTGAACTTAAGATTTAAGAATTATCCTCGAAAAATTTGATTTGAAATATAAATAAATTGAGATTTAAAAGGTATGATTTTATAACTTGATTTTTTTTTTGTTTAGAGGATTTAAATGAATATCAAATTGATTTTAATGAATATTATCAAGTTAATGAAATTGAAAGAATATCCAGTTATTTGAAGTCTAAAAGTTTTACTAAAATGATATTTGATTTATTAAGTAAACATTTCAAATCTAAATAATAGTAGTTGAATTTCATATATATGAAATTATCAAAGAATAAGTCTGAAATGGTGGAATAATTAAAGCTTTGAAATATATGGAAATTATATTGGTTTATTTGGGAATTTAAAATCCATATTGGAATTGATTTGTGTAGGTGAAGAACCTATTTTACTATATAAAGTAATTAAATATTTAAACCATTTAAGTGGTGTAGTATGTTTCAAAGTTATGAAATTCAAAGTTTTATGTTTTGAAAGGCAATATTTCAAGTTTTGGTTACGAAATATTATAACTTTGAAATGTTATGGTTTTAGAAAAGGATATATTTGAAATGATATCAAATTTGATTTGGTTTTAAAAAAAGAGGAAATGATATCGTATTTATATGGATTTGAAATGGATATTATATTCTGGTTTTAAAGTATAAACTGTTTCAAAAAGACCGTGGTGTTATAATAACATTTGGTTGTTTAAGAGACAGGGACCGGAAGTTGTCATACTCTCTGCCAACTCCAAAAACCACTTTAACAACCGTGTACGCGGTGGAGATTCCAAAATGAAGCAGGATGGTGGCGGCGTTTCCTTTGAGGTAAATACGTGGACCCAACTCCCGTGAGTTGGCATAAGGTGGCTAAAACAGGAGCGATTGACGGGCTAATGGGGTAGCACCTTTGATCGGACACATCCCTTCGATATTATACTTTGACTTTTGGATTGATTTGGTGGCCATTTTTGATTTTTTATTTTGGGGTGTGGTCGAGGTGGGCGTTAGCAGCGCGCTACGCGTTACCACCGGCCTGGATGCATAATTGGTATATTTACCCTGGCATTGCCTAGTTGTGCCGTGTCACCTACCCTATCGCGCCTTGTACAAGCTTCAATTTGTGTCGTACCTATGGAGTATCCTCTGGTAGCCTCCCGATTAGGAGGTATTACGGTACTGTATAGAATATTGGCATTATTACGTGTTAAGGTGGAAAATGTAAAGCCTTAACGCTATTTAAAACTAAGTTTATTTTACTAATAGACACTATTATAATAGCGAAATATTACTACATAGTAAATAGTTTAACGGATCCTTAGGAGATGTGAATCCCGAGAATCTCTTGAGTTACTGCACTCACGATAGACACTGGATAGGAGATGTCAAATCCCATAAATATCTCTGATGTCATTCCACTCATATTGTTTATTGTTGATTTAACTTACATAAGATATTTTAGTTCTGACTCGGGTGTTTTGTCCTTTCAATTCGCTTGGGTCATTCCGAGCATTTTAGGAATCGAAGACTTTATTTTTGAAGGACGAAGACGAAGATTTATTATTTGCTATTATATTATTCCACTATACCATTTAATTCCACTACATTAATTATTATTCTCTGGTATGTGTACTCTGATATGTATTATATAAGTATAATCGAATATTTTGTAAACAGCTTCATGAACTGTATATTTGATTATTATATTTTATCGTTCCGTTGCAAGATTCTATTTTGTTTTTTTCTTTCTCTATTTTTTTCTTATTTACCCCATAACAATCCGCCCTTCTGTATGGTTTAAGTCCGACGGGAGTGGTTTATCGTCGGTTTAAAGCATACGAAAAGGCGGGACGTTACGTCTGGTATCAGAGCTTTGGTTTAGCGATAAACCTTAGCTTTGTGGGGTCTGACTCTTTATTACTAGGGTAGTAATACCCTATGATGAGTCATTGAGCGTATATATATGAGAGAGCGTATTTGTTAGTGTTATAAAAAGGTTTTGATATTGTGTTAACTTGTTCCGTTTTGTATTTATAAATTCTGGTTGGTGCCTGGGACGCTATGACATCAATAGGAATTTCTAAACACTTAATAGGGCAGACCGACACAATATTTGTTTTGAATATAGGTAAATGAAATAATTTTGCCTATTATATTTTATATATATAAAATAATTTTTTTTATAAAGATTATATTTGGTTGTAATGTATTGGTTGTTAGGTAATGAAATCTATAAATAATAGTTGAAATAAGATTTAAAATAAATGGAAATTGGAAATTTAGAACTTAAGTTCCAGGGTTTTGAAATTTTCTTTTGAATGATGTTGAAATATAATAATAATATTTTAGAAGTATTTTCTGATATATATATATATATATATATATATATATATTTCAATATAATTTGAAAGAAATGTTTTAAAAGAAATTTTGGAAAGAGATAAGTTTTGTACTCCCTTCTCTGTCGCTGGAAAATAATTTCGATGATGAGTGCACGCATCATCGACATTCATTTTCGAGTTTCGAAGTGGGAAGGCCACTGTAGTAGTTTTACTGTAGATTTATTTTTGATGACCAAATATAAATTTTTAATTGTTTTAAATATAATTGAATATATAAATTTTAAGTGTATACATCTATCTATTATTTTAAAATGATTTAAAATTTTACTCGGTATTTAAATTCTTAAGTTTCCATCAATTAATGGTTTCAGCTGCTTTAGTGAAATGGAATTTAACTAATAATTGGAACCTCTAAATGAAATAAGAAACTAAATGCTAAGTATAAATGAAACTATAAGAAAGTTGGAAATTATAATCTATAAAACAAATGATATGATTATTGAACAGTAAATTTATTAAAGAAAATGAGAAAACTTGTATAACTTTCAATTACATTCTTAAAAAGCATATATATATAACTTACCAAATATTAAAAGTTGAAATGTTTAATAAGAAAATGTAATGGAAATTGTACAAATAAAAGTATGTAATGAAGTGTTCAATGAATCGCTTTTATTCATAAGAATTGAGGTTATAATTGTTATATACTTAAGCAAGTAATTATAGACTTAAGTAAATGATTGAAGTTATTTATTTGGAAATAAGCAGAAAGATGAATACTGTAATAAATGAAATTAAGCAGTGAATAAATGAATGTAATATAATAAAAATGGATGTTTCATGATATGAATAAGTGAAAATGAGACCTTGTTAGAAATGAAAAAAAAGTAAATGAAACTGTAAAAAATAAAAGGCAAATTAAAAAGATAAATGATTATATGATTGAAATTAATAAACTTGATCTATTATTTGAAATTGTTGTTTGTTTGGTTTATGGTTGTTCGGGGTAGGATACTTTAAATTTGTTTGGATGAATGAATAATCTATTTAGTTTCACCTAAGACTGTTGAGTGAAGGGTACACTTAGTAGTTTAGTTTTCATTCCGTACAATTTAAAGTTTTGAACCCGAACAAATATGAATGAATGATTGATGTGTGTTGATTTCTATATGATGAGTACGTTGTGGTTGCAAGTGATTGTTGTTGTTTGTATTGATTTGTTGTTATTGATTGAAAAAAGTTAAATATTTCATTTTATATAATTGTTAACCCTTTTGGATTATATAAGTGAGATACAGGTTATGAAAGCAATTACTACTGCTTTTGGTTTCATAATATAAGCGTAAATCGCCCGACAAATAGGTATGTTTTAGGATTACGGTTTATAGCATTATTATTGTTTTTCCCGGGTTGGGATATATATTATTTTGGAAAGTATATGTTATATATTGTTATTTTGATATTATATTTTCTCCCGAGCCTCTCTGTACAAAGGAGACTCTGCCGAAATTTTCCATAAATTTTTGACTTAGAAATATTTTGAAAATGTTTTCCAAACCTTATTAATTTGAATATATAAAGATTTATCGTTTATAAATCTATATATTTTATTTAAATTATCCTATTTTGTAAACTTATTGTTATGAATATAATGTTTTGAATAAAATATATTGATTTATAAGTTACTCTTTTACCTTCTTTTCCTTTTCGGGGATGAAAAGTTTTGAGTGGAGGAGAGTGTAACGACCCGTAAAAATTGATAAATAAAATTGGTTAGTTTAATTTGATTTTCGGAATTTAATTTAGAAAGGAATAAAAATTTAGTGAATTATTAATGGAAATAATAACTTGGACAAGATTGATAAGTTAATTGTTAATAACTTGGATGTAATTCCAAGAAGTGAAACAGTGTAAATGTTAATTATATTCTTATTGTAATAAAAATGTTACCAAGATGAAATGGTTAAATTGATCTAAAATCTTAATTAATGTGTACAATTGATAGAAGTACACATTTAGAAATGGAATATTTATTCAAATTAAGAGGTAAATAGGCATGTATTAGTGTAATGGGATAAAATTAATGTAATTAGGTATGAATGTAAGTAATGTATCAATAAAGGAAATTTGTAATTTGTTAATGAATTTATAACGGGAATGAAATGTAAAGTAATAAATAATTAATTCAATGCAATCCAAATTAATTGAAACAACTATTTGGGTTATAATTGATGGTAAATAGGAATATTTGGTAATATATCAACATAAGAAAAGTAAATGTAAATATTGGATTAATCAAATGAGTAAGTAATGAATAAATAGTGATTGGATAAAAATCAATGTTCTGTATGTAATTGTTTAGAAATGATACTTATACAAATATGATTAAATGTTAGTGGCAACGATTATTATAAAGTAATCATTTATGTAGTCCATTAAATCAAGTTTGTAATAAATTGCAACGAATCTCAATTTAAGGTTATATTTGTATAAATTAAAGAATTAATTGAAATTAATGCAAACTCTATTTATAATATGACAATTGCTTGATTTAAAGAATAGAAAGCAAGATTTATTAATATAATTGAAGTGTAAAATTCAATAATTTGATTAATCGCAATTTAATGAAATTTAATAATTAATTTTTCGTTAATTGAAATTAAGATGAAATTTGAGAATAATAGTGCAATAAACCACGAACCAATGTTAATTTCATCCGTTGGATAATAATGAATTGAATAATAACAATGAAAAATAAATTTAATAGAATTATTGGGAATTTAATTTATAATTTTGAATATAACGAAATTGAAAATTTAACACTTCAATTGATAAATTAATCAACTTTAAATTGACATCTAAACTTGTTTAAATTATTGTAGATTGTTAAGAAATATAAAAGTGATAAAATTGTCGATTATAGAATTTTTAATTAATTATTAAATTATTTAATTAATGTAAAAATAGTTATTTTGCCACTGACTCGGATTTCGACGAAACCAATTTCATCGGATCCGTAACGGTGAATTATTGTAGGATTCACTACAACAAAACTTGCTATTGGTTGCAATTATTGGTAGCGTTTCAATGTTAAGTGCAAGCATTACTCATTTGTAAAAAATTACCCTAAATAAAGTTTTAGTACTTTATTATCCCACCAGCAATACACACTAAGATTTGGGTAATATTTTCTGTGCCCGCTCAAATTACTTTTTCTTTCATTGCCACTTAAACAATTTTATTAAACTTCTTTTTCTCCTGCCATAGGAAAACCCTAAATCTGCTTCAATCGTTGCTTAGCTCACGCAGTTCTACCTCAATTTTCCTCAGAAATCTTGCACTCAAGCGATGATTCCAATCTCCAACCTCACACCTTCAGCTCAATAAAGTTAATAAAGGTAATCTGAAAATTAACTTTATTTTATGTTTGTATTTTAAATCGAGTCGATGAAATAGCTTTTGAGGGTTGTTGTTTGAATTCATCACATGAATTGCATTTAGTTTATTCAAAAATCGAAATGAAAAATGGGTAATTTTTTAAAGTTACGTAGCCTTCGTGCTTAGGGGTTAGAGGAATCTTGCAGTTGCATTTGGATATGATGATAGATGGTATTCTTTTCACATTTTGTACTGTAGTTTGCATCTTACTTGTCACCAACTAAGTAAACCTTTGAATCGGTTTTTGTATAATTCTGTGTTTTAAACATTTGAGCTAAATGTTGCATGAATCGGTTTTTGTATAATTCTGTTGCATTTGCTTGTAGCCTTGTTTGTGGTCTGAGCAATAGATTCATAGGGCTTTTCATTTCATGGCAAGTAGGTGTATACCATATATTGTCATTTTTATTCATATAAATGAGTTTTATGTTGAATTTTTTTTGATTTAATATTGCCATAGATATAAACCAACCTTAGCTAATTACATTCATTCAAAACTTAAAAGGATTTTGTTAACATCGTGGATGATATTTATTGGTATATTCGATATATGATTTTCGGTATATTTTATCAGATAAATGATAAGGTGAGATATTGTTGGAGTTCCCAGCAACCTTTACATAATCAAATATCAAAGTAATAAAACTGTTTTTTTCTCAGCGAGAAAAGAGGACAAATACATATTCTATGTACGACCGTTGAGCAAATTACATAATTATGTCATAACCCAGTTGACAGAGGCTCAACTACTGTCCAAAATTGAATTATCAAATTAGACCCCTCGGTTACAAGTGCAAGGATTTTAAAACTACTCATTGGATCATGCAAAAATATAATTGGATCATGCAAAAATATAACCGACACTAGTAACTAGCACTCTGACTGCATTCACAACTCCAGCAAGTATGGTCGAGGCCAGAAAAAGGACGGTTGTTGCCCTTAGAATTCCCTGCTAAAATATGACAGCCGACCATAACAGTACCATTATGTACGAAAGCTGTCCATGTTTGAAGTTCTTTGCTTTTATGATCATGGTTTTGAAATCTCTGCTTATAACCGTGCTTACGACGGTGGATATAATTACACATAGTGATACCATCACCTAGTTGCCTTTTTGTACGAGCAATAATTTAGGGCCTTGTTCCTTTAAAACCAAAATCAAAATGACGTTTTGGTACCCAAAAAGAGGCAACTTTTAGAGTTATTTTTTTGCCTTTATTTGGAAGAAAATATTCCAACTAAACTGATTAATATATTGACAATTGGATCAAACTAGTGTTATACAATTGAGTAATATCAAAATCTTCTCATAGAATCATAATTCAACAATTTATAGTTTACTTCAGGTATGAAAATGTAGTTATTTTGTAACTATAAAATGGAAAAACCTTTAGTGTGCAGATTTACTTGTGATTAAGATCCAATTCTCCAAGTACCTATTACCAGTTTTATTTTAGCTTTATATTAGTAATAAAAAAATGAAATCAAACTTTGTTTTTTTCCACTCAAGCTATTAGCAGTGTTGATATTTTTTGTCCATATGCTTTTTTTGATTTATGTAATTCCAAGTGATTTATAAACCATGAAAGTTAGCAGAATCATTAGATTTCTGAACCCCATACCTCGTTCATGTTCGACTTTACAAACTGTATACCAATTCATAAGGTGTTTTCTTCCTTGTCATAAGAAATTTGCCTAAATGCATTCAATATGGGAAATAATGTTTTTTGATATTTGACCAACCTGCATCTAGTAACTAATGGTAGAGTATATAACTGTTTTAGTAAGCTATCTCCTAATGTTATCATCTATTTATAACACATGTTCATTTTTTGATGGCAGAGTATATAACTATTTTTCCAATTTGGAAATTTTCAGATATGACATTGTAGAGCTCCTTATTAATTAGGCCCAATGTAATCTAAGAATATGGTAAAGGTTCCATCGGGGCTTAGGCTTTGGAATCATCAATTTAAAGCAAACAGATTTTCTCTCCTCCAACAATACTGCAACAAATAAGAATTTTTCCTACATTATTAGTTTTCATTCTTGTGTGCATTGTTGGAAAATTATTGTTTTCTCCCTATTAAATATATTGGAATAATAAGAGATGACCTCTTTAGTTATCTTCTTTTTGTCATAAATATATTCCTCGTCGGTTTTTAGTAGTGCTTGGATTATGTTTTTGTGTTTACTCATTTACTTCATTGCATAGAAAATTTTGTATCGCCAAATTGTAGTCATGGTATCTTAATTTGTTGTTTGTTAACTTCATGTTTCTTTTTCAGTTGCTCCGTGAGCTACATATTAAGTTGAAGCATGTTGTCATATAAAGTATCACTTTTTGGATTTTCACTTGTTTGCATGAATTCCAATTTAAATCCTTCTTCAAGCTTTTAAACAAGATCTGACTTGGTTTTATTCTTCTTCCATGCTTTTGCATTAAAACCTATAAGTTGCATCCGTTCATGTTGTTGCTTTAAGTTCATCCACTGCATAGTTTAAACATCCTTTATGTTGATACTAGTTTTTTACATATCCGAATGGATTCCCTTTCGATGTTGAACTTTCTTGGAAAACTTGATTAGAATGGGTGTACGATTGCTATAATTAGTTGGAAATGCAATTGTAACTACGTCCAAAATTTTAGTGAGAAATTCACAATTAACTAGGTCTTTGTCTATGCTAGTTTCCAAGTGTACTAGCACCACTACTTACAACTTTCAACTGAATCATATTGTAAAATACCATTTTTAAAAAAGTTTAAATTAAAAAAAGGACTGGTAGACCTTTCCTTTTATCTTTTAGGCTAAAAGCATTATTAAAATCCACCATTGCTATCCAAAGAAAATTAATTGAATAAGCACTAATACGCAGGTGTCCCATAATTTTCTTTACAAAGATGAGATAGATGGTTGCAGTAAAAGAGATTTTACTGCTCATGACTATTTGGTTGCTTATGATGTTGCTGTGGATGAATTACTTATAGTTCAATATAAATCTTACGAGCGACCAATAATTTGGGTAGAAAAAAGTGTTAAGGAAGAAGAAGAAATACTTGCTGGAACTGTTGTAATGCTGATACCTGATATGCGAGATGTATTGTGTCATGTCTCTATAAAACCAAGAAATAGCAAGGTAAGCCTTATTTTCCAGTTATTTCGGGCATTGTATGTTAAAATTTATGAATTGGAAAACTTGTCTCTTATTGTAGGTTTTTTTGCCATTTGAGTTCCTGACAATTTATTTTGGCTAGGATTTGGAAAACCTATTGAAGTATGCCGTGGATTTGGTGGCCCACCACTGAACAACAATGGTCAAGTCAGCTGCAGACAAACAAAGATTGTATATGGAACCTCAGTTACGGTCAGAGCATGCAGCAATGCAACTAAGTATGTTAACTGGAAATAATCAACAAAGAAAGCCTTTCATATTTTTTGAAAAAAAACAACTCTGGCTTTATGGTAAGTTCACTTCACCTTGCTCCTAGCTTTTATCTTATGCTTCCATAATTACATCAATGCCTGATTATATCAATTGTTCGATCCATAGTTTCTCACAAGCATTTACCAACTGCAGCTGGCATAAATGTTTTGAATGATCATTTTGGAGAGAAGCTAGTTTCTCAATTTATCTTCAAAGAATGTTCACAGTCTCGGTTTATCTTACATCATTCAGTCAAAAGCTAGTTTCTGATTAATGATTTATGAAAGGATGATGTTACCGGTAACAGAATTTTCTCTATATTGATAATATGCTTACAACTTTGATAATTTTCTCTCCATTGAGTACCGAGTGTATATCAGGTCACTTTTAATCCAGCTTAACTATGCTACACATATTCAACCAAAATTTTGGTTGACTAAAGTATATAATATTATATTTTGATTAAAAAAATCCCTTTATGCTACAAACTGTTAGCTTTGTATATAAGAATGAGTTCGCGGTATGACTACATGAAAGATTATAGTTTTTTTGTCAATAAAATTGCTATAAGCATGCATTTTATTGTGCTTATATAAGCATAACATGGTTTGTAGGTGTTTATAAGCGTACAACTCTTCTAAGGTTTGCACTCTATTTCTGTTAGGTTTATCTTAAAGATATTTATTTCCTTCCATTTTTTATACTTTATATCCAGTGTTATAAAAAATCATTTTTTTCAGGTTTAAGTTGTACGAGGAAAGATATTAACGAAATTTCCTTTGGAATACAAATTATACTAGCTGAAGCGGGTTTAATTTGAGTTACTTTTTAATTATTATTAAAGTTAGAATACACTATAAAGATTTAACATAAGTAGCCTAAAATCATATTTGTCATTTCATAGTGATAAAAATATCGTTCCCAAACCGTGGACAGTAATAGAACTGAAAACCAATATATTCACAATGATATATGGACTCTATTTTCCGATGCTTCTTCATTCAGTACGATAGTTTATCGAGCAGATCTAATTTGTTACAACTTATTGATTCATAACTCTGTCATTCAATTTCACTGCATGTTCAAAACATTTTCTAAATTATAAATTAGTTTATTTTTGTTCTAGAATTATAGTTTATGAAGAACAAAAAAAGGAGAGGTATAAACTTTGACTTCCTTGCATGTATCTAGAAGACGTCCACATTTCATGTTGGTAAAAAAAAGGTAAAAAAATGGCACAAAAGATAAGGTCAGTTGACTTTCTCTTGATTTAAAAGTACTTGGGTTAAATCTTATCATGTATGTATAAATGCTAAATTAAATCCAATGAATTAAATAATTTGACTGCAGTTGATTGCTTTCTCTTGATTTAGAGTTATTTAATTGAGGTGGGTCATGTTTTAACATTAATTTGGCTATACGAATCTGCTACAGAAAAATAAATCAATAATTTGTGCATTAATAATTGCACAAATTATTTTTCCACCCATCAAACTATGTCTGTGCAGTAGGGAGACTTCGTTAGCACATTAACAACCATGAGAAAATATTGAAACATAGACTGGTTGTATATCAGTAATAACATAATAGATGAGCTTGGTGTTTTTGTATGTCTAATTCTGGTGATAAGCTTATATTTTATTTTAAATTATAGATATTTTGGTTGTATGATTGTAATAAAACATGATGCGAGCATGAAAATATCAAAATACTTGACGTGTTGGAATTTAACAAATTGAATGTTTGGTGCCTATTTATAAAGCTCACTTATTGAGTTATTAAATGAAGATCTTCACAAATGGAATAAGTGAAAGCAGCTCTTCAGAAATCTCATTCAACAATGTTTCTCCTAAAGCTTTTGAAGTGATGCTTAATTTCATATATGGTGGTGTATTAGAATTGGACAAAGAGGAAATGAGTTCATTGTTAATCCCTACGGTTATGTTATATGATCAGTTTCGTGTTGCAACGCTTCAGCGTGAGTGTTGTAAATACCTTTTTGAATACCATTCAGAGGCACCTTGTCCTTTGATATCTCTCTCATAACTTTTTTATTCTAGTCTAACTTTGTAACAATTTTCTTTTTCCTTCCTTTTTATGAAATTTTTGGCTTTTAGAGAAAGTAACAATCTTAAGTAATATATTTGAAGAATAATGCAAGATGGAAGATTATGATCTCAGTATCAAATATCTGATACTGTAGTTGCAAATTGATATTACTATACTAATAGCTCAATATTATTGTTAAAATCAATAACTTAAAATTGATATTGAACCTTGGTAGAATTAGATTTTCTTATCCATTCTGCATTTAGTCGGCATGGCACTGTATTTAACCAATCAGTATCAGTATTATAATAATAATGGTGATGATGATGATGATGATGCAGATTATAATGCAGTTGCTGTATTTTTGTAGACGGGTCTGGAAGTTGATTCTAATGCAGTCGCTAAAGCCATTATGGAAGAGTCGTTGATCATTTTGAAAGTGTCAAGTCTTTGGTCGAGGTGGTTGGGGTTAATGGCAAATTTTCCAAAGAGATCTATAAAGCTTTTCCAGGTAATAAGTGTACATTCATATCTTTAACTTAGCTAGGTTAATGATTTACTTGCTGGGATTAATTAATAATTATTAACTTAGTTGTGCATGTAAATTAAGGAACCTAACATGCACAATTAGTGGTAATAATTAGATCATTCCACTAAGTTAATCTATAATAATAATATAATTAAGTTAATTGTGTTTTAATAATAAAAATAGTAATAATAAGTCAATTAAGTTAACTAAGTTAATAAAAATTAATTATTAAAATTAAACAAGTTTTATAAAATTGACTAAGTTTAAGTTAACTAAATTTTATAAATAGTAATAATATAACTAGTTTAACAAAGTTTTATAAATAAAGACGATGATAATGAATTAACTAAGTTTATAATAATAATAATAATAATAATAATAATAAATTAACTTAGCTAACCAAGTTAATAAAAATTAACTAAGTTTTGTTAAAATTAAATAAGTTTTATAAAATTAACTAAGTTTAAGATAATTAAATTTTATAAATAATAATTATAACTAATTTAAAAAAGTTTAAGTAATAGTAATGACGATGATGAAGAATTAACTAAGTTTATAAAAAATTAACTAAGTTTACAATATTAATAATAGTGATACAATTAAGTTAACTAAGTTTTAATAATAATAATAATAAATTAACCAAGTTAATTGAGTTAAATTGTTTGTAGGAACATACTAGATAGTTAACTATATTGTATTTCTCTTGAAATGTTCTCTCTTTAACTACAGGGATCAGAAAAAATCCATTTGAGAACTGATATGAGAGTTGTAATGAGGGTTGAAATGAGAGTTGATACGAGAGTTGCAGCAAGTGTTGAGAAAGTGAGTGTCAAACGATGAAGGTCATGTAAACTCAATGCAATGTAACACAGAAATTGGAGAATGTAAAGAAAATGAAATACAAATATTTTTGTAAATGAACAAATGGAATCTGAATCAGAATTGTCACGGCTAGTTGAGTGATGACTAGGAGATTGGTTCAGCTATTGTTCAAGTTGAGGTCGAATTGAGATAGTGTAAGCAGTGACAGTGGTAAGCATTCGTTTCTGAAGTGCAAATGCTGGTGAGTACTAGGTAGCTACTGTAGGTTGCGTGCAAGGAGCAATGGCAGTAGATAGAAGGAAGCGAAGAGGGGCAGATGCAGGTGAAATGGGTGGTTTGTTGTATCAGTGCTAGTTATATGAAGGAAGTAAAACACAAAACAGTGATGGAATGAAGTATGAAATGGTATGTATGTGTGGTGTTTATGTGCATGTGATGAAGCAATGAATGTTGTTGTGGCAGGTAGTAGGTTGGCAAGGAGAGACACTGTTGCTGTAAGTATAAGGTAGTGCAATAAGTATAGGAATGTGCACTGCTATGATCAGAGATGAATAGTGAAGTATGGAGTTCTGCAAGAAGAGGCATACAGTTAAATGATGCGGGAGATGACTGTGTTGAAGGAAGAGGTGTGAAATGATGGTTGTGGTGCTTATATTGTAGCTGTTAGATGGTGATGGTTAAAACAGTTGGACTGGAGAGTTGTTGGTTATAATGGACAGAGGTGTTTGCTGATGGTCAGAGGTTTAAATGTGGATTGAACTGAAGGAGCTGCTGCTGTTGTGCTGTGAATTTTGAAGTTCTACCAAGTTGATTGCTAAGGGGAGGTTGTTGTATATGAAGTGTTGGTTTTTGGATGGAAATGTGCGCTGAGGTCATTTTTTGGATGGAAATGTGTATTGTGACAGTTTTGAATGGCTTAGGCAGTGGAGGTGTTATGTTTGTGAATGCTGTAATATGAATATGGTTTGAGAAATGATGGTTTTGTGGATGGAAATGGTTTTTGTATGAGAAATGTTTGTATGTTCATAAAGGTTGTTGTAATATGAGTGTTGTGGATGTAGTTGTAGTTGATGTTATGACAGAACTGAAATGTGCAAAGAAATGTGCAATGTTGGTCGGTGGATATGCAATGTTAGTCAAGTGCACAGAAATTTGCTGTCAAGTGGTAGAAGGTGGGGTTAATATGCAGTGACTGGTGACTGTGTTCGAAAGATGGAAAATAGAAAAATATCAGGGTTGAATCCTGATATTAGTTTCAGCCAGGTACATGAATATTTAGCTATTTTACCTTGCTTATATAACTGTTTAGTTGTACATTATTTGTTTGCAACTGTAGTGAATCTTTTTAACTGATGCATGTCATATTATATTTTGAAAATTCAGTTATATTTTCCAGTACTACTTTACATTTGGGAACTTAGGATTGGTTGTCATCGTCCTTTATTTTGTTTAAAATAGCATTACTATATGCTGGTGGCACCCAAAAAAATTAACCCGGCCAAATTCAATCTACAACTGAAACTTCATACACCGAGGTGTTTAAATAGATTCAAATTGGATATTAGCAAGTTATATTTGAATTAGACAATGTTTATTAATTTTTGAATTCTATTCATTCAGCTATTAGTTTTTGATACGCATGGTTTTGGTCACCACTGTATTTTTGTAGACGGGCCTGGAAGTCGATTCTAATGCAGTTGCTAAAGTCATTATGGAAGATTTTCTGATCATTTTGAAGGTGTCAAGTCTTTGGTCGAGGTGGTTGGGGTTGATAGCAAATTTTCCAAAGAGATCTATAAAGCTTTTCCAGGTAATAAGTGCACATTCATATCCTTAACTTAGCTTGGTTAATAATTTACTTGCTGGGATTAATTAATAATGTAATGATCCTGAATTTTGAACAAATTTAAATTGAAAAATATTTAATTAATTTTAAATATTTGAATGATGATTTAAATTGAATTCTCAATATAACTAGGATATTGGCGATTAAATTTTTGAATTTAATCTATTTAAAGTTGAATAGAAATTTGAATTTAACTTTGAAGTTTGAAATTGAATATTGAAATTGTATTTTAAATTCAAACAAATGACTTAGAAAAAAATAGTTTGGATTTATGAATTATATTTATGTAAACTTATAAATTGATGTTGAACTGTAAAACGTTTATAAGTTTATTTAAAGAAAAAGATTTATACGAAACAAATTTTATTTTAAAAATAAAAATAAAAAAATATATATATATATATAAAAAAAAAAAAGAAGTACACTGCCTTAATCTATGCCATAACAATTACCTTGTTCCACGCCCTAAATCACGCAAGAGACGTTATCTCCTCTGCAAAATCACGTCTCCATCCCCTTCTTAAAACACGAACCCTTCCTCCATCATTTCATACAATAGAAAAAAAAAAAAATTAATGGCGGCCGCGAGTTTTCGTTCGTTCTTCTCATTCGTTCCTCTTTGAAGCTAAGTTAGGGCTTGCGATCAATTGGGGGCTTTAACCTTGTTTCGATTGTGCTGTGCTCAGTACTCTTCGGCTGTTTCGATTTTGAAAGGTGAGTTCTTGGCTCACGATTGATTTTAATGCAAGTGTTTAAATTTGTTGAATTGAATGTTTTGGTTGTATGCTATGATTTGAGGGAAGGCTATTTGCTGTCACTTGCTCGATTTGCTTGAATTTAAATTTGATAAGAACAGATGCTACTTAAATGTTGTTTTAAATTTGATAAGAACAGATGCTATTGAATCTTTATTTATAAACTGATGAGGTTGCTGCACGTGATGGATGTGAATTTATCTATATTGTGATGGATGCATGCTTGTGTATATGTATATATATGCCACCTCTGTTATGATATACAGTTAAGAAAAAGAAAAAAAAAAGTTCTTGGCAAACTCAAATTTGTTTCTCTGTTTTCACAATATAAGAAAATTCTCAAAACTTTAACACCTTGCTGCCTGTGAGCAAACATTCCCCTAAAACTTTGCTATATCCATTGATGCTTGGATCTATATTTGATATATGTCGTGAATTTTGTTTGGATGATGTGAATTGTGTTGCATGCCTTCATAAAAATGAGGACTGTGTGTATATTGTGTATAGGCAAGAATAACTTGCCTCTGTGTTTCCAGCCCTGTTCAATAAATTCAAAAGCTTCTTCCTTGATTCTTTGTGAACTTAAGAATTTAAATAAATTATGTTTATGAAATCAATATCCAAGTTTTAAAAAGAAAAGAAAAGAAAAGAAAAAAAAACATTCTCAAATTTAATTATCAAATGGTTTTACTGTGAAAGCAGGAATAGCAACTGAATGTCTGTCATACTTTCATGTCTCTGTTTTTAGTACAGAAAACAAAAGTTTGAAAAAAAAAATATCAAAAGCAAAATAATGCATAATACTCTGCATGTATGAATTTATGAATGCATGTGTGCATCTGAGAAATGTTTGTACATATGCTCTTCTCTGTTTTAAAAAAAAATTGCATACCCAAACTCAATAGAAGAATTAGTATCTTCCCATCTAAATGAAGTTAAGTTATAATTTCTAAAAGGAATATGTTTGTATATATGTATATATGTATGTATATATATATATATATATATATATTTTGTTTGCTGTATTTCTGAAAGTAAGGTATGCATATGGTTTACATTAAAATTACCCTCTATTGTAGTCTCAGTTTTAGATTTTGATTTAATTTCAAAATCTGTAGAGTTTGACTCTGTTTAAAAGCTTAAATAATAAATTTTTGCTTGATTCATGACTTGTGCACCTCTGGTTGTATGTTGATATGTATGTTGAGAGTAACCATCATAAATAAAAAAAAAATTAAGTAGTTGAAGTGCATGATTGTTCTGGTAATAAAGACATGTATTGAGTATTGCATGCATGATGTTGTTCCAGTCTTCATATCCATATATGACTTCCCATTCACCTGTTGGACCTAGTTTGTCCTGTCCGCTGTTCTATATGTTTGCATAGTTGATGTTCTTTGTAATTGCATTCACTTGGCATTGACTTGTAGTATGTTGTCACTTGTTGTCTGCATTGCATATGCTTGCAACCTTGCTACTGCATTCATGAGTTTTGATGCTTCATGTAGCTGTTGGATTGTAGTTTGCATTAGGTTGGTCTAGCTTGCATTTGTTACAGTATTCATGTACTGATGCATTTGGAATTTGTCTGTTGCACTTCGATGTGATCTGGTCTTTGACCTTATATCTGCAGTGGCATTGTATTGTTTACCCATGGACATGCTTCACTGTATCTTGTAGTTGCACTTCTAGTTGATATGTTGGCACTTGCATGCATTTCTGGTTGCTTTGTATCATTCTTTTGTTTGCTGTGGCCCTGAACTTGATGGCTGAGACAGTGTAGCGTTGTTGCACTTCATTTAAAAATATTGTTGCAGTGATTTGTCCGATTTGCGCTTGCACACGTGTTGGCGAGGCAGTGCACATGTGTGTAACTATACGTGTGTACTGCAGCCACACGGGATCGACAGTTTTTTAAAAATTTGAAGTTGTTAATAATGAAAATCCATAATAGATTTTAAATTGGTTCATTTGTTTCATCATCTCTGTGACCATTTTATTCAATTCATTGCAAATTTAATTACTTGAATTAAGATTAATCCTGACTCGAGTGTTTTGTGTTTTGCAATTAACGCTCGGGTCAGACCGAGTATTTTTACAGCTTGAAGATTTTCAGGCCGCGAAGTTAGAGAGAGAGGGGAAAGCACTTCACTAAAGTTTTTCGAGAAAATTTTCTTTGTACTCTAAAAGATATATATATATATATATATAGATAACTGTTCCGCTGTATTAAAATCTGATTCATTGTATAAAACTCTGATGTATGTAAGAAAAATTCATTTATGTAAAATATTATGATTATTCTGTGATTCTGTGGCTGATTCTGTTTAAACTCTATAAACTGACTAACAATCCGTCATTTTGAACGTTTCTAGTTGGTTTAATTACCGACTGGGGGCGGTCAGGGCGGCGGGTCGTTACAAAAGTGGTATCAGAGCTTTGGTTTACTCAAAGCTCAGTTTATGATGTTTAATATGAATAGTTACTAGAACCACTATAAAGAAAGTGCTTTTCAAATTTAAAGAAGTATAAAATTGTTTTCTTTAAAACAAAAGGTATTTTGAAAATTTGAATTATTTTGAAAATTCTCCTCTCTAAATTTAAGTGCGATAGTTTATATTCGGTGAGGTCTCATTAGATTTGAGTTTCAATCGTTCGGAAGCTCATTATCGAATTATTGAGATTTATGAAAAATGAAATATGAGTTAAGTGAATTAATGAATTGATTTGAATCAAATATTGTGAATATCTACAAAATAATAATTGTGAAATAAAATGATATTTCAATTTAGTTATAGCCAAGAGGATAATTAAACTATAACTTGAGAATTTGATTCTGAATTCTTTTGAAAATTAATTTCAAAAGTTGTGAAGAACGAATTAGTAAATAAATGAATTATAAGTATTTAACTTATAATATGGATTTTGGGTATATAACTGAGTTATATAAATTGAATTGAATTGAATTAATAAAAAGATTTATAAATCGAAGTTTTATAAATAGAAAGGGAATTTGTAAAGATTGTTTATAAGTTCGAAATCAATTGAATTTGATAAGTAAATTGTTGTAGCTTATTAAAGGAGTTATATCCACGATTTTGGACAGTGGGTAATCCTTTAAAAATAAAAAAAATAAGTTGAAGAAATGATGAAATTGGTTGACAAAGTATATTCACGATTTTGGACAGTGAATACATTATTGAATAAAACAGATATGTTTTAGGTAAAATGATTGAATAATCCAACCTCCGCTAATAAGAATTGCAAATATTGATAGGAAACTTCGAAAACACCTTGTTTATTATAATGGCGAAAACCGAAGCACAAAATGCAGCATGCCGTGAACGAAGAGCAATTGCTCGTAGAGAAGCAGAAGTGAGACGTGCGGAAATTGAAAGGAGATTCAGTAAAAGGCAAGCACCTGGTCCATATGATGAGGTTATTTGCTATCGATGTCATAAAAAGGGACATTATGCCATTAAGTGCCGAGTAAGGAGAAAGAAAAGGAATGTCGATGACCGGTTCGCTCGTCCTGAGATTGTGTGTTTTAAATGTCGGGAGAACGGGCATTTTCTTAGTCATTGCCCTAAAGTGAAAAGGAAAAAGTGCGTACTCAATTTACCCGTCGATAGATTGACAATCTGCTACCATTGTCGTCAGACTGGACATATAGCCAGAAACTGCACCGAAAGACAACAGGGAGAGCAAGCTATAGCCCGACCAGCTAGAGCGAAAAGTGCTAAGGTGATAGATAAGGATGGAAACATCTCATATTTTTGCAATAACTGTAAGGAGTGGGGACATGTGGATTTTGAATGTGTTAATTCTCCTTTAACACAACATGAAATAGTGTCATCCGAAGATGAAAATTTGGCAAAGATGCATACTATCGGACAAGAAGTCGTTAGTCCTTAATTATTCTGAATCTTAAACCAATCGATATATTTTGTAATACTATCCTTTGTAATCCACAATCTTTTGTGTACGTCTTTTAAAAGTATTAAGCTATGTAAAATTTTGTACGGAAGAAATATTTTAATGAAATAGCATCTTGGGAAGTGATATTATAGAAGGAAGTTTAATTGTTGATTTAACTGTATGAATCAAACTAGTTTTGATGTGAAGTTTATATTTCAAGTTTAAAACTATTGCCTAAAATAGTTAATATGGAAATATAGATCTAATGGAACCAATTCGATGAATAATTTACTAAAGAACTAGTTGATTATTTTTGAAATAGAAAGCAAATGTAAAGTTCAAATGAAATTTAGATTTCAAATTTGAAGTTGTCAACATGATAATCCATTATAGGTTTAAATAGATTCAGTGATGAATTTGAATTTAAACGTGCGGAAAATTAAATTAAGTGAAAAACTTAATATTGAAAAGTTTGAAATCGGTTTAAAACCAATATTGTGAAAAATATGAGGGATTCAAACTATGAATTAAGTTGAAGTTGAAAAAGTTAATAGTTTTAAAAGTGTTTTAAAATGCATTAACTATCGAATACATAAATTTCAACATTCAATTGTTGAAATAGGCGTTTCGAGATATAAGGAAATGGTGGACTATAACACTGTTGTTATAGTAAATGGTTTCCGGAAGGAAATGTTGTTTATAGTATTGGGATTTATATATCTATCTTAAATCCGAATCCCTATGCTAGTAATTTTGAGTTGTCGTAACGATGTTTTACGTAACATTCGTTTTAACTCAAATAAATGTGTTTAGAAGAATGATTTCCTTAAAGAGTGAAATATATACTTAATTTTGATTCAAGTATATTGAATATTTTCAAAGTGTTGAAAATAAAAGAATTTGTGAATTACTTATTATTGAATAAGTATGGAAATGTTTTCCAATATGAAATGGAAGGTTTGAAATTTTATCTTTTAAAGATAAATTGAAAAATGAATATTTGAAATTTGTTTCAAATGGCTAAGTGTGAAAATTTTATATCTTGTAAAGATATTATTTTGAGAAATTTGAACGATTAGTTCAACTTGGAAATTTTTCAAAGAATTAAATTTTGAGTTAAATTGAGTTTAACTTTGACACCAAAAACAATATAAGTTCAACTTTGAATTTTGGATAGTCGATTGGGATTGTATGTCTAACATTGTGAATTGATGACATAGCATTTGATCTCTATTAAATATATATCTGTGGTGGCGGAGAATTTATTCTTTTAGCTTAACACCCTTCTCTGAGACGTATGAGCTTAGAGGTTATATATCGATAGACATCAATTATGTGTTGAGAATTGACGATGTAACGTGAAATCCAAATCGAATGTGAAGTCGATAATGAATTGGATTATGAATGTGAATTAGGTTTGAGATAACCTTAAATTTTCAAATCGATTTAGAGGAAAATTTTAAACGTGATGGAAAATTTGGAATCCTCTATTTGTTGTGAATGTGAATTGAGTTTTCGTAACTTATATATGTGAATATAATCGAAAACCATCAGTTTAGAAAGTCATTATTATGAAAGTCCTGTGTAAGTTTACATAGGTATGATAAGTACGAAATGTGAAATGAAGTACTATATGTATATGACATATGTTTTCTAAAAACTGAGGATATGGAAATGTACCTTCCATTTATTATGTGTGAAAGTGATTGGAACTCGGTGGAGTGTCCATTGAAAATCGTACCTACGTAGAATTCCATTAGTGGAATGTCCATTGGGACTGATATGATATCCCCCACGATGGATCATCGTGTTTGGGATTATGTGATTGATGCTGGCGTAATTCGTGGGACGTGATGCCTACAGTTACAAGCGATTCCACTGAGATAGTGGCGCAACCGCCGAGTAAACTGCGATCTGGAAACCGAAGCGAAATTCGAGGGGCGTGATGCCTAAGGCTACGAGCGATTCTACTGAGATAGTAGCGTAACCGCCGTGTGGACCGCGATCTAAGGCGACAACCATGGCGAAATTCGAGAGTGATGAGAAATCTAAGATTACAAGTGATTCTACTGAGATAGTAGCGTAACCGCCGGGTAAACTGTGATCCATGGGGGAACGTGCTTTCCATATCCATTTTTAAAAGAATTTTTAAAAAAAAAAGTATTTTCATTGGGAGTTGAAGCAAGTATGTTTAGTACTTGAAGATTTTTAGTCTTGCGCCTGGCCAGCGTATGCCTAAAGTCTGTGAGAACGACGATGGACTTGTTAAACTTCGAGTTATCAAGTATTTTCAAAACTTTGAATAGAAAATCAATAATCTGAAATTAGAATTACACAATTCTAACTTAATGAATTAAGGAAGAAGATCTTTTTGAATATTTTGAAAGCACACAGCTTTGGATAAGATATATTATGCAAATATTTAGCATGAAAGATTTAAAGTTTAAAAATCCGAGTTTTGTAAGTCAAAAATTTGGTAAAAGACTTTTGAGTCTTGATTATTGAAATTGATAAACAAAACTAGTAAATGAAATAAATGGAATGAATTCTATATTTATTTGCGAGTTTGAAGCTTGGTAAAATTGTGTAGGATATAAATATCGGTGAGATTTTAGCAAACGTTTTTCCTAACTTATAATTTCGGGACGAAATTCTTTTAAGTAGGGGAGATTGTAACGATCCTGAATTTTGAACAAATTTAAATTGAAAAATATTTAATTAATTTTAAATATTTGAATGATGATTTAAATTGAATTCTCAATATAACTAGGATATTGGCGATTAAATTTTTGAATTTAATCTATTTAAAGTTGAATAGAAATTTGAATTTAACTTTGAAGTTTGAAATTGAATATTGAAATTGTATTTTAAATTCAAACAAATGACTTAGAAAAAAATAGTTTGGATTTACGAATTATATTTATGTAAACTTATAAATTGATGTTGAACTGTAAAACGTTTATAAGTTTATTTAAAGAAAAAGATTTATACAAAACAAATTTTATTTTAAAAATAAAAATAATATATATATATATATATATATAATAAAATAAATAAATAAAAAAAGAAGTACACTGCCTTAATCTATGCCGTAACAATTGCCTTGTTCCACGCCCTAAATCACGCAAGAGACATTATCTCCTCTGCAAAATCACGTCTCCATCCCCTTCTTAAAACACGAACCCTTCCTCCATCATTTCATACGATAGAAGAAAAAAAGAAAAAAAAAAATTAATGGCGGCCGCGAGTTTTCGTTCGTTCTTCTCATTCGTTCCTCTTTGAAGCTAAGTTAGGGCTTGCGATCAATTGGGGGCTTCAACCTTGTTTCGATTGTGTTGTGCTCAGTACTCTTCGGCTGTTTCGATTTTGAAAGGTGAGTTCTTGGCTCACAATTGATTTTAATGCAAGTGTTTAAATTTGTTAAATTGAATGTTTTGGTTGTATGCTATGATTTGGGGGAAGGCTATTTGCTGTCACTTGCTCGATTTGCTTGAATTTAAATTTGATAAGAACAGATGCTACTTAAATGTTGTTTTAAATTTGATAAGAACAGATGCTATTGAATCTTTATTTATAAACTGATGAGGTTGCTGCATGTGATGGATGTGAATTTATCTATATTGTGATGGATGCATGCTTGTGTATATGTATATATATGCCACCTCTGTTATGATATACAGTTAAGAAAAAAAAAAGTTCTTGGCAAACTCAAATTTGTTTCTCTGTCTCTGTTTTCACAATATAAGCAAATTCTCAAAACTTTAACACCTTGCTGCCTGTGAGCAAACATTCCCCTAAAACTTTGCTATATCCATTGATGCTTGGATCTATATTTGATATATGTCGTGAATTTTGTTTGGATGATGTGAATTGTGTTGCATGCCTTCATAAAAATGAGGACTGTGTGTATATTGTGTACAGGCAAGAATAACTTGCCTCTGTGTTTCCAGCCCTGTTCAATAAATTCAAAATCTTCTTCCTTGATTCTTTGTGAACTTAAGAATTTAAATAAATTATGTTTATGAAATCAATATCCAAGTTTTAAAAAGAAAAGAAAAGAAAAGAAAAAAAAACATTCTCAAATTTAATTATCAAATGGTTTTACTGTGAAAGCAGGAATAGCAAATGAATGTCTGTCATACTTTCATGTCTCTGTTTTTAGTACAGAAAACAAAAGTTTGAAAAAAAAAATATCAAAAGCAAAATAATGCATAATACTCTGCATGTATGAATTTATGAATGCATGTGTGCATCTGAGAAATGTTTGTACATATGCTCTTCTCTATTTTAAAAAAAAAATTGCATACCCAAACTCAATAGAAGAATTAGTATCTTCCCATCTAAATGAAGTTAAGTTATAATTTCTAAAAGGAATATGTTTGTATATATGTGTGTGTGTGTGTGTATATATATATATATATATTGTTTGCTGTATTTCTGAAAGTAAGGTATGCATATGGTTTACATTAAAATTACCCTCTATTGTAGTCTCAGTTTTAGATTTTGATTTAATTTCAAAATCTGTAGAGTTTGACTCTGTTTAAAAGCTTAAATAATAAAATTTTGCTTGATTCATGACTTGTGCACCTCTGGTTGTATGTTGATATGTATGTTGAGAGTAACCATCATAAATAAAAAAAAATTAAGTAGTTGAAGTGCATGATTGTTCTGGTAATAAAGACATGTATTGAGTATTGCATGCATGATGTTGTTCCAGTCTTCATATCCATATATGACTTCCCATTCACCTGTTGGACCTAGTTTGTCCTGTCCACTGTTCTATATGTTTGCATAGTTGATGTTCTTTGTAATTGCATTCACTTGGCATTGACTTGTAGTATGTTGTCACTTGTTGTCTGCATTGCATATGCTTGCAACCTTGCTACTGCATTCATGAGTTTTGATGCTTCATGTAGCTGTTGGATTGTAGTTTGCATTAGGTTGGTCTAGCTTGCATTTGTTACAGTATTCATGTACTGATGCATTTGGAATTTGTCTGTTGCACTTCGATGTGATCTGGTCTTTGACCTTATATCTGCAGTGGCATTGTACTGTTTACCCATGGACATGCTTCACTGTATCTTGTAGTTGCACTTCTAGTTGATATGTTGGCACTTGCATGCATTTCTGGTTGCTTTGTATCATTCTTTTGTTTGCTGTGGCCCTGAACTTGATGGCTGAGACAGTGTAGCATTGTTGCACTTCATTTAAAAATATTGTTGCAGTGATTTGTCCGATTTGCGCTTGCACACGTGTTGGCGAGGCAGTGCACATGTGTGTAACTATACGTGTGTATTGCAGCCACACGGGATCGACAGTTTTTTTAAAAATTTGAAGTTGTTAATAATGAAAATCCATAATAGATTTTAAATTGGTTCATTTGTTTCATCATCTCTGTGACCATTTTATTCAATTCATTGCAAATTTAATTACTTGAATTAAGATTAATCCTGACTCGAGTGTTTTGTGTTTTGCAATTAACGCTCGGGTCAGACCGAGTATTTTTACAGCTTGAAGATTTTCAGGCCGCGAAGTTAGAGAGAGAGGGGAAAGCACTTCACTAAAGTTTTTCGAGAAAATTTTCTTTGTACTCTAAAAGATATATATATATATATATATATATATATATATAGATAACTGTTCCGCTGTATTAAAATCTAATTCATTGTATAAAACTCTGATGTGTGTAAGAAAAATTCATTTATGTAAAATATTATGATTATTCTGTGATTCTGTGGCTGATTCTGTTTAAACTCTATAAACTGACTAACAGCCCGTCATTTTGAACGTTTCTAGTTGGTTTAATTACCGACTGGGGGCGGTCAGGGCGGCGGGTCGTTACAAATAATTATTAACTTAGTTGTGCATGTAAATTAAGGAACCTAACATGCACAACTAGTGGAAATAATTTGATCATTCCACTAAGTTAATCAATAATAGTAATATAATTAAGCGAACCGAGTTTTAATAATAATAATAGTAATAATAAGTCAATTAACTAATTTAATAAAAATTAATTATTAAAATTAACTAAGTTTAAGTTAACTAAATTTTATAAATAGTAATAATATAACTAGTTTAACAAAGTTTTATAAATAAAGACGATGATAACGAATTAGCTAAGTTTATAATGATAATAATAATAATAATAATAATAATAATAAATTAACCAAGTTAACCAAGTTAATAAAAATTAACTAAGTTTTGTTAAAATTAAATAAGTTTTATAAAATTAACTAAGTTTAAGATAACTAAATTTTATAAGTAATAATAATAACTAATTAAAAAAGTTTTAAGTAATAACAATGACGATGATGAAGAATTAACTAAGTTTATAAAAATTAACTAAGTTTATAATATTAATAATAGTAATACAATTAAGTTAACTAAGTTTTAATAATAATAATAATAATAATAATAATAATAATTAACCAAGTTAATTGAGTTAATAAAAATTAACTAAGTTTTGTTAAAATTAACAAGTTTTATAAAATAGAATATCGAGTTGTAGATTACATGATTTTCATATATACATATATCTATACATATATATATATTGTTGATTGTTAAACTCGTTTGCAGGTAATCAGCTATTTCGAAGCGAAGACTGTCAACAACAAAGAACTATTGGTAATCAAGCAACGAACATGAATTTAATTGTTATATATGTTGTCGTATTTTGTTAGTACCATTTGTGGAAACTTGTCTGTGAATGCTTGTAGTATGTGACTTATTTTGTTGAAAAACTACTATCGAATTGATTATGGATATTATATTTGATTGTGAGATTAGCATGTTTTTGCAATTATTTGAATATGATGATCATATGATTGATTGTTTGTATATGCTAATTATGTGATTTAATTGTTTGTTTGAATATATGAAAATTATGCGATTGATCGTTCGTTTTAATATGAATAGTATATAAGTGATTGCTGGAAATGGTATAAACCATCAACCGTAAATAGTAGCATTTAAAATATGCTACCAAACAACCAATAACTTTTAGTAGCGTTTCAGAAATGCTACAGAAACAAATGTAAACTAATATAAAAATTATACAGTTGCATTTTAAAAACGCTACTGGAAATCAAAAAAAGCATATAAACAAAAAATGCAACCAAAAAATGAAGACTTATGGTAGGGTTTTTTAACCCTATAGAAAAAACCTATAGCTGCATTTAAAAGTGACTTTTGGTAGCGTTTTTTAAATCCTACAGAAAGTACCTATAGTTGCATTTAAAAGTGACTTTTGGTAGCGTTTACTACAACGCAACAAAAAGTTTTAGACTTTTAGTTGCATGTCGTATAGCAGCATTCTCTAAAACGCTACCACAAGTTATGGTAGCGTTTTTTCAACACTACCAAAAGTCTTTTCTGGTATAGTGATTTCAAGTTTCGTAGAGATTGGACTTGTCGTTTGATCGTACGGACTCGAAACGCTTTGAAATTAATGAAATTAAAATCAATTGAAATCAATTTGAAAAATATTGATTTTAGCATAACTTCTTCATACGATGGAATTTTAACTTGAAACTTTTTCCATTGCATTTAAAATATTTTAAAACATCTATTTTTATATATGGGTTAACCAAATTTCGTTCCAAGTCAGAACGGGCTTTTCGGGGCGTTATTGTCATTTCAAACCAAATCAACTCTAACGGTAACCTATGAAAATGATAGAATTGAGCCTCGAAACTGGTTTCATTGTTTTCATAAGGCCATTTTATGTTAGGTTAGCATGTCGGCACGCTTAAATCGGTGTTTGGGCTGTTTTCGGACCTAACTATATATTCGACGCGCTAAACGAAAAATATATTATTAAATTACTCCTTAACCCTAGAAATTCTTCGACCGCCACCTTCCTTTCCAATTGCTGAGAATTTTTGATTTTCAAACCCTTATCTCGCTCAATCCTTTCAATGATTCGTGTTGACACCAAAAGAAGAATTGTAGCTGTCAACATCCTCTACAGATCCTTACAGGTTTGTTGACGAGATGGGTGATGGTTGGACTGAAAATCGAGGATGAAGGTGGCTCGGAGGAAGCGATTTTGGTGGTGATAGCGTGCTTACCTTGCATCGTGGTGGTTGGCGATGGGGGAAGGGGTTGCCGTGAGTTCAAGGATGTTGTCTGATCGGAGGCTAGGGCCTTGTACGACGTGAAAATCGAGCTTCTGAGTGGCGGCTCGTGGCGTTGTTGACCTGGAGAGAAGAAGTAGTGCAGGAGAGTAGTTTGTTAGAAAGAGTTTGTTATTTTATTAACTAATTATTTTAGATTTTAAAATTTAAGCCATCTAACTCGAATAACTTTTACATATGGTATCAGATTTACGCGCGGTTCAATCCGTCGGGATCGTATCAAAATTCTAGACACTATGGTGCTGGTTTGGATGAATTCTGAGGCTGTCAAATTTTGCGTTTAAATTGAATTTAAATTTAATTTAAATTCAAAAGGCGAGTGTTTTAACCCACTTACAACTTCTAAAATTTCTTATGTTTGTTAAATATAATGAGGATTTGATTAGAAATTTATTTTTGACTGTTTGACATATTTTTAATCATCATCCCGGTTAAATTGAATTTTATTGAATTAAATTGTTATTTAATTTATTTATTGCATATAAACTACTAGTAAAATTTTCATTAAATTTATTATTGAATATAACTGCCAGTTAATTACCTGTTATATATCATTAGTTATATATTGATATTGATTGATTGTTTTGTATGATGATTGTGATGGATGTATGATTTTATGATGGATGGATGGATGTTTTATTTATATCATCATAATCTGCAAGTTGTTATGTATTTATTCTGATTCGGGATTGCGGTTTGAAATGATATACAACCGCATTTTTATTTTGAAATTGCGGATTGAAATGATAGATATCCATATCACTTGACCATATGATAGAAAATTATATACAGGCACCGCGATATATATATAAAATTATTTTTGAAATGATTTTTGTGGTTTTGTAAAGAAATATATGGGCTATACAGATATTGATTTTAGATGTTATATAATGCTACTTTATTATTGATTTAGCCATGTATAAATTTATTTGGAACTATAAAATATGCTAAATAATAAAGTTTGATTTCTTGTATATAATATGGTTAAGTATCTACTTAAATTATATTGTATATAGAGTTTATAATGAATCAAATAAAATTTAAGGTTTGAAGATAAATGTGAAATTGATTTGACTTTAAGATTTAAGAATTATCCTCGAAAAAATTGATTTGAAATATGAATAAATTGAGATTTAAAACTTATGATTTTATAACTAGATTTTTTTTAGAGGATTTAAATGAATATCAAATTGATTTTAATGAATATTATCAAGTTAATGAAATTGAAAGAATATCCAGTTATTTGAAGTCTAAAGGTTTTACTAAAATGGTATTTGATTTATTAAGTAAATGTGACGACCCGGAATTTTCGAGCATTTAAAATCAAAATATTTAATTGATTTTAAATATTCAATAGAACAACCTTAACTTGAATTACAAATATCGTTATTTATTTGATAATTAATTAATAGAATTTAATAAATAGAAATTGGGTAAATTGTTGAATCTAGAATTTTAAGCCTGTTAAAAATAATTTGAAGGCTTGTAAAATTTATATTGATAGTACAGAGGATAATAGAAGTTGTAAAATTGAAATTAGCAGTGGTTTGTTCAGTTTTGAAATTTTATATCGTTTAAATTGAATTTAAAAATAGCCTTCCGAGGCATAGTATCGGAATTTAACGAAACCAGTTCCATTAGGTCTGTAATATTGTATTATTATCGGATTTCAAATTTTGTATTGATTGGAGTTGTTATATGAGCGTACGATACATAAACGCGTTAAAAATTTACATCGAAAATTCTATTTAAAATTATATTTACTTATTCACATGCTAATCACCATCAGCTGCCTTTCTTTCAATCGCTGCCTCCTCTCGTACATGCCATCATCATCGTGTCTCCCCTTCTCTCATCACGCAAAAATCAAATCAAAACCGACAACTCCCTTTGTTAAATCACGTATATTCCTTCCATCCTCATGAGTTCAAACCAAAATCAGACAAAGAAATCATGGCAGGCGCTAAAATCAAATCCATTTCTCTTTTACAATTCACGCAACTGAACAAAAGATAAATTAATGTCCGAGTTCGATTCAATTAAACTCATGCCCTCTCTCTCCCCCTCAATTCCTCAGTTCTGCATGAAGTTCCAATCATTCTCGCGGAAAAAAAATGAAGCCCAAATCGATCGTTCGAGATTCAATTCAAATCGAAGCCGATCGACATCAAGTCGAAGTACCTTCTCTCTTGTGCGGCATGGAGGGAGACTGTGAGTTCTCTGCAGTTTATCGCGGCGGCATGTGGGCATGGGCGAGTCAATTGGAGAAGCTAGGATTGTGCGGGAGGGAATCGCGTACTTGTGGCGACGAAACAACTAGTGGTTGGGGTCGCGACTTGTAGAGGCCGAAGACGAGCTAGCGACGTTGATCTGGAGTTCGGCAGTTTGGAAGTCGTGATGGTCGACTTAGGGGAACTCGAGTGGGTGAACGGTGATGAGCGTCAGTTGATCCTTTTGGGCTAATTGCAGTAGGATTTTTAACTGAAGTATCTTCTTTATTTAATTTATATATGTATAGGCGTTGAGAAAAATATTTACAGAGAAGAAATCCTAGTATGTGAAATTTATAGGCAGGTATGAATAAATATAACTTGCATGCTATAATATACTAAGGTAAGTGGAAGTTTTATATAAATGGGCAGAGGAAAGAATTTTTAAAACCAGATTTCTTTTTTATAAAAAAAAATTAAATATACATCTATATATTACAGAAGAAAGATTTCTCATAGTAAAGAAATCTCTGTACTTTCTTTTACAGAGAAGGGAATATTTTAAATTAAAGATTAATTAATTGAATCATTAATTTCAATTAAATTTATTAAATAGGGACGAATTGGTTAATTTATTTAATAAACTTATTTAGCTATTTAGTTACTAAAAATAATTTATTAAAAGGAAAATTTGTTTAAAATCAAAAATTTATTAGTTGAAACCTAAATTCTTAGTTGAATTAATAAATGGAAATTTATTTATTCGATTTTATTTCGAATACTAATAAATCATATAAATTATTTATTCAAGGTCAAAAAAATTAAGAAACCAGAAGCAATATTGGAATGGATTGCAAACGAAAGCAAAGGTGAGTTAATCTCACTCAGTTAAATTTAAATTATTGTTTGAATGGTTGAATTGATTGTGTGCTACAATATGGTATATTTTGGGATTGATATTTATATTGTGCTAACATCTGTGGATGCAGGGAAAACAGGTTGGAGGGATCCAACTGGATCCCTCAACATTTATTTAAATTATGTAATACCCTCAGATGTGATTATTTTATATTCTGTGATGAATATTATTGATAATTGGAATATTGGATGTTATGGTTTCCCTGAATATATTCCGGTGCACTAAGTTATCAAGATATATAGAATTGGATTTTGGAAATAAAACGAAGAGAATTTGTAAGTGAAATAATTATAGAAAATTTAAATAAATTAAGAATAATAGTAGTTTTAAATTCTAATAAATAAAATTTCGTATATGGAAAGGAAATTTGAATTAACAGAAGATTTATGAATTTTAAACTTTAGCATTATTATTTTAAAAGAAAAAAACATTTGTTTAATATTTAAGACTTAAATTATTGAAAAGAATAAAGAAGAAACTGGGAAAAGCTAAATTTGTATTTCAGTTAAAAGATCTAAAATCAAATGGAAAATAATAACAATAATAGTTAAGTGCATAATTAATGAATTTTGAAATAAATTGAGTAATTAAAAAAGCTTATTTCAATGGAATAAATTGGGAATCAATTTGGAAATTGATTTAAGTGATTGAGATTGGAAATTCTCCCTAAATAACCAAGTACGTTTTCAAAGTAAATTTTTAAATATAAGTTTAAAGTTTAAAGTTGTTTAAAAAAAGTATGTTTTGAAAAATTTATTATTTCTAAATAATTGTATTCTAAAGTGAGTACATTCTTTAATCTTTATAGTAATAATTATTTAAAGGGTGACTTAGAATTTTGTTTTTAAAAGTATAAATCTAGTTTTATATTTTATTAAGTAACTTTATTTTCAAATATTCATATAGTATGTATTTTTAACAAATTATTGAAGTAGTTTTATCCTAAATGTTTTAAAAGTATATTTCAAAGTAAAGTGATTTGGTGATTTCAGAGGAGATAGAAAATATTTGGGAAGGTTTATTCTGGGAAAGAAAGAATGGTTTGAAACTGTTTTCAAAGGATTGAAATTAGAAACATATCTTGTGAAGATATTTTGAGGTAAATAAATAATTTGGAAAATTATTTATTTTTGGATGGATGTTGTCAATATTAATTGATAGTTAAATAACCGACTATCAATATTGGACAAATGCGTTGATCGTTTCAAAGAGACCGGGATCGAGATTAATTTCTCGAAAACCACTTCGATCCGGTTTGCACATTTTCGTGGAAAATGATTTTGGATTCGAAGATGGAGCAGTGAAGTGTAAGGGCTAGTCGCTACTAATCCTGAGGATATTTCCAAAATGGATGTAGTAGGAGTAGTGCCTTCGGTTCCGTTCGAACTCGGGACGGACTTGTATGGATGAATGCTTGCGAAACATCGTCAGGTGGACGATGGGCATTCTAAGGGATATGTTCTAAAAGGTAACGCTTAGCCTCAAGCCTCATCAACCGGGAATGACTGAAAATCAGGGGTTATGCAGCAAGGCTTCGTGGGTAGCCCCCACTTGAGAGTAAGGTCATCCCTGTCTAGATGTCCCTTTATTTCGGCTTAGTGGGCGGTTGCTGATCCCAACCGCGGGGTGATCTTATTCGGAACTGTCCAGTAAGGGATGGTTCCGGTCTTGTGTTGCAGGGGAGTGGGCGTACTCCTCGGTACTGTGATCTAGGCCACGTACTGTGACAGGTGGTACCACAGTGCCTAGTCATTAGTTGGAAATCCATTCTCCCTACGAGCCTTGTACGTGTTTTGTTTGTATTACCCACTCTGTGGCTAGTAGCTGGAATTTAATCATGTAACAATTTCAGCTATTTTATAAGTATTTGTATATAGACCCTACTATAATATCAGAGGATTTCTATAAAAAGTGTTTTAGCTATCGTAAGGTAAAAACTCGACATGTTTATTTGTGGCGTGGTCATACGAGATGCTTTTGTTTTCAAAGGATTTTTGAAACTTTAATAATCAATTGAGTGTGCTTTTTCACGCTGGTATTCCAGACTGACTCGGGTGTTATTTAACTGTAATGCTCGGGTCAGACCGAGTATTATAGGATACAGGATATGATGCTGTGGAGCTCAGGAGACGAGCTGGATGACGATACGTACTTCCGTACTTGTTTATATATATTCCGCTGTATTGAGTTGCTGTGTATCCATTTGTATATGCTGTTGTTGAACTGTGATTGATGTACTCTAATGATGTAATATATGAACAGAGATATTTGATTTTTGAGTAAAGATCATTTATTATCTATTATATTTTATTTTGCTGCGATGGTTAGATTCTGATGTTGTTTTCTATTCTCCGCTTCTACCTCTTCTTCTTTAACCCAAATGGTTCGTATTTCTGTGCAACTTGAGTTGGTTGTTGTAAAATAGTGTTGACTCAAGGGGTACGGATTTGCGGGCTGTTACAGTAAACATTTCAAATCTACATAATAGTAGTTGAGTTTGATATATATGAAATTATCAAAGAATAAGTCTGAAATGGTGGAATAATTAAAGCTTTGAAATATATGGAAATTATATTGGTTTATTTGGGAATTTAAAATCCATATTGGAATTGATTTGTGAAAGTGAAGAAGCTATTTTACTATATAAAGTAATTAAATATTTAAACCATTTAAGTGGTGTAGTATGTTTCAAAGTTATGAAATTCAAAGTTTTATGTTTTGAAAGGCTATATTTCAAGTTTTGGTTTCGAAATATTATAACTTTGAAATGTTATGGTTTTAGAAAAGGATATATTTGAAATGATATCAAATTTGATTTGGTTTTTTAAAAAGCAGAAATGATATCGTATTTATATAGATTTGAAATGGATATTATATTATGGATTTAAAAGTATAAACTATTTCAAAAAGACCGCGGTGTTACAATAACGTTTGGTTGTTAAAGAGACCAGGATCGGAAGTTGTCATCCTCTCTACCAACTCCGAAAACCACTTTAACAACCGTGTACGCGGTGGAGATTCCATAATGAAGTAGAATGGCGGCGGCGTTTCCTTTGAGGTAAATACGTGGACTCAACTCCCGTGAGTTGGCATAAGGTGGCTAAAACAGGAGCGATTGACGGGCTAATGAGGTAGGACCTTTGATCGGACACATCCCTTCGATATTATACTTTGACTTTTGAATTGATTCGGTGGCCACTTTTGGTATTTTTATTTGGGGGTGTGGCTCGAGGTGGGTGGTAGCTACGCGCTACGCATTACCACCGGCCCAGAAGTGTAATTGGTATATCTACTCTGGCATTGCCTAGTTGTGCCGTGTCACCTACCCTATCACGCCTTGTACGAGTTTCTATTTGTGTCGTACCTATGAAGTATCCTCTGGTAGCCTCCCGATCAGAAGGTATTACGGTACTGTATAGACTATTGGAATTATTACGTGTTAAGGTGGAAAATGTAAAGCCTTAACGCTATTTAAAAGTAAGTTTATTTTACTAATAGACACTATTAAAATAGCGAAATATTACTACATAGTAAATAGTTTAACGGGTCCTTAGGAGATGTGAATCCCGAGCATCTCTTAAGTTACTACACTCACGTTAGACACTAGATAGGAGATGTCAAATCCTGTAAACATCTCTGACGCCGTTCCACTCATATTTTTTACTATTGGTTTAACTTGCATAAGATATTTTAGTTCTGACTCGAGTGTTTTGTCCTTTCAATTCGCTCGGGTCAGTCTGAGCATTTCAGGAATCGAAGACTTTATTCTGGAGGACGAAGATGAAGATTTATTATTATCTATAATATTATTCCACTACACCATTTAATTCCGCTTCATTAATTATTATTCTTTGGTATGTGTACTCTGATATGTATTGTATAAGTATAATCAAATATTTTGTAAACAGCTTCATGAAATGTATATTTGATTATTATATTTTATCGTTCCGCTGCAAGATTCTATTTTTTTTTCTTTCTCTATTTTTTCTTATTTACCCCATAACAATCCGCCCTTCTGTATGGTTTAAGTCTGACAGGTGTGGTTTATCGTCGGTTTAAAGCGTATGAAAAGGCGGGACGTTACAGTAATGATCGACATTTTCGACTCTCAAAAGTCAACACGAAGACATCCACAGTATTAACATGCCCAACATCCAAGTGTCGAAAAGACAGATTGTTCAAGTGAAAGAAATGAAAATACAAAACAAAATCTCACATCGCGAGGAGTAACATTCAATATACAGATGATATTTACAAAAGGAAATTGTAATACACATACATCAATCAGAGTAAACTGACCTATCCTCCGTTTATACAGTTATAACAACATATCCCTACAAATTCTAATAAATACAAAGCAAGAAATGCATAGGAAAATAAATATGTGAATATGTCTTGGAGGCATCTAGCTCGTCTTCTAAAGCTCCAATGAATCTATAACTAAATCTAGAAATATGCTCAGGCTGATCCAGTGTTATACGAAAATAAAGTCCGGATCATTTTGGTAAACTACCTGAGATACTCAAATCATATGGATTTTTAATGTTCTAAAATGTTTTCAAAATTAAGATATCTCATTAGACTATGTCAGATATAAACACAGAAGAGTTTTTACCTTATGATAACCAAACCATTCTAATTAGAAAATCTTGTGATATTATAATAATATCTACGGCTTAAAATAAATATGTAACATAGCTGAAATACTTGCATCTCACATTACAACGTATTTGGTATACAACTAAGTGCATAAGGCATGTATTGGAAAATAGATTCCATCAACGATAAGTTAAAGGATTGCCTTCCGTACAGTACACCTCTAGAGAAAATATACATGTGGTGCAAACCTATTATACCTTAGCGAATCAGGACTGGCCTACCCCTAACTAGATAGCGCCAATATTATGATAACCTCGGTTGTCACCCAGATAAACCTTTTCTGTGGGCCCAACATACAAAATCCGTTAATATCGATCTAGATACAAATAATGACCATACCCTAATAGGATCGACTCACATAGCCCTGCGACATAACTCATGTTTTTGTCATTACTCGGTGTGAGGCTTAAGTTTAAGATTTACCTTATAGAAAATCCCACTTAAAAATACTAACACTGCCCTCCAGCAACGATGCAGTTCCATCATTCATTCATACAATTTGCTATGGGACAGAACAAAACAAAGGGACTACTTCTACTACATCCTTAGGATTAGTAGCAAGTAGTCTTTGCACTTCAAAGAACTCGATCTTCGATTCCAACATTTTCCATATGTCTTCAATATAAATGCTAATGCCGGTTCAAAGTGGTTTTCAAATAACTCAAGTTTATCTTATCCCGGTTTCTCTGAACCAACAATCGATAGTTTCAAAACTGGCCAAGATTTGATAGTCAGTTATTTAATTATCAAATAAACAAACAATCACATCAGAGATTTAATTTCATATGGAAGCCAAACATGATTAAGCACAAAAGCAACCACTAAGACTCTTTAATTAATCCTTTCATTAATTAAAATATCTTTTTAAATAATCTTATTTAAAATATCTCTTTCGAAAGATATATTCACAACCCTCTCCACTCTTTTCAATAATTGAATAATATTCATAGACTTGTCTCTACGGTATAAGTATACTCACATAACATTTCACTTCCAATACATAGAAAAGTATTTATATACTTATCTCAATGGTATTAGTATATCCACAAAACATTTTACTTCCAATACTTAGAAAACTATTTATATACTTATCTCAATGTTATAAGTATATTCACAGAACATTACCCTTCCAATATTTAGAAAATGTAACCATATACTTATCTCAATGGCATAAGTATATTCACTAGGTCTTAAGAAAAGATTCACTTACAAAACCATACTTATTTGGGTTGAAACAAATATCATTTGAAACATTGATAACAATAAATCCAATACAATTTTGTTGTGAGTAAATTGGATGGTATGGAAATTAGACCAAGTATAATTACCCTCACTTTCAGATTTCAAACTTGTATTACCCCTCGATTAACAATATAGTCGGATAAGTTAGCATACTATCCTTATCTCGATATACATTCTTAATTCTCAGGATAGGAACAAGTTTCCCTACCTTAGAATGTAGTGTTAAGTATGGAAAGAATACTTTCCATACCACCATAATTTTAAAATGATCATTTGTTCAAATCAAATCTCATTCCTTTTATAAAAATCATTTTCATAAATCTCTTTCATATTTTTAAATTCTTTTATAAATCTCCTTTCTATTTATAAAACTCACTTTATAAATCTTCTTTATAGAACTCCTTTTTATTTATAAAACTTCTTTTATAAATTTCCTTCATAAATATCATAATTTTTATTCTCATATACTTATCACAAATCTTCGGTTTCAAGATAGGACTAACTACTTTTAATGAAACAATCATTCCATATATCACTATAAATTTCCATATGTGATTTATTATTCCAATTTATCAAAATGATATCATTTCCTTTCTAAAAATATTATTTATATACCGATTTTTTACTTATAAAATACCATTTATAAATCTCCTTTTCCATACAACATGTTATATAACGCGTTTCAGCAATATTTATCCCAAGATATTTCTATCTTCTTTTAAAATGAAATCACTTTATTATAAAAGATAAATTACACTTTATTTTTCATTAAAGTAAACATTCATTATTATATTATTATTTTTAAATAAATACTTTTCGAAATATTTTTAAACATTTCCTAAAAGGTTAGAGAAAAATAGACAAATTCAAAAGCTATTTTTAAATAAAGTACCATAGAAAATCCCAAATGTCACATTTAAAAATCCATTTAAAAATCATTCTCCGAATCAAAACCGATTTCAAATCCAAACAGCAAATAATAGTATCTAGACTTACCGCAACACTTAACAAGTGTTTTTTGTGATCCACGCTTATAGAGTTCAACTTTTGAGAAAAGTGAGTGATCCTCTATGATTATAGGAGAGCGGCCAGGTAAATTTATTCTTCACTAAAAAAGCTATCAACATGCCTGACAAGTAATGATACCCCCCTCCTCATACAACAAAAAATAAAATAAAATCCCCGAAACCTAAAAAACTAAGGACCAAAATATACAACAAAAACCATAAAATAATAAAAACTCTCTAGTCCATAACAGCCAATCACTATATCCAATTCAGTATGCATGCCGAACCTGCTAAGAAACTATACAAATAGTATAATCACAATACATGTGTGTGTATGCAAATAAAAAATATACTAATCTAAAAATAAAGATTTAGGACAATGAAGCATTATAATTGACATTATGCAATAGACAATAAATGGCACATATCAAGCATATTTCATAATATCCTAGAAAAGGCTAATATCCTAATGAATATTATAAATCTAACAAAGGACAAAGTGGACAAAATAACTTACCGAACACAAAGAAATACAGTCTGGTGTATTGAAATGTCTTTAAATTATTCTCTAATTTAAATTAGACCAAAATGGAACAAAGTGCTATTAGTTTAGACTAGAGAACAAAGTGTTTTTGTAATAATATAAGTTCATTTTATGTATGATGATAACACAATTGATATTTATTGAATTCAACATGCTAATTACTTGGATATGTGCAAAACCAAAACAGAAAAAGCATGAAAAGGAAAAACGTATATCCTTATCAAACAAGTGGCCCATATAGAGTTACAAATAATCAAGGCCTTTAGGGCTGTATCTGATCTACAATTAACTGTACCAAAACAAGAAAATGCTACTGTTAGCTCAAAACTGCATTTAAAAATCATATGATATATTAAGTTGTCATGTATGTATATACATCTTTTCTTTAATAAAGCCGTACTCCAGTATTATACATCTTTTCTTTAATAAAGTCATACTGTAGTGCTCAAACAAAACAAATATTGCTGAATACGAAATTAAATGTAATAAAGGAAACAATATTATTGAATAAACTAGGCTTACACAAAGAGCTCTACATACCAAAGGAAATAATATTATTGAATAAACTAGGCTTACACAAAGAGCTCTACATACCAATGCCATATCAAATGCTCTAAAACAACCGAATTCATTAATTTTATTTTTAACCCAGACATACTCAGTTTCGTGTTCAGCAATATCTTTGTTTTGTGTTTAGAAGAGATGCAAGTTGCTTGTACCAAAAATATATATATTTTTGTTTCGTGTTCTGCATTCCAGGAACTATATCATTCTCTAATTTCTTTCCAGCATGTTCCTTACAGTGTATAATATTAAATCCAAGAAATTGTGATAATTATAAACCAAAGGAAACCATGTATATAGATGTGTAAAATTGAATCAATGAAATCTACAAACCAATGGATCAAACAGCAATGCCTCATTCCCAACATAGCATGAAAACAATCATATGTGCTCAAATATTGATCATAAATTTGTTTTACTAAATAACATGAGGAGTGCAAATATCCAATGCTAGCAAACTGACTTAGTCTTTCATGACAAGATAAACATTATCTAATAGATAATATTTCAACCTAGATAAACATTATCTAACAGGATAAACAATTGCATACTCAAGAACAACAACGCTAAATTGAAATATGATTGCAACCATCAAATAATAGTATCACTTCAAGTAACCAAACATATGTAAACTACATAATATATTGCTACATGATCATCACCTATTCAGGCAATTAGATGCATGGTATAATTCAAAAATCATCACCAAATAAATCCAAATTGTCATATATTTATCTAGGCAGCGATTGTATGAAGTTATTGTTACATACAATTTTCATATATTATCATCGAAGTTATTATCATCGAAATTTCACCTACAGTACCTACAGTATTTATCACATACAAGTTATTGTTCTTTAAGACATTTTAAGTTGTACTATACCTTAAAATTTAATGAAAATGCCATTATTTAGTAATGTGTTCCTCTATGAAGGTTTATAATTTAGCATATAAGAATCCAATAATTTTAAGTTTAACGAAAATAGCTCAATCTTATTATACAAAAAGGAACATATAATTAGAAAGAAGCTAATAACTAATAAAAATTAATGATCAAATGTTACTATATTATGATTATCCAATAAAGTTAAAATTTGATCATTATTATTTTGTCTATTTTTTAAAATGATATTATTCTTTAAAAATACAATGCAAGATTTTTTTTAAAGAAACTCTTTAAAACTCGAATTTTTATTTAATTTACAATTAGAATTTGAAATCCAATTAAAAGTGAAACGAGAGATGATTGGTATTAAATTTTCCAAATCCATATTAACTGTAATGATTTAGAATTTCACCATTTTGATTTACGAATATTTAATTAATTTTAAATATTCAAATCCATAAAACATTGTTAAAACCTTCTCTTTCCATTCCTTTACCTCCTTCTTCCTAACACAAGCTCAAAACCCTCATTCAAGCGAGGCTGAACCACGAAGGCTCCATGGACGAATTATTTTGATTACTTAAGGCCTCAAACTCTCCACTTTTGTTAAAGCAAAGTTAGGAGTTGGTTCATATACAAGTTCTAGGGAAGTTCATGTTGTCGTGGAATAGCTTTTAGGTGTGAAAAGCTCGCCTTTTACCTAAAGTTTAAACATTAAAATGTTGCTTGTCTTTGTTAGTAAACACGATACTTTTTGGATGAACTTGATGATTGGTTGATATGTGTATATATGGTTTTGAATGTGATGATGTATAACTTGGATAATGAAAGTAAAAGTTAAGTTAGTTAACAAATTATGTCCCTTGCTTGTGTATATTGACTATGACATGTATATATGTTTGTGATCTTGTTTATGGCATGCTAAGCTAAAGAAAAATTAGCACTTGATTCGTGCTTAAATGCGAACATTGGAAATCCCTCGTTTAAACTTAGTTCTTTACTTGCTTTACTTTCTAAAGAGGTTTCATAAAAGTCTTAAAACTTTACATTTAGTTTTCAAAAACTTACTCAAGGTTTATAAAACTAAATTAAAATATATAAGATAAAGTTTCGAAAGTTATTTGGAACATAAATCAAGTTTTGAAATTATGGATCATATAGCGATAGTCGCTATGGGTGTAGTTCGTGAAAACGAACTCTTTTTGAAATCTAAAATATTTTTCACTTAAGTTTATTTTCGAAAAGTGTTCCAAACTTATTGTTGGTAATAAACATTAATTATTATTTATTTAATTAACTAATAGTAGGGTAATTAGTACTTAATCGTTAGTTAATAAAGATAATTAGTACTTAAGTGTTAATTAAGTTAATTATAATCAATTAATGAATTGAAGATTAATTATTATTTAATCGTTTATTTAACAATTAATAATTAATAAATTTATAATTAAGGATAATTATTATTAAATTATTGTCTAAGAAAGGGTTTAATTGTTAATTAATTACTAATCAAGTTAAACTTAAGTGAAGATTTAATTTAAACTTAGTTATGACTTAATTATTGTTAAATAAATGTTTAATTTATTATTTAATTTTTAATTAAGGATTAAGTATTATTTTATTAATTAATTCAAATTAATTACTAGTTAATTATTATTTAAAGGTTTAAATTATTAATATTTAATAAAAGATTAATTATAGTTTGATTATTTATTCAATGATTAACTATTATTTAATTACTTAATTATTTTATTTAAAAGTTAATTATTGTTTAATTAGTGATTAAAGTTAAATTATTTTTAAACAAAGTGACTAAATGTTTTTTAATTATTGAACAATCTGATTTTAAATCACTTTATTTCTAGAGATCGGTTTTGTTTTAAAGTAACATTCTTTTAAGAAACAATTGTTTTAACCCAAGGGATTTCTTTGGCGATTACTTTTAAATAACCTCGTATTATTATAAAACCTAATGACATCTGTTTTAGCAGAAATAAACACCATTATGCTAATTAAATTGTATCAGACATCTGTTTAGTAGAATAAATCACGGTTCTTCCATAATTCAACAAGTAGAATATGTTGATATCTATTAGACAGAACAAAAACTCATTCTACTATTATAATAACTTTGATATGCATTTAGCAAAACAAATATCCATCTGTTATTTTGGTAGATTGGACATTACATATATGTTGATTCGTTGTTATTGACTGATCCCTTTTACATATCTGTTTTATGTAAATATCCATGTTATAACTTGGATAAGTTAAACTCAATTAAATGAACCATTGTGGTCAGTAAGCCTCTTCCTGATTTTGAGAAATAAAATATTTCATTTTATCATTTTTAATAATGGTTTAAAGTTTATTACAATTTTAAATAAGATATTTAAAGGGTCAATTATTTTATTTAATGGTGTTTTGAAGTAATTTAATAATTTTTAAATTATTGTTTAAAATCATTATTTTGTTAATGTTGTTTAAAGGTAAATTAAATAAAGGATGTTTTAAATACCAACTTATTTATTTAATGATGTTTTTAAAACATTGATTTGTTTACCAAAGGAACTTTATTGATTAAAGTTTATTAGAGAAGTTTGGTTTTAAATAAGAAAGTTTATAAAAGGAGTTTTATAAATTAGAAGGAGATCTTAAAATTTGAAAAGAGTTTTATAAATGGTTTTGGATATTTATAAAAGGTTTTATAAATAGATTAGAGATTTGTAAAGAACCTTTATAAGTATATAAATGGAAATTTATAAAGGAGGTATTTATAAAATAAAGAGATTGATGAAAAAGAATAGTATTTTGTGTTATTAATGTCTCTGTTTAATGACATTTTAGGCTTGATCATTTTAATATGATTTTAAAATGATAAATCTTTCTTAATGTTATATGAATATACTTATATCATTTTATAAGTATGTGGAAAAGTTTTCCAAGTTGAAAAGGAAATGGTTTTGTGAATATAATTATGCCAGTGAGATAAGTATATGAACATTTTTATAAATATTTTGAAAGTGACTTTAAATTAATGAAAGATTAATTTAAGAGGCTTAGTGGTTTAAATGGAAAATGTAATTTCTGTTTGAGTGTTTGTTTAATTAATATTTAAATAATCGACTATCAACCACTTGGCCTAAAATAAATAATCCTTCTTAATTTTGGTAGTACGGAAGTATTGTTTCCCTACTTAACATCCAAGGATACAACTTTGAAAATATCTAGAAGAAACACGTGAGTTACATGGCATAGTCATCTTCAATGATGTTGTACCGTGTGTTTAAATCTCATTCTGTTCTCCTAGGATAAATGATAGGGAGATTCGTCCACCTAAATGGTTAGGGGATGATACCCGTTCCTATGTGATGTCTGATTATTTCTATAGAACCGTAGTTGATTTTATCGAAACTAACGATTTGGTTTTCGAATGACCGGTAAGCGGGAAGAGTGTACTTATATAAGATGACTATGTAACGTAACCACAATAAAACCATCTGCACTTCTACATTTTGGAAAAGGTTCAAGTTGATGAAATCAAGCTATTGAAGTGCAAGGCTTAATTGCTACTAGTCTTGAGAGTGATTCCAAAATGGATGTAGGAGAAGTAGTGTCTTTGGTTTGTTCTTATCCTGAACAACTTATAAGGATGAATGCTAGCATTGCATTGATGCTTGGAGTGCAGTGTTAGCATTCCAAGTAGGAATTGCTAAGAGGATAAGGTAAAGTGTGACCTCAGAAGACTTACAACGTGGGAATGGAAAAAATAGGGGATGCACTATTGCTATGTGGGTGGCTCCCATTTGGAACATCATTCCTCTACCTAGATCAGTTTCATCGGAGTTGGTATGTGCATAGGAACCTAGGGGAAAATTAAGGCAGCCTCAGTGTCAAGGGATGATGTAATCTGACCTATCATGTTAAAGGGGCAACGGACTTTGTGTAGTAGAGGTGTAATAGGTTGCAGCCTCGGGTACATATTTCTAGAAGTGTACTTCTGGAAGGCAGTCCCTTACCTTGCCATGTTGGAATCCATTTCCTTATGCGAGCCTTACGGTTTTGATTGTAGAACCTAGTACGCTGGAATGTAATTAATGTTACCATTTCGGCTATGATTCAATATTTATTTTAAAACCCTAGCATTATTATAATATCACTGGATTTTATAATATAAAATGGTTTGGTTATCGTAAGGTAATAATATAAATGTGCGATGTGATCTTACGAGATATTTTTTTATTTTGTAAATGTTTTATAAATCTAAAAATCAATATGATTTGATTGAGCTTTCTCACGCTGGTTTACCAAACTAATCTGGGCATTATTATCTTATAATGCTCAAGTCAGCCCAAGCATATTTTTCCAGATTTAGTTGTATGCTTTGGCGCTTCCAGAGGTGAGATGGATTCTTAAGAATGTACTTGCGTACCTTATATTCTTCCGTTGTCTTTGTTCTATTGTCTATTTATATTTTTCTGCAATTGTAAGGACAGATTGTTATAACCGTCCAAGCTGATAATAGGTTGGTGTACTCTGATGTTGTATAATAAAGGTGATTTCTTTTTGTAAAGATCTTGTGTATATTATATGTTACTTGCCACGTCTGTGAGATTTTTTTTTCTACATTTTATTTCTTTTTCCCCATATGAACTTTCTATGGACACTTAAATGACCGGCAAACAAATACCAAGGATGTATTATATGTCTTCTTTAGGTACAAGAAAGACAAATCGTCACATTTAGTATCAGAGCTTAGGTTAAGCGAATACCTAAACCTTGGTGGGTTAAACTCATTATAAATAGGGTTATTAATGTCTTAGAATGAGTAAATAATTAGAAATGGGAACAGTAATATCCTAAAATGAGTTTGAGTGTACCACATAATTGAGCGCATATTTATTAGTGCTATAAAAAAAATTGTATTGTATTCATTTATCGGTTGAGTGGCTTATGAATTCTAGTCGATATAGAAGGTACAGTAGTATCGATAGGGTTCCTAAACATTTGAATTAGGCAAACCAATAAAATATTGTTTCAAAATTGGCAAATGAAATAATTTTACTTAGGATTATACTTTATATATATACAAAGAAATTTTTTTCAAAAATAAAGTATAGTTATTTAATGTGTTGTTGTTTAGGTTTAACAATATTTAATTATTATCATTAAGGGTTTGACTAGTCATGTTCGTCTAGTTTTGGACGTTGACTATTGTTTGTTGATTTTCCTTTTTCCATCTTGGATTAGGTAGATAGAAAAATTGGAAAACGTTAAAACGAACATCTTGTGAATTAAGTTTCACAGTTTGACTGTAAGGCGTTTGACAATATGTTGGGCTAAAATTGGATTTTAATATAAGGTGTTTATTAAAATGAAATATTTTAGATGTTTTATAAAGAGTTGATTTTACAAATCAAAGTTTTGAAATATGTTTTAATTGAAAGGAGTATTGGAGAACTAAAATCCTGATGTCTTAGGATATCAAATGTTTCTGGAGAAAAGATAAAAATAGTGTTACTAGAAATTATTTTAAAGTATAAATAATTTGAAAAGGGAATTGGAGAATAAGATTTTCCTTGGACAGTTCAGGGAATGAGTCTCGACCTGTTTTGTGATGATCTGAATAAACTTCTAAGTGATAAATGGATGTTTTCTTAGGGAATGTGATAGTGTACTTAGTAAATTATTCTCTTTGACACTGTACGACCGAAACGAGTTCGAATCCGAATGAATCCAAAGTAAGTGGATGATAAATATTTTGTTGAAAACTATATAGCTAAACATATATATAGTGTTGTTTGAAAAGGCGATTCAAAAAGAAGAAGTATTTTATTGTTAGCTACTTTGAATGACTTGAAAGTTACTGAAAATTGGCAAGATGTTTGTTCGAATGGTAAACACTTCTCCTGAATGTTACCCTTCTTGGTAAAGGGATATATGATAATATTTGGTAGTACCCATCCTTGATGTCATTTTGGTATTACTCGGGCTATATGTATATTTTCTAAGGATTAAAAATAAAGTATCATTTCAGAAAGTTTTTGAAATAAAACCCGGGTATTTGGCTCCTAAGGTATCGAAATAATAAGGTATTTTGATAAAAGAGTGGGTTAATAAATGAAGTTTTAATTAGATTAAATTTAATAAAGAGGTTTAACAAACTTTGTTTTATTAAACATTGTCTTTTGGGTTTAACATCTAAAAGTGAAAAATTATTTGATGTTTTTAGGCCAGCTAATAAATTATTTTACCTCAGAGTATCTAAAGTATATTCTAGGATGGAGTTTGGATATTAGCATCATACTCTTCTTAGCTACTTACTAGACCAGATAAAGAAGTTGTATTGTTTTCTCAATTTTAGGACCTAAAATTATTTTGGGGCCTACATCTGAATAGAATTAAAAATATGATATTTTGTATGTACTTTTAAGGATGTAGGAGAGTATTATGCAAATAATAAGGTAAAATAATTTTATGAAGGGTATCATAAATAAAGTTGTGACATTTTAAATTATTTGAACTTAAGCTGAAATTTTGTGAAATGATTTCATAAATATTTTTGGGAAGGTAGAAACTAGTTGGGCAGTAAGAACCTTTAGATGAGTACGTAAGTTGTATATAGATCCTTCCTCTTTTCTATATAGTTCTCAATCCAAGATTCGAGTACATGACTTGAGGTGTTCCACACCATTCCGAATAAGGATTTATCACTTAATTATTGATGGTGAACAATTGGTAAGGGTTCTTAATGAGGAACCAAAAAGTTTTCTATCATAGCTATGTAAGGGGAATAGAGATTTCTAATTAAGAAGCCTGATCAGAGTCCGCACTAGAGAATTGGGTGAGCAATAGTAGTTTAAAAGTAAAGCTATATATTTGAGTGAGAGATCAAATCAGATTTTGCATAGGAATGATCTAAGTACATCATATGGACTAATGAGTAGTGTTAAGTGTTTCTATGCTAGGGTTGTGTATTTTAGGGTCGAATTTCTTTTAAGGGGAAAGAGTGTAACAACCCAGAATTTCACTGCTTTTATTTATGAATATTTAGTTAATTTTAAATATTCTAATAATAAATTTTATAATTAAAACAATACTCTTTTAAATATTCAAAATTTATTTATAAAAATATTTAGTTCGAAGAAAAATCAAAAAAGGGACCAGAATTCGTTTTTTCGAATTTTCGCCTTTTCTCAACTAAAAGTTATCGAAAACGTTGTAAACTCTAGAGTCTAATTATACATACATTCGTAAATAATTGGAGATATGTTTTGATATATACATACACACACACATTACTTAAGTAATATAATAAGAACGATGTGAGTTTTATGAAAATAAAATCAAATGGAAAATGAACATCACATCATTAGGAACATTAAGTGTTATGGTATTAATCCATGTCGGAACATGATGTGAAGGGGGAGGCAAGATGGTGGGCGTAGGTACAAAGTGGAGGAGGCTTGGCTGTGATGTGGCAAGTGGATGTGGATGGTAAGGTACGAAGAGCAATTTGGTAACTTAGTAATTTCACTTAGTATATAAACTTTTTTTTGAGAAAAATGTGTGATCCTCTATGAATAGAGGAGAGCATGCTGCCAACATGCCTAGCAGGTAACTAACCAAAAACACATACCACAAATCTTAGCTACTCCGAAGATGAACCCGACAAGGCCGACACTTAGTATATAAACTAATTTCCAAATATTTTTCCCATTTTCATTTCATTCTCACCTTGCAAATTTTCCTCCAAGTTTTTATGTATACATTTCCATGGCCTACTCCTAAGTCTAAATTAAGAAATCCTAACTCTTTTTCATTTTTAAAATCCATAAAACCTTGTTAAAACCGCCTCCTTCCATTCCTATACCTTCTCATCCCGAGCAGCTCAAATCCCCTCCATTCATGCAAGGACGAACCACTAAGGCTCCTTGGTTGATTTATTTTGGTCACTTAAGGCCTCAAAAAGTTAGGAGCTAGGTCGTGCACAAGTTCTAGGAAAATTCATGTTATTTTGGGTTAGCTTTTAGGTGATAAAAGCTTGTCTTTGCCCTAAAGTTTTAACTTTAAAATATTGCTTGTCTTGGTTAGTAAACATGATACTTGTTTGGATGAATTTGATGATTGGTTGGTATGTATATATATATATAGGTTTGAATGTGATGATGTATAACTTGGATAATGAGAATAAAAGTTAAGTTAGTTAACAAGTTATGTCCCTTACTTGCGTATACTGACTATGACATGTATATATGTTTATGATCTTGTTTATGGCATTCTAAGCGAAGAAAAGTTAACATTTTATTTATACTTAAATGCGACAATGAAAATCCCTTGTTTAAACTTAATTTTTTATTTACTTTACTTTTTAAAGCGGTTTCATAAAAAGTTTAAAAACTTTACTTTTAGTTTCTCAAAAACATATTCAAGGTTTATAAAAGTAAATTAAAATATAAAAGATAAAGTTTTGAAAGTTAGTTGGAACATAAATCATGTTTTGAAATTATAGGTCATATAGCGATAGTCGCTATGGGTGCAGTTCGTGAAAACGAACTCTTTTTGAAATATAAAACGTTTTTCACTTACATTTGTTTTCCTAAAGTGTTTAAAAGCTTATAATAGGTAATAAAAATTAATTATTATTTATTTTATTATTTATTTAATTAATTATTATTTAATTAACTAATTAAGTAGGGTAATTAGTACTTAATCATTTAGTTAATAAAGGTAATTAGTACTTAAGTGTTAATTAAGTAAGTTAATTATACTTAGATAATTAACTTAAGATTAATTATTATTGAATAATTTATTTAAGGATAAATTATTAATAAAATAATAATTAAGGATAATTATTATTAAATTATTATCTAAGAATGGATTCAATTATTAATTAATTACAAATCAAGTTAAACTTAACTAAAGATTTAATTTAAATTTAGTTATGACTTAATTATTATTTAATAAAGGTTTAATTTATTATTTAAATTTTAATTAAAGATTAAGTATTGTTTAGTTAATTAATAGAGATTAACTAATATTTAATTATTATTTAAAGGTTTAAATTATTAATTATTTATTTATAGATTAATTATTATTTGATTATTTATTTAAAGACCAACCCTTATTTAATTAGTTATTTAAAGGAAAGTTGTTATTTAATTATTTATTTAAAAGTTAATTATTGTTTAAATAATAACTAAAGCTTTAATTATATTTAAATAAAGTGGCTAAACGTTATTTAATTATTGAAAAAAAGTCTTGTTTTAAATCACTTTATTTCTGGAGATTAGTTTTTTTTAAAAAAAAAAACTCAACTTAGAGCCCTGATGAAATCGAAGGGATATGAGGAGTTCCCTCGTGCCTGGTCCGACCACAGACACTTGGGATTTAGACCAGCCCAGCACAGAGACTTGATGCCCCCCACCATTATTTGTGGGTTTAACGGGGACCCATCTTCGCGCCTTGAGTGGGAGTAGGGCAGACGGAGATCGAACTCGCGACCTCTTTAACAAGAGGCAAGTATGTGGAGATCAGTTTTGTTTTAATGTAACTATTCTTTTTAGAAAAAGTTTTAACCCAAGAGATTTCTCTGTCGATTACCTTTATGTAACCTCATATGGTTATGAAACCTAATGACATCTATTTTAGCATAAATAAACACATTTATACTAACTAAATTGTATTTGAAATCTATTTGGTAGAATAAATCATAGTTCTACCATAATTCACCAAGTGAAATTTGTTGACATCTATTGGAAAAAATAAAAACATAATTTTCTATTATAATCAATTTAATGTGTGTTTAGAAATAAAATCCCCATCTTCTATTTTGGTAACTTCGACATTTTCCTATATGTTGATTAGTTTTTATTGGCTGATCCTTTTTACATATCCGTTTGTTATGTAAATACTCATATTATAACTTAGATAAGTTAAAATCAATTAAATGAACCATTGTGGTCAGTAAGCCAATGAATTTCCGATTAAATCAATACATGTTCTCTCAGAAGTAAACAAAAGCTAGAGACGTTTCGTACCATGCTCCACCCCAGGGATTCTCATTGGTATGAAATCATGAAGCCTTTCGATACTTCTTAAGTCATATTTGGTCAAGTTTGATAGTCGACTAATCGATTATCTAACTAAAAGTAATTGCTTATAGAAATCACAATTCGTATACTTAACTCGGTTCCGACATTTTAACTTATACTATCCCTCATTCAAGAGTGAAGCTGGGTCAGTTAGATTGCTCATTACATACCAAAGCCGTGCCTAGATACTACATTCTTGAATCCCATAGGTAGATAAGTCTACCTTGTCCGATTTTAATGTTAAGTATAAAATTAATGATTTCCATAAACAAGTAAGAAATCAACATGATTAACACGTTTTCAACATTCTCACTTAGCTATTCCTCGATCAATAGGGAAACCGATAGGTTGGAGCTCTACTGCTCATACCCTACTCAAACATCAATCTTAACTCTCACAAATAGATAAGCATACTTCATCGGCTTTTAGTGTTAAGCATAGTTAATTGCTTATCAAACAAGTAATTAAACAATTAACCATTTAGCCGTTAAGAAGTTCTTAACCCCTTTCTGAACCACTGGTTTTACTTTTAAAACCTTTTTAGAAATGATACATATATGTATAGTAATTTTATTTATAAAATTATATATTTAATAAATAAAACTTTAGAAGATAATTTTACATGAGATTTTTATACTATAATAAAATAATCAACTAACCCATTAGATACTGTATATATTAAAATAATTTAAAATACTTATAATAGGTTTTAAAACATTTATCTAAAATATTACTTTTAAATAAAAGGTCTATAAAACTTTTAAAACTTAGAAAAACAAGTTTCCTTATATTTTTAAAGTAAAACCTCTTCTTTAAAAATTCACGACTATTTCTTAAAAATTTATAAAAATCTCAAACCACCTTTAAAATACTCTGACATGAGTTAGCTAACATTTGTAAAAAGAATGAAAAAAAACACTTAAGTTAAAAGTCCTATTCCAATATTTGAAGTTTAAAAATCAAGGCTAAACAAGGCAGTTTTGCATAAGTGAAGTTTTGACCACTTTTTGAAATGTTACGTAACTTTTTACTATCCAAACATTTTATGGAAGCAAGCATATATATAAAACATCATAAATATGATGAGAATCTACTAAGGATCTTTTTACAAAGTTCCATAGAAATAGCAAAAAATAAGGCGATTCCTAAGTGCATCCATAGCGACTATCGCTACAAGCAGACTTTCAAATTCGTGTCAAATCTAAACAAAGTCCATCTACAACATATGTGCTATGTTTCAAGGCCTTGCTATAGGTCATACAAATATATTCATATAGAATATATATGACACTTTCTTTCAAAGTAAGAATAAAAACCAATATTTCAATATATATCAATATCAATTCAAATAACATATACACAATCAAACATAAGAATATATACCTAATATTTTATATTCGATGGTGAGTTAACTCACTTGTAACCAAATAAACAAGCGAGAACCAAGCACCCAACTCCAATCTCATCCTGCAGCCATTATTCTTTCCTTCTTCCTACTTGTTCTCACTTGGTTTTCAAGGCAATATGCCCCTTTATTGGTCGCGGCCTTCCTTGATAGGGCGAGAATGGCTTCACTTCTTCCAAAAAAAGTAGCCAAGAGTTTCTATAATGTTATCCCAGGCTCCACTCCAAATTTGAGTTAATTTGGATGAGTCTTGCAATTATTTTCTTTAGAAATTTTTGAGAAGAAGAAGACATGAAAAAAACTGCTTTCACTTTTTAAATTTTTGTGTAACGTTATCAAGGGTATTTTTAACCGAAAAAATGGATCAACACCCTATATTGAGTATGAAAGCACCAGCCCTATTCTTATAGAGCAATAATACAGAAAACAAATGTAATAAGAGCAGGAATAGCAAAAATATAAGAAGATTTTTATAGTGATTCGACTGTAAATGAAGCCTACGTCCACTTTATAACTTTCTATTAACTGATTGTTATTGCAAGTTGAATTGGATGACAATATGATTGAATCTTTTAAGTCTAGATCAAGTCACAAGCACAAGAATTCACTATAGAATCACAAAAAATCCTAGATGACTATTGTGTGGAGGAGATGATTGAATAATAATCTCTACAGAGTTCCCGCGGCCAGTCTAGAACATCTTGTTTATGTTGCAAGTAGAATTGTATTTATAGGGGTTGGGATCTATTAGGTTTGGCCGCTTTGCCAAAAGCCTACCTTGATGATACAAGAGTGCATTGAAAACTTTGCATCGATCCAACGTAGTTTGATGGATCGCTTGTGATCCATGCACTTAGGAAAATTTTAAACCGTTCCTTTGGGTTGTACTCCATGTCTTATGTAGGCTCTCTCCATGTATTTTCTTAGCTAGTTACCTTGTTTTGGTGATGATTCATATACAAGTTGGATTAAGCTATGACTAGAATCAAACGAGTGCTTACTTCATGAACTAGGTTGCTTGGAATGTCATGAAACTTGGCAAACTTCTCTAGAAAAGATTCTAGTTCGTTATGTAAGAGGTTTGAAAGATCCATTGAGCAGTCCTTATGGATCGATAATAATCCATTCCCTAAGCCAATTTTTTTCAATTTCCACTTGAGTCCTTTTTGGCCTATCCTTCCGGTCCTTTTGGTTGTTTCTTGAGTTGTTTTGACTTAGCCTAGATGTTCTAACTCCCATTGAATTTTGCTGGGTTAAAAACCCAGTTAACATTTGCCCCATGGGTTACGCCTTCGTTGGAAACAAGGTTTGCTTTGGAAGTAACTGCTTTTGAGTTTCAATTTTGTGAAATTTAATTGATCGTGTTAAGTTTATCATGCGAATTTGGCTTTGGCTATTCAGCTGTCTGTTTAGTTTTCGATGTGAATCGTTGTTGCTCCTAACAATAAATCAATTTCGATCCTACATCTTCTAAGATGCTTGCAAGCAACATATAGATCGTGTTGGGAAAGTTTGGAGAAGATCTATTATATCTCGATGGATTGCTAGCGATCCATGGTCTATGGATCACTAGTTATCCATAGACTTAGAAATTTTTCTTCAATCAATCTCTTATTTAACTTCACTTGAGCCGACCCTTCTCATCATCATGTGCTCTTTTTACGACCCGAGCCATTCTACTTGCGACTCAAACTAATCGTGTCCAAACCCCAAGTTTCCCTTCGTTGCCAACGCCGTTGATCTCCGTCGCCGAAGCTTTCTTCCACAAACCTCAAGTAACTCCGCCATCACCCCGAGGCAAGCCTCAGTGCCTGAATCATCACTTGCTTAAATCGTTGTCGACCTTGTGCAGCTTGGAGTGCTAGCAACTTGAAGTCGAGTACATTTGCTTATTGATTTGAGATTGGTGATGATGTAGTTACCATGTTGGTGGTGGTTTCCAATGAGTTTGGGCAATTGATGAGAATGGTGAACGAAGCAGGCTAACTACGATTTATTGAAGGTAGATGGTGGGTTTGTGCTCTACATTTGATGTATTCTACCATTTTCATTCGGTTAATCAAAGTCGATTAGTGCATGGCCTCCATGACTCCATCAAAGCAGTTTATTATGGATTTGATCATCCTAGATTGATTTTACTATCACATGCTTAGTGTACCTGAAAATAGAACGAGCTTTCCATGTCGCTTCAGACAATGGATCTTTTATCGATCCTTGATTTATAAAGGGTAAGTATAAGAGGAATAACTTCAATGAATGATATGAAAAGCCTTTTCCTTTCTCCACTGCAAGTTAACTATCTACATAAGATAGAGCATACGTATTGTTCAAGACAGCAAGCACATCCTATATAGATAACATACTGCATTTGCCCCAGACAACACTTGGCATCCGATGAGTTGACACAAGTCAACGTAAACATAGAGGGAATTCTAGTTATAATAGAATTACCTGATCATATTGGATACAAGTGCTGTTATATAGAATGAAGCATCCGTCATCCTGACAAATCCAGTGGAGGAAGCCTGGCACTCTCAGGAGCAGAATCGACATCAATTATGCCTTCGCAAACAGTTCCAGTAGCACCTACTTCTTCGACACCACCAGCTAAATATGGTCAATTGGTGTCAGTTGGTCTGGTTGTTGATCGAACCTCCCGAACCTTCGAGTTTACTCAACCCTTTGGAGAAAGCTTCCTCTGTAATTTATGCTAAAGTCCTGCACAATATTTGTTTACAACATGGCATTTTGGATGATGAAGTGTGTTATCCACTGAAAAATGCATTTGTACACATGCCACCTTCGGGGTACACCGCCTGCCATCGGTACATGTGCTTGTATGGTGCAGTGCCCCTATTTAATCATTTCTTGAGAGAGACTCCTCTAAATTTGGGTAAAGTTTATCTTATATTCTTCTTAATGGAAACACAATTTTGACTTGTCTTCACGTTTTGTTTGTGCGAACATTTAATCATAACCCAAGCTTCGATGAGCCGAGATATTTCCTCTCACTCAAGAAGATAGATGAATGTCCTTCTCTTATAATTATTGAGGCTCAAAGAAACTGCAAAATTGTGCTGCAACTCCAAAGTAACTTATCCTATATCAAGGCCCAATATTGTTCATTAGATGTCCCGAAGGATTTAATCGTCTTTGGACGATAAGGGTAAGTTTTCTCTTCACTTGTTGAGATTTATTATGATGCTTCGGGATGTTAATAGACTGAATACTCCTTGCAATTATTCCAAGGCCAAAGAATGATCCATCAGTTGATCCCATCTTCCATACTCTAAAGGCCATATATGCTAGAGAGAGATCGATAAAATCTATGCTAATGGATGAGAATTTGCATCGGTATGGATTGTTGCATCCAGGGAGATCTGCCATCGCTGTTGAAGTTTTGTTCCCTACCCATTCTAGGATTCAAACATGCTCCACTTCTTTATTGCACGATTCTAAAGAGGGTGGTCTACTAGGAGAAGGTCTATTCGCTGCATCGAATGAGGAAATCCATGGAGGAAAAGGCATTACATCCGAAACCAGTAGCTCGATTTGGATGCCCTCGATCTCGGAGGAGGGGGAAGAGGAGTTCAAATAGCGAGAAGGCAAGGCTATGGTGAATGCAAAAAAGGAGAAAGGTGAAATTGAGAGCTGGAGTAGCTTTGATTCTTCCTCCAGCGATGCGGAATTTGATGCAAGTTACAATGATGGGAATTTCAAATCATGTGATGAAACTCCAAGAACGAGTCCCATTATCCTGGATTCGACTCCCCAAGAGATTATTACTAAAGATGCTCCCTAGTAGCTGAATGAATTCATGGTTCTCCGCCTAAGGAGATCGATATCAACTTTGAGGACTTGAGTAATGTTTATGTGGGCATCGAAGAACTCATGGAAGATGATTTTGAGTTCGAGGGATTGTCTTCTCACTCTGGGTATGCTGTTTCTAGAGTTAGCATAACTCCCACAGTAGTCGCTTCTCAACCCAGTTTGTGAAGTCCTTTTAGGCCTCCTATGGCATGTCACACACTCCACAAGGGTCAGGTGCACCCACGTATGCATTATTTGAGCTTGTTTTGTGTCTCTAAAGTTACTTCATTATTTTATTAGATACTATGGAAGGTCGTGGACTTTATGAAGACCTTGAACAATTTGCAAGTGCACAACGTGGGTCGAGACGGACTTCAAGCCGCCACCAGCCCCATAAAACTGAGGAAGAACGGAGAAGGAGAAAAGATTGGGAAGTTGAAGCTCGTCGTCGGGATGACAGGGATTAAGGCAAGGTGGATATGAGAAGCGAAAGACTCCTGATGATCGGGAAGAGCCATCCAAAAAGTTGAAAGTAGATCATGATCTCCATCCTTTCGTGCACCATACATTTGTCCCTACTCCAGTTTCCACCGAAATTGAGGTCCCGACTTCTACTGTTCAAGTTTCTCCACCAACCCAGATTTCATCAACTCATGTTGTGCCTGCTTCTAGCTCTTCCCGCCCTTATAGGAGGCCTGCTTATATTCTTCGTATGTTCTACCTAAGCTTGAAGCTGTGCTCCCTGGATGGTTCCAAAAGGGAGTTGAATTCAATCATGACCTACGTCCGATTTGTAAGGATTCTTATATGCCCTATGTCTAGGTGATTTAGAGTGACTTGGATCAAGCTAAAGGATGGGAGAAATTATGTGAGCAGCTGGTGGATACAAACGGTAACAACTATCAAGAGATCCTTTCTTTTGAGTCAGAAAAGGATGATTATGAAAGGATACTAACGGAACGTGACTCCAAAATTGATCGATTGAAGAAAAAAGAGATGTTGCAATTCGAGAGAGTAAGAGCAATGCCAGTTTGCTAAAGGAATTGAAAGATGCTCATGCAAAAATTTAGATTGCGTTCAGAGACAAAATCAAGAAAAAGCCCATACTGATGAATTCAAGCTAAAAATAGAGCTTGAAACTCGAGATGAGATCATAGAAGCTCAGAAGAGAAATATTACTGGTCACGATGAAACTATCGAAGCTCATAAGAAGATAATGGCTTATTATGCAAGAATGGTGGAATCCTAAGATAAGACCATCTCTAACTAGGCTTAAGTGATTGCTTTCATTGAGAAAATGTGGCGCAACTAAACATTGAAAAGACCAAAGTCGAAGCTGAGAAGGCAGCTACGATGGCAGACTGCTTGAAGCTGCAAGATACCTTCAAAAGGAAGATGATGAAGATGGATGGCACCATCTTGAACTTCTATGTCAATTCCCTGTTGCACCAGGGTAGTCTCTGTTATTTGGACCCTAAATTCCCGCATACTCTTGCTGTGGTTTGGGAAGAAGTCTTGGCCAATTTCCAAGAAGACAAGGATGTGTGCACTAAACAAGAGTTGGAGGATGCCAATCTTAACGAAGAACCAAAGAAGGCTTTGGTAGAGGGCCGAGAGATTATTCGAGTTGAAAGGAAGCAAGAAGATGCAGATGCAGCTGCAACTACAGCTACTAAAGAACTATCAGAGCCTTTTAATTCTAATCTTGGCGAATCATATAAGAAACCTCATGATCTGATAGGAACCATTCCAGCTTCGGTCGGTGCTACTTTGTTGTCTACCCATTCAACAGCTATCTCCGAAGCCTTGGGTAGTCCTGAAACTTCGCCCAAGATTGTGGGACCATCTAGAGAAGTAAACGGTGGGGAGTATTAGGTTAAGATTCACGACCACACTTCTGATGCAGTTAACTTTTTTGTTTTTCCTAATTTTGAGGATTTTCAGCTCATGCCGCAAGAACAAGATGAATTGAATGCTTTCTTTTTTGATTTTATAGGTCTGTCTTCTTTGCCTGTACTGCCAATTTCTCTAGTCCTAGGGCCAACTTCCATTTCAACTGCTTCATCGCTTATTTCAGTAGCTTCTTTGATCACCACGCCCGTGTCTAGCTCAAAACGAGGGTCGAAATATGAGAAGATCACTACGTTGCATGGCCTGGATGACCCTTTCATATCTCTAGAGGACAATTTAGCAGCAGCTAACACTCGAGAGTAAACAGACCAAGCCATCCAACCAAATAAAACAGAACAGCAGATGGTGGCAATTAGAAAGGAAAAGATTAAGAAGAGAAAGTCTTCGAGGAGCTCCTGCAAGTGCAAGACTAAGTGGAGGCCTTCCAAGGGAGTTGAAGAACAAGGAGAAGACATGGGCATGGAGCCTATAATGATATCTCCGGCAGTGATACAACTCTCGACGGGAATGCTGAAGGGAAGAAGAAACTTCCGACCAAAGAGGGGAAAGGAAGTAGTGGAAAGAAACTCTTGTAGACTCGAGTGATGGTGGAGCCGTATTTTATTACATTTTGATTTGTTCGACATGTATCTTGTCCAACTATAGAGTCTGCACTTATTACTTTTGTTGTTGTAGCATATGTACTTTTCTTTTTGTTAGTTGATATTATATGGTACGACCCCTTCATTTTGAATTTGTGCAGAAAATGCTATAAGGAATGAAAAGATTAATGTTTCTACTGTTATCTCTTCAATGTTCTTCCTTTATTAATCGTCTTTTTATACCACTTATGTGTGTACATGACACGATTAGTTATTTTGTAATTTTTATACTTCGCATTGTTGTGCCATGTTTTATGGTATACGATTCCTGTATTTCTATGATTTCACGCATTATGTATGAATTTTTTTTCAATTTTATAAAAAATCCGTTGTGATTTCCAAAGTTCTTTATTCGATGGAACGAGGCTGTGGAGTAGCTTTCCTTTCAACTAAGTGTAGGTGTGTGCCCCTACTCCATAAGGTTGTTTTCTCCGAACACTTGACAAATACTGGTTAATCCGAGCGATTCCTTGGATGTTTGTAATCAAATCTACTTTGCAGTTCTTATCTTCGAGAAATCGTGACTCGAATGTCTTAACTCTTGAAATTTTGTTGGTCAATGATCGGATTTCTTTTCCATTCTCTAGTTTTGCGACATTGCTGGATTCATGTCAACTGTTTTTGATAGTAGGAGTTGATCCTTTTTAGTCCTGCAATTGACGAGTTTCCTGGGTGTTGTGAGGACAATAATGGTATTAAGAAAACTTAACGGCTTGCTGATGGCAACGGAGCAACACCAAATAGTGCTTGCACGACTTACGAAATGCAGGGCTTTTAAGAGAGCACGGCTTGCGAATTGCATGGTGCGCGGCTTACAAAATGCACGGCTTTTAAGAGTGTAAGTGGTTTACGAAATGCATGACTTTTAAGAGTGTAAGCGGTTTACGAAATATACGGCTTTTAAGAGTGCATACTTGGGTGTGGTTTCGCTTCCCCAAGTAGCTAATGGATGATTTTTGAGTCGGTTTACTTTCGCTGACCTGGTGAGAAATTGATATGGACACGGTTTTATCGGTCCAAGAGGCTAAAGAGATTTTATTAATAAAACAGAAAGCAGAGCAGGCTATTTGCAATGCTCCCAGTGTAGTCGGACGACCTATTTGCGAAAATAGGAAATACATAGATAGAAGCTAAATAACGTAATCCTAGAGTATGTCGGTGTTCCAAGCATGAGAAATTCGAATTTCATCGACTGTGGTCAGATTGAAAGTGCCATCTCCGAGCTTTTTCCCAATTAAGCAAGGTCCTTCCCAGTTTGATCCAAATGTTCCTAGAGCTGGATAGATCCATTTCAGGACGATATCTCCCACTTCGAAGGTATGGTTGCGGACCTTGGAGTTGTAGTGTCGTGTTACCTTTTTCTAGTGAGCCATGGTCCTCAGCTCGGCTTCCTCCTGTTTCTCCTCAATCAGATCTAGTGAATCGAGTAGGAGCTACTTGTTCTCTTTTTGATTGAAGTGTCATTTTCGATAAGAGGGAACTTCCAATTCAACCAGGATCATTACTTCAGATCCGTATTTTAGGGCACATGGCAAGTGTCCAATTGCTGACTTGTGTGTCGTCCGGTAAGCCCACAGTGTAAGTGGGAGCTCATCAACCTAGTTCCCTTTGGCTTTTGTCAGATTTTTTTATGGTGGACTCGATAATTTTGTTTGCCGCTTCTACTTTCCCGTTTTCTTGAGGGTGTGACACTACGGAGATACCCTTTTCGATGCAAAAACGCTTGCAAAAGTCCTTGAATTCAATGCTTTTATATTAAGTTACGTTATCTTGATGATTTTTTATGGCACTCCAAACGTACAAATAATATTTTTTGTGACAAAGTTAATTACTTTCTAGGTGGTAATAATAGACAACGGTTTCGATTTGGCCCATTTTATGAAGTAATCTACAGCAATGATTGCATATTTGGCCTCTCCCTTAGCGACTGGGAGCACACCGATTAGGCTAATTTCCCAGACCGTAAATGACCATGGGCCAACCATTGGCATAAGTTCTATGGATGGAATTCTATGTACTTTGGTGAACTTTTGGCATCGCACACATCACCTGACATAGTCTATTGTATTACAGTTGATGGATGGCCAGAAGTAATCGTATCGGAGGATTTCTTCGCTAGAGTCTGATTTGCAATGTAGTTTCCACAATCACTTTTGTGGACTTCCCTGAGGATCATTTTAGCTTCGCTATTTATTACACATCTGAGTAGGGGAGTAGAGAATCCCCTTCTATAAAGAATTCCATCCTACAAGACGAACCATGGTGCCTTCCAGGGTAACTTCTTTTGCTCGTTCTGATCTCTAGGGCGTATATCTTCAATCAGGTAATCTTTGATCAGCGTCAGCCATGATTGTTCTTTCTCTATGATTTCTATAATTCAATTGATGTCATATAATCTACGCTGGATGATGTAACCGTTTCGACTGGGGTGAGTCCCATTGACTGAGCATCTCTGAAACTGGCTAGTTTATCTAGGTGATCCACTTGCATATTCTGTTCCCTTAGAATGTGACTTAAAGGGTAGTGCTCGATGTCTTGCGGCAGTTCTTGCACTTTTGACAAGTAGAGGCCGAGGTTTCCCCTTGCCTAGTACTCCCCTTTTAGTTGAAAGATGATTAGCTGAGAATCGCTGTAGAGAGGCACAACTTTCATTCCCAGTTCTTTAATGATTTTTAATCTTGCCATCAAAGCCTCATATTCTACTTTTGTGTTGGTGGCAGGAAATTCCAGTCTCAGAGTGTAGCAAAAAATCGTCATTCGGAGGTTTGGAGTACAACCCCTGCACCTAAATAGAATTCATTTGACGCACCATCCACAAACAACTTCCACTATGGCACCATGTCCGAAATGCTCTCTTCTTCACCATCCCGCTTAGTAAATTAGGTGATGAAATTTGCCAGAGCTTGTCCGTTGATAGCTCTTCATGGGTGATAAGTGATATCATATTGGCTCAACTCGATATTCCATTTCAGAAGTCAACCTGATGTCTCTGGGCGATACAGCACCTGTTTCAAAGGTTAGTCCATCAACACCTTGATGGAATAAGCTTGGAAGTACAGTTGTAGTTTCCTTGACATGATCAGCAGGCAATAGGCAAGTTTTTCCAATCTTAGATAATTCTTTTTAGCTCTGGGAAATTTCTTACTGATATAGTAGACGGGTCATTGGACCCTAACTTCTTCACGTACCAACGCTGCACTTAGAGCATGAGTTGATACAGCCAGGTAAACGAACAAATCTTCCCTGTTTGTTGACTTATATAAGACCGGCGGGGTTTCCATATGATGGAGTAATTCTTCAAAGGCTGTCTTGCAGGCTTCGTTCCATTTAAAATTCTTCTTCCCTTCTATAACGCATCGAAGAATGGTATGAATTTTTCAATTGCTCAGGAAATGAATCGGCTAAACGCTACTATCTTTTCATTTAGACTTTGCAACTCCCTTTTGGTCGTGAGGGATTTGACGTTCCTTAAGTCGGTAATCTGTTCTAGGTTGGATTTAATTCCCCTTGCATTCATAATGAAACCAAGGAATATGACAAAAGCAATGCCAAAGGAGCATTTCAACGGGTTGAGCTTCATTCCATATTTCCACAACATTTCGAACATTTCTGCTAGGTTGTCTAAGTGATTCTCTGGTACGTAAGATTTGACAAGCATGTCATCCATTCCATCGTTTTCCCGATTTGACTTTGAACACTATGTTTACTAGTCATTGGTAGGTTGCCCCTGCTTTCTTTAGTCCGAAGGGCAAGACTCGATAATAGTATAATCCGAGGTCGGTAATGAAACTAGTATTCTTTTGGTCGGGTTCATGCATTATGATTTGGTTGTATCCTACGTAGGCGTCCATAAAATGATGGTAGCTCGTGGCCCGTATGGCATTAACAAGCTAATCGATCTTGGGCTATGGAAAGTTATCCTTTGCGTAGGCATTGTTCAAGTCTAAGTAATCAATGCAAGTCTGTCACTTCCCATTGGACTTCTTTACTAAAATCGGATTTGATACCTATATGGGATAGGTTGCATCATGGATGAAGCCATTTTCCAATATCTTATCCACTTCATCTCTTAGTGCAGCAGACCTTTCTAGTCCCAGGGTGCGCCTCTTCTGCCTCACTGGAGTGTACTTGGGATCGATATTAAGTGTGTAACATGCTATCATCGGTGATACCCCAGACATATCGGAAAGTGTCCAAGTGAACACATCAAGATTGGCATGAAGAAACTTGACTAATTCTTGTCATGTCTTGGTTCCAAGATCTAATCCTATTTTTAGTGCCCGTGTCGAATCATCCATATCTGCAGGGATAGGCTCCATAGTCTCTGTCGGTGCTGCCCATTCCTCCCCTAAACTCTTCTTTCTTGGGTTCATCGCCTTACCGAATCAGCTGTGGTCCCCAAGCCAGGGGTGTTTCTGTAGTTACTATGCTGACGGTTCAAAAATGTGGAGAGTTTTCTCTATATTCTTCCCCTTTTCTTTCTTTCTTGTTTCATGTAATTCGGTGATGTAGCATTCCCTTGCGACATTCTGCTCTCCCTTTATCATTCTAACTCCATTTTCTATAGGGTATTTCATAATGAGACACCATTGTTCTAGGACAATTCGAAAATCAATGAGGTTCAGCTGTCCCAAAAATTCATTATAGGGCGACATCTCATCAATTATCACAAAGTTTTGGGTGAGAACCGTACTCCGATCTCCTATTCTAAGTTCAACAGCAGATCGATTATGTCAACTAGTTGTAGTGGATGGCTGGTGAAATCTTTGGATTTTGGTTCGGCACACATAGACATCCTTCATGTTAAGCTTCATTTGGTAAAACGTATGTCGAAATAGAATGTTTACTGATCCTTCGATATCGACGAACATGCATCGCACGACAACGGGTCTGATTCCTATCGTCACCACCATTGCATCTAAAATTGGAGCTTCAATTCCTTCACTATCCCGGTTTTGGAACACGATGTCATCGTTATGAATCCTCTGCTATTTAGCAGGGGTCCCGTATTCAATTGCAAAGCAAGTTCCCTTTGGATTTTTTGTGCCGGATGAGGACCTCCTGAAATGATATTGATGACAAGCCTCTGTTCAACTCGCTTGGATCCCTCTCTATTAGATCGAGATTGCTTTCCTTATGTGCTAGGAGCATGAGGTCTGATTGTCTTATCGGAATTTTGGGGTTCTTTACATACTGTTTTTTGAGCTTGTTTTCTCTAATCAGTTCTTTGATCACGTTCTTAAAATGGCGACATTCATTTGTGTTATGGCTATGGGTTTCCTGGAAGCGACAGAACTTCCCCAACTTCCTTTGTTGCTTAGACTTTTCTTCCGAGATGGCTTTGGGTACTCTTCTGTTCCTTGAGTTGCTAGGTAAATATTCTCCAAGCTGCCATTTAACGGAGTGTATTCTCCGCGTTTTAGTCCTCTAAGTTTCTTTCTACCTCCGTTGCACTTGTCGGTGTTCTGATGTCGGTTCTTCCTTTTGTGGTCCCTATCTTTTCCAGCAGTTACTTTAAAATTATTGTCGTTTTGATTGACTGCCACATTACTCTGAATTGATTCATTTGACATTCCGGAATTTTGGGCAATATTTATTTAATAATCTTCATTTATAATTATTTTATATTGGCTAGTTTATTATTTTCAAACTAATAATAATTTAATTAGGAAAATTTTATTCTTTTTAAAGTTAATAATATTTATTTGATAAAAATTTATCTTTCTAAGCTAATAAAAAAAGTATTCTATTTATAATGTATAAATGTATATACATTGTGAATAGGAAGTTTGGTTTTAATTTAATAAAAATATTTTCAAATTATAATATACATATGTACATATTGTGATTTTGAAGATTATGACTGAATTTAATATAAAACTTTTCTAAAGCTATTTAAAGTTTTATCTAATATTTTCAAAAACACTTAAAGTAAAAATTTATTTTGTTTAAAAATATGATAGCTTAAAATAGTATATTATACTGAGAGTTTAATATGTTTTCTTTTAAAAATTGGTATTTAAAATAAATTTATTTTATATATATATATATATAAGTATAATAAATTAAGTTTAAATTTTAAAATAAGATTTAATTCAATGTCCATTTCTTTTGTTTTAATTTTCTTCCTTTTACATTTAGCATAGGAAAATGTATTTCAAAAATATATAAATAAAACATAAATTGAAATAAACATGAACATGTTAATATAAAATGTAAGAAATTAATCAAATAATGAATTTTAAACACTTATAATATAAGTAATTTAAATAATATTGAAATCAAACATGTGTAAGGCCATAAAAACAAGCAAAGACATTTGTAGGCTTATTACAACTTATATTAACAAGAAGCAACACTCTTGTTTTTGAAAAATTTAAGTATATAACTAATGTTTAAAAAGGAAAGCCTACAAATTTTCCTCAGTTCTTTCTTTCTTTCTTCTTAAACATATAAACAAAACCAAAACAAAATTTAAATCAAAACACAACTGCAAGCACCTCTGGTTTAGACAGCAATTTCAAAAAAAGAAAAGATTCAACAAACAAAGGTTTCAAATTCAACAAGCAAACTCAACTTAAACAAACAGGATTCAAATGCCAGATCTAAAGCAAGCAAATCAATTCAAAATGCCAGATCAAAAACAAAGTTCCAGGAAATAAAAGAAACAGATCTGTTCTCTGCTTCTTTCAGATTATGGTGAGCATACTTTTTTAAAAAACAGTTTAAAAATCTGTGATGAAACCTTATTGCATGTGTGGAAATCTTGTAGAAATATAATCTATAATGCTTGCATGAATTTTTGGATATGAATGTATGTGTATAAGTATAACATGTCTGTATATTATCTCCGTGTATTTATATTTGTGCTTTGTTATAAGTAACAGGCTCAACTTCATCATGAAAAAATTCCTATCTTTCCAAAACATCACTGTTAGATTAGGATCATTAAAAAAATGATAATAATAATGTAATATTGTTTTTTAAAGTTATTTTAAGTGTTTATATTTACTACATATTCTGGAAATTTAAGATTTACAGTTAAAATCTAAAATAAGTTGAAAATCAATGTCTATGATTTCATCTTTGGATTATAGAATCTGATTCATAAAAGCGAATCACAAATTTTGATATGAGTTTCATGATTTTTGATATGGAATTTGCCGTGAATTAGTGGGATGAACGGATTTTGCTTTATTGTCAAATTTCGATGAACGACGTTATGGTGAGCAACGAGACCACTGCTGGAGGTAGCTAGGGTATAGAGGTTCTCAGGAAAATTAGAAGGGAAATTTTTAGGGGATGGTGGTTGTCAGCGATCGGCGATCTAGGCTTTGTAAGCCTGTTTTTGTCAAGGTTGATGTCAAGGTGATCTTGACGAAAATGGTGCATCAGGTCGAATCGTGAGCAGGAGAATGGATATAGGGGGTTCAAGACGCGACTGTGGTCGAGGCAATAGGTTTTCTGGTGGAGTTCATTGTCGACATGGGAATTTGGTTGTTTTGTTTAGTTCCAGTTTCGATCGACCAATAAAAATTCGTTGTGCTATCAAGTTCTGTTTTATAAGTTGTTTGTTGTAGTCGAGGTCGTCGGCAACTTGGAGAGGACCGGAGAGATGGTCGAAGATGCTTAGTTTCGCCATGCATGTGTACGGTGTATTTTATGCACCTGGGTGTTGTTATGATTTTGAGGAAGAAGATTTTTGTTCGGGTTTTACTCAAAGTATTATTTGTGATGACTCGGGGAAAGATGCACGCGAGTGTGCTTGGGTCGATTCCGTGTTGTTTGCGGGAGAGACTTAGGGGAATTTGTAGTTGCCTTGGGTTTTGCATTGGCATGGGTAGTTTTGTTACCAGGTATAGTTTGTAATGCAATTGTGATGTAATTGTGCATCTAGGGTTGAAATGCAAAAATATTAAGTTAAAGCTAATGCAATTTAAAGTGTATTAAATTAAATAAATTTTCAAAGGAAGATAATCAAGTTTAAAACTAGTTTCAAAGTTTAATTCTAAAGTTAAATATTTTCTTTAAGATTTCTTTGGTTAAATGATGATTTAACAACTTTTATTGAAAATTCATAAGAAAATGCTTAACCAAGTCTAAGATATATTTAAGATAAATAAGTTTTTAAATGATATGATAAGTAAGTTTCAAGAATAACTATTTATTTAGTTTATTAAACAAGTTTGAATAGGTTTTCGAAGATTTTAAATGTTCAATTAAATGTGTAAAAATTGTTTTATTTAAAGTAAATTATATATATATATATATATATATATTAATCAGGTGATTGATTTCTAAATGTTTTCTAATGAGATAATTAATTAATGTAATTAATTTAAGATAATTGGTTTAATTAATTAAGGATAGTTAATTACTGGAATAATTAAGGGTTAATTAATCTAATAATTAAAGGTAATTAATTGAAGGTTAATTAATTAAGGAATAATTAAGTAATGGATGTAATTAGAGGTTGATTACTAAATATTAAAAGGATTATTAAGGGTAATTACTTAATGAAGTAATTTAAAGGAATGAATTACTCAATGTAATTAATTAAATTAATGTGGTTAATTTAAGTTAATTAGTTAGTTTAATTAATTAAAGATAATCACTTGATGATAGGTTAAGTATAATTACTTAATCTAATTAGTAAAGTGTAATTACTTAGTGTAAGTAATTAATGGGTAATTACTTGATGTAATTAATTTAAGGGGAATTACTTGATGGAAAGTAATTGAAGAATAATTTCTTAGTGGAAGTAATTATGGGTTAATTACTCAGTGTAATTAATTAAAGGACTAATTAATTAATGTAAGTAATTAAAAGATAGTTAATTACTGAATGAGTTCAATTAAGGATTAATGACTATGATTATCTATTTATTTTGAGAAAAATGTGTGATCCTCTACAAGAAAGGAGAGCACACATGCACATATATATAACAACAATATAAAAGGAGCTACCAACAAGCCTGGCAGGTAGCCAAAAAACACCCCCGTACAAAAGAAAAAACAAACCCACCCAAACTCAACACCGACCAGAAACCAAGGTCAAAAGCAACACCGGAAGGGAAGTAGCCGTCTGAAGAAACTGCCGCAACCCCAACTGCAACCTCAAAACTCCAAGGTGAAAACATCTCAAAAAACTACAACTACACAAACCACTAACAAACTCCAAAAACCACAAGACAACCCTCAATCGAAAGACTAAAAAGTATTACAATTTAAACGAGGACTTCTCCTATTAATACCAACTGAATAGCTCTTACTATTTCTTTTCCTTACTTTGGCCGCACGTAATAACTCTCCAGCATGGGCAGGAGAACGAGGAAATTTTCCATCAAGTAATTTCCCTTTGATTAGTTACATCCAGTAATTAACTATTGATTACTTACACTATGTAATTACACTTTACTAGTTACATTAAGTAATTATACTTAACCAATCATCAAGTGATTATCTTAAATTTTAAAATAAGATTTAATTCAATGTCCATTTCTTTTGTTTTGATTTCCTTCCTTTTAAATTTATCATGGGAAAATGTATTTTAAAATTATATAAATAAAACATAAATTTAAATAAACATAAACATGTTAATATAAAATATAAGAGATTAATTAAATAATGAATTTTAAACACTTGTAATATGAGTAATTTATATAATATTGAAATCAAACATGTAAGGCCATAAAAACAAGCAAAGACATTTGCAGGCTTATTACAACTTATATTAACAAGTGGCAACACTCTTGTTTTTGAAAAATTTAAGTATATAACTAATGTATAAAAAGGAAAGCCTGTTTTTGTTTCTTCAGTTCAAATTTTCCTCGGTTCTTTCTTTCTTCTTAAACATATAAACAAAACCAAAACAAAATTTAAATCAAAACACAACTGCAAGCTCCTCTGGCTCAGATAGCAATTTCAAATAAAAGAAAAGGTTCAACAAACAAAGGTTTCAAATTCAACAAGCAAACCCAACTTAACAAAAAGGATTCAAATGCCAGATCTAAAACAAGCAAATCAATTCAAAATGCCAGATCAAAGACAAAGTTCCAGGAAATAAAAGAGACAGATCTGTTCTCTGCTTCTTTCAGTTTCTTATGAGTATACTTTTTTTAAAAACAGTTTAAAAATATGTGATGAAACCTTGTTGCATGTGTGGAAATCTTGTAAAAATATAGTCTATAATGCTTGCATGAATTTTTGGATATGAATGTGTGTGTGTATAAGTATAACATGTCTGTATATTGTCTCTGTGTATTTATATTTATGCTCTGTTATAAGTAACAGGCTCAACTTAATCATAAAAAATTCCCATCTTTCCAAAACATCACTATTATTAGAATCATTAAAAAGAAAATGATAATAACAATGTAATCTTGTTTTTAAAAATTATTTTAAGTTTTTATATTTACTAAATATTCTAAAAATTTAAGATTTACAGTTACAATCTAAAATAAGTTGAAAATCAATGTTTATGATTTCATCTTTGGATTATAGAATCTAATTCTTATAAGCGAATCACAAATTTTGATATGAGTTTCGTGATTTTTATGATGGAACTTGCCGTGAATTAGTGGGATGAACGGATTTTGCTTTATTGTCAAATTTTGGTGAACGACGTTATGGTGAGCAATGAGACCACTGTTGGAGGAGGCTAGAGTATAGAGGTTCTTAGGAAAATTGGAAGGGAAATTTTTAGAGGATGGTGGTGGTCAGGAATCGACGATCTAGTGTTTGTGAGCCTGTTTTTATCAAGGTTGTTGTCGAGGTGATCTCGACGAAAATGGTGCATCGGGTCGAATTGCAAGCAGGGGAATGGATACAGAGAGTTCGAGAACACGATTGTGGTCGAGGTGGCAGGTTTTCTGGTGGAGGAGTTCATCGTCGACGTGGAATTTGGTTGTTTTGGTTAGTTCCAGTTCTGATAGATCAACGAAAATTCGGTGTGCTATCAAGTTCTGTTTTCTGGGTTGTTGTGTTGTTAGCCGAGGTCGTCGGCAACTTGGAGAGGACCGGAGAGATGGTCGGAGACGCTTAGTTTCTCCGTGCACCTGTACGGTGTATTTTGTGCACCTGGGTGTTGTTATGATTTTTGGAAAGAAGAGTTTTGTTTGGGTTTTACTTGAAGTATTATTCGTGTTGACTCGAGGAAAGATGCACGCGAGTGTGCTCGGGTCGATTCTGTATTGTTTGTGAGAGAGACTCGGGGGGATTTGTAGTTGTCTCGGGTTTTGCTTTGGCTTGGGTAGTTTTGTTACCAGGTATAGTTTGTAATGCAATTGTGATGTAATTGTGTTTCCAGGGTTGAAATGCAAAAATATTAAGTTAAAGCCAATACAATTTAAAGTGTATTAAATTAAATAAGTTTTCAAAGGAAGATAATCAAGTTTAAAAACTAGTTTCAAAGTTTAATTCTAAAGTTAAGTATTTTCTTTAAGATTTCTTTGGTTAAATAATGATTTAACAAGTTTTATTAAAAATACATAAGAAAATGTTTAACCAAGTTTAAGATATATTTAAGATAAATAAGTTTTTCAAAGATATGATAAGTAAGTTTCAAGAATAACTATTTATTTAATTTATTAAACAAGTTTGAAAAGGTTTTCAAAGATTTTAAATGTTAAAATTAAATGTTTAAAATTTGTTTTATTTAAAGTAAATTATATATATTTTAATCAGGTGATTGATTTCTAAATGTTTTCTAATGAGATAATTAATTAATGTAATTAATTTAAGATAATTGGTTTAATTAATTAAGGATAGTTAATTACTGGATTAATAAAGGGTTAATTAATCCAAGTAATTAAAGGTAATTAATTGAAGGTTAATTAATTAAGGAATAATTAAGTGATGGATGAAATTAGAGGTTAATTACTAAATATTAAAAGGATTATTAAGGGTAATTACTTAATGAAGTAGCTTAAAGGAATGAATTACTCAATGTAATTAATTAAATTAATATGGTTAATTTAAGTTAATTAATTAGTTTAATTAATTTAAGGTAATCACTTGATGATTGGTTAAGTATAATTACTTAATGTAATTAGTAAAGTGTAATTACATAGTGTAAGTAATTAATGGGTAATTGCTAGATGTAATTAATTAAAGGAAAATTACTTGATGGAAAGTAATTAAAGAATAATTACTTAGTGGAAGTAATTAATGGTTAATTACTCAGTGTAATTAATTAAAGGATTAATTAATTAATTAAGAAGTTAATTAATTAATGTAAGTAATTAGAGGATAGTCAATTACTAAATGAGATCAATTAAGGATTAATAAATACGATTAATTGAAGATTAATTTTTAAATATAATTAGAAGAATAATTAATTAATGAAAATAATTAGAGGATCATTAATTAATGAAATAAAGGAGAATAATTAAAAGGGTTAGTTAATTAATGAATGTGATTAATTAAAAGATAATTAATCAATGCAGTGATTATAGTATAATTAATTAATATAATTAATTAAGGATCAATGTAATCAATTATAGTTAATTAATCAATGAGAGTAATTAAAGATAATTAATGTGAATGGTTAAAGAATAATTAATTTGTGTAATTAATTTAATGGCTAATTACTTAATGTAATTAAAATAATTAATCAAGGATGATTAATTAAGGGAATAATTAAAGGATAATTAATCTGTAATTAAAGATTAATTAATTGGTTTATAAGGTAATTAAAGGATGATTAATTAATTTAATGGTTTGTACTTAATTAATGATTGATTAAGCAGGGTTAGGTGATTAATTCTCAATAGTTAATTTAATTTAAGTTAATTAAATTAATTATAATTTGGATTAATAATTCCTGTTTGTGGATGATTGTTTGAGTAGAATATCTGGATTGATTGATACCTATAGTTTAATAATCTGTGATATTCTGTAATGTGGTATTGTTTATAGCTGTGATAAATGTGTGATATTTATCAGTGAATGATGCAGTGTGAATTCAATGTATTAAATTGAATTAAATTGTTTAAACTTAAACAACTTGGACTTTAAGATGGCGTTTTGGATTTTGGTGAGACCGGGACTGGATTTCCAATTGTGGATATCTGAAAACCACATCGATCCAAATTAAACGATAGGTCGTGAAATCTCAAGTGAAGATCAAGATGAAGACTCAGAGGAAAGGCTTTGGTCGTTAACTCTTAGGGTGATTCCAAAAAGAGTTAACGGAGATAGTGCTTTCGATTGAGATGAAGATTCAGGGTGCAAGGGTTATTGTCATTAACTCTGAGGGTGATTCCAAAATAAGTGTAATGAGTAGTGCCTTCGTTTTCTTTCGAACCCGGAACGTACTTGTATGGATTGAATGCTTTCAGAACATCGTCATTGAAGGACGACGAGCGTTCTAACATGTGTGTTCTTTAAAGGTAGTCATAGCCTCAAGCCTCGTCAACCGAGAATGGCTAAAACAGGGGAGGTGCAGCAAGGCTAAGTGTGTCTAGAGGTTCCTTTTTATTCGGCTTAGTGGAAGGTTGGTCATGAACAACTGCAGGGTTGTCTTGTTCGAAATTATCCAGTAAGGGATGGTTCCGGCCTTGTGTTGCAGGGATAGGGAGGGGTCCTCGGTACGGTGATCTAGGCCACGTAATGTGACGGGCGGTGCCCCAGTAGCCCTGCCATTGTATGGAATCCAATCTCTAATAAATGCCGTACGTTTTGATTGTGTCCAACTATGTTGGAACTTGAGACGTAAGCATTCCAGCTATTTCTGTATTTTACTTTAGAACCCTAGGCCCTATTATAATATAACTGGATTTCCTATCAAATGTTTTGGTTATCGTATGGTAAAAACTTTTTCATGTTTATGTGCGGGAAGTCTTATGAGATACCTTTTGTTTTCAAAGGTTTTTCAAAGTTAAGCAACTTTAACCCGTTTACTCACACCAGACCCATGTCTGACCCGGAGTTTATTTTTTTTGTCTTAAACTCTTGCATACTCAAATTTTTACGAGTAGCCAAGGGATTCAGGTTAGCTTTGGCGAATTCTGGAGGAGAATTGGAGTAGGAGGCTTCAGCGTATATAGATATCATGGTTCGGCTGTGTTAGTGTTTGTATCTGTAATGATGTATGTATTATACTTGAGTTGTATGATAGACAAATCTTTATAACTATCTAATTTGTGTTGTATAAGTTGTGTACCTTTAATGTATATGATACCATACTATGTGGTGTAATATATTTTATTCGTTCCGCTGTGAGATTCTGATGTTATTTAGTTCTTTCTTTTCTCTTTTCTATCCCTTTCTTTCTTATTAATGATCGTCTTTTTGTGGAATGAAAGGTGGATCGTTACAATTCATTTGGTCGCATATTGGTATTTTTATCTTCTAATGTATTTGCCTCTTCCAATCTTAAGTACTGACTAAGCGTTCGATTGAATTAATTCATAGTGCTTGGTTGCTTGGAGGATCTTGGAACCTAATATCCAAAGTTAACTCCTAACAATAGGCTGTTGTGGTTGTTGACTTCAATTTGCTGAGCGTTTGTTTCTTCTCTAGAGATGGTAGCTCCTTTGGATCTTTTGAAAGTAATTCTATTTCTTCCTGGTGCCATTGATTCTCAACAACAAATATTCTAAGCAGAGAGTGAGGATCTAACTTCTGAGTCTATCTGATCCAAAGAAGATAGCAAGATCTGAAGCTTAGTTGGGTTCTCAGTGAAAGCACCGAAATGTTAACCCAAAAAATGGATCAACACCCTAGATTGAGTGTGAAAGCACCAGCCATATTCTTACAGAGCAATAATATAGAAAATAAATGTAAAAAGAGCAGGAATAGTAAAAAGACTAGAAGATTATTATAATGGTTCGGTTGTAAATGAAGCCTACGTTCACTTTATAACTTTCTATTAACTGATTGTTGTTGCAAGTTGAATTGGATTACAATATGATTGAATCATCTAAGTCAGATCAAGTCACAAGTAAGGAGTTCACTGGGGAATCACAGTGAATCCCTTAGATGACTATTGTATGGGAGGAGAAGAGTGAAGAATAATCTATACAGAGTTCCCTCGGCCAGTTCAGAAGACCCTGTTTATGTTGGTAGAACTGTATTTATAAGGGTTGGAAAGCTATTGGGCTTGGTCATTTTTCCAAAAACCTACACTTGATGATACGAGAGTGCATTGAAAATTTCACACTAATCCAACATAATTTGATGGATCACTAGCGATCCATAGGGCATCGATCGCTAACGATCCATGTACTTAAGGAAATTTTGAACCGTTTACATTGGGTTGTACTCCATGTCTTATAAAGGTACTCTCCATGTAATTTCGTAGCAAGTTTCCTTGTTTTGGTGATGATTCATATACGAGTAGGATTGAGCTATGACTAGAATTAGACTAATGCTCACTTCTTGAACTAGGTTGCTTGGAATGTCATGAAACTTGGCAAACATCTCTAGAAAAGATATTGGTTCGTGGTGCAAGAGGTTTGAATGATCAATGAGCGGTCCTTATGTATCACTAGCGCTCCAATAGTGGCGATCCATCCCCTTAGCCAATTTTTATGTATTTATTCTTGAGTTCTTCTTGGCCTATCATTCTGGTCTTTTTGGTCGATTCTTAAATTGTTTTGACTTGGCTTAGATATTATTAACTCCTATTGAATTCTATAGGGTTAAAAACCCGGTTAATAGGTATGCCTCTCCTTATATAGGCTCAAGATGGTGCTCCTTAAGCTTTTTCTTACCCTCCTTTCATGCCATGGAAGGCTCACCCCCTCCCTCCTCACTTGACCTCACTTCTCCTTTACACCTCTTTCTTTTAGCAAAAGCGCACTTTATCCCTAACATTTTAATATCACTTATCCACTTAGAACATTCTAGAATGTTCTATTTGCTTTATAAAGAAAAGTGTTAATTGTTGCTAATATGTTCACTTGACCATTAGAAAAGTACACAAGAGTTCGAACAACTTGTATCGACTGAAAAGTTTTTTATTGATAAACCGATTTACTATTACATTATCGATTTTTCTTCAAAGAATATATTTCTATAAACAATTTTCAAAAAGCAAGTTTCTTATCATTATTCATTAATTAAGAGATGTTTAACAAGGTTATAAAATCCCATTTATAACACCTAATTATATTTCAAAATGTTTCAATATTCGAAGACGAAGTTGTGGAATTTCAGGGTCGCTACATTCTCCTCCACTTAGAACATTTCGTCCTCGTAATTCAAACAAGAAAGATATTCAAAGGAGATAGAAGAAAATGTTACATATATAGCATACTGTGAAACTATATACAAACTAAACTGGAAACCAAAATGCATACTAAGTGACTCCACCTCAAGCGGTAAGTACACTATAAAAGATATTCGATACTAAGATAAGAACGAACCCTTAGTCTATAAGAAACTCTGGATGGATCTCCCTCAAACTATGTCTTCCTTGAACCATCCTGAGCATCCTGCTCCATGGCACTTCTAACTTAACAAAGGAACAAGCACACAGATACTCAAATAGCATTCTCATTCACTAGTAAGCAAAGCTCGTGATTTGCTCAGGTTCAAAACTCTCTCATCGCCCAAGGACAATAAACAATCTACTAAGCATACCTTATGCTCAACAGCCTTAGGTTATCACTTAATTGTTTATTCATACTACCTTATAACAAATCGAAGAGTCATTCCCCAAACTCTTTATTAGTCAACATAACACATCATACAAATGTACTAAAACTCGTACGACGCATATAGATCATTCATACGCAATATGTGATTTAATCACTTGATCAATCACATAGATTTCTTTTCCGAATTAGTATAGATCACTTGAGCTCTCTAGTGCAGACTCTGATTTAGTTCCTTGATTAGAAACCTCCATTCTTCCATATCCATGTGCTATGACAGAAAGCATCGGGATTGTATCATGAATTTGTATCAAGTGTTCGTCGTCAAGAATCGAGTGAAATATCCTTGTTTGAACCGGTGTAAATTACCTCAAAAACATATACTCAAATATTGGATCAAGAACAGTCATGCGAATAAAATGATCTATGTATAACTTACGTACTTATCCTATTGGTTTCAACCATAAAAATTTCTTTATATCACATTATTTATACAAATAGTATATCATTTAATACTAAAATTATTTATGAATCATCTCATAAAAACATAACTTTAAGTTTATAAACCTTTTATAACTTAAGTTCATACTCGTATAATACTTTACTAAATCCTAAGAGTATATCCAAAACATTAAATTAATTTTTTGTAGCAAGTATGTTTAACCCTTTAACACTTGTTTTAACTTAGTAACGTCTCAATTCAAGTGTTATATAAACTCAACTTTATATTTTCAAAAACACTTAACTACAAGTTCTACAACAACAGATTCCATTTCATTTTAAAAAATGAAAACTACCGAATAATATATCATAACTTAATAAACTTCCAATTTCTTTGAAAGAAAACTTTAGAACTAAACATCCGTGTTTTTTTCTAAATCGTTTTGAAATAATGGATACTTATATTTTATATATAGATCAAAATATATTTTTGGTATTAAATCACCTTGCTTTTTTACCAAAACAACTTTGTAGCATCCCCCACTCAGAACCCGAAAATGAATGTCGATGACGCTACGGCCATCGCTGAAATTATCATCATGTGATAGAAGTGAGTTCAATACTTCCAAACCATACTTCTGGTACTTGATCAAAATCATTTCAAAGTGGTATCAAATACCTTGTATAATAATACCAAGAATCATGATCTTAATTTCATAAACCAATTTCTTAAAAAAATTACTTTCAAATAATACTATCATTATTTTCTTTAAAACCATGAAATACATTTTTAAAGACATTGGGATTTAAGTTCTTAAATTCTTTGTTTAAATCCTCCTCATTTGTAAACCATATTTTATAAGACATGCTTTTATAAAATTACTTTCTTATATAAATCATTTCACAAATATTTGTTTCTAAAATATTCTATATTTTCTTTTGATTATAGTAAACAACTTTTACTAAATTTAACTTATAATCCAACATTATCATTGAATGCTTCATAGTCAAACTGTGAAACCCAATTCATAAGGTGTTCATTTCAATGTGCCTATAATTACTGTCCACCCAACCCATGGTGTAGAAAGGTAGAACTGCTCATACCATGCCGTGCATGACTACTAAACAATTAAGTTTACTAGATATTAAACAATGAGAAGCGCTAGAGTCAAACAAACACAAATATGAAAGACATAAACAGATAGTATACCCTCAAGAATCAGGTTTCTCTTTGAAGCTGCAGAAGTAGATGGTGTCGAAGCAAGTGCAAAAACCCTCGTTGTTTTCTTATGTGAAGCATTGGACAATTACTGACAAAATGACCTAGCTGGTGATAGTTTTAGAACTCCTCAGTGCAAACTGCACCTTTACTGTCTGTAGCACAATCTTCTAAACCTTTGCGATCGGTACTTGAACCATCTCTCTTCCTCCCCCCTCCTTACACTTCCTAGCAAAATGACCCTTCTGTCCACACATATGGCAAGCTAAACTAGAAATATCTCTCGGCTACTGAAACTTCCGCGTGTTGCCTCTAGTCAGTGTAGATATAGACGGCTTTGGATCCAGACCCTCGAATCGAAAAGTCAACTGAATTATATCCCTGAGTACTCCCTATATAGGATCTGTCATATCCTTAAATACCATGTTGCATAAACTAATTCAAGCCTGGACCTCGATGATAGTCTTAGTGTTGTTGAACCTCTTTCTGGCCAACACCTCAAACTCACGCCATATCGAAGCAAAGTCTTTCCATGGTCAAACCTGTTGAATATGCGATTCTGTTATGATTCATATGTTATGATTTTTGTTTGATGATAATAAACATATATATATATATATATATATTTAAATGTATTTTTTAATGTACTATTTTATGTTTCACAGATTAAATAAATATTTGCTGAATAAAAATAAACAACGCATAATTTGAATTCAAATAGAATTTTTTATTCAAACAAATATTTATTACAATTTTTGAATGGTACAAAGTTCAAGCTCTCACTATACATACACAACCTTGATTACAATACAAATTACAATTACATCACAATTTCACATTTACAGTTGACCTCACTATATATCGCTCACACTCGTATTTATCTTCAACTTTATTCCAATGTGAATCCGGCATCTGAGAAATCTGCAAAAATATACATTGACGCAGTAAAATTGAAAATAAAATATTTTTGCAGTATAAAATAAAATGTGAATTTTGAAAATAATATTTTCCTCGGTTATTTGGGTTGTTCGTCATCATTTAATTTCGAATCCATCATACACGAACAGCTTGTGACATACACAATGTATCATTGTATATGCCACAAGGTCGTGCACACCGAAATATACACTTGATTGTTTACAGGGACATGTGAGCATAGGTCAAACCCAAAATACAGGATTCAACTCAAGTGCAATAAAATGATGTCACAACTTTCAGCACAAGGTCAAATCCGAGCTACAAGCTGGATTCAACTCAAGTGTAATGCACAGTCCAACTAAAAGTCAACATGCTCACAAAAGACTGCACAATTCAAGAAGGCATCAAACCACAAACAAAATGCAAAGGTCAAGTCACTGCTATCATGACTCAACTCAACTGCAAGACCAAACCAAAGCTAACAGCATTACCAAGAATAAACACATCAAACATCATGAGCCAACAGTGCATGAAGCAGCTCATATATACAACAAATATCCAAACTGACTCAATAAGGTCTGGACAACATGTATGCAATTAACATTTGTAACGACCCAGAATTTCTGTCAATTAAAATTCATATATTTAATTGATTTTAAAATATTAACAAGTAAAATTTATAAGTCGAATAATTTATTTTTTCGAATATCTGGATTTAATTGGATAATTAAATCGATAATTTAATATGTGAAATTACAGAAATAATTGGAAATTTGGTTTAAAGTGATTAAAATTGAGTTATAAAGTTGTATTAAATCATATTGGAGTTAGAATGATATTTTGGAACTTTTAAAATTGAATTAAAAGTTCATTTGTGAAAATTGAATATTTAATATTTAGTTGACAAGTTAAAATAGCCATTTTTCAAACAGTCTTGGATTTTGACGAAACTAGTTTCATCGGATCCGTAATGTTATATTATTATATGGTTTCAAATTTCGTGTCAATCGGATTTACCGTTTGTCCGGGGCAAGCTAAAACGCACAAAAATTTGGTTAACCAATTAAATTTAAATCTGATTGTTCATTTCCGTAACTCGCACATACGATGGAATTAGCCTCCGAAACCTATTCCATTGTGTTCGAAACGCAGGTTAAACCCTAGGAACGCCAGCCGACACGCTTCGTTTGGAGTTCGGAAAATTTTGGATGAATAGTGTTTTTGGTAAAATTTCTATAAAAGGACCCTTACCTTTCATTAGCTCAAAACCCTAACCCTAACAATGCTCAGCCGCCACTTTCGTTTTCGAAGGCCAGAAAACTCCCATCTTCTTCCTCCTTTTTCTTCCAATCTACCAACAATCATCAAAAAATCTCAACTACAATCTTGAAGAGCATGTCGAGATCTCACTATCCAACGGTGATGATCGAAAAATACAGAGTGGATCGATGGAAAATTGCATTCAAAGTCGTGCGTCTCGTGCTCAAATTTCAAAGCCACGGTGGCACTAGGGGGGTGCGTTCGGCCGGCGTGGGTGGTGCTAGGCTAGGCGCACGTAGTGGAGGGTGTTGATCGTGCTTCGGTCGCTGATAGATGGGTGCGAAATTGATGAAGAGGGCGGCGTGTTGGGCTGTTGTTTGTGTTTACTGATGGAGGGAAGAAAGCACTTGTGTGCGGCCTTGATTTGTTGCCAGATTTGAACGACCGAGATTAGGTTATAAAATAAAAAAATTGTAAAATTTATATATTATAATTCGTTCGATGTTTAAAACTGTGTAACTTTTTGATACGAGGTCGAAAAATCCCGAAATGAATTGCGTTGGCTTCGTTTTGACGAGCACTATGCTATGGAACTGGATTGGAGTCGTTCGAAGCTAGTTTAAATTTTGGGTAAAATTAAACGCGTGTTTAATTTTATTCGAAATAAAACGCTGGAACTGAATTGAAATCAAGGTGAGAACTTCTCAATCAATCGAATTGTTTCGATTTAAATTTTAAATAGTTAGATTAAAAATTGCTTGATTGTATGTTTGGATGATAGATTATTATCTGTTGAATTTAAATAGACCCTATACACCGTATATTAAGCGGATGTTATTTAATATAAACATATACCACGAATATTTCACCGTAAAGTGGAATTGGTATTATATATGCACTTGGAGTTGATTTCCTGCATTATATAGCGGATGAGACCCTACTGCGCTGCATAATAGCGGGTAATATTTTATAAATCCTATATACCGCGATATTCCGTATTGGAACGGAATTGGTATTGTGCTAACTTCTATGGATGCAGGGAAACAGGTTGGATGGATCCAACTGGATTCCTCAACTGTGTTGATTTATTTACAAATATTGTTATATATTCTGTTACCATATTGATATATGATGTTTTGATTGTTGTGATTGATATATCGTTGCTGTTGCAGCATTGGCCTATTTTTGGAGTTTTAAAAATATTAAAGTAACGATTTTGAATTTAAAAGAATTTTTAAAGTGATTTTTGAAAGTATATGTTTTATTAAAATTTTGAATTGATTCATTTTAAATAAATTAACGTTAGAAAATTTAATATTATAAAAATTATGATTTTTGTGAAATATAGTTAAAATGTGATTTTTGAAATATGGAGTTGATGAATTTTATAAAATAGTTTAAATTGGGATTTTTGAATTATTATAAACGGTTTGAATAAAAGGTTTTATAAAATTAATATTTATAAATTAAAAATAAAGGAATTATAAAACGAGTTTTATTAAGTGTTAAAATGAAGTATAAATGGATTTAATCAGTGAATGAAAATTATAGATGTCTAAACTGTAAAGTTATAAAATGAATAGATTTTGTAAAATAAAAGATTTATAAGTAATTAACTTAAAAATTCGATTTTGGCATTTAATTGGGATATAAATAGAATTTGTTAATAAAGTTATTTTATAAGTTGAAGTTGTTATAAAATATAAATGGGATTTATAAACATTGTTTTATAAATCCGAAATCGACTTATTTTGATAAGTCAATTATTTTAGATTTTTAAAGGAGATATATTCACGATTTTGGATAGTGGATAATCCTTTAAATAAAATGTTTAGAAAAATGTTGAATATGGTTAACGAAGAATATCCATGATTTTGGACAGTGAATATATTATTAAATAAAATGGATATGTTTTGGGAAAGTGATATTATAAAATGAAGTTAATTGTTTTAACGATGTATTAAAATGCATTAAGTATCGAATACATAGATTTCAACATTCATTGTTGAAATAGACGTTTTCGAAAAATAAGGAAATGGTGGACTATAACACTGTTGTTATAGTAAATTATTTCCGAAAGGAAATGTTTTATATAGTATTGGGATTTATATATATCTATTTTAAGTTCGAATCCCTATACTAGTGATTTTGGGTTGTTGTAACGATGTTTTACGCAACATTCGTTTTGACCCAAATAAATGTGTTTAAGAGAATGTTTTCCTTAAAGAATAAAATATATACTTAATTGTGATTTAAGTATATTGAATATTTTCTAAATGTTGAAAATAAATAGATTTGTGAATTACTTATTATTAAATAAGTATGGAAATGTTTTCCAATATGAAGTGAAATGTTTGAGATTACATCTTTTAAGGATAAATTGAAAATGAATATTAGAAATCGATTTGAAAATCGTATATTCATAGATATTTTGGAAATGTAAATTTACTATGGAATTTATCAAAGAAAGAGAAATGAATTTTACGGATTTGGAACGTAAATTTAAAGTAAATCGGTAAGGATTTATTTAATTAGTTAAATGAACCATTTTGAAATGAAAGTATTTCCGCGTAAGGAAAATGATTGAAATTTGTTTTCAAATGTTGATGTGTGGAAAATATATATCTTATAAAGATATTTTTGGGAAATAAATAATTTGGAAAATTATTTGGAATCTGGTGATGTTGTGCATATCTATTGATAGTTAATAACCAACTATCAATATTTACCTTTGAATGGGTATTTGTTGTGATTTGCTTGAATTTGAATGCTACACTTATTTTTAAAATAAGCGCTCATTATTCGGGTTAGCCGGGAAAGGACCTCTGAGTCGTATAACCCATTCCAAATAGTGATACGTCGTAATGGATAGCATTGATGACCGGTGTTGAAGACCGGATATTTATGAAAACGGAAGGATTACCGTCGAATGTTTCTACATCGGCTGATCTCCGATATAGAGATTTTTATGACCCTTTGTGATGGGAATTCCGGACGTGATTAGTGAATATCCGGATTGCAAGGACTTCTTTGTAAGTGCCTTCGGTTCCGTTTGATCCCGGAACGGACATGTATGGATGTGTGTCTGACATTACAATTTGAGATGTAAAGCTGGTTTCTATCAAATATATTTCAGTTGGTGGCGGAGAATATATTCTCTTAGCTTAACACCCTTAGAGGTTATGTAGTTGATGGTTACTAGTGATACATTCCCAAATTGGTAATGTGGCATACGAAGCGTTGTTGATCAATTGTTGATCGAAGCATGGCTTTGTATAAAGCGTAGCTTTGTGGACGAGACTTCGTCGGACCTCACACCCCGGAAATGGTCAAAACAGGAAGGATGCAGCAAGATTATAAGGGGTAATGCCCCTTTAGTGTATGTCATTCCTTCTGGATAGAGGTGGTATCATGGTATGGAGCCCAGATACTTAACCTATGTTGTTGCTGCAAATTTATTACTTTGTGGTTGTTGGAATCGAGGATCCTCGGATGAAGGCTGGTTACGACCGGGGGATGGCATATTCGTGTTAGTAGTTACCCGGTTAGGGGTAACCCGGCCTTATGTTGGCAGAGATCCGGTTAGGTTCTCGGGTCGTCTTTCCAGAGGCGTACCCATGTGGCAATGGGAAGTTCCTTGGCCTGACCATTTGTTGGAAATCCGAAGAAACAATACGAACCATGTACGGTTTTAGTTGTATAACCTGCCATGGAATGTGGCGGTAACCTGCTATTGAACATGGTAGTTATAGTAGGCATACGATAATGGTCGTATGTTGGCTAAGATTTATATTCTACTTTCGAAATGTTTTCTACACTATGCACTAATAATAATATCAAAAATGATTTGATTTTTGCGTAGTAAGCATCTTTGACTATCATAAGGAGAAATCTCCTCCGATTCTGTGTTTGCATTGTGTGTGTGTGCGGGAGGCCTTATGGTAGTCTCATTTTCCAAAAAGCATTGCGAATCTATTTTAAAATATCCCTTTGTTTGTTTTTAAAAGATAAACTATTTTAATTTCTCACACCAGTCTTGCTTATCTAGGTGAAACGTGATGGGGGATTCTCGCTTTTTGTTTGGTGGCGAGCAGGAGACTCTTACCCCTACATGTCCTCTTTACTGGGTTGGTTCGGCGTAAGCTGTGACAGTCGAAAGGCTGGCCGTAAATGCAAGTTTGGGATACCAGTGTATGCCACAGCGGGGCTGGGATGGTTGAAAAGCCTACCAGTCGAGAGAGGCCGCAAACGTTACATTTGGTATCAGAGCATATGGTTAAGCGACAACCATGGCTCTGTTTGGTATTACTCATTAGAGATAGAGTCAGTAGTACTCTAGGATGAGTTTGAGTGTAATAATAGCTATGAGCGCGTATTTGTTAGTGAATATAAATTGTTTTGTATTGTGTTGACTTATCGGTTGATTGTTTATGAATTCTGGTCGGTGCGGGAAGTACAACCGAAATCGATAGGGGTTTCTAAACTCTTAAACAAGATAAACCGACACAGTATTGTTTTGAAATTGGGTAAATGAAATAATTTTACCCAAACTATTTTCGTATATTAAAAGAAATAAATTTTCTGTAAATTATTACAGTATATGGTTGCTTGGTTGTTAGGAAACGATGATATTGGAATATTATCATTATTATATAGAAATTGAATTAAGAAATTGAAATAATAACCAGAGGATAAAGGAATGAATTTATATACAAATGAGAATTGAAAATATTTATAAGTTGGAATAAAATTCATTAACGGAATGAAATTGGTAATGTGAATGTATAAATGAGTTTTATAAATTGAAATGAGATTTGATTGGGATTAAGTTGGATAAATTTAACTTAAAGGATGGAGTTAAATTAAAGTAAGTATAAGTGAATCAATTAAATCCAAGTTGTAATAGTTGAATATAAGTAAAACCAAATGATAAATGGTTAAACAATTTTGTTAAGAAAAATAAATCTGAATTTGAATAAGTGATGAAAATTTGACTTTGGTAAAAGTTAAATAGAATTGGAATCTGAATTGGATTTATATTTGGAAATTTAAATTAAGTTAAACAAATGATGTTTGAAATGGAATATAACTTAAGTGATGTTGTATGAAGTTGATTTTGGTATCGAAGTAAAATAATAAAGTGAATTAAATAGATGTGAACTTGACTATATAAATGAAATTCAACTTTATTTGTAAAATGAATTAGCAATTGAATTAATAAATGGATTGAATGTTAATCAATCGAATGTAAATAAGTTAATATGAAATAATGAATGTAAGTGTTAATTCATTAAAAGCTAATGTTATTGGAAGTTGAATAATTGAATGAAAATCAATTTAATATAAACCAATTGGAATTAAAAGTGTTGGACCAAATTGAATGTAAATTAAATAATTTGGTTATGTTGAATATACATTGGTTGTTATTTGATTGTTAATTAATTGTGTATATTTCATTAAGTGTTAATGAAATTGAATTGATAGATGGAAAGCTATAAATCATTGAAATCAAATTGGAAATTAAGTGAATCTTAAATAGAATTGAATTTGATTTGGAAATGAACCAACTTGAATATGAATAAGTGAATGTTAGTAAGAACATCCAATTATAATGAACCAAATGTGATTAAATGAAAAAAACCAATTCATTGAATAATAATGAGAAGTGAATGTATATTGATTTGATATGGATTTTTTGGATGATAGTTGTTTGGTGGTTGCATTTGTTGTTTTGTTGCATTTGCTATGTTGGCACATGTAGTTGTTATGTTGCTATATGATGTATATTGATATTATTTTCATATATGCATGTATCTCATGGTTTGTTGAGTGTTTAGTAGGTGCGGATTGCGCTTGCTTCGCATTTGGAGCTCGCTTTCGCGCTATATTAGCCGTATACGCTCGCTAATAATAAATAAGATACATATCTCGGATTACATATCGTACTTTTACACTTTTTTCCCTGCGGGATGCCTCATCACTTGATGAGATGTATATTTGTGATATATATATACAGTCATTTTTTTTCGGATCGAGCCGCGCAGAGGAGGTTATGGCGAAATTTTCTGAAAATTTAAGGTGTTAGAATATTTTTAGAAAAATTGAAAAAAAAAATTGATAACTAAAATTTTGTTTTGAAGTTAAAATTTAAATGATATAGTTGGTTTTGAAAAGATAACTAAGTTTGATTTGAAAACTTAGTAAAGTTATTGTAAGAAGTTTAACTATGGATTTGGAAAAATTAACGGATTCTGTAACTTTTTCTTACTTGGTAATTTCGAGGACGAAATTATTTTAAGGGGGGAAGTTTGTAACGATCCAGAATTTCTATCAATTAAAATTCATATATTTAATTGTTTTTTAAATATTAACAAGTAAAATTTATAAGTCGAATAATTTATTTTTTTGAATATCTGGATTTAATTAGATAATTAAATCGATAATTTAATATGTGAAATTACAGAAATAATTGGAAATTTGGTTTAAAGTGATTAAAATTGATTTATAAAGTTATATTAAATCATATTGGAGTTAGAATGATATTTTAGAACTTTTAAAATTGAATTAAAATTTGGGAAAATTGAATATTTGAATATTTAATTGACGAGTTAAAATAGCCATTTTCAAACAGTCTCGGATTTTGAAGAAATCAGTTTATCGGATCTGTAATGTTATATTATTGTATGGTTTCAAATTTCGTGTCAATCGGATTTACCATTTGTCCGGGGCAAGCTAAAACGCACAGAAATTTGGTTAACCGATTTAATTTAAATCTGATCGTTTATTTCCGTAACTCGCACATACGATGGAATTAGCCTCCGAAACCTATTCCATTGTGTTCGGAACGCGGGTTAAACCCTAGAAACGCCAGCCGGCATGCTTCGTTTGGAGTTTGGAAAATTTCGGATGAATAGTGTTTTTGGTAAAATTTCTATAAAAGGACCCTTACCCTTTCATTAGCTCAAAACCCTAATCCTAACAATGCTCAGCCGCCACTTTCGTTTTCGAAGGCCAGAAAACTCTCATCTTCTTCCTCCTTTTTCTTCCAATCTACCAACAATCATCAAAAACTCTCAACTACAATCTTACAGAGCATGTCGAGATCTCACTGTCCAACGGTGATGATCGAAAAATACGGAGTGGAACGATGGGAAATTGCATTCAAAGTTGCCTGTCTCGTGCTCAAATTTAGAAGCCACGGTGGCACTAGGGAGGTGCGGTCGGCCGACGTGGGTGGTGCTAGGCTAGGCGCACGTAGTGGAGGGTGTTGATCGTGCTCCGGTCGCCGATAGATGGGTGCAAAATTGATGAAGAGGGCGGCGTGTTGGGTTGTTGTTTGCGTTTACTGATGGAGGGAAGAAAGCACTTGCGTGCGGCCTTGATTTGTTGCCAGATTTGAACGGCCGAGATTAGGTTATAAAATAACATAAAAAATTGTAAAATTTATATATTATAATTCGTTCGATGTTTAAAACTGTGTAACTTTTTGATACGAGGTCGAAAAATCCCGAAACGAATTGCATTGGCTTCGTTTTGACGAGCATTACGCTATAGAACTGGATTGGAGTCGTTTGGAACTAGTTTAAATTTTGGGTAAAATTAAACGCGTGTTTAATTTTATTCGAAATAAAACGCTGAAACTGAATTGAAATCAAGGTGAGAACTTCTCACTCAATCGAATTGTTTCGATTTAAATTTTAAATAGTTAGATTTAAAATTGCTTGATTGTATGTTTGGATGATAGATTATTATCTGTTGGATTTAAATAGACCCTATACGTCGTATATTAAGCGGATGTTATTTATTAAAAACATATACCGCGAATATTTCACCGTAAAGTGGAATTGGTATTATATATGTACTTGGAGTAGATTTCCCACATTATATAGCGGATTAGACCCTACTGCGCCGCATAATAGCGGGTAATATTTTATAAATCCTATATACCGCGATATTCTGTATTGGAACGGAATTGGTATTGTGCTAACGTCTGTGGATGCAGGGAAACAGGTTGGAGGGATCCAACTGGATTCCTCAACTTATTGATTTGTTTACAGATATTGTTATATATTCTGTTATCATATTGATATATGATGTTCTGATTGTCGTGATTGATATATTGTTGTTGTTGCAGCATTGGCCTATTTTTGGAGTTTTAAAAATATTAAAGTAACGATTTTGAATTTAAAAGGATTTTTAAAGTGATTTTTGAAAGTATATGTTTTATTAAAATTTTGAATTGATTCATTTTAAATAAATTAACTTTATAAAAGTTAATATTATAAAAATTATGATTTTTGTGAAATATACTTAAATGTGATTTTTGAAATATGGAGTTAATGAATTTTATAAAATAGTAAATTGGAATTATTGAATTATTATTAAAGGTTTATATAAAAGGATTTATAAAATTAATATTTATAAATTAAAAATATAGGAATTATAAAACGAGTTTTATTAAGTGTTAAAATGAAGTATAAATGGATTTCATCAGTGAATGAAAATTATAGATTTGTAAATTGTGAAGTTATAAAATGAATAGATTTTGTAAAATAAAAGATTTATAAGTAATTAACTTATAAATTGGATTTTGACATTTAATTGGGATATAAATAGAATTTGTTAATAAAGTGATTTTATAAGTTGAAGTTGTTATAAAATATAAATGGGATTTATAAACATTGTTTTATAAATCTGAAATCGACTTATTTTGATAAGTCAATTATTTTAGATTTTTAATATATTCACGATTTTGGATAGTGGATAATCCTTTATATAAAATGTGTGGAAAATGTTGAATTTGGTTAACGAAGAATATTCATGATTTTGGACAGTGAATATATTATTAAATAAAATGGATACGTTTTGGGGGAGTGATATTATAAAATGAAGTTAATTGTTTTAAAGATGTATTAAAATGCATTAAGTATCGAATACATAGATTTCAACATTCATTGTTGAAATAGACGTTTTCGAGAAATAAGGAAATGATGGACTATAACACTGTTGTTATAGTAAATAATTTCCGAAAGGAAATGTTTTATATAGTATTGGGATTTATATATACCTATTTTAAGTCTGAATCCCTATACTAGTGATTTTGGGTTGTCGTAACGATGTTTTACGCAACATTCGTTTTGACCCAAATAAATGTGTTTAAGAGAATGTTTTCCTTAAAGAATAAAATATATGCTTAATTGTGATTTAAGTATATTGAATATTTTCTAAATGTTGAAAATAAATAGATTTGTGAATTGCTTATTATTAAATAAGTATGGAAATGTTTTCCAATATGAAGTGAAATGTTTGAGATTACATCTTTTAAGGATAAATTGAAAATGAATATTAGAAATCGATTTGAAAATCGTATATTCATAGATATTTTGGAAATGTAAATTCACTATGGAATTTATCAAAGAAAGGGAAATGAATTTTACGGATTTGGAACGTAAATTTAAAGTAAAACGGTTAGGATTTATTTAATTGGTTTAAATGAACCATTTTGAAATGAAAGTATTTCCGCGTAAGGAAAATGATAGAAAGTTATTTTCAAATGTTGAAGTGTGGAAAATATATATCTTGTAAAGATATTTTTGGAAAATAAATAATTTGGAAAATTATTTGGAATCTGGTGATGTTGTGCATATCTATTGATAGTTAAATAACCGACTATCAATATTTACCTTTGAATGGGTATTTGTTGTGATTTGCTTGAATTTGAATGCTACACCTATTTTTAAAATAAGCGTTCATTATTCGGGTTAGCCGGGAAAGGACCTCTAAGTCGTATAACCCATTTCGAATAGTGATACGTCGTAATGGATAGCATTGATGACAAGTGTTGAAGACCGGATATTTGTGAAAACGGAAGGATTACCGTCGAATGTTTCTGCATCGGCTGATCTCCGATATAGAGATTTTATGACCCTTTGTGATGGGAATTCCGGACGTGATTAGTGAATATCCGGATTGCAAGGACTTCTTTGTAAGTGCCTTCGGTTCCGTTCGATCCCGGAACGGACTTGTATGGATGTGTGTCTGACATTACAATTTGAGATGTAAAGCCAGTTTCTATCAAATATATTTCCGTTGATGGCGGAGAATTTATTTTCTTAGCTTAACACCCTTAGAGGTTATGTAGTTGATGGTTACCAGTGATACATTCCCAAATTGGTAATGTGGCATACGAAGTGTTGTTAATCAATTGTTGATCGAAGCATGGCTTTGTATAAAGCGTAGCTTTGTGGACGAGACTTCGTCGGACCTCACACCCAGGAAATGGTCAAAACAGGAAGGATGCAGCAAGGTTTTTAGGGGGTAGCGCCCCTTTAGTGTATGTCATTCCTTCTGCATAGAGGTGGTATCATGGAATGGAGCCCAGATACTTAACCTATGTTGTTGCTGCAAATTTATTACTTTGTGGTTGTTGGAATCGAGGATCCTCGGATGAAGGTCGGTTACGACCGGGGGATGGCATATTCGTGTCAGTAGTTACCCATTTAGGGGTAACCCGGCCTTGTGTTGGCAGAGATCCGGTTAGATTCTCGGGTCGTCTTTCCAGAGGCGTACCCATGTGGCAATGGGAAGTTCCTTGGCCTGACCATTTGTTGGAAATCCAAAAAACAATACGAACCCTGTACGGTTTTAGTTGTATAACCTGCCATGGAATGTGGCGGTAACCTGCTATTGAACATGGTAGCTATAGTTGGCATACGATAATGGTCGTATGTTGGCTAAGATTTATAGTCTACTTTCGAAATGTTTTCTACACTATGCACTAATAATAATATCAAAAATGATTTGATTTTTGCGTAGTAAGCATCTTTGACTATCATAAGGAGAAATCTCCTCCGATTTTGCGTTTGCATTGTGTGTGTGCGGGAGGCCTTATGGTAGTCTCATTTTCCAAAAAGCATTGCGAATCTATTTTAAAATATCCCTTTGTTTGTTTTTAAAAGATAAATTGTTTTAAGTTCTCATACCAGTCCCATGACTGACCTGGAGTTTATTGTTTTCCTTTCTAAACTCTGGGTGCCCATCAATTTCTACACGGGCAGTCTAGAGTCGGGTTATCAAGTCATTCTGGAACGCGGGAGTTGCTGTAGAGATCTGGAGGCAAGCTGGATGGCATGGAGTATCAACTAGTATATAGTATTTCTTTTCCGTTGTTTTGTTGTTGTACACTCTGATGGTGTAATGTAATGTAATAACTGATATAGTTCTTTGTTTAAAGATTATTCATTTACCTATTATATGTTGTTCCGTTGCGATTGTGAGATTCTGATATTGTTCTGTTGTTTCTTTCTGTTCTGTTCTGTTCTGTTCTATCTTTTTCTCTCTTCTTCTATCTTTTTCTTCTTCTTTAACCATAACATTTCGGTTTTCCGGCATTCGATTGCTCGGCAGGTTATACAGTGGACGTATTGATGTCGGTTTTCGAGCGTCGAAAAATCGCAAACGTTACAACAGCAGTTGTATCAAAAAAAATGCCACGGTGAAGAAGAAACAAACTCAGCAATGGCACAGCACACAACAGTGACACAGCAACCATGACTCAAAGCATATACAGGAATGCACCAGAGAGTATGCAACCTGACTCGAAGCAGCGCACAGTGAAACTCAAGTGTGCAAGTTTAAAACAATGCGAGCTCAAACCGAAGCAGTTTCAAGTCAAGCATAGCAACAATGCACAAAGGACACAGGTTGGCAACAGAATTGTGCACATCAAAACTTACAACAACATGAACCAGAGTGCAATCAAAGTGTTTGAAAATGCAGCAAATACTCGAGCTCAAGACAGTAAAACCCAAAATTCAAACTGCAAATACATGGGGAGTGACAATATATAATGAACCAGAGTGCAACTGCAAAGAAGTACAGCAACCAAAATTGATGCAATAGAACATGATGCAATGCAATATACACAACACTAATCAGAGCCAAACCTAAATACCCTCATTTTCTACTCTAGACTAATACATGCTGCAGTCGAGTCTATTAAGGCCGTGATCAATGAATGGAACACCATGTTTTCCAATTATATCCTGACAAGTTCTACAACTAACAAGACAGGTGGTTCAAAGAAGGTTCAAATGGAAGAAGCAATGCGATAAACACATAGAAATACATATATGAAGCAGGATCAAAGCAATGGTGATGGCCGAAGTCATGGAAACGCATACACAAAATTAAAGCCGAAGTCAACATAAATTTAAATACCAGCGAATTCGAAACCGTGGTGAGCATGGAAATCAGTGTCAAAGAAAATCAAAACCGTGTCAACCAAGTAACACGAAAAGAACGAATTGAATAAGTCAGTGAAATCATCAACATCCAAACGAAATCGAATGGCCGAAGCATAATTTTGAAAAAAATAAGACGAACGAAAATCTAGGGACTCAAATCCATATAAAAAACCCCAAATCATCATCGGCATAGGTCATCGAGTTCAATCAAGCATAACAGAAAAGCAAAAAGGAAAATCACATACCAAATCGAAGTCGAACTCAATGAAATAGAAGGAGACGAAAGCATCTCAAGAGATGATCGATCAACAAATCCTCACGGAAATATCAGCCTGATTGATCGACACAATCGGCAGCTTCGAAAAATCACGAAGCCCTAATTTGAACGAAGAAGGAACAAAGGAAAATGAGCCGACATTATACAGAGGAAAAGAAATAGGAACGGCCGATAAAAGAAATAAAGAAGGCCGAAGTTATTAGGTCGTTCTATTTTCCTTTATTAATTAAGTTTTAAATTAGGGTTTAAGTCTCCTTTTGTTTTCAAATTGTTTTTAAATTTGTATTTTTTTTAAACGGTTGTAATTTCTAGTCGTGTGACTAGGGGACAGACTACGTGGCGTAGTTTGAGAATTCGCAACTCAGTGGTTGAGTTGTGGCAAGGTTTTGAGCGTAGAATTAGGTTAGTCAGTAGCGGGTGTCGCGAGTTTATGTATGTAAGCGTGTGACTACTTAATTTCTTGTAGAAACCTTAGGGGCAGCACGTAGGCAGGGTTTTGCGGAAGCTGGGTAATTTCTGTGTCATTCTATTTCTGCATTTTATTCTGCTATTTTTTCTGTGCTGCTATTATTCTGTGATCTGTGTTGAAATTATTTTATAAGCTTCTGCAAATAATTTTAATAATTAATACCATCACCCAATTCACCCTCCCCCTTCTAGGGTGAAATCGATCCTACAAAACCTGCACCACGTCTTCTACTACATCTCCCTTAGCATGAGAAGCCCTAGTATCCATAGTTCTTACTACCTTATTAAAGAAAAACTATTTTTGGAAGGATAGAATTAGTTCAAAGAGATGGTTACTAAGAAAGAGATATTCCTAAGAAGTAACATAAAAAATTTAATTTTTCGAAATACAAATACGCTCTCCTATGTATAATACACTCGCTTTATTCAAGGGCGTCGCTTATCCTATCTCTAATAACCCATACCCAACCAAAGCCAGGTGCTCAACCTTGAGCTCTGATACCAAATGTAATGACTCGACTTTTCGACCTTTGAATGTTGATACTAAATGTATCAATGGCATTTGTGTGTCGAACACCCAAGTGCTGGAAAGTCAAAAAGTTAGGGAAAATAAAAGGAACAGTACAAATAGTTACTATAAATATAGGAATTTCAGAGTAAAAAACCTAAGTACTATCATCAGCCTGGACAATTATAACTGCATGTCCTCACAATGTTGATATATATAATACAATAGTGCAGTGGAAATAAGAATACTATAGTAGATAATCATCAAGCTCTTCTCCATAAGCGCCAAAGTATCCTTAGGTAAATCTGGAAATATACATGGAGTTAACACAAACATTATAAGAAAATAACACCCAAATCAGTTTGGTATACTGGGGTAAGAAACTCAAGAAACATGAGTGACAAGTAACAGTAACCATTGAGATGGTACGGTTTGCATAACAGCTTTCCCATCAAAGAAACCAACCATTTATTAAATTTAATATACGAATAAGGTAGGTAATGTCTGGAATGTAGAATATAAATCATATCAAATAGATGGAACGGTTACATTGATTACATTCAATAGCATATTAAAGTACAATCAAAACCACTAAGGTAAGTTTGCATAATGGAATTTCTATGGAGACGCTTCCAATAAACTGAAGTGGATCTCCATGTCGAGGATCAGAAACTACCTTCCAAGTGTTGTATATCTTTAGATAAAATATATCATAAGGTAAATACAACTGGCCCATTGCTAGAACATAGCATGAAATGCATGGAACCAAGTACCAACAACTCTCATTAGCATCATCTATAGGCATCTCTAGATAATGGAGTTGATATACCCTCAAAGGTTAGATAAACCCAAGATGGTGCATCCTACTCCATGTTTAGTCATTCCTAATGTCGAGGTCACGTTAGGTATCTCTCACATTAGTCTTCATCACTCGAATAAAACACAAATTCCTAAATTGATTCCATCATCTTAAACATATCATGAATCACTACATAGATTCGGGCATCTTGAACAGATCTTGAATCTCCACATAGATTCCCGTATAAGTCCTCTAGTGAATGTTAGTGCAATCCTCTCTTAGGATACTCCTCCAGATAGACAATCCTACGTGATAACATCGTTTGAAATGTTAATTTTGACCTCTCCCTTGGACTTATCCTTTGGAAAGACAACTCAACTCTATAACATTTCACTTCATAACCTCTCTCAAAAGATAGAACTCGTATGCTAGTTTTGAAGTGATATTCGATAAGTAAAACACTTACCAATCTCAGTCTCTTCGAAACCAATTCAATGAATTTCCGGTTAACTCAATTATGTTTCTCACGGAAGTAAGCAAAAGCCAAAGAAGTTTCATACCAATGCTCCTCCCTGGGGTTTTCATTGATATGAAATTGCAAATCCTTGCAATACTTCTTTAGTCATGTTTGGTCAAGTTCGATAGTCGACTGATCGACTGTTTAGTAAAAAGTGATTACTTATAGAAATCATGATTCGTATACTTAACTAGTTTCTGACATTCCAACTTATACCACCACTCGTTAATGATTGAATCCAGGTAAGCTAGAGTTCTGGTTGCATATTAAAGCCTTGCTTAAGCACTTCATTCTTGAATCTCAAATAGATAAATCTACTCGTCGACTTTTAATGTTAAGTATAGTATTAATAATTTACATAAACAGGCGAGAAATCAACATGGCTAATATGTTTCCAACATTCTCGGCTTAACTACTCCTAGGTCAAGAGGGACATCGACAGGTTGGATCTCTATTTCTTATATCCCTACTCGAACATTAATCTTAACTCTCACAAATAGATAAACCTACTTTGTCGGCTTTTAGTGTTAGGCATGGTTAATTACTTTTGCAAAAAGTAACTGAACAATTAACTATTTAGCCATTAAGAAATTCTTAAAACCCTTTTTGAACCTTCGGTTTTACACATTAAAACCTTATTACATATTAGACACATATGTATAGTAATTTTATTTATAAAACCAGATATTTAATAAAACACTTTAAATGATAATATTACGTGAGAGTTCTATAAAATAATCAACCAATCTTCTAAAAACTATATATACTCAAAAATGCCTTTAAAATACTTATAAAAGGTTTTAAAACATTTATGCAAAACATTACTTTAAAATAACAAGTTTATAAAATATTTTAAAACTTGGAAAAATTTGTTTTCCTTATATTTTTAAAGTAAAGCATTTTCTCTAAAAATTCGTAACTAATTCTTAAGAATTCATTAAAAAATCAATACACTATTAAAATACTCTAATATGTGTTAGCTAACACTTGAAAAAAGAATGAAACAAAATACTTAAGCCAAAAGTCCTTTTCCAATATTTGAAGTTCAAAAATCAAGGCTAAGCAAAGCAGTATTGAACAAATGAAGCTCTGGCCATGTTTTGAAATATTACTTAAATTTTTACTATCCAAACATTTTATGGAACCAACCATACATATAAAATATCCTACATATGGAGAGAAATCCTTAAGGATCTCTCTATATAGTTCCATAGAAATAGCCAAAAATACGGCAATTCCTTAGTGCATCCTTAACTACTATTACTATAAGTGCACTTTCAAATCATGGTCCAATCAGAACCAAAGTCCATATATAACCTATATGCTTTGTTTCAAAGCCTTGCTATAAGTCATACAAATCTCAAGTCCGTTCAAGTCCATTCATATGGATTTCATTTGCCACTTGCTTTTAAAGCAAGAATCAAAACAAATATTTCAACATATGTCAATATAAATTCAAAAAACATATACATAATCAAACATAAGCATATATACCTAATATTTTCCATTCAATGGTGACTTAACTCACCTTTAACCAAAAAAAATTGAGATCCAAGCACCCACGAACAACCTTACCATGCAACCACCTTTCCTTCCTTCTTCCTCCTTGCTTTTACTATGTTTTCGAGGCAATATGCCCCTTTTTTGCTCCCGGCCTCCATTATAGGGAAGATTGGCTTCACTTCTTCCAAAGTAAATTAACTAGGCATTGTTGTAATGTTGTCCCAGGCTCTATTCCAAATTTTAGTTGATTAGATGAGTTTTGCAATTATGTTCTTTAGAAATTTTTGGGAAGAAGATAACATAAACAAGCTTTCTTTAGTTTTGTAAATTTTTGTATAATGTTATCGTAGGTATGGCCCAATATATAGGCTCAAGATAGTGCTCCTTAAGCTTGTTCGCACCCTCTTTCATGGAATCAAAGGCTCCCCCCTCACTTGCCCCCATTACTTCTCCTTTACACCTCTTTCTTTTAGCAACGGTCCACTTTACCCCTTACATTTTAATATCTCTTATCTACTTGGAACATTCTAGAATGTTTTACTTTCTTTATGAAGATAATTTTTAATTATTTGCTAGTGTGTTCATTTGATCATTAGATAAGTAAACAAGAGTTTGAACAGCTTATATCGATTGAAAAGTTGTTTGTAGATAAATAGATTTTTGGTCACATTATCGATTTTTTTTTGAAGACTATATTTTTGCAAATAATTTTCAAAAAAAAAGTTTGTTACATTATTCATTAACTAAGATATTTTTAACATGGTTATTTATAACACTTAACTACATTTCAAAACTTTTTGATATTCGAAGATGAAGTGTTCGAATTTCAAGCTCGCTATAACAATACAGATTAATTAGACAAAACTTAACATAATATAACTATAGAAATTTCAAAATCCAAATTTGAAGCTAGAAATCTTAATTTGGTTTGGCAAGTTTTATTCAAAATTCATATCTAGATTACGTTCGATTAACGTAAATATAACCTTAATGAAAGAAGTACTAATATTAGAATCATATATATGTATGTACGTATATGTATGTATAATTATGAAGCTGAAACTAATTTCCATTATTCAAAGTACATATATGCACACACATACATATTAAATTAAATTGTTTTAATATAAATACAAAATTCGTATATTCTTAAATGCTTGTATATATGTATATATAATTTTTAGTTTTAACACTCAAAACTAATGCAAGTTAAAATAATCAAATGGAATTTAAAACAAAAACACATACATAAAGTTCAGAACAAGACGCAAATGTATTTCTCATTTCAAAATGATTCATATAAATAATATTTAACTCATTAAAGTTATATATTACTTAAGAAAATCATTATATATAAATTAAATCATATTTATAAATGAAATTATAATTTTTACAACATCCCTATTTCGAAGTTAAATAAAATAAATATATTGAAATGTATTTTGGAAATTTAACTGAATATTTGACTCAATTTCTGGATCTATTTGATAATAAAAGAAGAATAATAATTAAAATTCAAAATTGAAATTTGTAGTCATGTTTTCAAAATCCAAAAGTTGCCTGAAAATTTATTTTGACAAAATAAATAACATTGATGGTATTTTTGAATTATTTAAAGAATAAAGAAATATTTTGAACTTTTCAAAACTGAAAGAAGATGCTTTAATAAAAATAAAATCATTATACAAACAAAATAAAATTTGGATTAAAATGCCTCGAATGGAATTTTAATCGGATATCAAATACTGGTCGGGTAATAGATTGGTCAAGGGTTCAAAATGATGTTAATGAAAATAAAATAATATGAAAAATTCCATTGGACCGTCATTCATCCTTATCTTAATTGAATACCACCTTTACCGCTAATAAAACCAACATTCCAACCCTTCAGTCAAAAAACCCTTTTTCCCTAAATCAAAAACTTCGCACATAAGGGAGAAAAAGAAAAAGGAAAAAAAGAATGCGCGTGCTGGCACGATGTTGTAGAGCAAGGAGGAGGTTGAAGGTATGCCTAAGCTCGACGATGCAGCAGTCACACACACACGACTTTGATGTGCAACGTCTGTTGTAGCATTGCTGAAGCCGGGTCTCATTTCAAGGTGATGTTGTATGCATGGGTGAACGGAGGAGATGATGTCAGATATTATTGGCTGTGTTCTGTATGTGCAGCCATCTGTGTCCATGTGATTTGGTAGGGAGGTTAATTTCAGTTAGGTAGTAACATGGATTAACCGTGAGTGTTTCAAACTTTTTTATTTACAACGAGTGAGTTAACTTAATCGATATTAACTTATATACATTAGTGAGTATAACCCTATCGTATAAATGGTTTCATCTATTACAAGAAAACACCACACTATAATCCGTTCTATTACTTGATTGCTTCATCTCGATGTTTGGCTACAAGTTTAGTATTCCATAGGTTTTGGGTTACAAATGTTTGATAAATGAAATTTGAATTATCTTTAAGAAGAAGGAATGAAAAGAATTTGAATTGAATTTGGAATTTAAGTGATGAAATAATTAAATAAATATATGGATATATTATGATTCTTTTAGTGATGAATAATTCAAATAACCACTATTGAATAAGATGTATGTTAAGTGAGTGTAATTCTAATCCACTTTGATTTATTTAGATTACAAAAAATGATTTTTAGTTAGTATAATTCCTTTTTCTATTCTGACAATAAATATAACAATCAAATAATAGGTTATCAAATATTATTTTGGTTTTTAATTAAAGTATATAAACTTGGTACTTGCTGTTCGAATTGATATTAGGTTGATAATCCTGTTAATTAATGATAGAGTTGCTTGAAGTTAATGCTAGAATTATTTGAATAGAATTTATATTGATTGATGATGGTTTGGTATCCTCGATTGTATTTGGTAAATGCTTGATGGATGATTGTTTGATAAATAATTGTTTGAATTTAATTATTTTTGGTTGATGAAAATTATATTTTTGATTGATGGTTGAAAGTTAAATAAATAATACATAATATATAAATATAGTGCGATATGAAGATAATGAAAATAAGATATTTATATTTCAAACTAGAATAGTGCTTTAAAAGAATTTTAATATATTTTATTTTAATTTTTGAAAGAAGTTCAAATTGATTTATTAAAAATAAAATTGATTTATATATTAAATATGAATAATAACATGAATTTATCTTGAATCAAAAAGCAATTATAATTGTTTATATAGATAAAATGATATGTTGGTGTGTATATATCGATTAAAATAAAAGCGCAATTATTATTTGAATGGACTTTCTTTGGTTAGAAATTCAAAGTAGTTAATTTTTATGTGATTTTTATGCTAATAAATTTTATTTAAATTACATTTGAATTGATAAAAATGGAAGTTAACCTGAATTTGAATTATAATATTAGACTAGGATTAAAAGAACGATTCCTTGTTTATTATTTCAAAAATCAACTTTGATTGGAATAATTACAAACATAGGTGCTTGTATGCTTGTTTATATGATAATATGCTTGGTCATTAGTTTAAATTCAATCATTTTAGTTAGTTGCTTTATTTTAGCCTGATTATTCATATTCAAAATCTGTATAAAATCATTATTGTTATAAATATATTGTTATCTGCAAGTTAAACCATATTGTACAGACACGACTAATCAAATGACTATGTGATTAATTTAGAGTGAAATGCCGTTTGGAGAATGATTTTAAAAGTAATAAATTTAACCTTTATCGAGTTCGGCATAGGATATTGACTACTAGACTATTATTATACATCTTAGCGAACTGATTCAAGGGTCGCAACCTAAATCATGATGATCTTGTCCTCGTCACTATATCCAAGCGATCTGTTGCTAGGAAATATAAGCTATCATGGATAATGAAGATTTTTGGAGACATAGTGTAAACAAAGAGAAGTACTGCCACCGATGAAGATATAATGCAGTGGGCTACAACACTTGAAAGATTTATCACGTCTCCAGATACCTGAAGGGTACATTAACTGAGGGATCGTGTGAAGTGCACATCACAGCTGGCCAGAAGTATATGGGTGAAATGAACCGGGATGACTTGTCGGGAAAATTTGTCTATGTAAAGGGTAAATTCACATATGAGATTTATCTATGTACAATCCATTTGAGATTCACAAGACGAGAAGATGATTTAAGCCATCCCATAAGTATTAGTAGAAATGTCATTTATCTCGAAAAATGATTGTTTCAAATATTGATTTGAGTTTATACAACATAAGGCAACTCATAAGTAAAATGAATAGGATATGATATCCCAGTTAATTAGAGTTGCAGGTGTGTATGTTATATTGAATAGTATCAGGACATGGGTGTTATAGCCTGTTTATGAAAATGGAGATTGGGGAGTTTGTTTGTTGTGTGCGACTTTGTGTGTAACTAATATTCCCCATAGAACCTAACACGACACATTCATTTACACTCTATTGCATGATTATACTCACAGCCAAATGTCTAGCCTAATTCAAGGTTTTGTTTTATGGCAACTCCTTGGGTTCGATTAAGGTTGTTCTATAGGTTAGATATGACTATATGTGCTTTGTGTGCAGTGATATGGAGTTGGCACCGATGACATGGTGAGTAATAACTTTATAACTATATATAAACTCCGTTTTAGTCGATGTGATGTATTTATGTGATAAATTATATATATATATATATATCTGTGTGTGTGTGTATGAGATAATGTATTAGATATTTAGATATGATATAAAATTTAATGTTTTTATTCACTTTGATTCTGTTAGTTAGGAAATTTTGATACATGTCTCTAATATTCAAGTCTATAACTCGTGTATGTTGCCTTGCGTTGAGATGAGATACGTATTATTTTAGTTGTATTCAGATATTGAAACATATTCATATTGACCTAAAGTAATGTATACAGGAGATCACTATTTCCATGTTCATTCATCCGAGCTATCGGACGGTAAACTCCCTATGATATTTTGGTCACTGGAGCCAGGGAATTATAATTTTACACATATAAACATTTCCAGTTTTAAGTTAATGAGTTAAATAAATCAAAACATCCAGTAAATCATTTAGATTATGATGTCAATTATAAATCATGATGAGGAAATAATATATATATATATATATAAAAAAATCGTTATAAAGTGACATAACTAAATAAAAATATGAAAATAAGTTTAACCTTATGGATCTAGTCAATAAATAACACCTTGATCAGTGAATCCTCTTTAGATTTCTAAAGATCTACACCCAATCTTTGTAGGAGATGGATGAACCATGTAGCCCTTTATTTTATCTAATGATTTGATTTGATTTGCAATTGATTATTTTTGAAAAGATGATGAAATTTGCAGCCATGGCTTGGAGAAAGGAGAAGAAAGAAAATGAATGAAGGAAATAAAATAAGTGCATTTATTTTAATTGAAAGAATGAAAACTTTTCCGTTCTTTTAATTAAAATTTCCTTAATTAATCCTCTTAATTTTCTCACTCCACCCACCATTCTATATATATGGTTGGACATTATGGGCCACCCATATGGTGAAAAGTTTCCAAAATCCCTTCAAGCAGTTATCTCTTATTCAAACCGATTGATATCGTATATCGATGCACATAAGTATAACTTTTATATATTCATTCAAATAACTAAAACAACCCAAAAATAATAAATTAGTAATAATTAACATTACGTAAATATTAATTAATTTACAACATTTTACAAACTAATTAAATCATGTAGTTTTTTAGAGAATTCACAATTGTGAGATTTAGAGGTGTGAGTTCAGTTAGCGGTTAATTTTGAACAATTCAAATTTTAATGTTCACATGTCATTTTAGCTAGTGGTGTAATAGTTTGGCTAAATTCATCGATTACAATTCTTTTGGGTAAAATCCAGTTTCATATTTTCTTAAGTGGTACTTTTTACTAATGAGAATTTACACACATTCTCCTTGTTAACACTATATCACATTAGAATTTATGAAGTTCGATTTTTGGTCAAGATTCCAATGAAGTCCTTATTCAACTTAATTAGTGCACAAACAAAGTTCAGTTCAATAATAACATTTATTATTAATCGTACTACTTTGACAAGAAATTTTGACTTTGAACTGACTAATATTGACCTGAGATTAATCTCGTACAACTAAGGAGACGAATTCTATATTGAATAGTGCTTTACTTTCAATGCTTTAACTAAAATCCTACTTAGTCACATGATAGATCTCTACGCCATGATTTAACTATAATCAAAGCGGAGTATTCGTATTGAAGTTTCATAGTGTTATGAGGTCAAGGGAATTATGTACCAGCATTACCCTAAGATTTTCTATCTAACTTTTGCTGCTAACTAATATGAAACTCTCAAACAAGTCATCTCGTAGCTGTCTAATAACTATGAGTACATAACTCATTGGTGACCTAGAGTCATGAGTAATATATTGCCAAATATTTAGAGAGCGTTATGCACTCTGGTCTCAATGGATGAATCGACGTCCTTTTCTTAGTACATCGTAACCAAGAATTTTTAAATAAAACGTTATTTTATTTTGTGATTGATTAATCATGATTGTAGCTATTTGTAACTATAGTCGCTGAACATTTTATTTAAGGATTTTCTTATTATATACTTGTTATCCAATATTTGAACCAAGCGATTTCTTAGTGGATCTAGACTTCAAGGTAACGAAGGGACGGATTGAAACTTAAGAGGTTATCTAGAATGATGGAATGATGGAGCAAGATTGGAACAAGGAAAATGTGGTGGTGATATGATTATGGTCAGTACCAAGATGATATCATGGGAGACTCACTTCTAAATAAGTAGGTAAACTACTCCAATACTTTGCGTAAAGAGACATGATGGCATAAGACAAATCATGTTGGTACCGACATGATTTGATGGAGCAATTTTTCAAACAAATCTTAAAAACTTGAAAGTAAGAACAAGTATGAGAAAAAGTGATGTGGTAACGAGCAAGATATGGTTGGTATTGACATGATTATGGTCCATACCGGCATAATTTTGGTTATGAAAGTAACTCGTTAAAGCTTAGAACTTTGGATTTGAAGTATCTAAAATGTGGATCTAGGAGCATTTTGTTATATACCTGAAGTCATTTGGATTTAGAAGATGAATCTACATTATATCTAATAAGAAATGCCTCTAAAGAGAACTTCTTCCAAGTTTAGAGAGAATGTTGAGGGACATCATGAAGGATCTCATCAAGCCGAAGTAGAAATAACTCAACCATTTCCTCTTAGAGGATGGTCATCTCAGTCGTTTGAATTCGTGATAAGGGTTGAACTTGATAGAATGATGGTTGAGATGAATAGAAAAATGTTGGAAAATCACAAGGCTATGATGGAAAATTCAAAGAAAGGCTTCACATTAATTTCCCAGCAACCTCATAGGCGTAGGAGAAGCCATAGAGATTCTTCGCCTTTAGATTCTGAGGAAGAGAGTTCATCTTTGTCGGATCCGAAAGAGATGGAAAGCAAAAAATGAACAGAAAGGCTACTAGACTCAAGGAGACAAACCACAAAAGATGGATTCGATCAAGCAAAGACCATTCAAGTTACTGCCAACAAAAATCATCTCAACACCAATATAGGGATGTCGGTGTTGACATGAATGTCGATGCAATTTGTATGATAGCGAGGGACATTTATAAGATGCTAGCACCAATGAAGTATAAGATACTGGTGCATAGACTGATGGTGTTTAGGAAAATGCCACAGAAATAGTAAGGCATCATAGAGGTCTGGACGAATGACTCTACTAGAGATAGGGAAGCCCATATGTCATGCAACTAACTAGGAGATTTTACAAAGTCAAACACTTGGGGCTGTTCCTATTGATTATCGTCTAGCTGCCCATACCAGTGACTAGTATGTTACAAATAAGGTAAAGAGAATTTAAATGACAATAAACATACGAGTAATTATGAGTGGGGTTCATTGCCTAACCGAACCCCATTTGTTGATACATTCTAATAAGAGTTATCCTAGAAAATTTGTTTTGCTAATGACGTTGTCTTATGATGGAACGACCGATCCAAGAAAATACCTTCTCAAGTATGGATGACATATTAGTGGTACTTAAGCTGCAGATGTGGTAAGATGTAGGTTCTTTCCTATATTTTTAAACAAAGTTGCCATTATGTGGTTCACTCGCTTATGTCAAGGTCTATATCATCCTTTAACCAGTTAGCGATGAAGCTTATGGAAAGACTTTGAAGGATTTCTTCAAGTGATTTTATATTACAGTGACATAAGTAAGTAAGCTGAGGGAAGAGATTTTCTTGATGGTATTGATCCAGGGGGGTTCACCCGAATACGGACTTTAGTAGATGGCTCAAAAGAAAGCAACCGCCTACCATGGAAGAGTTTTATCGAAAGGTAACCCAGTTTCTACGATAAAAAGAGGGGGACCTAGCCCTAGGATTAAATGGTGGAAAATGATCAAATGATGTAGTATAGAGCAACGTTTCTATCAAACAGAGCGGTGATAGTTCTTGAAATGTTGATGTGGATGTTGGAAATATTAATCTAAAAAGGCAAAACTAAGGTCCCGGTGGGAAGAAGTAGGACACCAAGAAGTGCACGAGGTATATGAGACCATGATATTACACTTCTCTAATTGGTTTGTTGAAAACATCTATCTTTCTATGCAAGGGATTGAAAATTGTAAGAAGCCGCCTCGGAGGGAGGCAACCGAGGAGGAAAGGCACTTAGGGAACTATTGCTGATTTCATGAAACCCATGTGCACAATATCAATGAGTGCCGTCATTTTAGGGATGTAATTAAAGACTTGATTAGAAAGAAAAATCTACAGCAGTATATGAGGATCTATAGGCTAGCAAACGAATGAATTATAGACCCTAAGGGCAGAATTCCCAAAGGGATCAGGTTGGGTCCAGTGGTGAGGGACTGAGATATCCTGAGAGAAGGATTATTATAATGCTATATCTGGAGGACCCATCCAGTAAAAAAAGGTGGAATGAAATGAAGAGATATGGCAGTTCACTGAGGCACGTGCCTTAAGAAACGTGTTTTTCCATAAAGGATGGGACTCTAGGAAAGTAATAGACGGTGACGAATGAAGACATTATTTCAAAAATAGAGATGAAGACAAGATCAAAGAATTGATGCTTGATCCCATAGTGATTATGATTGTAGTTAGCCCGGCTACAATGCACCAAATACTAATTTATTGTGGTTGCTCATTAAAAATCCTGATTACATATAAAGAACTACAAGAAGGATCTAAAACCATGTAAATATCATATTTAGGGATTAATCGAAAAAGTTTAATACCCTATTGGATGTATTAATCTGTATGCGGAGTTAGGTAAAGGAGTCTGCAAGATAATGTGGGTTCAAATGTTTGAGGTGCTCGATGAATTTTTGGCCAATAATGCTTTTCTAGGCCGATAGGCCCTCACTAGTTTCAATATAGCGCTTGCTTCATGGCATTTGATAATGCAGTTCCCCACAGAGAATGAAGTTAGAGCTATTCAAGGCTATATAGAACTGGTTTAGAATGCTATGTTGAAGAGGTTGGAAAGGTGAAGTGATGTAAAAAGGAAAGAATGCACGAAGTCTCTTTGCATCAACACGTCTAAAGCATAGCAACCACTGCCAATGCCTTGCTTAGGTCCTACTGCAAGGTCTACAAACCTATAGACACCATAAAAGATCTAGAGGATGTGAGGGCAGCACCGTTGGTGCTAAAGGTTAATATCTCGATTTATGATGATGATCCTACTAGGGTTCTCCAAGTCGGATCTCAGTTCGACATAAAAATAAAAAAGGAATTGGTACGATTTCTCTAAGCAAACCTAGATGTGTTTTCATGGACACATTCCAATATGTGTGGAGTACCGCTGGAGATAACATGTCATTGATTGAGTATGGACCCAAGATACCCTCTTATAAACTAGAAAAGGAACAGTCTTGGTTTGGAATGATCTAGTGCATTGAAATAAGAGGTGGATAAGCTGAAGGCAAACCGCTTCGGCCGCAATGCACTGTACCTGTAACAACCCGTTTTTTAGGGATACTAAATTGAGAAATCAACTCATATATTGATAATTAATCGGTTAAAAATAACAAACAATTAAATATTTATATAAAAAAATAATTAACAAATAAATAAATAAAAGGAAATAAAATGGGAATTTAATATTAATAGCGTTGAGAGGAAAATAAATGGTAGCAAATTCATTTACTTTTATTTGGAGTTATAAATTATGTCTTTTTAGTGGTAGTGTAATTTATTTTAATAAATAAACCATTTTATTAACCTAAACTATTTGGGAAGTAAAACATTGAGAGTGTAATGTTTTTTTTATGAAAGAATGGTAACTAATTACATAAAATGCGTTTTATGTATGAAAAGTTTAGATAAGAATTTTTTATGTAGATTTACAATTAGGTATAAAAGAAAAAAAAAGGTAAAATAATAAAAAAAATATCCTTTTTATAATGTCATGTAGGAAAGATCTAGAAAGTGAATAAAATATTGTTAAGTAAAAGAAAAATCTAGAATAAGGACAAAAGATAATGAACAAATTGTATTAAAAAAAGGGTGAAATAATAAAATAAGGGTTTATTTGGGAGAAGATTCTAGAGGAGAGGCTTTATAATAAAAATACCATTTCCTCTCCTCAACCGTCCCTTCACTGTACGTACAGAGAACGGAAAAAAAAACAGAGAGAAAGGAGGAAACCTAAAATCTAATTTCCAATCTCCTCAATCAAACACAAATCTCAGGCTGCAATTAAAGATTAAAAAGAAAAGATTCCCAATTCTAAGAGTAAGTATCCCTAAATAAGTTCTATTCCATCTCTTTCTTTTTATTTTTATAAATAGTTATTTAGGGTTTTTTGATTTTGTTAGCAATTATAAGGGATAAGTCAAGCAATCAAGGGCTAGCTGAATTAGAGCTTGAAGATTGCAATTTGAAGCTTTAGGTGAGTGAAGTTATACCTTATTTTATTTTTCATTTTTATGCATGCATGCAAATAAAAGTGTGAAATTTTGAATAAAAAGATTGCTTCCTTACTTCCCAATTATGCATTGTTGGTGGGAATTGAAGAAATGAAAATTTATGCATAAAAAATTAAAGTGCATGCATATTGTTCGTTTAATTGTTGCAGAGAGGAAAAAAAATTTGTTGCTATTATCACTGAGTGCAAGACACTGTGCAGGTGTCGCACTATAGCGTTGCCTTGTGCTGCACTATAAAGTGCAGCCGGACGCTGCACTAGTGTACAGTTTCAGCTCTGCAGCACAGTATTGTGCTGCACTGTGCAGCAGTCTGCACAGTGCGGTACACTACTGCAGCAGTCTAGCAGCCCAGCTGCAAGCGCTGCAAATGCAGCTGCTGCAGCTGCAGCTGCCTGACGCAGCGCCTGCAGCTGCACCCAGGCTGCAGCTGCAGCTGCAGCGGGGCAGCTGCCGCATGCAGCTGCACCCAGGCTGCACCTGCGCTGGGCTGCAGCGCATGCAGGCTACAGGCTGCCTGCTGCCCAGCTGGGCAGCTCCCAACTGCAGCTCCGCTTTACTGCAGCTGCGTTGTGCTGCAGCAACGGCGCCGTGCAGCCCTACGTTGGGCTGTAGGGCTGCACTGTTCTCCGCTTGATTTAAAAAAAATGTTAATTTAAATTTTTTTGGTTAAAAAAATTATATTATCGATTAATACGTGTTTGAAAAGAAATAGAACTTATCATTTAGAATTTTGATTACGTTTTTGCATACTAAAACTTGTGTTGTTTACTATTTTTTAATTCAAATTAATTTTTATTAATTTTTATCTAATTTAACGAATTTTTAATAATTTTATCCAATAAATTAGATTTCTATGTTTCGCCTTAATACATAAGTATTATGGGGTACTTGTGTATTAATACAAAATGGAGATGTAATTATTTTCTTTTATACGCATAATTGTTTTCCTAAATTTTATTTGCTTTTTGAATATTATACTGGGTTTATCAAAGATTTTATTGGAAGATGTCGTCATTGACTTTTTTAGAAGTGTTTTGAAATTGCGAACACTTTTGATTTTTGGGTCGAGATAGATTGGACTCGGTTGTACCAATGGGCCAAAACTCCATCTTGTCCGACCTGATTTAGGATCGCTGCCTGAATCGGTGGTATATCACATGTCCTTTTGCCACCAAAGGTCAACGGTCTGCTACACAGGGCTAATCTTATTTTTGATCAGGATCTCCGATCGGCGGGTCACAGACTATGATGGATGGAGGCGTGGGGGTCCCACGTGTAGATCCGTGGACGGGTAGCATACGGTCTTTGCCTTAAACCGTCTTGGTTGTCCTGGGTTGATCGCTAGGTGTATTATGGCGTTATGAGTAGGTTACAGTGTTGATGCTTCTACGCGCGCTCGAGCCCTGCCACTGTGATTTTACAATACTAGCGTCTGTTTATTTGATATATTTTATGTGTCATGTTATATTTATCCCATAATTCTCATAATGCAATTTTCTTTATATTATGATTTTTTTTAAAATACTAAAGTTAATTTTGAATATCCAGTATCTTTGGAGAATGTGTGTATGAACTTATTTATTATGTTACATATGTTAATTGGGTTGGTATCGTATTAGATTACATACGATATTTTTGGTCTAAAACCATCGTTTGATTAAATGAATTGTTTATGAAACCAAATTTGCGTGTTGGTTCACACATACATATATGCCTCATGTTGGTTTATACATGCGGCACTTTCTATTCCTTTTTGTTGATTGAGACAATTATTGTTCATAGATCTTATTTCACTCACACTAGAAATAGTCTGATCCGTGTGATTTGTTTTATAATCCTCGGGTCAGTCTGAGGAATGTGGTTGCAGGTTAGGTTGCGTGGACTGTAGCAGCATTCATATTATTTTCCACGTTTTGGGGTTTTGGACTTTATTGCTTGGACTTAGGAGTAGTTAATATATGTATTATGGTATGTATGTTATTATGTATTTTGAAAGTGATATGTACTATGGACTATGTATCGTGGACATTACTATTATGATATGTATTATGCATTATGTTGTTGTTGTGCTGAACTGTACATTTTATTATATTCTGTACTATGTAACTTGAAAATATTTTATCTTGTACCATTGCTTTGAACCAACACTGCGCACGAATGGTAAGTAGAAGAAAAAAAATCGTAAAATTTCTCATGCCAGTGTTAGTTCAAGGGAATGAGTACAACATTTAGCCCTATCGAGTCCCATTGTCCATGCTTTCTGACAGTAATATTTAGTATTGCTCTTGGTTGGCATGGGTATAGGGGTCGGGTGTTACATTTTTGGTATCAGAGCCCAGGTTAACAATAGTGTAGAATATATTTAGAATATAAGTTAGCACAAAGCAGTAGAAGCATTGTACATGTCTAATACCATAAGTATCACTTCCATAATATAATAATAGTCATACATGCCTAAACCAAAGCCCTAAATCTTTGATCTTTTTAGTATGAGAATTATTTTAATTCCAGCTTAACAACATTTCTCACTATGCGGAGTAGTGAGAAAGATGGCTGGAAGACATCCCCGTTTGACGATGGAGCAGTGGTTAGAGTTAATGCGGAACATGCCACAGGCGGCACCCGCTCCTTATGCTGCTCCTAGAGTTGATTTCGCTCGTATGTGTAAGGACTTTGTGAGCCTTGGAGGGAAGCTCTTTCATGGAAATAAAGGTGTGGTTGGGGTTCAGGCTTGGTTGAAGACTTGTGAACGAGTCTTTGGGCACATGGGTGTGACGGACCGCCAGAAGGTCCAGATTGCTTCCTGCTTCCTCCAAGACGGTGCCTCTGACTGGTTCGATGTGGTTAGTGCTGAGATAGGCAAGGAGGAGCTAACATGGGAGAGATTTAGAGAACGATTCGAGTTAACGTTCATTCCCGAGGCAGAGAAGGCCATCTCGCTCGTAGATTTATTGACCTGAAGCAGAGAGATATGACAGTTCAGGAGTACATCAATACCTTCAACTCCCTCTCTAAGTATGGCCTCGATTTGGTCAACACTCCCTTCAAAAAGAACCAGAAATTTGTGGATGGTCTACGTAGGAAGCTGAAGATACAACTTTTGACTCAGCTTCGCTCCACTTTTGATGAGATAGTTGATTTAGCCATGAGGTATGAAGACTTGTATCAGGAAAGAGATGATGATGCACCACTAAACCGACAGAGCTTTGTGCCTAAGAGGAAAGCTCCATTCTTCCCTAAGAAGAAGCAGAATCCTCAGAAGAAGCAAAAGAAAGGTCAAGCTTCGGGCTGCCAGATTCAAGATAAAAGTGGAGTGAAATACTATAAGTGTGGAGTAATGGGACATTTTGCTAATAATTTCCCCCAGAGGCAGTGTTATGAGTGTCACCAGACTGGTCATTTGAAGAACAACTATCCACAGCTTACGAAGAAGAAGCAAGCAGCAAAGATGAATGTGATGGAAGGAGATCCAGGCCCGAGTCAGAGTAAGGGAAAGCAGGTGGCAGTCATGGAAGGTATGATTCCTTTTAGAGATACTTTTATTCGTATACTCTTTGACACCGGTGCCTCCCATTCTTTCATATCAAGGAATTAGTTGATAGATATGATTTGGAAGTTGTGTACCTCGTGACATCTCTAAGGGTTGCGAATCCCATCGGTGAGTCTGCAACACTTGGAATGTTGTGTAAAGGCTTTGAGCTTTCCTTTTGCGGGCTATCTTTTCTCTGTGATTTGCATGTATTGAGTGCCTTGGCTTTGATATTATCTTGGGGATGGACTGGTTGGATCGTTATGGTGTACAGCTTTCCTGCTCAGACAGAGCTGTTACTTTGAAGCATCCATCCTATAAAGGGCTTCTTAATATGACTCTGGATATACCGAGCTCTGATGCTTATGTTTCTTTGTTTTCCATAGAGTCACGAGAGGAAGATGAGATAGCCAGAGTACCAACTGTCAGAGATTTTTGTGATATATTTGAGCCTGTTACAGGCTTACCACCAAAGAGAGCTGTGGAGTTCTGTATAGATCTAATCCCTGGAGCCCAACAGTCAATCGACCACCTACTCGTATGTCGCGAGTTGAGATGGAGGAACTTCGTAAGCAGTTGACTGAATTGGAAGGGAAGCAGTTTATCCGATCTAGTAGCTCTCCTTGGGGAGCCGCTGCTATATTTGAAAAGAAGGCGGATGGCTCTCTTCGTTTATGCATTGACTACAGGAAGCTTAATGAGCTGACTATAAAGAATAAGTATCCATTACTTCGTATTGATGATCTTTTTGATCAGTTGAGCGGAGCAAAGGACTTTTCCCAGCTGGACTTAGCCACCGGATTCCATCAGTTGAGAGTAGCGGAAGATAGCATTCCCCTTACTGCTTTCCTCACTCGTTATGGTTCATACGAATGGTTGGTAATGCCGTTTGGACTTACGAATGCTCCTGCATACATTGTAGACCTAATGAATAGAATATTCAGAAGCTATCTTGACTAATTTGTCCTGGTCTTTATTGATGACATCCTAGTGTATTCCAAGTCTGAGCAAGAGCATGAAGTGCATTTGAGGATGGTTTTGGAGACCTTAAGGGAACATAAGCTAAAAGCTAAGTTCTCCAAGTGCCACTTTTGGCAGAAGGAGGTAAAGTTTTTGGGCCATATAGTCTCCGAAGCTGGTCTGGCAGTGGATCCTTCTAAGATTGAGGCATACAGAATTGGAAGAGACCAGAATTTGTTACCGAGATACGGAGCTTCTTGGGACTAGCTGGTTACTACCAGCGTTTTATTAAAGATTTCTCCAAGATTGTGACTCCTTTGACGAGGTTGACGAGGAAAGGAGTCAAGTATGAATGGATAGATAAGTGTGAAGAAGCTTTCTCAAAGTTGAAGGAGATGCTCACTAACGCTCCAGTTATGGTAATTCCAAAGGGTAATCAGGATCTTGTGGTCTATACTGATGCTAGTGGGTCTGGCCTTGGAGCAGTACTGATGCAGAAAGGACGGATTGTAGCTTATGCATCCAGGAAATTGAGGCCCAATGAGATTCGGTATGCTGTTCATGATTTGGAGCTAGCAGCCGTGGTTTTTGCTTTGAAGTTGTGGCGACACTATCTTATAGGTGAGCGGTTTGTTCTCTATACAGACCATAAGTCCTTGAAATACCTATTTTCCTAGAAGGAACTGAGCATGCGCCAACAAAGGTGGTTGGAGTTTTTGGCAGCCTATGATTTTGATACTCAGTATACTCTTGGGAAAGAAAACCGTGTTGCGGATGCCCTCAGCCGTAAATACCAGGCAGTCGTATCGATGATGGTGGCTGCATGGCATGATTTGGAGGTGTTAGCTTCTAGTGGGATTTGTTACAGTATTCCTACTCATAGTTCAGGGAGGATGTTAGCTAGCTTGGTTGTGAGACTAAGTCTTATGGACATGATTTCTCTTGCCCAGAAGGAAGATTCTATTACTTTAGATCGTATCCATCGGTTGAAGAATGGAGAGGAAGCTGATGATCTGAAAGGTTTTGAGATGGATGCTCTTGGTTGTTTGAGGAAGAAGGGTAGAATCTTTGTACCTAATGTTGCAGGGATTAGACAAGAGGTGATGAATGGCTGTCATTGTTCGCGATACACTATTCACCCAGGTGGCAACAAGATGTACATGGACATGAAGCGCCTATATTACCGGGAAGGAATGAAGCATGATGTAGGTGAATACGTTAAGAATTGCATTACTTGCCAACTGGTGAAATGCGAGCATCAAAAGCCTAGCGGTCTTCCTCACCCCTTGAAGATTCCATTATGGAAATGGGATCAGGTATAAGTGAATTTTGATTTTACAATGGTTCACTAATATAAACCCTTTATTGAGATCCAATTAGTGTTCCATTAATACTTTATTTAGGTATCAATGGATTTCATTGATGGCTTTCCTCGATCGAAGCAAGGGCATGATAGCATATGGGTAGTAGTGGATCGTTTGATGAAATCTGTCCATTTTATCCCTGTCAAGGCAAAGAGGACTGCATCTTATTTGGCGAAGCTATATGTGAAGGAAGTTGTTCGTCTCCATGGCGTACCTAATGTTATAGTTTGTGACAGAGATCCATTATTTACTAGTGGATTTTGGAGGAGCTTACAAGCAATTTTGGGGACGAAGTTGAATATTAGCTCGGCCTATCATCCTCAGTCCGATGGACAAACTGAGCGAGTCAACAAGATATTGGAGGATTTGTTGCGATCCTGTTTTCTGGATTTTGGAGGGTCTTGGGAGGACCACCTGTACTTGGTAGAGTTTTCATATAATAACAGCTTTCAGTCCAGTATAGGCATGGCTTCTTTTGAAGCACTGTATGGAAGACCATGTAGATCTCCTGCATGCTGGCTTGAGACTGGAGATAAGTTAGTTTTTGGTCCAGACACTGTACGAGAAGCCTCAAAGAAGGTAGAGATAATTAGAAGGAGAATGAAAGAAGAACAAGATAGACAAAAGTCCTATGCAGATAAAAGAATGAAGGACTTGGAGTTTAGCGTCGGCGATCATATGTTCGTGAAGGTTACTCCTTTAAAGGGGGTAATGAGGTTCAGCAAGACTGGTAAGCTTGCTCCTAGATTTATTGGGCCTTATCCTATTGTGGAGTGGATTGGGAAGCTTGCCTTTAGAGTTGCTCTACCTGAACACTTATCGAGTGTGCATAATGTTTTTCATGTGTCACGCTTGAGAAAGTGTTTGAGGGATTCCGAGGAGGTGATAGAGCCAAAGCAGTTGCAGCAGCTTGAGATCGCTCCTAATATGACATATAGTCGAGATCCTATTCGTTTCATTGCCTCTGAGACGAAGAAGTTGCGTAGTAAGGTGGTTCCTCTAGTCAAGGTGCAATGGTCGAGCAATCCGAAGGACTGCACCTGGGAAAAACAAGAGTCGATGCAGAGGCACTATCCTGAATTGTTTGGCGCTCGAGCAAGGTATTTCTTATTCTTTTAAAATTTAAATCAACTAATAAAGTTGAAGATATCGCCTTACGTAAAAAATTGCAAAGACGTAATTTTTGCAAGGGGGGAAGTCTGTAACAACCCATTTTTTAAGGATACTAAATTGGGAAATCAACTCATAAATAGATAATTAATCGGTTAAAAATAACAAACAATTAAATATTTATGTAAAAATAATAATAAAAAAAAAATAAAAAAAATAAAAGGAAATAAAATGGGAATTTAATATTAATAGCGTTGAGAGGAAAATAAATGGTAACAAATTCATTTACTTTTATTTGGAGTTATAAATTATGTCTTTTTAGTGGTAGTGTAATTTATTTTAATAAATAAACAATTTTATTAACCTAAACTATTTGGGAAGTTAAACATTGAGAGTGTAATGTTTTTTTATGAAATAATGGTAACTAATTACATAAGATAAAATGCGTTTTATGTATGAAAAGTTTAGATAAGAATTTTTATGTAGATTTACAATTAGGTATAAAAGGAAAAAAAAAAGAAATAAAGGGTAAAATAATAAAATAAGTAAAATAAATAAATAATAATATCTTTTTTATAATGTCATGTAGTAAAGATCTAGAAAGTGAATAAAATATTGTTAAGTAAAAGAAAATTCTAGAATAACGACAAAATATAATGAACAAATTGTATTAAAAAGAAAAAAAATGGGAGAAATAATAAAATAAGGGTTTAATTGGGAGAAGATTCTAGAGGAGGGGCTTTATAATAAAAATACAATTTCCTCTCCTCAACCCTCCCTTCACTATATGTACAGAGAACGGAAAAAAAAGAAAAAAAACAGAGAGAAAGGAGGAAACCTAAAATCTAATTTCTAATCTCCTCAATCAAACACAAATCTTAGGCTGCAATTAAAAGGTTAAAAGGAAAAGATTCTCAATTCTAAGAGTAAGTATCCCTAAATCAGTTCTATTCCATCTCTTTCTTTTTATTTTTACAAATAGTTATTAGGGTTTTATGATTTTGTTAGCAATTGTAAGGGGTAAGTCAAGCAATCAAGGGCTAGCTGAATTAGAGCTTGAAGATTGCAATTTGAAGCTTTAGGTGAGTGAAGTTATACTCTTATTTTATTTTTCATTTTTATGCATGCATGCAAATAAAAGTGTGAAATTTTGAATAAAAATATTGCTTCCTTACTTCCCAATTATGCATTGTTGATGGGAATTAAAGAAGAAATGAAAATTTATGCATAAAAAATTAAAGTGCATGCATATTGTTTGTTTAATAGTTGCAGAGAAGAAGAAAAAATTGTTGCTATCATCACTGAGTGCAAGCCACTGTGCATGTGCCGCACTATAGCGCAGCCTTGTGCTGCACTATAAAGTGCAGTCGGACGATGCACTAGTGCACAGTTTCAGCACTGCTGCACAGTATTGTGCTGCACTATGCAGCAGTCTGCACAGTGCGGTGCACTGTTGCAGCAGTGCAGCTGCAGCAGTCCAGCAGCCCAGCAGCTCTGCAAATGCAGTTGTTGTTGCAGCTGCCTGCTGCAGCTGAAGCAGTTGCAGCTGCCTGCTGCCGCGTTACATCAGGGCTGCAGCTGCCTGTTGTAGCTGAAGCACCTGCAGCTGCCAGCTGCAGCCGGGCTGCGGCTGCAGCCGGGCGGCTGCAGGGCGGCGGCTGCAGCCGGGCTACAGCTGCAGCGGCGCTGGGCTGCAGCTGCAGCGCACGCAGGCTGCCAGCTGCCAGCTTCCTGCTGCCCAGCTGGGCAACTACCAGCTGCATATGCGCTCTGCTGCAGCTGTGCTGAGCTGCAGCAGCGGCGCAGTGCAGCCCTGCGCTGGGCTGTAGGGCTGCACTGTTCTCCGCTTGATTTAAAAAAGAATTAAAAAAATATAAGAAATGAAAATGTTAATTTAAATTATTTTGGTTAAAAAAAATATTATATTATCGATCAATACGTGTTTGAAAGGAAGTAGAACTTTTCAATTAGAATTTTGATTATGTTTTTGCATACTAAAACTTGTGTTGTTTAAATTTTTTTTTTATTAAAATTAATTTTTATCTAATTCAACGAATTTTTAATAATTTTATCAATAAATTAGATTTCTGTGTTTCGCCTTGATACATAAGTATTATGAGGTACTTGTGTATTAATGCAAATCGAAAATATAATTATTTTCTTTTATACGCATAATTGTTTTCCTAAATTTTATTTCCTTTTTGAATATTATACTGGGTTTATCAAATGTTTTATTGGAAGATGTCGTCATTGACTTTTTTAGAAGTGTTTTGAAATTGCAAACACTTTTGATTTTTGGGTCGGGATAGATCGGACAATGTTGTACCAATGGGCCAAAACTCCATCTTGGCCGACCTGATTCAGGATCGCTACCTGAATCGGTGGTATATCACATGCCCTTTTACCACCAAAGGTCAACGGTCTGCTACACAGGGCTAATCTTATTTTTGATCGGGATCTCCGATCGGCGGGTCACGGACTATGATGGATGGAGGCGTGGGGGTCCCACGTGTAGATCCGTGAACGGGTAGTATACAGCCTTTGCCTTAGACCGTCTTGGTTATCCTGGGTTGATCGTCAGGTGTATTATGGCGTATGAGTAGGTTACGGTGTTGATACCTCTGCACGCGCTCGAGCTCTACCACTGTGATTTTACAATACTAGCGTCTGTTTATTTGGTATATTTTATGTGTCATGTTATATTTATTCCATAATTCTCATAATGCAATTTTCTTTATATTATGATTTTTTTTAAATATTAAAGTTAATTTTGAAAACCCAGTATCTTTGAAGAATGTGTGTATGAACTTATTCATTATGTTACATATGTTAATTGGGTTGGTATCGTATTGGATTACATACGATATTTTTGGTCTAAAACCATCGTTTGATTAAATGAATTGTTCATAAAACCAAATTTGCATGTTGGTTCACACACACATATATGCCTCATGTTGGTTTATACATGCGGCGCTTTCTTTTCCTTTTTGTTGATTGAGACAATTATTGTTCATAGATCTTACTTCACTCACACTAGAAATAGTCTGACCCATGTGATTTGTTTTATAATCCTCGGGTCAGTCTGAGGATTGTGGTTGCAGGTTTGGTTGCATGGACTGTAACAGCATTCATATTATTTTCCACGTTTTGGGGTTTTGGACTTTACTGCTTGGACTTAGGAGTAGTTAATATATGTATTATGGTATGTATGTTATTATGTATTTTGGAAGTGATATGTACTATGGACTATGTATCGTGGACATTACTATTATGATATGTATTAAGCATTATGTTGTTGTTGTGCTGAACTGTACATTCTATTATATTCTGTACTATGTAACCTGAAAATTTTTTATCTTGTACCACTGCTTTGAACCAACACTGTGCACGAATGGTAAGTAGAAGAAAAAAATTGTAAAATTTCTCGTGCCAGTGTTAATTCAAGGGAATGAGTACAACATTTAGCCCTATCGATTCTCATTCTCCGTGCTTTCTAACAGTAATACTTAGTATTGCTCTTGGTTGGCATGGGTATAGGGGCTGGGCGTTATAGTACCCTGAATAGGTATCAAATGCGGTATTGGTCAAAAAGCCTAATAGAAAGTAGCGGACGTGCGTTTATTATTCTGACTAAAATAAAGCATACCCAAAAGACAGTTTTCCATTATCGAAGACTGACCAACTACTGGACACAACGACTAGACATGAACTACTGTCCTTTATGGATGTGTACTTTAGCTACAACCAAATAGAAATGCATGTGCCAGACTAGGAGCATATGAATTTCATCACCGATCTAAGTTTGTACTATTGTTCAATGATGTCATTCGATTCGAGAGTGACAAGTTCAAAGATTTTTGTAACCAGTACCGAATTGAGAAGATTTTTCGATATTTGCACACCCACAAGCAAATCAATAGATAGATGTGATGAACAAGATCATCAAATCCATCCTGAAGAAACAATTGACGAAAACCGAAGGTGATCTGGTTGATGAGTTACCACTAGTATTGTAGGCTTATAGGATGACCTATAAGTTCATGACCGGGCAAGCTCCATTCGCTCTGGCCTACGGAACTGAGGCCATGATTCTAATTGAACTCAATGTCCCTTTTCACAAAAGAAAGCTTTATGATCCCAAGATGAATTAGGAATTATTGCTTGAGTCCCTCGACTTGGTTGATTAAAAATGAGAAGATGCTAAATTGAGGGTAGCTGCTAACTAGAAAAGAGTAGCAATACATTTCAATTTCAAGGTTAGAAACCATAACTTTGAGAAAGGAGACCTTGTTTTGAAATAGGAATTTCCTTGTATAGGGGCACTTGGTTCGAATTGGGAAGGTCCCTATGTGATTGAATAGAAGCTTGGAGATGAAACTTTCAAGCTATCAACTATTGACGGGATCCCAATTCTACGAGCATGGAATAACGAGCATCTATGGTGCTATTTCACTTAGAATTATTTATCTTTTGCAAACAAGACATCCTGATTGATAGGATGAGGCGTAATAAGGCAAAATCATCCATTCTTTTGTTTGGCTTTTGGAATCAATGGAACTGTATTCTTAATAGTCTAACTTTGTGTTGTGATAGGCGACATAATCAGACATTCTGTATTGTGAAAAACTAGTTGTCTATGTAACCAAAGATATGTACCGATGAAATCCTTTGATCCATGAGCAGATCAAAGGAGTATGATCATAATGTGTCCATTGGATGATTGCCTTTAACATATAATCTTTGACTAATGCTCGAAGAATAATAAGGTCAATGATTGATGCATGGAGATGGGCATCAAAGACACCACAATTAAAATTTTATGATTAATAACGTGTTTTAATAAGTTTATTGTGATTCAAAATAAAAAGGAAAGAATTTTTTTCTAATTGTAGTTTATTATATATTCACCATGTTAATAAAAATTAAATCCTCATTTTTGTTATTTTATTGTATGTTGTTTTATATCTTCTTTATTTTAATAAATTACACTTGTTGTCGAACTTGTTTCTTCTGGTAATGGGTAAAAATTTAATAGACTGAATTTTAAAATTTTGCGTGTATATATATACACAGAAATTAATCAAGTATTCTTCATACTTTGAAATTGTAATCATATACTGAAATAAATTTAATTGGCTGATTTATTTCCAACTAATTCAGTTCATGTTTCAAATTTTAGTTTTAGTTTACTGCATGTATATTTATACCTAAATGTAAACTTATGTTTCATATCCAATTATATCAATAAAAAATTGGATTAACTAGGTTTGAAATCTCATACGGTGTTGAATAAATTGTTTAATAGGCGATTGTAAAGGAGGTAAAATAGATTTACACTTGACTATGTCTTTTTCACTTAGACTTGATTAGAACTTTTTGCACTAATGATTGCATTGATCAGGCTTAGATGTGTTGTTTTAGCTTTAACTACTGCCTCAGAAAAGCACTAGTTGACCAGCATTAAAATACACATCCAACAGTACCATCCTCATCCCCTTTGATCGCCACTACAAAAACCTTAGTTTTGATTACATCGATCAAAATCCGAATTCTGGTCACTAAACTTGAGGTTTCAACCAAGATTCAAGACCACTAACACCTCTCAACGAGCTGCACTCATGGTACCAAAAATGATATATCCAAGCTTTGTTTGTTTTTTTCTTCAGTTTTTGACCATTTTAGAGAATTATAGTGGATACGTGAAATGAAATAAATGTACCAAAGTAATTTTGTAAAAATAAAGCTGCATGGTTAATTTCCAAATTTTATAAGCCTAATCTTTATACTAGTAATGAGAATTCCAACAACTGATTTCAATCGTGTCTTTTTGCATTACCGTAAGTACCCTTCAGCTTAAGATACTCTTCGTCGGCTATCATGAAACCCTAAATCATTATCAGCTCCCAACTCCTTCATCATTCTCTTGCCCTCTCTTCACCCTGCATTCTTTCTAATTCCCAAAATCAAATCCATAGTTCCTTTATTGTCCAAGTCGATCGGAAGTCTCGCCGCCGTCATCCTCCAATTGGATCGCAACATCTGAATCACTAGTGCAGCAATCTGGCCATTTAGATTGTTTCCTAAAAGAAGAAAATCTGCAATTTCTGTAGTCTCAAAATTTTAGGTAGAATATTTCCTGAAAGGAAATTCGAACTCAAGTCTAACTCAAGTAAATTTTTGCATTTACTCAACTCATGTGATATTTCTCCAGTCAATCTATTTAATGAAATATACAAATTTTATAACTTTTAAAGGTTACCAAATTCATGGTGAATAGAGCCACCGAATAAGTTATTCGAAAAATCAAGCATGGAAAGATTGCTCCATAAACTATATTTCAATGGAATTTTTTCTGTGAAGAAATTATTACTGAGATCAAGGTATTATATTCTTTGAGTTTTTACTTAGATTCTCTGCTATTTCTCCTTGAAAATGATTGTTGGAAAGTATTACTCTATGAAGTCCTAAACACAATCCGATCAGAGTAGGAAAAGTACCATTAAATCGATTATGTTCGATTGCAAAAACAGATAAATTATTTCCATTGCACAAGTAAGGTGGAATTGTACCATAAAGTTTGTTGCCTGCAAGATCAAGCCCACTCAAAAAATTAGCTTTCCCAAGATACCAAGGTGTTCTCCAGTCATATTATTGCAAGCTAAACTAACGTATTCAAGTTTTTGTAATGTGGTAATATCTTTTGGAATCTCTCCACTTAAGAAATAGTTATGGAGATGCAACTGAACTAAGTTGCACAAGTTTTCAATTTTAGGGTCTATATATCCTTCAAACATATTTTTAAACAGTAGTAGCTTCTTCAGATTCTTTGGTCTATAAATCTCTGTTGGAGTCAAACCAGAGATTAAATTTTCACTAACTTTATGTTCAATGAGAAATTTATAGTTACCTAACTCATGAGGCAACAAATCAGAGAGTTTATTTTAGGAAAGAAACAAATATTCCAAGTTCTTGAACTCACCAATTGACTTAGGAATAGAATAATGTGTCGATTTCCCTACAAAGAAAGATTATATATAGATTGAAGCATATTGATATTCTCAGTTATACTGCCGTTAAAATGGTTTTCAGAAAGCAAAAGCATGTTAAAATTCATCAGTGTACTTAAACTTTTTGGTATCTCTCCCATAAATTCATTGACATCATGATACAACAACTCAAGCTTGGGAAGCGCTGAAAATAAACTTTTTGACATTTTGTTTATTGTTACTTATATCTGCTTATTTCTACATTTTTTTAAAATGTTAGACCTTTTAAGCTTTTACAGTATTTACTAGATTAATTTGAAAATTTTCTTAATAATAGTAATAATAATAATAATAATAATAATAATAATAATAATAATAATAATAATAATAATAAAATTTGGATTGTGTGTTCATCAAATTGGGCAAATATTGCCAGAAAACGATAATTTATTTGTCTTGGGTACAAGAAACACCATAGTAGCATATTTCTAAGAATAATAATAACGATACCTATTATAACAATGTTTTTATATAGTTCTATTATTTACTTACCAATACTGGACAACATTGTCAACTATTGCTTTTAATGTCATTATGATGATAACATGGCTGATGCTAAAATTGCTAATCGAATGTTTATTTGGCTACACAGAGCTCGAATTGCCTCAGCCGTCACTTTCATATAGTTAAGCAACAGTATATTATCGGGAAAGATAATTATATCAATGAGTTGCCTTATTGATCCAGATGAAGACTTGTCAGACATGAGAGAGATCGTCATGCATCATCTTTATCTAATCAAGCTGCCTCCTTGGTTTGATTTAAGAGTCTTTTATATAAGAGTGAGTAACTTTGAGGTTGATGATTCATTTTTTGAAACACTAAATGTTCATCATATTCCAGTTAGCCCTGACATAATACATGATATGAACGGTAGAAGAAGTAGCATTCATTCTGACTTGGTTACTTCTGTTCTTAGAAGAGATAGGGTCGACAAGGACTCGGAAGTGGCTACATTTATCAAAGTGTGATATTTGAAGTGTTTTTTGAAAATGAATTGTTGATTAATGGTGTGTTTGAGTTGAGTAACATTAATGGGTTACTCCAGTGTGATTCTAGATCAACTATCTTCTCTTGTGTCAATGCAATCCCATAAGCGAGGGTTACTTCAGTACTATTCCACATCCACATCTTCTCCAGCTTTAATGCAATTAATGACTGCGGATCGAACGACGATCCATTAAAGGTTAGTTCAATAAACCACTGTTCAAGATTTATGATTAATTATTGGCTAACCACTTATCAGCTAAACATGTATTGTTTTATCATTATTTTCTAATCATTCTTACTTTGATTCAGAAGAAGCTTGTACTATGTTCAATAGCATTTACAGTTTGACATTTTATTTCATTAGAATTTGGAACCGAAATGAACCAATTAGCTATATCATTTTTTTTGAAATGATACTTTATATACAACATGTCACTAGGACAATATATCATATGTCAATAAACGTTCGAATCTAAAAAAACTATATTGTATATTTCATCAATTGTTATATTTTGTGCAATTTATATTTTATTTCTTGGTCCAATTTAACCAGCTGTTGTGTTATAAGGTTTTGTATCGATTATTTCTATTTATGTAGTATATGGTAAGATAGTAATTACAGCATATTAGTCGGTGCTTGATATCATAATCAATTAAATATATACTGTATAATTAAATATGTTTTATTTCAATGTGTTAGTTATAGGAAATGGCATATGAAGAACGGTTTTAGTAATTTTAAGATTAATATTGGTGATGGTATTTTGGACTTGACTAACTCTTTATTTGCATTTGTAAGTAGACAGAAGCAGTCCAAGATATTGTACTGCATCATTTATTACTTCAGACGGCGTGTTTTAGATTTTGGTTATGTATAATGGAATCTTAAACTACATGCCAAAGTACATAACTCATGGAGAATTAGTTGATAATTGTACTACATCTCAAAAGATCAAGCAGACTGAAAAAGAAAGACAATAGACCTTCTGTATTTGCATTCAGGACTAACAGAGCCAATAAAATGCTGACAGATGTACTGATAAAGCCTCCATGCATCATTTCCAATCATATCTTCAGTTGCTGATCTCATGGGAGTAATAGGTCGATGATCACCTGCATCTGACCCACTTCTTAGCTTATGGAAACCTTCAGCTAGTAATGATCTCACATAATCACCCATATGGGATTATTCAACTGTACTCCAAGTTCACTTTTAAAATCAAATGATGCAAGGTATGTTGTGCTTTCTGTACGTGGATACTGGACAGAAAAAAATCATAATACTATTGTGCTATAACTACATGTATGATGAATCTATTATTGTTTCCATATATAGAACCGCTTCAGTTTGTTGAAATCACGTAATAATATATGATAAGGATTCTAGCCTTGATACTTCTACATAGGATAAACATCACTTAATCAATTGGAAGTCTAGAATGAAAGGCATTTAAAGTTGAGTTTACTAAAAGCAAGGAGAAAAAAGGCAGTTTCAATATGTATTATGTGTGCACGCCCAATTTCATGGAAAGAGGCTACAGTAGTACTTCACATGTATAAAGACCAGAAAGTTCAGAAAGCAACAGTCTAAGAGGCAGAGATGAATAGTAGCAGTGAAACTATTGACTTGACTTGAAAATGGCTTCAAAAATGAAGCAAGTTTTTTATGCTCATCCAAATGTGAAGCAAGTTTTTTACGCAGGCCTTCCTAGCCATCCTGGTCACCCTTTGCATTATTCTCAAGTACTCACACATTTTAAATCTGTATTATTATTTGGAAGTTAATGTATTCAAATTAGGCTATTCAATATTTTAAGTCAATTAAGCATTTTAATTTATGAAATCTATGCAAAAGGTGCAGGTGCGATCCTAAGTATCATCACAGGATCATTATCTCTCTCAAAGCACATTGTCAATACTTCCAAATGTTTTCAAATAAGAACTTGCCTTGGTAATTCATTCTTTATTTCGGATGGTGCTTATTGCTTTCTGTTAATTTCTTACGTTAATCGAATAAATTTTATATCAGAAGTGTGAATTCTACTATATGCTTGTCATGTTTCCTGTCACATAAACCCATCCCTGTCGATGTTCGCAAACCACATTTAAGTAATCATCTTAGATTAATACTTTCATGGTATATCATGTAAGTTGATGGAAATGATGCTATATTGTTAGCAAATATACTTTCATGGTCATATATGTTTTTATAAAATAGCTGAGAATTTTCATGTTCAGAAAATAAGCACAATACAACCAAATATAGAGTTTTTCTAGGAATATATCAACCAATGCACCTTTCTAAATTATTAAGGCTAACTACTTTGTTGATGTAAAGCCGAGTAGTAGTTTATTTTCGCTTCTTATTTTGTTTTTCATTTTTTTTATATTTTATAAACAAGAGTCAAATGCTAGAACCACGGGTAGAAGTTCATATGTATAACAAAAGTCGCGGTGAAAGTCTTAATCATTTAATTCTCAATATTGCTAGACCGGATAGAAGAAGAGATACAACGGATGAAGCCATGTTATGAATAAAAAATTGGTTCATGGTTGTTCTTCAGTTGTTTTGGTCTTCTCAAATACTGCGTTAGGTTCAGTTTATGCAGACAATGATACTGTCAAATTTACTTTTAGGTGTATAACTATAAATGCACGCACATTGTATTTTGCAGGTCCACCTGGACGTGCATATATACTCTATACATAATATACACTACAAGAGAAACCTGGTATTCCAACGGCTCCCAGCAGTTAGCGGCCGTTGGAAAAGCCGTTGGAATAACATTCATGCTTTCCAACAGCTTCCAACGGAAGCAACAGGGCTATTCCAACAGCTTTTTCAACAGCTTCAGATGTCATTTAGCCGATGGAGGCCGTTGGTTTAAAAGTGAGCAAAGAGCGGTTGGTAGCCGTTGGTAGCAGTTGCTAATCTGGGTGGAAAAAAATTTATAACAGCAAGTCATTCACCTTCCAACCACACACAATCAATATATATCAATTTCCATTCTGTTTCCATTCCATTTCCACTCCATTTCACATATATATCAGATATCCAACACATTGTACCATAAACAATATAGACAACCAAAAATCAACATCAAACGTTACAATTTCAAACCAAACTCCAAGTCAATATGTACATAAAAAACAAAACCCTCACCAACACCAAATCCAACTCCATATTCAAGTCAATATATACACAATAACCATCAAACATAATCCTCACCACCTCAAAGTCAATATATACAATAACCAACCACAAAGACAATAATCATCATACCTCTCAAGCATCATCATCACCTCTGGAAGCACCAGACGACGAAGGGAAGGAACCACGCCTTTGTGCATACTCCGCTAAACGTTGATTCAGCTGCTCTATTTGTATAGCGCGAAGACGATCCTGCTCTTGCAGCTGCTCAACCATGGCTCTAAGCTCTTTTATTTCAGCTTTGTCACACGCCTTTTGAGCTGCTCGAACTTGCAAATAGAATATGAGATGTTCACATTTGTATTATAATCATTTTCTTAAGCAATGCATAGTTTAAAATATAGAAACGTAAACGACGTGATCTTAAGCAATGCATATACCACAAGGAAATGCATATTTTATTTAATGATAATGGTGCAGGATGATAAACGATAAAAAATATTACCCTTTCAATATCAATTTTGGTGTATGATGCCAAAATACCAGATTTTCCCCAACTTTAAAATGAATTAATTAAACTCCTAATCCATTTCCACTTGTTTCCGTTTTGAATGAAAAATAAAAATGGAATGTGTAAGAGCTATAGACACTACTACCTTTTTTTGGTTCATGTTTTTGGTTCCTAATGTAAAATAGCGAACCCTTTTTTTGTTCATGTTTTTGGTTCATGTTTTTAGTTCCTAATGTATAGTGTCTATAGGTTAATTTGTTAAATATAATATTACAATGTTTATAAGATTACCGTTTGGTTTCCATAGCCATAGCGCCTGCTGCGTTGGATCCATAATTACGTTGAAAAAATTATCTTGCTCCTCTACCATCAACTCATCGTGATATGATTCTGAATGCAGCTCTGCCCGTGCCTCCTGAAACTTTGCCTAAAATAAAAAATAATTACAAGTTAAAATTAGTAGAATATGATTTAAACTTATCGATATTAATAAATAAGATTTAAAATATGCATACATATGCAGCCATCGCCTTATCGTCATCATCCCACTGATATGTAATATTGCCAGCATTGTCTGCTTGTCTTGATGCGTAGGCGTGGGTAAATACCTCCATCATAGACACGGGACGTCCAAGCGATCTTTCCTGCAATAAATAATTTATATATTTTAATTTTTCATAGCTAATTGCTGAACTGATTAATTTACAAAATTTAGTGACGGTTTAGATTTATAATTGATAAATTTACCAAGTCCTCACGGTAATGCTGAAAAGACTTGGATCCGCCACGATGCGTTATAAGATTCCTACTTCTATCGGCAGAGTTCCTTTCCGACTCCACCTGCAATTTAAATTGAATATTATATTTACTAATTGCGAAATAATTAACTATATATTTGATAGATTTACCTTGAACTCGTCGGTCTCCCACCAATTCATCCAAGAATCCCATACAGAAGCGTCCATCTAGTTTGGTTTCTTCCCCCTTTTTTAAGAGCTGACATTACCTCCATGTAATTTTTGGCGACTTTCGAATTCCAGTGGCGCTGAACCATGGCGACATTGGGCTCCACCAAGTCCACTTGCCTCTGTACAAAGAGAAAATATTATTAATTGTTCATTTATACTTATGCATATAGTAAAGTGGTATAAACTCATCAGAAAATCTTGTCAGATGGCCTCCCTGAATTGGTTAGGGATCTTACTCCACTTAGGCCAGCAATCTGTCATCATGCTCATATATGATTGCTTGGAAATGCCAAGCACAACTCCTAAGGGATCCAAATCAAATCCTCTGTGTTAAATATAAAAAAAAGCTTTAGACAAGTATATATATCTTCACTTGACCAAACCGTTGGTGGTTGTAAAGTCTCATGTCTATTAGCTATGAAGTTTTTTTGTCACTTCTAAAAGTATGATTAATATGGAGAAAACGTCGATGACAATCAAACCATGAAATTTTCTTCCCATGCCATAAAGAAAATGCTCATGTTTCTTCTATATAGTAAGGACAAGCAAAACGGCCGGCCGTACTCCAACCCGAAAGTATTCCATATGTAGGAAAATCGCTAATAGTCCATAACAAAGAAGCGAACATCCAAAAAAAAATTTGATACGTCGTATGTTTCAACTCCTTCATACCACAATGTTTTCAACTCTTCAATTAGCAGTTTTAAGTAAACATTGATACCCTGTGTCGGATCATCAGGGCCAGGGACGACAATTGTGAGAAACATATATGGAGTTTTCATACACATCCACGTGGGTAGATAGTAAGGTGTAATGATTATAGGCCAAGATGAATATTTAGAACCAAACTGAGAAAACGGTGAAAATCCATCAGTACACAAACCTAGTCTAACGTTACGGCTCTCCGCTGCGAAATCAGGATATTTCTTATCAAAATACTTCTAATCCTCTCCATCAGATGGGTGTGTTAACGTACCTTCTTTAGGTGTTCTCACACTGTGCCATCTCATATGATGCGCTATTACAGATGATGCATATAACCTTTGAAGTCTAGGAGTGATAGGTAAATAATGCATATGCTTGTATGGAACTTCTTTTCCCTTTTTTTCCTTGGTTTGTATCTTTCTTGATTACATATTTTACAATTCCGAAGACTGACATCATCTTTCCAAAACAACATGCAACCATTTAGACATGTATCAATTTTTTGATACGGAAAACTGAAAGATGACATAAGTTTTTTCGCTTCATAATAATTTTCGCACATTAAATTATCTGATGGCATATGGCGTTTAGCAGCTTGTACAACAGCCGTAAATCCGACTTCTGTGAGGTTGTACTTTGATTTCATTGCAATGTACTCCGCAGTTGCCGATAATTGAGTGCCGCTAGTACATCTATTCCAAAGAGGTTTCTTAGTAGCATCCAATAAATCATATATTTTTTTCGCTCCAACATTTGGTTCCTCTTCGATGTTAACATCGTCGTTATTAATTTCAACAGTAGGGAACATTGATCGTGCTGCATCTTCAACCATATGTTTTATGAGATTTGTAACTTCATCGCTAATGACTTCTATTGACTGTTCTTCGTTACATGTTATAATTTCTCCATGACGATACCACACCAAAAAAATGGTTACGAAACCATATTGGCTCAAATGAATCCTAACCATATTCGGTACTAAATGCTTCAACAATTTGCACCTACTACGTGGACAACGAATTTTTACGTCGTTTCCAATATTACTTAAAGCAAATTCGACAAACACATTTACCCCATTAAGAAAATGTTTACTTAATGAGCCTCTCATTTCTCTTCATTGATACATCCAGCTCCGATCAATAAAATAATTGACCATTTTTTCTACTGTAAAACCTATGATCAATAGTAAAAAAATTATTAATCAAATTCGATAAACACATTTAGATTTTACTGTTTTTATAATCCATTTTCGTTTATATACAAAGTTATATTTCTTGATATTTTGTTCACATTTTTGTACCTTTTGTGATGGTCGGTCATCCTACTTTCCATTACAAACACAATCGTAATTACATTTTTTAAATCATATCATTATAAACGATTTTCCAAAATTTCGGCAGCACTTCGCCCGTGTTCCTTGTATCGTATACATATGCATGTATACAAGGAACGAAAAGGAAATGTCGTCGAAATTTTGTGAACCGTTTATAACGATATGATTTACAAAACTTAATTACTTTGTAGTGTCTGTAACTTGTCAAATACAGGGACAAATCCAATAAATATTGTATCAGATGAATATGAATATCCGTTTTGCAATAAAAACGAATATTTATACAACGATCATATACAACACTTGTCAGACGGGTCCAAAAATTCACTAAGGGATTTAAATTTTGTTTATATGTTACCGTTTTATTAAATATATAAAATAAAACATATTATGCATTATTTTATTTATATTCTGCTATTTTATTAAATATATAGTAAATTATATGATTTTGACTATTTCGCAAAATATATATAATTCATGTATATATATATATATACTAAATTATATACTTATCTAATGCTAATATATTTTGTAAAAGATATAATTCATGTTCGTAAAATATTCAACTAATTCATGTTTGCCTAATATTTTACAAAACATACACAAAATAATTTAAATCAATCCTAACTAATCTAACGCTAACTCAAATGCGTATTTACACTAAATTATCAACATATGTATATATGTACATAATATATATACACAAACAATTTGGACATTTGGATGGTAATAATTGTAATTAACACTTAATTTAGTATAATAAATAATCAATAGGCCATTAGATACAACTATAACAACAAATTAAACAGAAAATTAGCAAAATTTAAAATTTTAGGGTTTTAGGCAAAACCTGATTTTGGAGCTGGATTTGGATGGAGAGAGGCCGCTGGTGTTGATTGATGGCGTGGGAGTGGCTGCCGGTTGCGTGGGGAGGCTGGGAGCAAGAAAAGAGGAGGAGTGGAGGAAGATCGTGATGGATTTGAATGTTTTTTTATAGGAAGATAGGAATGATTTGTGCTCTCAGCTTGGCTGTAGGTTTACACGAATAATTTCAACGGCTTCCAACAGCCGCAAACGGCATTTTTACAACGGTTACCAACGGCTACTAACGGCTTGTTAAAAATAACGAGCCTTTGGTAACCGTTAGAAATTCCCGTTGGCGGCCGTTGGAACCCGGTCGTGGCTATATACTGTAGTTCTAGTAGTGATAAATGTAAAGTTGGTCCACCTATAATAATTTATAAGAATTAGCCTTCCCAGCAAATATTTAATCTCACGCACCGATTATTTTAACCTGTTTATTCCAAATCTTTGAGATGCAATTGCGTCTTACATAAAAGTTATATTTAAAAATTATTTTCACCAGTAAATTAAAAGTTTTATGAGTTTTCTAGTGATATGCGTGGTTGATTTGTGAAACTGGACTTTGAAAATTACTTTTGATATATTGCAACGAGAGAGATTTTGTTCACACTTTTGAACAAAACACTCGGCTTCTATTGGAGGAATTCAGGGTTCCATATATGACCTACTAAATTTCTCCAATAGGAGGAAAGTTTTTGTTCACCCTTAAAAAAAAATTTAAACAAAATTATATTCCATTGTAAGTGGACCAAACTGATGAGTCATGACTACACGCAATAGTTGTCATTAGTTTGATGCATCAAATTAATGTCTTGAAGTAATACATCAAATCAAGAAATAGCTGCATCCAATAGATGCAGGGATAACAATGCAAGTGAGATGCAATTATAACTCTACCGCTTTGATGTAGTTATGATTATATTTGAGTGGTTCACTATTAATTACATCAGCTGAGAAGGAAATGGATTGGTAGAAACTTGGTTTAATTATTATGATTAATAATAAAGATTTACATTCAAGGTCCTATTAAAAAAATGTAAGAATTTGGATGTAAAATATAAGTAGAGAATTAATGAAAATATTGCGAACTTTTGTAAAATCATAGATTAGACAGGGATTTCTAAAAAGTAATATCTAAATAGAATTAAGAAGAGATGAACAGAGACGAATAAATGTTAGAATTACCCAGAAAATTAGAAATTCTTTTATTTTATTGCTAGTTTAACACATAGTTCATGTAATAAATGCCGCTTATTAGATAATAATTGACAAAATACGTGTAAAATTAGACATTGAAGAAGGCAAGCATTATATTTTTCAATCGTGAATCAGGCGTGTTATCAAACGTGTTATCGAACAAACTCAGATTCCTTCTTTTTAATACCATAGAAAAAAAATAAACACAATAAAATTTGTGTGCTTTCTAATACCAAAATTAATTCTATGGAAATCAACCACGTCGTAGCAACACCATTTTTTACAGCTACCAATCACGGAAGTACTGTTGTTCGGTGGTTGATTACCGTAAAAAATGGTGTTCATCTGGGTTATTTGTCGTGCAAAAAAGAGTCGAAAATGATGTTTTCGGTAGCCACTTAAAATGTTTTATATTAAAAAGAGTATAGTGTAAAACTTTGTGACATTTTTTAGCACCAATGTTAGAAAGAGAAAAATAAAACGACCATTGCAACACTCAAAATCAATCGTTTAGTTTGGTATAAAAATTCAGATTTACGCTAATATTATCTCTTCTTTGTACGACTGGTCATGGAAGACTTCAATTTTATGGTTTAAACAGTTCTTTCTTTGTAGAGCAGTAGTATTAGAGTTGGTAGAAAAAAATATGCCATCGCCATTAGCTTCTCCAGGAAATTCTATATTAAATTACAGGACAGCCCAAAACAAAATGGAATAATTAAGAAGCCCATCAACAAAGCACTAGTGGTCTAGTGGTAGAATAGTACCCTGCCACGGTACAGACCCGGGTTCGATTCCCGGCTGGTGCAGGTCTTTTGTATTTTTTTTTGTAACTGTTGCAGCTAACCCCTCCATATTTTCAACATATCGCACTGCGCATAATTAATTCAATGCAACTCTTATTTTACTAGCAACCCCCCATTGTTCCAGGTTTTGCTTTTCTCTGTAGTGGTCATTTTGCAGATGACCCACTAAGTTTTCACTATATTAGTTTTAACGTTTCCTACACTAATTATACGATACAGGAAATTATTGTCAAGGACAAAATTTCACAGCTTTTTAGCCTCAAGGACAGACCTTCAATATTTTATCCTGAAGGACAACTTTCTGTAGGTATCAGTTTTTAGTTATCGGTAGCAGTTTTTAGGTATCAGTTTGTAGTTATCGGTAGCAGTTTTTAGGTATCAGTTTTTAGCTCGGTATCAGTTTTGTTGTCCTTATGAATAATTTTGGAAAATGTTTGTCCTTGTGAATAAATTTTAAAAGAATGTTTGTCCTTGTGGCAAAAATATTGAGGTCGTGTCCTTGAGATAAAAAATACAGAGATTTTTGTCCTTTAAATTAATTCCCCCTTATACGATAATCCCATCAATTTCATCGTTTCAATCGATACATTCCAACATGCAGAAAGCAAACTATAGAAAACACTTTACTCAGTTGCACAAGGCATTACATGCTGATACTAGAACTCACAACAACATTTTAACAACCGTGCCTTGTAAAATAGAAGGAAAAGAGGGGAACAAAAATCATAACCAATACAGAATTCAAACATACTTTCCTTTGCAAATGTTCAAAAGGCTAGGATATTAAAAAAGCTCCTTCAGGCGGTAATATACCAATTAACAGCATGCAAGTAGGATCAAAGCGATCTACAACCAAACTCATCATTAGGCTTCAGTAGGAGGCTTTAATCTGATCAACCTCCTAATCCTATCCTTATCCGTGTTCTCCAGCTCTCCCTTCATCATCAAAAATTGAATTTAACCATTAATCACATTATTTTCTTTATATCACCAACTAAAAATAAAAACATTTGTAAACGAGTAACATTTAAATATTTGATCACAGTTACCAGACCCAGCTGCCTATCATTTAGGTTATATATCCAAGGATTTTACAGCATGACGCTACTATTAAGAATAATTTTAGTTGATCTTACTTTAAACATATGACAAAAGATCATATTATACATTCTGTCAAAGAGAAGATCATATTATACGTTCTGTCAAAGAGAAGTGATATGGAATTCTACATAGCATGTAGTGAGCTTATACTGCAGTATTGCTCTGTTTTACAAAGGAAATTCTCTTCTTTTTAGTGTAAGTGAAAATGCTAAACAAGCATTTAAAGAAAATCAAGGCCAACATATACCTGCCAAACAATTTCATCGAGGCATAAGCAGATCCTTCCATACTTATCCAGGAACAAGCGTTCAGTCGGAGGTTTTCCACATACATCCTTCACTGATGCCATTATAGCAAATATGACCTCTGACACTAATTCAATAAAAGACAAGTATATACTATATAGGCTAAGCATCACTTGAACTATTAGAGAAAAACTTATCAAACAATTTTAAGCACTTACAAGCAAGTTCATCATACTGGTCCTTCCCAACAGTGTATATGCAGACATCCCCAAGCATGGCATAGACAATATACACTGACCTATATACATCATAATATTATTGTTCAACAAATGAAAAGTTTTTTTCTCAACCATTTAAAGTTCAGTCATGATTAGCAGCTTATCCTGACTAAGTTTACCTTAGCAAAACAAAACCATACAAAGCATGAAACAAACCTAGCAAGTTCATCACATGCATGCATAAATTGTTATAGGTAAGATAGCTTCTTACTCACTATTTTATAGGTAAGATAGCCTAGTGATGCCTATTATGCCAGTTTGCAATCAATTTATGTTCTCATGACTTGTTGCCATCCAAAATTCACGTGTTTGATAGAGCATATTGTCAATAAACATACACAATATAAGAACATACTTGTGAGTTGCAACAAAAAGTTCTTCACTTTTAGCCCCTTTAAGATTTTCAGCTCCCAGCTTAATTAGAAAAGTTCTCCAATGTACTCTCTCCTCTGTAGGAACCCCATGAAATCTGTAATGGGCGTGGATTATGTAAGTAGGAACTTCTATGTCACTATTACTGCAGAATATATTAATATACAGTATTTAAGACAAACGTTTGAAATGAATAATAATAACTACAATTTGGTAACAGTAAGGTAGTTGTAAAGCTGCACTCATGTTTTACTAATTCTATTTTTTTCACCTCAAATGGATATAATGCTTTTGGCCTAGCTTTTGAAACTGATCAAGATTATAGAGCCCAAAAGAGAGAGAGAGAGAGAGAGAGAGAGAGAGAGAGAGAGAGAGAGAGAAACATTGCTCTCAAAATTTGGCTCCTATACGTTGTAAACATTATCAAAGTAAAATGCAAATAAAATAGCGAGATAACTAGTAATTATAGGTTGAGGTACCTCCCTTCTCCTTCATCTCTACTACTAATAAAGAAAATTCGTTGAATTAATTTACTCGGCGTCTTTTTGAAATTCTAAAAATGCCCTTTCTTTCCATTTATAATAAACATAAACAGCCCGTGTGCGAAGCACGGGCCAATTCTAGTACACATAAAATGAAAATTATTCACCTGATAACCTAGAAGCAACACATTAGGGAGTGAAGAACTAAAGAGGCCATTATGTCCCCAGCAAACGATTTGCTATATCACACTGTGGGGGAGGGGTTGAAAAATAATATTACTATATGATAAGCACCTTAGGATGATCTCACTTTTCGACTTCTACATAGTCTGAATATGATATGGTCAGAATCTGGTCCAATTTATTTGGGAAAGTTGCATCAATTGTGTTAACTGCACGCTGCAGCAAGAAGTTACAAAACCCCACGCATTTGAAATAACGGCACTTCTTTTATCTTGTTAAACAAAATTTAATTTCGAAAAATACAAACAGAACACATTTTCCTTTTTATACAGTCCTTCCTTTATTTTTTGTTAAATAAAGATATGCATATCTTCTGAACCTGTTCCAAGGTAATAGAAGATTTCTGTTGGCTATATGCAAAGGAAATATTAAATCCGATCCTTTCTTTATTGTATGCATAAGAGTAAAGTTATGATTATTCTAAATCTGATCCTTCCTTGAAGTGTATTTGTTTGTTTAGTTTGTAGAACTTGAAGCAATTTACAGAAAATATGAAAAAATTGAGTAACTGATTGGCAATGTTCATTGTATGTACTATTATTTTATAATTGAAAATTAAAAGTACTAAAGTGATTTTTGTGGACAATGATCTATGGATTGTATTAGGCAAAAATTTAAACTGCTACGTTAATTTTAACTCAATAAACATATCATCAAAGTTAATGTACCTTTTTCTATCATTTTCAAGCGACATTTTTTTCTCCTTGTAAATCAAATTCAATATCAAAAGGAATATAGATATTGACCGTGCTAGCCAAATTGCATTTCTCTTCTTAAGAGAGACTTGCTCATAAAACGAATGCCTAATGAAATCTTTTTACGCACAAAGTAGTAGTCAGAATAGCTGTGTGCCATACGCAAAATATCTTTGATTACATATAATATGAACTGATGAAAATAACCTTAACATTAATGATACTACCTTTCAATTTGATTTTCCATTTTCTTGAAACTAGAATAACAAAAGCACATAAATTGGGGACAAAAGTCACACTGGTTCTCTAATAAAAATGAACTCTGTAGTCTCTAACATTGGAGGCAAACATAACATAACAAGTCTACTAAGTAACTGATAAAAAAACAAGTCTACTAAGTAACTGATAAAAACATCGAATACAAGTTCCTACGCTCCGTGATAGCCGATGAACTAACAGACCATCTATACTATATTGTTACGCATAACAATGCAACTAAGAAAACATGTGAAGCGAGGAAGGGGTAAATTAAAGGTACCAAAGAAAGAACTGCGACAGAGTATTATAAAATGAAAAAATAAAAATAAAAACCTTTGTAGCAAATGTATAATTTGCACATAGGATAGTGTTTCTCAATAATTTCCACACAATTTTTATATAAGATAAGTTGAAGGATCAAATGAGCCGCATCAACTCCTGCTGAGAGCCAAATATATCGACTTGTATATCACAGATTCAGGCCATTAGACATGTTAAGAAAACTAATTAATGATACTACATTTCAAATTATATTTTGTGATCCTCCGTGAAAAGGGACCCTTCATGTGCTGTTAAATGTACCTTAACTTGTTATAATTAAAACCGTCTGTGTTTTTGGGAAGAAAGAAGCAAGAATAGCAAAGTGCATGCAATCATCATTTTCAATTCCTCACAACAACCACACATATTTTGCATAATCCCAGTTACTTAGAAAACAATAGTCCATATGACCAATGGAGCAGACACAAGCATCTGCAGAATGTTTCTTAATATTCTCATCAAGAAAGAGCAATTAAAACATTGCTTATAGCACAGCAGTGCTCATATTTAATTTGGGTACTTAAAAGACATAAATAATGCAATTATTCAATAATTTGATGCGTATAGTATGTGAAACATTACAAGTTTAACGATGCAGTAATAGGTGGTAAGCTCAATTAATTAAATCCTTGTATAAGCTAACTTGAAACGGATATATTTATTACCAGAAACCAACACAGATTAAGCAGTCAGAATCCCCAAATTGATGGAATTTAATTGTAATATTACATAAACGAATCCAAATTACAGCGAAACTAGATCTAGAAAAGGCAAATAAAGGAAGATAAGTAAAATAAGGAAGGTGATTATGACTACCGCTCAATAAGAATATTGCCTTCGCCATTGGAAAAGAGAACAGCTAGAATCATTTTTTTGGGCTGGCAGAACTTTTTTCTGTGTCCCTTGGTAATATTAAATCAAGCAGAAGACAGAAAATTGGATGGCGTAGGTTGGGAAAAAAAAAAGGGAAGGACGCCCGGAAAATTTAATGTGTTGTAAAATTTTGACGTGCCCCCAACCAACTCTGAACAAAGCAGAAGACAGAAAAGTAGGAGCAAAAAGGCAGGGAAAAATCGTAGCATGAACGTCGCCTGAGAGATTCGAACTCTCGCGGGGAAACCCCATGTACTTAGCAGGCACACGCCTTAACCACTCGGCCAAAGCGACGATGTTCTAAACATGGTAATATATTATTTTTGTTCTAATTAGATAGATGTTGATCCATCAAATATTTACCTCATAAATTCGGTTGCATACTTGCGTAAACTAATCCGGCCATGGCTGCATCTCTTGAAAATTATCAAGAACCACTCATACTTCAAGCTCTAAACTCATGCAATTCAATGCAAGAGTTCAAGCAGATCCAATCCATAGTCATAAAAACAAAGCTTTTACAAACGCAACTCATCTACTCTAAAATCTTATCGTTTTATGCTCTCTCTCCAAATGGTAACATTTCATATGCACAACATCTATTAACTCGTTTGCAATGTCCAACAATTTCAATGTATAATGTAGTCATTCGTGGCATTTCCCAAAACAAAAATAGTTCAATGTTGAACTCTATGCGCATTTACCAGGAATTGCTTGAAATGGGTCTTTGTCCAAACAATTATACATTCACTTCACTGGTTAAATGTTTCGTAGATTTTGAGAACCGTTCTGTAGGGAAATTGTTACATGCTCATGTTGTTAAGTTAGGATTTGAATTGGATAGCTATGTAAGGAACAACCTTATTAGGCTTTATTGTTCCAGTGGAGAAATGGATAATGCACGTATGTTATTTGATAGATTTCCAGATAAAAATTTGATTACTTGGACCATATTGATTTCTGGTTATTCAAAGTTGGGGCTTCTAGAAAAAGCCATTTCTACATTTACCCAAATGTTGGATGAAAATGTGCATCCTGATGCTATGACTATTGCAACTGTTGTTTCTGCATGTGCGAAAACCAGAGACGTGGAAATGTGTAGGAAATTGAGTAAATATATTGATGTGCACAAGTTAAAATTTGATAATGTAGTTGAGAATTCATTGGTAGACATGCATTCTAAATGTGGTGATGTGAACTCTGCATACAAGGTATTCAAGACAATGCAAAATAGAAATGTTGTGTCGTGGAATTCCATGATATCTGGATTTGTGCAAAATGGTGAGCACAAGAAAGCATTACTGACGTTTAGAAAAATGCAAAATGAAGGGTTAGAGCCTGATGTAATAACTTTAGTAAGCGTGCTTCGTTCATGTGCATGTCTTGGTGCACTAGACTTAGGAGAGTGGGTTCATTCTTATATTAAAATGAGGAAAATGAAAGCGAATGGCATTTTAGGGAATGCATTGGTTGATATGTACGCAAAATGTGGTAGAATGGATCACGCCACAGGAGTTTTCAATAGTTTGATTAACCAAGATCTGTATGCCTATACCTCTTTGATAGGTGGTCTAGCTATGAATGGTGAAGCGGAAAGAGCTTTGAACCTTTTTCAAAACATGTCAATGAACAATATAAAACCCAATGCCGTTACATTCATTGGTGTGTTATCGGCTTGCAGTCATGCAGGTTTGGTTCATGTAGGACTAAGTTATTTCCATGATATGTTGAAGATATACAAGATAACACCACAAATTGAACACTATGGATGTGTGGTGGATATGTTGGGTAAAGCGGACCTTTTGTACGAAGCTTAAGAGTTCATAGATAATATGCCTATTGAACCTGATGCTTTAATATGGGGATCTCTTCTTGGGGCATGTAAGGTGCATGAAAATGTCGATCTAGGTGAGAAAGTTGCTAATAAGCTGTTGGAGTTGGGTTCAATTGATGATGGAGCTTATGTTCTTATATCGAATTTGTATGCATTTGCTAGGAAAAAGGGAAATGTGAAGCATGTGAGGAAGGTTATGAAAAATAGCAAGGTGAAGAAAATTCCAGGGTGTAGTCTGATTGAAGTGAATGGAGTTGTTCATGAGTTCCGAATGCGTGATAAATCAGGTCCTTGTAACAGAGAAGTTTATAGGATGGCAGAGGGTTTATGCAGCCATCTTAGAAATGAATGTGATTCTTCTAATATCTTGGATGAATTGCTGCAATTACACAGCTGATATTGTGAAAGGCAGGATAACTATTTACATGTCAGCGATGCAGATGCACATAAGGTACTTGCGTTAACTTGCAAAAAGATGAATGCAGTAAAGCTAGCATGTACGTATACCTGGATATGTATCATCTATGTTGCAAGTACATATGCATTACATGATTACAAACCATTTCTGGATAAAATCAGAGTTGTATGTCTTTAATCGTTGTATTATTCAGAATAATTGAGTACTCGTCATCTTAAAATTTCTTTACTATTCTAAGCATCCTAATTGTAGTGTTAATGTTAGATAGCAATCCTTGATGCCATTTATGCCAACCTTAGACTACCCTAATCAGTGTGTCTTTAGCGACATGCTCATGTTAAAATTACATGAAATTATTTTCATGCTTCTAGACTGCAAACGAATAGAAAAACGGTTGTAAATCTATTGTTAATCAACGATATATTATCTGTTCAAATCGAAATTTTATTTCCAGTTGATTATTAAATAAAAAAGCAATTATGGTATGATAATTATAATACAATTATTCATATGATATGAGATGAATTACATGAAAATCATGTAAGCATGATCAAGTTTTTTTCTTTAATGAATGTTGGGTTTATGGTTAATTATAATCTGTTAACTGCACAAAAAAAAATAGATCTGGAATAGTAGACTGTGGATGTGTACATTCGTCACTGACTCACTTGTGGTAATTTCAACTGTGCAGAAGAAAAAAAAGGCGGGAAAAAGCGCTTGGTAAAATTCAGAAATTACTGTGTGTAATTAGCAACCCACCCTCAAAGTCATGAAAACAGGACCAAGTTTCTTGAGAAGACGTATGCAAAATCGGGAATTAAACTTCATCCCGTGCAGCACTACCTACCTTTCTACGCTTACGGTGCCTTGCTTGCTGCTAAACATTACAACGTAGTTGGAAGAGTTGCAAGAAGACACATAAAAGAGTTATAATTTAGGTAGTGTTTATGTCATCTCTTCAAAAATGTAGTTCAGTTTAGCCCATATTCTTATTGCTGAAAAAACTAGTGAGAATACACGGAGTTCACCGCATAATTTGTTTAACACTATATTTTTGAATTTTGTTATATGAAGGTAAAAGCGTATGCTTTTGAATTGTAATTTTTTTTATAGCATTTTATCACACGCTATTAACAAACTTTTATTAATATATTTACTTAGGTAATCTCAAATGCAAAAAGTATGACTAATAGTTTTGAACCAGTGTGTTTATAAAACAAATGTCAACATCAAGTGTTTGTTATTCTGAACTTAGTAGGCATTACATTATTAAGGCTGACTATTTATTTTCAAGTTTAAAGGACATAAGTTCAATATGGATTTATCCTTTGTTTAACTTATAAATTTTAATATGTACATCGTTCGCTACAATAATAGCGTTCAAAACCTAAAATTTAGAAATTGTATTCTAAGTGAAGTAATGTTTCAAATTTGATTCAAGAAAAAAAAAATCAAATTTGCAACACTGTACTTTTTTAAAAAAAATTTGATACTTAGGTGGAAATACATAGTTGTATTTATCTACTTTTTACATAGGCAATATTAACAAAATTAGAAAAAAAATATCACAGTAGCTAGAAAGACAATATTTTCTCACTCATATAACGTAATATGACAAGAAAATAATACATAATATTTCATTAAAGATGGAAATTAATCAAATGATTTAAGAAAACACAATCATTGAAACCAAATATTGAAAATAAGTTATTATTATTAGAATATATAAGCTATAGTAGATGCTTATATTATAATACTGAACAAAGTATTTTATAAAATAGGCACCTACAAATACACAGAAACAAAAAATATTGAAATAAAAGTTAGAATGTTACGTGGTAAAATAATGATTTTATAAAATGCAAGAAATAAATTGCAATGACCCAGAATTTTAAATTTGGAATCTTTAATTGATTTTAAATATTGAAAAGTTAATTTTATAAGTTAAATAACTTATATTTCAAATATAGCGATGTATTTGATAATTAAATTATTAAATTTGAATATTTGAAATTGTTTAAATAATTGAATATTGAATTTAATGTGGGCAAAAATGATTTCAAAAACCATTTAAATTATGTTTAAACAATAATAGAGATAACAAACTTTTAAATTGGATTTAAAAGTGATTAAACTGATTTTGGAAATAACTCATTTTTATTAATGTGTGGAAATAGCCCTTTGGAGCGCTATCTCGGATTTCAACGAAACTGGTTTCATTGGATCCGTAATAGTGAATCATTATATGCTGTCGAATTCCGTGGCGATCAGACGTATCGTTTGGTCGTGCGAGCTCGAAACGCGTAGAAATTAGTTAAAGGAATTTAAATTAATATTCGATTTCGGAAAGCTAACTTCTGTATATGATAGAATTGGGTCCCTATACTAGCTCCGTTGTGTTTGAAATAAGGATATAACATATAGAATGCCAGACGGCACGCCTCGTTTTAGTTCGAAATTTTAACGTGTGAACAGTGTTTTGAAAATTTTCTATAAAAGAACATCAACTTTCTTCATTTGCAACTTAACCCTAAAACCAAGCTTCAGCCGCCATTCCCCAAATAACAAATCCAACGGCCATAAATCGATCAAGAGCTAGGAGCGAAATTAGCTGAAACGTTCAACATGAAAGTCGGAGAGCTCGTCACTACGAACCCATCCATATAAGTCGATCGTTGACCCGATGGAGCATGGCGGCGGCGGTTTCAGTTTGAAGGCGGTAGTTTTGGGGCAAAATTCACGACGGTGTTCGACTTTTGGGGGAGGAAGCGGCGAGATGGACGGCGCGTGGAAGATGGTGTCGCGGCGATAGCGGGCTGAGAGAATAGCCGTGGCAATGATCGTCGATGAAGTCGCATGCACGATCGCGTTTTGATGTCTGGCTTCGTTAGAACGGTGAAGAAAGCGAAGGGTAAATTAAGGATTTAAAATTTATTTAATTAAAGTTAATGATAATTTAATTATTTCGATCGTTATAAATTCATAACTTTTTCGTATGAGATCCAAATTGAACACGACGAGTTGCGTTGCAATCGTATCAATGAATTCTATGTTATGCAATTGGATTGGATAGATTTGGAGCTAGTAGAAATTTGGATTAAAATTGAACGTCTGTTCAGTTTTAATTCAAACTGGAGTGCTTTGGGCAATTTGTGGAATTTCTGTGAGTTAACTACCTCTCCGGCCCACTTATATTTCTATATAAATGGGGATAATTTTATTGTTAATTATTTGTTAACTGTTTGGATGATTTGCTATTTTATTAGTTGGTTTGGATATATTCCCGCCCCTAGAGCGGATGATGTCCTATTACGTTCCTGTGTATGAGCGGATGACCATTTATATACGATCCCGCCTTGAAACTGTTGATTTATATTATTTGGTTATAATTGTATGTGATGCAGGAGGGCAGGTTGGAGGGATCCAATAAGATTCCTCACGCTGTTGATTTTACTTTTCATATATTTTGATATATGATGTGTTGCATGCTATATTTGATCACATGATATGTTTTTGCTTCTCTTGTGTTATAGTTGTACCGGGCCATAATTTTAGTATTTTGAAATACTATAAAATAGTGATTTTGAATTGAAATAATTTCAAAGTGATTTGGAAGTATATTGGATTTAATAAATTTTCAATTATTAAAAAGAACAAGTATATTTTTAAACAGATAAAAAGTATGATTTTTGATGTTATAAAAGTATGGTTTGTTGAAATATTTTTAAATAGAGATTTTGAATATATTTTTATAAAAGTGATATTTTATAAATAAAGAAATAGATTTATAATCGGAATTTGTAAATATTTTGAAAATGGATTTGAAATTTATTTGGTAAATGGATTTATAAATGGATTTCATAAATCAATTAGATTTTTAAAGAAATGGATTTATAAGTGGGTTTTGATGGTATAATGTGTTTTTATAAAAGAATTGCTTATAAATTGAATTTTATAAATGAAGAGATTTTATAAAATAGAAAGGAGGTTTATAAATATAGTTTTATAAATATGGAAATGGTATATGTTGAGATTTAATATGGATTTTTTATATAAAGGAAATACATTCATGTTTTTAAGAGTTAAATAATCTTTTAAAGGAATGTTTTGAAAGTAATATTTTTGATGAAGTTAATGGTTTTTAAAGTGATAATATTTAAAGTGGAAAAATAGGCACAAGCACAAACTTTGAAAAAATGTAGGCTGAAGGACAACAAGTTTCATTTTTAGGCTGCAGGTCAAACTTTGAAAAAAAATTAGGTCAAAGGATAATACTAAACATAGCTAGCATTTTGTACAGTGTAAAACTGAATATAATGCTAGTTATAACTAGCATTTTCTATAGTGTAAAAACTGAATATAATGCTAGTTATAACTAACATTTTCGTTTAACCTATTTTTTCTTCTTCAAAGTTTGTCCTTCAGCCGAAAAATGAAACTTAGTGTCCTTCAGCCTAATTTTTTTTTCAAATTTTGTCCTTGTGCCTAATTTCCTTATCTTTAAAAGTAAAGATTTGGAAGTAAAAATTTCAAATGGAGTTTAAATAGTTCCGAAAGGTGATTTAAAATGTGTTATGTATGGAAAACATGAGTTTCAACATTTATTTATTGGAATATATGTTTTCGAGGAAGTATGAAAGGAATGGAAATAACGCTGTTGTTATAGTAAATGATTTCTGAAAAGAAATTTTCTGTATAGTATATGGGTTTATATATCTAAATAATTAAATCCCTATACAATTGTTTTTGAGTTGTCGTAACGTTGTTTTACGCAACATTCTTTTTGCCCAATAAATTGTTTTTGATCTTCCATTGTGAACACACAAATTGGTTCTTATGATCGTACTAAAGGCTTGATGGTATAGAAAGCATTGCTTCTTATCCTTAACACTCATCCGAAGGCATACGAACTTTGGGGTCACACGGTTATATATTCGTTGTGTCTCCAAAATGGTAGTGTTATTAAATGTACTATACCATTGATATAATTATACAGAAATGTTTTGCAATATCAAAGGATTGAAATATTTTTGAGGATATATTTTTTTAAAGATAAACGTGAAGTAAATATTTGAAAATTAATTTAATTAATAAAAGATCAATCAAATGGGCCTAGTGATAACTTACGTGCTAGATATTGTTTGTTTCTTTGATAGTTAAATAACCGACTCTCAAATTTGGGAATTTTTGGTTCCTTGCCTTGATGTGGGAACTGATTAATCGTGCATTTAGTATGAAGCCGACTAAGTAGGCTTGATTGTTGCTTGGATTAAAAATGTTGATTCGAGTAGTGCAGAGTGTCTATGGTACCCCAGTCTATCGGGCTTCCTTCTTGGCCAAAAGATAGCAAGTTGAGAGTTGGAAACGTGATAAGCTACAAGACTTGATTTCCGCATGAGGTTGAGGGCCTCTTTATCGTTGTTGGTCTAGAGAGACCAGGGTCGGATTTATCCGAGAACCACTTTGGACCAATGTGTGCGTTCGAAAGTGCAAGTTTATGATGATGATTTTGACGACGGAGATCTTCTTGATGTAGGGCTACTTGCCACTAGACCCGTGATGCATATTATATATGTATATATGGTGGCAGTGGTGCTTCGTTATGAAAATCCTTGATATGCAAAGACTTCTCACTACTAATCCTAGGGGTAATTCCTGACAGGACATGGTAGGAGAGTATCTTCGGTTTGTCATGTTCCTAGACAACCTGTATGGACGGATGTGTGATGTTGCATTTCTAATTACATTGATTGATCTCTAAGAACATATCATCAGTTTGGTGGCAGAAAAGACAACTTTTCTTAGCTTAACACCCTTTCCTAAGACGTACAAGCTCGGGAGTTATACTTTTATAGAAATCGGTTGTACCATTGTGGGAATGACAATGTGGCATTCGAAGTGGAATGTGCTATATGAAAAGTAAACGTTACCTTAAGCCTCATCATCCAGTAATGGCTTAAACAGTGTACGCCATGAGGCTATGTGGTTCGCAACCATTAGGGTATGATCATCACCTTTCTATATAACTCTCTATATGTAAGGTATGTGGTGTATGCTACGAGATGTCTCAGATAGGTCGGTAATGACCGGGGTGATGACATATTCGGTTTCTATCCAAACCATGTTTGAGTGTCAAATAGGAATAGACCGGTCTTGCCAGATGCGAAGGATTGATTGTGTATCCTCGGTACATTCCTCTAGAGATGCACTGTATGGAAGGTGGTCCCTTACCTGCCATTGTATATAAATTTGTTATCCAATACATGCCTGCCATTTTGTTTGTAAATATATTATGCTATCAGATTTAACCAATGTAACAATTTTGGCTCTTTTAATATTACTTGTGTACTAGACACTAGTATAATATAACATGATTGGTATGAAATGTTTTGGATATCGTAAGGTAGAAACTCATCCGTGTTTATGTGCGGCGTGGTCTTACGAGATACCTTTGTTTGATAAAGAAAAGTTTTTATAACTTTAAAATTCAATTGAGATGTGTTTTCTCATGCCGGTTTACCAAACTGATCCGGATGTTCTTTTCTTTCAATGCTCGGGTTAGATCGAGCATAGATTTGGATGCTTTGGAGCTTTAGCAGACGAGCTGAAGGTTTTCAATTCGTATTCACATATATGTTTATTTTTTGCTGCATTGTTGTTTTAAATTATCAGCGTTTGTGAGGACAGATTATTATAACTGTCCAGGCTAATGATTGTGATTTTTGTTGTACTCTGATAGATGTATGTTTATGATAGTTCCTCTTTTGTAAAGTTCATTGATATTATATTATAATATGTTGTTCCGCTGCGATTGTGAGATTATGTGTTGTTTTAGTTTCTCTCTCTTCTTCTTCTTCTTTTCAGTACTTCTTTCTTCTTTATTTCCCATAACTATTTGTCTTTCCGTTCGATTTGAGTTATACATGTGTGGTTTATTATCATCTTGAATTGTGTGGATCTGCGAGTCGTCTCCTATGGTATCAGATTTTAGGATTTGCGAACACCTAGGCTTTGGTTGGGTACTCATTATAGATAGGGTCAGTAGCACCCTAGAGTGAGTTTGAGTGTATTGTAGATCTGAGCACGTATTTGTTAGTGATTATAAAAAGTTTTATGTTGTGTTAATTTATCTGCTGAGTGGCTTATGAATTCTGGTCGGTGTTTGGGATGCGACGTTGTCGATAGGGGTTTCTAAACGCTTGAACAAGGCAAACCGACACGGTATTGTTTTGAGAATTAGTAGATGAAATAATTTTACCTTAATTATATTTTATATATAAAGGAATAATTTTTTAGAAACTAGTACAGTTATATATGGTGTGTTTGGTTGTTAGTGAATGATAATATTTGATTATTACCATGTGTTGTTTGTTTTTATTGTGTTCTATAAAAATTATTATTATTATAATGTAAACAAAGATAAAAAAATTAAGAAATGGTTTTATATAACCAAAGTGAAATTATATGTAAGAAATATTTTATAAATACGATTTGAAAATAAAAATGATTTAAAAGAAATAAAAGCACCGAACTCACTTTGGTCGTTGAAAAATAATTCTGGTGATGACTGCTGCATCATCGACATTCATTTTCTAGTTTCTAAGTGATGGATTGCTACTATAGTTGCTTGTTATAGAGATTTTGTTTTGGTAAAACTAGTTTTGATTTTAAAATTCAAAAATATGATTAGGTATAAAATGGAATTATGTATAGTATAGTTTCAAAATGATTTGAAAATAATAAATAAAAACTGGGTGTTTAAATTATGAAAGATGTTATCTAAGTGTTTTGCTGAAAACATAAGAAACCAAGTTTAATAACTTATAAATTTTGGGTATTAATAAGTTAAAACAAATTTCTAAAAAATCTGTTGAACATAAATTTTCAAAAAAAGTAAATTTGAAAATTGAATTATGAAATGAAATGAAATTTAACTTTAGTCAAGTTAAATAAAATGAATTTTGGAATGGAATTTGACTCAAGCAATGTTAAGTGAAACTGAATTTGATTTGTGATGAATTAATGAAATGAACAAATGAAATAAATTAGTTAAATGGATATGAACTTGAGTTAAAATGAAATTCAACTTAAGTTGTATTTTGGATATGTTTTGGAATGTTGTTGCTAGAAATAAATGTGAACTTAAGTTGCAAAGTGAAAGTAAACTTTAGTGGTTGTATAAAAAGTTTGTAATAAACTTAAGTAATGGTTTTGTGAAATAGTTTATAAATGATAGTAGTATTGAAAGAACTATACTAAATAATAAATGAATGTGAATAATGAATAAAAAAGAATGGGATATTATAACAAATTATTAAAATAAATATGTAAGTTGTACATATATTATTTTATTCACATAATTGTTTGATCCGGATTCGAATATGCGATTTCGAGGTGATTTAGGATTTTTCACTCAATTCTCGAAGGCGAACACTGGATATGGATTTTTGATTGATTCTGATATTCTCTATCATAGTATATGGATATGCGAGGAGAATGCAGCTTCTAATCAAGGAACTGAATCTGAGTCTGCATTAGAGTGGTTGTGTGAACGATACTAGTTCGGAAGTAAAATTGTGTGATCGAGCAAGCGATCAGGTATGGTTTTGGATACAGATGATATATGTACATCATATGGGCTTTAATAAATTAAACGTTGATATTGGGAAATGCAAATGATGCGGTTATGAATTAAATAGATGAATATTAAACGGTTTGATGGTATGTCTTGTTACTTTTGCTACGTTTGCATACAGTTATTGTATAGTCTATGTTATATATTGATATTACTTTTCCTATACTTGTTCTCATTGTTGGTTGAGTGATCAGTAGGTGTGGATAACATATGCTTCGCATTTGGAGCTCGCTTTCACATTTTATTGATTGTATATGCTTGCCAATACTAATGAAAGGTATACATCTTGGATTACATATTGTACTTTTATAATTTTTTCCCTACGGGATGCGTCATCCTCGAAGATGAGATGTATATTTATGATTATATATACTGTAAAATTTTCCGATCGAACCGTGCAAAAGAGACGCTGGCGAAGTTTTCCTAAAATTTAAGACGTTAGAAATTTTTTGAGAATTTTGGAAAAAAATTTGATAACTAAAAATTGGATTTTGGTTTTATAACTTGGAATGGTATTAGTTAGGTTTTGGAAAATTAACTATGAATTTAAAGATTTAGAAAATGTGCTAACAAAGTTTTAACTAATTGATTTCGAAAAGTTAAAAGGTTTAAAAGAATTCGGTAATCCATTTCAACTAATTGTTTTTGAAAAGTTAATGGGCTTATGGCATTTTTCATACCATGGCAATTTCGGGGATAAAATTATTTTAAGGTGAGAAAATGTAACGACCCCGAATTTTAGTCATTTGAATTTGAAATATTTAATTGATTTTAATTATTAAAAAGTTAATTTTATAAGTTAAATAACTTATATTTTAAATATAGTAATTTATTTGTAATTAAATTGTTTAATTTGAATATTTGGAATTGTTTAAACAATTGAATCTTGAATTTAATGTGGGCAAAAATGAGAAAACTAATTTAAATTATGTTTAAACAATAGCGGCGATAGCAAAATTTTAAATTGGATTAAAAGTGATTAAATTGGTTTTGGAAATAACTCATTTTTATTAGTGTGTAAAAATAGCCTTCCGGGGCACTATTTTGGATTTCAACGAAACCAGTTTCATTGAATCCGTAATAGTAAATTATTATAGGCTGTCGAATTTTGTGGCGATCGGACGCATTGTTTGGTCATGCGAACACGAAACGTGTAGAAATTAATTAATGGAATTTAAGTTAATATAATCCAATTTTGGAAACTAGCTTCTATATATGATGGAATTGGGTCCCCATACTAGCTCCATTATGTTTGGAATCGGGATATAACATATAGAACGCCAGGCTATACGCCTCGTTTGGAGTTTGAAATTTTAACGAGTGAATAATGCTTTGAAAATTTTCTATAAATTGACATCAACATTCTACATTTGCAACTTAAACTTAAAACCAAGCTTCAACCGCCATTTCCCAACTAACCAAATCCAACGACCATAAATCGATCAAGAGCTAGAAGCGAAATTAGCCGAAACGTTCAACGTGAAAGTTGGAGTGCTCGTTACCATGAACACATTCAAATAAGTTGATCGTCAATCGATGGAGCAAGGCAGCGGCAGTTTCAGTTCGAAGGTGGCAATCTTAGGGCAAATTTCACGAAAATGTTCAATTTGGTGGAGGGGGCGTTGGGCGGCGCAATGGTGTGATGAACGACATGTGGATGGTGGAGTCGCGGTGACGACGGTCTGGGCAAAACGGCAACAACATTGATCGTCGATGAAGTCGTGTTCTCGATTTCGTTTTGGTGCTTGACTTCATTCGAACGATTAAGAAAAGGAGGGTTAAATTAAAAATTTATTTAATTAAAGTTAATGATAATTTAATTATTTCAATCGTTATAAATTCATAATTTTTTCATACGAGATCCAAATTAAGTGCGATGAGTTGTGCTGCGATTGTATCAATGAATTCTATGCTATGGAATTGGATTGGATGGATTTGGAGCTGATAGGAATTTGGGTTAAAATTGAATGCCTATCAATTTTAATTCAAACAGGAGCGCTTTGGGCAATTTATGGAATTTCAGTGAGTTAACTGACCTCTCTGCTCCACTTACATTTCTATGTGAGTGGGGATAATTTTTGATTGTTTGTTGACTATTTTGACGCTTTACTATTTTATTAGTTGGTTTGGATATATTCCCACCCTGGAACGGATGAGACTCTATTATGTTCCCGTGTATGAGCAGATGGCCCTTTGTATACGATCCCGCCTCGAAGCGGATGATTTATATTATTTGATTATATACTATGTGTGGTGTAGGGGATAGGTTGGAGGGATCCAATAGGATTCCTGTAACATTCCTGATTTTTAGGCCTAATTAATTTGAAGATTTGGGAATAAAATATTTGGGAATGAATATGTATGTAAAATAGATTGAAATAGAATTTGAAATTAGGATTCAAATTTAAACATCTTAGAAAATAAAATTGTATTTGGATTCTTGATATGCTTAAATAAGATGTATCTTTTTTTAAATAAATGGATTTTAATTTGGAATTTGATTATAAATAAATATTGTATTTATCAAACTTTATATTTCAAAGAACTAATACATATATGTAGTTAATTACAATAGTGAATAATTTGATTTCAAATCAGTTGTTATGAAATTATCTAAGTATAAAAATAAAATGTGATTTTGAAATTAAATAAATGTATTGAGAATAAAAGTGATTATTTGTTAATATGTGATCAAGATTTTTAAACCATTCTTTTATTTTAAAAGTTGTACAAAAATAAATGATAAGAAAAGTATGAATGTAAAATGTATAAAAATATATGTATATTAAAATCTTGAACTAAATTGAAGTTTCTATGTGAAGAATAATTGAGATAAAGATTTTATTTGTGTAAATATAAATATAAAAGAAGATATAAACATTTAAAAACAAAAACATATGTTGTATATGAAATTTTATTTACATAAAGGATTAAAATAAATTTACAAAAATAATTTGAATCAAGGATATAAACATAAAAATGATTCTCGTGACATTTGTAAATTAAAGAGATCATGTGATCACAAGTGTAATGAAATGGGACAAGTGGCAAAAGGAAACTATTTTCTTTTGAATCAAAAATTTAGAAAAAACATGTATAGAAGAAAAAATGGTCAGGCTTTTTTCATCTTTCTCAGTAATTTCTCAAGCCTGAGAATCGAAAGAAATTTGAAATCCTCCTCGATTTCAAAACTGAAACAAATTTTAAAACTTGAAAAACAAATTTTAAAGCTCAGATCAAAAGCAATCAAAGCCTGGAAACAGAAAAGATCAAACAACAATTAAAAGCATTCCAGTTCAAGTATCAAGTTCAAAATAAAATTGCTGTCTCTGTTCAACAATCAGGCATGCAAGCCTCATATTCAAATGGAATTGAAAGATTCAAATTCCAGGGTTCGGTTCAAAATCCCGAGTCTCCTCTGTTTCCAAATTCAAGGTGAGTAAACCCACTTTTAAACCCAAGATTTGTTTTGGATATCTGATTTGCATGTGATCATCTGGGTAGTTTTGAATCAAACTATGTTTGTATGGCTATAGAAAGATGTCTGTGTATACATATACATACTCTGTGTATATCTGAAAGAACAGGCAAGAAATGACTCTGTTAAATAATGTATAGGTTTAAACTTTAGTTCAAAACTAAAATCCAATTGCTCTGATCATTTTTAGTCAGTAATGTAAAAACAAAATATGTTCAAAAACATCAGAACTAAATTTTAAAAATATATTTTTAAGATAAAAAGGAATGGTTTTGTCTGGAAGTAGAAATACAGTGGAAATTCAAAGTTTTACACCATTTTCGATTTGCATGAACTCGAATTTGGATTTTATCATCTAAAAACAATTCGAAAGTAATGATTTTTACAACAAAATTTTGAATATTTAGTTGCGAGTTAAGGGAGTAATTGTGGGATGAACGGGAAATGACTTATAGCGATTTTTTGGTGATCGAGCAAGAATTGAACTTCGAAATCATGGCATGGAGGTGCTAGTATGATCATGGATTGAAGGAAAATGCAAGAAAAAATTTAAATTCATTGTGGTTGGAGTTATGAATCGATTTAGGGTTTAAGTGCTATATTTGGTCGTCGACATTCGCGAGGCCATTGGGAAGGCCGGGGGGATCGGAGATCATCGCGACTGGGGGATTCGCTGCGTGAATGGGAGGAGATGTTCTGGTTGGAGGGGCATGGTTCCTGATCATCGTGAGCGCCGTGGCGATCACATTTTGTCGAGATGGGTTTGGTTTTGGGTTGAACTAGAAGCTTGATTTTCGATTTAGAGATATCTGGGTATGTTGGGTTGTTCGAATCTATGCTAGAGATCATCGTGGGTGTTCGGGTGGCGTCGTCGTCGATCGGCGATGGCCAACGTGCTTGTACACGTATACGTGCAACTCTTTGTATCAGTATGTTGAGTTGCTGGGGAAGAAGGTGGAAGGCTCAAAGCCAAGCACAGGGAGCTAGTCGATTTTCTCAAAGCAGATGGGTTTGTGGTTTAGCCCGGGGTTTAACTCGAGTAGATAAGGGATTTTCTCGAGTTTGTTGATGTTTGGCCAAAACAGTTTTAAGCTTTAAAGAAAAATCAAGTTTTTGAAAATAAATTTTGTTAAATCGATTTTCCTTCAATATTAAATGTTATTTAAGTTTAAAAACTAGTTGAGAAGGTTTTTGAATAAATTGTTTTATTTAATCTAGTTTTAAAATGGTTTAAAAATAAATATACCCTTTTATTTTTGAAAAGTTTATTTTAACTGGATAATAATTAAAGGTTAGTTGATTAATATAAAGGATGTTTTAAAATTGTTAATTAACTTTTCAATTTTAAGTTAAATTTATTTGTTAAAGGAAATTAATTACTTGTAGTTAATTACTTGATAAAAGTAATTAAGATAAATTTATTAATAATTTAAGTTAATAAATCAAGTAATTAATGAATAATTTATTAAAAATAATTACTTAATTGAAAGTAATTAAGAATGGATAATTAATGATTAAAAAAATTGATTAATCAAATGTTTAAAGGTTAATTAATTTAAAGAAAAATTAATTAATAAGTTAATTAATTAAGGTAATTAATTTGAAAATAATTAATTAATTAAAAGTTAATTTATTTATGAAAGTGATTAAGGGATGATTATTAAATAAGGATTAATTAATTAATTATTGTAATTAATTAAAGATAATTACTTAATTAAAAGTAATTAATTAATGATTAAAGATGGATTAATCAAGTGATTAACATTGATTTAAGATTAGGGATAGTCACTTTTCGTAATTAATTAAGGATAATTAATTTAAGGGTAATTAAATAATTAAGGGTTAATTAATTAATTAAAGATAATTAATTAAATGGTGAATTAAATAATTTAAGGTTAATTATTTAATAATTAAAGGTTAATTAATTTATTATTAATGGTTAATTAATAAATGATTAAAGAATAATTAATCAAAATGATTTGAAATTTATTAACGTTAATTAACCAGGTTTAGTAATTCATAAGTAATTAATCTGATTTGAATTAATCAGACAATTAAATGATCTTACTTATGAATGTTTGGATTGAATTGGATGCTTGAATTGTGTGATATCCCTGATATATGATGTTCTGTGATATGATTAAGCTGTGAAATGTAACTTATTATCTGTGATGAATGTAATTTATTTATCTGCGATGTACCTTTATTATTTATCTGTGATCTGTGAATAAAGATAAGAGTTATAGTTTATACCGTTTATCAAATATATTGCTGTATTTGAATCTGTGCTAATTGATGATGTTGCACTTTTATTGTGTAAAACCCCTGCACCACACTTGTACACACACAAATATGGATTGCACGTGGAAATTGGTTAAGTCAAAGATTTTTGAAATAGTTTTAAATTGAATTTTTGAATCCAAATGGTTTTGGAAATGGATTGGATTTAAAGTGAAAGCTTTTGAAAAGGAATTTCAAAGATAAATGTTATTTTTGAATAACTTGATTTATTTTTGAAATTTGATTTAAATTTGAATTCAAAAATTTGAAATTGATTTCTATTTATGATTTAAAAAGGTTATACAAGTTTATATGGGTTTTAAACCATTTTTAGAGTGTTGTTTTGGGAATTTGAATTTAACCCAAAGATTTTAACTTGTATAAATGAAATCGGATTTTTTCGAAATGAAAACTATTTGTTTCCAAATAATAAAAGCTTTCGTATAAGAAATGAATTTCCAACTTGTGTTAAAGGGATTTCAAGTTTGAAATGAAAATGGTTTTCCAAATTATGAGTAAATCTTTGGAAACGGGTTTGAAAGTTATAAGTTAAATCTTTAATTTAAAGATTGGATGAGTTAATCCTAATTGAAATGGAACTTGTTCTGAAAATCTATGAATGGATCTTTGTGAAACTGGGTGAACTTTGTGAAATGAATCTTTTTGTTTAGATATTTGAAATGGTAATTTGTTTAAACCATTTGAAGAAAGGTTTTGGGTTTAAAGTTGTGACTTAACTGAAATCCCAATATCCATATGTTTTTTTTAAATATTGCGCTCACTATTCAGTTTAGCCGGGAGAGGACTTTGTGTCATATAACCCATTCCGAATAGTGATACGACGTTATGAATTGCAATTGAAGACCGGCGGTGAAGACCGGGCGTCTTCAAGAACGGTAGGATAACCTGTCGAATGACTCTGCACTGAGTTGCTCTGGTATAGAGATCTCCGTATGTGATGGGGAGTCCGATCGGGATTGTAGATACCCGGATTGCAAGGGCTTCTTCCTTTATCGGACGAAGTGCCTTCGGTTCTGTTCGAACCCGGAACAGACTTGTATGGTTGTATGTCTAACATTACATTTTGAGATATAAAACTGATCTCTATCAAATACATTTTTGTTTGATGGCGAAGATTTATTCTCTTAGCTTAACACCCTTCTCTGAGACGTACGAGCTCAGAGGTTATGTAGTTGATAGTTATCAGTGATATACTCCCAATTTGGTAGTGTAACATGCTAAGTGCTGCTGTGTGTTGCTGATCATTTGTTGATCAAAGCATGGCTTTTGTGTAAAGCGTAGCTTTGTGGAGGAGACTGCATCAAGACCTCACACCCCGGAAATGGTTGAAACAGGAAAGATGCGGCAAGGTTATGAGGGTCGCGCCCTTTAGGGTGTGTCATTCCCTTCTGGAAAAGCGTGGTATCACGGTATGGAGTCCAGATACTTAACTCATGTGGTCACTACAAATCTATTACTTTGTGATTTCTTTGTGGTTGTTGGTTTAGAAGTACCTCGGGTAAAGGTCGCAAACAACCGGGGGATGGCATGCTCGTGTAGTAGTTACCTAGTTACAGAGGTAACCCGGCCTTGTGTTGGCAGAGAGCTGGTTAAGTTCTCGGGACGTCCCTCCAAAGGCGTAGCCATGTGGCAGTAGGAAGTTCCTTAGCCTGACCATTTGTTGGAAACCCAATCTTTAATATGCGCCTTGTACGGTTTTAGTTATATAACATGACATTTACTTATGGTGGCGCCCCACTGTTTAGATGGTAGCTATAGTAGGGATACAATAATGGTTGTATGCTGGCTAAGATTAATATTATACTTTCGAAATGTTTTCTGCACTATGCACTAATGATAATATTAATAAGATTTTGCGTATCTAGCATGTTTGACTATCATAAGGAGAAATCTCCTCCAATTCTGCGTTTGCATTGTGTGTGTGGCGAGAGGTCTTATGGTAGTTTCATTTTCCAAAAGCATAGCAGATTTCTTTTTATTTTCTTTGTAAAAATAACTGTTTTGTTTGCTCATACCAATCCCATGACTGATCTGGAGTTTATTGTTCCCTTCCTAAACTCTAGGTGCCCATAATTTTCCACACGGGCAGTCTAGAGTTGGGTTTTTTAGATGATCAAATAGTAGGAGTAGAGTCGATAGTTTTCAGCCTTTGGATTTTGGTGATAGCATTTCGAGATCGCATTTGCTTAAGATAACTTGTTGGGGGTTCGAGCTAGCTTTGGATTGGAGATGGAGTTTTTGGAGTTTGGCTTTGAAGACATTGTCTTTCCACTGCTGTTGTCTCTGTTATTGTCTTGTATCTATCTTGGATATTGATAGTCATTTGTATTGATATTCAGTTGTATCAGATATTGTATCAATGTTGTATATTGATATATTCATTCATTTCTTCCGCTGTGTTGTTGTACTTAATGTGTTATAAGCTCCGGTGAACCAGATGCGGTGTTTGAATCTGCGGCATTTGAATACGGGTGGCGTATTCGGTGCCGACTTTCGAAGGTCGAGTCAGGATCGTTATAATTCCTTACACTGTTGATTTTACTTTTCATATATGTTGATACATGATGTGTTGGATGCCATATTTGATGACATGGATATGTTTTTGCTTATTCAGTGCTATAGTTGCACTAGGCCATATTTTTCTTATTTCGAAATATAATAAAATAATGATTTTGAACTGAAATGATTTTCAAAGCGATTTGGAAGTATAAAGGTTTTAATAATTTTTGAATTATTAAAAAGAATGAGTATGTTTTTGAATAAATAAAAGTATGATTTTTGATGTTATAAAGTATGGTTTCGCAAAACATTTAAGTAGAGATTTTTGAATATAAAAAGGATTTATAAAAGTGATATTTCATAAATAAAGAAATATTATTATAATTAAAATTTGTAAATATTTTGTAAATGGAGTTGAAATTTATTTGGTATGGATTTATAAATGGATTTTATAAATAAATTAGATTTATAGAGAAATAGATTTATAAGTGGATTTTGATAGTAAAATGATTTTTTATAAAAGAATGATTTATAAATAGAGTTTATAAATAAATAGATTTATAAAGCAGAAATTTTATAAAATAGTAAGGAGATTTATAAACATAATTTTATAAATATGAAAATGATTTATGTTGAGATTTAAATATGGATTTTTTACATAAAGGAAATACATTCAAGTTTTAAGAGTTAAATAATATTTTAAAGGAATGTTTTGAAAGTAATATTTTTTATGAAGTTAATGGTTTTAAAGTGATAATATTTAAAAGTAAAGATTTGAAAGTAATAATTTCAAATGGAGTTTAAATGGTTTCGAAAGTTGATTTAAACCGTGTTAAGTATCGAAAACATGGGTATCAACATTTATTGTTGGAACAGATGTTTTCAGTAGTATGGAAGGAATGGGCTATAACATTGTTATTATAGTAAATGATTTCAGAAAGAAAATGTTTTATATAATATATGGGATATATATATAATAAAATCCCTATACTGGTGTTTTTGGGTTTTGTAACGATGTTTTACACAACATTCATTTTGATCTAATAAATTGTGTTTTGGCCTTCCATTTTGAAATACACAAATTAGTTCTTTTGATTGTACTAAAGGCTTGGTGGTATATGAAGCATTGCTTCTTATACTTAACACATGTCCGGAGGCATATGAACTCTAAAGTTGTACAGTTATAGAAATCTATTTGGCATGTCTTCAAAATGGTAGTCTTATTAAATATACTTACATCGTTGATATAATTATATGAAAATGTTTTCCAATATCAAAGGATTGAAAGAGTTTTTATGATATATCCTTTTAAAGATAAATTTGAAGTAAATATTTGAAAATTGATTTAATTAATAAAAGATTAATTTAATAGGCCTAGTGACTGCTTATGTGCTTGATATTGTTTGTTGCTTTGATAGTTAAATAACCGACTATCAAACTTAGCCATTTTTGGTTCCTTGACTTGATGTGGGAACTGATTAGTCATGTACTTAGAACGAAACCGCTTGAGTAGGCTTGATTATCGTTTGGACTAAGAATGTTGATTCGAGTAGTGTAGAGTGTATACGGTACTCCAATCTACCGGGCTTCCTTCTTGACTGAAGGATAGTAAGCTGAGAGTTGGGAATGTGATAAGTCTACGAGACTTTGTTTGCATATGAGGTTGAGAGCCGCTTTATCATTGTTGGTCCAGAGAGACCGGGGTCGGATTTATCCGAGAACCATTTTGGACCAATGCATGCTTTCGAAAGTGTAGGTTTATTATGATGATTTTGAAGACAGAGGTCTTTATAATGCAGGGCTACTTGCCAATAGACCCGCGATGCATATTATATATATATATGGTGGTAGTAATGCATTGTTATGAAAATCTTTGATATGTAAGGACTTCTTGCTACTAACCCTAGGTGTAATTCCTAACAGAATATGGTAGGAGAGTACCTTCGGTTGTTCCTGTTCTTAGACAACTTGTATGGACGAATGTATGACGTTACATTTCTAATTACATTGATTAATCTCTACGAACATATGATCAGTTTGGTGTGACGGTGAAGACAACTTCTCTTAGTTTAATACCCTTTTCTGAGACGTACGAGCTCAGGAGTTATACGTTTGTAGAAATCCGTTATGTGATTATGGGAATGGCAATGTGGCATTTAATGTGGAATGTGCTATGTGAAAGATAACATTACCTTAAATCTCAACGCCCAGTAATGGCTTAAACAGGGTATGTCATGAGGCTATATGTTTCGCAACCATTAGAGTATGATTATCACCTTTCTAGATAACCCTCTATATGTCGGGTATGTGGTGTATGCTACGAGACGACACAGATAGGTCGATAACAACCGGGGTGATGACATATTCAGTTTCTATCTAGGCCATGTATGAGGGCCAAGTAGGGATAGACCGGCCTTACCAGATGCGGAGGATTTTTTGTGTATCCTCGGTTCATTCCTTTAGTGGTGTATTGTATGGAAGGTAGTCCCTTACCTACCATTGTATGGAAATCCATTCTCCAATACATGTTTGCCATTTTGTTTGTAAACCTATTATTTCGTCAAATCTAAACAATGTAACCATTTCAACTATTTTAATATTATTTTTATACTAGACACTAGTATAATATAACAGGATTTGACATGAAATGTTTTAGTTATCGTAAGGTAAAACCCTGTCCTTGTTTATGTGCAGTGTGGTCTTACAAGATACCTTTGTTTGATAAAGAAAAGTTATAACTTTAAAATTCAATTGAGATGTGTTTTCTCAAGCTGGTTTACCAGATTGATCTGGGCATCCTTCCCTTTCAATGCTCGAGTCAGACCGAGCAATTCACAGATTTAGATTTGGATTCTTTAGAGTTTCAATAGATGAGCTGAAGATTTTCAGGTCGTATTCACGTATATGCTTATTTATCGCTGCATTATTGTTTTAAGTTATCAGCATTTGTGATGACAAGTTATTATAATTGTCCAGGCCGATGATTATGATTTGTCGTTAGGCTCTGATGGATGTATGTATATGACGGTTTCTTTTTTGTAAAGTTTATTGATATTATATCATATGTTGTTCCACTGCGATTATGAGATTCTGTGTTGTTTTAGTTTTTCTTTCTCTTCTTCTACTTTTCTCTACTTCTTTCTTCTTTCTTTTCCATAACTATTTGTCTTTCCGTTCGATTTGAGTTGGACATATATGGTTTATTATAAGCTTGAATTGTATGGATTTTTAGGTCGTCTCATAGATAAAATTAACTTATTTTAATGTGAACTAAAATTCATAGAAATTATTTCGTACTTAGAGATAAATTATTCATTTTTCCACAAAAATCATAAATAAAACTTGCATTTTTGCTATATGCCTTGAATACATTTGTCGGTTTCCTTTGAATTCTTTATGATAATTTATTGAACAGAAATACTTATCATATCCTTCCTACCTCAACAAACCGGTGCCAGTTAGTACTTAACTCTACATTCAAACATGTTTTTCATCTAATTTTGACCTTTTTATTCAATAATTTCTCACTTTCAGCTAATCCTTTTTTTTGTTAGTGGCTGCAAACATTGATCATAGCTTTTAATCAAAGATTCAAACAGAAATTGGCATGAACTCCTCACCGAGTTTTAATCCAATATACTAATGCTTTTAATATTATTCATTTGCACATCAAATTATCAACACGATATGTAATTTACAACATAATCAGATTGTTATTCATGTTAGGTAAATATAGAGTCATGTTCCATAATATACTGACTATATAATGTTGCCTTTCAAGCATAAAAAATTGTTTATATAATATTGCTTTTAAAACCATAAAAATATATTAGCCTGTTGTAATATCAACTACTAACTTAACTAAAAAAAATTAAACATTCTCAGTAAATTACGAATGTTATCTAGTAAATTTATAAAAATCAAAATTTTAAACCAAGCTTGTTTCCTGATAGTTTAATAACATTAAAATACAAAGTACCATCTTTTTGACATTCGTGCGTTTTGAGAAAAATTCATCCGTGGCACAAAAACTTAATAGTTTACGAATAGTTAATAAAAATGTTGTCATTGAAGTGTTAAAATAATATTATACCCCTACGCCATGTAAAATGGCGATAGCCCCGTCTGGCGACAGCTTCGTAAAATGGCGACAGCTCCGTAAAATGGTGACACCTCCATTACCCGTTTCTTCCTTCGTCCGAGCCTTTATTTTTTCGTCTTTAGCCTCCTCTCTCCCTTCCCTGCCTACACCATGTCTGTAACTTATTCCTAAGAAGAAGAAACCTTAGCCCTCCTCCTCCTTGCCAGACCTAGATGGTTCCCACACACACTTTGGCGTTTTGTTCAACTACATCTTTAGTCAGCGCATCTGGGCGTCCTCCTACTGTAATATCACCCCGTTTCCTACAATATCGAGTCCTATTGAACCTTCAAATGTCAACGCTTGTATATCCGCTCATCATATCGTAAGCGTTCCTTCCTTGGATGTGTCTGATAGTGGAAATCCATCAACAAACCTACTGAATGATATCAACTCCCCTTAGTTTGCTGCAACCCTCTTGCCTGACTGTCTTTTGGTTGTCTGTGTGCATCTTTTAGCTCCCTTTTAAGCTAACGCTAGTAATAATTCTTGGTTTAAGTCTGACGTTGGTTTGAATATCGGTTCCAAAATTGGTGATGTCGAAATTGGGCACAACGACGCTGATATTGGGTCCTTGGCGGACGCTGTTGTTGGCAGCGATGAGCATGCGTCTGTGGTTGATGCAGTTGGGTTCAAAAATTATGACAGTGGTTTATCTCGTGGCTGCACTCCAGGTTCTTGTGGTAATGCCGAAGACAATATCCCCATACCCAGTACATCTCCTAGCGGTCCTTCGTTTGATGAAGCTCTCACTGTTCCTGTGGATCCATCTCCTCCTAAGGTAGCTCTAATGTGGTCGTCATTGTTCTCCAAATTGCCAAAAAATGCAGGCGAGCATTCTCCTTGTTGCTTTGATAAAGTTGAGATTGAGGGTGTTATGTTACCTCCGATAGAAGTGATTGAGGCCGGTATTGTTTATTGGAAAGAATATTTGATGGGATTTTTCCTCGACTCTAACCCCTCCCATCACCTTGTTAAGGCTAGATGCAACCAAGTGTGGAAGCCTAGAAGGGGATTGAGTGTTCATTTCGGTAATGAAATGTCATTTTAAATTCTCGCGTAGCTATGAAAGACAGCGTATTCTAGAATTCGACCCAATTCTCATAGATAGGAGACCATTCATTATTACTACCTGAAGTCCGTCTGTTGATAGGACGAAAGACCAAGTTTTATCTATTCCTTTCTGGGCCCACTTTTCTCACATTCCATCTATTCTCCAGCCTCATATCCCTGATTGATTGGCCAGCAGGTCTTATCAATAAGGTGACATGTTATAATGCTAACACTATGGCCAGAACGAAATTAGTCTATTCCAAAGCTCTGATCGAAATAACTCCTGCCAAATCTTTACCTTCAGTCTTAAAAATTAGACTAGATGAGAGCCACTTTGCTGAGGTCAGAGTTTGCTACAGTTGGAAAGCAGAGATATGTACGTCCTATCAGTCTTTTGGGAATCTTTCGGATGCGTGTTCTAGACTAGCTTCTATAGGTTTTGTTCCCCTAGCTGACTGGATTCCTCTTCCTTGTCCTTCTTCCTGGAAATGGGTTTCGAAGGTTGCTTCTCCCACATCTGTTGCATCTACTTTTGATGCTTCAGTTTATGTAGCTCACATTGTGGATGCTCCTATCATTCCTCCCTCTGCTTGTTTGCCTTCTGTGGCCCAGGTTGTGGTTGCTTCTACTACAACATCAGATTATATTATTTTGAATTCTGAGGAATGGGCTTAGATTCATGCTCCTTCTGATATGAGGTATTTTCCTGAGAATGATACTTTTTACGCCTATATCAGTGATATTGAGCGTGAGAGTCATTGTCTTATCTATCATATTGAGGGTGAGGGTCTGTCCCTTACTAGGGTTGGCGAGATTGACGAGGTGAACAAAAGTCAGTTTTATGATGTCAGTTGGGATAAGAAATTTATATACTCTCCTACTTCAGAAGGCTATGATCCTAATATGGCTACTCTCTACTCTAGTTATTCTCATGTTTTTGGTCCAAAGTCGGATGATGGACGTGGCGCTTCTCCTCTTCTGAAGGAGACTAATCATATTATAATAGTATTTTAGACATCTTTGTCTAGCTCCTTTGCTTTTTTATTGTTGTGGTTTGGGCCATGTTTGCCCTTTTAGCTATCTGTGCGTGTGTAGAACATATGTTTTTCCCTTATTTATACAATAGCATAGCCCACTATAAAGCCGACTAGCTTTGCTAAAAAAGATCATACCCCTACATTATTCCAAAGTATAAATATGTGAGTAGATACATACATACATACATACATACATACATACATACATACATACATACATACATACATACATATATATATATATAGTTTTGTATGGAGTTTAGAGTAGAAGTAAATTATGATAAAGATATTTATTAATTCAAACAAATTTAGATTAATTTACAATATGAATTTACGAAACATTTGATTCCAAATTAAGTTGGAGAATTACTTAAACATCAATTTTTGATTCAGCTCTCCTTAATGCTTGTTAAATCAATTAATTTTAATTAAGTTGGGAATTCAATTACATTTAATTAATTAAGAATAAGATGAAAATATATGAAAATATACATCATAATTAAAACTTAGACTAATATTATTAATAATATCAATAATCAGCTCCCAAAAAATGTAAAGTTTTAAATTAACCAAATTACATAGATTCTTTAATCATTATATATCTATACTATAAAGCAAAACCTTGGTCAAACCGGTCAAAGTGAAGCCTTTTTGGCATTTCCCAATATGACCTTTCCTCCACTTCCTCTGTCAAAACCTAAGCAAGGATAATTATGTCATTAGTCTTCCCACGTTAGAACCGTTTTCCATTTTTCCATGATTATTTCACATCTCTCTCGGCTTTCTTCTTAATCCACGTTCCTCAATTGTCTATTTCACTTTCTAATGAGCAACCGTACTCATAAAAACCCTTTTTTCTCATTGGGTTCTTCCACCCGTCCCATGCCTCAATATTTTCTTCAGAAAGGTATGATTTTAAATGGTTTCAAATGACCTCTGTATTCCTCAATTTGTGAATTGATTTCGATTCAATTCCTATTTGAGTTTTGTAGGAAATCATAGTTCTTAAATCGACCCTTCCACCGTTGCCAAATCGACCAGCCAATAAGATCTTCCGGCCACAACGATTTCGATTCTTTCGCCCGACGACTGGCTTCCGGCGAAGCTTTGAATGATGCATGGTGTTGCACCAATGGCGGAATCGTTTTGCTTTCATAATTGAAATTGTTAATTTCTTTCATAATTACATCAGCCTCCAACTTTAATTCTCAGGTTCGTCAATTGTTTATTTTCTATACTTTTTTTGTTCGAATTTAGGATGAACGCCACTGTTTGGGATTGCATTCATTACCAAAGGAATTTAAAAATTATTGTAAATGATATAATTGTAATGAATTTTTATAGAAAAGTATAGATAATAGACAATTGACCAACCTGGTTTTTTATGACACCAGTGGCGTTTATCCTAAATTGTTTATCCTAAATTGTTTATTTTACAAAGGAACTCATTACCATTCGATCTTTTATGATATAATTATTACTGTCGAATTTGACAGCCACCATTTGTTGAATCAATGAATTAAGGACTGTTTATCCTTTGTAATTCGACTCACGCAACAATTCGACAGCAACAAAAAAATCCACTGATATTTTTTACAAACAATTCGACACGCTGTTTATAAATAATTTGTTGCTGTTGAATTTGAACAATTTATTGCTGTAAAATTTAGGATAAATGCCACTGCTTAGGAAAGCATAGTCTCATTCATAACCCTTCTGTCAATACCATGATTGTAAATTCCGAAGTGTTAATGTCCTTAAATTTTTTGTTACCGGTAGGTATTGGTTGCTTTGAAACCGCTGATGGGTATTTGGTACATGATCGGCTTCCTTTTTGAGGTCACTTATGCCTAAAGAGTATCTTTTCATGTGAATTCTCCTTATAAATCATTGTGTTTGAAATTAAATTTGGAGATGGATGTTATTATATTTTAATTTAAGAATATGTATTACTATGGTTGAATAACTTACCAGGTGAAGCTGGAGATAAAGGTATCCTTGCTAAACTAAAGTTTAAATTTATTTTCATGACTCTTTTTTCCAGTTGAATATAAAAGTGCCTTAGTAAGCTATTTTATTATACAGGAAATTTTCCTCAAGGACAAAAATTAGGGCTTTTTTAATCACAAGGACAGCCCGCTAAAATTTTATCCTCAAGGACAAATCACTGCAACTTGCCTCTCCAACTCCACATCTTGCTACAAAACCCACACCATCGCTTCCTTCTCCAACCCGATAAACTCCGACCGAGACGTCGACCTCTCAGATCTCGACAACACCTTGGTAGAAATCAAGGACCTGCGCGCGGAGTTCGAGCTCGAGAGACGAATTCGGAAGAAGATGGAGTCTGTGAAAAAATCTGAGATGAAGGAGCTTGCGGAGAAGAAAAGAGCACGTGAGGAAGCGGAGAGCGACTATGAAAAGTTAGGGATGGAGATCAAGCACGTGAGTGAGGATTTCGAAAAGACGATGAAGGAGACCGTGGACGAGAGGAGGAAGCGATGACGAGAGGATGGAAATCATTCTACTGTGTTCAGTTTTTGGGTATCAGTTTTGTATGCGATGGTATCAGTTTTAATAAAATAACATAATATCAGTTTTGGGTATCAGTTTTGTATGCGATGTGGTATCAGTGGATTTGTGGTGGTTTAGGAAATAGTATGGATTTGTGGTGGAAAATTTCTGATGGGTTATTGGTTTGACGAAACTGTGAAGGTGGTGGTATAGTGTGTGGTATTTGGAAGCGATTTGTAGGGTTTGCATCAGAAGAAATTTCAAAACTGATACCTAAAATTTAAAAACTGATACCTAAAATTTGAAAACTGATACCTAAAATTTCAAAACTGATACCTAAAAACTGGTATCAGTATCAGCTTTTAAGAGCATGGTGCTGGTGAGGGGGTGGCGTTGGCGGGTGGAGGAGATGACATGGGGTAGTTGCACGACGCTGGTGAGGAGGTGACGCTGCGGCGATGGTGAACACAAAACGGGTGGAGAAGGTGGCACAAGGTGGTTGCTGCAAAACGGGTGAAGGAGGAGGTGGCAATAGTGGCGCTGGTGAGGAGGCGGCGGCGCTGGTGAGGAGATGGCGTTGACGCAGGATAAGGTGGTCGGAGCTGAAAACGGGATTGAATAGGCACGGGGAAGAGAGATTTGTGCATTTGAGAAAAAATGGGCTTTGGGCCTGTCCTTGAGGATAAAATTATAGGCATGTGTCCTTGAGGATAAATTATTTGGATATTTTGTCCTTTACAATAAATACCCCTTTATTATACATGTGAAAACGTTTCCATGTTTTCTTATCTTTTATTTTTCAGTTTCTATTTGCAGTTAGATATATTAGTTAATGGTGAATAGTAAAAATAGAATCAGTGCTTAAATATATATACATATATGTGTGTGTGCTGAATTTTTATGATATAATTGTAAATGAGAATATGCGTTATAAAATGTTTCAGTATGGTATTGACAAACTGTTTTGCTAAAATCATGTTCTAAAGTTGGTACCAAATTTAATTAATTTTACAAGATATAAGCCACATTAAATACACTTTACTCCATATTCAAGACATTTTCATGTAATTATTTCGACAATAACTTATGTATCATATTTAAATGCACATAATAATATAGTCAAACTTTTCAATTACTTATGTTACCATGCCTTTGCATTTTCTCCTAGCACCATTTGTTTAATTATTCTCCATACAGAAGCCCTAAATCGTGAGGGTTGCAACGTGTTTACTGTAAAATGGATTTTTCGCACTTCCGACAATACCACGGCTTCAGGTGCTGAAGTAAAATTATAGTATAATTCTTGCTGGCATTCAGATTATCATATTATAGTCTGAAATTTACAACTACTAGAAAATTTTCATTTTTGCAATATTTACTTAATTGACAACCAAGGAGTGTTAAACTATTTAATGTTGGATAACTGATCTTTTGGCTGTACATTTATTTCAGTTGACAGGCATTAGTTATTTAGCTGAAATATGGTACAATTTAAAGTTACAAGTTTAGACCTACTTTCATTTTGATAACTTCCCCTATCAGCAGAGTTAAACTCATATATCATATGTTTAAACCAATCAAGTAAATATATGTGACTCTTTATTGAATATTTTATAATTTTAACATGTGAATAACGATATTTTGGTCCTCTTTTTCTACTACCAAAAGTTACATACATAAACACTACTCAGCAAGTTTTCATTTTCATTTCCATTCACCAAGTACCTCCAACAACAGGAATACTTTAAATGATATATACCGCTTATCTTTTAAACAAGAATATTTGTTGCGGGCTTATGTTTTGTTTCTTATGAAGATGATTTAGCTTAATTGTACCACCATAAACATAGACCGAGACTGTTTTTTCATTTCTAAATTTAAAACTCAAAATTGGAACGAAGGGATGAATTACTATTAAATACAGCGAATTATCAATGTTAGCATACTCAAGTTTGCTATTTTGTAACATTAATGGCTTATATTGCATAATACATGAAGTTGTGTGTGTTTGAATTTGCAGGGATTTTCTCATGCTTGGTACAAACTAACTGGAAAAAATTTTTAGTTGATTGGATAACCGCTGTTAGATCTACCTTTCACTAGGCATAACTGAACATATTCAATTTCGGGTGAAGAGGGTCGGGGCTGTGGTGGCAGTGGCGGGGCTGGAGGTCAGGTGGTGGTCTAGGACTGAGGTTGTTTCGTACAGGAGTGCATGTGTTTGGATTGCGTTTAAATTTATGTAGCCAATCAGTGCATGCATTTCTTAAATTGCTGTATATTAGAATAATAATTAATTATTGGTGGTGCACTTACAATCTGTCATAACAACATATCCATTTTTGTTTAGATGGCAATCCCAAATGCATCTCTGATCAACAATGTATATTGTCATGGTATCTAGCTGCATATTTTGCATTAAAACAAAGTTGTTTTTTAGTGACTAAATTAGGGTTCAAGCTCATTGTACCACATGTATCATTTTTTACCCAAAATTGGCATTTTGGTCATCATGAGGTCTATTTGATCATAAAAGCCTAGCTAATGGGAGCTTGTATTGATGCAGACTAATCTTCTTTATTTTGTAATCTCAGGTGACATGGTTGAATGTTGTATTATGCAGGTTGCTGGAGAAGAAAAGATCAGCCATGCTTGGGTGAATGTTGATTTCTATTTTTATTACACTAATGAGTGAATGTTCTGACTCCACAAGGGATTGCTGTGCCTTGCCAATAATTGTGCATAAAGAGTGTAAATCCTACAGCTATGCAGCATCCTTGAATCTATCATAAAGCATTTTTACCCCGCTAAAAAGTGAATGTTCTGACATTTATTTTGCATCGCAACTTTTTTAATTACTCTTACAGTTGTTTGGTTTTTAATTTTCCAGATCTGAAGAGCTAGAGTCTGCATTGATGGAGATGGTCAAGATAATAGAAGCCTTTAGAGCGCAAAGGTTGTTGTTTTAACCTCAACAAACCTACAAAAGATACTTTTTAGGTTTGTTGCGTTTTGGGTTGTGATTTGCTTTGGCGACTTCATTAATTGAACTGCTTCATGGTTTTTTTTGCCTTTTCTTCTTTTGCTGGGGGACTCTCTTCTGCTTTTGTTTTGATTTGTCTGCGGATTTCAGGTGGAAAATTTTAGAGGGGAGTTTTAGTGGAGGGGACAGAAGTACATATAGTATTGTTGCGAGTCGTACAATAACAACTCAAATTTTATTTTAAAAGCAACGCATGGGTGTAATTTCCTTCTTCCTATAAACTAATATTTTTCCTTATTTTATAAATTTGGTGCTAAAAGATTATAAATTGTTAGTTAATTAATACATAAAAGTTACATATTATAATAGTTTGAAATTAGATGTGATAGAATAGTAAAGAAATATAAGTTATTTGAAAATAATTCAAAACTGAACTACAAATTTTGAGGAGGATGAATTAAAATGATTTTGGTAATTCTGTTAATCCTTTGCATTTTTCTTTGTTATTCAGCTCAGCTAAGACATATTATGAAATTATAAGATATATTCATAGAAACATGTGGTAGAATTTCATATGGATTATTCATTAAGATAATTATTCAATGGGTTGAACTTACAGGTTTCATATAGGTTTCTTCATTGTGTCAACACAAATGATGAAACTTATATGTTGTTATTTAATAGAGTAGACCATGTGAATAAAATTAACATGTATATATGTGAATGTGCATCTATGTTTTTATTTGATTACTTTTTAATTTGTTTGATTTTTTATTCGATTTGTAAAAAAATGCATAATTTTAAAGCGTCTTCAGGTCTATTGGCATAGATAAGTTTTCTCCAAAATTATTTGGCAGACTCGGAGTGAAGGTCCGATATTTCTCACTACTTGCAACAACATGAACCCCCAAGGGTTTGATGTTAACTTATTATCACATTTTAGAAATTCGTACTGTTCCTTTAGTCTATTAGACATCTACAAGTATTTTAGTGCACATGTCGATCGCTACAATCTATGTTTGACAAAGAATGCAATTGCAAATGCATGATCAGTTGAATGTAAATAAATGAATGTGTCATAAAAGTGTGGTATAACATCAAATGTTTGTTCTTACCATTGATAAAGTTTATATTTTTTCTTACCACTAATATTTTTCCTTCTCTAAATTACCCGCATAGCTGTAGGGTGGAAGAAGCTACCAAAGCATATGCTGCAACCATAGGTTACAAAGAAATACCTAACTTTGTGAAATTACTTTCTATATTGATGGTTGATGGCAGCATCAACAACCAGGGAAGTACAACTAAGTCATTAATTCCTTCTTCAATGTTTGCATTTAAGAATTTCAAGGAGACTTTCTAACTCATTTTTTATAGGAGGTGGAAAAGTTTTCAAAATACAAAATCTCGGTTCATAATGACTAGGCAGTGAGATAAATGATTTTGATTCATCAAACGTGGTTATGGAGCCCACAAGGGATTTTGGTTATGCTTCCCAACTTTCTATAGCTTAAACTTTTCTGTTGAAGTGGAAATTGAAAGCAGTCTTCAAGAAAGGGCGATTGGTGATTAGGGGTTAGAATTTTGTAAAAACGTATGAAACAAATGTACATTGCTTTAACATGTTAAATAAGATATCCTTTTGATGTTGTTAGCCCTGTGTTAAGCATTTCTGTTGCATTTATATAATGCATAACCTGTGTAATAATTATTTTGCTTTCATGATTATCCCACATGCCCTCATACCCATGATAAGAATAATGTATTGTTGTTTCTTATGCACCATGTGATTATAAGAAAATGTAAAAATGAACAATATTGTAAGAACTAAAGATGATTAGTTTTGCTACTTTAAGATATAATAATAAGATTCCTTTCACTTACCGACCATATTTACAATGACCTTACAAAATAATTTCTTACATGCGTATATTTCTTCAATATAAAAGATAAAAACTGACTGGATTTTTTTGCTTAAATTCTTAGAAATATGCAAACTCTTTCTGCATACTGTTTATAGTCTTTATGCACATAACGTAGAGCTTCGTCAAGAAAAATTAAGCACATTAAGATATATAATTTGATAATAAGGGGTAATAACATGCTGCATAATAGCATGTGCATGTAACTTCAAAGATTGAACATGCAAAAGTATATCTGTGTTTTATAATACTAATTCCTCTTTCGCACATGCATCGTATGTGCCAAAGTACTCGATATATCTGTGTAAATATGTACGTATGTGCGACTGTGTGTGTGTGTGTGTATATATATATATATATATATATATATATATATATATATATATATATATATATATATATCACTACCATAACTGTGGCACACACAAAATTTTCACACTTCCTTCTTGGCACACGTCCAATGGACGTGCCACCATACTCGTGTGTGTGTATATATATATATATATTATATTAAGATAACCTAAGCTTACTTTTATATAGTTTAAGAATTTACCAGAGTTGAAAATAGGGGTTTTAAAAAATATTAACATTGAGAAAACTGAAAGTAGCATTATACTTAAAATTGAAAGCATGGAAAATTTATGCTTTCACCAGTTGACATTTTCACTTTTGAAGCAAGTATGAAATCTAAGTTTATAGGTGTTGTAATAAATTCCATTAATTTATACAAATATAATAAAATTAAAGAAACATATTATATAAAACTCATTTCAATTTATAGACGATAAGATTGTATAGAAATATTTCATGGAGAAATAAATATAAAAATTGATATAATTATTATTACAAATAAATATAACATTATATATAAAATAAATTAATATATATTTATTGATACATGCAACAAAAAGTTGAGGAGACTATGATAAATACATTTACTATTTAATATATATTCTAATTTAAGCGAAATAGAGAATTAATATTTTTTATTCTAACTTATTTCTCTTTGTTCCATTTCCAAATATTAATTTGAGAACCAATTACATATCAATTATTAAATTAATTCTCTCAATGCTAAATTAATGAATTCATTATCATTAATGGGCATATTCATTCAATTATAATTAATTACCAAATCTAAAAAACACAAAATATAAACAAACTAAACTAAATAATAAACTTGTCATTAAATTTTCAAATTAACCAATGTAACACATATACTTTAGTGAATTTATAAAAATTAACCTATTTTTGATGTTAAGCAGTTAAGATAAAACTAAAAGTGTTAAAAAAACTAAACCTAGCATTTTTTTATTGAAATTGAAAGCATAAACGAGATCAATAGTTTCACCACTTGACCTACTAATTTTACATCTATTATATCATTAAAGTTAATAAATCAACTTTTAGAATATTAGCTTCCAAAAGAAATTTGCCTTGTAAACTATGTATCTTCCACTTATGATGATTCCAATCGGTTGAATACAAACCTACTTTGTTAGAAAATGTGCAAATAATATAAATAAGAACAACACCATAATTTAATAAAGGTAAATTTAGAGAATGTGGAGTCAAATAGAATTAAAAAGCAAACAAAATAGTAAAATTATGATTATGTATAAGTGTTGTACATGGAAATAAGAATGTTGTAAGAAGAAACCTGCAAAATATAGAGCTGATCCTGATTTTGACATTACTCAATACTAATCGAATTAGAAAAATATCACCGTAGCTTAAAATGTCATGTTTTTTAATACATACAACATAACATAACATGAGAAATATACATAGAACATAAACCTTATGAAATCTAATTTGTGGAACGGCCAAATAATTTTATCTTTACTTCAAATATACATGCAAACATTATAACCGAAACTATACAAAAATTAACATTATTCAAAGTGAAATAATGTATCACCATAAATGTCCAACACCGGTGTACCGACAATTAGACACTCGGATTTGGTTCATGAGATCACATGCTCAAATCTTGCGTAGTGTGCGATTCAAACTATTAGACCTAAAATATATTAATTTTAAAAATGCATGGTAATAATATTCAATATTATCCTACTTATTTAAAATAGGTCGCTTATAATCATTGTAAATAACTTCATCTCTATTGTACAACAATTACTACTACTTAAGTACTCAATTTCAAAAAAAAAACTACCTATGGAGGACACACATAAAATATATTAATTTTAAGAAATTTCTTATGAAATAATTAGAAGAAATAAATTGATTGTATTTTAAATTTTAATTCTGCAATTGATCAGCATTAAAGAGAATAAGTATGTAATTATTTTTCTCATTTATTGAATTGTAATTGAAATAGAATGAATTGTAATTGTGTTAACTTGCTTTATAGCCAAACGATATCAACTGAACTTAGAAGGCTAAAATAAAGACGAGAAGAGTCATGAACTTGGAATACATGCTTAGAATGGCTAAAAGATTAAACTTAAGAAGTTTGATGGAAATAGGGGCTAAGTAAACCACTCGGTACCGAAAGGTTTTTCTTCCACTTGGCACCTATCAGTCTTCTTATACTCCAAGTATACTTCAACCAATCGTGGTCAAGTGCTTTTTTTAAGAAGATAGACAATCAACATTAAGGATTTCGAAGAAAAAAGTAAAGAAAGCAAGAAAAGACAAACGATATTAGGTGAATCATCAAAAGAACTTGATCTTCAAGAAAAAAGTTTGAAATTCATACAATTAAAGATAGAAAGGAAAAACAAGTACGATAAAGGACTTTCACCCTCGAAAAAACCACTGATACCGAGAGGAAGCTCTCGATCCTAATAGGAACCTCTCGATAACAAGAGGATTTTGTTGGAGATTGGGATGGTGTGTTCCCTCTTGTACACTTGGACTTGCATCTGGACTTTATTCAACAAGGGCTTCTAAATCTACTAGTGAGTTTCTCTACAAATACCAAACCTATAGCAACTAAAGAGGGGATTGAGATTCTGCATATTCTTTGCTCTCCTCCTTTCACAAATCTACTCTAAAACTCCATTGTAAATTTGAGATCTACTAGATTATAGTTAGATCTGATAAAATTATTTGCAATCTGGAGAGAAAACGACTAAAAATAAAGAATAAAGTGGACGTAGGATGAAGAATTTGTCAAAACACTATAATTTTTTTTCTCCTTTTCTGCTTTTACCTTTATCTTATTAGAATTGTTGCTTCATCTGTTATTTGGGTGTTAGCGTCATTTTTGGCATCAACATTTTGGTGGTTTCATTAAGAAAAGAGCTTGGATCTGAAAATTGAAGAAGATGAAGAGACCTAACACTGGATCTAAGATTGGAGGAAGTCCGCCAGAGCAATGGGGGAAAATAGGAGTTTTCCTCAAATTCCAATTAATCTATCTATGTGACCAGAGAAGAGATGTAGAAAATAATGAAAGAGATGTAAGATTGATTAAGGCTCGTCAATATAAAATGTTGTAGGGTTTTTTCAAAGGATGGGACAATAAAGAATAACTGGAGCTGTTGGAATTTAGAATCAAGGACAAGGAAACAATGTAGAAACAACTGGAGTTAGAGCGAAGCAAACTGGAATAATGCCCTTACGACCAGGACCGCTCGTTATCGAACTCAATCACCGAGGGAAATATACTTGGAGGCAATGCTGGTTTGGGCTTAGGATAAGTTAGAATGTAGAAATAGACAAAGCCGAAGCTAGAAATGCAAAACAAAATGCAAGTGCACAACAATCAGAGGTATATGTGCCAGAACTTCCTCATAGGAACGGAGGACATAATGAAGTCAGAGTTGTGGGTCAAAACACGGACATGCAACCAGAGGAGTATGTGTTGGAGTTTCTCCATAAGAGCAGGGGAAGAATGCAGCTAGAGCTAGTGGTCAAAGACTTCCGCCAGATAACAAAAACTAAATGGCTAAAATGATCAAAAAGATAGTTAGAGGTGGAACCCTAGACCAAGTTTAGAGGTTTTAAACCGAAACTCATTTATCCCTAGCATCCATAATGCAAGAAATTCTTCCCATTTCTATCTTGATGGATTTCGTGATTCATCTAATTATATACATCTGACATATGGAGGTGTTTGGTGCTTCTGATGAGATGATGGGGTGGTGCTTCCCATTTCATCTGATAGATTTTGTAGGAATGTGGTTTAGATAGCTGGAGAATGGGTCCATAACTATGTGGACCGAGTTACTAAATAAGTTCTTGAGACAGTTTAGGGTTTATATCTCTAGACCAAAGAACGCGATGATGCTATCAAGCTTAAAGCAAAGGGGAGGAGAGACCTTAAGAAAGTATCTGACAAGATTTAACACGGCGGTCGCCATAGTCGACAAGCCAGATCCATCGATAATATTGTTGGCAGCACTGTCTGGAGTCGCAAGCAAGGCCTGCTTCAATATTGCATTGGAAAGGGATCCACTAATGGACCTTACTAGGTTTTATTATGAAGCTAAGAGATATCTACATTAAGAGGATGCTGAGGCAGATAATGCTAACATTAATGATGTGGATGACGAAGGTCTTTTTAGAGCAGGATACAGAGAAGATAAAGGAAAGCGAAAAGATGACAATGACTTCGAAGGACCGAAGCGGCAAAGGAGGGAATCAAAGTTCTCTTCTTACACAAACCTAACTGAAACACTGGGAGGATATGCCTAGATAGTAGAGGTATATCTCTTATTGGAGACCAGCTAAGAAGGAACCCATAGATCGAGAGAGAAGTTTTGAAAGTTCTACCTGTTTCATGACCAAGATGGATATGAAGAGAACAAGTGCAGACACATTTGCGATTTGATAGAAGAGTTGGTTTGGAGCAACCAACTACAATAGTACATAAGAAATTGAACTGTGATGGTGTAGCCGGAGAGTCACTATCTATAGCGAATGCATCAAGACATGACCAGGGATCTGGTCAAGGAAGGTAATCTCATGATCGGGATGGGCATGAGTCAGGTTCGTTTATTGTGCTTTGCTTTCTATTTTAAGACAATAATAACCTCAGATCGCTTACACATGTATGGGGCCTTGATTTGTGCTTAGGCACACTATGAGTCAGATGTTTGAGGTGAAAAATTAAGATTTTGCTTGCTTTCTTTGATTTGAATATTTGATTTTTGAAAACCACTTGAACATAATGACTGATATTGATCATGGTAGTCGTGTTCGGAGAGACGAGGCATTGACCACAAGGTGCAAGTTCCTTTATCGAAGAGCAAGTGAATGGACTCGTACAAAAAATAAGTCCCCTCATCTGAGAGTGAATGGATGGGCATGCTTGGTTGTTGAATCATCTCACCGGAGAGCGAGAGGATTAGGCTCAGTATGGATTGGGAGAGATCAAAAGTAAGTCCCCTCATTGGTGAAGGAACTAAGTTAGCCCGCAACGAAAGAAATGAGTGAATTTCAAAAAATTTTACCATTTAATGGGACAACGAAGTCTAAATTTCATTTCGAACTTTTCTAAATTTGGTTTGAATAAAATCTTGTATTCTATTTGAAAGAGTTAAAGGGAAGTTTAAATAAATTTAATATCAAATGTACAGTGTGTCAAATACACTTAACATTTATTTATAAGTGTTAACGTATATGGAATGAAACCTTTCATTTCTTTCCCTAAAATAAGAATTAATTGAGAGCATTCATTGTATTAAATGGAGAGAGAAACCTTTCATTTTCTCTCTTTAATTTGAATTGATCGATTCATTAAATGTCATTAACAATAATTTGTTCATGGCAATATTTATTACTATTTCCTTATGTATTCTAACTGTACAATTTGTAGTTTGAGATTTATTTTATTTTATTTATTTATACAAGTGTTATATACTCGTATGTATCATATACATATATATGGGTATGCATGTGTAACATCATAATCCGTGAAGAGTATAATGCGCCCGTATATAGATGTTGGGATTTATATTGCAACGGACACATTAGCTCATTTTGTATGTACTATAACTTGTCCAAATATGTGCTTGTATAATATGTCAAACCAAAATACAAATGTGTGTGTGTGTAATTTATTGAATAAAACAGTTTCTGCCACAACAAACTAATATAAAATAATTATATGATAATAATACAAGTTTTTAAAATTTTAGAAAAACTAGGAACACAGTTTGGGCTTAAGATTAATTTATGGAAATTTTTACAATTAAAATAATAATATTATTAGTTTACTAATAATAGCCCATAATCAATTAATTCTTGAAAATAGGAAGTCAAGTTGAAAAATTCAAAAAAAATTTAAAGGTGTCTGAGATATGTTTTGGGCTTAAGAAAAATTTATGGAATTTTCTCAACTAAAAATATATTTTTAATTAGATAATTAATTTTATTTCAGAAATAAATTAATTCAAAAAATTAATAGATTAAATTTTCAAAATCTGAAACTTTTCACGAAGGTTCCAGATTCATATCTAAGCCTTAAAAAAATTTCTAGAATTTTCTCAATTGAAATTATATTTTTAATTAAATGATTAATTGCATGCCAAAAGTAAATTAATTTTTAAAAATAATTATTTAAGAATTTTTTTTTTAAATTTTACTGTAATCTTATTACATAGTGCAACAAATATAAATATATAAAATTGAAATTTTGAACCATTAATTATTTTATTCATAATAAAATTTTTACAAAATCATTAAATAATAGTAAAATATTTATATACATGGTAAATAAAATATTTTTATATTTTATGATTTTTAATAGGTACAAATCATTATAAGAAATTTTTTAGATTAAGTATATATGATACATAAACACATATACAATTATACATATTCATTATCTGCAGATCTATACACATTTAATATACATACATGCACACACGCGCGCGCGCGCGCACACACACACATATATTATAATTTAATATAAATAAAATTAAAAAAAAATTTAGAAAATTAATTCAACAATAAATCAATAAACAAAATATTATAACAAGCACATAACCAATCTAATTGTAACAACACATGTACCCACAAAAATCTCACATAAATCTGAACAATAAATAGATCTGAATACAAACAGAGGATATGGATGTAAATCAACTTCTATATGATAAATTTAAAATCCAAACAATGATAATAAATAAAAGTGCACCTCCTAATGAAGCCTTTGAGTCCACATTGAACAATGATTTCTCTTCTAAGAATAATTCACAATCCTTTAGGTTGCTAATCCATGATTGGAGACCTTTTACTACAAATTAGCATTTTTATTTTTGAATTACATTTGAGAATTTTAGGGATGATTTTAGAGGAAAGTTCCTACCATTAAATTGAGGAAAAGGAAGAAGAAAGTGGCGGCTCAAAAAATGAATTAGCTTGTAATTAAAGTTTTGAGATTGGTTTTTTTATGGATAGGACAAGTGAGCAAGCAATGATCTCAACCACACATCTCAAAACCTAATCACACATGTTGTAGCCACCTTCTATCTTTCTCCAAACCAATGCCTATCCTTTCCAAATCTCAGGGGTTGTAAGCCCGTTTAACCCAAATTAAATATGTAGAATCACATTTAACATATTTTGTTGTCGATTTCTCACATCGATCAGTATTCTCATAACTTTTATAAATATATGCAAGAATTTTATTTCTCAAATAACATTCAAAATTCATAACTAATATTTCATAGATATTAATTTATTTAATTAATTTATAACAGTTATAAACTAATTTTTGTTTGATCTAAAGAGAATTCATCATTTCGGTTGTGTGACTATTGGGTGTAAATTCGATCAGCAATTAACGTCAAACTATTCAAACGTTAACGTTCACACTTCACTTAGTATGTGGTGTGATATTACACTTTTTAGAAAAAGCTCATTTTAATTAAATGCGCGTTACCTAGCTGTGACAATTATTTACACCAATTCTCTTCGTCAATACTATATCACTTTGTACTTGTTGAATTTGGTAATGGTCAAAATTCCAACATCATCCACATTCAACTCTATAATTCAAAACACGAAGTCCTTGGTTCAATAATAACAATTATTATCAACTGAACTACTCTAGCTAGAGATTCTGACTTTAGATTGACATGAGTTGACCGTGGTACTAACTCCATATACCTGAGGAAACGAATCCTCTCTTGAATAATTGCTTCGCTTGCAATACTTCCACTCGACCCAGCTATAGTCACTCGATGGATGCTATGCCATGGTTTAAATATAATCAAATCATAGCTTTCATATTAAAAATTCACATTATTCTCAGGTCGAAAGAACCGTGCAAATTGGTCACATTGATATTTTCTGTTTGACCTTAGTTATATGAACCAACAGAAAACTATCGAATGAGTTATTCCATAGTAATCGAATAACTATTAGTATGTAACCCCTAGGTGCCCCCCGCAGTCATGAGTAATACACTGCCTAATATTTGGAGAGCGTTACGTACTCTAGTATCAATGGATACATCGATATCTAGTCTCGATGCATCTTGACTAGGAACATTACAATGATATGTTTGTTTCATTGTGATAAATTACTCACGATCACAACATTTTGTAACTACTATCACAAACATACCATTTATGGATTTTCTATTAAATATACTTTTAATTAAATTAACTAATATATTCACATTATCTCAAGTGTACGATAGAAATAAAACACTTTTATTTCGAACAAGATTGGTCAGCGAGTTAGATATATGTGACAAATTATATAATTGCCTCCAAGGGCATACCCCTGGCTCTATCAATTGGAGAGTGAGTTAATGGCTTACTAGTTGTTGAGACCTATCGCCTGAAAAGCGAGCGAATTGGACTGAAGAAGGATCTAGAGAGATCAAAGTAATTCCTCTTATCGGAGAGTGAGTGGATGGGCTAGCTTGGTCATTGAGTCCGCTCACCGAAGAGCAAGCGAATAATCAACAAGGATCCAAAGAGATCAAAAGTTAGTCTCCTTACCAGAGAGTGAGTAGATGGACTTGCTTGGACATTGAGTCCCCTTGTGGAGAGCAAGCGGTTGGACTCGGCAAGGATCCGGAGAGATCGAACCCTAGATTCGATGCTAAACAATCCAAAGAGATCGAAGCGTAGAACGGATGTTGACTTGATAAAAGGATTTGAATTTCTTATAATCGGAATGAGATGGATAAATCTTGGGGAAACACGGGATAATTTTGATTTACAAAATGATACCTCTAGATAAGAGATAGACCGATCATGATCTGTGGCTGACACTTAAGGAAGGACTGAAATCCAAATCTATAATTGGTCTAGAAAGACCTTGGGTTCGAAGGAGAATCTAAAGGAACTAGACAATTCACAAAGATCAAAATTAATGCATAGCCGGAGAGATCAACTATCAAAGACTGACTATTGCCGAAGCTTGCTCTTGAGCAAAGCATACCATACATTCAGAAGGCATACTTTGGAGGGAAAGTGTTAACCTGTTTTTAACTAAATCGATTTCAACTGAACATAGAAGGCCAAAATGAAGACGAGAAGAGTCTCGAATTTGGAAACATGCTTAGAAACGCTAAAAGATTGGACTCAAGAAGTTTGATGGAAATTGAGGCTAAGTAGAACACTCGTTACTGAGAGGAACTTCTCGATATGGAGAGGTTTTTCTTCCACTTGGCACCTCCCAATCTCTTTATATTCTAAGTACTACTTCAAGAAATAGCGATCAAGTGCTTTTTCTAAAAGATAGATTAGAAACATTATGGATTTTAGAGAAGAAAGCAAGAAAAGACAAGAAATATCAGATGGATCATAAAAAAGAACTTGAACTTCCGGAAAAAAGTGTTTGAAATGCATCAAATTAGAGATAGAAATGGAAGACAAATAAGATAAAGGCATTTCACTATTAAAAAACCACCTAGTACCGAGTGGAACCTCTCGGTATCGAGAAGTTTTTGTTGGAAATTGGACCGGCGTGTTTCCTTCTGTACATGTGTACTTGCATCTGGACTTTATTCATTGTGGGCTTCTGAGTCTACTGGCGAGTTTCTCTATGAATACCAGTCCTATTGCAACTGAAGTGGGGATTGACACTCTACATCTTCTTCACTCTCATATCCTTCCTTAAATATTCTCTAGAAATTTCATTGTAAATTTGAGATCCACTTGACTGTGGTTAGATCTGATAAATTAGTTGTAATTGAAGAGAAAATGACTAATAACAAATATAAAGTGGACATAGGTTGGAGAATTTGCCGAACCACTATAAAAATTGTGTCTTCTTTTCTGCTTTTACCTGTGTTTTATTAGAATTGGAACTTTCATCTAATATTTGGGTGTTGGTGCCATTTTTGGCATCAACAAATTGACTCTTTAATTCCTTTGAATTCAAATGGATAAAAATTAAAAGCAACTAATTGGTTTTAACAGTTACATGGTAAAATATTCGATATTATCATACCTATTTAAAATGGTTGGCTTATAATCACTATAAATAACTTCATTTCCAATGTATAGTTATCTATGAACATTTCCTCCTGCATAAAACAAAAAATTATTTCATTGAATATCACTGACAATAACCTCATTGTTTCATAATATCACTAAGAATTTGGTGCAAAGCATGAATGTGAGTTTTTTATGAATATAATATCATAGTATATTAAATAATAAAATAGAAATATATATATATATATATATATATATATATAATGTAGATTGGTTAAGAAGGATAATAACCAAATTTCGAAAATATGAGTTTGAGTGACTACGATTACAAAATGAATTTAAAATATTGAGTTTGCAAAATACGTATTTAAAACTAAACTTTTTGCTATATTTAAAAGTTGCCTACTAAAGATAGAACAAAAATATTTTTTGTGCATTTATATTTTCTCCCTTGACTATTTTACTACTAAGTTAATTTTATATCTACTTTTACTTTAAATATAATTTTTTCTCCCAACTTGATTTTCTTATTTGTTTATGTTTAAGAATGAAAAAAAGAACAACTTTACTTCTATTTAATTATATAGAACAACTTAAGGTTTTTTTGGTATCTATATATTAATAAAGAGAATAATTTTTTGTTGAATAAGTGAAAGAAACCAAATTCGTAATCCTTAATAAAAGTTCTCTATGGAAAATATTACCATAATATAAATTGTCATGTTTTTTTACACGTATAGCTGAACATAACATGAGAAATATATGTAGAAATAAACCTTATAAAGTCTAATTTTTGAAATAAACAAATAATTTTTTCCTTTACTTCAAATATAAATGCAAATGCTACAACTGAAATAGTGCAAAAATTAACATATTTCAAAAAGTCCGCGGGTGCGACGCAGTGGAAAGGAGGCTTGGGTTCTGGTAAAAAGACGCAGGTTCGATTCCTACCATGCGCTTCCCTATCCTATATAAATTTACCCGGGGGTATGGGGGCTTGGATCAACGGACGACTTTACTATACCCTCCTCAGGAGTTTACGGCCCGCCGGGTTCTCCTAGGTTTAAAAAAAAACATATTTCAAAACAAAAGTAAAGTATCACTATAAAATTTTCAACACCATTGTCCTAATGATTAGACCCTTTGACTTTACTCCATGATGACACATGTTTGAATCCTTGTTAGTACGTGATTCGAATCACTAGACATATGTTGACTTGTAGTATAAATATGTACTACCACCTAAGTACCTAACTAAAAAAATTGTCGTGGATTGCATAAAAAAAAAATAATTTTAAGGAATTGCTTATGGAAATAATTAGAAGGAATTAACCGACTGAAGTTTAATTCTATAATTGATTAGTATTAAAGATAATTAGTATGCAATTATTTTTCTCATTAATTGAGTTACAAGTATAATAAGATTGATTGTAATTAAATTTTTTATTACTTTGAATTCAAACAGGCCAAAATCAAAAGAAAATAATTTATGTTAACAATTGTATGGTAATAACATTCCATATTATCCTATTTGTTCAATAATAGTTCGCTTATAGTCATTATAAATAATTACATCTTCAATGTATAGTTATATATGAAAATTTCCATCTGCATAAAAATTTGGAACCTTGTAGCATAAAAAAAATTTCTTACAAAATAACAGACAATTATCTCATTTTTTCGTAATATCACCAAGACTTTGGTGGAAACACGAATGTGAGTTTTTTTTTTGAATATTTCTTAACATATTAAACATCAGATTTGAAAATATAGTGTAGACTGGTCAAGAAGGATAATACGCAAATTTGTAAAATATAAGTTGAGGTGACTAAGACAAAAAAAGAATATAAAAAATTAAGTTTGCAATATATGTATTTAAAACTAAACTTTTCACAATATTTAAAAAATGCTTGGTGAAGATAGAACAAAAATCCTCGTACATTTATATTTTTTCCCTTTACATTATTATTACAAATTATTTTTGTGTATTCCTTTGCTTTAGATATAACTTTTCTCTCCCAATTTTATTTTATTCTTTTTTTGAAGAATAAGAGTGGTCATTAGCGAAGCAAATCACTCATTTTGATGTCTCAAGGGCTTGAACCCATGACCTCTAGAAGCTTAGTCTGAAGTACCATACCTCTAGCTGCAAGAGCTAGAGGACCATGACTTGATTTTTCATACGCGCACACACACACACACACACACACACACATGTGTGTGTGTGTGTGTGTGTGTGTGTTTATGTTTATGTTTAAGGATAAAAAAAAGAAAACCAACTTTACTTCTATTCAATTATACATAAATTAAGGCTTTTTGTATCCATATATGTTAATTAACATAATAATTCTCTACAACATAAGTTAAACTAACCAAATTCATAATCTTCAATAAAAGCAAAAATAAACCGAAAATCAATTTTTATACAAAACGTGAAGACTAAAAAATTGTTCAACTTTACCTGTAACATATTTTTAGAATAACTGAAAATTCTGAGATGCTTATGCATAAATCCAATAAACTTCCACAAAATAAATGAAGAAAACAAAATTTGTAAGCATTCTACTCGAAAACAAAATAAGAGGAATTAGAATTTGGACACAAAAATTTGAATCAGAGACCAAAGAAAAAATCCGTTGCAAGAATAACAAATTTAAACTTGAACTAAAAGAAAAAAGTAATAAAATAAAGGTCTAACATTTAATTTGAGTTCATCGATGCTTTAAGCCAAAGTTATTACCAGTTTTCAGATAATTATTCCATAAATCTAAAATCTAAATGCACCAGGTAGAAAAACAATCATTACAAAACATGAATAGATTAAAAAATAGTCAAGGAGAATATAAAGATGAAGAAAAGAACTAAACTTTTTATATAAGAATCTGGAGGATGTAGAAGAAACATATGTTAAAGGAGGAGGAAGAAAGTGAAGACATGAAATAAAGAAAAGAAATATGTTTTTTCTTACATTGAATGCATAGAGAAGAGGAGGAGAACGTTACCCTGATTATTTAAGAACAATAAATATTGGAAGTGGGGTAGAAGTGAAACTTAAATCAAACCATAATACATATTAAAAAAATGATCATCTTATAATGGAAATAAATTTGGTTTTAAATGAGTACGCTGAATTTTATGGAGATAAATGAATTTTTCTCCATAAATTGATGTGAGAAAAGTTTTTTGCGTGAGAGATGAGAATATAAAGAATTCAATATTCTCTTTTATATATAATGATAAAGTAGATAACATAGATATTTATTTTTTATATGAAAACAAAAGGAAGTAGAAAAGACATGGAGTAATGAAAGAGCTCACAGAGAAAGTCATTTTTAATAATATAGTATAGATTTATTTTTTTGTAAAAACAAAGGAATGAGAAGTGGAAATTGAATGAAGTAATAAGATAGTTTATAAAGGAACTCAATTTTAATAGTATAATACATATAAGATCCAAATACCTTCCATTTACATTTTATTTAATACGTTTCCTTTTAAATTATATACCAAAAATACCAAAATATGCATATAACTGCTTGTGAGATAGCTATTGCTACAAAAGCTCGTCGTCCTCTGGACAAATCATTCTTACGCGAAACTAAAAAATATTCTCTAAAATTTCTATCAAAATTAATTTCGTTTTGCCTCCTACTCGCCTCCAACGCACCTCATCTCGTCTTCATTGCCGACACATCCTAGACAACACTTCGATTCACAAACCATCTCAACACTGGACAACTTAAAATGCAAGTAAGAAATGGACAATATATGCAAATTCATAAAAGGAGACAATTAGTATTCGAGGAATGCAACCATCAACGACTATTGCAAAGTACACTCAAGTATTCAAAGAGAAAAACCATGAAACAGAATAAGAGATAAATAAATAAAAAATTCTAATTATTCACCCTATTTTTGTTTAATTCATACTAAAAATGATTTGATGTTGATTTCTAAATTAAAATGACAAATCTAAAAATATAGAGCATATTTACCAGTTAAAATTTGCCTTGTCAAATATTTGTCAGACTTAGTTATATAAAATAATTAGTACCTAAATTTACATAAAAAACTGATAATGAGAAATATTTGTCATATGTATTTTTGGTCAATGATTGCTTGAGATATTAGAAAACATTACTGAAAATGTTAAATGTTTGCACATATGGTTTTGGTTGGCGATATGTTGAAATTATAGTATACATTATTTGAAAAATTGAGAATGGCAAATATTTTCCATTGATAATTTTGGGTAATGATTGGTTGAGATATTATGGTACATCTATAGAATAACTTGTTAAGAGATATTTATTGTATGTTAAGAAATAAAAAAAATGATATTTCAATATCCAAGCTTTTTTTATTACAATAGTTTTTCTAATTTACAATTGCTTAGATCCTAAGTAATGTGACTATGAATAGTTAGTAATGAATTGTATAATATCATCAAGTAGTAAGAAAACATTTCTATATTCAATAAAATCAAATCTCCAATTATCTTCAACATGGTATCGGAGCAACGTTCTAATTTCAGGTGATAATCCCATCCTTTTTGTTATAATTTTTCCTATTTCTTTCTTTCTTCTCCTTGTTTACTTTCACCATTACCAAAATCCAAAAACATCACAACTCCACCACTCTTAAATTACATTATCAAAATACCACTTTGGTTCTATCTCCACTCATATCCACTACCAACAATCCTCTGTAATCAAATTTGACATCTACACCAAAGAATTCCAACCAAATATACAGTTTACAGCCTACATCCTGACCTATGAAAGTGATTAGTGGATCGTATAGTGATACAATGGCTAATTAACATGCAATATAATAGAAAAATTACTAGCAAAATAATAAGTAAATAAAATATCACGTCTAGATTTATACTAGTTCGGAGAACCTCTCCTATGTCCGGTCCCTAAGTAGAATTCTCTTGTAAAGCCCTCACTTGACCCAGTGGAATAGGTTTACAAACTAATGGCCTGAGCACCTCTCGGGACTGACTTTCCTTCGTAAGTAGAAAAGTACCTTTGATAAATGTTGTGCCTTCATACACTAGTTTTGTCACTCTACCTTATATAATAATCCCATAACCACTTCAAAGATCAAAGAGATGAATGGGCAGGGTTTTGGATTATGAATTGAATCAAATGATATGGAATTGAATGTACAAATTGAATGCTAGGGTTTCAAAATAATTACTATTAGAACTCATAGAATTACGTATAGAAAATTCAATAATCAAGTTGTGATTTGAGAATAGACTACCTTGCTACATATAGAGATGAGTGTATCTTATTAGCAGTTGTTACTATTATTTTTGCAGCCATTAATGATGGGTGATGATGCTTTGAGGGTGAAGGGATGCGACTATGAAATAGAGATGGAAAATGACATAACTTCTGGCCATGATTTACTGACAGAAATACACTTTGATCGATTGAATAGTCGGGTTCCACATGTCGATCGAAGGACCTGTTTCGACTCAAGTAAACCAAGGCAGAAACTGCCTTTGCTACTGTTTGTTTTCCTGGTTTCTCCACATATGTACTTGGATATGTAACATAGGCGATGACCAAGTTTCAAGTGGACTAGAGGTCGTTTTAGTGGTTTATTAAATTTATACTGAAAGGACTAAACGCACGACTGCACAAAAACCTACCTCTATATAAGTTGTCTTTAGGCTCCGCTTTGCTTTGTGCTTTGATTTTCGATTTCCTTTGTTCTTCGATTTTTGATTTCCTTTATGCTTCGACGTCAAACCTTGTTTTCTTCTATTACTCGAAGACTTCATTACTGTTCATCAATAGATGTACTTCATATATGTCATTGCAAATGTTGATTTTTGTAATAAAGAATTAGTAGATCATATTTCATTGTCATCGTCAAAACAAAGGTTCTAACAATATCCATCATTTTGATGATGACAACTACTTATATGCAATACATTATATAATAAAATTACTCAATTCGAGCAAAGACTCCTCCTAAGAACATGAGATATTTCTCCCCATTTGTCCTCAACAAAAAAGATAAATATCACAAACACAAAACTGATGCATATCAAAGAATATATACAAACTTATGCAAACTAGACATTCATAATAACCGAATTGAACAAAACCATCAAACCAGATATGCAATACAATAACAAACAAAAAGTCATCAAGGAATACAAATAATGCCTAAATTGTGCTAAAGAGTAATTCATACTAAGTCAAATATAGTCATTTGCTCAAAACCTGGGGGTAATTGTGTAGGAGTGGGAGCTCATCCTCTCTTCGTTGGTTGTGATGTACCACATAGTCCATGAAGCACATAGTTCATAAAGCATGCAAGTGATACCCCAAGTTCCTTCATGGTGTGTGTTTACTCTATCTTGATTTATTCTTGATTTTTTAGAATTAACTCTTGATTTTTAGCACTTTTTCACTCTTATTACTATCATAATGCGGTGGTAAAAGATTTTCTAAATTCTCATATTCTTCTTGAATATCCTCTATGTGCCGAGGTATGTGAATAACACCTTCGGTATGTGGGGGATGAAGGTGAAAAATGCTAGGAATCTTCATGCTAGCAAATACTCCTTTATCGAACAATTTCCGAAATACATCTTCATGTACTTGCTAAATTTTCAAATTAGTCCCAATATGCTTAAAATTTCGAGCAAGTAAATTTTTATAAGGATTATATGATCCCGTTTTTCCGAAGCGCATGCTTCCAAACATGTTTCTAAGAATAATATCCGCCCAATTTACATGTAGGCCACCAAGAATTGCATAAGTGCATTGTTGATGTACATGGCAAGCCTCATCAAAACATGATAATGCAATACAACAACAAACAAAAAGTCATCAAACAAAAACTCTTATTGTCCAAGTGGTTAATTGATTCGGCTTTGGTGCAAGAGGTCACAAGTTCGAAACTTGCTTTCGAACGTTTATTGACATGGGATACGTTGTCCCAATGATTTGTTGTATATAAAGTACCATTTCAAAAAAAAAACAAACAAAAAGTCATCAAACAAAAACTCTTATAACTAAATGTGCTCTATCTGTTTTATTTTCTTTTTTAGACCAATCACCTTTATTTTTTTGAAATTCTTTATTCAAGATTGCATCGTTGTTTGTTTATAAATCTCCAAATAATATCTCATTAATGTCAGGACCCGATTCTTCGTCTTTCGAAAATTCAACATCGATACTCACTTTATCGACTGCCGAGCAATCGAACGACGGAAAACCGAACACTGAGGGTTTAAGAAAAAGAAAAAGAGAGAAGAAGAGAGAAGATAGTAGAAAATAGAGAGGAAAGAACATAAGAGAATAGAGGGAAAAGAAAATGGAAAATAGAAAATAGAACGGAACAGAAACAACTGAACAACATCAGAATCTCATAATTCGCAGCGGAACAACATATAATAAATAAATGAATAATCTTTAAACAAAGAACTATATCAGTTATTACATTACATCACATTTCATTACATCATATCATCAGAGTGTACAACAACAACAACAAATAGTGCAGCGGAAAAAGGAATACTATATACTAGTAATACGCCATGCCATCCAGCTTGCCTCCAGCAACTCCTGAATATCCAGATAAACCTTAACTCTTGACTGCCCGTGTGGAAATTGGTGGGCACCCAGAGTTTAGGAAGGAAAACAATAAACTCCGAGTCAGTCATGTGACTGGTGTGAGAACTCAAAACAGTTTATTTTTCTTTAAAAATCAAAATAGAGGAATATTTTTAAAGTCAATTCGCAATGTTTTTAAAAATGAGACTACCATAAGGCCTCCCGCACACACACACAATGCAAACGCAGAATCGGAGGAGATTTCTCCTTATGATAGTCAAAGATGCTTGATACGCATTAAAAAGAAACATTTGATATTATTACTAGTGCATAGTGTAGAAAAAATTCATTTCGAAAGTAGAATATAAATCTTAGCCAACATACGACCATTATCGTATGCCTACTATAGCTAACTATGTTCAATAGTAGGTTACCGCCACATTCCATAGCAGGTTATACAACTAAAACCGTACAAGTCTCGTATTGTTTCTTTGGATTTCAAACGAATGATCAGGCCAAGGAACTTCCCATTGCCACATGAGAACGCCTCTGGATGGACATCCCCGAGAACCAAACCGAATCTCTACCAACACAAGGCCGGGTTACCCCTAACTGAGTAACAACTGACCGAATATGCCATCCCCCGGTCCTTTGGGACCTTTCAACCGAGCGCTCGAAATCAATTCACACAATCATAAAGTGTTTTCAACATGAGTAAGTATCTGGGCTCCATACCATGATACCACCCTTTTCCAGAAGGAAATGCACATATCCTAAAGGGCGCTACCCCTCATAACCTTGCCGCATCTTTCCTGTTTTGACCATTCCCGGGGTGTGAGGCTCGACGAAGTCACGTCCACAAAAACATACTTTATACAAAAGCCATGCTTTGGGTCAACAAATGATCATAGAAATGATCACCAAGATAGACGATCAAACAAATGATCCTATCACAAATAATCAACACAATGATCATTTACAGCAACACTCAGCATGTCACATTACCAAATTGGGAATATATCGCTGATAACCTTCAACTACATAACCTCTGAGCTCGTACGTCTCAGAGAAGGGTGTTAAGCTAAAAGAATAAATTCTCCGCCACCAATAGAAATATATTTGAATGAAATCTGCTTTATATCTCAATTTGTAACGTCAGACATACAATCCATACAAGTCTGTTCCGGGCTCGAACAGAACCGAAGGCACTTACAAAGAAGTCCTTGCAATCCGGATATTCACTAATCACGTTCGGATTTCCCATCACTTAGGGAATCTCTATACCAGGAGCTACCCAGTGCAGAGACAATCGATAGGTCATCCTATCGCTTTCGCAATTACCCGGTCTTCAACGCCGGTCATCAATGCTATCCATTACGTCGTATCACTATTCGGAATGGGTAATCCGAATAACGAGCGCAATAATTTAAAAATAAGCGTAGCATTCAAATTCAACAAATCACAACAAATACCTTTCAAAGGTAAATATTGATAGTCGGTTATTGAACTATCAATGGATGTGCACAACATCACCAGATTCCAAATAATTTTCCAAATTATTTATTTTCCAAAAATATCTTTACAAGATATATTATTTTCAATACTTCAAAAATAAATCAATATTTATTTTTAAACAAATTCTCTTTCTTTTATAAATTCCTTAGTGAATTTATATTTCACAATATCTATGCATATACGATTTCAATTATTCATTTCAATTTATCTTCAAAAAGATAAATTCTCAAAATATTCACTTTATATTGGAAAACATTTCCATACTTACTTATTAAGTAATTCTCAATCCATTTATTTTCAACACTTGGAAAATATTCAATATACTTCAATCGAAATTAAGTATATATTTCATTCTTTAAGGAAATCATTCTCTTAAACATATTTATTTGGGCCAAAACGAATGTTGCGTAAAACATCGTTACGACAACCCAAAATCACTAGTATAGGGATTCGAAATTAAAATAGATATATAAATCCCAATACTATACAAAACATTTCCTTTCCGAAATCATTTACTATAACAACAGTGTTATAGTCCACCATTTCCTTTTATTTCTCGAAAACGTCTATTTCAACAATAGATGTTGAAATCTATGGTTTCGAATCTCAACACATTTTAAAACATCGTTAGATCGTTTTAATTCAATTTAAAATATCACATTCTAAACATTTTCTTTAACATATTATTCACTATTCAAAAACGTGAATATACTACGTTAACCAATTTCATCATTTCTATTCATTTTATTTTAAAGGATTATTCACAGTCAAAAATGTGAATATAACTCCATTAATAGGTTTCAACAATTTACTTATCAAAATAAGTCGTTTACGAATTTATAAAACAACGTTTATAAATTCCATTTCTATTTATTTTATAACATCTTTCTTTTATAAATTCCTTTATAAACCTATTCAATTTATAACTCAATTATAAAACAAAAGTTCATGTTATAAGTGAAATACTTATAATTTATTTGTTTGCAAAAATCGTTCCTTTGAACTTCATAATTATAAATCTTATAACTTATAAGATTCGTTTATTTATCCAAACCTATTCTTTTAATAACTTCACAAAATTTATAAATCTTACTATTTATAAATTTCATTTATAACTTCACCATTTATAATTTTATAAATTCCATTCATTTATGCAATTCATTCACAATTCATTCTAACACTTATAAAACTCGTTTTATAATTTAAATATTTTCATTTATAAATTATCAATTTATAAATCTTTTTATATAAATCAATTTATATTATTCTTTTAAACATCTTTAATCTCCTTTATAATTTCATCATTTTGAGTTATAAAATAATTAATTTTTATAAATCCTATATTTTCAACTTTTTATAATAAATTCAAATTCCCAATTTTAAACTCTTTTATAAAACCATTAACCTCATATTTTCAAAAATAAATCTTTAATCGTATTTCTCAAAATCATAATTTTTATAAATTTAAAAATTATAACGTTTATTTATTTAAAATGGATCGGTTCCAAAAAAATATTTTATAAACGTATACTTTCAAAAATCACTTTAAAAATCATTTTAAAATTCCAAAATTTGGTCCAATGATGCTACATACCAAATAGTCAATCACGTCAACAACGACATCATATATCGATATGATAGTCCATCAAATATCAAAATATCTGAAATCAAATAAATACTGTTGAGGAATCCAGTTGGATCCCTCCAACCTATTTTCCTGCATCCACAAACATTAGCACAATACCAATTCCGCTCCAGTACGGAATTATCGCGGTATATGGGATTTAAAATATTATCCGCTTAATAGACGGCACAATAGGGTCTCATCCGCTATACAAATGTGGGAAATCAATAACTCCAATATATACATATGCCAATATATATATATATATAATACCAATTTCACTGTTTATGAAATATTCGCGGTATATGTTTTTAATAAATAACATCCGCTTACTAACGGCGCATAATGTCTATTTTAACAATCAATAGATAACAATCATCATTCAAACATGCATTCAATATTTTAAATCTAACTATTTAAAATAAAATCGAAACTGATTCGATTGAGTGAGATGTTCTCACCTTGATTCCAATTTCGTTTTAGCGATTTATTTCGAATAAAATTAAACGGACGTTTAATTTTACCCAAAATTCTCACTAACTCCAAACGACTCCAATCCAATTCCATCGCGTAGTGCTCGTCCATACGATTCCAACGCAACTGGTTTTGAAATTTTTCGACCTCGTATGACAAAGTTACGATATTTAGAAGTTTATACAAATTAAAATACAAATTAATATTCAATTATCTTTATTATTATTTTAACCTAACTTCTATAGGCCGTCCATTCTATTTGAAGAAAATCTGGCCGCTGCACGATCCTTCTCCCCCGTTCGTACCAGGCCATGCACGAACCCATACCCTCCTTCGAATTTGAAAAATCGCGACCACCAAAACACGATCGAACTTCGATCAGGCTGCGGCAACTCATGCGCCAAGGCTTGCTCCCCCAACTCCAATCGACCGCACGCACGCGGTGGCTTCCCCCTCCTCGAAAACGTGGATGAATGTGGCACGTTTGCGCTCAAATTCCCATCGATCCGTGATGTTATATCCGATCGTAGCCGTTGAAATGATAGATCTCATCGCGATCTACAATTTGTTAGTTGAAGATTTCTTGAATCAATGCATGGATTAGAAGAAAAATTGGGGAGAAGATTATTGTTTTCTGGCCGTTGGTTTTAGCATAGGCGGCTGGCCATTGAATTAGGGTTAGGTTTTATGTTGTTGAAGATAGTGCAGGCTTGAGTTCCTTTTATAAGTTTTCAAACGAAAACACTATTCATCTTCAATTTTCAAACTCCGATTTACGCGCCGAAACTGACATTCCTAGGGTTTATCCCGCGTTCCGGACACAATGGAACATGTTTCGGAAGCTAATTCGATCGTATGTGCGAGTTATGGCAATAAACGATCAATTTAAATTAAATCGATTTAAACCGATTTCTAGGCGTTTTAATTTGTACCGGACAAACGGTAAATCCAATTGACACGAAATTTGAAACCTTACAATAATATCACATTACGGATCCGATGAAATTAGTTTCGTCGAAATCCGAGACTTTTTGAAAAATGGCTATTTTAACTCGCCAAATTAATATTAAAAATAATTCGATGCGTTTCGAGCTGCTACGATCAAACGATAACTCCAATTGACACGAAAATTGAAATCCGGTAATAACTAACTATTACGGATCCAATGGAACTGGTCTCGTCCAATTCTGAGACTGTTCAAAAATTGATTATTTTCACTAGTCGATTTTAATATTAAAATATTCAATTTTCACAAATTAACTTTTAATTCGATTTTAAAAGTTCTAAAATATCATTCTAACTTCAATATGATAAAATAAAATTTTACAAATCATTTTCAATCATATTTAACCCAATTTTCAATTATTTCCATAATTTAACATATTAAATTATCGATTTAATTATTCAATTAAATCCAATTATTCATTAAATAAATTATTTGACTTATAAATTTCACTTATTAATATTTAAAATTAATTAAATATTCAAATTTTAATTATTAAAAATCCTGGGTCGTTACAACCTTCCCCCCTTAAAAGAATTTCGTCCTCGAAATTATTAAGTAAGAAAAGTTACAGAATTTATTAACTTTCCAAAATCCATAGTTAAACTTCTTACAATACTTTACTAAGTTTTGAAATCATACTTAGTTATCTTTTCAAAAACAACTACTATTGTTTAACTTTCAATTCCAAATCAAAGTTAATAGTTTCCAAAATTTTCCAATTTTCTCAAATTTTTTTCTAACGCCTTAAATTTTCGGAAAAATTCGCCATAGTCTCCTTTGCGCGGCTCGATCCGAAAAAAAAATGACAGTATATATATCACAAATATACATCTCATCAAGTAATGAGGCATCCCTAAGGGAAAAAAGTGTAAAAGTACGATATTTAATCCGAGATATGTACCTTATATTTTATTAGCAAGCATATACGGCTAATATAGCGCGAAAGCGAGCTCCAAATGCGAAGTAAACGCGATCCGCACCTACTAATCACTCAATAAACAACATGAGAATCATGTATATAGACAATAGTATCAATATACAACATATAGCAACATAATAACTATATATGCCAACATAGCAAATGCAACAAAAGTAACAAATGCAAACATCAACCAACTATCATCTATAACCAATAAATATTCATTCATATTCTCATTAATGTTCAATGAAATAGGTTTTCAATTTAATCACATTTGATTTATTAACAGTGGATGATTTACTAACATTCATTTGCAATTAGTTTATATTCACTAATTCATATTCAAGTTGGTTCACTTCCAAATCAAATTCAATTCTATTCAAGATTCACTTAACTTCCAATTGAATTCCAATTACTTTAGCTTCCAATTCCATTAACTCTTAATGAATTACATACAATCAACTAACAACCATATAACAATCAATGTATATTAATTTCAACCAAATTCCTTTGCTTTCAATTGGTTTAATTAATTGATTTTTCATTCAAACTTTCAACCTTCAATAACATTAAATTTTAATGAATTAACACTTACATTCATTACTTCCTATCAATTTTATTTACATTCAATTGATTAACATTCAATCCATTAATTCAATTCAATTACAAAGTTGAATTTCATTTATATAACTAAAGTTCACATTTATCACTTCACTTTATTAATTTGCTTTGATACCAATATCAACTTCATTCAACATCTCTTAAGTTATACTTCATTTAACTTTAAATTCATTTTTATTTATTTTACCACAACTTCCTTTATAAATTTCTTTTTTTTATTTAGATTATTCAAACAACTAAACAATCAACTTATATACCTTAATAATTTTTGAAAAATTATTCCTTTATATATAAAATATAATCAAGGTAAAATTATTTCATTTACCCAATTTAAAACAATATTGTGTCGAATTGTTCTATTCAAGTGTTTATAAAACCCCTTCGGCATAGTTGTCCAGACCGTGCTGACGAAAGTTCATATGCCACTCAATAAACCAACCATCACAATATAAAACAATTTTATATTCACTAACAAATACGCTCTCACAGCTATTATTACACTCAATTCATTCTAGAGTACTACTGACTCTATCTCTAATGAGTAATACCCAACAGAACCATGGTTGTCGCTTAACCATATGCTCTGATACCACATTGTCAGGACCCGATTCTTCGTCTTCCGAAAATTCAACATCGATACTCACTTTATCGACTGCCGAGCAATCGAACGACGGAAAACCGAACACTGAGGGTTTAAGAAAAAGAAAAAGAGAGAAGAAGAGAGAAGATAGTAGAAAATAGAGAGGAAAGAACATAAGAGAATAGAGGGAAAAGAAAATGGAAAATAGAACGGAACAGAAACAACTGAACAACATCAGAATCTGACAATTCGCAGCGGAACAACATATAATAAATAAATGAATAATCTTTAAACAAAGAACTATATCAGTTATTACATTACATCACATTTCATTACATCATATCATCAGAGTGTACAACAACAACAACAAATAGTGCAGCGGAAAAAGGAATACTATATACTAGTAATACGCCATGCCATCCAGCTTGCCTCCAGCAACTCCTGAATATCCAGATAAACCTTAACTCTTGACTGCCCGTGTGGAAATTGGTGGGCACCCAGAGTTTAGGAAGGAAAACAATAAACTCCGAGTCAGTCATGTGACTGGTGTGAGAACTCAAAACAGTTTATTTTTCTTTAAAAATCAAAATAGAGGAATATTTTTAAAGTCAATTCGCAATGTTTTTAAAAATGAGACTACCATAAGGCCTCCCGCACACACACACAATGCAAACGCAGAATAGGAGGAGATTTCTCCTTATGATAGTCAAAGATGCTTGATACACATTAAAAAGAAACATTTGATATTATTACTAGTGCATAGTGTAGAAAAAATTCATTTCGAAAGTAGAATATAAATCTTAGCCAACATACGACCATTATCGTATGCCTACTATAGCTAACTATGTTCAATAGCAGGTTACCGCCACATTCCATAGCAGGTTATACAACTAAAACCGTACAAGTCTCGTATTGTTTCTTTGGATTTCCAACGAATGATCAGGCCAAGGAACTTCCCATTGCTACATGAGAATGCCTCTGGATGGACATCCCCGAGAACCAAACCGGATCTCTACCAACACAAGGCCGGGTTACCCCTAACTGAGTAACAACTGACCGAATATGCCATCCCCCGGTCATTTGGGACCTTTCAACCGAGCGCTCGAAATCAATTCACACAATCATAAAGTGTTTTCAACATGAGTAATATCTGGGCTCCATACCATGATACCACCCTTTTCCAGAAGGAAATGCACATATCCTAAAGGGCACTACCCCTCATAACCTTGCCGCATCTTTCCTATTTTGACCATTCCCGGGGTGTGAGGCTCGACGAAGTCACATCCACAAAAACATACTTTATACAAAAGCCATGCTTTGGGTCAACAAATGATCATAGAAATGATCACCAAGATAGACGATCAAACAAATGATCCTATCACAAATAATCAACACAATGATCATTTACAGCAACACTCAGCATGTCACATTACCAAATTGGGAATATATCGCTGATAACCTTCAACTACATAACCTCTGAGCTCGTACGTCTCAGAGAAGGGTGTTAAGCTAAAAGAATAAATTCTCCGCCACCAATAGAAATATATTTGAATGAAATCTGCTTTATATCTCAATTTGTAACGTCAGACATACAATCCATACAAGTCTGTTCCGGGCTCGAACAGAACCGAAGGCACTTACAAAGAAGTCCTTGCAATCCGGATATTCACTAATCACGTTCGGATTTCCCATCACTTAGGGAATCTCTATACCAGGAGCTACCCAGTGCAGAGACAATCGATAGGTCATCCTATCGCTTTCGCAATTACCCGGTCTTCAACGCCGGTCATCAATGCTATCCATTACGTCGTATCACTATTCGGAATGGGTAATCCGAATAACGAGCGCAATAATTTAAAAATAAGCGTAGCATTCAAATTCAACAAATCACAACAAATACCTTTCAAAGGTAAATATTGATAGTCGGTTATTGAACTATCAATGGATGTGCACAACATCACCAGATTCCAAATAATTTTCCAAATTATTTATTTTCCAAAAATATCTTTACAAGATATATTATTTTCAATACTTCAAAAATAAATCAATATTTATTTTTAAACAAATTCTCTTTCTTTTATAAATTCCTTAGTGAATTTATATTTCACAATATCTATGCATATACGATTTCAATTATTCATTTCAATTTATCTTCAAAAAGATAAATTCTCAAAATATTCACTTTATATTGGAAAACATTTCCATACTTACTTATTAAGTAATTCTCAATCCATTTATTTTCAATAATTGGAAAATATTCAATATACTTCAATCGAAATTAAGTATATATTTCATTCTTTAAGGAAATCATTCTCTTAAACATATTTATTTGGGCCAAAACGAATGTTGCGTAAAACATCGTTACGACAACCCAAAATCACTAGTATAGAGATTCGAAATTAAAATAGATATATAAATCCCAATACTATACAAAACATTTCCTTTCAGAAATCATTTACTATAACAACAGTGTTATAGTCCACCATTTCCTTTTATTTCTCGAAAACGTCTATTTCAACAATAGATGTTGAAATCTATGGTTTCGAATCTCAACACATTTTAAAACATCGTTAGATCGTTTTAATTCAATTTAAAATATCACATTCTAAACATTTTCTTTAACATATTATTCACTATTCAAAAACGTGAATATACTACGTTAACCAATTTCATCATTTCTATTCATTTTATTTTAAAGGATTATTCACAGTCAAAAATGTGAATATAACTCCATTAATAGGTTTCAACAATTTACTTATCAAAATAAGTCGTTTACGAATTTATAAAACAACGTTTATAAATTCCATTTCTATTTATTTTATAACATCTTTCTTTTATAAATTCCTTTATAAACCTATTCAATTTATAACTCAATTATAAAACAAAAGTTCATGTTATAAGTGAAATACTTATAATTTATTTGTTTGCAAAAATCGTTCCTTTGAACTTCATAATTATAAATCTTATAACTTATAAGATTCGTTTATTTATCCAAACCTATTCTTTTAATAACTTCACAAAATTTATAAATCTTACTATTTATAAATTTCATTTATAACTTCACCATTTATAATTTTATAAATTCCATTCATTTATGCAATTCATTCACAATTCATTCTAACACTTATAAAACTCGTTTTATAATTTAAATATTTTCATTTATAAATTATCAATTTATAAATCTTTTTATATAAATCAATTTATATTATTCTTTTAAACATCTTTAATCTCCTTTATAATTTCATCATTTTGAGTTATAAAATAATTAATTTTTATAAATCCTATATTTTCAACTTTTTATAATAAATTCAAATTCCCAATTTTAAACTCTTTTATAAAACCATTAACCTCATATTTTCAAAAATAAATCTTTAATCGTATTTCTCAAAATCATAATTTTTATAACTTTAAAAATTATAACGTTTATTTATTTAAAATGGATCAGTTCCAAAAAAATATTTTATAAACGTATACTTTCAAAAATCACTTTAAAAATCATTTTAAAATTCCAAAATTTGGTCCAATGATGCTACATACCAAATAGTCAATCACGTCAACAACGACATCATATATCGATATGATAGTCCATCAAATATCAAAATATCTGAAATCAAATAAATACTGTTGAGGAATCCAGTTGGATCCCTCCAACCTATTTTCCTGCATCCACAAACATTAGCACAATACCAATTCCGCTCCAGTACGGAATTATCGCGGTATATGGGATTTAAAATATTATCCGCTTAATAGACGGCACAATAGGGTCTCATCCGCTATACAAATGCGGGAAATCAATAACTCCAATATATACATATGCCAATATATATATATATTGCTATTATATATAATACCAATTTCACTGTTTATGAAATATTCGCGGTATATGTTTTTAATAAATAACATCCGCTTACTAACGGCGCATAATGTCTATTTTAACAATCAATAGATAACAATCATCATTCAAACATGCATTCAATATTTTAAATCTAACTATTTAAAATAAAATCGAAACTGATTCGATTGAGTGAGATGTTCTCACCTTGATTTCAATTTCGTTTTAGCGATTTATTTCGAATAAAATTAAACGGACGTTTAATTTTACCCAAAATTCTCACTAACTCCAAACGACTCCAATCCAATTCCATCGCGTAGTGCTCGTCCATACGATTCCAACGCAACTGGTTTTGAAATTTTTCGACCTCGTATGACAAAGTTACGATATTTAGAAGTTTATACAAATTAAAATACAAATTAATATTCAATTAACTTTATTATTATTTTAACCTAACTTCTATAGGCCGTCCATTCTATTTGAAGAAAATCTGGCCGCTGCACGATCCTTCTCCCCCGTTCGTACCAAGCCATGCACGAACCCATACCCTCCTTCGAATTTGAAAAATCGCGACCACCAAAACACGATCGAACTTCGATCAGGCTGCGACAACTCATGCGCCAAGGATTGCTCCCCTAACTCCAATAGACCGCACGCAGCGGTGGCTTCCCCCTCCTCGAAAACGTGGATGAACGTGGCACGTTTGCGCTCAAATTCCCATCGATCCGTGATGTTATATCCGATCGTAGCCGTTGAAATGATAGATCTCATCGCGATCTACAATTTGTTAGTTGAAGATTTCTTGAATCAATGCATGGATTAGAAGAAAAATTGGGGAGAAGATTATTGTTTTTTGGCCGTTGGTTTTAGCATAGGCGGCTGGCCATTGAATTAGGGTTAGGTTTTATGTTGTTGAAGATAGTGAAGGCTTGAGTTCCTTTTATAAGTTTTCAAACGAAAACACTATTCATCTTCAATTTTCAAACTCCGATTTACGCGCCGAAACTGACATTCCTAGGGTTTATCCCGCGTTCCGGACACAATGGAACATGTTTCGGAAGCTAATTCGATCGTATGTGCGAGTTATGGCAATAAACGATCAATTTAAATTAAATCGATTTAAACCGATTTCTAGGCGTTTTAATTTGTACCGGACAAACGGTAAATCCAATTGACACGAAATTTGAAACCTTACAATAATATCACATTACGGATCCGATGAAATTAGTTTCGTCGAAATCCGAGACTTTTTGAAAAATGGCTATTTTAACTCGCCAAATTAATATTAAAAATAATTCGATGCGTTTCGAGCTGCTACGATCAAACGATAACTCCAATTGACACGAAAATTGAAATCCGGCAATAACTAACTATTACGGATCCAATGGAACTGGTCTCGTCCAATTCTGAGACTGTTCAAAAATTGACTATTTTCACTAGTCGATTTTAATATTAAAATATTCAATTTTCACAAATTAACTTTTAATTCGATTTTAAAAGTTCTAAACTATCATTCTAACTTCAATATGATAAAATAAAATTTTACAAATCATTTTCAATCATATTTAACCTAATTTTCAATTATTTCCATAATTTAACATATTAAATTATCGATTTAATTATTCAATTAAATCCAATTATTCATTAAATAAATTATTCGACTTATAAATTTCACTTATTAATATTTAAAATTAATTAAATATTCAAATTTTAATTATTAAAAATCCTGGGTCGTTACAATTAACATGTATTTGCATAATAGTACCTAATGTTCTAGCATCCAATCTTAAGTCTGTCCCACTAATAGTGGAATATAAAATAAATTCATCATTTTCTTCTTTAAGTTGGCGTAGAATAGTGCCATACACTGAGGATAAATCACTCTTTCAAAATTATCAACTAAGATAATGTGTGTATCAAACTAGAAACTTCAAAAATTTTAGCTAAATTGTTTGACTTAAAATCAAAAAAATTTACCAACCTCCCTACTAGATAGGTGAAAATGATTGTAGTCTTATAAGCTTTGATGGATTCCACGTCATTGTTGAGCCAACCTTTGATTTATGGGGTTAAAATTTATTTTTGATTTGATTTTTCCATGGGAACTAATTTTTAAAGCTAGGTTTTGTAAGAGAAATGAGGGTAGCAATTTGAAGAATTGAAGCAAAATGGTCTCGGGAAGAAGTATATAAGCTTGGAAACGATAGAGAAGAAAAGAATGGCCAGGATTTGAATTTAAAAAAAAATCCGTAACTACCACCAATGCACTGGTGAATGCTTCACCAATTAATCGGTGTAAGTCAAAAATTGTCTCCTTGCTTCCGTTTTCTGACTTTTCTTCATATACAATAATAACAATAACAATAATAATATTAATACCATTTATTTTTATTATGTATAAAATACTTATGAGAAGACACATATTAATGAAATATATTTCTACTTATTTTCTGAAGGTTTTGATTCTTTGGAGGAAACTGGGTTCCATGAATTTGGTTCTTATATTTTTAATGGAGGATTCTTTACAGGAGATTCCTTTTTAACACAGACCGTATCTTTATTTGGTGATCAACCAAAGAATTTCATTATTTATCATTCGATGAAGTTGAGTCATTCTCCTTGTTTGCACTGTTCCCAGTACATCTCTTTTTGAAGACCTAAGCTTTCATTTTGATAGTGATGTAGGTCATCTATACGGTAATCATTAGAAGCTGTTACCATTCCTTCAAATTTAATGGATGTTTTACTTTCTTTCCTTTTGGGGTAGATCCAGCATGTGGATCTTCTAGAGGGGTTGAAAGATGAATGGTTGGAGAGAGATTTTTCTTAGGTATGTTTGAAATTGGTTGAGGAAGCGCTCGTAGATTTGTTAATGACATATTTAAATAGTATTAATAGTGTAAAAAAATTTAGCCAGTTTATATAATTGCATGATAAGTATTAATAGTGTTAAAGTAGATGGTTGTAATTCATTTAACCATTAAATTAGGCTATTTATACTTTGTGGTAATATAATATACTATAAATAGATAGGCTATTTAACCAACTATATGTAATATCTTTAATTATTTATTAAAGAAGCTCTTTTAGTGAAACAATTACAAGTTCACGGTTAAGCTTAATAAACGTATCTTCATTTAACGGTTTTGTAAAAATATGAGCAATTTGATTTTCATATGTTAAAAGACTAATGAAATTACTTATTTTTCCATGCTGTCTCGTAAAAAATGATGTCGTATATCTATGTCCTTTGTACGTGAATGGTTTATTGGTTATTTTGATAAATTTATAGCGCTTTTATTATAACAAAAAATCGATAATTTTTGTAAGTAATTCTAAAACCTTTAAGTGTCTGCTGCATGTACAAACTTGAGCACATGACAAAGCAACAGAATTGTATGCTTCACAAGTCAATAATGAAATACAATATTGTTTTCTTACTGAACCACAATACTAGAGACTGTTCGAAGAAGTGACAGGTATCCCTCATACTTTTTTGTCCATCCGATGTCCTCCAAATTGAGCATTGTTGTATTATACTAACTCAAAAGGACATTCTTTTGAGTAGAAAAGTCCGTAGTCTCTAATGTTGGTTAAGTAACACAAAATTCATTTCACCGCTTGCAAATATGATTCTTTGGGATTTTCTTGAAAGCAGGAACACAAGTAAATACTCATCATTATGTCTGGATGACAAGCGGTTAGACATACTAATGATCCTATCATACTTATGTATAGTTTTGATCTATGCTTTTACTATTTTCATCTCTATCTAAATGTACTGTAGTACTCATAGGTGTTGGCTTACATGATGTATTTTCCATACCAAGACGTTTAAGTAAATTATTATAGTGATTTTCGTGATTAATGAAAATACCATTGTTTAATTGTTTAATTTGCGAATCAAGAAAATATGAGAGATCTACCATATGGGACATATCAAATTCAGTTTTCATTATATTTGAAAATTCATTAAGTAATTTTTCATTGGTTGAACCGAAGATAATATCATCAACATATACTTGTATCATTAAAACATGAAAATAGTGTGAAAGACACTATTTCAACATTTTTTAGCCACTAGGACACCACTCTTTTTTTTTTCTACAAAAGGAATTTTTTTATGCATTTTGTTTCTTAACCAAATATTATGTCTCCAGGATGCGGTCAATTTGAATCTTCACCTTGCTTTTGTTAAGGTCGATTTTAATTTATCTCTTTAGATTTTCGCACTTACCTCCAAATTCAATTCGATTTGAAATTCGAACGCGATCCTTAACTTGATTTCGATATTCATCTCGAGCTGAACGAAATTCAACATCTTCGAAATTCAAATTGATTTTGATATTCGTCTTGTGTTCTTGCAAATTCTACTCGATTTTAGGCCTTCTCTTCAAAATTTAATTCCATGTATCTTAAACTAGATTTTGAGGTTCTATTTCTGATTTTTTTAATTGATGTTCTTCTATTTATCAATACATCATTATTAATTTGTTTGTTTGTATTTAACTAATTTAGGTTTGTCTCTATATTTGATTTATGGATCATGTTGGCAGTAGTAGTAGGTTTGGTTTTCTTGTTTATCAGTCTTATTTTGTTTTTCAACTGTTTTATGCTATTATGTAGTGTCATAGTTTTCTTATTTTCTTCCTTACAATGGTAATAATTGTTAAAATTTGGCGACACTATATGAGGATTTGTAGTGGTCGGAAGTAGCTTCGTAACGGAGGAAACGGTTCGCAAATCGGAGTCCGGAGGTGGAAGTTAGAAGAGAAAAGGTGAAGTGGGCTGTTTGGGGACAGCAACTAATTTCAGACGTCTGAAATTGTTCTGGAGTGGTTCCAGAACACTCAGTCAGACGTCTGATCTGGAGCGAAGTCGCTCCGGAGACTTAAGTCAGACGTCTGACCCTTAGGCCAGACGTCTGGAACGTTTTTTTCCAGTTTTTCATCTCGCGGACTTGGGTGAAAATTTGTGATATCCGCAGGGGCAATTTTGGAATATTGTCTAGGGTTTCTATTCTCCTATATAAGCTAGCCCCAGGTATCAGATCCTTAGAGAGTGAGAGAGAAGCGTGTGCAAGCAACAATAAGAGATCAGCCTCCTCCAAATTAGGGTTTATCAAAACCTAATTTTCTTCAATTCTCTTCTCCACAAAATCAATTTCTATTTTGATTATTGATCATTGTAATCAATCTCTTGTACTCTTCTCATCAATAATAATAAAAGCTCTCTCTTAAAGTGGATGTACACTAACACAACGTTAGTGGAACCACTATAAATCTCCGTGTGATTTATTTTCATTATTGCCTTGATCTTTGATTTGCTTGTCTGGGATTTTGATTGATTGTGATTGGATTTGAGTTATTGATTGGTTGTTTTTACACTGCTTATCACGATCCCGTCTTCCGCTGCGCTCGTGGGGTTTCGATTGGAGTCGGAATCCCGCACCAACATTTGGTATCAGAGCTTCAGGTTTTGGTAGGTGGTTGTAGAGATGCCTGAATCAAGTAATAACTCAAGTAGTTCCTCAATGGGTACTCCAAGTGGTGTAGCTCCTTATGTACGTGGCTCGTACGTAGCTTCAGGATCACAATTGGTAATAGACAAGTGGAATGGCGATAATGATTTTGAAAAATGGCAATGGAAGATGAAAGCGGTTCTTAGAAGGAATCGGGTGCATCGGGTAGTGTTTGACACACATTTATTGCCAGCGGACATCTCGAATGTTGAGAGAGAGGAGATGGAGGAGTGGGCATTCACTACACTTCAACTTGCTATGCGAGAAAATGTTATCTCTGAAATTAGTGGTGAGACAACCGCTAAGGTATTTGGGACAAGTTGGAGGAATTGTATATGAAGAAGTCACTGACGAATCGTTTGATCTTATTGCGAACGTTCTTCACCTATAAGATGAAGGAAGGTACTTCGCTGAAGGCACACTTAAACATTTTTGATGATTTGCTAATGAAGATGAAGGCGGTAGATTTGAAGATTGAGGAAGAGCAAAAGGCGATGATATTGTTGTGTTCATTGCCAGACCGCTATACAAGTTTCTCAAACAGTTTGATCTATAGCCGAGATACATTGACTCTTGATGATGTCAAGACGGGTCTTCTTAGCGAGAAGTTGCGGGATCAAATGAAGGAGTTAGGTGATGGAAGTAGTGGTTCTAGTAATGGTCATGGCTTGTTTGTGGAGAAGGAGAGGCATGTGAAGAAGGAGAACCGCGGGCGTTCTAAATCAAGGAACCCCGGTTGGAGAGGAAAGTCGAAGGAAAGAAAAGGCAAGTGCTATATTTGTAGGAAGCCCGGTCATTGGAAGAATGAATGTCCAGACACGGAGAAGGCAAAGAAGGAAGTAGCATCTTCATTCGTAGCGGTAGAGAATGCAGTTGGTGAGGAAGAGGTAGATGTTTTATCGGCAGTAGCATCAGATGTTTCGGATAGCAAATGGGTGCTCGATTCGGGGGCGTCTTATCATATGACGCCAAATAGGAATTGTTTTTCTTCTTACATCGACAAAGAAGGAAATTCAATTGTTATGGGAAATGGTTCTATTTGTAAGTCGAAAGGCATTGGTTCGTGCAAATTAGGATGTTTGACCGAGTGGTTCGTACTCTCACTAATGTGCGCTATGTTCCGGGACTTAGGAAGTCTCTTATCTCTTTAGGGCAGCTGGATTCTTTAGGTTGTAAGATCACTATTGAAAGTGATAGATTGCGGGTTTCGAAGGGGGCACTTGTGGTGATGAAGGGTGCAAGGACTCATGGTATTTATTTGCTTCAAGGAGTGACTGTGGAAGGTGAAACTTGTATGGGGGTTGATAGTTCTCGTGGCTTGGATGCGACTAGGCTGTGGCATTTGAGGTTAAGTCATGTCTCGAAGAGAAGTTTAGATGTTCTTCGAAAGAGAGAGATGATCGACGGAGAAAGTTTCAACAAGTTAGAGTCTTGCGAAGATTGTGTCATGGGGAAGCAAACTAAAGTTTCATTCGGTGAAGGAAAACATGATTCGAGAAGGGTTCTTGAGTATGTTCACACGGATGTTTGGGGACCGACACCTGTAGCTTCTTTAGGTGGAGCTCGCTATTATATTTCCTTTATAGATGACTTTTCTCGGAAAGTTTGGGTGTATGTAATGAAGGCCAAGTCGGAGGCATTTGCAAAGTTCAAAGCGTGGAAGGCTCTTGTTGAGAATGAGAGTGGCAAGTCTTTGAAGGTTCTAAGGTCTGACAATGGCGGAGAGTATGTTTCCAGAGAATTTTTGGAGTATTGCAAGCATCATGGTATTCGGAGGCATTTTACTACACCTGGAGATCCGCAATCGAATGGTGTTGTGGAGAGAATGAATCGTACTCTACTTGAGAAAGCTCGATGCATGAGATTGACATCGGGTTTGGCAAAGGGATTTTGGGCTGAAGCTTTGTCAACCGCAGTGCATATTATTAATCGAATTCCGTGGTCAGCTATTAGTAACAAAATTCCGGAGGAAGTGTGGAAGGGAAAGAGCATTGACTTGAGTTATCTTCGTGTGTTTGGCAGTCCGGTTTATGTGCATGATCCGGGAAATGATAAGCTTGAACCTAGAGCTTTCAAGGGAATTTTGCTTGGCTATACGGATGGTGTAAAAGGCTATCGGATTTGGAATCCGGAAACGAAGAAGGTAGTGAATTCTCGTCATGTTACTTTTGATGAGTTGTCAATGTTCAAGGAGAATGTGAGCTCATCGGATGTTCCGGATTTGGTTCGTGGTGAATCAAAGGAGAAGGAAATTATTTCCACATTTTGTCCAAGGAGCAGAGAGAGTAGAGTAGTTGGCGATGCTTGTGAGGAGGTAGCGGTTGATGTTACATCACATGGTCCACATGGTGCCTCTAGTAGTGTTGGTGATGTACATGATTCTAGAGAAGATTCGGTTCAAGGTGGAGCCGAAGGGAGTTTAGGTGATGGTATTGCTACTCGGGTTGGTCGTCGTACTATAAGACCACCCAAAAGATATGGTGATTGGAACTATCTTAGCTTTTTTGATAATTTGGACTATGCTCTTCATGTAGTCCAAGATGAGCCGATGGACCTTGATGACGTCATGAAGTCGAGTGATAGCTCGAAATGGATTTGTGCCATGGAGGAAGAGATGCAATCATTGTTGAAGAATCAAACTTGGGATTTGGTTCCACTTCCTAAAGGAAACCGTGCTATTGGGTGCAAATGGATATACAAGGTGAAGGATGATGGAAGTTATAAAGCTAGACTAGTGGCTAAGGGGTTTGCACAAAGGAAGGGAAAGGAGTATGATGAGATATTCGCACCGGTTGTGCATCATACTTCTATCCGGATATTACTTGCTATAGTTGCTATTCACGACTTGGAGTTGGAGCAACTTGATGTGAAAACCGCCTTCTTGCATGGTGACTCGGATGAAGACATCTACATGGTGCAACCGAAAGGTTTTGTTGTGGATGGTAAGTCAAATTTGGTTTGCAAATTGAAGAAATCAGTATATGGTTTAAAGCAATCACCTAGACAATGGTACAAGAGGTTTGATCATTTTATGCTTGAAAATGGTTTTGATAGAAGCATCAAGGATGCTTGTGTTTATTTCAAGAAGTTGAGAAATGATTGTTGGGTGTATTTACTTTTGTATGTGGACGACATGCTCATTGCTTCAAAAGATAAAAATGAAATTAACAAGCTAAAACTGAGTTTGAAATCGGAGTTCGAAATGAAGGATCTTGGAGAAGAAAGAAGGATATTGGGCATGGAAATTGTAAGGGATCGAAAGCATTTTGAGTTGAAACTAACTCAAAAGGAATACATAGAGAAAGTGCTTTGCCGGTTTAGCATGGAGAATGCAAAGGCGTCATATACACCTTTACCTTTGCATATGAAGCTTTCGAATAAAGGATCACCTATCTTGGAGGAAGACAAGACTTATATGGCAAAGGTGTCATATGCTAGTGCGGTTGGTAGTCTAATGTATGCTATAGTATGTACAAGGCCCGATATTGCAAATGCCGTCGGGATGGTTAGTCGCTACATGGCTAATCCAGGGAAATCGCATTCGGAAGCTGTGAAGCTTATATTGAGATACCTTAGAGGCACATCATCTCATGGTCTTGTTTTTGGCGGTAGTAAGGCGATGGATTGCAAGTTGGTTGGTTATTGTGATTCGGACTACGCTGGTGATAGGGATCGAAGAAAATCAACTTCCGGATATGTCTTCACACTTGGGGGAACAACCATAAGTTGGAGATCTAGATTGCAGACCGTAGTTGCTTTATCCACTACGGAGGCGGAGTTGATAGCCGTAGTGGAGGCGACAAAGGAGGCACTCTATTTGAAGCGATTGTTGTGTGACTTGGGATTCGGGCATGATAGTATTGATGTTCGATGTGATAGCCAGAGTGCTATTCACTTGGCAGAGAATTTGGCGTTTAGCTCACGGACTAAGCATATTGAGGTGAGAGAGTCATTTCTAGTAGCCATGGATGAAGATAAGCAAGTATATCTTCGAAAAGTGCACACAAAGGATAACGCGGCGGATATGTTCACTAAGGCATTGCCGGTTGGAAAGTTCGAGCATTGCTCGAACTTGATTCGCTTGGAGAAGTGCTAGGTGCCACGGGGTGGCACGGTTAAGGGAGGAGCTTGGTGGTAGATGAGGAAGAGTATTGGTGAGAGAGATTGATGTTCTATCTTTTTGGTAAGTGCTAGTCTTTGGTGAGATAGCTTAGGATTTGGATGTTTTCAACATTTCATTAGCGGGAGGGGGCTTTGCCTGAGCTCGTTGGTGGAGTGAAATGGGCGGTGGCTTTGCCGGAGCTCATTGGGAAAGCATTCACGTTTGGTTGAAGGTAGAAGAGGTGATAGTTGGCACTATCGGTTGTCGTTGATGGTATGGTACCATTGGAATTGAAGATGGATATAGTGTCGAGGTGGAGTGTTAAAATTTGGCGACACTATATGAGGATTTGTAGTGGTCGGAAGTAGCTTCGTAACGGAGGAAACGGTTCGCAAATCGGAGTCCGGAGGTGGAATTTAGAAGAGAAAAGGTGAAGTGGGCTGTTTGGCGGCAGCAACTAATTTCAGACGTCTGAAATTATTTTCAGACGTCTGAAATTGTTCTGGAGTGGTTCCAGAACACTCAGTCAGACATCTGACCAAGTGGGTTAGACGTCTGATCTGGAGCGAAGTCGCTCCAGAGACTTAAGTCAGACGTCTGACCCTTAGGCCAGACGTCTGGAACGTTTTTTTTCAGTTTTTCATCTCGCGGACTTGGGTGAAAATTTGTGATATCCGCAGAGGCAATTTTGGAATATTGTCTAGGGTTTCTATTCTCCTATATAAGCTAGCCCCAGGTATCAGTTCCGTAGAGAGTGAGAGAGAAGCGTGTGCAAGCAACAATAAGTGATCAGCCTCCTCCAAATTAGGGTTTATCAAAACCTAATTTTCTTCAATTCTCTTCTCCACAAAATCAATTTCTATTTTGATTATTGATCATTGTAATCAATCTCTTGTACTCTTCTCATCAATAATAATAAAAGCTCTCTCTTAAAGTGAATGTACACTAACACAACGTTAGTGGAACCACTATAAATCTCTGTGTGATTTATTTTCATTATTGCCTTGATCTTTGATTTGCTTGTCTGGGATTTTGATTGATTGTGATTGGATTTGAGTTATTGATTGGTTGTTTTTACACTGCTTATCACGATCCCGTCTTCCGTTGCGCTCGTGGGGTTTCGATTGGAGTCGGAATCCCGCACCAACATTAGCATTCTTATTGTTTTTAAATCTGATGATAATACCTTCAGTACTCGGCTATTGGTTGATTTTTTTTTATGATGTGAAGAATGAAACTTGTCGCCATTAGTCTCAACTAACTCCTATGTCCGTTGAGGTTTCATGTATTCTTGAGATTAAAATTATTATGGTCGATGCTAATTTAGTTATTCAGAGCATACTTTGTTACCAATTTATAAGAAGAGCTTATTTTTTACATTCACTGTTAAAGTTAAGAATTCTTTGATTGAGACTGATGTTGACTATCCTATTTCGGTTGCTTCTAATCTTCATAGTGCTTTTTTGTCTTCAGATGCTGTTCAAAGTAAAAGTTATTTAAAAGAAATGTTAAAAAGAGGATCAAAGTCATGTATTTCAGGGTTCGTTGGATTTTGTTTTGGAGATGTTGAAGATTTCAGAGAAATTTTGATTGCATATCAAATTCAAAAAGGATACGAGTTATTGTTTTTGAAAAACTCTCACAATAAGATAATTGTTATTTGTTCTTTAGCCAAGGATGGATGTCCTTTTAATGTGCATGTTTCTTGTGATATTAGCTAGTTAAATCATTTTTTAATTAGATCTTTTGTTATTGAACATTCTTGTGGAGTCGGTTTTAAATACGTGAACAATCCACATATTTCTAGTAGATTTTTGAAATCATTGATCATAGATGAGATTCGTCATTGTCCTATTAAAAAGCCAAAAGACATAATTGATGATTTTAAAAGAGAGTACAATTTTACTTTGACATATTATTATGCTTATTATGGAAAACTAATTGCTTTGATGGAGTTGTACGGTGATGATGTTATGTCTTGTAATGATCTAAATTGGTATTTGGAGGCATTGAAGAATAGTAATTAAGATAGTTATGTTGACATGGATGTTGACACTTCTAGAAATCAGTTTGAGAGAGATTTTATTGGATTTTGTGCTTGCAGACTTGGTGTTAAACATTGTAGAGCTTTGATATTTTTAGATGCAACTAATTTAAGAGGACGTCCATGTGTGTTGATGGGTGCTACGTCAAAAAATGATAATCAAGATACGTTTATTTTTTTCTTAAAAGTTCTAGTGTGCGTTATCAGTTTTTCTCATGATATTCTTATGCAATTTTTATCGTGTACAATGCTTTATCTGTTTTTACTTCTACTGTGTAGCATCAGTTTATGTAATGTGAAGTATACGTTTTATAATGTGTCAGTTCAAATTTGGTGTTGGTAGTTTTTGAACAAGGACTTTGGGCAGCTGATAGTTTCTATTATGGTTACCATAGATATAAAAATCGATTGGTGAAGGAAAGATGAATGTACCAGTTCAGTTTTGTAAGATATGTTGTAACACTGCAGATTTATAAGATACAAGTTTCATAATTTGCAGTACCATCATTTAATAGTACTTTGTAGTGTCAATTTTCTACAATGCATTATCATCTTTTAGTACAACTATGCAGTATCAATTTTCTACCGTGCATTATCATTTTTTGATATGCTGCTATTATTCAAATTTTATGATGTGCAGTATCATCATTAACTGCACTTTGCAGTATTAGTTGTTATGATATGCAGTACTAGTTTTTACAATGCATTATGAGCTTTTACTACTACTGTGCAATATCAGATTAAATTGTTTTGTAATATATAAATATTTTTTTGTAGGTTTTTTTCCAATAGATATGGGTATTGTCTCTTATGAAAACGAAGATAATTTGAAATGGTTTTTGAAGAATTTAAAGAAAATGATTCAAGAAGATCGTGAATTCGTTTTTATGTCGGATTTTCATCAAGGGTTAGTTTTGGGGGTTAGTAATGTTTTTCCTTCAGCATTACATAGTTATTGTTACCAACACATGGAACAAAATCTTCTTTCAATAGTAGAAGCGAAAAATCTAATGTGTCTATTGTTGATTTGTTTAAAAAGAGTTCTAGAGCTTCTACCGTTTATGATTTTGAACAAGCCATTTCTAAGTTTTGTGAAATTGGTGGTAGTGCTGCTTTAAATTTTTTGAAGGATAAGCCTTATAATATATGGACTGACTTGTTTTTTCTAAGAAAGCATTATGGCAAGTATAGTTCTAATGTAGTTGAAAGCTTTGATAGTTGGATTTTGGATGAACGAGCCTTGCCTATTACTTCTTGTTTAGATGGTATTCATGTTAAGGTTATGGAACAAATAGCTAGAAGGAGAGAGGAGAGTTATTTGTGGAATTCAGCCCTTTGTCCTTCTATTGAGGCTCGTTTTGGTGAATTGATTGAAGAAGGTTTTGGATGAGATGTTTTTAAGTCATTGAATTTATTTTTTGAAGTTAAGCCATCTAAATCTCATCATGTTGATCTGAAACGACGGATTTGTAGTTGCAATCAATGGAAGCTAATGGGATTTCCATGTGCGCATGCTATAAAGTGTATGAATAGGAGTAAATTGTCCGTTTATGATTTTGTTGAGTATTATTTTACCATTGATGCTTATCGTTCTTCATATGCTAATGCAGCAAATCCTATTTCTAATTTTGATATGCTAGTTGTTTATTCCAACGATGAAGGTGTTATCAAGCCTCCTAAAGCAAAACGCGGTGCCGGAAGACCTTCTATCAAACGGAAAGGTTGATTCTCATATTTTCAAAACAACTAAAATAGGTATGGTGTTTGCAAGCAATATGGTCACAATAAACGCAATTGCTAGGCTTCTAAGAAGACTTGAGTTGGTTTTTTTCATGTTTTTTGGATTATTACTTGGTTATAGGACTTCTTTTTTTTTTGGCATTTTTTTGTATTTCAAATGTTAAACTGTGATGCAGTATTTTATTGAATGGATTTATCAATTTTCTATTTGATTCGGTGTATGTGTTTATGATGTTGTTTAATATCATTTTCATGTTTTTGTGATTGAATTTGTTATTTTATGCATGTTTATTTTTGTACTATGTGCTATCTAGCTGGTTCTTTCTTTCGTGCAATTTTGATATTGGGAATGTAAGTGTGTGTTAATGATATTGTTCGTATTTTGTGATGCTTCATATTTATATCAGTTAGCAGTTTGTTTTGCAAAACAGATTGCACCAGATTTTTGATATTATGATGCTGTGTAATGTCATTTATAGGGTGTAGTTTATTTTTGTGATACTTTGTATTATCATTTTATGGAAGTTTTTTATTTAATAGGTGGACAAACTGCCAAAATTATCAACCACCTCTCCTTGCACCACCACTTGCCGCCATCACCCGCACCACCGCCCTCGTCGCCACTCCCAACACCACCACAATCGCCAAAATATAAAATTTTAGTTGCTGGTTAGACACTGCTATTATGTAGTATCAATTTCCTTTTATAAAATAAAATGATATTAGGAAGTATCATTAATTTCATTATAAGCTAAACTATACATATGCTTCTACTTTTCTATTTTAAATTCACTCCTCCGTAATCACCATCAATACATATCCTGCTATACATAAAGCAAAGGTACATCATTAAAAAAAATTAAATAGAAAACCTGATATTAGTAGAGATCAAGTCATAATTATCATAGTTTCTTTTATGTAGTTGATATCATGTAACTACAAAAGTGATTCATAGAAATTAATACCATGTTATTGCAAAACCGACGCTAACCCATTGATGCAATATAACCATAAACAATTTGTGAATATATTTAATGACCATAGTGTAAACAAACTGCTAAATGAAGATAAAATCATGCTGCTACTATGCAGTATTAATTTGTTAGTAAACTATAATATCGAGAATTATACTGCATGGCATGCAAATAAATTCAAAAAAATTATAGTATCATATTAAGTATCAAACATTTAGAAATTCTTCAGCCACAAATTATCAACCACTCGTTATATGTTTTTATTTTCATATTCTTGACTTGGGAAGTAATTTTCCGAGTTCCAACTCTTGACTTTATCAACGAGTACATTATGAGCTATTCTGGCTCTTGTTGCTTTCATCTTTTCTGTTTTGAATTTCCGTGGAATCTTGTTGGTTCTGTTGAATTATACTATAAACCTTATAACATATATTCCACAATCAAGCCTGTGTGAAATTTAACATTTTTGTTAGAAGCAGTTTTATGATATTGTATATAAGACTCTATTTATGGTACTTGATAATAGTAGTTTTATCAATATTAATGTAGCAGCTTCATCACATGTATGATACAAACCTAGTAACACACACACACACATCAACCCTAGTTGAAATTTAACATTTTATTAGTAGCAGTGTTATCATATTGAATATAAGACTTTTGTTTATGATACTGTGATAGCAACAGTTTTATTAATATGATAGTAATATTTTTATCATATTTATATTATAAACCTAATAACGTATATACAGCAATATCGACATTGTTTGAAATTTAACATTTTATTAGTAAATTTTAGTAAAATACCAGTAACAGTCACTAAATATAGCATGCATTATCAGTTTTAGCAAACATACCAATAGCATTTTTAGCAAACATACCAGTATCAATTACTAAATATAGTATGCAGTATCAGTTTTAGCAAACATACTAGTGGAAGTTACTAAATATAGTATGTAGTGTCAGTTTTAGCAAAAATACCTATAAATTACATATATAAAAGAACATCTTACGAGTTTGGAGGTTGTTGAGCACAATCTGATTGATCAATACTGTTTGTTTTCATTTTTTATCCTAGGTGATATGCTTTTCCCACATCTTTTGCAGTATTTTTTCAACCCTTTGTCTCTACAAGAATTATTGTAGTATGCATTGTAAATGTAGCTATTTATTAGTAAAATATTTTATGTTTACTAAAATTTACCAGATAAATAGCAGCTTTAAAGCTTGAGTTGTTTCTCTCATCATACCTTCTTGGTCTATTCAAGTCACAATGATATCATTCCATATTTGGATAGGATATTGTCACAAAAGTCCACTGGTTGTCGCAGTGAAGGGGGAAAAGCATTGTCTTTGCATATTGATCAATTGAAATTTTTTCAAGAAATGATCTACCAAGTGATCGATGACATTCTTCCTGTTTGTGGAAATAGATTTCTATCCAAAACAAATTAAAATAGCGGTTAGTTTTAAATAATTTTGTAAATATAGTTATCAAACTATTTAGATGTTTTATTTCCTATCATTAATGTGATCATTGCGTAGTTATGTTCATAAATTTTAGTCTTGTGCATACACCAGTCAACGATCTTGAAAAAAAGCATTAGTATTAGGCATAGTTGTCAATAAGAAAAATCTCCTTGAAGTTAAATTCTAGAACCAGCTTAATAAACAACAATGATACTGTACAGTGTCATATTTGATGTGATTTTAATGAAGTGAAATATTTAAAATGCAAATGCATTATTACAATGCTACTGAATAAACTAAATAAACAAAAATCATATTTAGTGTATGTTCTACTAAAATAAATCTTGCTGAAGTATTGTTACAATGCTACTACATTGTAGCATTTTTATTGTAGTTTTAAATGAGCTAGCCTATCTAACTTTTAATTATCAACAACAATTTTTTTTTAAACCTGGCCATCTGTAAGACTGCTTTCCAGCAAATTTTTGAGCAAGCATTTTGTATCGTGCAACCTCCTACCAAATCCATTTTCCTTTGTCATCTCAAGCTACTTTGTTCCTTGTATTTAATACATTTGATATAATATTAGTGATTTTATTGAGTAAAATGTAATAAAAAAATTTATACATTAAATTTACTTACATGTTATCATCGCTAAAAACAAATTTTTTTTATCCTAATATGTTCTTCTTCATTTAGATATTTCATTGTATCTTTGAACTTTGCCACCGTTGACTTCGTTATTGGAAGAATCATCGCTGTGATGAAGTTGAATCTGTTTTATCTTTGAATTTTTATTTTCTGGTATCTTTATTACAAAGAATTCTAAATTTCCTTCTTTTGCTATATTCCCTTTTTTAGTTTCTGCGTTCTTTTTATTTTCTTCTTTTTCTGGTACTGGTTTCTTCTTCTTCTCTTTTATTTCTGTTATTAACTTTTGCTCTTTCCTAGTTTTCTTATCATAGTTGAATTCACTATCAATTTTACGCTTTCTTTGTTTTCTTTTCAATCTTTTAACATAGGAAGAAGGATTTTTAGATTTTTTTGTCGTTTTTCAGTTTTTTTTTCTTTTCTTTACCTTGCTCATCCTCTTTTTTTGTTGCTTCATTACCCTTTTTTTCCGCAAAATTCATTAGAATCATCCAGCTTGAAAGACAATGGAATTATATCCAAATTTTGCTCTTTTGTTCTATAATAGGAAACCTTCTCTCTTTTTCAACATCCTTTTCACTTGACTTATTCTACTTCTTCTCAGTATCTGTCTTGTCAGTTTCAATCTTCTCATTAGTATCAGTCTTCTACATAGTATTAGTCTTCTGCTCAGTTGTAGTATCAGTCTTATTTTTTTCTTTGTTTTCATTGTCTATTTCTTCACAATCATTTTCTACTTCATTGTCTTTTTTTCTAAAACAGCATGCTCCTTATCTTTGTTTTGAATGTCAATTGTTTCACCATCGTTTTCTACTACATTGTTAAAATTTTCTACAGCAGCGTGCTCCTCATCTTTGTTTTCTAAATCAGTATCTCTAATCTCGTTATCTATGTTTTCTTGATCATTTTTAGTCCTTTCCGAGTGAACCCCAAAATTTTCATTTTGAACCTTTTCTCCCTCCCTAAAGCCTTTTTTTTTTGCAGTAATTCTTTCTGTGTCAACCCAAGCATCCCTTATTTTCTTCTTTAAAGCTGTCACCTCCTTTTCAGTTTGAATATGAATAATCTTTTCTTTTTGTAGATCAGTAACTGCCTTACTCAATTTCTTATCTACATCAGCAAGATGTTGTATTAATATTCAAATATCGATTTTGTAAGTATTAATTGAGTCCTCCTCCTTAAGTTTTCTTTTCTTGATTTTTCCAACTTGGACTTTCTTTGAAGTGGTTTTTTTTGACTTTTTGTTGACAATAGCTTTATTTCGTGTGGTTGAATGCTTTGAAATGCTTCTACTATTGTCAATTACTTGAAGGAATTTCATACTTGATAAAAATTATACAATATGGTATCATTTTTTAACTATAAAACTGATATTGTTTAGTATCATAATTTTTTATTATACTATGCAGCATCATAAAGAAATTCATGATACTAGATGGTACCAAAAATATTTTTTATGATACTGCTGGTTACATTTTATAACTGTTTTATACTGGTATACTCAATAGTGCTGCTACTGTGTGGTATAATTTGAGAATATCACTACTACTGTACCTCATCTTCCTGAATTTTATCAATTAAATCCTTCATAACGATGTCCTTCAATTTCCGTAGATCCCACTTTGCAAACCTGGACAATGTGATATCCTATTCATTTTTTGGTGGGATTAAATACTTCATCTTCTCACATATGTAGTAATATAAAAAGCGTTTAATTTAATTAAAATATATAGTTAAAACAAGTCACAAATGCAATATTACTATACCATAATCCGAATTGTACTACATAGTATCAATTTAAGTAGAAATATATTGAATTAACATTGCATTATGATAGAAAACTTACTAGTGGAAGCATCGAACAGCCTGACATGTTCTAGGCTTGTGTATTAACTTTTTATGAACTTGTCAATAGACCATTCTATTGTCAATGGCCATGAGGCAAAGTTCATTTTCTAGGTCCAAAAGAACTGGTAGCATCCTCTATTTTATCTTCTGCTGATTGTTTAGAAAGAAGAAAGTCAATAGCATTTCCATAATCAAAAGAATTGGTAAACCTTCACTGTTTTCTTTACACTTTCTTGTCATTTCTTCTTTAATTCTCTTTTCAACATTAATCCTTTGATGTATTAAATGTTAGGAAAATTTCTTATGACAATATCTTTGAACCCTGGTGGAATTGTATGTCTAGTCACTGTTGCTATAGGTTCTATGTTTTTTGCTGTAGGTGGAAAATAAAAAATCATGTATATTTCTTGCGCCGGTATTTTCATTTTTGCTTATCCTAGCAAAATTGTTTCTTCTTCTATTGAATATGATTCCTGTAGAGCATCTAGGTTGTGTTTTCTTGATTCCTTTTGCTTTTATTTTTTCCTCATAGAAGATGCGAAATAAATTTTAGAATGGAGTAGCTTGCATAAAGTCCATTCTTGGCTTAGTCATTCCTTTCTTTTTTTATTAGCTTAATAATTTGATATGTGTCATTTAGCCCACACCTATAAGCTGCAATTCCTGATTTTTTGTCTCTATTTGCTTCTTCTAGGTTTTAAGTTTCCTGCAAAAATTATATTTTTTAACAATATTTTCAAGTACTCTACTATATAGTAGTAATTTTCTTAATTTTAAATTTGATTTTAACAATGATAAAGATCATCAGCTTCTTCTATAACATGTACTTTTCTTTCCCACTTATTAGTTAAAGAATTTAAAATAAGTGATATTAAGTCAAAATTAGTCCAAAATTAGTTACACATACAGATCTCTTCAAGATCGTATTTATAGCTTTCGTAAAAAATTATGATATGACATGTATATTACCTCTTAAGGAGAATATCTAAAGATATTTCTTCAAGAATAGTTATGTTGTGTTTCGGCACTCCAATGCATCCCTATGAACACACGTTTCGCTGATCTATAATGGTGCCATCTTAATGAAGATTTCGATATGCCAACGTCCTGATTGAACATCCCTCCATCGCCTCTCGGAATGGGAATATACGTGGTCCTGGCAACACTTGCTTGTAACAATAGAAATTCCTAGTGTTACATACCACCAATCCTATATATATACCACATTATACGCCATATTTCTTGCGATGTGAGACTTATTGTTCGATCCACGCACTCTCAAATGCGAACCACACCTAACAATTCTCCAAATTGGGCAGCCTTTCCTCTAACCTTTATTTGGAGCATACTGAAGAAGTTCTACAGTGGGATCAGGCTGCTTTTTTTCTCACTTCTTACGTAGTTGGGTAAGGCTATATTACCAAATCTCTACCTTAAGGCGAGTACCTTCCACTCAAGCCATCTTGGAGCAATAGTTCTCAATGTAGAAGAGCAGACTGCGTATCGAGAAGTGGGGTCAAGCTGCTTACATATATCAAGCATCAAGGAGTCCTTGCTTCGGTCAGTCTCGCATCGTATAATGGTCCCTCGAGCCATCGGCTTTGATACCATGGTGTGTTTCGGCACTCTAATGTGTCCCCCATGAACGCGTGCTTCACTGATCCGTAATGACGCCATCTTAATGAAGCTTTCGATGTACCAATGTCCTGATTGAACATCACTCCATTTCCTTTCGAAATAGGTACATATGTGATCTTAGCAACACTTGCTTGTAACAAAATAAATTCCCAATGTTACGTTCCACCAATCCCACATATATATCATGTTATGTGTCATATTTCTTACGATGTGGGACTTATCGTTCAACCCATGCACTCTCAAATGTAAGCCACAACTAACAAGTTATGCATATGACATTCAGTTCATAGTAAGTTTTGAAAAATTAATAGATCACGTATCACATATCACTATTTACTCTTAAATTTGTTTAGTGAAGCTATTGGTCCATGATAATAGGCTATTGATTTTGTATATATATTTTTACCCATTACTACCGGTTCTATTTTGATTTACAAATTCTTTGTATTATTCATTTCCACGTCACTTTTTGAAGTGTTGTACCACATTTGAAAATATTCCTTAGGAAATTCTTTTATAATGCTGTACAAGGAATAATGTCTCTTCTAGGGATATTTTATAAACAACACTTTTAATGTGTGTACTAAAATTACTATGCCAATAGTCTACTTGTAGAGTATTATAGTGATACATTTTCCCTCTTTCAGGATACTTAATAAACCTCTTTTAGAGATATTTTATCAACACAATTTCCGGAGCGTCACCTATCTCTTCTTGAGATACTTTATATGCACTACTTTAAAAATGTCAAATAAATATACATATCCTTTCTATATAAATTACATAATTACTTCTTTTAGAGTAGCATAAAACATCTCTTCTAGGCATATTTACTACCACTTATCCTGAAATGTCGTAATAAATTTTAAATCTAGCAGCAAAATTATGTGTGCTGAACAAAAATTAGACACGAGAAATAAAACCACTACTTCTGGATTATAGTATTGCTAAATAATATCTTTTATGGAAATGAATTGTTTCCACTACTTTTAGTTTTATATGATGTCCCTTCGAGGGATATAACATTACTTTTAAAGAAAGTGCAATATAATAAAAACAAAAATTTCTATCACACATCTTAAAGAGATTAATACATGTATACACACATTCATAAACATAACTAACATGTCATATGGGTTATCCAGAGAATACTAAATGTATTTCTTTAATAAAATAACTAGGTGTATGTACATGAAAATAATTTATCAAAACTTAAGGTTTTACAACATAGTGTGATTAGTGAAAATCAGGTCCACTAAATATCTATAATGCTCACTCAAACTTCAAATTTGAGTTATACTAGATATAAATAAAACAAAGCAGCAGAGAGAATAGTTAAATCAAAGCTACATATATTGAAATGAAATTAGACTTTACATTGCACAAACCTGACAAATTGATCATTTATACTTTTACATAATTGGAAGTAAACAATGGAGAAAAACAATTTAAACTAACCAAAACATATAAACTGAAATAAAGTAGGAGAAATATGAACTGAAGCGTCATTTGAATTCATACTTTACAAATAATGAACGTCCCTTTCTAAGGCTAAATTAGTAGTTAATTTTCAATGAGGGGGATGTTTGAAATGTCATATAACATAATATCTTCAAGATACTTGGTTACTATAATATGTAAATATAAAGATGTAAAGTAAGATATAACTCATTTGGAGGTTTCTACAATCTATTGAACACACTATCATTATTTTATATGATAATGTGTATATCTCTTTTAAATTGTTTTATAAGTACAATCTTATCATGTCACAAAGTTTCAAGAAAGCTTCAAGTTTCTAATTCATGAAAAACTTCTAGTATGATAAGTTCAATTTTTGAATTTTTTTGCAAAGTTCTTGTTTAGAAGCTTATACATTTCGGCCGACTAAAATAATAGCGATAAGATTTAACTTCATTACTTTATTAACTAATCTTTTCATAATTCAAGACATCAGGTCTCAAACTTTGAGCTACACAACTTATGGTTCAAAAAATTTCTCATACAACTTCAAGTTTCCATTCAACTTATTTCTTCCGTTATATCAGACGTTGCTTGCCAAAATAAATACATCAAATAATAAACCATATGCCTGTTCTTATTCCAAACACAAACATGCAACATCATTTAATTTACTATAACAAACGCATTTAGTGCATCTATGATAATAACAAAGTTTAATTTATTACAATAACGACCACATTTAATGCATTTGTGATAGATTTAAAATATAAACTATTGTCACAAAAATATGATTTCTTTTCATATATATGAATCAAATGAACATTTATTACTTGAAGTACAAAAGTTCATCTCAGATCAGTACAATATTGCTCAATAGTAAAATCAAAATGAATACCTTAAAGAGATACTTTATTTCTCAGTAATCAAATTTTCTAAAATAACCAAAATACCTCTTTTATATGTAATGCTTAATCATAAATTGAGTAAAATCGTATAATCATAAAACCATGATTTTATATTCTCTACATAAATGGTTCTAAATAGTGGAGATCTATCCATACCATTCATAAAAATAAACAAAAATAACTATACATCTCAATCCAAATTATTTCTCACATAAAAAATTAACTTTATGATTCTTTACAAAAAATATCATAAAAAACACTTAGATCTTCAAATAAACGAAAGTTGTTTCCAAAATTTAGAGAGTTAAGATTATTTCCCAAATAATAAAATCATTTGAAAAATTTATTTTATTACAGAAACTATACACTGATAATTTAGATCTTACTTTCTATATTAAAATGTTTTAACCTTTTAATTTAGGAAACTACAACTTTAGTACCAGACTAAATCCAATGTTATCATAAAAGATCCTTCTACATAGATCAAGTAGATATGTAATTTGAGTAGGACATTACATGAATTTAAGGACTTATAAATGAAGTTTAACTCAAAACTTGCTCAAATATTCATATTTATTTAATAATTCCTAATGAAGTCAAATATTAAAATTTGAATCAATTCAAAATGAATTATTGATCAAATACAAATTTTGATAGAATAAACAATATTGATTTCAATCGAAAGAAATGTAAAATAAGTAATATCGGAAGTGATACTTGATTTCATTAATTGATTAAGAGGAAGAGATGGATCTACATGAAAAAGATGGATCCTATCTTCTAAATTATTGCAACTCTATATCTATAATTTTCGTTTAGAGGTCGTGCTAATAACATGTTGTAAACTATAAGAAGATATGAGGACATTAGAGAAAGAGAGAAGATATATTTTATTCACTGCGGGTATCAACATAAATATAATGGAGCTCTATTTATAGACTTGTCATAGAAAATAAAGGTTACAATAATGCACATATAACATTTAGCATATTCACCCTAATAATTTACATATACTATAACACGACATATGATTTTGGTTGATGACATGTTGAATTATGTTATATATTTGCTTAAAAAAACTAAAAATGACAAATATTTGCATTGCATAGTTCAGTTAATAATTGGATTAAATTATAGTATACATTAAATGGAAAAACTACCATGTCAAATGTTTGCCAGACATAGCTATGCCAAACTATAAGTTATAATTTGTACTTGAATTTACATAGTAAACCGAGATGCCAACTATTTTTCGTATGTAATTTTTGAGAGAGTTAGGCATACGTCCCATAAATTGGACCATGATCGTGCTTATTTATATTATGATATGATTATTTAAGTAATTAATTTAAAGTATATTAATTTGAAAATCTTTAAATAATATATTATGCGATAATTGTTACAAAGAGTTGTACTCATGAGAAAATCAACACAATATAGAATAACATATTATTTTAAATATTCTTAGCCAAGATGTTTCAAGAAAGGATATCGATACATCTATCGAGATAGAGACCAAAGTATGTAATGCTTTTCAAATATTGGACAGTGTATTACTCATGGCGGCTAGGGGCACCAAAGGTTTACATACTCATATTTATTTGGAATGTGTAACGATCCGAATTTCGAACGTTTATATTTGAATATCGAAATTATTCAAATATTTAAATCTTACATTTAATGTGAATAAAAATGATATCGAAAGCTTATTTAAATTCCTTTTAAATAATAAGTGATGATAGTAAATCGTTAATTTATAATTAAAGTTATTAAACCTGTTTTAATAATAATTATTTTTAATTAATGTGTGAAATTATCATCCTGTGGCACTGCCTTGGATTTCGATGAAACTAGTGTCATTGGATTCAGAATATTAAGTTATTGTATACTGACGTGTTTCATAGCGATCAGACGACTGTGTGGTCATGCGTGCTCTAAACATGTAGTATTTAATTTAAAAGAGTAAAATATATTATTATTTTTCCTAAAATAAACCTTAACTCAAACCTAATTTTCAATTTCCTTCATCCTCTTCATGTAAATTTTTTCCCGTGAGATAAAGTAGCCACCACCATTAGTTTTCTTCCATCAATTAAATCGCAAGATAGAGGTAATGATATTCAATGTCGTTTGATTCGTCGGCTTCGTATGGTCGAGGCTTCATTGTGGTGTGTACCGATTTGCATACAACGTTAGGTGACAATGTTTGACTTGGCATAGGCCGGACTAGGGTTAACGTCTGGTGGTGATAGAGAAGGCGATGGGCTTTGGGGATGGAGGTGTTGGATTTGTCATGCTAAGACGAACTAGTGGATGAAGTTAGAGGTGGTGTAGTGCTGGTTTGGACTGTACGACAATTCATTTTGTTGTATTTGGGGCTACAGGTCGCAATGACGTAAGGATTGCTGGAGGGGAAATCGAGGTCGCATCAAGTTCGTAGAGGCATAGGGAGTTGTTTGGTGGAGGTTTGGTGTTCTCCGGGTCGAATGCAAAATATGACCTAGTAATGGTCGATTTTGGGTGAAATGTCGCATTTGACATGGGGAGCCGAGCTCGACTTTAAGTGGTCCAGGGTGGAGAGATTTGGAAGAGGAGTTTGTTGTTTATGTCGGGTCATGCTATCGTCGAGTAGTGGAGGAGGGAGGATGCACGAATGTAGTTCGTGCATATTTCTGTTCATGCACGAGTGAAGATGAGGACGAGTAAGAGTCTAGTAGGAGGGAGAGATAATTATGTTAAGGGTAAATATTAATTAAAGCCAAATGATTATTTTATAATTTAAATTCTTATAAAAATCGTGTCTTGTTCAAACGAGGTCTAATCGAGACGTCGTTTTCCTCATTGCACTCATACTAGGATGAACTATGTATGGGATTGATTTGGGCACGTGTGAGTTTATTAACCATCTGATTGTGTATTGTTGTGTATATAATTATTGTTGTATTAAAATATAAGTAGTATAACAAACAATGCAAGTTATTGCTTTTGGACCCTACCTTGTATTGTAAAACAAGTGTAACATTATTATGGAGTATAACTCTTTTAATCATCTATATCATGTACCGTGGCCTAAACTACTTCTTTACATGTTTAATAGCACGTTATAAATGTTTGAAGTGATATAGTCGTTATAAGCATGCTTTTAAATCCCTGATATTTTACATATGTTAAATAGGATAAATTGTGATATGTTATAGAAATATATATATGTATGTATATATATTTGGCTACACATATTTTGTGTGTTTGACATAGAGGAATTGGTTTGGACACTTGTGGGAATTGAAAATGGAAGTTGTAAATGGTAGAAGCGAAAAGGTCGTTATAAATGCACTTTGAAATCGCTATATCGGTGATTTTAAAGTTAACTTTAGAAGACATCCGATGGCTTCTTTGCAAATTTAATAAGTATTGTAAGCGTACTTATTATTGAAAAATATCAAGGTTTAAATATATTACCGTTAATCATTTATGGATTTCTAAAGTAACGGTTTTAAATTATAAAATAGGTTTTTATGATTTTAAATAATTGTTTAAAAATATAGTATAAGTATTTTAAAAGTATATTTTAGTATATACAGTTTTAGACAATTTGTTAAAGATTTTATTTAAGAAATAAAAGGCTTTTATATTATAAAAACTTTCAAATTGTTTATAGTATTTTATTAAATATATTAGTGTTATAAATAAATTAATATATGTATAGGTATATATCTTTTTAAAGGTATTCTAGTATATTTAGAAGTTTTAAAAGGAAGTTCAGTCTTCTATAGAAGAATGTGAAGGAGTTTTTAGATTATAACACTTATGTTATAACATATGGAATTGTAAATTGATCATAAAGGTATATTGCCTTATTTAATAAGTGAAGGTGTACTTAGAGCTTTAAATGAATGTTTCAAAGTTAATGGCAAGTATAAAAGTGATTTTGGGTTTATGGTAATGATGTTTGGGCAATATTTGTTTTAACACATTTAACTATACTTTTGGAAAGTAATCAGATCTTTGAAAAGGCAGTTTTAAAGATAACGATTAAGTGAAGTGTATTGGGTTTGTTGTAAACAATTTTTTTAGTAACATTCGTTTTTATATCCTTGATTAATATTTTAATATGGCAAAATATTGTTAAATGATTTAGGAAAATACTTAGGTCTATAATAATGGAATTTTAAAGAAAGTAACAAGTATGAAATGGTTTTGGGTATGCTATGCAATGTGTTAATAACATTCATCTTATCTCATTTTGTTTATACTTATGAATGTAAATAGATATTTGAAAATAATATTTTAAAGGTAATCATAAATGAAATAGTTTTGTTTTTGTAGTGACGGTGTTTGAGTAGCATTTGTCTTAAAGCCTTTTGAAATTGATTTGTGAATATACTTATACGATTGAGATAAGTATATAAATACTTTTGAGAGTATTGAAACATGTAAAAATGAATATGAAGTTTTAATTAAATAGTGAAGTTTAATTAACAAATGAAGTTTTAATTATAAAGAGTCTATTGAGTAAAAATGAGTTTTAGTAATGAAAAAGGTTTTTAATTAATAAAGGAAGATTTATTAAAAAGGGGATTAGAAGTCGCTTATATGACTTGATCGTGCTTATTGTATTGATTATGCTTGAATCTTACTTACTTATGGATAGATACAAGACTTAGTTTCTCGTATGTGATTGTTCTCATTGTTATTGAAATTGACCAAAATATAATTCCGAAAATATATAGAAGAAGTACGGCAATTATATGGTACAGTTATCCTAGGTGATGCTATATTGTACGTATAAAATCTTCTTGCTCATCGTGGACAAATGATAAGGAAATCCGTTTGTTTAAACGATTAGGAGGTGAACTCCACTCCTATGTATTATTTTTTTATTTCCCACAGAATTGAGGTTGAGTTTACCGAAAATCCTTCAATTGATTTTGGAGTGTTTATTAAGTGGGGAGTGCACTTATGTCGGATGACTCGAAACCGTAACTACTCATATACCATATACACGTTCTATGCTTTGGAAGAGGTTTGTGATTGGTTTGAGATGTTGGAATCTATGTGGAGATTCGAGATTTGTTTGAGATGCTCGAACACATATAGTTGTTCGTGATCTATGTATGACTCCGAGACGTGTAGAGGTATGGAATCCATATGTGGTTCTGAGATCTGTTCGAGTTAAAGCTCGTATGGAAGATCTGTTCGAGTTGTGACTCATATGCCGGGATGCTAAACGTTACTTCACCATCGGCAATGATAGAAATCAAAGATAGGAAGCATAGCTTATGGGGTTTAGCTAACTTAAGGGTGTAGGCACTACAACAACCCGTAGTTTAATGGGCCTAAATTTCGAAAAATATCAAAACCCAAGTCCATCAGGGCATGGATCGTTGGATTTGGATATAAATATTGATTATGGCCACTACTTTGGAATCAATGGAATTCCTTGGATATCATATTGCCACATCAGCACCAAGCATGAAAGATAAGAAGACTTCTCAAACAACTAGTCACGATCGGCTATAGTAACCTGTTCCTTTAAATCTATCCCGTGGGTTGTAATGAGGAGGGACTCAGAACAATGTTTTGGTAACTGAAAAACTCCATATAGTGTGCGATGACCCACATTTTAGAAGGTTTAAATCAACAATAATCCACGCATGTCTAACTCAAATAATCCGAAACATAGATAACAATGGGGTAAATATAGAAAAAAATAAGAAAAGAAGAAAACAAATAAAGAATCTCACAGCAGAATGATAAAATATAATAATCAAATAAACAGTTCATGAAGTTGTTTATGCTATACATTTTAGTCTAATTTATACAACTTTCATCAGATTTATATATATATACAACAAAATAATCGGATAATGCAGCGGAACAAACAATGTGGTGAAATAATACTAATAATAATATACCAAATCTTCATCTTCGTCCTTCAAAAAATAATTTTCAATGCGCTAAAAACTCGAGCCTAACTCGAGCATAATTAGAAGACAAAACACTCGAGTCAGGACTAAATATCCTTATGTGAGTCAAATCAATTCACATATAATAGAAGTGTAATAGCATCGAAGATGCTTATGGGGTTTCATATCTCCTATCCGGTGTATAACGTGCATGCAATAACTCAAGATATATTATGGGATTTTCCATCACTTAAGGATCCATCAAAATATTTATATACAGTAGAATACACTACATATATAATGTCTAGTCAGTACAATAAGTATTTTTCTAAACATTAATGATTTACATTAATCCCCCTTAATGCATTTTTAAGCATTGTCGTACAGTTTGTATATAACACCTGGTAGCACGTCGAGGGTTAGGGATGTGCCGTGATATGACAACACTAAACCAAAATCGTTGTGGTGTCATATAGGGATAAAAGTATGACAAGGCACATGAGGCAATACCCAAGGTTGGATACTACCAGTTCGGGTCGCAGGGCTAGTGGTACGCATCATAGTCACGATCGCCCACCACGTCCATCCATCCCATATAAAGTCAAAGGGTGGTCAATCAAGATGCACCAATCGAAATCAACATAAAATGTAATAGTATGGACTAAGTCCAAGAAGAAAATCGAAGAACGGATGTCCGCTAGGAGTAGCTTTCCCGCTTGGCCCTATCAAGCCTTCCTATTTTTAGTCATTTGAAATTGGCACAAGTTTCGGGATCTATCCATCATCGTTCTTTTTCTTCAAATCTAGCAAATTTATGCCAAATCCAACCACTTCGTTCCGCAGTCTCCTCCATGTACACAATTGTTAAAGTGGTTCCAATATTGACAGAGAGTATGCAATAAGAGGCTCCTGTCTCTTTAACGACCAAACGTCGTTTTACACACCGGTTAGTTCTTTTACATTTCAAAAACGATTCATGCTTGATATCAAAATATCATATTCGCTTCAAAATCCTTTTTCACTTCAAAATATCATATTCAGATCAATATTTCATTTTTACTTTGAAATTCAATTCGAATCACAATTTAGGTTATAACTTCGTTTTAACCATATTCGTATTTAAATCAACGATTTAAATATAAAAAGTTCCCACGTTGACCAGTTTGAGCATTTAGAAAATAGTTTGAATTGTTTTAAAAAGTTAAAATAGTTTGATAAAATGGTTTAGATATTAAAAATGGTTTATATAGGAAAATAGTTTTGAAAATCAACATAATTTGAATATTTAAAAAGATAGGTTTTAAACAGTTTATATTAAATAATTTATTTTGAAAATAGTTTCAACTCAAACTATCTCTTTCCAATTCAACAAATTTGGTCCTATGTCCAAATTTCCATCAAATTGATTCAATTTTAAAACTCTCGATATAAAATCATCTTCAATCTCAATTCAATTCAAACCGATTCAACATCGATTTCAATTCGAATTAACTTTAATTTCAATTCAAATTAATATCAATTTGGAAACATTCATTTCGATCCAATGGTTTAAATTTCAATTCAATTTTCGATTTTAAATCATTTCAGTTTATATAAATTCCAAGTACAAATTCAATTTACTGATTTAAATTGCTTAAATCAAATTTAAACTTCAATATTCAATTTATGGTTCAAATCTTTAAAATGATTCAAATTTGACCCCAAGTTTGAAATATCCATTTAAATTACCTTTACTTAAATAACTTCGAAGTTCAAGTAAGAGTTCAAATCTTTTTAAACAATTCAGTTTCGATAATTCAAGTCATATTTCAATCATGACTTCAAATTCCAATTAAATTCTTTATAGAAATTTCTTCTAACTAGATTTAATTTCAACATTTCAACCTCGAATTTGTAATTAGTTCAATCTTCATAAATTCGATTTTTATTTCTTTAAGTCAAAATAATTTAAATAATTCCAGAACCAAGAATTTTAAAATCATTTAATTCAACCAATCTGGTATCCGTATATAGTTTTCTATCCTGTGGCCAAGTGATCAATTTTTCTTATTTTAATTTTAAGGATGAATATATATCATTTCAATCCAAATCAAAGTGTCATAGGTATATATCATTTCAACCTATATCTTAATTTATTTGGAATAATTCAAATAACAGTGTTATATACCGTTAAATAATTTATAGGGTTATAACATGATATATAAAATAAATAAACATCCAAATCATCCAAATATCAATCAATAGTCATCCATCACAATCAACATCCAAAATAGTCAATATATCACAACAATTGATTAGTTATCAGTATCGTGTGCGTAACTGGCAATTAAATTCAATTTCAAATTTAACTGTCAATTTAAATTTCTACTAGTTCAAATCATCTCAATTTAAATGTCAGTTAAATTTACCAAACAACAGTCAATAAACATAAATAACTTCATGATTTTAATTTAACTAACATAAAAATATTTTAGTCATCTGTGAGCATACAAAAAACTCATTTTTATTTGAAACAGAAATTATTTTAGCTACAAATAAATTCCTATCTTAATCCATGTCGTAGCCTTCATCGATACGATCGCAACGCGACTCGTTTCAGTCAAAACAGGCCTCGTATGAAAAAGTTATGCAATTTATTAATATAACAATATAATTAAAACCTAATTAACAAAATTAGTATAATTAAGTACTAATAACTAATCTTAATCCTAGCAGCTTCGTTCCCAGGCGTCCGTCTACTTCCTGCTCGCGATTTCATTCTTCCTATTCATTTTAATACACGAAGCTACGACTAGATTTCGACCACGGCCAACTGCGCCATCGTGTCCTACGCCAGCGCGTGACCCCAACCCACCTCACGCTTCACCAAATCGATCATGAAAACTAAAAAAATATCACATAAACTCGAGCAGAAATCAACCACCATGTCGCGAAACAGCTTGATCCAACCGTTCAATTCGTAGATCTCATCGAGATCTATGATTTTCCTTTTGGAAATTTTTGATTTCTTTGCATGGATAAACATAAATTGAGAAAAAAGGATGAGAATTTTTGACCATTAATCGCTTTAAATGAAGGTGGCTGCGCGTTTCGGAAGTTAGGGTTACGAACGAATGAAGCTAACACGACCCATTATATAAACATCCGACACTATTTGTCCACGAAAATTCTAAACTCCAAACGAAGTGTACCGTCTAGTATTTCATATGTTATACCCCTATTTTGATCACAATGGAACTAGTTTAGAGAGCCAATTCCATCATATTCAGAAGATAGCATTTCAAAATCAAATTATTTTAATTAACCTTTAATTGATTTCTATGCGTTTCATGCTCGTACGACCGAACGATAATCCGATCGCTACGAAACTTGAAATCCTATAATAATTCACTATTACGGATCCGATGAAATAGGTTTCATCGAAATCCGAGATAGTGCCCAAAAAGGCTATTTTTACTCATTAATTAAAACAAGTAGTTTCCAAAAATTAATTTAGTCACTTTAAATTCAATTTTGAAAGTAAATAATCTTCATTCATATTTAAATAAAATTTAAATCAACTTTTGACATTATTTTCATTCATATTTAATTCAGGATTCAATTATTTAAATAATTTTCAATAATAAATTTAAACAATTTAATTATCCAATAAATTATATGAATAATCATTAAATTTCAAATGAATTTTAGTTATCAACAATTATTTTATTTCTATCTAAATAATTCAATCTTTATTATTCAATTTCAGTTATTGATTATAAATACAATCAATACATAGAATTTCATTTCAATACCCTTTATCGCCAAAATCTTCAAAATTTGTTATTTCAAAATTTTATAGAAGTTCATATTCAATAAATTACACAAATAAATCATTAAGTTTTTTATTTTTAACCATTTTTGTTCAATAATTATATTAGATTTAATAATTGAAAATAGTTAATAATATGGATCATTACGCAGTGTCCATAACATAAAATTCTACGGATTGGTTTCCATTTAATTGTCAGGTCTTCTATTTAAGGTTAACTAATTTAACACAATATTGCACATAAGATATTCGTTCCTAGCATAAATTACCTACCTACCCTTCCCAAGGTATAAAATACTATCGTAAGCCTATCAGCCACTTAATACTTCCAAATACGAAGCGGGCTCCTAGCATCGTCATTGTTGGTCCTAACTACAAAGACCTTTGACCACTATTTATGACTATATAATATATAATATCCATATTACAAACGCATCTATCGTCATGACAGTCTTAGCCATTTGAGAGACTGTACCTTAGCCACTTAATACCTTATTAATAAGAACTAAGCAGGCCCCTTACCATTTAACACCTATTTATAGGTAGGCCTTTGCCATTTAATACTTACCCTTAGGCGGATTCGTCACTAGAACTATCTAGCTGACATCGCTTGGAATCTCATTGGGCTACTTAATACTTCTTTTATAGGAAAAGGGTGGACCTTATAATCTAACTGTTGCTTAAGACCCTAATTTTAAAGCAGACCCTTCTCGAGATATCCACTATCACTCTTAATTATTAATTTCGAATCTCACCGGGTTACTTAATACTTTTTTTTAGGAGAGAAGCAGACCCTATAGCCACTTAATACCTCAAACCTAAAGCGAACTCCTCCGGAGCTATCCCTCATCGCTCTTAATCACTAATTTGGAGAGATTAGTGGGAGGGAGAGATAATTAAGGCAAGGGTAAATATTTATTAAAGTTAATTAACTAATTTATAATCCAAATTCTTATAAATATCGTATCTTATTCATATGAGGTCCAATCGAGACACCATTTTTGCCATTGCACTCGTATCAGGATTATCTACACCTGGGATTGATTTCGACTTAGGTGAGTTTACTCATCAGTTGATTGTATATTGTTGTGTATATAATTATTGTTGTATTGAAATATAAATAGTATAACAAACAATGCAAGTTATTATTTTTGGAACCCGCTTTAATTCGTAAAATAAGTGACAACATTACTATAGAGTATAATCTCCCTTTTAATCATCTATAATATGTACCGTGGCCCAGGCTAGTTGTTTACATGTTTATGGCGCATTATAAATGTTTGAAGTGATATAGTCATTATAAACATGCTTTGAAATCCTTGATATTCGACATATGGTAAATAGGATAAATTGTGATATATTGTGGAAATACATACATTCATATATTTGGCTACAAATATCTTGATGTGTTTGATGTAAAGGAATTGGTTTGGACATTTGTAAACGATAGAAGCGAAAAGGTCGTTACACTTTGAAGATATCTTAGGGCTTCTTCGTGTTTTAATAAGTAATATAAGTGTACCTATTATTAGAAAATATCAAATTTTAAAATATTATTGATAATCATTTATGGATTTTTAAAGTAATTGTTTTAAATTGTAAACAGATTTTCATGGTTTTAAATAAATGTTTTAAAATATAGTATAAGTATTTTAAAAGTATATTTTTAGTATATATAGTTTTAGAAAATTTATTAAAGATTTTATATAAGAAATAAAAGGCTTTTATATTGTAATTACTTTCAAATTGTTTATAGTATTTTATTAAATATCTTAGTTTTATAAATTGATTAGTGTATGTATAAGCATATATCTTTTCAAAGGTATTTTAGTATATTTAGAGGTTTTAAAAGATATTTAGTCTTTTATAAAAGAATATAAAGGAGTTTTTAAATTTTAACACATATGTTATAATGAAAGGAATTGTAAATTGATTATAAAGGTATATTGCCTTGTTTAATAAGTGAAGATGCACTTAGAGCTTTAAATGAATGTTTCAAAGTTAATGTCAAGTATAAAAGTGATTTTGGGTTTATGGTAATGATGCTTGGGCGATATTTGTTTTAACCCATTTAACTATACTTTTGGAAAGTAATTAGATCTTTAAAATGGGAGTTTTAAAGATAATGATTAAGTGAAGAGTTTTCGGTTTGTTGTAAACAATGTTTTAGTAACATTCGTTTTTAAACCCTTTAAAAATATTTTAAAATGGTAAAATATTGTTAAATGATTTTGGAAAATACTTTTGTCTTTAATAATGGAATTTTAAAGAGAATAACAAGTATAAAGTAGTTTTGGATTTGTTGTGACAATGTGTTAAAAAGTTTGACTTTAACCCGTTTTGATTGTACTTATGAATGTAAATAGATTTTTGAAAAGAATAATTTAAAGATAATTATAAGTGAAATGATTTTGGGTTTGCAGTGACGATGTTTGAGTAACATTTGTCTTAAAGCCTTTTGACATTGATTTGTAAATATACTTATATGGTTGAGATAAGTATATAAAAACTTTTGAGAGTATTGAAATGTGTAGAAATGAATATGGAAATTTTAATTAAATAGTGAAGTTTAATTGATAAATCAACTTTCAATTATAATGAGTTTATTAGGTGAAAATGAGTTTTACTAACAAAAGAGGGTTTTAATTAATAAAGGAAGATTATTTACAAAGGGGTTAGAAATCGTTTATATGACTCGATCGTGCGTGTGTGTTTCGATCGTGCTTTGTGTGTTACTTGCCTATGGGTAGTATACGAGACTTAGTTCCTCGTATGTGATCATTCTCATTATTATTAAAATTGACCAAAATATAACTCTAGAAATGTCTCGAAGAATCATGGGAATTATATAACATAGTTATTATAATGTCCCGCCTTTTCGACATTCGAAAATGGACACTAATACATCCAGGGTATTAACCTGCCGATCATTCGAGTGCTGGAAAGAAAGTTCGTTGGGAAAAAGAAAAGGAAAGAAAGAATAGAATCTCACAACGCAACGAATAATCCATAATATTTATAGAAGAATAACTATATACGAAATCAAAGTAAACAATCCTAAAATCAGCCTTGAAAGTTATAACAGTCCGTCCTTAGAAATCCTGAAATATACACAAAACAATGTAGCAGAAATAAAAAGGAATATATGAGAGCTACATCTTAGGCACCCAGCTCATCTCCTGAGCCCCATGCATCCAAAGCTAATCTTGAAAATTTTCTCGGTCTAACCTGAGTATTATAAGAAAACAACACTTGGACCAGTCTGGTAAAATCAGCGTGAGAAGCACAATCAACTGGAATTTTATTATATCTTATAAAATGCTTTAAAATAAAAGTTATCTTGTAAGACCACGTCACACATAAACACAGACGGGTTTTTACCTTACAATAACTAAAATATTTTATATGAAAATCCAAGGATATTATAACAATATCTAAGGTTTAAAGGAAATTATGGAATATAGCTAAAATGCTTGCATCTCACATTCAACATAATTGGGCGCAACTTAGTCCGTATGACGCTTATTGAAGAATGAATTTCATCAATGACCGGGCTATTGGGGTACTGCCTGTCAAAGTACACCTTTGTAAAAATGCATCCAGGTCAACAAGAACATCTTGTAATCCAGCTACACAGAACCGCTTACCCCTTCCTGGATTGTACCGAATATATCATTACCCCGGTTGCTTTGCAACCTTTACCGAGAGCTTTCAGGCACATCCAAATCCATAAATGAAATATATATATATATATATATATATATATATATATATATATATATATATATATATATATGGTGATGGCATACCCTAGTAGGTGCAACCCACTTAATCCTACTGCATATCCCATACTTTAGCATCCATAAATGAAATATATATATATATATATATATATATATATATATATATATATATATAAGGGTGATGGCATACCCTAATAGGTGCGACCCACTTAATCCTACTGTATATCCCATACTTTAGTAATTCTTGGTTGATGAGGCAAGAGACTACATTTTACCTTTTTGAATGGCAGTCCAACTTGGAATGCTAACACTGCCCTCCTAGTAGAAATGCAGTACTAACATTCGTTCACACAAGTTGTTTAGGATATGAACAAACCGAATGCACTATTTATACTATGTCCATTTTGGAATCTCGCTTAGAATTAGTAGCAAATAGCCTTGCACTTCAAAGAGCTCCATCCTTGATTCCGTCATCTTTTGATTCTTCCAATTCGAACGCTAGATCTGGTTCAAAGTGGTTTTCGGATAATTCATATTTATCCGATCCCGGTCTCTTCGAACCAACATTTGATAGTTTTCGGTAAACTCAACTCCGGTTTTTTTGAAAATAAATAGACAATGCATAATTGCGAGGATCACTCCCTAACTGTTTAAGTGGACATATCTTCTTATCATTTATCCTAGAAAGAACACACGAGTTTATACATACAATAGTATCATCTAAGTTAATTGAATTTTATAATTTCCATGTTTCCTCTAGATATTTTCAGAGTTATACTGACCAAGTTTTTGATAGTTGGTTATTTAACTATCAAATAAACACACAATCAAGCGCATATTTAATTTCCCATGGAAACCACTAAGCTTCATTTAGTTAATCTCTTATTAATTAAATCTCCTTAATTATTCATCTAAATTAATTCACATATTTATTTCACCGGTATAAGTATATTAACAAACTAGTTGAGAAATATTTCTTATTCCAAATTCATTTTAAATGGATCAAACATGTCTCTAAAAACATAGTTAGTTATGAATCCCAAACAATTAATCCTTCGGTGTTAAGTAGGGAAATGCTTCCCTACCACCAAAATTAAGAAGGACTATTATTTATTTAATTGATATAATTGATCCAATCAAAGCTTTATAAGCCCAATCTTTCTTTCCAAAATCCAAGATCTATTTTCAAATTGTAACTCTTTTACTTAGTTCCTTTTACCATGTAAAACCACTTGTATAAAACAAATTTATTAGCTTTAAAACCCTTTGATAAACCAATATTATTATTTAAAGCATATTCTTGATTTAACTAAAACTCTATTGTTAAATTAATTAATTTTAAATATAATTAATAAAATGATTAATGAAATTTAAACATCATAATTAATCAACTTAAATACCAATTAATAAAGTAATCAGTTAATATAAACCTTCTTAATAGAATAATAAATTAACTTAATACCTTTACAAAAATTAATTAACATATAAAAATTATTAATTTAAAAGGTTAATTAGCTTAAGATAAATCATTGACTAAAGGATAATTAGCTTAATCATTATTAATTAAAACAAATATAATTAACTTCAAAACATAATTGATTAAAGTAATAATTATCTTTAAAACATTTTCAATAAATAATAAATAACTTTAAAACATTTTTAATTTAAAATATCAATTAACTTAAACCATTCTAATTTAAATAACTTTAACATTATTAATTTAAATCAACTTTAAACATCATAAATAAAATTAACGATTCAACATATAAATAAATTCAATAATTTACTTTAAATTGTTATAAAACTTAAAATTGTTTTCAAATCAAAACTTGTCTATTTTGGAAAGAGGCTTAGCAATCTCGATGGTACTTAAACAAGTTATCACTATATTTGATATCGACATTCAAGTCACAACGCTGGTATTTACATAAGCACCAGATATGTAAATAAAATCCACCACTATCAATCGATGGATAATAACTTCAATATAAATCAAGCATATAAATAAATATCCAAACTCATATAATAGTAGAATAGTGATTTATTCTGCTGAATAGATGTCCAATATAATCTATTCAACTTAAATATACTAGAATGGTGTTTTACTCTGCTAGTCGGATGTCAACAATAAAATATAATTACTAAATGGCATAATTATACATAGCCAGTATTTATTTACCATTAAATTACACTACAACATAAGGGTCAAGTGATTATATTGGTGTGTTCTACATGTCAATACGAATCATGTATCCAAAACTACATGTCAAACGATTTGGAATGAAGGAGATATGATTTTTCTTTACAGTTAAAAATCTTTTTCTTTCTTCCAAGGTAAACACTCAAGCCCATACCGGCCCAACAAACAAAACCCATACGGTCCAATAAACAAACTCCTTCTCTATCCCAAGTTTTCAAGCTGGTAACCAAAACCTTGTACACCCGAGATCCCCTGCAAGTGCATGGCCACCAAAGCCAACCGACCACTGCCGCATCACCTCCTTTCGGTCTGCCTACCCCTGCGCACTCCACCAGACCTAGACCGATGTCCAGATCCCCTTCCATTAAAATATGACTAAGTGACCGAACCCAAACATTCCAGGTGTATGAAATAACCTTGGTCAAACGCCACTCATCGCCTCCACACACCACCTAGACCCACCATACTGCCACTGCAACTCTCCCCCTCCTCTCATGTGCCTCTTGTCGAAGTCCAATGTAGCTTAATGCTCAGGAACCTGCCAGAGACCGAAAAGAACAAGCCTACCCAAAATAAGACCTTAAACCCTAGTTTGATCTACACACGACAAATTGGACCATGATAGCTCTCACCTCTAACACGGAAAATGCTCGTCTCCCTCCGACCTTCGTCCTGGTACCCTCTGATGTGCACGTAAATGTGCATATTTTTACCACTATATTTAATCTATTTAAATCGAATAAATGATCATATTGGGTATTTTAACTTGTTTAAACCAAAATTCAATTTTTTTTAAATTGTCGCATATTCATCTTCATATAGGGGTAAAATGGTCATTTTTGTGCATTTATTAAATTGTGAAAATTTACTTGGAATTTTCTATATTGTTTTGTAGGAAATTTGGTGAATTTTACAAGTGGTTTTATGATGAAATATGCATACACAAAAGAATGAAGATGGAAATAATTCAAAGTGAAGAACATGGAGGACCCCACCCACTTACCTTGATTTTCAATTAGAGGCTAATGCACATGCTTATGGCTTCACGTACACTTAAATGATGATTAGTAGAATCTAATGATTACTTGGCTTCCACACTTTCTCAAGGGTGTTTTGGGCATTCCCCAAAAATATGAATTAGGGTTTAACACTTGTATAAATACCCCATATCTTCATGTAACCACTCCTCTTTCTCTTTATTAGTTTAGGCTCAAAATAAAAGAAAGCTTCTCTTTTCTTTTCATGGCTAATTAGCCATTTTATTTCATGTAATTTCTCCTTATGCAACTTTAATACATTGCTCTTTCTTTCTTGTTTGTTTTCCTTTCATGTTATAGTGTAGATTTCTTTTCTTTTATGCAAGTAAAATAGTTCTCTTTTCCATTAGCTTTCATTTTTCTTTATTTTTGCTTTCATGTTGCTAGCTACATTTGTTAATCAAATGTCAAATATGATAGGCTAAACCCCTTCAATTTAGAGGTAATTAAGCTCTATAACTATGTAGCTTCAACTATTTGTTAATTCCTGCTCTCTTTTTGTACTTAATGATGATCAATAAAGTGTTTTATTTGTTGTTCTTGCTATGAATTTGATAGCCTATATTGTTGACACCAAATATGCTATGCTTAAACAATCACTAACACAAATGTATCTTCCTCAAAATATGATTATGGCAGAAGAAAGTGATTTGAAATTAAAATTTAATGGTCTACATTTCTAATCAATAATTAATAGGCCATACTTAAAATAGATTTTATTTTCATTTTCTTTATCAAGTTTCATGAAAGTTAGTAAGTATTTTAAGGGATGTGTTATAGTTTGATGGCTTATGTTGGCTAACCAATAGAAGAAATATGCCATACTTATGATAAGCACATCAATTAAACCACTAATGACCATAAAAGAGAGATGATGATTTCATATATGTTGAACTATGTGATCTAGAGAGTGAATTTATTCTCTAAATTGTCATTTAACTCTTATATTTGCATCTCATTTCTTTTAGTTAGTTAGCTAATTTTCAAATTCTCTAGCTTAACTTTCACTCGACTTTGGTATAATTTGATTGAATAGAATTTTTAAAATCATCAGTTCCCTACGGATCGACCCGTATTCGCCACGTAATACAAGTGTATGCCGTGCATTTGCGGTTATTTTTATTATAAAATTCGTTCGGCTGTTTTCTAGTTCATAGACATTTATCCATCCGAACAAGTTTTTGACGTCGTTGCCGGGGAATTGTCTTTGATTTTGATTTTCTATTCTTCGGATTATTTTTGTTTGATTTTTTTGTGTGTTTTTAATTTGTGTGTATTGTTGTAAAAAATATATAGTTGTGTGTTTGTGTAATTTTTGATTGCATTTTGATAGGGTGTTTGTGTTTTCTTGTTGTTTTTCCATTTGCATATCCACAAAAAAAAAGAGAGAGAGAGAGAGAGAACATACACAATTACAAAAAAAAAAACTTTCTTTTCATTTACATTTTGCATGTCAATTTTTTTTTTTACAATTTACAATTCTCCTTGCATTTACAAGTTTATAAAAAAAACATTTTTTTTGCATTGCAATTGTTTTTCCCCATCCTCTCTGCCTCTCCGATCTACAACAACTACCCTCACATAACTGCTGCTCATACCACCATTCTTGCTACATCATCGGACTCTACATCATCAGTCAACAATCTACCACTGTTACATCCAGTGCAAACTCCACAGACCACTACAACCATCTCTTCAACATACTTCATCCATCAAACAAGACTGCTACTAACTGCCTACATCTTGCACTAGGCACAAAACTCCTCCACAAACCAACCTCATTCATTTGATCACTGACCACAAATTTCTGACCCCAACTGTAGACTACACTCCAATATCAAAACCATCAAACACTTCACAAAACTCCATCATACTCCAATCTGCCACCCCATCAGTTAACCACCACCATCAGTTTACCTGACTACAGCAACTAATACCCAACATCAACAAACCCACATAACAGTTCTTGTTTCTGCCTGACTCTCTTGCCTTTCTTTTGCCTGACCCACTTAAAACTATTTCCTTCCATTACATATCTCCACATCCCTGTACCCCTTAACCACCATTCATCTACCATCCACAAAATTAACTGCCTTCATACCTGCAGAAATATATCAACCCTTGTACAGCACACTGCCTCAAGCACAACCCCCAGTCACCTACATACACACTGATATCATCGAAAGAAAAAAAAAACTCCAAAACATCCTCTGATTATTGGACAGTAACTTCACCTTCTTTCATCTTCAACTTCACCACCAACCACCATATACTCTGTCACTGTTACATTCAAATCCTATCTGCAACTTTCATCAATTCGCAGTTCAAATCATATCATCACCAGCTCCACATTCATCAATTCACAGCAACCACCATTCCATTACACTTGCTTCTGCCACTGCTAATACCATTTCATTATTACTGCTGCAAAGCTCTCTGCTACCACCATCTACCACCTGAATCATCCCCACATCAAGACTGCAACATCGAGACTTGCATAATACTTCTGCATATCCTTATCGTCTACTGCCCGCACAAGCACTACAACCACCAATCCAGCCAATACATTCACATACAATGCGACCAAACCAGCTAGCATCACCAACCCAACATTTGAAATCATACAAACAAACTACTGTTGCTCCACTTATCTGCTCCCACAGATCATTGTTATTTTGTCTAGTGTACTAAAACAGATAGCACGCTACAATAAACTCGTCGCACAAGTTTATTAATTAGAATTCCACTACGCTGGAATTCTGTATTAGATAAATGTAACAATAAGTTACGTTGTAAATAAATTACAACAACAACGTTATACTATTGTAAGAAATAGTATAACTTATAAACGGGAAAGATTACAGTGAATCTAACCAATATATAAAGGAAATTCCGTCTGAGACTTGTCGTAACAATTTCCTTAAGAATTTTATTTTCTCCCAAGATACAACAGACGTAATCTGCACGAGATTGTAATGAGTATATCACTCTGTGATTTGGAGTATGGCAGTAGAAGTGAAGAAGAAGATTCAGATTCTGAAAAAATGAATGAGAAAAGTGATCAGTTTTCCTTCTTATTTATAGTTGGTTCGTATCTCTTCCGAACGGTCGTGTCTGCACCCGTTCGCTCAAACAGTTGCGTCCGTACCACTTCGTACAGCCGCACCCGTCTGCCCGTGCCACTTCAATCGGGTCGCACCCGCTCATGCCGCATCCATTCGCCCGTGTCTGCTTCTCGCACCCGCTTCTGTTCGCATGTACGGCTGTCCGCTATATGAACAGCCGCGTCCGTCTTCATCCGCCCGCTTCTCTTTAAATTACAGGCCCAGCCCAGTTTCAGCCGAAGCCCAAAACCGTTAAACGATGGCCTAGTAAAAAGAAAAGTCATTTTAGACACTCACCCGAGCCCGGCCCGGTCGGTCGGACGGCGGCGGCGCGCGTGTGGTGGTGATGCATAATCTCACTCTTCACAACGAAGCATACATTTGGGAGCCCCAGGCCCCCAACCTCCACTTGAGAAAGCTATTAATATACTTGGCTTTCTTAGTGTATTAGGCGATGTGGGACAATATGTGTATTTGTCATTCATTTTTTACTATAGGAATTCCAACAATCATTACTGCCCATACCCCAACAATACAACCTCCTCCTCCACGTTACAACTTCAAGAACAAAAAAAAAGAAAAAAAAGAAGAGAAAATGAAGAAAAGAAGAAAAAAACTTACTGCCTTTGTACCAGTTGCTTGCTCGAATCATCGCCCTGCCACTTCGCCGCAACCACCCTATACCAAAATCATGACCCACTGCAGCCAGCAACTCCTCACCGCCTTTTCACTAACCTCGCCGACAAACTCGAGAAACCACGGCACTCGTATTCAACTCGCAAGCCAAATACCTCGCCTGTCAAATCGCAAGTTCGCAAATCACTGCGACCCTCCTCAAATCGACCCTCGCGACTTTGCCGATTCGCCTTACGACTTCAGCCTGACCTTGACCACAACAAATCCACCTCCTCGAATAACTCGACCTACCGCCAGCAATCAAAACTCCATCTTTTGCCCACGACTTCAATTTAGTCAATACGCCGTACCGCCTCAAACAACCGCGACCTAAAATCGCCACCAGTCAACTCACTCAAATCGACACCGATACCCACGCGACCTGAAAACCATTGTAGTCCAACTCCACCAACAAAAAAAAGGAAGGCATTCGATTGGAAACTGCAGAATTTCGATTTAAGATTTGTTGTTTGGATTTATTTGTTTTAGTGGAAATTGGAGGATTTGATTTTGCTCGTTTTATTTAAGTCTTCACTAATCTAGGAGTGTTCTATTTTGTTTATTTAAGTGGGCCGGGCCATAAGTAAAAAGAAAAAAAAGAATATTTTTTTGTAGTATCCTTCCGAAACTTTAAATAATTATTGTACATGTTGTTTTGCTTTGAGATCTCTTGTATATGTTGTTTTGCTTTGAATTTTAAATAATTTCTTTTAATTCTTTGTCCTTGTTTTTAGAAAACAAAAAACAAAAAAAATTCCAGTTTGTTTAATTTTCAATTTGTTTGGTTTCAATTTGCTTTCATTTATTTTGTTTTGTTTTTGTTTTTTTTACTTCTTCTTTGATATAAAAATTGAAAATAAAAAAACTATACATATATCTTGTTTTTCATTACCAGGTTGTCAAAGTAGATCGGAAGAGTCAATTGCTTCGCTTGGCTTGTCGAAAATAATTGCTTCGACTAGCTTGCCCAAAAAAAACTGCTTGCTTGCTATATCTATTGTTTTTATTTGCCTTGCATTGTTGTTTATTTGCATATATTTAAAAATAATTCAAAAATTCAAAATCAAAAACAAAAATTCATTCGTAGTTGCATTGTTAATTCACGTTTAATTTCTGTTTTGCATTTAATCCTAGAATTTTGATTAATGATAACAAGTAGACAACTATAATGCTTGATTGTATATTGAAAGTTTGTCTTTTTGAACAATTTAAATTCTCGGTGCCTAGGTTACGGCAGAGTAATAACCATTTATAAATATTACGGTGATTCGTAAATATTATACTGAATTGTTTCTTTAAAGGTACTTAAACCTTCAGCTGCATTGCTACGGTGATTCGTGGTGCACCGATAAATCATGTCCGTTATCTGGCTAAGAACTTGTAACAACCCGCATATTTATCGATTTTATATTTAAATATTTTATTTAAATATTTCATCGTTAGTCGGATTTTAGTCCGAAAAGCTACTTTTTGCATACGGTCGAATTAGGACTCGGGACCACTCCCATTGAGTTTAAAATGCCGTTTGCGACCTTTTTGAGTATAAGCTTCGATATGTTTGGAGAAAGTTGATTTTTGCTACTTTTCACTTTGGGTTTGGTTTTGGGCTCAGCCCTATGTTAACTTATGCTCAAATCTGAGCCACTCTTCCCCACTCACCCTCATTCTCTTCTCTTTTCAGTTCTAAGGCATTAATGGTGGGTGAGATTGGAAATTAAAACTCCAAAACCCTAGTTCCTCTTGCAAATCCAATTCCTAGCTCCAAATTCAAGAGAACCCATTGGTAAGCATTCTCTTCTTCTTCTCCAACTTATTCTCTTACCAATTTCAGAAATTCCTAAACCTAATTTTGGGAATGTCCTTGTTTTGAGCATAGATTCAAGCTCATTTGGGTTGTGTTGAAGAGAGGTTGATTCTCCATTTGCTTTCAAGCTTCTTCTTGTTTGATTTTGTGAAAAGGTGAGATTTTTAATCTCACATCTAAGTCTATGAATTATCTTCGATTGTTAGGTATAAATTCCTAACACTTATTCTTGTGCAATTGCTTTTGATTTGGATTGCTTTTGAGAATATTCCAATTTTAGTGTTTGAAAGCCAAATCCTTAAAAATCATAGCTTTGAGGTTCAAATGTGTTTTTGGTGATGCATCGAGGAGCCAATAGGACCGGGTAGCCGTTAGGCATAATTCCCTAGCGTCCGTGCTCGTTTGGTTGCGAATTGGTGGAGGTTGCATATCAATTTATGGGCATCAATTTGCAGAGCATCAGGTTCGGCCGACCGACCCCCCTGGTCCGGTCGACCGACCCCCCTGGTCCGGTCGACCGACCTGCTAGTAAAAGTGCAGTTGCACTTCTCTGTTTCTGGTTCGGCCGACCGACACCCCTGGTTCGGTCGACCGACCTGATGCCCGAGAAGTTTTCAAAACAGGGTTCGGTCGACCGAGCTCTGTAGCCGGCCGACCGACCTGATGCATTTTGCCTATTTTCGCCTAGTCGCGTGAATTTCCAACTTTGATCGATTCGAGTTGTTTCCTAGTTGTTGTTATCATCTATTATGACTTTGATGACTCTTTTTAGGGATTTTTGAATATCCATTTCGATGGATCCTTTATCGATTTCTTTGGATTTTATTCACGTCTTCGTATGTGAATTTTAGTGATTGATTGTTCTTACAATCTTCTTCGTGATTTGTCACTTTAAAAATATAAAGGTTTTTTATACTAGTAGTAAATATCAAAACTCTTTCCTCAAACGATTTCAATACTATTTTAATACCAAATTCGTTTATAAAACTGTTTTCCAATCTATTAGTACATACAAACCTTTACCTCACTCGTATGAGAAATCTAATTAAACGACTTAGTAAAACAAGTGGTATGAAACGCTTGCGTTCACTTTGTTGGTTAATTCTTGGACTTGTTCGTTTGAAACTCTTGTGACAATTTTCTAGTGGAGATCTACAATTTGTTCGTAAATATTTAAGTTAAGCTAGTGGTTATGGGACATGATGCTAAGCTCATATATTTACTAGCTTACTGTAATCGACACTTCTCGTTGATCATGACGATCATCTTTGTGATTTAGACTAGCAATGTGCGATGTCTCTTTGTCTGCGAGGGAGACTAAACCCCGTTTTGTGGAGTTTCGACTCAATTTGGTGGGGGTAGCAACCCATGGTCTTCGGGCCGTTTGTGGAGCTTCGGCTCAATTTGTGATGGTTAGCAACCATGGAATTAGCGTTCCGTTTGTGATACACGTGTTGGTGGGCTTTATGCTCCCGTTTGTGATAGGCCTCCCCCCCTTTGTGATTTCTGAATTTCTTGAGATGATTTCTAGAATTTGTGTTTCCCCAATTTTCATGATTTTCATTGATAAGTTTTATCAATATTTGTGCATTGGTGAATTTGTGCATCATTGACTTTTGTGATTTCTGGATTTCGCATATTGAATTCTGGAATTTGTGTGTCATTGACTTTTGTGATTTACATTGATATTATTGTCAATATTTGTGCATTGGTGAATTTGTGTGTCACTGACTTGTGTGATTGACATTGATATTATTGTCAATATTTGTGCATTGGTGAATTTGTGTGTCATTGACTTTTGTGATTGACATTGATATAATCGTCAATATTTGTGGTTTGATGAACGAAATAAGGAGTATGGCATTTCTTTGATTCTTGTGTAGATTTGGTGATATTGATTAATCTCTCGTTGATTTTCAATTACTTATATATATCACGGCTTGGAATTGTGATTATTATGTGTTTAGTCATATCTCTTATTCTATATCGTTTCATCTGATATCTATAGTTAGACTGATTCGTTTATTATTTTCTTATTAAATAATACTCGGGTCAGACCGAAATGTTACAGGTGCTTCTGCTTGACTTCTCTCTTGGGATTGATTTCTCTGACTTTTGGTTAACTACTTAGATTAGTAGTTTTTGTTGTATACATTTGAGATATAGACTCCATAATGTATACTTATTCTTTTGTGTAGTTCATGTAACTATTCTTTTGTGATATTGTGGATCTTTTTAGACCACTACTCTGATGTACACTTCCTAGTGTAATATTCATATCTATTTCCGCCTTTGTGATATGAATTGTCTGTGACTGATTTATGTTATGTTTATTTCTATATTTGTTTCCGAAGATATTATAGCCACTGTGTAGTAGCTTTGAGTTTGTGTCGGTATGTCGGATTTCCCTCTTGATAAAGAAATGCATGTTATACTATCTGACATATCGATGCTCGCGCAAAGCAATTACACGGATGGTCGCTCCTCAACAGCCTTATTCTCCGTGCTAGTTGACAGCATTCTCCGTAATGTTCTTGGCTAGCGTGGGTATAGAGGTGGGGCGTTACAGCTTGGTATCGGAGCCAAATTTCGGAACAATATGGAATAATATAACAAGGATCATCGTCCTAAGTCCATCTTAGGAGTCGTGCTTTAGGATTTAATTCGAGTCTTCGTACCGATTCATCCTATTTTCCTTATGATTCCTTGTTTATCTATCAAGATTGCTTGATATTCAATTTGGCGAATAACCTTTTTCTTCTTCTCCTTTCTTTCTAAAGGGAGAAAAATGTCTAGACCAGGCCGCCCCAGAGCCGTACCGTCTAGCACTCCACCCCAAGATGGAGTTTTTATGACTGCTCAACAGCTTCTTGATTTAGTGACAAATGCTCAAGCAGCTGGAGCTAACCCGGAACCTACTCACCCAAAGTCGGGATTTGCACGCTTGTGCAGTGATTACACTAATTTGGGAGGGGAGCCATTCAAAGGTTCCGAAACTATTATTGAAGTACAGGCTTGGCTAAGGTCATGCGATCGAATCTTTTCTCGCATGAATCTTATTGACCTTCACCGATTTCAGGTGGCCTCTAGTATGCTCCGAGAAGAGCATTGGACTGGCACGAACTTCTTATTTCTGAGATTAATGAAGCGGATCTCACATGGGAGAAATTTCGGGAACGCTTCGAGTTGAAATTTGTACCGGAAGCTGAGAAAGTGACATTGGCTCGACGATTTATAGACCTTGTTCAAGGTGAGTCCTCCGTGACTGATTACGTCGCCTCCTTCGAGTCGCTTTCCAAATATGGGGTTGAATACATCAACACCCCTTTAAAGAAGAACCAGAGGTTCGTCTATGGCTTAAACAAAAATCTCAAGAAGCCATTACTTCTAAAATTAGAAGTTTCTTCCGACCAACTCGTTGATATCGCTCTTCGTCTTGAAGAGGCGGATAGGGAGAATGATGTTGAAGTGGTGGGTTCCAAACCAAACTTCAACAACAAGAAGAGGCCAAATAAATTCAAAGGACCTTATCCCAATAAGAAAGGGAAGCAAGCAACCTCCGTGGCAAAGACTTCTTCCTTTGGCCGTGGGGAATGCTATAATTGTGGTTCGAAGGACCATTATGCGAACAAGTGCCTAAAGTCTCTCTCTTGTCGCTACTGCAAAGTTCCCGGTCATGTTATATCTTCATTCCCCAAACTTCAAGGCAAGAAGAAGGGAAAGTTAAATGTTGCTCAAGCCCCTGGCAACACATCTCGTGGCCAAGGTATTTCTCATTCTATTCTGGATGGAATTATTTTATTTCGTGATCATCCTATTCGAGTTCTTTTTGATACGGGTGCGTCCCATTCTTTTATATCAAAATAACTTGTTGATACTTTTTCTTTGGATGTTTTGTGTTTAATGACTTCTTTGAGAATTGCAAATCCGGTTGGTGGATCCGCAATAATCAGTTTATTGTGTAAAGATGTCGAGATTATTTTGTGTGATTTTCCTTTCCTAGCCGATTTGCATGTCATGCGTTATTTAGGCTTTGGAATGATTTTGGAAATGGATTGGCTTAACCGTTATGAAGCTCATATCCTATATCCTGAGCGGACTATTCATCTTCGACATCCTCAATCTGTTAAGCAGATTTCTATTAATCTTCAAGATTCAGTTTCCAGCTTGGTCGCATCTTTATATTCTTTAAATCCTCGTGATGACGATGATGATGATGAGGGTGATATTATTTCTCTTATTCACGTCGTTCGTGAATTTTTCGACATATTCGAACCCATTTTAGGATTACCACCTAAGCGGGAAATTGAGTTCAGAATGAATCTTATTCCTGGAGCTCAACTTATCACTCGTCCTCCGTATCGTTTGTCCAATAAAGAAAACGAGGAGATGCGTAAAAAATTATCCGAATTGGAGACGAAGCAATTTATTCGCTCTAGTTCCTCGCCTTGGGGAGCTTCGGCTATTTTTGTGAAGAAATCCGATGGTACACTTAGGCTTTGCGTTGACTACCGCAAGCTTAATGATCTTACTATCAAAAATAAATATCCTTTACCTCGGATTGATGATCTATTCGATCAGCTTAGTGGTGCTAAGGTCTTTTCACAATTAGACTTAGCTACTGGATTTCATCAGCTTCGTATTGCAGAGGATAGTATTCCATTGACCTCGTTCCGTACTCGTTATGGATCTTATGAATGGCTTGTCATGCCATTTGGTTTGACGAATGCTCCGGCGTATTTCGTTGACCTTATGAATAGAGTTTTCAAAGACTTCCTCGACCGGTTTGTTCTTATCTTTATCGATGATATTCTTGTGTATTCTAAAACCGAGGAGGAGCATGAAAAACATCTTCGGATTGTGTTGGAAACTCTTGGAGTAATCAATTAAGGGCAAAATTATCTAAATGCCACTTTCGGCAATCTCGTGTGAAGTTTCTCGGTCATATTATTTCCGAATCCGAAATTTCCGTGGATCCTTCAAAGATTGAAGCGATTCAAGATTGGAAGAGACCGGAGAGTGTGACAGAGATTCGTAGTTTTCTCGGATTGGCGGGCTATTACCGTCGTTTTATCAAAGACTTTTCTAAGATTCCCGTGCCTCTCACTAGCTTGACTAAGAAAGGTGTTAAATACATTTGGTCGGACAAATGTGAAGCTTCTTTTCAGAAATTAAAAGAACTCCTTTCTGATGCTCCTATTCTTGTTATTCCCGAGGGGAATCAAGATTTCGTTGTTTATACCGATGCTAGTCGCGTTGGTTTGGGTGCCGTTCTTATGCAAAAAGAACGTGTTATTGCTTACGCTTCTAGGCAATTGAAGCCAGCTGAGACTAGATATGCCACTCATGATTTAGAACCCGCGGCTATTGTTTTCGCTCTTCGGATTTGGCGTCATTATCTTTTAGGAGAGAAATTTGTTCTTTACACGGATCATAAGTCTTTGAAATATTTATTTTCTCAAAAGGAACTTAATTTGCGTCAACAACGTTGGCTCGAGTTCCTTGCTCCTTATGATCTTGATATTCTTTATACACCCGGTAAGGGTAATCGTGTCGCCGATGCTCTTAGCCGTAAACAACAAGCTGTTTTTTCTATGATGATATCCGAATGGAACGATCTCGAGATCTTATCCACTTGTGAGATTCAAGACCGCGTATCCGATTTATGCTCATCATTTGTTTTATGTAGCCTTGAGGCTCATCCTTCTCTTTTGGACCGCATTCTTGAAGCTCAAAGGCTAGATCCCGAATTGGCTCTTCTTGGCCAAAATATTAAGGATAAAATTGATATTGAAGGTTTGAAAGACTTTGATATCGATTCTCGTGGCGGCATTCGGAGATTTGGTAGACTTATCGTACCAAATATTAGTGATCTTCGTAAAGATATTTTAGAAGATTCTCATCGTTCTAAATTTACCATTCATCCCGGAAGTAGTAAAATGTACGCAGATATGAAGCGACTTTATTATTGGGAGGGAATGAAACTTGACATCTCTAACTTCGTTAAGCGTTGCATGACTTGCCAACTCGTTAAGGTCGAACATCAAAGGCCCGGTGGGTTATTGCAACCTTTAGAAATTCCAATTTGGAAGTGGGACCAAATTTCCATGGATTTTATAGATGGCCTTCCCCGTTCTCGTTCGGGTCATGATAGCTTGTGGGTGATCGTTGATAGACTTACTAAATCCGTCCATTTTATTCCCGTTCGGTCTAACCGAACCGTTCCTCTTTTGGACAAACTCTTTGTTAAAGAGATTATTAAATTACATGGTGTTCCTACTTCTATTGTTAGTGATCGCGATCCATTGTTTACTAGTGGATTTTGGAAGAGTCTTCAAAAAGCTTTGGTAACGAAGCTTAATTTTAGCACCGCTTATCATCCTCAGTCCGATGGACAAACCGAGCGTGTGAATCAAACTCTTGAAGATCTTCTTCGTGCTTGTGTTCTTGATTTTGGTGGAAGTTGGGAAGATCATATTTCACTTATTGAATTTTCCTATAATAATAGCTTCCAATCTAGTTTTGGTAAGGCACCTTTTGAGGCACTCTACGGAAGGCCATGCCGATCTCCTTCTTGTTGGCTTGAGACCGGTGAGAAGCTGATTTTAGGTCTAGATTTTATTCATGATTCCACAGAAAAGATTGACCTTATTCGTCATAGGATGAAAGAAGCCCAGAGTAGACAAAAATCCTATGCCGATAACCGGAGAAGGAAATTAGAATTTTCTGTGGGAGATCTCGTGTTTGTTCGTGTTTCGCCTATGAAGAGTGTTGTGCGATTCAGTCGATCGGGAAAACTAGCGCCTCGATATATTGGGCCATTTCCTATCACCGAACGTATTGGTTCCATGGCTTATCGCCTTTTATTACCGGCTCAATTTTCTGCTATTCATGACGTGTTTCACGTTTCTCAATTACGGAAGTGCCTTCCGATTCTGTTCTTGAGCCCGGGTTGTGGAAGAGATTGAAGTTTCGCCTAATTTAACTTATGAGCAACATCCTATTCGTATCATTGCTTCGGAGGTCAAACGACTTCGAAATAAAAATGTTCCGCTTGTTAAAGTTCAATGGTCTTCAAATCCTAAGGATTGTTCTTGGGAATCTAGAGAGTACATCGAGCGAACACATCTGGACTTACTTTCTCGTGCTCTTTGAGGTGAACTTCTTATTTCAAACTTCTTTTGTGTTGAATATGCTTTTATGGTTGTTACTATATATCTTCTTCTTAAAATATTGCGAGGACGCAATTTCTTTAAGGAGGGGAGTCTATAACAACCCGCATATTTATCGATTTTATATTTAAATATTTTATTTAAATATTTCATCGTTAGTCGGATTTTAGTCCGAAAAGCTACCTTTTGCATACGGTTGAATTAGGACTCGGGACCACTCCCATTGAGTTTAAAATGCCGTTTGCGACCTTTTGAGTATAAGCTTCGATATGTTTGGAGAAAGTTGATTTTTGCTACTTTTCACTTTGGGTTTGGTTTTGGGCTCAGCCCTATGTTAACTTATGCTCAAATCTGAGCCACTCTTCCCCACTCACCCTCATTCTCTTCTCTTTTCAGTTCTAAGGCATTAATGGTGGGTGAGATTGGAAATTAAAACTCCAAAACCCTAGTTCCACTTGCAAATCAAATTCCTAGCTCCAAATTCAAGAGAACCCATTGGTAAGCATTCTCTTCTTCTTCTCCAACTTATTCTCTTACCAATTTCAGAAATTCCTAAACCTAATTTTGGGAATGTCCTTGTTTTGATCATAGATTCAAGCTCATTTGGGTTGTGTTGAAGAGAGGTTGATTCTCCATTTGCTTTCAAGCTTCTTCTTGTTTGATTTTGTGAAAAGGTGAGATTTTTAATCTCACATCTAAGTCTATGAATTATCTTCGATTGTTAGGTATAAATTCCTAACACTTATTCTTGTGCAATTGCTTTTGATTTGGATTGCTTTTGAGAATATTCCAATTTTAGTGTTTGAAAGCCAAATCCTTAAAAATCATAGCTTTGAGGTTCAAATGTGTTTTTGGTGATGCATCGAGGAGCCAATAGGACCGGGTAGCCGTTAGGCATAATTCCCTAGCGTCTCTGCTCGTTCGGTTGCGATTTGGTGGAGGTTGCATATCAATTTATGGGCATCAATTTGCAGAGCATCAGGTTCGGCCGACCGACCCCCCTGGTCCGGTCGACTGACCTGCTAGTAAAAGTGCAGTTGCACTTCTTTGTTTCTGGTTCGGCCGACCGACCCCCCTGGTTCGGTCGACCGACCTGATGCCCGAGAAGTTTTCAAAACAGGGTTTGGTCAACCGAGCTCTATAGCCGGCCGACCGACCTGATGCATTTTGCCTATTTTCGCCTAGTCGCGTGAATTTCCAACTTTGGTCGATTCGAGTTGTTTCCTAGTTGTTGTTATCATCTATTATGACTTTGATGACTCTTTTTAGGGATTTTTAAATATCCATTTCGATGGATCCTTTATCGATTTCTTTGGATATTATTCACGTCTTCGTATGTGAATTTTAGTGATTGATTGTTCTTACAATCTTCTTCGTGATTTGTCACTTTAAAAATATAAATGTTTTCTATACTAGTAGTAAATATCAAAACTCTTTCCTCAAACGATTTCAATACTATTATAATACCAAATTCGTTTATAAAACCGTTTTTCAATCTATTAGTACATACAAACCTTTACCTCACTTGTATGAGAAATCTAATTAAACGACTTAGTAAAACAAGTGGTATGAAACGCTTGCGTTCACTTTGTTGGTTAATTCTTGGACTTGTTCGATTGAAACTCTTGTGACAATTTTCTAGTGGAGATCTACAATTTGTTCGTAAATATTTAAGTTAAGCTAGTGGTTATGGGACATGATGCTAAGCTCATATATTTACTAGCTTACTGTAATCGACACTTCTCGTTGATCATGACGATCATCTTTGTGATTTAGACTAGCAATGTGCGATGTCTCTTTGTCTGCAAGGGAGACTAAACCCCGTTTTATGGAGTTTCGACTCAATTTGGTGGGGTAGCAACCCATGGTCTTCGGGCCGTTTGTGGAGCTTCGGCTCAATTTGTGATGGTTAGCAACCATGGAATTAGCGTTCCGTTTGTGATACACGTGTTGGTGGGCTTTATGCTCCCGTTTGTGATAGGCCTCCCCCCTTTGTGATTTCTGAATTTCTTGAGGTGATTTCTGAATTTCTTGAGATGATTTCTAGAATTTGTGTTTCCCCAATTTTCGTGATTTCCATTGATAAGTTTTATCAATATTTGTGCATTGGTGAATTTGTGCGTCATTGACTTTTGTGATTTCTGGATTTCGCATATTGAATTCTGGAATTTATGTGTCCTTGACTTTTGTGATTTACATTGATATTATTGTCAATATTTGTGCATTGGTGAATTTGTGTGTCATTGACTTGTGTGATTGACATTGATATTATTGTCAATATTTGTGCATTGGTGAATTTGTGTGTCATTGACTTTTGTGGTTGACATTGATATAATCGTCAATATTTGTGGTTTGATGAACGAAATAAGGAGTATGGCATTTCTTTGATTCTTGTGTAGATTTGGTGATATTGAATAATCTCTCGTTGATTTTCAATTACTTATATATATCACAGCTTGGAATTGTGATTATTATGTGTTTAGTCATATCTCTTATTCTATATCGTTTCATCTGATATCTATAGTTAGACTGATCCGTTTATTATTTTCTTATCAAATAATACTCGGGTCAGACCGAAATGTTACAGGTGCTTCTGCTTGACTTCTCTCTTGGGATTGATTTCTCAGACTTTTGGTTAACTACTTAGATTAGTAGTTTTTGTTGTATACATTTGAGATATAGACTCCATAATGTATACTTATTCTTTTGTGTAGTTCATGTAACTATTCTTTTGTGATATTGTGGATCTTTTTAGACCACTACTCTGATGTACACTTCCTAGTGTAATATTCATATCTATTTCCGCCTTTGTGATATGAATTGTCTGTGACTGATTTATGTTATGTTTATTTCTATATTTTTTTCCAAAGATATTATAGCCACTGTGTAGTAGCTTTGAGTTTGTGTCGGTATGTCGGATTTCCCTCTTGATAAAGAAATGCATGTTATACTATCTGACATATCGATGCTCGCGCAAAGCAATTACACGGATGGTCGCCCCTCAACAGCCTTATTCTCCGTGCTAGTTGACAGAATTCTCCGTAATGTTCTTGGCTAGCGTGGGTATAGAGGTGGGGCGTCACAGAACTATCTTGTTGATTTAAGACAAAGTGTGATTATACAGTTTTGGGTTAACTTAGGATAAACAATTTGTAATTAGACCCTTGCATTCTTTTAGTTGCATTAGTTCATGCATTTTTAAAAAAAAATTCAAAATCCAAAACTAAAAAAATGTAAATATTCCTTTTCCTTTGAAATTTTTAAATCGTTTTTCTTTCAAATTTCAAAAATCCATTTTTTTTTAGAAAAACCAGAATCCAAAAAAAATTATAAAAACTTTTCAAAAACAAAGAAAAAAAATTGAAAAAACAAAACAAAAATCAATTTCCCTTTTTAAAAATAAATTCTATTTGTAAATATTTTTCCTTTGTAAAAAAAACCAAAAACATTCTTCAAAATGTCCAAGTTTCCCCACGTGAACTTTACAATAGTTGTAAAAATCAATATAATCCATATGCAAATTCGTATGTATATTTTAACGACAACTATTTTTTAAACAACTCGAGTTTTGAACAACAAAGTTTTCAAAACGATGACCAACCCTCGAATCTCGAAAGTAGCATTTCATCTCTACTTGAAATCTCTACACAACAAAATCAAATGATAAATGATTTGTGTAGTTCATATTTGTGTGATAATTCAAATCAAAATTTTCAAATAATCAAGAGTTGAATTCACTTCAAAATTCAAAGGATTTCGAGTATAACCCATGCCCATTCAATTTCGAATTTCAAAATCAAAACATAAATGTGATCCACTTTTCAAATAATTTTGGCAATGGGAATAATCTCGACTTCGACACGGCTGAAATTTTTTGTTCTCAACAAATCCAAATCGAAATTTGTGACGACCCGGATTTCAACGCTCGAAAATCGACATCAATACATCACCCGTATTCGAATGCCGCAGATTCAAACGTCAAAGTCCGATTCGCCGTAGCTTATAACAACATTAGGTGATAACAACACAGTGGAAACAGAAGAATAATTTTATTGATACACCACAATTGATACAATAGTGATACAATATGAAGTGATTAATATTATCAGAGATAGATACAACAACAGAAAAACAAAGAAGCAGAAGACAAACAGCAACAGCTGCGGGAAGATAACATCTTCAATGCCAAAGCTCCAAACCAAAAGCTCGAACCACCATCATGCTGAACTTGTAGCAAGCTCGATCCAGCGATCATGTTGAAGTGAAACAAATGCAATCCCGAATCCACAACTCCAAAGACTGCCAAAATCCACACCTACTAGCTGACTATCTGATAACCTGACTCTAGGCTGCCCGTGTGGAAAATTGTGGGCACCCAGAATTTAGAAAGGGAACAATAAACTCTAGATCAGTCATGTGACTGGTGTGAGCAAACAAAAACAGTTGTTTGAATAAAACAAACAAAAAGAAATAAAAAGAAACCCGCTATGCTTTTTGGAAAATAAAACTACAATAAGGCCTCCTGCCGCACACATAATGCAATCGCACAATCGGAGGAGATTTCTCCTTATGATAGTCAAAAATGCTTGATACGCAAAAATCCTTTTGATATTATTACTAGTGCATAGTGTGGAAAACATTTCGAAAGTATAATATTAATCTTAGCAAGCATACATACTATTATAGTATGCCTACTATAGCTACCATATTAGATGGTAGGTTCTACAACTAAAACCGTACAAGGCTCGTATTGGGTGATTAGATTTCCAACAAATGGCCAAGGCTAAGGAACTTCCATTCCTAATGGGTATGCCTCTGGAGGGACGCCCCGAGAACCTAACCGGATCTCTGCCAACACAAGGCCGGTTACCTCTGTAATTAGGTAACTAACTGTCACGAGTATGCCATCCCCCGGTCGTCACCGACCTTTATCTCGGAATTCACCAACAAATTCCAACAACCACATAAGTTAAATATCTTAGATCCGTACCATGATACCACTTTTTAACCAAAAGGAAATGCACATACCCTAAGGGGCGCAACCCCCGTAACCTTGCTGCGTCCTTCATGTTTCGACCATTTCCGGGGTGTGAGGTTCGATGAAGTCTCATCCCACAAAGCTACGCTTTTCACAAAATCCATGCTTCGATCAAACAATGATCAACACTTAGCATGCCACATTACCAGATTGGGAATATATCACTAGTGAATATCAACTACATAACCTCTGAGCTCGTGCGTCTTAGAGAATGGTGTTAAGCTAAGAGAATAAATTCTCTGCCACCAAACATAAATGTATTTGATGGAAACCAGCTTTACATCTCAAAGTGTAACGTGAGACATACGTCTATACAAGTTCATCTTGGGTCTGAATGGAACCAAAGGCACTTCAAAAGAAGTTCTCGCAAATTCGAATATTCACAATCCCGACCGGACTTCCCATCACATATGGAGATCTTTATACCGGAGCAACTCAGTGCAGAGACATTCGATAGGTAATCCTTTTGTTCTCCAAAATACCCGGTCTTCAACCACCATCTTCAGTTGCTATCCATTTCATCATATCATTTATTCAGAATGGGTTTTATGATGTAAAGTCCTCTCCGGCTAATCCGAATAATGAGCGCTTATTTTAAAACGCGTATGGATATATTGGGATCTTATTTAAGCCACAACTTTTAGCCCTTATTTCCCAAAATCTTTCCATTCGAATGGTTTAAACAAATTTCCATTTTTAATCTTTTAAAAAAAAGATTCACCATTTAAAATCCTCTTCAATTTGAAACAAGGTTTACCAAATCTTTAACAAAGATTCATTCATAGCTTTCAAAACTATTTCCAATTTGATTCACCCATAACTTGAAATCCTTTCAACAAAAATCGGGAATTCTTTCTTTATGTGAAAGCTATTATCATTTGAAAACAAAGATTTTCGTTTCGGGAAAATCCAGTTAAATTTGCTCAAGTTATAACCTTTTTAAAGTATAAATTGGAAAATCAGCGAACTGCCGCACTTTCAGCAAGCTCCATTTAGTTAAATTTAAACTCCCAAAAAAAATAATCCATTTAAAATGGTTTAAAACCCATATAACCTGTATAATCCCTTTATACCATAGTTTCCAAATAAACATATATATGTATATAGAATTCAACTTCAAAATCTTGAATTCAAATTATTTTAATTTCAAAACTTTAGCAAGCCATATTGTATTGAAAATAATTTTTAAATTCCAAAACTTCCTTTTCAAAAGTTTTCTTTCATATTTAACCCAATTTTATTTCCAAACCATTTTGCATTCAAAATTCAACTTTTAAAACCATTTTGAATAAAATAATATTAAATTCAAAATACCCATAACTTAACCGATTTCCCGTGAAATCCATATTTGTGTGTGTGTTATGTGCAGTCCAGGGGTTTCACAGGTAACAATAAAATATCAACCATCATAAATTCAGGCACAACAATGTCAATAAGCGGTATATCCAATAAAGCTTATCTTCATTCACATATATACATGTAAATTCATCACAGATAAATAATTCATATTCATCACAGATAAATAAATCACAGTTCACAGCTCATTCCAAAGCAATCATATCACATAACATCACACATCAGGGATATCAAACAATTCAAGGCATTCGATATACAATCATCCATAAGCAAGATTAAATTAATCACCTGATTATAATTAATTTAATTATCTCAAAATAAATTAATTACTTATGAATTAATTACCCACCCTGCTTAATTAACATTAAGTAATTACAAACCATTTGATATTATGAAATTAATTAATGATCCTTAATTATCCATCTTACCTAATTATCCTTAATTACTTACATCTATCACATAAATTAATTAACCTTTAGTTAATTACATTAATTAATTAACCCTTAATTACTTTAACAATTTAATTAAGTAATAATACTTTAATCACTTAATTAATTAACCTTTAATCATTAATTAATTATCCTTAATTATCAATAAATTAACCTCTAATTAATTTCATTAAGTAACTACTTACATTGAGTAATCGTCCTTTAATTCCATACATTGAATATTTATCTTTTAAGTAATTAATTATCCTATAATCACAAATTAATCACATTAAGTAATTATCCATCTTGTGTAATTATCCTTAATTACTTTCATAAATTAATCAATCTGCAATTAATTAATTATCCTTTAATTAATTACATTCATTAATTCCCATTAATTAATTATATTAACAAGTTAACCCTTTAATTACTTACATTAATTAATTACACCTTAATTAATTAATTATCCTTTGATTAAGCACATTAATTAATTAACCCTTTAATTACAAATTAATTAATCCTTAATTATTACTTAATTAACCTTTAATTAAGTAATTATAATTACATTACAAATTAATGATCCTTTAATCCTAAGATAACCCATTTATCTTAATTAATTACATAATCATCGTTTGAATCTTATTTTTAAATGACCTTTGAAATAAATTAACATAATCATATAATTTAACTTAAACCCTTTAAGTTAATTAATAAGGTAAGTTTGGCTCACATCCCTAATAAGTTTCAAAATAGAGAAAACATCCTTTCCAAGCTAAATTTACATTTCCGGTCCCTATTTTCAAATTCGCGCATGCAAAAAGACCCAAATACCCATTATGTTTTTAACATTTCAAACGCTATAACTTTATGTAGAAAAATCGGATCAACGTACCGTTTTCACCCAAAAATCACAAATTTTATGATCTTTAAAATGAGATCCATTATTGATACCAGAATTCATATTTGTAATAAAGGTGCAATTATTTCATATATTTGCAGACAATTCAACAAATTTTGAACATTTTTTTTTTTTTAAATTTTCAAATTTACAAATAATTGCAGACATTTCTGCAACTATATGGTATAGTTGCAGAAATGTCTGCAACTATTGCATATATATGGTATAGTTGAAGAAATGCAACTATACCATATAATTGTAGAAATTTTTGCAACTATTGCATATAGTTGCAGAAATTTCTGCAACTATATGGTGTAGTTGCAGAAATGAGTGCAATTGTTGCATATAGTTGCAGACATTTCTACAACTATTGCATATAGTTGCAGAAATGCAACTATTGCATATTCTTGCAGAAACGTCTGCAACTATTGCATATAGTTGCAGAAATTTCTGCAATTATATGGTATAGTTGCAGAAATGTCTGCAACTATTGCATATAGTAGCAAAAATACAACTATTGCATATACTTATAGAAATGTCTGCAACTATTGCATATAATTACAGACATTTCTGCAACTATTGTGTATAATTGCAGTTTTCCATTGAAATCGAGAAAGCTGAGCTCGCCATTGAAGAAGAAGATGAAATCAAGAAAGATAAGTTCGTCGATGATGAAGAAGATGAAATCAAGAAAGATAAGCTCGTTATTAAAATCAATCGTGTAAGAACCGAAGGGGTATTTTAGGGAAAAACAGCCGAAATGAAAAACAAGGACCTACATGTATGTTTTCTTATGGAAGGAGTTTTAGTGAATTAAGTTTGCTTTTAGGGATGCGTGCCTAATATTCACTAATTAATAATCAAAATCATTATTTAAGATTAACTGTTTATCTTTAAAATCTTATTTAAATAACCTTGAAAATTAAATTTATTTTTGACATATGAATTAACTTAAAAATTCTTAAGTTGATTTAAAACACATCATCTACTTAATTGCATCATTAAATTGTATTTGAAAACACTTAAAGATTTAAATTAAATAATTAACTAATATATAATTATTTTTAAACAAAAGAAATTAAAAAAACATTTAACTTTAAATTTTAAATCTTGAAACTTATTTGAAAACATAATAACACTTTGCTTATGATTTAAAACTTGTTCATGCTTCTCCTTAATATTTTTTAAAAAACACTTGTTGAATCCTTTTCTAGAATTCCCGACCCAAAACGAAATCCCCCGAACAAAACCCCGAGCCTTTTCAAATTTTCCCCGAGCAAAACACCGGGCCTTTCCTTTCTTTTACTTTTCCTTTTTCTTTTAACTTTGTTTAGTTTAAAAACTGTTATAACCCACGCGAACACCCTGAAACAACACTCGAGCCTAAACCGATTCTACCCGATACCATCCCCAAGTCAAATCTTCTTCTTCAATCATACAAAACACCCAGACACGACGTTCACGTGTGCATCGTGCATGCCGATCTGGCCAACTCCGACCAACCTCGCTACTACGAGCAATTCACTGATGCTCCACTCAGACGACCCGTCCACCCAGATTCGCGAAAGACCCAACCAATCAAAATCAAGTGAAACGAAACCTATCAGGATGAAAACGATCATCCAAAACACCTCGTATCACCTCTCTCCAACCATCGAAGACCACGTCCACATGCCTGAACTGTGACAATTCAAGATTTTCGACTTCCGAAAATCGACATTAATACGTCCACCGTATCAACTGCCGAGCAATCGAAGGCCAAAAAACCGAATTGTTAGGGTTAAAGAAGAAGAGGTAGAAGAAGAAAGAAAGAAAGAAAAAGCAACAGAAACAATATCAGAATCTCACAATCTCAGCAGAACAACATATAATAGATAAATGAATAATCTTTAAATCAAAAGAACTGTACATTTTATACATTACATCATCAGAGTCAATATACAACACCACACAATAATGGACAGTTATATAAACCTTTCCTCACAACTGAATGCACAACGGAAAAGATAATATCATATACAAGTGACACGTCTCGCCATCCAGCTCGCCTCCTTCTCCACAGCCTCCTGAGAATCCAGAATGACCTAATAACCTAACTCTAGGCTGCCCGTGTGGAAAATGATGGCACCCAGAGTTTAGGAAGGGAACAATAAACTCCAGGCCAGTCGTGGGACTGGTGTGAGAACTTAAAACAGTTATTTTCACAAAGAAAATAAAAAGAATTTCGCTATGCTTTTGGAAAATGAAACTACCATAAGGCCTCCCGCCACACACACAATGCAAACGCAGAATTGGAGGAGATTTCTCCTTATGATAGTCAAAGATGCTTACTAGCAGAATCATTTGATTATTATTATTATTAGTGCATAGTGTAGAAAATATTTCGAAAGTATAATATAAATCTTAGCCAACACAGGCATTTCGCACTATGCCTACTATAGCTACCATCTAAACAGTTGTGACCACCATAAGTAAATGGTAGGTTCTACAACTAAAACCGTACAAGGTGCGTATTGGAGTTTGGATTTCCAACAAATGGTCAGGCTAAGGAACTTCCCATTGCCACATGGGTACGTCTCTGGAAGGACGCCCCGAGAACCTAACTGAATCTCTGCCAACACAAGGCCGGGTTACCTCTGAACTAGGTAACTACTGACACGAGTATGCCATCCCCCGGTCGTAACCGACCTTTATCCCGGGATTCACCAACAACCACAAAGAAATAAATTTGCAGCAACCACATAGGTTAAGTATCTGGGCTCCATACCATAATACCATCTCTATCCAAAAGGAAATGTACATACCCTATGGGGCGCTATCCCCTAATAACATTGCTGCATTCTTTCTATTTTGACCATTACCGAGTTGTGAGGTTCGACGAAGTCTCGACCGCAAAGCTACGCTTTTCACAAAAGCCACGCTTTGATCAACAAATGATCAGCATCACTCAGCATGCCATGTTACCAAATTGGGAATATATCACTAGTAACCATCAACTACATAACCTCTGAGCTCGTACGTCTCAGAGAAAAGTGTTAAGCTAAGAGAATAAATTCTCCGCCACCAACATAAATGTATTTGATAGAAACCAGCTTTACATCTCAAATTGTAACGTCAGACACACATCCATACAAGTCCGTTTCGGGATCGAACGGAACCGAAGGCACTTCCAAAGAAGCCCTTGCAATTCGGATATTCATTAATCACGTTCGGACTTCCCATCACAAAGGGTGATAAAATCTCTATATCGGGGATCAGCCGATGGAGAGACATTCGACGGTAATCCTTCCGTTTTCAAAAATATCCGGTCTTCAACACCGGTCTTCAAATGCTATCCATTACGACGTATCACTATTCGAAATGGGATTTATGACCCAAAGGTCCTCTCCCGGCTAAACTGAACAACGAGCTCTTATTTTAAAATAAGTGTAGCATTCAAATTCAAGCAAATCACAACAAATACCCATTTAAAGGTAAATATTGATAGTCGGTTATTTAACTATCAATAGATATGCACAAATTTCAAATCATTTTCCTTACGCGGAAACACTTACAAATCCCAAATTATTTATTTTCCAAAAATATCTTTACAAGATATATTTTTCCACACTTCAACCATTTGAAAACAAATTTCAAATCACTTTTCACCTTTACAACTTTTGAAAACAAATTTCAAATCATTTTCCTTACGCGGAAACACTTCCAAATATTTATTCATTTTCACGGGAAATCTGCCGAGTTCAAATACTTTAAAAATAATTTATAACACCTATCCAAAATATATCAGGAAAAACACTTTGAAATAAAACTATTTTTCTTTAAACACTTTACTTAAAATATTAGTTATAAAAATATTATACCAATATTACATATGACTTAAGTCCAAACTAATTTTCAAAATAAAATTAGTAGATAGAGTATAACTATTTAAATAACTATTTTCTAAAACAATTATTGATTAAATCTTAGAAATAATCATTTCTATATCAACTTAATAAACCTTTACTTAAAGGATTCAAAACAATTTAAGAAGTTAATTTCTCCAAAGTATCCTTTTCAAAACCAATTCTAGAATTATATATGTATGTATATATGTATCTTTCAAAGCTATTCAGAAATTTTATTCGGCATTCCAGGGAGAATACACTTTCATTTCAAAATGGTTCATTTAAACCAACTAAAGAAATCCTTACCGATTTACTTTAATTTTACGTTCCAAATCCGTAAATTTATTTCCACGCTTCAAAAATAAATCAATGTTTATTTTTAAACAAATTTCCCTTTTCTTTATAAATTCCATGTGAATTCGCATTTCCAAAATATCTATTGATATACGATTTTCAAATCGATTTCAATTATTCACTTTCAACACCAATTCAATTTTTCAATTGTTTTAAAAAACAACCAAATCAAATTCCATATTGATTTTTTTCCAAGAAATTAAACGCCAAGTGAATTTCATTCAAATCTCAAATTGAAATCAATTTATACTGAACCCAAATCAATTTTCAAATTGATTCTAAATTCTTTTCAAAACACCAAATAAATTCCCAAATGGATTTTTTTAAATTTATTTCCTTTTAAAAATAAATTCCTTTTAAAGAAAACAAATTCTTTTATTTTTCAAACTCTTTAAAATCCGTATTTTGAATAAATTCTTCAACCTTTGAATAATATTACCCGAAATCCATTTATTAAAGTTTTTCCCAAATTTTGAAATTTATTCAATAAGATTAATAATAAAACTTTATTATTTTAGAATTCCTTCTTTTAAATTTACCCAATTCTCAAAAATAAATTTTAATATAAATTTTCAACCTGAATTTTCAAAAATCAAATTTTTATTTATTTCCGGTACCCAACGATACCAAAATTATATTCGGCTAAATTTTAGCCTTCAACGATTTCAATCACAAAGATAATCACACAGAGATTAAAAATAATCAACACACAACATTGAAACAAATTCAATTATTTGAGGAATCCTGTAATAGCCCGCAAATCCGTACCCCTTGAGTCAGCACTATTCTACAACAATCAACTCAAGTTGTACAGAATTACGAATCATTTGGGTTAAAGAAGAAGAGGTAGAAGAAGAGAATAGAGAACAACAACAGAATCTAACCATCGCAGCGGAACAAAATATAATAGATCAAAAATAATCTTTACTCAAGAATCAAATATATCTGTTTATATATTACATCATCAGAGTACATCAATCACGGCTCAACATCAATATCATACAAATGGATACACTACAACTCAACACAGCGGAATATATATATAAACAAGTACGAATGTACGTATCGTCACCCAGCTCGTCTCCTGAGCTCCACAAAATCATCCTGTATTCTATAATACTCGGTCTGACCCGAGCATTACAGTTACATAACACCCGAGTCAGTCTGGAATACCAGCGTGAGAAATCACACCCAATTGATTTTAAAGTTTCAAAAATCCTTTGAAAACAAAAGCATCTCGTAAGACCACGCCACAAATAAACATGTCGGGTTTTTACCTTACGATAGCTAAAACAATTTTTATAAAAATCCTCTGATATTATAATAGGGTCTATATACAAATACTTATAAAATAGCCGAAATTGTTACATTCATTAAATTCCAGCTACTAGCCACAGAGTGGGTAATACAAATAAAACTCGTACATGGCTCGTAGGGAGAATGGATTTCCAACTAATGACTAGGCACTGGGGTACCACCTGCCACAGTACGGGGCCTAGATCACCATACCGAGGAGTACGCCCGCTCCCCTGCAACACAAGGCCGGGACTACCCCTTACTGGATAATCCCGAGTGAGATCACCCCGCGGTTGGGATCAGCAACCGCCCACTAAGCCGAAATAAAAAGGGACATCTAGACTGGAATGACCTCACCCTGCTTGGGTGCTACCCACCTAGCCTTGCTGCATAACCCCTGATTTTCAATCATTCCCATTTGATGAGGCTTGAGGCTAAGCGTTACCTTTTTAGAATATATCCCTTAGAATGCCCATTGTCCACCTGACGATGTTTTGCAAGCATTCATCCATACAAGTCCGTCCCGGGTTCGAACGGAACCGAAGGCACTATTCCTACTACATCCATTTTGGAAATATCCTCAAGATTAGTAGCGACTATCCCTTGTACTTCACTGCTCCATCTTCGACTCCAAACTCGTTTACACGAAACGTACAAACCGGATTGAAGTGGTTTTCGAGAAATAAATCTCGATCCCGGTCTCTTCGAAACGATCAGCGTATTTGTCCAATATTGATAGTCGGTGATTTAACTATCAATTAATATTTACAAACAACCATCAACCAATAAATAATTTCCCAAATAATTAATTAACCTCAAAATATCTTCACAAGATATATTTCTATTTTCAATCCTTTGAAAACAGTTTCATAACCATCTTTCTTTTTAGAATAAACTTTCCCAGATATTTTCTGTCTCCTCTGAAATCACCAAGCACAAAATTTTAGATTTTTAAAATAATTTAAAACACTTTACTTTAAAATATACTTTAAAACATTTAAGTTAAATTACTTCAATAATTTGTTAAAAATACATACTATATGAATATTTGAAAATAATGTTACTAAATAAAATATAAAACTAGATTTCATTTTTAAAAATAAAATACTAAGTCACTCTTTAAAAAATAATTGCTATAATAGACTAAAAGGAAATACCGACTTTAGAATTTAAATATTTAGAAACAGTAAATTTTTCAAAACATACTTCTTAAAACAACTTTAAACTTTTAATTTATATTTAAAAAAATTTACTTTGAAAGCGTACTGGGTTATTCAGAGAGAAATTTCCAATCTCAATCACTTAAATCAATTTTCCAAATTGATTCCCAATTTATTCCATTTGAAATAGATTTCTTTACTTATCAGTTCATTTCAAAATTCATTAATTATGTACTTTATTATTATTTTCAATTTGATTTTAAATCCTTTATCTGAAATATACAAATTTCAGGTTATTCCCAATTCCTTCTTTATTCTTCTTAAATAATTTAAATCCTAAATTTAAAATAAATGTTTTGTTCTTTTAAACAATAACATTGAAGTTTAAGTTTCATTAACTTTCCGTTTATTTAAATTTTCCTTCCCATACTCAAGATTTATTTATTAAAATTTTAAAGTCACTTTATTTCGTTTCCAGTTCATTCATAAATTTATTCAACTTTTCTATAATTATTTTACTTACAATTTCACTTCCTTTATTTTCATTCCCAAACTCAAATTATATATTTGGTAATTCATTATTGCCCGATTACAACAATCAAGCCATAGCATTTAATATTTCCACATAATTCATTACAGAATATCAAATATTCAGAACAGAGAATATTACATAATTAAATAAAGTTGAGGGGTCCAGTTGGATCCCTCCAACCTGTTTTTCCTGCATCCACAGATGTTAGCACAATATAAAATGCCAATTCCAAATATATACCACCCTGCAGCACATAAATCAATTCAACCATTTCAAACAATTATTTAAATTTAATTATTTAAATTTAAATTTAACTGAGTGAGATTAACTCACCTTTGCTTTTGTTTGCAATCTATATCCATCACGCCTTGCATTTTTCATAGTTTTAGACCTCACTAAACTGCTCAACTTGACCCACTGTTAACTCGTCGGCACCCAAAGACAAACTCGATGTCACGATTTCCACCTTCCCGCGAACAGCCTCCTTCTTCAACATTGAGGATCCCGGGATGCACGAACTCGATCGCCACATCGATCGGCAAAATCGCACGTGCCCCATCTTACACGACCAAGTTGCGAATCCAAAACAACCAAACCCTAGTTGCGCCTTCCACACTCGTTCATGCCGCCGAGCCTTCCAGTTATTTCAAGCATCCCCAATACGAGACCGAGATCCATCGTGCTGCCGACCACCAAAGCCTGGACTCCCCTTCGCGTGCTCGAATTTGAGCCACCTCGTTCACCGCCATCATCTGCTAAGTCGCCTTCGATTCTCGCGTTCGAGCGCAACTCTTTTTTTTTTCTCGAATCGCGATTGGAAAGATATAACTCGATTTTGAGATACAGGAAGGCGCGATTATAGTTAGGGAGAAGTCGCCATTTTTTTTAAAACGAGCTGTGATGATTTTTTTCTTTTGTGGATTCGATTTGGGAATGGGTGAAAGGAAAGAAACGAACACGATTTATAAAATAGAGTATAGCTTTCTTCAGAAGATAAGCGACATTGAAAAAACGTTAGCACACAAAATTGTTTCTGCGTAGGCTTGCTCAGAAAGAAGATGGCTGAAGTGAAAGAATGATGGCTATTGGAAAGAAATCTCACTACTGACTAAATTTCTAAATATATTAATTAAATTAAATTTCTGATATAAGATTTCAACGCTTTTATATATCATACGCTCACACACTAACTCTGACCAATACGAAATTTGAAATCCGATAATAATTCAATATTACGGATCCAATGGAACTGGTTTCGTCGAAATCTGAGACTGTGCCTCGGACGGCTATTTTTAAATTCAATTTAAACGATATAAAACTTAAAACTGAACAAACCACTTCCAAATTCAATTTTAAAACTTCTATTATCCTTAGTGTTATCAATATAAATTTTATAAGCCTTCAAATTATTTTAAATCGGCTTAAAACCCCAAATTCAGCATTTCACCCAACTTCAAATTATTTAATTCAACAATTTAATCATCAAATAAATTATGATATTCATAATTTAAGTTAATAATTAACCTTTAAATATTTAAAATCAATTAAATATTCCGATTACAAATGCTTAAAAATTCCGGGTCGTCACATTCCTTACCCCTTAAAAGAATTTCATCCCCGAAATCACAAGTTAGGAAGAATGGTCCAATACCCGTTTACTTTTCCCAAAACCAAACAATTCAACATCTTACCAACTATCTTTTCATAAAAGACTCATTATCATTCTTATTAACTTCCCAACTCTCCCATAATTTCAAACTATACTATTTGTTTAATCATTCGAGTTTCAATTTAAAACCAAATTTTGAATTATCAAAATTTTCTCAAAAATTTTCTTACTCCCTAAATTTTCGAAAAATTTCGCGGCGAGTTCGGTACAACTACAAAATGGCTCTACGGCCTCCCAAATCCAAAAGGAAAACAAAAGGCCAAGTGGCTCGATCCAAAACCCAATCAAATTTCACATCAAATTTAAATACATACCTTTTGTCGAGCATTTCAAATTTATCTTCTTGAAATCACAAACCAATTCTCTTTTCCCTTTCATAATACCTGCATACCTTGTTTAGCACCAATGTCCAATCACAATATCCCAAAACATTTTATCGACTTCCTCACCAAATGACAATATCTATTCATTCCAATATTGTCTTAAATTATATTTGTAATGTCAATTTTTCATTTAAGAATTTACCATCCCTTTCTTAAGTTTAGTTTAAGTATTTTATATGCTTTTTATATTCATTTTCACCATACCACTTCAGTTTATATCATTTCTATTCAAATTGATTCTTTCATTTTCATATGAATTCAATTTATCTTAAACTCTAAATATTTAAATTTTATTTTTCATTTATATTGATTCATGTCCTTATTTTAATTAGTTTCATTTACTAACTTATTTCAATTTCCAATTTGAAATTGTTTTGTCGTTAACAAAATTTTCCAAAAATTTTCTAACTTCCAAAATTTCTGAAATTTTTTGGCAGAGTCTCCTTTGTACGAAGGAGCTTTTGCAATTTGAAAAAGAGATAAATATATATACATCGACCCACACTGTCGGAAAACAGAAAAACAGTTCATATTTCCTATTTTTATTGCGTAGGCGTACCTTATTTAGCATTTTTAAGCAGACAGCTTATTTATTTAGCAGTTAATGCAACCCAAATCTAGCCACACGGCTTCCAAAAACCTGTACTTACTCAATTTAAACATGTAAGTGCCAAATATATGCAATTTAACTATATTTCACTTAGTTGCAATGGTTAAAACATATGAATTCTAAAGAAATGCACATCCAACATTTTCCGTAAGCAATTTTTACAACTTTCATACTAATTCAACTGTTTCAATTAATTTATAAACCATTTTTATTCAATTTGAATGGTTTTCAATCCATTTCAACTACAAATTTATTTGATCAATTATTATACATTTTAACTTTTTAGATTCAGCTCATTCAATTTATTACAAGGCCATTTCCAATTTACCACTCAATTTATTTATCACAATTCAATTACATTTACCTTACCATCGATCCGGGTCGAATTTGATTTATAACTTTGAGTTTTATTTCCAAACTTCACCATACATTCACAATTCAGCTTCTATTAAACAACATTACGTTCCCATTTACACATTTTATTAACTGATTTATTATAAAATTAGTTCTCTCCTATTTATAGTTCAATATTTGATTAAATTTCAAATATCACTTCATTTAATTTTCCTTAAGTTCAATTTATTTTATAATTCAAGTTTTGATCTTTATTTTATTTTATTTTTTTTCAATTCATCCAACAATATTTATTTTGGGTTTCTATCCCACTTTATCAAATTTTATAAGCCACAACTTATTATTTACACAATTCCATTCATCATAGGCTTGAATATATTCTTCTTTTATTTTAACTCAAGCCTTATGCTTATTTATAACCCAAGAATATTTTATTCCATGGATTTCTAATTCTGATTCTTATATAAGTTATTCTTATTTATTTATTTCAATTCCAATTCTTATCCAACTTATTTTCCATTTATCCAGGTAAGAATTTAATTTCATTTTTAACTTTTCACTTAAAACTTACATTCCATTATTCAAAGCTTATATTTCTTCCCGATTTAAAAATCATCTCAATTTATAAGCTTACAACCTATCTCATCAGGATTTTCAAATACCCGACTTTTGTTTCAAATTATCTTGAAATCTCCAACATCTCAAATCACATTTCTCAAAAGTTAAACCAACCCTGGTTTTATTCCCAACAAATTTCCTTTGAAATTTTCAAAAACAACTAGCTCCTCTGAACAAATCAAATTTTGGCAGCAATCCGTTACTTAGAAATTCGAAAATGAATACTGATGATGCGGCCGTCATCATCAGGATTATTTTCCAATAATCCAAGTGATTTCAATGCTATATCAATTTCAAAATCCCATTTAAAACAAACTTCCATTCAAAAATACCCCAAAAACAATAATGTTATCATTTATCTTCAAAACACTTTGATAACATTCCCAAAATCACTGAAATTTTGAATTTCCAAATCTCGCTTAAATACATTTTAACTATAATTCATTTGTACAATTTATGCTTATACAAATTTCTATTTGATTGTATTTCAATTCATAAATTACATTTATAATTCATATTTATAAGTGTAATTTTATAGTGAATTTATTCCCCTAAATTTTAGTTATATTTCAATTCATAGTTAAATTTTTACTTAACAATGATAATACTTTAATATTATCATTTTTAACATCCAAGCAACCATATATTAGCTAAATAGTTTTCAAAAACTATTCTTTATATCAAAATATGTTTTTGGGTAAAATTATTTCATTTACCGTTATTTAAAACAATACCGTGTCGATTGCTCTAGAAACCCTTTCGATACAGTTGCGCAGACTGTGTCGACGAAGGTTCATATGCCACTCAATAAATCAATCATCACAATATTAAAACAATTTATATTCACTAAAAAATATGCGCTCATATATATTTATACGCTCAAACTCATTATAGAGTACTACAGACTCTATTTTATGAGTAATTCTCACCAGAGCCAAGGTTATCACCAACCTATGCTCTGATACCAAGTGTAACAGCCCGCAAATCCGTACCCCTTGAGTCAGCACTATTCTACAACAATCAACTCAAGTTGTACAAAAATACGAACCATCTGGGTTAAAGAAGAAGAGGTAGAAGAAGAGAATAGAGAACAACAACAGAATCTAACCATCGCAGCGGAATAAAATATAATAGATCATAAATGATCTTTACTCAAGAATCAAATATATCTGTTTATATATTACATCATCAGAGTACATCAATCACGGCTCAACATCAATATCATACAAATGGATACACAACAACTCAACACAGCGGAATATATATATAAACAAGTACGAATGTACGTATCGTCACCCAGCTCGTCTCTTGAGCTCCACAACATCATCCTGTATTCTATAATACTCGGTCTGACCCGAGCATTATAGTTACATAACAACCGAGTCAGTCTGAAATACCAGCGTGAGAAATCACACCCAATTGATTTTAAAGTTTCAAAAATCCTTTGAAAACAAAAGCATCTCGTAAGACCACGCCACAAATAAACATGTCGGGTTTTTACCTTACGATAGCTAAAACAATTTTTATAAAAAACTTCTGATATTATAATAGGGTCTATATACAAATACTTATAAAATAGCCGAAATTGTTACATTCATTAAATTCCAGCTACTAGCCACAGAGTGGGTAATACAAACAAAACTCGTACAAGGCTCGTAGGGAGAATGGATTTCCAACCAATGACTAGGCACTGGGGTACCACCTGCCATAGTACGGGACCTAGATCACCGTACCGAGGAGTACGCCCGCTCCCCTGCAACACAAGGTCGGGACTACCCCTTAATGGATAATCCCGAGTGAGATCACCTCGCGGTTGGAATCAGCAACCGCCCACTAAGCCGAAATAAAAAGGGACATCTAGACTGGAATGACCTCACCCTGCTTGGGTGCTACCCACCTAGCCTTGCTGCATAACCCCTGATTTTCAGTCATTCCCATTTGACGAGGCTTGAGGCTAAGCGTTACCTTTTTAGAATATATCCCTTAGAATGCCCATCGTCCACCTGACGATGTGCCGCAAGCATTCATCCATACAAGTCCATCCCGGGTTCGAACGGAACCGAAGGCACTATTCCTACTACATCCATTTTGGAAATATCCTCAGGATTAGTAGCGACTAGCCCTTGTACTTCACTGCTCCATCTTCGACTCCGAACTCGTTTACACGAAATGTACAAACCGGATCGAAGTGGTTTTCGAGAAATAAATCTCGATCCCGGTCTCTTCGAAACGATCAGCGTATTTGTCCAATATTGATATTCGGTGATTTAACTATCAATTAATATTTACAAACAACCATCAACCAATAAATAATTTCCCAAATTATTTATTAACCTCAAAATATCTTCACAAGATATATTTCTATTTTCAATCCTTTGAAAATAGTTTCATAACCATCTTTCTTTTTAGAATAAACTTTCCCATATATTTTCTATCTCCTCTGAAATCACCAAGCACAAAATTTTAGATTTTTAAAATAATTTAAAACACTTTACTTTAAAATATACTTTAAAACATTTAAGTTAAATTACTTCAATAATTTGTTAAAAATACATACTATATGAATATTTGAAAATAATGTTACTAAATAAAATATAAAACTAGATTTCACTTTTAAAAATAAAATACTAAGTCACTCTTTAAATAATTATTGCTATAATAGATTAAAAGGAAATACCGACTTTAGAATTTAAATATTTAGAAATAGTAAATTTTTCAAAACATACTTCTTAAAACAACTTTAAACTTTTAATTTATATTTAAAAAAAATTACTTTGAAAGCGTACTTGGTTATTCAGAAGAAATTTCCAATCTCAATCACTTAAATCAATTTTCCAAATTGATTCCCAATTTATTCCATTTGAAATAAATTTCTTTACTTATCAGTTCATTTCAAAATTCATTAATTATGTACTTTATTATTATTTTCAATTTGATTTTAATTCCTTTATCTGAAATATACAAATTTCAGGTTATTCCCAATTCCTTCTTTATTCTTCTTAAATAATTTAAATCCTAAATTTAAAATAAATGTTTTGTTCTTTTAAACAATAACATTGAAGTTTAAGTTTCATTAACTTTCCGTTTATTTAAATTTTCCTTCCCATACTCAAGATTTATTTATTAAAATTTTAAAGTCACTTTATTTCATTTCCAGTTCATTCATAAATTTATTCAACTTTTCTATAATTATTTTACTTACAATTTCACTTCTTTTATTTTCATTCCCAAACTAAAATTATATATTTGGTAATTCATTATTTCCCGATTATAACAATCAAGCCATAGCATTTAATATTTCCACATAATTCATTACAGAATATCAAATATTCAGAACAGAGAATATTACATAATTAAATAAAGTTGAGGGGTCCAATTGGATCCCTCCATCCTGTTTTTCCCGCATCCACAGATGTTAGCACAATATAAAATGCCAATTCCAAATATATACCACACTGCAGCACATAAATCAATTCAACCATTTCAAACAATTATTTAAATTTAAATTTAACTGAGTGAGATTAACTCACCTTTGCTTTTGTTTGCAATCCATATCCATCACGCCTTGCGTTTTTCACAGTTTTAGACCTCACTAAACTGCTCAACTTGACCCACTGTTAACTCGTCAGCACCCAAAGACAAACTCGATGTCGCGATTTCCACCTTCCCGCGAACAGCCTCCGTCTTCAACATCGAGGACCCCGGGATGCACGAACTCGATCGCCACCTCGATCGGCAAAATCGCACGTGCGCTATCTTACGCGACCAAGTCACGAATCCAAAACCACCAAACCCTAGTTGCGCCTTCCACACTCGTTCATGCCGCCGAGCCTTCCAGTTATTTCGAGCATCCCCAATATGAGACCGAGATCCATCGTGTTGCCGACCACCAAAGCCAGAGACTCCCCTTCGCGTGCTCGAATTTGAGCCACCTCGTTCGCCGCCATCATCTGCTAAGTCGCCTTCGATTCTCGTGTTCGAGCGCAACTCTTTTTTTTTTCTCGAATCGCGATTGGAAAGATGTAACTCGATTTTGAGATACAGGAAGGCGCGATTATAGCTAGGAAGAAGTCGCCATTTTTTTTTTAAAAACGAGCTGTGATGTTTTTTTTTCTTTTGTGGATTCGATTTGGGAATGGGTGAAAGGAAAGAAACGAACGTGATTTATAAAATAGATTATAGCTTTCTTCAGAAGATAAGCGACATTGAAAAGACCTTAGCACACAAAATTGTTTGTGCGTAGGCTTGCTCAAAAAGAAGACGGCTGAAGTGAAAGAACGATGGCTATTGGAAAGAAATCTCACTACTGAATAAATATCTAAATATATTAATTAAATTAAATTTCTGATATAAGATTTCAATGCGTTTATATATCGTACGCTCACACACTAATTCTGACCAATACGAAATTTGAAATCCGATAATAATTCAATATTACGGATCCAATGGAACTGGTTTCGTCGAAATCTAAGACTGTGCCTCGAACGGTTATTTTTAAATTCAATTTAAACGATATAAATCTTAAAACCGAACAAACCACTTCCAAATTCGATAACAGATTTTCAGGTTAGGATGTTCTGGAGCTCAGGAGGCGAGCTGGATGGCAGTGTCGTATAGAGTATTTCTGCTGCATTTATATTATTGTTAATTTGAGTCATTGTAATTGAAAATATTTAGAGACTGTATATAAAAGTGAAACTCTGATGTATATTAAATGTAATCGACAAATATAGTATTCTTTTGTAGACTGTTATTATTTATTATTATTATATTTTATCCGCTGCGATTGTGAGATGTTTGGTGTTTCTGTTCTTCTTCTTCTATCTCTTTCTTCTTTTTCATAACTATCTAGAATTTTTAGAACTGTTAAAATTTCATTACTGTAAACATAAAAATTTACATATTCATATTTATTCATTTATTTAAATCAAATTAATTTAAACGCAATACCTGCTGCCTTACCATTTCGATGAACCACATCATATCCTCGCGTTGACAACCCGCAGCATCGCAACCCTCCATCACCTCACGAACGACCTCGCGAACGACGCGATATCAATGAGGCTGAACCCTCCAACCTAGCTTCGCGCGCGGCCCTCGATCGATCCCAACACGACGTCGCACCATCGCCCTCACGTGTCTCAAGCAAAAACCCCAGGCGCAGCCTCCTTCCCGCTGCTATGCCATCGTGAGCCTACTCCAAGTCGCGAGAAGAAATCACGCTCCCTCCAATTTTTGTAGATCGAGGCCCTAAAACCCCTAACCCTAGATGGAGCTGCTGCAAAAACCCCAGGTCGCGATGCCCTAGATCTCGTGACTTCGCCTCCCCGCCCCTAATGGCCTTGCGATGGACAACGAACGATGCTCTTCATTTTTTTATTTTTTTTATTTTTTTTAATGAAGACGTAATGTTTTTTGGGAGGATCAGCTTCGATCTGATTTTTATAAGAGGGAGAAAAATATACTGCGTACTGGAGAAAGAAATGAAATTTGATTTCCAATGGTAAGGGCTTCGGCTATAATTTTGTTTTGAGCTAAAAATTTTAGAATGCATTGTAAAGAAGGAAGAAGATTCCGATTAAAATAACGAAGGGTAGAAGCTTCCTTCAGAAGGTAAGGACGAGGTGATGTTTTGTTTTTTGGTAAAAGAAAGGTTGTGTGATTAAAGGAAGAAAACATGCGTATTCGGGAAGGAACCATAGTTGACTTGGTCAAAACATATATAAATAAATAAGTGTTCAAAATATTTCGTTGTTATTTTTTCTAACGCGTTCACACATCATACGCTCTCACAACAACCCCAAACACTACGAAACTTGAAATCCGATAATAACTAACTATTTCGGATCCAATGGAACTTATTTCGTTGAATTCTGAGACTGTGCCTCGGAAGGCTATTTTTAAATTCAAATTAAACGATATAATTTCAAAACTGAACAAATTAACTTTAAATTAAAATTCAACCATTCTATTATCTTCAGTATCATCATTATAAATTTTATAAGCTTTCAAATTATTTTTAATAGGTTTAAAATTCCATATTCAACATCTTACCCAGTTTCAAATTATATAATTTAATACTTTAATTATCTAATAAATATTAATATTTGGAATTCAGGCTAAAATTAACCTTTCAAATGTTTAAAATCAATTTATAATTCCATTTTAAATTGTTAAAATTTCCGGGTCGTCACATTCCTTCCCCCTTAAAAGAATTTCGTCCTCGAAATTGCTAGTTAGGAAGAATGTCCCATACCCATTTACCTTTTTCCCCAAAACCAAACAGTTCAACATCTTACCAACTATCTTTCACAAAAAGCCCTTTATCATTCTTACCAACTTCCCAAAATCTCCCACAGTTTTCAACAGTACCCCTTTGTTCAATCATTCAGATTTCAAATTAAAAATCAAACTTTTAATTATCAAAAATTTTCACAAAAATTTTCTAACTCTCTAAATTTTCGAAATTTTTTGCCAGCGTCTCCTTTGCGCGGCTAGCTCGATACAACTACAAAAGGCCTCTACGGGCTCCCAAATTCTAAAAAGAAAACAAAAGCCAAGTGGCCACATCAAAAACCTAATCCAATTCCATACAGAATTTTAAATACATGCCTTTTTGTCGGGCCATTCACATTTACCTTTTGGAATCAATTCCAATTTCTTTTCCCTTTAATACCTACATATTCTGTTTAACAATAATATTCAACCGCAACTTTTCAAATTCATTTATACATTTCTTTACATAAGTTTTCATATTTACTTCTATTCAGATTAGTTTTTCCTATGTTCATATGCATTCAATTTGTTTTCAATTTTGAATATTGGAGTTTATCGTTCATTTATAACTGATTCATATTAGTTTCATTTACTAGTTTACTAATTCCCAATTTGTCATCGTTTTGTCGTTAACGAAAATTTTCAAAAATTTTCTAACTCCCAAATTTTGCAGAAAATTTTGGCAGAGTTTCCTTTGTGCGGAGGAGCTTTTGCAATTTGACAAGAGATATAAATATATATACATCGACCCACCCGGTCGGAAAAAGCAAAAACAGTTTATATTTCCTAGTTTTATTGCGTAGGCGTACCTTCCTTAGCATTTTAAGCAAGCAGCTTATTTATTTTAGTAATTAGTACGATCCAAATCCAGCCAAACGGCCTTCAGGTACCTATACTTACTCAACTTAGACATATAAGCACTATATATATGTGAAGTTTACAACATTTCTCTTACTTAAACAACTGTAACACTTCAATTCTAAAAGAAATGCATTCAAAATAACTTCCACAAGCAATATATGTGTTTTCAAAACTAATTCAATTGCTTTCAACCAATTTATATACCATTTCATTCAATTTCAATGGTTTGGAACTAAATTTCTTACATTCCATTGATTTTTAACCCAAACAAGCTCATATTCACTTCAAACGATTGAGAACCAATTTTATTTAATCTCTATTGACTCATGGCATTTTAATTACTTTCATTTACGCCGAACGACAACCATTTTTATGCAATTTCGACGGTATTCGTTTAATAGAGTATCTATTTTAGTTTATAACTACTTTAAATTAATTTCAACTCATGCTTAATTCAATTTCATTTCATTTCTAATTTATTCACCAACCATTTATTTAGCTCGACACATTCCATTCTTGTATACCTCTAGTCATTCCCAAATTAATTCAATCCAAGCTTTTATTTAATGGGCTTTTACTCTTATTCGAAACTAAGCTTCCATAAATTTTAAACTTAAGTTAATTATTTTAATTTATTCCAACATCAACTTAAGTTCATTTCCATTCAATTTGATTCTCATTAAATCAAATTCCATTTAATTCAGTTAGCCCATCTATTTCATTTTAATTCACCTCCACAATTTATCAAAATAATATCCAAGCACATACTTAACTCATTTATAATTCAAATTAATATACCTCTAAATTTAAGTTCAGTCTGATAATCTAATTCCAATCACAATTTTGATTTAGTTTTTTTTCTTATTCTATCAGACTTCATCCATTTATTATTTAACTCGATTATCCCATTTCAATATTTAATTCAATTACTTAATTCGTTATCGAATTTATTTTATTAATACAAGGCTATTCTCAGTTTATTCTAATCACTTGTGTTTTGTTGCAATTCAAACCATGACTATTTATAAATATATTTCATATGACGACACTTCTCTTATATCTAATTTACTTGCAACTTTCGTTAAAAATATTCATATCACACTTGAATTGATTTTTATTTAAATTAAATCGAATTAAGTACGTAAATTAAAATGGTTTTGAGTGTATAGATATGGTTTATTCTTTGCTTGCTGTGAATAAGTGAGTTAATTCTCTCAAAAACCTATCTTGATGTTTAATTGCATGCTCAGCAATTTTATGATGGATAATTGTGATTTAAATTAATGATTTTGTGTTTCTATGGTTACAAACTTAGGACCAATTCTCTGTTAAAAACTGCTCACTGTAAATTAAACTGCCTTTTTGATCTTCACGTTCGTACACGTAAGGTACTTAAATCTGGTTGCTTTGTTTCGTTCATTCCATGCTGCTGCTCGTCCCCTGTGCGTTGAAATATATCACATCCCTTGCTTTGCCATTAATTGTATGCATCCTTTGTCAGTATATGTTTTATTTTATTGCTTTGAAATGAAGTGCAATTGAACATATTTTTGTTGGAACTAAGTGCAACTGTTATTTTTTGTGAATAGTAACATTGATTTTCACTTGCCTGTACATTGATTTAATTGCAAATGTCCTTTGTCTTTGCTTATGATTTGATTTGATATGCACGTCCCTGTTGATTTGTGGGATAGACTAACTTGTTTAGTTTTTATTTTATTTTATTTTATTTTGCTTAGTAGCCTTGATAGTAGCCTTGAAATCATGGACTTTGAAAGTCCTTTAGTTGCAAACATGATGCACGTCCCGGTTAAAAGTAGGACAGCAAACAACTTCATTTAATAAGTTGTACGTCCTTCATATGGGTTGCGCCTGGAAGGCTGTTCATGCATTCTTACTCTTTTTTTTCCGTTCCTGATTGTTTTGGAATTTGCTGACATTTTGTTTATCTATGCAGCGCTCTTAGTGACTAGTCATTTACTGGCTATGTAAATATTTACAAATTATAAACTGTCATAGTTTTAAAGGTTAGAATACAATCTCTTTTTTTTCCATAAATGCTTTCGGCCTATCACTTTACTTTAGAATCTAAGCTACAGTGTTCATGCCTATTATTTTATAACATCAGTTTCAAACCATACTAGCTTGATTATTGTTTGAGCAGCCCATATATGATTTATAAAATAAACGTATAAATTGTTTTAAACCATTTTTTTAAACACCAAATTGAGTTTAGGAATGAGTTTAGGGTTTTGGAAATTTAATGGATTAATATTAAAAGTTTTATTGCTATTATAATTATTATTATTATAAATTGTTAACAAGCTTAAAAAAAATGAAAGGTTTTCAAAGTAAAAGAAAGTGTTAACAAGGTTTCAAAGTCAAATATTAAACAAGCTCAAGTATAAATTATAAATCAAATATTTTTGAGTTTAAATTGTTTGGTTTAATATAATTATATAATAAGTTAATTATTTAATTATATTCCTACGTGGTTTCAAATGAATTTTAATAATGATTTGATTAAGTAATTAATTAAGATAATGGTTTATCTAAGATTTATTAAGGACTTAAGTAATTAAGGGTTAATTAATAAACTTAAAAACATAGAATAATTAATCAATGTGATTAAAGGATAGTTACTTAATGTAAATAAGGGATAACTAATTAATGTGAGTTATTAAAGGGTTAAATTAATTAACGTGTATGATTTAAATGATTAAGAAATAATTAATTAATTTCATGTTTTAATTGATGTTAATTAAGCAGGATTTAAAGGTAATTAACTTATGTTGTGTTAATTAAATTGATTAGGAATGGACCAATTAATCTTTCTCGTGAATGAATAAGTTGTATTGGATGATTAGATTAATATCTGTCTAATAATTTGTGATATTCTGTGATACGATATGTTGGGGTTAAACTGTGAAATGTGGGTTATCTATTGATGATGAATTACTGTGTAAATGTGTTAACTTGTATTTTAAATTGAATTGAATTCACTTAAACAACTTGGGTTAAAGATGACATTGGTTTCGAAGAAACCAAGGTCGGGTATTAGCAAATACCCGAAACCACTTCGATTCTTTATAAATTTGAATTTAGAACCCATCGGGCTGGAATTGTAATAAGTGATGGACTTTGAAAACTCGTAGGAAGGTACGAGTTACCCTGGTTAGTAAATAAGTTTTATAACTTAGTATTTCATGTTACATGGGTTACTCACGCTGGTTTCCAGCCTGACCCAGGTGTTACTTTGATGTAACGCTCGGGTCAGACCGAGTATTACATGTTTTCAGGTAAGAACGTTCTGGAGCTCAGTAGGCGAGCTGAATGGCAGGAACGTATGGAGTATTTTTGATTATCTGAGACATGTTGATTTGTATATGTCCAATGTTTGAGTATATGTGTAACTCTGATGTGTTAAAATGTAATCAACAGATATAGTATTCTTTTGTAAACTGTTATTATTGATTATTATATTTTATCCGCTGCGAATGTGAGATGTTGATGTTTTCTGTTCTTCTTCTATCTCTTCCTTCTTTTTCATAACTATTTGGAATTTTAGGGATCGAAAATTTCGGGTCGTTATCCCCAATACGAGACCGAGATCCATCGTGCTGCCGACCACCAAAGCCAGAGACTCCCCTTCGCGTGCTCGAATTTGAGCCACCTCGTTCGCCGCCATCATCTGCTAAGTCGCCTTCGATTCTCGCGTTCGAGCGCAACTCTTTTTTTTTTCTCGAATCGCAATTGGAAAGATGTAACTCGATTTTGAGATACAGGAAGGCACGAGTATAGTTAGGGAGAAGTCGCCATTTTTTTTAAAACGAGCTGTGATGATTTTTTTGGTTTGTGGATTCGATTTGGGAATGGGTGAAAGGAAAGAAACGAACGTGATTTATAAAATAGAGTATAGCTTTCTTCAGAAGATAAGCGACATTGAAAAGATGTTAGCACACAAAATTGTTTCTGCGTAGGCTTGCTCAGAAAGAAGATGGCCGAAGTGAAAGAACGATGGCTATTGGAAAGAAATCTCACTACTGACTAAATATCTAAATATATTAATTAAATTAAATTTCTGATATAAGATTTCAACGCGTTTATATATCGTACGCTCACACACTAACTCCGACCAATATGAAATTTGAAATCCGATAATAATTCAATATTACGGATCCAATGGAACTAGTTTCGTCGAAATCTGAGACTGTGCCTCGGACGGCTATTTTAAAATTCAATTTAAACGATATAAATCTTAAAACTGAACAAACCACTTCCAAATTTAAATTTAAAACTTCTATTATCCTTAGTGTTATCAATATAAATTTTATAAGCCTTCAAATTATTTTAAATCGGCTTAAAACCCCCAATTCAACATTTCACCCAACTTCAAATTATTTAATTCAACAATTTAATCGTCAAATAAATTATGATATTCATAATTTAAGTTAATAATTAACCTTTAAATATTTAAAATCAATTAAATATTTCGATTACAAATGCTTAAAAATTCCGGATCGTCACAAATCCAGTTAGATCCCTCCAACCTGTTTCCCTGCATCCACAGATGTTAGCACAATGCCAATCCCGTTTCAAGACGGGATATCGCGGTACATGGGTGTATATAAAATATCATCATCTATTATGCGGCGCAATAAGGTCTCATCTACTATATAATGCGGGAAAATCAACTCCAAGTACATATATATTACCAATTCCACTTCAAAGTGGAATATCACGGTATATGTGTTTAATAAAAAACCTCCGCTTAATATGCGGCGTATAGGGTTTATTTCAATACAATAGATAATAATTTATCATCCAAGCATACAATCAACACAATCAAGCAATTTTAAATCTAACTATTTAAAATTTAAATCGAAACAAATTCGATTGGGTGAGAAGTTCTCACCTTGCTTCCAATAACAGTTGCAGTGTTCCGAATAAAATTAAACACGCGTTTAATTTTACCCAAAAATTCCACTAGCTTAAATAAATCCCAATCCAGCTCCATTGCGTAGTACTCATCAATATGGACCCAATGCAAGTCGTTTAGTCAATTTTCGACCTCGTATGAACAAGTTACAGAGTTTTAAAGATTATACAAATTAATATATATTTAATTTCAATTTTCTTTTCTATTTTAAAACCCTAACCATCTCGGCCATGCATCTTGCTTCCCTAAATCAGAGTCATTGCTATTTGCTTCTCCTCCAACAGGTAATCCACGTTCGAACAAACCCATTGAGCCGCCAACTACCCCCAATTATCGCGACCACCACACCGCCTTAGAGGCCGATCAAACACCAACGATACATGCGCCAACCCTAGCTCCTCCCACGGCCTAAACGACGTGAAGCTCGGTCGAGCATTTCACTCGAAATTCATGCACGAACTTTGGCCATTCGTAGCCATTTTGCCGACGATCCGCCGCATTGATTTCAATCATAGCCGTTGAATAAAGAGATCTTGATGCTCTCTACAAGTTTCGTTTAGGATGTTTCTTGTAAAAGTCTATGGATGAGGAGATAAACGAGGAAGAAGATGGTGTATTGCCAGCTATTGAAGAATATGCTGGTGGTTAGGGTTAAAGGAAGATAGGGTTTGCAAATAGAAGATAATGGGTCCTTTTATAGAAAATTCCGAAACACTATTCACCCGGAATTTTTCCAACTCCAACCGAAGCGTGCCGACTGACGTTTCTAGGGTTTAACCCACGTTCCGGACATAATGGAACATGTTTCGGAAGCGAGTTACGAAAATAAACGATCAAATTTAAATTAAATCGGTTAAACTAATTTCTATGCGTTTTGGCTTGCCCCGAATAAACCGTAAATCCGATTGACACGAACTTTGAAATCTTACAATAATTTAACATTACGGATCCAATGAAACTAGTTTCACCGAAATCCGAGACTGTTTGAAAAATGACTATTTTTACTCGTCAATTAAATATTAAAATATTCAATTTCCACAAATTAACTTTTAATTCAATTTTAAAAGTTCTATAACATCATTCTAACTCCAATATGATTTAATACAACTTTACAAATCAATTTTAATCACATTAAACCCAATTTCCAATTATTTCTGTAATTTCAAATATTAAATTATCGATTTAATTACAATTAATCTATATATTCGAAATATAATTTATTTGACTTACAAATTTTACTTGTTAATATTTAAAATCAATTAAATATATGAATTTCAAATGACAGGAATTCTGGGTTGTTACAAACTTCCCCCCTTAAAAGAATTTCGTCCTCGAAATTGCCAAGTAAGAAAAAGTCTTGAAATCCATTAACTTTTCAAAATAATTTGTTCAAATTAAATTTCAAATTCATTTAAATATTTTAACTTTTTCAAAATCCATAGTTAAACTTCTTACAATAACTTTACTAAGTTTTCAAATCCTACATTTTCATTTCAATTTAGAAATTGACTTTTCGTTAACAAAAATTTTCTAAAAATTTTCTTACTCCCAAAATTTACGGAAAATTTTGGCAGAGTCTCCCTTGTACGGAGGAGCTTTTGCAATATCACAATAGATATAAATATATATACATCGACCCACACGGTCGGAAAACAGAAAAACAGTCATATTTCCTATTTTTATTGCATAGGCATACCTTTTTAGCATTTTTAAGCAAAGCAGTTATTTATTAGCATTTTAGCGTGACCAAATCCAGCCAACTACAGCCCCGATACCTGTACTTTCTCAATTTAAACATGTAAGTGACATATATAGGAAATTCATTTACATTTCACTAATTTTCAATAGAAAACACATAGTTTTCATAAGCAATGCAATCAAAATAATTCCCACAAGCATTTTATAAGGTTTCGATACAAATTTTAATTGCTTACAACCAATTCACATTAGTTCACTTTCAATTCAAATTCAATTACATAGCTTTCCATTTATCAATTCAATTTCATTAACACTTAATGAATTATATACAATCAACTAACAATCATATAACAACCAAATCATAACCAACATAACCAAATTTATTAAATTTACATTCAACAATTCATATTCACTTTATCTAACTTCAATTTGGTTTAACACTTTTAATTTCCAATTGGTTTCATATCTAATTGGCTTTTCTTTCAATTATTCAATTTTTTCAACTTCATTAGCTTCTAATGAATTAACATTTACATACATTATTCTATATCAATTCTTTTACATTCGATTGATTAATATTCAATTAGTTGCACTTACTAATTCTAGTTTAATACTTCACTTTGTTTTTCACAAATCAAATTCAATTCCAATTCCAGTTCTATTTACTTACAAATTCGAAATGAATTTCAACATTCAATTTCATTTTCTTGCACTTGCAAATTTTATTTATTCATTCACAATTTATTTTCCAACTTAATAATTGTATTCAAATCATTTAGTCTATTAGACTTCTAAAATTCACCTTTATTCCAATTAACTCGGATCAATTTCAGTTTAAATCTGAATTTCCTAAGTCATCCAAACTTATTTATTATTCTATAAATATTTTATATAACATTCCAGAATCTTTTCAATCTTTCAAAAATTATTTTTGAAATCTATTCAAATTATCTTCTGAATTTCCAAAACCAAAATCAATTTCACAAACAACTTCCATTTAATTATAATTCGGCAGCAATTCCTCTCATGGAAACTCGAAAATGAACACCGATGATGTCGCGATCATCATCAGAATTATTTTCCAGCGACCGAAAAGAGTTTAGTGCTATCTTCCCTTCAAAACAATTTCCCAAAACCCTTGAAAATCATTTTCAAACTCCAAAGAATTTAAATTTCCCAACTCTCAAAATTTCAAATTCTTTAAATTTGTTTTCAAATATTACTCTGGAATTCCATTTCAAATTATGAATCACATTTACAATTTATATTTACAAATCCCATTTGTATATGGATTTATTTCTCAGCTTTTGATTATGATTTCAATTTCTTATTCAATAATCGATGATAATAATTTAATATTATCACTTCCTAACAACTGTTAACCGGCATCTTGGCTCGGTTACAGAACGACAGTGGAAGACACTATTATCAGCACCAGACAGGATTCTGACCTCGAAGAGCCTGGAGGTGTTAGCAAGTTGTCAGGCCCATTACAAGGAATGTTCGGCATAAAGGGACGTTCGGTATTGAATATCGAACGGCACCTAAAGAATGTTCGACATCCATGAACGTTCGGCATACAAGGAACGTTCGGCATCCATGAACGTTCGGCATCCATGAACGTTCGGCATACAAGGAACGTTCGGCATCCATGAACGTTCGGCATGCCAGGAACGTTCGGCATCCATGAACGTTCGGCATACAAGGTACGTTCGGGACGTATGGATCAAATCGTATTTAAGAGCGTTCGACTTCTAGAGCGCTCGGCATTCATGCTACACTCGGCATTCCTGGACTGTTCAGCATTACCAGCCTCGTTCGGCCTACACCCCTCACTCAACACCTTGCACCGTTCGGCACAAATCTCATGCGGCATGCATAGCATCCGGCCTCACTTCGTTCAGCATAAAGATGAAGGTTCGGCGTTTGATCGTTCGGCCTATTTGGGTTGACACACGAGGCTTACTCCATTTGGACCGAGTTATTCAGCTACCAGGCCCACCAGGAAAGTCCAACCCACCTTCGTCTATAAATAGAGGGGCAGGGGCACAGTGAAATGGACCCTTTTTCCGGGAATACTGGGGAGACTCTGCCATTTTCTCCGCTTTCCTCTTTTCAATTCAAACTTGTATCCAAGTGAATGATTTACGGATTGTATCTGTATTCAAGTAATTGAGAAAGCAATAAAGATTAAACTCAAAGTGGATGTAGGCAGTTACGCCGAACCACTATAAATCTGGTGTTCTCGTTTTTGTTATTCTTGAATCATTGAATTACACTATTTTTCAGTCCTAATTCACTCTCTTCATTAATCTCTCTACATAACTCTACTCAAGGGTGTTAGTGACCAATTTTGGTGCTAACAACAACCAAGCAACCATAATAATTTTCGAAAAATCATTCCTTTTATTTACGAAATAGTTTGGGTAAAATTATTTCATTTACCCTATTTTAAAACAATACTGTGTCAGTTTATCTTGTTTAAGAGTTTAGAAACTCCTATCGACACAGTTAGCTAGACTGCACCGACTAGAATCTATAAACAATCAACCGATAAGTCAACACAATACAGAACAATTTCATATTCACTAACAAATACACGCTCGTATCTATGATTACGCTCACACTCATTCTAGAGTACTACTAACTCTATCAATAATGAGTAATTCCCAATAGATCCAAGGTTGTCGCTTAACCAAATGCTCTGATACCAAATGTGACGACCCGTAGGCAGCGGCGACCGGTAGGCTTTGCAACCATCCCAGACCCATCGTGGCTTACACTGGTACCCGAAACTTGCTTTTACGGCCAGCCTATCGACTGTCACGGGTTACGCCTAACCAGCCCCGTAAAGAGGACGTGTAGGGGTAAGAGTCTCCCATTCTCCACCGAACGCGAAGCGAGAACCCCCCCATCACATTTCACTAAGATAAGCAAGTCTCGTCCGCTATATAATGCGGGAAAATAACCTCCAAGTACATATATAATACCAATTCCACTTCAAAGTGGAATATCACAGTATATGTGTTTAATAAAATAACCTCCACTTAATATGTGGCGTATAGGGTCTATTTCAATACAATAGGTAATAACTTATCATCCAAGCATACAATCAACACAATCAAGCAATTTTAAATCTAACTATCTGAAATTTAAATCGAAACAAATTCGATTGAGTGAGAAGTTCTCACCTTGCTTCCAATAACAGTTGCAGTGTTTCGTTCCGAATAAAATTAAACACACGTTTAATTTTATCCAAAAATTCCACTAGCTTAAATAAATCCCAATCTAGCTTCATTGCATAGTACTCGTCAATACGGATCCAACGCAAGTCGTTTCATCAATTTTCGACCTCGTATGAACAAGATACAGAATTTTAAAGATTATACAAATTTATATATATTTAATTTCAATTTTCTTTTCTATTTTAAAACCCTAACCATCTCGGCCGTGCATCTTGCTTCCCCAAATCAGAGCCGTTGCTATTTGCTTCTCCTCCAATAGGTAATCCACGTTCGAACAAACCCATTGAGCTGCTACCTACCCCCAATTATCGCGACCACCACACCGCCCCAGACGCCGATCAAACACCATCGATGCATGCGCCAACCCTAGCTCCTCCCACGGCCCAAACGACGTGAAGCTCGGTCGAGCATTTCACTCGAAATTCGTGCATGAACTTCGGCCGTTCGTAGCCATTTTGCCGACGATCCGCCGCATTGATTTCAATCATAACCGTTGAATAGAGAGATGTTGATGCTCTCTACAAGTTTCGTTTAGGATGTTTCTTGTAAAAGTCGATGGATGAGGAGATAAACAAGGAAGAAGATGGTGTATTGCCGGCTATTGAAGAATATGCTGGCGGCTAGGGTTAGAGGAAGATAGGGTTTGCAAATAGAAGATAATGGGTCCATTTTTAGAAAATTCTGAAACATTATTCACACGAAATTTTTCCGAACTCCAACCGAAGCGTGTCGACTGACGTTTTTAGGGTTTAACCATGTTCCGGACACAATGGAACATGTTTTGGAAGCTAATTTGATCATATGTGCGAGTTACGCAAAATAAAATTTAAATCGGTTAAACTAATTTCTATGCGTTTTGGCTTGCCCCCGGCAAACCGTAAATCCGATTGACACGAAATTTGAAATCTTACAATAATTTAACATTACGGATCCAATGAAACTAGTTTCATCGAAATTCGAGACTGTTTGAAAAATGGCTATTTTTACTCGTCAATTAAATATTAAAATATTCAATTTCCACAAATTTACTTTTAATTCAATTTTAAAAGTTCTATAACATCATTCTAACTATAATATGATTCTTTACAAATCAATTTTAATCACATTAAACCCAATTTCCAATTATTTCTGTAATTTCAAATATTAAATTATCGATTTAATTATCCAATTAATCTAGATATTCGAAATATAATTTATTCGACTTACAAATTTTACTTGTTAATATTTAAAATCAATTAAATATACGAATTTCAAATGACAGGAATTCTGGGTCGTTACAATACCTTCGCCTTGCTTCAATGCTTCGATTACACCACCTCTGGATGAACTCGATGCGACGACGTTGACGAACTAGCCCGAAGTTTGACGTTGACCAAAATCTAGGTTTAAACCCCATATCACCGTCGTTCGACCACCACGGCGCTCTTAAACTCCATCGATTATTTTTCCCACGATCCCCAATACTCCAGCCTCTTCCAGCATTAAACACGACCTCCAAGTTCACGTGATCGTCGGAAGTCAACAGAAAACCCAATTTCGATCAACTCACAAATCCTCATAACCCACAAGCTTAAAAATCTAGATAATAGTTCAAATCAGTTTATATAATCAAAACTTAAAATTTTAAATGTCGAATTCTTGACTTGAATTTATTTCCACTGAAATTTCTTATTTTTGAAATAATTACATAATATATTTCTTTGAAACTATTTTAAAAAATCAAGTCTGGTTTACACTATCATATTTCCCTTAAAGATCGAATCCTAAAAATGATTGGGAAAGGAGAATTTGATTTTTTTCTAAACTTATTTAACCTATGTGAAATAAAACAGAGACCTGTATACTTAATTCAGGCATGCACACAATCACTTGCATACACACACACACACACACACACACACATACATACATGCAGGGTTATTTACATCCATTCAATCATTTTTACACAACATACTTCAAAGATCAAGATAGATTCAAGTAAATTTGCTCACCTGAATTTGAAGACAGAGAACACGGGCTTGAAAACCTGGAAATGATTTTGAATTGCAACTTTGACCATGAAATTGAAGCTTGTTTTCAGATGAAATCTTGTTTGTTTGATTGAGCTTGCTCTCAGGTTTGAGTTGAATCTATAACTTGATCTTTAGCTCAGTTGAAAAGATGCTTGAAATCTTTACTTTGCTTTTTTGTTTCCACGTTTGATTTTAAACTTTGCTTTGAGTTTGAACTAAATTTTAGCTTCACATTTGAAATGCATGAGTTTTTTGAATTTGTTTTGATTTTGTTGTTTGATTTTCTATTCTCTGGTTTTGATTCCATTCTCAGGTTTTTAGTTTGTTAGTTTTTTGAATATGTGAAAGAAAGACGAGAAAGAAGGAGGAGAGTGATTATATAAACTTGTTTTCACTTTATTCATAATATTTTTTTTAAAATAAAAATAAAAAGAATTAATGACACTTTTTAATACATGTTGTATTTTAGCTAACACTTGTTTAATCCCATATTATAATTTTTACACTCGTCAAATTTTCATATTATAAATGTTACACATGTATTTATGTGTTCTAAATATATTTTTATATAATTTTATATTATATTTTCCTATTTGGTTTTACATATATATATATATATATATATGTGTGTTTCATATATTTTCTATTATATATATTTATATAACCTTAAAGAAAATTATTTTAAAATTTAATTATGCCTTAATAAATAGGAATATATATATATATATTAGAATTTAATCCCTAAATAGTTTATTTGAAAATTTATTATTAAAAACATATCTTCCAAATATATATACATATATATGTACATTATAATATTAGAAAACAAATTTTATTAATTTTAACATAGTGTTTTCAAATCCAACTTGTTTCTTAAGATATTTATTTTTGAGTTCAAACTCAAATTCTATTTTCAATCTACTTACATATAAAACAAACACATATCCTATTTATTTTGGGAAAATTTCAAATTAATTCACAATTTAATCCAAAAATTCAATTTAATTACTAAATTAAATTTGACTTAAAAATGGGACGTTACAAAATTTCTCAAGTTAATAACTATAAATTAGATTTTGTTGAGAAAATGAACGAAATTTATAATGAACACACGAATTCGTTGTTTGAAACATATATGAAACAATGTGATAAACAAAAACAAATTCCAATGTATGACGAGTCAAGTGATAATCCACCTTTTACCCAAATTGACGATTTTCAAATAACAACGTTTGAAACTGAAAACAAAAATCTTAATGAAGTTGTTGAAAATATGGTAATTGAGTTGGATTGCAATTCTTTTGAGGGTGTGGAACCAAATTTGAAATTCGATCTTCCTTTTTTCGATTTCGAAAATTTGAATGCAATAACTTCGAATTTTGAACTTGAGACATGTAATAAAGTTGTTGATAATCAAGAAAGGAAGACAAATTTAATGAACATGAATTTTTGGGACTTTTGGATGACGAGTTGTTAAATTCCGACAGGGAAGATGAAAATCACCATTTTGATTTTGAAATCAATAAAATTGAAAATGTTTCTAGTGCTAAGCTTGAATTTTAAATTGGTGAAATAAACTTGAACATCAATCAATTGTTTTATCAACCCTAAAAATCATCGAAAAGAAAACAACGCGTGTGATTTTCAAAACGACATTCGTTTTTCCAAATCAAGATTCAACTTTGAAATCTTTGACGATTTGGTTTTTCGAGCTTAAGCTGTGTCTCACATACTTGGCGAGACAAATGAATCGGTCTTTGGGAGACCGTTTATTTATTTTTAACGATATATTTTCTGATGTCGTGTAAATAAATTTCATTTTCATGTAAATAATAATAAACGTTCCTTTCACTTGGGTTGACTGTGGGGACACGGTCAAAATCAAGTGTGGGGGGAGACCTACCTTCTTTTTTGATTTTTCATAGTTTATTTTACATTTTATTTTCAAACTACAAAAAAAAAAACTAAAAATCGAAAAAAAAATTAAGCATTTTGTTTTATTTTTAAAGAAAAACTATAGGATAAATATATGGTTTTGGTTTATTAAATTGAAATTATTGAAAATTTATTTGTCTTGACAAAAATAAAAATGAAGTTTGATTACAAATAACGATGGTTTAACTAATATATAGGGAGGTTCATACGTGATAATTATGAAATATATCCTAACTGAAAAACTTTGTTTTAAAATGTGGCTGATTTAAAGTAAAGGATATAACATTTTTTGTCTTCTAAGTTAAATGGTGCTAAGATGATTTTGCAAAACTCTCTCTCATTTAAAAAAACGTATAAAAAAGTAAAACAAAACATTTGTATGTATGTATATAAATATTCTATTAACACCTACGGTCGACAGGTGTACACACTTGTGCTCGCCATGCTCTGTACCTTTCTCACGTAACCCGAAAGGCAGTGTATGATCGGTACATCTGGCCTCATTTTATCTGAGCTAGGTGTATATATATAAAAAATTCTTTTATTAATAATGCCTACAGTCGATAGGTGTTCACACTCGTGTGTTAACTCGCCATGCTGTAACAACCCGCATATTTATCGATTATATATTTAAATATTTTATTTAAATATTTCACCGTTCATCGGATTTTGGTCCGAAAAGCTACTTTGTGCAAACAGTCGAATTGGGACTCGAGACCACCCCCATTGAGTTCAAAATGACGTTTGCGACCTTTTTGAGTATAAGCTTCGATATGTTTGGAGAAAGTTGATTTTTGCCACTTTTTCACTTAGGGTTTTGGTTTGGGCTGAACCCACTTACTAACTCAGTCCCAACCCCCTCTCCTCTTCACTTCATTCTTATTTTCCTAACACTCAAGCTTTAGCAAAAATGGTGGAAGAGAATGGGAAATAGAAATCCAAAACCCTAGTTCCTCTTGCTAGCTCAAGTTCTTGCTCCAAACTAATAGAAGAACCCATTGGTAAGCTTCTCTTCATCTTCCCCAACTCATTCTCTCTTTGATCTCAGAAATTTCCTAAACCTAACTCGGGGAATGTTCTTTTAAGCTTAGATTCAAGCTTCTAGAGTTGGATTTGAAGAATGGTTGATTCCCCTTTGCTTTCAAGCTTCATCTTCATAAATTTTAGTGCAAAGGTGAGATTTTTAATCTCACATCTATGCTTATAATTCTCTTCTATTGTTAGGTATGAATTCCTAACACTTATTCATGTGCATTTGATTTTGATTTGGATTGCTTTTGTGAATATTCCAATTTTTAGTGTTTTGAGTTCAATTCGTTAAAAATCCTAACTTTGATGTTTGAACATGTTTTTGGTGATGCATCGAGGAGCATACAGGGCCGGGTAGTCGATTGGCATAAACCCTTAGCGCCGTTGCCCGTGCGATTGCAATTTGATCGAGAGTTGCACCTCTTTTGAAATAGGGTAGGAAGTGCAAGCATACAGGTTCGGCCGACCGAGCCCCTGGGCCGGTCGACCGACCTGTAGTCCAGGCACTTCCTGCCTCTGTTTGGAAGTGCTGGTTACAGGCTTCGGCCGATCGAGCCCCCTGGGCCGGTCGACCGACCTGGTGCCCCGAGCACTTCCAACCTCTGGTTCGGTCGACCGACTCAGGGAGTCCGGTCGACCGACCTGCTACTATTTGCCAGATTAGCCTATATTGCTAATTCGTTTGAATATCCAACTTTAATCGATTCGTGTTGTCTCCCTTTTGTTGTTGTCATTTATTATCGACTTTGATGACCTTTTCTTTGGGAATTTTAGATATATCCACTTTGATGGATTTTATATCGATTTCTTTGGATTTTATTCACGTCTTCGAATGTGAATTTTTATGCCCGATTGTTTCTACAATCACTTCTATGATTTATCACTTTAAAATATAAAGGTTTTCTATACTAGTAGTAAATATCAAAACTCTTTCTTCAAATGATTTCAACATTATTTTATTACAAAGCTCGTTTTCTCAAACCGATTTCCAATCTATTAGTATATACAAACCTTTACCTCACTCGTATGAGAAATCTAATTAAACGACTTAGTAAAACAAGTGGTATGAAACGCTTGCGTTTACTTCGTTGGTTAATTTTTGGACTTGTTCGATTGAACCACTTGTGACATTTTTCCAGTGGAGATTTACAGTTTGTTTGTAAATGTTTAAGTTAAGCAAGTGGTTATGGGACATGAAGCTAAACTTTTATATTTACTAGCTTAGTGTAATTGACACTTCTCGTTGATCATGACGATCATCTTTGTGGTTTAGACTAGCAATGTGCGATGTCTCTTTGTTTGCGAGGTTAGGCTAACCACTACTTGTGCGATTCCATTCGCACATACCTTTTCGGTTAGCCTAGACACCACTTGTGTGATTTCGACTCACACATGCCTTTTTGCTTTTTGGTTAGGCTAGACATAGCCTAGACACCACTTGTGTGATTCCGTTCACACATGCCTTTTTGCTTTTTGGTTAGGCTAGACACCATTTGTGCAATTCCATTCGCACATACCTTTTCGGTTAGCCTAGACACCACTTGTGTGATTCCGTTCACACATACCTTTTTGCTTTTTGGTTAGGCTAGACACCACTTGTGCGATTCCATTCGCACATACCTTTTCGATTAGCCTAGACACCACTTGTGTGATTCCGTTCACACTTGCCTTTTTGCTTTTTGGTCAGGCTAGACACCACTTGTGCGATTCCATTCGCACATACCCTTTTCGGTTAGCCTAGACACCACTTGTGTGATTCCGTTCACACATACCTTTTTGTGATTTCTGGATTTCGTGTGTTGATTTCTGGAATTTATATCATTGACTTGTTATGAGTACAGGTTTAGGGTATGATGCCCTCTTTGGATCTTTGAGAAGATTCTTGTGATATTGATTAATCTTTTGTTGATTATCATTTACATGCTTATAGTAGTATGCCATTATGGATATTATGTTTATGCCATATCTTGTATGTTATATCATGTCATCTGATATTTATAGCTAGACTGATCCGTTTATTATTTTCTTATGAAATAATACTCGGCTCAGACCGAGATGTTACAGGTGCTTCCGCTTGACTTCCTTCCGGGATATGCTTCTCTGACTTTTGGTTAACTACTTTAGTTTAGTAGTTTTTGTTGTATACATTTGAGATACAGACCCTATGATGTATATTTACTCTTTTGTATAGCACGTGTTGCTATTCTTTTGTATTATCGTGGATCTTGTTGACCACTACTCTGATATACACTTTCATGTGTTAGTGCTATATTCATATCTATTTCCGCCTTTGTGATATGAATTGTCTGTGACTGATTTGTGTTATGTTTATTTCTATATTTGTTTCCGAAGACCTTTATAGCCACTGTGTAGTAGCTTTGAGTTTGTGTCGGTATGTCGGATTTCCTCTTGAGATGAAAAGTTATATTTTTATCTGGCATATCGGTACTCGCACAAAGCAATTATACAGATGGTCGCTCCTCAACAGCCTTATCCTCCGTGCTAGTTGACAGCATTACACCGTAGTGTTCTTGGCTAGCGTGGGTATAGAGGTGGGGCGTCACACATGCTTTGTATTCCCCTCACATAAGTCCGCAAGGTAGTGCGTGGGTAATATATCTGGCCTCATTTTTGTGCATTTATTAAATTGTGAAAATTTACTTGGAATTCTCTATGTTGTTTCGTAGGAAATTTGGTGAATTTTACAAGTGGTCTTATGATGAAATATGCAAGCACAAAAGAATGAAGATGGAAATAATTCATAGTGAAGAACATGGATGACTCCACCCACTTACCTTGATTTTCAATTAGAGGCTAATGCACATGCTTATGGAGTTTATGGCTTCATGTACACTTAAATGATGATTAGTAGAAGCTAATGATTACTTGGCCTCCATACTTTCTCAAGGGTATTTTGGGCATTCACCAAAAATATGAATTAGGGTTTAACACTTGTATATATACCCCATATCTTCATGTAACCACTCCTCTTCCTCTTTATTAGTTTATTCTCAAAATAAAAGAAAACTTCTCTTTTCTTTTCATGGCTATTTAGCCATTTTTATAATTTCTTCTTATGCAACTTTAATACATTGCTCTTTTCTTCTCTTGTCTGTTTTTGTTTCATGTTGTAGTGTAGATTTCTTTTCTTTTATGCAAGTAGAATAGTTCTCTTTTCCATTAGCTTTCATTTTTCTTTCTTTTTGCTTTCATGTTGCTAGCTACATTTGTTAATTAAATGACAAATATGAGAGGCTAAACTCCTTCAATTTAGGGGTAATGAAGCTCTCTAATTATGTAGCTTCAACTATTTGCTAATTCATGCTCTTTTTTGTGCTTAATGATGAGAATGAAGTATTTTATTTGTTGTTCTTGCTTTGAATTTGATATCCTATATTGTTGACACCAAATAGGCTATGCTTAAATAATCACTAACGCAAATGTCTCTTCATCAAAATATGATTATGGCATAAGAAAGTGATTTGAAATTAAAATTTGATGGTCTATATTTCTAATCAATAGTTAATAGGCCATACTTAAAATAGATTTCATTTTCATTTTCTTTGTCAAGTTTTATGAAAGTTAGTAAGTGTTTTAAGGGACGTGTTATAGTTTGATGGCTTATGTTGGCTAATCAATAGCACAAATATGCCATACTTATATGATAAGCACATCTATTAAAGCAATAATGACCATAAAAGAGAGATCATGATTTCATATATGTTGAACTGTGTGATCTAGAGAGTGGATTTATTCTCTAAATTATCATTTAACTCTTATATTTGCATCTCTTTTCTTTTAGTTAGTTAGCTAATTTTCAAATTCTCTAGCTTAACTTTCACTCGACTTTGGTATAATTTGATTGAATAGAACTTTTAAATCATCAATTTCCTATGGATCGACCCATATTCGCCACATACTACAAGTGTACGCCGTGCGCTTGCGGTTATTTTTATTATAAAATTCGTTTGGCTATTTTCTAGTTCATAGACATTTAGCCGTCCAAACACCCTCCATCAAACCCCTTAACCAATGGTTCATCGAAAATTTTTCAAGCTAAAAATGAACAATTATCAAATTCTAGCAAAAGGAGATGCTAAAATTTACACTAAAAATCATGGTTTGCCAAGACAATCATGATCACGTAGGTTGTTTGTAGATTCGCGATCGACGAAAAACCGACAATTTGACCTAATTACCGTATATTTACAATTTCTCAACAAATATCCAGTTAAAAATCCAACAACTAACTAATCTATGGATCAAATAAACGATTTTGTAGTTGATGGCATGTTAAAATTCATCATGTTAGAGAGTTATTGATTTTAGAATGCAAGAAGTGGTGGTGTTGTTATATTGAAACAAAGAACAGTGAAATGAAAGAAGAGAAATATTTTGATTTAAGTAAGCCTGCTCTTACATTACAAATCCAAATTCATCAAGATATGATTTTTAAAACAACTACAAAAGTGATCGTCATTTCCAAAGCAAGCTATTTACTAATTATTCAACATTTTAATATATATTTTCATCAAAATAAAATTTCAAGATTTGGTATATCCCGCCTTTATTTATTACCATGCTCTTTTAAAATTCTAATCTAAATCTTTAAGCTTTTAAATCTTTGATCTTGAGTAAATGAAGCTTTTTGAACTAGAAATTTAAGAATTTTACTTCAAAATGAAAAAGTAGGAAAGATAGAAAATGGAGTTAAGAAAGTGGAAGCAAGATGGAAAACAAATTTGAAAATGTGAAAATAAGAATTACTTTATGAAATGAAATGAAAATGCTAAAACCCACAATTACCCCTTAATCATTCAAATTCAACTCAACGTCACCTCAAATCCACCAAAGGACAATCAAAGAAAAGAGATGGTGGATAATAAGGTGCTCTCATGTACTCAATCCATTCCTATTGGGTATAAGAGTGTTTTATGTACTCAAGTTTATTTTCACACTTAACATCTCAAATCCATGTCGCATCTTTCATTTGTTTAAAATTTAAATAAATTTACATTTTAAAATACTTATTATTATTTTATTATTCAAAATAAAAGTATGTTACGTTTTAAAAGTTGTATTAAAGAAAAATAAAAATATTACAACATAACTTGACGTTCGATAAAAGCTGAAAGTCCGAAAAATACGTTTCGGCCACATTTTCAATTTTCTGTCAAATTATCTATAAATGTAAAAATAAATTTAAAAATAAATACCATAAGTTGAATGAGGGTTATTAAATTAATAAAAAAAATTAACTAAATATTCAAATTAAATTAAATATTTACAATTTAAAATGACTAAATTCCGGGTCGTTACAATTTTTCTTAGTGATGCTATATTGTATGTATAAACTCGTTTCGCTCTTCTAGGACAAATTATAAGGAAATCAATATTCTTAAATGGTTAAGAGGTGATCTCACTCTTATGTATTGTCTGTTTATTTCCCATAGAACTGGGATTGAGTTTACCGAAAATCCATTGATTGGTTTGGAGAGCTCGATAAGTGGGGGAGTGTATTTATATAAGATGGCTTGAAACAGTAACCATTCTAAAACCATATACGTATTCTATGCTTTGAAAGAGGTTCGTGATTGGTTTGAGATGTTGGAATCTATATAGAGATTCGAGATCTGTTTGAGATGCTCAAACGCATGTAGTTGTTCGTGATCTCTTTTGAGATATGGAAATCTATATGTGATTCCAAGACCTATTGAGGTATGGAAATGCATGTATGGTTCGAGATCTGTTCGAGTTGAGCTCATGTGGAAGATATGTTTAAGTTGTGACTCTTGTGCTGGGATGGTGAACGTGACTTCACCCTCAGTAATGAAAAAAATCAGAGATAGATACATGGCATATGGGGTTTAGCTAACTTAAAGGGTGTAGGCACTTTATTCTAGTGATACTTACGGATATGCATGTGGGAGTAATGTGATCCGATGCTACATGTTCAGGCATGGACCAACTATGTTTTTCCTATAGTATATTTTTACCATGCTCAAAAGAATATCTCCGATTCCTATGCATGTGGACCGTTCTCGAAATACCGAGGGAACTTCCATGGAATCCTCCACAATTAGCAAACGTACCTTAGCGTTTATGATTGTATACCTATTTGTTCTGATGTATACTCACATGCCTCATAGCTACATGATTATTTATATTTTACACATTAGACATTATTATATCGTCACTGGATTTTATAATAGAAATGGTTTGGTTGTCGTAAGGTAAAAACCCGTTCATGTTTATTTGCGGTGTAGTTTTACGAGATACGATTATTTTGAAGAGTTTTCCATATAATCGAGTTTCTCACACTAGTTTACCAGATTAATCCTAGTGTAATTTTCTTATAATGTCGGGTTAACTCGAGTATATTTCCAGATTTAGCTGTGGTTCATTGGAGCTCTTAGAGAGAAGCTGATGATTTCCTATTTTACTTATTTTTTGCTACATTACTTGTTTTGTATCTATCAGCATTTATAAGGATAAGCTATTTAACTACCCAGGCTAATGATATGTTAGTTTACTCTAATTGATGTATGTATATCAAAGTTTTTATTTTGGTATCGTTCCAGATGTGAGATTATGATATTGTGTTCTTCTTTCTTTTACTTTTTCCTTTTCTTTTACCCTTACGTTCTGTGTTTTTGGCAATTAGGTGCTTGGTAAGTGAATACCATGGATGTATTAGTATCAATATTTGAGGGTCAAAAGACAGATCGTTACAAAATGACGCATTCAAGAGTTTCCTAGTGGTTAATAACAACTAGGTGAAACGTGTAATCTTGAAGTAACAATGAGACGACCCGACTTCCTATCTCCAGGAAATCGCATCATCTTGAAGAAAGAAGGGGATAGAAAAAGAAAAGAAAGAGAAAGAAGAAGCAGAACAACATCAGAGAACTCACAGCGGAACGAATAAAATATAATATATCATATAAAATATTACATGGTATCTTATTACATCAGAGTACACAACTTAAAAGAACAGATAATAGACAGTTATAAACTTCTGTCTAATTATACAATTCAAGTACAACAGAAACATATACTAAACAAACACAGCGGAATCAATATATATCAACACGTCGAAGCCTCCTGATCCATATCTCCTCCAGAATTCATTAAGCTAACCTGATCCACTTGACTACTCATACATAATATAAGTACCCAAGAGTTTAATAAAACAGAAAATAAACACTCGGGTCAGACAGGGGTCTGGTGTGAGTAAACGGGTTAAAGTTGCTTAATTTTAGAAAAACCTATGAAAAGAAAAGATATCACGTAAGACATCCCACACATAAACATGGAAAAGTTTTTACCTTACGCCAACCAAAACATTTGATAGAAAATCCACTGATATTATAATAGTGTCTAGGGTTTTCAAGTAAATAAGAAATAGCCGAAATTGTTACATGATTAAATTCCAGCTACTAGCCACAAAAGTGGGTAATACAATCAAAACCGTAGGGTCTCGTAGGAAGAATGGGTTTCCATCAATGGCAGGGCTACTGGGTTACCGCCCGTCACAGTATGTGGCCTAGATCACCGTACCGAGGAGCCACCCTAACTCCCCTGCAACACAAGGCCGGAACCATCCCTTACTTGACAGTCCTGAACAAGACCACCCCGTAGTTGGCGCGACCAACCACACTAAGCCGAAATATAAAGGGACCTCTAGACAGGGGAAAATCTCACTCTCAAGTTGGGGCTACCCACGAAGCCTTGCTGCACCTCCCCTGTTCGGTTGATGAGGCTTGTGGCTGCGATTACCTTTATAGAACACATCTATCTTAGAATGCTCATCGTCCACCTGACAATGTTCTGAAAGCATTCAATCCATACAAGTTCGTTCTGGGTTCGAACGAAACCGAAGGCACTATCTCGTTGCACTCATTATTGGAATCACCCTCAAAGTCAACGACCATAGCCCTTGCACTCTAAATCACCATCTCGAACCTATAAGTACTATTCTGTCAAACTCATTACGGAATCACCCACAAAGTTATACTGACGTATAGCCCTTACACCTCGAGTCTTCACTTGCTCCACTTGGATTCACGTCCTAACGTTTAATTGAAATCGATGTGGTTTTCGGATATCCAAATATGGAAACCCGATCCCGGTCTCACCGAAACCAAACGCCATTTTAAATGTCCAAGTTGTTCTTAAGGGTTAAACAATTTAAACTTATATTCAGGATGATATAAACAGATAGATGAATCATATTATCACAATAGATAATTCATAACAACATTCATCTCACACAGCAGCATAACACATATCATAGATATCCAAATCATCCAGTATCAACCAAACACCCAATATCCTTCAACATACCATATCAACCATCCAAGATCAATTAATCATCCATAAGTAGAATTGATCAACTCTTAAATCAATTTAATTAACCTTTAATTAAATTAATTACTATCCTTTAATTACTTGGATTATCTAAATCCTGCTTCATTGATTTATTACAAATCAAATTCATTATCATCTCTTAATGATCTTCTTTAATTAATTCTCCCTGATTAATTATCCTTTAATTACATTCATGTAATTATCCTTAACCATATTCGGTAATTATCATTTAATTACTATCATTAATTACAATAATTAATGATCCTTCATTAATTAATTAACTATAATTAATTACATTAAACCTTAATTAATTAAAATTACTTAATCACACTTAAATTAATTACTTTTTATTAATCAACCTTGATTAATTTCTTAAATTATATTAACTAATGATCCTTATTAATTAATTAACCCTTTAATTAATTAAATAATTAACTTATAATTAATCATCTCACTAGTCATAAACAGTAATTAACAATTTGTAATTACTTATCTTAATTAATTAACTTCTTAATTAATTATATTAATCCTTGATTAATTACTCTAATTAATAAATCTTTAATTACTTCATTAAGTAATCATTAATCAATTTAATTAATAAATAATTCTTAATTAATTACTTTATTAATTAATTACATTTTAATTATTTAGTAATTAATCTTAATTAATCACATTCCTTAATTAATTAATCATCTTAATTAATTAACTAAAATTAACTAAGTGATTAACTCTTAATTATTTACATAAGTAATTATCTCTAATTACTTCTATTAATAAATCTTGATTACTTCCTTAATTAATTACTTAACAAATAATTAATTCTATCATTAAATAATTCTTAATTCGTTAATTAATTAATTATTCCATAATTAATTAACTTTAAAAACAATTATATTAATTAATTTCTTAGTTAATAATATCATGTGATTATTCATTAATCACTTCCACTTTAATTACTTCCATAAGTAATTACCTTCTTAATTACATTCAGTTATTAACCATTAATTACTTCATTAAGTAATTACACTTAATTAATCCATAAAGTGATTATTTAAAATTAAATAAACAATTAACTAATTATTTAAAATTAATTAAACAATTAATTAATTAACTTCTTATATTAAAGAAATCTTTAATAAATTAAGAAAACCATAAATCTTAATCAAACTTAACTTATTAACAAATAAGCATTCTTAAGTTCATATCAAAAAAAAAAAATTGACCTTGTTTAGCTCCATAAATAAATTATTTGAAATTAAATCAAATTTTAATAACTCAAAAACAATCTATTTGGTTTACAATATTTTAACTTAAACTTTATCTGAAAAGAAAGCATTTAGAAATCAATTTGAGATTTAAAACATTTTAATTATCTAATTTAAACTTACCTTCTCAATATAATTTGTAATCTTGTTTTTAAAACATTACTTTTAAATTTACTTTAAAACTTTAGATTTAATGATTAAATTCAAACACTCTTTTTAAATTAAAATTCAAACTTTAATTTAGTAAAATTACTTTTCAAAGAAATCATATCAAACGTTTTAAATTTTAAAGTAAATTCAATTTACATTTTAAAGTTTGATTAACTTAATTTCAAGACAAACAAGTTTTAAACTTTGAAAATTCGTTTTACTTTATAAGACTTGGTTATGATTTAAAACTTGTTCTTAAATTACTCCAAGTTAAACTGCACTTATCATTACAGAACCAAGCCAACAAACCCGAGACAAACGCGGTAGTAACACGAGACTTTCTCGAGTTAAAACCCTAACCCTCTCATCTTCGAGTTACCCCAGTAACACACGCGAGCTTCACACGAGAAAACCACGTCTTCCCCAAAGCTTCGAATTCCCAGTGCACAACCAAGTCACGGTGCACATGCACCTTCACCGCCGGCTAGCTACGGTCGTTGCGACCCACGCCGATGATCACACGAAAGCATACGAACACGACCGTATGCCCAGATCCAACAAACCATGCTCGAATCGAATTTTGACCCAATCACCCAAAAACTGCAGAAACGACGACCATAAAAGCTTCCCCACGGCCATACTCCTCGACGCCGTTGAACTCGCCGTCACCATCATCGAAAGCCAAGACCTCAAGCTCCAACAATTCCCAATCGCGATCAACTCCGGCCCCAGATCCAAGTCGCAAAAATCACGACAACAGTGCCGAGAAAAACGCAAACTAAAACCCTAATTCGATCGATTACGAACAAATTAAACATTGGAAAAAAATCTTGAATATTTTTTCCAACATCCACATTCCATAAACAAGCCTCGACCCTAAATTTAACTCAAATCATCATCTTGAACAGTGGCAATTCACCATATTGCTAAAACTGTTCATACCCAAATTCCATTTTGAATATCAATTTAAAAATTATGAATTTCATGTTAAAATTCGATATTATCAAACACGAATCCATTTATACTATCTAAACTATAAACTGAATTCATTGATTTTAACATGCATTAGAGGTTTACTGTGTTTTTTTTCATTTTTAAACTATTTGTAAATTAAAAATTACAGAAACTATTTTTACAATCATCTTCAACATTAACATACAATCTTTCATTCAGTCATCAAGGAAAAATATTGATGTTTAGTGGAAGATAATTTTTTTTAGAAAAATGATCCTGTTTTGGAAAGAACAAATAACAGAGTCTATAAATACACAGACCAACTACATATATATGTAAATCTATCAATCCTATAATATAAATACTGAAGGATTTTCATGCACCATCAAGATTAATTTACTGATCATCACATGCATTTAAGTTAACAAGGTTAATCTGTTTTTAAAATATTTACTCACCTGTATATTATAAGCAGAGCAGAGAACAAAGCATATTAGATTCAAGTTCCAGGATATTGAATACTTTAGATCTGAAGAATACTGAATGCATGCCTTTAATTTGTTGTATTAAACTTGCTGTTGAACATTCCTCTGCATGCCTTTAATTAATTGATTAAAAATGTTGAACTTGCAGGTTAATGTTGAGAAGAACTTCAAATTTTTTGTTTGCAGGTTGATTTTGCAGACTTGATAATTGCAGATTTCATTGATTTGCTTTTTTTTTTACTTTGCAGATCTTACTTTCACTTCAGATTTGTAGTTAAGAAATTTTTCTGTTTTGAGCTTTAGAAAAGAGAACAAGGAAAATGAAAGTTTTATGAAAGAAACTTGTTTCTTCTAAAAACATTTTTTAAAAATTAAAATGAAATTGTTGCCACATGTTTACAATTTGAACAAATGTCTCAAGCATGTTTAAAAAGTTTACAAGTGTTTTAAAGATCTTTGAAAAATTGTTTTTAAAACCTTATAAAAATAATAATTATAACTTATCTCTATGAATATGGATATTTGTATTTATGAAATGTTTTTATGTTAATAAACTTTGAATTTAGATACATATGCAAGTTTAAATCTTTTAATTTACTAAATTACTAAATACTTATATATAAAAATATAAACTTACTTATAATTTACTAAATACATAAATACTTATGTATGCATTTTTAAAAGTCTAAAACATTTATATCCATTTTAAATTTAAGCATTTAAAAAAAAACAAAACAAAATGTTTAAAACTTTTTAAACTATCATATTTTAAAACAAACAATTATCTTACATTTTGAAAACAATTGAATTAATCTTTGAATTAACTTTTGAAAACTATTAAGTTTTAAAACAAAGCATTAAATTATAATATTCATACATCAATTATTAATAGATTAAATTAAATTCCCAAAACAACTCAAATTATAACATATACATACATATATATTACAATTTGAAAATTCAATCTTTTAATTAAAACAGAAGATCCTATTCACAATATATATCAAATGTATATATTATAAATAGATAAAATTTCATCAGCTTTGAAAAACAATTCTTATCCATATTACCAGATTAAAAATTCATTAATCTTTAAAAGATTAAATTAGCCAATTTTAAATTAAAATTATAAAGAAAATTATCAAACCAATTAAATTATTTATACAGATTATTAAATTTATATTGCCCAAAATTCCGGGTCGTTACAAACAATGTTACACATTTCTCTCGATTTGAGAATTCTGGTGTACTTCAATATAGATACTCCATTTCGGTTATAGTTAAACCATGACATAACGACCATCGAGCAATTATAGTTGGGTCTAATTTGAATCCTTGAAGGTAAACCATAGTTCCTTCTCCTCGATTGTATAAGGTTAGTATCATGATCAACTCAAAGTCAAAAATCTCTAGCCAAAGTAATATAATTGATAATAAATGTTATGATCGAACCAAGGACTCTGTTTATAGACTAATCAATTTAAATCCGGATGATACTGAAATTTTAACCAAGTCCAAATTCCATAAATCTTGAAGTGGTATATTGTTGATTAAGAGAATTGGTGTAAATAATCACTACTAAAAGGTACCACCCAAATTGTAAATTTGGAATTTACAGATGAGATATATTAGCAATGAAATCTGTCAAATTATCACACTGCTAGCTAAGGTGACGTGTTAGTGTTAGTATCTGGATTGTTCAAATATTAATCGCTAGCTGTGAGTTCACACCTGTGAGTCGTACAATCAAATCTGTTCAGTATCCAAAACACTACCCAATATAGTTGGCTTATAATAGTTATAAATTAATTAAGTAAATATATATAATTTTTCTTATAATTCTTGTATTTAGTGTATTTAGTAAATATAGTAGCCTTTAGAAATGTTCTGGGTGTTGTTGGTAATTAATTGGGTGCATATGTAAAAGCTATGTATGTGCATATCTATATATGATATCAATGTACATTTAAATTTGATTTAAACAGAATTAATTACAAACAGGCTTGAGTATATAATTGTTCCATAATGATACCAATAGGGGCCAACCTAAAAAGAGGTATAAGAGAGTGATGTGGATCTAATTTCGAATTATTAGTAGATATTTGTCGAAGATTTGATCTCCAAATTCTCCTATAAATGCAACGCTAAATCTCATTGTTTTAGATGATACTTTTGCCAACTCTTTTGCCTCTTTCTTCCTTCCCATATTCAAATACATATTCTGCCCAAACTAGTAATGATTGACCTCATAAATCACAAATACAAGGAATGGCTGCTATATTCAGTGGTGATGCATCGATTGCTGCAACAGTGGTTCAGATTGAGGAGAATTAGATTTAATATAACAATGGTTCTTCTATATTCTACCCAATTATTATTTTTCTACTCCTCATCACCCTCTTCATCTAAATTTCTATAGCCTTTTTGTCGTCTCTCTCCCTCTTAAACCTAGGGGTGTCAAATGGGTTGGGTTGGATATAAATGGGTTGGGTTGGATATAAATGAGCTGGTTTAAAAATTAACCCAACCCATTAGACCCATTTATTAAATGGGTAAACCCAATCCAACCCACTAATTTAACGTGTCAACTGAACCCAACCCATTTAACCCAGTTTGAATAAAATTACATTAAAACATTCAAAATTAGTACAAGACATTCAAGATTTAACCAGTACAAAGATCAGTTCAGTTTTCAAATATAAAAACATTATATAAAGTGACATTTAAGATTTGCTGCAAGCGAAGTATCCCAGACTGCATCATTTTGTAGAATTTAATATAATATCAATCGACATATGATTCCAAACTATATAGCATAAAAATGCATGAAACATGAATTAGTTCAGTGAAAGCGCTAAATCTATTTTTCCCTTCCTTTGCATCTCTATTGCCCAACCTCCAACTGCATGTAGTGTCCAACCTGCAACACAGATGAATATTGAAATAGTTTAGAAACTCATGGTATATAGTCATATACTTACTGTTGGCTTGTTGCAGCATGCAGCATCAAATAAGAAAATATTGGATGAAGCTGCTTGTATTGTTCTCTTAAATATAGGTGTTGCTTATGCCATTTCATCATGTTTACATCTAGCAACAGTGTGTGTTTTATTACTTTTTGTGCAATGTTAATCACAACTGAGGTATACATGAGTTTGTTTCCTAGATTACAAAAGGTAAGATTTAACTGAGAAAATGAATGACATAATCCATCAAATGTAGTATACAGGAAATGTGAGCAAACAACAATCATGCCTAAATCTTATTAGCTAGACAAAAAGACATACAAGATAAACTCATAAGGTTTAATAGTTAACAATTGAGTTGCACATTACATGTTACTTAAAAAATTAAAACCTGTCTAAGTGATAAGCGATTATAGATGGAAATATAGTAATATGATGTTGAACTATAACAAAGTTAATTTGTTTTGCAAAGACGATCTAAAAGATCTATATCTAATACTAGACAGCACCAATGCTTGAGAAGACGAGTACTTTAATATAGACTTACAGTAAATGACAGCAACCAACAAATGAGGTAAATGAATGCAGACTAACATGCCAAATACTAAATGTGATGACCAACATTCAGAAAGCAATATAAGTACACTTGTGTTACAGATAACTCAAACCTTTATAATGTGATATGCCAAAATGTAAGATGCTTCATTTCCTAAGATTGGCAGTAAAGCATACTTTAAACAACGTGAACAAAAAAAATTTGATAGTTAAGCATACATGTACCTAAGATTTAGGTAGAAATTTTCAACTCCGCATCCGCATGAGACAAAGAAATATCCACATCAGGCTCCTCTATAGCTGACGCTGCCCCGTTTCCATATAGCCAGTTACGTGTACATAACAATGCTTCAACGGTATCTGCCTTCAGAGAACTTCCTAATCATCAAGAGCCCTTCCTCCGACTGAATGCACTTTCAGATGCTACTGTAGTAACCGTAACTGCCAAAATATCTTTCGCCATACTGAAAGAATTGGATATTTATATTGGTGAAATTTCTAGAAAGAAATAATGTCGAACGTGATTTTAGGATCTAACAGTTCCTCTTCAAGATATGACTTAAGTTCAAATTTACGAGAACTATCGAGTAAACATACCTTACGATGACTGTAAAATCCTTCTAACATATCCTCACATTCTTGTGAATACGGACCAATATCTGCATCAACGGATTCCACATCTTTTGATCCACTAGCTTTACCTTCATTTTTTTGCATATTCGTTGAAAAGATTTTCAAATTTACTCTCCACCGCATCAAATTCATAACAATCGATTCCATAAATTTGTTCATAACCGTATTTAACGAATTCAATTTTATGACCTGGATCAAAGATGCATGCAATGGAAAGTATCGCTCTAAATTTTCTTCAATACTTGTCGAATTTTTTATACATTTCATTTGCCATTGTTGACATAAAATCATTGTCTTTCATACACTTTTGCAATGTAAAAAAAACTGTCACAAGCTTCGGAAAAAAATAAGTTCGATGTTGGATAACTAGAACCCGAAAATAAACAAGTAACTTTGTAAAAAACTTCAAAAAAGTTCGCAATTTTCTTTGCATCTATCCATTCATCCGGGGTTGGACAATAAATGTAACTCGAATCAATGATTTCCTAACGGCATAGTGCTTGGTGGAAGTAAATAGCGCTTTTAAGCATAAAAAATGTCGAGTTCCATCTTGTTGCAATTTTTTTTTTACTTTCACTCATAGAAAGATCTGCTATGCATTCCATAAACAATTTTTTCTTGATTGGGAGCCCTTAGTGTACTTTATACTTTCCCTAATATTCGTTAAAAAGGAACCAATGCATTTTAGACCGTCTTGTACGATCAAATTCAATATGTGTGTAGTGCAATGAATATGCAAAAACTCTCCATCTGCAGCCATTGCTTTCTTATATGTGAGATGAGATTCCAACAATTCTATAAATTTATCATTTGAAGATGCGTTGTCAAGCATAAATGCAAACAGTTTATCTTCGATATTCCACTCGGTAACAGACTAGATACCTTCCGAAATATTGTAGCTCCCGTGTAAAGAGGCGGCATCAATGAAAAACTAAGCAATTTTTTTGTAAAACCCAATCGTTATCTATGAAGTGCGCGGTCAATGATATAAAACCATATGTATTAATTGATGTCCATAGATCGGATGTTAAGCTTACTTTTCCCGAACATGATTTTAAAAAATGTTTAAGCTTAACCTTTTCTTTCTCGTAAAGTTTCATGATATCCGATCGTACCGTATTTCTTGATATATGTTGCACTTCGTTGTTCAAATAAAAATGTAGTTCTCCTACTTCATCATATTGGACAAACATAAAGGGCAAGTTACGCCTAATGATGGCCTTAGTCGCCAATTTTCTATACTTATTTTGATCGAACTTACTTATCTCATTAAGCCCACCCATTTTTTGGCAATGTGTTGACATTTTGGAATATGTTTTAGCATATTAGAAGTTCCATGCTTTTCTCTCCAAAAGTATGTTTTCTTACATCCCTTGCAAAAGCACGTTGGTGTTTTTCCTAAAATAGTTTCTTTTTTCTAAAAATAGTTCCAAACTCCTGAGTGTGGTTCTACAACGTTTTTTCCAGCCGAACTACTCAATGAATCTTCCAATACAATAAAATCTTCTATTTCAATATTTATATGCTCAGTTGAATCCGTGTTCTACAATATCAAATATTAATAACAATTAGCATGTAGGTAGTACAAACAAACAAATATATATATATGTGTGTGTGTGTGTGTATGAGTTTTGCCTAGTACAATTAATGCTATCTATTTTCGCTCAAAATTCTTATAGTTGAAATAATACAGTTTTATATATCAAATTATTGTACTACAGTATATAATTTAATATCATATATGACTATATGATTGCATCAACATTTAACATTTAATGACTATTAGAGCATTCAAGTAAGAAGGTGTGCAAAGTAACAACTTACAGTCTGGTAAGTAGAATTTCAAGTTCCAAGTTCCAACGGCGGCTTTAATTAAGAAAATGGATCAAGTTTTGCTAGTTTTGATTCCCTGCTAAGACAACAACAAAGGAAAAAAAAGTCAAAACATTATTATTATCATATTTTTATAATATAGTTACGCATTTATGAATAACGTATAACAGTCAGCTAGCAGTATGGGAAGTTTCAGCTAAATGATAAGTAGACCCATCTCATGGCTAAACAAATGAATATATCAATGCCATCAATTGTTTTAAAGGAGCACGCAACAAAAAAATAGTTTAAAATGAATATATCATATATCAAAGCCATCAAATGTTTTAAAGCTAATGTTACATTAATATTTTCATATTTCAAACTTTTAAATAACATTACATTGCTTGGGCTAATGTTACATTGCTTGATCTTAAGCTAATGTTACATTGATATTGCTTGACCTTGCTGTCACTTGAATAACATTACAACGATCCAAAGCATAGTTTATTATGACATGTGACAAAATAACTAAACCTGAAATTTATAGCCTTGTCCTAAGGACATCCTTTAGCCTTCCTTATGCATGCAAAGCTCAAGCACAATGTTGAAATATTTTATTAATCCTTTAGGGCCAACGAATTGGTATTTCGATAAAGTATCAAGTCGCTTCATGAATAAAGGACAATAGTAATTGCTCAGATGGCAGCTTTGAGTCTAATTAATCCTAAATGTAAAAAAGAACATAACCAATTTAACCTTTTCAATAAAATGCGAAAGGAGATGTTATTAATTAAACTAGCTAGTTATTTTTGAAACCAAACAGTTTTATCTCGTAACCTTAGCCGCTTAAATTGTTTGTATGGAACAGGTTCAATTTTAAACTCCCGCTTGAGCAAATGGACACTGGATTACTACTTAGACAGACTCAGTCAGCCAGACTACTTTACAAAAATCATAGTACTACACGAGTTTAAATACTTAAATATAAAATTAACTGATATATCATGAGTTTTCGTGCTTCAGGGGGTCATATCAAGTCGGCACGTGGTCTGAGACGGGGCGACCATCTCTCGCCCCTCATCTTTGTCTTGGTAGCCGATGTTTTTAATAAGATGATCAAACTTGCCAATTCCAGCAACCTCTTTTCAGGCATTACACTCCCGGACTCCTCGTTGTCAGTCTCTAATCTGCAGTTTGTTGATGACACATTACTTTTTGCCGCCCCCCAGATTGACTACATTCATTGCTTGAAAGTGGCTCTGTACTCTTTTGAGCTCATATTCGGCCTTTCCATCAATTTCAAAAAGAGTTTCGTCATCATGTTAGGCAACTCGAATCACCTTGGCCCTCCCATCTCGTCGCCGCTCCATTGTAACCTTTCAGATTTCCCTCTTTCTTACCTCGGCATCCCTCTTCGTCCTACCAAGCTGCATCGATCTGACTGGTCCCCATTAATTTCTAGGATTGAATCGAGACTTCTGAGTTGGAAGGCTCATTCTCTTTCCACAGCCGGTCGTCTTGTTTTAGTCAAATCCGTCTTATCAGCCATCCCGTCATATTGGATGTCCTTTTATAGACTTCCCACCTGGGTCATCAACCGTATTGACAAAATCAGGTGTTCCTTCCTCTGGAACGGTGGTGGTGTCAAAAGACTTGTCAACTGGTATACTTCCTGTTTGCACCAGAACCAGGGTGGTCTTGGTATCATCAATCTTAGTGCTTTTAACACCGCACTCCTCGCTAAATGGCTTTGGAGATTACTCTCCCCTGGCAATTTTATTTGGAAAGACAGGATTCTCTCGACTCACTACCGTTCTAACAGCCACCTCGTCCTTCACTTCCCTCCGCGTAGTAGACCTTCTCCATTCTGGGAAGGAGTGCTCCATACCCTCCCCCGAGTCAAATCTCTATTCCATGTTGTCATCGAAGATGGAAAAAACTGTGTGTTTTGGTTAGATACATGGCATGATCAACTCCCCCTCACCAAATATTTTCCCCAACTCTTCTCACATATGCACAGCCCTTTCAGCTCGGTTAGTGACTGCATCAGTCGTGCTCCGGACTCCCTCTGCCCTCCATCCCTCTTCGACTCTGGCACCTTCTCAGAACTTATCTCCGCGTTCAATCTGCTCCATTCTCTTCATCTCACCACCTCGCCAGACCGAGTAGTCTGGGCGCTTGCGCCAACTAAAGGCTTCTCAGTCGCTTCCTGTTATTCTTACCTTCACAACCCCGGTCGCTTTTTCACCTTTCCCAGACTCTGGGAATGCCTTATTCCGCCACGTATCGCCTTCCTCCAGTGGTGTCTGGCTCATGAATGAATCAACCCTAAAGCGAGGCTTTCCCGCCTTAACATTCCGCTCAAGCCATCCTGTGCCTTTTGCTCTGTCAACTTGAAGATATCCCCCACCTATTTCGAGACTGCGACTTCACTTTCTCAGTTTGGGCGGCTACCAGCGCCCACCTCCTCGGTCGTATCCCTGATCAACCAGACATTTTTGATCATTGGCAACTCAATCCTCACAATCTCCTCCTGTATGTCTTCTTTGCACTTTTCTGTTGGTTTATATGGAAGGAACGAAATGCAATTGTGTTTAATAAACCAAGATATCACTTTGAAGGTATTTGTAGACGTATTATCTTTTTATTCAACGATATTACAGGTCGGAGCTCATCGGCCCCTTTCAGACTTCGCCTCCCGCAGCGAAGTTCTTCTCCAGTTGAGTCGCAAGAGAGCAGTTCGGCATTTCCACCCTGACTTGATTGCGATCTTATGTTAGTATCTTGTTGATTTTGGTGTCTTGTTGGTATTTTGTTGTATCACCAGTATTTATTCCTGCCTTGTGTCGTTATACTTTTGTAATATGTAAAGTGTTATGCTCTTATTGCCATCGATCAGGTGCATTGATCGAAACTATATTATTTATTATATGCTTCTAATCGGCTGTGTAGTGACACGCTACACACCCGTCTTACTCAAAAAAAAATATCAGAAGTTTTGATTATGTAAAATAATGTTCTAAGACAAAGAATCATTGAGAAAATCGGCAAATTCGTATAAATAATGACCTTTTACACCTGTACCTTTATGTATCTAGGCTATTCAAATACTCAACCCTAGTACCTTAAGGGCTTACTTTAAAGATTTAGCTCTCAAGAATAACAGAAAAATGTCATCTATGTTCTACATAAACATTCTCTTGCTAAAACACACACTCCTATATGTAATTAGTTTGTTGTGTGACTTATGGTCACTTGAATATCTGTAATTAGCAGTATTGATTAGATTCTAAATTATTGCAGTCAATGTGTAATGCTTACCTAATAACAAGTCTTGTTAATAGAGTTAATATGAAATGAAAAGAATTGACCTTAATGAATCTTATATATCATTTTCTAAACGTCCTTATATAGAATCAATAATGTTTTTTTTGGCAGAAAACTAATTCTATCCACCACTATATTGGAGCTCATCTTGAAAATTTCTGAAATTAAAATTTCTTAAAGAATTGACTATTACGCATTGCTAGCTTATAATTAACTAGAGCAAACTTTAAAGTGAAAACTAGAAAGCAAGTAAAATAACCATTTACAGAATATAAACGAACAATATTACTACTAATTATGATTACCAATAATGTTGAGCCATTGTTCAAAATGTTAATGAAAATATATAATTGCACAAGAGTATAGTTTGGTCAAGTGAGCGTAAAAGAAGTCAAAAGTCACTTTGTTCAAACTTAGCTAGAAATATTTACATTTGTTGGAAAAACAAAATATGAAGAAATTGTTTGTAAGAAAAGTTTTGGTCTCAAATATAATTATAATTTTTATTATGAACGAGAGCCCATTAGGGTGCTGCATTTTTAACCCACTTGCGGCCAATAAACATTTTTTTCCAAACAAAAGTTTAGAAACAAGTTTTTTTCCTTGACTTTTAGCATAGTTTTTAAGTTTTCTTCAGACTCATTAGTAAAACTCTTAGCATGAGTTTTTCTGTTAATTCATAATCTGCTAAAAAATCATCTATGCAACTACACTCCAAAGGAATCAAATTCGACATTAGAGACGTATAATATGTTCCTACTAAAAGTGCAAATGATTAAGCTTTTCTACACACTGACTAATTTACTTTGAATACTTCATGAATGTTTTGTCATGTACTTCAAATAAAAAAATAAAAAATAATTCTATCGCATAACAAAATTGTATATGATCACTCTAGTCCTGGTTAAATTTCCAAAATGTAATTAATAAATAAATAAATAAGAGATTCAGATATAGCTGAAAATAGGGATGACAATGGGCCGGGTCTAGGGTCCAAACCCGATCGACCAGCCCCTGTTTTGGCTCGTCCAGACCTGCCCCATTGGGTCGTTGGGGCGGGTAGACCCGTGACCTGTCCTTGAGTGCTCTAAATCTAGGGTCGGGTCGGGGCTCGGCCGATCCGTCCCAACCTGACCTGCACTACTAACATCTCATGAAGCTGCTTTATTACTATAATGATTTATTAATCTTCTTAGATATAAGTGATTCTAGCATGGATATTAAAATGTTCCAATCAATAATATATAGAAAAAATTAGAGTATTAAGTTGCCTCATTAATAATTATACAATAACATATGTAAATAATTTATGAATTGTTATTGTAGACATCATTTTTATTAACTTCCCTTAGACACATTGTTATTTATATTCCATGTATTATTTGGTGATAACGAGTATAAACAAATAAATATATGTATGTTGGTACACAATTTTGGATCAATACATAGAGACTCATCGGGTCTTAGAGCGGACCGGGTCTATGCTGACCCGTACGGGACAAAATTCCAGACCCGTACCAAGTCTACGGGGCGGGTCTGGGGCAAGGTCTAAAAAATCCGGGACGGGTATGGGGTACTAAAATCCCGCCCCAACCCGCCCCATTGTCATTCCTAGCTGAAAAGACACTTAAGCAAAACAGCATGAATTTTTGCCCAAATGCAATAAATAAATAAGAGATTCAGATATATCATTAAAGCTCAAAATATTTTGTTTTGCCAAAAATTCATCCGTGAAACAGTAAAGGAAGTATGAACCCAGAAGTGTTTCGCAAATCGCAATCGTGAAGCAAAATGTAACCGCGGTAAAAATGAACTGATAAAACTTTGACCAAATCTAGCGATTCTTAATAACATAATCAATATTAGATATTAACCCTGAAAATAACGGTAAAAGACTATAACACAAAATAACGCACCAGCTTGATTAGATGGATGACTGATTATAGCTCGATTACTACAACCTAGAAATTAATGAAAAGATGGAAGACGTCGAATCATGCCCTATCAGGGAGAAGATGAGTGAATTTGAGAAAGTGCGTAACCCTAGTTTTTTAAACGAGAATGTCAATTTTTTTTGGTTAAACGGACATTATGTATAAACGGGTCAGAGTCCCCTAACCCATTTAATTAACTATCTTAAATTATTTAGCCCAATAAACCAATTATTTTAATGGGTTTGACCCAACCCACTTATTTTATGGGTAATTAGGGTGGGTAAACGGGTTGCTACCCATTTTAACAGCCCTACCTAAACCAACTTTCACTGTTGCTATTCCCTTTTGACCTAAGCGATGCTTCTTCTCCCTTTTCGCTCTTAAGTCCTCCCGTAGCTTCTCGTTTCCAATTCGAAGGACCTTTTCGTCTCAGCCAGGCGCGATTATACACGAGATTTGGAATCTAAAGGTGAGCTTTCTGGTCTTTTTTCGAAGTGGCTAATCGGACTTCGTCTTCAATCTGGTTTATGGGTTTTCTCGGTTGGTCGGTTTATTGTGTTTTGGGAGTTCGCTTGTTTTCATGGGCTGTGGCTTCGCCATTTTCTTTATGCTATCCGTAGAGGATTTCCAAACTTTTGATGTTGGTGCTTTCCTTTGATATTTGGTTTGCTATGCCTATTTATTTCGGTTACCACTCTTAGTTTGCTATGGGATTGCTTTGCAACGGGTTGCTGCTGGCGGTTGGTGTTCAGTGTTTCTCTGTCGAGTCCTCTGGTGAACTATCTCCTACTGGTTTGTCCCTGTCGTAGTCTGATTTTCTGCTATATGTTGGGCATTTGATATTGGTTGTGGCTGTTCCTGCTCCTATGTTATCCTATCGGTTTCCTTGTACTGGTGGTTTTCACTTGTATTTGGAAACTTTTGCGTGCAAGATATCTGTTATGTAATTTTCGTGGTTATATCTTTGGGTGCCTTTATTCTGGGTTTCCTGGTGAAATAGTTTGGATAATTTTTGGTCGGAGCTTGGTTTTTGAGTTGTTATGTTTCTGTTTTTGTAATTTAGCTGGATGTTGATGTGATTGGCTTTGTGCAACTTGTGGTCTGTTTTGCCGCTGTGTGGTTTTTGTGACTGCCTTGTGCAGCTAGGTAAGTGTGTGCATCTTGCGTGTTGCTAGAGTAATTTGTAACCTTATTGGTAGCTTAGGCGTTTTTGCCTAACTCCTGTGCTTTAAGCCAGATTAGTTCAAATAGTAGTTTAGGCAATCGGTCTATCTCCTGGTTTTTATATGTATTTATTACTTTGTCGTAATAAAAGTCGATGATCCACTATGAAAACCGGCTGACCTTGCATACATATAATATATTAAATTATTTTAAAATAAATTTTACTTGATCAAATTAATAATAAAAATAAACCTTTATACTCGAAATTATATTACATTATATATCATTTATTAATTAATACAATGTATGTCCTTAATGTTATAATATACACATACACGCTTTATTAAATTGGTTAATTTTTTTATATTATACTAATAATGTTTCACACGTATACGCTTTTAAAGTATTTATTTTGGCACATACACACAGATACGCGCACACACATATAAGTACATACTGTTTATACGCATTAAAATAATATTGTGTATTTTAAATGAATGAATTAAAAATTAAAAAAATATATACATTTATTTTCAACTATTTTAATTTATTTTATATAAATATACATAGTTAAATTTAGTTTAAGATAATTTACCAATATTTATCTAGTTTTAAATTTTAAGTGTTTTTATTGAGTGTTAATTAGATATTTTAAACAAAAATTTTGAACTTTAAATTCACTGGCTTGGTCAAAACTGGATTAGATATTCTATATTTTATTATATGTAAATAATTTAAAAATATTATATCTATATTTATATATTTTATAAATATATTAAACAATGTTTTGAGATAATTAACACATATAAAAATGATTAATTTTTACATAATGGATATAAATTTCAATATCTACTTATATAAACATTAATCGTGTACACCTTACTATGTTATAGATTACACTTATGTTTACACCTGAGTATCTATTGATATACTCAAAAGACGTAAATGTTAAATTAATTAACATACCTCAATTAATTACAAGTAAATAAAATAAAATATGATTTTATTTAGACTAATTAGATTGGTTCTAGTACAACATTAGACTTCATATGCTCATTAAGATCCTATTAGGAAAACCTTTTCACTTGCGGTAGATAGGGCTTGTTCCAAGAATTTTGTTTAATGATTGGTTGAGATATTAATTTATAGTAGTAAACATATTTACCAATCAAAAGTTTCCGTGTCAAGTATTTACCAAACATAGTTAGGCCAAATAATGAGTTGTAATGAGCACATGAATTTATATAGGGAATTGAGAATGTCAAATATTTTCCATAAGTAATTTTGGTAATGATTGGTTGAGATATTATGATTCATTTACTATAAAGATTGTAATGCCAAATATTTGTCATATCTGGTTTTTTTAACACATCGTAAATTAATGAATGATTAATTAAAGAACCAATTGCATGGACAAGATTTTAAATGATTTGATCATGAAATTAAATAATAAAATGTGATAAGCTTTTGGATGTACATTTTCTTATCAGGATTATTATTTTGTAAGGCTTAATTAAAAAAGAATTAAACGAAGAAGAAGGGAATGGGACAACAGCCCAATTATTCATTGGAATAAAAATAATCACTTTCCTATTTTCATTTCATTCTACCCTCAAAGTTAAATAAAATCTTTGAAGCTCTTTAATGGTGATTGCGGCATAAACAAGAAAGAAAAGGAAAACAAGATCAACTAAAAATATTGGTCAACTACGAAATGTATGTGAGTAATATATTATCTAATCCCTTTTTTCCCCTAAATTTCTCATGGCCATATTTATTATAATCTATTTGAACCAAAAATTTAATATGAGGAAGAGAGTATTTTATTAGAGATGATTTTTGATCTATAGAATATGGAAATAAATTGATACAAATTAAACCGAGTGCCATATAATATGGAAATGGTTAGAAATAGGGAGTTTTTGAAATTTTACAAAAGAAATTACATGAAAATATTTTCTATGATTTTCTGGAAATAAAATAAATAATTTTTGAAAGTAACTAGGTATGGCCGGAGGAATAAATGGGGTTTCAAAGGCAAATGCATGGCAGTCGGGAGGTGACTTAATTAAATTAAGAATTTAATAATGGATCCGTGGACCAAATCCTCATTTTATGTTGAGCGTGTGAGTAAAGAACTAGATAATTGTAAGAAATAACTAAGTCAAATGAATTAGAAGTTGACATATGTAAAGCTAGTGTCAGATTTGTAGAGAATAGTTACCAATAAAATACCGAGAGGCAGTGCCAAAGGAAGTGGTCTCAAATCGAAAGAAAAATGAACCTAAACCTTAAGTATAAGGACTTAAGTGGAAAAGCTAAGAAAAGTTCGGTAAAAAGACTAGGGTAATAAATCAAAGGTGGTCGGGGCTAAAGTTCAGGAATTATTGACAGAGGATGTAATTTTGGAAAGTTAATGATTTAAATATCATAAGCCACCAAAGTTAAACTAAGCAAGGCTCCCCATATGAGACCGAAGGTAGTGATTATCGATGGTTGTTTAACTCTCGTTAGGATAATTTAAACTGGAACTAAATGACTTCTGGTGAGACTTAAGATGGCAAGAACTAGTACTTAAAATATTGATGATATGTTTAAGTAATATTATTAGCCGAAATGCAGTTAGACTAAATATTATCTTAATGAATAGCTATGTAAAATGCCTAATTGTGAATGGACAGGTATTATATTCAACATTTGACATAAAGTCTGATGTGGAAGTCAACAGACCGGAAGCGAAGGAGTAATACCTCAATGGCATTCATAAATGTAAACGAAGGCGTAAGGATTGGAATGGCAACTGAAATTGTAAACGTTGGTGTAAGGCCTAAGGTGGCAACTGCAACTAAAAGCACAGGTGTAAGACCAAAAGCGACAACTACAGTTGAATGTTAGAGTAAGGCTAAAATGACATTTGAACACGATTGGTGTAAGGTATAGGGTGGCAATCAAAGATTCGGTAAGAGACGTAAGGCCTGAAGTGGCAGTTAAGTAATCAAAGCAAATTAGGTGTAGGGCCTTTATGGAATCCGAAAATGAAAGCGTAGGTGTAAGACCTGAAGTGACAATCAAAAATGAAAGCGTAGGTGTAAGGTCAGGTGTGGCAACTGAAAATGAAAGTAAAATAGGTGTAAGGCCTGGAGTGGTAACCGAAATTGATGTAGGTGTAAGTCATAAGGTCTTAGCAACAACCTATAATATAGTACTTTGGGTTTTGGTTAGATTATGTATTCTAAATAATGGTAGATCGCGTGAAATGGGTATTTATCCTAACTAAGACCCCTTTGAACTTATTTGTATAGTATATTGTTTTAATTAAATGTTTTATTATAGTGAGGGGAAAACCCGTTACGCTCTTTTGCGGTATGATTTCACTAACTTTTTTGTTTTAAGATAACATATTGTTTATACCATACTTTATGTCCAGCCTATGTTTTTATCATTTTTTTTCCTTATAAACTTGAGGATACATATTAGAGTAGGTTTAGTTTGTGGGTTTAGACAGGGTACATTTTAGGGGCAGATGAATAAAGGAGCCAAAGATGAAGAAGAATGCTTAGGGATATTAATTATTCTTTTGATTCTACTATACTCAGTCTTTATGTCAACATCTTCATATGTTGGTCATAACATGATTATTCATATCGTATTATATTTCTGACCCTTGAGTGGCCATGAATTTAGGATCTAAATTGTTAAACTTGAACGGTACTGATTTGTTTCTTGATTTTATTGCATATCTGAGGTGTTTACTTAAAATTGTTCAATATAACTGATCTCACCTTTATCATCGAAAGATAACTTCAAGGCGACTGCAACATATTGAAATTCCATCATTGGATTTCAGAATGAGAGATGTTATAGTTGGTATTAGAGCTTAGGTTAAGGGAAACTTAAACAAAACAAAGTTAAGTAAAAAGTTTAGGCAAGAGTTGGTAGTAGAAAATGAACACCCGAGAATAGATATGCATTATTATATATTGTACTTGTAATTTCTATATTGGTATATATGTAGATATATCTATTCCTTTATTATTGTTTCACTCTCTTACTTTCTGATTCTAATGAAGACTTTCTTAGTAAAATGTATCTGAGAAGTGGAAGAGTTACAATAGCAGGAACCAATGTAAGGAGTGAGAATGTTAGTATGTAGTCCATCAAAAGTAATGGAAGGTGGTGCCTTCGACGGTGGTAGATGAGGCAGTCCTACCTATTGTAGGAATTAATGTAAACGTGTTGTTTCTATAATTCATGGCACAGATGATGAGAGAGAACATGCCGAAAGTGGTTAAGCCGAGACTCATGGTTAGGGTGGACTTCTCCAAGTTAAACCAGGACTATAGAAATTTTGGAGGCAAGATGTTTAACAAGAAAGCAATGGTGATTGAAATGATAACTTGATTGAAGTAAATGAGTGTATCTTCATGGATTTGGGGCTAGAAGCTGTACAAAAGAAAAGGCTAACCTCCAAGCAGTTGCACGAAGATGCTTTAGATTGGTGAGAGACGGTGAGGGTCGAAAATCATGAATTTGAAATCATTTAGAAGCAATACAGAGAAAGGTTCGAGGCTTAATTTATCTACAAGTCTTGGAGAAGTGTGTTGTTGACGGTGTTCATCCATCTCAAACAAGATCTTTTTGATGAAGAATATATTCAGAAGTTCAACGACTTGGCGAAGTATGATTGAGAATTGATCAACACCCCATTGAAGAATAAGAAGTTTGTCTAGTGCTTAATGCAAGGCTTAGATCATAAGGTGATGTCACACCTAGCATTTCTTATTGAGTCTGTAGCTGATATGGCGAGAAGATATGATAGTTTGTACCAAGCAAATAGAAGGGTGGAAGGAAGCCCAAGATGAAACCAAAGAAGAGATTTGTTCCATATCATAACGGGAAGAAGCGGAAGCAACCGAGAGGTGAGGTTTTGGAAAGGGAAATTAGAAGGGATATTTTGGAGGTTACATATTACAACCGTTGGCAGAAGGGGAATTATGCTTCGAGCTGTCTGCATTCGGAAGGGAGAATCAAGGTCAAGTGCTATAATTGTTATAAATTGGGCCACAAAAAAGAAAGATTATCCAGAGACGAAGCAGGCAAAGGTATTTTCTTTAGAGGGGTCGAGACGATAACCTTCTACCAAGGAGAAAGGTAAGAGTACCATATTGGAAGGTATAATGTCCATTTCTAGTGTTTTAGTTAGAGTTTTGGTTCATGTTAGAGCTACACATTCTTTCACTTCAAAAGTTATAGTAGATAGATTAGGTTTAGATGTTACCTATCTAGTTACTTCTCCGAGTATGATTAATCAAATTGGTGGATATGACACACTTGGGGTTAAAGTGCACTGGTTTAGAGTTCGTTTTGTGTGACTATTATTTTTCTATGACCTAATCATATTTGACTTTGAGTGGTATGGGGTTGGGTGTGGATTGGCTGATGCGGAATAGTGCAATGATATATTATATAGAGAGAATTATCGATTTATGGATCTCGAAGGGAGGATAAAGGGTCCTAGTATTTTTGGACAAGATGTAGGGAACATCCTAGATTTTGTTATGTGTGATAGAAAGTATGGATGAGGAGATAGATAGGATTTTTGTGGTTTGGGAATTTTCTCATGTTCTCAAACCAGTATTATATTACCTCTAAAAGGGTGACTAGGTTTTGCATAAATGTAGTACCAGGGGCATAACATGTTAGTAGGCAACCTAGTAGAATGTCGCCTGAGGAGATGGAAGAATTGAAGAAGAAACTAATGGAATTGAGCATAAAAATTTCATTAGGCTGAGTAGTTCGCTATGGAGAGCTTTTGCAGTATTTGTGAAGAAGTCTAATGGATCACTTCAGTTGTACATCGACTATAGAAAATTGAGTGAGCTAACAATGAAGAATCGTTATCCAAATGATCTGTTTGATCAGTTGAGTGTAGTTAGAGTATTCAAGCAATTAGACTTGGCTATAGGGTTTCATCAACTAAGAGTTGCCGAAGAGAATATTCCTTTAACTGGTTTTGAATAAGGTATTGGTTGTATGAATGGTTTATCATGCCCTTTGGGCTAACCAATTCTCTGGTTACCTTTATAGATCTTATGAATTGAGTCTTTGGTAATCAGATGGATAGATTATATAGGTCGTTATAGATGATATTTTGGTATATTAAGGATAAACGAAACTATGAGGTTCGTCTAAGGTTAAGATTATAGATCTTGAGATAACACAAGTTGAATGTGAAGTTTTCCAAGTGTCATTTTTTATGACGCCCCACCTCTATACCCACGCTAGCAAAAAGAATTAATAGATAATACCGTCTGCTAACACGGAGAATAAGACTGGATAGGAGCGACCATGTGTAATCTTACCTTAACTATTCACTAAATACGTCGAAAAGTAGAATCACATTAAAATTCGACCTATTCAATAAATATTTAAAGAAAAACTACAATGGCTGTAGGATCTATCACAAGAAAATATAACAACTCAAATGTAATTCACATCACAGAACAGTCGATCGTAATATACACATAAACAGATACACAACAGAGTATACAAAATAATACATGTCAAGTGGTACATGAGACCACAATATACAGACGAGACGAAAAAAGTATAAATATCAGAGTTACAACAGATAAGGACCATAAAAGACGCTATAACAAAATGAAGCTAGCGAATAGTCCATGCGGAATCAAAATAGGCTAAGTCCCAAAAACACCTAACCTGAAACATCTCGGTCTGACCCGAGTATAAAATACATGGGTCAGTCTAGATAACAAATCAGTTAGATAAACTGAACAATAATAAACCTGCAAGGTCATACAGTATAACAAATATCTCTAGAGGAGATAACACAATCATCAATAAGAGATGAATCATATAGAACAAGCCTCATATCATCGGCAACATATAGAAACAAAGGATACAAATATCCCAAAACAAGCCAAAAGGCAAATAACAAATACCAATAAGGTATACAAGTTCCACAAGGTAATCGTTATACATCATGCGGCTCAAAAAGACCAACACCGAAGGGCGATACCGTGGGAATATACATATCAATGAAACATCAGAAAATTGCTCGAGCTCAGTACTGTACAAACAAGGATCCATAAGCCCGAAGGCTCCAAACCCAAGTATCACCCATGCGGCACATAAGGCCAACATCAGAGCGAAACTATATAGGGCAACAAACCCGAAGGCACACACCCGAAGGCAACATACCCGAAGGCAACAAACCCAATATCACTCATGCGGCACATAAGGCCAACATCGGAGCGATACTTTATAGGGCAACAAACCGTAGTGGTGAAGGTCGTAGACCAAGTACTGGACACCACTAACTGGCGGAATGTGTCACAACTCTCGAAAAGGAATCCGAACAGTGTTAACGTATGTCCCATAACCACTCATTCGCACTAAACGGTTTATTATCCGTCAGTCACTTTCACACTCAAAGCAGTACAAATTTACCTCATATCATCGGTAAACTAAACCCGAAGGTCAAAACAATCAATCGAATAGGTTGGGGACTAATCGGAAAGATAAACGCACAGATTCATGGTCCGTGTTTTGCCCAACCATTTAATCACCCTTCCACTTCGCTCGAAGTGCGAAAGTGTGTGTTTTAAATAGAATTTATAAATTGGGGAAACAAGCTTTTAAATGCGATTCGAGAGATTATTTTATGAAAACCCGTGGATGAAGTCAAGAGTAAGTTATCAAAGTCAAATATGCAATAACAACCACTAAAAAGCAACTTGAATCGATAAAATCCGAAAAACAAATTAAAATATGCAAAATAGACAAAACAGGCAAAACAGAGCAGGTCGGTCGACCGGACTACAGGGCTCGGTCGGCAGGCCAGATGCAGGAAACCAAATATGGCTCGGGGCAGCAGGTCAGTCGACCGGCCTAGGGCGGTCGGTCGGCCGAACCTGATGAATTTGCACTTCCTGCCTTATTTCAATGAAATGAAAATTCTTTCTAAATCCAAAGCAATGGCACATGCATACTTGTTAGGAATTCATACCCAACGCCCATGAAATCAAGAGAAGTAGATGTGAGTTCAAAACTCACCTTTTAATCTCACAAACAAAGAAGATGGAGGAGCTAAATCACAAGGAGAAGACCAACCAAACACTACTTCAACTCAACAAGCTTCAATCTAGAATCAAAGTAAGTATTTCCTAAGTTAGGGTTAGGAAATTACTGAAATTGAAGAGGAGAAGAGATGGAGAAGATGGAGATGAACTTACCAATAGCTTCTCTATGATTTTGGAGCAAGAATTTGGATTTGCAAGTAAACTAGGGCAAGGAGTCTCTAATTCCCATTCTCTTCCACCATTATCAGTTTTTAGCTTAAGTTTAATGAAATGAATAAGTGAATGGAAGGAGAGAAGGGCTGAGTTGGCTTATAGAACAGTTTGGGTGAAACCCAAACCCAAAAGCCCACTTAACAAATAGCAAAATTCGACTTACTCCAAATATATCAAAGCTTATACTCAAAAAGATCGCAAACGCCATTTTGGAATCAATGGAGGTAGTTTCAAGTTCCAATTCGGCCATTTGCAAAAAGTAGCTTTTCGGACCAAAATCCGACTAACGACGCTATATTTAAATTAAACATTTAAATATAAAATCGTTAAATATGCGGGTTATTACAGATCTCCCCTCCTTACAAAATTGCGTCCCCGCAATTCCTAGAGACGATATTTGTAACAACTACATACATACAACACTCAAAAGAAAAGGAAATAAGCTTGAGATGAAAAGACATTCTCACCGTTTCAAAGCAAAGATAGAAAACCTGGATAAGATCGCTCGATATACTCTCTGGTTTCCCAAGTACAGTCATTGGGATTAGCGGACCATTGAATTTTAACGAGCGGCACGTCCTTGTTCCGAAGGTGTCGCACCTCCGTGTCAAGCACGCGAATAGATTGCTGTACAATAGATAAGTCCGGTGAGATCTCAAGCTCTTGCAAATCAGGAGAAGTAATAACAGAATCCGACTCCCGAAGACACTTCCGAAGTTGTGAGACGTGAAACACGTCATGAATGCCAGATAAATGAGCTGGAAGTGAAACTTTATAAGCCACAGGGCCAATATGTTCAGTAATAGGAAATGGTCCTATATAATGAGGAGCCAATTTTCCAGTCGCACTGAAACGCATAACCCCCTTCAAAGGAGAAACACGAATAAAAACAAGATCGCCGATCGAGAACTCAAGAGGCTTCCTACGGTTGTCCGTGTAGAATTTCTGGCGACTCTGTGCCTCTTTCATTCTTAATCGAATAAGATCAATCTTCTCAGAAGAATGACGAACAAAGTCCGGGCCAAGAATAAGCTTCTTCCCAGATTCCAACCAACAAGAAGGTGATCGACATGGCCTTCCGTATAAGGCTTCGAAAGGAGCCATACCGATACTAGACTGAAAACTATTGTTGTAGGAGAACTCTACAAGAGGTAGGTGATCCTCCCAACTACCACCGAAATCAAAAATACAAATACGGAGAAGATCTTCCAAGATACGATTTACCCATTCAGTCTGTCCGTCAGACTACGGATGATAAGCTGTAGAAAAATTAAGCTTTGTTCCCAAATCTTGCTGAAGACTCTTCCAAAAATGACTCGTGAATAAAGGATCACGGTCACTCACAATAAAACTAGGAACACCGTGAAGTCTCACGATTTCCTTGATATACAACTTAGCCAAATGCGAAGAAGTCCTATTAGACTTAATAGGGACGAAATGAGCAGACTTAGTGAGGCGATCAACAATAACCCAAATGCTAGAATGGCCAGATCTCGAACGAGGTAGGCCGTAAATAAAATCCATAGAAATCTGTTCCTATTTCCACAATGGAATCTCAAGAGGCTGAAGAAGACCCGAAGGACGCTGATGCTCGGCTTTAAAACGCTGACAAGTTATGCAATTGCTCACATAACTCGCCACATCGCGCTTCATGCCTTCCCAATAATAAAGACGACGCATATCGGCATACATCTTGCTACTACCGGGATGAATGGTATACTTAGAACGGTGACAATCATCAAGAATGTCATGCCTAAGTGCAAAGTCAGAAGGCACAAAAAGACGGTTCTTCTTACGAAGACACCCATGAGAATCAATGCTAAAATCTTGCAACGCCTCATCGCAAGATCCAGACTCACAAAGCTGAATAAGATGCATCAACTCAGAATCACGCCGCTGACCATCGGTAATACGATCCAATAAAATAGGTCGAGCTCCCAAACTAAATAATAGAATAGGAGAATCAGAAGATGAACCTCGATCACGAATTTCACAAAAAGATAGAGTCTCAAGAATATCCCATTCGGCAAACATCATAGAAATAACAGCCGAATGTTTGCGACTAAGCGCATCTGCAACATGATTACCCTTACCAGGGGTATACTGGATATCAAAGTCATAAGAAGCAAGAAACTCGAGCCAACGCTGTTGTCTCATATTGAGTTCCTTCTGAGTAAACAAATACTTCAAAGATTTATGATCGGTATAAAGAATGAAGCGCTAGCCCAATAAATAATGTCGCCAAATCTTCAAGGCAAAGACAATGGCGGCTAACTCAAGATCACGAGTGGCATAGCGAATTTCATTCGGACGCAGTTGCCTAGAAGCATAAGCAACCACCCGATCTCTCTGCATAAGAACAGCACCGAGACCACTACCAAAAGCATCGGTGTAGACAACAAGATCATGATTCCCTTCGGGAACCACAAGAATAGGAGCATTAATGAGAAGTTCTTTCAATGTCTGAAAGGAAGCTTCACACTTGTCGGACCAAATAAAACGAATGCCTTTTCGGGTAAGGCTTGTGAGAGGAAGCACAACATGGGAAAAATCCTTAATGAACCGACGGTAATAACCCGCCAATCCAAGAAAACTACGAATCTCATGAACATTCTCAGGCCTCTTCCAATTCTGAATGGCTTCGATCTTTGAGGGATCGACAGAAATGCCATCGGAAGATACAACATGGCCTAAGAACTTAACCTTATTCTCCCAAAAGTGGCACTTGGAGAATTTGGCTCTAAGCTGATGCTGACGGAGGGTACTCAAGACAATTCTCAAGTGATTAGCATGCTCAGCTTCAGACTTAGAATAAATAAGGATATCATCAATGAACACAAGGACGAACTTATCGAGATATTCCTGGAATACCCGATTCATGAGATCAACAAAGAAAGCAGGAGCGTTCGTCAAACCGAACGGCATAACGAGCCACTCAAAAGAATCATATCGAGTGCGGAAAGCGGTAAGAGGTATGCTATCCTCCGCGACTCGTAACTGATGAAAACCTGTGGCAAGGTCAAGCTGAGAAAAGACCTTAGCACCACTCAATAGATCGAATATATCATCGATCCTAGGCAACGGATACCTATTCCTAATGGTCAGCTCATTAAGCTTGCGATAGTCAATGCAAAGCCTAAGAGTTCCATCAGACTTCTTCACAAAGACGACCACGGATCCCCACGTAGAAAAACTAGATTGAATCAATTGCTTGGATTCGAGCTCTAAAAGCAGCTTCTTGAGTTCCTCATTTTCCTTTGTAGACATCCTCGTGGGAGGACGACTAACTGGCTGCGCGCCTGGAATGAGATCAATGCGGAACTCAATTGCCCGCTTAGGTGGCAAACCCGATACAGGCTCAAAAACATCAGAAAAGTCACAAGAAATAGGAATACGAGATATATCCTCATCATCTCGTGAATCAAGAGAATATAAAGCCATCTCGGAATTATCCACATCCCGAAGAACAAGAGATAACTGAGAAGGCCAATCAGGATGACAAAGATATAAAATTCTCTCGGAACAAATAATCCTGGCATCATACCTCACTAGCCAGTCCATACCAAAAATCATATCAAAACCCAAATGAGAAACAACGTGCAGATTCGCACGGAAAGAAAAGCCACATAAAACAATCTCAATATCATCACAAAACAAGCTAAGAGTCGCGGATCCCCCAATAGGATTCGCAATCCTTAAAGAAGTAACCATACAAGAAACATCCAAAGATAAATCATCTACAAGCTTCTTCGATACGAAAGAATGTGAAGCACCCGTATCGAAAAGAACTCGTATACTATGATCATGAAATAGAATTGAACCCTCCAAAATAGATGGAGACATACCTTTGGATTGAGATGAACCTCCAGAAGCATTAGCCACACTGAGCTTGCCAGATTTTGCATTAGCAGGAGCAGTAGGACAAGCTGAAACATGATGACCTTCCTTCTTGCAATAACGGCAGAAGAGAGGCTTAGGACAAGCTCGAATAATATGATCCGGAGAACCACAATTGAAACACTTTCGAACGAAAGGTGTTCCAGAAGACTGAGGCTGAGAGCTAGGACCACCGGTCTTCTTCTTCTTAGAAGGAAAAGGCTTCTTATGAATTGGAAACGGCCTCTTGTTGGGGTTCTTGGAAACCTCAACATCAACATCACTATCACACTCCTTCTCGACGGTCTCGAGATGAAGTGCCGAATCAACCAACTCCTCAAAAGAAAGTTTAAGCTGGAGCAACAAAGACTTCTTAAGATATTTCTTAAGACCAGAAACAAACTTCAAATTCTTCTTATAAGAAGTGCTGTTGAATTCAAGACCATACTTAGATAAGGCCTCAAAAGATGCGACATACTCAGAAACAGAAGATTTCCCTTGCTTCAACTCAAGGAAGCGACGGGTCAATAGAACTTTTTCAGATTCAGGAACGAACTTGAGTTCAAATCGCTCCCGAAACTGAGTCCGAGAAAGGGTAGACTCATCAATCTCGGCTACAAGAAGCTCATACCAATCAAGAGCACGCTCTTGTAATAAGCTAGAAGTTACAAGAACTCTATCATGGTCAGAAAGATCCATGCGAGAGAAGATACGCTCGCACGTGCGAAACCAAGCTTGGACTTCAAGAACAGACTCGGAACCCTTAAACGGTTTTCCTCTAAGATGAGCAAAATCACTGCACTGACGTGCAAAGGCAGACTTGCGAGGTGGAGACACTCGAGGAGGAACGGGAGGCTGAGTGCTCCTAAACAACTCCATAAACGGATCGGCAGACATATAAACGCCATCCGGATGTGAGCCACTAGATTGCCCAACATCCGAACGTCGACCTCTGCCTCTTCCAGACATAAGCTGAAAGTCAAGATAAGGAAAAGATTATTCACAAGGTAGATATTTCAATATGGGATACTACGGAATAATCCTAGACGTATTCCCAAGCTCTATCTAACCTTGATGGAATAAAGAGACACGATGATTCAAAGATTTGTATCACTTGTACACTTTGATGTACTATAATATGTGCATCTATTCTGTGTTTATCATATTTTTTTCTGAACTCAGCTCTGGTACCACGCTGTGACACCCCACCTCTATACCCACGCTAGCAAAGAGCATTAATAGATAATACCGTCTGCTAATACGGAGAATAAGGCTGGATAGGAGCGACCATGTGTAATCTTACCTTAACTATTCACTAAATACGTCGAAAAGTAGAATCACATTAAAATTCGACCTATTCAATAAATATTTAAAGCAAAACTACAATGGTTGTAGGATCTATCAGAAGAAAATATAACAACTCAAATGTAATTCACATCACAGAACAGTCGATCATAATATACACATAAAGAGATACACAACAGAGTATACAAAATAATACATGTCAAGTGGTACATGAGACCACAATATACAGACGAGACGAAAAAAGTATAAATATCAGAGTTACAACAGATAAGGACCACAAAAGACGCTATAATAAAATGAAGCTAGCAAATAGTCCATGCGGAATCAAAATAGGCTAAGTCCCAAAAACACCTAACCTGAAACATCTCGGTCTGACCTGAGTATAAAATACACGGGTCAGTCTAGATAACAAATCAGTTAGATAAACTGAACAATAATAAACCTGCAAGGTCATACAGTATAACAAATATCTCTAGAGGAGATAACACAATCATCAACAAGAGATGAATCATATAGAACAAGCCTCATATCATCGGCAACATATAGAAACAAAGGATACAAATATCCCAAAACAAGCCAAAAGGCAAATAACAAATACCAATAAGGTATACAAGTTCCACAAGGTAATCGTTATACATCATGCGGCTCAAAAAGACCAACACCGAAGGGCGATACCATGGGAATATACATATCAATGAAACATCAGAAAATTGCTCGAGCTCAGTACTATACAAACAAGGATCCATAAGCCCGAAGGCTCCAAACCCAAGTATCACCCATGCGGCACATAAGGTCAACATCAGAGAGAAACTATATAGGGCAACAAACCCGAAGGCACACACACCCGAAGGCAACATACCCGAAGGCAACAAACCCAATATCACTCATGCGGCACATAAGGCCAACATCGGAGCGATACTTTATAGGGCAACAAACCATAGTGGTGAAGGTCGTAGACCCAGTATTGGACACCACTAACTGGCGGAATGTGTCACAACTCTCGAAAAGGAATCCGAACAGTGTTAACGTATGTCCCATAACCACTCGTTCGCACTAAACGGTTTACTATCCGTCAGTCACTTTCACACTCAAAGCAGTACAAATTTACCTCATATCATCGGTAAACTAAACCCGAAGGTCAAAACAATCAATCGAATAGGTCGGGGACTAATCGGAAAGATAAACGCACAGATTCATGGTTCGTGTTTTGCCCAACCATTTAATCACCTTCCACTTCGCTCGAAGTGCGAAAGTGTGTGTTTTAAATAGAATTTATAAATTGGGGAAACAAGCTTTTAAATGCGATTCGAGAGATTATTTTATAAAAACTCGTGGATGAAGTCAAGAGTAAGTTATCAAAGTCAAATATGCAATAACAACCACTAAAAAGCAACTTGAATCGATAAAATCCGAAAAACAAATTAAAATATGAAAAATAGGCAAAACAGGCAAAACAGAGCAGGTCGGTCGACCGGACTACAGGGCTCGGTCGGCTGGCCAGATGCAGGAAACCAAATATGGCTTGGGGCATCAGGTCGGTCGACCGGCCCAGGGCGCTCGGTCGGCCGAACCTGATGAATTTGCACTTCCTGCCCTATTTCAATGAAATGCAAATTCTTTCTAAATCCAAAGCAATGGCACATGCATACTTGTTAGGAATTCATACCCAACACCCATGAAATCAAGAGAAGTAGATGTGAGTTCAAAACTCACCTTTTAATCTCACAAACAAAGAAGATGGAGGAGCTAAATCACAAGGAGAAGACCAACCAAACACTACTTCAACTCAACAAGCTTCAATCTTGAATCAAAGCAAGTATTTCCTAAGTTAGGGTTAGGAAATTACTGAAATTGAAGAGGAGAAGAGATGGAGAAGATGGAGATGAACTTACCAATAGCTTCTCTATGATTTTGGAGCAAGAATTTGGATTTGCAAGTAAACTAGGGCTAGGAGTCTCTAATTCCCATCCTCTTCCACCATTATCAGTTTTTAGCTTAAGTTTAATGAAATGAATAAGTGAATGGAAGGAGAGAAGGGCTGAGTTGGCTTATAGAACAGTTTGGGTGAAACCCAAACCCAAAAGCCCACTTAACAAATAGCAGAATTCGACTTACTCCAAATATATCAAAGCTTATACTCAAAAAGATCGCAAACGCCATTTTGGAATCAATGGAGGTAGTTTCGAGTTTCAATTCGGCCATTTGCAAAAAGTAGCTTTTCGGACCAAAATCCGACTAACGACGCTATATTTAAATTAAACATTTAAATATAAAATCGTTAAATATGCGGGTTGTTACATTTTTGGAAGAACGAGGTTACATTCCTAGGCATGTGGTTTCGAAGGAGGTTTTGGCTATAGATCATTCAAGGTCAACTCGTTAATAATTAAAAGAGACAAGAGGCAGTTACTGAGATAAGGAGTTTCTTGGGGTTTGCTAGATACTATCAAAGATTCATTAAGGACTTCTCTAGGACAGTATTGCCATTGACAAGACTTACCCGAAAGAATAAATGGTATTTTTGGACGAGGGAGTCTGTGGTTGCATTCCGAGAATTAATGGTTTGGTTGATAGAAGCTTTACTTACAGTAATGTCGAAAGGAAACAGAGTAGTGTACAAAGATGCTTTGAGATTAGGGTTAGGGGCAACGTTGATGCAGAAGTGAAAGGTTATATCTTATGCATCTATAAAGTTGAGACCGCATGAGGTTCGACATCCAACTCATGATTTAGAGTTAGTGCCGGTTATCTTTGCACTAAAGATTTGAAGGCAATACCTTTAAGGGAAATGTTTGAGTTGTTTACTGACCGTAGGTCTTTGAGATATTTGTTCTCTCAGAAGGCTAAATATGAGACAATAAAGATAGTTAGAGCTATTTGCATCATATGATTTTAAGATAAAGCATACCCAAGGGAAAGGAAATAAGGCCGCTGATGCTTTGTGTCAAAAACAATAGAGTTGTGTCTTGGCTGATTGAAGAGTGGAATGTTTTAGAGATCTAACTACTTGTAATGTGCACTTTCGGTTGAGTGTTGGTACAAGTTGAAATTTTGGGACATTTTCAAGCACGGTAGTTCACCCAGCTCTCATTGAGAAGATTGTCAAAAGGTAAAAGGGATTACAGATTGAGACTTAAAGAAACTTTGGAATAAGGAAGTGAATTTTGCACAAGTCTAGTAGAGTGAGGACCAAGATGATTGTACATGGGAAACAGAGGATAAGGTCAAGCTTACTTATCATGAATTATTTGTTTAGTTTAGCATGTATGCTTTCTATGTTTTTTTTAAACAGTGTATATTTATAACATTATGGTTGTTTTGTGATTGGATAAATAGACATTCATAAAGAGCATGTGTTTTTGGAAACTCTATAGGAAATAGAAAGATCTACTGATACTTAATTAAAATTTTATGGAGTAAATTCCTATAATGGGGAAAGTCTGTAACAACCCAATGATTAATTAAAGAATTAATTATATAAATAAGGTTTTAAACTATTTAATCATGAAATTGAATAATAAAATGTGATAAGAATTTGGATGTATATTTACTTATCAAGAGTATTGTTTAGTAAGGATTAACCAAAAAAAGAATTAAAAGAAGAAGAAGGGAATAAGGACTGACCAATTATTCATTTCATTGTTCCATCAAAACTAAAAGACAAGCTTTGAATCTATTTAATGGTGATTGCGGCCTAAACAAGAAAGAAGAGCACAATAAGAAGATGAACTAAAAATATTGATCAACTAGGAAATATAGGCGAGTAATATATTCACTAATCCTTTTTCTCCCATCAATTTCTCATGGTCATATTCATTATGATCGAATTTCGTGCTCCTTCTAATCTTTTTGACCCAATAATATAAAGTCAAACATATATATTAAAGATGGGTTTTGATTTATAGAATTTTCTCATAAGTAAATAAATTGATATGAAGTAAACTGAATGTCGTGTAATGTGGAAAATGGTTAGAAATATGGAGTTTAGGAAATTTTATAATAGAAAAGACATGAAAATATTTTCTATGAATTTATGGAAAGAAAAAAAGTAATTTTCAAAAGTAACCAATCTTTGACGACAAGATAAATAGGGTGCCAGAAGGCAAAAGCATGGGGACTGGAAGTCAACTCTATCAAATTAGGTATTTATAACGGGTCAATAGCGCATTTTATGTTGATCATGTTACTAAAGTACTAAACAATGGTTAGAAAGGACAAAAGCAAATGAATTAGATATCTACACATGTAAAGCTCATGTCAGACATACATAGAATAGTTTCCAATGTATACCGTGAGGTAGTGCCAAATGATGTGGTGTCGAACCAAAAGTTAAATGAACCGGAACCTTAGGTACAAGTACTTAAGCAGGATGCTAAAAAAAGTTTTGTAAAAATGCTAGGGTTAGTAAAACTAAACCATTAGCCGAGGTTCGAGGGCTGAAACGAAGGACGAATTATTGGTAGAGGGGGTGATTTCAGAAAGATAAAGAAATAAATATCATAAACCACCAAAGGTAAACAGAGACCTGTTTTCCTAGATGAGACCAAAGATCATTATAGCCATGGGTTGTTTTAATAGAGTTAGGGTATGCCCCAAGGGCAATTATGTAATTTGCGATATACATCTAGCTCGATAACCAATCTTATTCAGAATAAAATGTATTTTTTTGTATTATCTACTTGATATAATGTGTTATATTAACTAACTAGTGTGTAACCCGTGCGTTGCACATGGTAATATTGTAAAATATAATATCTTTGATGTTAAAATGAAAACTTTGTTATATAATGTATGATAAATTTAGTGAAATAAATGAACTATAAATTAAAACTAGTATTATGTTTATGTATAATTTATGTTGTATAGCGCGCTTGCGCACACACATATATATAATAATAAAGTAATTTATTCAGTTTTGTTAATACAGATATAATATACATGTGACGCCCCACCTCTATGCTCACAATAATAAAGAGTATTAAAAGAAATACTGTCTGTTATTACGAAAAATAAGGCTGGATAGGAATGGCCATCCATAGTTAGGTCTTACATTAGTATTGGTTATCTCGATAGGAGTGGTATATATTTTTATTTTTCATCTCATTATTTACTCCCATCGACATACCCAATTCTAGTATAAAACGAACTACGATGGTTCATAATAGTTTAGGACAATATATATAATAATAACACAGATAAAGTAAATGCGGAACACAGATATAACAGAAAGTCTCATATATATAGAACTGATGTCAGTTGATATACATGTGATGCAATACATATGATACAACTACAACTGTCGACTCCGGAAGTTACATATACAAGTACATTATCGTGAATAATATACATGACTATACAACATCCTATACAAATACACTGACTACTACGATAACGACGACTACTCCAAGAGAAGTGAAAAGACTTCATAGCTCTAACAGCAACCCAAAGTAAGATATCAACAACCTGTAAATACTCGGTCTGACCCGAGTATTAAATTCAACAGAAAATAATACACGGGTCAGTCTAATTCAAACTCAGTTATTAGTGCACAGAAGCAATAATAATTAAATATGAATAGACGACAGTCACAATAAATCTCGTCTATCCGATCCTTAAATAAAGAAATCGGATAACGATAAATATAACACGTAATAGTGTTAAACATCAATTCAGCAAATTAAACCAAGTCAGAATATTGAATTTGAATAAACAAAACAGTTCAAAACATTGAAATCTCAATTAATATATTACTTCGAGTAGGGCTGCAGTACACGCACGCGTGCACTGCCCCGCCACTACAGCATATGGAAATACGCAAAAGATCCATAAATCAAAAGTAAAGAAATAACAATAAAAGCAATACCGTGTGGCTGCAGTTCACGCTTGCGTGCACTGCCTTGCCACTACAGTGACGATGTACCCAATGAATACCGTGTGGCTGCAGTTCACGCTTGCGTGCACTGCCTTGCCACTACGGTGATATGTACACAATGAAAATTCACAACCGAACACAAGGTCAAACCCAAGCTACAGGTTGGATTCAACTCAAGTGTAGTCAGAAAACAATCCATTTGCATCAATGCAATGCAAAACAACAAGGGAAACTGCAACTCAAAACTGCAGTCACCACAAGATCACAAGTGTGTGAGTCAACATGTATTGAAGAACAGACAATAAAAGAGGCAACCAAGTGATGAGAAAATGAATGCAACAATGGAATGAATCAGTGCAGTGATATGCACAATGCACCGCAACAACACAGTGACAATAAGTAACAGTGCGGCATCAGGTCGAGCAAAATGGAAATACAGTAAGGCAACACATAACTCGAACAATGGTCAAGGCCAAAGGCACATCAGGAATGTACCAGTGGACCAAAGAATGACTACAAGCATCGTTATACAAATCATGAATTCAGATGATGGCAAGTGTACAGGCTCAGTGAAACAAAACGTGTCACAAACAGTGACAAGCTTTATAGTGCAACCAAGTAAAATACAGTTCAACTAGATGTGCACATATAAACAAATCAACTTGCATGACAATAAACCAGAGGCTACAAGAAGCTAAGTATATGAAGACTGGATCAAATATATAATCCAGATACATTCATACATATATGCAACAACCCAAGTATCATAAAAATAACAAATCCAAACGTATAGCAGATCAGTGATGGTCACCCCTGCTAATTTACAATGAAGTGGAAGTGGAACTACCAACAGTCTCGACCCAAAACTAACAAAGGTGATCGAACAACTCAACCCAGTAGTATAATTAACACCATGAACAAACTGTAGTAAAAGCTACAAGGGTAGCGAACTTGGAATAGAGACCAAGCAGCAAGCAGTATACCACCTGAACCAACAGAGCACTGAGGCTCGAATGAACAAGTGCACATGGCAGTGTCATGATGAAGCAGTGCAATGAATATTCAAAGTGACAGCATCATGATTTATAGGCAAAGTTCTCACAAATTCTCAAAGACAATGATCAAAACAGTGAAGCACAACGTCTAGACCCAATGCCAACAGACAACAGAAAATGCTACATGAAGTCCAGAGGCAAAAGTGAAGACTACATGAAGCACACGTGCCCAGACTTAAGGACACTACACTATGCACTCATGATGATGGAAAGCATAGGTGGTACAACAGTTCAGTGAACTGCAAGTGTCGACTAGATATTAAAATGACAATGAACATTGAAATGCAAGTGACAATGCAAGCTACAGATCGAACTCAAGTGTTAATGGAGATGCATAACTCCTGCATCAATTCTAACAGAAGCATATGCAGTGTTCAATTTATAAAGACTCGAATAAGATCTCAAATGTACCAGTATGAAATTAGTGATACCAGTGACTGCAATTGCAAATAGGTAGGTACCAAGTCAATGTCACCATTAGTACCAAGGCGTGGATCAGATAAGTGCTTTAAAGGATGCAACCCTGCTGTGTATAAATGTAGACAAGCTATCTGAAGATCAACATGAATTGTTGAAGACCAAATGCTATGCAGAACACATAACAAAGTGGGAGTGCCGATTTGAAGAGCAAAATGCAAGCAATAGCCGTGGTGGCCGATACTATCAAGTATACGTGTATAAACAGTAAAGCAACAAGAATACAAATAATATCAATCTGATGCCAAACAAAGCAAGTAACAATGTATAACCGAAGTCAACAAACTCAATATCGTCCAAAAGAATTCAACACGGTGGTGGTCACCCAATCAAGTTACAACCAGAGCCATCAGAAATTCACAAAATCAAAATGGGCAAAGTCAAAGTAAAAAGATCAACACTGTGGTGACCACGATATCAGTTCAAAGCCGTGTCAACCAAGTAACACAAAAATATACAAACTTGGTAAAATCAGAGAAAGCACCAATCACAGAAACAACTCAAACACAAAGCATACACTGAGTCAAAGTAGATGTGAGTAATCATAATTACTCATCTTTGCCACAATCGAAGTAGAGACGAAGTTGTAGCAATGAGGAAGACGAACGAAGTTAAGCCGAAGTCGAATCGAGCACGAACACGTCGAAGCAACCCCGAGCAAGTTGAAGGAGTCGCTGATCGCCTAAGCAAGCGGAGACGAGCGATCATCGGAATCGAAACCCCTAAATTGGAGCGAAGGAACGAAGCCCAAATCCTTGATCGAAGAAGAACGAAAACGAGCAGCCACCATTTTTTATTTTTCTTTCGATTTTAGGTTTAGGGTTCGAATGAAAATGGTGAAGGGGGAAAACGGGTTTTTACCCTAGTAAATTTTCACGGCCCAATAATAAATGGACCGGAATTAACTTTAATGCCCGCATACCATTTCAACAATTCACAAAAGAATTTTAATTCAAATTTAAAAGAATTTCAATTGATTCAAAAACTCAAATTGAAATTAGCCAACAACGATAATTATTTGTTCTAAAACCACGGGTTGTTACAGACTCCCCTCCTTATAAAAATTGCGTCCCCGCAATTTTCATAATTAAGGTCGTCGCTAGCAATAAATTTTCTAACATAAACTGGTTAAGCTAGAAAAATATTGTAGAGAACACAAATGCCAAGGAAATCTTTAAATTTCAATAAAAGAAATTCATAAATTCTCAACAAAAATCTAATTATCAAATAGATAATCAAAAACAGAAATCACAAAACAGCAATATCTAATTATCGATACGATAATTAGAAAACAGCATTTCAGTATAGTCAACAAATATTTGATTATCACAATCGATAATCAAATCTCAAAGCAATCAAATATTCAATTATCAAAAACGATAATCAAATTAACAATTATCTGATTATCAAAAACGATAATCAAAACTCAAATCAACAAATATTCGATTATCAAAAACGATAATCAAATCAACAAATATTCGATTCTCAAAAACGATAATCCAATCAACAAATATTCGATTATCAAAAACGATAATCAAATCAACAAATATTCGATTATCAAAAACGATAATCAAATCAACAAATATTCGATTATCAAAAACGATAATCAAATCAACAAATATTCGATTACCAAAAACGATAATCAAATCAACAAATATTCGATTACCAAAAACGATAATCAAATCTCAAATATTCGATTATCAAAAACGATAATCAAATCAACAAATATTCGATTATCAAAAACGATAATCAAATCAACAAATATTCGATTATCAAAAACGATAATCAAATCAACAAATATTCGATTGTCAAAAACGATAATCAAATCAACAAATATTCGATTGTCAAAAACGATAATCAAATCAACAAATATTCGATTATCAAAAACGATAATCAAATCTCAAATATTCGATTATCAAAAACGATAATCAAATCAACAAATATTCGATTATCAAAAACGATAATCAGAACTCATATCAACAAATATTCGATTATCAAAAACGATAATCAAATCAGCAAATATTCGATTATCAAAAACGATAATCAAATCAACAAATATTCGATTATCAAAAACGATAATCAAATCAATAAATATCTAATTATCACAAAGATAATTAGAACTCATATCAACAAGTATCCAATTACCTGCAGATAATTGGAAACAACAAATATCTAGAAATCAATTAAGATGATCTAGAAAATCAACATAAAAGGTTGGATCGATCCCATCAGATGGCGAGTTTTAGCTACGCCGCACGTGCATCAACATATGGCCGAAGCCTACCAAGTACCCAACATAATTTTTGGCGCCCAACATATGACCCGAAGGTCCAACATATGACCCGAAGGTCCAGTACTGGTATTGACCCGAAGGTCCAACATATGACCCGAAGGTCCAACATAGTGGCTCGAAAGCACACGAAAATCATCATATATTCAATTAACGAGTCCGAAATTAACCGAAATAGCAAACGCACATGTCTCATACCACGTGTTTTACTAAATCGTTTGATTCTCTTCATCGTTTCCTTGAACGTGTAAAATCATCAAAATCATCAAACAGCAAATGTTTCAATTAACGAGTCCGGAATTAACCAAAATAGCAAACGCACATGTCCCATAACCACGTGTTTTACTAAATTGTTTAAATCTCTTCATCGTTTCCTTGAAAGTGCAAAATTGTGTATTCCAAAAATAACATTTCACATTCTCAAACGGATAAGTTCGGAATTAAGCGAATCATTAAAAGAAAGGGGTCATAGTCCTCGATTTTTCTGAAACGTTTAAGTCACTTTCTCATTCTTCTGAAAACGCAAACTGTAAAAATTCTGAAAACAATTTCATTTATTTTACAAAAGTAATAATTTACATTCTCAAACGAACAAGTCCGGAATTAAGCGAATCAGTAAAAGAAAGGGTTCATAGTCCTCGATTTTGCTGAATCGTTTAAATCTCTTTCTCATTCTTTTGAAAACGTAAACTGAAAATTTTTTGAAAACAATTTTTATTTTTGAAACCATTTGAAAATCCGTGCTCAAAACAGCAACATCAAAAACAATTTCGATATGGAAACTGTACTTCTCAAAACACCGTAAAAACGGATCTCAAAATCAGAATTACGGAATAACCGCTTGAAAATCCACTTTAAAACTTGACGATTACTGAAGTGCGACAGCAATTTTTATACGTCAAAATCTCATCAAAATAATTCGCAACAAAATATAGCACTAGTGAATTTTCATTCATCAAAAACATTCATCAAAAATGTCAACAAAACACCGTACTTCAAAAATTTAGCACAAGTGTTAAAATCCCGTTATAAAAATAACGGCAACAAAATACGTTTCATAACTAAGCATCGGTTCAACGTAAAATTAATGTAGTAACGTGCAACTCATGTTTGCACGCACACTACAAAATAAACAAAGAAATTACTCAAATATATCTTCGATGAAGATATATTAAAACAGCAGAAATCTAATCAGATATGATTAGCATCAAAGAAAACCAGCAAGAACTTCAACAAATCAGAACCACTGGTTAAACAACATAATGAAATTTAATTCATTTTCATGTTTTGATTTTTTTTTTAAAATCAAAATAATTATCAGCTGTGCTCAACGAAGCAGTCTTACTGTTTCCGCTGCGCACTCTGATAAACAAAACATAATTTCACTTTTTATTTTTAAATAAAGCTATTTAAAAATTTCATCAAAATTTCAAAACTTTAGTTTTGACTCAAAGCACATATAAAACATCGACACATAGTTGTAACACATTTTCCATCTAAGTTATGTTTTATATTATGTCCATAAACCCCAAGCTCTGATACCAACTGTGACGCCCCACCTCTATGCTCACAATAACAAAGAGTATTAAAAGAAATACTGTCTGTTATTACGAAGAATAAGGCTGGATAGGAGCGGCCATCCATAGTTAGGTCTTACATTAGTATTGGTTATCTCGATAGGAGTGGTATATATTTTTATTTTTCATCTCATTATTTACTCCCATCAACATACTCAATTATAGTATAAAACGAACTACGATGGTTCATAATAGTTTAGGACAATATATATAATAATAACACAGATAAAGTAAATGCGGAACACAGATATAACAGAAAGTCTCATATATATAGAACTGATGTCAGTTGATATACATGTGATGCAATACATATGATACAACTACAACTGTCGACTCCGGAAGTTACATATACAAGTACATTATCGTGAATAATATACATGACTATACAACATCCTATACAAATACACTGACTACTACGATAACGACGACTACTCCAAGAGAAGTGAAAAGACTTCATAGCTCTAACAGCAACCCAAAGTAAGATATCAACAACCTGTAAATACTCGGTCTGACCCGAGTATTAAATTTAAAAGAAAATAATACACGGGTCAGTCTAATTCAAACTCAGTTATTAGTGCACAGAAGCAATAATAATTAAATATGAATAGACGACAGTCACAATAAATCTCGTCTATCCGATCCTTAAATAAAGAAATCGGATAACGATAAATATAACACGTAATAGTGTAAAACATCAATTCAGCAAATTAAACCAAGTCAGAATATTGAATTTGAATAAACAAAATAGTTCAAAACATTGAAATCTCAATTAATATATTACTTCGAGTAGGGCTGCAGTACATGCACGCGTGCACTGCCCCGCCACTACAGCATATGGAAATACGCAAAAGATCCATAAATCAAAAGTAAAGAAATAACAATAAAAACAATACCGTGTGGCTGCAGTTCACGCTTGCGTGCACTGCCTTGCCACTATAGTGACGATATACCCAATGAATACCGTGTGGCTGCAGTTCACGCTTGCGTGCACTGCCTTGCCACTACGGTGATATGTACACAATGAAAATTCACAACCGAACACAAGGTCAAACCCAAGCTACAGGTTGGATTCAACTCAAGTGTAGTCAGAAAACAATCCATTTGCATCAATGCAATGCAAAACAACAAGGGAAACTACAACTAAAAACTGCAGTCACCACAAGATCACAAGTGTGTGAGTCAACATGTATTGAAGAACAGATAATAAAAGAGGCAACCAAGTGATGAGAAAATGAATGCAACAATGGAATGAATCAGTGCAGTGATATGCACAATGCACCGCAACAACACAGTGACAATAAGTAACAGTGCGGCATCAGGTCGAGCAAAATGGAAATACAGTAAGGCAACACATAACTCGAACAATGGTCAAGGCCAAAGGCACATCAGGAATGTACCAGTGGACCAAAGAATGACTACAAGCATCGTTATACAAATCATGAATTCAGATGATGGCAAGTGTACAGGCTCAGTGAAACAAAACGTGTCACAAACAGTGACAAGCATTTATAGTGCAACCAAGTAAAATACAGTTCAACTAGATGTGCACATATAAACAAATCAACTTGCATGACAATAAACCAGAGGCTACAAGAAGCTAAGTATATGAAGACTGGATCAAATATATAATCCAGATACATTCATACATATATGCAACAACCCAAGTATCATAAAAATAACAAATACAAACGTATAGCAGATCAGTGATGGTCACCCCTGCTAATTTACAATGAAGTGGAAGTGGAACTACCAACAGTCTCGACCCAAAACTAACAAAGGTGATCGAACAACTCAACCCAGTAGTATAATTAACACCATGAACAAACTGTAGTAAAAGCTACAAGGGTAGCGAACTTGGAATAGAGACCAAGTAGCAAGCAGTACACCACCTGAACCAACAGAGCACTGAGGCTCGAATGAACAAGTGCACATGGCAGTGACATGATGAAGCAGTGCAATGAATATTCAAAGTGACAGCATCATGATTTATAGGCAAAGTTCTCACAAATTCTCAAAGACAATGATCAAAACAGTGAAGCACAACGTCTAGACCCAATGCCAACAGACAACAGAAAATGCTACATGAAGTCCAGAGGCAAAAGTGAAGACTACATGAAGCACACGTGACCAGACTTAAGGACACTACACTATGCACTCATGATAATGGAAAGCATAGGTGGTACAACAGTTCAGTGAACTGCAAGTGTCGACTAGATATTAAAATGACAATGAACAATGAAATGCAAGTGACAATGCAAGCTACAGATCGAACTCAAGTGTTAATGGAGATGCATAACTCTTGCATCAATTCTAACAGAAGCATATGCAGTGTTCAATTTATAAAGACTCGAATAAGATCTCAAATGTACCAGTATGAAATTAGTGATACCAGTGACTGCAATTGCAAATAGGTAGGTACCAAGTCAATGTCACCATTAGTACCAAGGCGTGGATCAGATAAGTGCTTTAAAGGATGCAACCCTGCTGTGTATAAATGTAGACAAGCTATCTGAAGATCAACATGAATTGTTGAAGACCAAATGCTATGCAGAACACATAACAAAGTGGGAGTGCCGATTTGAAGAGCAAAATGCAAGCAATAGCCGTGGTGGCCGATACTATCAAGTATATGTGTATAAACAGTAAAGCAACAAGAATACAAATAATATCAATCTGATGCCAAACAAAGCAAGTAAGAATGTATAACTGAAGTCAACAAACTCAATATCGTCCAAAAGAATTCAACACGGTGGTGGTCACCCAATCAAGTTACAACCAGAGCCATCAGAAATTCACAAAATCAAAATGGGCAAAGTCAAAGCAAAAAGATCAACACTGTGGTGACCACGGTATCAGTTCAAAGCCGTGTCAACCAAGTAACACAAAAATATACAAACTTGGTAAAATCAGAGAAAGCACCAATCACAGAAACAACTCAAACACAAAGCATACACTGAGTCAAAGTAGATGTGAGTAATTATAATTACTCACCTTTGCCACAATCGAAGTAGAGACGAAGTTGTAGCAATGAGGAAGACGAACGAAGTTAAGCCGAAGTCCAATCAAGCACGAACACGTCGAAGCAATCCCGAGCAAGTTGAAGGAGTCGCTGATCGCCTAAGCAAGCGGAGACGAGCGATCATCGGAATCGAAACCCCCAAATTGGAGCGAAGGAACGAAGCCCAAATCCTCGATCGAAGAAGAATGAAAACGAGCAGCCACCATTTTTTATTTTTCTTTCGATTTTAGGTTTAGGGTTCGAATGAAAATGGTGAAGGGGGAAAACGGGTTTTTACCCTAGTAAATTTTCACGGCCCAATAATAAATGGACCGGAATTAACTTTAATGCCCGCATACCATTTCAACAATTCACAAAAGAATTTTAATTCAAATTTAAAAGAATTTCAATTGATTCAAAGACTCAAATTGAAATTAGCCAACAACGATAATTATTTGTTCTAAAACCACGGGTTGTTACAATACATGTTGAAGCTGACGTATGTTAGTAATTTTTAGATGAACTAAAAAATATTATTTAATGAATTTTTTTAAATAAATCAAATATAAAATTTTGTAATTAGTTTAAATACATGGACTTGAAAATAAACGATAGGAAGAATTGAGAGGAATTTGGTAAAAAATTATATAATTTCGATGTGGATATATTGAAGCTAAAACATAATTTTGTAGTATAATGTATGATAAATTCTTAGTATAAAGGAATTATAACTTATTTACAAATTAATTTACTATGATATTTATGTACATAATTTATGTTATGTGATTTATATATCTTTATAGTTGAATAAAAAAATAGTCTTACAATTTTCCATAATGTGAGCGTTTGTGTGTTAAAATTGACATATATTTTTATGATTCTTTAAAAGAATAAATTAACTATTCATTGAAATTATCTAAATTTGAGATTTCGTAAGTAGTTTGAATACATGGTTTTAAATAAAAAATAATAGAAAATAATTGAGGGCGGTTTAGGAAATAATTGTAAAAATGTTAAAATGTACGTATTTGAAGCTAAAAATAGAATTTTTCAATGTAATACAATATAAAAAATTTAGATATATAAATAATATATTAAATATGAAAATATTGCTTATGCATATTATTTATGTTAGGTGACTTATATATCTTTGTATTTAAATGAAAAACTAATTTTATCACCTTTGTGCCTGATATGATTATGATATACATATTGAAACTGTTATATCTCAGCATTTATTAGATGAATTGACAAAATTTTATTAATTGAATTTATTTAAATAATTTAAATTCAAGATCACATAATTAATTTGAAAATATCTACTTTAGTATACAATGGTAGGTGGTATTGTGAAGTGTTTTGTAGCTAATTGGATAAATTCAAAATGTAGGTTTTGACGTTAAAAAAGGGTTTTACAATGTAATGCATGATACACATATTGATGTACATAAATAAAACTTAAACTTGTAATTATTATTTATGAATATAATTTATGTTATGTGATTGATGCATTTATATATTTGAATGAATTTTTCCATCATTTTTGTTAATATGAATATGGCTCATATTGATCATACTTATTTGAAAAATCGGTGAAAAATTGTGTAGTGAAATTATTTAAATTGTTTTGAAGTTATGTAATTGATTACAATATATGACCTTAAATGTAAAATATTGTAAAGGAATTAAAGGGCGGCTGTAAATAATTATAAAAAATTTATAACGTAGGTATTCGGAGTACAAAAAATATAATTTTGTAATGCATTTCATGATAAATTTATTGAGAGAAATGTGAAAAAAGGATTTATTATTATTATTATTTATGTATTCACTTTAAGTTCTTTAAGTTATATAACTTTGGTATCTTTACATTAATCATTTTTTTTAAAATTTTGTTAATATGAATATGGTGTACATATTGATATTTTCATAAATTAGTAAACGAATTAATGAATATTAGTTAGTTGGATTTATCTAATTAGTTTAAATTTAGATTACATAATTAATTGATACATATAGGGAGAAAAGTAAAATATTAGAAGAAAAGAGAGGTAAATTTTATGAATAATTATGGTAATTTTAAATACAGGAAAATAGACATAAGAAAAAAGTTATAAAAAAATTTAGTCTCAGAGACGGTAAGTTTGTTTTTTAGTCTGAAGGACACTTTATAGTGTAAACATAAAATGATAGCTACATCTATCATTCTGTGATTTACACTACAATGTGTCCTTCAGACTAAAAAACAAACTTGCTGTCCCTGTGACTAATTTTTTTTTCAACTTCTTCCTTGTGACTAAAAACCCCTTTTAAATATAGGTATTTGAAGTTAAAGTAGAATTTACAATGAAATGTATGATAAATTTATTGAAATAAGCTAACTACAATTTTTTATTATTGGTTTATGTGATTTATATATCTTTATAGTTGAATGAAAGATTAATATTGTGGTTTAGTTGTTTAAGTGTTATACATTTTAAATTGTCGTTCTTTGGTATTTATAAGAAATATTAAATGAATTTATTTAAATAGCTTAAAATTTGGATTATTTAATTAACCTAAATGTGCATACTCAAATATAAAATATTAGAAGGTAGCTGATAAATTATATGTAAATAATCATATAAACTTTAGGATACATGTACCAAATGTAAAATAATAGAAGAGAATCGGTAAAATAAGTGTAATTAATAAATTAAAGAATTTGAAAAATAAAATATCTAAAGAGAGAATTAAGGAGAATAGAGAAAATTCCTAGAATTAAGGAGAGAGCCAGAAAATCTTCTGCTTTACTATTATTTAATAGATTAATTTAGTTAAAGGTATATTGAATAGAAAATCCATGAATGGTATGTTTTTTGATAGTAGTTACAAAGTGCTGTAACCATAAGTAATTTATCATAATGAAAATAAATGTACCATTTTAAATGTTTCTAGTCAAGATGCATCGAAACTTGATATTGGTATATCCGTTGAGATTAGAGTACGCAACGCTCTCCAAATGTTGGACAATGTATCATTCGTGACTATTGGGGGCACCTATGGGTTACAATTGATAGTCATTGGATAACTACAGAAGAAACCACTCAATAGTTTTCTGTTGGTTAATATAACTAAGGTCAAAAAGAAAATATCGATATGACTAATTTACACAGTTCTTTCAACTTGAGAATACTAGGATTTTCTATATGAAAGCTTCGCTTTGATGACAGTCAAATCATGATACGACGTCCATTGAGTGACTATACTTGGGTCGAGTGGAAGTATTTGAAGTGAAGCACTGTTCAAGAGAGGATTCCCCCTCCCTCCCAGTTATGTGAGGATAGTACCACGGTTAAGTAAGTGAACTCAAAGTCAGATTTTCTGGCTAGAGTAGTTTGGTTAATAATAATTGTTATTATTGAATCAAGGACATTGTGTTTGGACTATAGAGTTGAACATGGACGATATCAGAATTTTGACCATAACCAAAATAAGTTCAAATTGATATAGTTTGGACGAAGAGAATTGGTGTAAACAAAAGTCATAATCGGATAACGATTAACAAAGTGAAATTGGATTTTACAAAACCAAGTAAGGGTTAAATTTGGCTATAATATCACACCATCTGCTAAGTGATGTGCGACATTAATATGTGAATAGTTCGATATTAATCACTGAACAAATTTTCCTCTAATGAGTCACACAGCCGAAACGATGAATTCTTCTTTGATCAAACGATTTAATTAGTTTTTAGTTGTTATAAATTAATTAATATTTATGAAATAGTAATTATAAAATTTTGATTATGATTATAGGAATAAATACTATTAAATATATTTAAAATATTTATAAATATATCAATCGATATACGATATCGATAAGAGATTAAATTGGATTTAATTAAATAATATTTACCTTGTACTTAAATGGTTCAAGGCTCATTATGGTTTGTGGAATTTCGATCGAAATATGAACATATGGGTTGGCTCAAATTAGGGTAGAGATGTTGGATTTTGGATGACTCAGATTGAGGGTGAACTAGTAAGAGATAAGATCCACCATTCTCTCTTTTTTCCACTATTTAAACATCCTTAAACCTAATTGCAAATGATCTTTTGCTGCCTCCTTATCCTTCCATTGCTGGTTGAAAACATGCCATCGGTTCTCCACCATATCAAGCTCAAACTACTCAAAATCGATCATTATCCTTTCAAAGGGGAGAGTTCATCCTTTCAAGGTGTGCTTCAAGGCTTTGGTTCTTAGGTATGATTTTCATTGAATTATAGTTTATAATTTTATGAATAATATTTCATTATGCATAAATTATTATTATGCTGTTAGTTTGGTGACGACTCTGATATGTATAAATATTATCACACGTTAGTTTTGTATATGTTTGTATATGCTTACAAAAAATCAGTTTTTTACATAAAAATAAGATCTTTACAGCCACCAATTTTATATGCGTTAATTATTATTTTATTAATTTATATATGTATACATTTTATTTAATTATACGTATATGGCTTATATTTAATTACAATATCATTATACGGTTAAAATTGATTATATAATTATATATATAACTTTATAGAAATAGTAACTTTCAACAGTAATAAAATAATTTTTATAATTACTAATCATTATATAAAATTATTTAAATCAACACACTACATTGATAAAGGTAGAACCGCACGCATAAGGCTCCCGCACAAAAGCGGGCTCTATGGAGGTCGATAATATATGTAGTCTTTCCCTCGCATTGCAAAGAGACTGTTTCCAAACTCGAACCTGAGCGTCCAAATCACCATACGGGTGACCTAACCATTGCGCCAAGTCTATATAATATCATTTTTAAAATTTTATAAAATTAACTTATCATAAGATAAGCTCTGGGCTAAAAAAAGTTAAAAAAATTAATTTTTTTTATTTCTAAAAATTATTATTACAATAGGCTGAAAATTAAAAAAATAAAATTTTAAATATCGTATGTGATTTGTAGAAAATTTATAATTTTAAAATTTATTTAAATAATGATTTTAATAATATTTTATGTAATTTCGAATAAATTTTCATTTCAAAATATATTTTAAAATAATAAAATTATTAATAATTTTGTTATGCTATACACACATCTGGAATTTATAAAAAAAATTAATTTTATTAACTAATATATACACACATAGATATATATTATAAATATATTTATCTATATATATATATATTAAATAAAAAAATTATTTTATCCTTACATATATTGGTTCTTATATTACTCAAGGCTTAAAATATTAAATAATTGTGTATATATATTATTTTAATTTTTAAATAACTTATTTATAATTAAATAGATATATGATGATAATATGCATATATATGATTAATATTTATACATATATATATATATATGCATACATATATATATATGCATATGCATATATATATAAATACTTTTAAATTTATATAAATTATTTAAACAAACATAATATATACATTTATATATTAGAAATAGTTTATATACATTCATATATTTAGACAACATACATTACACATTGGATGAGCTAACGTGTCCATTGCGATGTAAATCCCAACATCTACACATGAGCATGTTATACTTTACACGGGTTGATATGTTACATGTGCATACACACATATATATGTGTATATGGTACACATGTGTGTATTTGTAAATTAAAACTATATAATTTTTAAACTTAAATAAAATAAAAGATGTTATTTAAATAATATTTAGAAATGTTCTAAATGAATTAGACTTCATAAGCCTAATAATGATCCAATAAGTAAAACAATTAAAACTCATCCATAACTTCCACTACGGGCTAACCATATTCCAATATGTTTTTCCCTCGATAAGATAATTAAAACTTGAAATAAGTGACTTCTAGAGGAGAGTTTAGGCTAAGGCCTGAGATGGCATGAACTAGTACTTAAACATTGATGATAATGTAGTAAGTATGTAGTCGGCCGAAAGTTAGTCAGATTAAGTGTTGCTTAATGGATAGGTAAGTAAAAAAGCCTAATAATGAATAGTTAGATAGTATAATCAGTAGTTTACGTAAATCTTGGGGTGGCAATCAAGAGATCGAAAGTGAAGGAGTAAGGCCTCAGTTGCACTTGTAAAGGAAAGCTAAGGCATAAGGCCTAGAGTATTAGTCGAAACAATGAATGTCGGAGTAAGGCCTAAAGGTAACTGTAGTCGAATGTCGGAGTAAGGCCTAAAGTGGCATCAGAACACAAATTGCGTAAAGCCCAAGGTAGCAAACAAAGATTCAATAGGACACGTAAGTCTTGAAGTGTCAATTAAGTACCAAAAGTGAAGTAGATGTAAGACCTTTACGACACTCGAAAGCAAAAGTGTTGGTGTATGGCCTGAAGTGGCAACTAAAAATGTGACAACCTGTACCTCCAGACATACCGATTCAAAGCCTAAATTAACTTTCAAACTCACGTCGTGCCATGATGTACGAGTCCTTGTAGTTCTAAAATATTTTATGATACAGAGACTAATATAAATTTAAATCATTCTACTATTTCAGATCTCAAGTGGAAGGAAATAAAATATAAACATATGTTTGCACAAAAAATGGGCAAACACCTCCAAGTCGTATGAATTCGTTGATTATATGTTGTTCTTAATGATTTGGGTGATTTACGCAAATATATAAAATAGATGGACTAAACTGTAAAAGACACGCAGATTTATAGTGGTTCGGCCAGAATGTGCCCACGTCCACTTTATATGTTATTCTCCTTTTCTTTTCAGGTTACAAGTACAAAGCTTTTATTACAAGTATATGAAAGTTGTTTGAAAGTTCTATCCGTGCTTGAGCTCTCAAACTTGTCTGCCATTGTTGTACCCCTGCCTCTCTATTTATAGAGTGAGGCTGAGGCATGGGTCTTTGATGGATATAGCTGCTGGTGGGCCTGGGCTGATGCAATCTGGCCTGACAGTGTTGGTTCGGCAAGGCCTTGGTTCGGTGGAGAGTTGGTGTGGACTTGGTCCGGTTGTAGAGGGTTGAGGTTGGTTCGGCTGCGTATTGGAAGTAGGTTGGTTCGGTAGCACGGGGTTTGGCAGCAGGTGGTTCGGTAGTGAGTGGTATGTGTGTTGGTCCGGAGGTGAGAGCGTAGCTTGGTCCGGTGGTGGGTGGTTCGGTGGTGGGTGGTTCGGTGGTGAGTGGTTCGGCTTGGCATGGAGTTGGACCGGTAGTGCATGGACATGGAGTTGGACCGGTAGTGCATGGACATGTATTTGGACTGGTAGTGCATGGTCATGGAGTTGGACCGGTAGTGCATGGTCATGGAGTTGGACTGGTAGTGCATGGAAATACGCCCAACATTTGCCCCCCAAAGTGGGGCATATGCTTGCATATGGCGTGCTTTGTTTTAGGACATCCGGTTTGGACATCCTCATTCGGTCCCGAGTGTCGAAGTAGTTGGTTCGGTCGTCCATGTTTGCCTATAAGTATGGGTTCCGCGTCTCTGTTCACCCTTCACCATTTGAGACAGCCGAATCAATTAAGCACTGAACCAAACTTGACTGCTTGAAATAGCCGAACCAATCAACTACCGAATCAACTTGACTTCCGGACCAGGTGAGTTTTCTTCTGCCGAACGATTTTTTATGACTGGACTACCGAATGGACTCAAAAGTCTTTGATTTACCGAATGAACTTAAAGTCTTTGATTTACCGAATGAACTTTTTGCCTTGTACTACCAGATGAGTTTGAGGAGTACGAGGACGAATGGGCTTTTAGTCTCAAACTACTGATCGGTCTTTTATGTTTTGAATTGCGAATGAGATTCCAGGCTGCATTTACTTGTTTGTTTTTGTTTCCATACTCCTTGTTCTAAAGACGCACTTTTTGTGTTTGCAGATAAATGTCTCGTAAAGTAGAAACTCGATCAGATAAACAGAAATCTATGGATAGAAGAGAGCCCCCGTCGTGCCCCCAGTTCAGCCGGAATCAGGGCGACATGGGCCCACACCGAGATCACTAGTGGATGGATATGGGCCTCAGGAGCTCTTGAACTCTCCTCCTGACTGCTTTCCTAGCTCCCTCAAAGAGGAGAAGCTTGATGTTATCTCTCGCTCCTTTGGGATTGACAGAGCGTGTATGCTGTTGCCGGGGGAAGGAGTGATGCCGTACAACCCCCCTGAAGGATATTTCGCTTATAGTAGGTACCATTGCATGTGCGGGGCCATTCCCCCGATCAATGCTTGGATAGTCAGCTTCATCACCTGCCTAAAGGCGGCCCCTTTCCAGCTTCAGCCCAATTCTTACGCTATTCTGGTGAGCCTATTCATCATTTTCTAGAGAAAATACGGGCGTCCCCCTTCCAATCGGGAGATCCGATATTTGTACAACTTGAGAGGCTACAAGAAGGGGTCTCCATACATTAGCTTGGAATCGGCCGTGTCCTTCAAGCCGGTCCTGGACTTATATTCAAAATTCAGCATGTTCAAGAAAGAATGGTTTTTCGTCAAGGATGACTCTGTTTCTATCCGTCGCTTCACCTCCGGCTGTAAGTTGAAGCTTGTTTATAATTTCCGTTCTGACTGCAATGCTTCTTCTTATGTGTTTTTATTTCTTGCTAGCGACAGGTGGCTTTGCGGTCGTGGAGAATGATCGCCTGGTTCAGATGGCTGCGGAGATAGAAGCCATCTCGGGAAGGGGGAGGTTAGCTTCTTACCTGATCAGGAATGCTACTCTTCTGTAGCACAACTTAATTCTACCACGTCAGTCTGTGGTCAAGCAGAGAGACACAGCTGAGGAGAGGGCTGTCAAAGCCAAAGGAGGGGCCACGTCGAAGAGCAGCAAGAGGAAACCTTTCTCGATACCTCCAGTCGTCGGGGGGAAGAAGCTCAAGAAATCCGATGGACCCTCCCCTAGCACATGTCCAGATGTTCCGGAGGAGGAAAATGTAGAGGAGGAACGAGGCGAGGAGGAGAGCGGAGGTGATGGAGAAGGTGATGGTGGCGAAGGACAGAGCGGTGATGGCACCGGGGATTTGTCTTCTAGGCAAGTAGGTGAGATCTAAGAGTGGACAGATGAGGCTTTCCGCCAAGCTTTTGAGGGGTCGGAGGAAGGATCGGCCTTGGTGGAGAAGGCGAAGAAAACTGATAAGGCCGGGACTGGTGCCGGTCCATTTTCTGAGAGCATTTCAGCTAGGGCAACTCCGGCGGTTCAAGGTGAATTTTTGACTCCTCTTTTAACTTCACATGTTCCTTGGATTATAGTCCCATGCATGCTCGTAACACTTGGTTTTTATTCCAGGAACGGGTAAGGCGGCCAAGGCATCAGACATTCGGCACCGCCTCGAACAATTCAAACTCCTTAAATCTTCCGCTAAACCAAAGCCTCCGGCCAATCATTCCGGGGACGTAGTCGGCTACCGTTCTCTTCTCGGAGTTATTGAAGAGGATATTCAAAAGAAAAGGAGGAGGCGCTCCTTATTCGAACCTTCACCTGGACCTCAGCCCCCAACCCAGCCTATTCATGATATCATGGGGGAGGATACTGAGTTCATACCTTCTCAGCATCCATCAGAGAATCCTACCGTTACTCATATTGATCGTCCCGGCTTGGCTCGTAATCCATTTGCAGGTCATCCGGATCTGGATCCGGGTTCTCATGATATTTCCTTTGATGAGGTTACTGGTGAGCACCTTCTCCCTCGCAATCCTATGGTAAGGGTGCTTGATGAGGCCAAGTCCCTAGACCTTGATTTGCTTACTACTCGGACTGTAACTATGGGGGATGAAGCCAAGGCAAATATCGACCGGGTTGCTGAGGAGACTAGGAAGTTGATGGGGCATCACGCCCGACTGGTCAAGGCCGGGGAGGAAATTGGGAGTGCCAACATAAGATTGCGGCTAGTGGTTGCCGACCAGGCCAAGTAACTCGCCGATCAGGCCATCCAGATCTCTCAGCACGAGGCTGCTTCCAGACGGCTAAAGAAAACCATGGAAGAGGCTAGCAGAGCCGAGCTACGAAAAATAGAGGCCATCTGCAAGGAACGGATCGATATGGCCATTGCAACGGTGGACGAGGTTCAGAAAGCGGATCTCAAGCGGGTAGAGGAGTTATCTGGGAAGCTCGAAGCCGCGGAGCTTGCTCAAGCCAAGCTGAAGGAGGAGATGGATACGATGAGGATATCCCTTCAGGCTGACCGCTCGCGATATCGATGGGAGAGGGATGCTGCCTTTGCAAAGCTGTTGGCTTCTGAGGTCCGAATGAGGGAGTTTGAGGAAAATGAGGGGATGATGGATGAGATGCTCTAGGATATTTATTTCCGTACTTGGAAGCAGGGCAACTTATACTGGATGGATGATTATCCCCGGATCATGGCCAGGATTTATCTCCGGGCTCTGGAGGAGGCCAAGGCTGATGCAGATAAGGAGGGTGGTATGGCCTTCAGGATGGATGTGGTTACGACCCAGTTCACTAAGGAGGAGAAAGTAGCGGTGAAGGAGGGCATGCGGCTGCTTGCTGCCGAGGAGGTAGGTGTGCAGTTGGGAGATGATGATCAAGGAACGGAAGTTGGTAAGTCTTCCCTTTTAGCCTTTTCATAGCTTGGTTGCTTATTGTTTATTCAACGAATTCTTCTCCTGAATTGGATAGGCGGGACCTCTGAAGCGCCAACTACCTCTGGTCAGCATGCTGAGAGCTCTGATCCGGCGGTTAAGTAGACCTCGGAGGGCCAGCAGGATAGAAGCGAGGCACCGATGCAGTCGGCTCCTTGGCTTGATCTGGACATTTTTCAGCTTATTTGACATTGCTGTCTATGTTAGTCTTAAATAATTATGTAACGAACAACTTGATTTTTGGCATGTAACTTTATAACATAAGCTGATTTTGTCATGTTTGAATGCTGTTGTTATTTTGATGTGTTGCATAAAATATAGTTGTGCATGTGTTAGTGATTCAGTTGTGTTTGACGCTAATTTTTTGCTTAAAATATAATTTCATGTCTTGCAATGTCAGTGTGATGTGCGTAGAAATTATAGTTACATATTTATGTACAAGAGAAGAAAGTACCGCCCTTCAAGTTTTTGCTATAGACGGTAGCTTTGAATGCCTTGTGTAATCGAATGTGGAATGCAGCTGAATGACTTGTCATCCAGCTGTGAGTTCTTATTCCCATTAGCGAGTGTCTCCTATTTTTTGTCCTGTACTTTAGTGATCGTTATAGAGGATATGAGGAGAGTTTTTATAAATAAAATGGAAACATAAGAAATAGTAAATAGTAAAACTTCCAATCACGGAAGGCCTTCGATGTGCTTAAGTTCGTGGCAAACGGGTTTTGTAGTCACTTTCCCTAGCTGTGGGTCATGGAGACATTTGTCACCTATCTTACGCCTCCACGGGGAGTTTTCTTTTTTACCACAGCCGTACTTAAGACACATCGGAGCCGAGATCACGCACAGTAACTACCCGGGCCATTATGGCCCGTAATCGTGGGTATTATTCGATTTACCGTGGCCGACTAGCGCGGGTGCCGATCGTCAACTGTGAACTGCCCCTGGCTGGCCACACCTTATGTTGGGGCTTATAATCGGTTCACAGTTGCCGGCGAGCCGAACGCCGTAATGAGCTGCCTAGGCTATTTTCGGCCTCCACGGTGGCTTATAATCGGCTCATTACAGTTGGCTTTGAGGGCTGTCGCGAGCAATGAGTTAACCCGCAGTAGAGGGATGCTGGAGCAAAAGTGTCTCATTGGCGAGGGCATAGAGTCGTATAGTGCCTGTTAGGTCTTGTCCAGGTGAGGTTGCGCCGTGAAGTGTCTAGGATGGAAATGCCATTACACAGGATTTTGTTCAACAGAAAAGGATAAAGCTTAGCAAACAGCCAAGATATAAAGGAACAAGTTAAAAAGAGACAAGATTTTTAAAGTGATTCGGTACGAAAATGCCAACGTCCACTGATTCTCTTTGTTAATCCACTTTATATGAGCAGTACAAGTTAAGAAAAGTATCGACGAAGGTGTTGGATGTTCCATGCCCTCTGGAACACCTCTCCGTCCACTGTTGACAAAATATAAGCTCCGTTGTGGAGATCTTTATGAATTACATATGGTCCGTCCCAGATGGGATCTAGCGCTCCGGGGCGCGGGAAGATTCGCTTGAGGACAAGATCTCCTTCTTGTAAGCTACGATGTTTGACTTTGGAGTTGTATTGTGCTGCCACTTTTTGCTCGTGAGCTGCTGCTTTGAGTGCTGCATCATTTCTTCTTTCTTCGATTAGATCCAAAGACATGTGAAGGAGTTCTTCGTTCTCTTCTGGGTTGTAGTGGATCCTACGATGGGATGGCACTACAGTTTCAACTGGGAGCATGGCCTCCGATCCGTATGCCAAAGAGAAAGGAGTATGCTCTGTTGATGTTCTGAAAGACGTGCGGTAGGCCCAAAGTGCTGTAGGAAGTTCATCCACCCAAGCGCCTTTTGACTTTTCAAGCTTCTTCTTGATTAGAGTTTTAAGAATTTTGTTGACAGCTTCGACTTGTCCATTTTCCTGGGGATAAGCCATAGATGAGAAGCTTTTGTGAATTCCGTGCTCTTGGCACCAGTCGGCGAACTCCTCGCTGTCAAACTGAAGTCCATTGTCCAATATGATTTTGAGTGGAACCCCGTACCTGCATAGAACATTTTTGATCAAGAAGTTAATAACTTTTGCCGAAGATATTTTATTTAGAGATTCCGCTTCCACCCATTTGGTGAAATAGTCGACTGCAATTATAACATATTTGGCTCCGCCTCGTCCCATCGGCAGTTCGCCAATCAAGTCAATTCCCCATACTGCAAAGGGCCAAGGGCTGGTCATCTGAGTAATCTCATTTATTGGTAGTCGAGGAATCTTAGCAAATTTCTGACATCTGTCGTATCTTTAACGAAGTCTAAGGCGTCTTTGTTTAAAGTGGGCCAGTAGTATCCATATCGGAGCGTCTTCTTTGCCAGAGTCTTCCCGTGTGATCTCCGCATCTCCCTTGATGGATGTTGGATAAGACTTCCTTGGCTTCCCTTCCAGTGACACACCTCAATAAGGGGTTAGAGAAGCCGTGCCGATAGAGTATGCCTTCTTGTATTGTGTAGAGGGAAGCTTTCCTCAAGATTTTCTTAACTTCGTTACGCCCGTGGGGCAGTGTGCCATCTTGTAAGTATTTCCGAATAGGAGTCATCCAAGTTTCCTCTCCGATTGTAGCTATCAGATCTTCTTGTTCGAAACTTGGGGATAATTGTTTCGAGATGGCTACTGTTCCGGAAATGGTGCTGTTCTTCATGCTAGCTTGCTTTGCCAATTCGTCGGCCTCTCGATTCTCTTCTCGAGGAATGTGTTTGATTAAATAGTGATTCAATTGATCGAGCAGCATCTTGGTCTTCTTTAGATATGTCGTGAGTCATTCTCCTCGAGTCTGAAACTCTCCTAGTACTTGGTTTACGATAAGTTGAGAATCACTATGAAGACATAAAGAACTGACTCCAATTTCTAAGGCAAGTTCTAATCCTGCTATTACTGCTTCATATTCTGCATCGTTGTTGGTGGTGGCGAACTCCAACCTTAGGGCATAGTGCAGCTTCCTTCCCCTGGGGGTGATTATCACAATACCTGCCCCCGAGCCCTGTTCGTTTGATGCTCCATCTACAAAAAGATTCCACTTGATATCTCCTGTTATTTCAGATTGCTCGTTACCTTCGTTGGTAGTGAATTCGGCAATGAAATCGGCCATGGATTGTCCCTTGATGGCGGTGCGAGGATGGTAGGTGATATCATATCGACTCAGTTCAATGCACCATTTAAGTAGTCGCCCAGAAGTGTCGGGGGCGATGGAGTACCTGCCTTAGCGGTTGATCGGTTAAAACTCTAATGGAATGAGATTGGAAATAGTGTCGCAGTTTCCGTGACGTGATTAGCAAACAGTATGCTAGCTTCTCAAGTTTAGGGTATCTGGCTTCTGCCCTGTAAATCTCTTGCTTACAAAGTATACGGGCCGCTGCGCGCGGTTGTCTTCTCTCACCAAAGCGGCGCTTAGAGCATGGGACGATACAGCAAGGTATATGTATAGTTCTTCTCCTTCATTTGGAGTTGAGAGTACTGGTGGTCTCTGGAGGTGTTCGATTAGGTTAAGGAAGGCTGTTGAGCATTCGTCAGTCCATTCGAACTTTCCTTTGTCTTTCTTTAGGGCTTCGAAGAAAGGGATGCATTTGTCGGTTGCTTTAGAGATGAATCTGCTTAGGGCGGCTACCTTCCCATTCAGGCTTTGCATTTCTTTTTGAGTGGAAGGTATCTTGATATTTTTCAGGGCTCGGACTTGTTCGGGGTTTGCTTCAATCCCCCTGGCATGGACGATGAATCCCAAGAACTTTCCCGATGACACTTCGAATGAGCACTTTAGAGGATTCAGCTTCATTTCATATTGGCGAAGTACTTGAAACATCTCGTCCAGGTGGCTTACATGATTGTTGGCTTTCCTCGACTTTACCAGCATGTCATCCACATAAACTTCCATAGTTCGTCCTATTAGTTCCGCAAACATCTTGTTGACGAGGTGCTGATAAGTAGCTCCGGCATTTTTAAGTCCAAAAGGCATTACTCTGTAGCGGTACAATCCCCGGTCAGTGATGAAACTAGTGTGGTCTTGATCGGGGGCGTGCATAGGAATTTGGTTATATCCTAAGTATGCGTCCATAAAAGATAAGAGTTCGTGCCCGGCTGTGCTGTCCACGAGTTGATCGATTCGGGGGAGTGGAAAGCAATCCTTCGGGCAAGCATCATTTAAGTTGGAGAAGTCGATGCATGTTCGCCACTTCCCATTAGCCTTCTTTACCAGTACCGGGTTGGCGATCCATTCTGGGTAGATGGCTTCTCGTATAAAGTTATTGGCAAATAGGTTCTTTACTTCTTCCTCGAGGGCTGCTGATCGTACTGCTCCCATGCTTCTCTTTTTTCCTTTACTGGCACCTTGGTGGGATCGATGTTCAGTACGTGGCATGCTACGTCTGGGGAGATTCCAGTCATATCAACGTGCATCCATGCAAATACATCCAAGTTGTGGCGAAGGAAATTGACGAGTTGATCCTTCAACTCAGCTCTTAACTGAGACCCGACTCTCAGCAGTCTATTTGGGTCGTGTTTGTGTACAGATACGAATTCCATGGCCTCTGCAGGCTCGGTGGTGGCCTCCTCCTCTTTGTCCCGGGGGTCTAATTCATTGAAAGGATCACTGGTATATCGAAGAGGAGGGGCTTTCTTTAGTTGCTATGCTTCCGAGTTTTTCTTGCAGAGAGTAGTCTCTGCATCCTTCCCTTTATCCTTCCTGCAGTTATTGCGAAGTTCAGTTACATAGCAGTCTCGAGCATTGTCTTGATCTCCCTCTACTTCTCCTATTCCGTTGTCTGTTGGAAATTTCTTCTTCAGGCACCACGGGGCCAGGACAATTTGGAAGTCAGACAAGGCTGGTCTTCCCAAAAAGGCGTTGTAGGCCGAATGGTTCTCTATTAGCACAAATGTTTGTTTTCGCACAACGGAGCGGGGATGACTTCCTATTTCGACAAAGAGGTCCAATTGCCCGAGGGGCATCTTCGCATCTCCAGTGAAACCGTGTAGTGGTTTATTGCAGGGAGACACATCCTTCATTGACAGCTTCATTTTTTCGAAAGCATGCTTGAATAGAATGTTTACGGAGCTTCCAATATCTACCAGCATTCGAAAAACTTCGGCTGGGCCGAACCAGGCAGAGATAACCGTGGGATCCATGTGAGGGTACTGCCTTCCTTCTAGGTCTCGCCTACTGAATGTGATGTCATTATCCTCTTTTCGCTTTGGGCAGCGTTCTTCCATGACGGAATTGATGCAGTCCACATTGTTTTTAAGTGACTTTCCATACCTCTCCATTTCTGCCCAGTTTCTGTCGGCGATGTGTGGTCCTCCCGATATTGTATGGACCACTATTTTCTCTTGACTGGAACCGCTGGTGTTGTGATTTCTTCCGCCTATCTCTGGGTGGAGTTGCCCTGCGTTCTCCTTGGCAGGAGCTGGAGTCCTATCCTGACCCTTTACATAGTGTTTCAATCTCTTCCTTCTGATGTGTTCTTCAATCAGGTCCCGAAGATGACGACATTCATTGTATCATGCCCATGGGATTCGTGGAAACGGCGGAACTTTCCAAACTTGATTGTGTGATCTGATTCCTTCTTATAAGGGGGGCGTTTGTATTTAAGCTCGTCTTGGGTGGCCCGGAAGATGTTTTCGACTGTTTCATTCAAAGGAGTGTAAGCGTCAAATCTTGGTCCTGGCCGATATAGGCGTTTTTCTCTTTTCTTGCCCCCAGCACTATCTCTGGAGTCATTTCTTCGAACGTCCTTTGCTACTGCGGGTGTGTTTCCATAAGCTGCCTTAGCATGTTGCCCTGTCTGCCTTTCAATGGCAGCATCTTCAAGTCTCATATATTTTCCGGCTTCATGGAAGAAGTCGGGTAAGGTAGCTGGTTTTTCTTTCGTTAATCTTCTAGCAAACTTGGTATCCGGATGTACGCCACTACAAAGAGCCATTAGGATAAGTTTCTCGTCGGCATCTTGGACTGCGGCTGCTGCGACGTTGAATCGGGTTAGATATTGTTGCACTGTCTCTCCGGGCTTCTGTTTGATATTAGATAGGGAATAAGCGTCCTTGGGTTGTTCCACATGAATGCGGAACTGGCTGATGAACTTTTCTTTCCACATTTCCCATGAGCTGATGGATCCTTGGGGTAGGTGGCAGAACTAGGAGGTAGCTAGATCTACCAAGAATAGTGGGAAGCATTTACACAACACTCCCTCTGTTGCTCCGCTCATGAGCATATGTTGTGTGTATCTCTGCAAGTGTACAACGGGGTCAGAGGTTCCCTTGTAAGGTTCCATTGTTGGCATTTTCCATTCTCGGGGGGTGATGGCAGCTTCGATATTACGGGTGAAGGGGCTGGTTACCCTAGCGCCTATTTCCCGATCCCTTTGATCCCGTTGGACGCACTCTCTGAACAATCGTGCCATCCTTTCATCAGAACTTGGAGCGGATAGAAATGAGTTTGTTCTTCCCTGCGGGATTGATTCCGTTCAGATGACCTGTAGGGATGATATCGCCTATCACTCCTAACATTCTCCAATGGCTGCCTCTGGTCTTCCGGGGGCACGCAGGGGTCAGCCACAGTTGGCCCTTGCCTTGATCTTCCCCTGCTGGGTTCTGTTCTCAGCACTTCCTTGGGTCTAACTTCGGGCTGGACTCCAGCTCGGCCCCGTCTATTGGTGTTTCCATGGTTAGGTAGCATGGCAGGCTCAGCTACATCCGACCCCTGCCTGGTACCTCCCCTGTTGGGTTCGGTTCCAAGTGTTTCCTTGGGTCGGAATTCGGGCTGAGTCCGAGCTCGGCTCCTACCATTGCTGTTTCTGTTGTTAGCCTCTTTGAAGAAGAAAGACCTTTGTCGTCTCCCAGATCCTCCAGACCGGGACTCACCTCATGATTCAGTGTTGCGGTTGGATTCTTCAGCATCCCTTAAGCGTGACATGAGTTGGTCCACCAAGGCTTCTTGTTGAGATGCGAAGCGGTTAGTTACTTCAGCCACAACCCTGTCCAGATCCGTCCTTGTAATTGGTTATTCCGTAGCAGGGGCTGTCAGATTTGCCTGATTTCCATTTGGTGTTGGAACCGGACGATTGTCTTGATCTCTGATCACTGGATCTGGGATACTGCTAGTTGCGATGTTCTTTCCTTTGTTAGCATATTTCTTCCGTCCGGGAGGCATGCTTTCCAAGCAATGAACGATGCTGATAGGAAAAGGGTTAAGTGGGAGAAGCTGCAGCTTCGAGCTCCTGTTCTCAGTGAAAGCACCAAAAATGTTTGCACAAAAAATGGGCAAACACCTCAAAGTCGTATGATTTCGTTGATTTTATGTTGTTTTTAATGATTTGGGTGATTTATGCAAATATATAAAATAGATGGACTAAACTGTAAAAGACATGCAGATTTATAGTGGTTCGGCCAGAATGTACCTACGTCCACTTTATATGTTATTCTCCTTTTCTTTTCAGGTTACAAGTACAAAGCTTTTATTACAAGTATATGAAAGTTGTTTGAAAGTTCTATCCATGCTTGAGCTCTCAAACTTGTCTGTCATTGTTGTACCCTTGCCCCTCTATTTATAGAGTGAGGCTGGGGCAGGGGTTTTGGATGGATATAGCTGCTGGTGGGCCTGGGATGATGCAATCTGGCCTGACAGTGTTGGTTCGGAAAGGCCTTGGTTCGGTGGAGAGTTGGTGTGGACTTGGTCCGGTTGTAGAGGGTTGAGGTTGGTTCGGCTGCGTATTGGAAGTAGGTTGGTTCGGTAGCAGGGGGTTTGGCAACAAGTGGTTCGGTGGTGAGTGGTATGTGTGTTGGTCCGGAGGTGAGAGCATAGCTTGGTCCGGTGGTGGGTGGTTCGGGGGTGAGTGGTTCGGTGGTGAGTGGTTCGGCTTGGCATGGAGTTGGACCGATAGTGCATGGACATGGAGTTGGACCGGTAGTGCATGGACATGGAGTTGGACCGGTAGTGCATGGTCATGGAGTTGGACCGGTAGTGCATGGAAATACGCCCAACAACATAAAAATAAACTAGATCAGATAGTAGTGTTAATAACATAGGTCATACAACAATATCTCCAAATATTAGTACACAGAATCTAACAAACAGGAATAACATAAATACGAAATAGAGTACATGTAGAGTAACAATAAATAGATATGACTCCAAATGCCTAGTCTCCTCCACGCCGCGTATCCGGGACAACTCACCTGCTAGAACGTCCTCTTGTAGTGGGTATAAAAGGGGAAGAAAAGGAGTGGATTAGATATAGTTTAGTGAATGAATTGTATTACTAGTGCATGGTAGTCGCAAGCAATTAACTTCATTTATAACCTACACGACCTGGGGTTTCCATTTATGCTTAATTACTTCATATAAAGGATTGGTAACTTAAAAATCAAGGATATAATGCTAATTACACTTATACCCTAAGCACTTACATAAGTTTTTAATCAAGGGTTGAACAACTAGCAAGTAGCAATTCTAGGTCAATTTTTAGTATTTGAATCTTGATGATTAACTTTCTAACCAATATCAGATTAACATCTCTAATGACAAACTAAGTATATCGCACTTACACGTTGAGTGAACATTGCAATGCTCAGGCTCATGTCGAATATATTACCACGACGATTTATGACCTACCTAAGCATTCATGTTAACATCTCAATGGTAAACGTGTCCTTTATCTTTTATCATTCAACCCGAAGTATTCAGAAAAATCACTGTAGTGATTTCCCTATAGGTCCATCCGCTACCTAGCCATGTAACCCTACTATTGTGGATGCCTCCGCATCACTTCCCTGGTTCCTACAAGTTTAACATGTGATCATTGTACCCAGATAGCAATAAGAGCTTCTACTTGCACTGCTAATGCCCGCCCTATCATGTCCCACGCTACATCCGCCATGAAGTGATACTATTTGTTGCGCCTACTCTATGAAACTATACGAACTCCTAACGGTCGATATAGTGGAATACCAGTCCCTTACTTCATCCAAATTGGCTTGCACTAGGTCTAGTGCAAGATGTGCTTTCTGAAATAATTCAAACGTAGGGTTATCAATTTCAGACACCTAACCTTCACTTATAAAAACATTTTCCAAGAATTCAAATGGACGATCCATCTTTCGACGTCTAATTTCAATTTCAGACATCCGAAAATGGATTTAGACATCTGAATCGAGTCAATTTCGATGAAGTTGCTATTTGGCTAGAATTTCCTGAAAGGCAGATGTTTAACTCTTATTTCAGACGTCTGGTCTTAACTATTCTTTATTCTTCTCCTCCCTCATAGTAGTCATCTAGGGTCCGTTGTGATTCTTCAACGAACTGTTGCACTGGTGCCTTGACCTAACTTAGAAGATTCAATCAATTTAATCATATTGTAATCTGATCCAACTTGTAGCAACATTAGTTAATAGAAAGTTATAAAGTGGTTGTAGGTTTCATTAATAGCCGAACTATTTTAAAAATCTTCTTCTCTTTTTATTACTTCTACTTTTTTACATCTATTTTCTATATTATTGCTCTACAAGAATAGAGCTAGTGCTTTCATGCTCAATCCAGGGTGTTGATCCATTTTTTGGATTCTTTCACTGAAAATTCAACTCAGACTTAGATCTAGCTATCTACTTTGGATCAGACAGGTTCAGAAGTTAGATCCACAAGCTTTTGCTTAAAAAATTTACTTTTGAGAATCAATGGCACCAAGAAGAAAGAAACGGCTTTCGGAAGATCCATAGGAGCTGCAATAGCTACAGGGGATGCCAAGCCTCAGCAAGTTGAAGTCAACGGTGCCATCAACTTATTTGCCAGAACAAACTCTGGTGCCAATATAGGGGATCATATGCCAGGATCTTCTATTCAGCATGAAGTTGTCACCAGAGGTGAGTTAAACAAGACGTTTGATGAAATCAACCAAAAAATGGAGAACAGCCAAAAAGCTCTAATGGAAAAATTAAATGCCCTCCTGACCTTGCAATCACTTATTGCACCAAGAGCCAAGCCAGATCCCACGGCTACCACAGAGCAGGAAAACTCTTCCATTTCTGGCCTAAACAAGAGAAATGGAAAGCAGCGGTAAAAGGAAGTAGTAGGTGGAACTGCCAAAATCGCCATAGGAGGAAATGCAAGCACTCCACTAACCTCAAATTAGCCCACCGTAAAAATGAACTTGGCGATGAAAACCTCATGGGAAGATATAACATTGGATCTCTCTAACTTTGAAGTACAACTAGACGACCATAACTTGAAAGAGAACACTAACGTACTAAGTACCGACAGAGAGGTCCAAACTGCCTCTTTACAAAGAACCGCAAGCCAACGGAACTCTAAAGAAGTGGCTCTCCCGAAGATAGGAGAGCCTAGACTTCAATCAACTAACCAAGACCGTTTGCAAAATCAAACACTTGGTATAGTCACCAATAGCCAACCCACAGATTACCGAACATCCAAGGCATATATTGTTGACATGCTCAAGCATCTAATCGATGAAAGTAAGAGTAGCAGAGATGATGAATGGGGATCTGCCTCAAGTCATACTCCCTTCTCTAATGACATCCTAAATGAATGATACCTTAAAAAGTTTACTATGCCAACTATCTTGTCCTACGATCAAACTAGGGACCCAAAACTGCACTTGTATAAGTATAGTTGGTACATGGACCAAGTGAATGCTTCGAATGAAGTTCGATGTAGATGTTTCCAATCTTTCTGGAGGGAATCGATTCCATGTGGTTCACCAGGCCCCCGCCTAAATCCATCTCTAATTTCGTTGAATTAACAACGAGGTTCCTTGATCAGTTTAGGCTTCACACGACGCAACAAATGATGTGATGTCCTTATCAGGCCAATTCCAGCTACGAAATGAATCTTTGAAATACATTATGAGTCGGCTAACACGTGGTCACTAAAGTAAATAATCATAATGAAGATATGGTCTCCATGGCTCTGGTAAGCGCCATACATCCCGACACTGAATTTAGGAAATGAATCAAATGATGCAACCTACCACTTGGAAGGACTTTAATCGAAAAGCAAGCCAGTATTTGAGATTGAAAGAAGAAGAAAAGCTAGAAGGAAGACCTACTAACCTACAACCAAATAACATTGGGCAGAATGGTATGGTGGAAAATAAAGATGCAAATACCTCCGTTACTGCCGTAGGAAACTCAAGAAAGAAGGGGAATCAGAAACGGAAAAAAATCAAAATTCCAACAAGAGAAACGGAAGTTGTGAGCGACTTAAAAGCTTCAGGCCCAAAGACTACACCTTGCTTATTGATACTCTAGAGAAAATCTACCCGGTGACACAAGGGACAAAGGAGTACAAGAAGCCGCCTAAAAAGGAAGCGATTGAGTGACAAAAGTGCTCTTGAATGTACTACCGTTTCCATGAACCACATGGTCACAACACGAATGAGTGCCATCCTTCAAAGAACTTAATTGAAGGACTGATTTGGGAAAACAAACTGGAACTAGCATAGAGGGATCTTGACAGACTAACTAGATACTTATTATTGGAACAATATCTGGAGGATCTCATCTTGCAAAAAGGAGTTGGGGAGAAATAGAGTGATATGCAAGCTCACTATGACACACTTTGAAAGATTCGTGCTTTGTGATTGAAGATGGAACTCTTGTTTAGCAGCAGAAGACCCTGAATGATGACATATCCATTCGAAATCGAGACATTGAAGGGATGATTCCCCGACCCTTGACCCCATGGTCATGACAATAGGAATCAGACCAATCGTGGTCCGACGAGTATTGGTGAACAATGGCAGTTCTATGAATATCCCTTTTAAATACTCGTTTGACTAGATGAAGATCAGTGTGAAAGACGTATCCCCTTCTTGAAGTAAGATTTAGGATTCACCGGTGAACCTACACAGCCCGTCGACATAATTTATTTACCTGTAGAACTCGGAGAAGGTGACCGAAGAGTCATCCTCATCCTAATCTTTGTGATTGTAGATGAAATATCAGCCTACAATGCTTGCTTGGGTCGGCCTACTTTGGCAGATTTCAGGATTGCTTTAGCTCAGTGGTGTCTAACCATGAAATTTCCGACAGAGAATGGAATTGGGATGATTTAAGAAGACCATAGTGCCTCTAAAGTGATACATCGCTGAACACGTGAGTCTAGAAGAAAAGAAAAGGGCAAGAATGTAGGGAGAACCCTCCACATTCGTGAACCTACCGGATAGCAACTATAGAACTGCCCCTGTCTTAGGGACCACAGCCAATTCGGTAAGGCTTTGGACTCTAGAACGAAGAGTTCAGGGGAGGAATGGGTAGCACTAGCAGAATTGACAATGTCTGTCCCATTCGATATGGATGACCCAACGTGGGTCCTGAAGATTGATGACGTCTAGGAAACAATATGCGACCAGAATTCATCAAATTCTTTCACTCTAACCTGGATTTATTTTCTTGGACACTTTTCGATATGTATAGAGTTTCGCTGGAGATTGCATGCCATACACTTAATATTGATCCTAAGTATACACCAGTGAAGCAGAAGAGACGCAACCTAGGACTCGAATGGTCCAAAGCACTGAGAGAAGTGAATAAGCTAATGGCGAATGGTTTTATCCATGATGCAACTTACCCAGAACGGGTACTCAACCCAGCCTTAGTCAAGAAGTCCATTGGAAAATGGAAAACCTGTATCGACTATTCGGACTCAAACAAAGCTCACCAAAAGTTAGCTTTCCTCTACCTAAAATTGACCAACTTGTGGATGGGATAGCTGGACATGGACTACTATCATTTATGGATGCTTACTCGGGGTACAACCAGATCATGCATGGAGCTAACTAGAAAAATACCAGTTTCATTACTGATCTGGGATTTCACTGCTACAAAGTAATGCCATTCGGCTTGAAGAATAATAGGGAAACTTATTAAATGACTAGTGAAGGCCATATTCAACAGTAGATCGGGAAAGCTATGGAAGTTTATGTAGATAATATATTAGTTAAATCATGCATAGCTACAAATCACTTGAACAACCTCGCTGAGATGTTTGAAATACTCCATAAATATGGAATGAAAATCAATCCACTTAAATGTCACTTTGGGGTAGCCTCTGGAAAGTTATTAGGATTCATTATAAGCGACATAGACAACGAAGAAAATCCCAAACAAATTACTGCTCTATTGGAAGTTGAGGCCCCAAGGAACAAGGAGTTACAAAGACTGAATGGAAAAGTTGCAACACTAAGCCGGTTCATCTCAAAAGCAACCGATAAATGTATACCTTTCTTTGTTGTGCTAAAGAAGGGAAAGAAGAACTTTGAATGGAATCAAGCTTGTCAAAATACGTCCGAAGAGCTACTGCGGCATATGGAAACCTCGCCAACCAATCCAAGCCGATAGATGAAGAAGACTTGTTTATCTACTTAGCAATCTCGCCTCATACATCCAGTGTAGCAATCGTACGAGAAGAAGCAAAGATCCAACGACCCGTATAATACATCAATAAACGATTCACTGGATCCGAAGAGAACTATTCGAAATTGGAAAAAGTAGCATATCGCCTCTTGATCTCTTCCAAAAAGTTATGACCATATTTCTAGGCATACCCGATCAAAGTACTAACAGATCAACCCCTGAAGCAAGTGTTGTACCACCTTGAGACCTCTGGGCAGCTTATTAAATGGGACATCAAGTTGAGTCAATATGAAATTATAACCATCCATGAAAGGCGATCAACAGGCAGGCGCTGGCAAACTTCATTGTCGAGTTTACGATATGAGATAACAAAGAAGAAATAGACCCGGAAGTGGAAACACGTTAGAAATTGTTCGTCGATGGTGTATCTAACAACTTTTGTTTGGGGGACTAGAGTAGTTCTCGAAACTCCCAAAGGGCGATCCGTTTGCTATGCCTTACGCTTGAAATTCCTTGCAATAAATAATGAAACGAATAAGAAACATTGATAGTTAGGCTTAAAGTTGTGAAGGAACTTGGGATAAAGTCGGTACACATCTATAGCGACTCTCCACTAGTCATCTGCTAGGTGAAAGGCGAATACCAAGCTCGAGGAGAGATATCTCGCCCCGTATCTATCTAAAATGTAGGAATTGCTGAATGACATTGAACATTGCACCATAACTCATATCTCAATAGAACAGAACACGAAGGCAGATTATCTAGCCAAATTGGCCAGTTCTGGAAAAGCTCGGTCCTTGGGGTTAGTCCCAATTGAAACCCTGACCGCTCTAAGCATAAGCGAGATGGATATAAATTGGACTTTTGAGACAACCAAAGAACCGAAATCATGGATGACTCCAACCAAGGACTACTTCCTTAACGTACATTCCCTGTAGACAAGAATCAATGGAAAAAGCTCCTTTGGAAGGCACCGTGGTTTATAGTACTGGATGTGATGCTCTATCAAAGGGAGTTCTCTACCCTCTTTCTTAGTTGTGTGACCAACGACAAAGCCCGAATAATCCTCAAGGAAGTTCATAAAGGTGACTATAGAGATCACGCTGGAGGGAAATCCCTCATAAAGAATGTCCTCCGATATGGGTATTTTTGGCCAACAGTAAAATGCAACACATCAGATTATGCCGGACGGTGCGATCAATGCCAAAGATTCGGCAAGATCAAAAGAACTCCTTCGATAGAGCTGAAGCAGATGGTCAGCCTGTGTCCATTCACGATTTGGGGAATTGATTGGCATATTACCATTGGCCAAAGGAGAAGCCAAATATGCAATAGTTATTGTTGACTGTTTCACCAAATGGGCCGAAGCGGGACCACTGACCACTATTTCCACAAAGAAATTTATTAATTTTGCCACTAAAAACATTATTTGCAGGTTTGGAGTGCCACAAAAGATCATCACCGACAACGAGACTTAATTCGAAAACATCAAGTTCAAAGACTTTTGCAAATGCTTCCGAATTGAGAAAAACTTTTCCGCTGTTGCACATCCACAGGCAAACGGGCAAGTGGAAGCAGTGAACAAGATCATCAACACCACCATCAGAAAGTGGCAAACTAGAGCAAAAGGAAATTAGGTTAATGAACTTTCACTCACACTATGAGCTTACATAACAATGCACAAATCTACAACCGAGCAATCCTTTTTTTCCCTGGTATATGGTTTAGAAGCAATGATCCTAGTCAAGATAGAAGTCCCCTCTTATTGAAGGCAAAACATTAATAAAAGGTAAAATGAGCAGCTCCTACTCCAGTCGCTCGATATGGTCGATGAGAAGAGGGAAGAAATCAAGTTAAGGATAGCTGCTCATCAGAAAAGGGTCGCATGATATTTTTGTTCCAAAGTGCGTAGCCACACTTTTGAAGTGGGTGACCTTATTCTCAAATGGGTCTACCCTATACTAGGAACATTCGGGCTAAACTGGAAGGGCCCTATGTGATCGGCCAGAAGCTAGGGGATGACACATTCAAGCTAACATCCATTGATGGGACACAAATTCCTCAAGCTTAGAATAGCGTATCGCTGCGTCATTACTTTATCCAAGACCGTCTTATGTATTTCCTATTTCCCACAAATAAGCCATCCCGAAATATCGGAGGTATTGTAAATAAGAAAAACTTGCCCAACTTTTATTAATAAAATTGACTTTCTTTCTAAACCAATAAAACTATCACAAAAGCATCCTGTTGAGTTGAAGAGGTCAAATCGACTCAAAACCATCCAATCACTCCTTAAGATAGTGGAATACCACTTAAGTATGCCCATCTACCCGTCGGGTTGATGGAAACAAATCGACTCAAACAGTTGGATCAACGGAACTTGATTCCTACATTTTATGAACCGAAGTTGCTGCTGCAACATCGGAAAGGCCCCAATAAAATCCAAGCACCCCTGTAATCCATGCATTACTTCTTGAACTGTGGAATCATAATCTAGAAACACTAACTTGTCACGATACCCGAAGATTGGTAATGTTGAGAAATTCTAAACCGTTCTGGATCGACAAGTCATTTCGATCCCAAAAGCCATGCATCCCATAAGCCGCACAAACTCTTAAGTAATGGTATTGTCCCAGCAATGCTAGGAAACTTGTCTATTGCAGGACTAACAAGAATACACTCACGCTATCAAAAGTAATCGATGTGGGTCTAGTAATATCTAGAAATCAGCGAAGAATTACTATTGTTGACCGACAAAAATCCCCAGAGCCAAGATGCCCGGGTCACAAGTTCCCGAAGATAGGAACCATAAGATAGATTCGGCTATAGACATCCGAGGGATTACTTGGGTCAATCAGTTATTTATTAAATGTTCGAAGAAAACAACCCTAGAAAGTAGGGGACACACGCATACCAACATTTAGTTGAAAGGAAAACTACTCCACATGCCCGTTTCTCCAAACAAAGGATTTTGGGAATCACAACAGATCTAGTTATAAAAGTTAAAAAAGTGCATACGTATTACGTAAAATCGCAGAAATAAAGGCGTCGCATATTGAGAAATGTGGCACGGGAATGCTAAGTATAGAAATTGTGTGATAAGCAATCATGCCATGTGTATACATAAGTAATGAAAAAGCAAGTAAAGTGCATGATAAATAAGGAAGAACATAGAAGAAATGACATTGAAACATTAATCTTTTCATTCATTATAACATTTTCTATACAACGTCAAAATGTGGCAGCCGTACCCACAAAATATTGGTCAACAAAAAGAAAAATGAAGAGGCTACAATAACAAGAGTAATAAGTGTAGACTCTATACTTGTAAAAAACACATATCAAACAAATCAGAACGTCCCTATATCCGGCTCGATTATTACTCAAGCTTGTCGATGTTTCTTTCCACCGCTTCCCTTCCCACCTTTGGTCATAAGTTTCTTCTTCTTCTAGAAATCCACACCAGGAGTTTGTCACTTCCTGAAATATTAAATATCGCCTTCATGCCAGCGTCTCCTCCCAGTTCTTCGACCCCCCTCAAAGGACTCCCCTTGGTCTTGCGCTTCCAGGACTTATGAGAGCTCCTTGAAGACATCATCTCCTCAATTTTTTCCCTCTTAAATGCCGCCAACTATTGTTCTGTTTTACATAGTTTGCCAGCTTGGTCTGCCTGCTTTCAAGTATCATCTGTTGTCTAACCCCCTTTGGAGATACAAAAGGGTCGTCCAAGCCATGCAAAGTGGTAACTTCTCGAATTTTGACCCTGGTTGTGAGCGAGACTCAGGCATGGCAATGGAAGCAGCTATAAACAAGCATCAAGGCATTCGAAATAGCAGCCGGCCCCAAGACCAAAGAAATTCATAGTTCAGTAGGCAAAGAAGACAGACCTATAAGATCAAAAATGAAAGCATTCAATTCATCTTGTTCCTGCCGCGTGAGATGGAAATTCTCAAACTTGGGAGAAACAAGAAGTATACCTTCATTATAAGCGTGGCTGAGAATTTCAACCTCATACTCCCCACCTTCTCCTCTTTTGGATGGCTGCACGATCTTTGGTGAAGTTTCGGGACCACCTAAGACTTCCATGACAGCTGCTTAAGGGTCATACGATAAAGCAGTACCGTATGAACTAGGAGTAGTTCCTAACTGATCACTAGGCTACTTCGATGATTCACCAGGCTCGGAAATGAAAGGCTCTTATAGCGCTTTAGCAGTTATAGTTGCAGCAGCATCGATGGCCTCCTATTCTCTTTCAATCCGAATGATCTCCCGACCTCTATCAAAGCCTTTTTCGACTCTTAGTTAAGATAGGCGTCCTCCAACTCTTGCTTGGTATATGCATCCCCGTTCTCTAGAAAACGGACTAGAACTTCTTCCCAGACCATAGCAAGATCATGCAGGAATTTCGGGCCCAAATAGCCGAGGTTTCCCTGATTCAGCAAGGAGTTAACGTAGAAATCCAAGATGGTGTCATCCATCTTCTCCATTTTTCTTCGAAAGTATCCTGTAGCTCCAAGTAGTCCGTGGTTATGGTAGCTTTCTCAAATTCAACTTTGGTCTTTTTAGCATTAAGCTCTGTGCTTCTTTCCTGGGGCAAAGCAATCATTTGGGTTTGATAAGAAACGGTCTTGTCACTGGATTCCATCATTCTTATATAATCAGAAAATTTCTTTTATTAATCTTCGACGACTTCGTCATGACCAGCAATAGTTTTCTTTTGAGCATTGATAATCTCATCACGGGCTTCAAACTCCTATTTAACTTAACCTCATTCCTATGGGCCTTCTTGATTTCATCTCGGAACGTGATCTCAATTTGTTGTAGGCCTCTCTCAATTTCTTCAGCAAGCTGGCATTACTCTTACTATCTCAGAGTGTAGCGTCCCTCTTCTTTGTCAATTTATTGAATTTGGCATCATGTTCTATTAACATCCTTTCTAAATCGTCCTTTTATGACTCGAAGGAAAGGATTGGTAGTTGTCACGGTTGGTGTCTACCAATTTCTTGCACAACCTCTCCCATCATTTGCTTGATCCAAATTACTTTGAATCACCTGGAGATGGGGCATATAAGAATCTTTACAGATTGGGTGCGTCACGATCAAATTTAAACTCCCTTAAGAAACCATTCGAGGAGCAAAGCTTTAAGCTTAAGGGGACTGGACGAGAGAATATAAGCCGGCCTCCTACAAGGACATGAAGAACTAGAAATAGGCTCTATGTGAGTTGATGGGGCTGGATTGATGGAAAACCTAAAAAGTAGAAGCCGAAACTTCAATCCCAACAGAGACTAGAGCTGGGGTAAATGCTTAGTGCTCAGGAGGATGAGAACCACGATCTACGTACGATTTCTTGGATAAATTTACCGTATCGTTGGGAATTTTCTTCTTCTCATAACCACTCCTGTAAGATCTACCTCGTCCCTGTCATCCTGATTATGAACTTCGGCTTCTAAGCCTTTCCTCCTTCCCTAATATTCCTTGATTTCTCAGGCTAATGGTGGCTTGAAGTCTGTCTTGACCAGCGTTGCACGTAGTGAATTGTTCAAGGTCCTCATAAAGTCCCTGGCCTTCCATATTACCTGATAAAGAAGAAATGAATAAAGAACTTTAATAGTGGAAAATGAACTCAAATAATGCATATGTAACCCGGTGAAATGTATAACGTGTCATTGGCATCCTAAAAGGACTTTACAAACTAGATCGGGAAGTGACTACAGTAGGAGTCAGGCTAAACCTAGACATAGCATAACCGAGGCATGAAGACAATCCCTCGGACTCGAAATCGCCTCCTATGAGTTCATCGATGTCTATATAAATGTTGCTCAAGTCCCCAAAGTTAACATCGGTTTCCTTTGACAGAGAACAATGCAATCGATTGGCTATTGGGGAAGAATCTTTAGAAATCTTTTGGGGAGGTGAATACCGGAGAATAGGACTCATTCCCAGAGTTTCATCACATGATTTGAAGTTCCATTCACCTATGGTGATAATGGAAAAGGGGGAGGTTGAAATTGAGAACACTGACAGCTATGATTCCTCCTCTACTGATGAGGAATTTGCATCAAATTCCTCATCAGTAGAGGAGGAATCATAGCTGTCAGTGTTCTCAATTTCAACCTCCTCCTTATCCATTACGACCATAGCCTTTCCCTCACGCTGCCTTGATTTCCTCTTTCCCCTCCTTCGAAATCAACGCCATCCTAATTGGGAAACTGGCTCCGTTTGTAACACCTCTTCCTTCATGAATTCGGTTGATTTATCACCCCTTCCATTATGAATTACTTCGGCTGACCCATGGGTCGAACCTTCTCCTTTTAGAAGATTTCCCTCTTCGGAGCCATGTGATGAAGAAGTGGAGCGTGTTAGAACTCTTAAACGGGAAGGAGACGGAACTTCAATGGCTACGGCAGATCTCCCAGGATGCAATAACCTGTATTGAAGCAAATCCTCATCCTTTAGTAAAAAATTGATCGATCTCTCTTTAGCATCTATGGCCTTCAGAGTATGGGAGACGGCACCGAGTAATGGATATTTGTTTGGTCTCGAAATAACTGCAAGGATTATTCAGTTTATTAAAAATCCCGCATCAACATATTAAATCTCAACGAGTACAAGAGAAGACTTATCCCCCACCATCCAAAGATGAGTAAATCCTTTAGGACACCTAACAAAAAAATATTGGGTCTTGAATTGGGATAGGTTACTTTGAAGTTCCATTATGATTTTGTGGTTTCTTTAAGCCTCAATGATTATAAGGAATGGACATTCGTCTCTCTTCTTGAATGACACGAAATATCTTAACTCATCAAAGCTTGGGGCACAACTGAATGTCCGTATAATAAAGGCATGTCAAAATCGCATATCCATTAGGGTGAATCTAAAATGGGGCTATTAGTAAGTTCAAAAGAATCTCTCTCAAGAAGTGATCGAAGGGGGTTACTGCTCCATTCAAGCACATGTACCGGTGTACCCAAAAGTGGAAAATGTGCAAACTTGTTTTTCGATGAAGGCATATGTCATCATATAGGACTCCATGCTTTAAACAAAATGTTATGCAAAACTTTAGCAGAGATTACGAAGGAAGCTCTATCCGGAGGGTTGAGTCAAACACTAAAGTTTGGAGGAGTTGGATCTACGACTGGACCAACTGGAACTAATTGCCCATATTCAGCTAGCGGTGAAGGCGTAACTGGTGTTGATTCGTCTTCCAAGATTGCCAGATTTACTCCACTAGATTTACGACGGGATGACGGGTGCTTCATTCTATACAAACGAACTTGTATCTTACGCGGCCAGGTAATTTTATTTATAACTAAAAGTATCCCTATGATTAACACTTGAATTCCAAAAGAATACCGATTTATGCTAAAACATCAGGTTTCAAGCATTGACTGGGACAAGTGTAGTGTGTAATCTAGAGGGATGGTTTCAGTGTCCTAAACACTACAAATGCTCTATCCTGTGTAGATGGTTCACTCGTAGAGAAGAAAGGAAAGAGCTTCTTGTATCATTCATGAAAGTTATTTCTTCTACACTAGCCTATTATCGATCAACAATTGATAACGGCTCCGCTGTCCGAGGCGACATGCAACGCTCTTCCTATTCTAGGTACACTGACAATGCAATGGAAGGACTAATCCAAAGTGAGCAATTATAGATCAATGGGTCCGAATTAAGTAATGAATTCTTAGCATAAGTCGATTTCAGTTTCCTGGAAAGTGATAACAGCATGAGCTGCGTGCAAGATGCTACCCTAAGCTATTATTACCTCCTACAAAAATCCAAAATCATTCTGCAAGGCATCATATTCGATCAATAGTGTGACTTGGTGCAAGTTAATTCTGATTTTATGGACGAAGGTAGCAAAACATATCAAGCACTAGGAAAAAACCCGAGCTTTGCTCCATTGCATCTGTCACTAACACAACTTCATCACCAAATCACAATCAACTCGAATTCTCCATATCAATAGTGTGACTCGTTTTACTATCTACTTCCATAGAATCACAATCAACTCAAATTCTCCATTGCATCTGTCACCAACACAACTTCATCACCAAATCGCTAAACAAACGCCAAACTCCATATCACTCATCTCTAATCAAAAGTCAAAAGGCGAAAACAGTTGAATTCAGGTTATTGGTGACCTAAGGCGGATAAGATCGACGGTGATCCAAGTAGGAAAGGTCGTAGGTGATCCAAATAGACTTTGTTTTAGAAGGTAAAGGCTAGATCAAGGCGATGGCGAAATCCAGTGTGGTCGATGGCAAGAAGCTTCGACGGTGGAGATCAACAGTGGCGATGGTGGGAGCGAATTTAGGGTTTGAAGACTTTAGATTGAGTCGCAAAACAAAAGGCTCGGCTCGTAAGTGAAAATATTGAATGATTAAAGGTCAGCTCATATGAAGTTGAAAAGGAGACTGCACAGAAAAATTATGATAAGTCCTTGGTTCGCTAGTGATGCATGGACTATGGATCGTTAGCAATCCATCAAGCCGGAGTCAATTTTCTCCAAATTCACCAAGGATGATTTAAATGTTGTTTGTAAGCATTTGAAAAGTTATGGGATTGAAATAGATTTATCGTTACGAGCAGTGAGGATTCACATTGGAACTCAATAGACGGCTGGATAGCCAAAGCTAAATTCGCATGATAGCCTTAACAAGATCAATTGAACTTTACGAAATGGAAACTTGAAAGAAATTACTTCCAAATCACACCTTGTTTCCAATGAAGGCATACTCTTGGGGGCAAATGTTAACTGGGTTTTTATCCCAATAGAATTCAAAGGAAGTTAGAGCATCCACGGCAAGACAAAAAACCTCAAGAATCAACCGAAAGAACTAGGAGAAGGAACCAAGAAGGGCACAAGAGAGAAAAAACAATAAGAGCTTAAGGAGATGGATCGCTAGCAATCCATTACTCATGGATCGCTAGCGATCCTTAAATATTGCTCACGAGACAGTCATTCTTCTTGTACCATGATCTAATATGTTTTCTAGAGATGTCTACCGAGGTTCATGATATTCCAAGCAAGCTAGTTCAAGAAGTGGGCATTCATCCGATTCTTGTAATAGTACAATGCAACCTGTATATGAATCATCATCAAAACTAGGAATCTAGTCATGAAATTACATGGAGAGTACCTACATAAAGTAAGGGACAAGATCCAATCAAAATGAGCTGAAAATAGCATAACTGCATGGATCGTCAGCGATCCATGCCCTATGAATAGCTAGTGATCCATCACGTTAGGTCGTTTCACTATGAAACATTGGGAGAATCTTGGTGCCTTCAAATGCAAGCTCCTAGCATAGTGGCCTAGCCCATTAGCTCCAATATCCTTATAATTACTCATCCATCTGCAACATAAAGAGTATCTTCTAGACTGGCCGTTGGAACTATGCAGAAACTATTCTTCATTCTTTCCTCCCTAACAACAGTCATCTAGGGGTTCATTGTGATTCTACAGTGAACTTTTGCACTGATGACTTGATCTAACTTAGGAGATTCAATCGATTCAATCATATTATAATCTGATTCAACTTGTAACAACAGTCAGTTAATAGAAAGTTATATAGTGGACGTAGGCTTCATTAACAGCCAAACAACTATAAAAATCTTCTTGTCTTTTTACTACTTCTGCTTATTTTACATCTATATTCTATATTATTACTCTCTAAGAATAGGGCTGGTGCTTTCACACTCAGTCCAAGATGTTGATTTATTTTTTTGGTTAATAATGTCGATATGGCTCCTTATACAACTATCAAAGATATAATAATTCGTAAAGGCATGGACATTCCTTCTACCCATCTGATGTGCCATGCTACATCAGTCATCTCTTCATTAGTTGTGACCTTGCCTGCTACTTTAGGAATACTTGTGCATCTCAAATCATTAGGCCTATTCCAATCATCACCTCTTTTTACGACTATTGGTAGTGCAACACAAACATAAACATGCACATAGACGCTCTTTTCTTTGCCTTCGGTTGAGCCATTTGGATTGAAAGAAACTTACATTGTTTTAATGATAATGGTAGCAACAACATGAACTTATGTCATAATGTATTACATCTTTTCGTACTTGAATAAGTGTTCAAATCCTATTGCTCTCCCTGATGATTACAGATGAAATGAATGATGAATAACAAGTGGATAGTTGTGATGCCTTCCAAGGTCTTGCTAATGCGGCTAATAATGTCACCGGTGATGTTTAGTATGATGATGTTGGACCACCCCTCTTTGGCCTGTGTTGCTTTAATGTATGCTTACTTAGTACAATGTATGTATTATTGTTTTGTAATGCTTTTGTGATAATGTAGTTAGCATCTTTGGTTGCCACCGATCAAGCATGCGGATCAGAAGACTTCTATTTTACTTTATCTATGCACTTGGGCTATGTAGTCTCGCACTACGCTATCATTTCTCTCAAAAAAATATAAAAAGTAAATACATAGATATATTTATATTAATTGCAGCAACAAAACAGTTGTAATAGCATACATACATACATACATACATACATATATATATATATATATATATATGGAAATAAATATGATAATTATATATACATACATAAATATTAATATAATTAGTTTTGTTTATGATTTTTAAAAATATTATATAAACATACATAAATTTCTAGATATTATATAAATGTTTTATGTGTTGGTTATATATGTATATATGTATTTGTTTGTCTTAAAATGTATAAATAAATTAAAATTAATTTTGAATAATTTTTTATCTAAAATATAGTTGAAATACATTGAAATATTATGACGATGAACATGTTTATGAGAATATATGAGCATATGATTATATCAAGTATAAATTAGACTTAAAGTAGTTACCTTCCGCCAAAGTAGATCAAGCTTAGAGTTGATACTTTGGTCAAGTAGTTCTTCCACTTAAAGCACCATAGTGTCCTCCTTTTTTGTTGATCTTCAAGTTCAAGAGAAAGCAACACCAAGGGGGTTCAACTATGATAATGATATGATGAGAGAGGAGCAGAAAACTGTAAATCAAACTAAGCGGAGGCTAGGTTATTTACAGCTATCAACTTGCACCATTTTCTCCCCTTTTATATCAAGGTCTAAAAATCTAGTTTGGTCCACTTTAAACCCCTATTTATGGCAGGAAGTATGGTCTGACAGATTTAGGGGTATGCCCTAGGGCTAATTTTGCAATTTATTATAATCAGTAACTCTGTAATAAAATCTCGTCCAAAATAAAAGGTTTTTTTCTTTCTATTATATATTTGTCATATTGTGGTGTTTTGATTAATTTTTAATTTAATTATTAAATAAAGAATCCTTAAATGATATGTTATAATAACAGTGCGTTGCAATCATAAGAAACTTATCACATCAAATAACATATTATTTTAAATATTCCTAGTTAAGATGTTTCAAGACGGGATATTGAAACATCCATTGAGACTAGAATAAGTAACCTTTTTCGAATGTTGGGCAACATATTACTCGTAGCTGTTGGGTGCATCAATTGGTTACATACTGATTGTTAGAATATCTATGGAATGACTCACTCGAGAGATTCCTGTTGGTTAATAATAACAAAGTTCACACATGAAGTCTTGAAGTGATGAAATTACACAGCTCTCTTGACTTAAGAATAATGTTGAACTTCAATATGGGTACTCCACTTTGCTAATAGTTGGCATGACGATCCATCATGCGACTGTAGTTAGGTCTGAGTTGAAGCATTGAATGTGAACCACTATTTAATAGGGTCTTCATCTCCTCAATTATCAGAGGTTAGTATCACGGTCAACTATGATCAACTCAAAGTAAAAAATCATTAGCCAAAATAGTACGGTTAATAGTAAATGTTATTATTGAACCAGGATTCTGTGTTTGGACCAATCGAGTTAAATGTGGAAGGGATTGGAATTTTGATCTAAACCAAATTCCATAAGTCTTAAAGTAGTAGAGTTTTGACAAAGAAAATTGGTGTAAACGATCGTTACTAAAGGTACAATTAAAATAGTCAAATCATATTTTACCAAAATGATGTGTAAGCAATAAATTCAACAAACTGTTACATCACTGGCAAAGGTGATGTGTGAACATTAATATTCGAATTGTTCAATATTAATCGACGGTTAAATTTACACATATGAGTCGTGCAACTATAATAATGAATACTCTTAAGCATTGCATGATTTAATTAATTTATAATTGTTTTAAATTAATTAGTATTTATAAAATATAAATTATATACGTCCGTAAGTAGTGGCGCAGTGGTAAGATACTTGCTTCCTGGTAAGCAGGTCGCAGGTTCGATTCCAATCCGCCCTGCTCCCATTTCAAGGCGTGGAGGTGGGTACCTATATAACTGCATAACATGATTAGAGGCATCAAATCTCTATGCTGGGCAGGCTGAAAACCCTCATGTCTGTGGTTGGACCAGTCTATGGGGGTGCTCATCTCATCATTTCGATTTCATCAGGGCTCTGGGTTGATTTATATATGTGTGTGTGTATATATATATAAATTATTAAATATTATTTTGTTTTTACATGCTATTAATATTTAATAAGGTGTGTATATAAAAGTTACATATGTATATATGGATATATGATATAGATAAATATTATAATTTGATTCAAGTCAAATAATTATTAAATGGATTTGGAGAATTTTAAGGGCCTTTCTAAGGCACATCATGGCTAGCCTAGGGTGTATGGAGAAGAAAGGGTTGAGTGTTCAACATAGTTATGAAATGGTATTAAAAGAATGAGTAAAGGAAAGATAAAAGTGCTCCACCTTTCCTCATCTTAAATGACTAAATAAACGCATCAATTTTCATTGTTTTGGCTTCCCTCCTCAAGTTTCTTCCAACTAAAAATTACATGGCTAGGTAGGGCTTAACAGTTCAAAATTTATTTTGAAATGATACTAAATGAATGAGTAAAGCTAGTAGTAAAGTCCTCCACCTTTTCCTCTTCTTAAATGCCTACTTAAACATGCTAATTATCATTGTTTTTGGTTTTTCCCTGCTGTTCATTCCAGCTAAAATTTCCATTGTTCCAAGGCCATAATAGTCCCAAAGCAAATAGAAAAAAAAATCAACTTATGACAAGGTAGTGTTCATCTCTAGATCATAGCAAAATCTAAAAGCTAATTTGGTTAAATCAATAAATTATTCTATCATTCAAGGTGTGAATCTTATGCTACTTCATAAGTTAATTATTCATCTCATTTTGATTATATATTACATCATGTTAGCATACTTTAGACCCCTTATACAATAACATATGCCTATATTGTCCAACATAGTATTTGTTATTATTTAGAAATTAATGTTTAAAAGCCAAACGAAAAAAATTCATAACAATATTATATTGAAATTGTTTTAAACCATAATAAAAGTGGATTTAAAAATATTTTAGTTAGTAAGGAAAAACATCAATTTTATAACATATTGTGTGTGTGTGTGTATAAACTACATACGTTAATTATTTGAAGTTATTTTACAAAAATATGTTTTATACACATATTATTTTTGAATATAATATATTTTTTGTTGTTACTTATATATGTATATACTATTTCAATTCAGAATTTGTAAAAGGACTTTTGTTTAAAATCATAGATCTAATTTTGGGATCTTCCTAAGTCAAGGCTAATATCCAAATTGTTACATTTTTGTTTCAAAACATACAGAATTAATCGTTAATTTTTAGATGTGTGTGTATGTATGTGTGTGCGCATGTATATATATACATATATAAAGTTATTATTTTATACAATTTCATAATGCAGTCATGGACAATAAAGGCATACGTAAAGGTGCAAATGTATTCACTGCGGTGTAAATCCCAACACCTATAAATGTACACATTAACCATGTACACTATTTATATGTTGCACTTGGACTACACTTACATGAATATATTTACAAATACTCATAATCACACCAAATACAAATTTGGTCAAATAAAAAGTTGTAGGTGTTATTCCTAATTAATTACACATTCATGACCTTAATGACAATATTAAATAGCATCCCATAAATAACAATTTGAATTTTCACATACCAAAATAATAATGCAAAACAAGTAGATATTACAAACATATACATGCAAGGGTATATATGATATACTCTATTTTGTATATAAATCAAATTGAGTAAAATAAATCAATTATTAATTCCTTTTAAAAAAAATAAATAAAATAAGATTTTATTTGAAACAAATTTTAGATTGGATCTTAAATAAATTAGAATTTATGGGCCTAACAATGTTCGAAGATAGAATAATTTTGGAAATTCACCCATTAAACCTACTTTCGAATGGCTTAGATGCATCAATGGTATAAGAACCCTAATGGTCTGTGCGATCAAAATTAGCAATGATAAGGCTAACTTAAAAAAGCTTACCCATTTAGTTGGATGTATAGAAAAGTCATGTCTAAGTTTGAGTTTGGATAATCAAGTACTCTACCTTACTTGCTCCTAGCTTAGCACAAAGGATGAAGTAAGCTAAAGATTATACTAAATATAAAGGCCTAAATTGATTTTCGACCTGGGCCAACATACAAAATTCAATTTGAAAATTTAAAATATACTTTAAATTAAACACTAAATTTAAAAAAAAAATTGTAAAATTTATAAAATATTTTTCAAAATTGTTTTGAAAATTAATAAAATACTTTGAAAATTATTTAATAATATAATCAATTAACTAATTAAATAAATAAAATTTAATTAATACAATAAACATTTATATAATGATATATATGTATGCACGTATGTGACATAATATTTAAGATAAATAATATAATAATTTTCAAAAGTCATTAAGAAATTCGTTAATTAAAAATGTTTTAATTAAATAAATATTTATTTAATAAATGTAAATGTTAATTTAATGTAAATTAACAAATTAATATACGTGCATACGTATATATACAACTATATGTGTTATAAACAACATTCATTTCAAAAAGTTTAGGATGAATAAAATAAAATTTTGAATTTTTCTTAAATAATTTAATTAATTTTTTAAATGAATTAATAAATCAATTAAGATATAATTGATATACATACACACACATAAGAATATTACATAAGTTAAATCAAATTATAAACTATTATATATGAATTAAACTTACAGAATATGAATGTATAAATCTTACATGGAACTTAATAAACCAAATTTAGGTTTAAGAACAAGGACATGCATATTGTATATACCATGATTTCTTATGTGTTCGGCACTTGAATCAAGAGGGTGCTTCATAAAAAATACATTGTTTCGAAAATTGATATCATTCACTATATATTAAAAATTATGAATTGTAATATAAATTATCCTCTACCATATATAAATTGTCTTTTACCATTTGTATATTAACAGTTTGCTAACATATTAACATTTATGGTCATTTATAAGATAGAATTAAGGTATAAACACGTTGAAGGCGCTAACCCAAAGGCAGTAAAAGCTTATAACATATGGGTAGCTGATTATGAAATCACTCAAGTTTAAGTGTTGTCAACTTTACAAGCCGTTACAATGGTCGCATGAAAATATGTCTATCCAAAAAATCTTAAAAACCTTAAAGCTTTATTTAGGAAGCAATGTCTTCCTACAAGGTACAAGATTACTAAAAATTTGCTAGATACAAAGATGATTAAGGGCAGTCCTATTGAGGATTTCGTCTTAACAATAAAAGAATATATTGATAGACTTTCCGAGTTAGATATTAAGTTAAGCAATGGATTGTAAGTGGCTTTGATCCTTGGTTCCTTAACCCCATATTTTGATCCATTCTTATTGAATTATAATACAAACCAATTAAGCATAAACCTTGTCGTGCTACTCAATATGTTGAGGTCAGCCGTTGGATTGTTTAAGGATCAAAACATTGTGTTAGCCGTTAAAGGTAAGGTGCCATCTTAGAAAAGTTCGAACAAGCACAAGCGTGGTTCTAAGAAGGGTAAGAAGAATACTCCTACAAACAAAAGCGAATGTCGTTGTTACAAGAAGGGACATTAGAAGCGCCATTATTCGGCGAGACAACCCGTCTCCTCGATCCTTGGAAGTCAACACTAATATATCCACGGTGTTCACGTGTCGTAAATCCTAGTGCCGGGGAGACAGATTATCAGTGGTGTAAAAGAAAATAAAGATAGAAGATAACACAATAATAGAATCTCACATCGCTTTCAACATTGTAATTATACATAAATGATCGGAGTCAAATAAAATCCAGCGGGATAGTTATAACTGTCTATCCATACATATGCTGGGATATACATACTACATAACACAGCGGAAAATAGGTAGATATCTACATAAGATACTTCAGGTTCATAGCTCCAAAAGACTTCTCCAAATGCTCCTCAACATGCTCCAAAATGCTCCTAAGGTATCCTGACTACATGGCTACCTGAAAAATAGGGCACCCGAAGTTTAAAGAGAAAAATAATGTAACGTTCGGGATTTTCGACTCACGAAAGTCGACATTAATACGTCCACTGTATCAACTGCCGAGCAATCGAATGCCGGAAAACCATACCGTTAGGGTTAAAGAAGAGGTAGAAGATAGAAGAGAAAGAAAAGAAAGAAGCAACAGAACAATATCAGAATCTCACAATTGCAGCGGAACAACATATAATAGATAAATGAATAATCTTTAAATCAAAAGAACTATATCGGTTATTACATTACATCACACTACGTTACATTATCAGAGTTTACAACAACAAACAGCGGAAAAGAAATACTATATATGATACTCCATGCCATCCAGCTTGCCTCCAAATCTCTACAGCAACTCCTGAATTCCAGAATGACCTGATAACCTAACTCTAGACTGCCCGTGTAGAAAATGGTGAGCACCCAAAGTTTAGGAAGGGAACAATAAACTCCAGGTCAGTCATGAGACTAGTGTGAGAACTTAAAACAGTTATATCTTTAAAAACAAACAAAGAAATATTTTTATAGTTAATTCGCAATGCTTTTAGAAAATGTAACTACCATAGGGCCTCTCGCCACACACACAATGCAAACGCAGAACTTGGAGGAGATTTCTCCTTATGATAGTCAAAGATGCTTACTACGCAGAGAATTTCTTTGATATTATTACTATAAGTGCAAAATGTGGAAAACCATTTCGAAAGTAGTATATAAATCTTAGCCAGCATAGGTACCATTATATTATGCCTGCTATAGCTACCTACTGAGGAGGCAGGTTATACAATTTGCAATCGTAAAGGGTTCGTATTGTTTCTTTGGATTTCCAACAAATGGTCTGGCCAAGGAACTTCCCATTGCCACATGGAAAGGCCTCTGGAAAGACGCCTCAAGAACCTAACCGGATCTTTGCCAACACAAGGCCGGGTTACCGCTAGCTGGGTAACAACTGACACGAGTATGCCATCCCCCGGTCGTAACCGACCTAAATCCCGGGATTCACCAACAACCACAAAATAATAAGTTTGCAGAAACAACATAGGTTAAGTATCAGGGCTCCATACCATAATACCACCTCTATCCAGAAGGAAATGACATACACTAAGGGGGCGCTATCCCCTAATAACATTGCCGCATCTTTCCTGTTTTTACCATTACCGGGGTGTGAGGTTCGACGAAGTCTCATCCACAAAGCTACGCTTTTCATAAAATCTATGCTTTGATCAACAAATGATCAACAACACTCTGTATGCCACATTACCAATTTGGGAATGTATCACTAGTAACCATCAACTACGTAACCTCTGAGCTCGTACGTCTCAGAGAAGGGTGTTGAGCTAAGAGAATAAATTCTCCGCCACCAACAGAAATATATTTGATAGAAATCAGCTTTACATCTCAAATTGTAACGTCAGACACACATCCATACAAGTCCGTTCCGGGATCGAACGGAACTAAAGGCACTTCCAAAGAAGCCCTTGCAATCCGGATATTCACTAATCACGACCGGACTTCCCATCACAAAGGGTGATAAAATCTCTATATCGGAGATCATCCGATGCAGAGACATTCGACGGTAATCCTTCCGTTTTCAAAAATATCCGGTCTTCAACACCGGTCTTCAAATATTATCCATTACGACATATCACTATTTGGAATGGGATTCATGATCCAAAGGTCCTTTCCCGGCTAAACCGAATAACGAGCGCTTGTTTTTAAAAATAAGTGTAGCATTCAAATTCACGCAAATCACAACAAATACCCATTTAAAGGTAAATATTGATAGTCGGTTATTTAACTATCAAGGCCAACAAACAAATATCCAGCACCATAACAAGCACTAGGCCCTTTTTATTAATCTTCCATAATGTAATAACTTGCCAAATATTCACTTCAATTTATCTTTAAAAATATATATTCTCTAAACCATTTCAATTCCCACATTGGAAAACATTTCCAAATACTTATTTAATAATAAGTAATTCACAAATCTATTTATTTTCAACATTTGTAAAATATTCAATATACTTAAATCACAATTAAGTATATATTTTATCCTTTAAGGAAAACATTCTCTTAAACAAATTTATTTGAGTCAAAACGAATGATACGTAAAACATCGTTACGACAACCCAAAATCACTAGTATAGGGGTTCGAAATTTAGATAGATATATAAATCCCAATACTATACAAAAAAATTTCCTTTCGAAAATCATTTACTATAACAATATTGTTATAGTCCACATTTCCTTATTTCTCGAAAACGTCTATTTCAACAATGAATGTTGAAATCTATGGTTTCGATCCTTAACACATTTTAAAACAACTTCAAATTGTTTTAATTCCATTTAAAAGATCACTTCCTAAAACATTTCTATAATATATTATTCACTGTTCAAAATCGTGAATATATTTCCTTTAATAAGCTTTCATATTTACTTATCAAATTTAATCAATTTTTTTGAATTTATAAATCAATGTTTATAAATTCACATTTATATATTATAAAACTTCATATTATAAAACCCTTGATTAACAACTTCTATTTATATCTCATTCAAATACCAAAATCCAATTTATAAGTTAATTTCTTATAAATCTTTTATTTTACAAAATCTATTCATTTTATAACATCACATTTATAAATCTATAAATTTCATCCACTTATGAAATCCGTTTATATTTCATTTTAACACTTATAAAACCTCGTTTTGTAATTCCAATATTTTAATCTTATAAATATGAATTTTGTAAATCTTTTATAAAAACCCTTTATAATAATTCAAAAAATCCCAATTTAAACTATTTTATAAAATTCATTAACTCCATTTTTCAAAAAATCAATTTTCAACTATATTTCTCAAAAATCATAATTTTATAACATTAAAATTATAACGTTTATTTATCTAAAATCGATCAATTCCAAAATTCAATAAAATGTATACTTTCAAAAATCACTTTAAAAAGCCTTTTAAATTTGAAATCGTTACTTTAACATTTTTAAAACTCCAAAAATAGGCCCAATGCTGCAACAACACTAAATATAACAATCACGGCATCCAAAAGATCATATATCATATGATAACAGAATATATCACAATATCTGTAAATAAATCAGTACGGGTAAGGAATCCAGTTGGATCCCTCCAACCTGTTTCCCTGCATCCACAGATGTTAGCACAATACCAATTCCGTTTCAAGACGGAATATCGTGGTATATAGGATTTATAAAATATTATCCGCTATTATGCGGGCAATAGGGTCTCATCCGCTATATAATGCGGGAAAATCAACTCCAAGTACATAAATAATACCAATTCCACTCCAAGGTGAAATATCGCGGTATATGTGTTTATAAATAACATCCGCTTAATATACGACGTATAGGGTCTATCTCAAAACAATAGATAATAATTTATCAACCAAGCAATTTTAAATTTAACAATTTAAAATTTAAATCGAAACAAATTCGATTGAGTGAGAAGTTCTCACCTTGCTTTCAATAATAGTCGTAGTGTTTTATTTCGAATAAAATTAAACTTTCATTTAATTTTACCCAAAATTTTCACTAGCTCCAATCGATTCCAATTCAGCTGTTCGCGAATACGAACCCAACGCAATTCGTTTCGTCCAAAACGGACCTCGTATGAAAAAGTTATCACATTTTAAAGTTCGTACACATTTTAGTATAAACTAATTTACAATTTCTTTTTATTTTTACCCTCAAATCAATCTGGGCCGCACGTCCAACCTGATGGAATCTCGGCCGCTCGCGTTTCTTCCTCACGCACGCGTTCTATAGGTTGAAGATAACCCATAGCTTCCAAACTAGGGTTGACCGCCGCCTCCAATATAATCACCTAGAAATCGATCGGCAACCACCAAAATGCTCGCCTACACGAGCTTCACCCACGACCCGAGTATCAAGGAGCTCGGCCACCATCCTGGCATAGAAAACCGAACCCAAACGCACGACTTCACGTGCCCTTATCCCCTCGATCGTTGCGTCGTTCACGATCATCACCATATAGATTTGAAGCTCTCTCGATGCTCTATAACTTTGTAGTTGGAGGTTTGTTGAAATATTGCACGGATTGAAAGAAATTAAAGGAGAAAGAATTCAAAATTTTCGGCCATTAATATCAAGTGGCGGCTGAAGGTAAGTTAGGGCTTTGGTTGCAAAAGTGAATAATAGAGGGCCTTTTATAGAAAATTCTCAAACACTATTCACCCGAATTTTTCCCGAACTCGAAACGAAGCATGCCGCCTGGCGTTTATAATGTTTTGCCCCCATTCCGAACGCAATGGAATATATATCGGGAGCCAATTCGACCAAATTTGGAGGATAAGTTTTTGAATCGACTATTTAAATTCAAAATTCACTCGAATCGATTTCTACGCATTTTAGCTTGCCCCGGACAAACCGTAAATCCGATTGACATGAAATTTGAAACCATGCAATAATTTAACACTACGGATCCGATGAAACTAGTTTCGTCGAAATCTGAGACTGTTTGATGGCTATTTTTACTTGTCAATTAAATATTAAAATATTCAATTTCTACGGTTTAACTTTTAATTCAATTTTAAAAGTTCGATAACATCATTCTAACTCCAATATGATTAAATACAACTTTATCAATCAAATTTAATCACATTGAACCCCATTTCCAATTATTTCAGTAATTTCAAATATTAAATTATCGATTTAGTTATCCAATTAAATCTAGCTAGTCGAAATAAAATTTATTCGACTCGCAAATTTTACTTGTTAATATTTAAAATCAATTTAAATATACGAATTTCAAATGACAGAAATTCTGGGTCGTTACAAATAAACTCTGGGTCAGTCATGGGACTAGTTTGAGAACTCAAAGTACGATGTTTTGAAAACAAAAAGGTATCTCATAAGACCACACCGTACATAAAAACGGAAAGGATTTTTACTCTACGATAACCAAAACTCTTTATTACGCAAAATTTAAGGATATTATTTTTAATGACATTCTTTAAATTATTTCTCTAATAAACTTTTAATCTTAGCCGAAATGGTTACCCATATAGCATTTCAAGGCTATTCATTATGCCAATACAAAAAAAAACCGCACGTTCTTATTGGAGAGTGGATTTCCATACAAATGACCAGGTGAAGGGACTACATTCTGATGGGTACACCTCTAAATGGATGTCCTGAGGAACCATCACAAAGTTCCTCTACCAACACAAGACTGACCTATCTATATAATTAGATAGTACCGAATATGGCTTTCCCCAGTCGTTACCGACCTTTATCCAGAGCCCTCTTCACATACATCTACATTAATTTACATCCTGAACGTCATAGTGGGAAAAAATATATCTAGAAGGGGATGATCATACCCTAATTGGGAATGACCCACTTAGCCTTGTTGCATCTAACTCTGTTTTGGTCATTTTCGATTGATGAGTCTTGAGGCCACGATTACCTTTTCATATAGCACACATCGCATCTTTGAATGCTACATTGCCATTTCCGTTGACTACTAATTGCATTCCACCAAAATACAACCCTTGAGCCCGTACGTCTCAAGGAGGATGTTAAGCTAAAATAAGTTGCCTTCTCCGCCACAACTGATGTACGCTTGTAAAAACCAATGTACATAATTTTTGGAAATGTAATGTCAAACAAACGTCCATACAAATTGTCCAGGAACAGGATAAACCAAAGGCACTTTCCTCAGCCATTGCTTGGCGAGAAGTCCTTGTGGTTTTGAGATTTTTTCATAACAAAGAGACCACCGCTACAATATAGTGAATCAAGAGTTTATCTTAATTAATAAACAAGTAGTCCTTCGTTATTATTCATTTCAATATCTCCATCTTCAAACATCTTCAACCTTCGAGCACGTAAATTGGTTTAAAGTGGTCTTCGGATAGGAATCACCTAAATCCGATCCCGATTCCTTTGAAATTCAGTCATCGATAAAAATGATGTAATTAGGTGATTGTTTTTCGATTCATTCATTTCCTTTACCAAAATATCATCGAGAGATATATATTTCAAAATATTCTTTTAGTGAATATGGAATCATTTAAACCTCTTTTTGAATATTTTTTAAATCATTTTTAAGGAGTATCTTTTGAGAAAATAAGACTTATAGAAATAATTCTACTATTATTCAAAATTAACTTTCGTATTCAATGAGTGCTATGGGTGGAATAACGGTCAGATCGCCATTTAAATTCCATGAATAGGACAAGTTCCTTCTTCGAATTTTAATAATCGGTATAAGGAGATTATTTCTAAAAATCCAAGTTGAGTATCCAGGCTTTCCTTTCGATATGGTACACCCCTCGCCTAAAAGAGAAAACTGAGGCCAGGTAAGTTCAGGGCACTAGTTGCTCCCTCTCTAACCTTAGTTACACACCTTGTTTCCTCTTTTAGATTTCACAGGCGGGACAAATGTGCTAGTCGTTTCTACATACTCATTTTTGTTTTTTTGTAAATCACTTAAAATTTGTTTAACCATCTTTGAAATAATGTTAAATTGCTTAAAATTATTTTAAAATGCTTTATTATTTACTTAAAAACATTACTAAGGATTTAGGAAAGGATTGTTAAGGTTCAACCTTTATTTCAAAAGTTTTTGAAAAGCGTTGGGAAAAGTGTTGCAAATAATATTACAAAAGTACTTTAAAAGCTATATTCTTCAAAACGACTTTTGTATCATCTAGAAAACCATCTTTTAGACTTAATTCACTTTTATAACATTTTAAAAGATTTTTAAAATTTATTTCATATTTTTAAAATGATTATTTTATCAATTACAAACTTTGGTCATTTTAGTGCAAAAACTAGATTTTCTTGAAAATGGATTTTGCCATATTTCAAAATATACAAGATGAAATCTTGATTGTATTTTTTATATAAAAGATATGAATACAAGGATTCGGAAAATTCTTACTTCGAAGAATTCAAAACTATATTCGACTTCGTATGTTCATTTGAACTTTTGAAAACACGAACTACTGTTACGCGACGCGTCAAATTTTAGGCGTATTTTGAGATCCATATCCAAACTTTGCCGAGTCAAGTTTAAACACTTAGGAATCATTTCTAAAGCATTTTCAAATATTTTTCAAAGGTATAAATGATTCCATATTACATTTCATTTCTTGTGGAAAGTGGTTTCCATGTGATTATACGTCGTGCAAATTCGTGACTTGTTTCAATATATATATATATTCAATATATAACTAATAAACATCCAAAATAATATTTATAACCATTTTAACATATTCAAACGTGTCATATGAACTTGCAAATAAATTAAAAAAAATTCTTTACAATGTCACATGATTGTCATTTAGGCACATATTTGCTTGCTAACTTTTGCAAATGACTTAAAGGTGGCTGCTTTCTTTTTCAAACACTTATCAAACATCATTATTAACATTCAAACAACATTTATAACATGCAAAATATCATATAAATATTTTCTACTTAACAATTTAGAGTGAGACCTTTTGTCGCTTTCGAACTAGTTTTAAACTTTTCTAACTTTGCTTAACTTTGCTTTAAGCTCTTTGGAACTTGCTAAGCTTCTGCATACTTTCCTTTGGAGGCCAAGATCATGCTTGAAAGGAAAATTGTGCTCGACCAAATGGAGGAAGGGGGTGTGAGAAATAGAAGAGGGAAGGAGGCGTTTTGAAATGGTTCGGACGGTGTTTTATCGATATTTTTCTTTGTTTTAATTTTGGAAATATTTTGGCATAACTTTATTAAGGTTGGAAGCCATTAAAAGAGTGAGAAGAAGCTTGAAATTTTGAGAAGAAGAAGTGTGGAAGGAAATGAGAAAGTGGGTGTGTATTTACTGAAAAAACTTTGGATAAAATTATTATATTTGCAAAAGACCAAAATACCCTTTACTTCTTTTAAGTAATCTTATTTTTCAACACTTAACACCACCTTTCAAATCTTACTTTATGTCCTTATCACTTAAGAAGTAAGAAAACATAAAGTAATAACGATGTTCCTTTTGATTTAACATGTTTTGTTTTCATTAGTGTAATTTTTCTAATTATATTCTAGAATTTCCTAATTGTATTTTAATAAAAGTAAACCTAATTAGCAACCAAATTAATACTTACTACATTTATATAAGTGTACATGAATATTAAAATAAAGGTGCAACAACATTGCGACATCTTTGAATTGGCAAAATGTTGATTTTTGACAAAATGTTTACAATCATATTTTGACGTTTTAGTTAAACTATTCATTTATGCAAACCAAATTTAAAAATAATTTTGTACGATGATATTTAAAAATATAAACACTCGTAAATAAAATAAAATAATTTATTAAACCATTTAAACTTACTTTTTTGAAATCAGGATTTTGTCACTTTTGTCGATATACACAAATGTTACTATTTTTATGTATATTTCTATTTCCAAATCCTATCAAATATTGTTTGAATCATAAAACCTTTTATCTTTTATATTTAAAATCACTTTAAATATTATATTTTTAGGTGGTCAAATTCTGAGTCATTACATTCTCCCCTACTTAAAAAATTTCGTCCTCGAAATTAGATAAGAAGAAAATAGCTCAAAAGGAAATATATATTCAATAAGATGGAATATATATAATAAGTGATTACACCGTAGGCGGCGAGTACACTCAAACGATAAATAAAGTCTATATATCGATCCTAAATTCGAGATATGCTTTTCTCATTCTATCTTTTGTTTTCCATGTGTAATCGTCAACATCACTGCTCCGTTGAACTTTTACCAACCTTACAACCTTCCTTCTTAATTGTTTTTCATCTTCATCCACGATTCGAATGGGCTTTCTAATAACCGCTAAGTTTGGTTCTATCTCCAAGTCATCCCGAGCAGCTGTTTTTATGATTTGTTCTGGGTCATGTACACTCTTCCATAAATGTGATACATGAAAAACATTGTTTACACCAAACAATCTTTCAAGCAATTGTACTCGATAAGCTAGTGGGCCGATTCGTTCGAGAATGGGAAAAGGTCCAATATATCGAGGTGCTAACTTTCTAGCTCTTCCAAATCTTACTACTCCTCTCATTGGAGAGACTAACAAAAAGATTGAATCTCCACCTGAGAATTCTAGATTTCTATACCTTCGTACTGCATAAATCTTCTGTCTACTTTGGGCTTCTTTTAGCTTCTTTCTAATCATATTAATTTTCTCTGAAGCTTAACGTATCATATCTAGGCCAAGCACTAATCGATCTCCAGATTCTATCCAACATGCTAGCGATTTACATGGACGACCATACAAAGCTTCATACAGTGCCATGCCGATACTAGCTTGATAGCTGTTATTATAGGAGAATCTACTAGATGTAAATGATTCTCCCACGAGCCTCCAAAGTCTGGAATACATGATCTTAAAGGATCTTCTAGAACACGGTTGATTCTTTCAATCTGTCCATCAGTTTGGGGGTGATATGTAGTGCTTATACTCAGCTTGGTTTCCAAAGCGTCTGTAGTGCTTCTCAAAACTGGCTAGTGAAGATTGGATCATGATTGCTTACTATACTGCATGGAACTCCACGCAATCGGATAATCTCCTTCATATATATCTCTATAAGGCTTGCTGCAGTCCTCGTTGGCTTAACTGGAATAAAGTGTGCACTTTTGGTTAATCGATCTATGGTAACCCAAATGCTTTTATTTTTTTTCCTTGTTCGGGGTAAGCCATCAATGAAATCCATGGATATTTGATCCTACTTCCAAGCTAGAACCTCCAAAGGTTGAAGTAATCCTGTCGTTTTCTGTTGATCACTTTTGATTCTTTGGAAATTTTCACAATGCTTGACACAGATGGATATGTCCCCCTTCATACTTTTCCACCAGAATGTATGCTTCATGACCTTATACATCTTATGAATCCTTGGATGAATGCTAAGTTTGGCAGTGTGGCATTCAGCTAATACTTCTTGCTTAAGATTTCCAACATCCAGAACATAAATTCTTCCATTTAATCGCAATACTTCAAGGTTATCTATTTTAAAGCTTGGACTATATCCTTGATGTATATTCCTAACGATCTTCTTGAGAAATAGATCCTCCTTTTGTTTGCTGGCAACCTTTTCTAGGAGACTTGGAGTTACTACCAAATAAGAAATTGTAGCTAACTTCCTACTCAATGCATCAGCTACTACGTTGGCTTTCCCGGGTGTATATATAGAACATCCAGATCATAACGCGAGAAATTCTAGCCAATGTTGCTGTCTCATGTTCAAATCCTTCTGGCTGAAAAGATACTTCAAAGATTTGTGGCCCGTGAAGAGTTCAAAATTTTCACCTAAAAGATGGAATATTATTTACTACGGTTAATTCAAAGTTTTATCGAAATAAACTATGAAAGATTCTTACCCAGCAAATAATGTCTCCGTATCTTTAGAGCAAACACAATGGCTAATAATTCTAAGTCATATGTTTCATAATTCTTCTCATGTGTTTTTAGCTGTCTACTTCCGAAAGCAATCACCTTCCCGTCTTGCATTGAAACTGCACCAACTCCTTCTCCACAAGCATCTGCATAAATGGTCAATCCACTATTTCCATTTATAACTGCTAAAACTGGAGCGGTTGTCAACCTCTTCTTTAGTTCATGGAATGCTTCTTCACACTTAGGAGTCCGGATAAATTTAGCATTCTTCATTGTCAACTTCTTTAGGTGATAGGCAACCTTTGAGAAATCTTGAACAAATCTTCTATAATATTCTGCCAATCTCAAGAAGCTATGAATCTCTTTAGGAGTTTGTGGCTGCTTCCAATCTTGGATAGCTACAACTTTCCCTGGATCTACTGAATTCCATCCTTTGATATTATATGTCCAAGGAATCTTACCTTCTTCTCCTAAAAATGGCACTTTGAGAATTTGGCTTTAAGCATGTTATTTCTCAATATTTCCAACATAGTTTCTAGATGCCTTGCATGTTCTTCTTCTGTCTTTGAATAGATAAAGATATCATCGATAAAGACTAACATAAATTTGTTTAGCACATCTCCAAATACTCTATTCAGAACAGCAACAAAATAAGCGGGTGCATTAGTCAACCCAAAAGGCATATCCAACCACTCGTAGAAAGTATTCGGACCTTTGAATGTAGTTAAATGGATGCAATCTTCTGCGATCATTAACTGATGTAATCCTGTGGCTAGGACCATTTTAGAAAAAACTCGAGCTCCATGTAACTGGTTAAACAAGTCGTCTATTCGTGGTAAATGATACTTGTTCTTAATGGTTTGCTTATTTAGATCTCGATAGTCTACACACAATCTCAACGATCCATCTGACTTAGCAACAAAAACTATGGCTGATCCCCAGATTGAATGACTAGGCTTATTAATCCTTTCTTTAATAGCTCTTAGGCTTAGTTATTTAACTCATCCCTTTCTTTCAGAGCCATCCTTCTATCTTGTTGTTTAATTGGCATCACACCAGGAACTAAATCAATACGAAATCTGATTTCTCGATGTGGGGGCAAACTTTTTACTTCCTTAAAGACATCTACAAATTCTTTAACAAAAGGTATTGTTTCTAATCTTGTCTAGGATGTATCTAAAGCATAAAGAAAACTATCCCTTCTTGGACTAGGACCTTCACAAGGTGTTTCTAAGAGTTTCCCTAACTTTGTTTTCACCGCAACTATTATTTTCAAACAATAGAATAGCTTCATTTTTAGTTAACAAATCCATACCAAGTAAAATTTCGAATCCAATAAAATCTAAGAAGAAAAGATCGAAAGGAAAGTGATGAGGAGGATAGGAAATTTGGAATTTTTCACAGTGCATATGAAAATTAGTGGAACCACCTATAGGATTCGTTATGCAGATAGGGTCATCAACAATTTTAGGTTTAAGTTCCAATTCTTCTACAGTTGTTTTAGAAATAAAACTATGAGAAGCTCCCATATCAAATAATACTCTAACTAAAATATCTTTGATAAAAATATTACCTTCCAACACTCCTTTTCCCTTCACATATATGGAGGTTGAAGGTTCATCCTTGATCGCATACACTTTGGTTTATTCTACTTTCTTTATCAGGGGACAATCGTTAATTATGTGTCCTAATTAATGACAATTAAAGCAGCTTTTTGGTGTTGATCCTTGAGTTTCTTGATTTTTTGGTTTTCTATAATGAGTTGATAGGTGGCCCTTTTGTTGGCAATTGTAGCAAGTGACATATTTAAAGCAGTTATCCTGAGATCTTGCTTTGGGTTTTCCCTACCATGACTTCATGCCATTGAACTTCCTCTTTTTTCAGTTATTGTTGTTGCTTTCTCGTACTACGGGTGGATCTATCTTATCCAAAGCTTCATATCTATATCCCATGTCTATTAAGTCCACAAATGGTTCTTTCACATGCCCAGTCATTCTGACATGGTATTGCTTCTTCATTCCAGAAATAAACTTTTCATTCTTTTTTAGGGGCGTATCTATCAATCCAGGCCCAAAACAAGATAATTCGTTAAACTTGTTAACATACTCCTCAAACGACATCTTCTCCTCCTGTTTAAAATCCAGAAAATTTCGGTAAAGACGGGATTTTTCTACTTTTGGCATATACTGTTCCTTCAGAACTTCTTTGAATTGTTCCCAAGAGAAATCTTCTTCTGACTTATTCTGAGTAATAGATTCCCATAAAACTAGAGCTCCATCTTGTAGTTGCCAAAAAGCTAAGAATCTCTTCTGCTCATCTCCAATATCCAGTCCTTTGAAAATTCTTTCACAAGAGCGGATCCAAGCTTGTACTTCAATGATGGTTTCTGTTCCTTTGAAAGGTTTACCACCAAGATTGGTGTAGTTCTTGCATAAAGCAGCAAAGTTAATTTTTGGCGGTACTGGAACTACTACTTCCTCGACTACTGTAGCTGCAAGAGTTTGACCATTTGTGGTATTACTTCCTCCCCTACCTCGTACTCTTCTTCCACTCATTTTCTACTATCTGTATATATTGAATAAAGATCTTTAGGATATATAGGTCAGATATCTTAGGGAATGCTATACATTATGAATATAATTATTCAAGTTAAAAGTTTTAATTATGCGCTCTCTCAGACTAAACTCATTCTAAGGCATTACTAACCCTGCCTCTAATAAGTTATACCCCAACAAAGCCAAGGTTCTCTCTTAACCTTCAGCTCTGATACTACGTGTGATGACCCATCTCCTCGACCCTTAGAAATCAACACTAATACATCCACGATATTCATGTGTCGTAAATCTAAGTGCTGGAGAGGCAGATTATAAGGGATGTAAAAGAAAATAAAGATAGAAGATAACACAATAATAAAATCTCACATTGCATTCAACATTTTAATTATACATAAATCATCAAAGTCAAATAAAATCCAATGGGATAGTTATAATTGTCTATCCGTACATATGCTGGGACATACATACTACATAACATAATGGAAAATGGGTAGATATCTAAATAAGGTACTTCAGCTTCATAACTCCAAAAGACTTCTCCAAAATGCTCCCAACATGCTCTAAAATGCTTCTAAGGTATCCTGACTACGCGGCTGCCTAAAAAATAGGGCATCCAGAGTTTAAAGGGAAAAACAAACTTAGGGTTAGTCATGGGACTGGTGTAAGAACTCAAAGTACGATGTTTTGAAAACAAAAAGGTATCTCATAAGACCATGTCGCATATAAATACGGAACAAGCTTTTACCTTATGATAACCAAAACTCTTTATTACACAAAATTTAGGGATATTATTTTTAATGACATTCTTTGAAAATATTTTCAAATAAACTTATTAATCTTAGCCGAAATGGTTACCCATAGAGCATTTCGAGGCTATTCGTTACGCCAATACAAATAAAACCGCAGGTTCTTATTGGAGAATGGATTTCCATACAAATAATCAGGTGAAGGGACTACCTTCTGATGGGTACACCTCTAGATGGATGTCCCGAGGAACCATCACAACGCTCCTCTACCTACACAAGATCGGCCTATCTCTATAACTAGATAGTATCGAATATTCATCCCCCGGTCATTACCGACCTTTATCCGAGAGCTCTCTTCGCATATATCCTCACTAATTTACATCCCGAACGTCATAGCGAGAAGAAATATATCTAGAAGAGGATGATCATACCCTAATTGGGAATGATCCACTTAGCCTTGCTGTATCTAACCCTGTTTCGGTCATTTTCGGCTGATGAGGCTTGAGGCTACAATTACCTTTTCATATAGCACACATCACATATTTGAATGTCACATTGCCATTTCCGTTGACTACTAATTGCCATCCACAAAATACAACCCTTGAGCTCGTACATTTCAAGGAGGATGTTAAGCTAAAAGAAGTTGCCTTCTCTGCCACCATTGATGTACGTTTGTCAAAACCAATGTACATAATTTTTAGAAATGCAATATTAGACAAACGTCCATACATGTTGTCCAGGAGTAAGACAAACCGAAGGCACTTTCCTCAGCCATTACTAGGCGAGAAGTCCTTGTGGTTTTGAGGGTTTTTCATAACAAGGAGACGACCACTACAATATAGTGAATCGGGAGTTTATCCCCAATTAATCAACAAGTAGTCTCTCATTATTATTTGTCTTAATATCTCCATCTTCAAACATCTTCAATCTTCGAACACGAAAATTGGTTTGAAGTGGTCTTCGGATAGGAATCACCCAAACCCAACCCTAGGTCCTTCGAAATCCAATCATCGATAAAAATGATGTAATTAGGAGATTTTTTTTCCGATTCATTCATTTCCTTTACCAAAATATCTTAGAGAGATATATATTTTCAAAATATTCTTTTAGTGAATACGGAATCATTTAAATCTCTTTTTGAATATTTCTTAAATCATTTTTAAAAAGTATCTTTGAGAAAATAGGATTTATAGAAATCATTCTGCTTTTATTCAAAATTAACTTCCGTATTCAACCAGTGCTATGGGCGGTATAACGGTGAGATCACGTTTTAAATTTCACTAATAGGACAAGTTCCTCTTTGGATTTAATAATGAGTACAAGGAGATTATTTCTATAAAATCCACGTTGAGCATCCGAGCTTTCCTTTCGATATATTCCACCCCTCGCCTAAAAGAGAAAACTAAGGCCAGGTAAGTTCAGATGACTGGTTGTTCCATCCCTAACCTTAGTTACACACCTTGTTTTCACTTTTAGATCTCATAGGCGGGACAAATGTACTACTCGTTTCCACATACTCATTTTCCTTTTTTTTTAAATCACTTTAACTATTTGTTTAACCATCTTTGAAATAATGTTAAATTTCTTTTAAAATGCTTTATTATTTACTTAAAAACATCTATTAAAAATTTAGGAAAGGATGGTTAAGTTTTAGCCTATATTTCAAAAGTTATCGGAAAGCGTTGCGAAAACTGTTGCAAATAGTGCTACAAAAGCGCTTTAAAAGCTATATTCTTCAAAATGACTTTTATATCATTTAGAAAACCAACTTTTCAACTTAAGTCACTTTTAAAACATTTTTAAACATTTTTAAAGTTTATTTCATATTTCTAAAATGATTATTTTATCAATTTCCAACTTTGGTCATTTTAGTGCAAAAACTGTATTTTTCTTGAATATTGATTTTTCCATATTTCAAAAAATACAAGATGAAATCTTGATTTTATTTTTTTATATGAAAGATATGGATATAATGATTTGAAAAAAATTTTACTTCAAAGAATTTCGAACAACATTCCACTTTGTATATGCATTTGAACTTTTGACATGAAAGCACGAATTATAATTACGCGACGCGTCAAATTTTAAGCGTATTTGAGATTCATATCCAAACTTTGCAAGAAAAGTTTAAACACTTAGGAATTATTTCTTAAGAATTTTTAAACAATTTTTAAAGGTATAAATGATTCCATATCACATTTCGTTTCTTGTGAAAAGTGACTTCCATGTGATTATACGTCGTGTAAATTCGTGACTTGTTCCAATATGTATATTAAATATACAACTAATAAACATCCAAAACAATGTGAATAACCATTTTAACATATTCTAATATGTCATATGAACTTGCAAATCAATTTGACAACTTTTTCTTTACAATGTCACATAATTGTCATTTATGTACATATTTGCTTACTAACTTTTGCAAATGACTTAAAGGTGGTTGCTTTCTTTTTCAAACACTTATCAAACGTCATCATTAATATCCAAACAATATTTATAACTTGCAAAACATCATATAAATATTTCCTACTTAAAAATTTAGAGTTCTCACCTTTTGTTGCTTTCAAACTAGTTTTAAACTTTTCTAACTTTGCTAAACTTTGCTTCAAGCTCTTTAGAACTTGCTAAACTTCCACGTACTTGCCTAAGGAGGCCATGATCATGCTTGAAAGGAAAATTGTGCTCGACCAAATGAAGGAAGGGGACGTGAGCAATAGAAGAGGGAAGGAGGCGTTTTGAAATGGTTCAGATGGAGTTTTGTCGATATTTTTCTTTGTTTATTTTTGAAAATATTTTGGTATAACTTTGTTAAGGCTGGAAGCCAATAAAAGAGTGAGAAGAAGCATGAAATTTTGAGAAGAAGAAGTATGGAAGAAAGTAAGAAAGTGGATGTGTATTTATAAAATAAACTTTGGATAAAAATATTATATTTGCAAAAGACCAAAATACCCTTTACTTACTTTTAAAGTTATTTTATTTTTCAACACTTAACATCACCTTTCAAATCTTTAGTTTATGTCCTTATCACTTAAGGAGTAAGAAAGCATAAAGTAATAATGATGTTTCTTTTGATTTGACATGTTTTGTTTTTATTAGTTTACCTTTTCTAATTATATTCTAGAATTTCCTAATTGTGTTTTAATAAAAGTAAACCTAAGTAGCAACTTAATTAATACTTAATACATTTATATAAGTGTACATAAATATTAAAATAAATGTGCAACAACGTTGCGACAACTTTAAATCTACAAAATGTTGAATTTTGACAAAATGTTTTACGGTCATATTTTGACATTTTAATTAAACTATTCATATTTGCAAACCAAATTTAAAAATAAATTTGTATAATGTTATTTAAAAATATAAACACTCATAAATAAATTAAAATAATTTATTAAACCATTTAAACTTACTTTTCTGAAATCAGGATCTTGTCACTTTTGTCAATATAAGCAAATGTTACTATTTTTATGTATATTTCTATTTCCAAATCCTATCAAATATTGTTTGAATCATAAGAACATTTATATTTCATATTTAAAATCATTTTAAATATTATATTTTTAGGTGGTCAAATTCTGGGTCGTTATATCCAGAGTATTTGAAGACGGTTAAAGAAAGGAAGGAATCTATTTCTTTCTCTCCTTGAGGAATGTTTATCATTCAAAATTGTATTGCGACCAATAAACAGTCTTAGGTTTTAGATACTAGATCTTGAATCATATTTGTAATTTGCAACATGGACTTAGGGGCAGATGACATGTGGTGAATAGTGAAATAAAACTTCAAGTTGTTGAAGGATCTATGGTAAATGTAATTACAGTTGGAGACTATCACTTGACTTTAGAAAATGGATTTGATATAGTTCTAAATAATTTCTATTATGTTAAGAAGTTTATATGCGATATTAAATCTATTGTCAACGTATTTTGATTTTCATTGTAATGATAGTATTATGAATATTGTGTTTGATGAAGATAATATTTGCAATGGTGTTTTAGATAATGACATTTACGTACATAATTTAATTCATATATGTGCTGTGAATAAATCATCTGTTGACATCAGTAGTAGTTACTTATGGCACTGTAGGCTAGGTTATATAAATGGCAAATGACTACGCAAACAGAAACTGAATGTTTCTATCATCATTCAATTATTAAACATTTGACACGTATGAGTCATTTCTCAAAGGAAAAATGATGGAGCACCCCTGGAGCAGCAGAAGAGTTTTATACTCGTATATACTAATGTATATAGTCCAATGCCTATGGTGACAATGGATAACTCATCTTACTTTGTAACTTTTACTGATGCTTTCTCGAGACTAGGATATATATATATATATCTTATGAAGAATAAATCCAATGTCTATAGGAAATTTAAAGAGTATAAGAGATAGAAAACTAAACGAATTGTAAAGTTAAAATACTTTGATTAGATCAAGAAGGTAAGTAGGTTGGGAAAGAATTTTGTTAAACCCTTTTTTAGCCAAGCATATTTGAACTCAACTTAGAAGATCAAAACAAGGACGAAATGATTCATAGACTTGAGAATACTATCGTAGGAAGAAAAAAGCAACTTGGGAAAGTTTCACGGCAAATGGGGGCAAAGGGCTTAACTCGATACCAAGTTATCAAACTCGACAATGAGTTGTTTTGCCCTCCGTTTTCCCTTCCAAAGCTTCATATCCCTCATAAACTCCACGTACAACTCCAATAACTTATGGTCAAGTGATCTTCCAATGATTTTGGATGAGTAATTCTAAGGATTGATAAGAAAAAAGTAAATGATGTAACTATTAGAAAGATCACCTGAATCGACTCAATGACGAAGGAAAGGGCTCAAAATAACCCAAGTAGAAGATAAAAGATCAAGGCATATCAAAAACTTCAACCTACATCAATATCCTTAACTCGGTACCGGGTTAACTTGCTTAGGTCGATATTGAGTTATCATTTTAACTCTGTGCCACAAAGCTCTCTTATGTAGTACCGAGCTATCTTCTAGACTTTAGTGCAAGCAGGCTTCTAAACATGTACATATGCTTCCTTACAAGCACAAATATAGTAGCAACCAAAAGAGGATCTAATTTCTCTGCCATTAAAGACTCCTTCTTCTTCTTTACTCCAATATCTACCTCAAAAAACACTCTATAAATTCCATTGTAAATCTAAGATCCAGCAGATTGTGGTCAGATCTGATAGAACTAGTTGTAATCCATAGAGAGAACAACTAATAAATTAAAATTAAAGTGGATGCCGATTGGAGATTATGCCGAAGCAATATAAAAATTATGTCTCATTTTACTGTTTTTCTGTTTATTTTATTTGGACCGATGCTTTTGTCTGATATCTGTGTGTTGATCCATTTTTTGGGTTAATATTTGGTACTTTCGCTGAGAAGTAAAAGCTAGATCTGAAGACTTGTGGCTTGAATCCAAGATTTGGAGATGACAAAGAGACCAAACACCAGATCTAGGGCTGGGGAAGTCAACCGAAGCATGGGGAAAACCAGGAGTTATCCTTATATTCTCATTAACCCATTTACGTGACCAAAGGGGAGATGGAGAAAATGATGAAGGAGATGCAAGATGGAATGATGCTAGAAAACAGGAAATGCTTGAAGGATTTCTCTAAAGGTTGGGTCAACAAGGGATAGCTGGAGCTACTGGCATTCAAAACCAAGGACAGGGAACCAACCCAGGAGCATCCCCACGAACTGTACAACTCGGTACCAACCCAAATTATACTCAGGGGTAACATTGATATGAACTTAGGACGTACTGGAATGTTGGGAGTAAACAATGCTAAAACTAGAAATCAAAATGCAAATGCATAACGATCGAAGAAATGTGTGCTAGTGCTTCCCAATAGGAACAGAGGATAAAATTTAACCAGATGAATGGTATAGAACACTAATATGCAACTGAAGGAGTATGTGCTAAAATATGCGATGGAGTTCCCCTATAGGAACGGGGGAAGAATATCGCTTTTGGTCGAAGACCATCATTGGATGCTGAAAACTGAATTGCTAAGTCGATGGGGAGGATAATTAGGGTGGAACCCTAGATCAAAGCTTAAAGGACATGAGTGGTAATCTATTCACTTCTAATATCCAAAATGCGTGGAATCCTTCTATTTTAAGCTTTCGACATTGGAAATGTATGATGGAAAGTCGGGTCTGACGGTTCATCTGATGAGATACATCCAACATATGGAGGTGTTGGGAGCTTCTAAGTAGGTAACGGGGCAGTGCTTATCATTATACTTGATAGACATGGCAGTTATGTAGTTTAGACAACTGGAGAATGAGTCCATAAGTATGTGAACTGATTTGGTGAATAAGTTCTTAAGACAGTTAAATTCATGTTTCACAATCGAAGAATGTGATGATGCTATCAAGCAAGAAGCAAAGGCCCCAAAGAGACTGTAAGAAGTTATTTGACAAGATTCAATGCGGTAGATACAACCGTCAATAAGCCAGATCCGTCTATAACCTTAATAGTGGCAGTTTTTAGGGTCGTAAGCAAAGCCGACTTCAAGATTGCATTGGAAGGAGTCCACCAATGGATCTCATGTAATTCTATCATGAGCTTTTGGTTTGGAATGGTTTTGTGAATATTCCAATTTTGGTGTTTTGAAAGCCAAATTCTTAGAAACCATAGCTTTGATGTTCAAATGTGTTTTTGGTGATACAACGAGGAGCTCATAGGGCCGGGTAGTCGATTGGGATAAATCCTTAGTGCCGATGCTCGAGTGGTTGCGAATTGGTCGTGATTGGCCATAGTATTCGATGGGCTAGGAAGGGACTGGGAACAGGTTCGGCCGACCGAGCCCTGTGGCCGGTCGACCGACCTGCTATTAAGGTGCATAGGCACCTTTCTGTCTCTGGTCCGGTCGACTGGCTACAGGGCTCAGCCGACCGACCTACTTCCCGAGACTTTTTTGGAACAGGGTCCGGTCGACCGAGCTCTATAGCCGGTCGACCAACCTGGTGCATTTTTGCCTAATTCGTCTAGTTGTTTGAATTTCCAACTTTAATCAATTCGTGTTGTTTCCTATGTGTTGTTATCATTTGCTATGACTTTGATGACTCCTTTTTAGGGATTTTTGAATATCCATTTCGATGGATTCTTTATCGATTTCGTTGGATTTTTATTCACGTCTTCGTATGTGAATTTTAGTGATTGATTGTTCCTACAATCTTCTTCGTGATTTGTCACTTTAAAAATATAAAGGTTTCTATACTAGTAGTAAATATTAAAACTCTTTCTTCAAATGATTTCAACACTATTTTAGTACAAAGCTCGTTTCTTAAACCGTTTTCTAATATATTAGTATACACAAACCTTTACCTCACTCGTATGAGAAATCTAATTAAACGACTTAGTAAAATGAGTGGTATGAAACGCTTGTGTTTACTTCGTCGGTTAATTCTTGGACATGTTCGATTGAATCTCTTGTGACAATTTTATAGTGGAGATCTACAGTTTGTTCGTAAATATTTAAGTTAAGCAAGTGGTTATGGGACATGAAGCTAAACTCATATATTTACTAGCTTAGTGTAATTGACACTTCTCGTTGATCATGACGATCACCTTTGTGATTTAGACTAGCAATGTGCGATGTCTCTTTGTCTGCGAGGGAGACTAAACCCCGTTTTGTGGAGTTTCGACTCAAATTGGTGGGGTAGCAACCCATGGTCTTCGGACCGTTTGTGGAGCTTCGGCTCAATTTGTGATGGTTAGCAACCATGGAATTAGCGTTTCGTTTGTGGTACACGTGTTGGTGAGCTTTATGCTCCCGTTTGTGATAGGCCTTCCCCCCCTTATTGTGATTTCTGGATTTCTTGAGATGATTTCTAGAATTTGTGTTTCACCAATTTTCGTGATTTCCATTGATAAGTTTTATCAATATTTGTGCATTGGTGAATTTGTATGTCATTGACTTTTGTGATTGACATTGATATAATCATCAATATTTATGGTTTGGTGTACAAAATAAGGAGTATGACATTTCTTTGATTCTTGTGTAGATTTTGTGATATTGATTAATCTCTTGTTGATTTTCAATTACTTATATATATCACAGCTTGGCATTGTGATTATTATGTGTTTAGTCATATCTCTTACTCTATATCGTTTCATCTGATATTTATAGTTAGACTGATCCGTTTATTATTTTCTTATTAAATAATACTCGGGTCAGACCGTGATGTTACAGATGCTTCTGCTTGACTTTACATCCGGGATTACTTCCTTGACTTTTGGTTAACTACTTAGATTAGTAGTTTTTTGTAGTATACATTTGAGATATAGACTCCATAATGTATACTTATTCTTTTGTGTAGTTCGTGTAACTATTCTTTTGTGATATTGTGGATCTTTTTAGACCACTACTCTGATGTACACTTCCTAGTGTAATATTCATATCTATTTCCGTCTTTGTGATATGAATTGTCTGTGACTGATTTATGTTATGTTTATTTCTATACTTGTTTCTGAAGATATTATAGCCACTGTGTAGTAGCTTTGAGTTTGTGTCGGTATGTCGGATTTCCCTCTTGATAAAGAAATGCATGTTATACTATTTGACATATCGATGCTCGCGCAAAGCAATTACACGGATGGTCGCTCCTCAACAGCCTTATTCTCCGTGCTAGTTGACAGCATTATATCGTAGTGTTCTTGGCTAGCGTGGGTATAGAGGTGGGGCGTCACAGCTTGGTATCAGAGCCAAACTTCGGAACAATGTAGAATAATTTAACAAGGATCATAGTCCTAAGTCCTTCTTAGGAGTCGTGCTTTAGGATTTAATTCGAGTCTTCGTACCGATTCATCCTATTTTCTTTATGATTCCTTGTTTTATCTATCAAGGTTGCTTGATATTCATTTATTGAATAACCTTTTTCTTCTTCTTTCTTTCTTTCTAAAGGAAGAGAAATGGTTAGACCAGGCCGTCCCAGCGCCGGTCAATCTAGTGCTACTCCCCAAGATGGAGTTTTTATGACTGCTCAACAGCTTCTTGATTTAGTGACGAATGCTCAAGCAGCTGGAGCTAACCCGGAACCTACTCACCCAAAGTCGGGATTTGCACGCTTGTGCAGCGATTACACTAATTTGGGTGGGGAGCCATTCAAAGGTTCCGAAACTATTATTAAAGTACAGGCTTGGCTAAGGTCATGCGATCGAATCTTTTCTCGCATGAATCTTATTGACCTTCACCGAGTTCAGGTGGCCTCTAGTATGCTCCGAGAAAGAGCATTGGACTGGTACGAGCTTCTTATTTCTGAGATTAATGAAGCGGATCTCACCTGGGAGCAATTCCGGGAACGCTTCCAGTTGAAATTCGTACCAAAAGCTAAGAAGGTGACTTTGGCTCGCCGTTTTATAGACCTTGTTCAAGGTGAATCTTCCGTGGCAAATTATGTCGCGTCTTTTGAATCTCTCTCCAAATATGGGGTTGAATACACAACACCCCATTGAAGAAAAATTAGAGGTTCGTCTATGGCTTAAACAAAAATCTCAAGAAGCCATTACTTCTAAAATTAGAAGTTTCTTTCGACCAATTCATTGATATCGCTCTTCGTCTTGAAGAGGCGGATAGGGAGAATGATGTTGAAGTGGTGGGTTCCAAACCAAACTTCAACAACAACAAGAAAAGGCCTAATAAATTCAAAGGTCCTTATCCCAATAAGAAAGGGAAGCAAGCAACCTCTGTGGCAAAGACTTCTTCCTTTGGTCGTGGGGAATGCTATAATTGTGGTTCGAAGGACCATTACGCGAACAAGTGTCCAAAGTCTCTCTCTTGTCGCTACTGCAAAGGTCCCGGTCATGTTATATCTTCTTGCCCCAAGCTTCAGGGCAAGAAGGAGGGAAAGCTTAATGTTGCTCAAGCCCCTGGCAACACATCTCGTGGCCAAGGTATTTCTCATTCTATTATGGATGGAATTATTTTATTTCGTGATCATCCTATTCGAGTTCTTTTTGATACAGGTGCGTCCCATTCTTTTATATCAAAAGAACTTGTTGATACTTTTTCTTTGGATGTTTTGTGTTTAATGACTTCTTTGAGAATTGCGAATCCGGTTGGTGGATCCGCAACAATCAGTTTATTGTGTAAAGATGTCGAGATTATTTTGTGTGACTTTTCTTTCCGAGCCGATTTGCATGTCATGCGTTATTTAGGCTTTGGAATGATTTTGGGAATGGATTGGCTTAATCATTATGAAGCTCATATCCTATGTCCTGAGCGGACTATTCATCTTCGACATCCTCAGTCTGTTAATCAGGTTTCCGTTATTCTTAAAGATTCGGATTCTGCTTTGGTTGCATCTTTATATTCTTTAAACCCTCGTGATGACGATAATGATGATGAGGGTGATATTATTTCTCTTATTCACGTCGTTCGTGAATTTTCCGACATATTCGAGCCCGTTTTAGGATTACCACCTAAGCGAGCAATTGAGTTCAAAATTAATCTTATTCCTGGAGCTCAACCTATTACTCGACCTCCTTATCGTATGTCCAGTAAAGAAAACGAGGAGATGCGTAAACAATTATCTGAATTGGAGACGAAGCAATTTATTCGCTCTAGTTCCTCGCCTTGGGGAGCTTCAGCTATTTTGTAAAGAAATCCGATGGAACACTTAGGCTTTGCATTGACTACCGCAAGCTTAATGATCTTACTATCAAAAATAAATATCCTTTACCTCGGATTGATGATCTATTCGATCAACTTAGTGGTGCTAGAGTCTTTTCACAATTAGAATTAGCTACTGGATTTCATCAGCTTCGTATTGCAGAGGATAGCTTTCCTTTGACATCGTTCCGTACTCGTTATGGATCTTATGAATGGCTTGTTATGCCATTTGGTCTAACGAATTCTCCGGCTTATTTCGTTGACCTTATGAATCGAGTTTTATCAAAGACTTTTCTAAGATTGCCGTGCCTCTCACTAGCTTAACGAAGAAATGTGTTAAATACATTTGGTCAGACAAATGTGAAACTTCTTTACAGAAATTAAAAGAACTCCTTTCTGATGCTCCTATTCTTGTTATTCCCGAGGGGAATCAGGATTTCGTTGTTTATACCGATGCTAGTCGCGTTGGTTTGGGTGTCGTTCTTATGCAAAAAGAACGTGTTATTGCTTATGCTTCTAGGCAATTAAAGCCTGCTGAGACTAGATATGCCACTCATGATTTAGAGCTCACGGCTATTGTTTTCGCCCTTCGTATTTGGCGTCATTATCTTTTAGGAGAGAAATTTGTTCTTTATACCGATCATAAATCCTTGAAGTATTTATTCTCTCAAAAGGAACTTAATTTGCGTCAACAGCCTTGGCTCGAATTTCTTGCACCATATGATCTTGATATTCTTTATACTCCCAGTAAGGGTAATCGTGTCACCGATGCTCTTAGCCGTAAACAACAAGCTATTGTTTCTATGATGATATCCGAATGGAACGATCTCGACATCTTATCCACTTGTGAGATTCGAGACCGCGTATCCGATTTATGCTCATCATTTGTTTTATGTAGCCTTGAGGCCCATCCTTCTCTTTTAGACCACATTCTTGAAGCTCAAAGGCTAGATCCCGAATTGGCTCTTCTTGGCCAAAATATTAAGGATAAAATTGATATTGAAGGTTTGAAAGACTTTAATATCGATTCTCGTGGCGGCATTCGGAAATTTGGTAGACTTATCGTGCCAAATATTGGTGATCTTCGTAAAGATATTTTAGAAGATTCTCATCATTCTAAATTTACCATTCATCCCGGTAGTAGTAAAATGTACGCGGATATGAAGCGACTTTATTATTGGGAGGGAATGAAACTTGACATCGCTAACTCCGTTAAGCGTTGCATGACTTGCCAACTCGTTAAGGCCGAGCATCAAAGGCCCGGTGGGTTATTGCAACCTTTAGAAATTCCAATTTGGAAGTGGGACCAAATTTCCATGGATTTTATAGATGGCCTTCCCCGTTCTCGTTCGGGTCATGATAGCTTATGGGTGATTGTTGATAGGCTTACTAAATCTGCCCATTTTATTCCCGTTCGGTCTAACCGAACCGTCCCTCTTTTGGCCAAACTCTTTGTTAAAGAGATTGTTAAATTGCATGAAGTTCCTACTTCTATTGTTAGTGATCGTGATCCATTGTTTACTAGTGGATTTTGGAAGAGTCTTCAAATAGCTTTAGGAACGAAGCTTAATTTTAGAACCGCTTATCATCCCCAGTCTGATGGACAAACTGAGCGTGTGAATCAAACTCTTGAAGATCTTCTTCGTTCTTGTGTGCTTGATTTCGGTGGAAGTTGGGAAGATCATATTTCCCTTGTTGAATTTTCCTATAATAATAGCTTCCAATCTAGTATTGGTATGGCACCTTTCGAGGCACTCTATGGAAGGCCATGCCTATCTCCTTCTTGTTGGCTTGAGGCCGGTGAGAAGCTGGTTTTAGGTCCAGATTTTATTCGGGATTCCACGGAAAAGATTGATCTTATTCGTCATAAGATGAAAGAAGCCCAGAGTAGACAAAAATCCTATGCCGATAACCGAAGAAGGAAGTTAGAATTTTCTATGGGAGATCTTGTGTTCATTCGTGTGTCACCTATGAAAGGTGTTGTACGTTTCAGTCGATCGGGAAAATTAGCGCCTCGATATATTGGGCCATTTCCTACAACTGAACGTATTGGTTCCATGGCCTATCGCCTACCATTACCGGCTCAGTTTTCTGCCATGCATGACGTGTTTCACGTTTCTCAATTACGAAAGTGCCTTCGAGATTCCGATTCTATTCTTGAGCCTGGTGTTGTGGAAGAGATTGAAGTTTCGCGTAATTTAACTTATGAGCAGCATCCTATTCGAATTGTTGCTTCGGAGGTCAAACGACTTCGAAATAAAGATGTTCCGCTTGTGAAAGTTCAATGGCCTTCAAATCCTAAGGAATGTTCTTGGGAATCTAAAGAGTTCATCGAGCGATCACATCCGGACTTGCTTTCCCGTGCTCTTTAAGGTGAACCTTTTATTTCAAATTTCTTTTGTGTTGAATATGCTTTTATGGTTGTTACTATATACCTTCTTCTTAAATATTGCGAGGATGCAATTTCTTTAAGGAGGGGAGTCTGTAACAACCCGCATGTTTGTCGATTTTTATATTTAAATATTTTATTTAAATATTTTATCGATACTCGGAATTTAGTCCAAAAAGCTACTTTTTGCATACGGTCGAATTAGGACTCGGGACCACTCCCATTGAGTTTAAAATGCCGTTTGCGACCTTTTTGAGTATAATCTTCGATATGTTTGGAGAAAGTTAATTTTTGCTACCTTTTCAATTTGGGTTTGAGTTTGGGTTCAGCCCTATGTTTAACTTATACCCAAATCTGAGCCACTCCTCCCCATTCACCCTCACTTTCTCCTCTTTTCAGTTCTAAAGCATCAATGGTGGGAGAGATGGGAAATTAAAACTCCAAAACCCTAGTTTCCTTTTGCAAATCAAGCTCTGGCTCCAAACTAATAGAAGAACCCATTAGTAAGCTTCTCTTCTTCTTCTCCAACTCTTTCTCTCTTTGATTTCAGAAAATTCCTAAACCTAATTTGGAAAATGTTTCTCTTATTAGCTTAGAATCAAGCTTCTTGAGTTGGATTTGAAGAGTGGTTGATTCTCCTTTGCTTCTAAGCTTCATTTTCAATCGTTTGGGTTCAAAGGTGAGATTTTTAATCTCACATCTAAGTCTATGAATGATCTTCGATTGTTAGGTATGAATTCCTAATACTTATTCGTGTGCATTTGCTTTTGGTTTGGAATGGTTTTGTGAATATTCCAATTATGGTGTTTTGAAAGCCAAATTCTTAGAAACCATAGCTTTGATGTTCAAATGTGTTTTTGGTGATGCAACGAGGAGCTCATAGGGCCGGGTAGTCGATTGGCATAAATCCTTAGTGTCGATGCTCGAGTGGTTGCGAATTGGTCGTGATTAGCCATAGTATTCGATGGGCTAGGAAGGGACTGGGAACAGGTTCGGCCGACCGAGCCCTGTGGCCGGTCGACCAACCTGCTACTAAGGTGCATAGGCACCTTTCTGTCTCTGGTCCGGTCGACTGGCTACAGGGCTCAGCCGACCGACCTACTTCCCGAGACTTTTTTGGAACAGGGTCCGGTCGACCGAACTCTGTATCCGGCCGACCGACCTGGTGCATTTTTGCCTAATTCGCCTAGTTGTTTGAATTTCCAACTTTAATCGATTCGTGTTGTTTCCTATGTGTTGTTATCATTTGATATGACTTTGATGACTCCTTTTTAGGGATTTTTGAATATCCATTTCGATGGATTCTTTATCGATTTCGTTGGATTTTTATTCACGTCTTCGTATGTGAATTTTAGTGATTGATTGTTCCTACAATCTTCTTCATGATTTGTCACTTTAAAAATATAAAGATTTCTATACTAGTAGTAAATATTAAAACTCTTTCTTCAAATGATTTCAACACTATTTTAGTACAAAGCTCGTTTCTTAAACCGTTTTCCAATCTATTAGTATATACAAACCTTTACCTCACTCGTATGAGAAATCTAATTAAACGACTTAGTAAAATGAGTGGTATGAAACGCTTGCGTTTACTTCGTCGGTTAATTCTTGGACTTATTCGATTGAATCTCTTGTGACAATTTTATAGTGGAGATCTACAGTTTGTTCGTAAATATTTAAGTTAAGCAAGTGGTTATGGGACATGAAGCTAAACTCATATATTTACTAGCTTAGTGTAATTGACACTTCTCGTTGATCATGACGATCACCTTTGTGATTTAGACTAGCAATATGCGATGCCTCTTTGTCTGCGAGGGAGACTAAACCCCGTTTTGTGGAGTTTCGACTCAAATTGGTGGGGTAGCAACCCATGGTCTTCGGGCCGTTTGTGGAGCTTCGGCTCAATTTGTGATGGTTAGCAACCATGGAATTAGCGTTCCGTTTGTGATACACGTGTTGGTGTGCTTTATGCTCCCGTTTGTGATAGGCCTTCCCCCCTTATTGTGATTTCTGGATTTCTTGAGATGATTTCTAGAATTTGTGTTTCACCAATTTTCGTGATTTCCATTGATAAGTTTTATCAATATTTGTGCATTGGTGAATTTGTGTGTCATTGACTTTTGTGATTGACATTGATATAATCGTCAATATTTATGGTTTGGTGAACGAAATAAGGAGTATGACATTTTTTTTATTCTTGTGTAGATTTTGTGATATTGATTAATCTCTTGTTGATTTTCAATTACTTATATATATCACAGCTTGGCATTGTGATTATTATGTGTTTAGTCATATCTCTTACTCTATATCGTTTCATCTGATATTTAGAGTTAGACTGATCCGTTTATTATTTTCTTATTAAATAATACTCGGGTCAGGCCGTGATGTTACAGGTGCTTCTGCTTGACTTTACATCCGGGATTACCTCCTTGACTTTTGGTTAACTACTTAGATTAGTAGTTTTTTGTAGTATACATTTGAGATATAGACTCCATAATGTATACTTATTCTTTTGTGTAGTTCGTGTAACTATTCTTTTGTGATATTGTGGATCTTTTTAGACCACTACTCTGATGTACACTTCCTAGTGTAATATTCATATCTATTTCCGCCTTTGTGATATGAATTGTCTGTGACTGATTTATGTTATGTTTATTTCTATACTTGTTTCTGAAGATATTATAGCCACTGTGTAGTAGCTTTGAGTTTGTGTCGGTATGTCGGATTTCCCTCTTGATAAAGAAATGCATGTTATAATATTTGACATATCGATGCTCGCGCAAAGCAATTACACGGATGGTCGCTCCTCAACAGCCCTATTCTCCGTGCTAGTTGACAGCATTACATCGTAGTGTTCTTGGCTAGCGTGGGTATAGAGGTGGGGCGTCACAAATTTAAATTTATCTTTTGAAATCAAAACCAATTTTTTTTCCCTTTATAATACCTGCATATCCTACTTAGTAATAATATCCAATCACAACATTCAAAACATTTCATTGACTTCCTTACAAAATGTCAATATCTATTCATTCAAGTCGTACGATGTACGTATATTTTATTAAATCTTCACTCAAATGCTTGTTCAATATATTTTTCCCGACACCCACATTACTTAAGAATTTCACAATTTCTTCTTAAGTTCAATATAAGTATTTTATACGATTCTCATTTTTATTTCCACTTCACCACTTTAGTTTATATTTACTTTTATTCAAATTGGTTCTTCCATTTCCAGATGAATTCAATCTTGCTTCAACTCTGAATATTGAATTTTATCTTCCGTTTATACTGATTCATATCGTTATTTTAAATTAGTTTCATTCACTAATTTATTTCAATTTCCAATCTGAAATCGTTTTGTCGCTAACCAAAAATTTTTCCTAAAATTTTCGAAAAAAATATCTAACTCCCAAAATTTTCGGAAAATTTTAGCAGAGTCTCCTTTGTACGGAGGAGCTTTTGCAATTTGACAAGTGGTATAAATATATATACATCGACCCACATGGTCGGAAAAACAAAAACAGTTCATATTTCCTATTTTTATTGCGTAGGCGTACCTTTATTTAGCATTTTTAAGCAAGCGACTTATTATTTAGAAATTAGCGCGCCCAAAAGCCAGCCAAACGCCTTCCCGGTACCTGTACTTACTCAATTCAAACATATAAGTACTAAGTATATGCAATTTATTAACATTTCACTTACTTTCAATAGCTAAACATAAATTTCACATATAATGCATGTTATATAATTTCCATAAACACATATAAGGTTCCGACGCTTATTACAATTGCTTACAACCAATTCTCAAACCATTCCATTCAGTTTAAGTGATTTACAATTTACTCGCTTATATTTAATTCATTCTAAGAAAAACAAACTCATATTCATTCTAATTGATTCCAAAATCATCTTATTTCACTTCTAATAACTCATAGAATTTATCTAATCCCGTTTACATCGAACGACCCATTTTCTTATGCAATTCGACAGTATTAATGTGAATAAATAATTACGTAAGCTTTATAACCAATTTAAATTGATTCCAACTCAATGTATATAAATTCCATTCCAATCTAACTCATTTACAAACCATATAGTTGCATTCCATCCCGTTTCACATTTGTTTCGTTCAAAGCCATTTTGTTATACTTGACATCATCCCATGCTTCTATTAACTTTAAACTTAAGTTAATTTACTTCAATTCACTCCCATTTCATAACTTAAGTTCATTCTCATTTTTAATTTATTCATACTCGAATTGGATTTATTTTCATCTCAAATCATTTTTATTTTAATCCAATTCCATACAACTTCAATTCATATTCAATTTTCAGCAAGGCCAGCCTGTTTTTTGAGTGGACAGTCCACTTTTATTAAAATAAAAATAGAAAAAGGATACAAAGCTTAGAGAAGCTTAAACAAAAGGAAAAATACAAAGGCACAAACGCAATCAAACTGCATGAATACAAGACAAAAAGCATATCATCCAATAATTTTGCACAGCACAGCAGTTAGGGAAGAGTGTTTATTGGCAAATCTTCTATTATTTCTCTCTTCCCATATGGCAGCCACTGTTAACTTGAGGTATTTGAGAAGGCAAATGGAAGAATGCGATTTCCATCGAGTAGCTTTGAAGATACGAATCCATTCAATTTTGAAGTCACGAACAGGAGGATGTTCATTTAAGTGTAATAGAGTACGACGCCAAAGTTGAAAGGAGAAGAGACAGTTGAAAAGAAGATGGCCAACGTTCTCAGGAGCACGGTTACAAAGAATGCATTTAGAGTGATCGATGAAATTCCTCCTCACAAGGTTGTCTTGAGTATGCAGAGCATTATTGAGGCATTTCCAGAGAAGTAAGTTATGCTTTGGTTTAGATCCCGATTGCCAAATTCTTGAGTGCCAGGCAAAGTTAGAATTGGAAGTGTTGCATATGATTGAATTGTAAACATTAGAGATGCTGTGGGATTTATCACACCATGCCAGACCTTCTAAATTGTGTTTAGAGAAGTTATCTCTGATGAGTCTCCAAACAGAAATCAGAGAGGTCGAGGAAACATGGGGCAGATGAATACCATCATCAGAGAAATAATCATTAGCAGTTGCATGGAGAGGGATACCAGAGTTAGAGATAAGATTGTAGTCAACAAGAGTAGATAGTATCATACCTGACGAGCACCAAGGAGTGAACCAAAAGGCATTGTTTTTATCACATTGAACCATAGGTAAAAATTGATGCCTATGCGTTAATATTTTTTTCCAGTGATAACTAGCATTGTTACCAGGAATCATAGTCCAGAAGTTATTATTTTTGAGATTATAGTGCCTATTCCAGTCAGCCCAAAGACCATTCTTATCAGTGAGAAGTTTATTGACATGATTAGAGTTAGCAGCAATATTCCATATTTTGAGATTGATAATGCCAAGTCCACCCATTTTATAAGGTGTTATAATCTTTTTATAAGCAATAGGAATAAGTTTGTTTGAGTAAATGTTCCCATGCCAAATAAAGTGATTAAAAGCACGGTTAAGCATGTTAGTAAGTTTAGTAGGTATGATAAATAAACGAAAATAATATGTGCACATGGCTGTGGCAATTCATATTTAATTCACTTACAATTTAAGTTGAATTTCTATTTATAACTCAAGCTTCATTTCCAAGCCCTATTATCTATTCACAATTCAACTCTAAGTTAATAATTTCGAGTTCCATTTCCATATTTCATTAACTAGTTTATCCCAAATTTAGTTTATTTCTCACTTTTAATTCAATACTTGATTTTTATCTTCAAAAATCACTTTATTACTTAACTTGAATTCAATTCTATTTTATAATTCAAGATCGGATTTTCATTTTGTCCACCAAAATGTCAAACAATTCTATTTTGGCCTTTATTTCTCTCTTTTTCTATCTTATAAGTCATACACTTATATTCCCATACTTCCTTTCATTTTAGCTCAAATATGTTCACTTTTCAATCTTTACAGGACACACTTATATTCTTTTCATAAACTCCAACTTTTTTAAGCCGTCGGAATTTACTTATTCCATTTCAAATTTTTATTTAACTCGTTTCCAGTTAATCTAACTTCTTATCATTCTTTTAATTTCATTTGAATAAGAATTCAATTCTATTTAATATTCTCTATAACTCACTGAATTTTAATTCAATTCGATTTTGAAAGCATATATATCTAAATTAAACTATTCCTTTTCATTTTAAAAATCAAACCAAATTTCACAAACAAACATTAACCCAAAACATCCAGGTAACAATCCCCCTCTTGGAAACTCGAAAATGAACACCGATGATGTCGCGATCATCATCGGAATTATTTTCCAGCGACCGTAAAGAGTTCAATGCTTTTATCTCTTTTAAAACCCTTCAAATATTTTTAAATTCCAAATATCTCTAGATTTCAATTCCGATTCAATATATTTCTCAAATATATATTATTTTTCCCAAGTTTTTCTTTAGAATCATTTTCAAATTCAAAGGAATTTAAATTTTCAAATCCCAAATCCTTTAAATTTATATTCAATCATTACTTTGGAATTTCATCTTATTTTAATTATTAATCACACTATAATTCACATTTATAGTTTACATTTACAAATTTCATTTGTATATGGAATTGTTTCTAGTTTTTAATTATGGTTTCAATATCTTATTCAATTATCATGCAATGATAATAATTTAATATTATCACCTTCTAACAACTAAACATCCATATATAACTATAATACTTACGAAAAATCATTTCCTTTATATACAAAAATAAAGATAAACCGACGCGGTATTGTTTTAAATAGGGTAAATGGAATAATTTGGGTAAAATTATTCCATTTACCCTATTTAAAACAATACCGCGTCGGTTTATCTTGTTTAAGAATTTAGAAATCCCTATCGATAACATGACGTCCCACATATCGACCAGAATCCATAAACACTCAACAAATAAGTCAAAACAATATAAAAACAATTATATATTCACTAACAAATACGCGCTCATATCTATTAATACGCTCAAGCTCATTCTAGAGTACTACAGACTCTATTCTATAGTAATTCCCACCAGAGCCAAGGTTATCACCAACCTAAGCTCTGATACCAAGTGTAACGATCGCAAATCCGTACCCCTTGATTCGACACTATTCTACATCAATCAACTCAAGATGTACGGAAATACGAACCATTTAGGTTAAAGAAGAAGAGGTAGAAGAAGAAAATATAAAGCAACATCAGAATCTAACCATCGCAGCGGAATAAAATATAATAGGTAATCACAGATCTTTACACCAAAACAAATACTATATCTGTTTATACATACATCATCAGAGTACATCATCATAGTTCCACATCAATAACATTCAAATGGATACACAGCGGAATAATAATCAAGTACGAAAGTATGTATCGCCATCCAGCTCGTCCCCTGGGCTCCACAACATCATATCATGTATCATATAATACTCGGTCTGACCCGAGCATTACAGTTAAATAACACCCAAGTCAGTCTGGATTACCAGCGTGAGAAATCACACTCAACTTGATTATTAAAGTTTCAAAATCCCTTTGAAAACAAAAGCATCTCGTAAGACCACGCCACAAATAAACATGTCGGGTTTTTACCTTACGATAGCTAAAACACTTTTTATTAAAATCCTCTGATATTATAATAGGGTCTATATACAAATACTTATTAAAATAGCCGAAATTGTTACATTATTAAATTCCAGCTACTAGCCACAATCGTGGGTAATACAAACAAAACTCGTAAAAGGCACGTAGGGAGAATGGATTTCCAACTAATGACTAGGCACTGGGGTACCACCTGTCACAGTACGTGGCCTAGATCACAGTACCGAGGATCACTCCTGACCCCACGCAACACAAGACCGAGACTACCCCTTACTAGATAATCCTGAGTAAGATCACCCCACGGTTGGGATCAGCAACCGCACAACTAAGCCGAAAAAAGGGACATCTAGACAGGGATGACCACACCCTGAATGGTTGCTATCCACCTAGCCTTGCTGCATAACCCTTGATTTTCAGTCATTCCTGGTTAATGAGGCTTGAGGCTAAGCATTACCTTTAGAACGTTTCACTTAGAATGCTCATCGTCCACCTGACGATGTTCTGATAGCATTCATCCATACAATTCTGTCCCGGGTTCGAACGGAACCGAAGGCACTGCTCCTACTACATCCATTTTGGAAATATCCTCAGGATCAGTAGCGACTAGCCCTTGCACTTCACTGCTCCATCTTCGACTCCGAACTCGTTTTGCCCACGAAAACGTACAAATCGGATCGAAGTGGTTTTCGAGAAATAAATCCCGATCCCAGTCTCTTCGAAACGATCAGCGCATTTGGCCAATATTGATGGTCAGTTATTTAACTATCATTAACATTCACAATAACCATCAAACAATAAATAATTTCCCAAACTGTTTATTTATCTCAAAATATCTTCGCAAGATATATTTCCATTTCAACCCTTTTGAAAATAGTTTCAAACTACCTTCCTTTTACAGAATAAATTTACCAAATATTTTTTATTTCCACTGAAATCACCAAGCACAAAACTTTAGATTTTTAAAATAATTTAAAAACACTTTATTGTAAAATATGCTTTAACATTTAAATTTAGAGAAAACTAATTTAATACTTTATATATATATATACACACACTTTAGGAATATTTAAAATAAGGTTACTTTGTAAAATATAAAACTAGATTTTCTCCTTTAAAACAAAATACTAAGTCACCTTTAAATAATTACTACGATAATAGATTTGAAAAAAAATACACTTACTTTAGAATTTAAACCTTTAGCAATAATAAATTTTCTAAAATATGATTTTTAAAACAGCCTTAAAACTTTTATATTATATTTAAAAATTTACTTTGAAAACATACTTGGCTATCCAGGGAAATGTACTTCTCTTCACATTCTTTAAAAAGAAAACAACATTTATTTTTAAACAAATGTTCCCATTCCTTTAATAAATTCCCAGCGTGAATTTATTTTTCCATATATCCAGGAAAATGTACTTCTCTCCACATTCTTTAAAAACAAAACAACATTTATTTTTAAACAAATGTTCACATTCCTTTAATAAATTCCCAGCGTGAATTTATTTTTCCAAATATCCACATTCTTTAAAAACAAAACAATATCTATATTTAAACAAATGTTCCCATTCCTTTGACAAATTCACATCGTGAATTTATTTTCCCAAATATCCAATCTGATATATTACTTTGCTTCTATAAACCCAGTTTATAAGTTTCATAGCCACGTTATCCTTTAAAAATCCAGGTTTTACACACTTAAATCAATTTCCAAATTAATTTCCAATTTATTCCAGAATCCACTAGTTCAGATTTTATTCCTTAATTATGATTTAAAATACTTTTAACTGAAAATACCAATTTTAGATTTCTCAAATTACTTCTTTATCCTTTTAAATAAATTTAAACCTTGAATTTTAAAATAATTCTTTATTCCTTTAAATGATATCACTTAAGTTACAATTCATTAATTTCTGTTAATTCAAAATCCCTTTTTCTTCTTTCATACTCGAAATTATTTATTAGTATTTTAATATCACTTCCATTACTTTTCAATTCATTCTTAATTTATTCAAATTCGCTATAATTATTTTACTTAAAACTCCACTCTTTTATTTTCTTTCCAAAATCCAATTTATATATTTTGATAACTCAGTGTACCAAAATATATGCAAGCAAACCATAGCATTCAATATTCCAATATAATTCATCATAGAATATCAAATAATCACAACAGAGAATATTAAATAATTTAAATAAATGTTGAGGAATCCAGTTGGATCCCTCCAACCTATTTCCCTGCGTCCACGGATGTTAGCACAACATAAAATACCAATTCCACTTCGAGGTGGAATATCGCGGTATATAGGATTAAATATAATAACATCCGCTATTATGCGGCGCATAGGGTCTCATCCGCTATATAATGCGGGAAATCAATCATTCCAAGATGTATTATATACTATAATACAACACATCAAATCAATTCAACCATTCAACCAGTTATTTAAATTTAACTATTTAAATTTAAATATCAACCAGATGAGTGAGATTAACTCACCTATGATTTTTTGTTTGCAATCCATTTCCAATCCGGCTTACTACCTTTCAGATTATGACCTTGTATAAATATTATACTTTTATTAGTTATTTGAACTAATTGAACAATTATTTTTATTTTTATTTTTATTTTTTTCCGTTTGAAAATACATATATCTTTGTAAAATAGTTTCTATAGACTTCAAAATCTATATCCATATATTCCTATAAAAATAATCTATATTGCCCTCCTAAAATTTCTATTTCTATTTCTAAATCTTATATATGTATACATACATATACACACACACACACACACATATTATTCTGATTTCTGTGCATGTAAAAAAATCCGCATCCCTATATTTTTCCAAAAACCTTAACTATATACCACCTAAATTAAATAGGCCTCCATGCATGAATATTTATATTTATACCTTCTTACTGTATGTCCGGCTGTATGTATATATATATATATATATATATATATATATATATATATATTAATGGTAATTTTTAAACTGGGAAAAATCAATTTGTTTTATCCCTTACTGTCAATGCCCTTCTATTTTTCCCAAATGTATTTATAAAATTTTATAAATAGATATCTATCCCCTAAAATATATATACATATACATTAAATTAAGTTAATTTTAAATCTTCTAACCTTAACTGTTCACACACGGTCGCCTCTTCTTCATCGTGTTCTGCTCAAACCCCTAAGGTTGACCGTGACTGCCTCCATAGCAAGCCTCCCCTTCATCGAAGTTCGACCATGCACCTGGTACGACGAACTCCTTCCACAACCTCCTTCGAGCATCATGCTACTAGGCACGCGGCTGCATCACGATAGAAGAACCCATGAGACTCGAATTACCATTCGTCAATCCCCCAGGCATGAACAATGGAACCCTAGCCCCAGCTTTGTCGCGACGCTCCTCTACGCCCCCAAATCACCAGTCGATTCAAACACTGTCGCAAAGTGCGGCTCCAACTTCGAGACCACCAAGGCTCGTGACCTGAAATGGCATCGCTCACGCATACCACGCCGCACCTCTACTCCTTTGGTCGTCGCGTCACCAGAGTCGATGCTTTGATTTTAGTTCGATCCTCGCGACAATTCAATTTATTCATTTTTTTTGTTTTCTTTCTTAGCTTCGGCCATTCTCGATTTGGGGATACTGAAGTTTGGAGAAAACAAATTGTTGTTTTTTTCATTTTAAACGAGAAGGAGGGACTCAAGATTTATAAAAGGGGGAAGAAAATGGCTTCGGCTAGAAGATGGGTTGGATTTGATTTTCTCTAGCACGTGAAAGGCGAAAGAGGAAAGAAGCTTGCGTAAAAAGCTGGAAAGGTGTGGCTTATATGAGAAGGTTTGACTATTTAAATTAAATTCCATTAGATTATTCTAGGATTTTCAGATCGTACGACCAAACGGTAACTCCAAACACTGCGAAAATTGAAATCAGATAATAATATAATATTACAGATCCCATGGAACCAGTTTCGTCGAAATCCGAGACTGTGCTTCGGAAGGCTATTTTTAAATTCAATTTAAAACGATAAAATTTCAAAACTGAATAAAGCACTGTTAGATTCAATTTTAAAACTTCTATTACCATCAGCACTATCAATATAAATTTTACAAGCCTTCAAATTATTTTTAACAGGCTTAAAACTCTATATTTAACATTTTACCCAACTTTAAATTATTTAATTTAATAATTTAATTATCAAATAAATTGTGACATTTGAATTCAAGTTAAAATTAACCTCTAAATATTTAAAAATCAATTAAATGTTCCGATTTCAAACATCCAAAAATTCCGGGTCGTCACAATCCGAGTTAGTTTGTATAATCTTCTGAGCAATAGCCAAAGGCTAATGAGCAAAGCGGTATGCTTGGAAAATTATCTATATTTTTAGACAATTAAGAAAGTTTTGAACCTAAGTAAAAAAAATTGGTTGTTAGTCATTTTAAATTTTGAAACAAAGTTAAGTGATAAGTTTTCCCTTATGGAATTTGATTGACAGTTGGTGTTAGTTTATTCCTTTATGGAATTTGATTGGTTGGATTTGATTGAATTGTATTGATTGCCTATGCGATTTCGTATGCCATTGTCTATAAAGTTTAAATTTATAGACAAAGGATTTTAATTGTGGTTATTAAGACCTAAATCTCGGTGATTTTAAAAAAAAGGCGATCTTTGAAGATTTTGGGAAAGGACAAGATATTTATTTACTCTAATTGATGTTTTTGGAGGAACCGAAATACCACTGGACACTCAATGTTGTTTTGAACTAAACTTTCACCATAATTTATTTGGAGGAATTCCCTCCTTGTATTTTGATCTAGATATTTGATTTTTCTTATTTAAGAAATTTAAAAAATAAAATTTTAAATTGAAAAACCCGGGTATTTAGATCTAACTGTATCATTTGAAATAATTGGATGCATAACACCTATTATAGGATATTCTCTGTATTTTATTGCATACGATTGAGATATGGATAGTTGATTGCATGAAGATTTGTATCGGACAAGCTGTTGCATGTAGAGTTACATCACATTGCTTAAGCCAACCAGATATTGTTTTAGATTTTGAAAGTACAAATATGCAAGAGAGCCATTTGATTCTTGTACACCTGCATTTACATAGAAGATAATAAATTACTTGCCAAAAAGTTAATCAAAATAAAAAAGTATGTAATAAATTTAGAAAACTTGAATTGGTTGATGATTTTAGCCCCAGATATGGGAGGCCACTTGGTTTTGTTTTGTTTGATTGGGTTAGAGTACTTAGAAGCCATTTGTAGTTGTATCGATCGAGCCGCGCGAGAGAGACGCCTGGGAAATTTTTCGAAAATTTAAGTTAGAAAAACTTTAAGAATTTCGGAAAAAAATTGATAGCTGAATTTTACTTCAAATTATAACTTGGAAAGAATGAATAGAAGAGAATTAGTTGGTATAGGTGAACGAATTTAAAAGACTTATAATTTTTAGAATATATTCCAACTAATTGGTTTTGAAAATAAGTTTAATAACTCATTTTAGTTAATAATTTTAAACTTAAGGGTTGGAAATATTTTCTTCCTTAGGAATTTCAGGGACAAAATTCATTTAGGGGGAGGGGAGAATGTAACATCCCAAAATTTGGCCTTTGAATTTTAAATGTTTGATTGATTTAAATATTTAAATAATTAGATTTTTGGAATTTAATAACTTGAATTCAAATACAAGGATTGATTCAAATATTTGAATTGCAAATTTGAGTGTTAATTAAATGGATTTACTAATTTCCTTTAACTCCATTTAAATTAACAAATAATAATGGTGAATCATTTTGCAAATTTATTTACAACAACAAATGGTTCGAATACAATAAATAATAAGGAAAATCAAATTGTAATAAACAACTTGAATTTTTGATAATGTATTTTTAACTTAACTTATATGACTTTCTCTAATTTTTAATTTGGAAAATATTGAAATTATTCGTTTGATGATTTATTTGCAAACGATGATATTTGGAAATGTAAAATAATAAAACAATCTGTATAATTCACTGTTGATTTATGATCGTGTCGAATATAATGCATGATTATATTTTTATTTCGATCACGCATGGTTCGTACTCAAACGAAATATTGTGTAGCTCGGTACCTTAAACATTTCATTTAAAAATCATTGCAAATTCAATCAAAATTCAATTCTTTGATAATGATTTAATGTCATGGGTATTTTGGCGGCTCGAGAAAATTTTTGTTACGGGAAAAGGTAAACATAATAATTTTGTTTTTATTTACCTTTTTGGTTATAAAATCATATAACTCAACGTAGAAAACCTTCCGCTTTTCGTCCCTGCTTCTATTCATTCCTTTTATTTTCATTTCCAGTAAAAAAATTGATGGTCGAGATTTTGAAAATTAACATCTCAAAGCATATTCCACTGAAAATCCTATTCCACTGAAAATCCCCAAAATTGATTTGCTATATTCGTATAGCCTAGCAGTTCGAATCCATCCACTTTTCATCGCGAGCGACTGAGACTTAGGGCGATACACATTATCAGCAGCGAAGCTAGGGCTTCAGATTCACGATGATTTAGGGAACTATGGTCGATGTTGTTTGTTGCATTCGATTCGGGGTGTGAAGGAGCAGGTGTAGCCGAAGTATGGTAGCGTGTAGTTTGGGAAAGTGGATTGCGACATTCAGAGCATAGAGAGGTGGAGCCCAGGACGCCATTTTCTGGTGGTAACTAGAGAACTGTTCGTGCTTGGCGATGGACTCGTGACAGGAAGAGAGCTCGATTTGTGGTGGTTTAGAGTGTTTTTGTTAGCCGAGGTGAGATGCGTTGTCAACGGCAGTGAAGGGAAGTCTCGCTCGCGTTTGGTTTTTTGGGTCGAACTCGGTGATGAGGTGGTGGCTGGAGAGAGATTGTGTCGTAGAGTTGGTCGGTGAGGTCGAATCGAAGTTCCGTGGAGTATAGCATGTTTTAGGAGGTGCGTGTACGTTCGTTTGCACAGTGATATCATGTACAGGAAGGAAGCAAATTTGGGGAAGAAGTATATTTACGGGTAACGGTTGATTAAGTTAGTAATTATATAATTAATTAATTAATTTAACCCAAATTCCAATAAAATTAATAACTTGTTCATATTAGGTCCAAATCAAACGCGATCAGTCACGTTGGATTTGTAATGTTGTGTAACAACCCATCCTTTTGGACGGTTCCAATTGAAAATAAACCCACATGTTAAACTCAAACCATTCAAAAGAGAGGATTGTTAACGGGGTAAATAAGCGAAAAAAGAAAAACAAAAAATCTCGCAGCGGAACGACAAAATATGATAATCAAATAAACAGTACTGAAGCAGTTTTACAAATAACATTTGATTACACTTTTACAATTCAAATCAAAGTTATACATACTTCAGAAATAAACAAATAATGCAGTGGAACACAGAATGTAGTGGAATGATAAATAGCAATAATATACTGAATCTTCGTCTTTTTCCTCTAGAAAACAGTCCTCAATACACTTGAAAAGCTCAGACTAACCCGGGCGCAGTGAAAAAACAAAACACTCGAATCAGAAATAAAAAAATCTTATGTAAGTCGGATCAAAATAAGTAAAATAGAAATATTAGTGCAATGGTTTCATAGATGTTATGGGATCATCATCTCTTATCAAGTGTATAATGTGAATATAATTATTCAAAGGGCTTCAAATTATTTGAAATATCAATCTTAATCATCTAATTTAAAAAATCCGAAGTATGCCTTCAAATAATTAAATTTCAAATAAAATCCAAATTCAAGAAATTATATAGATATATGTCATTTCAATCAGTATCAAAAATCAACATTTCCAAATCAACGAAAACTGTTGGGGTTTATCATTTCAACCCATAACGATTTCCCCCTAATCTATAAGATCATTCGGTTATGTAATATTTCAATCCATAGGGATAACATAGATATAGACATAAATAACATCCAAAATGTCAGCCAATAACATCCATCCAATCACCCAAATATCAACAACTGAACATACAGCACAATCATCATTGAAATCAACCACTGACTACAATAATTTATTGATTTTCATTAATAGGTATTTAACAAGCAATTTAAATTTCAATATTAAATTAAATGGCAATTAAATTTAGTAAAAGTTAGATTCAACTGAAATGACAATTTAAAATATACTAAACAGCAACCAATAAATTTCTAATCACATCATAAATTCAATTTAACTAACATAAGCGTAGTTGTGTGTATTTGCTCATCTTTCATGGCTACAAAGGTGATGATAAAAATAGAGCAATATAGAGAAAGAAGAGGAGAGGGAAGGTGGAAGGAGATGACCTATGAGATGGTGGAGAGGGCGGCGGCTATAGGGGTGGAGGTAGGGTTGAAGGTGAGGAGGAAAGGAGTTTTGATTTGTGAGGTTTTTGAAGTTTTAGATCTAGATTTCTATGTAGATTTTGAGGAGAATGAAGAAAGTGTGCAGTGAAAGTTTCTCAGGAGAAAAATTATGTACGTAGATGTTATCAGATAAGAAATATAAGGTCGTAGGCAAAGGAATGGTCACATGACTGACTAGAGTCTCTTAGTTAACTAAGGTCCATTTGACCAAACAAACCCAATATACCTTAGCTAAATAAAACACAACTAAACACTTTCAATTCATCTTAATTTTTCACAGTAATTCAAATTTTTAGAGCAACAGGAATTTGATTTTGACGAAACGAAAAGTGGAGGAAAGATCAAAATTCAGTCTAGTATCATATAAAAAGAATAAAATTTTAAAATTCAAATTTAAATTTTCAACCAAAAGTCAATCTTTGACTAAGTTTGACCAAAATTTGAAATTTCACAATTTATTTTTTTTTAAAATTTGGTCAAATAAAATACTCAACGTCACAAATTCAATTTTTTTATTTAATTTTTGTTTAAATTCAAAATACTGCCATTTTAAAGTTATTAAAAGTTATGGATCGTTACACTTTATCTTAATTAAAAGATGTAATATCAGTTACTGTAATATTAATTAGTTTTCCCTTATCATATTTAAAAGGTTAAATGTCATTAACTACGCATCCAGTTCTCATCCAATTACAGTCAAACCTATGCTATCATCCTTATTATTCAATCGACAATACCCTATGAATTATATTAAGTTTACATTTTATTACATTCATTATTTTATCATTAACATCTTTTACCATATTAACTACAATAATTAATTACATAAATTCTTATTAATTTCCAAATTAATTCCAAACATATTAAATAATGAGATGATAAATGAACAATTGTTACCTTTAAGTAATTTAATCATATTTATAAGTTTATTATCTACAACAAATATTATGACTACTTACACATCACTGATTATATTTAATTTCAATTAACAACATATAATTCCAACACTGAATTGCGTTAATTCCATTAATTACCCATTTAATGTTCAAATGGACAAATTAATGAGAAGATAGTCACAACCATCGTTTATAATAATAGTTTATATCCATTATCTTATCATTTAGAACCAATGGTTATAACAAAATGATTTTATATTCTATATTAACCTATTCCAATCAATTACATATAATCTCATCATTAAATGCATAATTTAATTTATTTCATTATTTACAATTATAACAAATAACCTTACAATTATATCCATTGATTAAAATTGGATTGAAATGGTTATCAATTACATTAAATCAACTTTACTATATTACATTCTGTAACGATCCGAAATTTTGGGTATTTGAAATGGGAATATTAAATTGGTTTTAAATATTTAAAAGTTAATTTTTAACTTGAATTTGAAATATCACTATTTATTGGATAATTTAATTATTGGATTAAATAATTGAAAATTAGGTAAAATATGAAATCTTGGTTATTAGGCTCATTATAAGTAAATTGAAGGCTTATAAAATTTATATTAATAATACCGTAAATAATAGAACTTTTAAATTTGGGATTTAAGGGTGATTTGTTCAGTTTTAAAAATATATCATTTAAATAGACAGTTAAAAATAGCCTTCCGAGGCATAGTCTCGGAATTCGATGAGGCTAGTTCCATTGGATCCGTAATAGTGTACTATTATCGGATTGCAAATTTCGTAGCATTTGGAGTTGTCGTATGATCGTACGATATATAAACGCGTTGAAATCTATGTCGAATTCAATATTATAATTAGGTCCAAAAAGCTTTCTTCTCCATATCGTCGAATTAGGACTCGAAACTTTTTTCATTACGTTCGAAATAGGGGCATAACATTATAAACGCCTGGCGACATGCCTCGGTAGGAGGTCAAAATTTTAAGTTGCGTATTCGAGACGATTTGAATTTAAATAATATATATATATATATATATATATATATATATATATATATGCTGATTGGTCAAAACTTCGCATCAAGACCTTTTCAATATTTCGAATCATAGTATAAAAGCTTCAACCGACACACAACATTTCCTTTCTTTCACTCAATCTGTTCAAAAGTTTATTCAATATCCATGACCTCCTTAGTATCTAAATCCAAGAACGAAAGAGTCAAATTCGTTCAAAAAAAATAGCGGAAGCGAAACGAATTCAAATTGAATATGTTGTATATAAAAATAGTTTAATCGCGGCCTATCTACCTTCCATTCCAGTTCGAACAGAATCCCTAATCTTGTCTTCATTCTAGAAAAAAAGAAAGAAAGAAGGGGATCAAGGAGGGAAGAGGCCTGTCGTTCGACGAGGCTTGTCATCGACGTGTTTTTGTGTGAGCAACGGCGAGAGGAAGGAATGCAGCAACCTGGAGCGGACAGTGTCGCGATGTCGGGGCTTGGCTCGTCCTTGGCGTTCGTGCATGCGAGCTAGGAAGGTGGAACAGCAGCGATTTAGGGGTGAAAATGAGTAGAGATGGTTCGATGTGGTCAGAAAATCTTGCGTATAGCTTGAGTGCAGAACTCGTTGATTTTTGTTTCTAGTATGTTAGGGTAATTTAATTTTTTAAGCATTTTAAATTCAAGGTTATTCAAGTTTACAACTTTTTAAATTGATTGGTTGATTTTTATTTCTTTTATTATAATAATTTTTATTTTAATTTAATACACACACACATCCAGGATAGTAAATTGGGAAAAAAAAATTTTTTACACCAAGATAACATTTTATTGGCTATTTACTAGAATTGGAAAAATATAAACTTTAAATGTTTAAGGAGTTTATATAAAATCGGATTTTTAAATCTATATATTATTTTATAAGTATATATATATATATATATATATGTATGTATATTCAAAAGAAAAAATAAATATAGATATATACAATTTTAACTTACTAGTTATTTTGAAATAATGGATTAGGGTGATTAGCTTGTTTAAATTAACTTATTTAATTATTTTAGGTACTAAAAATTATTCAAAAGAAAAGTAGTTTAAATTAGATTATTAACTGTTGATAGATTGTTCGATTTGTGTAAATTTTAATAAACCATATAATGTTTGTACAGCGTCTAAAATTGTGTAGGAAATAGACGGTTTGGGCCGGATTGTAAAACAAAAATCAAAGGTGAGTTAATCTCACTCAAATTGGATTTCTGGTTAATTTAAATAGTTAAATTTAAATTATTGGATGATGATTGATTGAAATTGATAATTATTATCCGTTTGGATGTGATGTTATGTATATATAGTAGTATGTGTGTGTGTGTGTGTGTGTATATATATATATATATATATATATATATCTGTGTGTGTATGTGTATGGGTGTGTGTATCAGAGTGATTGATATTCTCGTATTATATAGCGGATGAGACCCTATGCACCCCGCGTAATAGCGGATGACCCTATATACCACGATATCCCCCTCGAAGTGGGATTGGTAATTTTATATCGTGCTAACATTTGTGGATGTAGGGAAACATGTTGGAGGGATCCAACCGGTCGTCAATAATATTGAAATTTATTCTCATAGTCTGTGATATGATTTATTTGATAATCTGTGATAGATTATATTAGAAATTGGAATTATTTAGTGCTATGGTTCGGCTAATATATTTTGGTGTTTTAAGATATCGAAAATATAAAGATTGGATTTTTAAAGGAAATAAAAAGGAAATTATTAAGTAAAATGTTTATGATGAAGTTGAATAAATAAAAATGATGAATTTGGGAAAAAGTAAATAGTTGATTTTGGAATCTTATTTAATAAATTTCAGAATATGAAAAGAATAGAGTCTTTGGATAAATGTGAATTAAAGGATTTTAAAAAGCAAGGACTTAAGCGATATTGATTTTAAGTACAAAGGGTTTATTTAAAAAATAAAATTTAAGTTTTAAAATGAGTTGGAAAAAATTAAAGGGGAAGTTTGGAATAAAGTGTGAAATTAATATTTCTAATTTAAATAAGGTTTTAAATCATAATAAAGGAGTGAATCTTGATTTAATGGGTTTTGGAATAAATTTGGATAAATCTAGAAATAAATTTTAAAAGGGAATTTAATTCAGAGAATCGATTAGAAAATTGATTAATGTTTTGAAATAGCGGTTTAAAAAGAGTATGAGGCTATGGATTTATAAATTGGGTTTATAAATAAGGTGAAATAAATATTAGTGGATATTTGAGATTTTAAATTCACGGTGGGAACTTATAAAGGAATGAGTAGATCGTTTTAAAAATAAAAGAGTAGTTTTATTTTTAAAAGTATAGAAAGAAAATTTACGGGTTTGGGACGTAAATTAAACGGGAAATAAATCGAGAAGGATTTATAAATGGTTAGACATCTATATTGGAATGAAAAGTGTATTTTCCTGAAAAGCGATGTATAATTTCATAGGAGATTTTTAAGTATAAATTAGAAGTTTTAAAAGTGGTTTTGAAAGAGTGTTTTAGAAAAAATTATTATTTAGTTGTTTTAAAAACATTAAAGTAAATATTATTTAAGTTAATTATAGTAGTAATAATTTTGAAGAAAGAATTTAAGTAGCTTTTATTTTAAATATTTAAGTGTAAAATTTTGGATAAAGTGATTTAGTTTATTTAAAATCTTAATTAAATGAGACTTGATGTTTTTCGGTGGAAATAAAAATATTTGGTTGGATGATTATTTATTTGATAGTTAGATAACCGACAATCAAATCTGGACCCAAATATAACTTTGGAAATGTCTAGGAGAAGTACGAGAATTATATGGTACAGTTACAGTTCGAGGTGCTATACTGTAGGTATAAACTCGTTCGTTCTTCTATTACGTTTATAAGGAAATTCATCCATAGAAATGGTTAGAAGGTGATCTTCGATCTTATTCTCGTCTATGTATTTCCTAAAGAACCGGGGTTGAGTTTACCGGGAAATAGAGATCGTTGTTTCGAAGAGACCGGGATCGGATTTGTGATCTGAAAACCACTTCGATCCAACGAGTACGTTTTCGTAAGGAAGACAAGAGCTTGAAGTCTAAGATGGAGCAGTGAAGTGCAAGGGCTAATCACTACTAACCTTGAGGATGATTCCAAAATTGGTGTAGTAGGGGTAGTGCCTTCGTTTCCGTTCGGGCCGATAACGAACTTGTATTAATGAATGCTATCAGTACAATGTCATTGGAGGACAATGAGCATTCTAAATGAATATTTCTAAAAAGGTAATGCTTAGCCTCGAGCCTATCAAACGAGAGTGACTGAAAATCAGGGAATATGCAGCAAGGCTAAGTGGGTAGCACCCAATTAGGGTAAGATTTCCCCTGTTTAGATGTCCCTTTTATTCGGCTGTATGGGCGATTGCTGATCCCAACCGCGGGGTGATCTTATTCGGACTATCCAGTAAAGGTTAGCTTCGGTCTTATGTTACAAGGGATCGGGAGTGGTCCTCAGTATGTTGATCTAGACCAGGTACCGTGACAGGTGGTACCCCAATGCCTAGTCATTAGTTGGAAATCCATTCTCCCTACATGCCCTTTACGGTTTTGATTGTAGAGCCTAGTATGCTGGAATTTAATGAATGTAATTTTTTTGGCTATTTGAATAAGTATATCTACTTAGACGTTATTATAATATCAGAGGATTTTGATAAAAATGTTTTGGTTATCGTAAGGTAAAAACCCGGCATGTTTATTAATGGCGTGGTCTTACGAGATACCTTTTACTTCAAAGGATTTTGAAAACTTTAATAATTCAATTGAGTGTGTTTTCTCACGCTGGTTTTCCAGACTAACTCGGGTGTTATTTTATTATAATGCTTGGGTCAGACCGAGTATTGCAGATACATGATAGAATGCTATGGAGCTGAGGAGACGAGCTAGATGATGGAGACATGTATCACGTGTCTAACTTATATTCCGCTGTGCATGGTACGCTCTATATTCAGCATTGTATGGACAAGTTATTATAATTGTCCGGTGTTTTGATACTGATTGTTTGTACTCTGATGATGTAATGTATAAAACATTTATAGTTTCTTTTGTTTAAATATCTATTGTTATCTATTATATATTATTCCCTGCGATTGTGAGATTCTGATGTTGTTTTCCATTTTCTTCTTTTCCTCTTTCTTCTTTAACCCTAATGATTCATATTTCCGTCCTGTTTGAGTTGATCTGATGGAGAATATTGACTCAAAGGGGTACGGATTTGCGGTTCATTACACATTCTAATTGTTTTATCATTACTAATCAAAAAATCTAATTTCTTACAATATTAATATTTCAAAATCTTATTAAATTTAATATCTAATTACCGAAAATACGGGTCGTTACACTCTCCCCCACGGAAAATTACTAATTAATAAACTGTCAAATCTTCATATTCAAACTTACTAATATTAGAAAAAATATTTTCACTTCCACAAATTTTTTTAAAGTCAATTCACAGAAAATTTCGGCAGAGTCTCCTTTGTACGGAGAGGCCCAAAAAATTATAATAATATCAATAATAACCATATATATCATATTTGAAAATAAATATTCCAATCACGGGATAATAGTATAATATCGCTAGAAAACTGTAATCCGAAACCGTACCTATTTGTCGGGCAAACAACGCTTATTTATGAAACCAAAAGCAGTAGCTATTACTTCCATAAACCTGTATTTCACTTATATAATCCAAAATAGGTTAATAATTATGCAAAAAGAGAAATATTTAAGTTGTTCAATTTGCAACAAAAGAAAATCACTGTAAAACATATACAAACAAATAATACAACCATTATATGCAACCACAAAATTCATCATACATTCATAACAACCAAAGTCAATGGTTTGTTTAGTTCAGAAACTTTTATTCGTACAAGGGTGATGAATAAACTATCAAGTGTATCCTACGCTCAACATCCTTTGGTAAGTTCTCATTAGACTATCCACATAATCTTAAACAATTAGAAGTATCCTTTCCAAACATCTCATAAACCAAAACAACCAATAATTTCCACACATTATTTAAGTTTATTTAATTGGTTTCTTTTCGCATCATTACTTTTCTTTTTTTTCTTTTTTGCATCCATACAATGTCCTTTTCTTTCATTGATGTACTTACATAAATTATTTCACAATATTAACTTACATTCATAACATTTCTTGCGCATCGAAATTCTTATATAGAAATAATTTCATTGAACACTTCCATTGCTTAAGTTTTACTTGTATAATATTCCATTACATATTCTATTAACATTTCAACTTATTAAACATTTCTAGTAAGTTATATATATATATATATATATATTCGAAATATGATTGAATGTTACACATGTTATTAGTATTCGCCCTTGAAGAGAAAAGAAATATTTTAATATATCTAAAAATTCAATTAAAACATTTATCCTCGTTCACTTAGTAAGAATATAAGATATGTTAAAATTATCTTCATAGCATTATCCAAGAATTTACCAAAAATTTTGAACAATATTAGAAGTTTATACCAATACATTAGGATAAGCCCTTTCTATTTTTATAAAGTCCCTTAAATCCGATAATTTATTAGACTCGTTATTTTAAAATAAGTATAACCCTAGATTACTAAACCGAAACTAATAGTATACTTAAATCTTACATTAAATATCCAAATCAAAGTATAAAATTTCATATCCTCATAATTAATTTTTACACTTGTTTAAACTGAATATTCAAATCATGGAAAAACATTTATTATGGTTTAATACAAAAATTCAAATAGTGAATAAACCTTTTAATTTACTATTAGTGCTTTGAAATAAAGTAAATATTTCAAACCATAGTTCCAAAATAGAGATTTCAAATTTATTGGTCAAGTATATTACTATAAATAAAACTTTGCAAATCATTTTTTTCATTTATATAATATCTTTAAATTATACATTCAAAGAAACTTGTATAAATTTTACTTGGAATATTCATTTGAAAACTTCATTTGCAAATCCATCATTTTTAATACTTTAATACTTTACGAAAAAAATTCATCTGTAAAATTTCTTGCTTTGTTTATAAATACCACATAATTTTTTTAAATAACATCTTTATAAATGTATGTAAACTATCTGAAAACAATTATTTACATCATTACTTATATTTAAAAAGAAGTTATTAAAAACCTTAAATCCATTATTTATAAATTGTATTAGTTTTAAATCTCAAAATACTTTTAAACATCATTAATAAATCAATAAGCATTAACTTTGAATATGTTTTATTTAATTAATAACTTCTCACAATATTTACAACACTAATAATTTACTACTAAACCATGTTGTGCATAAATAAACAATATTTTAAACATTTTAAAGTATTTAGAAATGGAAAAAATCACCAAAACATCTTTTATATAATACTTTATCAAAATAGTTTTATAACTCGATGTTTTAACAGGTTTATCCTCGTTATTGCAGACTCTGGTCGTACATTGATCACGCATAAAACTAGAAATATCTAAGAACTTAGTAGATCTGTTTCAACGCCTAGTTGAAACATTTAAAATGGGTATAAGAAGTACCACTCAAAATCTGATGTCAAATGATGATGTTACGATAGCAGTAGCCCATTGTTGATCTAGTGTTTATGCAATGGACACCAAACAATCCAAAAGATCCTTCCATCTTCTGGATTCCAGAAAAATATCGTAGCTATTTCATAAACAAGAGACCATTGAACCATGCTGCAGTGATAACTGTTAATTCACTGATTTACGCTGTGGATGTACTTCCTTCCCGAAAGATCCATAAACAATAGATCCCAGGATCAAAAGCGCCTCCATTGGGTAAACTAAAGAACTATCTACCCTGGAAAAAATAGAGGAACTCATGAGTTTAAGTCCGGACAACCACATCGGTTTGAATCCCTTTTTGAATTCATCCAATTATATTAGGATTTATCGGTCGAATCCATTCCTGGGTTCCCCAATTCCATTTTGGTCGAAGCATATCATACCATATTCTTCGCGGAGGGTACTTCTTCATTCCTTTTACTTTAAAATAATAACATACCATGTATAGTACTCTTTCAAAATCATAACTTTAACTATCACACTTATATAAATTCCGTTATGTATAAAATTTCATGATCAGATAGAGTACTTTCCAAAGTCAATAGTCTTGAATATATCAAATCATTCTAATATAAATTCCATTGTGTATAAGATTTATCTCTTCAGGTCGAATACCCTCCAAAATCAATAGTCTTCCAAATCACCATATACTTATATGAAGTCCATCTTATATTAAGAATCAAAATTTCCCAAAATCAATTTTGATGTATAAAGAGCCGTATGGGAATGAACATCTTTTCTTTATAAAAGGTTTTGGATTTAGAATAGTTTTGTATATATAGAATAGTTTGTACAAAAATAGTTTGAAAAATAGTTAGTAAATAAAATAATTTGTAAAATAGTTCGTAAATAAAATAGTTTGTAAATAAAATAGTTTTGTATAAAAAATCGAATAAACTAATTTGTATAAGAAAAATAAAAGAAAATAGTTTTGTAAAATGGTTTTAAATTAATAGTAGTTCTACATAAAAGAAAATTTCCAATTTAAATTACAAAGAATATCCAACCCAACAACTTTCAATTTCAACATCAAAGCATGTCAATACTATTAGAACATAAGATGTACGTATGTCATCATTTCGCAAAATCACATTCGATTGCTCGTTCAATCACACAAGTTCACTTTCGAACTAGTATTGTTCATTAGACTTCCCTAATACGGACTTCGATAAGGTTTCTTGACTAGAAACCATCATTCTCCTTGCATAGCCATACACTATCATAGAGAATTTAGAATAAAATCAAAAATCCATACCAAATATTCGCCATCAAGAATCGAATGAAAAATCCTAGTACAAAATGGTGTAACTCACCTCAAACTTGTGCACTCAAATCCAGATTAAATTAATTATGCGAATAAAACAATATAGATACAACTTACGTACTTATTCCAATTTGTTTCATCACCACTACATTTTGATTTAAATTCATTATTAAGGTCAACGATTAACACAAATATCACTTCATACTTTAATATTTGTTTCACAGAATTTTTCCATTTAATATAAAATATTAATATATTCATTATCATAACATTGCTTGTATTTCCCTTCATTTTTCAATTAAATTCAATTTCACATGTAATATTTCTCATTAAATACTACATTTATTACAAAATCCATTTATTTCATAAACAATTACAAGTTGTGACCTTGTTTAAAATCATTTCACTTTTAGTTATTCATTTATCCAATTAGTTTTCACTTACTTTTCAATTTATTTATGCCACATTTTATAAATTTAATTAAGTTCATAACACTTTTTTTCAAAATCTCATTTATGGCTTTTCATTAATCACAATTTCGATTTAAACATGCCAAGTTTTAAAGTTCACACTAGTATATTATTACATTACATGCCAATAATGTATACAACAATTCTATTCATTTACTAACATAGATATAACAAATTTAACCTTGTTTCACTTGCTTTCAATTTAAGGTTACCAAATTCAACTGCATAATTCAACAAAATTTCTACATTTTAACTCAAATATTGATTCAGAAGTTTCGACTATCCAAAGTATCCAGATATTCCATTTTATTTCAATAGTTGAAACTACCAATCAACAAACAACAATATTCACTACCAAACGTTTCAATTTCATAACCAAATATCCTAATTATTCATTTTATTCTCTTTAATACACCACTACTAAACCAGTGTTTAGTCCATAAATTAAATCAACAATAATTAGCCAATGCTTATAAACTGACTAAATACAACAAGTCAACAATAAATGATAATAATTTTACCATTTCATAAATCAAACACATTACAAATAACTATAATAGCTATAAAATTTGTATTCCTTTATATGTAACATATAATATTAGGAAATATTATTTCATTTCAAAACTTATATAAACATTTTCTAACACTAACAAATATGCGCTCTCGTATATACACTCAGACAACTCATTCTAGGATATTACAACCCTATCTCTAACTAGTTAACCCCAACAGGCTAAGGTATGTCTACACTGGCTCCGGTACCAACTCTAACGTCCCACCTTTTGGGTGGTTCAAGTCGAAAATAAACCACACATGTCAGACTCAAACCATTCAAAAGGGAGGATTGTTAATGGGATACATAAGAAAATAAAAAAAAGAAAACAAACACAGGATCTCGCAGTGGAACGACAAAATATAATAATCAAATAAATAGTTCATGAAGCTGTTTTACAAATAACATTTGATTACACTTTTACAATTCAAATCAGAGTTATATATACATCAGAAATAAACAAATAATGCAGCGGAGCACAGAATGCAGTAGGATAATAAATAGCAATAGTATATGAATCTTCATCTTCGTCCTTCAAAAAATAGTCTTCAATACGCTGAAAAAGCTCAGACTGATTCAAGCTTAATGAAAAGACAAAACACTCGAGTCATAACTAAAGGATCTTATATAAGTCAGATCAAAATAAGTAAAATAGAAATATTAGTGCAATGGTTTCATAGATATTATGGGATTTTCATCTCCTATCAAGTGTACAACGTGAATATAATTATTTAAAGGGTTTTAAATAATTCGTAATATCAATCTTAATCATCTAATTAAAGCAAACCCGAAGTTTGAATTTACTTAAACCCTTCAAATAATTCAATTCTAGATAAAATCCAAATTCAAGAAAGTATATGGGTATATGTCATTTCAACCGGTATCAAAAATCAACATTTCCAAATCAATGAAAACCGCTCGGGTTTATCATTTCAACCATAACGATTTTCCCTTAATCTACAAGATCGTTAGGTATGTATCATTTCAACCTATAGGGATAACAGAGATATAAACATTAATAACATCCAATCATCCAAAATGTCAACCAATAACATCCATCCAATCACCCAAATTTCAACAATTGAACATACAACACAATCATCATTGGAATCAACCAATAACTACCAAAAATTTACTGGTTATCATTAACAGGTATTTAACTGAAAATTTAAATTTCAATATGTAATTAAGTGGCAATTAATTCAATAAAAGTCATAGAATGACAATTTAAAATATACTAAATGGCAACCAATCAATTTCTAATCACATCAAATATTCAAGTTAACTAACATAAGAAAATCTAGTAGTTGTGAGTGTTTGCTCACCTTTCGTGGCTATGAAGGTGATGATAATGGAGCAATATGGAGAAAGAAGAGGGTAGGTAAGGTGGAAGGAGATGGCCTTAGAGATGGTGGAGAGCGCAGCGGCTATAAGGGGGAGGAAGGGTTGAAGGAGAGGAGGAAAGAAGTTTTGATTTGTGAAGTTTACGTAGTTTTAGATCTAGAGTTCTAAGTAGATTTTGAGGAGAATGAAAAAAGTGTGCAGAGAAAGTTTCTCAGGAGAAAAATTATGTATATTGATGTTATCAGATAAGAAACATAAGGACATAGGCAAAGGAATGATCACATGATTGACTAGAGTCTCTTGGTTACCAAAGCCCATTGGACCAAACAAACCCAATATGCCTTAGCCAAATAAAACAAAACTAAACACTAACAATTCATGTTAATTTTTCACAATAATTCAAATTTTTAGAGCAATAGGAATTTGATTTTTGACGAAACGAAAAGTTAAGGGAAGATCAAAATTCAGTCGAATATCATATAAAAAGAATTGAATTTTAAAATTCAAATTTAAATTTTTCAACCAAAAGTCAATCTTTGACTAAGTTTGACCAAAATTTGAAATTTCACAAAAGTTTTGTTCTATTAAACTTGGTCAAATAAAACACTCAACATCACAAATTCAATTTTTTTAATTTAATTTTTATTTAAATTCAAAAGGCCGCCATTTTAAAGTTGTTAAAAGTTATGGATCATTACACTTTATCTTAATTAAAAGATGTAATATCAATTAATGCAACATTAATTTGTTTCCCCTATCATATTTAAAAGGTTAAATGTCATTAACTACGCATCCAGTTCTCATCCAATTACATTCAAATATATGTTATCATCCTTATTATTCAATCAACAATACCCTATGAATTATATTAACATAAGTTTACATTTTATTACCTTCATTATTTTACCATTAAAATCTTTTACCATATTAACTGAAATAATTAATTACATAAATTTCATTGATTTTCAAATTTATTCCAAACATATTAAATAATGAGATGATAAACGAACAAATGTTACCTTTAAGTAATTTAATCATATTTATAAGTTTATTATCTACAAAAAAAAATTATGACTACTTACACATCATTGATTATAATCAATTTTAGTTAACAATATATAATTCCAACATTCAATTGCCTTAATTCCATTAATTACCTATATAATATTCAAACAGGCAAACTAATGAGACGATAATTACAACCATCGTTTATAATAATAGTTCATATCCATCATCTTATCATTTACAACCAAGGGTTATTACAGAAAGATTTTATATTCTATATTAACCTATTCCAATCAATTACATATAATCTCATCATTAAATGCACCATTTAATCTATTTCATTATTTACAATTATAACCAAATAACCTTACAATTATATCCATTGATTGAAATTGGATTAAAATGGTTATCATTACATTAAATCAACATTACTATATTACATTCTAATTGTTTTATCATTACTAATCATAAATTTTAATTTCTTACAATACTAATATTTCAAAACTTTATTAAATTTAATATTTTAATTACCAAAAAATATGGGTCGTTACATGTTGATGCTTACACTCTAGAGTTGGTTTGGTTTGATTTGGAGCTCATGAGCATTTATGCTAAATCATTCGATTTTAGTCTGAACCTTGACATTTCGTTGGAAACGAAAATTAATGTGATTTTAACTCACATTTAGCTTTATTATATCATATTAATAACATTAAAAACGTTCACTGCTTGTTTGGTTGAATTTCCGTTTGGAAAATTGATGACAAATTAAATTGATCGTTATAAACCCATATGATTATCTATATATTATCAATAATCATTGGTTTGCAGGAAAATCTGCAGAGGGACCCAAATGGGATTTCCCATCTATAGATTATTTATATACATTCATATGCTATTATATGATGACAATTGAATAAAATCCTGATATCACATCTAATAGTTTAAATGTCGTTATAGCGATTTCCGCTATACCTTCGCTTATCCAATTTCATTTCTACAAACCTTATTATATGAATTTGAGCTTGTGTTTCCACAAAAAGAATATTGAAAATTTATTAATCATTTTGACTAATGATAATTTAAATTAATTAATCATTTTAATTAATTAATTTGAGATTAATTGTCCAATTTAGTAAATGGTGATTAAAAATTGGTTTATCTTTAGATTTAATTAATCATTTTTGCTAATGATGTTTTATATTTAATTAATCATTTTACCTAATGATTATTTGAGTTTAACTAATTAATTAATTATTCTATTTTATGATAATGGAGTTTAATTAATCTATGGAACTTAGTTAATTGTTTTAGTTAGTGATGATGGAATTAAATTAATTATTTCAATTATTAATAGTTAAAATTAATAATTGTTTTAATTGATAATATTTAAAAGTATGAAATCATTTTAAATAATGATATTTGAATTTATTTATTCATTTTAATTAATGATTATTTTTAAATTTAATTAATTGTTTTAGCTAATAATATTAGGAATTTTGTTAAATTATTATAATCGATGATTTTTATAATTGAATAAATCATCTTAAAAAATGATATTTTAGTTACTCATTTCAACTAATGAGGCTTGAATTTAATTAATTCAATTAGTTTTATAAAGATTTGAACTTAATTAATTATTTAATCAATGGGATTTAAAAGTTACTTATCATTTTAACAAATGATGTTTGAGATGACTTATTCATTTAATTAATGATTATTTGAATTTAATTAATCTTTGCAATTAATGATATTTAAAGTTAACTAATCAAGTTAATAAAAGTGATTAAAGTAAACTAACTAATATAATAAAATTTTCTTTATTGAACTGATTTAAAGTTGATAAACTGATTTGGTGAAGATTTTAAAGTTAATTTACCAATATTATAAAAGTGTTTGGAAATAATTATCTATTTTATTATAGATAATGAATTTGTTTATTTAAAGGGATTTTAAATGTAATTAATTATCTTTTGGGATAATTAATATGATTTTCTTAAAGTATAAAAAGGAATTGAAACTCGATTATTGGGATGATAAGTTGGATAATCTTTTGGATGTTCGGTCTGATATTGGTTTAGGCCTTCAGGGTAGCGCACTTAAAAAAGTTATTCTCTTAATGTTTTAATAATTTGGAACTAATTATAAAAGTGTTTTACCAATACATAAATCAAGCCAAAAAGTTTATTTCGTTTTTAGAAAGAAAAAGGTTGATTCGCTTATGGAAATGAATTATTTCTATAGAGCGAATCACTTATGTGGAAACGATTTATTTGTATAATTAGCACTAAACATCGAAGTTGCTATTTCGAAAGTTAAGAATACGTGTGGCATGACTTTGAGGTAACACTACGATGACTTGTCTGGTATTATTGTTAACCCAAAAATAGTACAAGTTTGAATTCAATGAGTGGTGATAAGTATACAAGACTTATTTTCCATATACGATCATTTTATGTCCTCGATAGTTGGTATCTCAACTATCGGTTACTTTAGCCTCTTATATACGTCACTCTAAGACTATGTGTTGCTCATTTGAGATTTGTTATCCTTTGTCGGAAATGAATAAACCCAAAAAACGAGTGAGGGGCCAAGCTATGTGGGGTTGCTCCCATTAGGGTATTTTCACATCCACTCTAGATTAGATTCGGTGTTGCGCATAGATGTGAAGTACTCGGATTCTCGGTAACAGTTCGCGGGGTCCGGCTTGGAGGTTTCTAAGAGCCATCAGAGTTCTCAAGTATATTTCTAGAGGTATACTTTCGGTAAGTGGGGCACACCCACCTAGTCATTTATTGGAAAACTTCCTTTCCTTATTTGATTCAGAAATACTAAATCTATTTTAGATTTAAATTGCCACGAGAAGATCCAGCTCCTCGTCATGGCATTTAAGTGTTTATTTAAACCATCCTATCAAGTTGGGCTGTTACTTTATTTAGTCCATTTTATCAAGTTGGACCGTTATCTTATTTAGTCCATTCTATCAAGTTGGATCGTTATCTTATTTTGTCCATTCTATCAAGTTGGACTGTTTTCCTTGTTCTGTGCATTTTGTCCAATTTGGATTTTACACGGTTTATTTCCATTCTTTCAAGTATGGTTTAATATTATTTATGCTCATTCATATTTGGATTTGTTTCCCTAGTATTCATTACTGCTCTTGCCTGTATGGATGTTATTCCTGTGAGGTAAAAAACCTGTTTCGCGTTAGCGGGTGGTCTCGCAGAACTTTTGTATGATCTTCACTATTCGAGTTATCTCATGCTTGTATTTCCAAACTGATCCGGGTGTTATTTATTTATAATGCTCAGCTTTGAAGCTTGGAGTTTATGGAGGGAAGCTGAAGATCCACCTATCGTAGTATTTTTTTTGTATTATGTAGTATACCTATCTGCATTTGTAAGGTCGGGATTTTATAACTGTCCAGCTGATAAGGTTTGTTTTAACTCTAACATACTTTGTACTATTGAAGTCTTTCGATGGTCAAAAAGGCGGGTCATTATAGTACCCTTGTTGGAGAGAGAGTGGATGGGCTTGAATGATATTCATTACTTTAAGTCTAATCCTCGGAGACAAGACCAGAGTATAGGGTGCAAGTCCTCTCACCGTAGAGCGGGTAGATGAGCTTATGATATTGATCATGCAATGTCCTGACGGAGAATCGAGACCGAAGTGCAAGGTGCAAGTCCCTTCATCGACGAGCGACCGGATGGGCTTGTATAATACTGACTGTGTTAAGTCCTTGCCAACGAGTCAAGACAGGAGTGCAAGGTACAAATTTCCTTGTTGAAGAGCAAGCGGATGGACTTATATGAAAAGTAAGTAAGTCCCCTCAGTAGAGAGTGCGCAGATGGGCTTGCTTTGTCATTGAATTCCTTTTCCTAGAGAAATCAGGCTCAGTAAGAATCCAAAAAGGAGGAAACCCTAGATTGGGTGATTAACGATCCAGAGAGATCAATATCGAGGTTGGAATATTAATGATCCGACGAGACCAAGCCTTGGAGTCAATGCAGATTTGATAAAAGATTTGAAGCCTTGTAATCGAAGAATGAAAGTTAAGCCTTGGACGAATGGAATGGCTTAGATATATGGAAAGATATTTTCAGATAATTCACCAAGATTGGGATCAATGAATCGCTAAAAATCTCAACTATTAGAGACTAATTACTGGAACTTATTCTAGAGCAAAGAATACCTTACATTCGAAAGGCGTACTTTGGGGGCAAGTGCTAACCCGCTTTTAAGCAAAGCATATTTCAAATGTCGATAGAAGATCAAAACAAGGACGAAATAATTCATAGACTTTCCTTCAATTTTTCCTTTCAAAGCTTTATATATCCCATATACAACTCCAATAACTCGTGGTCAAATGATTTTCCAATGATTTTGGACGAGAAATTTTAAGCATTGATGAGAAGAAAGCAAGGGATATAACTATCGAAAAGATCACTAGAATCGACATAAAGACAAAGGAAAGGAGCTTAGAACAACCTAGGTAGAAGAGAGACGATCAAGGCAAGTGAATATCTCCAACCTGCATCAATATCCTTGACTCGGTACTAAGTAAACTTGCTTGGGTCATTACCGAGTTATCATTTTAACTCATATGCCTTTAAGCTCTCTTGTGTAGTATCGAGCTATCTTCTGGACTTCAATGCAAGCAAGCTACTGGACCTATACACCTATTTTCTAATAAATACAAGCCTAGCTACAACCAAAAGGGGATTTGATTTTTGTACAATTAGAAACTCCTTCTTCTTCACTCATATTCTCTACTTTAAAAACATTGTATAAATTCCATTGTAAATCTAAGATCTACTATATTATTGTTTGATCTGATAGAACTATTTGTAATCCAGAGAGAGAATAACCAATAAAACATAAAAGTGGATATAAGCCGGAGATTACGTCGAACCACCATAAAAATTGTTTCTTCTTTTACTATTTTTATGTTTTTCTAATCGGTGCTTTCATTTGATGTCTAGGGTTTGGTTTATTTTTTGGGTTAACAAACTCCAGTAGCACTTAAAAGGTAATGGGATTATCATTCAGCTTACTTCAGCCTCTACTCTACAATACAATGGGGTTTCGAAAAGAAGGACTCAAACTCTAATAGATATGGTTTGTTCTACGACGAGTAAGGATGAGTTACCTCTTTATTTTTGGGGATATGCGCTAAAAACCGCAGTGCATTTATGGAATATGATGCATGGTAAATCTATGCTCAAGACGCCATATGAGATATGGCATGGGAAAAACCCCACCTTAGTTATTTGAAGGTGTGGGAAGGATGTAATGACCCAGATTTTTTATCACTACATATATAGAGATTTAAAAATATTTAAAAATAGCAAATAAATGGATTTTAATTATCACATAAACCTATTTTAAGTATTTGCTAATGTTGATAAAATAGTTTTCAAATTTTGTCTACTAATATGGTTAGTTTAAATAAAAATAGAAAATGTGATTGGAAATCGTATTTCAAAATTCATCAGGGAATGTTGTGCACACTTATGCAACATGCACACCCATATATATGATAGCATTTTTAATAATGAAACACTCTTATTTATATACTAACACATAATTATTGAAGCATAAAAGTGGATGTGACAAATTACGTTATAAAAGGCATATATATATACATATAAATACACTTATACACACACAAATACAAATCATCTCCATATGTTTAGTACACACACATGGATGCTCTAGCATGATTCAAGGCATGGAAGGAAGGGGGTGTATGTGTTCTAGGGCAGGTCGGAGCATGGTGGTTGTCATGTGCATGCATGTGTTTATATTATTTAATTCAAGGTGAGTACTGCAATTTTAGTATTTTCCTAAGCTTATAAATATGCATTCCTTTTCATATTTCTCGTTTACAATCCAATCCTTCATACTCAAATTTCCTAAGAGCCTAAGAAAAGTTCCATGGCTTCTCTTCGTAAAATATGAAGTGAGGAAAAATCACTTGTTTCCACTTAAACTTCTCTCTTTAGTTCACTAAATCACTCCTACATGTTATACAACACTTTTTTTTTTCAAACTACAAGTAACTACCCTCCACTAACCTACATGGTCGAGCCTAACTAAACCTGGCCGATCCTATTTTTGGGTGTTCAAGCATCCAAAGTCTTCTGGTTTGCAAGATCCTAGGTTGTTTAAAAGTTTTAGCAGAAGTTCGCCTTGAGTATGTAAATTTTCTATGAGTAAAACTCTTATTTTTAGAAAAGAAAGCAACTTAATTTCGTAAACTATATGTTGAAAAATATAATGTTTGTTGTGTTGAAATATCGTGTTGTTTGGATGACATGCGATTGTAAATTGGTAGATTGGTGTAAATTTGTGATTTGGATAATATGTTGATATGTTTGAATATGGATATATGATTGTAACGACCCGTAATTTTCTACGATTAAAATTGTTACTTTAATAAGATTTTAGTGATTTAATATTAGGAGAAAAAAAAATTGTGATTTATTAGTGAAATAATAAATTGTGAAGTGTAACAATGGTATTTTAAATTTATTATTAACAAGTAATTGAAATTCCAATCAATTGAAGTGATTTAGAGGTTATACTTGGTTATAAAGTGAATATATAAAATAATAAATGTGAATATTGAATTTGAATGAGATAAAATATAATTAATGGTAATTGAATAAAATCATTGTTATGTAAGTAACTGTAACATTTGGTTGTAAATAATAAACATATTAATATGACTAAAAGTTAATGGTGACAAACTATTAGATGTTGCCCCTTTATTTAACTTGTCAAATTAAACCGAAAATCAATTGCAATTAATTCCCTTAATTAGTGCAGTTAATGTAGGTTAAATCAATAACTGTAGAATGTTAACTCAGTAAAGGGTAACCAATGTAAATTCTATTTCATATTATGATAACCGATTAAACAAAAATAATTAAAAATCAAAATTTATAAATTTTTGGAATTTAAATTATAATAATTGGCTTTATTGCAATTAAATGTAATTAATTATTACTTAATGGGAAATTAGATGAAACTGTAAAATATTAATGTACTAAGGTATAAATGATAATTATACCCATAAAATGATAATTGATGGAACAACAGGATGGAAGTCAAATTAAACAGATTTATGGGGAATTTAATTTAGTTACTGAATTTACTGAAATTGAAATTAAACACTGTAATGATACATTAATTAAATTTAAATTAACATCTAAATTTGTTTAAATTATTGTATTTGTTTAAGAAATCAAAAAATGAAAAGATTTGTCAATTAAAGAATTGAAATTGAAAATTTAATTTAATTAATTTAATATTAATTTATTTAATTAATTTGAAATATAGCCATTTTGGCAACTGTCTCGGATTTCGACGAAACAAGTTTCATCAGATCCGTAACAGTGAATTATTGTAGAATTTCAAGTTTTGTATCGATCGGATCTGTCGTTTGATCGTATGGGCTTGAAACACCTAGAAATCAATTTAATTGAAATCAATTTGAAAAAAGCTGATTTTAGCATAACCTCTTCATACGATGGAATTAGGACTTAAAACCTATTCCATTGAGTTTAAAACTAGCAAAAACATCTATTTTGATATATGATATGATCCATTTTCGTTCCGAAGAGAAAATGGGCTTTTTGGGTAGTTTATCGTTCAACGTGTAAATCAATCTTGTCCATTCATTCTATTTTTCAGCTTTGCTTATAAACAGCCTATTATAAACCCTAGCTACTTCATATTCTCAATTTTCTTTACGTACATTTCTTTCTCATCTCCTCTTTCCAATGGCAGACAAACAAACCCTAACTCCCAAATTTCAAAAACAATTTCAAAACCAAATCAAAAAATTTCAAACTCCTCAAACTATATCGAGTCATATATCGATTTGAAGCTCTCGACGAGTGTAATCCCCTGGTGCAATTCGTTTTTGCCATCAAATCACCGTTCATCCAGAATCGAGGATGACCGCAGCCGCCATTTATAGGGTTTTCGATCCAACGGTGGATCGTCGATTTTACGAAGATAGGAGGGTACCACAGCGTAGAACTCGACGAATGGAGTCAATCCATGCCATTTCTTCATGCCAGAGGTTGATGGAATTGCCAAATTTGGCAGTAGAAATCACGACGGCCCAAGCCCAGGTAGGATCGATTGGTGCCTTAGGCAGCGGTGGTGCAATCAGGAGGAGGGCGCCTCGGGCCGTGGAGGGTTTTGGTGCTATCAGATTGGTGTCAAATCGAGGTAGGCGATGGCCGGATCAATCAGAATCATGGCGACCGTGTCTTTCGTTCTTATAAGGGAAGGGTTCGTTCATACTGTTGCACGCATGAGGCTAGGGCTAAGGTGTATTATTTTCATAAATTCCATTCTATTTTATTTAATTCAATTTTAAATTTTGAACTGTTCTAATCTCTATAATTTTTACATACGAGGTCCGTTTCACGCACGGTTTAATCTGTCGGGATTGTATCAAAATTTTAGACATTTTGACAATGGTTTGGTCGAATTCTAAGAACGTTTGAATTTTGGGCTTAAATTGGATTTTAAATTCGATTTAAATTCAAAAGTGAGTGTTTTTAACCACTCATAACTTCTAAAATATCTTATGTTAATTAAATTAAATTTTATGATGTGATTAAAGGTTTATTTAGTGCTTTTGGTATATTTAAATTGCTATTCCTGTTAATGTGAATTATTTTGAATTAAATTGACATATATTTATTTATTATTGAATTTAAATAGCCAAATGATTTATTTCCGAGTTTAAATTGCCAGTTAATTACCTGTAAACGGTAATCTGTTATTTGTTGTAATTTATTTGGTTGAATAGGATGATGATTGTGATGGGGTTAAATTTTATTATTGGATGTTATGTTAATTTTTATACATTCTTCCACTCTGTAAGTTCCCTTAGCTATTATTAGAAAAATCACTGTGGGTTGAAATGATATATACCCAAACGTTCTATAAATTAAGGAAAACCATTATGGGTTGAAATGATAATCTTAAACGATTTTATGGATTTCTATATTAATTCGGGATTGTGGTTTGAAATGATATATAACCGTAAAATTTTAAATCGCGGATTGAAATGATAAATATTCGTATCACTTGACCCTAGGGTAGAGAATTATATGCGGACACCGGACTGGTTAAATTAAATGATTTTTAAATCCACAAATTTTTGAATTTGGTTAAATGATATTTTGAAATAAAATTTGATTTATATAAATTATCGGAATTCAAGTATTAGGTTGAAATTGGAATTGGTTCAAAGGGATTGTTTAAAGGAATTAAGAATTGAAATTGTAAAGTTGAACTTTGAAATATAAATGAAATTTATTGGAATTAAGTTATTGAAACTGTTTGAAATATAATTTGAAATATATACTGAATTTGGAGTAACTTAGTTGATATTTCAAACATAATTTGAAAACAATATAGAATTTAATAGTTTATTGATAATTTGAATGTAAAGATTTAAAATTGGGTTTGTTTATTTGGAAGTTGAAATGGTTCAGATGTGTTGAAATAAAATAAATAGTTTAAATTGATTTTAATTCCAAACTCATATTTTGATATAAACTGTTTAAAATGTGTTATTTTAAAATTTCTAATTATTAAGATTTTCAAATTTATAAACTATTTTAGCTTATATTAATTATATTAAATCATTTTAACCTATTTTAAACCATTGAATTTATTAGCTCATTTTAAGTTATTTTAAATCTAATTAATCTATTTTAAAGTTTTTTAATATATTTTAAATCTATTTAGCTATCCTAAACCAATTTAACAGTATCTTTAATCTTTAATTAAATTATTTTAGAGTATTTTAACCATTTATAACTATTTAAAACTATTTATAACTATCTAACCTATCTTTCTAAATTTCAAACTAAATACAGTAGATGTGTTATATTTTGAATCCTCGATTTAAAGTGAAAACTGTTAAATGATATTGTAAACTAAGTTGGGACTAAATTACCTATTTGATTTGAGTATGAAGTTTTAAATGAGGGTTTTAAACTATTTTGAAAATATTATTTCAAAGTGAATATAATTTCAAAAGTGATATGGTTTGAATTGAATATGATATTTTGATATCAATTATGAAATGGTTTGGAAAATATAAAAGAACCGTCTGGTGTGTAATAAGCGATTGGTTGTTAAAGAGACCAAGATCGAATATTGTCATACTCTCTGCCAATACCGAAAACCATTTTAACAACTGTGTACATGTTGGAGATTCCAGAAATGAAGTAGGATGTTTTGGCGAATGATTTCTGTATAAGGTATGATGTGACCCTGACTCCCGTGAGTCAGCTTAGATGTGACTAAAATAGGAGTATACCTAGGTCAGGTGAGGTCATTCCTCCGATCGGACATGCTTCTTCGATACCATATTATGATATTTGTGATGATTTGGTGGCCACCCCTTGATTTTTAATTTGGAAGTATATTCCGAGGTGGGCGGTAGTAGCTGCTATGCGTTACCACTAGCCTAGTTCTGCAATTGGTAAATCTACCCTGGCATTGCCTCGAGTGCCATGTTCACATGCGCTAGAGCGACCTATGGGGTTCCCTTTGGGTAAACCTCACGGAGGAGCCTAAATACTATATAGACTATGGGAATATAAAAATTGTGTTAAGGGGGATATGGGTAACGCCTTAATGCTATTTTAATACTTTTACTTTACCGTAGACATATTATAATAGCGTATTATACTACACTGAAGATAGTTTAATGGATCCTTAGGAGATGTAAATCCCCAACATCTCTTAAGTTATTGCACTCACGTAAGATACTGGATAGGAGATGTCAAACCCCGTAAATATCTCTGACGTCGTTCCACTCATATTTACCGTTGATTTAACTTACAAAAGATCTTTTAGTTCCGATCCGAGTGTTTTGTCTTTTCAATTCGTCCGGGTCAGCCTGAGCATTTCTGGTTTTAAAGACCTTATTTCCGGAGGACGAAGACGAAGATTAGTGCTATTACTATTTATATTTATTCCGCTGCATCATATTGTTCCACTGCATTTATTTAGTAATTCCTGTTTATGTAACTCTGATATTTGTGTTGTAAAGAATAATCAAATTTATTTATAAAACAGCTTCACGAACTGTTATTTTATTATTATATTTTGTCTTTTCGCTGTGAGATTATGGATTTGTTTTATTTCTTTGTCTTTTCTTATTCACCCCATAACAACATGCCCTTTTTAATGGTTTGAGTTTGACATGTGTATCTATTTAAAACATCCAAAAAGGCATGTCACTATAGTTGGTATCAGAGCCAGGTTTAGAGATAACCTTAGCTTTGTGGGGGTCAAACACATATTTAATAGGGTAGTAATACCCTAGAATGAGTCGTTGAGAGTATATATACGAGAGAGCGTATTTGTTAGTATTATACAAGGTTTTTCATATTATATTAATTTTTTCTATTTAATATTTATAAATTCTAGTCGATACATGGGACGCTATAGCATTGACAAGGATTTCTAAACACTCGATAGGACTCACCGACATAATATTGGTTTTGAAATATAGGTAAATGAAATTTTTTTGCCTATTATATTTTCGGTATATAAAATAATAAATTTTACAAATTTGCCGATATTTCATGCCATTCGCATCCGTACATGTCGGACTTGAATTGCTCAAGATATCAGATTGTTCATTTATATTTGGCAAAACTCAGCATATACAGTAAAATAAATCAATCACAGAATCACAGAAACAGAGTAATAACAATAAACTACGGAAACAAAAGAATAGTAGTTCATGAAGCTACTGTATATACAACAAAGTTAAACAAGATACAATAGAAGTCTCGAATACATAGTAGTCTCAATACAATAGTCAAATAACAAAGTCTGAATATATCACTGGAGTCAACTGAATAATTGATAGCTGAATAGATATAGATGGATCTCCAAGCGAAGCTCCAACTCCAAAAGTGAGTCTTAAATGGTGTGACACTCAGTCTGACCCGAGCACAAAGCAAAACACAAACACTCGAGTCATGACTAACATTCTTATATCAATAAATCTAAGTCAAATGAAATATCGACTGAAATACAAGTAACTCAAGGATGTTTGGGATAACCATCCTCTAAGGATCCGTGGAACTATCTACTATGTAGTAAAATACGCTATTATAATACGTCTATAGTAAAGTAAAAGTATCAAAATAGCATTAAGGAGTTACCCATATCCCCCTTAACACATTTTTATATATTCCCATAGTCTATAAAGTACCGTAATCTCCCTTATACAGGATGTCGTCAGAGGGCGCTCCATAGGTATGGTATAAAACAAACTCGTAGTGGTCTCGATAAACTCGGTGACATGACACAACTAGGCAATGCCATGGTAGATATACCAATTACACTTCTAGGCTGGTGGTAATGCATAGCCGCAACAACCGCCCACTTCGATCCAAACTCCTAAAAATCCAAGGGTGCACCCAATCAATCACAAAGTAATAGAATGGTATCGAAGAAGTATGTCCGATCGGAGGTGCTACCTCATTGGCCCGTTAATTGCTCCTTTTTTAGCCACCTTAAGCTAGCTCATGAGAGTCAGGTCCACATATATACCACATATAGAATTGTCGCCGACCATCCTACTTCATTCTGGAATCTCTACCGCGTACACAGTTGTTAAAATGGTTTTTGGTATTGGCAGAGAGTATGACAATAACCGATCCCGGTCTCTTTAACAACCAAATATTATTATAAGACCGTGGTCTTTCATTTCAAATAGTTTATCCTTCAAAACCAAAATAACATATCATTTCAAAACCATATCAATTCGATATTATTACTCACTTAGAATATATCTGTAACGACCCGGTATTTTCAACCATTCGCATCCATTGTAAGTGTATAGATAGACACACATGCCGGAATTGAATTGCTCAAAATACCGCGTTGTAAATAAAATTTTGGCAAACCTCAGAATATACAGTAAATAAAATCACAGATCACAGACACAGAGTATATAATAATGCAGCGGAAGTAAAAGAGATAGTAGTTCATGAAGCTACTAAAAAAAATATAAGATACATCAGAGTTAAATGAGATACAACAGAAGAGTAACAAGATACATCACTGAAACACTGTATACTGAAACAAAATAGAAGGCTGGATCTTCAAGGAAAGCTCCAACTCCGAAGGTGAATCTTGAATGCTAACTCAATCAATCTGACCCGAGCGTAAAGCAAAACACAAAACCCTCGAGTCAGGACATAAATACTTATAAACTGTAAATCAACTCAAGTGAACAGTAACAAAATGCATCAATAACTTAAAGGATGCTTGGGACCACCCATCCTCTAAGGATCCGTTAAACTATTTACTATGTAGTAATATACGCTATATACGGTAGTGTCTAATCAGTAAAGTATAATCATATAGAAAATAGCGTTAAGGGGATGGTTAACCTTAACGCGGTCGGATCTTTAAAACCAAAATCGTAGTGGGCTCGATATAAGGATATGACACGGCACGCGAGGCAAGGCCAGGGTGGACACACCGTTTGCACTCCCGGACCGGTGGTGACGGAAAGCCAGCAGCTTCCGCCCACCTCGAACAATACCCCCGAATCAAAGTGGCGCCACCGAATCGAATCACAAAAGTAATAGAATAGTTTCCGATGGAGCATGCTCGATGAAAGGGTGCGACCCTTTGTGTAGCCCGGTATAGCTCCTGTTTTAGTCATATATGCGAACTCACGGGAGTTGGGTCCACGTAACATACCTCGAGAACGTCGCCACCATCCTACTTCATTTTGGAATCTCCAGCGCGTACACAGTTGTTAAAGTAGTTTTCGGTATTGTCCGGCTATAAGACAATATCCGATCCCGGTCTCTTTAACAACCAATCGTTATTATAACCCATGGATATTTATTTCAAATAATTTATACTTTCAAGACCAAAATATCATACTCATTTCAAAACAATATCACAATTGCATCATTTCCATTTCAAAAAAAATTCAATATTATATCATTCAAATAAAACCCAAATTTTCAAATCATTGAATATTTCTTTAAATTTATTAAACTTGAAATATCCCTTTAAATTATCATAGCATTTTGGAAATGTTACCTTAAGGAATCATAGCATTTTCGGAATGTACTACTTTCCACTTTACATTGTATATAATCAAAGTATTGATAAGCTTAAAATTTTAACATGTCAATTTATCATAGCCTTATAGTTAAATAAACTTTCTTACTGTAATATACAATTTAAACCGAAATTCTTATGTTAAGTTAAAAGCACCTTATTAACTTACATTATTATTACAATAAAGAAACTTTATTATTTTAATCATTTAAAGTATGCCATTCACATAAATTAAAACTTGCTTATCAAATGTACGTTATCAACTTACATTTTATTATTACAATAAGTAACATTTATCATTTTAATCAATTTAAAATACACCATTACATTGATTAAAATCTACGTGTCAAATGTACATTTTAAATTTTATATTCCTATTACAATAATGAACATTTATTAATTTAAATCAATACCACACTACTTAAAATTTTACATGTTTCTTTCTTAATTAAAACTTTACATGTTCTTGCATTAATTAAAACTTTCATGTTCTCTCATTAATTAGAACTTTACACGTTTCTTTCATTAATTAAAACCTATACGTTTCTTTCATTAATTAAAACCTATACGTTTCTTTCATATGAAAACCTATACGTTTCTTTCATAAATTAAAACCTATACGTTTCTTTCATTAATTAAAAACCTATACGTTTCTTTCATAAATTAAAACCTATACATTTCTTTCATTAATTAAAACCTATACGTTTCTTTCATAAATTAAAACCTATACGTTTTTTTCATAAATTAAAACCTATACGTTTCTTTCATTAATTAAAACCTATACGTTTCTTTCATAAATTAAAACCTATACGTTTCAGATTTATATTACCATTTCACAAATTTAACTTAACTTCCAGTTTATTTAATCAGTTTAACATCTTTAGTTAAAACTCAAATTTCACATTTTCAAGTCAAGTTATATTTTAAAATTTCATTTTCAACAGTCATTTATTCAACCACTTAAATTTATAGAAAATCAATAATTCTTTAATAAATCACTTAAATTCAAATATAAATCAATTTATCATATTTACCATTTTCCAAATAAAATTAAAGTCCATTTTATTCATGTAACTTAAATATCATTTTTAGTCAAAATTACAAATTTCAAACATAAGTTATATTTCAAAATCCAGTTAATCCATTCATAAATTACATTTTTAACACATAGAAAAATCATAATTTATTTATTTTAAAACCTTTCAAAATCTATTTAAATCAAATTTCATAATTTTATATTTTTAAAATACTTAAAATATTCAAAGCACTTTATAGAACAACCACGGGTCTGTATATAGTTTCCTAACCTAGGTCAAGTGATACGGATATGTATCATTTCAATCCGCAGTTTTAAAAGGTAAAAATCCGGGTTCTATCATTTCAAACCCGCAATCCCAAGTATAGATAAATAAATAAAATAACTTAGGCTTATCATTTCAGCCCATAATGATTTTTATCCTAACAGGGAACTTGCAGTGTGATCATATACAGAAATAATATAAACAATGTAAATATCACAATATACAGTCATGTATCAGATGTCAGGTGAAAATTAACAGTTTTAACATGGTAATAACATGGTAATAACACGGCATAGCATATCATATGATCATCATTAACTTGCATAAACATTTTACATTACTAAACACTTGTCATCAATCCACTTTTCATAAGTATATATGTCAGAGTGAGAAAGACTCACCTTTTTCAAAGCTAGAGACCAAAACAACATACAAGCACGACTCCAAAGGCACGACAAGCACAATTTCACGACTTTTGATTTGAGTTGAAAGATAGCCAAGATATGATTTTGTATCACCAACCCAAAGCAAAACAATGAAAGGAGAACAAATGAAATAAAACAAGAGTGAAAAGAAGAAAGAAAGAAAAAAAAGAGAAAAAAAATGAAAGGAAAAGCATGCGCCGGTTCATACCTTCAGGAGATGCTTACGCAAATTTTGATGGAAGAAAAATGAATAATTTATGGTATGGAACTTTTGAACGTGAAATATATATTAACATTTGCTCACTAATTTATGTAGAGGGCAGACAAGAGAAAAATGCTTGAACGGTAGAGGCAATTAAGGCATTCAATTCTATCCAATAGGTGGAAACGTATGGGAGGCAAGAGGGAAAGAAATAATTCACACACGAAAATGATTTAAGGCAAGATTTGAGCAAGATTTTGGATTCTCAAAAGAGAATATACGGCTGAAAACTTTGCATTGTTAACGCAAGAAAAAAAATCAAATAGATAACGAAAAGGCAAGAGCAACAATTAAATATATGCCCAAAGTAACGTACAAATTATTTTGTTTCTCTTATTAAATAACGTAAAATTATTTTGTTTCTCTTATTAAATAAATTTAAAATACTAACGTTTCTATTAGGAAAATAAACCATCACTTTAAACCAAAATTTAATAGCTATTGTACCATAATTAATAACATTTGATTTAGCTTCATCCAATTGATTGTTAAATATAAAGTTAAGAAACAGATGTAAACATATGTAAAAGAAATGTAAAGTTTATTTCCCGTTTCACACTAATTATTACTAACTTTTTTTTTTTTAGAAAAAGTATACAACAAATCTGACCAAAACAAAAGTGAAACAAATGTTACACAATTGTATACAGTTCACGATGAAAAATTTGCCTTTAAAATTATAAAATTTAGAATTTCTATTAAATTTACACTTTTTATCCAAATCAAATTTTCAGACATTGTTTATTTTTATTTGGACAAATGATCAGAAATCATTTCAAAAAAATTTCCAAAATTAGATTTTTAAGAAAACAAAAGCCAAAGTCTTTAAATAAATGAAAAAAATTAAAATTTAGGGAAAACAAGTAGAAAATTAAGAAAAAGAAAGGGAAGCCATTACCAGATCTTTGAAACCGTGAGAAGTAAATGAAAATGATTTTTTTTTTCACGTGAAAACCTAATGAGATGACGGCAGCATTAGGGTTTTACACGGCTAAGGCAATTAATTGAGGAGTTTAAGGAAATGAAGGGTTTGGGCAAATAAAAGGGCTTACGTTTCAAAGTGATTTACAATCTTCCATATTCTTTTCCTTTTAAAACTTTACATAAACAAAATTTCAGGAGAAAATACTTTACAAACCGAAATCAATTAGAAATATGAGGTAACAAATAGTATAATTTGAAAAAAAAAAATAATAATGAAGAAAATGCCTTAAAAATACCAAACAGTGTTCTAAAATTGTGCATAAATCACTGTTAGTCTTGGAAAATTATACATTTCATTATAAAATTATTATGAAGTGGAAAGGAATGTTTTCATATGAAAATGAGGTAAGAAATACACAACTACAATAAAGAAAGGAACGGTCAAAGGAAATTAAATCTATTAATTGGAAAAGAAACGGAAGAAGAAACGTTAAAACGGGTTTACGTTTCTTTGCTTTCAAACCTTTTAAACTTCCTATATATATATTCATATACATCTAAATAACTGAAAATAATTAAAATCTCAGTTAAAATTCGAAAATATAACAGATAAACAAAATATTAATAATTAAATATTAATTAGATATGATTAAAATAAGAAAAATAGCACAGAAAATGAAAACTTGACTTAAGAATTAGAAATAACTTCAATACACTTTGGAAAAATTTACTTTAATTTAAATATATGTAAAATGAATAAAATAAAGTAAAACACAGCAAATAACAGTGAGTGCATAAAATAAATAAATAAATTTTAATTATATATAATTAAATTAAGAAAATGGCTTAAAATTGTAGACTAGGCTTTTAAAATTAGAAATAAATTCAAATGAACTTTAGAAAAATTATATTATCATTTTAAAAATACTTAAAAGTCAAAATATACATTATATAACATATTAAAATAAAATAAAACAAAGAAGAAGTAATTTATACAATTTAAAATAGTCATTGTTAAATAACCCTATATACGCACAATATTGTAAAGGGTATAACTTTCACAATTTACATCCAATTTCAACGAAACGAAAAGTGGTGTTCTTATAATTTTATGTACTTTCAGAATAAAAGAAAAAATTTAAAATTTTAAACTTTTAAAATTTTAAGTTGAAAGTCACAGTTTGACTATTTTGACCAAAATCAGCATTTCAGGCAAATATTTCAACTTACACAAGTTTGGGATTATAACTCATAAAAATCAAGATTATATTTAAATAATAAATTTAATCATTTCAAATAAGTAAAAATAAAAGTTTTTTTTAAACCAAAATTTTACATTAAAATAATTAAAATATACAATAAAATAATTACAAAATATAGGGTTGTTACACTCTCCCCCACTCAAAACTTTTCGTCCCCGAAATGGAATGAGGTATGGAAGGGCACAGAAAAGATAGAGTGAAATAGGATTAAGATAAGATGACAAGAAGATTGAAGTTATACCTGATAGCTGTTGTTATAGGTAAGTTTTACAAGGTGGAGATTATCAAAGATTATAAAAAGATTTCTAAACAGAAAGATCATAGAAAGATGCATATACCAGTCTATAGCAAGATGAGGACGATAAGAACAACCAAAAGATAGTTTGAAAAACAAAATAAGAAAATGAATTTGAAAGTATGGAGATTTCAACTTAAATAGAAAATAAACTTTTACACAAGTTACATAAATCTTAACTATCTCAAATTTCATTATCTTATTATCCAATCATCTTAAATTAACATTTTTTTTTTAAAACCATGGGTTAGAAAAATAATCATTTATTACACTCACAATGTATTTAATAAATTTTATTCTTCTTTATTCCTAATAAAAATTAAATTTATTCCTCTTAATATATTTATCACTCATGTTCAATATACTTACACTTATTATAACTGCTTTCTTTTATTCTTAGTTCTTTTAACATCATTTTATTGTAAGTTATTCAATTACCCTTTATTATATTTACCTCTGTTAATCATTTTATAATTAAAATTTAAGTGTATAAAATTTATTATAACCACTCAAATTTTATTTATAAAATCTTTTTATATTGTATATTACCCAATTACATTGTTAACTTCTGAAATTAAGGTAAGTTATATTGGAATGAAATTGTGTCATACAAATAAAACTTTCCAATTTAATTATCTCAAGTTTAATCATTTATCCAAATTTTTTGATTTTCTTTTTATAATTGAAATTATTGTTAAAAATAAAATTTAAGAATTAAATTTCCGATTTCTTCAAACCATTTAGAGATAAGAAATAATATATATACATATATAATATGTCAAATCAAATTTCAATCATATATCTATATATATTATAAATTAAGTCATATTTTAGAAATTCAAATCAATTTAATTTCCCAAAACAAAGCTGTAGCAAGACTACAGAACAGTCTCTTCACTTCGAAACTCGAAAATGAACGTTGATGATGCTACAGTCATCACCGAAGTTATTTTCCAGCGACAAACAGAAGAGTACTAATTTTAAACTTAAAATTCTTTGGAAACAAATTTCTATTTGAAAATATTTTAAATATTATATCCCTTTAAACTTTTAAACAAAAGGTTTGGAACCATCGGAAATTAAATTCTCAAATTTCTTTTTCTAAATTCATTTAAGTTCCCATATAAATTTATAAACAATTATTTATAAATTCATTTATAGAACAATAAATGATAAATCAAGTATTATCATTTCAAATTATCAATTTGAATCATTTTATTAAGTTCCATAAATATATATATCAAAATTTTATTTCATTAACCAAAACAAAATTTAAAATAATATCGTGTTAGTTTGTTCTGTCAAAGTGTTTTAGAAATCCTATCGATAGCGTTGATCAGACGAATCAATCGGAAACCCAAATCAACATCAACAACTCCAACAACACAATAAAAAAAATATAGGTTGACAAATACAATTCAAAATGTTTGAAAATATGTTGGAAACAAAAGACAAGATGATTAAATACAGAGTAGGGAGGTGGATAAGCTAAAATAAATCACGGGCAACCTTAATCGGGTCAACCGTGACTTAAAGTATAAGATCGAAGTGGATTTTCTGGGGTAAATCTACGTTTGATCTCAAGAGTTAGAGTTTGGGATAATAGGAGATACTAGCATCTAAACCGAGGAAATAAAATCTTTGGTGAATCGATGCTGTTGTAATGGAGTTTCACCCCTCTTACAAGAATTTTTTTTGAGATTGGCGGGACCGCGAATTCACTATAAAGATCATTCGAAGTGGAGTTGTGGAATACTCCGGAATCAAATGAAGATGAATAGCGGGGAATAAGAATGAACTTTGGAACCGCAGGGAACGTTCCAAAATTCAAAGGAATCGAGTCAAAATGGAAGAGATTCAAACTCGAATGAAAGTGATTCTGTAAATACATTCACTCTATATGCTGAGCTTTGCCTAGAGCTACCAAAGCTCTGATACCAACTGTAACGACCCGGTATTTTCAACCATTCGCATCCATTGTAAGTGTATAGATAGACACTCATGCCGGAATTGAATTGCACAAAATACCGCGTTGTAAATAAAATTTTGGCAAACCTCAGAATATAAAGTAAATAAAATCACAGATCACAGACATAGAGTATATAATAATGTAGCGGAAGTAAAAGAGATAGTAGTTCATGAAGCTACTAAAAAAAATATAAGATACATCAGAGTAAAATGAGATACAACAGAAGAGTAACAGGATACATCACTGAAACACTGGATACTGAAAAAAAATAGAAGGCTGGATCTTCAAGGAAAGCTCCAACTCCGAAGGTGAATCTTGAATGCTAACTCAATCAATCTGACCCGAGCGTAAAGCAAAACACAAAAACCTCGAGTCAGGACATAAATACTTATAAACTGTAAATCAACTCAAGTGAACAGTAACAAAATGCATCAATAACTTAAAGGATGCTTGGGACCGCCCATCCTCAAAGGATCCGTTAAACTATTTACTATGTAGTAATATACGCTATATACGGTAGTGTCTAATCAGTAAAGTATAATCATATAGAAAATAGCGTTAAGGGGATGGTGAATCTTAACGCGGTCGGATCTTTAAAACCAAAATCGTAGTGGGCTCGATATAAGGATATGACACGACACGCGAGGCAATGCCAGGGTGGATATACCGTTTGCACTCCCGGACCGGTGGTGACGGCAAGCCAGCAGCTTCCGCCCACCTCGAACAATACCCCCGAATCAAAGTGGCGCCACTGAATCGAATCACAAAAGTAATAGAATAGTTTCCGATGGAGCATGCTCGATGAAAGGGTGCGACCCTTTGTGTAGCCCGGTATAGCTCCTGTTTTAGTCATATATGCCAACTCACGGGAGTTGGGTCCGCGTAACATACCTCGAGAACGTCGCCACCATCCTACTTCATTTTGGAATCTCCATCGCGTACACAGTTGTTAAAGTGGTTTTCGGTATTGTCCGACTATAAGACAATATCCGATCCCGGTCTCTTTAACGACCAATCGTTATTATAACCCATGGATATTTATTTCAAATAATTTATACTTTCAAGACCAAAATATCATACTCATTTCAAAACAATATCACAATTGTATCATTTCCATTTCAAAAAAAATTCAATATTATATCATTCAAATAAAACCCAAAATTTCAAATCATTGAATATTTCTTTAAATTTATTAAACTTGAAATATTCCTTTAAATTATCATAGCATTTTGGAAATGTTACCTTAAGGAATCATAGCATTTTCGGAATGTACTACTTTCCACTTTACATTGTATATAATCAAAGTATTGATAAGCTTAAAATTTTAACATGTCAATTTATCATAGCCTTATAGTTAAATAAACTTTCTTACTGTAATATACAATTTAAACCGAAATTCTTATGTTAAGTTAAAAGCACCTTATTAACTTACATTATTATTACAATAAAGAAACTTTATTATTTTAATATTTTAAAGTATGCCATTCACATAAATTAAAACTTGCTTATCAAATGTACGTTATCAACTTACATTTTATTATTACAGTAAGTAACATTTATCATTTTAATCAATTTAAAATACACCATTACATTGATTAAAATCTACGTGTCAAATGTACATTTTAAATTTTATATTCCTATTACAATAATGAACATTTATTAATTTAAATCAATACCACACTACTTAAAACTTTACATGTTTCTTTCTTAATTAAAACTTTACATGTTCTTGCATTAATTAAAACTTTCAAGTTCTCTCATTAATTAGGACTTTACACATTTCTTTCATTAATTAAAACCTATACGTTTCTTTCATTAATTAAAACCTATACGTTTCTTTCATTAATTAGGAATTTTACATGTTCCTATCATTAATTAGAACACCATACGTTCTTTCATTAATTAAAACCTAAACGTTTCTTTCATTAACTAAAACCTATACGTTTCTTTCATTAATTAAAACCTATACACTTCATTCATAAATTAAAACCTATACGTTTCTTTCATAAATTAAAACCTATACGTTTCTTTCATAAATTAAAACCTATACGTTTCTTTCATTAATTAAAACCTATACGTTTCTTTCATAAATTAAAACCTATACGTTTTTTTCATAAATTAAAACCTATACGTTTCTTTCATTAATTAAAACCTATACGTTTCTTTCATAAATTAAAACCTATACGTTTCAGATTTATATTACCATTTCACAAATTTAACTAAACTTCCAGTTTATTTAATTAATTTAACATCTTTAGTTAAAACTCAAATTTCACATTTTTAAGTCAAGTTATATTTTAAAATTTCATTTTCAACAGTCATTTATTCAACCACTTAAATTTATAGAAAATCAATAATTCTTTAATAAATCACTTAAATTCAAATATAAATCAATTTATCATATTTACCATTTTCCAAATAAAATTAAAGTCCATTTTATTCATGTAACTTAAATATCATTTTTAGTCAAAATTCCAAATTTCAAACATAAGTTATATTTCAAAATCCAGTTAATCCATTCATAAATTACATTTTTAACACATAGAAAAATCATAATTTATTTATTTTAAAACCTTTCAAAATCTATTTAAATCAAATTTCATAATTTTATATTTTTGAAATACTTAAAATATTCAAAGCACTTTATAGAATAACCATGGGTCTGTATATAGTTTCCTAACCTAGGTCAAGTGATACGGATATGTATCATTTCAATCCGCAGTTTTAAAAGGTAAAAATCCGGGTTCTATCATTTTAAACCCGCAATCCCAAGTATAGATAAATAAATAAAATAACTCAGGCTTATCATTTCAGCCCATAATGATTTTTATCCTAACAGGGAACTTGCAGTGTGATCATATACAGAAATAATATAAACAATGTCAATATCACAATATACAGTCATGTATCAGATGTCAGGTGAAAATTAACAGTTTTAACATGGTAATAACATGGTAATAACACGGCATAGCATATCATATGATCATCATTAACTTGCATAAACATTTTACATTACTAAACACTTGTCATCAATCCACTTTTCATAAGTATATATGTTAGAGTGAGAAAGACTCACCTTTTTCAAAGCTAGAGACCAAAACAACATACAAGCACGACTCCAAAGGCATGACAAGCACAATTTCATGACTTTTGATTTGAGTTGAAAGATAGCCAAGATATGATTTTGTATCACCAACCCAAAGCAAAACAATGAAAGGAGAACAAATGAAATAAAACAAGAGTGAAAAGAAGAAAGAAAGAAAAAAAAGCGGAAAAAAAATGAAAGGAAAAGCATGCGCCGGTTCATACCTTCAGGAGATGCTTACGCAAATTTTGATGGAAGCAAAATGAATAATTTGTGGTATGGAACTTTTGAACGTGAAATATATATTAACATTTGCTCACTAATTTATGTAGAGGGCAGGCAAGAGAAAAATGCTTGAACGGTAGAGGCAATTAAGGCATTCAATTCTATCCAATAGGTGGAAACGTATGGGAGGCAAGAGGGAAAGAAATAATTCACACACGGAAATGATTTAAGGCAAGATTTGAGCAAGATTTTGGATTCTCAAAAGAGAATATACGGCTGAAAACTTTGCATTGTTAACGGAAGAAAAAAAAATCAAATAGATAACGAAAAGGCAAGAGCAACAATTAAATATATGCCCAAAGTAACGTACAAATTATTTTGTTTCTCTTATTAAATAACGTACAAATTATTTTGTTTCTCTTATTAAATAAATTTAAAATACCAACGTTTCTATTAGGAAAATAAACCATCACTTTAAACCAAAATTTTATAGCTATTGTACCATAATTAATAACATTTGATTTAGCTTCATCCAATTGATTGTTAAATATAAAGTTAAGAAACAGATGTAAACATATGTAAAAGAAATGTAAAGTTTATTTCCCGTTTCACACTAATTATTACTAATTTTTTTTTTTTAAAAAAAAAGTATAAAACAAATCTGACCAAAACAAAAGTGAAACAAATGTTACACAATTGTATACAGTTCAAGATGAAAAATTTGCCTTTAGAATTATAAAATTTAGAATTTCTATTAAAGTTACACTTTTTATCCAAATCAAATTTTCAGACATTGTTTATTTTTATTTGGACAAATGATCAGAAATCATTTCAAGAAAATTTCCAAAATTAGATTTTTAAGAAAACAAAAGCCAAAGTCTTTAAATAAATGAAAAAAATTAAAATTTAGGGAAAACAAGTAGAAAAGTAAGAAAAAGAAAGGGAAGCCATTACCAGATCTTTGAAGCCGTGAGAAACAAATGAAAATGATTTTTTTTTCACGTGAAAACCTAATGAGATGACGGCTACATTAGGGTTTTACACGGCTAAGGCAATTAATTGATGAGTTTAAGGAAATGAAGGGTTTGGGCAAATAAAAGGGCTTACGTTTCAAAGTGATTTACAATCTTCCATATTCTTTTCCTTTTAAAACTTGACATAAACAAAATTTCAGGAGAAAATACTTTACAAACCGAAATCAATTAGAAATATGAGGTAACAAATAGTATAATTTGAAAAAAAATATAAAATAATGAAGAAAATGCCTTAAAAATACCAAACAGTGTTCTAAAATTGTGCATAAATCACTGTTAGTCTTGGAAAATTATACATTTCATTATAAAATTATCATGAAGTGGAAAGAAATGTTTTCATGTGAAAATGAGGTAAGAAATGCACAGCTACAATAAAGAAAGGAACGGTCAAAGGAAATTAAATCTATTAATTGGAAAAGAAACGGAAGAAGAAACGTTAAAACGGGTTTACGTTTCTTTGCTTTCAAACCTTTTAAACTTCCTATATATATATATTCATATACATCTAAATAACTGAAAATAATTAAAATCTCAGTTAAAATTCGAAAATATAACAGATAAACAAAATATTAATAATTAAATATTAATTAGATATGATTAAAATAAGAAAAATAGCACAGAAAATGAAAACTTGACTTAAGAATTAGAAATAACTTCAATACACTTTGGAAAAATTTACTTTAATTTAAATATATGTAAAATGAATAAAATAAAGTAAAACATAGCAAATAACAGTGAGTGCATAAATAAATAAATAAATTTTAATTATATATAATTAAATTAAGAAAATGGCTTAAAATTGTAGACTAGGCTTTTAAAATTAGAAATAAATTCAAATGAACTTTAGAAAAATTATATTATCATTTTAAAAATACTTAAAAGTCAAAATATACATTATATAACGTATTATCACATATTAAAATAAAATAAAACAAAGAAGAAGTAATTTATACAATTTAAAATAGTCATTGTTAAATAACCCTATATACGCACAATATTGTAAAGGGTATAACTTTCACAATTTACATCCAATTTCAACGAAACAAAAAGTGGTGTTCTTATAATTTTATGTACTTTCATAATAAAAGAAAAAATTTAAAATTTTAAACTTTTAAAATTTTAAGTTGAAAGTCACTGTTTGACTATTTTGACCAAAATCAGCATTTCAGACAAATATTTCAACTTACACAAGTTTGGGATTATAACTCATAAAAATCAAGATTATATTTAAATAATAAATTTAATCATTTCAAATAAGTAAAAATAATTTTTTTTTAAACCAAAATTTTACATTAAAATAATTAAAATATACAATAAAATAATTACAAAATATAGGGTTGTTACAATATCCATTTCAAAAGTCATAACATTTCCAAAATTATAACTCCTTCGAAATTATTAAACCTTCGGAACCCTAACACTTTCAAAATCGTAAAACTTGGAAATCATAACACTGCGAACTCATAATTCTTTGAAACCATAAAACTTCCTCTTAAACAGTTTAGATATTAATATTAGTATATATAATAAAATAGTTTATGAAATAAAATAATTTATGAAATAAAATAGTTTATAAAATGAAATAATTAGTATATTAAATTAGTTATAAGTTTAGTAGTTTATAAATTAAAATAATTAGGAGAATAAAATAGTTATAAATTAAAAATAGTTTATATTAAAATAATTTGTATATATTAAAATGGTTTTGATATATATTGAAAATACTTTATATAAAAAATAGTTTCCTTACATTTCACAATCGATTTAAATCAACTCAAATTCAAAATCCAATTTAAATCAAATCTCAGATCATCTATTTCAATTCAATTCAAGTTTCAATAAACTATTTTCAATCTATATCGATTTCAAATACAAATTTGAACCACAAATTAAACCATTTCAACTTTGCTAGATTTCAACATTTAAATATTCAAATTTTACGATAACTCAATTTTATAATTTCATATATATGTATATGTATGTATGTATCAAATTCACCTTAATATTATTTAGTTTGAAAATTTTACTTAATCATTCCAATAACATTTGAATAAAACTTCAAATTACAAAATTAAATATCCCATTTTAATTTATGTAAATTTGAAAATATGTATTTAATCGCCTTTATTCAAAATCAAGTTATAAAACCATATCATTGAAATTTCAAATCAATAAGTTTCAAATCGGTTTTATTTAAGTGTAATTCTTAAACAAATAAAATTTCAAATCAATTTCTATTTATCTTTCTAACCCTTAATTTATTAAAATTATATAAAATTTTAAATATAAATTTAAAACCATATTATATACTAATTAATCTAAACTTTATTAAATTAAAGCTTATTATCAAACCTGTTTTATATTAAAATTAATTTATACATATTTTAAAATAGTAAAATTATAAGTAAATTCTTTAAAATTTATAATCTCAAAACTAACTTATAATTTTAAAATTTTCGAACATAAAATTTTAAAATAAAGAATTTATAAACATATATAAAATAACATATATATATATAATATTTTAAAATCAATATTTATATAAACTATGTATATATCTTTTTCGAAACCTTGGAAATCATTTCAAAACATATATATATATATATATATATATATATATATATATATATATATATATAGACCAATGGTGTCTATATAAAATTCTCTATCCTATGAAACGATCCTGACTCGAAAATCGGCACCGAATACGACACTCATATTCCAATGCCGCAGATCCAAACGTCGAATCTGGTCCGCCAGAGCTTATAACACATCAACACAGCGGAGGAAAATGAGTGATATCATATACAACACTTGGTACAATATTCAGATACAATGAATGATACAACTGAATAGCAACACTATCAGAGATACAAGAAATAGCAGGAGAAAAGAATATCTTCAATGCCAACTCCAAAAACTCTATCTTCAATCCAAAGCTAGCTCGAACCATTAAGTTGCAACAAGCTAAGTAAGGTCAGCTGTGAAAGCTGAAGTGTAGAAAATGCGATCCATAAATCCAAAAGGCTTTGAAAGCTATCGAATCAGTTCCTACTATTCGACTATCTGAAAAACCCAACTCTAGACTGCCCGTGTGGAAAATATTGGGCACCCAGAGTTTCGGAAAGGAACAATAAACTCCAGGTCAGTCACGGGACTGGTGTGAGTAAACGAAAACAGTTTTTGTCTTTTAAAACAAACAAAAGAATTTAGATTGAAAACCGCAATGCTTTTTGAAAAATGAAACTACCATAAGACCTCCCACCACACACACAATGCAAATGCAGACTTGGAGGAGATTTCTTCTTATGATAGTCAAATATGCTTAATACGCCAAATCCTTTGATATTATTATTATTAGTTCATAGTGGAAAACCATTGGAAAATATAATATTAATCTTAGCCAGCATAGGTACCATTATATTATGCCTGCTATAGCTACCATTTTAAATGGCAGGTTCTACAACTAAAACCGCACAAGGCGCGTATTATTTTGTTTGGATTTCCAACAAATACTCAGGCAAAGGAACTTCCCACATAAAATGGAATGCTTTTGGAGGGACGCCCCCGAGAACTTAACCATCTCTCTGCTACACAAGGCCGGGTTACCTCTGTAACTAGGTAACAACTGACACGAGCATGCCATCCCCCGGTCGTTACCGACCTTTATCCGGGGGCCCTCAATCCAACAACCACACAGTAAAGTATCTGAGCTCCATACCATGATAATAACTTTTGAAAATCAACATAAGTAAATATCTGGGCTCCATACCATGATATCACTTTTTATATCCATAAGTAAATGGTCACACCCTCAGGAGGAGCTACCCCCAAATAACTTTGCTGCCACGATTCCTGTTTCGACCATTACCGGGTTGGGAGGCTCGACGAAGTCTCGTCCACAAAGCTACGCTTTTTCACCAAGCCATGCTTTGATCACAAATGATCATCAACACACAGCAGAACTTAACATGCCACATTACCAAATTGGGAATGTATCACTAGTAACCATCAATTATATAACCTCTGAGATCGTACGTCTCAGAGAAAGGTGTTAAGCTAAGAGAATAAATATTCGCCACCAATAGAAATGTATTTGAAAGAAACCAGCTGTGGCGCCACACCTCTATGCTCACAATAACAAAGAGTATTAAAAGAAATACTGTCTGTTATCACGAAGAATAAGGCTGGATAGGAGCGGCCATCCGTAGTTAGGCCTTACACTAGTATTGGTTATTTCGATAGGAGTGGTATATATTTTTATTTTTCATCTCTTATTTATTTACTCCCATCGACATACCCAATTCCAGTATAAAACGAACTATGATGGTTCATAATAGTTTAGGACAATAAATATGATAATAACACAGATAATATAAATGCGGAACACAGATAATAAAAAGTCTCATATATATATATATATATATATATATATATATATATATATATATATATAACTGAAATCGGTTACAATACATGTGATACAGTACATATGATACAACTATCACTGTCGACTCAGGAAGTTATATACACAAGTACATTAACGTGATTAATATACATGAATACATAACAACCTATATAAATATACTGACTACTAAAAATGACAGCAACTACTCCATAAGATAAGAAAAGACTTCATAGCTCTAGCAACAATCCAAAGCAGGGTATCTACAACCTGTAATAACTCGGTCTGACCCAAGTATTAAATTCAAAAGAAAATAATACACGGGTCAATCTAATTCAAACTCAGTTATTAGTGCACAGAAGCAATAATAATTAAGTAACAAATAGACGATAGTCACAATAAATCTCGTCTATCCGATCCTTAAATAAAGAAATCGGATAACGATAAATATAACACGTAACAGTGTTAATCAACAAATCAGAAAATCCAAATTATCAACGAAGATAAATTAAAAAGATTATCAATGAAGATAATTTAGAAAACAACAAAATTGCCTAAACCGCAAATAACGACAAAATCTAATTATTAAGTAAATAATTAGAAACTCATAATCTAATTATCAAATTGATAATTAGACAACAACAAAATCATCAAATTAAACCAAATCAGAATACGACACAAAATATTGAAATATCAATTAAAATGACAATTCGGGTAGGGCTGTAGTACACGCACGCGTGTACTGCCTCGCCACTACAGCAAATGGCATATGCAAAAGATCAATAAATCAAAACAAAGTAGAATATCATAAAATCCATACCGTGTGGCTGCAGTTCACGCTTGCGTGCACTGCCTTGCCACTACAGTGATGATGTACACAAAAGCTCAATGGAAGTTCACAAACGAACGCCAGGTCAAACCCAAGAAAAGTTAGGTTCAACCCAAATGTACTTCAAATGAAATCGCAATGCGAGCCCAAGGTCAAACCCGAACATTTAGGCTGGATTCAACTCAATGTACAGAAACAAATACAAAGCAATGTCACAATGAAACTGCAGTTGCAAACAGGTACAAAGACAAGGACAATGCATAGGTCAACGGCACATAAATATGTGAAGGTAATGCTTCAACAACTGCAACAGTGCACAGTGAAGCGAAGACGAGATAAAGAAGCACAGCAAGCATGCAACTACCAAACTGGGTCAAGCAAGTGCAACACAGTGACAAGCTACCCAGATTCAAAGATGCAATCATGTACAACCAGACTGCCAAATTCAAGAAGGCACCAAACAACAACACAATGCAAAAAGGTCAAGTCACTGACTCAACTCAACTACAGCACCAAAGCACAAAGCAGTGGTACAACTACAGAATAGAAGGAGGGTGAGGGCACCAGAGGTATGGCACCACAACACACAAACACATGAATACAATTGACCAAATGCAATGAAAACAATGCATCAATGCAATGTATCAGACTCAAGCACAACAAAGGCAATGCACAAATCAAGTGGTGCTCTGGTGATACCAGTGACATGAACAAGTGCAGCCTCTATACGAAGGACTGAAACAAATGAAACCAGAGGCAACTGGCAATAATTAAAACAATGAACCAGCCTGCAAGGTGAACCAGCAAAGGCCAAAGCTCATGGCAACCGCATATAAATACACAAGTAAATCACAGGGATAAACACCCTTGACTATAGGGTAAATAAAGCTCCAAGTGAAACACAGTAAAACCCAATTGTTAAACAATTTTAAAACAATGGGACAACAAGGATATGAATGCAGCAGTATCACTGTAACCAGACTAAAATGGTAACTGGCAACAAGTGATGTACACACAAACGCAACAATGGGATGTACCAAGATGTATCAGTGCAACAGTCAACAAAGACAGGTGTACCAAGCAGATAGTAAAGTGACATGAATAAGGTGTAGTGAAACAGGCTACATGAACACAGTGAAGTACTACCCAATGCAGCTACATGAATGGTCACAGGCGTGCACACCTAACTGCATGTATGTGGTTGTGAAATAAGCTAATGCAAGCTAATGTCATGAACGATGTACTATGGCTACAACTTCACATGACCCAAACAGTGCACCTGTATGCTAATAAGTCTCGACAAAATTAAAATGTACACTTACAACATGAAACTGGACAGTGTAAACTCGACCAGAAGCAGTGGATACAAATGCAGCAGTGTAAACATCGACATGAACAAGGCTCAACTCGAGTCAATGCACCACAGCCGAATTCAAACAACAGTACCGAACTAAGGCAACATATACCCGATGCAACTAGGTTATAGATAAATGCAAGGTTATAACTTCAATCGTAAATACAGTGAACAACATTTATTAATATACAGTGAATGTATAAAGCAAGTCGAAGACTGTAACACTACGACAACTACAAATAATCAAACATCATGTCACAAGCAATTTTTACAGATTTCCAATCTAAATTCAAAACCGAAGTTGTCACGAAATTAAAGCAAAACAACACAAATTTCCAGATGAATTCAAGCATCAAGACCGAAGTCACAAAGAAAGTCAAGCTGTAACAGCCAAGGAGTTCGAACATTTCAAAATCATCAAGCCATATAAATGAAGCAGTTAAATGTATCATTTTATAAGAACATATCAAATCAACATAGAAACAAAATCGAACATGTCAAAAGTCAAAAGTCGAACAACATCAACATCGTAAAATCCAGCAGCAAAAGTCACGAATTTTAACAAGTCAGAAAACTCTAACCCTTGAATTAAATGTGAGTGACAAGAATCACTCACCTTTGATTGGAGCTATTCGAAGGAGCCGTGATCAGAGAGGAAGCGTCGATCGCCAAAGCAAGGCCGATGATCACGTTCGATCGAACTACCGGAGTCGAAGCCTTCGATTTGAACGAGCCCTAGTTCTCGAGAAAACGAAAGAAGATCGAGCCGCCATTAATTTTTTTTTCGTTTTAGCTTTAGGGTTTTCGAATGAAAAATAAAATAAAGGGGAACGATAATCTCTTTAGACAACACGGCACCAAACAAAAATATGGGCCAATATTCAATTGAAAGCCCGAACAACTTTAACAATTCTTAAAAAGAATTTCAACCCATTTAAAAATTCTAACAAGTAATTAGCTAACCGATTTAATCGTTTAATGACGATGATCAATCGATACGAAACCCCGGGTTGTTACAGACTCCCCTCCTTATAAAAATTGCATCTCCGCAATTTTCATGGTTAAAGTCGTCGATAACAATTATTTTTCTAACATAAGCTGGTTAAGGTAGAAAAATAAAAGTCGGGAATACAAACACCAAAGAAATCTTTTAATTTCAATAAAAGAAATTCACAAATTTTCAACAAAATCTAACTATCAAATAGATAATCAAAAAACACAAAACTGAATAAATGCAATTATCAGCAATATTCAATTATCAATTAGATAATTTGAATACAGAAATCACAAAACAACAATATCTAATTATCGATACGATAATTAGCAAACCGCAAAATCTAATTATCAACAAAGATAATTAGAAAACACAAATCACAATTCGCAAAACTGCAAATATCTAATTATCCACCAGATAATTTGAAAACAACAATTACCTAATCGTCAAAAACGATAATCAAATCTCAAATCAACAATTATTCAATTATCAAAAACGATAATCAAATCTCAAATCAACAATTATTCAATTATAAAAACCATAACCAAATCTCAAATCAACAAATATTCAATTATCAAAAACGATAATCAAATCTCAAATCAACAAATATTCAATTATCAAAAACGATAATCAAATCTCAAATCAACAAATATTCAATTATCAAAAACGATAATCAAATCTCCAATCAACAAATATTCAATTATCAAAAACGATAATCAAATCTCAAATCAACAATTATTCAATTATCAAAACGATAACCAAATCTCAAATCAACAAATATTCAATTATCAAAAACGATAATCAAATCTCCAATCAACAAATATTCAATTATCAAAAACGATAATCAAATTTCAAATCAACAAATATTCAATTATCAAAAACGATAATCAAATCTCAAATCAACAATTATTCAATTATCAAAAACGATAATCAAAATCATCAAATATCTAATTATCAAAAACGATAATCAGAATCATCAAATATCTAATTATCAAAAACGATAATCAGAATCAACAAATATCTAATTATCAAAAACGATAATCAGAATCAACAAATATCTAATTATCAAAAACGATAATCAAAATCATCAAATATCTAATTATCAAAAACGATAATAAGAATCAACAAATATCTAATTATCAAAAACGATAATCAGAATCAACAATTATCTAATTATCAAAAACGATAATCAGAATCAACAAATATCTAATTATCAAAAACGATAATCAGAATCAACAAATATCTAATTATGAAAAACGATAATCAGAATCAACAAATATCTAATTATCAAAAACGATAATTAGAACTCATATCAACAAATATCCAATTACCTACAGATAATTGGAAACAACAAATATCTATAATCAATTAAGATAACTAGAAAATCAACATAAAAGGTTGGATCGATCCCATCAGATGGCGAGTTTTTATGCTACGCCGCACGTGCATCAACATATGGTCGAAGCCTACCAAGTACCGTCAACATAATTTTGGCGCCCAACAAATGGCCCGGAGGTCCAACAAATGACCCGAAGGTCTGGTACTGGTATTGACCCAAAGGTCCTCATATGACCCATAGGTCCTCATAGTGGCTCGAAAGCACACGAAAATCATCAAATATTTCAATTAACGAGTCCGGAATTAACCAAAATAGCAAACGCACATGTCCCATAACCATGAGTTTTACTAAATCGTTTAATTCTCTTCATCGTTTCCTTGAAAGTGCAAAATTGTGTATTCCAAAAATAACATTTCACATTCTCAAACGGACAAGTCCGGAATTAAGCGAATCAGTAAAAGAAAGGGGTCATAATCCTCGATTTTGCTGAAACATTTAAAGCGCTTCTTCATTCTTTTGAAAGCGAAAACTGCAAAACTTCTGAAAACAATTTCATTTATTTTATAAAAGTAACAATTTACATTCTCAAACGAACAAGTTTGGAATTAAGCGAATCAGTAAAAGAAAGGGGTCATAGTCCTCGATTTTGCTGAATCGTTTAAATCGCTTCCACATTCTTTTGAAAGCGTAAACTATAAAAATTTTGGAAAACAATTTTATTTTTAAAATGATTTGCAAATCCGTGATAAAAACAACAATATTAGTGACAATTTCGGCAAGGAAATTGCACTTCTCAAAACACCGTAAAACGGATCTCAAAATCAGCATTGCGGAATAACCACTTAAAAATCCACTTTAAAATTTGACGGTTACTGAAGCCAAAGCGATAGTAATATTCATACGTCAAAGTCTCATCAAAAAAATTTGCATCAAAATATAATATCACTGAATTTTCATTCATTAAAAAGGTCAACAAAACACCGTGCTTCCAAAAACTTAGCACTAGTGTGAAAATCCCGTTATACAAATAACGGCAACAAAATACGTTTGAAACCAAACATCGGTTTTACGCAAAATTAATGGAGTAACGTACAGCTTAAATTTGCACGTATACCACAAAATAAACAAAGAAATCATTCGAATATATCTTCAATGAAGATAATTCAAAACAGCAAAAAAATCTCAACTAAATCACATAACTGCAATCGCTTCGGATCCTCAATCGGATTCGAAATTTTCAAAGGAAACAAAATAAACACAGCTATGTAAACAACAAATGAAATTTATTTCAATTTCATATTTTGATTTTTAGATCAAAAAGGATATCAGCTGTACTCAGCGAAGACAGTCTCACTATTTCCGCTGCGCACTCTGATAAACCGACACAAATCACTTAATCATCAAAACACAGTTTTCACTTATATTTTTAAATAAAGATATTTAAAAATTTCATCATAATTTCAAAACTTTAGTTTTGACTCAAAGCACACTAAAACATCGACTAATAGTTATTACACATGTTCCATCTAAGTTATGTTTTATATTATGTCCATAAACCCCAAGCTCTGATACCAACTGTAGCGCCCCACCTCTATGCTCACAATAACAAAGAGTATTAAAGGAAATACTGTCTGTTAATGAAGAAAAAGGCTGGATAGGAGTGGCCATCCGTAGTTAGGCCTTATACTAGTATTGGTTATTCCGATAGGAGTGGTATATACTTTTATTTTTCATCTCTTATTTATTTACTCCCATCGACATACCCAATTCCAGTATAAAACGAACTACGATGGTTCATAATAGTTTAGGACAATAAATATAATAATAACTAAGATAATATAAATGCGGAACAAAGATAATAAAAAGTCTCATATATATATATATATATATATATATATAACTGAAATCAGTTACAATACATGTGATACAGTACATATGATACAACTACCACTGTCGACTCAGGAAGTTATATACACAAGTACATTAACGTGATTAATATACATGAATACATAACAACCTATATAAATATACTGACTACTAAAAATGACAGCAACTATTCCAAAAGATAAGAAAAGACTTCATAGCTCTAGCAGCAATCAAAAGCAGGGTATCTACAACCTTTAATAACTCGGTCTGACCCGAGTATTAAATTCAAAAGAAAATAATACACGGGCCAGTCTAATTCAAACTCAGTTATTAGTGTAAAGGAGTAATAATAATTAAGTAACAAATAGATGACAGTCACAATAAATCTCGTCTATGCGATCCTTAAATAAAGAAATCGGATAACGATAAATATAACACGTAATAGTGTTAATCAACAAATCAGCAAATCCAAATTATCAACGAAGATAAATTAAAAAGATTATCAATGAAGATAATTTAGAAAACAACAGAATTGCCTAAACCGCAATTAACGACAAAATCTAATTATTAAGTAAATAATTAGAAACTCAAAATCTAATTATCAAATTGATAATTAGACAACAACAAAATCATCAAATTAAACCAAATCAGAATGCGACACAAAATATTGAAATATCAATTAAAATGACAATTTGGGTAGGGCTGCAGTACACGCACGCGTGTACTGCCTCGCCACTACAGCATATGGAATATGCAAAAGATCAATAAATCAAAAAAAAAATATAATATCATAAAAGCCATACCATGTGGCTGCAGTTCACGCTTGCGTGCACTGCCTTGCCACTACAGTGATGATGTACACAAAAGCTCAATGGAAGTTCACAAACGAGCACCAGGTCAAACCCAAGAAAAGTCAGGTTCAACCCAAATGTACTTCAAATGAAATTGCAATGCGAGCACAAGGTCAAACCCGAGCGTTTAGGCTGGATTCAACTCAATGTACAGAAACAAATACAAAGCAATGTCACAATGAAACTGCAGTTGCAAACAGGTACAAAGACAAGGACAATGCATAGGTCAACAGCACATAAATATGTGAAGGCAATGCTCCAACAATTGCAACAGTGCACAGTGAAGCGAAGACGAGATAAAGAAGCACAGCAAGCATGCAACTACCAAACTGGGTCAAGCAAGTGCAACACAGTGACAAGCTACCCAGATTCAAAGATGCAATCATGTATAACCAGACTGCCAAATTCAAGAAGGCACCAAACAACCACACAATGCAAAAAGGTCAAATCACTGACTCAACTCAACTGCAGCACCAAAGCACAAAGCAGTGGTACAACTACAAAATAGAAGGAGGGTGAGGGCATAGAGGTTGGCACCACAGCACACAAACACATGAATACAATTGACCAAATGCAATGAAAACAATGCATCAATGCAATGTATCAGACTCAAGCACAACAAAGGCAATGTACAAATCAAGTGGTGCTCTGGTGATACCAGTGACATGAACAAGTGCATCCTCTATATGAAGGAACGAAACAAATGAAACCAGAGGCAACTGGCAATAGTTAAAACAATGAACTAGCAAAGGCCAAAGCTCATGGCAACCACATATAAATGCACAAGTAAATCACAGGAATAAACACCCTTGACTATAGGGTAAATAAAGCTCCAAGTGAAACACAGTAAAACCCAATTGTTAAACAAGTTTAAAACAATGGGACAACACGGATATGAATGCAGCAGTATCACTGTAACCAGACTAAAATGGTAACTGGCAACAAGTGATGTACACACAAATGAAACAGTGGGATGTACCAAGATGTATCAGTGCAACAGTCAACAAAGACAGGTGTACCAAGCAGATAGTAAAGTGACATGAATAAGGTGTACAAGTGAAACAGGCTACATGAACACAGTGAAGTACTACCCAATGCAGCTACATGAATGGTCACAGGCGTGCACACCTAACTGCATGTATGTGGTTGTGAAACAAGCTAATGCAAGCTAATGTCATGAACGATGTACTAAGGCTACAACTTCACATGACCCAAACAGTGCACCTGTATGCTAATAAGTCTCGACAAAATCAAAATGTACACTTACAACATGAAACTGGACAGTGTAAACTCACTAGAAGCAGTGGATACAAATGCAGCAGTGTAAACATCGACATGAACAAGGCTCAACTCGAGTCAATGCACCACAGCCCAATTCAAACAACAGTACCGAACTAAGGCAACATATACCTGATGCAACTAGGTTATGGGTAAATGCAAGGTTATAACTTCAATCGTAAATACAGTGAACAACATTTATTAATATACAGTGAATGTATAAAGCAAGTCAAAGATTGTAACACTACGGCAACTACAAATAATCAAACATCATGTCACAAGCAATTTTTACAGATTTCCAATCTGAATTCAAAACCGAAGTTGTCATGAAATTAAAGAAAAACAACACAAATTCCAGATGAATTCAAGCATCAAGACCGAAGTCACAAAGAAAGTCAAGCCGTAACAGCATGGAGTACGAACATTTCAAAATCATCAAGCCATATAAATGAACCAGTTAAATGTATCATTTTATAAGAACAGATCAAATCAACATAGAAACAAAATCGAACACGTCAAAAGTCAAAAGTCGAACAACATCAACATCGTAAAATCCAGCAGCAAAAGTCGCGAATTTTAACAAGTTAGAAAACTCTAACCCTTGAATTAAATGTGAGTGACAAGAATCACCCACCTTTGATTGGAGCTATTCGAAGGAGCCGTGATCAGGGAGGAAGCGTCGATCGCCAAAGCAAGGTCGATGATCACGTTCGATCGAACTACCGGAGTCGAAGCCTTCGATTTGAACGAGCCCTAGTTCTCGAGAGAACGAAAGAAGATCGAGCCGCCATTAATTTTTTTTTCGTTTTAGCTTTATGGTTTTCGAATGAAAAATAAAATAAAGGGGAACGGTAATCTCTTTAGACAACACGGCACCAAACTAAAATATGGGCCAATATTCAATTGAAAGCTCGAACAACTTTAACAATTCTTAAAAAGAATTTCAACCCATTTAAAAATTCCAACAAGTAATTAGCTAACCGATTTAATCGTCTAATGACGATGATCAATCGATACGAAACCCCGGGTTGTTACACCAGCTTTACATCTCAAAGTGTAATGTCAGACACACATCCATACAAGTCTGTTCCGGGTTCGAACAGAACCGAAGGCACTTCCGAAGAAGCCCTTGCAAATCTGGGTATTCACAATCCCGATCGGACTTCCCATCACTTAGGGAATCTCTATACCGACGCGATTCAGTGCAGAGACAATCGACGGGTTATCCTTTCATTTTCGAAAATACCTGGTCTTCACTACCGGTCTTCAACTGCTATCCATATCGACGTATCATTATTTGGAATGGGTTATATGACACAAAGGTTCTCTTCCGGCTAAACCGAATAATGGGCGTAATATTTAAAAACATATGGATATGGGATTTCAGTTAAGTCACAATTTAGTATACAAAACTTTTCTTTCGAATGGTTTAAACAAATCACCATTTTAAATCTTTAAACAAAAAGATTTATACCACAAAGTTCACCCAGTTTCACAAAGATACATTAACAGATTTCAAAATAATTTTCATTTCAAATTGGATTAACTCATCCAATCTTTCAATTAAAGATTTAATTCATAAATCCCAATTCAAATCTTGTATACGGAAGATATACCATTTAAAATCCTCTTTGATTACAAAACAAGATAATCGTTTTCACAAAAGTTAATTCATAGTTTTTTCCAATCTATTTACAATTTCATTTCAAACTTGAAATCTTTCGATACAAATTGAAATCCTTTCTTTTTATGAAAGCTATTGTTGTTTGAAACAAATAGTTTCGTTTTGAGAAAACTGATTACAATTTACGAAAGCTAAAGCCATTCAAGTATAAAACTTGGATTTAAATTTAAATTTCCAAAACCACACTTTTAAAAAGGTTAAAACCTATATAAATACCTTTATAACTTATACAATCTTTTTAGACCATAATTTCCAAAATATTGAATTCAATGTCAAATATTGAATTCAAATTTAAATCAAATTATTTAAATTTCAAAACTTTATTAAGTTATTCAAAATAACTTTTATCCTCCAAAACCCCTTTTCAAAAGCTTTTCATATTTAACCCAATTCCATTTCCAAACCATTTGAATTCAAATTGTCTATTTAAAACCATTTCAAACATCTGTGACTTAATCGATTTCCTCGTGAAATCCATATTTTTGTGTGTATGGTGTAAGTCCAGGGCTTTAACACAACAGTGCAACATCATTCAATCATCATAGATCAAAACACAGAAATATAGTTGGTAAGCGGTATAAACTATAACGCTTATCATTCATTCACAAATTCATAGATAATAAACAATTGTATCACAAATAAGTGAATAAATTATACACAGCTCAATCCACAGAATAAAATATCACCGATCAGATAGGACAATCAATTCAAGGCATCTCATACAATACAATCATTCATAAGTAAGGTCAAGCATTCAATAATCATTTATAAGCAGGATTAATTAATTTTTTAATCCTAATTAATTCAATTTATTTCCAATTAAATTAATTACTTATGAATTAATTATCCAATCTTGATTATTTTATTACAAATCATTCAATCACCTTAATTAATTAAATTATTCTTAATTAATCATATTAATTAAATTAACATTTAAACCAATTACATAATTAATTAACTCCTTAATTAATTATTTTAAGAAATTAAACCTTTAATTACTTGCCATTAAGAAATCATCTCATAACAATTAATCATTAATTACCAATTAATCTTTATCAGTAAATTAATTTACTTTAATTAATCTTTAATTAATCTTAATTAATCTCATTTATTAATTAATCCTTAAAATCTCCATTTGATTAATTATCCTTAATTAATCATAATAAGTAATTATCCCTAATTACTTAATTAATCAATTATTAATTCGTAATTAATTTCTTAAAAAGTTAATCCTTAATCATGAATTAACTTTAAGATAAACTCATTCTTATAAATAATTTCATTTAGCACTAACAAATACGTTAGAAAATATTCCATTCAAGTTTATTGCTTAAATCTCATTTTAATTTCAAACTATAAAATGAATACCAATTTATCCGAATAAAGTTTAAAACCAACTTTTAAAACTTTTGAATTCACATGTTTAAGTAATACTTTTATTATAAAAGAAACTTAAAAGGGTTATAACAAAATTCTCTTTCAATTTCACATATTTAAAAGTATATTTTAACATTAAACATTTAAGTTTATAAAATTTATTTTATTTCAAAACCTGCAAAGTCAAATTTCAGTCCAGGTTTAAAACTTTTGATTTAACTTTGCTTAACTTCTTCCTTTATATTTTTCAAACTCTATTTTAAATCCAAATCTTTTATAACCACTTAATTGCTTAATACCTTTAAATTATTGAAACAATTTAAATTTAAAACTTATTTATTCCAAATCTATGTTTCAAACTGATTTGAATTTATTTTTAAACTTTGATTTTAAAACTCAGTTCAATCTTTGCTTTTAAATTTAAAATTTAAATCTCCAAACGTCTAAACAAAACATGTTTTAAAACCTGTACAACATGCTACCCGAGCCTCACTATTTCCCACTTCGAGCCAACGCTGGAAATCTTCGAGCCCAACATCAATTCGCTCGAGGATTACTCGAGACTCATAAACTCTACAACAAACCAAACTACCATCACCAGAGCAACCACCGTGCACATACACGGAAGCCTTGGTCGATTTCGATCATCAATGATGTTCTTCCCACATCGACTAGCACCCCCGAACCCAAACTCAAACTTCAGATTTCTTCCAACTCGATCGAATTCGAGTTAAATCCTAACCTGGAAACAACAAGAGCCATCTCCTCCTCAAACCTGTCAACGCTTCGATCTCGCCACCTCGGCCATTAGAATTCGTGCAACCCCGGCCACGACCTCGACTACGGCCAAGCTACCACCACCCAAAGACTTGCTGCACTCGATCAACCCAAACAGCCGTGGTGATCGATACATTAAACACTGAAAAAACTAGGGTTCCAAAAGAAAACCCACTGCCGCAACTTCCTTGGTGAATTTCATCACCATAAACTATTTTTCCCGTAACCCCTGATCACTCCTCCACCTCCAAGAGGAAGCTCGACCTCCACATCCAAGTAGATCACCATAAAATTGTAAAAAAAAAATTTGTTCAACTCTAAACTGCTCCTAGCCTACGCAACTAAAAATCACCATTTTTGTTGTAAAAATCCTATTTTTGAATAAGGATTCTAGTTATATGATTGAAGTAGCAAATTATTACATTCGAGATTTACAAAATTTGAAATTTCTCTGTTGTTTTATATTTCCAGAACCAATACAAATTATTTTTCTTCTAAATAAATTTTTAAACTTAAGTCTATGCTATAACAATCATTTTATGTTCAAAACTTAAGTCTTATCATAGCTTGGATTAAGAGCAATTGAATTTTGAAGCAAAACTTGTGTTAAAATCTAAGACAGAGAACACACATCAACAGCCTGCACACCATTCATCCTTCAAAATACTCAAAGCATTCATACATATATTCAATCATACTTATTCACAGATATGTTTGCAACAGATTCAAACTTTTAAAATTTAAAAGAAAATGTTACTCACATTGCTTCAGAAGAAAGAACAGAGCTTTTAATTTGAAACAGGCTTTTGAATTGCAAGTTGAAACCCTTTTTGATTTTTGATTGTAGTTGATTGAATTGTTGTTTAAGTTTTGAGATGATGCTTACTTCAGATTTTCACAGCTTGGATGGACGAACTGAAATGAAGAATTGATAGTGATATATAGGAAGAAAGTTACAGGATAATTATATTGTTTTGTACAATATACCAGAGATTTTTTCTTATTTTGGTGGCTAAGTTGATTTTCTTGTTTTATGTTTGACTAAATATATTTATTTAGGAGGCTATTTCGGCTGAAATGATATTTCTTTTGTGGGCTTATGTTAATGATATTTGTCTTGTTTCAAAAGCTTATGCTTATCACTATTCATATTTGTGATGCCCCACCTCTATGCTCACAATAACAAAGAGTATTAAAAGGAAATACTGTCTGTTATTACGAAGAATAAGGCTGGATAGGAGCGGCCATCCGTAGTTAGGCCTTATGCTAGTATTGGTTATCTCGATAGGAGTGGTATATTTATGCGTATATTCTTTTTTCTCATCTCTTTGTTTATTTACTCCCATCGACATATTCAATTCCAGTATAAAACGAACTACGATGGTTCATAATAGTTTAGGACAACATATATAATAATAACTCAGATATGCTAAACACAGAACACAGATAATATAAAATCTCATATATATATACATACATACATACATACATACATACATATATATATATATATATATAACTGAAGTCAGTTACAATACAGGTGATACAACTACAACTGTCGACACTTGAAGTTACATATACAAGTAAATTATTGTAAATAATATACATGAATACATATCATCCTATAAAATAACACTGACTACTCCAAAAGATATGAAGAGACTTCATAGCTCAAGCAGCATCCCATAGCGAGATATCAACAGCCTGCAATACTCGGTCTGACCCAATTATTAATTCAAAAGAAAATAATACGCGAGTTAGTCTAATTCAAACTCAGAAATTAATTCACGGAAGCAATAACATTTAAAATTACAAATAGACGACAATCACAATAAATCTCGCATATCCAATCCTTCAATAAGAAAATCGGATACGGTAGATATAACACGTAACAGAAGTAAACAGCGAATCAGCAAAGCCAAATCATCAACAAAGATAAATAGAAAGATTATCAATGAAGATAATTAGAAAACAACAGAATAATTAAATTAAACCAAATAAAAATACAATTTCAAAATATATTTAATTGGCCACATGAAACAATTCAAGCAATTGAAATTATCAATTAAAACGTCAATTCTGATTGGCTGCAGTACACGCTCACGTGCACTGCCTTGCCACTAGAGCATATAACGTCATCACAACTCCAAATATTTATACTAAACTCAATCACACAACTAAGTGTGTATAGTTCAACCAGCGCATTGCGGCAATCAACGCTACAAAACACATGCATACATAGCTATATAAAAGTGCAACAGCAAGTCGAGACTGCAAAATGTGCTGAGGTGCCAAACAAAAGTGCACACTAGACCAGAGTCATGAAAATGCAATATAAAAGTGCCAAAGCAAAACAAAGTGCAACTATTGTTAGACCAGGAAAAATACTCAAACACACAAGACATGCATAACCAGATCGGTTTTAAAGTGCAAGTGACCACGTATGCACAGCCAGTGCACATACATGAAGGTCACAATAAAGCATGAAGAAGCTCATACATAAAAAAACATGAAGGAACCAGACCACAAAGGCAATCAAAGTGGTCAGGCAATCTAAAATGCAAAGCAATGCTCAATGCACATCATAAATATGAATCAAGCTCATATATACTGCAATAGTTTGAAAATGCAGCAAGTACTCGGTTCAAGATGAAACCAAACGCAAATGCACATAGTAGCAGTGGGCAGTTGTTTGATACATGTGAAAGCAATGGACTTGAAGTGAGTTAATAGCAGTGGAATTTCGTAGTGATGTTTGCTCAAAAGTGTAGTAGTGCATGATTATGTGATGCTGTATAAAGTATTCTTTGGTGGCATTGGGATATACAGTGACATATGATCAGAAGCATTGCAAGTGAGACAAGGCTACGAATCATATCGGTAAACATATATAAAACAATGAATCCAACAATGCAAACAAGTCACAAGGGATATTCAAATACATAGGACAACAAAGCAATATTTTCAAAACCAGTTAGGATTGAAATTTCAGAAGTAATTAAGTGTACAGGTGAAACTCAGAATGATGATTCAGAATGTTGAACAAGTCCACAATATCAGGCTGAAACCATAAGGGCAGTGATAACATAGAATAATGACCAGGCAGCAAGAATTATGCAACCTGAACATCTCCATGAATACATGAACCAGAGCAGTCAAGCTTCAGCATGGAAAAAATTCACAAATCACACTCGAGTACACTGACTCGAAGCAATGATTAGTGCACAGCATACATATGAACCAAGTTCATATGTACAACAAACACAAAGCTAACAGCAATACACAGAGAGCAATATAGACCAGGCTCATGTCAATAATACAACATGATTATCAATGTGTATACATGATGAAGCAACCAATTAAAGTGGTCGAAATCAACAACGACAGAGATTAAACTATCAAACATCATCAAACACTATCATGTAAGCAAAGCAGTAACAATATCAAGTCGAATCAACTCAATTCACAACCAAAGACATAGAAGCCGAAGTCAACAAGCAGAAAGAATAGAACCAGGTCGAGTTCAAATGCAAAAAGCTCAAAGTCATGATATTCATGAAATCAGAAAACGAAATCAAGTTTTAAACCATGGTGGCCACGAAAACCAAGTAGTGCTGTGATAACCAAGCAATCAAGAAATCGAACCAAGTCATAGTTCAAAACCGCGTGAATTGAAAAAGTCAGAGAAATCACCAACATTCAAACGAAATCAAATGGCCGAAGCAAAATGTTGAATTAGAGGTGTGAGTGAAAATCACTCACCTTATCTCAAGGAGCGCAAATCCACAGCCGAAATTCCCTTTTTTTCCCACTTCAGCTCGCCTTTGTACGGAAACCCTAGCAGCCATTTTTTTTTGTTTTCGTTTGTTTAGTTATGGGCTTGCGAAGAGAATTGAATGGAGGAGGAACGGGTATCTGCTTTGATACAACACAGCACCAAGAATAAATAAATAAAAAATATGTGGGCTAAGATTTTATTTAAAGCCCACATAACATTTAACAAAATTTTTAAAAGAATCTCAACCCGATTAAAACTCCCAATAGAAAATTGCTAGCAAAATTTAATCGTCTAATGACGATAATTAACTGGCAAAACCCCGGGTCGTTACAATATTCATCCTTTGTTAATGTCATACTTCATTTATATATCTTCTTTTGCAAGCTTCATAGATATTCATGTCTTCTTTTGTCTTATTTTACATTTGCATTCTTATATATGTAGATATTTATATGTTCTTAGATTTTTTTATTTATGTGAAGATATTTTTGTTTACTTTGTTTTATTATTTCCTTGCATACACTTGTTTTTCTCATGAATCAAAAGCTTTTAAATAAATTTTATATTACATTTTTCTTGTCTTATAAATACATCTTCTTAATCATTATTATATACACATTATTTAAAAAAAATGTTTTTAAAACTAATTACCCATAAATCAATTCACATAAATAATATTTTTAAACCCAAATCAATTTTCTAAGTCATTTATTTAAATTTTAAATTCAAATACAAATTCAATATTCAAATTCAAATTCTAAGGTCAAATTCAAATTAATTCCAAAAATTTATTCCAAAATTTTACATTAATTATTAATTTAAAATCAATTCAAAATTGGGATCGTATAGATTCCCCCTTAAAAAATTTCGTCCTCGAAATTTGCAGGCACGGAAATAACAAAGATAGATACACAAAGACAGAGAAACAGTTTTCCAGGTCAAACTGGATATCTATTCTGTATTTGGCACACCAAATCAGAATATCACCAATATGAGAACAAACTCATTCAATACTACACAAGATACTTGGATCATCAAATCTACGAAATATGCAGGGGCACTGGGGTGACGACCCAGAATTTTTAAGCCTTTAAAATCGGAATGTTTAATTGATTTTAATATTTAAAAGTAAAATTTTAACTTGAATTCGAATATCACTAATTATGGATAATTAAATTATTGAATTAAAAAATTTGAAGTTGGATAAAATATTGAATCTGGAATTCTAAGCCTATTAAAAATAATTTGAAGGCTTGTAAAATTTATATTGATAACACTGAGGATAATAGAAGTTGTAAAATTGAAATTAACAGTGGTTTGTTCAGTTTTAAAATTTATACTGTTTAAATTGAATTTAAAATAGCCTTTCGAGGCACAACCTCGGAATTTGACGAAACCAGTTTCATTGGATCTGGAATATTGTATTATTATCAGATTTCAAATTTCGTATTGATTGGAGCTAGTATGTGAGCGTATGAGATAAAAACGCCTAGACAATAATTATCGATTTAATTTAAATATCTCTATCTGAAAGAAAATCAAATCGTAGTCCAAATCTTTCCTGAGCAGCCGACTTCCTTTCATGCCAATGTTTCTCTTTTTACTGCATCATGCTTCCTTTCATCCCCTTCCTTCAAATCAAATAAAATCAAAGTTCAGAAAGAAGAAAAAAAATCGGCCGAAGCCTTTTCACAAAATAATGGCGACGAATGGAAAAAAATCAAATCGCCTATCGCGTACGAATTGGAGGCGCGACGTCGTTTGAGGTGCTCGACCTTCTCATTTCGCGGCTAGGGTTGGTTTTGTCGAGGGTAGGCGTGCCTTTGGGCGACAAAGAGGAGAGCGAATCGAGTCTCGCGGCGGTTCCAGGGAGGCTGGCGAGGCCGTGCTCGTGGAGGAAAGCATGGGGACGATGCGCGAGGGGATGTGGTCGCGCGATTTCAGTGGCGCACGTGTTGAAGTGACGAGGAGATTCAAATCGTGAGCGCGATGGTCGCAATTGGGGCAATGGCGGAGGTTTGAGCATCAGCTCGTGTCGCGTCCTTCTCTCTGCCGAACCAACCCACGTCCTTCTCTCTGCCGAACCAACCCACGTCCCTCTCTCTACCGAACCAAAGAGAAGGAAGGTACCCCCGAACCAACACTCCTCCTCAGCCACCGGATCAAGGTAAGACCGAACCAAGAAGTTATTCCAACCATCACCGAACCGAGGCGCTGCCGAACCAACTCTGCTAGGCCAGACTGCATCAGCCCAGGCCCACCAGCAGCTATACACGTCTAGGACCCCTGCCCCCAGCCTCACTCTATAATAGAGGGGTAGGGGTACAACAATGGCGAACAAGTTTGAGAGCTCAAGCACGGATACAACTTTCAAACAACTTTCAGTTACTTGTAATCAAATCTTTGCACTTGTAATCTGAATAGAAAAGGAGAATAACATATAAAGTGGACGTAGGCACATTCTGGCCGAACCACTATAAATCTGTGTGTCTTTTACAGTTTACTCCATCTTTTTTATACATTTGCATAAATCACCCAAATCACTAAGAACCACATATAATCAACTAGATCATACGACTTGGAGGTGTTTGCTCATTTTTTGTGTAAATAGTAAGGTAAGGTATTGTTTTTTTTAAAATTCATAGTAAATAAATTATATGTATGAATACACAGATTGTAAAATATATGGGTTTATGGAATTTTTGTTTGTTAGATACAGAGAAAAATTTAAATATATACATACACGTGTTTAATCTTGCTGTTTAATTTTTAAAGAAGTATTAAAGGGATTTATATATTATAATATCATATTAAAACGAATATTTACAAATTAATAAATGGTGATGAAGTGGTAAATTAGTTTGAGAATTTTAAATTGATATTACTCAAGTTTAAACCTGAGTTTAATTTGTTGATTTTTAGTCCATTAATCAGAAATTATTTTTTTTGATAAAATTTTGGAAAAAAATGAAATAAAATATAGTGATTTTAAAATGTTTGAAGAACTTATAAAAGGTTAGATTTTTGAAATTTATAATTTATTTTTAAATGGAGTATATGTAGTTTCAAAAGGGAAATTACTGGTTTAAAGATTAAATCATTAGTCAACTAAACTTATTACATGGGAATTGATTATTTAATTAATTCAAGTATTAATAAATTGTATAATGGATATACAAGGTCAAAAATAATAAAGAACAAGCTGGAATGGAAGTGAGTGGAAATAGACTGCAAATTTAAGTCAAAGGTGAGTTAATCTCACTCAGTTAAATTTAAATTTAAATTCAATTGATTAAATTTAAATAATTGTTTGAATGATTGAATTGATTGATGTGCTATAATATGGTATATTTTGGAATTGGCATATTATATTGTGCTAACATCTGTGGATGCAGGAAAAACAGGTTGGAGGGATCCAACTGGATCCCTCAACATTTATTTAAATTATTTAATATTTATGTTGTGATTATTTGGTATTCTATGATGGGTTATATTGGAATATTGAATGTTATGGTTTGATTGGATATATTTGGGTATAATGAATTTATCAAAAATATATAAATTGGATTTTGGAAAGAAAATAAAAGAAGTGAATTTGTAAGCCAAATCATTATAGGAAATTTGAATAAATTAAGAATGAATTGAAAGAAATGGAAGTGATATTAAAATACTAATAAATAACTACGAGTACGAAAAGAAATAGATTTTGAATAAACAGAAATTAGTGAAGTGAAAAATTAATTGATATTATATAAAGAAATAAAGAATTATTTTAAAATTCACAGTTTAAATTTCATTTAAAAGATTAAAGAAGTAATTGGAGAAATCTAAATTGGTATTTCAGTTAAAAATATTTATAAATCATAATTAAGGATTTAAATCTGGAGTTAATGGAATTTGGAATAAATGGGGTTAATTGGAAATCAATTTGGAAATTGATTCAAGTGTTTGGAATTGGAAATTTCAAGAAGAATGTGAAGAGAAGTATATTTCTCTGGATAGCCAAGTTCATTTTCAAAGTATGTTTTTAAAATAAAATAAAGGTTTTAATGTTGTTTAAAAAAAGGTATGTTTTAGGAATTTATTGTTTCTAAATATCAAAATTCTAAAGTAAATATTTATTCAAATCTATTACCATAGTAATTATTTATAAAAAGTGACTTAGTAATTATGTTTTAAAAGTGAAAACCTAGTTTTATATTTTATAAGGTAACCCTATTTTCAGATATTCATATAGTATATATTTTAGCCAATTATTGAAGTAGTCTGAACTTAAATATTTAAAGTAAATTCCAAAGTAAGTATTTTATTTTAATCCATTATCGTAATAATTATTTAAAGAATGATTTGGTATTTTAAAGAAGAAAATCTAATGTATAGTTATAAGGTAACCTTATTTTAGTTATTTCTAGAGTATTATTTTAAATTAAGTATTAAAGTAATTTTTCTAAATTAAATGTTAAATATATTTTACAATAAAGTGTTTTTAAATTATTTTAAAAATCTAAAGTTTTGTGTTGGGTGATTCCAGTGGAAATAGAAATACTTGGAATTTATTCAGAAAAGGAAGATAGTTTGAAAACTGTTTTCAAAAGGGTTTGAAAGTGGAAAATATACCTTGTGAAGATATTTTTGGGAATTAATAAATAATTTGGAAAATTATTTATTGGTTGATGGTTGTTTGTGAATGCTAATTGATAGTTAAATAACCGACTATCAATATTGGACAAATACGTTGATCGTTTCGAAGAGACTGGGATCGAGATTTATTTCTCGAAAACCACTTCGATCCGGTTTGTACGTTTCATGGAAACGAGTTTGGATTCGAAGATGGAGCAGTGAAGTGCAAGGGCTAGTCGCTACTAATCCTGAGGATATTTCCAAAATGGATGTCGCAGGAATATGCCTTCGGTTCCGTTCGGACTCGGGACGGACTTGTATGGATGAATGTGTGCGAAACATCGTCAGGTGGACGATGGGCATTCTAAGGGATATGTTCTAAAAAGGTAACGCTTAGCATCAAGCCTCATCAAATGGGAATGACTGAAAATCAGGGTTATGCAGCAAGGCTAGGTAGGTAGCACCCAAGCAGGGTAAGGTCATTCCAGTCTAGATGTCCCTTTTATTTCGGCTTAGTGGGCGGTTGCTGATCCCAACCGTGGGGTGATCCCACTCGGGATTATCCAGTAAAGGGTAGTCCCGGTCTTGTGTTTGCAGGGGAGCGGGCGTACTCCTCAGTACTGTGATCTAGGCCACGTACTGTGACAGGTGGTACCCCAGTGCCTAGTCATTAGTTGGAAATCCATTCTCCCTACGAGCCTTGTACGAGTTTTGTTTGTATTACCCACTCTGTGGCTAGTAGCTGGAATTTAGTGAATGTAACAATTTCGGCTATTTTATAAGTATTTGTATATTGGCCCTATTATAATATCAGAGGATTTCTATAAAAATCGTTTTAGCTATCGTAAGGTAAAAACCCGACATGTTTATTTGTGGCGTGGTCTTACGAGATGCTTTTGTTTTCAAAAAGATTTTTGAAAGTTTAATAATCAATTGAGTGTGATTTTCTCACACTGGTATTCCAGACTGACTCGGGTGTTATTTAACTGTATTGCTCGGGTCAGACCGAGTATTATAAGATACAGGATATGATGCTGTGGAGCTCAGGAGACGAGCTGGATGACGATACGTACATCCGTATTTGTTTTATATATATTCCGCTATATAGAGTAGCTGCGTATCCATATGTATGTTGTTGATATTGAGCTGTGATTGATGTACTCTGATGATGTAATATATAAATCGATATATTTGATCTTTGAGTAAAGATTATTTATTATCTATTATATTCTATTCCGCTACGATGGTTAGATTCTGTTGTTGATTTCTATTTTCTTCTTCTACCTCTTCTTCCTTAACCCAAATGGTTCGTATTTCTGTACAACTTGAGTTGATTTAGTTAGAATAGTGATGACTAAAGGGGTACGGATTTGCGGGTCGTTACAGTTGGTATCAGAGCTTTGGTTAGCGATAACCTTGGCTCTGGTGGGAATTACTCATTGAAATAGAGTCAATAGTACTCTAGACTGAGTTTGAGCGTATTAATAGACATGAGCGCGTATTTGTTAGTGAATATAAAATGATTTTATATTGTGTTGATTGGTTTATTAAGTAGTTTATTGATTCTGCTCAATAGGATTAATTAACGTTATTGATAGGGATCTCTAAACACTTGAATAGAACAATTCGACACAGTATTGTTTTAAAGTGGGGTAAATGAAATAATTTTACCCAAATTATTTTTGTATATAAAAGATATAAATTTTGTAAGGTATTTTATAGTATTTGGATGCTTGATTGTTAAGGAATGATAATATTAAATCATTAACACTATTGTGTAGAAATTGAATAAGAAATTTAAAACTTATTACCAAAGTTGAAGAATAAATTTATATAACAAAATGGAATTTGAAATATAGATTATAAATGTAATTTATAATTTGAAATAAACTTCATATACAACTGAGATTTGTAAATGTAAACTGTAAAGGTGATTATAATTTTGAAATAGAATTCCAGAGAAACATTTGAAATTGGAATGAGATAAAATTCCAGAGAATGTTTGAATATAGATTTAAAGGAATTGCAATTTGGAATTTTTGGAAAAAAATTAAATTCCTTTGGGTTTGAGAATGGTTTCAAAAAGGTTTGGAGGAATAATAGTAATATTTTGGAAATATTTTTGTGTTGAATTTGAAATCTTGTGAGATTTGGAAATTAAAAATATATGAATTGTTGTTAAAGAGATAAAAGCACTAAACTCTTTCGGTCGCTGGAAAATAATTCCGATGATGATCGCGACATCATCGGTGTTCATTTTCGAGTTTCCAAGAGAGGAATTGCTACCTGAATATTTTGAATTGGAATTGTTTGCGAACTGGGTTGGTTTTGAAATTCAAAGGGATAATTGAATTTGCCAAAGGATTTTGGATGTAGTTGATTTCAAAAGTGATTTTGAAATTTTGGGAAATTGTTTGAACTCTGGAATCTTATGTAAAATGTTTATGGAATAATAAAAATATATTGGCTATATAAAATGTATAATTCCTAGTTAAAAGTAAAACGTGAATGGGATTGGTTGTCCATTGATGAAAGTATGAAAATAAATAAGTTTGTGACTTATAAAATTTAGAAGTGGAATAAATAAGCCAAAATAAAATTGATTTGAATATTGGGAAGTGAATGAAAAATTCAAAACTTAAATTATAAAATAAATTGACCTCGAGTAAAATAGTTAAAGTGGTTTTGTGATAAAAAAAATATTGGGAATAAACCTTGAATAAACAAATTAATAATTAATTGGTAATGAAATATGGAGATGGAACTTGAATTGGTTAAATGAAAGTCGAATACTAATGTAATGTGGCAAATGTTTAGTTTGCAAATAAATTATGAAATGAGTATTTAATGTAACAAATATGAAATGTTCCAAGATTAATAAATGGATTTAAATAAATTGAACGTGGATATGGAATGCGAAATAAATTGAACGGAATCAATTAAAATGAAATCAAATTAAGTATAGATTGAATTGGTATTAATTTAAAATAGTTATAAACAGGAATGGATATTCTTTTAAGTAAATATCACTGAATTTGCATAAAAATAATTGTCGTTTGACGTAAACGAGATTGTACAAATTATATGGGTTAACTGAAGCCAATAAAATTGTTTTTTTGAATCAATTGTAATAAATATGGGCTTGTTTGGATGAAAAACAAATTGAATGCAAGCAATGAAGTGTAAATGAATTCAGTTTGGATTGTCGGTGAATTAAACATAATTGGAAGTATGAAATTCAAAATGGTTGACTGAATAAACTAATTTAAATTAGTTAGTAGATGAAATTGGTTGGTAATTGAAACCAAATTAAGGATTTAAATTGGAAAGTGCTTATAATATATATATATAACTTGAGTTTTAAAGTTGAAATAACTTGACGAAAAATAAAATAACCTAAGTAATATTTGAATAAAAGCTTGATTTAAGTAAAATTGTGAAACGGTTGTGTCGAGTTTTATGAAATGATTTTTAATAAAACTTGTTTGGTAAATGAAATGAAATTAGTAATTGAGTTAATTAACGTAAGTTATATTAATGAGGATTTGACTTCGGGAAAATAGGAGTTGGATTGCTTTTGGGATTAATTCATTTTAAATGAGTTTGTTTGGACTAAGAATGAAATTGAGTTAAGTAGAGAGTGGTGTAATCATTTGAATTGAATAGGATGGTTTGAATATGGATTGAAAGCATTTAAATTGTATGGAGCCTGATAAATTTGCTTATGGTAAGTGTTAAGTGTATAATGCTTGTGTTATACATGTGTTTAGCTATTGGAATTAATTGTAATGTTAATAAACTTTGTATATTTGTCACTTACATGTTTAAATTGAGTAAGTACAGGTTTTTGGAAGCCGTTGACTGGGTTTTCCCGCGCTAACAGCTAAAATAAATAAGCCGTTTGCTTAAAATGCTAAATAAGGTACGCCTACGCAATACAAATAGGAAATATGAACTGTTTTTCTGTTTTCCGACCGTGTGGGTTGATGTATATATATTTATATCTCTTGTCAAATTGCAAAAGCTCCTCCGTACAAAGGAGACTCTGCCAAAAAATTTCAAAAATTTTGGGAGTTGGAATTTTTTTTGAATCTTTTGAAAATTTTCACTAACGACAAATGATTTAAATTTGTTAAGCAAATAGAATTATAACTAAATGTTGAAATCTAATTTAAATTGTATATGTAAAGTAAGATGAACTGAAGATATTGTTCAAAGAAACTAAAGAAAAAAAAAGTTTGCAAACAAACTTTTATTTGAGATATAAAAAAACAAATTAGTAAGTGAAATTAATTTAAGGAATGATAAATCAAATATTGTTTGAAATGAGATGAATTGCACTCAATATTTTGAATTGGAAAGTGAATTAAACTCAAGTAAAACTGAAAATGAAATTTGGATAAAGGATGAGAATAAAAGTATTGAGGTTTGAAATTAATTTGCAAATTGAAGCAAATTGAATTTATTTGGAATTGGAGTACAAAAAGATTAAAACTGAAGTTGTGGCAAGGGAAAGTGTGAATAAGTGAATAACAATCAAAATAAATGAGAATAAAAAAGAAATTGATATATTTGATAATCAATTGGGGCAAATACGTAGGATGTACGTATATTATTTTATTCGCATAGCTATTTGGTCCAGATTCAAGCACAGAATTTCGAGATAATTTTATCGATACGAGTTAGGATTTTTCACTCGATTTTCGACGGTGAACCCTGGATATGGATTTTTGATTGATTCTGGAAATTCTCTATCATAGTTTACAGCTATGCAAGGGGAATGACGGTTTCTGATCAAGAAACCTGATCTGACTCTGCAATAAGAAGTCGGGTGGACGATACTAGTTCGGAGGTGAATTGTGTGATCAAGTGAGCAATCTGATTTGGTATTGCATACGGATGATATATGTGCATCGTACGGGCTTAAGTAAAACAAATATTGAAAATGTGTAAAAGAAGTCAATAAAAATGTTTTTGAATGTTGTGATTGGATATTATTGTTAAACAGGATATGCAGGTATGAAAAAGGGAAAGGAAAATTGGTTTTGATTTCGGATAATAAAGTAGAATTGCTCGACAAAAAGGTATGTGTTTAAGTTTCTGTATGGAATTTGATTGAGTTTTTGGATCTAACCACTTGGATTTTGTTTCTTTTCGGATTTGGAAGGCCTTAGAGCCATTTTGTAGTCGTACCGAGCTAGCGGCGCAAAGGAGATGCTGGCAAAAAATTTCGGAAATTTAGAGAGTTAGAAATTTTTTGATAAAATTCTGATAATTTTATATTTGATTTAAAATTTGAATGTGAATGGTTGAGTAAGTAATATTGTTTGAAACTATGGGAAATTTAGGGAAGTTAGTAAAAATGGTAATGGGTCTTTATAAAAGATAGTTGATTGGATGTTGAACTGTTTGGTTTTAAGAAAAGTAAATGGGTATTGAACCATTCTTCCTAACTAGTAATTTCGGGGACAAAATTCTTTTAAGGAGGGAGGAATGTGACGACCTGGAATTTTTAAGCCTTTAAAATCGGAATGTTTAATTGATTTTAATATTTAAAAGTAAAATTTTAACTTGAATTCAAATATCATTAATTATGGATAATTAAATTATTGAATTAAATAATTTAAAGTTGGATAAAATATTGAATCTGGAATTCTAAGCCTATTAAAAATAATTTGAAGGCTTGTAAAATTTATATTGATAACACTGAGGATAATAGAAGTTGTAAAATTGAAATTAACAGTGGTTTGTTCAGTTTTAAAATTTATACTGTTTAAATTGAATTTAAAAATAGTCTTCTGAGGCACAGTCTCGGAATTTGACGAAACCAGTTTCATTGGATCCGGAATATTGTATTATCATCGGATTTTAAATTTCGTATTGATTGGAGCTAGTGTGTGAGCGTACGAGATAAAAAGGCCTAGACAATAATTATCGATTTAATTTAAATATCTTATCTGAAAGAAAATCAAATCACAGCCGAAATCTTTCCTGAGCAGCCGACTTCCATTCATATCAATGTTTCTCTTTTTACTACATCACGCAAACCCTTTTTCTTTAATAATGGAACGGAATCCCCTTCCTTCAAATCAAATAAAATCAAAGTTCAGAAAGAAAAAAAAAATCGGCCGAAGCCTTTTCACAAAATAATGGCGACGAATGGAAAAAAATCAAATTGCCTATCGCGTACGAATTGGAGGCGCGACGTCGTTTGAGGTGCTCGGCCTTCTCAGTTCGCGACTAAGGTTGATTTTGTCGAGGGTAGGCGTGCCTATGGGCGACAAAGAGGAGAGCGAATCAAGTCTCGCGGCGGTGCCAGGGAGGCTGGCGAGGCCGTGCTTGTGAAAGAAAGCATGGGGACGATGCGCGAGGGGATTTGGTCGCGCGATTTAAATGGCGCACGTGTTGAAGTGACGAGGAGATTCGAAGAGCGCGATGGTCGCAATTGGGTCAATGGCGGAGGTTTGAGCATCAGCTCGAGTCGCGTGGTTTGGGTGTCGGCAACATCGAGCAGTAAGGTATTGTTTTTTTTTAAATTCAAAGTAAATAAATTATATGTATGAATACATGGATTGTAAAATATACGGGTTTATGGAATTTTTGTTTGTTAGGTACAGAGAAAAATTTAAATATATACATACACGTGTTTAATCTTGCTGTTTAATTTTTAAAGAAGTATTAAAGGACTTATATATTATAATATCATATTAAAACGATTATTTACAAATTAATAAATGGTGATGAAGTTGTGATGTCCCGGGATTTTAGCAATACTTATTTAATAATTTCCATTTATAATTTATTTTAAAATATGTTATATTGATTTAAAAATTTTATATATTCAAAACCAATAATTAATCTAATTTAACAAATGTTATCTTTTCAAAAACTCAATAACAATGATAATTTAATTTGAATGTTTTCAAATTATATGTGTAATTAATTAATAATTAATCTTATTAAGTTAATAAAAAAATATTCTATTTGTAATATATATATGTATACATTGTAAAAAGGAAATTGGTTCAATTTAAATTGAATAAAAATATTTTCAAAATATAATATATATATGTTTATTTATTGTGATTTGATGTTTTGTTTTAAAATTCAAATAACTTCTGAAGCTAATATGTAAGATGTTCTATTTATAATGAATATTTATATTTGGATATATTCATTTTAAATAGAAAATTATGGATTAAACTTAAATAGAAAAATATGTTTTCAAAATTTTAATATACATAAGTTTTTGTAGTGATTTGGAAAGTTTTGATTTGGTTTAATAAAAATGTTTTTCAAAAGAAATTTAAAATTAAAATTTTATTTATAAACACTTAAAGGAAAATTTATTTTTATTAAAAGAATAATAGCTTGAAATAGTACCTTATTTTAAAGGTTTAAAATTGTTATCTTTTAAATTGGATTTTGAAAACAAATTTAGATTTTAAATATAATGTCAATGTTAGCTATAGAAATTTATGTTTAAACTTTTAAAATTAAATTTAAATAAATGTTACTTTCTTTTAAAACTTATCTTTATGAAGTAAGTTTTAAATAATTATAAACTAAATCACAAGGATATAAATATATTGCATTTCATAGTTATACATTTATAACATGAGTATTAAATTAGTATGGTAATTAAGGTTTAATTTATTTATAAACAAATAATTAAGGATTAATTCATTTTTAAACAAGTAATTATTGTAATAAATCACCTCTTTAAACACATGGCATCATGAGAATTATAAAGCACACTTGTGTACATATTAATAAAAGAGTTTGACATTCGTAAATAAATAGTTTATTCTTTCAACAAGTGGCAAGCCTTTAATAAAAAAAAGAAAAGAAAGTTTTGTTTTTATTAAAAGTTTAAAAGAAAAAGATCTGTTTTGATTTTGTTTCTTCAGCTAAACATTCTGTAACTTCTCTTCAACCAAAATAAAAATAAGAAAGCAATCAAAACCGTAACCAAATATGTAAAATCTGAAGCTATGATTCAACTCAGAAACAAGTAACCAAATCTGAGGATCATGCAATCAACAGCACGTTAAAATGCACTACAAAAGCTAATTCAATTTGAAGATCCAGTGGTTCAACAGCAAGTTATAATGAAAATGCAAATTCAAATTCCTGGAAATCTAAATACAGTGATGCAGTGTTCTCTGTTTACAAACTAGGTGAGTGAACTCATTTTGAAAACAGATTTAAATTCTTTCTTTGATTTCTGTGAAATGATTGATATGGAAAATATAATATCATTGTGGCATGCTTGGTTTGAAGATTTATTATATGTTTGTTTATCTGTTTGAATGCATGTCAAATTAGCTGTTGAAAACCTGCAATTATGAAGTTTTAAACTCTGTTTAATTCATGTTCCAGATTTTAAAAGGAAAAATTTATCTTCCAAGATAAGCACTATCAATCATTAATCATTGAAGAGATTTTGATCAAAATAAAGTAATCTTGTATTTAAAATAATTGTAAATAATAACATTGAATAAATATACTGTAAATGATTGAATTTACAGTGAATATTAAAAATTTGATGAAAATCAAATTCAATAGCTTAAACTTATGATCATATAACTTGAATGAATGTACAAAATCATGAATTTTAAAAGAATGTTTGTAATTTATAGTTTGGCATTTAGTGAGAATTTAGAAAATTACCTATATTGGGTTATTATTCAAATTATGTTGAACTGCTGCGAAGTGGATGGCGAGCTTCGGCAGGGAGGAGGTCTTGTTTTTTGGGTGATGCAAGAAAAATAGTGGTTGATTTTTATGTCGACCATGGTGGCCGTGAAGGGGCAGAGTAGGATTTAGTGTAGTTTTCTGTTTATGGTCGGAAACAACTTGGGTTCGTCGTCGTGGATAAGTTTTGGTGGATCGCGAGTAGGGGTTGAGTGGAGCATGGCGCGTGTGTGGATGGAATTGCAGGCACTCCGGCGTTGGGGTTCATCGTTGGCGACGCTTTTGGGTTCGATTGTTTTCTGGATTAAGGAGGTTGTTGCTCGTATTTTGATGCAGTGGCGTTTCCTTCAATTGAGGGTGTCGAGAGGGTTGCCGAGGCCAGAGATGACTTATGGGAAAGGTCGGCGTTGATCGCCGTCGACCGGCTCCGGCGTGCACGTGCACGAGGCCAGAATTTGGTGCATCGGCTGTTGTTTTGGGTAGAGTGTTTGGCCATGGGTTTCTTCTATGATTTTCTCGAGTGGGTCTCGTGTATTTTTGATGGTGACTCTGGTTTTTGGGTATGTTACCTCGTGTGTTTGTTCCAGTTTTTAGTTGGTCCAGGTTATAGCAAAAGAAAAAATTTAAAGCAAAACTATACTTAAGTTTGGGTTTCAGAATTTATATCCTGTTAAATTTTCAACTGCAAATTGAAATTGTTGTAGTTAAAGCAAACTAAATTTTTAAATAAGGTTTTAGATAATTTTAGTATGTTGAAATGTTTTAATCTAAAAACTTTGTGTTTTTACAAATTTAAGTTAATCTTCTTTTTAAAAATAGTTGTTTGTTCTAAAGTTAAATATTAACCGAGTTTACACTTTATAAAAATGAAGACTCAAGTTTGAAAGCATATTGATGTTTTAAACAAAGTGATTTAAATTAGTTTATAATGAATAAATGTTTGAATTTAAAAGAAATTTAGTTTTAAAGATTGGATTTTTTTTAAATATAAACTTTTGTTTGAAAAATAGTTGTTTCATTTTTGCTTTGATAATGGTAAAATAACGTTTTCAAATAAAAGTGTATTTGAAGTATTTAACATGTGATTGAAGTAAAGTATTTAATAATGACAAATTAAAAGATGATGTTTTAGTGTAACCAAATACAATTTTTGAATTTAAATATTTAATTTTAAAATGATTGTTTTGAATAAATGAAAGTATGGTTTTTATAAATCAAATTATTGATTATAAGGGTAATTAAAGTAAATTATTTAATTATCTTAAATTGGTTAATATAAGTAATTAAATTAAGGTAAATTAGTTGAGTAATTAATTAAGTGTAATTAATTACTTTTAAAAAAAATTAATTAATCAAGTTTAATTAACTAAGAAATAATTATTTAATAAGTAATTAAGAAGTTAATTACTTAATGATGGGATTAAGTATAATTACTTAAAGTAATTAAAGACGTGTAATTACTTAGTGAAGTAATTAATGAATAATTACTGAATGTAATTAATTGAGGAAACTTCTGGATGGATAGTAATTAAAGAGGTATAATTACTTAAGGGAAGTAATTAAGTGATAATTACTCAGTGTAATTAAAGAATTGATTGATGTAATTAATCAAGGGGTTGGTTTAATTGGTAAAGTAATGAAGGAAGTTAATTACTGATTTTAATTAATCAGGTTTGATTAATAATTGTAATTAAGTTTATAATTCATAATTAAATGTAATTATAAGAAAGATTGATTAATAATTAATTAGAGGGTCATTAATTAATGTAAATTGATGGGTAATTAATTGTCTTATTAATAAATAAATGCGATTGATTATAAGATAATTAAACAATGAAGTGAGAAAGAAGTAATAATTAATTAATGAAATTAATTAAGGATATTTGTATTTAATTATTTTTAATTAATTGATTAGAAATTAATTAAGATTAATTAATGATTAAAGATATATTAATCTGTGTAATTAATTTAAAGGCTAATTACCTAGTGTAATTAAAGAATAATTAATCTAGGTGATTAATTAAGAATATGATTAAAGGATAGTTAATCTGTAATTGAAGATTAATTAATTGGATTATGTAGATGAATAAAGAGTGATTAATTAATTAATTGTAATTAATTAATGATTTTTTAAGCAGGATTAGTTGTTTAATTCTCAAGTAATTAATTTAAGTTAAGATGATTAAATTAATTATAAAGGAATTTATGATGCCTGTTTGTGTATGATTGTTGTGGAATATCTGGTTTGGTTGATATCTATTCGATGGTATGTTGGGATATTCTGTGGTATGATATTTGATATATCAATGATAAATGTGTGGTATTTATCTGTGAGTGATGCTGTGTGAATTCAATATTTAAGTTGAATTAATCTGTTAAACTTAAATCACTTGGACATTAAGATGGCGTTTGGATTCGATGAGACCGAGATCGGGTTTCCAATTTGAAATTCAGAAAACCACATCGATCCAAGTTAACCGTTAGGTCGTGAATCCAAGGGGAGTGCAAGTGAAGACTCGAGGTGTAAGAACTATTCGTCGGTATAACTCCAGGGGTGACTCTGAGATGAGTTTGACGGAAATAGTACTTACAGGTTCGAGATGGTGATTCAGAGTGTAAGGGCTATGGTCGTTAACTCTGAGGGGGATTCCAAAATGAGTGTAACGAGATAGTGCCTTCGGTTTCGTTCGAACCCGGAATGAACTTGTATGGATTAAATGCTTTTAGAACATCGTCAGGTGGACGATGAGCATTCTAAGATAGATGTGTTCTATATAGGTAAGCGTAGCCTCAAGCCTCATCAACCGGGAATGGCTAAAACAGAGAGGTGCAGCAAGGCTTCGTGGGTAGCCCCCACTGGAGGACGAGATTTACCCCTGTCTAGAGGTCCCTTTTTATTTCGGCTGTGTGGGGCGGTTGATCATGACAACTGCCAGGGTGGTCTTGTTCGGGACTATCCAGTAAGGGATGGTCCCTTGTGTTGCAGGGAGTTAGGGTGGCTCCTCGGTACGGTGATCTAGGCCACGTACTGTGACGGGCAGTACCCCAGTAGCCCTGCCATTGTATGGAATCCAAAATCCAATAAGTGCCTATACGGTTTTGATTGTGCCCAACTATGTTGGAACGTGAGATGTAATCATTCCAGCTATTTCTGTATTTTATTTTGGAAACCCTAGGCACTATTATAATATCACTAGATTTCCTATCAAATGTTTTGGTTAGTGTAAGGTAAAAACTTACCCATGTTTATTTGTGGGAAGTCTTACGTGATACCTTTGTTTTCAAAGGATTTTCTAAAGTTAAGAAATTTTTAACCGTTTACTCACACCTAACCCCTGTCTGAGCCGAGTGTTTATTTTCTGTTTTATTAAACCCTTGGGTACTCATATTACGTATGAGTAGTCAAGTGATTCAGGTTTTCTTTGACGGTTCATGGAGGAGATATGGAGCAGGTGGCTTCAGCGTGTAGATATATATATAGAGTTTTCCGCTGTGTTTGAGTTGTTTCTGTTATCTGTGATGTACTTGTGTTGTAATATCTAGACAGGTGTTATAACTGTCTAGTTTGTTTTGTTTGAGCTGAATATCTCTGATGTATATGATACTATGTAATATTTTATTTGATTAATATAATTTATTCATTCCGTTGTGAGATTCTGATGTGTTTGGTTCTTTCTTTTCTATCTTTTCTCTTTTCTATCCCTTTCTTTCTTCTTAATGATGCGTCTTTCTATGTTATGAAAGGCGGATCGTTACATTGTGGTATCAGAGCACTAGGTTGAGCGAATACCTAGACTCTGGGGTGGTGTCTTCCTTGAGAGAGCGTATTTGTAACTTTGAATATATATATATATATATTCCTATCTATTTTGTTAGGTTACCTGTTCGGGTTTGCCAACATAAGTTCTAGAAGTAGGAGAGATAGTGGTGTGTATAGCACGACTATCAATGGAAGAGTCCGAATATTTGAGGTTGGGAGGGTATCTGCCAGAACAGTTTTGGGCATCTTGAGTAAGTTTGGCAGCTTGGTATATGGATTTCGTCGATCTCTGAAGGAAATCTTTTAAAGATACGGAGTTTATCTTTGGAGTATGAGATTGGATTGTGCTCGTGCGAGCGGATTCTCTAGAATTCGGATCAGTCGGAAGAGTTGAAGCAAGTAATGGTATTTTGGCAACCATAGGAAGGAGTCTTATCTGTATTGGAGTGGGTGACTCAGTTCAGCTAGGTGTTTGTGCTTGGTCTGAAGCCCGAGTTTCTTTAGAGGTTTCTGCTCATCTTGAAGACTCTTTTTGTGGAGTTGGTTGATGTAGCTTTGAGATTCAAGGTGCTTTTAGAATTTAGAGGTGTTGAATGTGCTATCAGGAAGATCTTTTGGCTCAGCAGTATCCTAGAGGTGGAGTTCGAAAGTAGTTGTGTGGTCCGTTTCTTCGATGGTTCAGAAGTCTCTGTGGTTCTTTGGTCAATAGGCCGGCAGATGGTGAAGCTTGACCATTTCTTTAGACGCTCAGCTGGGTGAGATGTTTGTGGTTGAGGTGGACCATTAGTTTTCTCTTTTGAAGGGCTTAAGCTGTTCTGTTATATAAGAGAGAATAGTTTCTTTGGAATCCGAACTGGGTAGTATCGCAAAAGTGACTTGCGATGGTTCGGAAGTTCTTTTAGTAATCTTTGCTTTAGTTTGAGACATCTCTAAAGATGTTGGAGCTATCAAGGTGGTTTGAGAATTTCTGGATATTTTTGAGGAAGTCAAAGGAGTTTTTCTGCATCGGGAGATGGAGTTCTGTTTCGATATGGTTCTTGGATTTTCTGGTGGTTTGGCCTAGTAGAGAAAAGATTCCAGGAGAGAGTATTTTGTGAGCAATCAGGATTGATTGGTTCTAGTTTTCCGAACGGATTTCTTTTGTAGTATTTGTGACCAAATCGGATAGGTCATTAAGCTTTAATGGGATTTGATGGACAATGTTTCTGGATAAGTTGATCAAGTTTGTGATGGTGTTCATCAAAAAGCATTCTCATCTTCTTCGGATCAGAGTTGTGCAGTGGAAGCATGGTGGCAGCTATCCCAGGATAGAAGCAACTCGGATTCATCGAAAGATTTGTGTTTTTCTTGGATTTAAGGTTTTCTTCAAGAAGTTTTTTGGGGATCTGAAAGCTTGGATGTTAGGTGCATCTGTTCTGTTTTTCGAGATAGGAGAAGCTTGTTTGAAGTTCATGATGCTTGTATGGTAGATTGGTGTTTTGGATTTCGATGGACTTTTGGGAGATTATCTTGTTGAGTAGAATCAGGAGGTCGTCTCATTCTTGATCCATCTTTTTTTTGAGAAGCATCTGAGAAGTTTGGTTAATCAGAAAGGTTGAGGGCAGTCCAGGATCAGCAGAGGTTGTGGTCAAGAGACGAAGAGATTCAGAATTCGAAGTCGGAGATTTAATTGTTGGATAAGTTTTTCCCGATCATAAGAGCAATGGGATTGGATAAGAGGGGAAGCTAACTCTAGAGTGTATGAGAATCTTTCTGTATTCTCTTAAGGATAAGTGGTTGAGCTATCACTGGTTTAGAACCAGCGGATCATGGAGATTTGGAAGTTGATCGGATTGTCTGTAATCCGGTATCCTATTTAGATTGCAGATTTGGATTTATAGGAGTTCTAGATCTGAATAGAGCAGCTAGTTTAGATTCTATAGGGCGAGTAACCCGGTTTGTGCCTGGGAAACTCAAGAAAGTTCTGTCCAGAATTTTTGTCTAGATAGTTAGAATTGATTGTTTGAATTGGATGTTATGGTTTCTAGTATGGTTGATAGCATTTTTAAAATTTAAAATCTGTATGGAATTATTAAATTATCTTTGCTTTTAATTTCGGGGACGAAATTCTTTTAAGGGGGAGGAATGTGATGTCCCGGGATTTTAGCAATACTTATTTAATAATTTCCATTTATAATTTATTTTAAAATATGTTATATTGATTTAAAAATCTTATATATACAAAGCTAATAATTAATCTAATTTAACAAATGTTATCTTTTCAAAAACTCAATAACAATGATAATTTAATTTGAATGTTTTCAAATTATAATAATAATATATATGTGTAATTAATTAATAATTAATCTTATTAAGTCAATAAAAATATATTCTATTTGTAATATATATATGTATACATTGTAAAAAGGAAATTGGTTCAATTTAAATTTAATAAAAATATTTTCAAATTATAATATATATATGTTTATATATTGGTATTTGATGTTTTGTTTTAAAATTCAAATAACTTCTGAAGCTGATATTTAAGATGTTCTATTTATAATGAATATTTATATTTGGATATTTTTATTTTAAATAGAAAATTATGGATTAAACTTAAACAGAAAAATATGTTTTCAAAATTTTAATGTACATAAGTTTTTATAGTGATTTGGAAAGTTTTGATTTGGTTTAATAAAAATGTTTTTCAAAAGCAATTTAAAATTAAAATTTTATTTATAAACACTTAAAGAAAATTTATTTTTATTAAAAGAATAATAGCTTGAAATAGTACCTTATTTTAAAGGTTTAAAATTGTTATCTTTTAAATTGGATTTTGAAAACAAATTTAGATTTTAAATATAATGTCAATGTTAGCTATAGAAATTTATGTTTAAACTTTTAAAATTAAATTTAAATAAATGTTACTTTCTTTTAAAACTTATCTTTATGAAGTAAGTTTTAAATAATTATAAACTAAATCACAAGGATATAAATATATTGCATTTCATAGTTATACATTTATAACATGAGTATTAAATTAGTATGGTAATTAAGGTTTAATTTATTTATAAACAAATAATTAAGGATTAATTCATTTTTAAACACGTAACTAATGTAATAAATCACCTCTTTAAACACATGGCATCATGAGAATTATAAAGCACACTTGTTTACATATTAATAAAAGAGTTTGACATTTGTAAGTAAATAGTTTATTCTTTCAACAAGTGGCAAGCCTTTAATAAAAAAAAGAAAAGAAAGTTTTGTTTTTATTAAAAGTTTAAAAGAAAAGGATCTATTTTGATTTTGTTTCTTCAGCTAAACATTCTGTAACTTCTCTTCAACCAAAATAAAAATAAGAAAGAAATCAAAACCGTAACCAAATCTGTAAAATCTGAAGCTATGATTCAACTCAGAAACAAGTAACCAAATCTGAGGATCATGCAATCAACAGCACGTTAAAATGCACTGCAAAAGCTAATTCAATTTGAAGATCCAGTGGTTCAACAGCAAGTTATAATGAAAATGCAAATTCAAATTCCTGGAAATCTAAATACAGTGATGCAGTGTTCTCTGTTTACAAACTAGGTGAGTGAACTCATTTTGAAAACAGATTTAAATTCTTTCTTTGATTTCTGTGAAATGATTGATATGGAAAATATAATATCATTGTGGCATGCTTGGTTTGAAGATTTATTATATGTTTGTTCATCTGTTTGAATGCATGTCAAATTAGCTGTTGTACTTTGTTTAATTCATGTTCCAGATTTTAAACGGAAAAGTTTATCTTCCAAGATAAGCACTATCAATCATTAATCATTGAAGAGATTTTGATCAAAATAAAGTAATCTTGTATTTAAAATAATTGTAAATGATAACATTGAATAAATATACTGTAAATGATTGAATTTACAGTGAATATTAAAAATTTGATGAAAATCAAATTCAACAACTTAAACTTATGATCATATAACTTGAATGAATGTACAAAATCATGAATTTTAAAAGAAAGTTTGTAATTTATAGTTTGATATTCTGGGAGAATTTGGAAAATTACCTATATTGGGTTATTAGTCAAATTCTGTTGAACTGCTGCGAAGTGGATGGCGAGCTACGACAGGGAGGAGGTCTTGGTCCTGGGTAATGCAAGAAAAATAGTGGTTGATTTGTATGTCGACCGTGGTGGCCGTGAAGGGGAAGAGTAGGGTTTAGTGTAGTTTTCTATTTGTAGTCGAAAACAACTTGGGTTCGTCGTCGTGGATATGTTTTGGTGGATCGCGAGTAGGGGAAAGGCTTGAGTGGAGCGTGGCGCGTGTGTGGATGGGATTGCAGGCACTTCGGCGTTGGGGTTCACCGTTGGCGACGCTTTTGGGTTCTATTGTTTTCTGGATTAAGGAGGCTGTTGCTCGTATTTTGATGCAGTGGCGTTTCCTTCAATTGAGGGTGTCGAGAGGGTTGCCGAGGCCAGAGACGACTTGTGGGAAAGGTCGGCGTTGGTCGCCATCGACCGACTCCGGCGTGCACATGCACGAGGCCGGAATTTGGTGCATCGGCTGTTGTTTTGGGTAGAGTGTTTGGCCATGGATTTCTTCTGTGATTTGCTCGAGTGGGTCTCATGTATTTTTGAGGGTAACTCGGGTTTTTGGGTATGTTACCTCGTGTGTTTGGTCTAGTTTTTAGTTGGTCCAGGTTATAGCAAAAGAAAAAATTTAAAGCAAAACTATACTTAAGTTTGGGTTTCAGGATTTATATCCTGTTAAATTTTCAACTGCAAATTGAAATTGCTATAGTTAAAGCAAACTAAATATTTAAATAAGGTTTTTAGATAATTTTAATATCTTGAAATGTTTTAATCTAAAAACATTGTGTTTTTACAAATTTAAGTTAATCTTCTTTTTAAAATAGTTGTTTGTTCTAAAGTTAAATATTAACCAAGTTTACACTTTATAAAAATGAAGACTCAAGTTTGAAAGCATATTGATGTTTTAAACAAAGTGATTTAAATTAGTTTATAATGAATAAATGTTTGAATTTAAAAGAAATTTAGTTTTAAAGATTGGGTTTTTTTTAAAACATAAACTTTTGTTTGAAAAATAGTTGTTTCATTTTTGCTTTGATAATGGTAAAATAATGTTTTCAAATAAAAGTGTATTTGAAGTATTTAAAATGTGATTGAAGTAAAGTATTTAATAGTGACAAATTAAAAGATGGTGTTTTAGTGTAACCAAATACAAGTTTTGAATTTAAATATTTAATTTTAAAATGATTGTTTTGAATAAATGAAAGTTGGTTTATATAAATCAAGTTATTGATTATAAGGGTAATTAAAGTAAATTACTTAATTATCTTAAATTGGTTAATATAAGTAATTAAATTAAGGTAAATTAGTTGAGTAATTAATTAAGTGTAATTAATTACTTTTAAAAAAATTAAATTAATTAATCAAGTTTAATTAACTAAGAAATAATTATTTAATAAGTAATTAAGAAGTTAATTACTTAATGATGGGATTAAGTATAATTACTTAAAGTAATTAAAGACGTGTAATTACTTAGTGAAGTAATTAATGAATAATTACTGAATGTAATTAATTGAGGAAATTTCTGGATGGATAGTAATTAAAGAGGTATAATTACTTAAGGGAAGTAATTAAGTGATAATTACTCAGCGTAATTAAAGAATTGATTAATGTAATTAATCAAGGGGTTGGTTCAATTGGTAAAGTAATGAAGGAAGTTAATTATTGATTTTAATTAATCAGATTTGATTAATAATTGTAATTAAGTTTATAATTAATAATTAAATGTAATTATAAGAAAGATTGATTAATAATTAATTAGAGGGTCATTAATTAATGTAAATTAATCTGTAATTAATTGTTTAATTAATTAATAAATGTGATTAATTATAAGATAATTAAACAATGAAGTGAGAAAGAAGTAATAATTAATTAATGAAATTAATTAAGGATATTTGTAATTAATTATTGTTAATTAATTGATTAGAAATTAATTAAGATTAATTAATGATTAAAGATATATTAATCTGTGTAATTAATTTAAAGGCTAATTACCTAGTGTACTTAAAGAATAATTAATGTAGGTGATTAATTAAGAATATGATTAAAGGATAGTTAATCTGTAATTGAAGATTAATTAATTGGATTATGTAAATGATTAAAGAGTGATTAATTAATTAATTGTAATTAATTAATGATTGTTTAAGCAGGATTAGTTGTTTAATTCTCAAGTAATTAATTTAATTTAAGATGATTAAATTAATTATAAAGGAATTTATGATGCCTGTTTGTGTATGATTGTTGTGGAATATCTGGTTTGGTTGATATCTATTGGATGGTATGTTAGGATATTCTGTGGTATGATATTTGATATATCAATGATAAATATGTGGTATTTGTTTGTGAGTGATGCTGTGTGAATTCAATATTTAAATTGAATTAATCTGTTAAACTTAAATCACTTGGACATTAAGATGGCGTTTGGATTCGATGTGACCGGGATCGGGTTTCCAATTTGGAATTCCGAAAACCACATCGATCCAAGTTAAACGTTAGGTCGTGAATCCAAGGGGAGTGCAAGTGAAAACTCGAGGTGTAAGAACTATTCGTGATGATTCCGAGATGAGTTTGAAGGAAATAGTACTTACAGGTTCGAGATGGTGATTCAGAGTGTAAGGGCTATGGTCGTTAACTCTGAGGGTGATTCCAAAACGAGTGTAACGAGATAGTGCCTTCGGTTTCGTTCGAACCCGGAATGAACTTGTATGGATTGAATGCATTCAGAACACCGTCAGGTGGACGATGAGCATTCTAAGATAGATTTGTTCTATAAAGGTAATCGTAGCCTCAAGCCTCATCAACCGGGAATGGATAAAACAGAGGAGGTGCAGCAAGGCTTCGTGGGTAGCCTCCACTGGAGGACGAGATTTACCCATGTCTAGAGGTCCCTTTTTATTTCGGCTGTGTGGGGCGGTTGATCATGACAACTGCCGAGATGGTCTTGTTCGGGACTGTCCAGTAAGGGATGGTTGCGGCCTTGTGTTGCAGGGGAGTTAGGGTGGCTCCTCGGTACGGTGATCTAGGCCATGTACTGTGACGGGCGGTACCCCAGTAGCCCTGCCAATGTATGGAATCCAAAATCCAATAAGTGCCTGTACGGTTTTGATTGTGCCCAACTATGTTGGAACGTGAGATGAGCATTCCAGCTATTTCTGTATTTTATTTTTGAAACCCTAGGCACTATTATAATATCATTGGATTTCCTATCAAATGTTTTGGTTAGCGTAAGGTAAAAACTTACCCATGTTTATTTGTGTGAAGTCTTACGTGATACCATTGTTTTCAAAGGATTTTCTAAAGTTAAGAAATTTTTAACCGTTTACTCACACCAGACCCCTGTCTGACCCGAGCGTTTATTTTCTGTTTTATTGAACCCTTGGGTACTCATATTACGTATGAGTAGTCAAGTGATTCAGGTTTGCTTTGACGGTTCATGGAGGAGATATGGAGCAGGTGGCTTCAGCGTGTAGATATATATAGAGTTTTCCGTTGTGTTTGAGTTGTTTCTGTTATCTGTTATGTGCTTGTGTTGTAATATCTAGACAGGTGCTATAACTGTCTAGTTTGTTTTTCTTGAGCTGAATATCTCTGATCTATATGATACTATGTAATATTTTATTTGATTAATATAATTTATTCGTTCCGCTGTGAGATTCTGATGTTGTTTGGTTCTTTCTTTTCTATCCCTTTCTTTCTTCTTAATGATGCGTCTTTCTGTCTATGAAAGGCGGGTCGTTACAGAAGTGGTAAATTAGTTTGAGAATTTTAAATTGATATTACTCAAGTTTAAACCTGAGTTTAATCTGTTGATTTTTAGTCCATTAATCAGAAATTATTATTTTTGATAAAATTTTGGAAATAAAATAAAATAAAATATAGGGATTTTAAAATGTTTGAAGAACTTATAAAAGGTTAGATTTTTGAAATCTATAATTTATTTTTAAATGGAGTATATGTAGTTTCAAAGGGGAAATTACTGGTTTAAAGATTAAATCATTGGTCAACTAAACTTATTACATGGGAATTGATTATTTAATTAATTCAAGTATTAATAAATTGTATAATGGTTATACAAGGTCAAAAATAATGAAGAACAAGCTGGAATGGAAGTGAGTGGAAATAGACTGCAAATTTAAGTCAAAGGTGAGTTAATCTCACTCAGTTAAATTTAAATTTAAATTCAAATGATTAAATTTAAATAATTGTTTGAATGATTGAATTGATTGATGTGCCATAGTATGGTATATTTTGGAATTGGCATATTATATTGTGCTAACATCTGTGGATGCAGGAAAAACAGGTTGGAGGGATCCAACTGGATCCCTCAACATTTACTTAATTATTTAATATTCTCTGTTGTGATTATTTGGTATTCTATGATGGGTTATATTGGAATATTGAATGTTATGGTTTGATTGGATATATTTGGGTATAATGAATTTACCAAAAATATATAAATTGGATTTTGGTAAGAAAATAAAAGAAGTGAATTTGTAAGCCAAATCATTATAGGAAATTTGAATAAATTAAGAATGAATTGAAAGAAATGGAAGTGATATTAAAATACTAATAAATAACTACGAGTATGGAAAGAAATAGATTTTGAATAAACAGAAATTAGTGAAGTGAAAAATTAATTGATATTATATAAAGAAATAAAGAATTATTTTAAAAATTCACAGTTTAAATTTTATTTAAAAGATTAAAGAAGTAATTGGAGAAATCTAAATTGGTATTTCAGTTAAAAATATTTTTAAATCATAATTATGGATTTAAATCTGGAGTTAATGGAATTTGGAATTAATGGGGTTAATTGGAAATCAATTTGGAAATTGATTCAAGTGTTTGGAATTGGAAATTTCAAGAAAAATGTGAAGAGAAGTATATTTCTCAGGATAGCCAAGTACGTTTTCAAAGTAAGTTTTTAAAATAAAATAAAGGTTTTAATGTTGTTTAAAAAAAAGTATGTTTTAGGAATTTATTATTTCTAAATATCAAAATTCTAAAGTAAATATTTATTCAAATCTATTACCATAGTAATTATTTATAAAAAGTGACTTAGTAGTTCTGTTTTAAAAGTGAAAACCTAGTTTTATATTTTATAAAGTAACCCTATTTTCAAATATTCATATAGTATATATTTTAGCCAATTATTGAAGTAGTCTTAACTTAAATATTTAAAGTAAATTCCAAAGTAAGTATTTTATTTTAATCCATTATCGTAATAAATATTTAAAGAATGATTTGGTATTTTAAAGAAGAAAATCTAATGTATAGTTATAAGGTAACCTTATTTTAGTTATTTCTAGAGTATTATTTAAATTAAGTATTAAAGTAATTATTCTAAATTAAATGTTAAATATATTTTACAATAAAGTGTTTTTAAATTATTTTAAAAATCTAAAGTTTTATGTTTGGTGATTCCAGTGGAAATAGAAATACTTGGAATTTATTCAGAAAAGGAAGATAGTTTGAAAACTGTTTTCAAAAGGGTTTGAAAGTGGAAAATATACCTTGTGAAGATATTTTTGGGAATTAATAAATAATTTGGAAAATTATTTATTGGTTGATGGTTGTTTGTGAATGTTAATTGATAGTTAAATAATCGACTATCAATATTGGACAAATACGTTGATCGTTTCGAAGAGACCGGGATTGAGATTTATTTCTCGAAAACCACTTCGATCCGGTTTGTACGTTTCGTGGAAACGAGTTTGGATTCGAAGATGGAGCAGTGAAGTGCAAGGGCTAGTCGCTACTAATCCTGAGGATATTTCCAAAATGGATGTCGTAGGAATAGTGCCTTCGGTTCCGTTCGGACCCGGGACAGACTTGTATGGATGAATGCGTGCGAAACATCATCAGGTGGACGATGGGCATTCTAAGGGATATGTTCTAAAAAGGTAACGCTTAGCCTCAAGCCTCATCAAATGGGAATGACTGAAAATCAGAGGTTATGTAGCAAGGCTAGGTGGGTAGCACCCAAGCAGGGTGAGGTCATTCCAGTCTAGATGTCCCTTTTATTTCGGCTTAGTGGGCGGTTGCTGATCCCAACCGCGGGGTGATCTCACTCGGCATTATCCAGTAAGGGGTAGTCTCGGTCTTGTGTTGCAGCGGAGCGGGCGTACTCCTCAGTACTGTGATCTAGGTCACGTACTGTGACAGGTGGTACCCCAGTGCCTGGTCATTAGTTGGAAATTCATTCTCCCTACGAGCCTTGTACGAGTTTTGTTTGTATTACCCACTCTGTGGCTAGTAGCTGGAATTTAATGAATGTAACAATTTCGGCTATTTTATAAGTATTTGTATATAGACCCTATTATAATATCAGAGGATTTCTATAAAAACCGTTTTAGCTGTCGTAAGGTAAAAACCCGACTTGTTTATTTGTGGCGTGGTCTTACGAGATGCTTTTGTTTTCAAAAATATTTTTGAAACTTTAATAATCAATTGAGTGTGATTTTCTCACGCTGGTATTCCAGACTGACTCGGGTGTTATTTAACTGTAATGCTCGGGTCAGACCGAGTATTATAGGATACAGGATATGATGCTGTGGAGCTCAGGAGACGAGCTGGATGACGATACGTACATCCGTATTTGTTTTATATATATTCCGCTGTATAGAGTAGCTGCGTATCCTGATGTATGTTGTTGATATTGAGCTGTGATTGATGTACTCTGATGATGTAATATATAAATCGATATATTTGATCTTTGAGTAAAGATTATTTATTATCTATTATATTCTATTCCGCTGCGATGATTAGATTCTGTTGTTGATTTCTATTTTCTTCTTCTACCTCTTCTTCCTTAACCCAAATAGTTCATATTTATTTACAACTTGAGTTGATTTAGTTAGAATAGTGATGACTAAAGGGGTACGGATTTGCGGGTCGTTACAACTTGTTAGTCTGAAGGATAACTAACCACTCGTAGAGTAAATCGAGACCCAAACAATAGATAAATGGATTTAAATCTTCCACAATTCTCGAATATTATATATGGATTCCAAACTCAAATCGAAATACCCCAATATATATATATAATGTGTCCCTCTTGGGACTTCGATATTAATAAGAAATTACAATAGAATTTAGAATTTGGTTTTAATCGAAATCGTTTTATCGATACAATTTATTTAACTTTATATTTAATTTACCAATTTATTTCAAATAGAATTTCAAATTCATTGAAGTTAAAAACGAAAAGCTAATAGAAATTTAACAAAGAGAGTATGAAATAGAACTTATCTACACGATTCGTAAGGGCCACCATCACACTGAAGCTTCTCCCTCGAGCTGCCACAAAGCTAATCAAAGCGTTGAAATCGAATCAAAGGAGATTGATAGAGAAAGATTATTTCCGTTTTTGCAAGGTATTGACCATTCGCAGTGCCATGTCCCCTATCTCGTCCTCTTCTTGCACTCATACTCACTATCAGTGGATAGTAAGGGAATTACTGAGGCATACAGACGGATATCTTAGGAATTACTCATTCTAGGGTTCACTTCACCCTATCTCTAATGATCTACTTAATGTGTTATACTCCTGAGCTAAGGTTTCAACCTTCAGCTCTGATACCAGATGAAATGATCCTGACTCGACCTTCGAAAATCGGCACCGAATATGACACTCATATTCAAATGCCGCAGATCCAAATGTCAAATCTGGTTCGTCGGAGCTTATAACACATCAACACAGCGGAAGAAAATGAGTAATATCATATACAACACTTGGTACAATATTCAGATATAATGAATGATACAATTTAATATCAACACTATCAGAGATACAAGAAATAGTAGCGGAAAAGAATATCTTCAATGCCAACTCCAAAAACTCTATCTTCAATCCAAAGCTAGCTCGAACCATTAAGTTGCAACAAGCTAAGTAAGGTCAGCTGTGAAAGCTGAAGTGTAGAAAATGCGATCCATAAATCCAAAAGGCTTTGAAAGCTATCAAATCAGTTCCTACTATTCGACTATCTAAAAAACCAAACTCTAGACTGCCCGTGTGGAAAATAGTGGGCACCCAGAGTTTAGGAAAGGAGCAATAAACTCCAGGTCAGTCACGGGACTGGTGTGAGTAAACGAAAACAGTTTTTGTCTTTTAAAACAAACAAAAGAATTTAGATTGAAAACCGCAATGCTTTTTGAAAAATGAAACTACCATATGACCTCCCACCACACACACAATGCAAATGCAGACTTGGAGGAGATTTCTTCTTATGATAGTCAAACATGCTTAATACGCCAAATCCTTTGATATTATTATGATTAGTGCGCAGTGGAAAACCTTTCGAAAATATAATATTAATCTTAGCTAGCATAGGTACCATTATATTATGCCTGCTATAGCTACCATTTTAAATGGCAGGTTCTGCAACTAAAGCCGTACAAGGCACGTATTGTTTTGCTTGGATTTCCAACAAATGGTCAGGAAAAGGAACTTCCCACATAAAATGGAACGCCTCTGGAGGGACGCCCCCGAGAACTTAACCAGCTTTTTGCTACACAAGGTCGGGTTACCTCTGTAACTAGGCAACAACTGACACGAGCATGCCATCCCTCGGTCGTTACCGATCTTTATCCGAGGGCCCTCAATCCAACAACCACACAGTAAAGTATCTAGGCTCCATACCATGATACCAACTTTCAAAAATCAACATAAGTAAGTATCTGGGCTCCATACCATGATATCACTTTTTATATCCAGAAGGAAATGGTCACACCCTCAGGAGGAGCTACCCCCAAATAACCTTGCTGCCAAAATTCTTGTTTTGACCATTACCAGATTGTGAGGATCGACGAAGTCTCCTCCACAAAGCTACACTTTTTCACCAAGCCATGCTTTGATCACAAATGATCAACAAATGATCATCAACACATAGCAGCACTTAGCATGCCACATTATCAAATTGGGAATGTATCATTAGTAACCATCAATTACATAACCTCTGAGCTCGTACGTCTCAGAGAAGGGTGTTAAGCTAAGAGATTAAATCTCCGCCACCAACAGAAATGTATTTGAAAGAAACCAGCTTTACATCTCAAAGTGTAATGTCAGAAACACATCCATACAAGTCTGTTCCAGGTTCGAACAGAACCGAAGGCACTTCCGAAGAAGCCCTTGCAAATCCGGGTATTCAAAATCCCGATCGGACTTCCCATCACTTAGGAAATCACTATACAGGCGCGACTCAGTGCAGAGACATTCGACGGGTTATCCTTTCGTTTTCGAAAATACCCGGTCTTCACCACCGGTCTTCAAATGCTATCCATATCGACGTATCATTATTCGGAATGGGTTATATGACACAAAGGTCCTCTCCCGGCTAAACCGAATAATGAGCGTAATATTTAAAAACATATGTATAAGTGATTTCAGTTAAGTCACAACTTAATATCCAAAACTTTTCTTTCGAATGGTTTAAACAAATCACCATTTTAAATCTTCAAACAAAAAGATTTATTCCACAAAGTTCACCCAGTTTCACAAAGATCCATTCACGGATTTCACAACAATTTCCATTTCAAATTGGATTAACTCATCCAATCTTTCAATTAAAGATTTAATTCATAAATCCCAATTCAAATCTTGTATACGGAAGATATTCCATTAAAATCCTCTTTGATTACAAAACAAAATTTAATCATTTTCACAAAAGTTAATTCATAGTTTTACCCAAGCTATATACAATTTCATTTCAAACTTGAAATATTTCGATCCGAATTGAAATCCTTTCTTTTTATGAAAGCTATTGTGGTTTGAAACAAATAGTTTCGTTTTGAGAAAACTGATTACAATTTACATAAGTTAAAGCCATTCAAGTATAAAACTTGGATTTAAACTTAAATTTCCAAAACCACACTTTTAAAAGGGTTAAAAACCCATATAAACACCTTTATAACTTATATAATCTTTTTAGGCCATAATTTCCAAATTATTGAATTGAATGTCAAATATTGAATTCAAATTTAAATCAAATTATTTAAATTTCAAAACTTTATTAAGTTATTCAAAATAACTTTTATCCTCAAAAACCCATTTTCAAAAGCTTTTCATATTTAACCCAATTCCATTTCCAAACCATTTGAATTCAAATTGTCTATTTAAAATCATTTCAAACATCTGTGACTTAATCGATTTCCTCGTGAAATCCATATTTGTGTGTGTATGGTGTGGTCCAGGGGTTTAACACAATAGTGCAACATCATTCAATCATCAAAGATCAAAACACAGAAATATATTTGGTAAGCGGTATAAATTATAACGTTTATCATTCATTCACAGATTCACAGATAATAAACAATTGTATCACAAGTAAATGAATAAATTATACACAGCTCAATCCACACAACAAAATATCACCGATCAGATAGGACAATCAATTCAAGGCATCTCATACAATACAATCATTCATAAGTAAGGTCAAGCATTCAATAATCATTTATAAGTAGGATTAATTAATTGTTTAATCCTAATTAATTCAATTTATTTCCAATTAAATTAATTACTTATGAATTAATTATCCAATGCTGATTAATTTATTACAAGTCATTTGATATAAATTAATTAATCAATCACCTTAATTAATTAAATTATTCTTAATTAGTCATATTAATTAAATTAACCTTTAAACCAATTACATAATTAGTTAACCCCTTAATTAATTATTTAAAAAATTAAACCTTTAATTACTTGCCATTAAGCAATCATCTCATAACAATTAATCATTAATTACTATTTAATCTTTATCAGTAAATTAATTTACTTTAATTAATCTTTAAATAATCTTAATTAATCTCATTTATTAATTAATCCTTAATTAATCTCCATTTGATTAATTATCCTTAATTAATCATAATAAGTAATTATCCCTAGTTACTTAATTAATCAATTATTAATTCGTAATTAATTTCTTAAATAGTTAATCCTTAATCATGAATTTACTTTAAGATAAACTCATTCTTATAAATGATTTCATTTAGCACTCACAAATATGTTAGAAAATATTTCTTTCAAGTTTATTGCTTAATTCTCATTTTAATTTCAAACTATAAAATGAATACCAATTTATCCGAATAAAGTTTAAAACCAACTTTTAAAACTTTTGAATTCACATGTTTAAGTAATACTTTTATTACAAAAGAAACTTAAAAGAGTCATAATCAAATTCTCTTTCAATTTAACATATTTAAAATTATATTTTAACATTAAAACTAATTTAAACATTTAAATTTATAAACTTTATTTTATTTCAAAACCTGCAAAGGCATATTTCAGTCCAGGTTTAAAACTTTTGATTTAACTTTGCTTAACTTCTTCCTTTATATTTTTCAAACTCTATTTTAAATCCAAATCTTTTAAAACCACTTAATTGCTTAATACCTTTAAATTATTGAAACAATTTAAATTTAAAACCTATTTATTCCAAATCTAAGTTTCAAACTGATTTCAATTTATTTTTAAACTTTGATTTTAAAACTCAGTTCAATCTTTGCTTTGAAATTTAGTATTTAAAATTCCAAACTTCGAAACAAAACAAGTTTCAAAACCTGTACAACACGCTACCCGAGCTTCACTATTTCCTGCTTCGAGCCAACAGTGGAAATCTTCGAGCCCTACATCAATTCGCTCGAGGATTACTCGAGGTTCATAAACTCTGCAACAAACCAAACTACCATCAACAGAGCAGCCACCGTGCACATGCACGAAAGCCTTGGTCGATTCCGATCTTCGATGATGATCTTCCCACGTCGACTGGAAACCCCAAACCCAAACTCGAACTTCAGATTTCTTCCAACTCGATCGAATTCGAGTTAAATCCTAACCTGGAAACAACAAGAGCCATCACCTCCTCAAACCTGTCAACGCTTCGATCTCGCCGCCTCGACCATCAGAATTCGTGCAACACCGGTCACGACCTCGACTACGGCCAAGCTACCACCACCCAAAGACTCGCTGCACTCGATCAACCCAAACAGCCGTGGTGATCGATACATTAAACACTGCAAAAACTAGGGTTCCTAAAGAAAACCCACTACCGCAACTTCCTTGGTGAATTTCATTACCATCAACTATTTTTCCCACAACCCCTGATCACTCCTCCACCTCCAGGAGGAAGCTCGACCTCCACATCTAAGTAGATCACTAGAAAATTGTAAAAAAAACAAATTTTGTTCAACTCTGAACTGCTCCTAGCATAAGAAACTAAAAATCACCATTTTTGTTGTAAAAATCCTATTTTTGAATAAGGATTGTAGTTATATGATTGAAGTAGCAAATTATTACATTCGAGATTTACCAAATTTGAAATTTCTCTGTTGTTTTGTATTTCCAGAACCAATACAAATTGTTTTCTTTTAAACAAATTTTTAAACTTAAGTCTATGTTATAACAATCATTTTATGTTCAAAACTTAAGTCTTATCAGAGCTTGGATTAAGAGCAATTGAATTTTGAAGCAAAACTTGTGTTAAAATCTAAGATAGAGAACACACATCAACAGCCTGCACACGATTCATCCTTAAAAATACTCAAAGCATTCATACATATATGCAATCATACTTATTCACAAATGTGTTTTCAATAGGTTTGTACTTCTAAAATTTAAAAGAAAATGTTACTCACATTGCTTTAGAAGAAAGAACAGAGCTTTCAATTTGAAACAGGCTTTTGAACTGCAAACTGAAACCCTTTTTGATTTCTAATTGTAGTTGATTGAATTGTTGTTTAAATTGAATTTTTGTTTAAATTTTGAGATGATGCTTACTCCAGATTTTCACAGCTTGGTTAGACGAACTGAAATGAAGAATTGATATTGACATATAGGAAGAAAGTTACAGGATAATTATATTGTTTTGTACAATATACCAGAGATTTTTTTCTTATTTTGGTGGCTAAGCTGATTTTCTTGTTTTATGTTTGACTAAAGATATTTATTTTGGAGGCTATTTCGGTTGAAATGGTATTTCTTTTGTGGGCTTTTGTTAATGATATTTGTCTTGTTTCAAAAGCTTATGCTTATCACTTTTCATATTTATCCTTTGTTAATGTCATACTTCATTTATATATCTTCTTTTGCAAGCTTAATAGATATTCATGTCTTCTTTTGTCTTATTTTACATTTACATTCTTGTATATGTAGGTATTTATATGTTCTTAGATTTTTTTTATTTGTGTGAAGATATTTTTGTTTACATTGTTTTATTATTTCCTTGCATACACTTGTTTTTCTCATGAATCAAAAGCTTTTAAATAAATTTTATATTACATTTTTATTATCTTATAAATACATCTTCTTAATCATCATTATATACACATTATTTAAAAAAAAATGCTTTTAAAACAATTTACGCATAAATCAATTTACATAAATAATATTTTTAAACCCAAATCAATTTTCTAAGTCATTTATTTAAATTTGAGATTCAATTACAAATTCAATATTCAAATTCAAATTCTAAGTTCAAATTCAAATTAATTCCAAAAATTTATTCCAAAATTTTACATTAATAATTTAAAATCAATTCAAAATTGGGATCGTTACATCCTAGGTCAAGTGATACGGATATTTATCATTTTAACCCGCAATTTAAATATCTACGGGTATATATCTTTTCAACCCGAAATCCCAGATTCAATGTCAATGAAAATCCCTTGGGTTTATCAATTCAATCCTTAATGATTTTCTCTTATTCTACCAGATCATTCGGGTATGTATCATTTCAACCCTAGGGAATTCTATTCTAATAGGGAACTTGCAGAGTGAGAACAGTTATGAATGTAATATAGCATATCAATAACAGACATATATCATCAATAACAGATAAAGTATAAATAAAAGATTATGGTGTCAAATGTCACATGTTAACAGTTACAAATACTGGAATATCATATATGGAAAATAATATAATTAACAGTTAAATTTGGCAGCAAATTTCAATTGTCGTTTTAATTGAAATCAAATCTAATGAATATAAAAATGTTAATCATGAGTGATTGCTCGCCGTTCAAGGCTAAAGATGAATGAGAATGAGATTAGTTACAGATCCAAGCATGAATTCCAAAGAAAAGCAAGATTGGCACGAATTCAACAGACAATCTGATAAATAGGAATCGATGAGAACAAGATATATTACATGTATTTAAATTTTCTAAAATCAACATTCAACCTAAACACCAATTAAAAAAAATTACTTATACATATATTTTAAACCAATGTACAAACAAATATCTTTATATTTATATTTCAAAAATCAATGTTCCTAATAAAATTAATATAAATTTATTATGCTATAATAAATATATTAGCTCAACGCATGTCATATTGTTAGGAACTGAGTTGATGATGTTTTGATAACAACAAAGGGAGATTGTTAGGAACTGAGTTGATGATGTTTTGATGACAACAACCTTATATAGTTATTATACTTTACTTTGTAAAATATATACTAACATTTCCATATATATATATATATATATGTATGTATGTATATATGTATATAGGAAGTATATGCAGGTATCATCGAAGACTGATCAGTATAAAGACTCAAGCATCAAGATGAAGATTAGAGATTCAAGATTCAAGACTCTAGAGAATCTAGATTTCAAGATCTCAAGATAAGTGTCTAGTATTTTGTTAAAACTTCATAATAGCACTCTCATCTTTCTTTCAATTTTCTTTTGGGATGGAACCCAATTTCTATCGAAACCAATGGCTTACAAACCCACGACAAGTAGCTTACAAACCTACGACAAGTGGCTTACAAACCCACGAAAATCAAAATCATTTAAACTACTTTGTACAAGTTCTTGAGTCCTATGGAGGAGCTCTGTAGGAAGGTTCTTGCAATTTCAGTTTGAATAGATTTTTCAAAATGTTTTTTAAATCTGTTTTCAAAATGTTTTAGCTTTCAAAATCATGTTTTCAAAAATGTTTTCAAACTTTGTTTTAGCCTTGAAATATTCCTCTATTCTGATTTTAAAAACTTCTATTTTTAAAACATCAAAACTTATTCTGATTTTAAATATTACTTATATAATTGACGGTCTATATCAATTATATATATATTTAAAATAATATTTTATATTCATTCTCTATCTCAAAATATTGTTTAAACACTTTACTTTGCTTTAGAGAAGTTTCAACTTGTTTTAAATTCAATTGTCTTTACAAAACAACATCTCTATAAGTTTGAACTAAGGGATGTCGACATAAGGGGATACCCCATGTCGACATGGTGACAGTTGGATTTAAAATTCAATTTTCAAAAGAAGTGTCCATTCGTTCGAAAACCTTTCGCCAATGGTTATGACTGTTGTGCATCTATATAAAGGCTTCCAAAACGAATTTTTTTAAACAACTACTTTCTTATTTTCTTCACTCTTTCTTCTCCACCATTCCATATCCATAAAACTTCATATTTTCAAGATCGTGCCATCATTCTGCCAAATTCTCAATAGGAAATCATTTAGATACTCTCTCTATTTGATTCTCCATCATTCTACTAAAGATCAAAGTGCTATTCAGAGTTATAGGATCAATTTGTATTCAAAAAATCCATAGAGTCTATCCATTCAAAAGGAATGTTATTAAGAAGTATTAGGGTGATCTTGTGTCCCGTAAATCAAGAGAGTTTGCCCCAGACTCGGAGATAGGAAGGTTCCTCAAGGTCTTAGAAATTGAGGGTTGTAATTTGGATATTGGCTTATAAAAATCTATAGAAGGATATTGCCTTGGTGCAGGACGGATGTAGGAGGATTCCAAACCAATATAAAATCCGGTGTGTTCTTTCCTTTTACTTGCTTTACTTTACTATTTGCATTTGTTATATGTTCTGTGATCATTCTGTGTTAGAATTCTATTTAGATTTGTATTGAAAGTTTTAATTTAGTCATATACTTCATATATTCTTTAAAACACTATTCACCCCCCCTCTAGTGTTATTTCCGCCTTAAGATCCTTAATCCGCATCCCTAACAATTGGTATCAAAGCATTGGTTTTCATTGTTTTCATAATCTGAAACTTGAAATACATAAAAATGGCATTTTTGGAAAATTGTGTTAAAACTGTTTTGAATCTATGCATTTCATCAAAGTATCATAAGTCTGCATATAGTTATTTTGAAAAATCAAGTTATCTACCGAATTGGTGTGTTTTGCAGGGACAGACATGTTATATGGCTTTTGACGAATCAACACCCAATGGACAAACTGTGCAAATTGAGAAAGATAAATGGATACTTGATAGTGGCTGTTCGAGGCACATGACTGGAAATCCCGAGATACTCAAGGACATTACTTATCAACATGGTGGATTAGTCAATTTTGGTGACAACTCTAAAGGATATGTGGTTGGCGTCGGCAATGTCGATAACTCTAAAACTTTACTTATTTCTGATGTTTTATTAGTTAGGAACTTAAAACATAATCTTCTTAGTATAAGTCAACTTTGCGATAAAGGTTTTAAATTAAATTTGGAAAAGATAAATGTCACATTGAAGATGATAAGTCTAAAATAATTTTTGAAGGTATTAGGAAGAAAAATATTTATATCCTTGGTATGAAAATTTCAAATGATAATCTTTGTCTTTTGGCTAATACAAGTGACCCTTGGATTTGGCATAAAAGATTTGGCCATTTGAATTTCAAATTATTATCTAGGATATCAAAACTTGACTTAGTTAGAGGTCTACCCAAGTTAAACTTTAAAGTAGTATGAGTAATGTAGCCTTTATATCAACAATTGAACCTAAAAATCCAAAGGAAGCATCGTCTGATGATTCATGGATTCTTTCTATGCAAGAAGAATTGAATCAATTTACCAGAAATGATGTATGGGTACTTGTTCCTAAACCTGAGGATAAAAGTATAATTGGAACTAAATGGGTTTATAAAAATAAAATGAATGAACTCGGTGAGGTCGTAAGAAATAAAGCTCGTTTAGTCGTGCAAGGTTATTGTCAAGAAGAAGGAATTGACTATGATGAAACCTTTGCCCCCATAGCAAGATTAGAAGCTATAAGAATTCTACTTGCTTTCGCTAATTATAATAATTTCAAATTATATCAAATGGATGTTAAAAGTGCTTTTCTAAATGGTTTTGTAAAAGAAGATGTTTATGTTGAACAACCTCCACTTTTTGAAGATAATAAATTTCCAAACCATGTATACAAGTTAAAGAAAGCTCTATATGGTCTAAAGCAAGCTCCTAGAGCCTGGTATGAAAGACTAAGATCTTATTTACTTCAATCCGGTTTTGAAATTGGTAAAGTAGATACAACACTTTTTATTAAAAGAAATAATCAAGATATTCAACTGGTTCAAATATATGTAGATGATATAATCTTTGGATCAACTAATAACATAATGAATAAAGAATTTTCAGATATAATGACTAAAGAATTTGAAATGAGTCACATGGGAGAATTAAGTTTCTTCTTAGGGCTTCAAATTAAACAACTAGAAAATGGAATCTTCATAAGTCAAGAAAAATATGCTAAAGACTTGATCAATAAATTTGGTTTAAGCACCTCTAGTGGGAAACCAACTCCAATGTCAACAAATGTAGGTTTAAGTAAAGAAGATAAATCAAAAGATATTGATCAAACTTTATATAGGGTAATGATTGGTTCGCTACTCTATATAACAGCAGTCGTCCTGATATTATGCATAGTGTTTGTCTCTGTGCAAGATACCAATCACAACCTAAAGAAACTCACTTAAAAGCTGTTAAAAGAATTCTAAGATATGTAAAATACACTTTAGATTATGGTTTATTTTATTCTAAAAATAATACTTTTGATTTAATATCATATTGTGATGTTGATTATGCTGGTTGTAAATCAGATCGAAAGAGTACAAGTGGAACTTGTCACTTTCTAGGACATTCACTGGTTTCCTGGTTCAGCAAGAAACAAAATACTATTTCCTTGTTAACAACTGAAGCAGAGTATATATCTACTGGTCTGTCCTGTTCACAAGTCATATATATGCAACAAACTTTAAAAGATTTTGGAATTAATATAAGTAAATCACCAATATAGTGTGATAATACTAGTGCAATAAATCTATCTAAAAATCCAACTCATCATGCTAGAACTAAACATATTGATATAAGACATCATTTTCTTAGAGATAATATAACTAAAGAAATAATAACTCTAGATTATATAAATACTGAAAAACAAATTGCTGATATATTAACTAAACCATTAACCGAACAGAATTTTACTAAATTTAGAAGAGAATTAGGTATTTGTTCAAAATTTGAAATATAAAATAATATAATATAATAATCAATAAAAATTCAAAATAAAAATTACACTTTTTTTGAAGAACATGTCAACATGCCCCATCTCATGATGTCGACATACCCAACAAAAATTTGAAAATTGAATTTCCCTCCAAAATTAGTTATTTGGTTATTTATCTATTTATTTCATTTTCTCTCCTCTTTCTTCACTTATTCTCTGTAAATAACTTCTGAAATAATATAATAATGGCCTCCTCTTCTACTAATGAACCCACTTCATCCACATCTCCTCATTCTGGTCCATTTCAACGAACTACGCACGCTCGAGTGATCAAATTGCAAGAGAAGATGAAAGATATCCTTCAATTGATGACTAAAATTCAAGTAAGTCAACTTAGGATGGCTAGAGAACAACAAAGGCAAGGGAATATTATTAGGAATGTACAAAAATTCCTTATGGATAACCGTACAAATCCTATTAATATTGAAGACTCTTCACAAGCCATGGAATCCGAGGAAGAAGAACCTATGGAAGAACCACAAGAAGACCAAGAGCAAGATCAACCTTTACCTCAACCCGAAGTCCCTATGAATACGGACGAGAGTGTTATTTGCGTTGGTGAGATCCTTGTTGATACTAATGGAAACATAATTGAACAACGTGGAAACTTTTGTCTCCACTACCCCAATTGTTCGATTCATAAGTCTCCTATAATTAAGGATCGCCATTAAAGCGTACTTTCATTTTTATTCTTTGTTTTAAATTGTTTTGTTTGTTCGTGTTTATGTATGTTCTTATATATGTTGTAATAACTAAAATGTGTTCACTTATATTCATTGTTTCATGCTTGTTCTATACATATTATTTGTTCATACTAATCATTCTTGAATTCTTAAGTAGTTAATAGTTTTTGTTGATGACAAAGGGGGAGAATGTTATAAAAATATATGTGCTTGGTGTAAGGGGGAGTCATGGAATAAAGGGGAGTTGTGTAAGGGGGAGTCATGGAATAAAGGGGAGTTGTAGTTTTAAGAAGAAGTCAAGGAGTAAGGGGGAGTTATGGAGAGTTATGGTATGGTAAGAATATTTTATAAATAAAGGTTGTCATCATCAAAAAGGTGGAGATTGTTAGGAACTGAGTTGATGATGTTTTGATGACAACAAGGGGAGATTGTTAGGAACTGAGTTGATGATGTTTTGATGACAACAACCTTATATAGTTATTATACTTTACTTTGTAAAATATATACTAACATTTCCATATATATATATATATATAGGAAGTATATGCAGGTATCATCGAAGACTGATCAGTATAAAGACTCAAGCAACAAGATGAAGATTAGAGATTCAAGATTCAAGACTCTAGAGAATCTAGATTTCAAGATCTCAAGATAAGTGTCTAGTATTTTGTTAAAACTTCATAATAGCACTCTCATCTTTTTTCCAATTTTCTTTTGGGATGGAACCCAATTTCTATCGAAACCAATGGCTTACAAACCCACGACAAGTAGCTTACAAACCTACGACAAGTGGCTTACAAACCCACGAAAATCAAAATCATTTAAACTACTTTATACAAGTTTTCGAGTCCTATGGAGGAGCTCTGTAGGAAGGTTCTTGCAATTTCAGTTTGAATAGATTTTTCAAAATGTTTTTTAAATCTGTTTTCAAAATGTTTTAGCTTTCAAAATCATGTTTTCAAAAATGTTTTCAAATTTTTTTTTAGCCTTGAAATATTCCTCTATTCTGATTTTAAAAACTTCTATTTTTAAAACATCAAAACTTATTTGATTTTAAATATTACTTATATAATTGGCGGTCTATATCAATTATATATATATATATATATATATATATATATATATATATATATGTAAAATAATATTTTATATTCATTCTCCATCTCAAAATATTGTTTAAACACTTTACTTTGCTTCAGAGAAGTTTCAACTTGTTTTAAATTCAATTGTCTTTACAAAACAACATCTCTATAAGTTTGAACTAAGGGATGTCGACATAAGGGGATACCCAATGTCGACATGGTGAAAGTTGGATTCAAAATTCAATTTTCAAAAGAAGTGTCCATTCGTTCGAAAACCTTTCGCCAATGGTTATGACTGTTGTGCATCTATATAAAGGCTTCCAAAACAAACTTTTTTAAACAACTACTTTCTTATTTTCTTCACTCTTTCTTCTCCACCATTCCATATCCATAAAACTTCATATTTTCAAGATCATGCCATCGTTCTGCCAAATTCTCAATAGGAAATCATTTAGATACTCTCTCTATTTGACTCTCCATCATTCTACTAAAGATCAAAGTGCTATTCAGAGTTATAGGATCAATTTGTATTCAAAAAGTCCATAGAGTCTATCCATTCAAAAGGATTGTTATTAAGAAGTATTAGGGTGATCTTATGTCCCGTAAATCAAGAGAATTTACCCCAGACTCGGAGATAGGAGGGTTCCTCAAGGCCTTAGAAATTGAGGGTTGTAATTTGGATATTGGCTTATAAAAATCTGTATAAGGATATTGCCTTGGTGCAGGACTGGATGTAGGAGGATTCCGAACCAGTATAAAATCCGGTGTGTTCTTTCCTTTTACTTGCTTTACTTTACTATTTGCATTTGTTATATGTTCTGTGATCATTCTGTGTTAGAATTCTGTTTAGATTTGTGTTGAAAGTTTTAATTTAGTCATATAGTTCATATATTCTTTAAAACACTATTCACCCCCACTCTAGTGTTATTTCCGCCTTAAGATCCTTAATCCGCATCCCTAACACATATAAGCTCATATAATATACATATATATACTAATATATACACATATATAAACTCATGTACTTTTTATATTTAAAATCAGTTTTAAACACACAAACACACACACACACACACATATATATATATATATATAAAATCCAAACTCATAACTACTAACCTACATAACCCAATATATAATTATAGATATAAACTTACATACTTACATAAATAAATGTATAAGTATATATATATATACGCTAACGTAAAATGCAACTGATAATACATATTATACTAACCTATAGATCATATAAAATCAGGTTATAAACAAAGTTATGCAAAACAATATATATACACTATAGTCTAATATACATATATACACACACAATACAAAACAAAATATGTATATATATACAGCACAACATTCATGATATATATATTTGCTGGTTTCGACTTAGCTAAACTAATATGTATAAAAATTTATATAATCAAACATACATAACTTATACTATATAGAACACTGTGGACTTATAAAATACTAAAACCAATATATATAGGACTGTAACTAAGCAGATTCGTATTTATAAAACATGAATAACATAGTACCGTAGACTTACAAAATAGTAGAAAAATCCAAACATATGTATAACTTTACTTGTCAGCAATTACCAACACAAATAACATAAATATATATATACATATTTATATACACAAAGAAGGAAAGAGGAAGGCTTAGGGGATGGTGGGGTTGCCATGGCCGGTGAGAAGGGAGTATGAGCTCAAGGAGGCCTATAAAGCATGCATGAAACGCTCGACGCAATTATTGCGTATGGAGAAGGGGAGCTTGGCTTGCTGGTGGGGAATGTAAGGAGGCGGTGGTGATGGATGGGCGGCACTGGAGGAGACGGACGAGCCGGGAGAGAACAGTGGCTGATGCGTGGGCTCGAGCTGAGCTGAGGGGAGGCGCTGCTAGGTTGATCAGGGAGGTAGTCGAAGAGGTGAGTTGCAGCATTTGGCCAAAGGAGGAAGGCGTATATGGTTTGAGGCAAGTATGTATATTATATTATTTTTTTATCTTAGAAACGAAAGAAGGAACGAAATGAATTCCACTACAAATATAATAACCATATGGAATAAAAAAGGTTTTATGTTAATTCCTGGGAATATATAAAGTCTAATGGCCACTGGATTTAACTTTGAAAATTGAATGGATGCAAGAATCCAAAAGGCATAAAGCAGTTACCGATACAGTTACCGTTTTCGCGGATTTTTCTGCGTATCGGACTTCAAAACACAGAATTAAATATATCTATAGAACAGCACGATGAGACGATCAAAACAGTATACAGATATTAGTGGTACGATCATCCTATCAAAAGCCGGTACAGAAAATGATGTTAAAACACTGGAATTAAGATAAATGGAGCAATAACAGGCCAAATTTAATGAAACGAAATACGACGTCTCGCTCAGAAGATGATTTACAAATTTACTATACATAAAAAATTCAGGTTTGAGAAATATTTTATTATCATCAAATATTAACTGATTTGAAATTAAATAAAATTCACAATAAAATAAACTTTCATATTATCTGATGAAAATTCACTATTTGTTATGTTTAAGTAGAACTATTCCAAATATCAAATTTTCATTTACAAATTCAATTATTTAAAATTTCATAAAATTTCAGTTAACTACGTTATTAAACCATTAAAATTTATGGGTCGTTACACTCTCCCATACTCAAAACTTTTCGTCCCTGAAAAGGAACGAGGTAGGAGAATAGAAACAATCAGAAAGAAATTAGATTTGAAATTCAAAAGAAAACAATTAATTTAAAACCATATAAATTTCATTTATTTTTAAATTGGTTATATTCTACAAATTGATTTCAATTCAAGGTATTTCCATTCAGTTGATTCAATTTGTTAATGTTTGTTACAAAAATGGTTTCATTCAAACAAAATTTATTTACTTATCTCATTTATTGGTCACTTAACATTTGTTGAATATATATTGGAATGCAATTGGGTATCATACAAGTAAAATTTTCCCAATTCAATTATTCAAGTTTTAAATATTTATTCAAAATTTTTGCTTCATTTTAATAATTGAAAACATCCTTTAACATAAATTTAATATTTAAATTTTTGATTCACTTGAAAACAATTTAGAGATAAATGTACATGTATACTATATATATCAAATCAAATCTATAATCATATACTTATATACCAATTAAATCATACTTAAGAAATTCAAATCAAATTCATTTTCCAAAACAAAAGGGTAACAAAGCTACTTAATCGTCTCTCCACTCTGAAACTCAAAATGAATATCGATGATGCTACGGTCATTACCGAAATTATTTTCCAATGAAAAAAGAAGAGAGTACTAATTAAACCCTTTAAAATTCTTTGGAAATGATTTCTATTTGAAAATACTTTAAATAATATACCTAAAAATTTTAAAACCAAATTTTTCTAAAAATACCGGAAATTTAATTCTTAAATCCTTAACGCAAAATTATTTCAATTCCAAATAGATTTACAAACCATGTTTTATGTTTTCATTTATTTATAATGTGACAATAGTCAATGGTCTACAGAATAATATATGAATATCAAATATTATCATTTTTGTTAACCAATTCATTTAACTTTTTAATTTTAGAAATTTTTTATACTTATATATAATATAATCATACAAATTTATTGTGTTAGTTTACTTTATTTAAGTGTTTTGGAATTCCTATTGATAGCATTGATCATATGAATCGATTGAAACCCCAAATCAACATTAACGACTCAAATAACACACTATATAAAACATTTGTATATTAATTACCAATACACTCCCTCACTCGATGATTCAAAAATGGTTTTTGAAACAAGGATAGAGATTCAAATTTAGAGGAACTCTAATCAAGAAAAATTCCAATTCAAAGATAGGCTCGAAACGAAGATAAAATAATTAAATAGAAAAAGAGAAAGATGAATATACTAACGTTAATCACGAGTGGCCTTAACCGGGCCAACCAAGACTTCAAAAATAAGATCGATGCAAAATAAGATTGATCACAAGAGTATTTACCTGCTCGCTTATCAGAGAAACATTCGGGCACAGCAAGAGATAGCAACATCTAAATCGAGGACACAGAAATCTCCGGTGAACCAATGGCTGTTGTAAAGGAGTTTCACCCCTTTATAAATCATACCGTGGAGCTATGGGATGCTCCAGAATCAAGAAGAACACGAATAGGGAGATACAAGAATGAATTTCAAAACAGAGGAGAGGCTCCAAAAACTCAAAGGAAATTCAAATCAAAGTGGAGGGACTCAAGCTCGAACAAAGATGATTCTGTAGTTAAATTTACTCTATATGCTAAGTTTGCCAAAAACCAGAGCTTTGATACCAACCGTAACGACCCAATATTTCATGCCATTCGCATTCGTACATGTCAGACTTGAATTGCTCAAAATATCTGACTGTTAATTTATATTTGGCAAAACTCAGCATATACAGTAAAATAATTAAATCACAGACACAGAGTAATAACAATAAGATGCGGAAACAAAAGAATGGTAGTTCATGAAGCTACTATATATACAACAGAGTTAAACAAGATACAATAGAAGTCTCGAATACATAGAAGTCTCAATACAATAGTAAAATAACAAAGTCTGAATATATCACTGGAATCAACTAAATAACTGATAGCTGAATAGATATAGATGGATCTCCAAGCGAAGCTCCAACTCCAAAGGCGAGTCTCAAATGCTGTGACACTCAGTCTGACTCGAGCATAAAGAAAAACACAAAACACTCAAGTCAAGATTAACATTTTTATATCAATAAATCTAACTCAAATGAAATATCAACTAAAATAAAAGCAACTCAAAGGATGTTTGGGATAACCAAAATCTAAGGATCTGTGGAACTATCTACTATGTAGTACAATACGCTATCATAATATATTTATAGTAAAGTAAAAGTGTCAAAATAACGTTAAGGTGCTACCCATATCCTCCTTAACTTATTTTTATATATTCCCATAGTCTATACATTACCGTAATCTCTCCCGTACCAGGCGTCATCAGAGGGCACTCCATAGGTATGGTATAAAACAAACTCGTAGTGGTCTCGATAAGGTAGGTGACACGGCACAACTAGGCAATTCCAGGGTAGATATGCCAATTACATTTCCAGGCTGGTGGTAGCGTATAGCCACAGCTACCGCCCACCTCGATCCACACTCCCAAAAATCCGAGGGTGTACCCAATCAATCACAAAGTAATAGAATGGTATCGAAGAAGTGTGTCCGATCGGAGGAGCTACCTCACTTGGCCCGTCAATTGCTCTTGTTTTAGACTCCTTAAGCTAACTCACGGGAGTCATGTCCATGCATATACTTCATACAGAATCATCGCCAACCATCTTACTCTTCTGGAATCTCCACCGCATACACAGTTGTTAAATTGGTTTTCGGTATTGGCAATTAGTATGACAATAAATGGTCCTGGTCTCTTTAACAACCAAACGTTATTATAACACCGTGGTCTTTAATTTCTATGCTTCAAAACCAAAATATCATATCATTTCAAAACCATATCAATTCGATATCATTACTCACTTAAAATATATCCATTTGAAAAGTCATAACATTTCCAAAATTATAACTCCTTCGAAGTTATAAAGCCTTTGAAACCCTAACACTTTGGAAATCGTAACACTTAGAGATCATAAACCTATGAAATCATAATACATTGAAATCATAACACTTTCGCCTTAAACATTTACATATTAATATTATTATATATAATAAAATAGTAAAATAATTTATAAAATAAAATAGTTCATAAAATGAAATAATTAGTATCTTAAATTAGTTATAAGTTAAGTAGTTTATAAATTAAAATAATTAGGATATCAAAATAGTTATAAATTAAGAATAGTGTATATTAAAATAATTTGTATATATTAAAATGGTTTTGATTTATATTAAAAATACTTTGTATAACGAAATAATTTTCTCAAATTTCACAAATCGATTTAAATCAACTCAAATTCAAAATCCAATTTAAATCAAATATCAGATCATCTATTTCAATTCAATTCAAGTTTCAATAAACTATTTTCAATTTACATCAATTTCAAATACAAATTTGAACCACAAATTAAACCATTTCAACTTCGATAGGTTTCAATGCTTAAATATTCAGCCTTTACAATAACTCAATTTTATAATTTCGTGTATATATATATATATATATATATATATATATCAAATTCACCTTAATATTATTTAGTTTGAAATATTTACTTAATCATTCCAATAACATCTAAATAAAACTTCAAATTACAAAATTAAATAAAACTAAATATCCCATTTCAATTTATGTAAATTTGAAAATATTCATTTAATCGCCTTTATTCAAAATCAAGTTGTAAAACCATATCATTAAAATTTCAAATTTAGTAAGTTCCAAGTCGGTTTTATTTAAGTGCAATTCTTAAACAAATAATATTTCAAATCAATTTCTATTTACCTTTCCAACCCTTAATTTACTAAAATTATATAAATCTGCTTTTAAAATAAAATTTTAAATAAATACTTAAAACCATATTATATACTAATTAAACCAAACTTTATTAAATTAAAGCTTATTATTAAATCTATTTTATATTAAAATTAATTTATACATATTTTAAAATAGTAAAATTATAAGTATATTCTTAAAAATTTATAATTTCAAAATTAACTTATAATTTATAAATTATCAAACACAAAATTTTAAAATCAAGAATATTAAAACATATATAAAATAACATTTATATATATATATATAATATTTTAAAATCAATATTTATATAAAACTATGTATATATGTATATTTTAAACCTTGTAAACCATTTCAATATATATATACATACATATATAGATCAACGGTTTCTGTATAAAATTCTCTATCCTATGGTCAAGTGATATGGATATTTATCATTCCACTCCGCAATTTAAATATCTACGGGTATATATCTTTTCAACCCGCAATCCCATATTCAATGTCAATGAAAGTTGCATGGGTTTATCATTTCAACGCATAACGATTTTCTTCTATTCTACAAGAAAGTTCAGGTACGTATCATTTCAACCCGTATGGAATTCTACACTAATATGGAACTTGCAGAGTGAGAACACTTATGAATGTAATATAACATACCAATAACAAACATATATCATCAATAACAGATAAAATATAAACAACAGATCATGGTGTCAGATGTCACAGGTGAGCAGTTACAGATACTGGCATATCATATATGGCAAATAATATAATTAATAGTTAAATTTTGCAGCATATTTCAATTGTCATTTCAAATGATATCAAATATAATAAATAAAAGAATGTTAATCGTGAGTGATTGCTCACCTTTCGAGGCTAGATATGAACGAGAATGAGATTAGTTACGGATCCAAGCACGAATTCCAAAGCAAAGCAAGATTGGCACGAATTCAATAGACAAGCTTATAAATAGGAATCGATGAGAACAAGATATATCACACATATTTAAATTTTCTAAAATCAAAATTCAACTTAAACACCAATTAAAAAAATCTATATTTATACATATATTTTAAACCAATATACAAACAAAAATCTTTTATTTAAATTTCAAAAATCAATGTTCCTAATAAAATTAATATAAATTTACTTTTCCGTAAAAAATATATTGGCTCAAAGCAGATCATATAAGCTCATATAATATACATATTTATACTGCTATATGCACATATATATAAACTCATGTATTTTTTATATTTAAAAATCAATTTTAAACATATATATAATCCAAACTCATAACTACTAACCTACATAACCCAACATATAATTATAGATATAAACTTACATACTTACATAAACAAATGTGTGTGTGTGTATACACACTAACATAAAATATAACTGATAACACACACTATACTAACCTATAGATCATATAAAATCAGGTTATAAACAAAGTTATGCAAAACAATATGTATACTGTAGTTTAATATATATATATATATATATATATATATATAGACACACACAACGTAAAACAAAGTTTGTATATATATACAGTACAGAATTCATGATATATATATATATGTGCGTGTGTGTGTATACATGTATATATTTGCTGATTGAGACTTAGCTAAACCAATATGTATGAAAATTTATATAACCAAACATATATAACTTATACTATGTATAACAATGTAGACTTATAAAATACTGTAACCAATATATATATATATATATATATATATATAAAATACTGCAACTAAGCAGATTCATATTTATAAAACATGAATAATGTAGTGCTGTAGACTTATAAAATAGTAGAAAAACCCAAACATATGTATAACTTTACTTATCAGCAATTATCAACACAAATAACATAAATATATATATACAAAGAAAGGAAGAGGAAGGCTTATGACATGGTGGAGTTGTTGTGGCCGGCAAGGAGGGAGGATGAGCTTAGGGAGGCCTATAAAGCATGCATGAAACGCTCGATGCAATTATTGCATATGGAGTAGGTGAGCTCGACTTGCTGGTAAGGAATTTATGGAGGCGGTGGTGATGGGTGGGCGATAAGGAGGAGACGGCCGAACCAGGAGAAAACAGTAGCTGATGCACGGGCTCGAGCTGAGCTGAGGGGAGGCACTGCTAGGTTCACTACAACAAACTGGATAATTGACAACGTTCAGAAAACGCTATAAAGCCTTTAACAGCATTTTTAAGTACGCTGTGTAATAACATACCATTATCGGTCAGCAACATGCCATAGCAATAGAGTAAACGCTATAAAAAGTGCATTTTTAACAACGTTTTGTGGATGTTATTAATATATTTTACGGCGTTTAACATGATGAACTTAAAACTTTTCTTAGCTTTGAAATTCTACGATCAAATGTGTTTCACTGCAGTTATCTCTTGCCGTAATATTTCTCCATAGCGTTTTATATGTTGCCATGAGTGTTCCTTTTACTGTATTTTTCCATTATTAAGAACCTTTTATGACGGTCCTAAAATGCTATGAAAGTGTACCACAGCATTTTAGAATGCTGTTGAAAGTACATGGCATTTTAAATTGCTATCATTACTCCCTTTTTATTTGATACTTTTCTATCCATATCGACAACAATTTATATACCAATACGGTTAAATCAACACGCACATTTCATAATAAACATACTATATTAATCGTACATCTCATAATCAACATGTAATATTACATAATCAAATATGCGATATTCTTTACATCATAACATATATAATATGTCTATAATATTTCATTATCAATGTAAAACAAGTGACATCTAGTAACCAAAAGTAACGATACATACAAACCAAAATGCAGTTCTTGCATCAAAATTAACTTCAAAACCATAACTTGTTGTGGCACTTTACTACCTATCTACCTATAACGTATAAGTTGACAAATTAGCAAAGTAAATCAAAAATACAATAAATATAGTCTGGAACTGTGATATCCCGGAAATTGGGCAATATAAATTTAATAATCTGTGTTATAAATTTAATTTGATTTGATAATTTTAATAAGATTTAATAATCATGTTTGAAATAAATATTTAAATTGAAAGATTTTATTTTTTTTAAATAAATAAATTGTTTTCTGTTTATAATAAATATATTTGTATATATTGTAAGTTGATAAACTTTGATTTTGAATTTAGTAAATGAATTAATTTTCTAGCTCTAATTTATATTTGATAAATTGGAAATTTGATTTAAATTTGATATTTAAATTTTCAACACAATTCAATAAATAATGTTATGGTTTATACTATGATAAATCTTATTTGTTTTGAAATTTTATTTAGCTTAAAAAAATATGAATTTAAAATAGATAAATATAGAAGCTAAGTTTTATTTTATACTACTTGAATATATACATGAGTTAAAATAAAAATCTTAAAATGATCTTAATTTAGTTACAATCTCTTTCATAAAATCATTTTTAATATTGTTTGATTTATATTTTTAGATAAAACTTATAATATTTAAGTTCTTATGAACATAAATAGATTTTGTAAGGAATAGAATTGTTATTTTTAATTTTAATAGAGTTATATATGCATCTATATATATAACTTGATTTTAAAATTTTGATTTGATAAATTAATTTAAAATTTGAATTTAATGTCTTGGTTTTAAAAGAATAAACACTTAAAAATATTTGAATAAGCTTATAATCATAATTTGTTTGTTTCATTTCTTTTAGTTAGAAAAAAGAGAAATTCATTTATATATTACTTAAGAAATAAAATAGATTTAAAAGCTTATAAACAATTTTAAATTAAAATTTAAATACTTAAATACATGTGTAGGTCTCTTAAGACATCTCATTAACACGTGTTAGTCATAGAATATAACAAAGTGACAAATGTTTAAAAATTTGAACAAGTGTCATATGTTTCTTGTTCTTGTATCTTTAATAAAATCAAAATATACTAAAATAAACTAATCTCTTCTAAGATTCATTTTCTTTTCTATATTTTTTTCAAAAACTTAAGATCAAAATCTACAAATCTCTTCTTCAAAACAAATTATGTTCTAAACTAAATCTGCAAATCCCCCTCACAAACTAAATCCAAAACCCATGTTTCCTCTAATCAAAATAAACCAAAAAAAACTATCTGAATCATATTCATTAACCTGAAATATCAAAACTTGCAAATCAAGTATAAATCTGTAGCCTCTTCAACCAGAATTCATTCTGCAAATTCTTTTCTGTTTAAAAAAAAATACAAACCTGCATGCATCTGGAAGTCACTGCCTCTCTATTTTGAAACTTCATCAAGCCTGCATGTGTTCACCTGGAAACAAGCATGCATGTAGCTGAAAATCAGAGAGCTTAAGCAATGTAGTAAAATCAAGACTAAAAAGTTTTTTAAAGTACTGAAGCAATCCGAAGTTCAAAAATTTCATAAGCAAAACAGATGTAATCTGAAGCTTTTCAAATCATGGTTGCTCTGCTCATATATTTTTTCCCAGGTGAGTAACATTTTATTGAATAAACTTATGAATAATTTAAGTTGCTTATTTAATCTGGAAATAATTGTGTTTGCATGCAATTTACAAGCTCATTACTGATATATATAGATGAATGTTTGTAGTTGTGCAAGTTGCTGTGTGATTATTTTTGCTGTGCATAAATTCCCAGGTTCAGGAATTGCTAAAAATCTTCATTCCCTTTGATTTAATCTGTGTAAAGCTTTAAGATTTAATCAATATGGTGTTGTAATATGATTTTAAAGTTTAAAATTTTATAAAAAAAAAGAAGAAAAAATCTGTAGTGCCTCTGAAATACAAATACAACAGAGCACATTGAATATAAGTACGAATTTGATTTTCTAGATTTATCGATTAAAGTTGATAAAATGATTACATTATCTAGAACTTGAATTTTAAAACTAAAATTAGAATTTTTAGTTTGGAAATGGTTGAGCATTACTGCTTTGTCCAGAAAACATGTTTTGGGTTGAGTCTGTCGATTCAGAAAGATTGGATGGCCAGTATTGTTTCTGATAATAAAGTGATGATCGAAGGTTAAAGGAAAACTAGAGAGAGGTGGATCTGAGTATTTAGGCAGTGGTGATTTGGGTTTGAAATTTTTAACCCTAGTCTTCTGTAACTCGATGAAATTGTGCAATGCGACATCGAGAGGCGACCGAGTTGTTCCAAACTCAGGGGGGAGATAAATGGGGTATGGAGGAAGTCGTGGCCGGAGACGAAGTTTCTCTGGTGGTCAGAGTTTGGTGGTTGAAGCGATTTCCAGGTTCGACCATTGTTCGAGTTTTCGAGCTCGAGGCTCGTTTTTGAATTTGAGGCACTGCAATTGATTTTAGGGCCGGAATCGAGTGGGGGAATGGTCGCTGACTTGAGCATGTGCTCGCGAGTGCTTGACGTTGACGGCAGCGGCGGTGCAGGTGCACGGTGATCAAGTTGTATCAGCTGTTTTGGGGAGATGGGATCTCGCGTTTGTATCGGGTTGTATTATATTTTGCTCGAAGTACTTGAATGTTGGACTCGAAGCAATGGGTTTGGGGACTCGAAGTAATGGAGATGAGGTCTTGGGTATTTAATTTGGTTACAGGGTTTGGGTAAACCTGTTAGCACAGGTTTTGTATAAACCTGATTTTTTTATTTGGGTTTTAATTGATTTTAAGGTGAATGTGTTACTCGAGTTATTTTAGTTTTAGCTCGGGTTGGTTTGTTGAAGTTTAAAAGCTTGTCTTTTTTTCAAAATTTAAAACTAAATTTAAAAATGGAAGCAAGAATTTAAAGTAAGTTTTAAATCTAACTTAAATTATGGATTCAAGCTGAATTGAATCACAGGTTAGAAATGATGAAGTATTTAAATTCAAATTTGCTTTAAAATAACTTTAAAGAAGTTTATGGTTTAAAATATTTTAAAGAATTTGAATTTAAATTTGAAATATGAAGTAATGTTTAAACAAAGTATAAAATTTGATTCAAATTTGGATTTAAATCTTTGTTTCAAAATAAATTTAAGTTTATAAATGTAAGTGTTTAAACCAAATTTGAATGATAATGTAAAAATTTAAATGGTTTTAATTTTAAAAGAAATTTGTTTTAACCTTTGTAAAATTTCTTTTATAATAAAAGTATTATTTAGAAATTAAAGGTTTTAGATTGAATTTAAACTTATAAAGTTAAATAATAATTTAATGTTTTGTATTTCATTTAATTATTAGGATAATTAAATGAACAATTAATTTATTTAAGGAATAAATAAAATGGTAATTAAGGGTTTAATCATAAAGGTTTATGATTAATTAATTTTAAAGTAATTAACTTGTAATAAAGAATAATTAATTAAATAAGATTAGTTTTAGTTAATAACTAATTAATCAAGTAATAATGGATTAATTAAGTTTTAATTAATACTTAATTATTTAATTAATCTGGAATTAATTAATGGATTAATTAATGATTGATTAATTTGTAATTAATAATGATTAAAATAAGTTAATTATTTTAGAAAAATAATTAGTGAATTAATAATAGTTAATGAAGGTCATTAACTAAGGATTATTTGATAATTAATTAATGTGATTAATTTTAATTATTAATTAGATTAATTAATTTAAAGATAATTATTTGTGTAAGTTATTAAGTATAATTACTTATGGAATTAATTAAGGAATTAACTTATTGTAATTAATTGAGTTAATTTGATTAGTTTAAGTTAATTAATTCAGTTAATTAATTTAAAATTTATCATTTGATGATTTGTGAAGGATAATTACTTAATGTAATTTAGTGAGGAGGAATTACTTAGAGAAGTAATTAATGGGTAATTACTATATGTAATTAATTGAAAATGATTTGATGATTAAATAAATTTGAGTATAATTACTTTGTAAATTAATTAAGGGATTAATTAAAGATAATTAATTATGAAGTAATTAATTTATTTGGTAAAGTAATTAAGGGAAGTTAATTACTGGATTGAGTTAATTAAGGGTGATTAACAATTATTGTTTAGATTAAGATCAATTACTTAATGTAATTTAATTTGAAAATGTAATTAGAAAATCTTTAATTATTATAATTAATGATGTAATTAAAATGGATTTAATTAGAAATAATTAAATTAATGAAATAATTAATTAATGTAATTAATTAAGGAGTAATGTAATTAATTCATGGTTAATTAAATAAGAAAGTAATTAAAGATTAATTACTATATTTGGTTAAATATAATTAATTTGAAGAAATTAATTAGTAAATAATTACTGGAATGTAATTAAAAGTAAATTAATCAGGGATGATTAATTAAAATAAATAATTGATGGATGATTAATTAGTTGATTGATAATTAATTAATAATGATGTAAGCAAGATTAGTGATGATGAAGTAATTAATTTAATTTACTTTAAATTTATTAGAAACGATGTAATTAATTTAGTTCATTTTAAATTAATTATATTTGGGTGTGGTAAATCATTGCTTATATAGATGGATGATGTTGTTTACTTTAGATGGATTGAATCTCATATATGAGATGGATAATGTTGAGTAATATGAATGCATTGGTTGCATTGTGATGTTGATATAAATTATCTTTTTGGATAATTATAATATGCTTTATCTGTAATGATGATAATGTTGATTATCTGTGTGAATCTGTGATTTATCTATTTGAATATATAGATAATTGAATTGTTTTAAACCTTTAAAACAACTTGGCCTTAAAAGACATGCTTTGGAATTCGATGAGACCGGGATAGGGTTTCCATATTTGGATATCCGAAAACCACATCGGTCCAAATTAACGATAGGTCGTGAATCTCTTGTGAAGAGTGAAGACTCGAGGTATAAGGACTATACGTCAGTATAACTCTGGGGGTGATTCCGTGATGAGTTTGACGGAACTAGTTCCTATAGATTCGAGATGGTGATTTAGAGTATAAGGGTTATCGTCATTAACTCTGAGGGTGATTCCAAAATGAGTGTAACGAGATAATGCCTTCGGTTTCGTTCGAACCCAGAACGAACTTGTATGGATTGAATGCTTTCAGAACATCGTCAGGTGGACGATGAGCATTCTAAGAGATGTGTCCTCTAAAGGTAATCGTAGACTCAAGCCTCATCAACCGGGAATGGCTAAAATAGGGGAGGTGCAGCAAGGCTTCGTGGGTAGCTCCCACTGGAGAGCAAGATTTACCCCTGTCTAGAGGTCCCTTTTTATTTCGGCTGTGTGGCAGTTGGATGTACACCAACTGCGGGGTTGTCTTGTTCGGGACTGTCCAGTAAGGGATGGTTCCGGTCTTGTGTTGCAGGGGAGTTAGGGTGGCTCCTCGGTACGTTGATCTAGGCCACGTACTGTGACGGGCGGTACCCCAGTAGCCCTGCCATTGTATGGAATCCAAAATCCAATAAGTGTTAACGGTTTTGATTGTATTACCCACTTTTGTGGCTAGTTGCTGGAATTTAATCATGTAGCAATTTCAGCTATTTCATATTTATTTGAAAACCCTAGACACTATTATAATATTATCGGATTTCCTATCAAATGTTTTGGTTAGCGTAAGGTAAAAACTTTTCCATGTTTATGTGTGGGAAGTCTTACGTGATACCTTTTCTTTTCAAAGGTTTTTCAAAAGTTAAGCAACTTTAACCTGTTACTCATACCAGACCCATGTCTGACCCGGAGTTTATTCTTTGTTTTCTTAAACTCTTGGGTACTCAAATTTTTACGAGTAGCCAAGGGATTCAGGTTAGCTTGACGAATATTGGAGGACTAATGGAACAGGAGGCTTCTGCGTTAGATATATAGTATTCCGCTGTGTGATCTGTGATTGTCTCTGAGTTGTATTATGTTGTAAATACTAGACAGGTGTTTATTGTCTAGTATGTGTTGTATATCTATGTACTCTGATAGTGATTGTAAATTATGTAATATTTTATGTTATTAATATAATTTATTCGTTCCGCTATTGAGATTCTGATGTTGTATTCTTCTTTCTTCTCTTTCTTTCTCTTTTCTATCTCTTTCTTTTTTCATGATGATACGACTTTTCTGTGGTTGAAAAAGTCGGGTCGTCACAGGAACATAGTTGATGCGAGCAGAAACAACTTGAAATGCAGTCTGGAACAAATAATAAGTGACATTATTTTTAATATGATACACACACACATGTATATGTATGTATGTGTATATGTATGTATATATGTATATGTCTGTGTGTGTATGTATGCGTGTGTGTATAATAATTCATATATAATTATGTATTATTTTCATACATATATTTCTACGGTGCATTTATATTCTCTTAGTTTAATAAATTTATCAAGACATTACTATTATAACAATTATTTCTAATTACTCATTATTGTTAATATTTGTATTCAAACTTATATGCAATTAACATATATGATATATATGATTTGAGTGTATATGCAAAGATATATGATACGATATATATATATATATATATGCATGTACATGTAGAGATATATGATATAATATATATGTATCGTTTATATAATATTTATTTATTATATATATAATGTGTATTAATTCATATACTTATTATATACGTTTATTTGGTTATGTTCATCGAGATTTTATTATTACTCCTCCTCCTACTATTATTACCATTTACAATACACACACATGCACGCTATTTACAATATGTGTGTTGTGGTTTAAATGTATAATTTATATGATTTACATATAAATACATAATTTATGTTTGTTCAAATATATATTTTATATAATCTATACGCGTATGATTTACAAAGATAACTCTATGTAATACAATTTATAACAGCATATATTTTCACACATAAACTTAATTATTTTGCATATACTTACTTAATATATGTGCGCGCGCAATTTACATGTATAATTTATATGATTTGTGTTTATATGTACAAGTATATGATATAATATATATGTATCATTTATATAATATTTATTATATGTATAATTTGTATTAGTTCATATACTTATTATACACAATTATTATATTATTTGTTATATATTAGTTCATATGTATAATTTTTATAATACATTTTTAAGCTTTGGTTAAGTTTATCAAGATATTTTTACTATTTACAATATGTGTGTGGATTTATCATGTTTGCGAAACTAAAACTAAAACGTCACAAATGCATTATCTTGTCAACAAAGTCTAACTTGTACCTCATTAGATTTAAAACCAAGTCGCCAAAAAAATTAGTCGAATAGCTACTTAAATTTTTAGCTCGAGCAAATGATTTTTCTACCATAATCTCCCTACCCTAGTGACGGGTGCTAATACGTATAAGACTACTTTATAACAATACATTTTAACCATTTATATTATAACGAAGCACATAATGCATTGGTTAGAATAGTTGAAACCGAGAGTATTTATCATAAATGAGGATTGTTCTATGATCAAAAGTGATGGAGACTTGTAACAAATCACAATCTTTTACATTGTCAGTTTTATGCTCATTTTTCATGCTCAACAGCATGCTCAGTTGCAAATTAAGCTTAGTTTGAATTCTCAATTGCAAGCTGAGCTTGCAAACTGAATTTGCACAGTTGCAAACTGACAACTTTAATTTATTTATATGTTCATAAATAATGATAGTTGGAATTGATGGAAAAATTACATCGTATATATCGCAAAACTAGAAATTTGAGGTCTACAATGTTTATCTTGTAACAGTGGCACATATGGTTGCAGAAACAAATAGAGATGAGAAATGAAATAGTATTAAATTGGAATTTACAATATGGTTAAGCTTATCCAATAAGGATGCAAGAATATCATCAGATGGTTGTTTGAATAGTGTTATACTTACTGGATTATGAATGTTCTTTTGGCAGTTTCGCATTTGAAAATAAAGCAGGACCTAATCACAAATTAAGAAGACATTTCATTCAATAAAATGAATTATTTTGATCCACAAGAAGTGGTATCGATTGGGCCATAAGAGAATTGATATATACCTGAAAACAGCATGTGTGCAGCAAGCTTATTCTTCTCTAGCTCCTTCCTAGTGTAGCAGTTCTACGCCTTTAGTAATAGTTCATGACTACCAAACATGCCCAATATAGAAGACAAAACACTACATATATGCTGACTGATAATGAAAATTATTATGGTACTTAAAAAAAGGATAATAATATGAATAAACTATCGGCGGTATCAATCATAACATCCACTTTCACAGCCACTTTCCCTCATACATCACCAATCAGGTTTAAAACCTGCAAGTACCAACCTCTTTAACTTTACACTTTGCACCACTAAAAATAACAATTTGGTGCTAATTCTACAACTATACTAAACATTTTATTTCTCTATAAATGAATACACAATAAAGAAAAAGAAAATTCCTTGACTAGCTGAATGAATACATCTTCTGACATAAACAAATATTCAGGTAACCAACTCTTGATTTTGAATCTGATTCAATTTCAAATCTTTTTTCCCTCTCTTTCTCTCCTTATCTCATATATATTCAATATTTTGATGCTACCTGCACAAGTAGATAGTATCATAGAAGCTAATAAATTGTATACGCCAAAAAGGGAATATGAATCTTATCGTGTTTATATGGCAGAATATGCCACAATGTTTAAAAGGAAATATGAATAGAAGTTTAATAATTTTCAGATGCTGGTGTAATTTTGATTATACCAATTGTATCATAATGGTTGACATCCTCTTCACAAATTTGTTGAATAAAACAAAACAATACATGACAGATATTTAATGCAATGTTAGTCAATTTTGTTGCATCAAGTTTATGTGTTGATAATGTAGTTATTGTGTAGCTGGTTTGCATTTAGAGATTTTTAATTTTTTTTACTTTGGAATATTTCAAGATTTTATACCAACTCCTGGACAATTTGCAATGAATCAAACAGATACAACCATTGAGATGTAAGTTGACAAATAATAAAAATAATAAAATGTTACTAAAATTATGCGGAGACTAGATTTAAAATACTTGAAGATGTAATGTAAAAGAATATGCTAAAAAAATCTTAATAGGAGTAAGACATAGATATAAGTGATTAGTTAACTTTGATTTATCCCTCTTAATGAAACACCGAATCATACCATCTTGAGGCCTAGGCTCCCAAATGAAAATAAGAAGTATTAGGCAATCAGTTAGGAAAAATTACTATCCACTATGTCCGAAACTTGAAAATGCGTGTTTTGCATTTCATTTTTCTGGTATTCTTTAATTTCTACAATTTGCAGAGTGATGCCCAGAGCTCTAATTCATGTGAAATTCAAGAAATAAATGAAAAGGACCACGTGAAGAAAAATCCAAACATGTAGTCACTCCTTATCAATATTTCTTAGCGACCATGGAATACATAGTAATATCTTATGTATTAAATAAGAATGAAAACATTTTCAGTTACATGTTTCATGTTGCATATTAAATAATACTATTAAAGTGTATAATTTGTGAAGTGCATATTTGATTTTAATTAAGTCCTCTAAAAATGGAAGATTGAAAAGAAGCCTGTTAATTTGATGCATCAACACGATAAACTTTCGACCAATCAATAGAATACCGGATTATTAGACACTTTAAAGCTTGAACGCAAGGTAAGTATCTGAATGTTTCTCATCTTTTTTATGTTTTCTGAGATTATTTTAACTCAGTTAATTCTAGAAACTATGGAAGTTGAGAAAGAAAAACAAAGCCATTGAACATGCAAGGTAGCTTGATCTCAGTAGCAGAGGAAAATGATATTGAATGGATGAACGAGCTTAAGAAAACAACTTCAAACAAACTCTAAAAGATTATGAAAGGTCAAATTATTTTGGCAAAGGTGTATTATAGCATGGCCAGTGCCAATACAAATACACGATATATAAGTGACATGCTAATCAAGGACATTAAGCGATGCACAAAAGCTGTTGGTGAAGCAACCTTGGATAGTGAACTAAAGGAGGGGTAACTGTCCTATTTTCTTTAACCCGAAACTCAATTTCTAACTCCAAATCAAGTATTTCAATGATGAAACCATTTCTTTTCTATTGGTTCTCTTTTAGTACATCTAAGTGATGAAGCACCTACCTTGAGTCGCGACCGACTCATCACTCCCTTGAGTCGCGGCCGACACATCGCGTTGCCGCCCTCCACCCACGACTCAGACTTCCCCGCGACTCACACCTCCGCTTTAAATCAACTCCGCGACTCACGAGTCATCAACACCCACAACCCACGACTCATTCTCCTCCTCCGCGACTCACGATTCATCCCTAATACCAACAGCCTACTCCCAAAATCCCTACCGAGACACGAGATAACCTTTTTTTCTCCCCCCCCCCCCAATTCTATAATTTGCGAATGACCTAAAGCCCTCAACACGAGCGAATTTGAGTCTCCCAATTTCCAGTATGATGATTAAAGCATAAGTCGTTGCGAGATTTATAGAGTTGCTGGTAATCAATAAGTCGCGTCCGATCCATTTTTTTTGAGTCGCAAACGACTCATAAAACTCCAGTAAGTCGCGAAGTGCTTTACAGCCTTCTGTTGAGTCGCTGCCGAGACAAAGCTTGAGTTGTAGCCGAGATGAGTCGTTTCCGAGTCAATACTTGGGTCGTGTACTATTAGTAATGTAATTTTCTTAAGTCGTGTATAGGTCGTATTTCTTAAGTCATGTACTGATTGTGTTGTAATTTTCTTAAGTCTTTGTGTTGTGTCATAAACCCTATAAATAGGGATGTAATGTCATTGTAATTGGTTGTTGACTTTTGAATAAAATTTCCGTTTGATTGCTTTGTGCTTTCTCTCAATTGGTAGTCGAGTGTGATCTCCTACCTCCACTTACGTCATTCGAGTGTGCTCGAATCCACGTTAGTTGAAGCCGATTCATGGAATCTTGTACGCAAGATCAACGTCGAAGAATCGAAGATCCTTCATCATGGTATCGTGCGCGATCAACGTGTTAAGGATAGCTAGAATCCGGTATCTCTTGAGATCAACGGATTTGGCATTTCAGTATCATTCAATCCACCGATTGCTAATTCCATCGACATATCAAGTTTGTTAATCCGCTGCGTCAGTTTTGGTATCAGAGCTTGTTTTAGCCAATCATAGCTAAATCGGGTCTTGGAGCCAAGTATTTGAAGTTTGAAGTTGTTCATCGTGATCTTCATTGGTTGCAACAAGTTTGGGGTTTGTGATCCATAATTTCTTGGATCAAAAGACGAAAGGTGTTTGAATTTGAAGTGTGTTGGAGCCGTGCTTGTTTAAGGCCGAGCCGAGTTAAGGAGCTAAGTCGTGAAGTTTAAGTTGAAGCCGAGCGACTTAATCTTTGGGTCGTTCACCTTATTTGAGTTAGAGACCGTGAATTAATTTTGTGTGGAAACTTTGAAGTTTAGAATAGAGGGCTAGTTGAGCCGTGACGTGTTTGAATTTTGAGTTGAAGTTGAAGTTATTTGAAGATTTTGAAGATTGTTGAATTACTTGTTTGAAGTTCAATCATGCCTCCGAGACGAGCCCAACGTCATCGCAATATTAATGCTTTGTATGGAAGAGAAGAGGCCGATGAAATGGAGCAACAAATCAACGAGAGCTTCACTGAGAAGTTGAATGAAGGAATTGGTCGCTTAGAGAGAATGATACTTGAAATGAATCAAAGTAGAAGAAGAGTTTCACCTGAATCGAGCCATGGGAGAAGTAGAGCTTCGATACATTTAGATCGGGAGAGAAGAGAAGATCATAGAAGTATTGACAATCGTGATAGGAATGTTGATCGAAGGAGTGGTAGTAGAGATGTTGGAGGTCGTGATCGACATCGATATACTTCAGATTTTGATGAGGAGTTGGAAGGTGATAGGGGAAGTGTTCATTATTGAGATAGAGAACAAACACGACGTCAGAATCGAGATGTAGATGATGATCGTCGATGGGAGTCGGGAATGAAGATGGAAATTCTAGAGTTCAAGGGTGGAATGGTTGCAGAAGAGTTCTTGGATTGGTTATCTAATGTTGAAGAAATCTTTGATTTCAAGGAAGTTCCGGAGAATCGTCGAGTGAAGTTGGTTGCTACTAGGTTGAGGGGGAGAGCTTTGGCGTGGTGGCAGCAAACTAAACTTACGAGAGAACGGATGGGGAAGTCAAAGGTTGTAGAGTGGGATAAGATGAAGAAAATGATGAGAGCTACATTTTTGCCATACAACTATCAATCACTCATGTACCAGAGATTGCAGAATCTACGGCAGGGAACGAAATCAGTCAATGATTATGCAGATGAATTTTACCAACTCATTGCCAGGAACGATATAATGGAAACAGAAGAGCAGCTGACAGCAAGATTTGTTGGAGGGTTACGAATGCAGATCCAGGATATGGTTAATATGTTTGATCCAAGATCTGTGGCGGAAGCACATCAGAAAGCGTTGGCTTGGGAGAAGCAGGGAAGGCGTGGAGGTGGTGTGTTTACTAATTCTAACAATCAAGTGAAGGGAATCAGTGGAAGTTCTAATGTTCCTAAAGCTGTTGCAAAACCAGTTGTGAAGGAGGGTGAGAAGGCGAAGGTTAACAGTGGTTTCAAATGTTACAATTGCCAGGAGATGGGTCATAAAAGCAACGAGTGTCCAAAGCCGAAGAAGAGAACTATGATAGCTGAGGTTGAAGAAGAGGAAGAAGAGGCAGAGTGTTCTAATTCCTTACCGGTTGAGGAGGAAGACTTGTTGTCGGGAGACGAAGGATATTCACTGATGATGAGGAGAAGTTGTTTGACACCGAAGCATGAGGAGGAAGACAGTTGGTTGAGGAATAACATATTTCAGTCTACTTGTACTATCCTTGGAAGAGTTTGTAAATTTGTTATTGATGCTGGGAGTTGCGATAATATTATCTCTACAGAGGCTGTGAAGAAGTTGGAATTGAAAACCGAGAAGCATCCTAAACCGTACAAGTTAGCTTGGTTGAGAAAAGGAGGTGAGGTGAAAGTTGGACGAAGAGCTTGTGTGAAATTTTCAATTGGGAAGAAATACAAAGATGAAATTTGGTGTGATGTAGTGGACATGGATGTGTGTCATCTGTTGTTGGGCAGACCATGGCAGTTTGATAGAGCAGTACAACATGATGGTCGTGCTAATAGCTACAGTTTCATGTTCGAAGGCACTAAAATCACTCTAGTTCCCAAGAAACAACAACAGAAAGGAAGCAAGCTTGAGGAGATTGAAGAGCTAAAAACTTTGCTATCGTTGAAAGAGTTTGTTAAGGAAGTTAAAGAGGAGCCTGAAGTATTCCTATTGATTGGGCGAGATTGTAGTGAAGAGGTTGAAATCCCAGAAGAAGCAAAACCAGTATTGAAAGAATTTGAGGATGTATTTCCAGAAGAGTTCCCCAAGGAGTTACCGCCACTGAGAGACATTCAACATCAAATCGATCTTGTTCCGGGAGCAGTATTACCGCATAGACCGCATTATCAAATGAGTCCGAAGGAACATGAGGAGTTGAGAAGGCAGGTGGAAGAGTTTCTTGAGCAGGGACGTGTACAGGAAAGCTTGAGTCCGTGTGCTGTGCCAGGTTTGTTGGTACCAAAGAAGGATGGGACGTGGAGGATGTGCACTGACAGTCGAGCCTTGAATAAGATTACTGTGAGATACAGATTTCCAATGCCGAGATTGGATGACTTGCTAGATCAGTTGAGTGGGGCTAATATCTTTTCGAAGATTGATTTGAAAAGCGGTTATCATCAAATTCGGATTAGACCTGGAGACGAATGGAAGACAGCTTTCAAGACAAGAGAGGGGTTATACGAATGGTTGGTTATGCCATTTGGTTTATCAAATGCACCTAGTACATTCATGCGGGTGATGAATCAAATCTTTAGACCATTCATTGGAAAGTTCGTGGTGGTTTATTTCGATGATATTCTGATATATAGTCGGAATATGGAGGAGCATGTTCAACATTTGAGGGAAGTGCTGATTATTCTTCGTGAGGAACAATTTTATGCTGCTACGAAGAAATGCATGTTCATGACGCATAGTGTTTTATTTCTAGGATATGTTGTGTCAGGAGGAGGTATACAGGTGGACCAGAATAAAGTTGAAGCAGTCAGGAATTGGCCACAACCAAAGACAATTACGGAAGTGAGAAGTTTTCATGGGCTAGCATCATTCTACCGAAGATTCATTCCACACTTCAGTAGCATGATGGCTCCAGTTACTGATTGCATGAAAGGGAAACAGTTTGTATGGTCAGAGGAAGCGGGGGTTGCTTTTGAGAAGATCAAGGAACTATTGACGACAACACCGATTCTTGTTTTACCAGATTTTCAGTTGCTGTTTGAATTACATACTGATGCTTCAAAGGTTGGTATTGGAGGAGTTTTAAGTCAGAATGGGAAACCCGTTGCTTATTTTAGTGAGAAGTTATCAGGAGCAAAGATGAGGTATAGCACGTACGATGTGGAGTTTTACGCAATTATTCAGGCTGTTAAGCATTGGAGACACTATCTGTTTCAGAAAGAATTTGTTCTGTACACTGATCATGAGGCGTTGAAGCATATGCAGGGGCAGGACAAGATTTCAGCAAGACATGCATCGTGGATTGCCTATTTACAACAATTTACTTTTGTTGTCAAACACAAGTCTGGGGTGATGAATCGGGTAGCTGATGCTTTGAGTAGGAGGAGTCATTTATTAACGACAATGAAAGTTGAAGTGACAGGGTTTGAATTATTGCCAGAGCTGATTGAAGAAGATCCTTACTTTGTGAAATTTGTTGAGAAAGTCAAGGAAGGAAGTACTGATGGATTTGTGTTGGTTGATGGTTTTCTGTTTAAAGGAAATCGGTTATGTATTCCAGAGAGCAGTTTGAGATTGAAGATTATCAAGGAATTACACGAGGAAGGACATGTTGGCCGTGACCGTACTTTGCATTTGATTGCTCAATCATAGTTTTGGCCGTCAATGAGGAAGGAGGTTGAACGGTTTGTGGAGAGATGTCATATATGCCAGGTTTCTAAGGGAACAACGACCAATGCGGGGTTATGTATGCCATTGCCTGTGCCTACCAGACCATGGGTTGGTATCAGCATGGATTTCGTTTTGGGTTTGCCGAGAACTCAAAGGGGAAATGATTCTATATTTGTTGTGGTGGACAGGTTTTCGAAGATGGCACATTTTATAGCCTGTAAGAAGACAGCGGATGCAGTTCGAGTGGCTCAGTTGTTCTTTAAAGAAATCTATCGTTTACATGGGTTGCCGGAGTCTATTGTTTCCGACAGGGATACCAGATTTTTAAGTCATTTTTGGCTTAGTTTGTGGAAGATGGTGGGAACGAAGCTGAAATTTAGTAGTGCATATCATCCGCAAACAGATGGGCAAACGGAGGTGGTGAATAGATCGTTGGGAAACTTGTTACGATGTCTTGTGAAAGATAATTTGAAGAGTTGGGATTTAAAGTTGTGTCAAGCTGAATTTGCTCATAATCATGCAAATAACCGAAGTACAGGATTCAGTCCATTTCAGATTGTATATTCAAATTTACCCAGGGGACCGTTGGATTTAGCAGTAATACCACAACCGAAGAGGACAGTCAAGCGGGCTGCTGATTTTGTTGATGGGATGACGGAATGCCATAGAATCGTTCAAGAACGATTGGAAAAGACAAATGAGAAGTATAAACAAAAGGCGGATAAGAAACGAAGAAGTGTAGTCTTCAAAGAAGGTGATTTGGTTTACGCGGTTTTGACAAAAGATCGTTTTCCGGTTGGAACTTACAATAAGTTGAAAGCACGAAAGATTGGTCCAGTAGAAATTTTGAAGAGGATCAATGATAATGCATATCGATTAAAGTTGCCGGAAAATGTTCATACTTCTGATGTTTTCAGTGTCAAACATTTAATTCCATATAGTGGGGAGGATTTCATCGAAGTTGACGAGAGTGTGAATTCGAGGACGAATTCTTTCCAACAAGGGGAGGATGATGAAGCACTTACCTTGAATCACGGCCGACTCATCACTCCCTTGAGTCACGGCCGACACATCGCGTTGCCGCCCTCCACCCACGACTCAGACTTCCCCACGACTCACACCTCCGCTTTAAATCAACTCCGCGACTCACGAGTCATCAACACCCACAACCCACTACTCATTCTCCTCCTCCGCGACTCACGATTCATCCCCAATACCAACAGCCTACTCCCAAAATCCCTACCGAGACACGAGATAACCTTTTTTTCTTCCCCCTCCCCCAATTCTATAATTTGCGAATGACCTAAAGCCCTCAACACGAGCGAATTTGAGTCGCCCAATTTCCAGTATGATGATTAAAGCATAAGTCGTTGCGAGATTTATAGAGTTGCTGGTAATCAATAAGTCGCGGCCGATCCATTTTTTTTTGAGTCGCAAACGACTCATAAAACTCCAGTAAGTCGCGAAGTGCTTTACAGCCTTCTGTTGAGTAACTGCCGAGACAAAGCTTGAGTTGTAGCCGAGATGAGTCGTTGCCGAGTCAATACTTGAGTCGTGTACTGTTAGTAATGTAATTTTCTTAAGTCGTGTATAGGTCATATTTCTTAAGTCATGTACTGATTGTGTTGTAATTTTCTTAAGTCTTTGTGTTGTGTCATAAACCCTATAAATAGGGATGTAATGTCATTGTAATTGGTTGTTGACTTTTGAATAAAATTTCCGTATGATTGCTTTGTGCTTTCTCTCAATTGGTAGTCGAGTGTGATCTCCTACCTCCACTTACGTCATTCGAGTGTGCTCGAATCCACGTTAGTTGAAGCCGATTCACGGAATCTTGTGCGCAAGATCAACGTCGAAGAATCGAAGATCCTTCATCACAGTATCGTGCGCGATCAACGTGTTAAGGATAGCTAGAATCCAGTATCTCTTGAGATCAACGGATTTGGCATTTCAGTATCATTCAATCCACCGATTGCTAATTCCATTGACATATCAAGTTTGTTAATCCGCTGCGTCACTAAGCTAGCTAGACTAATGGCTACTATAGGAAAAGCAAGAACCGTGCTTTATAATGGCGGGACAATGTCAAGGAAGTTAAGGGAAATTGTTCAAGCTATAAAGGATGTTGTACCAAAACAGAAGAAGAATGTTTCTTCATGGAGTTTGTTTCATACAGTTTCCCAAAATCTTTGCACTTCTTACGCTAAAACTAACAAATGACTATTACCTCCGTCAAATATCTCATAAAATAGTGCCAAACATGATCAGATTTGAAGATCCATCCATATACCATTATGCCATATTCTCCAATAATGTGTTAACAATATGGGTAGTTGTCAATTCTACAGCAGTCAATATTTACCCATGAGAATTCTTGAAAGTCAACAAACGATAAATAAGCATGATAATATATATATTGGTGAAGTTGATAAATGATATTACCTTATTTCTTGAGATGACCCGCCTTTCTCTCCACAGAAAGACGCGTCATCATTAAGAAAAAAGGGATAGAAAAGAGAGAAGATAGAGAAGAAAGAACGAAACAACATCAGAATCTCAACGACGGAATGAATAAATTATATTAATCACATAAATATTACATAGTTTACAACGTCTAACAGAGTTATACAGCTTATAGAACACATACTAGACGGTTATAAACACATGTCTAGTTATTACAACTCAAATACAACACAGAGATACCAACACCGCGGAACACTATATATCTACAAATGCTAAAGCCTCCTGCTCCATATCTCCTCCAGAATTCGTCAAACTAACCTGAATCCCTTGGCTACTCGTAAAAATTTGAGTACCCAATAGTTTAAGAAAACAGAAAATACACTCTGGGTCATACATGGGTCTGGTGTGAGTAACAAGTTAAAGTTTCTTAACTTTGAAAAACCATTGAAAACAAAAGGTATCTCGTAAGACTTCCCGCACATAAACACGGAAAAATTTTTACCTTACGATATCCAAAACATTTGATAGGAAATCCAATGATATTATAATATGGTCTAGGGTTTTCAAATAAATATTCACATAGCCGAAATTGTTACATTCATTAAATTCCAGCATACTAGCCACAAAGTGGGTTATACAATCAAAACCGTAAAGGCTGCGTAGGAAGAATTGGTTTCCATCAACGGCAAGGCTACTGGGGTACCGCCCGTCACAGTACGTAGCCTAGATCACCGTACCGAGGATCCACCCTAAATCTCCTACAACATAAGATCGGAACCATCCCTTACTGGATAGTCCCGAGCAAGATAACCCCGGCAGTTGTTGCAATCAACTGCCTATACAGCCGAATAAAAAGGGACTTCTAGACAGGGGAACATCTTGTCTTACTTGAGCGCGACTCACTTAGCCTTGCTGCATCACCCATGTTTTAGCCAATCCTGGTTGATGAGGCTTGAGACTACGATTACCTTTATAGAACACATCTATCTTAGAATGCTCATCATCCACCTGACGATGTTCTGAAAGCATTCGATCCATACAAGTTCGTACTGGATTCGAACAAAGCCGAAGGCATTATCTCGTTACACTCATTTTGGAATCACCCTCAGAGTTAACGACAATAACCCTTGCACTCTGAATCTTCATCTGCACTTGAGATTCACGACCTATCATTAATTTGGATCGATGTGGTTTTCGAATATCCAAATCTGGAAACCCGATTCCGGTCTCATTGAAATCCAAAATGTCGTCTTTTAAAGCTAAGTTGTTTTAAAGTTAAAATAATTTAATTCTATTATCTATATTCACATAGATAGGTAATTCACATTATCTCAAATAGATAATTCATATCATCACAATTCAACAAAGCATCTCATATCACAGATCAACACATATCTCATATCAGAGATATCAAACAATCCAAGGCATTCAATATCATTCAGCCATTCAAAAGAAAAATTAATTAATCACACTATTTACATCCATCACTATAAATCTTGCTTACTTAACCATTAATTAGTTACAACTAATTAATTAATCATCCTCTAATTATCCATCTTTAATTAATCATCCTTTATTAATTATTCTCTAATTACATTAAGTAATTACCCTTTAATTAATTACACAAATTAATTATCCTTAATCATTTATAGTAATTAACCTTAAATTACTTCATTAATTATACTTAATTACATTAATCCTAGATTAATTACATTAATTAATTTTCCTATAATCACTTCATTGATTAATTATCTTTAATTAATCAATCCTTAATTTACTTCATTAATTATATTAATTAATGATCCCTAATTACTTCTTAAATTATTATAATTAATCACATTTAATTAATTAATCTTTAATTAATTACATTCATTAATCCACCTTGATTAATCACATTCAGTAATTAATTACCCTTAATTAATTACATTACTCAATTAACTTCTAAATAAATTTTATTAATTAATTCTTAAATCAATTACATAAAGTAATTAATTATTAATTACTTTCGCTAAGTAATTATCCTTCTAATTGATTACACAAAGTAATTAAACCCAAAACTACTCCATTCTTCAATTAATTACATCACTAATCACCCATTAATTACTTCACTAAGTAATTACACTTTATAAATCACATTAAGTAAATTTACTTAACAAATCATCAAGTGATTATCTTAAATTAATTAAACTAATTAATTAACTTAAACTAATCACATTAATTTAATTAATTACATTGAGTAATTAATCCCCTTAATTACTTTCATTAAGTAATCATACTTAACCAATTCCATAAATGATTATCCTAAATTAATTAATCTAATTAATTATTTTAAATTAATCACATTAATTAATCATTTCATAATCCCTAGTTAACGATCTTTACATTAACTATTAACAATTCTTTAATTACTTCCCTTAAGTAATTATACTTTAACTAATCATCATTAATTATAAATAAATTAATTCTTAATTACCAATTAATTCATCTCCAATTACTGAATTAATTAAGTGCTTAACTGTAACTTAATTAATTTTTAACTACTTGATTAATTTGTTTCTAATCATTAATTAATAATCTTTACATATCTAATTAATGAACCCTTAAATTAATTAACTTACAACCCATAATTACTTAATTGATCCATAATCATTAATTAATTATTCATTAATTTACTTATTAATTTAATTAATCCTAAATCATTAAATCTTTAAGATAAAGTATTAGCCTTTAAAATTACTTAATTATCATTAACAAAAGCCTTTGAAATTTTAATTTTAAATTACTCTTAAATTCATTTCAAATTAAAGATTTAAAATAATGACAAATTTTAACTTTAACAAAATTTAAAACAATTTAATAACCTTTTAAATCAAATGTTAAGAAACACTTATCTTATAATAGAAATTTACAAGAGTTGTGAACCAAATTTATTTAAATTCAAAATTTTGTTTTTATTTTTAAAACTTTTTAAAATCCGATCTAACATGCTGCTTCGGGTTCAACCCGAAGCCTACTTGAGCTCTTACCCAAGAAACTTCATATTCTTTCTTCTTTCAAAAATTTGATTAAGTTTTAAAACTTTAAAACCTGGAAACCAATTCATTCTCTTGTACTCGAATCATTCACGTACAACTGCTTTGAGAAAACCCTCAGACTACACGAGACAAACCCGAAAACAACTCGAACCGAACCCGAGTTCAAACCATCTTCCCCGGATCCAAACAAAACCTAACACCCAGAAATGCACCATGCACATGCACGGTGGTTCCGACCATCTCTGGTCATCACCAAAGCCTTCAGCAAGTCAACGCCACCCACCTCAGTCCTCACGATCCTCCAGAACATCGAAAACGATGGCCAATCAAAATCGAACAGTCGAACTCCCAGTAACCCAAAAATCGATCATCCAAAAACACTCGCCGATGACCAAAGCGTCCACCAAAGCCTCTGATTCTCTGACCACAGAAGCGTCATAAAGCCACTCGACGTAACCCCCACACGCGATCCACCCCGATGCGCCATGAAACATCTCGACTATTCAACATAACCCAACAGCACTCCAAGCCCTAGTTCACCGTACTCTCACCTCTACGGTCACGGATTAAACATTTGGCCATTTTTACCGAACTCACACAATACTCCACTACCTCCAGTGAAAACCCCATCCTCCCTGATTGCTTAGATCATCAGAAACCACCCCATATTCAAAATATGAACAAACTCAAACAACTCCCTCAATTAAATGCTAAAATTTATGATTTCATTTTTAAAAATCAAGTTTTTAGATAAGAATTCGGTTTATAAACCTGAATTGATAAATTAAGATGGTAAAATTTTCACTTATCTTATGCTTGCTCTGTTCTTTTTAGTTTCCAGTGAGATTTCAAATTTATTTTTACTTAAATAAAATTTTAAAACCTACTCTATAATTAAACAAACAAATTTTGTTTAAATTCTAAATCCTAACAGAAACTAGATCAAGAGAAAATGAATTCTGTTTAAATTCTTAGCTTTGAAACTTAGAGCAGTTAAGACACAGATACGACAGCCATATACACATCCGTACATTCATACATGTACACAGAAATGCACTTATATATGTACACACACACACAGACAAACATACTTATTTCCAGAGATTAACTGGCAACCAGATTTATATACTTAAGCTTTTAAAAAAACGTGTTACTCACCAGAACAAGATGATGAACAGAGCCTCTTTTATTTTGAAAAAACTTGAAGCTATGAAAACTTGAATGCCATTGTTTTTGAAAACTTTAAAACTGGAATTGCAGATCTTTATTAAAACTGGAATTGTTGGAAAATGTTTATTACTGGATCTCATAGAGATGACTTAAGACTTGATTTTGAGCTTGCTATGATAAAACTCGGTTTGAAAAAATGCTTGTAGGCCTTGATTCCATGTTTGAAGAAAATGCTTAAAACCTTTTGATTTTCATCTCAGGTTGAAGAATGATGTTTGCAGGCTTTTGTTTGATTTTTGAAAATGAATTACCGGCTTATTGAATTGAATAAGTTTCTGATTTGAAGATTTATTGATTTTTAAATTTGTTTTTAAGAAATTTGTTTGAGTTTCTCTTAGTTTTGAATTGAAGAATAGAAAAAGAAAAGATGAAGAGACGAACAATATGATTATAAAGGCTAAAATGTGATTTATTTTAAATAAAAGAAAAATAAAAAATAAAAAATGACACTTGTTAAAAACTTCAACATTTGTCATTTGTATTGTTTATAAATTTAACACTTGTTACTAATGTCTTAATTTAATTACACTTGTCCTTTAAGTAATTTCTATTTATTTTAAATGTAAATAAAAGCTTTATACTAATTTAATTTCTTATCTAAATGTGTGTGTGTATATTTTTAAAGAGAATATTAATAAAATAAAATCTTATCCATATATTTTAAAATCCAAAACATTTTAAAATGTCTGTCTTTTGAATTTCAAAATAAAAACCAAATTCAAATTAGATTTAAAAAAATCCAATTTAAAGTCAACTTATACACACACACACACACACATACATATATAACAACATATTTGATTTGAAAATAACAATTCTATTTTCTTTAAAATCTATCTATATCTATATATATAAATACAACACTTTATTAATATTGTTTGAAAATAACAATTTTGCCATTTTAAAATAATTTATAAAATGGATGTTCCTATTATTATAAATTACTTATATTACTTAGATAAATTAATATATATATATATGTGTGTGTGTGTGTGTGTGTGTGTGTGTAAATTTTGTTTTAAACTTATATATATAATTTCAAATTATATTTATCAAGCAACATTTAAAAAGAAAATAAAACAAACCTTTTCATTAATTTTATTTAAATTTAAACTTAAGCTAAATATAATTCAAACAAATAATATTTACCTTAAGTATTTTAAAATCATATGGTAAACTATTTAAATAATCTTTGAAAAAGTTTTACATCAAATTAAATCATAATTTTCAAATTACCAAAATATATTAAAATTAGAAAACATGATTTTATTTGTTTATTAAATTTCAAATCAAAGCTTTTCTATTTACATATTTACAAAAATATATACATTATAATAGAAAACATTTTATTAGCTTTAAAAGATAAAATTCACCAATTAAATGTTTATTTGCTTTTAAAAGAATAATTTGCCAATTTAGATTACAATTATACAAGAAAATTATCAAATCAATTTAATTATTAATACATACTATTAAATTGATATTGCCCATAATTCTAGGTCATCACATTTCTCATTAGCATTTGAACCATCGCCTATAATTTTGAGATTTTGCTTTGAATCAGGACTGCTTGTTTATCCCTAACATGTGAAGTGGATACACATTGATTAGTATGTATATAATATTGTACTGAAAATTTGAAAAAAACACACAACTGCAAACGCATCAATCTATCAACAAATGGCAATCTTCAGATATAATGCACTCCACTTGTACGTGAGCAACCTCATTTACGAGCATGATCCAAATAAAATCCATATAAAATGCATTTTCCATATTAATAGTAAAAAATTGTTATATTGATAATAACTTCTGCATCCTAGCAATGAGCTGTGTATGCTCTACACATTTTCCTGTATTCATTAGTCTAATTACGAAAGCAACTCTCATTATTAATGTAAATATTAAGGCCTTTAAATGTATGTAGCAGCTGTTCAAGCCATTTCATATCTGGAAATAGAAACTTGTTAGGTATACTATTTTCAAATTCAATGTATAGGATTAGGCTTATCTCAAGTTCACTCATCGCGCTTGCTACTGCCACGGTACTGTCATTTTCTATATCAAATTCAGCTAATTATGTTGTTTCATGCACAACTGATTTTAAAGTTGTAGATTGACTACCTATAAATACTCTTTAGCAGTATGCTTATAGAGATTATGTAGTTATTCATGTAACAATCACTAACGCAGCTGTTAGTGATTAATTATATGGAATCGCTAAAGCAGCTATTCAAATCATTTTTGTTTAGGTCTAAACAATCACGTATGGTTATATAGTTAATTTTTTAGATCAACATGGTGAAAGCTTCAGTTTGATGATTGCTAACCGCTTGTTCTCACATGTGCTACCTAGTAGAGTACCAGTTATTTATGGTCATAGTGACTAATATTTTTGTATAATTCAGAGCTGGCAATGAAGAACGTGAAATATTATTAAGTACAATAATATGTTCAGTATTTAAAATTTTGATGCAGCATGTACTGGCTGAAAAACAATTTTTGGAAGATTAAGTATCTAACGGTTGGTGCTTTAGAACAATATACTTAATGATCTATTAGGCTAAAGTGCTGGGAACAAATTTAACGTAGCTTAACAACGTTAAAATGAAAAGTAGTTTGTTAAACATGAAACAGAATAGAAAAATAAATTAAACACATGACATTTTGTAAAGGCATAGGTGTGAAGAAGCTTGTAATGTTCAACCCTTTGCGAGAGAACCATCTACTACTAACATGATGTTCAAGCAATGCATCTATTATTTAAACTTAAAAAAAGATGTATTGGCGTGAAAGAGATTTATAAAAGAAGAATGATTTTATTTTATTATACTTGCTATATCCTTTGTACAATCAGCAGCAGTCATATTTATATACATGTACATGGGCCAAGATCACAAAAGTAAAATATGGACCGGGTCGAAGCAATGTGAAACCCGGCCTCAAGCTTACAAATGAGATAAAGTCTGTAAAACAGCAAATGTTCATTATTATTCCTCCTCAAAAATATCTAGGGTTTTCGCCCTTCTCTTGCATCTGCGCCGCCATAAAAAATCATACGCGAAAGTAAGCCGAATCTCATAATTTCTTCAGATCTGGCTTGTCTTGCTCCACACCTTCCTGGGTTTCTTTTGTTTTGTCACTAGTGTTCCAGTCAACCACCTTTAAGTCGACTTTGAGCCTTGAGAAGTTTTTGGTGGAGAGGGCCTTTGTTAGAATGTCGGCACGCTGATATTCGGAGGGAATATGACGAACGTCAAGTTTTCCTTTACTGATCTGTTCTCGAACGAAGTGCAGATCGATCTCGATGTGCTTTGTTCGGGAATGAAGAACTGGGTTGGCGGAGAAAGCAACGGTACTCAGGTTATCACACCAGATTATTGGTTTTTTTACTGATTTTAGTCCAATTTCGAATAGTAACTGCTCGATCCAAATTAATTCTGCAGTTGTGCTAGCAACTGCTCGGTACTCAGCTTCGGTACTGGAGCGTGAGACCGTGGCCTGCTTCTTGGAGCATCATGATATTGGGTTGTCACCGAGATAAATGCAGAATCCAGTGATGGATCTTCTGTCGTCTGGGTCGGTAGCCCAGTCGGCGTCACCGTAAGCATGTAAATTTAATTCTCTGCATGTGTGTAATGATATTCCATGATTAATTGTTCCTCTAAGATAACGCAGTACTCTTTTTACTGCCTTCCAATGCTTGTCCCTGGGTCGTTGCATAAATTGGCAAATTTTATTGACGCTGTAACATATATCTGGTCTTGTGATAGTAACATACTGTAGAGCCCCTACTATACTTCTGTATTGTTGATCATTAGAAATAAGTTCTCCTTTGTCTTTTGAGAGGCGGAGATTACTGGTCATAGGGGTAGGTACGGGCTTAGCTAGATTCATTTTTGCTCTGACAAGAATCTCTGTGATGTATTTACTTTGGCTCAGAACTAGCTCTGTGTTGCTTTTCTTTACAACTTCTATGCCCAAAAAATAATTTAAATCACCAAGTTCTTTGATAGAGAAGGTTTGATTCAACTGCTGAATAGTTTTGCTGATTTCACTGTTATCACTGTCTGTAATCAATATGTCATCTACATATACCAGTAGACAGACAGTTTGCCCATTATTTGTCTTTATATACAAAGAGTTGTCTGGCTTGGTTGGCTTGTAGCCCAATGTGATCAGAGTTGTCTGAAAATTTTCATGCCAAACCCTTGGGGCCTGCTTGAGTCCATAGATAGCCTTGTGAAGTTTGCATACCAAGTTTGTGTTTGCACAAAAAATGGACAAAAACCTCAAAGTCGTATGATTTAGTTGATTTTATGTTGTTTTCAATGATTTGGGTGAGTTATGCAAATAAGTAAAAAACAGGGGTTAAATTGTAAAAAGACACGCAGATTTATAGTGGTTCGGCCAGAACGTGCCTACGTCCACTTTATATGTTATTCCCTCTTTTCTTTCAGATTACAAGTACAAAGTTTTGTATACAAGTATATGAAAGTGGTTTGAAAGTTCCTTCCGTGCTTGAGCTCTCAAACTTGTCTGCCATTGTTGTACACCTGCCCCTCTATTTATATAGTGAGGCTGGGGGCAGGGGTCCTGAATGTATATAGCTGCCAGTGGGCCTGGGCTGATGCAATCTGGTCTGGCAGTGTTGGTCCGGTATGCTCTGGTTCGGCGGAGAGTGGATGGAGTTTGGTCCGGCATGGGTTGGTGTGGCCTTGGACCGGTGAAGCTTGGTCCGGTGATGAGCTAGGAGGGAAGTTTGGTATTTGATTCGGTGGTGCTGGGAGTGATTTGGACCGGTAGGGTTGGTCCGGCTAGGTGCCGGTCCGGTAATGCCTGGTTCGGTGATGATGTTCCTGTTGCACTCTGGTTCGGCAGTGGTGGGCTAGGAGGTGGTTCGGTGTTGGGTTGGAAGAAACATTGGTCCGGCGCTGGGTTGATTCGGTGGTGTTGTTGGTTCGGCAGGAGGTTGGCTCGGTGGTGAGTTGGTTCGGTCATGAGGTGGTTCGATAGTAGAGGAGAAACACTTGGTTCGGCCTGTAGGGAGCTTGGTCTGGTGTGGCTGGTTCGATGGGTTGATGGTCCGGTTGGGAGATGGAGTGGGCCGGTGATGCCCTGGTTCGGCTAGGGATGGATTTGGGTCGGTGGTGAAAATTCGTCCAACACTTGCCCCCCAAAGTAGGGCATATGTTTAACATATGTCGTGCTTTGTTTTGATTTAACGACCATATTCGGCCTGAGAGCCGAATCGGCTGGTCCGGTTATCCAACCTTCCCCTATAAGTAGGGGCCTAGGGCTTCTGTTATTCCCTACCGAACGAGCTATCCGAATCAGAACTTCCTGCCGAATCAATCACTCTGCCGAATCAGGTGACTGCCGAATGGCTTCTTTGCTTTACTTCGTTTTACCGAATGAACTAAAAGATTTTAATACCGAATGAACCTTGTACCGAGAATGCCGAATGAACCTTATACTGAGAATGCCGAATGAACCCTGGTATTGGGAGATGCCGAATGAACCTTATACTGAGAATGCCGAATGAACCCTGGTATTGGGAATATCGAACAAACCTTATGCCGAATGAACCTTGTTTGTTTGCATCTCTGCGCCTCCTTGTTCTAATATTGTGCTTTTCTCGTGTCGCAGATAATGTCTCGCAAAGCAGAAACTCGATCAGATAAACGGAAGTCCAGGGGCGAAGGAGAGTCCTCCTCCGTGCCCCCAGCCCAGCCAGGATCGGAACGTCATGGACCTGCCCCGAGGTCGCTGGTAGATGGGTATGGCCCCCAGGAGCTTCTGAATTCTCCGCCCGACTGCTTTCCTAGCTACCTCAGGGAGGAGCAGCTTGATGTCATCTCTCGCTCCTTTGGGATTGACAGGGCTCGTATGCTGTTGCTGGGAGATGAAGTGATGCCGTACAATCCCCCCGAAGGATACTTTGCGTATAGTAGGTACCACTGCATGTGTGGGGCCATTCCTCCCATTAATACTTGGATAGTCAGCTTCATCACTTATCTGAAGTTGGCTCCCTTCCAGCTTCATCCCAATTCCTACGCCATCTTGGTGTGCTTATACATTATTTTCCAGAGAAGGTACGGGCGCCCCCTTCCAACCGGGAGATTCGGTATTTATATAACCTGAGAGGCTACAAGAAGGGGTCTCTGTATGTTAGTTTGGAAGCGGCCGTGCCCTTCAAACCGGTCTTGGACTTATACTCAAAGTTCACTATGTTCAAGAAAGAATGGTTTTTTATCAAGGACGATTCTGTTTCCTTCCGCCTCTTCACCTCTGGCTGTAAGTTGACCTTTATTTACAATTTCCTTGTTCCGACCGCAGTGCTTCTTCTGATATGCTTCTATTTCCTGCTAGCGACAGGTGGCTTTGCAGTCGTAGAGAGTGATTCCCTGGTCCAGATGGCTGCGGAAATAAAGGCCATTTCGGGACGGGACAGGTCGGCTTCTTTCCTGATCAGGAATGCTACTCTCCTGGAGCACTTGATCCTGCCACACCAGTCCGTGGTTAAGCAGAGAGACACGGCTGAGGAGATGGCTGCCAAAGCCAAGGAAGGGGCCACGGTGAAGAGTGGCAAGAGGGAACCTTTTACAAAGCCTCCCGTTGTTGGAGGTAAGAAACTTAAGAAGTCTGATGGTCCCTCTCCTAGCACTTGCCCAATTCCTCCGGGAGAGGAAGATGTGGAGGAAGATAGAGGTGAGGGTGAAGGAGGAGATGGACAGAGCGGTAGTGGCGTTGGTGCCTTAACCTTCGGGCAAGCGGGAGAGATTCATGAGTGGACGGACGATGCTTTCCGTCAAGCTTTTGGGGAGTCGAAGGAAGGATCGGTTTTGGTTGAGAAGGCAAAGAGGGTTGACAAGGCTGGGGCTGGCGCTGATCCATTCTCTAAGAGCTCTTCAGCTAGGGCGACTCCAGCGATTCAAGGTGATCTTTTGACTTCTGTAGACTCCATTTATGATAGGTACTTAGGAATATTTTATGGTTCGCTTCCGTCCTGAAATGAGATTCAGGACTTATTGCAGTATCCTACTCCTCCGCAGGGTTTGTATAATAGATGTGCCTTCTCACTCTTTTTATCTTAACATATTTCTCGAATTGTGGATCATTGTATGTTCGTAACACTTGGTTTTTATTCCAAGAGCAGGTAAGGCAGCCAAGTCATCAGATATCCGGCACCGCCTTGAACAGTATAAGCTACTCAAAGCTTCTTCCAAACCAAAGCCCCCAACTGGCCGTCCTGGGGATGTAGTTAGATATCGCCCCCTTCTTGAATTTATTGAGGAAGATATGCAAAAGAGGAAGAGGGGCCGATCTTCATTTGAACCTTCACCTGGCCCTCAGCCTCCAGTCCATCCCATTCATGATATTACTGAAGAGGACACTGAGTTTATACCTTCCCCCCATCCGTCCGAAAATCCAACCGTCACTCCGATAAACCGTCCTGGTCTGGATCGCAACCCATTTGCCGGTCACCCTGATCTGGATCCGAGTTTTCAGGATATCTCTTTTGATGAGGTCACGGGTGAACATCTTCTTCCTCGCAATCCCATGGTACGGGTGCTTGATGAGGCTAAGTCGTTAGACCTCGATTTGCTTACTACTCGGATTGTGACCATGGGGAATGAGGCCAAGGCAAGCATCGATCGGGTGGCTGAGGAAACCAAGAGGCTAATGGAGCATCACGCTCGACTGGCCAGGGCTGGGGAGGAAATCGGAAGTGCTAACATCCGGTTGCGGCTACAGGTTTCTGATCAGGCCAAACAGCTTGCCGATCAGGCTATCCAGATATCTCAGCATGAGGCGGCTTCCCGACGACTAAAGAAAAAATGGAGGAGGCTAGCAAGGCTGAGTTGCGAAAGATGGAGGCCGCCTGCAAGGAGCGGATTGACATAGCCATTGCTACGGTGGACGAGGTTCGGAGGGCGGATCTCGAGCAAGTAGAGGAGTTATCTGGGAGGCTTGAGGCCGCAGAGCTTGCTCAGGCCAGGCTAAAGGAAGAGATGGAGGAAATGAGGAGGTCTCTCCAGGCTGACCGCTTGAGATATCGATCGGAAAGGGATGTTGCCGTCGCCAAGTTGTTGTCCTCCGAGGCCCGGGTGAGGGAGTTTGAGGAGAATGAGGGGATGATGGATGAGATGTTGCAGGATATGTACTTTCGTACCTGGAAGCAGGGTAATCTATCCTGGATGGATGACTATCCCCGGGTGATGGCTAGGATATATCTCCGGGCTTTGGAGGAGGCCAAGGTCGATGCGGATAAGAAAGGTGGAGCGACATTCAGGATGGACATGGTAACCGCCCAGTTCTCGAAGGAGGAGAAGGTAGCGGTGAAGGAGGGGATGCGGCTACTTGCTGCGGAGGAAGCCGGTGTGTAGTTGGGGGATGAGGACCAAGAAGCGGGTGCTGGTGAGTTCTCCCTATTTTAGTTTTTCATGACTTGATCGTCCGTTGTTGGTTTAATGGATTCCTCTTCTGAATTGGACAGGTGGGACTTCTAATAAGCATGCTGGGAGCTCCGACCCTGCGGCTAAGTAGGCTTGGATAGTTGGTAGGATGAGGGTGAGGTGCGGACGCAGCTGGTTCCTTGTCCGGATTCGGTCACCTTTTGATTTCCTTTTATCGCTGTTTAAGTTAGTCCAAAACATTGATGTGACTGCAATAATATTGTTTATGATGAATGATTTTATGTAATTTCATAACATAAGCTGATTCCTTTATGTTGGAATTTTATCGCTATTTTGTTGTGCTGTGTAAGTGATGTAACTATGCATGTTACTAGTGGCTTGACTGTGCCTGATGCCAAGTTTTTGGCTTAAAGTATAATTTTCTCATTTTGCAACATAAATGTGATGTGTGAATATGAACTGCAGCTATGCATTAATGTATAAAAGTAGAAGGTACCGCCCTTCATGTTTCGGCTGTGGACGGCAGCTTCGTGCGCCCTGTAAGACTAAGCACGGAATGCTGTTGAGTGTCTCGTCATCCGGTTGTAAGTTTCTGTTCCCATTAGCGAGCGTTCCCTATTTCATGTCCTGTACTTTCAAGCACCGTTATGGAGAATATGGAAAAAGTTTTAAATGAAATGGAAATATAGGAAAAGTAAAACTTCCAGTCACGGAAGGCCGTCGATGTGCTTAAGTTCGTGGCAAACGGGTTTTGTAGTCACTTTCCCTAGCTATGGGTCTTGGAGACATTTGTCACCCATCTTACGCCTCTGCGGGGAGTTTTCTTTTTAACCACAGCCGCACTTAAGACACATCGGAGCCGATCGCGCACAGTAACTACCCGGGCCATTATGGCCCATAATCGCGGGTATTATTCGATTTACTGTGGCCGGCTAGCGTGGGGGCCGATCGTCAACTGTGAACTGCCCCTGGATGGCCACACCTTATGTTGGGGCTTATGATCGGTTCACAGTTGCCGGCGAGCCGAATCGATGTAATGAGCTGCCATGGCATAATCGACCTTCTCGGTGGCTTATACTCGGCTTATTACAGCCGGCTTTAAGGGTCGAGGCAAACAATGAGTTAACTCGCGGTAGAGGAATACCGGAGCAAAGTGCCTCATTGGCGAAGGCATAGGATCGTAGCATACCTGTTAGATTTTGTCCAGGTGGAGTTGTGTTGTGAAGCTCTGAATTGAAATGTCATCTGCAAAGGATTTTGTTCAACAGCAAAGGATAAAGCTTAACAAGTAGCCAAGATATAAAGGAACAAGTTAACAAGAGCCAAGTTTTTTAAAGTGGTTCGGCACGAAAATGCCTACGTCCATTGATTCTCTTTGTTAATTCATTTCAAATGGGCAGTACAAGTTAAGAAAAGTATCGACGGAGGTGTCGGATGTTCCATGCCCTCTGGAACACCTCTCCGTCCACTGTTGACAAAATATAAGCTCCGTTGTGGAGATCTTTATGAATTACGTATGGTCCGTCCCAGATTGGATCCAGCGCTCCTGGGCGCGGAAAGATTCGCTTGAGGACAAGATCTCCTTCTTGCAAGCTGCGATGTTTGACTTTGGAGTTGTATAGTGCTGCCACTTTTTGTCTGTGAGCTGCTGCTTTGAGTGCTACATCATTTCTTCTCTCCTCAATTAGATCCAAAGACATGAGGAGGAGTTCTTCGTTCTCTTCCGGGCTGTAGTGGATCCTACGGTGAGAGGGCACTATAGTTTCAACTGGGAGCATGGCCTCCGATTCATATGCCAAAGAGAAAGGAGTATGCCCTGTTGAAGTTCTGTAAGATGTGCGATAGGCCCAAAGTGCCGTGGGAAGTTCGTCCACCCAAGCGCCTTTCGACTTTTCAAGTTTCTTCTTGATTAAGGTTTTGAGGATCTTGTTGACAGCTTCGACTTGTCCGTTTGCTTGAGGATAAGCTATAGATGAGAAGCTTTTGTGAATTCCGTGCTCTTGGCACCAATCGGCGAATTCTTCGCTGTCAAATTGGAGTCCGTTGTCTGATATGAACTTGAGTGGGACTCCGTACCTGCACAGAATATTTTTGATCAAGAAGTTGATGACTTTTGCCGTGGATATTTTATTTAGAGGTTCCGCCTCCACCCATTTGGTGAAATAGTCAACTGCCACTATAGCATATTAGGCTCCGCCTCGGCCCGTTGGCAGTTCGCCAATTAAGTCAATCCCCCATACCGCAAAGGGCCAAGGGCTGGTCATTTGAGTAATCTCATTTGTGGGTAGTCGAGGGATCTTGGCAAATTTCTGATATCTGTCGCATTTCTTGACAAAGTCCAAGCCATCTTTGTTTAAAGTGGGCCAGTAATATCGATATCGGAGTATCTTCTTTGCCAGAGTCTGCCCCCCAGTGTGATCTCCGCAACTTCCTTGATGGATGTTGGATAAGACTTCCCTGGCTTCCCTTCCAGCGATACACCTTAATAAGGGATTGGAGAAGCCGCGTCGATAGAGGATGCCTTCTTGTAATGTATAGCGGGAAGCTTTCCTTAAGAGTTTCTTGATTTCGTTATGCCTGTCGGGCAGTGTGCCATCTTGTAAATATTTCCGGATAGGAGTCATCCAAGTTTCTTCGTCGATTGTAGCTATCAGATTCACTCGCTCGAAACTTGGTGCCAGCTGTTTTGAGATGGTTAATGCTCCTAAAATAGTGATGTTCTCCATACTAGCTTGCTTTGCTAGTTCGTCGGCCTCTTGGTTCTCTTCTCGAGGAATGTGTTTGATTAGATAGTGATCCAATTGATTGAGCAGCAGCTTGGTCTTTTTAAGATATGCTGTAAGTCGCTCTCCTCGAGTCTGGAAGCCTCCAAGTATTTGATTTACAATGAGTTGAGAATCACTATGGAGACATAAAGAGCCGACTCCAATCTCCAAGGCCAGTTCTAATCCAGCTATCACCGCTTCATACTCTGCGTCATTGTTGGTGGCAGCGAATTCCAACCTTAGGGCGTAGTGCAGCTTCCTTCCCCTGGGGGTGATTATCACAACACCTGCCCCCGAGCCTTGTTCGTTTGACGCTCCATCTACGAAGAGATTCCACTTGATATCTTCTGCTATTTCAGATTGGTCCTTACCTTCGTTAGTAGTGAATTCGGCAATGAAATCAGCTATGGCCCGCCCCTTGATAGCGGTGTGAGGATGGTAAGTGATATCATATTGACTTAGTTCGATGCACCACTTAAGTAATCGCCCAGAAGTGTCGGGGCGATGGAGCACTTGCCTTAGCGGTTGATCGGTTAAAACTCTGATAGAATGAGACTGGAAATAGTGTCGCAGTTTCCGTGACGTGATGAGCAAACAGTATGCTAGCTTTTCAAGTTTAGGGTATCTGGCTTCTGCCCCTGTGAATTTCTTGCTTACAAAGTATACGGGTCGCTGCGCGCGGTTGTCTTCTCTCACCAAAGCGGCGCTCAAGGCGTGGGACGATACAGCAAGGTATAGGTATAGTTCCTCGCCTTCATTTGGAGTTGAGAGCACTGGTGGTCTTTGGAGGTGTCCGACTAAGTTAAGGAAGGCCGTCGAGCATTCGTCAGTCCATTCGAACTTTCATTTGTCTTTCTTTAGAGCTTCGAATAATGGGATGCATTTGTCGGTTGCTTTAGAGATGAACCTACTTAGGGCGGCCACTTTCCCGTTTAGGCTTTGCATCTCTCTTTGAGTGGATGGTATCTTGATATCTTGCAAAGCTCGAACTTGTTCGGGGTTTGCTTCAATCCCCCTGGCATGAACGATGAATCCCAAGAACTTTCCCGATGATACTCCGAAGGAGCACTTTAGAGGGTTCAATTTCATTCCATATTGGCGAAGTACTTGAAACATCTCGTCTAAGTGGCTTATATGATCGTTGGCTTTCCTCGATTTTACCAGCATGTCATCCACGTAAACTTCCATAGTTTGTCCTATTAGTTCCGCAAACATTTTGTTGACAAGGCGCTGATAAGTAGCTCCGGCGTTTTTAAGTCCAAAAGGCATTACTTTGTAGCAGTATAATCCCCGGTCAGTGATGAAACTAGTGTGGTCTTGATCGGGGGCGTGCATAGGGATCTGGTTATACCCCGAGTATGCGTCCATAAAGGATAAGAGTTCGTGCCCGGTAGTGTTGTCCATGAGTTGGTCGATTCGGGGGAGCGGAAAGCGGTCTTTCGGGCAAGCGTCATTTAAGTTGGAGAAATCAATGCATGTTCGCCACTTCCCATTAGCTTTCTTTACCAGTACCGGGTTGGCGATCCATTCTGGGTAGATGGCTTCACGTATGAAATCATTGGCAAGTAAGTTCTTTACTTCTTCCTCTAGGGCTGCTGATCGTTCTGCCTCCATGCTTCTCTTTTTCTGCTTTACTGGCACCTTCGTGGGATCGATGTTCAGTACGTGGCATGCTACATCTGGGGAGATTCCTGTCATATCGGCGTGCGTCCATGCAAATACATCCATGTTGTGGCGAAGAAAATCAATGAGTTGATCCTTTAACTCTCCTTTTAGTTGAGATCCGATCTTCAATAGTCTACTCGAGTCATGTTTGTCTACAGCTACGAATTCCATAGCCTCTGTAGGCTCGGCGGTGGCCTCCTCCTCTTTGTCCCTGGGGTCTAATTCGTTGAAAGGATCACTGGTATATCGAAGAGGAGGGGCTTTCTTTAGTTGCTATGCTTCCAAGCTTTTCATGCAGAGAGTAGTCTCTGCATTTTTTCCTTTATCTTTTCTGCGATTATTGCGAAGTTCGGTCACATAGCAGTCTCGAGCAGCGTCTTGATCTCCCTCCACTTCTCCTATTCCGTTATCTGTGGGAAATTTCATCCTCAGGCACCATGGGGCTAGGACAATTTGGAAGTTGGACAAGGCTGGTCTTCCCAAGAAGGCGTTGTAGGCCGAATGGTTCTCTATTAGTACGAACGTTTGTTTTCGCACAGCGGAGCGGGGATGGCTGCCTATTTCGACAAAGAGGTCCAGTTGCCCGAGGTGTAGCTTTGCATCTCCAGTGAAACCATGTAGTGGTTTTTTGCAGGGAGATACATCCTTCATTGGCAGCTTCATTTTGTCGAAAGCATGCTTGAATAGGATATTTACCGAACTTCCAGTGTCTATTAAAATTCGAAAAACTTTGGCTGGACCGAACCAGGCAGAGATGACCATAGGGTCCATGTGTGGGTACTGTCTTCCCTCTAGATCACGCCTACTGAATGTGATGTCGTCACTCTCTTTCCGTTTTGGGTGGCGTTCTTCTGTAACAGAGTTAACGTAGCCTTCATTGTTTCTAAGTGACTTGCCGTATCTTTCCATCTCTGCCCAGCTTCTGTCGGCGATGTGTGGTCCTCCCGAGATGGTATGGACCACTATCTTCTCTTGACTAGAGCCGCTGGTGTTGCGATTTCCTCCACTTACTTCTGGGAGGGGTAGCCTAAGATTCTCACTGGCAGGAGTCGAAATCCTGTTCTGGCTCTTCACATAGCGTTCCAGCCTCTTCCTTCTGATGTGTTCTTCAATTAAATCCCGGAGATGGTGGAATTCATTGGTGTCATTTCCATGGGATTCGTGGAAGCGGCAGAACTTTCCTGACTTGAGTGCGTTATCTGACTCCTTCTTGTGCGGGGGGCGCTTGTATCTAACTTCGTCTTGAGTGGCCAGGAAGATGTTTTCGATCGTTTCATTCAAAGGAGTGTAAGTGTCAAATCTTAGTCCTGGTCGATATAAGCGCTTTTCTCCCTTTTTGCCCCCAGCATTGTCTCTAGAGTCATTTCTTCGAACATCTTTTGCTGCAGCGAGGAACCTGTCTGGAGCCGTCTTAGCCTATGGTTCTGTCTGCCTTTCAGTGACAGCCTCTTCGAGTCTCATGTACTTCCCAGCTTCATGGAAGAAATCGGGCAAGGTAGCTGGTTTTTCTTTAGTTAGTCTTCTAGCAAACTTGGTATCTGGGTGCACACCACTACAGAGGGCCATTAGGGTGAGTTTCTCATCGGCATCTTGGACTGCGGCTGCCGCGGCGTTGAATCGGGTTAGATATTGTTGCAGTGTCTCTCCGGATTTCTGTTTGACAGTAGATAGAGAATAAGCATCCTTGGGTTGCTCCACATGAATGCGGAACTGGCTAATGAACTTTTCTTTCAACATCTCCCATGAGCTGATAGATCCTTGGGGTAGATGGCAGAACCAGGAGGTAGCTAGGTCTGCTAGGAATAGGGGAAAGCATTTACACAACACTCCTTCCGTTGCTCCGCTCATGAGCATATGCCGTGTGTATCTCTGCAAGTGTACAACGGGGTCGGAAGTTCCCTTGTACGGTTCCATCGTCGGCATTTTCCATTCTCGAGGGGTGATGGCGGTTTCGATGTCACGGGTGAAAGGGCTAGTTACCCTAGCGCCTATCCCTCAATCCTTTTGCTCCCATCGGACGCATTCCTTGAATAATCGTGCAATTCTTTCATCAGAATTTGGAGCGGATAAAACTGAGCTTGGTTCTTCCCTGCGGGATCGATCTCGTCCAGATGACCTGTAGGGATGGTATAGTCTATCACTTCTGACGTTATCCAGTGGCTGTCTTTGGCTGCTCGAATGCATGCTAGGACCAGCTACAGTTGGCCCCTGCCTTGATCTTCCCCTGTGGGGTTCTGTTTCGAGCATTTCCATGGGGTCAACTTCGGGCTGGGTTCTAGCTTGGCTCCGTTCAGCGGGGTTTCTATAATTAGGCGGCATGACTGGCTCAGCTACATCCGACCCTCGCCTGGTGCCTCCCCCATTGGGTTCGGTTCCAAGCGCTTCCTCGAGTCGGAGTTCGGGCTGAGTCCGGGGGTGGCCCCTATCATTGTTGTTCCCGTTGATAGCTTCTTCGAAGAGGGAAGACCTTTGTTGTCTCCGAGATCCTCCAGATTGAGACTCACCCCATGATTCAGTGTTGCGGTTGGATTCTTCGGCATCCCTTAAGCATGACATGAGTTGGTTCACCAAAGCTTCTTGTTGGGATGCGAAGTGGTTAGTCACTTCAACCACAACTCTGTCTAAGTCTGCCCTAGTGATTGCTGCCGGTTGTTCCGCGGCAGGGGCTGCCAGAATTGCCTGATCTACATTTGGCACTGCTGTCGTAGTGGGTTGGTTCTCTTGATCTGGATCCACTGGATCTGGAGCGCTGCTAGTTGCAACGTTCTTTCCCTTGTTGGCGTCTTTCTCGGCCTGGAAGTCATGTTTCCTAGGCAATGAAGGGTGCTATTGGGAAAGAAGGTTGAATGAGGGAAGCTGAAGCTTCGAGTTCCAAGTCTCTCAATGAAAGCACCAAAAATGTTTGCACAAAAAATGGACAAACACCTCAAAGTCGTATGATTCAGTTGATTTTATGTTGTTTTCAATGATTTGGGTGAGTTATGCAAATAAGTAAAAAAACAGGGGCTAAATTGTAAAAAGACACGCAGATTTATAGTGGTTCGGCCAGAACGTGCCTACGTCCACTTTATATGTTATTCCCTCTTTTCTTTCAGATTACAAGTACAAAGCTTTGTATACAAGTATATGAAAGTGGTTTGAAAGTTCCTTCCGTGCTTGAGCTCTCAAACTTGTCTGCCATTGTTGTACCCCTGCCCTTCTATTTATATAGTGAGGCTGGGGGCAGGGGTCCTGGATGTATATAGCTGCCAGTGGGCCTGGGCTGATGCAATCTGGTCTGGCAGTGTTGGTCCGGTATGCTCTGGTTCGGCGGAGAGTGGATGGAGTTTGGTCCGGCATGGGTTGGTGTGGCCTTGGACCGGTGAAGCTTGGTCCGGTGATGAGCTAGGAGAGGAGTTTGGTATTTGATTCGGTGGTGCTGGGAGTGATTTGGACCGGTAGGGTTGGTCCGGCTAGGTGCCGGTCCGGTAATGCCTGGTTCGGTGATGATGGTCCTGTTGCACTCTGGTTCGGCAGTGGTGGGCTAGGAGGTGGTTCGGTGTTGGGTTGGAAGAAACGTTGGTCCGGCGTTGGGTTGATTCGGTGGTGTTGTTGGTTCGGCAGGAGGTTGGCTCGGTGGTGAGTTGGTTCGGTCATGAGGTGGTTCGGTAGTAGAGGAGAAACACTTGGTTCGGCCTGTAGGGAGCTTGGTCTGGTGTGGCTGGTTCGGTGGGTTGATGGTCCGGTTGGGAGGTGGAGTTGGACCGGTGATGCCCTGGTTCGGCTAGGGATGGATTTGGGTCGGTGGTGAAAATTCGTCCAACAGTTTGCATTATTACCTTGAATGTATCCTTTTGGTTGTTGCATATAGACTTCTTCCTATAGATCCCCATTCAAAAAGGCATTGTTTACATCTAACTGTTTAATATTCCATTGATTGTGTAGAGGTATGGATAGAATAATTCGTATAGTAGTTGGTTTCACCAAAGGAGAAAAGGTCTCATTAAAATCAAAACCAAATTGTTGTGTATATCCCTTTGCAACAAGCCTTGCTTTGTATCTTGCTATGCTACCATTTGGATTTCTTTTCACTTTGTATGTCCATTTACTTCCAATGATATTTTTGTGACTGGGTGGATGAACTAAGCTCCATGTTTTGTTTCTTGTGAGGGCATTGTATTCTTCATCCATGGCTGATTTCCAGTGATCATACTTGATAGCTTCTTCATAAGTAGTAGGTTCCTTTTGATTTAGACAAGTTGTATATACTTTGGGTTTGAAAATGCCACTTTTAGCCCTTGTAATCATATGATGATCTGTTTTTGCAGGTATGTTGGGTTGTTCATTGACACTGAAGTGTTCTGAACATGGTGAATTGCTTTCATTATGTTCTGAACTTCCTTCAGAGTTGGAACAGTTTTGTGGTGAGATGTTGAAGTGATCACTAGACTCAGCTGAACTATGACCTGATCTGATGGATGATAAAGTGTGTTGTGGTCCTGATGTCTTATCACCTTCTTGCCCACTGTTCCAGTCAGTGATTTCAGGTATTGGTGGTATTGATACCTTTGTGTTGTATACTTTCTGTGTGGTCTGTATTGTTTTATCTGCAAAAGGAAAAATGTTTTCATTCAATACAACATGTCTTGAAATATATACTCTTCCATCTTTACTGAGACATTTATATCCTTTCTGGTTACTAGCATATCCTAAGAATGTGCAAGGAACAGATCCGAGACTCAACTTGTGAGTGTTATATGGTCTAAGACATGGAAAACACAGACAACCAAAGGTACTTAGTTCTGAATAAACTGGTTTTATATTAAATAGTACTTCGTTTGGACTTTTCCAATTGAGAACCTTAGTTGGTAGTTTGTTAATTAAATAGACTGATGTAGTAAATGCATCAGGCTAGAATTTCATTAGTAAGGACCCCTGAGCCAACAGTGTCAGTCCAGTTTCAACTATGTGTCTGTGTTTTCTTTCCACTAAACCATTCTGTTCAGAAGTATGTGGACAAGTAACTCTACGTATAATTCCTCTGTTCTGGAAATATTCTTTTAAAGGTTTAAATTCACTACCTCCATCTGATTAAATGGTTTTAACCTCACTGTTACACTGTTTTTCCACTTGACTAATAAATTGAATGACTACTTTGCATACCTCTGATTTATCCTTGAGAAAATATATCCAAGTATACCTAGAATAGGCATCAACAAATGAGATATAGTACCTGAATCCATAGTCTGAATTTACTGGAGTGGGTCCCCAAAGATCTGTAGCTATAAGTTCAAGTGGTTTATTGTAAATAGTAGTAGATTCTGCAAAAGGTAGCTTGTGACTTTTGCCAAGTTGACAACTTGTACATATATAAGGAACAGTAATATTATCAAAAGAAATATTATTATTCTTCAGAACATGTTTTACAGTTTTGACATTGGGATGTCCCAATTTGCAATGCCATACATCAAATACAATCCTTTTATTAGTGACATTAGTTTCTAAATTGTTGCACCATGGTCTTTTATGAGTGAATTTCTTTGTGTTCCTAGAACTGAATTCGTACAGCCCATTGTGAAGTTTACCCTGTAACAATATATCTTGACTTGATAAGTCTCTAACAGTACAGAATTTTGGGTGAAACTCAAAGTATACATTGTCGTCATTGGCAAATTGTGATACACTAATCAAATTCTTCTTAATGTGAGGAACAGTTAACAAGTTATTCAAGTAAAGTTGTCTTTTACCTTTGATGCTGCCATTTCCAACATGAGTTATACTTACAGCTTCACCATTACCCATAAAAATAGATTGTGTACCTGAGTATTCTTTGCTGCCAAGATTCCAATTCTGAATGTTGTTAGTTAGATGATTAGTAGCCCCTGAATCTGGATACCATTCCTCACAGTGAATATTTTCTGGTCTGGTAAGGGATTCTGGATTCATTTGAGTACATTGAGTGTCTCCATTTTGACTTCTTGTGGTGTTTCTTAATTGGGCTACATTTGCATTGGGATTAAAACCTTTGTGTACACCTTGACTTTGATTAGTATTACTACTATCAGTATTGTATCTGAAGTAGCATTTGCTTGCAATATGGCCAAAATTTTCACATATTTGACATTTAACTCTATTACTGTTGTTCCATCTTCCACTCCTTCCCCTTCCTCTCTGATTAAAACCACCTCTGTTTGTTTGTGTCTTTTCTTGATTCTTGTTTCTTGAGTTTGATGCATTGTTAACTGAATATCTGATGTACTTGACTTTCTCTGTTCAACTCTGCCTTCATGAGCAAGAAGAGAGGAGTGAACAAATTGCATATTGGGTAGAGTCTCTCTAGAAGAGATGACAGCAATAACTGACTCATATTCCTCTCCAAGGCCATTCATTATGGTCAAGATCTGCTCAGTTTCTGAGATCTTGTGACCTGCTGTCTCAAGTAGATCACAAAGTGACTTAATCTTGGTTAAGTACTCTCTCATTGACATATTTTCCTTTTTTAAGTTTTGTAGTTCTCTTTTGTAATGCATAATACAAGCAGCAGATTGAGTATTAAAAATCTGCTCTACAGTTTTCTAGATTTCAAAAGAAGAACTGCATCCAACAATTTGATGCAAAAAATTGACACTGATTGATGATAAAAGCCATGCTGATAATAGACTATCTTGCCTCTTGTATTTCACATAATCTTGATTGCTTATCATGTTTCCTTCTCTGTCTTTTGTCATGACAGGTGGAATTGCAATTGTTCCTTTGATGAATGCTTCAAGACCATAGCCATTTATGGCAGTTTCAACTTGATATTTCTAGAGCAAGAAGTTGTTCTCATCAAGTTGGATATTGTTGAGATGGCTTTTGGGTTTAATCAGAGATAGGGTGGTGGTTTCAAGAACTAAAGTGGCAGATGATTCATTGTCTCCTGCTTCTGACATGATGGGAACTGAATTAGTAAGATGATGCCGCTAACCTTGGAAAGACACACTGAAATAGGGTATTATACTGAATTTCAGTGTGTAGCTAGGTGAAAAGTGAAGATCAGTGTTGAAAACGATTATTTAGATCTCAATGATGACAGAGATGCAGCCAAGATTCCGATGAATCTTCAGGCAGGGCACTCACTGGTGTGAATGTAATCAAGAACCTGTTTCTTGATTATCAGAAAAGATCTCTGATGATGATTATTAATCTGAAGAGCAAAACTCCAGATGATGAAATCTCTCTGATGGAGTTCAATCAATAGCAAGAAAACTGATTAGCCAATGATGCCGTTTGGCAGAGGCTTTGATACCACGAAAGAGATTTATAAAAGAAGAATGATTTTATTTTATTATACTTGCTATATCCTTTGTAGAATCAGTAGCAGTCATATTTATATACATGTACATGGGCCAAGATCACAAAAGTAAAATATGGACCGGGTCGAAGCAATGTGAAACCCGGCCTCAAGCTTACAAATGAGATAAAGTCTGTAAAACAGCAAATGTTCATTATTATGGCGAATAAATTTTTATTATTTATGGGCACACAATTTAGATCTCCTAGTATCTTTTTTGCAATTTCCAACAATCAATCCTCGAATATCAAGGATTATCAGCTTACGTAAGAACACCAGTCTGAATTAGTTGACAATAATGGCCATGGAAATTGATTGACCTATAAATCATTATATCAACTCCTCTTTATCGCACTGGACTATGAGTAAAAAATCATTATATTATGTCTTCTTGTCATACTAGTCCAGTGGTCAATTCAGTGATCGTTACCTGAAGCAATAATCCACAATTGTCATCCTACTGCAATTTGCAAGTGCTTTATGAGATTTTACTACTGTCTCACACTGTCCATGCTTATTAATCTATAACTTTAATATCAATCATACTTAATCTATTAAGTTCAAATACAATGTGGATTGTTCAAATTGTTTGCAAGCTGCAGAATAAAAAGTTTTAAGGCCAGCAAGCCACTACTCAATCTTATAATCAATTATCAAACTATATTTTATTTATATCATATTGATTACAGAAGCTAGTACTTAAATGCAATATCGATCATAGAGGAAATTAATAATAATTTGAAATCGGACTTCAATATTAACTGTAGTGGCTAGACCAAATAAACATAATGATAATTTTAAATCATAAAATTCATAATCAGCTACGGCTGGCGATGATGACTACTAGCTGGCGATGGCATTGGCAATGATGGCTGTCGTTCGACTGTGGCTAGGACGAGTATGAACGGAGCTAATCGATTGCAACTGCGATGATGACAAAGCCGCTATTTCGCTTGGACCGACGAGCTATAGGCGATGGAAATTTAGTTTGGAGGAAAAAAATTGGCCATTGAAAAACTATTTTAGTTTTCTGTGTTGATATTTTAAAATCTTGCTGATGTTTTTCCTAAGGAATACTCAAAATGGAGGAAGGGAAAGTGAAATGTAAGCTATAACGACCCTGACTCGACCTTCGAAAATCGACACCCAAATACATCACCTGTATTTGAGTGTCGCGGATTCAAATGCCGAATCTAGTTCGTCAGAGCTTATAACACATTAAGCACAACAACACAGCGGAAGAAATGAATAACTTCATTGATATACAATATTCAATACAATAATGATACAAATGAGATATCAATACTATTAGAGACACAAGACAACAGCGGAAGAAAAAAAACAACAGCAGCGGAACAATATCATCAACTTAATCTTCAAAAGAATAGAAAGAAGATAGAATCCAAAACTGCATTCCAATTCAATGCGCCAAAGATCTCCAAATCGAAAGTGGGAACCACCATCAAGTTGGACTTAAGCAAGGTCAGTCATCTAAAGATTGAAGAAGATTTCCAAAGACTAAAGGCTACCGAATCTACACCTACTATTTGATTATATAAAAATCCCAACTCTAGACTACCCGTGTGGAAAATTGTGGAAATCCAGAGTTTAGGAAGGGAACAATAAACTCCGGGTCAGTCATGGGACTGGTGTGAGCAAGCGAAAACAGTTTTAAACAAAAACAAACAACAACAAAATTAAAATTGAAATCCACAATGCTTTTTGGAAAATGTAACTACCATAAGGCCTTTCGGCACGCACACAATGCAATCGCACACTTGGGGGAGATTTCTCCTTATGATAGTCAAACATGCTTGATACGCAAAATCCTTTTGATGTTATTATTAGTGCATAGTGCAGAAAACATTTGCAAGTATAACATTAATCTTAGCCAGCATACGTACCATTATAGTATGCCTACTATAGCTACCATGTTAAATGGCAGGTTCTACAACTAAAACCGTACAAGACGCGTATTGATGATTGGATTTCCAAAAAATGGTCAGGCTAAGGAACTTCCTTGGCCATATGGGTATGCCTCTGGTGGGATGCCCCGAGAACTTAACCAGCTCTCTGCCAACACAAGGCTGGGTTACCTCTATAACTAGGTAACTACTACACGAGTATGCCATCCTCTGGTCGTAACCATCCTTTATCCGAGGGCTCTCAACCACAAAGTAATAAATTTGCAGTAACCACATAGGTTAAATATCTGGGCTCCATACCATGATAACACCTCTATCCAGAAGGAAATATACATACCCTCAGGAGGCGCTACCCCCAAATAACCTTGCCGCATCCTTCCTGTTTCGACTATTCCGGGTTGTGAGGTCCGACGAGGTCACGTCCACAAAGCTATGCTTTACACAAAAGGCATGCTTTGATCAAAAAATGATCAACATCAATTCGTATGCCACATTACCAAATTGGAAATGTTTCACAAGTAACCATCAACTATATGACCTCTAAGCCCGTACGTCTCAGAGAAGGGTGTTAAGCTAAAAGAATAAATCTCCGCCACCAAACAGAAATGTGTTTGATAGAAACCAGCTTTACATCTCAAAGTGTAATGTCAGGCACACATCCATACAGGTCTGTTCTGGGTTCTAACAGAACCGAAGGCACTTCACAAAGAAGCCCTTGCAATCCGAGTATTCACAATCCCGATCGGACTCCCCATCACATATGGAGATCTGTATACCGGTGCGACTCAGTGCAGAGACATTCGACAAGTTATCCTTTCGTTCTCGAAAATACTCGATCTTCACCACCGGTCTTCAAATGCAATCCATAACGTCATATCATTATTTGAAATGGGTTATATGACACAAGGTCATCCCCGGCTAAACAGAATTATGAGCGCAATATTAAAAACCATATGGATAATGGGATCTCAGTTAAGTCACAACTTATTACCCGAAATCTTTCCTTTAAATGGTTTGAACAAATTATGCTTTTCAAATCTTTAAACGAAAAGATTTACTTCCCAAAGCTCACTAATCTACCACAAAGATTTATTTACAGCTTTCAAGATAGTTTTCTTTTTAAATTGGATTAACTCATCCAATCATTAAATCAAAGGCTCAATTCATAACTTTCAAAACCATTTCCAAAGATTCATTCTTAACTTTCAAAACAATTCCCATTTCAAATCTTTTATATAAAAGATACACCAATTAAAATCCTCTTCAATTTCAAAACAAAGTTCATATCTTTCACGAAGATTAATTCACAGCTTTCCAAACTATTTACGATTCAAATCTTTTAAGTAAAAGATCCATTTTAGTTCAACAACAAGATTTACCAAATCTCTAACAAAGATAGCTTTCAAAACTACTTCCTTTCGACAAAACTGGGAATTCTTTCTTTTATATGAAAGCCGTTATTATTTGAAAACAAATAACTTTTGTCTTGGGAAAATCCGATTACATTTGCTCAAGTTAAAGCCTTTCAAGTATAAACTTGGGTTAAATTTAAATTCTCAAAGTAACATATTTAAGATATCTTAAAGATGGTTTTAGAAAAAAATCCATATATATATATATATATATTATTACTTGTATAAACCGTTCAAACCGAGTTTCCAAAACAATTTCAAAACTTAAACAAGATACATTGTATTCAAACTAAATTACAATTTCAAACTTTCTTTCAAAGGCTTTTCATATTCAATCCAATTCCATTTCCAAAACCATATGGATTCCAAATTCAACTTTAAAACCATTTCATAATATTAAGTTCAAATATCTATGACTTAACCGGATCCTCGTGAAATCCATATTTATGTGTGTATGGTGTAGTCCATGGGTTTTACACAATAGTGCAACATCATCAATCATCACAATCCAAGCATAGCAATTATAGATAAGCGGTATACACCTATAACGCTTATCTTCATTCACAGATTCACAGATAAATAATATAATTTCATCACAGATAAATAAATTACATTCATCACAGCTCAAATCAAAACAGAGCATCACACATCAGAGATATCAAACAATTCGAACATTTAGTAGAATCCAAACATCCATAAGTAACATCAATTAACTATCCGATTAATTAAAATCAGATTAATCACTTATGAATAAATTACTAATTCTGGTTAATTAACATTAATTAATTACAAACCATTTTAATTAATTATCCTTTAATCATTTATTTATTAACCTTTGATAATAAATTAATTAGCTTTTAATTATTAATTAGTCAACCTTAATTAATAATTCAATCAACCTTTATTCATTAAATAGTTAACCTTTAATTATTTAATTATCCTTTAACTAATTTTCCTCAATTAATTAATTAAACCTTAATTAATTATCATTTTATTAATCATAATAAGTGATTATCCCTAATCAATTTCATTAATTAATTAACCTTTAATTGATTATCCTCATATTAATTACCTTAATTAATTAATTATCCTTAATTAATTACATTAATTAATTACTCCTCAACTAATTATCATTCCTTAATCACCTTCATTAATTAATTTACCTTAATTAGTCACATTAATTAATTAGCCCTTATTTATAAATTAATTAATCCTTTAATTAATTAATTATCTTTTAATCACTTATTAGTTTACCTTTAATAATAAATTAATTTATCTTTAATTATTCAGTAATTAATCAAATTTTAATCACCCAAGACCATAAAGATAAATCATTACTTTAATTAGTTACTTGGTTATCTTTCGAATATTTAATAAAATTTTGAAATAAATTATCTTAAAAACGTTTAATTTTAACATTTAAATTTTGAAGCATGTTTAAGATCTCATAAAATATTTTTACTTGGGAAAATCTTGTCTACGATCTTTTGAAAACTTATTTATCCAATTAAACTTCAAAAACTTGTTGTAAATAAATCGCTCGAAAATTTTTAAGCCATTAAGTCCAGAAAACCCGAGCTAGTCTTTAGTTTTCCCTAGCAAAACTTCGGGTTTCTTCCTTTTTTTACTTTGTTTTAGTTTTAGATTTTAAAAATGTTGAAAACACAAAAACGTTCGCACACAAGAACTCGAGCCACAACCACTTTCTTCTCGGTATAAACTTCGAATTTATCTTCTTCTTCCTTGATCCAACTACCCAGACCTCACCTACACACGTGTGCACGTGCACCACTACCCCGGCCATCTCCGATCTTCGCCAAGATCCTCCACATGTCACCAATGACCCCGACCATCGACTCAAGCACCCAGAAATGTCAAACTCTTCCGAATCCAAAATTTAGTATACTGGCACTTCCTGGTACCAAATCCCGATCGACAATCTGCCTTACCCCAACGCCACCAACCACCATGCAACTTCATCCATAAACTCGTCGAAGATCCACGCACCCTCACGCCTTGGTCCGATCACCTTCAATCCATCCACGATGACGAGAACGCCTCTGAAACATCGTCGGCTTAATCCAGCTCACCAAACCGTAATTCGACCTCATCTGCTTTCTTCGATGAATTATAAAATCATCGAACATTTTTCTGATAATCCTTGACCTCCAAACATGCTCCCACTTTGATCACGAGATTTATCATCACTCCGATCATCTGAACTTACTTAAAATGCAATTTCCGTCCATCTCGCAAATTCACACCCAATATCAAACTAAAAATCTCGACTTCATTACTAAAATTCATCATTTCGATTAAAATCCTAATCATATAATTAAATCGTGAAAATCTGATAGTCGAATTTCCTGACTTTGTTTATTTTTACTTTAATTCATTGTTTTTGAATTTATTACTTAATAAAAGCATATGACACCAATTTTTAAAATAAACTAGCATCTATAAAATCATTTTTCTTTTGGGAATCATAACTTGAAATAGATTAGTCAAAAAGATATGAATTTTTCTTTTGTTATTTTTGGGTCTGGAAACACAACAGAGGCATGTGTATGTCTATATACAGACATGTACATCCCTACTCATCTATATATTCAAACATAAACGCATATTACACAAATATTTCCATAACATACTTCAACATTAGTCATAATATCAAAAGATATTGGCAGATATGAGTGGGTTTGCTCACCTGGATCAAAAGAGAAGAGAATACAAGGGACTGGAACTTGATATTAATCTTGAATTAACCTATATTGAGTTGCTCTAATCTTTTAAATTTGAACTGTATTGTACACTGGAAACTTGATCAAGTCTGTTTTGCTTTGATACTTTCAGATTTTTGATGTTGTACTGATTGCTTGAGGCTTGATTCTAGTTTGAGATAATGTTGATCTTTAATTTGAATTTATAACTTTTGCTTGAAAATGGGAAAAGATGTTTGTTGTAAAAAATCCGGAATGCTTTGCCTTTTGATTTTATTTCTTCTCAGGTTGAAGCTAAGAACTGTTTGATTCAAGTTTTAATTTCCTTTTGAAGTTATTTGCCGTTATATTTTCTTCCCTGGTTTGTATTTCAGGCTTGATTTTGTTTTGAAAAATTTGAGAAATGTAAAGTGAAAGATGAAGAAAAGACGAGATTAGGAGATAGTGGGATTTTTTATATTCTTGTCTTTCTTTTTTAATTAATAATTAAAATGAAGGATGGTAAATGACACTTGTAATTCATATATAAAATGGCTACACTTGTAAAGCTACATATTTAAAATAGTTACACTTGTTGGATGGTATTTTAAAATGTTTACACATGTTATCTTTTATATATATATATATATATATATATATAATCTTAAAGAAAGTATTTAATCCTTTAATTCATTTTCAACTATTATAATTTAAATAAATTTGTACTATGTGTTTTAAATGTTATATATATTTTCAATTTAGTTTTACAAACCATTTTTATCAAATCTTATTTAAATTGAAACTATTATACCTTTAAATAAACATATATACATACATACATATATATATATATCTTAAAGTATAAAGCTTTTAAATTCTAATTCATTTATTAAATCAAATTTTTATTTATAAGATTTTTATTCTTCAGTCCAAATTTACTTTCACAATCTTATACATATATATATATATATATTTAGTCCTAAATATTCAAATTAATTTTCAATTAATTCATAATTTAACCAAAATTTTATATTAATTACTAATTTTATCCTGGCCAAAAACCGGGAATGTTACAGGTTCCCCCTTAAGAAAATTTCATCCCTGAAATTTGCTAGACAGGGAGACAATAAAGAACAGATGAACACATCTGAGATAGAAAATTGATTTATCAGGTCAAAATGAATATCTATTTTGCATTTGGCATACCAAATCAGAATATCACCAATAGGTACGAGAACAAACTCATTCAGCACTTCATGAAATACTCGGGTCACTCTGATCTACGAATATGCAGGGGCATTGGTTAGTTCGAAGGGATAACTAATCGTTCGTTGAATATATCAAGACCCAAACAATAGATAAATGGATTTAATATTCCATAATTCTCAAACACTAGGTATGGATTCCATACTCAGGTCGGAATACCCCAAAGTTTACACTAGCTTGTCCTTCTTTGGACTTTGATCTTCACGAGAAATCTCAATAAAAATTTCAAACTTTGGGTTTGATCGAAATCGTTTTATTAATAAAAATTAGTTTAACTTCATATTTAATTTACCAATTTATTCGAATTTAAAATTTCAAATTCATTAAAGTTTAAAATGAAAAGCTGATAACGAGAATACGAGAGAAGAACTTATCTACACGATTCGCAGTGCCACCATCACACCAAAGCTCCTTCTGTAGTTGCAACGAAGCCATCGAATAATTGAAATTGAACGATGATCAAAGAGACTGATAGAAAATTGTTGTCGCTGTTGCAGGGTATTGACCATTTTTAGTGGTTCTCTCCAGCCCCCTATCTCGTCCATTTTTGCACTCATACTTACTATCAGTGGATAGTAAGAGAATTTACTAAGGCACACAGACGGATATCTTAGGGATACTCATTCTAGGGCATTTATATCCCTATCTCTAGTGAGTTACCTAATGTGTTGTACTCCTGAGCTAAAGTTCAACCTTCATCTCTGATACCACTTATAATGACCCTGGCTCGACCTTCGAAAATCGACACCCAAATACATCACCCATATTCGAATGCCGTAGATTCAAATGCTGAATATGGTTTGCCAGAGCTTATAACACATTAAGTACAACAACACAGCGGAAGATATGAATAACATCATTGATATATAATATTCGATACAATAATGATACAAAAGAGATATCAATACTATCAGAGATACAAGACAATAGCAGAATGAAAAACACCAGCAGCGAAACAATATCACCAACTTGATCTTCCTAAGAATAGAAAGAAGATAGAATCGAAAACTGAATTCCAATTCAATGCTCCAAAGATCTCCAAATCAAAAGCGAGAACCACCATCAAGTTGGACTTAAGCAAGGTCAGTCATCCAAAGACTGAAGAAGATTTCCAAAGACTGAAGGCTACCAAATCTACACCTACTATTTGATTATCTGAAAATCCCAACTCTGGACTGCCCGTATGGAAAATTGTGGGTATCCAGAGTTTAGGAAGGGAACAATAAACTCCGGGCCAGTCATGAGACTCGTGTGAGCAAACGAAAATAGTTTTAAATAAAAATAATCAACAAAAGAATTGAAAATTGAAATCCGCAATACTTTTTGGAAAATGAAACTACCATAAGGCCTCCTGACGCACATACAATGCAATCACACACTTGGGGGAGATCTCTCCTTATGATAGTCAAACATGCTTGATACGCAAAATCCTTTTGATATTATTATTAGTGCAGAAAACATTTGCAAGTATACTATTAATTTTAGCCAGCATACGTACCATTATAGTACGCCTACTATAGCTACATGTTAAATGGCGGGTTCTACAACTAAAACCATACAAGGCGCGTATTGATGATTGGATTTCCAGTAAATGGTCAGGCTAAGGAACTTCTCGGGCCACATGGGTACACCACTGGAGGGACGCCCCGAGAACTTAACCAGCACTCTACCAACACAAGGCCGGGTTACAACTGTAAGTAGGTAACTACTACACGAGTATGCCATCCCCCGGTCGCAACCAACCTTTATCCGAGGGCCCTCAACCACAAAGCAACAACCACAATGTAAGAAATTTGCAGTAACCACATAGGTTAAATATCTAGGCTCCATACCATGATATCACCTCTATCTAGAAGGAAATGTACATACCCTCAGGGAGCGCTACCCTTAAATAACCTTGCCGCATCCTTCTTGTTTTGACCATTTCGGGTTGTGAGGTCCGACGAGGTCACGTCCACAAAGCTACTCTTTACATAAAAGCCATGCTTGGATCAACAAATGTTCAGCATCACTTCGTATGCCCCATTACCAAATTGGGAATGTATCACTAGTAACCATCAACTACATAACCTCTAAGCTTGTCTGTCTCAAAGAAGGGTGTTAAGCTAAGAGAATAAATCTCCGCCACCAAACAGAAATGTATTTGATAGAAACCAGCTTTACATCTCAAAGTGTAATGTTAGACACACATCCATACAAGTCTGTTCCTGATTCGAACAGAACCGAAGGCACTTGACAAGAAGCCCTTGCAGTCTGGGTATTCACAATCCCGATCGGACTCCCCATCACATATAGAGATCTCTATACCGGCGCGACTCAGTGCAGAGACATTCGACGAGTTATCCTTTCATTCTCGAAAATACCCGGTCTTCACCACCGGTCTTCAAATGCAATCCATAACGTCGTATCATTATTCGGAATGGGTAATATGACACAAGGTCCTCTCTCGGCTAAACCGATGATGAGCGCAATATTTAAAAACCATATGGATAATGGGATCTCAGTTAAGTCACAATTTATTACCCAAAACCTTTCCTTTAAATGGTTTGCACAAATTACCATTTTCAAATATTTAAACAAAAGGATTTACTTCACAAAGTTCACTAATCTTCCATGAAGATTCATTCGCAGCTTTCAAGATAATTTTCTTTTCAAATTGGATTAACTCATCCAATCATTAAATCAAAGGCTCAATTCATAGCTTTCAAGACCATTTCGAAAGATTCATTCATAACTTTCAAAACAACTCCCATTTCATATCTTCTATATAAAAGATACACCATTTAAAGTCCCCTACAATTTCAAAATAAAGTTCAACAATCTTTCACAAAGATTAATTCACAGCTTTCCAAAATATTTACGATTCAAATCTTTTAAGTAAAAGATCCATTTCGGTTCAACAACAAGATTTACCAAATCTTTAATAAAGATATCTTTCAAAACTATTTCCTTTCGACAAAACTGGGAATTCTTGCTTTTATATGAAAGCCATTATTATTTGAAAACAAATACCTTTTGTCTCGGGAAAATCCAATTATGTTTACTTAAGTTAAAGCCTTTCAAGTATAAACTTGGGTTGAATTTAAATTCTCAAAGTAACATATTTAAAATATCTTAAATATGGTTTAAAAAAATCCATATATATATATATATATATGTATGTATGTATGTATTATATTACTTGCATAATCCTTTCAAACCAAGTTTCCAAAACATTTTCAAAACTTAAACAAGACACATTATATTGAAACTAAATTTCAATTTCAAACTTTCTTTCAAAGGCTTTTCATATTCAATCCAATTCCATTTCCAAAACCATTTGGACTCAAAATTCAACTTTAAAACTATTTCATAATATTAAATTCAAATATCTGTGACTTAACCAAATCCTCATGAAATCCATATTTGTATGTGTATGGTTTAGTCCATAGGTTTTACACAATAGTGCAACATCATTGATCATCACATCCAAACACAGCAATTATAGATAAGCGGTATAAACATATAACGCTTATCTTCATTCACAGATTCACAGATTCACAGATAAATAACATAATTTCATCACAGATAAATAAATTACATTCATCACAGCTCAAATCAAAATAGAGCATCACACATCAGAGATATCAAACAATCCAAACACTTAATAGAATCCAAACATCCATAAGTAACATCAATCAATTATCTAATTAATTTAAATCAGATTAATTACTTATGAATAAATTACTAATTCTGGTTAATTAACATTAATTAATTACAAACATTTTAATTAATTATCCTTTAATCATTTATTAATTAACCTTTGATAATAAATTAATTAGCTTTTAATTATTAATTAATCAACCTTAATTAATAATTCAATCAACTTTTAATCGTTAAATAATTAACCTTTAATTATTTAATTATCCTTTAATTAATTTTCCTTAATTAATTAATTAAACCCTAACTAATTATCATTTTGTTAATTATAATAAGTGATTATCCCTAATCAATTTCATTAATTAACTAACCATTAATTAATTATCCTTAAATTAATTACCTCAATTAATTAATTATCCTTAATTAATTATTCTTAATTAATTACATTAATTAATTACTCCTTAATTGGTTATCATTCCTTAATCACCTTCATTAATTAATTTACCTTAATTAATCACATTAATTAATTAGCCCTTAATTATAAACTAGTTAATCCTTTAATTAATTAATTATCTTTTAATCACTTATTAATTTACCTTTAATAATAAATTAATTTATCTTTTTATTCAGTAATTAATCAAATTTTAATCACCCAAGACCATAAAGATAAATCATTACTTTAATTAGTTACTTGGTTATCTTTCGAATATTTAATAAAATTTTGAAATAAATTATCTTAAAAACGTTTAATTTTAACATTTAAATTTTGAAGCATGTTTAAGATCTCATAAAATATTTTTACTTGGGAAAATCTTGTCTACGATCTTTTGAAAACTTATTTATTCAATTAAACTTCAAAAAATTGTTTTAAATAAATTTCTTGAAATTTGTTAAGCCATTAAGTCCAGCAAACCCGAGCCAATCTTTCATTTTCCCAAGCAAAACTTCGGGTTTCTTCCTTCATCTTTTTTACTTTGTTTTAGTTATAGAATTTAAAACTGCTGAAAACACAAAAGCGTTCGCCCACAAGAACTCGATCCGCAACCACTTTCTTCTCGGTATAAACTTTGAGTTTATCTTCTTCTTTCCTGATCTAACTACCCAGACCTCACCTATACAGGCGTGCACATGCAACACTACCCCGGCCATCCCCGATCTTCGCCGAGATCCTCCACATGCCACCAGTGACTCCGACCATCGACTCAAGAACCCAGAAATGTCAAACTCTTCTGAACCCAAAATTTAGTATACCTGGCACTACCAGGTACCAAATCCCGATCGACAATCTCCCTTACCCCAACGCCACCAACCACCATGCAACTTTATCCACAAACTCGCTGAAGATCCATGCACCTTCTCGCCTTGGTCCGATCACCTTCGGTCCATCCACGATGATGAGAACGCCTCTGAAACATCGTCGGCTTAATCCAGCTCACCAAACCCTAATTTTACCTCATCTTCTTTCTTCGACGAATTATAAATTCATCGAACATTTTTCTGATAATTCTTGACCTCCAAACATGCTCCCACTTTGATCATGAGATTTATCATCTCTCCGATCACCAGAACTTACTTAAAATGTAATTTTCGTTCATCTCGCAAATTCACACACAATATCGAACTAAAAATCTCGACTTCATTACTAAAATTCATCTTTTTCGATTACAATCCTAATCATAAAATTAAATCGTGAAAATCTGATAGTCGAATTTCCTGACTTTGTTTATTTTTACTTTAATTCATTTTTTTTTGAATTTATTACTTAATACAAGCATATGACACCAATTTTTAAAATAAACTAGCATCTATACAATCATTTTTCTTTTGGGAATCATAGCTTGAAATAGATTAGTAAAAAAGATATGAATTTTTATTTTGTTATTTTTGGGTCTGAAAACACAACAGAGGCATGTATATGTCTATATACAGACATGCACATCCCTACTCATCTATATATTCAAACATAAATGCATATTACACAAATATTTCCATAACATACTTCAACATCAATCATAATATCAAAAGATATAGGCAGATATGAGTGGGTTTGCTCACCTGGATCAAAAGAGCAGAGAATACAGGGGACTGAAACTTGATATTAATCTTGAATTAACCTATGTTGAGTTGCTCTGATCTTTTAAATTTGAACTGTATTGTAAACTGGAAACTTGATCAAGTCTGCTTTGCTTTGATACTTTCAGATTTTTGATGTTGAACTGATTGCTTGAGGATTGATTCTAGTTTGAGATAATGTTGATCTTTGATTTGAATTTATAAGTTTTTCTTGAAAATGGGAAAAGATGTTTGTTGTAAAAAATCTGGAATGCTTTGCCTTTAGATTTTATTTCTTCTCAAGTTGAAGTTGAGAACTGTTTGATTCAAGTTTTGATTTCCTTTTGAAGTTATTTGCCGTTGTGTTTTCTTCCCTGGTTTGTATTTCAGGCTTGATTTTGTTTTGAACAATTTGAGAAATGTAAAGTGAAAGATGAAGAAAAGATGTGAATAGGAGATGGTGGGATTTTTTATATTCTTGTATTTCTTTTTTTATTAATAATTAAAATGAAGGATGGTAAATGACACTTGTAATTCATAAAATAAAATAGCTACACTTGTAAAGCTACATATTTAAAATAGTTACACTTGTTGGATGGTATTTTAAAATGTTTACACATGTTATCTTTTATTTATATATATAATCTTAAAGAAAGTATTTAATCCTTTAATTCATTTTCAACTATTATAATTTAAATAAATTTGTACTATATGTTTTAAATGTTATATATATTTTCAATTTAGTTTTACAAACCATTTTTATCAAATCTTATTTAAATTGAAATTATTGTACCTTTAAATAAACATGTGTGTGTGTGTGTGTGTGTGTGTATTTCCTAAATTATAAAGCTATTAAATTCTAATTCATTTATTAATCAAATTTTTATTTATAAGATTTTTATTCTTCAGTCCAAATTTACTTCCACAATCTTATATATATTCCTTAATATTCAAATTAATTTTCAATTAATTAACAATTTAACCAAAAATTTATATTAATTACTAATTTTTCCTGGCCGAAAACCGAGAATGTTACAGATTCCCCCTTAAGAAAATTCCGTCCCCAAAATTTGCTAGACAAGGAGACAACAAAGAACAGATATCAAAGATACAAGACAACAGCGGAAAGAAAAACACCAGCAGCGGAACAATATCATCAACTTGATCTTCCAAAGAATAGAAAGAAGATAGAATCCAAAACTGCATTCCAATTCAATGCACCAAAGATCTTCAAATCGAAAGCGAGAACCACCATCAAGTTGGACTTAAGCAAGGTCAGTCATCTAAAGGTTAAAGACCATTTCCAAAGACTGAAGGCTACCAAATCTACACCTACTATTTGATTATATGAAAATCCCAACTCTAGACTTCCCGTGTGGAAAATTGTGGGCATCCAGAGTTTAGAAAGAGAACAATAAACTTCGGGTCAGTCATGAGACTGGTGTGAGCAAACGAAAACAGTTTTAAACAAAAACAAACAACAAAAAAAATTAAAATTGAAATCCACAATGCTTTTTGGAAAATCTAACTACCATAAGGCCTCCCGACACACACACAATGCAATCGCATACTTGGGGGAGATTTCTCCTTATGATTGTCAAACATGCTTGATATGCAAAATCCTTTGATATTATTATTAGTGCATAGTGCAGAAAACATTTGCAAGTATAATATTAATCTTAGCCAACATACGTACCATTATAGAATGCCGACTATAGCTACCATGTTAAATGGCAGGTTCAACAACTAAAACTGTACAAGGCGCGTATTGATGATTGGATTTCCAACAAATGGTCAGGCTAAGGAACTTCCTAGGCTACATGGGTACGTCACTTATGGGACGCCCCGAGAACTTAACCAGCTCTCTGCCAACACAAGGCCGGGTTACCTCTGTAACTAGGTAACTATTACACGAGTATGCCATCCCCTGGTCGTAACCATCCTTTATCTGAGGGCCCTCGACCACAAAGCAACATCCACAAAGTAATAAATTTGCAGTAACCACATAGGTTAAATATCTGGGCTCCATACCATGATACCACCTCTATCCAGAAGGAAATATACATACCCTCAAGGGGCACTACCCCCAAAAAAACCTTGCCTCATCCTTCCTGTTTCGACTATTTCGGGTTGTGAGGTCCGACGAGGTCACGTCCAAAAAGCTACGCTTTACACAAAAGCCATGCTTTGATCATCAAATAATCAGCAGCAATTCGTATGCCATATTACCAAATTGGGAATGTTTCACTAGTAACGATCAACTACATAACCTCTGAGCTCGTACATCTCAAAGAAGGGTGTTAATCTAAGAGAATAAATCTCTACCACCAAACGGAAATGTATTTGATAGAAACCAGCTTTACATCTCAAAGTGTAATGTCATACACACATCCATACAAGTCTATTCTAGGTTCGAACAGAACCGAAGGCACTTCACAAAGAAGCCCTTGCAATCTGGGTATTCACAATCTCGATCGGACTCCCCATCATATATGCAGATCTCTATACCAGCGCGGCTCAATGCAGAGACATACGACAAGTTATCCTTTCGTTCTCAAAAATAACTGGTCTTCACCACCGGTCTTCAAATGCAATCCATAACATCGTATCATTATTCGAAATGGGTTATATGACACAAGGTCCTCTCCTGGCTGTTAGCGCCAAAATTGGACACTAACACCCAAATCCAGACGAAAGCACCAAATCCTAATCATAACTCACTGATAGGATGTATGTAGGGAGTAATAATATGAAGAACAATCAAAATTAAAATGAAAGCGGTAAGGAACAACAGATTTTATAGTGGTTCGGCTAACTACGGCCTACGTCCACTCCAGAATTTTTCTTTTTATTGATGTAAGAATCAGTTACAGTTACAAAGTGGGAGACTAGCCTCAGTCTTAAGAAAAAAGTCAGAGAACAGAAGAGAAGAGGCAAAAGATCCCTTTCACTATGCCCATGCCCCTCTATTTATAGATGAAGATGGGTTGGACTTCCCTTGTGGGCCTGGTAGCTACATACCTCGGCCCAAATGGAGTAACTCTATGTGCCGACCCAAATATGCCGAAAGATCTTCTGTGCCTAACAGTATGATGCCGAGCAAGGTATCGAGGTACCGAGGTATGGAGGTATGGAGGTATCGAGATATGGAGGTACCACGGTATGGAGGTACCACGGTATGGAGGTGCGACTCTTTTATGCCGAGCGGCAACCAATGCCGAACCATTCTGATGCCGAACGACCCGCCCAATGCCGAGCATACTCGTATGCCGAACGAGGCAACTATGCCAAACGTACTCGTAGGCCGAACGAGGGAACTATGCCGAACGTACTCGTAGGCCGAACGAGGTAGCAATGCCGAACGACCCATCCAGTGCCGAACGCTCTCTCCAATGCAGAGCGCTCTCTCCAATGCCGAGCATTCTCTCCCATGCCGAGCGCTCTCTCTAATGCCGAACGCTCTTACACCCGAACTCCCATAGATGCCGATCAAACTATCATCCATTTAAATGGCCGTCATCCATTTAAACCGAATCCATCATATTCCAGCTTCGATAGTCGTGAAGTTGTTCAAATTAAACCCACCTGCCCGTGACCTTGTAAAAAGGCAGGTTAACACTTGCCCCCCCCCCCCCAAACATGCCTTGCTGGTTGAAGGTGTGTTTTGAATAATTTCGAATCTAGTATCCGAAGTCCATAGCCAATTCCATATCCATCCGGACTCGGTAACTGAGTCTTAATCAAACCTTATCCAATAACCAGTAACCGAACCCATGACCTCTCCGGGTCAATATCCAAATCCTCTGTCGTGCATAACCGATATTCATATCCGTAGCCTCTCCGGGTTCTTGTCAAGCACAGTCCACACTTGACGACCAAAGTCCAGTGTCCCTAAAAGTTGAGTAGTGCATGGCTTAAGTCCTAAGCTGAATCCTGGTCGCACCGGACCCTTGCCGAGCATTTTCCATACTCGACGGCCTGAAATAGTAACTGATAATATGGGGCCTAAGTCCTAGGCTGAATCATGGTCTCTCCGGACCCTTGCCGAGCATAGTCCATACTCGACGACCTGAAATAGTAACCGATAATATGGGGCCTAAGTCCTAGGCCGAATCCTGGTCTCTTCGGACCCTTGCCGAGCATAGCCCATACTCGACGACCTGAATAAGTCGATTTTCCGTGCTTAGACAAAGCGACCTACCCCTTTCCAGGTATAATCCATACTTGACGACCATTTATCAAAAACCAGATAAAAAATCCGATCGAAAGCCAATCCAAAATCCAGATGAAATCAGAAAACAAAAAATCCATATCGAAAATCCAAACCAATATCTAAACCAGAAAACAATCATCCAAATAAAAGTCCAAATCAAGAAAAAAACACAAAACCAGAAGTTCAAACCAAATTAGAAAAAAGCAAATGTCCAAGCCAAAAAAGGGAAAGCAGATTTCACAAACTAGAGCATCGCGGTTTATCATCATCTCAGAGCATGCTTAGGGGCTATCTCCATCCCCATACATGAGTAACTGACTTGGTCGTTTGCCCATAGTTTGCAACTTATTTCATAATATCCCAATCAGTTGATGACCAATCGACTATCATTCATGTGCCTCGCACCATCATCGTGTGGGGTAGACGGTGGTTGCTCCTGCCCTGTCGCTGCATCCCGAGCTTCGACGTATTGTTGCAACTGTCCATTCCTTACATGCTCCTCAATTATGTCCTTTAAGTGCCTGCGGCTGTTGGTATCGTGCCCGTCCAAATCATGGAAGAAGTAGTGTTTTCCTGATGCCCTCTCACATTCGGAGGGTTCTCTCCTAGCCGGCCTTCGGTGGGGAAGGCGATTTCGAGTCTCCAAATAAATCCGTTCCAGCGTCTCGTTCAATCCTGTATAGGTGGAGAATTTTTGCTCTCTCCCCCGCTTCCCAGCCTTTCCTAACTCGTCATCCAGCTTCCTTTTTCCTTTTTCCAAGCCTCCGTCGGATGGTCCTCCATCCTCAGTCGTTCTCACCTCCTTTAACTTCATATCTGAGCATGCATCTTCCTGCCTAAGGAATTTCTCAGCTTCGTGAAAAAATTCCCCGAGATCCAATCGGAGGGTCCCGTATCAGTGACACTTTGAAATCTGAATTTTCTCTAACTCCTGACACTGCCACCATTAAAACCATCGATGGATCCGGCCGATCCACCGAAGCCACCTCTACATTGAACCGAGTTAAGAAAGCTCTAAGTGATTCGTCTGTCCTCTGTTTTACCGATGTCAGCATCATTACATTCTTTGGTCTTTTGGTATGTACCCGAAACTGCTTCAGAAACTTGTCCACCAACTCTGTCCATGTCCCGATAGATCCTTCTTCCAGCTGCCTGAACCACATAGCGGCTATGTCCGTTAAGAATAAAGGGAAACATCGAGCCATAACTTCTTCTGATGCCCCAGCACCTCCATGTGTCTTGTATATCTCATCAAGTTATCTGTTGGATCAGCCTTGCTCTTACATTCAAGCCAGCATCCTGTTGCGTGGTGTTAGCTGGAACCCCTCCATGAACTGGTTCAGCATTATCTGATGGTGTGTCGCCGAGTCCAGGTCCATCCGTATTGTTAGTTGTCTATTGATTGGGGGTTTCCCCCTGCTGAACCATTCCCTCTGCTTGCTGGTTGAGCGCTTCTGATCTGGCTCCATGGATCTAAGCCCCCGCATTTCCTGCTTGCGTAAATTGTCTGAGAAGAGCCTGCATCGTCTCCTTTTGTCTTTTCATCATGACTTCCATTTCCTCTCCGGTGATGTAGATGGATGCTTGACCTGCTCCAGCTCCAGAGGAAGCCTCTTGACTTCCCTCCTGATTGCTCCTTTCTGTCACTTGCTTTCTTGTTGATGGCCTAGCCATTGCTTTCTAGAGTCCAAGTTCCTAGCTCCAAAATCCCCGAGTGTTTGCCTTCTCAGTGAAAGCACCAAAATGTTAGCGCCAAAATTGGTCGCTAGCACCCAAATCCAGATGAAAGCACCAAATCCCAATCACAGCTCACGGATAGGATGTATATAGAGAGTAATAATATGAAGAACAATCAAAATTAAAATGAAAGCGGTAGAGAACAACAGATTTTATAGTGGTTCGGCTAACTACGGCCTACGTCTACTCCAGAATTTTTGTTTTTATTGATGTAAGAATCAGTTACAGTTACAAAGTGGGAGACTAGCCTTAGTCTTAGGAAAAAGTCAGAGAACAGAAGAGAAGAGGTAGAAGATCCCTTCCACTGTGCCCCTGCCCCTCTATTTATAGATGAAGATGGGTTGGACTTCCCTGGTGGGCCTGGTAGATGCATACCTCGGCCCAAATGGAGTAACTCTATGTGCCGACCCAAATATGCCGAACGATCTTCTCGTGCCTAATAGTATGATGTCGAGCGAGGTGTCGAGGTATCGAGGTACTGAGGTATCGAGGTACCGAAGTATGGAGGTATGGAGGTATCGAGGTATCGAGGTATGGAGGTATCGAGGTACCAAGGTATGGAGGTATCGAGGTATGGAGGTGCGACTCTTTTATGCGAGCGGCAACCAATGCCGAACCATTCTGATGCCGAACGACCCGCCCAATGCCGAGCATACTCGTATGCCGAACGAGGCAACTATGCCGAACGAGGCAACTATGCCGAGCGAACTCGTAGGCCGAACGAGGCAACTATGCCGAACGTACTCGTAGGCCGAACAAGGTAGCCATGCTGAACGACCCAACCAGTGCCGAACGCTCTCTCCAATGCCGAGCGCTCTCTCCAATGGCGAACGCTCTTGCACGCCGAACTCCCATAGATGCAGATTGAACTATCATCCATCCAAATGGCCGTCATCCATTTAAACCGAATCCATCATATTCCAGCTTCAATAGTCGTGAAGTTGTTCAAGTTAAACCCGCCTACCCGTGGCCTTGTAAAAAGGCGGGTTAACACCGGCTAAACCGAATAATGAGCGCAATATTTAAAAACCATATGGATAATGGGATCTCAGTTAAGACACAACTTATTACCCAAAACCTTTCCTTTAAATGGTTTGAAAAATTATGCTTTTCAAATCTTTAAACGAAAGGTTTTACTTCACAAAGTTCACTAATCTACCGCAAAAATTTATTCACAGCTTTCAAGATAGTTTTCTTTTCAAATTGGATTAACTCATCCAATCATTAAATCAAAGGCTCAATTCATAACTTTCAAAACCATTTCCAAAGATTCATTCATAACTTTTAAAGCAATTCCCATTTCAAATATTTTATATAAAAGATACACCATTTGAAATCCTCTTCAATTTCAAAATAAAGTTCATATCTTTCACAAAGATTAATTTACAGCTTTCCAAACTATTTACGATTCAAATCTTTTAAGTAAAAGATCCATTTCAGTTCAATAACAAGATTTACCAAATCTTTAACAAAGATAGCTTTCAAAACTATTTCCTTTCGAAAAACTGGGAATTCTTTCTTTTATATGAAAGCCATTATTATTTGAAAAAATACCTTTTGTCTCAGGAAAATCCGATTATATTTGCTCAAGTTAAAGCCTTTCAAGTATAAACTTGGGCTGAATTTAAATTCTCAAAGTAACATATTAAGATATCTTAAAGATGGTTTTAAAAAATCCATGTATATATATTATATTACTTGTATAAACCTTTCAAACCAAGTTTCCAAAATAATTTCAAAACTTAAACAAGATACATTATATTCAAACTAAATTTCAATTTCAAACTTTCTTTAAAGACTTTTCATATTCAATCCAATTCCATTTCCAAAACCATTTGGATTCAAAATTCAAATTTAAAACCATTTCATAATATTAAATTCAAATATCTGTGACTTAATCGAATCCTTGTGAAATCCATATTTGTGTGTGTATGGTGTAGTCCATGGGTTTTACACAATAGTGCAGCATCATCAATCATCACAATCCAAACACAGCAATTATAGATAAGCGGTATAAACCTATAACGCTTATCTTCATTCACAAATTCACAGATAAATAATATAATTTCATCATAAATAAATAAACTACATTCATCACAGCTCAAATCAAAACAGAGCATCACACGTCAGAGTTATCAAACAATTCAAACATTTAATAGAATCAAAACATCCATAAGTAACATTAATTAATTATCTTATTAATTAAAATCAGAATAATTACTTATGAATAAATTACTAATTCTGGTTAATTAACATTAATTAATTACAAACCATTTTAATTAATTATCCTTTAATAGTTTATTAATTAACCTTTGATAATAAATTAATTATCTTTTAAATATTAATTAGTCAAACTTAATTAATAATTCAATCAACCTCTATTCATTAAATAATTAACCTTTAATTATTTAATTATCCTTTAATTAATTTTCCTTAATTAATTAATTAAACCTTAATTAATTATCATTTTATTAATCATAATAAGTGATTATCCTTAATCAATTTCATTAACTAATTAACCTTTAATTAATTATCCTCGTATTAATTACCTTAATTAATTAATTATCCTTAATTAATTAATGTAATTAACTACTCCTCAATTAATTATCATTCCTTAATCAACTTCAATAATTAATTTGCCTTAATTAGTCACATTAATTAATTAGCCCTTATTTATAAATTAATTAATCCTTTAATTAATTAATTATCTTTTAATCACTTATTAGTTTACCTTTAATAATAAATTAATTTATCTTTAATTATTCAGTAATTAATCAAGTTTTAATCACCCAAGACCTTAAAGATAAATCATTACTTTAATTAATTACTTGGTTATCTTTCAAATATTTAACAAACTTTTGAAATAAATTATCTTAAAAACGTTTAATTTTAACATTTAAACTTTGAAACATGTTTAAGATCTTTTAAAATAATCTTACTTGGGAAAATCTTGTTTATGATCTTTTGAAAACTTATTTATCCAATTAAACTTCAAAAACTTGTTTTAAATAAATCGCTTGAAAATCGTTAAGCCATTAAGTCTAGAAAACCCGAGCCAATCTTTAGTTTTCCCGAGCAAAACTTCGGGTTTCTTCATTTTTTTTTACTTCGTTTTAGTTTTAGATTTTAAAAATGTTGAAAACACAAAAACGTTCGCGCACAAGAACTCGAGCCACAACCACTTTCTTCTCGGTATAAACTTCGAGTTTATCTTCTTCTTCCATTATCCAACTACCCAGACCTCAGCTATACACGCGTGCACGTGCATCACTACCCCGGCTATCTTCGATCTTCGCCGAGATCCTCCACATGTCACCAATGACTCCGACCATCGACTCAAGCACCTAGAAATGTAAAACTCTTCCAAATCATAAATTTAGTATACCCGGCACTACCTGGTACCAAATCCCGATCGACAATTTCCCTTACCCCAACACCACCAACCACCATGCAACTTCATCCACAAACTCGCCGAAGATCCACGCACCCTCTCGCCTTGGTCCGATCACCTTCGGTCCATCCATGATGACGAGAACGCCTCTGAAACATCGTCGGCTTAATCCAGCTCACCAAACCCTAATTCGACCTCATCTGCTTTCACCGATGAATTATAAAATCATCGAACATTTTTTTGATAATCCTTGACCTCCAAACATGCTCCCACTTTGATCGCGAGATTTATCATCACTCCGATGACCAAAACTTACTTAAAATGTAATTTCCTTTCATCTCGCAAATTCACACCCAATATCAAAGTAAAAATCTCGACTTCATTATTAAAATTCATCATTTTCGATTACAATCCTAATCATATAATTGAATCGGGAAATTCAGATAGTCGAATTCCCCGACTTTGTTTATTTTTACTTTATTTCATTATTTTTCAATTTATTACTTAATACAAGCATATGACACCAATTTTTAAAATAAACTAGCATCTATACAATCATTTTTCTTTTGGGAATCGTAGCTTGAAATAGATTAGTCAAAAATATATGAATTTTTCTTTTGTCATTTTTGGGTCTGGAAACACAACAAAGGCATGTGTATGTCTATATACAGACATGCACATCCCTACTCATCTATATATTCAAGAATAAACGCATATTGCACAAATATTTCCATAATATACTTCAACATCAATCATACTATCAAAAGATATAGGCAGATATGAGTGGGTTTGCTCACCTGGATCAAAAGAGCAGAGAACACAGGGGACTGGAACTTGATATTAATATTGAATTAACCTATGTTGAGTTGCTCTGATCTTTTAAATTTGAACTGTATTGTAAACTGGAAACTTGACCCAGTTTGTTTTGCTTTGATACTTTCAGATTTTTGATGCTAAACTGAATGCTTGAGGCTTGATTCTAGTTTGAGATAATGTTGATCTTTGATTTGAATTTATAACTTTTGCTTGAAAATGGGAAAAGATGTTTGTCGTAAAAAATCCGGAATGCTTTGCCTTTTGATTTTATTTCTTCTCAGGTTGAAGCTAAGAACTGTTTGATTCAAGTTTTGATTTCCTTTTGAAGTTATTTGCTGTTATATTTTCTTCCCTGGTTTGTATTTCAGGCTTGATTTTGTTTTGAACAATTTGAGAAATGTAAAGTGAAAAATGAAGAAAAATGAGAATAGGAGATAGTGGGATTTTTTTTATATTCTTGTCTTTCTTTCTTTTTTGTATTCTTGTCTTTCTTTTTTTATTAGTAATTAAAATGAAGGATGGTAAATGACACTTGTAATTCATAAAATAAGTGGCTACACTTGTAAAGCTACATATTTAAAATAGCTACACTTGTTGGATGGTGTTTTAAAATGTTTACACATGTTATCTTTTATTTATTTATATAATCTTCAAGAAAGTATTTAATCCTTTAATTCATTTTCAACTATTATAATTTAAATAAATTTGGACTATGTGTTTTAAATGTTATATATATTTTTTCAATTTAGTTTTACAAACCATTTTTATCAAATCTTATTTAAATTGAAACTATTATACCTTTAAATAAACATGTATACATACATACATATATATATGTATTAATTTCTTAAAGTATAAGGCTTTTAAATTATAATTCATTTATTAAATCAAATTTTTATTTATAAGATTTTATTTCTTCAATCTAAATTTACTTTCACAATCTTATATATATATTTATTCCCAAATATTCATATTAATTGAAAAATTAATTCACAATTTAACCAAAATTTTATATTAATTACTAATTTTATCCTGGCCTAAAACCGGGAATGTTACATAAGCGCTTAATCTCACATTGTTAGGGTTGGAAATTTATCACCAAAATAATTGGTTCTCACGTCAGTCGTTAATAAACGTTGTTTTCTGATGCCAAGGGAAGGAAGTTTTCTTGTAATGGTTGATTAGGGAGGTAGTCAAAGAGGTGAGTTGCTGCATTCGGCCAAAGGAGGAAGGCGTGTATGGTTTGAGGCAAAAATGTATACTATAATTTTTTTAGCTTAGAAACGAAGGAAGGAACGAAATGAATTCCATTAGAAATATAACAACCATAGGGAATAAAAAAGGTTGTATGTTATTCCATGGGATATAAAAGTCTAATGGCTATTGGATTTAATCGTGGAAATTGAATGGACATAAGAATCCAAAAGGCACAAAGCGGGTACTGATATAATTACTGTTTTCGAGGATTCCGCTGCGTATCGGACTTCAAAACATATAAATGAATATACCGTAAAGATCAGCTTGACGAGATGATCAAAATGGTATACAGATATAAGTGGTCCGATTATCCCATCAAAAGTCGATAATCGGTACCAAACATGCTGTTAAAACGTCGGAATTAAGTTAAACGGAGCAATAGCAGGCCAAATTTGAGGAAACGAAATATAACGTCTCACTCAGAAGATGATTTGCAAATTTATTATATGTAAAAACCTCAGGTTTTAGAAATATTTATCATCATCAAATATCAATTGATTTGATTTTAAATAAAATTAACAATAAAATAAACTTTCATATTATCTGATGAAAATTTACTATTTGTTATGTTTAAGTAGACGTATTCCAAATATCATATTTTCATTTACAAATTAAACCATTTAAAATTTCATGAAATTTCAGCTAATTACGTTATTAAAACCAATAAAATTTACGGATCGTTACAGTTAGTATTTATAAATTCTAGTCGATACATGGGATAATATGGCTTTGACAGAGATTTCTAAACACTCAATAGGACTCGACGACATAATATTGGTTTTGAAATATAGGTAAATGAAAAAATTTTGCCTATTATATTTTTGGTATATAAAATAATAAATTTTATAAATGATATATTTGGTTGTAATATATTTGTTTGTGAGATAGTGAAATTTATAAATATTGGTTGGGATTAAAATTTGTAAATAAAATAAATATAAATTGAAAATTTTAGAACTTAAATTCTGGAATTTTTTGAAATTTCTTTCAAAGGATTTCGGAAGTGTGACAGCCCGCAAATCCGTACCCCTTGAATCAACACTATTCTATCCTGGTTAACTCAAGTGACACAGAAATACGAACCATTTAGGGTTAAGAAGAAGAGATAGAAGAAGAGGAAACTAAACAATATCAGAATCTCACAGTCGCAGCGGAATAAAATATAATAGTAAATATAGAACTTTACACAAAAAAGAAAACTATCACTGTTTTATACATCATATCATCAGAGTATCTCATACATCAACAATCACAAAACAGACCTACCATACAAACACAGCAGCGGAGAAATATATAGGTACATATAATACGTCTCGGACTCCAGCTCCTTTCCTGCTCCATAGCAACCTAACCTGGACAAATAATACTCGGTCTGACCCGAGCATTATAATGAAATAACACCCGAGTCAGTCTGGAATACCAGCTGATACTAAATATGCATCCAACTTGATTATTAAAGTTTCAAAAATCCTTTGAAAAACAAAAGCATCTCGTAAGACCACGCCACAAATAAACATGTCGGGTTTTTACCTTACGATAGCTAAAACACTTTTTATAGAAATCCTCTGATATTATAATAGTGTCTATTTACAAATACTTATAAAATAGCCGAAATTGTTACATGATTAAATTCCAGCTACTAGCCACAAAGTGGGTAATACAAACAAAACTCGTACAAGGCTCGTAGGGAAAATGGATTTCCAACAATGACTAGGCACTGGGGTACCACTTGTCACAGTACGGGGCCTAGATCACCGTACCGAGGACTACTCCCTTCATCCCCTGCAACACAATGTCGGAACCATTCCTTACTGAACAGTCCCGAACAAGATAAACCCCGTGGTTGGCGCGACTAACCACCCACTAAGCCGAAAATATAATAAGGGACATCTAGACAGGGGAATTATCTTGTCCTGCTTGGGCATGACCCACCTAACCTTGCTGCATATCCCCTGATTTTCAGTCATTCCCATTTGATGAGGCTTGAGGCTAAGCGTTACATTTTTGAACGTTTTCACTTTGAATGCCCATCGTCCACCTGACGATGTTTCGCAAGCATTCGTCCATACAAGTCCGTCCCGGGTTCGAACGGAACCGAAGGCACTACTCCTACTACATCCATTTTGGAAATATCCTTAGGATTAGTAGCGACTAGCCCTTGCACTTCACTGCTCCATCTTCGACTCCGAAAACGTTTTATCGCACGAAAACGTATAAACCGGATCGAAGTGGTTTTCGAGAAATAAATCTCGATCCCGGTCTCTTCGAAACGATCATCGCATTGTCCAATATTGATAGTCGGTGATTTAACTATCAATTTACATTTATGATCATCCATAAACATCCATCACACAATAAATAATTCCCACATTATTTATTTGCCTCAAATATCTCTTAAAAGATATATTTTCAAATTTTCAAAGCTCGTTTGAAAACACTTCCCAAAATCCTTCCTTTACAAGGTAAATCCTTTACCATATATTCCCAATGGAAGATACCAAGTTCAAAACAGTTTAGATTTAAAAATAGTTAAAAACATTTTATTTTAAAATATATTTTAAAATAGGTAAATTTACTACTAATTATTTACTCAAGATATAATTTCAAAATATTTAAAATAAAACCACTTTATAAGATATAACTTGATTTATAACAAGGTTCTAGTTATACTATAATTTAGAAATAGAGTTTTAAAGAAATTAATAATTTCAAACAACTTTATTCAAAAACTAACCTTTAAATAAATCCATTTGTAAAAATAATTAATAAGGCATTTATAAAAATTACTACCGCTAATTTATAAATAGTTACTTTAAAATTAAAAAAATTCAAAACATTCTTTAAACTAGTTTAAGATTTAAAACTTTCTTTTTATAAAATCAATTTAAACTCGAGCTCGGTTTTTCCCAAGGAAAACTCATTTCCACTAAATCATCACAGAAATCCTCCTCTTGATTTCTGTCCATTTACTCAATTTAGTTTTTTTTTTATGGTTTTATAACATCAATTTATTTTCCCAAATTTCCAATTTATAACATTTCTCTTTGTTTAACATTTCAGATTTGACAAAGTTTCAATTTCCATTCTAAACTGATTTCGATTTTTAATTCTTTTAAAATTCATTAATTAACAATATCCTTTTATTCCTCTAAAATTCAATTTATCCATTAATAATTTATTATGGATTTATAGTTTTACTCAGCAATATCCAATACAATTTATTTCAGTTTTCCATCCAAATAGATTTTAACTTTATATCCTTTTAATTTCCTTATTTATTAATTTCGTAATTTCCTAAAAAAAACCCCAATTTAATTTCTTTATAATTAAAACTCCAAATTCCTTTATAATTAACATTTTTGGGTTTACAGTTTATTCTACGATGTCACAATACAATTTAATCCAAATTTATCAACCACAGAATATAACAGGCATCATCATCATTATAAAAATTATTACTACTTTGTGAGGAATCCAATTGGATCCCTCCAACCTGTTTTTCCCTGCATCCACAAATATTAGCGCATTGCTTATATAAATATCAATCCAGGCTGATATCAACAATTATATTCAATCAAACACACAGATAATTAAATATGAACTATTTAAACTAGCTAGCATCCAGATGTGAGTGAGTTAAACTCACCTTGAGTTTCGGCGAGCGTTCGAAATTTAAATTAAACCGAACGACATCCGATTTAACTTAAATTCCTACTTGCCCGGAATGACTGCCGAACTGCACCATCACGTGCTTCCTGTCGATGTGATTCCGACGTCGTAAGTTTTGTTCGAATCTGATAACATATGAATGAGTTACAGCATTTTATACTTTTGATTTTAAATTTATAAACAAATTTATTTTAATTTTAAACCTCACAAATTCCCAGCCGCTCATCTCAAAGTCAAGACCGCACGCACAGAACACCCATCTTCTTCATTCACACGCGAAGCTACAGGCACTTGAACCCACAAACTCATCAATTAGGGTTCGCCGTCGCCCCTTGTATACTTGACCGGAGATCGATCGTGACCTACCAAATCAAAGCCCTTCACCTCCTCTAGCATCGGCCCAAAGCTCGACGAACTCGGTGCCAAATTCGTCTCGATATCAGCGCACAAACGCGCGGCGAACGCTGCCCAAAATCTCCTTCCACACCGCCTTATACACGATCATCACCGACCAATACGTAGAGCTCGCCAATCTCTACGCTTTTCATGTAGAACATTTTCGATAATATTGCCTAGATCGAGAGAAAAAGTGGAAGTAAGGACAGCGATTTTCGGCCATGAATGACTTAAGTGGCGGCTGGTGGATTTTGCTAGGGTTTAGTAATAATTGAGAATATATATTGGTTTAATATTATTTTATTAATAAAATTCTCCGTTTAATAACTTATGCAAACGAACTCCAATTCTCACGTTCCGACATGCGATTCTAAGGTTTTTCGGCATTCCGAACACAATGGATCAGGTTTCGTAAGCTAATTTGGTCGTATGAATGAGTTACGGAATTAAACGGTCAATTTAAAATTAAACCGATTCAATTGATTTCGATGCGTTTCGAGCTGCCGGGGTTAAACGACAACTCCGATTGCTACGAAAATTGAAATCCGATAATAACTAACTATTACGGATCCAATGGAACAAGTTTCGTCGAATTCCGAGACTGTGCCCCGGAAGGCTATTTTAACTCGTCTATTAAATTAAGCAATTTTCGAAATTATCGAAACCACTCAAAATTCCCACTTTTAAAATCCTATTAACTTAACAAAAATTCATATAATATTTATAAACACAATAAAAATCATTCTGGCACATTCTGGAGTAAAATCTGATTAATTGCATTTTAATAATATTAAATTCATTTTTAAATTAATATAAAATTCCAAATATAAATTTGTCGACTTTAAAATTCATCTAAAATTCCCACCATGCTATTTACTCTGAAATAACTCTAAATAAACCTTTAAACCTATTTTTATCACTATTTACATCCAGATTCACCTTTTATTTCAGATTTTGAATATTTAATTATTATTCTTCATTATTCAAAATAGAATGGAATCACTATAATTAAAAATTATAGCTATTTTATTGATTGCATCTGATTTCTCCCATTTCAATATCAGTTAAGCATCCACATTAAACATTTAAATTGAATTAAATGTTCAAATTAAATAGCTTAAAAATACGGGATGTTACATTCCTTCCCCCTTATAAAAATTTCGTCCCCGAAATTTGCTAAGGTAGAACATACTGTCAAACCCATATACTTACCCCATTTGCGTAGTTAAAAGCTTACATATACTTCACAAAATCCTTTAGCTCAATTTCCAAACCCATATGCTTCATTTACTTTAAAGCTTTAACTTTTAACTTGTAACTTTCCAAGTTATTTAACCTTTCCCAAAACCCCAAAAATTTTCTAACTCCCAAAATTTCCGGAAAATTTTGGCAGAGTCTCCCTTGCACGGAGGGACTTCTGCGATATTGCAGGATGCACAAATATATATACATCGGCACACACGGCCGGAAACCAAAATATATCACACAATATATATCATTTTTCAATTTTATTTGCGTAGGCGTACCTTTTATTAGCATTTTAAAAGCAAGCGGCTAATATTTTAGCATATATGCGCTCCAACTCTCTCAAACGCCTCCCGCACCTGTGCTATACTCAATAAACATATCAGTTTCCAAGATATGAGCAATTTATTCAACATTTCCAATATAAAAGCAAGCTGAACATATCCATTTACATTCCAACAACATTTTGCATAATATCATAAGTAAACCATATTTATTTCAACCAATTCATTGTTATTTAACATATGGTTAACATGTGCTTCTCTAATATCCTTCTACACCATTTCAATATCAAGTTGATTCACAAACCAAATTTTTATTTTCAAAATTTTGAAGCATTTGCCTTACTAGGGTAATCCATTTTTCATTCATATGCAAAGTCACTTAATAAATTTCCAATCCCTTCCAATCATTTTAAAAACCAATTCGATTTTGAATACAATAAGACAACCCATTCATATTCACTTCAATATCGTGAATATGTGCTTTAGTTTATTTATATGCATCATCATTTAATTTGATTTACAATCAATTTCCTGTTTTCAATTTGAAGCATTTACATTCTTATGCAAAATTACTTGATAACATTTCAATGCATCCCAATTTATTCAAAACCAATTTAGTTGTCGTTTAAACAACTCAATTCTGAATACATTTAAATATTCATGTTATTCAAGCAAAGCAATTGCCACTTAAGCTTATGACCATTTAAAATTAATTTTAACTTAGATTTGTATTAGTTTTTCTCCATTACAAGGTTCACAAACCCAACATTTTTCTCTTTCCAATGCCATTATTAAATTACATTTCCTTATATCTTATTTCATTATCCAATCCCAGTTTATATTAATATCATTTCACTTGCAATTCAGATTTAGTGCCCAAACAAAATTATAAAGCTTAATCCATTCACAAATTTATTTTTATAAGATTTATTTTATTAACAAAGAGCAACTTATATTATGTCACTCATTGGAATTTATTTACCACAAATTTAAATCCCATGCCACAATTGGATTTTTATTTACTTCCCAAATTTTGATCAATTATCAAAATTCTATCCATTACAATACAAATTCCATTAATTTGTAATTTAATTCAGTCAATAACCTAATCCATATTAGGTTTAATTCACTTTCCCAATTTACTCTGAATCTATTTATAATATCACCATTTTCCCATTATTCCATTTAACAATTTAAATTCCTACCTTTCCCTTTTGTTTTTATATTATTCATTTATTCAATTGAAATTCAATTTCAACTTCATTACCAAAACAAGTTTTTTTTTTCCCATACATAAGTTCAAGACTTATTTGCCACTTAAGAACATCCACATTTATGTTCTCACTTTACAATTCATTTATGAACAAATTTTGAATTTGCCACACCATTCAACTCTTTCCATTAATAGATTTCAATTTCACTTCCATTCAAGAGTTTAGATTGTTTACTAAATCCATTTTCATTTTATAATCATAAGTTTAAATTATAACCCTTAATAACTTAAGAATATGAATTTCTTTATGCAATTATAAGAAATTTACATTTCACCTTTATATCCAATTCAATTTAATTTTAATTCATTTAGATCTAATTCAAATTCAAATTCTCAATTTTAAATTTTCCATTTCATTTAGATTTACTTCCATTTCAAATTCACAATTTTAATTCACCAAATACAAGTTCAAAACTTGTTTACTAAGTGAAGATTATTCACTTCTTTTATACCCCACTTTACCTTATCTCAATCCACATTCATTTGAGATCAAATTTAGAATCCACCCTTCCATTCCATTATTTCCCATTGTGATTATAATTTCCATTTCTATTTTATAAGTTCACCAACTTATTTATTTTAAAGCTTATATAGCTCATTTTAATCCATTTACATCTTATAATCACAATCTCAGATTTTACATATATATGTTTCACTGAATTCTTAAGGTTACTAATCTTCTTTCACCTTAATCCTTTGCTAATTTCAAATCCATAGTTTCAACTATAAGCATAACACCTGATAGCTCAGGAGTTCAATTCATTTCACAATGACCCACAATTCCTAGGTCATCTTACATTTTAATTTAATTCAAATCAATTTTATTTTAAGTCCAATTTATTTTACTTATCCAGGTTTAATTCAAATTTCAATTCACTTCAACATATTTTAGCCACTTTCATTTGCTTAAGTCAAGTTTTAATTCTAAGATTAAAATTTTCATTTCTTCCTTCTTATTAGCATCAACTTTACGTAATAAATCCAATACTTAATCCAATTTAAATTTACACATTATATAATTAGAATTTTCCCAGAATTCAATTTACACAGTTTTATTTCAAAACCATTTTGAAATAATAATCAATACCTACCCATTAGGTATATCAAATCAAATCCCCAGGTTTTCCAAAACAACTTGTTTATACTAAAACAAATCTTCCTCCTTTGAAATTTCCCAAACAACTAGCATACCCAAAATCCAAACAATACCTTAACCAAGTACTAGGGAAGCAATCCATCACTTTAGAAACTCGAAAATGAATTCTAATGATGTGGCCAGCATCATCAGGATTATTTTCCAACGACTGAAGTGAGTTCAATGCTTCTTACTTTCCCAAATTCATTTCAAAACAGTTGTCATTCAAAAATACTTCTCAAAACAATATTCCATTATTGCCTTTCAAACACTTGGAAAAAATACTATCAAACATTTCCAAGATTTTAAATTTCCAAACCTTTGGTTTTCAATCTATTTAAAATCTTTTTCAAAACTTCCGGGATTTAAATTCTGGTTTAATTCAAATTTAGTTATTCTCTTTTGTAAAATTTATATTCACGGTACTTATTTGGTTATGACCATTTCCAATTTTAAATTAAAGGTTGGATTCTTATTTGCACCATATAAATTAATTCTATTTGGTTATAAACCATTTTAATATTTTATATTCTTATTAGCTTATTATTTCAAATTTTGATCAAATTCAAAATTCTTACTTGATCATGGTATTAACAACCAACAAACACCCAACATATAATAAGCTAGAAAATCATTTCTTTTATATCAAAATATAATTTTGGGAAAAATTATTTCATTTACCCATTTAAAAAACAATACTATGTCGGTTTATCTTGTTTAAGAGTTTAGAGACCCCATTCGATACGGTTGTACTTCCCGTACCGACCAGAATTCATAAACACTCAACCGATAAGTCAACACAGTATAGAAACAATTTTATATGCACTAACAAGTACGCTCTCTTAGCTATTATTACACTCAACTCATAATAGAGTACTATTGACTCTATTTAATGAGTAATTTCCCACCAAAGCCTAGGTTGTCACCAACCTAAGCTCTGATACCAAGTGTGACAGCCCGCAAATCCGTACCCCTTGAATCAACACTATTCTATCCTGGTTAACTCAAGTGGCACAGAAATACGAACCATTTAGGGTTAAGAAGAAGAGATAGAAGAAGAGGAAACTAAACAATATCAGAATCTCACAGTCGCAGCGGAATAAAATATAATAGTAAATATAGAACTTTACACAAAAAACAAAACTATCACTGTTTTATACATCATATCATCAGAGTATCTCATACATCAACAATCACAAAACAAACCTACCATACAAACACAGCAGCGGAGAAATATATAGGTACATATAATACGTCTCGGACTCCAGCTCCTTTCCTGCTCCATAGCAACCTAACCTGGACAAATAATACTCGGTCTGACCCGAGCATTATAATGAAATAACACCCGAGTCAGTTTGGAATACCAGCTGATACTAAATATGCATCCAACTTGATTATTAAAGTTTCAAAAATCCTTTGAAAAACAAAAGCATCTCGTAAGACCACGCCACAAATAAACATGTCGGGTTTTTACCTTACGATAGCTAAAACACTTTTTATAGAAATCCTCTGATATTATAATAGTGTCTATTTACAAATACTTATAAAATAGCCGAAATTGTTACATGATTAAATTCCAGCTACTAGCCACAAAGTGGGTAATACAAACAAAACTCGTACAAGGCTCGTAGGGAAAATGGATTTCCAACAATGACTAGGCACTAGGGTACCACCTGTCATAGTACGGGGCCTAGATCACCGTACCGAGGACTACTCCCTTCATCCCCTGCAACACAAGGCCGGAACCATTCCTTACTGAACAGTCCCGAACAAGATAAACCCCGTGGTTGGCGCGACCAACCACCCACTAAGCCGAAAATATAATAAGGGACATCTAGACAGGGGAATTATCTTGTCCTGCTTGGGCATGACCCACCTAACCTTGCTGCATATCCCCTGATTTTCAGTCATTCCCATTTGATGAGGCTTGAGGCTAAGCGTTACCTTTTTGAACGTTTTCACTTTGAATGCCCATCGTCCACCTGACGATGTTTCGCAAGCATTCGTCCATACAAGTCCGTCCCGGGTTCGAACGGAACCGAAGGCACTACTCCTACTACATCCATTTTGGAAATATCCTCAGGATTAGTAGCGACTAGCCCTTGCACTTCACTGCTCCATCTTCGACTCCGAAAACGTTTTATCGCACGAAAACGTATAAACCGGATCGAAGTGGTTTTCGAGAAATAAATCTCGATCCCGGTCTCTTCGAAACGATCATCGCATTGTCCAATATTGATAGTCGGTGATTTAACTATCAATTTACATTTATGATCATCCATAAACATCCATCACACAATAAATAATTCCCACATTATTTATTTGCCTCAAATATCTCTTAAAAGATATATTTTCAAATTTTCAAAGCTCGTTTGAAAACACTTCCCAAAATCCTTCCTTTACAAGGTAAATCCTTTACCATATATTCCCAATGGAAGATACCAAGTTCAAAACAGTTTAGATTTAAAAATAGTTAAAAACATTTTATTTTAAAATATATTTTAAAATAGGTAAATTTACTACTAATTATTTACTCAAGATATAATTTCAAAATATTTAAGATAAAACCACTTTATAAGATATAACTTGATTTATAACAAGGTTCTAGTTATACTATAATTTAGAAATAGAGTTTTAAAGAAATTAATAATTTCAAACAACTTTATTCAAAAACTAACCTTTAAATAAATCCATTTGTAAAAATAATTAATAAGGCATTTATAAAAATTACTACTGCTAATTTATAAATAGTTACTTTAAAATAAAAAAATTTCAAAACATTCTTTAAACTAGTTTAAGATTTAAAACTTTCTTTTTATAAAATCAATTTAAACTCGAGCTCGGATTTTCCCAAGGAAAACTCATTTCCACTAAATCATCACAGAAATCCTCCTCTCGATTTCTGTCCATTTACTCAATTTAGTTTTCTTTTTATGGTTTTATAACATCAATTTATTTTCCCAAATTTCCAATTTATAACATTTCTCTTTGTTTAACATTTCAGATTTGACAAAGTTTCAATTTCCATTCTAAACTGATTTCAATTTTTAATTCTTTTAAAATTCATTAATTAACAATATCCTTTTATTCCTCTAAAATTCAATTTATCCATTAATAATTTATTATGGATTTATAGTTTTACTCAGCAATATCCAATACAATTTATTTCAGTTTTCCATCCAAATAGATTTTAACTTTATATCCTTTTAAATTCCTTATTTATTAATTTCGTAATTTCCTAAAAAAAAACCCAATTTAATTTCTTTATAATTAAAACTCCAAATTCCTTTATAATTAACATTTTTGGGTTTACAGTTTATTCTACGATGTCACAATACAATTTAATCCAAATTTATCAACCACAGAATATAACAGGCATCATCATCATTATAAAAATTATTACTACTTTGTGAGGAATCCAGTTGGATCCCTCCAACCTGTTTTTCCCTGCATCCACAAATATTAGCACATTGCTTATATAAATATCAATCCAGGCTGATATCAACAATTATATTCAATCAAACACACAGATAATTAAATATGAACTATTTAAACTAGCTAGCATCCAGATGTGAGTGAGTTAAACTCACCTTGAGTTTCGGCGAGCGTTCGAAATTTAAATTAAACCGAACGACGTCCGATTTAACTTAAATTCCTACTTGCCCGGAATGACTGCCGAACTGCACCATCACGTGCTTCCTGTCGATGTGATTCCGACGTCGTAAGTTTTGTTCGAATCTGATAACATATGAATGAGTTACAGCATTTTATACTTTTGATTTTAAATTTATAAACAAATTTATTTTAATTTTAAACCTCACAAATTCCCAGCCGCTCATCTCAAAGTCAAGACCGCACGCACAGAACACCCATCTTCTTCATTCACACGCGAAGCTACAGGCACTTGAACCCACAAACTCATCAATTAGTGTTCGCCGTCGCCCCTTGTATACTTGACCGGAGATCGATCGAGACCTACCAAATCAAAGCCCTTCACCTCCTCTAGCATCGGCCCAAAGCTCGACGAACTCGGTGCCAAATTCGTCTCGATATCAGCGCACAAACGCGCGGCGAACGCTGCCCAAAATCTCCTTCCACATCGCCTTATACACGATCACCACCGACCAATACGTAGAGCTCGCCAATCTCTACGCTTTTCATGTAGAACATTTTCGATAATATTGCCTAGATCGAGAGAAAAAGTGGAAGTAAGGACAGCGATTTTCGGCCATGAATGACTTAAGTGGCGGCTGGTGGATTTTGCTAGGGTTTAGTAATAATTGAGAATATATATTGGTTTAATATTATTTTATTAATAAAATTCTCCGTTTAATAACTTATGCAAACGAACTCCAATTCTCACGTTCCGACATGCGATTCTAAGGTTTTTCAGCATTCCGAACACAATGGATCAGGTTTCGTAAGCTAATTTGGTCGTATGAATGAGTTACGGAATTAAACGGTCAATTTAAAATTAAACCGATTCAATCGATTTCGATGCGTTTCGAGCTGCCGGGGTTAAATGACAACTCCGATTGCTACGAAAATTGAAATCCAATAATAACTAACTATTACGGATCCAATGGAACTAGTTTCGTCGAATTCCGAGACTGTGCCCCGGAAGGCTATTTTAACTCGTCTATTAAATTAAGCAATTTTCGAAATTATCGAAACCACTCAAAATTCCCACTTTTAAAATCCTATTAACTTAACAAAAATTCATATAATATTTATAAACACAATAAAAATCATTATGGCACATTCTGGAGTAAAATCTGATTAATTGCATTTTAATAATATTAAATTCATTTTTAAATTAATATAAAATTCCAAATATAAATTTGTCGACTTTAAAATTCATCTAAAATTCCCACCATGCTATTTACTCTGAAATAACTCTAAATAAACCTTTAAACCTATTTTTATCACTATTTACATCCAGATTCACCTTTTATTTCAGATTTTGAATATTTAATTATTATTCTTCATTATTCAAAATAGAATGGAATCACTATAATTAAAAATTATAGCTATTTTATTGATTGCATCTGATTTCTCCCATTTCAATATCAGTTAAGCATCCACATTAAACATTTAAATTGAATTAAATGTTCAAATTAAATAGCTTAAAAATACGGGATGTTACAGGAATATAATATTAGTATTATTTGGATGTATTTTCTGACATAAATATTTCGATACAATTTGAAGGAAATGTTTAAAGTAAATTTTGGAAAGAAATAAGTTCTGTACTCCCTTTTCTATCGCTGAAAAATAAATTCGATGATGAGTGCATGCATCACCGACATTCATTTTCGAGTTTCAAAGTGGGAAGACCATGTAGTAATTTTACTGCACAATTATTTGATAGAATAACCTTGGTTTTAAATTCCAAATATTATTTGATATATATATATGTATGTATGTATGTATGTATATAAGATATGATTATATATATTATTTTAAAATAACTGAAATGAAACTCGGTTGTTTAGTTCTTAAGTTTGTGTAAATTAGATATTTTAATTATTATAATGAAATGAAACTTTAATTAATTATAGCTGAAACCTCTAAAATGAAAATAAGAAAATAAATGCTCAGTTATAAATGAAATACACATGGAATTTGAAATTTGTAACCTGTAAGTAAAAGAATGAAAATCTGAAAGATATGATTATTGAACATTTTTGTTGACTAAAATAATTAAGATAAACTTGTGTAACTTTCAATTGCATTCTTAAAAACACACACACACACACATATATATAACTTACCAAATATTAAAATTGTAATGTTGATAAGGAGATGTAATTGAATATTATGCAAGTAAAACTTAAGTACTGAAAGTGTTCAATGAATTACTTTTATAAATAAGAACTTTGATGTTATAATTGCTATAAACTTAAGTTATAATTGAAATGCTATTAATTAAATGTAATAGAAAAGTGAGTATTATAAATAAATGATTGTAAATTAAATAAATGTTTGAAGTTATTTATAATTAAAATAAGTAGAAAAGATAAATACTGTAAGTAGATGGTAATAAACTCAAGTAAATGATGGAAGACATTTATAATTAAAATGAATACTATATAAAATTAAATGGTTATAACTTCAGAAAAGTTGAAATGACTTAGAAAATGGATTTAATATTCAATGACATTAAATAAGGAAATGAATGTAAATTAAAAAGTAAGAAACTTAAATATAAACTTCTATACTACTGAATATTTAGATCTAATGGAAATCAAGTATATAAATTAGTAAATGTGAACTAAATTGTAATAAAATATATATAATACTTAAATAATGAAATCATAGATTATTATAAACAATTGAATGGATATAAATTATATAAGAAAGGAATGTAAAGTAATGAAAACAAATTTTCATTAAATAAATAAATGAAAATGAATTTTGTAAGTAATGAATGAAAATAAATGGAAATAAGTACTGAAGGAATGTGAAATTATTTATAAAGAAACCAATATAGTACTATACGAATTGATTTACAGATGTTTAAAAATTTGTGTATGAATAACATATGTAAGATAATGTAAATAACGTATGTAAGAAAAGGTAAATAACATATGTGAATAAATGGGATATTAATAAACGGAATTAAGTATTATATGAAGGTATGGGAATTGAATTTGTGAGAGTAAAAACGTAAATTAAAGAAATAATCATTGTATGGAAACAAATGAACTATAAATGTTGTGAAAGGAAATTTATAAGAATAAACTTAAGTAATGTTTTGAATTTGTTGTTTGTTTGGCTTATGGACTGTTTGGAGAAAAGATACTTCTAATTGTTTGGATGTATGGATAGTCTATTGAGTTTTATCTAAGACTGTTGAGTATAGGGTATACTTAGTAGTTTATTTGTCATTCTACGTAATTTAAAGTGTCTAAACCCGAACAAAACTATTTCTTTTGGCTGAAATGGATGGATGATTGTTTTCTTTCGTTGAAATAATGTTGTGCTTGTTGTTGTAAGTGATGGTTGTTATGTTGTATTGATTTGTTTTGTTATTAGTTAAAACAACTTAAGTATTTCTCTTTTATATAATTATTAAAATCTTTGGATTATATAAGTGAAATACAGGTATGGAAGCAATAGCTACTGCTTTTTGTTTAATAAAATAAGCGTTATTTGCCCGACAAATAGGTATGTTCTCGGATTACGGTTATATAACGATATTATATTGTTTTTTCCACTGTTTGGATATATATTTTGAAATTTTTGATATATATTGTTCTTGTCAATATTATAATTTCTCTCAGACCTTTCCGTACAAAGGAGACTTTGCCGAAATTTTCCGTGGATTTTGGACTTAGAAAATTTATGTGAAATGTTTTTCAAACTTTTGTTAACTTAAATATAAAGGATTTAATTGTTATAAATCGATATATTTTATTTAAATTATTTAATTATGTAAATTAATTGCTTATAAATTTAATATTTTGAATAATATATGTAAATTACTTGATTCCTTCTTTTCCTTACTTTTTCTTTTCGAGGACGAAAAGTTTTGAGTGGAGGAGAGTGTAACGACTCGTAATTTTCGACGATTAAAAATTGTTAATTTTATAAGATTTTAGTGATTTAATATTTAAAGAAATAAAAATTTGTAATTTATTGAAATAATAAATAGAACGAAGTGTAACGATGGTAATTTAAATTTATTATTAACAAGTAATTGAAATTCCAATCAATTGAAATGATTTTGAGGTTATACTTGGTTATAAAGTGAATATATAAAATAATAAATGTGAATATTAAATTTATGAATGAGATAAAATATAATTAATGGTAATTGAGTAAAATCATTGTTATGTAAGTAATTGTAACATTTGCTGTAAATAATAAACTTACGAATATGACTAAAAGTTAATGGTGACAAACTATTAGATGTTGCCCATTTATTTATCCCGTCGAATTAAACCGAAAATCAATTGCAATTAATTCCCCTAATTAGTACAGTTAATGTAGGTTAAATCAATAACTGTAGAATGTTAACTCAGTAAAGTGTAACCAATGTAAATTATATTTCATACTATGATAATTGATTGAACAAAAATAATTGGAAATCAAAATTTATAAATTTTTGGAATTTAAATTATAATAGTTATATTTATTGCTAAGTATTACGTTAATGGGAATTTAGATGAAACTGGAAAATATTAATGTACTAAGGTATAAACTAATGATAATTATACCCATAAAATGATAATTGATGGAATAACAGGATGGAAGTCAAATCAAACGGATTTATGGGGAATTTAATTTACAGGAAATTATTGTCAAGGACAAAATTTCACAGCTTTTTATCCTCAAGGACGGACCTTCAATATTTTATCCTAAAGGACAACTTTCTGTAGGTATCAGTTTTTGGTTATTGATAGCAGTTTTTAGGTATCAGTTTGTAGTTATCAGTAATAGTTTTTAGGTATCAGTTTTTAGCTTAGTAGTAGTTTTGTTGTCCTTATGAATAATTTTGGAAAATGTTTGTCCTTATGAATAATTTTTAGAAGAATGTTTGTCCTTGTGGTAAAAATATTGAGATCGTGTCCTTGAGGCAAAAAATATACAAATTTTTGTCCTTTAAATTAATTCCCCCACTATAGTTACTGAATTTACTGAAATTGACATTAAACACTGTAATAGATAAATAATTAACTTTAGCTTGATATCTAAATTTGTTTAAATTATAGTAATTGTTTAAGAAATCAAAAAATAAAAAGATTTGTGAATTAAAGAAGTAAACTGAAAATTAATTTAATTTAATATTAGTTTATTTAATTAATTTGAAATATAGCCATTTTGGCAACTATCTTGGATTTCGATGAAACCAATTTCATCGGATCCGTAACAGTGAATTATTGCAGGATTTCAAGTTCCGTATCAATCAGATCCATCATGTGATCGTACGAGCTTGAAATGCCTAGAAATCAATTTAATTGAAATCAATTTGAAATAACTGATTTTAGCATAACTTCTTCATGCGATGGAATAAGGACTTGAAACCTATTCCATTGAGTTTAAAACTATCAAAAACATCTATTTTGATATATGAGATGACCCATTTTCGTTTCGAAGACAGAATGGGCTTTTCGGGTCGTTTCTCGTTCAACGTGTAAATCAATCTTGTGCATTCATTCTATTTTTCAGCTTTTCCTATAAATAGCCCGTTATAAATCCTAGCTACTTATTATTTTCATTTTTTTGTACGTATATTTCTTTCTCATCTCCTCTTTCTAATGGCAAACAAACAAATCCTAACTCCCAATTTTCAATTCCAATTTCAGAACCAAATCAAAAAAATTCAAACTCCTCAAACATTATCGAATTATATATCGTTTTGGAGCTCTCGACGGGTATAATTCGTTTTGCCATTGAATCACCGTTCAACCAGAATCGAGGATGAACCGCACCCGTCCATTTCTAGGGTTTTCGGTCCAACGGTGGATCGTCGATTTTACGAAGATCGGAGGGTACCACGGCATAGAGATCGACGAATGGAGTCAATCCATGCCACTCATTCATGCAAGAGGTTGATGGAATCGCCAAATTTGGCAGTAGAAATCGCAACGGCCCGTGCCCAGGTAGCATCGACTGGTGCCTTTGGCGGCGGCGGTGCAATTAGGGGGAAGGCGCCTCGGGCCACGGAGGGTTTTGGTGTTATCAGATCAGTGCCAAATCGAGGTATGCGATGCCAGAAAAGATCGAAATAGTGGCGGTCTTGTCTTTCGTTCATGTAGGGGAAGGGTTCGTACTGCTGCAACCATGAGGCTAGGACTGAGGTGTATTATTTTCATAAATGCCATTCTATTTTATTTAATTCAATTTTAAATTTGGACTGTTCTAATCTCCATGACTTTGCATATGAAGTCTGTTTCACGCACGATTTGATCCACCGGGATCGTATCAAAATTTTGGACATTTTGATGTTAGTTTGGTCGAATTCTGAGACCGTTTGAATTTGGGCTTAAATTAGATTTTAAATTCGATTTAAATTCAAAGGTGAGTGTTTTGACCCACTTACAACTTCTAAAATTTCTTACGTTAGTTAAATTAAATTTATGATGTGATTAAGGATTTATTTATGGCTGTTTGGTATATTTAAATTGCTATTCCTGTTAATGTGAATTATTTTGAATTAAATTGCCATTTATTTAACTATTATTAAATTTAAATTGCCAATTGATTATTCTTGAATTTAAATTGCCAGTTAATTACCTTTAAATGTTAATCTATTATTTGTTGTAATTCATTTGGTTTAATTGGATGATGATTGTGATGGGGGTTAAATTTTATTTTTGGATGTTATGTTAATTAATATATATTCTATTATCCTGCAAGTTCCTTTAACTACTATTAGAAAAATCACTATGTGTTGAAATGATATATACCGAAATGATCTATAGATTAAGGAAAACCGTTATGGGTTGAAATGATAGACTCGAACGATTTTATGGATTTTTATATTAATTCGGGATTTCGGTTTGAAATGATATATAACCATAAAATTTTAAGTGTGTATTGAAATGATAAATATCCATATCACTTGAATCTAAGGCAGAGAATTATATATGGACATCAAATTGGTTAAATTAAATGATTTTTAAATCCTTAAATTTTTGAATTTGGTTAAATGATATTTCGAAATAAAATTTGATTATATAAATTATCAGAATTTCAAGTTTTAGGTTGAAATTGGAATTGGTTCAAACGGATTGTTTAAAGGAATTAAGAATTGAAATTGTAAAATTGAATTTTGAAATATAAATGAAATTTATTGGAGTTAAATTATTGAAACTGTTTGAAATATAACTTGAAATATATATATATATGGAATTTGGAGTAACCTAATTGATATTGAAAATGCAGTGTACGAGTGCACGTGCTAATATAGTACACACGGATCGTGTAATATGGAATATAATATAAATGCGGAAATAGATGATAATAGCAAAGTAAATAAAAATAGAAAAATCACACCAGAGATTTTTATACTGGTTCGGAGCACCGTCCTACGTCCAGTCCCAGACTTCTATCTGCATTTTCACTACCAACTACCTCGCTTCACCCGGAGGAATAGGTTTACAACACCCGAGCAGACGAACGGGATTTCACGCCTCTAATACACTGAGGACTTCAACACTTTGCCTCTTACAACACCGAGGACTTCAACACTTGCCTCTTACAACACGGAGGACTTCAACAAAGATAAATATAATTGTTTGTAGACGGTATGTGTTCTTGCTAACACTATTTTGTCACTTGTAGTACAAACTTCCTATAATCTTATCCTCAAATAGATTATTTGTATATATGAAGATTTGGAAGTGGATATCGTATTGAATCAAAAGGATGTTAAATAAATTTCAGGATTCAAAACGATATATGATAGAATATGAGCAATTTGAACGCTTGAGAGTACAAGATAGTGATCAATAGAATAAAGATTAGAAGAATAGAAAATTAGATATTAGATATTTGGAATAATGATTTCATGATGTTTATATAAGAAATAAACAGTTGTAACCTTTTGTGAAAAGGTATGAACAAAGGTCATGATCATTGGTGAAGAGAAAGAGAAGCAACCGTTGAAGAAAAGGAAGTGTCTATACGAAGGGTTGCTTTCTGTTTGAAAACGGTCGACAGATCAAAAAGGACCAGTAGACAGGAATTTGAATATATATACGTTATATTCACTTGTGCACGTTATCTGTGCATTCTGGGCAGAAACGGTCGACCACCTGGTTTTGACCAGTCGACCGGTTTTGCCCAGAGTGCACAGTTAATGTGCACTCATATATATATATATATATATATATATATGTGTGTGTGTGTGTATATATATATATATGTATATATTCGAAGATTGAAGGTATAAGATTATTTGAGGATAGATTTTAACATAAATAATCATTACTAACATACCAAATAATCAACCTCTAATCATATGGAGCTCTTTGTGTCTGAATAACCTCTTTTTGTCGATTACGGCTTATCCCTTTGTCAGAAATCAAAACTCTATATAAAAAATCTTGACTCAACATTCTCCCCCTTTTTGATTGATGACAACATAGTTATGAATCTCCCCCTGTATATGATATCTCCCTGAGATTTTGTCCTGCATATATACTGTTAGCACAATTTTCTCCCCCTTTGCCATCGACGAAAAGGAGTTGTTAAATGGAAGATATAAAAGAGATTATAAGCAACATAAAACTACTATCACAGATCAAGAGTGACATTAACACAGAATTATAATACACATAAGTCTAGTACGAATTAAAACATGACACTATTTAGTACAAGTGCCAGATAATGTATTTAAAGCAAAAGCTAAAGTCATAAGTAAGCATAAAAGATAAAAAGAGATAGACTAAAAAGGACTTATTCTGACTCCGTCTCACCCTCTTCTTCTTCTTCAACAAGCTGAGATTTCCCGTGTCGACGTTCATGACTAGTTCCCGAGCTTGTGCCCTCCTCTGAAGATGTCCAAGCAAAAGTAGGAGGAGCTGGGCGCTTGCCAGGGTCTGAAGCTTGCATTGATGAAGATGATGCACCACAAGATATTGCTTCCCATATAGAAACGAAGAAAGACTTAAGTTTGTTAAAGCGTTTATCCGTTTTTGTGTCCATGCACTTAAGTCGTGCTTCGAGAAGGAATTGATTTCGAGCAATAGTTTCAAGTGATTCTCTTGTTGAGGAAGATGATTGTAAAAGTTTGACTTCCTCAGGTTTAGGGCGAGATGGGCGAGATGAAGCTTCTTTATGTCCTTGTTCTTTCCATTGTTCAAAAGGCATAATATTAAAGTATGGAGCGGGAAGCTTCATTCTTGTAATGGTTGCTTTGTTGATGACTTTTGGTTTGGAAATTGAAGACTTGGGAGGTTCAATACCACAATCAAGCAAGAGACGCATTATATACTCGTTATAGAACAAGTGTGGTCTAGAGGAATCATTTACTTTCAAAATCTCATCAAAGATCATACCAATCCAATTTATGCGAATACCCCCATAGATTAAGTATAATGCCTTGAAATTTTCTTTGTAGACGGCATCAAAATTTCCTATTCTTGGTAAAAGAGAGTGCATAAGAGTATAGTGAAGAATTCTTGTAGATGGCCGTAAACCCATAGACTTAGTGCTATCCTTGTCATCTTCAATAAATTGATGACTAATTTGATTACGGATATGAACATTGCAAAAATTACTTGAGAATTTTTCACCAATAAATGAAGAACGAAGAACGGTTGCCATCCTATCACATGAGATGAATTCTTCTTTGCCACAAACAACGGACCAAAGACAATAATTGGGATTCTCGGGCTTGTTTTTCTCTAAATTTAGGTTAGCATAGAATAATTTGATCATTACATGGTTAATTTCAACATTGTTTTGATCAAAATCAACTAGATTTTCAATGTCGGCTTCTTTTGCTAAACTAAGAATACGATAACTAGAGAAATCTGAAAATTTAATAAAAGAACCCGGAAGGATTTTATAATCCTTCATATCATTCCACCTTTTGACTGCTATTGGATCTACAAGCCACTTCCTGATAGAGAGATCAATTGGTTGTGTTTCGGAGGTAGAAGCTTGTTTTAATTTCTTTTGTGGAGGAGCCATTTTAGTGAGATTGGTGGAAGAATATATTTTTAGGGTTATGAAAATTTTGTTGGAGAAGGGAGAAATGAAGAGATGGGGGAAGAAAGAACCATATAGTGCCTTTTTGAAAAAAATAACAGTACGAAACCGGTCGACCACCCCAAAATAAACGGTCGACCGTTTTTACACAGAGACAAAAATGGTCGACTGGTTCATTTTGGCCGGTCGACTTGTTTTCCTGTGAGTTGTTTTCCTTCCTTCTTGCATGAATTTCTGAAGTTAACGGTCCACATAATATTGAATTTATTCAAGAACATGATATATATATATATATATATATATCGATTTATAAAACATACGAGAATACAATCATAATATTAAACAAATTTTTAATGAGAGGTAGAGGAATTATGATCGAAAGTCTCTTCTTTGACATCGGTAATGCGTGGTTTCCATGGCGACCATTTTTCTTTCGCTCCTTCATTCTGAGCATAGTTTTTATCCCATGAATTTGGGCTTCTAGAGGATGAAGGTGCATGAGGCATTGGCTCGTATACGCCATGTTTGTTTGAACCACAAAAGAATGATGCCATTCTTTCTAGAAGAGATAGACGTTCCGAAGTCAGTTGTTGCTCATAATGCAGCTGTCTTTAAAGATCGATTTGATGTTTTTGATAATGATGAATCTCATTGATCTTTTCTCTGGTACGGGGTGAACAAAACAATACCTTCTTTGCTCGTTTTGGAGTTGGTGTATTGCCACGAGTATGAATGCATTGGTGATGACACTTTGATTTGTGTTTTGGAGTTTCAGGAGAGGAATATTCTTCTGGCTCAGAACTTGTGACCGAAATATGAGACCTTTGAGCACACTCATCACAAATATGAGACATAATGAACTATAAACTTATTAGGCTCAGATTGAAGTGATGAAAACAATATTTTTGTTAAGCTTATATAACAATTCCTATATATAAGCTCGTGGATGAAAAATGACATGCAAATTTGGCCATAAAAAAAGTTGAGGCTCATATTCAATTTCCTAATATAGTTATAGGAGAAATAATCCGAAAGGAACTTAGAAAATTACATTAAAGATTTACTTATCAAGTTCTTTTCTAGAAATTAAACCAAATTCTCTACGAAATTTAATGAAATTAGACTCAAGTAGAGGCTTAGTGAAAATGTCCGCTAGTTGATTATCAGTTTGGACATATTCGAGACATATATTTCCTTTTTCGATATTATCTCTAAGGAAATGATGACGGATATCAATGTGTTTGGTTCTGGAGTGATTCACTGGATTCTTAGAAAGATTTATAGCACTTGTGTTATCACAGTATATAGTAGAATTCGATAAATGAATATCAAAATCTTGAAGTGTTTTTGCATGTATATAACTTGAGTACAAGCGAGAGCCGCTGATATATATTCAGCTTCACATGTTGATAGTGAAACACAATTTTGTTTCTTACTAAACCAAGAGACAAGTGATTTTCCAATAAAGTGGCACGTACCACTTGTACTCTTTCTATCTGTTTGAGAGCCTCCAAATTCAGCATCACTATATGATACTAATTCAAATGGACATTCTTTTGGATAAAAAAGATCGAAATCTTTGGTATTATTAAGATAATAAATTATACGTTTCACTGCTCGTAGATGTGATTCCTTTGCATTTGCTTGAAAGCGTGCATATAGACAAACACTCATCATTATATCTGGACGACTTGCTGTAAGATAAAGAAGAGAACCAATCATGCTTCGATAAAGTTTCTGGTCAACATTCTTACCTTTTTCATCTTTTTCAAGATGTGTAGTTGTACTCATAGGAGTAGGTTTACCAGATGTGTTATTTAACCCGAAGCGATTGATAAGATTTCCGCAGTATTTTTCTTGATTAATAAAGATACCATTCGGAAGTTGTTTGATTTGAAGTACAAGAAAATATGACAGTTCTCCCATATGAGACATTTTGAATTCTTTGGTCATAATACTTGCAAATTCCTTGCAGAGTTTATCCTTTGTTGAACCAAAGATGATATCGTCTACATATATCTGGATAACTAGAATATCTTTTTGAGAATGTTTGATAAACAAAGTTTGATCGACTTTGCCTATTTGAAATCCTGAGTTAATAAGATAGCTACGTAGTCGTTCATACCAAGCACGAGGTGCTTATTTTAAACCATACAGAGCTTTCTTAAGTTTGAACACATGGTCAGGATATTTTTCATGTACGAACAAAGGAGGTTGTTCGACATAGACATTTTCTTTGATAAATCCATTGAGAAAAGCACTTTTGACATCCATCTGATAAAGTTTGAAATTATGGTGACAAGCAAAAGATAATAGGATTCTAATAGCTTCTAGTCGAGCAACTGGTGCAAAATTTTCTTCATAATCAATACCTTCTTCCTGATTATACCCTTGTGCTACTAATCTTGCTTTATTTTTGGTGATATTTCCTTGTTCGTCGGCCTTATTTTTATAGACCCATTTAGTACCAATAATTGACTGATCAGTTGGTCTTGGAACAAGTTCCCAAACGTCATTGCGCTCGAACTGATTTAGTTCTTCCTGCATGGTAATGATCCAGTAATCGTCTATAGCAGCTTCTTTTGGATTCTTAGGTTCGACATTTGAGAGAAAAGCGACATGACCTATTTGGTTGAGTTGACTCCTTGTTCTGACATGTGATGTTACTTCACCGATTATATTTTGGGCCGGATGGTCTCTTAATATTCTTGGTGGTGATTGTAACTCACATATTTGAGGAATATTCTCAGTAATTATTTCCAAGTCAGAATCAATATTTGTGATGACTGGATTGTTAGTGACTATTGTTTCGTCATTATCTGAAATAGTTTGAGGATGCTGATAGAATTCATCAAAAGAGACATGAAGTGATTCTTCAATAGATTTGGTCCGTTTATTAAATATACGATAGGCCTTGCTTCGTTCCGAATAACCGACAAATATTCCTTCATCGGCTTTTGGATCGAATTTGCCAAGCTGGTCTTTCATATTTAAAATAAAGCACTTGGAACCAAAAACTTTGAAGTATGAGATTTTAGGCTTTCTTTTGTTAAATAATTCATAAGGAGTATTCTTGGTAAGAGGTCTTATGGACACACGATTTAAAACATAACAGGCAGTTGCGACGGCTTCTGCCCAGAAATGTTTTGGTAAGGTGGTTCCATTCAATAATGTTCTTGCACATTCTTGTAAAGTTCGGTTCTTCCGTTCTACAACTCCGTTTTGTTATGGAGTTCTGGGAAACGAAAAATTATGATATATACTTTTCTTTGTACAAAAATGTTCAAATTCATTATTTTCAAACTCTCCGCCATGATCACTTCTTATATTTTTAACTTTAATCCCTTTTGATTTTTGAATTCTTTTGACGAAAGATTTGAAATGATCGAAAGTGTCACTTTTATTTTTTAAGAAAATTGTCCATGTGTAACGAGAGAAATCATCAACAATTACAAGCACATATCGACTGTGATTTATTGAATGAACCCTAGTAGGTCCAAATAAATCCATGTGTAGTAACTCAAGTGGTTGTAATGTTGATATGACTTTCTTGGATTTAAAAGATGATTTGGTCAATTTTCCTAGTTGACATGCATCACAAATGTTGTTAACCTTAAAACTCATTTTGGGTAGTCCTCTAACTAGATTGTTTTTGGCTAGCTTGTCAATAGTTCTGAAGTTTATATGACAGAAGCGTTTGTGCCATAGCCATGGATCATTATCATTAGCCACAAGACACATATCTGAATTATGATTAATATTCATATTCAGAATATATATATTTCTATCTCTATAACCTTCGAAAACTAAATTATGGTCTTTATCTAAAATACTACACTTATTATTCGAAAAGGAAATTGTAAAACCCTTATCACATAACTGACTAATACTTAGTAAATTGTGTTTTAAATTTCTAACTAGCATGACATTAGTAATAAGAGGTAAGTTAGATGTACCGCAATTGCTCACATCGCCTTTGCCGATGATATAGCCTTTTGAATTATCTCCAAAAGTGACGGAGCCACCATCTGAGTATGTAATATTTGTTAATAAGCTCTTGTCTCCAGTCATGTGCTTCGTGCAACCACTGTCCAATATCCACTTTCCTCTTTTCTTAAGTGGGACCTGCAAAAAATAAAATTAAGTCCATGGTACCCACTTTTTATGGGGTCCTAAGAGTTAGGTCTTAGGAGTCCAAACCCATACGGGTCTGGTATCCCCTTTATATACATAATTAATATTAAGATGCATGGTATTCATGAAATTCTGAATATATTTGTTCCTAATCAAATTGTTATTTGTTTTAGGAACCCATATTTTGATAGTCTTAATATTTTTCTTTTGAAATTTCACAACTGGTTTTGGTTTGGAATACAATAAACTAAGATTTTTCTTAGCTTCGGTTTTTTGTACTTTCTTCTTCCTTTTATTACCAAGATGTTTCTTGGTTTCTTTTTTCTTATATCCCAAACCTTGTTTATTTGAAACAGATTGTGAATTTTCAATAATTTTTGTCAAATTTTCTCGACCTTTGTTAAAGTTAGAAACATTTTGAGAAATGTTATCTAAGTTAGTTTGTAAACTAGCTTTTTCTAGGTCCAGAATTTTGACTTTTACCTCAAGCTCATGATTTTTAGTAGTGAGAGCATCATTTTTCTTTTTTTGAGTTTCAATTTCTTGACTCAAGAGAACTAATTGAGAGTCAACATTAGATGATGATTCTTGAAAATTTTCAAGTTCTTCTTCTAATATTTTCTTCTTGTCCTTTAACATATCTCGTTCAAATTCTGCTCTACTCAAATCTGCTTTGGCTTCTTTTAGCTGTCGTTTTATGTCTTTATATTTGACTATCAATTCAGCATTAATATCAAGTATTTCATCGAATGTAGAAATTTGTACCTCATCTTCTGTTGCCATAAAACATACATTTGCTTGTTCATCTTCCATATCACTATCACTATCACTTTCTGATGAGTCTGTATCATCCCATGTTACCGAGAATGCTCGTTTCTTTGATTTGTCTTTCTTATATCTTAATTTGTCATTTTCTGACTTCTTCTTTTGCTCCGGACAATCCTTGTGCATGTGCCCCTTTTTGTGACAGTTGAAGCATTCTATAGAGGATGATGTTGGTTTATTTGATCCAGATTTCTTTCTGTTATAACGACTGGCTTTTTGCTGTTTTAGGAATTTTTTGAAACCTTTTGCTATGAATGCCAGATCTTCGTCTTCAGACTCTGATTCATTTTCGTCTTTTTCAGCATGGAATGCCACGTTTTTCTTTTCTTCTTTTTGTTCCTTTCTAGTCTGCAAGTTAGCTTCATAGGACATTAGATTTCCTATCAATTCATCTGGCTTCATGACGGAAAGGTCATTAGCTTCTTCAATTGCTAATACTTTTCCTTCCCATTCACTAGTCAGAGAATGTAGGACTGTTGAAACAACATCAAAATCAGAATACTTTTGTCCTAAGCCAATAAGTGCATGGTGGATAGTTTGAAAACGTGAATACATATCATTGATTGTCTCATTTGGTTTCATTTTGAAATTTTGAAATTGACTTTTCAGCATGGCTATTTTTGCTTGTTTAACCTTGTTAGTACCTTCATGAGTGGTTTTCAGCGTTTGCCAAATTTGATATGCATTAGTGCAGATACTAACACGGTTATATTCATTTTGGTCTAATGCACAAAATAACATATTTATTGCCGTTGCATTTACGGCTGCTTCCATTTTCTCAGCCGCAGTCCATTCTGAATAATCAGTTGTTGGATTCACAATTTCTTTTTGAGTAGCATTCCAGGCATCATAACTATTTGATTGCATAAAGAATGACATATGTGTTGCCCAATAACTATAGTTAAGACCATTGAAAAATGGAGGTCTTTGTGTCGATTGACCTTCCATGTAAGCGGTGTTTTGAGTGCTAGTACTTGCGTTATTTGCCATATTACAAGAATATATCAAATAACTGTGTTACGGTTATATGATGACCGTGCTCTGATACCAAATGAAAATGCAGTGTACGAGTGCACGTGCTAATATAGTACACACGGATCGTGTAATATGGAATATAATATAAATGCGGAAATAGATGATAGTAGCAAAGTAAATAAAAACAGAAAAATCACACCAGAGATTTTTATACTGGTTCGGAGCACCGTCCTACGTCCAGTCCCAGACTTCTATCTGGATTTTCACTACCAACTACCTCGCTTCACCCGGAGGAACAGGTTTACAACACCCGAGCAGACGAACGGGATTTCACGCCTCTAATACACTGAGGACTTCAACACTTTGCCTCTTACAACACCGAGGACTTCAACACTTGCCTCTTACAACACGGAGGACTTCAACAAAGATAAATATAATTGTTTGTAGACGGTATGTGTTCTTGCTAACACTATTTTGTCACTTGTAGTACAAACTTCCTATAATCTTATCCTCAAATAGATTATTTGTATATATGAAGATTTGGAAGTGGATATCGTATTGAATCAAAAGGATGTTAAATAAATTTCAGGATTCAAAACGATATATGATAGAATATGAGCAATTTGAATGCTTGAGAGTACAAGATAGTGATCAATAGAATAGAGATTAGAAGAATAGAAAATTAGATATTAGATATTTGGAATAATGATTTCATGATGTTTATATAAGAAATAAATAGTTGTAACCTTTTGTGAAAAGGTATGAACAAAGGTCATGATCATTGGTGAAGAGAAAGAGAAGCAATCGTTGAAGAAAAGGAAGTGTCTATACGAAGGGTTGCTTTATGTTTGAAAATGGTCGACAGGTCAAAAAGGACCAGTAGAAAGGAATTTGAATATATATACGTTATGTTCACTTGTGCACGTTATCTGTGCATTCTGGGCAGAAACGGTCGACCACCTGGTTTTGACCAGTCGACCGGTTTTGCCCATAGTGCACAGTTAATGTGCACTCATATATATATATATATATATATATATATATATATATATATTCGAAGGTTGAAGGTATAAGATTATTTGAGGATAGATTTTAACATAAATAATCATTACTAACATACCAAATAATCAACCTCTAATCATATGGAGCTCTTTGTGTCTGAATAACCTCTTTTTGTCGATCACGGCTTATCCCTTTGTCAGAAATCAAAACTCTATATATAAAATCTTGACTCAACAGATATTTCAAACATAAGTTGAAAACAATATAGAATTTAATAGTTTATTAAGAATTTAAATGTAAAGATTTGAAATTGGATTTGTTTATTTGGATATTAAAATGGTTTAGATGTGTTGAAATAATATAAATAGTTTAAATTGATTTTAATTCCAAACTCATATTTTGATATAACTGTTTAAAATATGTTATTTTAAAATTTCTTATTATTTAGATTCTTAAATTTATAAACTATTTTAGTGTATATTAACTATATTAAATTATTTTAACCTATTCTAAAGAATTTAATTTATTAGCCCATTTTAACTTATTTTAAATCTAGTTAATCTATTTTAAAGTTATTTAATCTATTTTAAATCTATTTAGCTATCCTAAACCAATTCAACTGTATCTTTAATCTTTAATTTAACCATTTTAGAGCATTTTAATCATTTATAACTATTTATAACTATCTAACCAATATTTCTAAATTTCAAACTAAATAAAGTTGATGTGTAATTTTTTAAATCCTCGATTTAAGTGAATACGGTTAAATGATATTGTAACCTAAGTTGGGATTTGAATTACCTGTTTGATTTGAATATGAAGTTTGAAATGAGGGTTTAAACTATTTTTTAAAAATGATTTCAAAGTGAATATAATTTCGAAAGTGATATGGTTTGAATTGAATATGTTATTTTGATATCAATTATGAAATGGTTTTGAAAATATAAAAGAACTGTCCGGTGTGTAATAATCGATTGGTTGTTAAAGGGATCGAAATCAGATATTGTCATACTCTCTTTCAATACTGAAAACCACTTTAACAACTGTGTAAGTGGTGGAGATTCCAGAAATGAAGTAGTATGGTTTGGCGAACGATTTTTGTACAAGGTATGACGTGCCCCTGACTCCCATGAGTCAGCTTAGATGTGACTAAAACAGGAGCTATACCTGGGCTAAGTGAGGTCATTCCTCCGATCAGACATGCTTCTTCGATACCATATTATGACATTTGTGATGATTTGGTGGCCACCCCTTGATTTTTGTTTTAGGAATGTGTTCCATGGTGGGCGGTAGTAGCTGCTATGCGCTACCACCAACCTAGTTCTGCAATTGGTTAATCCACCTTGGCATTGCCTCGATTGCCGTGTTCATATGCCCTAGAGCGCCTTTTACGAGTTTATTTTGTACCATACCTATGGGGTGCCCTCTACGTAAACCTCATAGCGGAGCCTACGTCACTGTATAGACTATAGGAATATATAAAATTTGTTAATGGGGATATGGGTAATGCCTTAACGCTATTTTAATACTTTTACTTTACCGTAGACATATTATAATAGCGTATTGTACTACATAGTCGATAGTTTAACGGATCCTTAGGAGATGCAAATACCAAACATCTCTTAAGTTATTGCACTCACATTAGACACTGGATAGGAGATGTCAACCCCCATAACATCTCTGACACCGTTCCACTCATATTTACCATTGATTTAACTTACATAAGATCTTTTAGTTTTGACCCAAGTGTTTTATCTTTTCAATTCGCCTGGGTCAGCCTGAGCGTTTCAGGTTTTGAAGACCTTATTTCTGGAGGACGAAGACGAAAGATTTGTACTAATACTATTTATTTATTTATTTTGCTACATCATATTGTTCCGCTGCATCATAATCATATGTAACAACCCAAAAATTCTAACAAGTATTTTATTCTTTTATTTATAAACTTTAGGGTTTTAATTTACATAAAAGTGGAAAAAAAATTAAATTTAATTATAAATAGTCACCAAAATTTTATTAATGTAAGCAAATTCTATAATTCTTATTTTTGGTTAAAGTTTAACATTTATTGGAATTTAAATCTTTTAAATTCTAACATCCAAATCTTTTTACTTAACTGAATATATTGGCAACAACATTTTATTTCCACTTTTTTCCTTTTAAAAATTGGTTATACACCTTTAAATCAAGTAATTAATATTCTGTAAAAGAAATAAACTTTATACGTATGCACATTTGTTTCTTAGTTAATTGATTAATAAATAAAATTTTAAATTGAATAATATATAGGAAATAAATTTTATGTTTTCTTTTTTTACATATATACATCAGTTATGTGTTAAATGTTAAGTAAATCAAACCAATGCAAACAAATCAAAAGTTAATTAAGTAATAAATTTTAAAGTTAATAGATTAAATAGGCTATTTAAAATACACGTTTTAATTTGTACGTTATATCCGTTTTGATTTATTTAGTTAGCATATAAATGGTACGTAGCTAATGAATATTCTTTAAAGCATATATTTTACTAAAAATAGGTAGAGAATAAATAAGTAACATATAAATTTAGATACGTTACTTTTGTTATAAATTTAGCGCATATTGTACTAACTATATAAGAAATAAATAAATAAGAAACGAATAGTTTCTAATCATGTTACTTTTGTTAATTATTTGAGTGTACGTTTCAATTAAAATTCTGCATCTATTACACGCTCATAAATTTCATACCTTGGCTACTGAAAACAAATCAGTAGCCGCGATTTTTGAAAGAAAATTTTTGACCGTTGCTTCTAAAACTGCTCATATTTAATTTGATACGTTTCATTTCTATTTGTTCCATTCTTTTCCCTATTGCATTTTTTCATTCCTTGATTTTTGATGCTATTGGCTTCAACAAACGTATAATATTCTGTACAAAATTTATATACATATTCCTTACCTTATCTGTGTAAGTTTAAATTGTGAACGGTACCAAAAATTTTGACTCTTCAATCTCCTTCCGCAAAAAAAAAATTCAAAACGTGCTGTCTAATCAATTTGTTGCTTTAATTAACCTTCAGCAAATCAAGGGATTTGACGGTTGCTATTTGTCTATCTTCATCTGACTATTCATTGTTTGAAACTATTCAATTTGATTTAATATTCGCATTTATTTATGAGATCTTCCATTTTGTTTCTTCCCTTACCGCAAAGTTCTCCCTTTATCTATTGTTCTGCATGATCACTGGAAGAAACGTATAACGTACTTACGTTTTTCCTCTTTTCATTATTTGATTTGGCTACAGCTCATATTTTATTTGCGTGTATAAATCAATTTGAATATTTATTGCCTAAAATCCTCACCTTCTACTTTATATTTATTATTTATGTGATACGTTTCCCAATTTGTGCCTATTCGTTTTTCCTACGTTACTTGTTTTAACCGTTGAAACATTTTTTTTTTCTTTTTTTAACTTTTGACAGTTCAGTTTTTCCACTTTACCCATTTTATATTTCTTTGCTTCTCCCCTTCCTGTCCTCTGCTTTCTATATATTTGCGAATCCATCTTCATATTTCACTCGGCAAGAAGAGAAGAAAAAAATTTAGAATAAAAAAATAAAACCATCGATGCCTTCCTTACCTTCAAAACCGCGCACAACCACCCTTTGCCAACCATCAACAGACCCGCCTCCAACTTCTTCTCCCCACCTCGTCATTTCCTCTGCCTCTCCCATCACGTGGCCACTTTTTTTTAGAGATGAACTCCTTTCTTTTGACTTGCCATCAAACTGTAGGGAGCTGATGCATGAAGCATGTTGCGTTTGAACTTGCGTGCATATATGACACTATATGTGTATCATATGCCATGTAAGTATTTGATAACTTAGTTATTTGTTAATAAAATTTTGAATTCATACAATGGCATGCGTTTTAGTAGGAGATATATTAAATTTTTATATAGGAGTAAAATTTTCTAATAATAATAAAGTAAGTTATTTGGATTACAGTATTATATTTAAAGGGTTAAATAGCTTGTTGTTGGTTATATTTAAAGTTATCTGGTTAATATGTAATATGAGTTATTTGATTTACAACATGATGTTTTCATATTATATAATATATTATAATCGGCAATGCTAAGTTGCTGTTTAATATAGAATTATGCGTTAAAATCTTTAGTCTATAAAGTTAGTATAATATATAGGCTATAATATATATATAATGTCTTTGTGTTCTAGTACAGTTAGATATAAAAGTTTATAAACTTTATATGTTTGTGAATATATGTACAGGTTATAAAAGTTCATTTGTTTTGAGTGTGAGGCTATGGTCTGCATGTTGTATATTTAGCTATATAATATATAATATATACAGTAGTTGCATATGTTCGGTCTGCATAATCCAACATATATAAGTATATATGTGCTTATATATTCATCCATATAGAAGAGTTTGATGTGCTGTTAATAAAGAACAGAGGGTCAGATTTTAAAAGTAACATATTTTGTTATATTATGGTCAATATTGTGTTTCGATCAATGAGTTTTATAAATTTCTATATACTCTATTTATATGTGGTCTGTGAGTCTACTTATAATATATTATACTTTTTAATTGTTAAAATATGCTACAGTGCATAAAAGTTATTTACCTGTTCATACTATTATATATGTGTCACATTGGGTTTAAGGTAGGATGTTATATATAGTAGTTTATAAAAGAGATTTGAATAGCGTAATTTGTTGAAGTTTTATATATTTATCTTATTTAAAAATATAAATCTTAATGATATTATATACATAGGTCGTATGTGGTGGTTGGGTCTTAGATTTGTAAATAGAAATTTTGATCTATGTGTAAAAATTAAAATGGTTTGGAAAAATATAAAGATTTTTTTAACATATATGTTTTATTTCATATGTTAAAACTATTGGTTTATGTATTGAGTTTTAAAAAAAATGAGTAAATTATATATATCTGCTTCGACTTTAAATTTTCTTAGAGATGCAATATTGATTTTTGTTAAAATAGCAAACATTTCTGTATATATCAGACTGATTCTGATTCATTCATCAATTCTTGATTTTCAGCCTCGTTCGTCCAATTCATGCCAATCCTACTTTGCTTTGACATTCATACTCGGATTTATAATTCAATTTCAGTGTCTGTATCAGTGTGCGTATCCATGTCATCTTCTGTATTTTCTAGCCTTGAAAGGTGAGCAAACACTCACGATTAACGTTCTTTTATTTATTAAATTTGATTTCAATTGAAACGGCAATTGAAATATGTTGCTATTAGATATTTACATTGCTATATATGTTGTTATCTGCAATTTTTCACTTGTGGGATATGACACCATATCCTGTTGTTTATATTATATTGGTATTGATGATATGTGCCTGTTATTTTATTTTATTATCTGTTGTCACTCTGCAAGTTCCCTGTAGTTTAGAATTCACTATGGGTTGAAATGATACATACCCGAACGGACTTTAGAATAGGAGAATTTCGTTATGGGTTGAAATGATAAACCCAAGCGATTTTCAATTAAATTAAATTTGGGATTGCGGGTCGAAGTGATATATGCCCGTATATTTAAATCTCGGATTGAAATGATAAATGTCTGTATCCCTTGATCATAGGGTAGGAAATTATATACAGACACCGTTGGTCCACACACACACACACACACACATATATATATATATATATATATATATATATATATATATAAATGTTTGAAAATAATTTCTATAGTTTGAAAGGAAATATATGGTTTTTAATAAATATTGGTTCTTAAAATATTATATATAAATGGAAATTTTATATATATATATATTTAATAATAATATTATTTAGATTGAATCAATCCATATAATATGTTTAAGTATTTATTTAAATTTGTATTTCAAAATTGATTGTTGTAATAATTTGAATAAGTTAAGGTTGAGAAGATAAAGTTGAATTTATTTGAAATGGTATTTAGTTAAGAATTCTACTTAATTGGATTGATTTGAACTATTGAATTTGAAATTTAAGATTTGATTTATAACTTGATTTTGATTTAAATGAATGGAAGTTTCAAGTTTAAACAAAACGAAAGGAATATTTAGTTTAAAGGTAAATTTAGGTTATTTAATAAATATTGAATTGATCAAGTGAACATTTCAAGACTAAATAATAAGGTTAAATCGAGATCTATATGAACTGTAAAATTGAACCTTGGAATGTTAAATATTAAAGCTTTGAAATATACTAGAATTTAAATGGTTAATTTGTGATTTAGATCTGTATTTGAAATATATAAAATTTGAATTTTTTGGTCAGAAACTGAATTGAATGGAAATTGATAAATTGAGATTGAATTTAATTAGAATAGGGAAGTCGGGTTGATTTTGAAGTGATTTGTTAAGTTTGAGGAAATTACAAATATTCTACTTTATAAAATATTTATACATATATTTTTTGAAAATATTTATATTTGAAATGAAATGATATTTTGTTGTGAAGTATAAATTAATTTGAAATGACCTCGGTGTTATAGTGTATATTTCTACCTTGTAGATAGTTCCATGGACTCTTAGAGGATGGTTATCCCAAACATCCTTTAAGTTACTTTTGTTTCAGTTGATATTTCACTTGAGTTGGATTTATTGATATAAGAACGTTAATCCTGACTCTAGCGTTTTGTGTTTTTGCTTTACGCTCGGGTCAGACTGAGTGATACAACATTTGAGACTCACCTGTAGAGTTTGGAGCTTCATTGGAGATCCAACTATCGATTCAGCTTTCAGCTTTTCCAGTTGATTGGTTCAGAGAAGTCATTTGTTTGTACTGAAGACTTCGCTGTATTTGTGATATTCTGTTGTATTCTATTTCTAATTCTGATATTGTATAGTAGCTTCATGAACTACTATTTATTTATTCCGCCGCGTATTATTGTATTACTCTGCGTCTGTGATTCTATGATTGATTTATTTACTGTATGTGCTGAGTTTGCAAAATATAAATTAGCAACCTGATATTTTGAGCAATTCAAGTCCGACATGTGCGGATGCGAATGGTTGAAAATAGCAGGGCGTTACATCATATGTATTTATAAAATAGCTTCACGAACTTTATTTTATTATTATATTTTGTCATTCCGCTGCGAGATTCTGTATTTATTTTATTTCTTTCTCTTTTCTTATTCACCCCACAACAATCTACCCTTTTGAATGGTTTGAGTCTGATATGCGTGTCTGCTTAAAATGTCCTAAAAGGCAGGTCGTTACAATGATGTTGGCTTATAATATGATGGTCTTATTGTTTGTGAAATAAAAACAAACTATGTGATGGAATGATTATGAAACTAACACTTTAAATGGTCATGGAAGACTTGAGATCCGATGGAAAAAAGAAAATCTTGTTTTCTAATTTTGGTTTTTGAAAAAGTTTTCTAAGTTTATATCCGTTGTTTTAAGTTCTTTTTCAAACTTTTCAATTAAATTTTCAAATTTTTCATAGCTAGAGTTAAAGTGAAATTTCCACCTAGAAATCAATTTAGCGAATTATGCTCATAGCGACAACCGCTATGGATGTAGTTCGGAAAAATTCACCTCAAGTTTTAAAGTGTTTTCTTTTGGATTATTTTTGAGAAATCTTTTCAAACAAATTAGCAAGCCAAAAGTTTAAGTTTTATTATTTAATAATTTATTTATTTATTTAATTCATTAATTAAGGTAATTATTAATTAATTAATTAAGTTAAATAATTAGAGTTTAAGTAACCAAGTTATTACCTATAATTAAGGAATTTTTAAATAATGATCAATTAAGATAAAAGGAAATTAATTTTTATTTAATCAAGTTTATTTATTTTAATTAATTATTTAATTAGAGTTAATTATTTGATTAATTATTATTTAATTAAAGGTTAAGTATTCACCTGATTATTACTTAATTAGGGTTTAATTCTAAATGAATGTTACTTGATTAAAGTTTAAGTATAAATAAATTTTCAATTAATTAAGAATAAAATTTTATTAATTTTGATTTTAAAATTTATTAAAGTCCAATTAAGTTTTAAACCTATGATTTAAGTAAAGTTTATTATTTATAAGAAGTTTCTTAAAACTCTACTAGTTATTTATTTGAAAACAACTTTCTTACTAAAGTAAATTATTGTTAAACTAGAGGATCTCTTGTGCATGCCATTAAGTAGCCAAATGAATTATAGTTGTAAAATGTTGACACGTTTTATTGGAAGTAAGTCAACTTGTACTTATCACAAATACCACACTTCAGGAACGTAATGAATACTAGGGAGTTGATTTCGATAAGCGGGTCATGATAATCTGTGCATATGGAACGTACGTTCGTATGTAAATCTTTACACCTTGATAGTGGAATTGTCCACTATAAACAACTTTATCCTTTAAATTATCGAACGTTGGTTTGAAGAGACCAGGATCGGTTATCAATTGTTATCTGAAAACCACTTCGAACCAACGTAAGCGTTCAAATTGGAAATAGTGAAGTCAAGGTCCATGATGAAGGCTTTGATGTGCGAGGGCTATTTGGTACTAACCCTAAGGATATTCTAGAATGGGTGCAGTGGAAGTAGTGCCTTCGGTTCGTTTATCTCCTAAACGACTTTTATGGATGAGTGCTAACATTGTGTCAATATCTGGAAGGCAATGTTAGCACTCCTAGTGGCAGTTCTATAGTAAAGGTAAATGTAGCCTTGAGTCTCACCAATCGAGAATGACTAAAACATAGGATATGCAACAAGACTAAGTGGGTCGCTCCCATTAGGGTAAGATTACCCCTATCTAGAGTCCCTACCATCAACTCATGTATGCTTCGATATAATTGCTGATTTCAACCGAGGGGTGATCATATTCAGTACTATCCAGCAAGGGACATGCCAGTCTTGTGTTGGTAGAGGATCTCGGTGAGGTTCTCTATTGTATTCTATCTAGAGATGCACTATGACAGACGGTATCCCAATAGCCCATTCATTTTATGGAATCCATTTTCCAATAAGTCCTATACATATTTAGTTGTACCCGATATGTTGAAATGTGAGATGCAAGCATTTCAGCTATGTTCTATATTAATTAAAAGCCCTAGACATTATCATAGTATCACTAGATTTCTATATAAAGTGTTTTGGCTATTGTATATTAAAAACTCGTCCGTGTTTTATGCGGCATGGTCATACGGTATGCCTTTGATTTTAAAAGGGTTTTAAAAGTAATAATTAAGTTGTTTTGAGTTTACTCACACCCGACTCATGTCTAACTCGGAGTTCTATTTTCTTTTCCTAAAACTCTTGGGTATTCAAATTTTTATGAGAAGCCAAGTGATCCAGGTTTCTTAAGATTACATTTTGGAGGAGTTGGAGCAGGTGGCTTCACCGTTAGCTAGTTATTATCTTATTCTGCTGTGTTTATGTATAATCTATGTATTTTGTATGGGCAGGTAGTTATAACCGTCCAGTTGAAGGTTATAATGTAATGACTTTGATTTATTGTTATCATCGAAATGAGTATGTATAACTTTATGTTATCTATTATATATTGATTTGTTGCGTTTTTGAGATTGCGATATCCCGGAATTTTGGCAATATAAATATAATAATTTGTGTGAAAAATTAAATTGATTTTATAATTTTTGATAATTAAATTTGAATTGATTTAATAATCTTCTATTAATAAATATTTAAATTGGTAGATTTTGTCTTTTTAAAGCAAAGAAATTGTTTTCTATTTATAATATATATAATTGTATATATTGTAAATAGATAAGTTTTGGTTTGGAATTTAGTAAATAAAGAAATTTTCTAATTCTAATTTATTTTTGGTAAATTGGAAATTTTGATTTAAATTTAACATTTAGCTTTTCAATGCAATTCAATAAATAACTATATGGTTAATACTTAAGGTAAATCTTACTTGTTTTAAAATTTTATTTAATAGCTTAAATATGAATCTAAATTAGATTAACATAAAAGCTTTGTTTTATTTTCTTTTTAAAATATTGCTTGAAATTATATATAAGAGTTTAAATTTCAATTTACATGTGATCTTAATATATTGAGTAATAGAAGTGATTTATAATCTCTTTTATAAATCATTTAAAATTTGTTAAATTTATTATTTTCAAATAATGATTATAATACCTAGTTTTTATAAACATAAATAATTTTTTTTAGAAATAGAATTGTTATTTTAAATTTAATGGTAGTTATATATGCATATATATAACTTGATTTTTAAAATGGACTTTATAATTTAATTTAAATTTGAATTTAATGTTTTGAAATTTAAAAGAATAAATATTTAAAAATATTTGGATAAGCTTTTATTTATAATTTGTTTTGTTTTGTTTTCTATAAAATAAAAATAGGGAGAAATTTATTTATATATACATAAGAAGTAATAAATTAAGATTTAAAGCTTTTATAAATAATTTAAATTAAAATAAAATGTTTAAGAGACATGTGTAAATCTCTTAAGACCTAAATAACATGTGTTTACTAAACATAAATCAAAGATGACAAATGTTACTATATTAGACATGTGTTATTTTTTTAAATTCTTCTTTTTTTCTTTTGTTTAAATAAATCATTTTATGTTTATATAAACATTGCCTCTCAACCCCTTTTTTTTTTCTTTTTCTATTCTTCTTTTTCAAAACTTAAAAATTCTTCAGCTGGAAATCTGAAATCAATATTCAAACTAAAATTTAAATTCTTTGATCAATCTTCATAACAGAAAATTCTGTTCAAAACAAAATCTGTAATCAATTCAAAATTCAATCTAAAACCAATATTTCCCTCTAACCAAAATAACCCAAAAACTATCTGAATCGTCTTCAAAACTGGAATGCAAATTAAAGTATAAACCTGAAACTCTTTTCTTAAAAATCTGGGAATTAGAAGCTGATCATCATTCTACAATTCAAAGACCTGCAGTTTTCCTTCTTTTCTGTTTTGAAACAACATCCAAGCCTGCATGCGACTGCAGTTTCAAACCAGGCCTACATTCTTCTTCAATTTGAAGTTTTTAAAAAAACAAACATGCAACTGAGTTTTAAGTTCAAATGCAAACTTCAGCAACTCAAGTTTTCAAATCAAAGCACATTCCAGTTCAAGCTTTTCATAAACAAGGTGTAATCTGAATTCTTAAACCAAATGATGATTTTTAAAACTAAAATCTTAATTTCTAGTATTAGGATTTAGGCTCTGTCCTTGTTTGAACTGGAAATACTGTTTGAGTATTTTCTGGTGGTCCACTGGCTATGGAAGATCGAATTTCATCCTAGAGGTAGAAGCATGATCGTGGATTCAGGGAAAAATATTGGGAAGAGGATTAATGCATTGTGGCGACGGTGATTTAGGATTGAAATTTTTAACCCTAGTTTTCTGTTGATCAGAAATTTTGTTCGATGCGAACTCTAGAGAAGATCGAGCTTTCCCAGATTCAAGTATGTGATAGATGGAGTATGGAAGAGGTCGTGGCCGGGGGTGTTGCTACTCTGGTGATCGGAGTCTTGAGTTTGAGGCGATTTCCAGGTTTCGACATTGTTCCAGATTTGAGCTCATAAGCTCAATTTTGATTTTGGACTTCTGTATATTTTTTGAGGGTGGGAATCGAGTTAGGGGATGATCGCCGACTTGCGTGTGTCTTCGCGAGTGGTCGGAGTTGGCGGCAATGATGGTGCAGGTGCACGGAGTACATGGGGTATCTGCTGTTGTTTGGGGGGAAGAAGTTTACTCGAGTGATGTTCGGGTTGTTTCTTGTTTTTACTCGAAGCTTTGGGGTGTTGGACTCGAAGTAGCTGTTGTGTAGGCTCGAGTGTAGGGGTGTTACAGGTTTATGTATAAACATGACAGTACTTTAAGTTTGAATAATTTCATAATAGAAATGTTACTCGAAATTTTACTCGAGTTATTTAGTGTTTTGCTCGGGCTAGGTTGGGTTAGGCTCGAGCGATTTAGGTGTAGCTCGAGTTAGTTTTGTTACAGGTTAGAAAACTTGTTCTCTTTTCAAAATTAAACTAAAAAATTAAAGTACTAAGCAAAGATTTAAAGTAAGTTTTAAATCTAATTTTAAATAATGGATTCAAGTTTTAATTCGAATCTTAGCTGGAAATGAATAAGTTTTAAAATTCAAATTTGTTTAAATAACCTTAAGAGGTTGAGTGTTTAAAAGTGTTTTTAAAAGTAATTTGAATTTAAATTGGAGTTCGAAATGTAAAGGAAGGTTTTAAATAAAGTTTAAATCTGATTCAAATCTAAATTTGAATCTTTGTTTTCAAATAAATTTAAGTTTTATAAATTTAAGAGTTTAACAATTTTGAATGATAAAGTAAAATTTAAATGTTTTGAATATTTGGTTTAAACTCTTGTAAAATTTCTTTTATAAGAAAAAGTATTCTTTATCATGTAAATTTAAAAGTTTATAAATTGATTTTAAATTTTGTTGAAGACAAATTGGTTTTCATTTTAAAACTTGAATTTAAAATGAAATTTGAAATTAAATTTGGAAATGAATGTTTTCAAATATCTTTGTGAATGATAATTTAACCATAGATAAGAAAAAGGTTTTATTTTAAAGTTAAATTAGAATTTAATGATTTGTTATTCATTTAATTATTAGGGCAATTGAATGGACAATTAATTTATTTAATAAATTAATGAAATGAATAAATACTTAAAGTAATTAAGGGTTTTAAACTTAAATGTTTAAGATTGATTATTTTTAGAATAATTAACTTGTAATTTAAGAATCATTAATTAAATAAGACTAGATTTTAATTAATGATTAGTAATTAATTAATCAAGAAATAAAGGATTAATTAAGTTACAGTTAACACTTAATTAATTAAATTATTAAGGTTAATTAATGGGCTATTAATGGTTAATTAATTGGAAATCAATAATGATTAAAATAAGTTAATTAATTTAGAAAAATAATTAATGAATTGTTAATAAAAGTTATTAACTAAGGATTTTTAATAATTAATTAATGTGATTAATTTTTTATAATTAATTAAATTAATTAATTTAAAGATGATCATTTGTGTAAATTAAGTATAATTACTTATGGAAGTAATTAAGGAATTAATTACTCATTGTAATTAATTGAGTTTAATTTAATTAGATTAAGTTAATTAATTCAGTTAAATTAATTTAGAATAATCATTTGATGATTTGTGAAGTATAATTACTTAATGTAATTTAATGAAGAGAAATTACTTAGGAAAGTAATTAATGAGTAATTACTGGATGAAATTAATTGAAGGTGATTTGATGATGGAAGTAATTTGAGTATAATTACTGTGACGCCCCACCTCTATACCCACGCTAGACAAGAACACTACGGTGTAATGCTGTCGACTAGCACGGAGAATAAGGCTGTTGAGGAGCGACCATCCATGTAATTGCTTTGCGCGAGCACCGATATGTCAGATAGTATAACATGCAATTCTATTTTAAGAGAGGAAATCCGACATGCCGACACAAACTCAAAGCTATCACACGGTGGCTATATAAAATCTTCGGAAAACAAATATAGAAATAAACATAACACAAATCAGTCACAGACAATTCATATCACAAAGGCGGAAATAGATATGAATTTAACACATGAAAGTGTTCATCAGAGTAGTGGTCAAAAGGATCCACAATAATACAAATGAATAGATACAAGTGCTAGACAAAAGAATAAGTATACATCATAGAGTCTGTATCTCAAATGTATACAACAAAAACTACTAATCTAGAGTAGTTAGCCAAAAGATCAGATGAAAGTCCGATAAGGAGCCAAGCAGAAGCACCTGTAAAATCTCAGTCCGACCCGAGTATTATTTAAGAAGAAAATAATAAACGGATCAGTCTAGCTATAAATATCAGATGAAGTGATATATAATAAGAGATATGACATAAACATATAATAATCAAAATGCCAAGCTGTGATAAATAAGTAATTGAAAATCAACAAGAGATTAATCAATATCACAATAATCTACTCAAGATAAAAAGGAATGTCATACTCCTAATTTCATTCACCAAGCCACAATAAATGACATATATATCAATGCCCATCGTAAAAGTTGGTGAAACATAAATTCCAGAAATCAACACACGAAATCCAGAAATCACAATAAAAAGGATGGCCAATCCCACAAAAATACTGGACATCGACGCACCTAGAAAGACACGCCTCATGTACAGTCGAACATCGACGCACCTAGAAAGATACGCCCCATGCTCTAGCATCGACGCACCTAGAAAGATACGCCCCATGCACAAATAAGCATCGATGCACCTAGAAAGATACACCCCATGCACAAATAAACATCGATGCACCTAGAAAGATACACCCCATGTAATGTCTAACATCGATGCACCTAGAAAGATACACCCCATGCAAAGTCGAACATCGACGCACCTAAAAAGATACGCCCCATGCATAGACGAACATCGACGCACCTAAAAAGATACGCCCATGCCCTGAATTATTGAGCTGATTGCTCCACGAAGTAAATAAACATCGATGCACCTAAAAAGGTACACCCCATGTAATGTCTAACATCGATGCACCTAGAAAGATACACCCCATGCTAAGTCGAACATCGACGCACCTAGAAAGATACGCCCCATGCATAGACGAACATCGACGCACCTAGAAAGATACGCCCCATGTCCCGACTTATGGAGTCGATTGCTCCACGAAGTAAATAAACATCGATGCACCTAGAAAGATACACCCCATGCATAAATAAACATCGACGCACCTAGAAAGGTACGACCCATGTATAAACAGACATCGATGCACCTAGAAAGGTACACCCCATGTAATAATAAAACATTGACGCACCTAGAAAGGTACGACCCATGTGAGAAATGAGACGAAGCTCAATAAAATGAGGAACAGTCCTCCACATAAACAAAGAGACATTGCACATTGCTAGTCTAAACCACAAAGATGATCGTCATGATCAACAAGAAGTGTCAATTACAATAAGCTAGTAAATATATGAGCTTAGCTTCATGTCCCATAACCACTAGCTTAACTTAAATATTTATGAACAAATTGTAGATCTCCACTAGAAAATTGTCACAAGAGTTTTCAATCGAACAAGTCCAAGAATTAACCGACGAAGTAAACGCAAGCGTTTCATACCACTTGTTTTACTAAGTCGTTTAATTAGATTTCTCATACGAGTGAGGTAAAGGTTTGTATATACTAATAGATTGAAAATCGGTTTGAGAAAACGAGCTTTGTAATAAAATAGTGTTGAAATCATTTGAAGAAAGAGTTTTGATATTTACTACTAGTATAGAAAACCTTTATATTTTTAAAGTGAAAAAACACAAAGAAGATTGTAGGAACAATTGGGCATAAAAATTCACATTCGAAGACGTGAATAAAATCCAAAGAAATCGATATAAAATCCATCAAAGTGGATATATCTAAAATTCCCAAAGAAAAGGTCATCAAAGTCGATAATAAGTGACAACAACAAAAGGGAGACAACACGAATCGATTAAAGTTGGATATTCAAACGGATTAGCAAAATAGGCTAATCTGGCAAAATCGTCAGGTCGGTCGACCGGCTGCAGGGCTCGGTCGACCGGACCCTGTTACACAAAAATCCTCGGGAAGTAGGTCGGTCGGCCGAACCCCTGTAGTCGGTCGACCGGACCCTAAAACAGAAAGTGCTTATGCACTTAGAAGCAGGTCGGTCGACCGGACCAGGGGGTCGGTCGGCCGAACCTGTATACTTGCACTTCCTACCCTATTTCAATGGAGGTGCAAATCCCGACCAATTTGCAATCGCACGAGCAACGACGCTAAGGGTTTATGTCAATCGACTACCCGGCCCTATAAGCTCCTCGATGCATCACCAAAAACATGTTCAAACATCAAAGTTAGGATTTTTAATGAATTGAACTCAAAACACTAAAAATTGGAATATTCACAAAAGCAATCCAAATCAAACTCAAATGCACATGAATAAGTGTTAGGAATTCATACCTAACAATAGAAGAGAATTATAAGCATAGATGTGAGATTAAAAATCTCACCTTTGAACCCAAACGAATGAAGAAGATGCTATGAAGCAATGGCAAGAACAAGGACTCTTCAATTCCAACTCAACAAGCTTGAATCTAAGCTTTAAAGAGAAACATTCCCTAAATTAGGTTAAGGAAATTTCTGAAATCAAAGAGAGAATGAGTTGGAGAAGATGAAGAGAAGCTTACCAATGGGTTCACTTGAGTTTTGGAGCTAGGAGATGGATTTGCAAAGGAAGCTAGGGCTTGGAGTTTTAATTCTTTTTCTCTTCCATCATTGTTGAAAGCTTGAAGAGTTAGGAATTAGAAATGAAGTAATGAATAGTTGGAGTGGGTTGGGACTGAGTTAGTAAGTGGGTTCAGCCCAAACCAAAGCCCAAAGCAAAAAGTAGCAAAATTCAACTTTCTCCAAACATATCGAAGCTTATACTCAAAAAGGTCGCAAACGTCATTTTGAACTCAATGGGGGTGGTCTCGAGTCCCAATTCGACTGTTTGCAAAAAGTAGCTTTTCGGACTAAAATCCGACTAACGATAAAATATCTAAATCAAATATTTAAATATAAAATCGATAAATATGTGGGTTGTTACAGACTCCCCTCCTTAAAGAAATTGCGTCCTCGCAATACTTAAGAAGAAAATAATAAGTAACAACCATAGAAGCATATAAACACAAAAGAAAATTTGAATCAAGAAGTTCACCATAAAGAGCACGAAGGAGTAAATCCGAAAGTTTTCGTTCAATGAATTCTCAAGATTTCACAAGAGCAATCCTAAGGATTTGAGAACCATTGAACTCTCACAAGAAGAACATCTTTATTCCGAAGGCGCTCAACCTCCGAAGCAATGATGCGAATGGAATGTTGCTCATAAATCAAATCTGGTGAAACTTCAATTCCCACAATATCACCGGGCTCAAGAATGAAAACCGAAATCCCTAAGGCATTCCCGTAGGTAAAAGACGTGGAGAACGTCAAGAATAGCAGAAAATTGAGCCAGTGTAAAGGCGTAGTACAAAAACGGTATGCCCAATGAACCGATAAACCAGATCAACGATGCAGTAAAATAATGGTACATCTATTGATCCAGATAAGACGGAACATCGATGTATTATAATAACAATACATTCGATGAACCGAACACCATAAAGGAACATCGGACACTAGTCCATAAAAGGAATGAGATAAGGCTCAATAAAACGAAGTATATCAAAACGTTCGATGAACTTGATAAAAAAGATAATTCCATTCAGACATCATCAAAGAATCAACACTTGTTGCCTACGACAAAGCGCATTGGCAACACGATTTCCCCTCCGGGAATAAAAAGAATATCAAGATCATATGATATAAGGAACTTGAGTCAACGTGGTTGACGTAAATTAAGTTCCTTATGAGAAAAATAAATATTCCAAAGATTTATGATCGAGGTAGAGAACAAATTTGTCATCCAAATATGATGAGGCCAAATTCCAAAAGTAAAAACAATAGCCGAGAGCACTAGATCATGAGTGGCATATCTAGTCTCGATAAGCTATAATGATTTAGAAGCACAAGTGATAGCACGTTCTCTTTTGGAAGAGAACGGCATCCAAACCAACACGATTAGCATTGGTACAAATGATAAAGTCTTGGTTCCCCCTCGGGAATCACAAGAACAAGAGTATCGAAAAGAAAGAATTTCTTTTAAATAATCTTCTTTCCCGAAAAGTTAAAACTTTCAAAATTACATTTATCATTATGTAATAATCATTCTAGAAAAATTTACTATTTCCAAGTTAATATACTGTGTCTGATTGTCACATCAAAGCGTTTAGGAAACTCCTATCGATAACGTTGATCAAGCGCATCGACCAAAATTCTTAAAGCACTCAACGGGCAATACAATCACAAAATCATCTTTTATAGGATAAATAAATCTCTTAAAAAGTTTTAAGAATATTCTTTGTTCGTTTCAAGAACAAAATCCAGTTTTATTTATAAATAAATCTTATGAAAAAGATTTGCAAAATTTTAAATTACTATTTTCATCCAAAACCAATAAATACAAGAATGGTCTCATCGAAATATTCATAGAATATTTGATATATAAAATGGATGAAATAAGCTGGACAAATTGAATGACAAAATAAGTCATTCATAAGAATCATAACGAGTGCGGAATGCGGTAAGTGAAATGCTAATTTCCGCAACTCGTAGCAACCGAAAACCGGTGGCAAGGTCAAACTAGAAAGACCTTAACACCACACAAAAGATTTCTTAGGTGATAATCCTAAGACAAACTCAAAAATACCGGAAAATTTCTCTAACTACATAAATGAGAGAAATAACACTTTCCTTATAAGTGGGCTTAAGGAATAAAATGATGCCATCAAGTTGGAATCAAAATCATAAAGGAAAAATAGAAATCTGCTTAACAGATTGAAAATGTCGAAGATGAATAGTCCACTCGAAAAATAGGATATGAGCTTCACAATGATTAAGCCGATCCTTTCAAAAATCAATTTCGAAGCCTAAGTAAAAATATCGGCTCGGAAAGAAAAATCACATAAAATAATTTCGACATCAATAAAAAGCAAATTGAGTGTTGCTGATCTACCATCCGGATTCACAATCCTCAAAGAAGTCATCAAGCCCAAAATATTCAAAGAAAAAGAATCGACAAGTTCTTTTGATATAAAAATAATGAGATGGAACCCATATCAAAAAGAACTCAAATAAGAAGATCACGAAATAAAACAATGCCATCAAGGATTGAGTGAAAAGTACCTTGACCAAGAGAAGAGTTGCTAGGGGCTTGCATAATATTTAGCTTTCTCATGTCCCTGTTCAAAAGTTTGGGACATGCAGATAAAAGATGACCCGAGTCTTTGCAATAGTGACAATAAAGGGGTTTCGGGCACTTAATTTCATAATGGTCCGTGAAACCACAATTGTAGCATTGTTTACGACTTGGGATAGGAGTCTTGTCTACCAAAGTTTCTTGTTCCACCTTTTTCTTGCTTGGAAGTATGGGGCAGGCAGATATAAGATGACCCGAACTTTTGCAATAACGGCAAAAGAGAGGTTTCGGGCACTCCCTTTCATGGTGGTCCTTAGAATTACAATTGTAGCATCCTCCAAGATTAGGGATTGGAGTCTTTGCTACAGAAGTAGTTTGCTTCATTCTCTTATTGGGGTTAAGGCACTTGAATGTAATATGCCTCTTCTTGGAAGTCCCAATATCACAAACACTTCCTTTACCAACCTCTCCATGAAGAAGAGTAACATCCACAAGCTGATTGAAAGAAACTTCAAGTTTCAAAGGTAGAACCATTTCGGGGTTCTTACTCAAAGCATAAATAAACTCTTGATTCTTTACAAGATCCAAAAGTTGTTGGGCAGACATGAATACTCCATCTAGGGGAGTAGCACTAGATTGACCGACGTTGGGACGGCCAGGTCTAACCATTTCTCTTCTTTAAGAAAGAAATAAAGAAGAAGAAAAAGTTATTCTCAAGATAAATATCAAGCAATTCTTGATAGATAAAACAAGGAATCATAAAGAAAATAGGATAGAACGGTACGAAGACCCGAATAAAATCCTAAAGCATAACTCCTAAGAAAGACTTAGGACATGATCCTTGCTAAATTATTCTCTATTGTTCCGAATTTTGGTTCTGATACCAAGCTGTGACGCCCCACCTCTATACCCACGCTAGACAAGAACACTACGGTGTAATGCTGTCGACACGCACGGAGAATAAGGCTGTTGATGAGCGACCATCCGTGTAATTGCTTTGCGCGAGCACTGATATGTCAGATAGTATAACATGCAATTCTATTTTAAGAGAGGAAATCCGACATGCCGACACAAACTCAAAGCTATCACACGGTGGCTACATAAAATCTTCGGAAAACAAATATAGAAATAAACATAACACAAATCAGTTACAAACAATTCATATCACAAAGGCGGAAATAGATATGAATTTAACATATGAAAGTGTTCATCAGAGTAGTGGTCAAAAGGATCCACAATAATACAAAGGAATAGATACAAGTGCTAGACAAAAGAATAAGTATACATCATAGAGTCTGTATCTCAAATGTATACAACAAAAACTACTAATCTAGAGTAGTTAGCCAAAAGATCAGATGAAAGTCCGATAAGGAGTCAAGCAGAAGCACCTGTAAAATCTCAGTCCGACCCGAGTATTATTTAAGAAGAAAATAATAAACGGATCAGTCTAGCGATAAATATCAGATGAAGTGATATATAATAAGAGATATGACATAAACATATAATAATCACAATGCCAAGCTGTGATAAATAAGTAATTGAAAATCAATAAGAGATTAATCAATATCACAATAATCTACTCAAGATAAAAAAGAATGTCATACTCCTAATTTCATTCACCAAGCCACAATAAATGACATATATATCAATGCCCATCGTAAAAGTTGGTGAAACATAAATTCCAGAAATCAACACACGAAATCCAGAAATCACAATAAAAAGGATGGCCAATCCCACAAAAATACTGGACATCGACGCACCTAGAAAGACACGCCCCATGTACAGTCGAACATCGACGCACCTAGAAAGATACGCCCCGTGCTCTAGCATCGATGCACCTAGAAAGATACGCCCCATGCACAAATAAGCATCGATGCACCTAGAAAGATACACCCCATGCACAAATAAACATCGATGCACCTAGAAAGATACACCCCATGTAATGTCTAACATCGATGCACCTAGAAAGATACACCCTATGCAAAGTCGAACATCGATGCACCTAAAAAGATACGCCCCATGCATAGACGAACATCGACGCACCTAAAAAGAAACGCCCCATGCCCCGACTTATTGAGCCAATTGCTCCACGAAGTAAATAAACATCGATGCACCTAAAAAGGTACACCCCATGTAATGTCTAACATCGATGCACCTAGAAAGATACACCCCATGCTAAGTCGAACATCGACGCACCTAGAAAGATACGCCCCATGCATAGACGAACATCGACGCACCTAGAAAGATACGCCCCATGTCCCGACTTATTGAGCCGATTGCTCCACGAAGTAAATAAACATCGATGCACCTAGAAAGATACACCCTATGCATAAATAAACATCGACGCACCTAGAAAGGTACGACCCGTGTATAAACAGACATCGATGCACCTAGAAAGGTACACCCCATGTAATAATAAAACATTGACGTACCTAGAAAGGTACGACCCATGTGAGAAATGAGACGAAGCTCAATAAAATGAGGAACAGTCCTCCACATAAACAAAGAGACATCGCACATTGCTAGTCTAAACCACAAAGATGATCGTCATGATCAACAAGAAGTGTCAATTACAATAAGCTAGTAAATATATGAGCTTAGCTTCATGTCCCATAACCACTAGCTTAACTTAAATATTTACGAACAAATTGTAGATCTCCACTAGAAAATTGTCACAAGAGTTTTCAATCGAACAAGTCCAAGAATTAACCGACGAAGTAAACGCAAGCGTTTCATACCACTTGTTTTACTAAGTCGTTTAATTAGATTTCTCATACGAGTGAGGTAAAGGTTTGTATATACTAATAGATTGGAAATCGGTTTGAGAAAACGAGCTTTGTAATAAAATAGTGTTGAAATCATTTGAAGAAAGAGTTTTGATATTTACTACTAGTATAGAAAACCTTTATATTTTTAAAGTGACAAAACACAAAGAAGATTGTAGGAACAATCGGGCATAAAAATTCACATTCGAAGACGTGAATAAAATCCAAAGAAATCGATATAAAATCCATCAAAGTGGATATATCTAAAATTCCCAAAGAAAAGGTCATCAAAGTCGATAATAAGTGACAACAACAAAAGGGAGACAACACGAATCGATTAAAGTTGGATATTCAAACGGATTAGCAAAATAGGCTAATCTGGCAAAAATCATCAAGTCGGTCGACCGGCTGCAGGGCTCGGTTGACCGGACCCTGTTACACAAAAATCCTCGGGAAGCAGGTCGGTCGGCCGAACCCCTGCAGTCGGTCGACCGGACCCTAAAACAGAAAGTGCTTATGCACTTAGAAGCAGGTCGGTCGACCGGACCAGGGGGTCGGTCGGCCGAACCTGTATACTTGCACTTCCTACCCTATTTCAATGGAGGTGCAAATCCCGACCAATTTGCAATCGCACGAGCAACGGCGCTAAGGGTTTATGCCAATCGACTACCCGGCCCTATAAGCTCCTCGATGCATCACCAAAAACATGTTCAAACATCAAAGTTAGGATTTTTAATGAATTGAACTCAAAACACTAAAAATTGGAATATTCACAAAAGCAATCCAAATCAAACTCAAATGCACATGAATAAGTGTTAGGAATTCATACCTAACAATAGAAGAGAATTATAAGCATAGATGTGAGGTTAAAAATCTCACCTTTGAACCCAAACGAATGAAGAAGATGCTATGAAGCAATGGCAAGAACAAGCACTCTTCAATTCCAACTCAACAAGCTTGAATCTAAGCTTAAAAGAGAAACATTCCCTAAATTTGGTTTAGGAAATTTCTGAAATCAAAGAGAGAATGAGTTGGAGAAGATGAAGAGAAGCTTACCAATGGGTTCACTTGAGTTTTGGAGCTAGGAGATGGATTTGCAAAGGAAGCTAGGGCTTGGAGTTTTAATTCTTTTTCTCTTCCACCATTGTTGAAAGCTTGAAGAGTTAGGAATTAGAAATGAAGTAATGAAGAGTTGGAGTGGGTTGGGACTGAGTTAGTAAGTGGGTTCATCCCAAACCAAAGCCTAAAGCAAAAAGTAGCAAAATTCAACTTTCTCTAAACATATCGAAGCTTATACTCAAAAAGGTCGCAAACATCATTTTGAACTCAATGGGGGTGGTCTCGAGTCCCAATTCGACTGTTTGCAAAAAGTAGCTTTTCGGACCAAAATCCGACTAACGATAAAATATCTAAATAAAATATTTAAATATAAAATCGATAAATATGCGGGTTGTTACAATTACTTTGTAAAATTAATCAAGGGATTAATTAGAGATAATTAATTAAGGAGTAATTAATTTATTTGGTGAAGTAATTAAGGGTAGTTAATTGCTGAATGGAGTTAATCAAGGGTGATTAACAATTATGTTTAAATAAAGATTAATTATTTAATATAATTAATTTAAATAGAAAATGTAATGAAATCATTAATTATTATAATTAATGATGTAATTAAGAAGGGATTATTTGGAAATAATTAATAAATGAAGGAATTAATTAATGTAATTAATTAAGAATTAATGTAATTAATTTTAGTTAATTAATTTATGAAGTACTAAAGATTAATTACTGTATTTGGTTAAGAATAATTAATTTGTGAAATTAGTTAATGGATAATTACTTGAATGTAAATAAAAGTTAATTAATCAGGGATGATTAATTAAAATGAATAATTGGTTGATGATTAATTAATTGATTGATAATTAATTAATAGTGATGTAAGCAAGTTTGGTAATGATGAAGTAATTAATTGAATTTACTTTAAATTAATTAGAAATGATGTAATTTATTTAATTAATTTTAAATTAATTATATTTGGTGTGATTATTAATCATTGCTTATATTTGAATGGATGACATTGGTTGCCTTGAATGGTTTGAAATCTCAGTTATGAGATAAATAATGCTGTGTGATATGGATGTTTTGATTGCATTGAGGTGATAATATGAATTATCTATTTGTGATTGATAATATGGAATATCTGTTGTGAAGATAATGATGATTTTCTATTGTGATATGTGAATTATCTATTTGTGTATATATAGATAATGAAATTGAATTGTTTTAAACCATTAAAATAACTTGGCCTTAAAAGATATGTTTTGGATTTCGATGAGACCGGGATCGGGTTTCCAAATTTGGATATCCGAAAACCACATCGATCCAAATTAACGGTAGGTCGTGAATCTCATGTGAAGAGCGAAACTCGAGGTGTAAGCACTATTCGTCAGTATAACTCTGAGGGTGATTCCGAGATGAGTTTGATGGGGTAGTACTTTCACATTCTAAATGAAGATTCAGAGTACAAGGGTTATCGTCGTTAACTCTGAGGGTGATTCCAAAATGAGTGTAACGAGATAATGCCTTCGGTTTCGTTCGAACCCGGAACGAACTTGTATGGATTGAATGCTTTCAGAACATCGTCAGGTGGACGATGAGCATTCTAAGAGATGTGTTCTCTCAAGGTAATCGTAGCCTCAAGCCTCATCAACCGGGAATGTCTAAAAGAGGGGAGGTGCAGCAAGGCTAAGTGGGTTATGCCCAACTAGGACGAGATTTTCCCCTGTCTAGAAGTCCCTTTTTATATCGGCTGTGTGCGCGGTTGGAACGTACACCAACTGTGGGGTTGTCTTGTTCGGGACTGTCTAGTAAGGGATGGTTCCGGCCTTGTGTTGCAGGGGATTGGGAGTGATCCTTGGTATGGTGATCTAGGCCACGTACCGTGATGGGCGGTACCCCAGTAGCCCTGCCATTGTATGGAATCGAAAATCCAATAAGTGCCAACGGTTTTGATTGTATTACCCACTTTTGTGGCTAGTAGCTGGAATTTAATCATGTAACAATTTTGGCTATTTCTTATTTACTTGAAAACCCTAGACCTATTATAATATCACTAGATTTCCTATCAAATGTTTTGGTTAGCGTAAGGTAAAAGCTTTTCCATGTTTATGTATGGGAAGTCTTACGTGATACCTTTCTTTTCAAAGGTTTTTCAAAGTTAAGCAACTTTAACCTGTTACTCACACCAGACCCATGTCTGACTCGGAGTTTATCTTCTGTTTTCTTAAACTCTTGGGTACTCAAATTTTTACGAGTAGCCAAGGGATTCAGGTTAGCTTTGAGGAATTATGGAGGAGCAACGGAGCAGGAGGCTTCAGCGTTAGATATATAGTTTCCGCTGTGTGTTCTCTGTGTTGGTATCTCTTTGTTGAGTTGTATAATTAGACAGGTGTCTATAACTGTCTATTATGTGATGCATATGCTGTATAACTCTGATTAGTGTTGTATACTATGTAATATTTATGTTATTAATATAATTTATTCATTCCGCTGTTGAGATTCCGATGTTGTTTCTTCTTTCTTCCCTTTTTTTCTCTTTTCTATCACTTTCTTTCTTCAAGATGTTGCGATTTTCTATGATTGAGAAAGTCGGGTCGTCTCAGTTGGTATCAGAGCGCTAGGTTGAGTGAATACCTAGGCTTTGAAGTAATTTCTTTCTTGAGAGAGCATATTTGTAATTTTGAATATATATATATATATATATATATATATATATATTTACTTCTACCTATCTATTGGGTTACCTGTTCGGGTTTTTCAATATAAGTTATAAAGGTAGATAAGGTAGTGGGTGTGTAACACGACTACTACCAATGGTTGGAGTTTGAGTGTTGAGGCTGGAAGTGTATCTATCGAGACTGTAGACCTAATACCGTCTCAAGTGAGCTTTCCAGCTGGATGTAAGGATTTCATCGATCTCTGAAGGATACCTTTTAAAGATTCGGAGTCCATCTTTGAATTTGGATGAGTAGAGTTTGGATCTCTCGGATTGGGTAGAAGAAAATAATGGTATCTTGATACCTCAGGAATTAGTAGCTTTGTGATGAGACGCAGTGACTATGGATGTTTCTGAAGATGTTTCTTTGGAACAAGTTTAGGAAGTATATCTGCTTCGATATTGTGGCTGGGTTCAACAGGATGTTCTGTCTGGTTTGAGGCCTGAGTTTCTCGAAGAGCTTTGGAGTAGGAAGTATTTAGCGTCGGTGTCAGCAGTGCAGCTCGGAGTGTTCTGTGCTGGCAAGGAGGTCTTCTGGTTAGTAGTTTTTCTTGAGGTGGAGTTCAGAAGCAGCAGAGTGGATCCATTTCATCGATGGATTGGCTAGATAAGCATATGCTGTTCTGATTTGGTAAAAAGGGAGAACAGTTTTCCTTGGATATTAGGCTGGTTGATTGCAAAAGTGACTTGCGATAGTTCGAGTGTTCTTTTGAGTTATCAAAGGTTTGTCCGCATCTGGAGGTTGAGTTTTCTTATCGACTGGATTCTAAGAGTGCTACCGGTGGATCAATTTAGAAGAAGGATGACTTCTAGAGCGAGGATTTGGTGAAGCAGCTTAGGATCAGGTGGGACTTCTGAGTTTTCTTTTATGGATTTATTGAACCATATTTCGGAGATGCGTTGTCCAGTTTGTGCTCGAGTTCTTCATCTACTCCAGATCAGAGTTGTGCAGCGGAAACAGTTTGGGAGTGCTTTTGTTTTATCTTTTCTAGATGGGAGAAGTAAGTTAGTCTTCTGATGTTTGTGAAGTAGAGTTGGTGTTTTTGGTTTTGGATTGATCTTGAGGGGTTGTTTTGGTCCAGTTTGTTTCTAGAGACCTCAGCGAAGGTTGAGCTGATCGGGAGAGATGAAGGCAGCTCAGGATCGTCAGGAGTGTTTTGTGGATAAGAGACGAAGGAATTTGGATTCCGGAGTCGAAGATTTGATTTTGGGTGAGTTTTCTCCAATCTAAGGAGCTATAATATTGGGTAAGACTGGGTAAGTCAGCTCCGAGGTGTTTTGGATCTTTTCTGTGTTTTGTGAGGATTAATGTTTGATTTTCAAGGTTTAATTGCTAGTTTGGATAACTGGGATTCGATGTGTTTCACGTATCTCTGAGGGAGTACGTGTGTGATCTATCTCTGGTTGTAGAACCAGCAATTCGAGAGGATGTGATCGTTGAGTCAGACTTGTCTGTAGTCTGATATCCTGTTTAGTTTTGTAGATCTAGTTGGATAGGAGCTCTGTAGCTTAGTAGTATAGATTGTTTGGATTTTGTAAAGCAAGTATCTTGGTATATATATACTTGGGAAACTCGAGGAAATTTTATCCAAAATTTTGTCTGAATAATTAAATTTGTTTGATTGGATTAATTGATTGCTATGGTTGTTAGCATATGATTGATAATATATGCTTGTGTTTTAAAATAAAATCTTAAGATAGATTATTAAATTACCTTTGCTTTTAAATTTCGGGGACGAAATTCTTTTAAGGGGGGAGGAATGTGATATCCCAGAATTTTGGCAATATAAATTTAATAATCTATGTGAAAAATTAAATTGATTGGATAATTTTTTATAATAAAACTTGAATTGATTTAATAATCTTCTTTTAATAAATATTTAAATTGGTAGATTTTGTCTTTTTAAAGAAAATAAATTATTTTCTATTTATAATATATATAATTGTATATATTGTAAATATATAAGTTTTGGTTAGGAATTTAGTAAATAAAGAAATTTTCTAATTCTAATTTATTTTTGGTAAATTGGAAATTTTTATTTAGATTTAACATTTAGCTTTTCAAAGCAATTCAATAAATAGCTATATGGTTAATACTTAAGGTAAATCTTATTTGTTTTAAAATTTTATTTAATTAGCTTAAATATGAATCTAAATTAGATTAACATAAAAGCTTTGTTTTATTTTCTTTTTAAAATATTGCTTGAAATGATATAAGAGTTTAAATTTCAATTTACATGTGATCTTAATATATTGAGTAATAGAAGTGATTTATAATCTCTTTTATAAATCATTTAAAATTTGTTAAATTTATTATTTTCAAATAATGATTATAATACCTAGTTTTTATAAACATAAATAGATTTTTTTTAGAAATAGAATTGTTATTTTAAATTTAATGGTAGTTATATATGCATATATATAACTTGATTTTTAAATTTGGATTTTATAATTTAATTTAAATTTCAATTTAATGCTTTGTAATTTAAAAGAATAAATATTTAAAAATATTTGGATAAGCTTTTATTTATAATTTGTTTTGTTTTATTTTTCTATAAAATAAAAATAGGGAGAAATTTATTTATATATACATAAGAAGTAATAAATTAAGATTTAAAGCTTTTATAAACAATTTAAATTAAAACAAAATATTTAAGAGACATGTGTAAATCTCTTAAGACCTAAATAAAATGTGTTTAGTAAACATAAATCAAAGATGACAAATGTTACTATATTAGACATGTGTCATTTTTTTAAAAAAAATTTCTTCTTTTGTTTAAATAAATCATTTTATGCTTATATAAACATTGCCTCTCAACCCCATTTTTTTTCTTTTTCTATTCTTCTTTTTCAAAACTTAAGAAATCTTCAGCTGGAAATCTGAAATCAATATTCAAACTAAAATTTAAATTCTTTGATCAATCTTCATTCAAAACAGAAAATTCTGTTCAAAACAAAATCTGTAATCCCCTCAAAAACCAATCTGAAACCAATATTTCCCTCTAACCAAAATAACCCAAAAGCTATCGGAATCATCTTCAAATCTGGAATGCAAATCAAAGTATAAACCTGAAACTCTTTTCTTAAAAATCTAGGAATTAGAACCTGATCATCATTCTGCAATTCAAAGACCTACGGTTTTCCTTCTTTTCTATTGTGAAACAACATCCAAGCCTGCATGCAACTGCAGTTTCAAACCAGGCCTACATTCTTCTTCAATTTGAAGTTTTTAAAAAAACAAACATGCAACTGAGTTTTAAGTTCAAATGCAAACTTCAGCAACTCAAGTTTTCAAATCAAAGCACATTCCAGTTCAAGCTTTTCATAAACAAGGTGCTCTGCTCATAAATTTTCAAGTGAGTAACATTTTTATTTAAAATAACTTAAGTAAATATGGTTGCCTGATTTATTCCTGTGATAATCATGTTTGGTGTGGATGAATGTGATGGAATTCTCTGTAATATGTATGGTTTCTGAATGCATGCTTGTGTTGTAAACTTGTTCTTGCCTGTTCTACATTCCAGGTTTAAATTCTGATCAAAAATCATGATCTCATATTCAAATCTTTGTTAAGGTTTAAGATTCAAACAATATATGGTTATGTAACATAAGTTAATGTTATAAAATTGTTTAATATATAATAAAAAATCTGTATTGTTTATGAAAATTCAAAAATAACAGTGCATGCGTAATAATCTGAAAATTTAAATACCTTAATTTATAAATTCAGGAATGTAATCTGAATTCTTAAACCAAATGATGATTTTTAAAACTAAAATCTTAATTTCTAGTATTAGGATTTAGGCTCTGTCCTTGTTTGAACTGGAAATACTGTTTGAGTATTTTCTAGTGGTCCACTGGCTATGGAAGATCGGATTTCTTCCTGAAGGTAGAAGCATGATCGTGGATTTTGGGAAGAGGATTAATGCATTGTGGCGATGGTGATTTAGGATTGAAATTTTTAACCCTAGTTTTCTGTTGATCAGAAAATTTGTTCGACGCGAACTCTAGAGATGATCGAGCTTTCCCAGATTCAAGTAGGTGATAGTTGGAGTGTGGAAGAGGTCGTGGTCGAAGGTGACGTTACTCTGGTGATCAGAGTCTTGAGTTTGAGGCGATTTCTAGGTTTCGACATTGTTCCAGATTTTAGCTCATAAGCTCGATTTTGATTTTGGGCTTCTGTAAATTGTTTGAGGGTGGGGATCGACTTAGGGGATGATCGTCGACTTGCGTGTGTTGTCGCGAGTGGTCGGAGTTGGCAGCAGTGATGGTGTAGGTGCACGGAGTACATGGGGTATCTGCTGTTGTTTGGGGGAAGAAGGTTACTCGAGTGATGTTTGGGTTGTTTCTTGTTTTTGCTCAAAGCTTTAGGGTGTTGGACTCGATGTAGCTGTTGTGCGGGCTCGAGTGTAGGGGTGTTACAGGTTTATGTATAAACCTAACAGTACTTTAAGTTTGAATGATTTAATAATAGAAATGTTACTCGAAGTTTTACTCGAGTTATTTAGTGTTTTTCTCGGGCTAGGTTAGGTTATGCTCGAGTGATTTAGGTGTAGCTCGAGTTAGTTTTGTTACAGGTTAGAAAACTTGTTCTGTTTTCAAATTTAAACTGAAAATTTAAAGTATTAAGCAAAGATTTAAAGTAAGTTTTAAATCTAATTTTAAATAATGGATTCAAGTTTTAGTTCGAATCTTAGCTGGAAATGAATAAGTTTAAAATTCAAATTTGTTTAAATAACCTTAAGGGGTTGAGTGTTTAAAAGTTTTTTTTAAAAGTATTTTGAATTTAAATTGGAGTTTGAAATGTAAAGGAAGGTTTTAAACAAAATTTAAACCTGATTCAAATCTAAATTTGAATCTTTGTTTTCTAATAAATTTATGTTTTATAAATTTAAAGGTTTAACAATTTTGAATGATAAAGTAAAATTTAAATGTTTTGAATATTTGGTTTAAACTCTTGTAAAATTTCTCTTATAATAAAAAGTATTCTTTATCATGTAAATTTAAAAGTTTTTAAATTGATTTTAAATTTTGTTGAAGACAAATTAGTTTTCATTTTAAAACTTGAATTTAAAATGAAATTTGAAATTAAATTTGGAAATGAATGTTTTCAAATATCTTTGTGAATGATAATTTAACCATAGATAAGAAAAAGGTTTTATCTTAAAGTTAAATTAGAATTTAATGATTTGTTATTAATTTAATTATTAGGGTAATTGAATGGATAATTAATTTATTTAATAAATTAATGAAATGAATAATTACTTAAAGTAATTAAGGGTTTTAAACTTAAAAGTTTAAGATTAATTATTCTTAAAATAATTAACATGTAATTTAAGAATCATTAATGAAATAAGACTAGATTTTAATTAATGATTAGTAATTAATTAATCAAGAAATAAAGGATTAATTAAGTTACAGTTAACACTTAATTAATTAAATTATTAGGGGTTAATTAATGGGCTATTAATGGTTAATTAATTGGAAATCAATAATGATTAAAATAAGTTAATTACTTTAGAAAAAAAATTAATGAATTGTTAATGAAAGTTATTAACTAAGGATTATTTAATAATTAATTAATGTGATTAATTTTCAATAATTAATTAGATTAATTAATTTAAAGATAATCATTTGTGTAAATTAAGTATAATTACTAATAGAAGTAATTAAGGAATTAATTACTCATTGTAATTAATTGAGTTTAATTTGATTAGATTATGTTAATTAATTCATTTGAATTAATTTAGAATAATCATTTGATGATTTGTGAAGTATGATTACTTAATGTAATTTAATGAAGAGAAATTACTTAGGAAGGTAATTAATGAGTAATTACTGGATGAAATTAATTGAAGGTGATTTGATGATGGAAGTAATTTGAGTATAATTACTTTGTAAAACTAATCAAGGGATTAATTGGAGATAATTAATTAAGGAGTAATTAATTTATTTGGTGAAGTAATTAAGGGTAGTTATTTACTGAATGGAGTTAATAAAGGGTGGTTAACAATTATGTTTAAATAAAGATTAATTATTTAATATAATTAATTTAAATAGAAAATGTAATTAGAAATCATTAATTATTATAATTAATGATGTAATTAAGAAGGGATTATTTGGAAATAATTAATAAATGAAGGAATTAATTAATGTAATTAATTAAGAATTAATGTAATGAATATTAGTTAATTAATTTATGAAGTAACTAAAGATTAATTACTGTATTTGGTTAAGAATAATTAATTTGTGAAATTAGTTAATGGATAATTACTTGAATGTAATTAAAAGTTAATTAATCGGGGATGATTAATTAAAATGAAAATTGGTTGATGATTAATTAATTGATTGATAATTAATTAATGGTGATGTAAGCAAGTTTGGTAATGATGAAGTAATTAATTTAATTTACTTTAAATTAATTAGAAATGATGTAATTAATTTAATTAATTTTAAATTAATTATATTTGGTGCGATTATTAATCATTGCTTATATATGAATGGATGATACTAGTTCCCTTGAATGGTTTGAAATCTCAGTTATGAGATAAATAATGTTGTGTGATATGGATGCTTTGATTGCATTGAGATGATAATATGAATTATCTATTTGTGATTGAAAATATGGATTATCTATTATGAAGATAATAATGATTTTCTATTGTGATATGTGAATTATCTATCTGTGAATATATAGATAATGAAATTGAATTGTTTTAAACCTTTAAAATAACTTGCCCTTAAAAGATACGTTTTGGATTTTGATGAGACCGAGATCGGGTTTACAGATTTGGATATCCGAAAACCACATCGATCCAAATTAATGATAGGTCGTGAATCTCATGTGAAGAGTGAAGACTCGATGTGTAAGAACTATTCGTCAGTATAACTCTGAGGGTGATTCCGAGATGAGTTTGACGGGGTAGTACTTTTAGATTCGAAATGAAGATTCAGAGTACAAGGGTTATCTTCGTTAACTCTGAGGGTGATTCCAAAATGAGTGTAACGAGATAATGCCTTCGGTTTCGTTCGAACCCGGAACGAACTTGTATGGATTGAATGCTTTCAGAACATTGTCAGGTGGACGATGAGCATTCTAAGAGATGTGTTCTCTAAAGGTAATCGTAGCCTCAAGCCTCATCAACCGGGAATGGATAAAACAAGGGAGGTGCAGCAAGGCTAAGTGGGTCATGCCCAAGTTGGACGAGATTTTCCCCTATCTAGAAGTCCCTTTTTATTTCGACTGTGTGGGAGGTTTGAACGTACGCCAACTGCGGGGTTGTCTTGTTCGGGACTGTCCAGTAAGGGATGGTTCTGGCCTTTTGTTGCAGGGAATTGGGAGTGATCCTCGGTACGTTGATCTAGGCCACGTACTGTGACGGACGGTACCCCAGTAGCCTTGCCATTGTATGGAATCCAAAATCCAATAATTGCCAACGGTTTTGATTGTATTACCCACTTTTGTGGCTAGTAGCTGGAATTTAATCATGTAACAATTTCGGCTATTTCTTATTTACTTGAAAACCCTAGACCTATTGTAATATCACTGGATTTCCTATCAAATGTTTTGGTTAGTGTAAGGTAAAAACTTTTCCTTGTTTATGTGTGGGAAGTCTTACGTGATACCTTTCTTTTCAAAGATTTTTCAAAGTTAAGCAACTTTAACCTGTGCTCACACCAGACCCATGTCTGACCTGGAGTTTGTCTTCTGTTTTCTTAAACTCTTGGGTACTCAAATTTTTACGAGTAGCCAAGGGATTCAGGTTAGTTTTGATGAATTATGGAAGAGCAAATGGGGCAGGAGGCTTCGGCGTTAGATATATAGTTTCCGCTGTGTGTTCTCTTTGTTGGTATCTCTTTGTTGAGTTGTGTTGAGTTGTATTGAGTTGTATAACTAGACAGGTGTTTATAACTGTCTAGTATGTGATGTATATGCTGTGTAACTCTGATTAGTGTTGTATACTATGTAATATTTATGTTATTAATATAATGTATTCGTTCCGCTGTTGAGATTCTGATGTTGTTTCTTCTTTCTTCTCTTTCTTTTCTCTTTTCTATCCCTTTCTTTCTTCAAGATGATGTGATTTTCTGTGATTGAGAAAGTCGGGTCGTCTCAGAGATTCTGTGATTGTGTACTTTATTCTTATCTTTCGTTTTATTTTACTCCTAATTGCTTATCATTTAGAGTAAGAAAGGTGGTTTGTTACAATTACACATCCAACGTTAAGAACACTGGCCCCAATAAACTTGAGGAAAGATCGATAATTTGTAAATTTATAGGTTTCCTAGAAATTCTACAGGATATATTTTTATAACACAGAGGAACAAAATATAATAATTTCTAAACATGTTTTTTGGAAAAGGAATTTCTATCAAAAGAAATTAACAATGAAGTTGTAGTCTTGAATTAGATTCGAGAAGTTAATAAAGAAACCAAACCAATGGGAGAATCACATTCACCATTATATGAAAATATGAAACCTACTAGAAGGTAAAATAGGGAACTCCACCCCCAAATAAATGCTACAGTTTTCTTGTGGATAGTGAGAAAGAGGACCGTGTTTGAAGGTAACCCTGCCTCATTCCAATAAGCTCTATGTAGTATAGAATTTATAGTTTGGCTTCAAGCTATGAAATTCGAAACGGATTCCATGCATACAACAAAGTATGGACATTGGCAGACATGCCTAAAGGGATACAACTATCTCCTGCAAATGGATTTTAAGAAACATCTTAATACAGATGGACAGGTAGAAACTTATAAGGCAAGACTAGTTGCGAAAGGGTTTCATCATATTTAGAGTATTGATTACATCGAAAAAATTTCATCCATGCTTAAATCCATTTAAATAATGCTTGCTATTGTCGCATTCTACGACTGCGAAATATGACAAATGGATGTAAAAATGGTATTTCTACATGGTAATTTAGAAGAGACCATTTACATGTTCCAGCCTAAGGGTTTTGAGGTCGGTAGGAGCAAGGTAAAAGCTTGCAAACAGTTGAGAACAATTTATATTATTAAAAAAGCTTCAGGAGTTAGAATAAGTGCTTTGATAAGTAATCAAAAAGTTTGGTTTTTATCAGAGTACAAGGAAAGAATTCATATATAAAAAAGAATAAGGAAGTGCTATAGTGTTCTTAGTATTATATGTTGATGATTTACTCTTGATTGGAAGTAACATAACATCGTTGCAATCAATGAAAGTGTGGTTGTCTATGAATTTCTCCCTGAAGGATTTGGAAGAAACAACCTATATACTTGGTATAAGGATCCATAGAGGTAGGTCTAAGATATTATCGGGATTGTCCCAATCTTTCTATATAGATGCCATACAGTATGGAGAATTCCAATCATGGAAATGTTCTAATGTAATTTGGAATTTTCCTTCCCAAGAAGGACGCTCTTCATACTGATAAAGAGAAGAAGTGTATGAAGATTATATTGTATCCATCTACAATCAGTTCCATAATGTACACTAAGCTTTGTACCAGGCAAGATGTGGCTTATGCATTGGGATGTGTAAGTCGATACACTTTAATCCTTTTGAGAAGTATTGGATGGCTGTAAAATGTATTCTTAATTATTTTAGAAATATAAAGGACTTATTCCTCATTTGCGGGAATGAAGACTGCCTTATGAAGGGGTATAGCCGGAAATAATAGCTGATTCAACGACAATGGTCGAACTCATTACCCTCAACTAAGCATCAAAATAAGAGGTCTAGATGCGCAAATTCATCACTAAGCTAAGGGTGATTCAAACATTAAGAGTTCGATGGCACTGCTCTGGACAACAGTGTTGCAATGTAGATTTCAAAGGAACTAAGTGCTTACAAGAAATCTAGGCACATACCTTGAAAGTTCCACCTTATTAGGGAATTTGTCCCTAATGAAGAAGTAATGATTAATATAGTAGTTATCAAAGACAACATAGCAGATTCATTCACAAAGGGACTAGCTCGGTCAGCTCTAAGCATATCGATCGAAGGGATGAGATTGAGATTCCATAATTAGCCCCAAGTGCAAGTGGAAGACTAATAGAGTTAGGGATATGCCTTGGGGAAATATTGTATTTTATTGTAAATTATCAACTCTTTAAAAAATCTCATTTGAAGGAAAAGGTGTTTCTTCTTCCTATTACATACTTGTCATAATTTGATATATTAATTAAGTGTATTAAATAGAAAATCTTTAAATGATGTGTTATGTGATATTAATTACAATATGTGGTAAAGTTGAGAAATTTATCACATTAACATAACATATATTTTAAATATTCCTAGTTAAGATGTTTCGAGATAGGATATCGATACATATTTTGAGACTAGAGTATGTAATACTCTTCAAATGTTGGGCAGTGTATTACTCATGGTTGCTCGACCACCAAGTGATTACATACTAATAGTTATTGGATATCTATGGAATGACTCATTTGAGATATTCATATTGGTTAATAATAACTGAGATCAAACAAGTAATCCCAAGATGACGATATTATACACTCTCCCAACTGGAGAATACTATTGACCTTCAATACAGATACTCCATTTTGGTTATAGTTAAATCATGGCATGGGAATTCATCGAGAAACTATAATTAGGTCTAAGTAGAAGCATTGGAAGTGAAACATTATGCAATAGAGAATTTGTCTCCTCCATTATAAGAGGTTAGTATCACAGTCAACTGCGGTCAACTCACAGTCAAAGTCTCTAGCCAGAACGGTACGGTTAATAATAAATGTTATCATTTAATGAAATTTTTTATGTTTGGACTAACCAAATAGAATGAGATAATATTGCAATTTTGACCATAATCAAATTCCATAAATCATAAAGTGATACAGTTTTGTCAAAGAGAATTGGTGTAAATAATAACTACTAAAAGGTACAGCTTAAATAGTAAACTTATATTTGCAAAAATGATGTGTAAGTGACAAAATCAGCCAAAATGTCACACCACTAAGAAAGGGGGGTTTAAACATTAATATTTTAACTGTTCGATATTAATCGCTGACTTAATTTGTAGCTATGAGTCACATAACCGTAATGATGTATACTCTGAAACACTACAGTTTAATTAATTTATAATTATTGTAAATTAATTAAACCAAAAATTTTATTTATGGAATATTAACTTTTATTTTATTTTTTAATACTATTAGTATTTAATAAAGTGTGTATATAAAATTTGTATATGTATGTATTTATATACGATATCAATAAATATTTAGATGTAATTCAAATCGATTAATTACTAAATGGGATTTAGGAAGTTTAAAGACCTTTCTAAGGCACATCATGGCCAACCTAGGAAGTAAGGAAAGGAAAGGTTTGGGTGTTCAAAATAATTTTGAAATTAAAGGATGGAGAAAAGTGCTCCACCTTTTCCTTTTCTTCAATCCCTATTTACACTAATTGTCGTTGTTTTTGGCTCTGCTTGTTTCGTCCATTCCAACTGAAAATTCCATGGCTCCAAGGCCATAATGTTCCCAAAATCAAATAAAAAGTCAAATCAACACAAAGTGGTGTTGACCTCTAGATCGTAGCAAAATCTACGAGGTTGATTCGGTTAAATCTAGGAATTCTTCAATCGTTCAAGTTACGAATCTCAGGCTACTTCATAAGGTAATTGCCCTCATTTTGATTATATATTACATGATGTTTATATATTTTAGACTCTATATTTTATGCAACAAATTTATATATGTCTATGTTGTCCAACCTATTGTTTGTTATTATTTTAGAATTAATGTTTGAAAGCAAAACAAAAGAACATTCATAACAATATTAAATTTAAATTGTTTTTGGTCATTAGCCAAAAAAATCAGATTTAACACTATTTTAATTGGTCAAGAAAAAAAGATAATTTTATCACATATTTTGTATAATTTTTTTAAGTAAACTAGATATATTAATTATTTGAAGTTATTTTATAAAATTGAATATAAGTTTTATACACATATGTTATGTTTGAATATAAAGTATACTTTGTAGTTATTTTTATATGTATATATTATTTCAATTCAAAATTTATAAAAGTGCTTTTGATTAAAATCATAAATCTAATTTTGTATTCTTCTCAAGTCAATTTTCGTTTTCGAATGGTTAATTTTAGTTTGAAAACATAGAAAATTATTCAATTTAATTTTAAGATACACACATTTAATTATTATTATATAATTTCATTATATAACCATGGACACCAAAGGCTCATATAAACGGCTAATGTGTTCATTGTGGTATAAATCTCAACACCAATAAACGTAAAATTAAATAAGTACAATGTTCGTATGTTGCACTTGTACTATAGTCACACGAGTAAATCTAAATATACTCCCAAACACACCAAATACAAATTTGGTCTAATCAAAAGTAATAGGCATCGCCAACAGGGTTGGCGCAGTTGGTTGATGGTGCGGACTGCGTGATCGAAGGTCACGAGTTCGAGCCCCGAAACTGACAACCCTGTAACAAGTACCCGAAGTATATGTTTGGCAGGCACATACTTCCTTAGAGTTTACAAGCGAAGCTTGGTTCTCTAGGTAATTCAAAAAAAAAAAGTAATAGGCATCATTCCTAATTAATTACACATTAATGACATATTAAATAACATCCCATAAATTACAATTTTACTCTTTACCTACCAAAGTACACACATATACACATAAAAATACGATTGATAATGCAAAGAAGTAAATGTTATAGATTAAATGAAATAAGATTTTATCTGAAACAAATTTTAAACTGGTTCTAAAATCAATTAGACTTCATAAGCCCAACAATCATCCAAAATTGAATGATTTTTGAAATTCACCCATTTAACTCGCTTCCGACTGGCCTAGATACATCATGGTCAAGCCACTTGTTGACTTCAGTTTGAATCAATATTTATTTAAATATTTTACTAACTTCAAATTCAAGTGAATCGTCGTATAACATTTATACATCATTATGTCTAATTTTAAGCATTGAATAGATAAGTTAAGTTATCTGTAAACATTAATACAACATTGTATTAATTTATTATTGATTCATGATATTTATAAATTAATTTTATCCTTTGACTTTAGAAATAACTGACAACGCGATGGTATTGACTTTATGGTGTGAACTCACTTCATATTCAATATTTAAACTATTTAAATATCAAGGTCTATACGGACTTTGCTAAAGTATAGTGTAAGGTCAAGTTTAGCGCTTATAGGTCAACTAGGAGAATATGTATTTTTAATCTAATATAATCTCACAAAGTAACGAAAGTTTATGCACGTATTCTTTTCGTCATCACTATATCACTTAGATATCTAGAGTTTGGTTTACGATCAAAAACTTTATTAATATATTTATTAATTGTGTATGTCAATTTTAAAGTCTTGGTTCAATTCGATAATATTTATCGAATAACCATTTTACTCCAGCTAGAGGCTTTGACTTTAATTCGACTTACAAATTGCGGTGATACCGACCTTCTATAACGAAGGAGATGAATCTTCTTTTGAATATGGTGTCACTTTAAATGTTTCAACATGTACCTAATTATGGCCATAACACGATCGCTATGTCATGTGGTTTCCTATAATAAAAGTATAATTTACACACTCAAGTTCAATGGTACCCTCAAATCAGAAGACTACTGGTTTTTGTTACCCTAAGATCTTCTATTTTGATCAAGTTATATATATAAGATTTCATTGAGTCATTATGTGATTGTTCCAAACAACCACAAGTAAATAACCTCTTAATGTCTTCAATAATCATGACTAAACTATCGTTCTTCATATGGAGAGTGTTACGTACGCTAGTTTCATTAGATATATCGACATTCTTCTCCTGAAATTGCTCGACTAGGAATATTTAGGGAATTGTGTTTTTATTTGTATCGATTCATTACTTGTGGTTATGAACATTTTATAACTACTACCGATGAAGCACTACTCCTAAGGATTTTCTATTTATATATGTTTAGTTTTTAATAATTTATTACTTATATCACAAAATAACAAACATATATAATAAAAAACCAAAAACATATGTTATTTCGAATAAAATCGTTTATAGAATTAGGATCATATAACAAATTTACATAATTGGCTCTAGGTCATACCCTTAATTTTATTACCTTTAACATTGTTTGACATTATTTTATATAGTTTTCATTCCATATTAAGTTAAATTTTAGCAAATTTCAAGTTTGAATAATGATATTCAATGATATTAGACCAAACGTTTTATAAATTTGTATTATCTTCAAAGATAGAGTTTAGAAATAGATCTAACAAATGGTAAAAATCTATTAGGCAATTAATTTGCCAAGAAAAAATCTTCTTGGTAAATATCTTGTTACTAAATATTAACCGGTCATACATTTTCCTAGAAAAACAATTATGTGGAAATTATTTTCCAGCCAAAAATTTTACAAGCAAAAATCTAACTGATAAATATTTGCTTAGCAACTATTTGTTATGAATTTGTCAGTTATAACTTATAAATTTACTTGAAAAATATTTTCCAAATAAATATTTCTACAAATTTTCTAAAATACAAATGTTTAACATACAATAATATCTGATATTATTTTATGCAATTTTTGTTTAATATTAAATTAAATTTTAGTGGATATATTTGCTAGCATATCTAATATTATCGCAGATAGGCAAATATTTGTTAATGCATATTTATAGATTTATTACGTAATATATGTTACTTACATATTACATGCCAAATAGTTACAAATATTTGTACAATGAATCTCATATAATTTCCATGAAGGTAGATTTATGGAAGTATTGCATGGTATATGTGCAAAAAATGGACTATCACCATCACAATTACAAAATGAACCGATTCATTTCTTCAACTATCCCTAACAATAATTCATCTTGTAGATTTAATGCAATAAGTTTCAAATATGAACTTATGGGCTATAAAATAATAAAGTGTAAATTAACGTATGATTGACCGTGCAATATTCACAATAGAAACATGGAAGATAAATCAAAGGACAAGGAAGCTCAAAGAAATAAGGAACAATATGAAGATAAAGAGATATGAGAAAGAGGAGCAAATATTATGTATGAAATCCTAACTGGCAAGCAAACATGGAATGAAGTCAAATCTAGAAACATAGATTTTCTCAAAGATTGCATTTCAACTGAAAACTACGCTCAAGTTATCGTAGTTAATTTTGTTTATACAAATCTAATTTAGATATAACAAAATCCAATGACTATAGTGGTATTTTAATGAACCATATTTCTATAAAAGTGTTATGATGTGTTTAAATCATTTTAATGAGTTTAAATAGGTGAATTGGATGCTGTGACGCCCCGGCCCAAGTGGCCGAAAAATCAGAGAGAGTTTACCATCCGATAGCCCGGAACAATGGGCACTAAAGGAGCGATCTCTCGTATACACTACTTTGGATCAACATGGATACATTTAAAAAACTTGAACATCTCTGAAACGATATGTATCTCATCTCGACTTAATGTAATATACATAAGTTCAGGGAATTTGTATCTGAATCACATATTGAAACACAATATATAATGGTTTCATAAAACAGTGGACCAAAAAGATAGATATATATATATATACATAGGTACAAATAGACAACAGACTACCATCATATATCTATAATTAAGTCATCAGGCATAGTATACATAATTGCCCCAAAAATGACGTCCTGATACATTCACAAACAAATATATACAAAGGACGTATGACATGACTACACAAAATCAATTTAGCATACTTCAACGGACTCTAAATTTATCTCCCTAACATCTCTCCTCAAGATGACTCTAACAATTCCTTTGAGGGCATATAGCAAGCGTGCGTCCATGAAGTTCTAGATCAATAAATACCTTAAATTTATATATTGTATGCCAATATCGGTCCATCTCAATGTCGTATGAAATCACCTCAAAGCGTGAAAAGGTAATCATCCTGAAAAGCTTTGATATGACCAAGGAGTTGTCAAACAAAAAACCTCGAGTCAGGCTATAAATCTAGCTGTGAATATAATAGTGTAACAATGATTCTTATAAATGTGTGGATTTGGGTTATATATGTGATATTAAAAGAAATAGATATGTCACACACTCAATAATCTAAGTCCGCGCACATCCCATTGAATTATTTCAGTTTAAATACACATGTCATGGCACTATTTAAAGTGAATCACAGCTGCAACTCTAATCAACTTGGATATCACATCCTATACATTTATAAGTTGCATTCATTATTCAATAGACATGTCACTGTCAAGTTATTCATATACGAGGTCTGGAATTACTAGTGAATCATATTCATTGTTCTCTCTTGGTAGACTCTATATCGAACCGATATCATGGCCTTTTTCATTCGTATATCTTTCGATCAGAAATTGTTGGTGCCCTCACACGATCTATTAGTTGCATTATCTTCTCTTGTTTACCATTGGCGCTCACCCCGTTGTGCTGTAATCTTCATCTTTGTTTCACCATACATCCATCAATGAGATTATTCTCGATTCTTCCTATTTTCTCGTTTGCACTGCGCTTGTGACCGTGGTTGTGTTCGTGCAATAGATTATTTAGACAATAACCAACGAGAGACCAGGTCGTCACGATTCAAGGAGTGACTTCGAATCTGTCTGTTAGGATGGATTCTAGCGTCTAGTAGACTCACCTCGTCTCGTTTGCTTCATCGGTTAAATTCATTCAAATTCTTTTGTATTTAACTTCCCAATGTACTACTTATTCTCAAAATGGTATCATGTTCTATTTTATATCACATATAGATGTCATGTCCGTGCAACATTGCATTAACTTGTAGTATATAACATCATATATAATGAACATTCATAAACACAACATGTAAACATGATGCGGAAGAATTTTAAACTTGATTTTTGATGACGTTATTTTAATTTATTTATAGAATTTTTCCATATTTTTAAGTTAGAAAATAAAAATATTTTTGGTTGACGCGTTTTGCGCCAAATGCCGATTTTCTTGAAATTTTACATAATAAGTTAACTGGTCTATTTTATTGTTGTTTTGTGATCGCCTAACGTTGTCGTGCGTGATCATATTTTTATTTTGGTCATTCACGGTCCATGCACGAATAGAATATTGCATAGCATCATACTCTAAAACTTTTTGGACATGGTTACACCGCCACATGCCTCCGACGACCAAACCAAGGCCATCACCGTGTTCAACAATGCAATACAACCCTGCTAGTACCTTCCATTTTGGCTATAACGCTCCCATTCATCATACGATTGCGAACATAATGGTGTTATTTCTGATCACTACGAAGTCTGTCGATCAGGCGAAATTTAGTCGATTTGCTCGTCTCACTTTCCTCTACATATTTTCTTTTGGTTGCATGCTCAAAATCATCATTGATTTTGAGTTATTAATAATTAAAGTTTTGGAACAAAAGTTGTTTTATAAAGTTTGCATGGATAGCGTTCATTCTATTATAAAACAAGCATGCGTGTCATTTTCTGTTCATTATTTTTCAAAGCAATCATGCACCTTATTTTATGTTCACTATTATATAAAGCTTGCATTTACATTTGCTTTATGTTCATTACATTATAACGCAATCTTGTACATTAATTTTATGTTCATTATTATACAACGTATATTTCAACATTCTTAATTATACTTCCCCATAAGAGAATAGTGAATTAAGTTGTACATGCATGATGTGTTGGCATGTATATTTCAACGTTCTTAAAATAGTGAAGTAAGGTGTACATGCATAACGTGTTAGCATGTATATTTCTATAGAAAAAATATAGAATATTAATAACAAATTATAATTTAAACTCATGGAATTGAAATATGCTCGAGATCTCTGTTATATATTTTAGTTAAGTGATGATTATGGTACATACGTATAGGTTTACAAATATTATTCAAACAAACTAAATCATACGCACATATATATTTATTGACTACTTAAGTAATAAAGTGTCCTGGCTCCGTATTGCCATTAAAATTTATAAAATAAATAGGTTATGTATTCATATATACAAGATAAGGTATTACTTTTCTATAGACTTTTCTTTCAGGTTTGATAAATAATATAATGAAGATGAGTCATAGCGCTGAAGTAATAACATATAAAATGGTTTATATAGACACATATATATAATCTTACTGATATTTTTAATTAAATGTTGGTGAAAATGCAAAGGTAATGAAATAATCAAATATAGTCAGTAATAAAATGTAACAGAGAGGCACTGATCTAAATACTAAGTTACTGACAAAAGAGAGAAAAGGTGAGAAAGCAAAATAAAGAAAAGAAAACAGAGAGCAAATTATACTCACTTTGATTTGTGCAGTATGAAAATGAAAAGGTTTTATTGCTTGCTTTAGTGTAGAAGGGAGTATAGTGCTTATATAGTGATACACTGATATTTTATGACTACGCAAGCAAATAGGTTATATTATAATCATGAAAGGGATAATAAGGAGGGTGCATAATTATGAAAGAGATAAGTTTGTAGTGCTTATGTCAAATTAAAACATATTATTTTATTTTATTTCTAGTAAATAATTTTATATTTCTCAAATAAATTTTTATACCCTTAACCGCAATATTGCCCTACCGTAATTTGGTCTCCAATTACAATTCCACTAGTGGTTTTTTACTCCAAATTTTATTTCATATCCTTAAGGATTTTTATTTTATTTATTTTTTTGATAAAATTTATTGTTATGGTAGCTGGATGTTACAAACTTCCAACCTAGAAGAAATTGCGTTCTCACAATTTACTAGAGATAACTATGTGATATTTGTATATTAAAAATCGTCCTATCAATTAATAAAATCCTAACATCCATGACTCGATGAATATATAAATACATATCTAATGGGTTTCAATTAACTCTGGATGTGATTTTCTAAGTTGCTCCTCAGTTTCCTAAGCGCAGTCTTTGGGATTATCTAACAATTGAACTTTGACTAGTGGGACTTGCTTGTTTCTTAACTGCTACATTTTTGAATCCACTATACTAGCTGGCTCAACGATGAAAGTCAAGTTTGGTTGAATCTCTAGTTCCTCTAACTACTTTGGTTCTATAATAATATCAAAATCCCGTAAATGTTTCCTTAATTGGGATACGTGGAACGCGTTATAAACTCCGAATAAATAAGCTGGTAATTCAACTCGATAAGCAAGGCTTCCGATACGCTCTATAACTGGATAAGATCCAATATACCTTGGAGCTAATATTCCTGCTTTGCCAAATCTTACAACTCCTTTCACTAGAGATACCTTTATAAAAGAGAAATCTCCAATCGCGGATTCCAGATCCTTTCTACATTGGTCAGCATAGCTCTTCTGTCGTGATTGAGCAATCTTCATACGATCTTTGATAACTCGATCTTCTTGGTCGTTTCTCAAACCATATTTGGTCACAGTATAAGTCTGTCTCCAGTTTCTAACCAACAGGCTGGAGAACAACACGGTCTCCCATACAAAGCTTCAAATTGTGTCATACCAATCTGGATTAGAAACTATTATTGTAGGAGAATTCAATCAAATGAAGATATTCTTCCCATGAACCCCCGAACTCTAAGATACATATCTTAAGTAGATCTTCTACAATTCTATTTATTCTTTCAGTTTGTCCATCCGCCCGAGGCTGGTATGTTGTATTGAAATTGAGTTGTACACCTAAGACTAAATGCAAGCTTTGCTAGAATTGACTGGTAAATATTGGATCATGATCGCATACTATTTCCTTTGGAATTCCGTGCAATTGTACAATATGTGTCAGGAATAGTCTGGCTAAACTTTCTACAGTTTTGTTCATTTTAAAAGGAATTAAATTGGCATCTTTAGTGAGTCTATCAACTATCACCAATATACTTTCGTTTCCTCACCTTTCTCTAGGAAGCCCATCAATGAAATCCATAGAAATCCGTTCCCATTTCCATTGAGGAACTTCGAGGGGTAATAAAAGTCCATTGGGCTTTTGATGCTCTCCCATTACTAACTGACACGTAACGCATCGTTTCACATATTCACTTATGTCCTTCTTCATGCCTTCCCAATAGTGCATCCGCTTCATATCATTATACATATTTGTACCATCGGGATGTATAGAAAATAAAGATCGATGATATTCGTCTAGAACTTCTTTTCTCAAATCAGCTGTGTTAAGAACACATGGTCTTCCTTTAAATTTCAACTTCCCCTTCAACTATAACTGAAACTTGTTGAGATCTTCTGATTCGTTTCCATTCTTCAATTTTTTAATTTGATCGGTTAGGATTGGGTCATTTCTTTAATTAGCTTGAATTCGATCGAGTGAACTCGGTTAAATATCCAGACTTGCCAACTTGGCTATTGTTTCTTCCACTGTTCTAAAGTGGAGGTTACAAGAAGATAACACTTCTAATTATTCCGTTCTATCAAAATCATTGATACTACGACTTGGTGTTTTCGGTTGAGAGCATCTGCCACCTTATTACCCTTACCTGGCGTATACTGAATTTCTAGGTCAAATGCAGCTGGAAATTCTAACCATCACGCTGTTGCATATTCAAGTCTTTTTGAGAGAATAAATATTTTAGAAATTTTTGGTCTGTGTATAAAACAAACATTTCTCCAGATAATGCCACCAAAGCTTCAAGGAAAATATCACGGCTGCTAACTCAAAATCATGAGTTGCATACTTTGATTCATGAGCTTATGTTAACTAGACGCATAGGCTCATTGCATTAATACTGCACCAAGCCCTGTTCCACGGGCATCTATTTATACTACCAGAACCTATTTGCTTCTGGAACTATTAATATTGGAGCATTAGAAAGTAATTCTTTCAACTTTTGGTAAGCTCCTTCAAATTTATCTAACCAAATAAATTTAATTCCTTTCTTCGTTAAATTAATAAATCTTGGAAAAATATTTTATAAATCTTCTATAAGATCTTGCTAAACCTAAGAAACTTCTGATTTAAGTTATTGATTTACGTCGCTTCCAGTTTTGAATAGCTCCGACCTTAGTAAGGTCGACTGAAATTCCTTTCTCCGAGACTATATGTCCCAAAAATTTCACTTTCGTCTGCCAGAAGTGACATTTCAAAATTTTCACTTTAAGTTGGTGCTCTCTTAATGTTTCTAACACCAATTTCAAATGAATCACATGCTCTTCTTCTGTCTTTGAGTATACGAGGAGATCATCAACAAATACTAGGACAAACTTGTCCAAATAACTTCTAAAATCTCTGCTCATCAAACCAACAAAATAAGCTGGAGCATTCATTAATCTGAATGGCATTACTAACCATTCGTAGGAACCATATCTAGTTCGAAATGCTGTTAGTGGAATACTATTCTCTGCAACTCTTAGTTGATGAAAACTTATGGCTAGATCTAGTTGTGAAAAGACATTTGCTTCACTCAGTTGATCGAATAGATCATCAATCCTTGGCAATGGATATTTGTTCTTGATAGTAAGGTCATTCAATTTTTTTAATCTATACAGAGTCGAAGAGATCCATCTGTCTTTTTATCAAATAAAGTTCGTGCTCCGCAAGGAGAACTACTCGTTCTGATGAAATTCTTTCGCTCAAGATCTTCTATTTGAGATCTTAATTCTTCCATCTCATTATAGCACAGTCGATTAGGTGGTCTACTAAAAGGTTGAGTTCCAAATTTCAAATTAATTCTGAACTCAACTGCTCTACGTGGTGGTAGATCAATAACTGGTTCAAGATATCAAAAAAATCTCTAACTACCAGAATCTATCCAATTTCATCTTCTTTAGATTCCAAAGCAAATAACGAATAACCTGAACTGGCATTTGCTCTTTCTAGAGCTATAAAGATTCGCTTGGGGTAATCGGGATGTTGGAGAGTGATTACTCTTTCCGAGCAGTACAATTGACCTTGATAGTGCTCGAGCCAAGTCCATTTCCAAAATAACTCCATAACTCAGTGAATCCATAATAAACAAACCACATGAGAAAGAATACCCAGATAAGAAAATTACGACTCCATTACGTTTCATCTCCAGGGTAACGCACCTCTAATAGGATTGGCCACCCTAAGAGAATTGTTAAGAGTAGAAACATCCAATTTTATCTTTTCTAATATTCCTTTAGATATAAATGAATGTGATGCACCTGTATCGAAAAGAATTCTAATATATAGTCCATGCCATAAAATAGTAGCTTCTAGGACTGAAGCATGTTTTCCCTCATATGGTTTCATTGAACTGGGACCATCTAGTGTGAACATTTTCCCTTGAGTCTACTTCTTTGGCTTTATGCATTGTCACGCTATATGTCCCATTTCATTGCAATTGTAGCATTTCTTCATAGGACCTTGACCTATGTTTCTACATTCGTTGACATAATGACCCTTCTTTCCACAAGGGTAACATTCTACTTGTGCCTCAGATAGTTGCTTCTGCTAGTCCTCTTGCTTAGATTGGAATGATCGCTTGTTCTTTCAAAAAGTTTCATTCTTCTTCGAGAAGAATGGCCTCTTTCTATGTTGCTGACTTTTTTGAGAGGTTGACTTTCAAAAATTGAATCTCGCTCTCATATCTTTTCAAATCTTAAATCCATATCCACAATCTCCTCAAATGGAAATCTGAGTTGAGTAAGTAATTTATCTCTCAGTTCATTTTTAGACCAAGCACAAACTTCTCATTCTTTTCCAGTTGGTTGTAATGAGTGCCGGTCCATACTTCAATAGTGCATTAAAATCATTGACATGCTCAGTTATAGATAAAATTTTATGAGTAAGGTCAATAAATTTTCGAAGAAGTGATGCTCTCTCTGCTTTAGGTTGAAAATGGGCTTTGAAAATATCTTTGAATTCTTTCCAAAATATGTCTTCTTTGGAGTTACAGCAGATATGGCTTCATACCAATCTAAGACACCTTCTTGTAGCTGTCAAGATGTTAATCTTCTCTTGTCCTGATTAGAGAGAATCAGATCTTCGAAGATTCTTTCACATGTTCTCAGCCATGCATGAACTCCTATTATGCTCTCATTTCCCAAGAATGGTTTACCACCTAGACTTTAGTAGTCTTTGCAGAGCTTGGTAAACTCTGATATGGGATTTTGATTATTGTCTCTGAGCATGCCTATATCTTGAACATGCCTCATGACTTCGATCCATTGATCCATAGTTAAAAGTACATTTTGATTGCTTGGTTGACCATTTGGTGACTCAACTGTAGAGCCTATTCTAGGTCTACTTGGTCCTACCATTTTCTGATAAAGAACATTTTCATTTTATTATATAATAAAATTTCGCTAATAACTACGTACATAACACAAATATGTATCAAGTATTATCCAAATGTTTTCCCTTTAAAACATTTATTAGAACTCTTCTATCACATATACGAGTTAATCCCAATTCCCATGGGGTTATATTGACTGGGTAACATACTAAGTCCAACTCCCTTATAGTCAAATGTGTTCTAATTACTGATTTGTTCAAATTATTTTGAATCCTTGCCCTGATTTCACGCTATGATTCCCCAGCTCCGTGACCAAAATATCATAGGACGTTTACCATCCGATAGCTCGGGTCAATGGGCACTAAAGGAGAGATTTCTCGTATACACTACTTTGGATCAACATGGATACATTTGAAATACCTGAACATCTCTGAAATAATATGTATCTCATCTTGACCCAATTTAGTATACATAAGTTCAAGGAAATGTATCTAAATCACATATCAGAACACAATATATAATGGTTTCACAAAACAGTGGACCAAAAAGATAGATGTATATACATATACATAGGTACAAACAGACGTCAGACCATCATCATATATCCACAATTAAGTCATCAGGCATACTATACATAACTGCCCCAAAAATGACATCCTAATACATACACAGACAAATATATACAAAGGACATATGACACGACTACACAAAATCAATTTAGCATAGTTCAACGGACTCTAAATGTATCTCCCTAACATTTCACCTCCAAATGCCTCTAACAGTTCTTTTAAGGCATGTAGAAAGCATGCATCCATGAAGCTCTAAATATACAACTACCTTAAATTTATATATTGTGTGCCAGTTGTCGTCCATCTCAATGTTGTATGAAATCACCATATAAAGTGAAAAGAAAATCATCCAGAAAATCTTCGGTCTGACCCAAGGGTTGTCAAAAAAACAAAACTCGAGTCAAGCTATAAATCTAGCTAAGAGTATAATAGTGTAACAATGATTCATATAAATGTGTGGAGTCCGGTTATATATGTGATATTAAAAGAAATAGATATGTTACACAAAATGCGCCCACATCCCATTGAATTATTTCAATTTAAATACACATGTCATGGCACTATTTAAAATGAATCACAACTGCAACTATAATTAACTGGGATATCACATCCTATTCATTTATAAGTTGCATTCAATATTTAGTAGACATATCACTATTGAGTTATTCATACACGAGGTCTTGAATTGCTAGTGAATCCTATTCATTGTTCACTCTTACTAGACTCTGTATCGAACTGATATCAGGGCCTTTTTCATCCGTATATCTTCGATCAGAAATTACGGGTGGCCTCACACGATCTATTAATCACACTGGCTTCTCCTTTTCACCATTGGCACTCACCCTCATTGTGCTGTAATCTTCATCTTTGTTTCCCCACATATCCTTCAATGAGATTATTCTCGATTCTTCCTTTTTTTCTCATTTATACTACGCCTGTCACCGTGGTTGTGTCCACGCAACAGATCATTTGGACAATAAGTGACGAGGGACCAGGTCATCACGATTCAGGGAGCAACCTAGAATCTATCCACTAGGATGGATTCTAGCATCTAGTAGTCTCACCTCTTCTCGTTTGCTTCATTGGTTAAATTCATTCAAATTCTTTTATATTTCACTTTCCAATATACCATTTATTCCCAAAATGGTATCGTGTTCTATTTTATATCACATATAGATGTCGTTTTTATGCAGCATAGCATTAACTTGTAGTATATAGCATCATATATAATGAACATTCATAAACACAACATGTAAACATGACTTGGAAGAATTTCATTGGATTTGAATTTAAATGTACTTTTAAAATTTAGACTTGATTTTATATGACGTCATTTTAATTTATCTTATAGACTTTTACCATAATTTTTAATTTGAAAAATAAAAAAAATTCAGTTGACGCATTTTGCGCCAAGCATCGGTTTTCTTGAAATTTTACATAATAAGTTAACCGGTCTATTTTATTGCTGTTTTGAGTTGCCTAACATTGTCGTGCGTGATCATATTTTTATTTCGGTTTTTCGCAGTCCATACACGAATATAATATTGCATAGCATCGTACTCTAAACCTTTTTGGTCATGATTACATCCACGCCTTTAAAACCTAACCAAGGCCATCATCGTGTTCATAACGTAATACGGCCCTGCTCATACTTTCCGTTTTGGCTGTGATGCACCCGTTCATTATATGGATGCGGACATAACGGTGTTATTTCTGTTCACTATGAAGTCCGTCGGTTTGGCAAAATTTAGTCGATTTGTTCATCTCACTTTCCTCTATATAGTTCCTTTTGGTTGCATGCTCAAAATTATTATAGATTTCGAGTTATTAATAACTAAAGTTTTGGAACAAAAGTTGTTTAATAAAATTTGCATGGATAGTGTTCATTCTATTATAAAACTAGCATGCACGTCATTTTCTGTTCATTATTTTTCAAAGCAAGCATGCACCTCATTTTATTTTCATCTATACAATAATATTATTACTGAGTTGTATTTTAAGGGTACACAAGAGCCCTGGATATTTTAGGAAATGAAGAGTCGTGTTTTTTTATTTTCTTCCATTCGTTTCCATCTCTCCGCTCCGCTTCTTCCTTATACTCTAAACCGTTTTCCTCCTCTTCAATCGCATCTTCCCCCTTCTTCATGTTTCCTACTCTTCAATATCCTCAAACCCTAAATTTAATCTATACTATCCTATGAAAAGTGAGTTTCGTTTATATAGCTTAGAGGCTTCCTACACAAATTTTAAGCTTAAACGTCACGCACACATTGCTTTGCTTTTCATCCCTATCTTTACCCTTCCTTCCTTATTGTTCAAACCCTAAACGTTCTTCTGCTCCTAATTTATGGCTTTGCCCATTCATCAACTTCCACCTCTCCTATGAACCCCGTACAAAACTCCACATCTTCGCATCTCTACATCCTTGCAAGCATCGTGTTGCTGTTTCAAGTCCTATCTGATGTTCCCCTCTCCTCTTCCATCGTCCTTGGTTTCATCTCCCTAGTCCTCGATTACAGAATCAATCCTATTTTTTCAAACATATCTAATATAATGACTCTGGAATTTCTAACCGCACTCCTCCTCTACAGTATACTTACCACATCCACTTCCACAGAGGTATCCTTACAACAATTGGCCTACAATATCCTACTATCATTTTACTTCCTTACTGTCTCCTCCCTATTTGTGTCACTAGCTACAACTGCGACCCTAATACCGGCAACTTTATCGTGTACTTCGATGGTGAGTTCAAGTTCTCGCTCGAACCATTGTACCAGATCAAGTACCAACCCAAAATAACATGCAAAATATCTGATGAAAAGTTGACGAACCTGAATGGCGTAAGTGTTAATTTTCTTCTATTTTGGGTTATTATTATTTGAGTTGATCGAACCGGTGAAAATCTTGAGTTTTTTTTGTTTGGATGGCTTCGGCTCACATTCTAGTTGAGAATTCCAATGAGTCTTTCAGATGTAGATGTGGGGTTGATTGCGTCAATCTGGCAGATCAATACGTGGTTGGATGCACTATTAGATCTACTGTTAAATTTGTATATTTATAATGATGACAAATCATTAATTATAGTCTATTATCATATATGTAAAGTTTGATGGTCAAAGTTTCTTCCTAGCATTGCTTAATTTTCGGTCCTTATTTATCTGTAACAACAAATAAAACTACCAAGCTTTAGTTTTAATGATTATCTCACAAGACTATTATACATTAAATTTCATAGGAATGCATAAATACAATCTACTTTTCTTTTTCCAAAACAATATTTTGTACTATTGATATGCTTGATGAGAAGAAATTTTATGCCTTTTTGACATCATATACAAGGATTATTTATGTTCCCTAAGATACATGATGTTTCCTTTGAAGGTGTCCCTTTAGTTCATTTGGATTATAATCAACAGTTCTTTTCCCATAAATGGTTTGTAAGTGTAATCTGTTTGGAAATACAACTTTATGCATAATCTTGGTTTCATAAGTTTACTAACATTTAGTTCCATGCTTCGATTGAACCTATTATTAATCAAATTGTAACCTTCTGCATTTATCATGTACTCCCCAACTAAGCTAATATGTAGCGGGGTAATAAAAAGTTGTTATAATTTTAAAAAAAAATGCATGACAATTTTGCTATATGAATTGCGAATGGTTTTTGGAAAACTGCATTCTAAATAATAGGTATTATTTGTGCACATTCATACCAAGTTATCTTGCTTTGCTATTTGCCATATGTGCATCTACACAGCGTAATTTGCATTTTAAAACTTCTGAAATGCACATGGTATTATGCGTCCTTAGGTATGATAAGTTGTCTTTATATGGAATACTGACTCTAAAATGACGATGAGCAAGAATTGCAGCAAATTTGGTTAGTTACTATTATGCAAAAATAGGAATAACTACAATGCAAAAGGTTCAAGTGTGTATACCAATTTGTGTGGAATTTTTGCATTTGTCAGCTCACATATTACCTACTGTCTAAAGGTATTTATATTAATATTTTTGAAACCCATCCAATATCTTATTCATTTTCAATGGTGTAGTTACGATGACATCTCTATTTCCCATTAAATAGCCCAGTTTTTTTTATTTTCTACTCCTTTTTACAGTCTTTATCAAAATATAAGAAATAAAATTAGTGGAAATAGTTTACTTTTTGTGAAATGAAACCAAATACTTCATGCATAGCTAACCAAACATTAAGAAAATTAGCTAAATAACCTGATCTGCAAATCCATCTAGGGCTAACATGTGCACAACTATGCAGAAAAGCTTTGTTGTTCAACCTACTTTAATCAGTTTAGTTGTGTTGGAGGTTCTTAGCATGTGTCTTGAATTATGTGTATTGTAGGAGGAATCCTAATAGTCATAGTAATTTTCCAACGTCCGCGAAAAAGAAGGAAACAATAGTTCAAATTTACTCTTCATTTTATTTTGTATCCCATCAGTTAAATGTAATCTTCCAAAAAAAGAAATATCCGTCTATTGCCTTTACCATTTTCGTTTGGTTTCTAATTTTTGTTATAATACTTTTCTGTGTCAAAACTATGCATTTTCTATAAAGCCATAAGAATTTAATATTTACGTAAGAATCGTTATATTTTTTTTATAATGATTATAGTCCAAATTACTATAAATGAAGCTGATATTTTCTGTGTGATATATAGGTACTTTGTATGCATCACACACTCTATTTGTACCAATAATATAACTATAAATGATTGTTATCGTGTGAAATATAGATAACTCTAGTATGTAACACATACTATATTTGTACAAATAATATAACTATAAATTTTTATTATGGTGATATGATTCCATTTTTAATGGTTCGTTTAGAGATGGAAGATAAATTTACTTACATAGATTTAATTAGTCTAATCTTTAAAAGTTCTTAAAAACCATATCTGTTATTGTCTAAAATATGGATATAATTTGTATACATGCCGATTTTATGATTTTACTTTTGGAGAAAACCATATGAAAATAAAACCATAAAAAACTTCATCACTAAAAGCGAAATTGATATTCATATATGCATGGTTCAGTTTTGAGCTTTGGATCTTTTTTTGTAATAAAACAAATGTTCATAATATTTGATCATCTAAAGCCTTATAGAAAGGTTTGAAGTTCTAATTATTCATACATTCAAACTTTGACAGCATAGTTACTAAGAATCCTTTTATATTTATGAGGTACTAAAACATCCAGAAGCAAAGGAAAAAACTATTTGACTTATAACACTATAATAGTTCATATAATGATTAATCAAGTTAATGAATTTATTATGGGTACATAAAAAAATGGATTTTATTGTCAAGTATGTTAGTTCAAGCATGTAATTTTAGACATATTGTTCATCGTAGTCAATAATATTAACTGCCACAAATTTTGATCACACTAAAGTAACCCACCCTTATACATACACCACACATGTTGTGATATCCCGAAATTTCGAGGAATTTAAAATATGGTAATCTTCTTAATAAATTAATTAAAATTGATAAAATTGTTATTTTTGAATATAAATAACAAAAATGATTAATAACATGATGATTTTAAATATAGTTATAAATGGATTCTTAATAGAATAATTATTTGCAAATTTAATTGGTAATGTTTTATAAATAGATTTTTAAATGAAATAATTATTTTCAAATATAGTTGGTGTTGATTTATAAATGAATTCTAAAAAATAATTATTATTTTTTAGTTAATAATGAGTTTATATATATAATTAAGATTAATTTGAAAATAGATTTTTTTAAGTAAAGTTATTGTGTTTCAAAAGTAATAATGTGTTTGTTTATAATTAATATATATATTTGAATTGATTTTGAATTTGAGTTGCATTTAGATTTAAATATGAATTTAAAAGGGTATATATATATATCTTGAAATTATTTTGATATAAAATATATGAATGAGTTTTATTTAAAATAAGATTTATTTCCTTAAAAAAATATTAAGAAAGTGTTTATTAAATTGTAAAATAAATACAAAAGGTTTATTTTAACATTTTAAAATAGATTAAAAATATTATAGATGATTTTTTAAATTTTAATTGGTTTATACTTTATTTTCTTTTAAAGATTTTATTTATATAAGATTTAGAAAGCATTCATAAATTTACAAATGTATTTATTTACTAGGAAAATTAATTTAAAAGGCTTTTTAAAATCTTTTAAAGATAAATAAAATGAAACATTACAAGTGTTGATTTATTAAAGCTTAAAAATACACATGTAATTGAAGTAATTATAGGTTGTGACAAGTGTTAGTAATTGAAACAAGTGGCAAATTTATTTTTATTTTTCTTTAATTCCAAATAAATCCTAAATCACATTATATAAACTCATCTCTTCTTTTTCTCATCTCTTTTTCTTATTTCATTTCTAAGAAACTCAACCATGTTCAACTCTTCACAAACCTGAATACTATTTTTCCAAACCACAAAATCTTTTGCATTAAAACCTGAAACACTCTTCAGATCATAAACCAAATCTAAAACTCTTCTCAAACCAGATAATGATCATAATCCTAACTTGAAATTCTTGTGAATCAAATCTGAAACCATTCTTCAAATAATCACCTCCTCAAACCCAAAATCAAAACAATTCAACTCTGTTAAACCTGTCACATTTTCAAAATCAAAATTTCCCTCTGTTCAAATCTTTTTCAAATCAGAGCCTGAAATGCAAACCTGAAACCATTTTAAATCTGAGATTTTGCAAAGCAATTTTCAGCAATGGGTCAATCCTGTAAACTGCTACATCTTCAAAGATGTAATCTGCAATCAATGCAAGCTGTAGTTCAAAAACCAGAATCTCAAATCTGTAAGCAAGCCTGTAGTAAAGATTATGAAGCATGCAACCTGGAATCAATGTGAGCTCAAAAACAAATCAAAGCAGCAATACAGTTTTCAAAGCTTCACACTAAATAAATCAAGTCTCTGCTTTTTAAAATCTGGTGAGTAAACAAATTGAATTAAAATCTAAGTAAATTTATATCTGATTGCTTGTGAATTTTGAGATAATTTATGCCTGGTTGTGCATATATGTGAGTTACTTCTATGATATGAATGTTTGTGACTGTGCATGTCTGTTGTATTTAAAAGTATCTCTATTATTGATTCAGAAAGTAAAGTTTGATAAAAAAATCCCAAATCTTATCATCTAATTTTGTTAGGGTTAGAGATCCAAACATTTTATGTTTGTTAAATCATGAGTTTAAGTTTAAAATTTACTTAAAGAAATATAGGTTTGAATTTTACCTGGAACCAAGAAATGCAGTAGGAAATTTTAAAATGCATGATAAATCAATTGTTATATTTGATAATCTAATCTCATAAATTGAATCTATTTTGAAAATGAAGATTTTTAAAACAAAAATTAAGATTTTTAGTAATAGGATAGAAGAGCATTTCAGTGTTGACTGGATTTGGGTTTCTGAGCAACTATAGATGGCCTAAGGGTCTAGGGTGGTCGGGGCTTTGTCTAGTGGTGGAGGACTGTGCGGTGAGGCAAGGAAAAATGGAAGATAGGGTTTTTGATCATTGTGGTGTCGGCGACAAAGAAAATGGGTTTTTAAACCTAGTTTTGGTCGCGCTGGAAGATTGGGTTTCTTCATTTTCTCTGGTGCATCGAGAAGCTTGGAATTTTAGGAAATGGTAGCTTGGGGTGTCGGTATGGCATAGCCGAAGGGGTAGCAACTTCGATGATCGGAGTAGTGGTTGCGAGAAAATTTCCTAGCAGTGTTTCTTGTTGCGGTTTCATCTTCCATGCTCGATTTTGATTTGAGAATTATGAATGTGTTTGGATGATCGAGCGTTGATGTTGAAGTGATGGATGGTGTGTCGACGTCACCGGAGGTGATCATCGGCGTCAGTGTTGATTGTGCAGGTGCACAGGGGGAGATTTGGGTTGTCTGTTGTTTGGATTAGCTTTTGCTCGAAGGAGATACCGAGTGTTTGGGTTAGAGACTCGAGTTCATACTCGAGTGGTTTTGAGGGGTTACGCCTGTAAGTTTTAAAACTAAAATTTAAACTAAGTTTAAATAGAAATAAAATAGGCAGAGAAGATGTTTACTCGAGTTAGACCGGAGTGATCTTTGAGTTTGACTCGAAGCAGCAGAGATGTTAAGGGTTTTTAAAAGTTTTAACTCAAATTGTTTTTGAAATTTAAATTTAAATCTAGTTTAAACTTCTTGTTTAAAACTTGCCCTTTTCTAATTGTTTTCTTTAACTATTAATTAAGAAGTTTTGAAAACATGATTGATTTAAATTTTGTGAAATCTAAAGTGATTTCAAACATTAATTTAAAATAAAAAGTTTAAAATTTTATAAAAATAAGTTTTAAAATACAAATTGTAATTAGTTTTAAAACCTCTACTTGTTAATTTTAAAGTTATTTTAAGCAAGTTAAGTTTTGTTAACTTTAAAATTGTCAAGTTAAATGATTATTTATTCTAAAATTTAATTAATGATTAATTAAAGGTAATTATAATGTTTTAAAAATGTTAATTGTAATTATGGTATTTGTAAGGTAATGTTTTATCTTTAAATGATTATGGTTAAATGTCTTGAGATTAATTAGTTTAATAAGGGAATTAAGTATAATTAATCAATTTGATTAATTAATTATAAAGGATTAATTAAGTAATTAATTAAGAGTAATTAATTGGTTTGATTAATAATTAATTAAAGGTTATTATTTAATTAATTAAGTTTAATTAATTGTAATTAAGAATTATTAATTAAAGATTGTTAATTAGTGATCAAAGATTAATTAATTGAGTAATTAAATAATTAAGAATGAATTAATCAAGTAATTAAGATTTGATTAATTTAGTAATTAGAGAGTTGTTAATTAAGTAATCAGAGGTTACTTAATTAATAATTAAGATATACTTAATTTATAATTAAGTTTTATTAATAAATAATTAGGTTTTATTAATTAATACTTAAAGGTTGATTTATCTATAATTAAATATTAATTAATTAAGGATTAATCAAAGGTAATTAAGGATTAATCAGAGGGTAATTAAGAATTAATCAAAGTTGGTTAAAAATTAATTAAAGGTGATTAAAGATTAATCAAAGGTAATTAAGGATTAATCAAAGGGTAATTAAGGATTAATCAAAGTTGATTAAAGATTAATCAAAGATGATTAAGGATTAATCAAAGGTGATTAATAATTAATCAATGTTAATTAAGGATTGATTAATTAATAATTATGGATTAATTAATTTGTAATTAAGGTTGTTAATTAATAATTAAGTTTAATTAATAGTTAAGGGATAATTAATTAGTTAATTAATGATTAATTAACTAGCTTTAAGAGTAATTATGGATTAACTAATTTGTAATTAAGAGATATTGATTAATAATTAAGGTTATTAATTAATAGTTAATGGATAATTAATCAGTTAATTAGAGGTTAATTAATTGATTATAAAAGTAATTAAGGGTTGATTACTTTGTATTAAAGAAGATTAATTAATAATTGAGGTTTATTAATGGATAATTAAAGGATAATTAATCTGTGGTTATTGATTAATTAATTGATTTATAAGATAATCAAGAAGTGATTAATTAATTAAATGTTTGTAATTAATTAACGATTATTTAGGAAGGATTAGGAGATTAATTCTTAAGTAATTAACTTAATTTAAGGTGATTAAATTAATTATAACATGGATTAATAATTCTTGTTTATGGATCATTGTTTGTGTAGAATATCTGTATTGGATGAAATCTACTGGATTATATCTATTGGATGATATGTTGTGATATTCTGTGATCTGATACCGGATATATCAGTGATAAATGTGTGATATTTATCTATGTTAAATGCTGTGTGAATTTAAGTATTGAATTGAAATGAATTGTTTTAAACTATAAACCCACTTGGACCTAAAAGATGGTGTTTTGGATTTTGATGAGACCGGGATCAGGTTTCTAGATTTGGAAATCCGAAAACCACATCGATCTAAATTAACGATAGGTCGTGAATCACAAGTGAAGATGAAGATTCAGAGTGTAAGGGTTATCGTCGTTAACTCTGAGGGTGATTCCAAAATGAGTGTAATGAGATAATGCCTTCGGTTTCGTTCGAACCCGAAACGAACTTGTATGGATTGAATGCTTTCAGAACATCGTCAGGTGGATGATGAGCATTCCAAGATGGATGTGTTCTATAAAGGTAATCGTAGCCTTAAGCCTCATCAACCGAGAATGGCTAAAATAGGGGAGGTGAAGCAAGGCTAAGTGGGTCATGCCCAAGTAGGACGAGATTTACCCCTGTCTAGATGTTCCTTTTATTCGGCTATGTGGGCAGTTGGTCTGCAGCCAACTGCGGGGTTGTCTTGTTCGGGACTGTTCAGTAAGGAATGGTCCCGGCCTTGTGTTGCAGGGGATTTAGGGTGGATCCTTGGTACGTTGATCTAGGCCATGTACTATGACGGACGGTACCCCAGTAGCCCTTCCATTGTATGGAATCCAATCTCCAATAAGTGCCGTACGCTTGATTGTGCTCAACTATGTTGGAACGTGAGATGTAAGCATTCCAGCTGTTTCTTTATTTTATTTGAAAAGCTTAGCCCCTATTATAATATCACTTGATTTCCTATCAAAGGTTTTGGTTAGCGTAAGGTAAAAACTTACCCGTGTTTATGTGTGGGAGTCTTACGTGATACCTTTTGTTTTCAAAGGTTTTCAAAAGTTAAGCAACTTTTAACCGTTTACTCACACCAGACCCATGTCTGACCCGGGGTTTATTTCTGTTTTCTTAAACTCTCGGGTACTCAAATTTTTACGAGTAGCCATGGGATTCAGGTTAGCTTTGACGAATATTGGATAGCTTGGAGCAGGAGTCCAGACGTAGCTATATCTATATATCTGCTGTGTTGTGTTGAAGTCTTTGTTTGTTGTATTTAAGACGTATGATAGACAGGTTTTATAACTGTCTAATGTGAATGTTGTTGTAGTCTGTGTAACTCTGATATGTGAATGACTATGTAATATCTATTTGATATATTATATTCTGTTCCATTCCGCCGTGAGATTTTGATTTGTTGAGTTCTTTCTTCTTTCTATTCTATTTCTACCTCTTTATTTCTTATTGATGATGCGTCTTTCTGTGGAATGAAAGGCGGTCGTCACATGTGGTATTAGAGCGTAGGTTGAGATAATACCTAGGCTTTGGAGTTTTGTCTATCTTAAGAGCACGTATTTGTAATTTTTATATAATTATATATATCTATTTAAATTTGTTGGGTATCTATTTGGATTTCCAACTTGAGTTCTAGGGAAGTGTCATCTTTCTCTTTGTTTGGTTGACCGTCATATTCTTAGGCGGAGCAACTGAGTTAGATAAGATCTGTAGAGGCTTTCTTATCTCCCCCATAGTTTTCTTGTGACCCATCGATATTAGATCTCGAAGGGTTTGATCATATTCTAGGTGTGGATTGGATAGATAGTATAAGGACTGTTTCTTTGGAGGCTGAGTTGGGAAGAATCGCAAAAGGGACTTGCGATGATTCCGTGCGATGATTCCGGAGATTTTTGAAGCATCTGTTGCTTGGAAATGAGGCACCTCCAGAAGGCACAGGGTCCATCGAAGTGGTTAGAAATTATCCGGATGTTTCCAAGGAGTGAAGGTTCGTCTTCATCAGGAGATAGAGTTGGAGAAGCAGATTCATAATTTCTTTGAGAAGGCCTTTTGTTTCTAGTAAGGGTATTTCTGCAGATTCTACCAGAGTAGCTACTATTCAGGGGCGAAGCAACACAATTTTCTGGATTCGGCAGAGGTCTTTGGGAAGTGTATTTGGTGTATTTTAAGATTTCTTCGAGTTGACTCGGGAAGGAACAAAGTTAAGTAGAACCGAGTGTGAAGAGGCTTTCTTGGATTTGAAGGCAAGGCTGACCAGTGTGCCTGTTCTAGCTATTCTGGATGGCAAGAGTAAGTTGAGTTCTACGCGGACGATGTGTGTGCCTGTTATGGATGGATTAATGGTCAAGGAACATTGAAGATCATCGGAAGGATTTGAGGCAAGGAGTTTTATCAGAAAATCTTCTGGTAGCTGAGCATGAAGAAGGATGTAGCTGCTTTCATCAAAAGATGTGTGGTCAGTCAACAAGTGAAGGTGACCAGCAGAAGACCTCAATTTGTTGCAGCCTTAGAAGTTCTAAAGTCATGTGAGAAATGATTTCTTTGGATCTCATCGACGGTTTACCAAGGACCATAGAGGGAAATGGAATATGGGTAATTGAAGATCGGTTAATTAAGAGTGCCCATTTTATTCTGGTCGAGGCAACTCGTACTGCAGCATCTTTGACTGGGTTTTTTTAAGAAGTTGGCCCGACTGCTTGGTGTTTCAGTCAGTATTGTTAGCGACCGTAATCCTATCTTCTCCAGCAAGTTTTGAGAAGCTTTGCTATCAGCTTTGAGTTTGAATTTGAGTTCAGCCTATCATTCCCAGATCAACGGTCAGACGGAAAGGCTGAATAGAAATTTTGAGATTATGCTGAAGGATGTGTTTTGGATTTTGATGGGTCTTGGAAGGACCATCTGTATTGAATGGAGTTCTTGTTCTGTAATCAGGTGAGAATCTAGAGGGCACCCTATGGAGTTTTGTATTGAAGACCTTATAGATTCTCATTCTGTTGTGTAGAGTCGAGAGATCATCTGGTTCTTGTCCAATTTGATCCGAGAGGCATCTACGAAGGTGGAGCTTATCTAGAAGAGTTTGAGAGCAGCGTAGGATCGCCAGAAGAATTCGTGGACTAGAGGTAAAGAAAGTTGGATTTTGAGATCAAAGGATTTAGTCTTTGTCAATGTTTCCCGAGTTAAAGGAGTTATCGGATTTGGAAAGACGGGAAATTCGCTCCAAGATGTATCGGCCTATTCTGAGTGCTTGTAGAGACTAGTGTTGTGGTCTACAGGATTGAATTGCCAGTTTGGATGGAAGGAATTCATGTTGTGTTTTTCACGTACCTCATCTGAGGAAGTACGAGAATGATCTATCTTAGTTGGGATCTACAGTTCAGTAGGATATGGTAGTTGAACTAGTTTTTAGTATGGTCTGGTATCTGATTCAGATTTTTGATCGGAGTAAGAGGAAGCTCTGGATCATAGTGGTATAGCTAGTTAAGGTTTTGGGAGCAAGGATTTCAGAGTTTGTCTTGGGAAACTCTGAGTAGTTTTAAAGAGGCTTATCCTGATTTATGTCTAGATAGTTAGTGATGTTTGTTCGAATGAATTGTTTGTCCGAATAAATTGGTTGTTTGGATGAAATTGTTTGTTTGGTTGATAGTATATGGTTGATATGGATGTTTGGATTGTTGAAATGAAATAAAAGTTTTTGGATTATCTCTGCTTTAAATTTCGGGGACGAAATTCTTTTAAGGGAGGAGGAATGTGATATCCCGTAATTTCAAGGAATTTAAAATATGATAATCATCTTAATAAATTAATTAAAATTGATAAAATTGTTATTTTCGAATATAAATAACTAAAATAATTAATAACATGATGATTATAAATATAGTTATAAATGGATTCTTAATAGAATAATTATTTGCAAATTTAATTGGTAATGTTTTATAAATAGATTTTTAAATGAAATAATTATTTTCAAATATAGTTGGTGTTGATTTATAAATGAATTCTAAAACAGAATTATTATTTTTGAGTTAATAAGGAGTTTATCTATATAATTAAGATTAATTTTAAAATAGATTTTTTTAAGTAAAGTTATTGTCTTTCAAAAGTAATAATGTGTTTGTTTATAATTAATATATATATTTGAATTGATTTTGAATTTGAGTTGCATTTAGATTTAAATATGAATATAAAAGGGTATATATATATCTTGAAATTATTTTGATATAAAATATATGAATGAGTTTTATTTAAAATAAGATTTATTTCCTTAAAAAATATTAAGAAAGTGTTTATTAAATTGTAAAATAAATACAAAAGGTTTATTTTAACATTTTAAAATAGATTAAAAATATTATAGATGATTTTGTTTAAAAGTTGGTTTAAACTTTATTTTCTTTTAAATATTTAATTTATATAAGATTTAGAAAGCATTTATAAATATACAAATGTATTTATTTACTAGGAAAATTAATTTAAAAAGCTTTTTAAAATCTTTTAAAGATAAATAAAAATGAAAGATTACAAGTGTTGATTTATTAAAGCTTAAAAATACACATGTAAGTGAAGTAATTATAGGTTGTGACAAGTGTCAATTGAAACAAGTGGCAAATTTATTTTTATTTTTCTTTAATTCCAAATAAATCCTAAATCACATTATATAAACTCATCTCTACTTTTTCTCATCTCTTTTTCTTATTTCATTTCTAAGAAACTCAACCATGTTCAACTCTTCACAAACCTGAAAACTATTTTTCCAAACCAGATATTCTTTTGCATTAAAACCTGAAACACTCTTCAGATCATAAACCAAATCTAAAACTCTTCTTAAACTAGATAATGATCATAATCCTAATCTGAAATTCTTGTGAATCAAATCTGAAACAATTCGTAAAATAATCACCTCCTCAAACCCAAAATCAAAACAATTCAACTCTGTTAAACCTGTCACATTTTCAAAATCAAAATTTCGCTCTGTTCAAATCTTTTTCAAATCAGAGCCTGAAATGCAAACCTGAAACCATTTTAAATCTGAGATTTTGCAAAGCAATTTTTAGCAATGGGTCAATCCTGTAAACTGCTACATCTTCAAAGACGTAATCTGCAATCAATGCAAGCTGTAGTTCAAAAACCAGAATCTCAAATCTGTAAGCAAGCCTGTAGTAAAGATTATGAAGCATGCAACCTGGAATCAATGTGAGCTCAAAAACAAATCAAAGAAGCAATACAGTTTTCAAAGCTTCACAGTAAATAAATCAAGTCTCTGCTTTTTAAAATCTGGTGAGTAAACAAATTGAATTAAAATCTAAGTAAATTAATATCTGATTGCTTTGTGAAGTTTGAGATAAATTATGCCTGGTTGTGCATATATATGAGTTACCTCTGTGAAATGAATGTTTGTGACTGTGCATGTCTGTTGTATTTAAAAGTATCTCTGTTATTGATTCAGAAAGTAAAGTTTGATTAAAAAAATTTCAAATCTTATCATCTAATTTTGTTAAGATTAGAGATCCAAACATTTTATATTTGTTAAATCATGAGTTTAAGTTTAAAATTTACTTAAAGCAATATAGGTTTGAATTTTACCTGGAACCAAGAAATGCAGTGGAAAATTTTAAAATGTATGATAAATCAATTGTTATAATTTGATAATCTAATCTCATAACTTGAATCTATTTTGAAAATGAAGATTTTTAAAACAAAAATTAAGATTTTTAGTAATAGGATAGAAGAGCATTTCAGTGTTGACTGGATTTGGGTTTCTAAGCAACTATTGATGGCCTAAGGGTCTAGGGTGGTCGGGGATTTGTCTGGTGGTGGAGGACTATGCGGTGAGGCAAGGAAAAATGGAAGATGGGGTGTTTGATCATTATGGTGTCGGCGGGAAAGCAAATGGGTTTCTAAACCTAGTTTTGGTCGCGCTGGAAGATTGGGTTTCTTTATTTTCTCTGGTGCATCGAGAGACTTGGAATTTTAGGAAATGGTAGTTTGGAGTGTCGGCATGGCATAGCCGGAGGGGTAGCAACTCCGATGATCGGAGTAGTGGTTGCGAGAAAATTTCCTGGTGGTGTTTCTTGTTGCGGTTTCATCTTCCATGCTCGATTATGATTTGAGAATTGTGACTGTGTTTGGATGATCGAGCATTGATGTTGAAGTGATGGATGGTGTGTCGACGTCACCGAAGGTGATCATCGACGTCGGTGTTTATTGTGCAGGTGCACAGGGTGAGATTTTGGTTGTCTGTTGTTTGGATTGGCTTTTGCTCAAAGGAGATATCGAGTGTTTGGGAAAGAGACTCGAGTTCATACTCAAGTGGTTTTGAAGGGTTTCGCCTGTAAGTTTTAAAACTAAAATTTAAACTAAGTTTAAATAGAAATAAAAATGGGCAGAGAAGATGTTTACATGGGTTAGACTGGAGTGATCTTCAACTTTGACTCGAAGCACCAGAGATGTTAAGTGGTTTTCAAAAGTTTTAAATCAAATTTTTTTTGAAATTTAAATTTAAATCTAGTTTAAAGCTTCTTGTTTAAAACTCGCCCTTTTCTAATTGTTTTCTTTAACTATTAATTAAGAAGTTTTGAAAACTTGATTGATTTAAATTTTGGGAAATCTAAAGTGATTTTAAACATTAATTTAAAATAAAAAGTTTAAGATTTTATAAAATTAAATTTTAAAATACAAATTGTAATTTGTTTTAAAACCTCTACTTGATAATATTAAAGTTATTTTAAGCAAGTTAAGTTTTGTTAACTTTAAAATTGTCAAGTTAAATGATTATTTATTCTAAAACTTAATTAATTATGTAATTAAGTAAAGGTAATTATAATGGTTTAAGAATGTTAATTGTAATTATGGTATTTATAAGATAATGTTTTATTTTTAAATGATTATGGTTAAATGTCTTGAGATTAATTAGTTTAATAAGGGAATTAAGTATAATTAATCAATTTGATTAATTAATTATAAAGGATTAATTAAGTAATTAATTAAGAGTAATTAATTGGTTTGATTAATAATTAATTAACGATTATTATTTAATTAATTAAGTTTAATTAATTGTAATTAAGAATTATTAATTAAAGATTGTTAATTAGTGATCAAAGATTAATTAATTGAGTAATTAAGTAATTAAGAATGAATTAATCAAGTAATTAAGATTTGATTAATTTAGTAATTAGAGAGTTGTTAATTAAGTAATTAGAGGTTACTTAATTAATAATTAAGATATACTTAATTTATAATTACGTTTTATTAATTAATAATTTGGTTTTATTAATTAATACTTTAAGGTTGATTAATCTATAATTAAATATTAATTCATTAAGGATTAATCAAAGTTAATCAAGGATTAATCATAGGGTAATTAAGAATTAATCAAAGTTGGTTAAAGATTAATTAAAGGTGATTAAAGATTAACCAAAGGTAATTAAGGATTAATCAGATGGTAATTAAGGATTAATCAAAGTTGATTAAAGATTAGACAAAGGTGATTAAGGATTAATCAAAGGTGATTAAGAATTAACCAATGTTAATTAAGGATTGATTAATTAATAATTATGGATTAATTAATTTGTAATTAAGGTTGTTAATTAATATTTAAGTTTATTAATTAATAATTAAGGGATAATTAATTAGTTAATTAATGATTAATTAACTAACTTTAAGAGTAATTATGGATTAACTAATTTGTAATTAAGAGATATTGATTAATAATTAAGGTTAGTAATTAATAGTTAATGGATAATTAATCAGTTAATTAGAGGTTAATTAATTGATTATAAAAGTAATTAAGGGGTGATTACTTTGTATTAAAGAAGATTAATTAATAACTGAGGTTTATTAATGGATAATTAAAGGATAATTAATCTGTGGTTATAGATTAATTAACTGATTTATAAGATAATCAAGAAGTGATTAATTTATTAAATGTTTGTAATTAATTAATGATTGTTTAGGAAGGATTATGAGATTAATTCATAGGTAATTAATTTAATTTAAGGTGATTAAATTAATTATAACATGGATTCTGTTTATGGATGATTGTTTGTGTAGAATATCTGTATTGGGTGATATCTATTGGATGATATCTGATTATATCTATCGGATGATATGTTGTGATATGATATTGGATATATCAGTGATAAATGTGTAATATTTATCTATGTTAAATAATGCTTGAATTCAAGTATTGAATTGAATTGAAATGAATTGTTTTAAACTTTAAAACAACTTAGACCTAAAAGATGACGTTTCGGATTTCGATGAGACCGGGATCGGGTTTCCTGATTTTAATATCCGAAAACCACATCGATCCAAATTAACGATAGGTCATGAATCTCAAGTGAAGATGAAGATTCGGAGTGCAAGGGTTATCGTCGTTAACTCTGAGGGTGATTCCAAAATGAGTGTAACGAGATAATGCCTTCTGTTTCGTTCGAACCTGAAACGAACTTGTATGGATTGAATGCTTTCAGAACATCGTCAGGTGGACGATGAGCATTCTAAGATAGATGTGTTCTATAAAGGTAATCGTAGCCTCAAGCCTCATCAACCGGGAATGGCTAAAACATGGAAGGTGAAGCAAGGCTAAGTGGGTCATGCCCAAGTAGGATGAGATTTACCCCTGTCTAGATGTTCCTTTTATTCGGCTGTGTGGGCAGTTAGTCTGCAGCCAACTGCGGGGTTGTCTTGTTCGGGACTGTTCAGTAAGGAATGGTCCCGGCCTTGTGTTGTAGGGGATTTAGGGTGGATCCTCGGTACGTTGATCTAGGTCACGTACTGTGACGGACGGTACCCCAGTAGCCCTACCATTGTATGGAACCCAATCTCCAATAAGTGTCGTACGTTTTGATTGTGCCTAACTATGTTGGAAGGTGGGATGTAAGCATTCCAGCTATTTCTATATTTTTCTTGAAAACCCTAGACCCTATTATAATATCACTGGATTTCCTATCAAAAGTTTTGGTTAGCGTAAGGTTAAAACTTGCCCGCGTTTATGTGTGGGAAGTCTTACGTGATACCTTTTGTTTTCAAAGGTTTTCAAAAGTTAAGCAACTTTTAACCGTTTACTTAAACCAGACCTATGTCTGACCCGGAGTTTATTTCTGTTTTCTTAAACTCTCAGGTACTCAAATTTTTATGAGTAGCCAAGGGATTCAGGTTAGCTTTGATGAATATTGGATAGCTTGAAGTAGGAGTCCAGACGTAGCTATATCTATATATCTGCTGTGCTATGTTGAAGTCTTTGTCTGTTGTATTTGAGATGTATGATAGACAGGTTTTATAACTATCTAATGTGAAATGTTGTTGTAATCTGTGTAACTCTGATATGTGAATGACTATGTAATATCTATTTGATATATTATATTTTGTTCCATTCTGCTGTGAGATTCTGATTTGTTGAGTTCTTTCTTGTTTCTATTATATTTCTACCTCTTTCTTTCTTATTGATGACGTGTCTTTCTGTGGAATGAAAGGCGGTCGTCACACATGTAATACATTACACATGTCATACATCACATATGTCGATTTAGATAGTTGAGTCAATGCTTGATGATTATGCTCACCCTCTCCCAAAGTAGTCACATTAAAATATATACGAATGTATGAGTTCTAATTTAGATCAGTATATTACGAATAGATTTATAAAGAATAGTTTTGGTTTAGAGCATTTACGTTTGATTCTATGAAGACAACAAAAGTGTGTCTCAACATTAAAATTGAACAACTTGAAGGCGCTGTCAGAAGTTATGAACACAAAGATATCACATGTCTGCTTGAAATTTTCTTCATTAGTATACTTCAAACTTAACTGCTTGAAAATTACAGATATGAAAAATATTGAGCATCAAAAGTTCCCATGCTCATAAACAGGCATGATGGACAACCAATTGCAGTTCTAGAGATAATGGAGTCTACACTAGCCCGTCTTATAGACGAACTAAGAACTAGAAACCGTTGGGTATGTGAACTCCAATTTTAACATTACATGACCGCCTTACTATGCAAATAAGGTTGACAATACTCTAAACTTATCTGTTTTTATTTTTCTATTATTAACAATGAATGTTATCTAAAATTGTATCATCCACTAGATATTTTTGCATTTCTATACATCATTTTCACTAATTGCTGTATATAAATAATATTTTACATGTTGTTTTTAACCGGTCATGTATTTATAAACTATCTTCTCATCTATTTATATAACGACAACAAGTTCATAACCTATATATATTATTAATATATGAAAATTTTAAAATAAACATGATTTTCGAGTGTAAATTACAAACCCTTTAGACCGACTCTATATGTGATTATTTTGCATATATTAATGTGTTTCTAACAATCTGGTACACCCGTGTTGTTGATGACCAACATATTATGACACATCAGCTATTAATAGAAAGATTATGTCAAATCCACTTATGCAGCTAACTAATCTACTGCCTAAAGCCCTGTCGCTTTTGCATTTCTTCTGACGCATGGTTGTTGAAATAAACCTAAGTCTGAATTGTATTCTATGCTAAAGTAATATTTACCGCATTTTACTTAAATGCACGGAAAGAAGTACATAGTGCTAGTAATGATACCGAAAATTTGGACTCTAATTGGGTGGAGTTATTTTCATTTGTCATTTGTAAAGGACTTGTACAATTGGAGGGAACAAATTACGTCTGCTAAAAATGTCACATGACGGCTAATAGTGCAATCAACATGTAATTGTTATGACATATTCTATTAAATTTTTACTCTCGAACTAATAACTTGACATTTGTAGTGTATACAAAAAGGAATAACATAGCATCCCTTGAATTATGACTAGAAACCAAATGGTTTACTATTTGCTGTCACACATCATAGTCTCATAAATATTTAAAAAAATTATGCTATGAAAAACTGTCCAACTTTCTGACTCAAACCAGATAATTTGTTACATTAACTATGAGATGAGCAACACAAATACATTCTTTTTCGAAAGGAAAACCACCATGAAATTTACATACCACCTATACCTAGGTATGAATAAGACAGATATGCATTTATGTGAAATATGTTAGTCAACAACAAAGGTGTAGTTCAAATACTTGCTTTAAATGAATCATCATGGTTGACTTCCACAGAGCATTCCTCCAAGTGACATTAGCACAAGTATGGAGCACGCTTCAGCTGCCGACAGTCAAACCAAGTGAATTACTTCAGGCTATAAATGGGAAAACATTTCAACATCAGGTTTGAGTTAGGGATTCTTTATTTTCTCTGTAGTTGTCCCGTATTTAATTCCATTAACCGTCTTTGTAAACTACTGGCTGATGAGAAGGCTCACAACATTTTAACCATTCGGGTTTACCCTGCTACGTCAACTGGCAGCAAGGGGAGAGGGAAAGGAATTACCATCGATGTAAGTCATATCTAAAACCAAAAATGTTTTGCAATAAAATTGTATGATATGTTCAACCAATACTACAAAAAATTACACCTTAATTTTATCTACAAAATCACAAAACATTTCCCTGTTTGCACATTCTGACTGAAATTCATATTTGCACCAACTCATTGTTTAAACCATTTACACCCATACAAGCCTAATATTTAGGCATCTATCATTTTTGCTACTTACTTCACTTCTTCTATAGAATGCTAGCCTTGGCCCGGTTGTAACTAATTTCAGTTTAACCAAACTTCGGGAGAAAAAACTACTCAAAGAGGCCTGAAGTATGATTCTGCATTACCGAGCATAGACTATGGCAGTAGATGGCTCTTGGAAAGTGCTGAATGTACGAAGTTCTTTATCAAATATGACTGTAAATATGATGTGTGCCTATTTCATTTCGAACTCTATTTTCAATGACACAAACCGCTTTTAAATTTAACCATTTTAAATTTACAACAATATTGCAATTTTTTCCACATTATGATAATCAGATCATTGCGTATGTTGTTTTGAATTAGATAATGTTACAAATAAAAAATTACCGAAATTATTTACAAACTCTACATACTACTTCTGAAGTATAAGTACATGAACAAGGTAATAAACTTTCATACAATTCGCTCTTCGTGGACTGTTAGGAGTTATAGAAAAATATCATGCACTCTGACCATACAATTTTTTAATTTTAACGGTAGCGCATGTATATACTTTATAACTATTACCAAAAGGCAAAGCATTCAGTGCATCAATTTACAAAAATTACTCTAACCATAAATAATTACTTATACTTAAACAAAAATGATAGCCACATCAACTGCGCTCCAGCTAAACAAAACCGAGCTAAAGTCACAGTTAACTAACTAACATGAAATTTATGCATGGTCTCTTTAGTAACAATTTGTTTTAGACCCATGTGTACCAAAACAAGGTTACTGTCAAGTAATTTACCTGTACACCTTAACTTTTCTTCCTTACCATCATGCACATAGTTTACTTTTCTTTTGGGTTCCATCCTCATGGGTGGGCATACAAATTTGTCTAATATATATACACATTCTACACCTTCAAAACCTCTATTGTGATGGGTGTTCTATATGGATTTAATATTTGTCTGTGCAACTTCATTATACCAATGGTCATTCTGTAGTTCCTATATAAATAGAGTTTGACCCAATGAGCATGTGGTGTTGTTATATATCTCCCTGCCTTTTAGTTTTACAATCTCAAAGGTTAATACATTAGTAAGCATGACCACAACAGAAATTAATTTTTATACATTGTGGAAAAAGGAAAGTTGGTTTAATTAAATAATATAACTGCAAGGAAAATAATTGAAAGTTCAACGATATTTGCAGAAACAAACATATAGCTACAGTCTGTGTGCGTAGCACGGGTTCACAGTAGTTATTTTATAAAGCATGCATTTACGTTCACTTTATATTCATTCAAGTATAACGCAAGCATGAACGTAAATTTTATGCTCATTATTTTACAAAACAAGCATGTATGTTTCAACATTCTTAATTATACTTCCCTGTAAGAGAATAGTGAATTAAGTTGTACATGCATAATGTATTGGCATGTATATTTCAATGTTCTTACAACAGTGAAGTAAGGTGTACATGCATAACATGTTAGCATGTATATTTCTATAATTTTTTAGAATATTAATAACAAATTAATATTTAAACTCATGAAATTCCAATATGCTTGAGATCTCTATTACATATTTAATTAAGTGATAATCATGATACATAAGTACAGGTTTACAAATATTATTTAAACAAACTAAATCATGCGTGCATATATATTTATTAACTTCTTAAGTAATAAAGTGTCCAGACTCCATATTACCATCAAAATTGATAAAACAAATAGGTTATGTATTCATATATACAAGATGAGGTATTACGGTTCTATAGATTTTTCTTGCTGGTTTGAGTAAACAATATAATGAAGATGAGTCATAGCGCTAAAGTACTGACGTATAAAACGGTTTTCTACATACACAGATATATACTTATTGACAGTATAGTTAAATGTTGATGAAAATGCAAAGGTAATGAAATAATCAAATATAATCGGTAATAAAACATAACGAAGAGGCGGTGATCGAAATACTAAGTTACTACCAAAAGGGAGAAAAGGTGAGAAAGCAAAATAAAGAAAAGAAAACAGAGAGCAAATTATACTCATTTTGATTTGCACGGTATGAAAATAAAAAGGTTTTATTGCTTGCGTTAGTGTAGAAGCGAGTGTAGTGCTTATATAGCGTTGCACTGATATTTTATGACTACGCAAGCAAATAGTTTAAATTATAATCATGAAAGGGATAAGAAGGAGGGTGCATAATTATGAAAGAGATAAGTTTGCGGTGTTTAGGTCGAATGAAAACATAATTATTTTTATTTTCTTCAAGTGAATAATTTTGTAACGCTTAAATAAATCTTTATACCATTAACCACGTTATTGCCCTACCGCAATTTGGTCTCTAATTACAATTTCGCTCGTGGCTTTTACTCCAAATTTTATTTTATATCCATAAAGATTTTTATTTTAATTATTTTTTACTTTTTTTAACAAAATTTACTGCTATAGTAATGGGGTGTTATAGATGTAGAGTAATTTTGGAAGTAAAATTCGAATTCCCAAAAAGCAATGGAACTAGGACTCGAAAATGTTTCATTGTGTCCGGAATTTCGTTTACGTTCGAAAAAATTATTAAGTGCTAAGGAATCGGAGAATAGATAAAATCGTATCGGGAGGAAAGAACTTGTAATTAAGCAAGAAAAGGCCTTTAGAAGGCCAATTTCAGAAATGAGAAGTTAACGTTCCCATTATTTTCGTTTGCCTATTTCTTCATCTTCTCCAACTCCCTCGACCCCTAGCTCACCTTTCTTTCCTCATGACTCTTATTTTCCTTCACAAATATCATCCAAAACTACTCTAAATTCAATTTAGATTATCCTTATAATACCCGTAAACAGGATTTTATTAGAATTAGAAATTTCATCATGAAATTTCTCGAATAGTGATATGGAGGAGCGGGTTTCAAGAAAATTTAGGGATATCTTCAAGAATTGGTGAGTGGGAATGATTATCTATTCTATATGATCTCATTTACACTTTTGCGCTTGTTTAATTGCTTGGTTGGGTTAGGACTCAACCATGAGTGCTTTTTCCTTTTAATTAAATGATGGATAGTTGATTGCTTAATGAAATATGTAAGTTTGATTGGAAGAAAGATTGAATGGACCGAGTAAATATTGAATTGAAGTATTATGCTTAGGTTGTTAATAGAATAAATAAATCAAATTTGATGAAATCAACTAACGACAAAGTTGCATACTAGTGGTTGCTTGAGCATGATTGTTGTTAGCCAATGATTGTGTTGTATTATTGGTTGAACACTTCGTGTTGGTATGGTTGTAAAGTATTCGAGCTACGGGCTGATTTGTCTAATTGCCTTTATCAGTATTCGTCTCATGGTAGATCATTGGTGATATGAACATAAGCACCAAAGTTGGTAGGTGGTCGTAAGATTGTTATGCCACGAGCATGACATCGAGGCGAGGAAAGTCGAGATAGTGGTCGTGCGAAGAAAAGAGGTGGGATGAATCCCCTTAGGAGATTTCACCCCCATCAAGGTTCAGGTTGGCATCCCTACAGGTTTTCAATCAATTGGTGGGATGGTCAATCGACAAAATTGCGGTCGAAAGCAACATGATCCCAACCCACAAAAAATAAGCCAAAATGGTATAGTTTAGTTGATTAGATCCATTACTAGTCGACCGAATTTGGTGACAGTCGACTGGATTTGCAGTGCAGGAGTTTATTTGGTTTTTCTCTAGTAGGATTTTGATGACTAGGGCAGTATTCATAAGGTCCATTATGACTACAGAGCAATGTTTGTAATCCTTCACTATAGGAGTAAACATAGCTCATGGCCGAGACTTTGAGCACGTACAACAATGTACGGTGACCAGGAGGCAGTTGAAAAGTGTGATCAGGAAGTGAGTCATTGATCGGGATATTTAGATGATCTATGCGGGGACGACTAGGCACTTGTGCTTGGGGTGACTTCTATATGGTTTCAATGTTAGGTACAACTTCTTTATCCCATGGTCAGGATATCGAATACAAGTGGGTCGGGGATAAGTACGATACAATGCTACTCACACCCAAGCCCTATAGCTATGGCTTATGCATAGTTATTTTCCATCGAGCAACCTTGGCTTTCATCAAATGTGATATTAGAAGAGAGATATGGCCACTCATCTATAATGTTAATTGCTATGAGATGGCGTCAATCACTTTGTTTTCTCCAACGTATAGTATTCGATTGAAAGATGTAGACTTATTAGTATCAGTTTTGAATACGTAGGTAGGAATGACGTGCATTACCATAGATTCAAAATTGGAATATAGTACAGTGTTACTGAACGTTTCAGTTACAAATTAGATATTAAGTTACCTTGGGTCTTCAACTCATTGTTTGTGCATATGGGTTTACATATGTCATAGTATAAGGTGTACAATAGTTGTATTTGCACTATATTAGTTATGATGGCTTGTTGGATGTCGGATGTCAGGGAAGAGCAGGGCTAGGCTCGATACAATGTATGCTAGAGCTCTTAGTCATTCATTTTATGTATACTTGGTTTACATATGGGTGATATTCCAAGGTACCACATAGTACATTATTCATCTCATATTAATGTATTAGATATCATGCTTAGTGATGATATTTCCCCTTCACCGGACTTTATGTCCATCTCTCTCTGTATTTTCCTTTGTTAACTATTTCTTGAGTTGGTATGGACTAAGGATTTAAGGAAATTTCTAGTTGTAGCAGGTTGTGGAGCAATAGCATTATATTGCTATGATCATCTATCCAGTTTGTATATGGACATGTTAGACTTTATATTATATATGAAACATATTATTTGGATGCTGCATCATCTGAACTCCATATTTTGGAAGTGTTATATATTTAATGCTAATGAACCTATTATTATCTTCATATTATAATTATATTTATAGTCTTTTCCATACATATGTTGGTATTATATTTTATTACTTCCACTGTGAGTTCTGTGCGAGCCTATGATAGATGATGTATTTTGTTTTTGTTTTACCACCCCTAGGAGTTATCATTTTTGGTACTTGGACACCTGGGTGCTATAGTGCATGAATTTTCGTGTATTATGAACGATGGGTCTTTACATTTGGTATCAGAGTTTAGGTTACCAGATAAGAAACTTTGTCAATATTGGGAAAGTGTATTTGTATATTGTTACCATATATCTACTTAAGTGTGTACCATTTATCTCATGTATTTTGAGCATCAAGAGAATTTCTAATGATACCTTTTACAAATAACTGACTATGAGATGAAATATAAGAGTACACAATTGGGGCTAATTCAAATGTCAGCAACCAAGCCAAGACGCCCGCCTGGTTCCAACAATACCTAGCCGCTATGACACAAGCTGACCCTCCATTGAGCATGTTTTTTGATGTTATGTTAGGGGATTTGGATGGTGTGGGCCATGGTTTTGCCTATGCTACGAGTAGTGGACTTCTTAATGATGTGTTAAGTGTTTATAGGCTTAGTAGGGAAGCCATGGATGGGTAGAGAGACATTTTCCAAGACTCAAGCTTAAATTAAATCTAGTGAATATAATTTCAACAACATAGCACTTAATGGTACAATAAGGCGTAGGCTTGGTTCATGGAATCTACAAAGCGGACCTCCTAATTGGTAGAAGTAGTAGTTATAAGGTAGATGAGGAGAAAATCACTTAGGATGATTTCAAATGTCGATCTGAGGCTCAATTCACTTCGTAGGCCAAGAGGGGACCAAGCTTTAACCTTTTCCAAGGGTATATTTCAATGTTGGATTATGTGAGCAACTTTAATGCTCTTGCTAATTCAGAATATATCTTATTAAACTCCATTGAAGAAAGGTTCCAAGTTTGCAAGGGGTTTAAACATAGTTCTTAAAATTCAAGTGCTTGGTCAAATTACAATGGGAGCGACTTTTGAAAATCTTATAGAGATATCTCTTTCCCTAGGGTCTAAAGAAACCACTGAGGTAGCGGAAAAATTTAAAGTGAACTAAGTTTTTGATTAAGTGCAAGGGACAAGCAGGTTAGAATGAGCGATAAAAGGCAACCAAAGGAAGTGAGATCATACATAGAAGATGGAACTTTAAGGTGCATATTGCCAAGGATTGCAAAGTGGATCTCACAAAGCACAAGTGTTTTAATTGTGTTCAAGTGGAGCATTATAAAAGAAAATATTCACTACCTTCTAAAGGAGGTCTGATAAAGATCTTCACTGTTAGAACCTCCATTCTATGGTTTCAATGACAACAACTAGACAACCACGTATATTGTATATCTTATCAAGATTACAGGTATATACTACAAGAGATCAACTGCTCAAAGATATTAGGACTCGAAGACATACAAAGACTTATGGACCATGCATGTTTGAATATGAAGTTAAAGGAAGTAAACATGGTTAAGGATGGAGGATCGCCCGGTGAAAACTAGGGTAAAGACAAGGATAAAGGGAAAAGGAAGCGCTAGGGAGAAAAAAAACTCTCCACTTACACAGGATTGAATGCAACATTAGAGGGATATTCTTGGATACTAGAGATCGCCTCCCGTATTGAAGGCTGGCAAGGAGGGAGCCCTTAGAACACGAAATAGCATTAGGAAGGCATTGTCTCTTTCATGATCTGGACGGGCATGATACTAACAGTTGCCGACATTCGAAGGATATAATCGAGGAACATCTAAAGAATGGTCAGTTACGGCAATATGTCGGAACTCGGAATGCGGCGGTGGAATAGGAGCAGCCATCGACTGCCTTGAACGACGAAGGCGCGAGGCCCAAAAATGGTGGCTGGTTGGTCATCAACTAATCATGATGGTTTGGAGTAAGTAACAAACTCCGCGTAAATGGCTAAATCACTTACTCATGTACGGGTTCGGAAATAACCCATAGGCATGCTCTGAGACAATGATTTACCGAGACGCTCCGGTTTGTGAATTTTTTTTGTTTTGGCTTGGACATCTGCTTTTTTCTGCTTTTGTTTTGGAGTTCGGTTTGAGCTCCCGGTTTTGTTGGTTTCTTAGTTTTGATCTTTGTTTGGATGCTTGATTTTTGATTAGGATTTTAATTTGGACTTTTGATATGGATTTCTGGTTTTTTGATTTAAATCTGGATTTCGGATTGGATTTCGGTTGACTTTTTGTCTGGTTTGTGGCTAAAAGTCGTCGAGCATGGACTATGCTCAGCAAGGGTTCGGAGCGACCAGGATACGGCCTAGGACTTTGGCCCCCTATTGTCTATCATTTGTTATTTTAGGTAGTCGAGTATGGATTATGCTCGGCAAGGGCCCAGAGAGGCTAGTATTCATCCTAAGACTTAGGCCCCATATTATCTATTGGTTACTACCACAGGTCCTCGACTATGGACTATGCTCGACAAGGGTCCAAAGTGACCAAGATTTGGCTTAGGACTTAAGCTATGATATTACCCAGGGTTTAGGATACTGAACCAGGAACACCAAGGCATCGCTAAATACAGATCACCAAGTATGGATTATGCTTGGCAAGAACCCGAAGAGGTTACGGATTTGGTTATTGGCTATCAACAGCTAAGGATTTGGGCATGGACCCAGAGCTATCCCTGATTTGGATATCGGCCCAAAGAGTTCATGAATTTGGTCATTGGATATGGATGAATTTTAACTCAGTCATCGGGTTCAAGTGGGTATGGAATTAAATACGGATTTGGTTACTGGATAACGACTCGAAGCAGTGATGGATTTGGGTAAGTATACGTCAATGGCACTTAGATAAAATGGATTGGATTATGAAATGGATGGTATGGCTATGGATAACATATGGACTTCGGATATCAGATTTGAGGCTATACAAAACATGCCTTCCTATCGCAAGGAATGTTTTGGGAGGAAAGTGTTAACCTGCCTTTTGGCAAGGCTGTAGATAGATGGATTCAACTAAATTGACTGCTCATTCATTGAGGTTGGTTTACGATGGATTTAGTCAAATGGATGAATGGACGATCAAGCATGGATAATGATCATGGATTTATAGCTGAGATTCGGCATAGTCGATGGGCGAAGGTTATTGGATACTTGAAACTTGGGTTTCAATGAGTCGAAGTCGCCCTGGATTTGCTTCGGGTCATATGGAGTCGAGCTTCGAGTCGTATGGATGATTTCTTCGAGTCTTCTAGGTGACTCGACATAAGTGGCTTGGCAAGGTGGCTTGGCATGGGTGGCTCACATGTTTTACTGGCTCGGCCAATGTGGTGGTTCATCATGGAAGGTGGTTTGGCCTAGTTAGATCATGGTCGGGCCTTGACTGTCGCTCGACGTTGTGGTTCGGTCAGGGCAGCTTGGCAAGGTGGTTCGGCACTATGGCTCAATGAGATGGTCCGGTTGTGGATGAGATAATAAGGTGGCTAGTCAAGTTGAGTGTCGATAGTGGCGCGTGGCATGGTTTCTTTAAGTCGTTCGGCTCCTAGGATGTGGGTCGGTAGAAAATGTAGTTGGGTCGGCTCCATTATAGTTTGGTCACCTCGTGTAGTTCGGCTCGTGACTTTGGGTCGGATACGTGACAACATGGGTCAGCGTCAATGCATGGTTTGGCCGCATCAGGTCTTCGGGTTACTTCGAGTCCAAAGGGGATTTACTTCGAGTTGCCTTGGTGGGTTTCCTAGGTCGGCAGCATCTAGGCAGGAAGTTGGTCGAGGCTATAGGTTTTGGATGGGGCGTGGATTTAATGGTCCCTGGGTTACCCAGGAGGCCTAACTATCCGGATTTTCCTATAAATACAACATTTGGGTCTCCAGATTGGGGGATCTTCTTTTTGGGTTATCTTTCTTTCTATTTTCTAAGGCTAAGGTTACTCTACCATTTTCTCACTGTAATTGAATATTACAACAATAAAAAGGAAATTTCTAGAGTGGACGTAGGCCAGAATTAGCCCAACCACTATAAATCATATGTCTTTATTGCTTTCTTTTTAATTCTTACTGTTCACCATATTTATTCTCTCTGCATACATTCTATCCGTGATCTGTGACTGTTGTTTGGTGCTTTCATTGGAATTTGGGTGTTAGTGACCAATTTTGGCACTAACATTTTGGTGCTTTCACTGAGAAGCTAGCACTCAGGGATTCAGAAGATTGGAGTTTGGGTTTAAAGGCTTATGTACTTGGATTTTGAAGACTATGGCAAAGCAATCAATTAGGAGATAGAGGACGGAAAGAAGTCTGCAAGAGGGAAGTCAGGAGGCTTCCTCTGGAGCTAATCAACCCTCCATCTACGTCACTAGGGACGAGATGCAGGTCATGATGAATTCCATGCAGGAATAGTTGAAAAGGCAAGGAGAAATGATGCACGCACTTTTAAGACAATTTGGACAAGCAAGAATGTAACGACCTAGCTATTTTCAACCATTTGCATCCACATACGTCGGACTTGAATTGCTCAAAATATCAGATTGTTAATTTAAATTTGGCAAAACGCAGTATGTACAGTAAATCAATCAATCATAAAATCACATACACAGAGTAATATAATAAAAATGCAACGGAATAGATAAATAGTAGTTCATGAAGCTACTATATAAACATCAGAGTTAGAAATAAAATAAAGCAGAATATCTCAAATAAGCAGAAGTCCCAAATACAAACTGATAACATCTCCGAACAAAGCGACTGGAAAAGATGAAAGCTCAATCTATAGTTAGATCTCTAAAAGAAGCTCCAAACCCCAAAGGTGAGCCTCAAATGTTGTATCACTTAGTCTGACCCAAGCGTAAAGCATTACACAGAACACTCGAGTCAGGATTAACATTCTTATATCAATAAATCCAACTCAAGTGAAATATCAACTGAAATACTAGTAACTTAAATAATGTTTGGGATAACCATCCTCTAAGGATCCGTGGAACTATCTACAAAGTAGAAATATACACTATAACACCGTGGTCATTTCAAATTAATTCATACTTCAAAACCAAAATATCATTTCATTTCAAATATATCTATTTCCCAAAATAGTATATGTATAATAAATAATTTATAAAGTGGAGTATTTATAATTTCCTCAAATTTTAATTTTTTTATTCAAATCAACTCGAATTCCAAATTCAAATTTGATTCAATTTTAATTTATCAAATGCCAATTCAATTCAGTTTCTAAATAAACAATATCACATTATCGGTATCAAATCCAGATTTGAATCACAAAATAAACCATTTACATTTCAATATATTTCAAAATTTTAAATATTCAACAATTCCAAAACTAAATTTAACAATTTCATATAGACTTGGTTTAGCTTCATTTTTATTTAGTCTTGGAATATTCACTTAATAAATTCAATATCATTTCAATAACCTTAAATTAAAGTTTACTATGTATTTCCTTCAATTTCTTCAAACGTGAAATATTCATTAAATTGCCTAAATCAAATCAAGTTATAGGATCATATCTTAAAGTTTCAAATTCAATAGTTTTAAATTGATTTAATTACGTAAAATTCTCAATCAAATACAATTTCAATCAATTCCACTCATCTTCCTTAATTTATACAAATCATTGAAATTCTATTTAAATATAATGCTTAACATATTGTATTAAATCAAATCGAACTAAATTTAAGCTATTATTGAGTGTACTTTATATTTATATATATTTATATAAAATATTTCAATAAACCATATATATTCCCTTTCAAAACCATAGAAATCATTTTCAAAATATTTATGTGTAGACCAACAGTGCCTGTATAATTCTCTATCCTATGGTCAAGTAATACGGATATTTATCATTTCAATCTGCAATTTAATATATACGGGTATATATCATTTCAACCCGCAATCCCAAATTCAATGCAAATGAAAATAGCTTGGGTCTATCATTTCAACCCATAACAATTTTCTCCTATTCTAAGGTCCGTTCGGGTATGTATCATTTCAACCCATAGTGAACTCTATACTAACAGGGAACTTGCAAAGTGATGATAGGTATGGTAATAATAATAACAAGCATATACCATAAATAACAATATAATATAAACAACAGGATATGGTGTCATATTCCACATGTGAACAGTTATAGATAATAGCATATATAACAATTTATATTAATAACAACAGCATATTTCAATTGTCGTTTCAATTAAAATAAAATTTAATGAATGAAAGGACGTTAATCGCAAGTGATTGCTCACCTTTCGAGGCTAGAGAAGAAAAGACAATGGAATGAGTTACGAATCCAAGAACGAATTCTCAAGCAAAGTTATATAGGCACGAACATGACGGTCTAAGCTGACAAAAGAATCGACGCAAATAGATCGGATGAGTTAAATAAATAATATATATACATAAACTAATGTATAACTATAGGTATAAACTTTCATTCATACTATATTTAAAACCAATAATTATAAAAGAAATCGACATAACCTGTATGAGTTTTTTTATATATACTAATTAGGTGTTCGCTTATCTAACATATTATATATTTTAAATCCATTTATATAATCACATACAATTAATAAACTAACATCATTAAAACCTGTATATTACCCAACATATCAAGTCTGAGTTTATATAATAATAATATATATATATCACTTGTAAAGTACAACTTTCTTAAAAAAAGCAGATTAGTATAAAAATCAACTCATATAACTTATTTTTGAAACTTTATATATACAATAATATATATACATATATACGTGAATATAACTTAATATAGTATTATATAACTTATACACTATATTTAACAACAAAATAAAATATCAACAGATTTCGTTTGCAACCAAACATACATATATAGGTATATTTACTTTAACAAGGCTACAAAAAACAACACAAACAAAAGTACACGTGCATATATATAGGCAGTCATGCCTTTTACACAACAGCAAGTATACTATATATATAAAAAGTCAATAAAATAATATGCATTTTATAACAAGATAATAACACATGCACTTAAATATATAAATAAATATATATATTTAAATATGCGTTGTCAAAACATGTATAATACAATATATGAAAATACGTATACTAACTTATATAAAACAAAACAGACCTTCATAGAAAATATGTAGTTATATATATGTAAAACATATATATATACATATACCTATAAGAGAAAAGAGATAGGGCTTGACTAACATGGATGGATGGGTTGAATAGTAGGGGGTATGCGAAGGTTGTGGGTGAGCCAACGTGGAGGGGAGATTGGAATAAGGCATGCATGGAGGCTCGGTTCTTGGTTAATATTGTGCTTGCGGCAGGAGTTTGAGGCCGTCGGTCGGAGCTTTGGGGGACGGGCGGGGATGAAGGAAAATCTAGGCAAGGTGAAAGGGAGATGCGGTCGGATCTGGGGTGGAGCTTGGTGATAGAGGAGTGGTGGGGTGGTCGGCGGATGGTGATGGCGGGTCGGTTTGCCCAGAGCGGGAGGTAGAGGCGAAGGTGATGGTTGCATTTGGTGCACGTCGGGTTAGGGACTACGGAAAGTCATGGAGGAAGGATCGGAAGGCTGAGCTGGTCGGGCTTGCGACGGTAGGTGGCACACGGACAAAGAAAAATAATATATCTGGAGGGAGGGGAAAGATAAAGCTACAGGGAGAGGGAGAGGGAAAGGAGGAAGATACGTGCTTTTTTTTCTTCTGAGAATGAACAGTGGAGTTAAAAGGCCAAATGAATATAAATACACATCAAGGTAATAGCAACGTTCACAAGCTACAATGTAGTTGAAAATTTAAAGTAATTAATTCGTGTGGTCCTGCTGTATGTTCAAAATTGAAAAGCAAACAGAAGTTAAAAGCCATAATTTTTGGTGCCGTTACAACGAACTTTTTATTGTTTCGGTGGCGTACCGGAATTCAAAAACACAGAAATAAATATACCACAGAGATCAGCACGACGAGATGATCAAAATGGTATACGGATATCAGTGGTACGATCAACCTATCAAAAGTCGATAATCGGTACCAGTATACGTTGCTATTCCGTACAGAAAATCCAAACGGAGCAAAAAACGTTCGAATTTCGCAAAACGAATTTCGCAGTCTTATTCAAAGTGTTCTAAATAAATTTTCTCGTGTTGACATATTTAGGTTTCGAAACACTTTTAAATTCAGCTATTATTAACTGATTTAAATTGAAATAAAATTTCATGATAAAATAAACTTCAATATTATCAGATGAAAATTTACCAGTTGCTATGTTTAAATAGATTTATTCCAAATAAAAAAAATTATTTCAAAATAATACGATTTAAAATTTCTCAAAATTTCCATTAAATACGTCATAAAATTATTAAAATTTACGGATCGTTGCACTCTTTCTCACTCAAAACTTCTCGTCCCCGAAAAGGAAGGAGTTAGGAGAATAGAAACAACCAGAAAGAAAATAGCTTAAAAGACAAGGGTAAACTATTAATTTAAAACTATATAAATTTTACTTGAAATATTCATTTGAAAACTCATTTGCAATTCAGTTATCTTTAATACTTTAAACTTTTCAAAACTTATTCGTAAAATATCTTGCTTCCTTAATAAGTACCATTTATATGTTTAAATAACACCTTTATAAATATATGAAAGCTATTTGAAAACAATTATTTACATCATTAGTTATATTTACAAAGAAACTATTGAAAACATTAAATCCATAATTCGCAAATTTATTAATTTTATCTCATTCACATTATTAATAAATTAATAATCATTTTCTTTAAATATGTTGTATTTAATTAATAACTTCTAAAATATTTACATCACTAATAATTTACTAGTAAACCATGGAGTGTATAAAAAAATATATTTTAAAAAGGATATATTCAAAAGGAAAAGAAGGTAGATTCGAAAAAACAGAACATAGGTGAATAAATAAAGCTAATCAGATAAGGTAGATTCAAAAGAATAGTATCGGGCACGAATAGTTTCAATCCATAAGAATTTCAATTTCAAATGTTAATATAAAATTTCTTTATTGGATATACTTTTATAATAAAATACCTTTATAATAAAATGCCTTTATATTGAAACAAATTTTCCTTTCGAAATACTTTTATAACTCGATGTTTCAAAGTTTATCCTTATTCTTGCAGACTCCGGCCATGCGTTGATCAGGTGCAAAGCTAGAATTCTTCAAGTACTTAGTAGACCTGTTTCAACACCTAGTGAAAATACTTGAAAAAACCTTCAAAACCGATATGGAAAGTACAACCCAAACAAATCACCTGGATCGCAGATACACAATGGTTACGCCTGGATCCTCCAGGAAACATCCGTACCTTTAGGCAATCAATGCCTTGCGAATTATGCCATGATAACCAAAACCCGTGGACCACAGGATACATAACAATGGTTATTCCTGGTTCCCTCAGGAAACATCCGTACGCTTTAAGCAATCTCTACCTTACGGATTACGCCATAACAACACAACTGGTAGACCGCAGGATACATAAAAATGGTTACGCCTGGATCCCCTAGGAACATTCGTACCCTTTAAGCAATCTATACCTTGCGGTTTATGCTACCAAAAAATGACCATGGGTTACGCCATGGTAGGAAACTCGAGTATCACATCCGAATAACCAAAATCAGAGAGAATAATATCGATAGAATGAATCCACAATGTGGCTATAAAGCGGATATCAAGCAGAAGGCACTTTCCATATCTTTACTTCAAAAATATTTATCACATGGTACCTTTTCAAAACACTTTCAAATATCATGCTTATATAAAGTCCATTATATATATAAGATTCCATGTTCAAATCGAATACTTTTCAAAATCAATATCACACTTATATAGACTTCCATTATATAAGATTTCACTTTTCAAATTGAGTACCTTTCCAAATCAATAGTTTTCAAATCAGCTTTGTACTTACAAATCAATTTTATATAAGTTCGATAGCTCCCAAATCAAGTATTTAATAAAACATGGTTCTCAATTTCAATTCGTTTCAATATCAATTCAGTTTCAAAATCATATGCAACTTCACCAAATTATTTTGCCAAATTAAATATCTTCAGTTTCAAATCTAAAATAATAGGTTTAGAAAATAATCCAAGTTTCCAAATCGACATAATTTGGGTCAAACAAATTCATTTCCAAAATCATCGTATGAATACTGGGTTTTACATTCCAATCTATTTTCAAAACCAAATATTTTTCTCAAAATCAATTATACCCAAAATGATTTCCAAGTTTATAACTGTTATCCCGCTTTTTGGCAAAGCCGTGATACCAAGAGGTTGGCCAGAAACAGAGGACAGTTCATCTCAGAGATTGGTTGCACTTCTCTTCGCTACGGATATCGATGAATTTTGTCTGAGTCCAGATTGATCCACAATTGATAGGACATGACCAGAAACATCGGAGAATTCCTAGAGATAAAGCACGCCCGGACGCCGCCAGAATTACTTCAAAACACCGCCGCTGCCTTAGACTTCGAATTTTTTGCCTAAGAACTGCTGTACTTAGCCATATAAAAGTTGTATTCTCCGGATATCGAGCAATAAAATAACAAAGCTTCATAGTGGACGTAGACAATTTGCCGAACCACTCTAAATCGTTGTCTTCTGTGCAATTTACTTTCTGTTACTTGGAGTTTTTGTTAGATAATCCTCATTTTAATTTGCTTTCTTCATTTATTATCTCTTCAAAAACTTCCGAAGAGTGTTGTGCCCAATTTTGACACAAACACTTTGGTGCTTTCACTGAGAAAAAACCCAGTTTTTTCTCCTGCTCCTTGGATCTATCTTCGATACCGGATTGCATAAATCTAAGAGGGAGATCCAGATTTTATATTGAAACTCATTCCATTCTACTCAGATTTGTCAAAAGTCTAGGAAAGAATTCAACATTTCAAGATGGTGAGTACAAGAACCACTTCCAACATTGGTGATCAGGAAGGCCGGGATAGGCAAAACCCCACACAACTACAATCCACTAACCAAGATGCTGTTGGGCACACAGATCAGTCAGGTCCGGTTACGAGGCAAGAGTTCCAAGCACTACTTCAAGAACTAACCCAGAGCAGACAACAGCTAACTGAGCAATTGCGCGCTAACGCTGAGTTGACCAATCAACTAAATCACCAAAAACGAAGAAAATCCAGAAGGGATCAAGCTCCTCGTTCTTCCACCGAAAGCTCCGCTTCCTCAGATTACAATACCCGATCTATCCGTCCCAGGCTAGACGGAAATCATACGCAAGCCGCTGACTGTCAACAGGCAGTAACCGTTGGGCAGATAAGGGTTGGCCCTTCCACCAGCTTCCATACCGGACCCTCCTCCCGAGGAGGCACTATTCCTCGGTACACTGCAGATGGTCGAACTGCTACAATCGCTGCAGTTGACATAGGGGTTGATGCTCGAGATTACTCCAATCAAAATTATCATCAACAGGGACAGGCTCCAGAGCCATATATCCCAGAAGATATTGAGCCAAGGAGGCGAGATGAGGATCGTCGACAGCGTCCGATCCCACCGCGCACTATGGAACCCGACCATACTTTGGCTCACCACCCACAGAATTTTCCAATACCAGATTTTTCAGCTATGGTACGGCAAATGATTCGCGAGAGTCAAGGCCTAACGAATGACGACTGGGGAATCTCCCGGAGTCATACCCCATTTACTGATGACATATTGTATGCTGAACCTCCTCGCCGATTCAGAATGCCAACCCTTCCCATGTATGAAGGAAATTCTGACCCAAATCAACATGTTCTGAAATGTGAATGGTCAATGACTGCTGCAAGAGCTGATGACGCAGTAAAGTGCCGTAGTTTTCCTATTTCCTTGGGGGGAATTGCGACAATGTGGTTCACCCGATTACCGCCACGATCTATTTCTTCGTTTGACCAGTTAGCTACTAAATTTGTTGAACAATTTCGCATGCATATTGCCCGACCTAAAGATGTTAATACCCTATCGAGTGTTACTCAAGCTCCCGGAGAAACACTTAGACGATATTTGGAGAGGTTCAATGCTGCATGCGCAGAGATTACCAACCCTAATGATAATTCCATTCTAATGGCCTTGACTAAAGGAATCGACCCTGATTCCGAATTTGGAAATTGGCTGGCCGGAAAACCTCCCGCATCGTTGGACCGTTTCTATTCCAAAGCTGCTCAATTCTTGAGGCGAGAGGATGCGAAACAGTCTAGGAGGCAGGACGATGCAAGGCCCAGCAGTGAAGGGATTCAGAGTAATGTTGCGATTAAACAGTCCGGAGAAAATTCGGGAAAAGTCGAATTGAATATTCAAAATAAACAGGCCCAACAATCAAGAAGTGGTGATAACCGAAGCAAAAAAGCAGAATCAAAGTCGTGGTCCGAGGCGTAGGGCCGCAATGTTTGATAATTATACACCGCTTAACACGACGCTGGAGAATGTATACTTACAGACTTGTAATACTATGCAATACAAGAAGCCTGCTCCGAAGCCTTCATCGGAGAAGCAAATTCAGACAGGGAAGTTCTGTAGGTTTCATGAAAGTTATGGGCATAATACCAATGAGTGTAGACATTTGCAAGACCTCATTGAAAAGTTGATCAGAGAAAGAAAGTTGGACCAGTTTGTTCGTGCACCGCAGTCTGGTGGAGCGGGTCCATCTAATCAAAATCGAACACAGAACCAAGAAAGAAACGGTGAACCTGCTCGCACAGGTGGAAGGTTGGTTATCAATACCATAAGCGGTGGTCCACATCCAGCTGACAGAAGTTGGAGAGAAATGGAGTCATATGCTAGATCAATCAGGCATGTAGACTTTGAATGTTGCAGCAATTCGGAAGATGGAACACCAGCCAAGCAACAAAAGACAATGACTGATGAAATAGTGTTCAGAAATCGAGATGCTGATAAAGTCGAAGCCCCCACAATTGACCCATTGGTTATATCCGCTCAAGTTGGTCCTGCTTGGATGAAAAGGATCCTGGTAGACAGCGGAAGTTCTGTAAATATCTTATTTAAAAGAGCCTATGATTTAATGAAAATGGAAGCAAAGGACTTAAAGCCTTGTCAATCACGCGTCCACGGCTTCAATGGGAGTGCAACAATACCAACTGGAATAGTCGAATTGCCAGTGGAGTTGGGAGCGGGAGAATGCCGAAGAGTTCGGATATTGCAATTTGTTGTCTTAGATATTCCTTCCCCATACAATGCTTTTTTGGGCCGACCGGCCCTTGCCGAATTTAGGGCTGCTATCTCCCCGTGGTGTTTAACTCTGAAGTTCCCTAATGACCACGGAATAGGAGTTGTACAAGGAGATCAGGCTGCTAGAAGAGCCTGTTATGTTGCTGAGCTACGAGAGGCGCAGCGGAAAGAGAAAGGAAAAGGCGTAGAGGAATCTCTTTGCACCCGTTTAACTGACGATTGACAACTAGCGCCTGGGCTCCAGCCTGGGCACCACAACCAATTCCAAAAGGATCTTGATCCGAGGGATAATGATATTAAAGAAAAATCTACAGAAAGTCAGGCTTCTCCGGCCGAGCTGACCATTGATGTCCAGATTGGTGATGATCATGACGGCTCGAGAATATTAAAGATTGGGTCTCAACTTGATCGAAAGACACAACAGGAATTGGTTGATTTTCTCCGGGTGAATCTTGACGTGTTCGCCTGGACACACCCTGATATGTGCGGAATCTCGCCTGACATTGCGAACCACACCTTGAACATTGACCCGCGATATATCCCGGTCAAGCAGAAAAGGCGTAGTATGGATCCAGAGAGATCTGCTGCCCTGAAAGAAGAGGTCGATAAGTTGAAATCAAATGGGTTCATCAGAGACGCTTTATACCCAGAATGGGTGTCCAATCCCGTACTTGTCCGAAAACCGAATGGAAAATGGAGAACGTGTATCGATTACTCTGACCTAAATAAAGCCTGCCCAAAAGACAGCTTTCCACTCCCCCGGATCGATCAACTGGTAGATTCAACCGCTGGACATGAATTGCTATCTTTCATGGATGCTTACTCAGGTTACAACCAGATACCCATGCATGTACCGGATCAAGAACACACAAGCTTCGTAACCAACTTGGGGTTGTATTGCTACAAAGTCATGCCTTTTGGATTAAAGAATGCTGGCGCAACCTATCAACGTTTAGTCAACCAAATGTTTGCCAATCAGATTGGAAAGACTATGGAGGTATATGTAGATGACATGTTGGTGAAGTCACGATACTCTAGTGATCATGTCAGGGACCTGGAATCAATGTTTAACATCCTCCGGAAATACGGAATGAAGCTTAATCCACTCAAGTGTCACTTCGGAGTCGCATCCGGAAAATTTCTTGGATTCATTGTCAATGCCCGAGGAATAGAGGCCAACCCCGAAAAGATTTGGGCAATCAGAAATCTACAAACTCCGAAAACCATAAAACAAGTTTAGAGTCTTAACGGGAAAGTGGCAGCACTGAGCAGGTTTATCTCAAAATCGACCGACAAATGCCTTCCATTTTTCGATTTAATTCGAAAGGGAAAACGAAACTTCGAATGGAACGCAGACTGCAAGGGCGCATTTCAATCACTAATCCAGCATCTTTCCGTACCACCAATCCTCTCAAAGCCTGTAGATCATGAACAGTTATATCTTTACCTGGCAGTATCAGAGAATGCGATCAGTGCTGCATTGATTCGGGAGGAAGACCGAGTGCAGAAGCCGGTCTATTACGTGAGTAAACGATTAACCGGAGCCGAGAGAAATTATCCAAAGCTTGAAAAGTTGGCATATTGCCTAGTCATTGCCTCAAGGAAGCTCCGGCCATATTTCCAGGCTCATCCTATTACTGTGTACACCGATCAGCCGTTACGACAGGTCCTTACGCGGCCTGAGACGTCTGGTAGGTTACTGAAGTGGAACATCGAACTGAGTCAATTCGACATCACATATACTCCAAGGAGAGCCATTCACGGCCAGGTCCTAGCAGATTTTATAGCCGAATTCACTATTCCTGAAGACTTGCCCGAAACCAGCATATCTCCCGAATACACCTGGAAGATGTACACCGATGGTGCGTCAAACGATCGGTGTTCAGGAGCTGGGATAGTGCTTGAGACCCCCGAAGGACGATCCATATGTTACGCTTTGAAATTCGAGTTCCGCGCAACCAACAATGAAGCCGAGTACGAAGCTCTACTTACCGTACTAAAACTTGCCCGTGATTTGAAAATCCTCGCTGTAGAGATCTATTGTGATTCCCAATTGATAGTGTATCAAGTCCGAGGTGAATATCAAGCCAAAGATCGAAGACTGGCCACTTATCTAATTCAAGTTCTAGAGATACTTAATCAATTCGATTACTATGCCATTTTCTATATACCCCGAGAGCACAATCAGAAAGCTGATTCACTGGCAAAGTTAGCAAGCACGGGTGAGGCTCAGCAGATAGGGGTTGTTCCGATTGAAACCCTATCATCTCCGAGCATTGATCGAAGGGAGACTGATTTCGCATTTGAAGCAACCTCCATCAAGGGGTCGTGGATGACTCCTTATCAAGATTATATCGAGCACGGTGTATTGCCCGAGCGGCAAAGCGAGAAAAGACAAGTTCTGCGAAAGGCTTCACGGTTTGTTATTCAGAATGGAGTCATGTATCGGAGAGGATACTCTGTTCCTCTCCTCCGGTGTATCGCACACGATGAAATCAAACGAGTGTTACACGATGTACACGAAGGAGAATGTGGTGATCACACTGGGGGGCAAGCACTGGCAAAGAAGATACTTCGGTATGGGTATTATTGGCCTACCGTTAATCGCGATGCTGTAGATTACGCTAGAAAATGTGACAAATGTCAGAAACATGCTCGAATTTCAAGAGCCCCACCTACTGGGATAACCCAAATGGTCAGCCCTTGGCCATTTGCGGTGTGGGGAATGGATATCATCGGCTCGTTACCTCTGTCCAAAGGTGGCGCGAAATACGCCATCGTCGCAGTCGATTATTTCACCAAATGGGCCGAAGCTGAACCCCTTGCGACAATCACAACGAAGAAAGTAATCAACTTTGTGGTGCGTAACATCATCTGCCGTTTCGGTCTCCCACATACTATCATCACCGATAACGGAACTCAATTCGATAGTGCTGAATTCAAAAATTTCTGTCAACGATTTCACATCCATAAGAAATTCTCTGCAGTAGCGCACCCACAAGCAAATGGTCATGTTGAAGCTGTTAATAAAGTTATCAAGTCCATTCTAAAAAAGCGACTGGAAAGAGCTGGGGGCAGATGGGTCGATGAACTTCCTACGGCACTATGGGCCTATCGGACGACCCATAAAACCGCAACCGGTCACACCCCGTTCTCCTTATCTTATGGTTCTGAAGCCGTTATTCCGGTCGAAATGGAGGTGCATTCCCATCGTGTAACGTATTACGATCCGAAAACAAACGCCATATTGCTTGCTGAATCTTTGGATTTACTCGATGAAAGGCGCGAAGAGGCTGATTTGAGGGCAGCCGCATATCGTAATCAAGTCGCCCGACTGTACAACGCCAAGGTCCGTCCACGAACCTTCGAGCTCGGCGATCTCGTACTCAAAAGAGTCTATCCGGTCCCTTCACACATGAAGCCTAATTGGGAAGGGCCGTATGTGATTTCACGAAAGCTCGGGGATGGCACGTTCAAATTATCAACAGTTGACGGTTTTACCTTGCCGAGAGCTTGGAATAGCGAAAGTCTTCGTCGCTACTACATATGAGAAATTTTACTTATTTACTTTCCGTCAATTTACTTCTTTGCATTTTATTTTAGTACTTTGAGACTTAAGTTTGTAATAAGGCGACTGACTTTGCCGTATTCTTTCGTTTCAGCAATAAAATGCCATCTCTTCGAGCCAGAGCTGTGATTTACTGAATATGACGCATTATATTACAATGCACGAAGAGCTAAGTCCCATCACGAGGAGGGACTTATTCAAGTAGGGAGTGATTGTGATGCGACCAGTCACTCACTAAGTGAAACCCGAGCTCGGGAACAAAACACTACATCAACATTCACGGGGATTAACACACGACAATCCCCCCCATCAACTCCAAATTCCCAGAGTGTGAATTGGAGTATAAACTTCAACTCTCGGTTCCCAGAGCGTGAATTGGAGTATAAACATTAAACAATTCGTTCCCAGAGTGCGAACGGACTCCAACTTCCCAGAACGTAAATTGGAGTATAGACATTAAACAATTCGTTCCCAGAGTGCGAACGGACTCCAACTTCCCAGAGTGCGAATTGGAGTATAAACATTAAACGATTCGTTCCCAGAGTGCGAACGGACTCCAACTTCCCAGAGTGTGAATTGGAGTATAAACATCAAATCCCTCATCCGAAGAGTATGAACGAATTCCCAAAAAGCCCAAACAGGTGTGACTGACCATCTATCGACTGACTCCAACTTCCCAGAGTATGAGCTGGAGTATAAACGTAAATTACAGGTTCCCAGAGCGCGAACCGGAGGATTCACATTAACTCCAGATTCCCAAAGCGTGGAGTGGAGTATCGACGTCAATTCCAGGTTCCCATAGTACGAACCATATTGCAAAACATCGATAACTCCCAAATTCCCATAGTGCGAACCGAGCTATCGATTACAAGTTATTCTAAGTCCCCAGAATGTGGAAACGTGCTTAAGGTCTGCATTAAACGCACTCAACCACCAAAACACAAATGTTACTCCCCGAGACCAGGGGGGCAAAAAAAAAAAAAAAAAAAAAACTAAGTGTTAATCGTTAGCCAAAGTGAGGTAACGTCCGAAGTTCGGTTATTCATCAATCACAACTCGCGACCAAGATTCTCAAACTTGACAAATAAAAAACAAACTCTACTTGACGGTGAAAACACCACAAGTACACCAAACTGTTAACTGCAGATTATGTTAAGTCCCCGAAGTGCGGACATGTATACAAGGCTTATGGCATGCGCAGGCACAAACTAATCAATGCAATACTTAAGCAAATATGGAAAGAGTTGTTTTCTATTTTATTAACAAACAAAAAAGAGTCTGATTACATGATAAAACCAAAAACAACTCATAAAGTGGATGCCGGGTCCACACTCGTACACGGCCAACAAAAAGAGAAGGGAAAAGAAATACTGCTTCGCAATTGCATGACAAAACAAAAAGTTCAATCCTTCTTCTTCCGATGTTTCTTCTTTGGGGTTGAGCCACTAGACCCGCTACCCGGCTTCTTACGAGATTTCTTGTCCTTCTTTGGAGCGTCCTCAGGGTCTGGCATGATATCTACATCTTCCTCAGAACTAGAAGGGACAGAGATCCTTTTTAGAGGGCGAACCGAAGGCAGGGGAGCCGTAGCGGGTGGCGAAGCTTCAACACTAGAAGTTATAACAGTGCTGGTGAGAGAAGTAATGATTGAAGAAGTTAAGCTTGGTGGAGCGACATCGCCTCCAGAACCACCAACTGCCGTAGCCATTTCAGCACTTATCTCAGCAAGAATTTCCTCTTCTCGGATTGATCGATCAGCGCTGGAAACAGGGACGGTCGGTATAAATGAGCTAAAAGAAGAGGTAACACCACCCATTGTAAAGGAAGGGTCAGGGAAAGGTTCACAAGGTTGTTTGAGAAGCTCCTCGATCATCTGAACATCGAACGACACAGAGCTCCCTCCTCCCATCTCGCTGGTAAAAACAGTGGTCGTGATGGCCTCAGTAACAACGGCTCCTAGCGTTGGCTGCGAAACTTGTGGAATTGGAAGTGCTGGCGCATCGCTTTCAGCCGCTGATTAAAACACAAAAGAAATGGTCAAAAGATCGACTACAAGTTCAAAATTCCAGAAACACTTAAAGCAACATTTATAATACCTTCTTTGCTGCGGCTCGTTGATAGAACAGGTTCGGAAGCGGTAAATGTACCGAGAGACAATTCCGGTCGATCCGGATTATAAGCAGGGATAACTTGTGGACCAGCTGTAGTAACGACTCCGGATGGGGGTGGAGCATCGACTGGAACATTCTCACTGTCATGTGCGGCTCCAGAACCTTCACCCGTCTCTACATGATGAAACCCAAGTCTCTCCCTCTCGGCGGAGATCATCGCGTCGTGGAGGAGTTTCCTTTCCTCTTCGTTCAATAAGCGAGATTCAAGTTCGAACTCATCTACGGCGCCTTCAGGGAGAGAAGCTCTTTTGTCCGCCACCAGTTTTTTCCAAGCGCTGAGCAGGAGCGCAGAATAATCTCCGAGCCACGAGAGATTCCTGTGCTCGAGTACATTGGCATTATATGTGTCGAGAAGATCGTCAATTTCAGCTTCTACTCTGAAAATCTCCGCTTGAACTCTCCCTTCTACCTCTGCTTCCACCGCTCCAACCTTAGCAACCGCTGCGTCTCGCTCGGCCCGAAGAGACACAGCTTGCTCACACGCTTCCTGTGCAGCTGCATTAGAATCATCTTTTTCCTTATTTAAGCTGGCGAATTTAGCTTTCAACTCCTCAAGTTCCCTGACCGCCGCATCTCGTTCGGCCTCAATGTTTTTGTATCGATGGCCTAAATCCTCAACTAATGTACAGTGCGCTTGTTGCATTTTTGCCATCTCAGCCAATGTCTCATCGACCTTCTGTAACGACTCCAGTTCAGCTTTGCGAGAAGACTCCGTTTCAGATTGAAGAACGTCAACGATACGGTTCTTCTGAGCCAAGTCTGCTTCCAAGCTCTCAATAACTTTGGCTCGTTCGAAGGCTACTTTTGAGGCTTTAACAGCTGCCTTGTACCACTCTTTATGTTGAGCATAAAAATCCCGAGTATAACTGAGGGCGGTGTGCATAGGCTCTTCGGGAATTCTCTTAAGGTTGGGTGGAAAGATGTAGGCGTCAAAGCATACCTCTGGAAAGTCTTTTTTCAACTGAGCAATTCTAATAGCCCCTTCACCAGACGGTTCAAGGGGTGCTTCCTCTACGGTTGCGGTCGTGGCTGTATCGGTCCTTGAGCGATGTGGACCGGGTTTAGAAATTTGTTGAGATAATTGTTGCCGTGAAGTTTCAACTACATGCACTTGGCCCCTGGACGACGGAGGAGAACGAGAGGGTGAACGATACCTTCGGTCCCTATCAGAATGTTCCTGGCTGGAGTAGTGTCGGGAATGGTCCCTATCACGGTGTTCCTGCTCATAATACCTCCGCTCACGATCTCGGTCAGAATCCCTGCGGCGAGACTCATAGTAGGATGAGGAATGGTGCACTCGCCGAAGCTTGTCAAGTGTGGAAGGACGATTCGACATAATGCCTGTAAAAAAGGAACAATTCGATTAAGTACCAAGAAAAAACACCGCAATGCGTGTGGAAGTCGTGAAGTGTCGTGAAAAGTGAATAAAATGCGCAAACCCCCCGACCAACCAGAAGCGTCGATTACACTAACGGGTAAAGAATCGCTTATGTCAAGCGCTCCCCGGAGCTCTTCCAGCCCGGACCCGTGATGGAGAGATACGTAGTCCGGAATGGGAATATCATCCAACCCGGTGAAAAGGTCGCCAGACTGACAAGGAGAAGCACGGGAAACGGTAACCCCAGGTTGGGAACGGGTTACAACTACAGACTTCCGTCTTTTAAGCTTAGGAACAACAGCCTTGCCTTTATGACCCTCTTCTATTCGGGAAAGGTCGGCAGCTATATCAGTATCTGTGGGCGTTCTTTCGTCATCGCTCATTTCTCTTATTACAACGCCAGGTCTTCTTTTTGCCACTTTTTTCTTCTTCCTCGAGGCCGATTTCGCCAAACCTTCAATCACAATACTTTGGCCCGTCTCAATCAAACCCAGTGTCCTTAAGTTATCGTCGGTCAATAGCAAATCTATGTGCCTTAAGTCATGGGGAACCCTTTGCAAGCTTTGAACGAAACCCCTATAATGCCCACCAGCAGGTCTTGAAATGATGGCTGCAAGAGTAGCAGAATATTAGTGTAAAGTATTAAGAATGACCACTCAATAACGAGTTATGATGCTTACGTCTGGATAACCATCTCCTGGCAAACCCTGGGGGACAACGAACGAAAAACCACTCGTTCTTGAAATAACTAAGCCTGGTCCAAGCCCCAGTCACGACCTGACAGTTCCTGACCGCCTCCAGAAAAGTGAAAGACGGGCTATCACCTCTACTCTTAAAATTGAAGATGTGCCTGATCTCGTTAGGTCTTGGTGGACGAAAAAGGCAATCCATAAATATGACGAAGACGCTGTTTAGTAGTGCATGCCCGTTGGGATGAAGTTGTGAAGGAGCGATTCCTAAATACGACAATATCTCTCTGATATATTGGTTAAAAGGAGGAAGAGATCCAGCCGCACAAGCATGGCGGTAAAAGGCAGTATATCCCTCAAGGAGGGTTGTGTGGTCTATCGCTGGCACTGGGTAATAGAACATCGTCCAAAGATATGTTGTGTTTCGAACATAACCGGCCCAACAGAGACTCTGAGATATTGGATTGAACAGAATCGACAGGATCTTCGATAAATATGGCCTCCGGCAATTCATCCGGGGCCGGGTCTACGACTTCAGGAGGGATGTCCGGGAGCTCAAGCATTGGAAAGGGCGAGCTTTGTGCTTCTTGTTGTTGAGAACTCGAAGACTCCATAATTAACTAACTCACCAGAAAGTGGCGTTAAAAACGTAAAAACCCAAGCATTCCCACAGTGCAGAGTGTATGAATATGTCGTGCAATATAAGTGCTAGGAAAAATTTTAAGCAGACTTTACAAAGATGAAACGAGGCGTCCAAACTACGAAATTTTGGATTTGAGAATGAAAACGACCGTCATCGCTGACCGTCATTTTCGCGCCACCCAGAAGCTATTGGCTAGTCCAAGTAATAAACTCGTTGTATTTTGTTTAAGTCATGGTGCCATCGACGAGCTTCAATAGAGATGTCAAGTTAGATTCGATTATGCAAGGCCGAAGCTCGTCGGGGTCAAGTATGCTAAAGATCATTAAGCTCAACGAAAAGTTCAAACTTGAAGATGGTCATAGACTAAAAAGTTGGAGCCAATCACAGAGTTAGAAATCTCGTATGTTCGGACGTTCGAATCGATCGACTTGAATCGATACGAGTCGAATCGAAGACGTTCGAATCCATGCGCCTCGAAGCCAGGAAGGTCGACTCGATGCAGCTTTAGGGTGGAGAAGGTGCTTCGAATCCATTAGCTTCGCGAAACCACGAATCGATCAACACTCCACGTCTTCGAATCGATCAGGGTATTGACACTTCGAATCGATCGGCACGGTCCTTCGAATCCATCGGTTCGAAATCTCGCAATCCTGATCGATTCGAACTACCTATTCTTACATCAATTCGAAGCCTCACCTTCTTGATCGGTTCGAACTACCAGTGCCCAAATCGATGCGAAGCAAGGAAGGAGGATAACGGCCAACGTTGCCTACACTTCTCCCTGATGACATTCAGAATCGATACGACTTGAATGGCTTCAATCCCCAGATCCATCGAGTCAACCCACTTTAGACCTCACTATCACTCATGGGTTTCGAAAGAGAAGATTAAAGTCGATGTCAAATTTTCAGTTTTCATTGTTCTATACTCGGATCGATCCCTTGACCTACCTGATTGGATTCGATGGCGGTGAGAAACTTGGAGAAATTGGATCGATTCGTGCAGAAGGCAGTTGTATCTGACGTTGGAGAACCGTTTCGAAGGTAGAACTACAGTAAAAAGTGAAGAGTAAGAAGTAAAAATGAGGACGGCCTTGGATATTTATATGGATTCCACAGAAAACGCGTGGCTTTTCGTCTCCCGGTTGTGTTTACCTCCTGCCGCCGGTCACTAGCCAAATCCCATCGATTCGAACAAGCACTCGATGACCCATAACTTCGAATCCATCACAGTGAAAAGCCATATCTTCGAATCCATCCCAACTTTATCGAGGCAAGGCATCATCGATTCAAGGAAGCGCTAGGCATCGACTCGAAGACGATCGATTCGAGCAGACGTGACTTCGAATCCATCAAAAGACATCGGGATCAAACAGTCATCCTGTTACAACAACAACGACCAGTGGCTAAGCGCTACTATACAGCAATCAATCATATCAAGAAAGAAATGACAACTATTCAAAGCACGTCATGTTCCCACAAGACGTACTTTGGGGGGCAAAATGTTATCCCGCTTTTTGGCAAAGCCGTGATACCAAGAGGTTGGCCAGAAACAGAGGACAGTTCGTCTCAGAGATTGGTTGCACTTCTCTTCGCTACGGATATCGATGAATTTTGTCTGAGTCCAGATTGATCCACAATTGATAGGACATGACCAGAAAGATCGGAGAATTCCTAGAGATAAAGCACGCCCGGACGCCGCCAGAATTACTTCAAAACACCGCCGCTGCCTTAGACTTCGAATTTTTTGCCTAAGAACTGCTGTACTTAGCCATATAAAAGTTGTATTCTCCGGATATCGAGCAATAAAATAACAAAGCTTCATAGTGGACGTAGACAATTTGCCGAACCACTCTAAATCGTTGTCTTCTGTGCAATTTACTTTCTGTTACTTGGAGTTTTTGTTAGATAATCCTCATTTTAATTTGCTTTCTTCATTTATTATCTCTTCAAAAACTTCCGAAGAGTGTTGTGCCCAATTTTGACACAAACAATAACTATCCCTTTAAAACCATTAAACTATTTATTTCTATTCAAAAGATCTAATTTACCTTTTGCAAATTATTTAAAACTAAATTTTATTCAAAACATTCGAAAACTAAATTCCATATTAATATAATTCAAAATAGTCATATTTATTTACTTAACAATAAGTTTCAAATTTATTTAAGTCATACTACTTCATACTTTAAACATACGAACTAAACTTATATATTTTATCAAATAATTTATGCCTTTCGAAATTATTTAGCTTTGAAAATTAAACCTCTATTTGGAAGTGTTCGAACATTCAAATAGTCGGTGAAATCAAATTTCAAATCCAAGAGTTGAAAATTAGCAACAAATCAGTAAATCAACTTCAATAGATAGGGTTAAATCCAAAACTTGAGGACTGAACACTGGGTTCACTTCAAATCATTTCAATATATATACATATATCTTTCGAGTATCAAATCATACTTTGGAATTTGAAATCAAAATTTGTTGCACACAATCACACGCATAGCAAAGCTACTAGAGTGGCCTTTCCCCCACTCTGAAACTCGAAAATCAATGTCGACGATGCGTGCACTCATCACAGAAATAATTTTCCAGCGACACAAGTGAGTTCTGGACTTCTATTTTTTTGAAAACTTATTTGAAATTTTTTCAAAGTCATTGGAACTCATTTGAAGTCATTTGAAATGTTCTTACTCGGAAAATACATTCAAATTGTATTATTATATAATTTCAAATTCTTAAAACCAATTCCAAAATACCGGAGCTCAATTCTCGAATTTCAAATTTAAAACCCTTCAGTTATAAATCATTTTTAGATAAATCAAATTTCTTATATAATTTTTAAAATTTCAAATCCTTTTGAAACTTCAAATTTTTGTTTTTAAAAAGGTGCATAATCCTTATTGAAAGCATTTTCTATTTTATCTATAGAATATAATCATACGTATCAAAATAAAAATATTGATATATAAAAGAATTTCTAAAATACAAACAAACCCGATTTTTTTCAAAGAATGATTCAAGAGTGGATTTCAAAACAAAAATAGAGATTCAAATTAGAGGAACTCTAATCGAACAGAATTATGATTCGAAGATGGATTCGATCGAAGATGAGATAATTAAATTTCAAAATAGAAGACAGATATACTTATATGAACCGTAGGTGACCTTAATCGGGTCAACCCTGAGTTTAGGAATATAATCGGTGCGGAATTCTAAGGCAAATCAACATTCGATCGCCAGAGATAGAATTCACCACAACAAGAGATAGCAGCATCTAAACCGAGGGTATAGAAAACTCCAGTGAATCAATGTCAATTGTGAAGGAGTTTCACCCCTTTACATATCATTTAGTGGAGCTATGGGATACTCCAAAATCAAAAGAATACAAATAGGGAGAGAAAACTATGAATTTTGAAACCGAAGGGAAACATTCCAAAATATAAATGAAATCAACTCAAAGAGGAAGAGATTCAAGCTCGAACGAAAGTGATTCTGTAAATTAATTTACGATATATACTAAGTTTTCCTAGAACCTTTCTTTGATACCAACTGTAACGACATGGCTATTTTCAACCATTCACATCCACATACGTCGGACATAATTGCTCAAAATATCAGATTGTTAATTTAAATTTAGCAAAACTCAGTATATACAGTAAATAAATCAATTACAGAATTACAAACACAGAGTAATATAATAATAATGCAGCTGAATAGATAAATAGTAGTTCATGAAGCTACTATATAAACATCGGAGTTAGAAATAAAATACTTCAGAAAATCTCAAATAAGCTGAAGCCTCAAATACAAAATGATGACATCTCCGAACAAAGCGACTGGAAAAGCTGAAAGCTGAATCTATAGTTGGATCTCCAAAAGAAGCTCTGAACCCCAAAGGTGAGCCTTAAATGTTGTACCACTTAGTCTGACCTGAGCGTAAAGCATAACACAAAACACTCGAGTCAGGATTAACATTCTTATATCAATAAATCCAACTCAAGTGAAATATCAACTGAAATACAAGTAATTTAAAGAATGTTTAGGATAATCATCATCTAAGGATCCGTGGAACTATCTACAAAGTAGAAATATACACTATAACATCGTGGTCATTTCAAATTAATTCATACTTCAAAACCAAAATATCATTTCATTTCAAATATATCTGTTTCTCAAAATAGTGTGTGTGTATATATAATTTAAATAATTTATAAAGTGGAGTATTTATAATTTCCTCAAATTTCAAAATTTTGATTCAAATCAACTTGAATTCCAAATTCAAATTTAATTCAATTTTAATTTATCAAATTTCAATTCAATTCAGTTTCTAAATAAACAATTCCAAATTATCGGTTTCGAATCCGGATTTGAATCACAAAATAAACCATTTACGTTTCAATATATTTCAAAACTTTAAATATTCAACAATTCCAAAACTAAATTTAACAATTTCATATAGATTTGGTTTAGCTTCATTTTTACTCATTCTTTGAATGTTCACTTAATAAATTTAATATCATTTAAATAACCTTAAATTACAGTTTACTATGTATTTCCTTCAATTTCTTTAAACGTGAAATATTCATTAAATTACTTAAATCAAATCAAGTTATAGGATCATACCTTAAAGTTTCAAATTCAATAGTTTTAAATTGATTTAATACATAAAATTCTCAATCAAATAAAATTTTAATCAATTCCACTCATCTGCCTTAATTTATACATATCATTGAAATTCTATTTAAATATAATACTTAACATATTATATTAAATCAAGTCGAACTAAATTTAATTTATTATTGAGTCTACTTTATATTTAAATATATTTATATAAAATATTTCAATAAACCATATATATTCCCTTTTAAAACCATAGAAATCATTTTCAAAATATTTATGTGTAGACCAACGGTGCCTCTCTATCCTATGGTCAAGTAATACGGATATTTATCATTTCAATCTACAATTTAATATATACGGGTATATATCATTTCAACCCGCAATCCCAAATTCAATGCAAATGAAAATCGCTTGGGTCTATCATTTCAACCCATAACGATTTTCTTCTATTCTAAAGTCCGTTCGGGTGTGTATCATTTCAACCCATGGTGAATTCTATACTAACAGAGAACTTGTAGAGTGATGATACTTATGATAATAATAACAACATGCATATACAATACATAACAATATAATATAAACAACATGATATGGTATCATATCCCACAGGTGAACAGTTATAGATAATAACATATATAACAATTTATATTAATAACAACAGCATATTTCAATTGTCATTTCAATTGAAATCAAATTTAATGAATGAGAGGACGTTGACCGCAAGTTATTGCTTACCTTTCGAGGCTAGAGAAGAAAAGACAATGGTACGAGTTACGAATCTAAGAACAAATTCTCAAGCAAAGTTATGTAGGCATGAACTTGATGGTCTCAGATGACAAAAGAATCGATGGGAATAGATCGGATCAGTTAAATAAAAAATATATATACATAAACTAATGTATAACTATAGGTATAAACTTCCATTCATACTATATTTAAAATCAGTAATTATAAAAGAAATCAATATAACCTGTATGTGTTTTTTATATATACTAATAGCTGTTCGCTTATCTAACATATTATATATTTAAAATCTATATATATAATCACATACAATTAGTAAACTTATGTTATTAAAACCTGTATATTACCCAACATATCAAGTCTGAGTTTATATAATAATATTATATATATATATATATCACTTGTAAAGTACAACTTTCTTAAACAAAGCATGTTAGTATAAAATCAACTCTTATAACTTATTTTTGAAACTTTATGTATACAATAATATATATATATATATACACGCGAATATAACTTAATATATTATTATATAACTTATACATTATATTTAACAACAAAATAAAATATCAATAGATTTCGTTTGTAACAAAACATACATATATAGGTATATTTACTTTAACAAGGCTACACAAAACAACACAAACAAATGTACACGTGTATATATAGGAAGTCATGCCTTTTATACAACAGCAAGTATACTATGTATATAATAAGTCAACAAAATAATATGCATTTTATAACAAGATAATAACACATGCACTGCTATGTATAAATAAAAAAATATATAAATATGTGTTGTCAAAACATATATAATGCAATATATGAAAATATGTATACTAACTTATATAAAACAAAGCAGACCTTCATAGAAAATATATAGTTATATATATGTAAAATATATATACATATACCTGTAAGAGAAAAAGAGATGGGGCTCGACTAACATGGGTGGATGGGTAGAATAGTAGGGGGTGTGCGAAGGTTGCGGGTGAGCCGACGTGGAGGGGAGATCGGAATATGGCACGCGTGGAGGCTCGGTTCTTGGTGTATACTGTGCTCGCGGCAGGAGTTTGAGGCCGAGATAGGTAGGTTCAGTCGAAGCTTTAGGGGACAGGCGGGGATGAAGTCCGATCTAGGCAAGGTGAAGGGGAGATGCGGTCGGATCTGGGACGGAGCTTGGTGATAGAAGAGTGGCGGGATGGTCGGCCGATGGTGATGGCGGGTCGGTTGCCCAGAGCGTGAGGTGGAGGCGGAGGTGGCGGTTGCTTTGGGTGCGCGTCGGGTTGGGGACTGCGGAAAGGCGTGGAGGAAGGATTGGAAGGCCGAACGTGGTCGAGCTTGCGACGGTTGGTGGCACAAGTTGATGAGAAGAATAAGAACAAAGAAAAATAATATATCTGAGGGAGGGGAAAGATAAAGCTATAGGGAGAGGGAGAGGGAGAGGGAGAGGAGTAAGATACGTGCTTTTTTCTTCTTCTGAGAATGAATAGTGGAGTTGAAAGGCCAAATGAATATAAATACACATCAAGGTAATAACAGCGGTCACAAGCTACGATGTAGCTAAAAATTTAAAGTAATTAATTCGTGTTGTCCTACTGTATGTTAAAAATTGAAAAGCAAACAGAAGTTAAAAGCCACAATTTTTGGTGCCGTTACAACGAACTTTTTATTGCTTCGGTTGCATACCGTAATTCAAAAATATAGAAATAAATATACCATGGAGATCAGCACGACGAGATGATCAAAACGGTATACAGACATCAGTGGTACGATCAACCTATCAAAAGTCGATAATCGGCACCGATATACGTTGCTATTCCATACGGAAAAATCAAAACGGAGCTAGAAACGTCCGAATTTCGCAAAACAAATTTAGCAGTCTTCTTCAGAGTGTTCTAAATAAATTTTATCATGTTGACATATTTAGGTTTCGGAATACTTTTAAATTCAGCTGTTATTAACTGATTTAAATTGAAATAAAATTTCACGATAAAATAAACTTCAATATTATCATATGAAAATTTACCAGTTGCTATGTTTAAATAGATGTATTCCAAATAATAAATTTTTATTTCAAACAATACGATTTAAAATTTCAATTAAATACGTTATAAAATTATTAAAGTTTATGGGTCGTCACAAGGAACAGCAGGAACTCAGATCCATGGAGCTGGATCAAAAGGATGCAATAGGCAAGCATATAGAGTGGTTCAGCAGGGGGAAGCCACCAATCAGCAAATGGCTGTCAATCTGGATGGACCTAGACTCGGGGGCACATTACTAAGAAATGCTGGACCAATTTATGAAGGGATACTAGATTACGCTGCGCAGCCCGACACCGATAGAAATACAATACTACGTGACGAGGAGTATGCACCGAAATTCCCTCAAGGTCTTGAAGGGTGTTTAGGAAATGTAGATGGCGGGCAACCCTTGGCAGGTAACCTGAATTGGCTGACATCATCAGGAGAATTATTCGCGGAGGTCTGACAAACAGGGTTTTTAAGGGAGTCAACAAAAGTTTGTTTACTAGGAACATCAGGATAGCTAGGAATCCACCCGATTTCAGGCTACCCACTCAGGAAGTATACATTGGTAAGATGGATCCCACTGACCACTTGATGAGGTACACAAGGCATTTAGAAGTGCTGGGGGCATCAGAGGAGGTCATGACCCGATGTTTCCCCTGTACTTGATCGATATAGCTGTAATGCGGTTCAGACAGCTGGAGGATTGATCTATTGAAACATGGACAGAACTGGTAGACAAGTTCTTAAGTCAGTTTTGAGTTCACATAAAAAGGCCAATGAATGTGATGACGCTGATGTCAGTTAAGCAGAGGACGGACAAATCGCTTACGACTTTCTTAATTCGCTTTAATGCAGTAGTTGCTTCGGTGGATCGGCTAGATCTATTAATGGTTCTGATGGCGGTAGTGTCAGGAGTCAGGGATGATTCGGATTTCAAAGTATCATTGATATGGGATCCACCATTAGATCTCGGGGAATTCTTTCACGAAGCCGAGAGATTTCTTCGACAAGAGGATGCATGTTTGAATATGAAGTCAAAGGAAGTAAACGTGGTTAAGGATGAAGGACCACCCAGTGAAAACTCATGTAAAGACAAGGATAAAGGGAAAAGGATGCGCTGGGGAGAACCAAAGTTCTCCACTTATACAAGATTGAATGCAACATTGGAGCGGATATTCTTGGATACTCAAGATTGCCTTCTGTATCGAAGGTCGGCAAGGAGGGTTCCCTCAGACCGCAAAAGAGCATCAGGAAGGCACTATCTATTCCATGACCTGGACGGGCATGATACTAACAGCTGCCGACATCTGAAGGATATAATCGAGGAACATGTAAGGAATGGTCAGTTACGGTAATATGTCGAAACTCGAAATGCAGCGGTCGAACAGAAGCGGCCACCGACTACCTTGAACGACGAAGGCGTGAAGCCCAGAAATGTGGCCGGTTAGTCATCAACTAATTGTGATGGTTTGGAACAAGTAACAAACTCTGGGCAAACGGCTAAATCACTTACTTATGTATAGGGTTGGAAATAACCCTTAGGCATGCTCTAGGAAGATGGTTTACCGAGACGCTCCGGTTTGTGAAATTTGTTTTTTCCTTTTGGCTTGAACATCTGCTTTTTCTGCTTTTGTTCTGGAGTTCGGTTTGAACTCCCAGTTTTGTTGGTTTCTTGGTTTGGATTTTGGTTCCGATGTGTGATTTTCGATTTGGATTTTGATTTGGACTTTTGATATGGATTTCAGGTTTTTTGATTTGAATCTAGGTTTCAGATTGGATTTCGGTTGACTTTTTGTTTGGTTTTTTACTAAAAGGTCGTAGAGCGTGGATTATACTCGACAAGGATCCGAAGCGACCAGGATACGGCCTAGGACTTAGTCCTCTTATTGTCTATCACTTGTTATTTCAGGTAGTCAAGTATGGGTTATGCTCGACAAGGGTTCGGAGAAGCCAGGATTTGTCCTAAGACTTAGGCCACATATTATCTATCGGTTACTACCATAGGTCGTCGAGTAAGGACTATGTTCGACAAAGGTACAAGGCGACTAGGATTCGGCTTAGGACTTAAGCCACGGCATTACTCACGGTTCAGGGATACTAAACCAGGACATCAAGGCATCGCTAAATATAGATCGCCGAGTATGGATTATGCTTGGCAAGAACCTGGAGAGGTTACGAATTTAGATATTAGCTATGAACGGCTAAGGATTTGGGCATGAACACGGAACGATCTCGGTTTTGGATATCAATCTGGAGAGGTCATGAATTTGGTTATTTGATATGGATGAATTTTAACTCGGTTATTGGGTTCATATGGGTGTGGAATTGAATACGGATTTGGTTACTGGATAAGGATTGGATAATGACTCGAAGCAGTCATGGATTTGGGCAAGTATACGACAATGACACTTGGATAAAATGGATTGGATTATGAAATTGATGGTATGGCTATGGATAACATATGGACTTCGGATATCGAATTTGAGGCTATACAAAACACACCCTCCTACTGCAAGGTATGTTTTGGAGGCAAGTGTTGACCCGCCTTTTAGCAAGGTTGCAGATACACTGATTCAACCAAATTGACTGCTCGTTCGTCGAGGTTGGTTTATGATGGATTTAGTCAACTGGATGAATGGACGATCAAGCATGGTTAATAATCATGGATTTATAGTCAGGATTCAACGTAGTCGATGGACTAAGGTTATTGGATAGTTGAAACTTCGGCTTCAATGAGTCGCAAGTCGCCCTGGATTTGCTTCGGGTTATATGGAGTCGAGCTTCGAGTCGTATGGATTATTTCTTCGGGTCTTCTAGGTGGCTCGGCATAAGTGGCTTGGCAAGGTGGCTCGGCATGGGTGGCTCGGCTGTATTAGTGTCTCGGCCATGTTGGTGGCTCATCATGGAAGGTGGTTCGGCCTAGTTAGGTTATGGTTCGGCCTTGGTTGTCAGTCAGCATTGTGGTTCAGTCAGGGCGGCTCGGTAAGGTGATTCGGCACTATGGCTGACCGAAGTGGCCCGGTCGTGGACGAGGTAACAAGGTGGCTCGGTCTAGTTGAGGGTCAGTAGCGGCGCGTGGCATGGTTTCTTTGAGTCATTCGGCTCCTAGGATGTGGGTCGGTAGGCAATGTAGCTCGGTCGGCTACATTATAGTTTGGTCACCTCCTGTCATTGGGCTCATGACTTTGGGTCGGCGTCAATGCATGGTTTGGCCGCATCAAGTCTTCAGGTCACATCGAGTCCAAAGGGGATTTACTTAGAGTTGCCTTGGTGGGGTTCCTGGGTCGGCAGCATCTGGGTAGGAAGTTGGTCGAGGCTATAGGTTCTGGATCGGCCATGGATTTAATAGTCCCTGGGTCACCCAGAAGGCCCAACTCCCGAGATTTGCCTATAAATACAACATGTGGGTCTTCAGATGGGGAAATCTTCTTTTTGGGTTCTCTTGCTTTCTAATTTCTAAGGATAAGACTACTCTACCATTTTGTAACTATAATCGATTATTACAACAATAAAAGGAAATTTCTGGTGTGGACGTATGCCAGAGTTAGCCAAACCACTATAAATCTTGTGTCTTTACTGCTTTATTTTTAATTTTTACTGTTCATCATATTTATACTCTCTACATACATTATATCTGTGATCTGTGATCTGTGACTGTTGTTTGGTGCTTTCACTGGAATTTGGGTGTTAATGTCCAATTTTGGCGCTAATAGGAAGGCACAACTAAAGTCAAGCAAATTAAAATCTCAATTTTATAAAACCAATTTTCATCTTTCAATATGAAAGAAAATGAATCAATTATTGATATGAATGCTAGATTTCAAACCATTCAACACATCTCATGGCACTTGGATTCAAAGTCACTTATTTTGATTTAGTCACACGAATTTTAAACTTTGACAAATGAATGGGAAAGAAAACATTTAGCCATTAAAGAGCTAATGATCTTTCTCAACTCAAAGTTGAAGAGCTAATGAAATCTGACGTCGTGCGAAGCTAACTTACTGGTTAGAAAGGATCAAAATCATGAAAATAAAAACATAGCCGTTACCTGGAGATTTGACCAGGCAACTAGGCACAAGGCATTCGCATACCGTTTGGCATCCCGAGCATTCGACATAACATACTAGGTCGGCTTCCAGAGTCATTCGGCACAGATGGTTCGTTCGGCACTCGAGTTCGATCGGCATCTATGGAACGATCGGCATGCAAGAGCATTCGGCATTGAGAGCCATTCGGTAATGTATATCGATCGGCATTAAGAGCCGTTCAGCATCTATGGACGTTCGGCATGGCAGAGTCGTTCGGCATTCTATTCTGCTCGGCATCTAGATGTGTTCAGCATTCATGCCTCGTTCGGCATTCATGCCTCGTTCGGCATCCAGAGGTGCTCGGCATTCATGCCTCGTTCGGCATCCAGAGGTGCTCGGCATTCATGCCTCGTTCGGCATTCAGGATCGTTCGACATCCAGGGGTGTTCGGCATTCATCCAATCTAGATCGGCTTTGATTATTGATCGACATGTACTCTCCATTCAGCATATCATTTCGTTCGGCTTGAAGATATCGTTCGGAATTTTGCCATTCGACATCTACGGATCGACACACAGAGTTCATTCTTTTTGGGCTAAGGTATTCAGCTACCAGGCCCATCAGGGAAGTCCAACCCATCTTCGTTTATAAATAGAGAGGCAGGAGCACAGTGAAAGGGACCTTTTTTCGAGAACACCGGGGAGACTCTGCCGCATTCAAGACTCATTCAAGACTTATCTTTTTTGCTTAACAATTGTGATCAAATAGTTGATATACAGATTGTATCTGTAATCAATTATCGAGGAAAGCAATAAAGATTAACCTCAAAGTGGACGTTGGCAATTACGCCGAACCACTATAAATCTGGTGTTCATACTTTCTGCATTTAAATTTGCATATTGTTTTATGTTTAACTTTACTTTATTCATTAATCCCTCTATACAATCTCTCTTAAGGGTGTTAGTGGCCAATTCTGGTGCTAACATTTTGGTGCTTTAATTGAGAGTCGAATTCTCAGGACGATAGGATCTACTTTGTAGCTACTAGATTGAAAAATCCCCCGAAGGAGATCCAAATCATTCACAAGACATCTGTTGATTCTACTCAGAGTTACAACCGACGACTCTACCATGGGAAGACCACGAACTAGATCAGCCTCTCACAACGTAGATGTCAATGAAACTGCTAGTGTACAACAGATAGGACCTAACAATCAGCAAGCAATTCATGGCGTAGGAACCTCCACCCAGAACCAAGCAGAGGTCGTTTCCCAAATAGAGTTAAACGACTTGATAAGAGAACTCTGGGAAAGTAGAAGGCAACTTGTTGAGTAAATCCAAGCCAATCTAATCTCATGACTCAGCTTTCCCAGCAGCAGCATCAGAATGTTGGGAATTGTCCTGCTCCTTATTCTTCATCTGATAGCTTGACCTCAGCTGATGAACCTCCTAGGCGTAGACGCCGCAAGACAGAAACTGCATGGACAGGTGCCACAGATCGATCCGCCAGGGATCAGGCATGTGAAGAGACCGGATGCCCCGCTCATCAAGACCCAAATCAAGTTGGCCTTCAGGACGCACGTTTGGCTGACCGTCACCAGGCGGGACATCAGCCCGCACGGTCCCTTGGAGCGGATTCCAACCTCCCACCTTCCATACAAACTCTAGATCTATCACCATGGTCAACCAGTTGATGAGAGAGAACCAAGGCCTGACCAACAAAGATTGGGGAGTGTCCAGGAGTCATACTCCTTCATAGATATCATCCTACAGGAAGAGTACCCCAAGAAATTCAATATGCCGACTATCCCAGCCCAAGAAAGGAAGACTGACCCTAGGCAACACATAATGAGGTATGAATGGATGATGGATTCGGCAAGGGCAAATGACGCGACTAAGTGTAGGTGTTTCCCAATCACTCTATTCGGAATCGCTACTATGTGGTTTACCCGGCTTCCTCCGCGATCTATATCCAGCTTCAACGAGTTAGCGATGAAATTTGTTGAACAATTCAGGATACGTGCTACTTGTCCAAAGGACGTGATGTCCTTATCAAGCGTAATCCAGGCTCCTAGAGAGTCTTTGAAAGCATACTTACAGAGGTTTCATGTTGCCTCCACTGAAGTCAGCAATCCTAACGACCATGCAATTTTGATGGCGGTAATGCGAGGCGTAGATCCAGACTCGGTGTTTGGAGATTGGTTGGCGGGAAAGCCCCCAGCTACGTTGGAACGATTCTATTCTAAAGCTCATCAGTTCATATAGAGGGAAGAAGCTCGATGGACAAGACGAGACAAGGCACCAGGTCCTGTTCAAGAGACTGTGAAAAGTAACATCGCCATGAAGCAGTCCGGCGACAGTTTGGGAAAAGTTCAAGTCAACGCCCAGAACAAGCCTGAGCAGTCCAAAGGATCTGGAAGTGGAAATCCCGGAAAGAAAACAGAAGCAGGGAAATGGAAGCCAATGATTCCGACCTACAATGAATACACTCCTCTAAATACTTTTATTGAAAACATTTATCTTTCTGCCTGTAACACCTTTGAATACAGAAAGCCGCATCCAAAGGAGTCCACTAAAGAACAGAAACGGACAGGGAAGTACTGTCGCTTCCATGAAACCCATGGGCACAATACCGAGGAGTGTAGACACCTTCATGACACCATAGCAAGGTTAATCAGGCAGAAAAAGCTACAGGAGTTTCTTAAAAACACACCAGAGGGTAGGCAAGGAACGTAGGACCCCGGGCGTGGGTCGGCTCCACGTCACCCAGAGGAACCTGCCCGAACTATAGGTAGGTTGATCATAAACACTATAGTCGGAGGACCTCATCCTGCAGACAAGAATTTGCAGGAGATGGAACGATATGCTACCTCCTTGAGGCATGCAGATTATGAATGTTGTTCGAATGTGGAAGATGGAACCCCCGCAAAACAACAACGATAATGACTGACGATATAGTGTTCAGGAGTCGAGACGCGGACAAGGTGGAGGCTCCTACTATCGACCCGATGGTTATATCTGCAACAATCGGGCCAGCTTACGTGAAAAGAATTTTGATTGATCGTGGAAGCTCTGTCAACGTCATCTTCAAGAAGGCTTATGACCAAATGAAGATGGAGATAAAAGATTTGAAACCATGCAAAGCCCGTATCCATGGCTTTAACGGTGCTATAACCAACGCAATGGGGTATACAGAGTTACCAGTTGAACTGGGGGAAGGAGAGCGTAGGAGAGTGCGAGTCCTACCATTCATAGTAATGGATGTTGACTCTCCGTACAATGTATTTTTGGGTCGTCTAGCCCTGGAAGAGTTTAGGGCCGCTCTGGCCCCAGGGTGTTTGACATTAAAATTTTCGACAAACAAAGGAGTCGGTGTTATACATGGCAATCAGGCGACCGGTCGTGCATGTTATGTGGCGGAACTGAGAGAAGCTTAGCGGAGAGAGAAGGGAAAGGTTGCGGACAGCTCCGTTCGCATCCTAAAGACTGATGATTGACAAGTAGTGCCCGAGCCCTGGCTCGAGCAACATTCTTGGATCCTTAGAGACATAGATTCGAGAGATGATGATGGAGAACCCAGGGAAATGAATGCAGCACCGGCTGAGTTGACGATCGGCATTCCAGTCAGCCGGGATGACCCATCACGAGTTCTTAAGATTGGATCACAACTTGACCCTTCAGTGGCCGAGGATCTTACTGATTTTCTCCAAGCAAATCTGGACGTTTTCGCTTGGACACACTCTGATATGTGCTGGATTTCTCCTGCAATTGCGAGTCATATGTTGAACATAGACCCAAAACACGTTCCCGTAAAACAGAAAAGGAGAGGTATGGACCGGGAGAGGTCCACGACTCTCAAAGAGGAGATGGACAAACTTAAAGCCAATGGGTTCGTCCGCGACGCCCTCTACCCTGAATGGGTATCTAACCCAGTGCTAGTGAAGAAAGCAAATGGAAAGTGGAGAACTTGTGTTGATTACTCTGATCTGAATAAAGCATGCTCGAAGGATAGTTTCCCTTTACCTAGAATCCACCAGCTCGTTGACTCTACCGCCGGACACGAATTATTGTCATTTATGGATGCGTATTCAGGATACAATCAGATCCCCATGCACATTCCAGACCAAGAGCACACCAGTTTTGTCACAAATATGGGGCTATATTGCTATGTAGTAATGCCATTTGGATTGAAAAACGTGGAAGCAACTTATCAGCGTCTGGTGATTCGAATGTTTAAGGACCAAATTGGTAGAACGATGGAAGTCTATGTGGATGACATGCTCGTGAAGTCACGGCTGTCAAACGACCACATCCGAGACTTAGCAGAGATGTTTGACATACTCAATCATTACGGGATAAAGATCAACCCATTAAAGTGCTCTTTTGGTATTGCCTTCGGGAAATTCTTGGGTTTCATTGTGAACGAACATGGAACTGAAGCTAACTTGGAAATATTCAGGCTATTCGGGACATACAGGTGCCCAGAACAATAAAGCAAGTACAAAGCTTGAACGGAAAGGTGGCCGCACTGAGCCGATTCATATCCAGAGCTACGGATAAGTGCATTGCTTTCTTTGATGTGATAAAGAAGGGAAAAAGGAATTTCGAGTGGACATCCGACTGCGAGGAAGCATTCCGAGCTCTGGTAAGGCATTTGGAGAGCCCTCCGGTGCTATCGAAACTAATAGACCATGAAATGTTGTATGTGTGCTTGGCGGTATCCCAGCATGCTATCAGTACGGCTTTGGTTCGTGAAAAGGACCGAGTTCAAAGGCCAGTTTACTATGTTAGTAAACGTCTGACGGGGGCAGAAAGAAACCATCCCAGGATTGAGAAACTAGCTTATTGCTTGGTGATTGCATCACGCAAACTTCGCCTATACTTCCAGGCACTCTCGATCAGTGCTTGCACCGACCAACCCTTGCGATAGGTACTCCAACGACCGGAAACTTCTGGAAGGATGTTAAAATGGAATATCGAGTTGAGTCAGTTCGATATTACCTACTGCCGTGAAGGGCCATACAGGGGCAAGCACTAGCAGATTTCATCACTGAATTCACCATGACAGACGAATCAAACGGCCACAATGTCATACCTCCCGTTCGATGGAAGATGTACACCGATAGAGCATCTAACGACCGTCGTTCGAGGGTTGGCATAGTTCTTGTAACTCCTGAGAACTGATTAGTTTGCTACGCTTTGAAGCTCGAATTCACTGCAATGAATAATGAAGCCGAGTATGAAGCATTGATTGCCGGCTTAAGACTCATCAAAGAACTAGGAGTAAGATCGGTTGAAATCTTTTGCGACTCGCAACTGGTGGTGTACCAAGTGCGGAGAGACCACCAAGCAGGGGGGCAGAGACTTGCCCCATATTTGGTCCGAGTTCAGGAGCTGCTAACAAATCTCGAGTATTGTGATATTTCACATGTCCCGCATGAGCAAAACAGAGCAGCCGATTCATTGGCAAAATTCACAAGCACTGGCGATGCGCAACAGATGGGATTATTTCCCGTTGAAACCTTACATGTTCCGAGCATAAACATGATGGAGGTAGATTTCATGTTAGAAACAGAAATCGAGAAGGAGTCATGGATGACCCCATTCAAGCAGTACTTGTTACATGGGGTTGTGCCCGAAGGAAGGAGTGAAAGGCGAAAAGTCATTCGTAAGGCTTCTCGTTATGTAATGCCAGATGGGGTGATGTATCAGAGGGGATTCTCGAGCCCCATACTCCGATGCATTGCCCATGATGAGATAAAACGGGTCCTGAAGGAAGTCTATGAAGGTGAATGCGGCGACCATACCGGAGGGCAGATTTTAGCAAAGAAATCCTCCGCTATGGATACTATTGGCCAACTGTAAATCGAGATGCCGCAGACTACGTGAGAAGATGTGACAAATGTCAGAAGTATGTGAAAATCCCTAGAGCTCCACCGACGGAACTCACACAAATAATTAGTCCCTGGCCATTTGCAATGTGGGGGATCGACATAATCGGTTCCTTACCCATATCCAAAGGTGGTGCAAAATATGCGATAGTTGCGGTCGATTATTTTACCAAGTGGGCAGAAGCAGAGCCTTTGGCCACTATCACCACCAAAAAGGTCATTAATTTCGTTGTACGAAATATTATATGCCGTTTTGGCCTTCTCGAACCATCGTTACAGACAAAGGAACTCGGTTTGAAAGCAAAGGTTCAAGGAATTTTGCCAAAAATATGGTATTGAGAAAATGTTTGCAGCAGTTGCTCACCCAAAACCTAATGGACAAGTGGAAGTCGTGAACAAGATAATCAAATCCATATTGAAAAAATGTTTGGAAAAGGCTTGAGGCAAGTGGGTGGATGAGCTTCCAACAACGATTTGGGCTTATAGAACCACCCATAAGTCCGCGACTAGCCACACTCCATTCACATTGGCATATGGCATGGAAGCTGTCATACCCGTGGAACTTGGAGTCCCATCACATCGGGTAACTTATTATGACCCCGAGTCAAATCAAGATCTCTTGCTAGAATCATTGGATTTCATTGATGAAAAGCGCGAAGAAGATAGTTTAAGAGCAGCTGCGTACAGGCATCGAGTCGCTCGATATTATAATGAAAAAGTCCAACCGAGAATCTTTGGCGTGGGTGATCTCGTTTTGAAACGAGTTTTCCTAGCTCCATCACATATGAGCCCCGCATGGGAAGGTCCATACGTCATTGAACGGAAGCTTGGAGAAGGAACTTTTAAGCTAGCAACCGTTGATAGTGCGACACTCCCTCGAGCATGGAATAGTGAACATTTGCGGCATTATTACACTTAGTCCATTTCTTTCATACTTTAGATGCATTTATTTCCAACAAGTTTTTCATTCCTAGTTTATGGCATGTAAAAAGACAATTTAGCTTATTTGCATTAATAAAGGCTTGAAGCCATTTTCTCTATGAATTGTCGATGTTTCTGTGTATGATAACGCTGTGACAAATAACTCAAAATCTCCAAGTCCCCGGAGTACAGACTGGAGTACTCTAAGTCCCCAGAGTGCGGACTCGAGTGTAAACGAATAAAAATCTCCAAGTTCCGGGAGTGCGGACTGGAGTACTCTAAGTCCCCAGAGTGCGGATCGAGCATAAACGACTCAAAAATCTCCAAGTCCCCGGAGTGTGGACTGGAGTACTCTAATTCCCCAGAGTGCAGACTCGAGTGTAAACGAATAAAAATCTCCAAGTCCCCGGAATGCGGACTGGAGTACTCCAAGTCCCCAGAGTGCGGACTCGAGTATAAACGACTCAAGATCTCCAAGTCCTCAGAGTGCGGACTAGAGTACTATAAGTCCCTAAAGTGCGAACTCGAGTGTAAACGAATAAAAATCTCCAAGTCCCCGGAGTGCGGACTGGAGTACTCCAAGTCCCCAGAGTGCGGACTCGGGTATAAATGACTCGAAATCTCCAAGTCTCTGGAGTGCAGACTGGAGTACTCTAAGTCCCTAGAGTGCAGACTCGAGTATAAACGATTCAAAATCTCCAAGTCCACGGAGTGCAGACTGGAGTACTCTAAGTCCCCCAGAGTGTGGACTCGAGTACAAACGACTAAAATTCTCCAAGTCCCCGAGTGCGGACTGAAGCACTATGAGTCCCCAGAGTGCGTACTAGAGTATAAATTACTCAAAATCTCAAAATCCCTAGAGTGCGGACTGGAGTACTCTGAGTCCCCGAAATGCAGAATAGAGTATAAATGATTTAAATGTCCAAGCCCATGAGGGCAGACTGGATATAAATGACTTGAAGTCATTGAGCCCTTGGCGTACGGATTGGAAAATATTGTAAGTACCCGGAGCATGGGATAAAGAATGTGCAATACCAAAAAGTTGTCAACTTGTTTGAAGATGAATCGAGAAGTTCACGTAACTCGCAGTAGCTCGGGTTTTGACCACGGGTATACAAAAAACCATACAACAAAAGTCCTCGGGGAGGAAAAAGAACTAAGTTTTATTCATAAAAAATAATTGTATTTACATGAACTACGAAAACAAAAAATAATTACATAATCTAAACTAACTCTTGTTGAACGAGAGCGAAGGCTACTTCTTCGACTTCTTCGATTTTTTACCAGACGACTCCTCCCCAGTGCGTTTACCCTTGATAGCTTTCTTTGACGGGGGAGTGACAACTGAAGAAGTACGAGGAACTTCCATGGGTTTGGACCCGCCTGGGACGATGACCTTCAACGGCTTATTCAAAGGATCGTCCAGGTCCACGGATTGAGGTTCGACCTTGATCTTGACCGTCTTTTCACTCTCCTTCTCAAGATGCTTCTTCATGCTCAGTTCGGATGTGTGTTCAGAGGCGCCTGTAATTTCAACTTCATAACTTCCATCGATGGGAGAGGAAGTCTCAGATTTGTCCTCATCAAGCGCTTCGATCACCTGAGCATCTGGACCGGGAGCCTCTCCTACGTGAGTGGCTTCACTCGTTTTTTCCTTCAACCCTTTGGCGACATTGCTTCTCGGAGTGGGCTCAAGATCATAACGGCCTGGAAAGAATCAAGAAAAACAAGTACTAGAATGAGAAAGCTTCTGGTGAAAAACGAAAAATCTTGGAATGTTAAAGCAAAAGAGTTGCCTACCTAGTTTCGGCTGGCTCTCAGCCGTCAGGGGGTCTCACCCTCTGGAATAGGGGACAAAACGAGAATGCCAAGGCTGAGGTCCTCCGGGTCATAGACGATGTGCTGCTCAAAGGGAACGAGTATTGGCCGACCAGCCCGCTGGGTAGGCACACGAGCTGGAGACTCGATCTCGGATGGACCGGCGATAACTTCCTTTCCTTTCGTTAAGGGGGAGCCTATGCAATAAAGGGCTTTGGCCGCTGACAGGTCCGAAGGCTCATTTCCTTTAAGAAATTCTTTTATCAAAGCTCCTTCATCGACCTCCTCGGTACCATGTTCGGCCTTCCTGATTTCAATTAAGGTCTCTCACGCCTCGGCCAAAGATTCAAGATAGCCCTCACCCAGAAAAGTTAAGTCCCGGTGCATGAGAACATGGGCATTGAATTCTGCAATAAGCGGGTCGAACAAGCTTTTGACCTCTTCCCTACCTTCTTCCTTAGCCGTCTCAAGAAGGGAGTCGATATCCGCAGATGCTATCTTTTTACCCTCTTCACGAGCTTCATTCTTTAGTGCCTCAACTTTGGAAAGCTCATCCTCAAGTTTCGCCTTTAGGAGTCGCGTAGCAACAATCTCATCGCAATATCGTTGTGACTCTTCTTGGGTGGCAGTCTTCTCTTCTTGCTCTTTGCGAAGTCGCTCCTCAAGTTCTCTAACTCGGAGGCTGAATGCATCCCTCTCTTTTTGCACTGATTCTTTCTCCAGAGCTAAGGCCCCATAGCGCTGAACCGCCTCGTCGATTTCTTTTTTGTGGGTTACTTTCAAACGAGTTACGGCTTCGGCGGTATCTTTGGCGCTCTGCTGGGCGGCCTCAAGCTGAAATGTGACGCCCCACCTGTCCCAACCCCCCCTCTCCTCTTCACTTCATTCTTATTTTCTTAACACTCAAGCTTTAGCAAAAATGGTGGAAGAGAATGGGAATTAGAAACTCCAAGCCCTAGTTCCTCTTGCTAGCTCAAGTTCTTGCTCCAAAATCAAAGAGAACCCATTGGTAAGCTTCTCTCCTTCTTCCCCAACTCATTCTCTCTTTGATTTCAGAAATTTCCTAAACCTAACTTAGTGAATGTTTTTCTTTTAAGCTTAGATTCAAGCTTCTAGTGTTGAGATTGAAGTGTGGTTGATCTTCCCTTGTCTTCAAGCTTCTCATTCATTGTTTTTGGGTTCAAAGGTGAGATTTTTATCTCACATCTATGCTTATATTTATCTTCGAATGTTAGGTATGAATTCCTAACACTTATTCGTGTGCATTTGCTTTTGGTTTGGATTGATTTGGTGAATATTCCAATTTTTAGTGTTTTGGATTCAAATCTTTGAAAATCCTAACTTTGATGTTTGAACATGTTTTTGGTGATGCATCGAGGAGCATATAGGGCCGGGTAGTCGATAGGCATAAACCCTTAGCGCCGTTGCACGAGCGAATGCAATTTGATCGAGTTTGCACCTCTTTTGAAAGAGGGCAGGGGAGTGCTGGCAACAGGTTCGGCCGACCGAGCCCCTGGGCCGGTCGACCGACCTGCTACCCAGGCACTTCCTGCCTCTGTTTGGAAGTGCCGGTTACAGGCTTCGGCCGACCGAGCCCCTGGGCCGGTCGACCTACATGGTGCCCCGAGCACTTCCAACCCCTGGTTCGGTCGACCGAGCTCTGTGTCCGGCCGACCGACCTGGTGCATTTTTGCCTATTTTACCTAGTTGTTTGAATTTCCAACTTTAATCGATTCGTGTTGTTTCCTATGTGTTGTTATCATTTGTTATGACTTTGATGACTCCTTTTTAGGGATTTTTGAATATCCATTTTGATGGATTCTTTATCGGTTTCGTTGGATTTTTATTCACATCTTCGTATGTGAATTTTAGTGATTGATTGTTCCTACAATCTTCTTTGTTATTTGTCACTTTAAAAATATAAAGGTTTTCTATACTAGTAGTAAATATCAAAACTCTTTCTTCAAATGATTTCAACACTATTTTATTACAAAGCTCGTTTTCTCAAACCGATTTCCAATCTATTAGTATATACAAACCTTTACCTCACTCGGATGAGAAATCTAATTAAACGACTTAGTAAAATAAGTGGTATGAAACGCTTGCGTTTACTTCGTCGGTTAATTCTTGGACTTGTTCGATTGAATCTCTTGTGACAGTTTTCTAGTGGAGATCTACAATTTGTTCGCAAATATTTAAGTTAAGCTAGTGGTTATGGGACATGATGCTAAACTCATATATTTACTAGCTTATTGTAATTGAAACTTCTTGATGGACCATTTTTGTGGTTTAGACTAGCAATGTGCGATGTCTCTTTGTCTATGTGGAGGACTGCTCCTCATTTTATTGAGCTTCGTCTCATTTCTAGCATGGGTCGTACCTATCTAGGTGCGTCGATGTTTGTTTATGCATGGGGTGTACCTGTTTAGGTGCATCGATGTTTGTTTACTTCGTGGAGCAATCGGCTCAATAAGTCGGGGCATGGGGCGTATCTTTTTAGGTGCGTCGATGTTCGTCTATGCATGGGGCGTATCTTTCTAGGTGCGTCGATGTTCGACTTTGCATGGGGTGTATCTTTATAGGTGCATCGATGTTAGACATTACATGGGGTGTATCTTTCTAGGTGCATCGATGTCTATTTATGCATGGGATGTATCTTTCTAGGTGCATCGATGTTTGTTTATGCATGGGGCGTATCTATCTAGGTGCGTCGATGCTAGAGCATGGGGCGTATCTTTCTAGGTGCGTCGATGCTCGACTGTTCATGGTGCATGTCTTTTTAGGTGTGTCGATGTCCAGTTTGTGGGATTGGCCATCCTTTTCTTGTGATTTCTGGATTTCTAATTATTGATTTCTGGAATTTATGTTTCACCACCTTTTTCAGTTGGCATTGATATGTATGTCATTTTGTGGCTTGGTGAATTAGATAAAGAATATGACATTCTTTTGATGCTATGAGATTCTTGAGATATTGTGTGACTTTTGTGGATTTTCCACTGTATACTTATCGTAGTATGACATTTTTGGTTATCATACGTTTTTAGTTATATCTCTTCTTATATCTCATTTTATCTGATAATTATAGCTAAACTAATCCGTTCATTATTTTCTTCTTAAATAATACTCGGGTCAGACTGAGATTTTACAGGTGCTTCTGCTTGACTCCTTATCGGACCACTATCTGATCTTTTTGGCTAACTACTTTAGTTTAGTAGTTTTTGTTGTTGTATACTATTGAGATATGGACTCCTTGATGTATACGTATTCTTTTGTCTAGCACTTGTATCTATTCTTTTTGTTATTGTGGATCTTACTTGACCGCAACTCTGATTTACACTTTTATGTGTAATATTCATATCTATTTCCGCCTTTGTGATATGAATTGTCTGTGACTGATTTGTGTTATGTTTATTTCTATATTTGTTTCTGAAGATTTTATATAGCCACTGTGTGATAGCTTTGAGTTTGTATCTGTATGTCGGATTTCCTCTTGAGATGAAAAGTTATATTTTTACTATCTGACATATCGATGCTCGCACAAAGAAATTACACGGATGGTCGCTCCTCAACAGCCTTATTCTCCGTGCTAGTTGACAGCATTACTTCATAGTGTTCTTGGCTAGCGTGGGTATAGAGGTGGGGCGTCACATGAAATTTGTAAGACGCAAGCTCTTCGTCCTGGGCTTTGATAATGTCTTCGTCACGGATAGCCTCAAGCTTCAGGCGATCAATCTCATGCTACCGCTCTATGGAGACTTCTGACACTTCCTCGACAAGATGAACAAACGCGTCATGTTAAACATAGACGTCGTTAGTACAGGCGATAGCGCTCTGCTTGACATCTCCAGGTATATGATGGATCGCCGGGAGGAACTTCAGGCCATCAAAGCAGATTTTTGGAAATTTAACTTTAAGCTCGGCCAGTCACTCCGATACTGTTGGATCTATTGCAGGAACAGGAGGAGACGGCTTTGAAAGTTCATCTCTCCTGTAAGGATCCCGAGACTGTCGTGTGGAAGAGGAATCGTAGTGTTGATCACGAGGGACATCAGATTGCGACCCCTTATGGTCGTGCTTATCTTTTCTTTGCTCCGAGTGAGAAGAGGGATGTTGGTGGTATTTGGGCTGATAATATGTTTTCTTCCGAGATGATGTGTCCTGGAAATGATAATCCCTATCGCCATCAACGTCTCTGTCCCGACATCTCCCAAAACCTGAGTCCCGTCCAAAGTGATGGAAGATAGACGACCCGCGGAGACGATCAATTCCATGTGTACGCCCCATGTCACCTACACAGAATTTAAATAACAATGAATTAGCAAAGAGTAGTGTGACGACAGAAGTTTAAATGCAAGGTGAAATGCATGTGTTTGTGTGTGTCCTAGTGTTTCCCCCCGACGGACCAGTATCTTTACTAATGGGAGTCTTTTCTCTCTGATTTTGGGCTTGAACGCCTGCATCGCCTCTGATGGGCGAGTGAAGTTTAAGTGCCTCCAGATCGTCCAAATCATAATTGAGTAGATCATCAGGTATGGAGAGGTTCGTTAGGCCTTTTAAAGAACTTTGTAAATGCTGTGAGGAAGCCTCTTTCTCTATTGAAATAAGGGTAACTTTAGAAGTTCCACCAACCGTTTCCTTCATTATCTTGTACGCCGGTTTCTTTTTCCTCTTCGAAGGGGAAGATGACGTTTCAATGTCATGAACTTCGACTATCGGATCCCGAGTGGGACCAACGTTCTCATCTTGCACTTCGGGTGTTTCGGTTTCCTTGATTTCCCCCTCTTCTAGTGCGTCAGGAGTGTTACGTGCTGAAGACTCATCTTGTTTTTTCCCTTTGCCAGAGGCAGGCCCGGGTATGGTAATGCCCTGAGGAAGGCTTATCCGACGGCCTTCTGCCAACAGTCCAAACCTTGCAAGTGACTCAATCGAAATGAGAGTTCGAATGTCCCATTCTTCGGCAGGAAGGCCTCGAATATCTTCGACGGTTTCAGAATATCCGCGACCGTCAGGACGTGGAGTGATACCTTAAAAAATGGAAAACAGAGTTAGAAAAGGCACGACTTCGACCAAACATGAGTATCAATCCGGGAAAAAGACTTACTTCCTTCCACCAATCTCCTCGCAAAGCTGGAAGGGCAACGCACATAAAACCACTCCTGTTTGTACAGGGCAAACTTGCTTCATGCCCCAGTTAAGATTTGACATTTGTTGTGCAGCTCGAGAAACATGAAAGAGGGCCTATCTCTCCGCTTCTTGATGCAATATATATATATATATATATATATATATATATATATATATATATATATATATATCTGATATCACCCGAGGTTGGAGGCCTAGATAGGACATTCATGAAGAGGATGTAGGTACCGTAGATGACTGCGTGGTCGTTCGAGTGCAGTTGCGACGGGGCAATGTCGATGTATTGCAGCATGTCCCGAAGAAATGAGCTGAACAGTGGCACACTACCAACCCAGCACATAAATTTATTACAGGATGTGTATCCGACTGCGGGCAATTGTGGATGATCGTTTTGCGATGGAACTAGCACGTCATCAAAGGGGATTCCGTGGACAGAGCACATCCGACGGAGTGTACTTTCATTCATCTTCGAAGCCTGTGAATCGACTGGGTTGCCCAAGAAAATTGATGCTTCCAAAGCGTCGGGAGCTAGGTTATGAGCAGGGGAAGTCGATGGGTTTGAAGTATCTGCGACTTCTTGTCTATAGGACGGCCCAGGTTTGTTTGAGATCATAGCGGAGCTAGATTTCTTAGACATCTTTAATAAAGATTGAATCTAGCAGAACACCTGTTTGAGCAATACTTGAAAAACAATCGACATTATACTTAACAACACTAATATTCCCCCCGTGTGGTGTGTGAACTAGTGTGATAATTCAAATATAAGTGCTGAGAAATTGAAAGTCACAGAGTTGATGGTATAAAGTTGAGCTTTGAATTATCGCCTTCGAAGACTGTCATCGCTGACCGTCTCCGAAAGCCTGTCCTATAATGTTTTCAACTTTGGGCTTGGATAATGGCACTATATGTTAAAGGCAATTATCCATTTTTAATGATTTAAGTTCAGGCTTGTGATTATTAAAACTAGGAGTTGTCAGTCCAGATTGGTTCGATACGCTAGTTTGCTTAAGTCCCTGTCCTTGTTTTTGTCATATGATTAAGCAAGGTGGATAGGTGTTCGGCCTAAGTGTCGTTCTTCCTAAGTGTCATTCGGCTTAAATATCGATCGGCATTCATGACCGTTCGTCCTGAGTGCTGTTCGGCCAAAATATCGTTCGGCATCCTGTCCATTCCCCATGTTCGGCCTAAATATCGATCGGCATTCATGACCGTTCGGCCTGAGTGATGTTCGGCCAAAACATCGATCGGCACCCTGTCCATTCTCCACTTCCTTTCAGTTTTTCCACTCCAACCTCGTTCGGCATAGGGAGATCATGCCAAACCAAGGCCATGTCAATCCACGCCAATAGGCCTTATCTTTGACTCCATTCCCATGCTCCCATAGGATCACTCGGCATTAAAAAATCATACCGAGCCACTACGATGCATCCTCCACCTTTCTCTTCTCCAATCCATCCCCTCGAAATCGCCTAAAAGCATACTAAGTTCCAGCCCTGGAATGCGTGCGAACCTCAATTCATCACCTTCATCCACACGCCCCCTACTTTCTACGATCTATGGAGGATACACGAGTCTGAGTAATACGTTATGCTTTCTAATTTGAGAGAATGTTTGAAAGGTTCTTACCGAAGAGTACGGTGGAAGCTCGGGGGTCTGTGAGTTTAGGATTGGAAGTTGTTCGAACTTAACTTGAGAAGGAGCTATAGGAAGGGCGTGATGGATTCCAGGTAGGAATGGAAGATCGAAGGGATGAGCAAAACTTAAGGGAGATAAGTTGTGTGTTCTTGGAAAATCACGGAGGTAAAAAGTGAAAAGGTGAAGAATAAGGGGAATGCCTGTTTTTATAGGAAAGAAGAGGAAGTCGAAGAGACAATGACCGGTAGAAATGGTCAAAATGACATCGTTCGGCATCGGCTATGTCGTTCGGGATCCAGGGCGCTCGGCATCGGCTATGTTGTTCGGCATTCAGATAACTGAGCAGAGGCTCGAAGCAAAGCACGGAGAACTCATGATTCAAAGTGCACCACGTTCGACCACGTGATGCACTTTGGGAGGCAAGTGTTACCTGGAGATTTGACCAGGCAACTAGGCACTCGGCATTCACGTACCGTTCGGCATCTCGAGCGTTTGGCACAACATACTGGGTCAGCTTCCAGAGTCGTTCGACATAGATGGTTCGTTCGGCACTCAAGTTCGATCAGCATCTATGGGACGATCAGCATGCAAGAGCGTTCGGCATTGAGAGCCATTCGATGTTGTATATCATTCGGCATTAAGTATCGTTTGGCATCTATGGGACAGTCGGTATGCAAGAGCGTTCGGCATTGAGAGCCGTTCGGTAATGTATATCGATCGACATTAAGAGCCGTTAGGCATCTATGGACGTACGGCATGGCAAAGTCGTTCGGCATTCTATACTGCTCGGCATCCAGAGGTGTTCGACATTCATGCTCGTTCGGCATCCAGGATCGTTCGGCATCCAGAGGTGTTCGGCATTCATGCCTCGTTCGACATTCAGGATCTTTCGACATCCAGAGGTGTTCGGCATTCATCCAATCTAGACCGGCTTCGATTATTGATCGGCATGTACTCTCCATTCAACACATCATTTCGTTCGGCTTGAAGATATCGTTCGGCATTTTGCCGTTCGGTATCTACGGATCGGCATGCAGAGTTCATTCTTTTTGGGCTGAGGTATTCAGCTACCAGGCCCACCAGGGAAGTCCAACCCATCTTCGTCTATAAATAGAGAGGTAGGGGCACAGTGAAAGGGACCTTTTTTCGAGAACACCGGGGAGACTCTACCGCATTCAAGACTCATTCAAGACTTATCTTTTTTGCTTAACAGTTGTAATCAAATAGTTGATATACAGATTGTATCTATAATCGATTATCGAGGAAAGAAATAAAGATTAACCTTAAAGTGGACGTAGGCAATTACGCCGAACCACTATAAATCTGGTGTTATACTTTCTGCATTTAAATTTGCATACTGTTTTCTGTTTAACTTTACTTTCTTCGTTAATCCCTCTACACAATCTCTCTTAAGGGTGTTAGTGACTAATTCTGGTGCTAACAATAGCACTCCAAGCAAGTAACGAAAATTTGGACTTAGATGAAGATGAGATTGTTTTTATTGTCTAAAACCAAAACAAATTCAAGAAGTTCAACGATGACTAGATTTCAAAATGGTGGCAAAACAAACTACTCAAATCAAACATTAATTGAATGATATAAGTATGACAAATTTGGTCACATAAAGAAGAATTTTCCATAGCTCAACAGTGATAAAAAGAAAAACTATCTTGAAAATTCAAGAAAAGAAAAGAGTTTTTCAAGTAACATGGGACAATGCAGATTGGTCTTCTTCATCTGATAGTAATAGTGAAAGTGAGTTGAAATAAGGGAATGTGTGTTTTATGGCTAACACTGATGTGGTACGTCATGTACTTACTTATGATGAAATAATGGAAATTTATCGTTGAATTAGGTTATAAATATAGAGAACTAAAAAAATTAAATAAGGAATATATAGGAAAGGTAACTGGAGTAGAATTAAAAATTGGATTACTAAAAGATGAAAAAATAATCTTAAAAGAAGAATTAAAAATTACTCAAAAAATTGTGCAACTTTATTATCTCAAAATGACGTCTTATTACAAGATTTAGAAAATTATAAGTTAGAAAAAATTAATCTTGAAAAGAAAAACTAGAATTACAAGCAAATTTAGATTCTAGCAATATTGAAATTTGTGATCTTAAAAGTAAGTTAGACAAATTAACAAATAATGTGATGAAATTCAACAAAGGAATTTTTTTTAGAAAAATTGATAAAAATATCTAGACCATCTGGAAACCAAAATGGATTGGGTTTTAAAAGAAAACAAAAGTCAAAGAATTATAGCACATTATACACCAAATTCAAAAAGCCAAAGTTTTTAGCTAAGATTAAGAATTCATGCACAAGTATGGTCAATATATGGATTCCTAAAACAAATAATAAACTAATTAGACAGTGTATTGATGAATATTTAAAGAAAGTTGTACATAACAATAATTACATTTCTAAAGGAACCTCATCCTCATGGATATAGCTACCTTCTTCCACTAACATACCCTATATGAAAAATGTGGGTATCAATTAATTTTTTCTTATTTTATAGGTACCCAAAACTAAAATAAAAAATAACGAGAAATGGATACTTGATAGTGGTTGCTCCTAGCATATGACTGGAAATGCTTATATGTCACCCAATATAACATATGTCGATGGTGGCACTGTGACAACTGGAGATAATTCAAAAGAATTTGTCGTCAATATTGAAGAAGTCATCAATATCAGTATTTCTAAATTTCCTATTTTTACTAATGTTTTATTGGTAGAAAATTTGAAACATAACTTATTAAGTATAAGTCAATTATGTGACAAAGGATTTAAAATTAATTTCCAGAAAAATAAATGCAAAATCTTTGATCAAAATAAAAATCTAATTTTTGAAGAATTTAGAAATCGAAACATATACGTTTTAAACATAAATATCAAAAACAACACTAATTTATGCTTATCCGCAAATCATGATGATCCATGGTTATGGCATAAATGTTTTTATCACATAAATTTAAGAATATCAATAAACTAGCTAAAAATGAATTAATTAGAGGATTACCAAAATCAACTACATGGTTAAAAACTTGTGTGACGCTTGTTAATTTGGTAAATTAAAGAAAAGTTCTTTTAATCAAAAAGGAAATCTCCATAAAGCAATCTCTTGAACTACTTCATCTAAATTTATTCGGACTGACTAAAGTATGCTGAATAAATCAGAACAAATATGTTTTTGTAATTGTTAATGATTTTTCAAGATATACTTGAACATTAATTTTAAAACATGAAAGTGACATTTTTAAAATGTTCAAAATTTCTACTAAACGAATTACAAATTAAATGGACTTAAAAATTAAAAAAAAAAAAAAAAAAAAAGAAAAAGTAAAAAGAAAAGAAAAATAAGGAGGAAAAGAGAGAGATAAAGGGAATTAGTCATAATTTTTCATTTCCACCTACATCACAACAAAATGGTGTTATAGAAAGAAAAAATTGAAATTTACAAGGATGTGCACGAACATACTAAATAGTAGTAACCAACCAAATTTTTTTGGCTAAAGCTGTTGCTACCGCATGTTATGTATTGAATCGTGCAACACTTAGACCAATAAAAAAGAAATAAAAAAAAAAATAAAAAAAAAAAAAGAAAAAGAGAAAAGAAAGGAGGAAAAGAGAGAGATAAAATGTTTATTTTGAATACAAAAGAATATCTAGGAAAATTTGATTTTAAAGTAGATGAAGGAACTTTTGTTAGCTATTTGGATCAAAGTAGAGTAAATAGAATTTTTAATAAACGAACAAACATTATAGAAGAAAGTCTTCATGTACCATTGATGAAAATTTTAAAAATAATAAAAATGATGATGAGAAGTAGTTATAAATAAAAGTAATGTACCAATATATGAAAATAATAATAAAAATATCAATAATAAAAATGATAATGTGACAAAAAATTTCACTTTTCAACCTAACTCAAGAAACCTTACTGGAAAAAAGGAAAAATGGCCGCTCCTCCCCTTCCTTTTCATTCACTTTCGATCTAACCCCTCTCCATATCTCCTCCGCTTCCCTTCTTCCATCCATCTCATGTTGCCATCACCCTTGTCATCTTCTCATGCCGAAGAAGAAGTTGTCATTGCCTATGCAGTCGAGTCTATCTACATCAGATTTGGAATGGCAAGCTTCTCTGACTTGCTCTGGTAGACCCTTCGCCAATTCCTATGTTCGAGTTTCTGTCCTAGTTGAGCCTGTTACATCTTCTGCTGCCAAACTTAATCAATTGTGTGAGTTTGCTTCATTACCGTTGGCAAATCCATTTTCCTCTTTGCTAAATGACATTGAGTCGGAGATCGATCAGTTGGTTTGGGTTGCTCTGACCTCGGTGAGAACCTCTTATCTTCTTTTCTTTCTTCTGCTGCAAACGAACCAAGTTGGTCTGAAACAATTTTTGGACGACATTGTGGTGTGAATGATAGTTGCGTACCCACTATTATAATGGATGATGATATTGTTGGTCGAATTCAGGTTGAGCCTGCTGTTGGTCGTGTCCTATCTTTTTTGTGCAAAGCAACCTACTCATGATAATGTCGAATTGAATGTCTATTTTCCTGCTAGATCTGATCATGCTCTTCTCGTGCCCATTCCTTTTACGCCCATGATATAGTTCTCGTTTCTAAGCTCAAAGTATGCACATCTGGTGGTCAGATAGCATAAATTGATGTTCACTATGGATGGAAACCTGATATCTATGAGATTTGTCACTCCTTTGGTTGTGTGGAGCTCTCATGTAAGCACCTCCTTCCTCCTGATACTTCTAGTGACCCTCCTCTTCCTATCCCAACTAAGATCCTCCTTCCTAGGCTTTCTACTAGTATGCGGGTTCCTAAATCACGCCCCACTTTTCTAGAGGACCCCGGTCCCCTCCTGATGTCCAATCGAGGTCCGTAAAGACTTAGGTTGTAACATTGATGTCGTTCCTTCTCCTTTCATTGGTGAGTCTTCTCTGCCATAGTCCTTTTCCCTTGTTCCTGGTGTTCCTTCTAGTGCTGCTATCATTCCATCTCCCGTGATTGAGTGGAACTCCTGGGAGATGACTTGGGTTCATTTGAGTTCTAAGATGCGATATAGTCTAGAGTTTGATCGTTATTATATGTTTATAGGTGGAAATGGAGAGATAAGGAGTTTATTTTATCATTTTGTTGGTAATGGACTTGTTCTTTCATGTGATGGTGAGGAGGGTGATGAAAATAAGCTTATTTTTTAGGATGACACTCGGGATCGAAATTATATTACTCCTTTGATTTTACAGGTTTTGACCTAGTATTGCAACTCATTTCTCATGTTTTCTCCGTATTATGGAGACTAGTCCCATTGTTGATGACAATGGTCCCCCTTTTTTGGAGATCGTCTAGTTTTTGTTTGTTTAGTAGAATAACCGCTATAAAACCATGATAGTTGTTTTGTATATGTGCAGAACAACTATTTTTTTGTTTATATACAATTGCATAACCCACTATAAAACCGGCTAGCTTTGCTAAAATAATAATGATAATGTGACAACTTCACCGCCTAGGATATTAAAGGACCATCCAATTAATAATATTATTGGTGATTTAAATACAAAAGTATCAACTAGAAAACAGTTAAATTAAACGAGTCAAGTTGCATTTATATCAAATTTTGAACCTAAATTATAAAGAAGCATCAAAAGATGATTTTTGGATAATTGCAATGCAAGAAGAACTTAATCAATTTGAAAGAAATGACGTATGGAAACTGGTACCGAGACTAAACAGTAAATCTATAATTGGAACAAAATGGATTTTTAAAAATAAAGCAAATGAAAGTGGAAACAAAGTTTGAAATAAAGCAAGATTAGTAGCTCAAGGACATAATCAAGAAGAATGATTGATTATGAAGAGACATTTGCTCCAGTAGCACGCCTCGAAGCAACACGAACATTACTTGCTTTCGCATGTCATCATAATTTCAAACTTTTTCAAATGGATGTAAAGAGTGCATTTCTAAATGGATTTGTAAAAGAAAAGGTTTATGTTGAACAACCTCCACTATTTGTTCATGAGAGATATCCCGATTATATATTTGAACTAAAATAGGCTCTATATTGATTAAAACAAGCACCTCATGTTTGGTATAAGCGACAAAAAAACTCATTTTCAAAATTTTAAAAAAGACACTACTTAATTTATAAAACAAGAAAATAATGACATATTAGTTGTACAAATATACGTTGACAGCGTTATATTTGGATCAACTAATGAAAAATTATGTAATGAATTTTCTAACATTCTGAAAAAAATGAATTTGAAATGTCACGTATGGGTGAATTGAACTATTTTTTAGGTTAGTGAATAAGACAACTAGAAAATGGAATTTTTTTAAAAAAAATAATGTTGAGATTTATTAAAATGCTTTGGAAGGGAAAATATCTCAAGTAAACCGACTCCGATGAATACTACTCCACATTTTGATAAAGATGAAAATGGAAAAGATTTTGATCAAAAATTATACCGAAGTATGATAGGATCTCCGTTATATTTAACGGCTAGTAGACCAGATATTATGATGAACGTATGTTTATATGCAAGATTTCAAGCACAACCTAAGGAGTCATACCATTGATTGGTTAAAAGAATTCTATGATTCTTAACCCACACTAAAGAATACTGACTCTTCTATCCTAAAGGAAACTCTTTCGAACTCATATCATATAGTGATGCAGATTTTGGTGGTTGCAAGACAAATAGGAAAAGTACGAGTGTCACATGTTATATCATTGGTCAATCTGTGGTTTCATGGTTTAGTAAAAAAAATAGAATTATGTCTCTCTCTCAACATGTGAAGTCGAGTATATATTAGCAGCCATAGCCTGTGCACAAGTAATATATATGCAACAAATTCTTCAAGATTTCCATAAAATCATAACAAATTCTTCTATATATTGTGATAATACTAGTGCTATAAATTTATCAAAAAAATCCTATTAATCATTCTCGAACAGAACACATTGATATTCGTCACCATTTCTTAAGAGATAATGTTGAAAAGGTAATCATATCACTTGAATTTGTAAATACCGAGAATCAAGTTGCTGATATCTTGACCAAACCACTAAGCGGACTAACTTTTATAAAGGTAAGACGAGACCTAGGAATTTGTTCTTATAATGAATTGGTAAACTGATATATATAATTTATTTAACTCATATAAGATGCGTAAAATAATTCTGTAAAATTAATTACAAATAATTTTATCCTCATAAAAACCAGCTAACTTCTGTTAAAATTCTATGGTTATAATTTTACCCTAACAAATAAACTCTTAGTAAAAACAACTTTTATATAAACCAATTTTTCTGCAAATTATATGCCTATATTTTTACCAAGCTCCATTTGCAAACCTTTCTATTCAAAATGTCTTCCGATCAGGACTCCACTTACTTTAGCTCACTTTCATCGAATAGCACCTACGTATCACCAACTAAATCTACAACTCCACCAATCTACCATGCTAATACCTCTCATAAAGGAACTTCTCAAGACAAAGGGAAGACTATTGAGCAAGAGCAACTTGAATAGGAGGAAGAAGATAGCGATGATATGTCCTTGTCCGACCCTCACCAATCTCACCATCAACTTTGTATGGTTTTCCAAGGACTTTCAATTCAAGAAGATAATGAATATAATGATCAATCTCAATGGCTAACTGAACATGAACAAGATCCAACCGCATATTGGGAGTATTATGAAAATTATGGCAGATTGTCCTATTCTTCAAACCAGTATCACTAGCTTCTTTTATTTTCTTTTTTCCTTCTTTTTCCGAACCATGTTATTTAACCTTTATTTCATTTTGTATCACTTATGTCTCTTGTTAAAACTCGTGTTTGTTCTACTTAAGTTATCTTATGTTCTATTTTTGTTTGACATGTCTATGTTTATATATCTATTTTATGTGTGCGTAATTACTTTTCTTTTGTTTTGATAATGATAAAGGGGGAGAAATATATGCATATACATAGGGTGAGACAAAATTAAGGGAAAGTTATTTTTATCATAACTAACGATTGTATAGTTGTCATCATCAAAATGGGGGAGAATATTATTACCTACAGCCTATGGTGTCAATGACAAGAACTATACAATCACATATGTAATGTATCTTATCAAGATTGCAGTTATTTACTACAGGAGATCATCTGCTCAAAGATATTGGGATTCGAAGATAAACAAAGACTGATAGACCATTTTATGATTAGTAAGACTATGCTAGTGTATTAAGAGTCTAGATAAACTTTATAAGGTCTCCTTGAGTATATACGCACACACAAATTCATGTACACAAAAATTGACATAGAAACATTCGTCATTGGCATTGAAAAATATTATAATCTAAAAATGCCATCCACGTATGTCTGTGGAAAAGTCACAGACGTCACTAAATAGTTTTGGGAAATTATTCCCTGAAGCCACAGATGTCTGTGGAAAATCCACAGGCCTCTTTCATATGACAATTTTTCTATCTGAGAGGATGTTTCATTTCATTTTTAATAATATCATCTCTTCTTTAATGGTTGCAGCCATTAAAGAAAATAGAGTTTTTTGTAATAATAACAACTCCTCATCTATATCTCCTTAAACCTATAAGTACTTCAAAGATTGAGAATTGAAATTAATCTATTCTCTTAATTTCTTATTAACTTTCACTTACAAATTTGTGAATCTCTTGCTTACATAGTCTCAATCTATCATAATCAAAATACCATTTTGATTAAATTACTTCCTATAACTCAAAATATTCACATTCACATACTCAAAGGAGATCATATGAAGAATTGTAATATCAATTAAAATTCGTGTTATTTAGAACACATGACTATCAGGGAATTACTTTTGTATTAGCCTATTCCTTCAGGCGAAGTGAGGGCTATTTGGTCAAAGGAAATACCGAAGGGGAGCTTCGGAACTGGATCTAGGACGGAAGGTCCGTACCAGTATAAAATATCTGGTGCACTTGCTTTTATTATCTATCTTATTCATACTCTGTTAATTTACTCTAATTAGTATATAAGTTGCATTATATAAAAGATCCTATAGACTTTCATGCGCTATTGGAGAGGCTCAAAGCTCTAGTGGAACCACGGCTCAAGAGAAGGGGGAAAACGTCACCTTAGAAGACTTGACATATATTTCTGATACACCTATTTGAGTTCTTTTTGATACGGAGGCTTTGCATTGTTTTATATCTAATCATTTAGTTTATAGCTAGCATTAGGTTCTAAAATTGTTTATAAACCTCCTGTTGTGTCAATCATATTGGTGATTCAATTAGTTTCAATTTTGTCTACCGATATATTCTATTGGAGATAAACAAATTCGAACTTTCTTATAATGCATTTGTTTTTGGGTTTTTTAGTACAGTCTTATCTTGGGTATAATAGAGTTAAGGGAGTCCTTAGGAGCAATTATGTAATTTGTTACATATATCTAACTCAATAACCAATCTCATTCAATAATGTTATTTGATTACTATAATATACTGCGTTATATTAGGATATAATTGATTAAGCAATTTATTTAAAGTATGTTAAATAAGTAATCCTTAGATGGTGTTTTACGTGATTGTAATTACCGAATTGTCTTGAAAATTTAAAGGCCTTTGTATGCTCCCTCTTAGTCGGTCGTGCATGGTAAAAGAGGGGGGATTTGATTGAGATTTAGTGAAGATTTAAAGATGAAGGTTTCAATGAAGAAATTGGAAAGGTTTCAATTGTTTCTTTAAAATAATATTCCTTTCATTCGTTCACCCAATTATATGACAATGCATTTGTTTATTGTTTACATTTTTTTAGAAGTCGTTTTAATTCAAAATTAATAAGTGGCCTTTTGTGCAAAATCACAATACCTATTTTTATTCCCTCACAAGTTAAATCTAGCTTTCAAATTCGCTAACTTTAAATTTCAAAACATATAAAACTACAAATTTATAAACTTATGTTGTTTTTAATTTAATACGTATTTGCAATTAATTATACATGTATACACATATGCACACTATTTCAATTTGAAGTTTATAAAATGACTTATGAGTATCATAAATTTAATTTTAAATCCTTCCTAACTTAAAAGTAGATTTAACGTTGTTGATTCCAGATTTCAAAAGAAATAAAATAATCAAAAATAATTTTATCAAATATACGTATGTATGTGTATGTATATATGTAGTTATTATATATGTATATATAATGGTTTTTTTATATAATTTAAAAAAATTATGAAAACAAAGACATATAAAGGGAATCATGTGTACATTGTAGTGTAAATTCCATCATCTATTAACATACATATAACCATGCACATCGTTTATATGTTGCATTAGCACTATACATATATGAGTGTATTTGATAAGCTCCTTATAACACAATTAATTAATTAATTAAAATGAAACTATTTTGAACAAATTAAATTAAATACGATTTTATTTGAAACAATAATAAATTGGATCATATAAACCCTTTAGACTCCGTTAGCCCAATAGATCCAAAAGAGAATTTTTTTTTAAGATCTACCTATTTCATCTGCTTTTGAGAGGCCCGATTCCTTCAATGGTATCAAAGCCTTAAGGTCTATGTGGTCAAAATTGGCAATGTTATGGCTAATTAATTAAAGCATGCCCTTTAGTGTGGTGTCAAAAAAGGTAGCGTCTACAATTAGGTTTTGGTAACAAGCAGTCTGCCCTACTTGACTATTAGCCCAGTCCAAAGAATAAAGTAATCCCAAAGGTTACCCCCAATATAAAGGTCCGAATTGATTTTCAGCCTTGGGCTAATTTTCAAAATCTATTAGAAAAGATATTTTGAATTTAAATGTTAAATTGGAATATGAAATATTTTTTATGATTATTTTATAATTAATTAATTTTGAATTTTTTATTTTATTTAATTAATTTGGTTAAATAAATGGATAATAAATTAGATGCTAAGTAATTAAATCAAAACATAAATAATGATATATACATACATACATATATATATATATATATATATCTTCAAAGGATTAAGGTAAATAATAATAAAGTTTTCGAAATTAATAAATTTTATATCAATTATGTTTTAATTAATTTTAAATTAACTATGTTAATTAATAAAATTATATATATATATAATTGTATATATACACATGTTAAATTATAAGTGTTATAGTTAATATTCATTTTAAATTGTTTAAGGTGAAAAAAATTTGAGTTTTTAAAATAATTTAATTGACTTGTTAATTAATTTAGTAAGACATAAATTAAATAGATGTAATCTAATTAACAAGAATTAAAATTAATTAAATAAAAATTAATTAATTATATACATAAGAATATTATATAAGTTAATTAAATTATAAATGGTTATTAATAAATTGAACTCGTATAATATGAATGCATAATATAAGTGGAACTGAAAAAACAAACTTAGGCTTATAGAACGAACACACAAATATTGTATGTATACCATGATTTAGATGTGTTTGACACTTGAATCATGATGTTTTTTTATAAGTAATTGTTTGTGCCAAAATTGGTCACAAACCCCAATTATCGTGAAAGTACCAATGTATGAATGCAGATCAATAATAAATGATCGCCAACCACTGATTTAAGTTATGTAGAGAACAAAAATGAAGATTAACCAACTTGAAACAGAAAGAAATTAACAGAGGCATAAGATTTATAGCGGTTCGGCTATCTCCGGCCTACGTCCACTCCAAAAGTTAATCTTTTATTGACTTTCCTTACTGGTTACTACTGATTACAGCAGGTTACAATGAAGAAATTCGAGTACAACAGTAGTTTAATGGTGCAAAAGTGTTTTCGGCGTAGTCTGGATATTGGATCACCAAAAGATCCCTTTTCTTTAGGTCCTGGGACTTGACTTATAGGCGTAGGAGGCTGATATCTCGCTCAAACTTTGGGAGACCCCTTCTGGCATATGAGTGGGCCCATGCGATCGATCCCGCAAAGTTTCGACTCGATCCATGATCGATACGAATGTAATTCGCATCGATCAAGATTTTGTTCAATGAAGTCGAAACTTGGCATGAACATTCCTTAGCTTGTATGTAAGCTCCTGTAAAAATTTCATAGCATTTGGACTTGTGGATTAGGAGTTATGATCGATGCAAGTTCGTGTGATTCGAAGGTTGTTGCGATCGTATCCATGATTTCGTGTCCATACCGCCCTTTCTTCAAATCGATCGGGTTGGCTTCAATGACGTGTCTTTGAGATCCAGGAAAGATCCACCTTTCACGCTGCTTTGACTGCTTCCTTCGTGTCGATCGATACGAATTCGATCGATATGAACACGCCTCCTTCGCATCGATCGAATGATACGCCCTTCGTATCCATTACCACTCGCGGTACGTATCCATGCGTTGCCACTCATTTGTTAATGCCTTCGGCCTTTTTCGCATCCACCAACTATGCCTTTGTTCGTGTCCATTGAACAACCCTCCTTCGCATCGATTCGAAGAATCCAATGTTGATCGGTATGAGTATCATTCCAAAATAGCCATGTTGATCGATATGATTTGTATCGATTCGAAATACACTGCTACGCTCCATCTTGATCGACACGAAATCATCGAGTCAAACGAGTCACCATGCGCCTATCTGTTCAATCCAAGTCCACTGTCATCGAGTCGAAATCCATTTAGGCTTTCCCCCGGATCGATACGAACGTACTGTTCGTTTGCATGTTGATCGATACGAATAACAAGTTCTTATCTATGCCGAACCGATACGAAATCATCGATTTGAATGATGTCTCCTCGTGAACGCATCCCTCAATTCCTTGAGAAAACGAACTCTGTTTGACTTGAAATCTGAAACGTAGCCTCTCCTAGCCTCTATCATCACTCCCAATTGATTGTGTCTTGATCGGAGCCCAGCCAAATTTTAACGACATCGATCGCAGCCTTGTTTCCAATCGATCTCCAATCCTGATATCCATTCTTTCTTTCCAATTTGTTGGTATTCCAGCCTTGACTAAAGGACGGGATAACATTTTCCCCTCAAAACATGCCTTGTGACAAGATGGTGTGCTTTTGAATAGTTCTGAATCGGATATCCGAAGTCCATATCCCATCTACAACCATACCATCCAAGTGCCTCATTCTTGACCGCTCCGAGTCGATGTCCAATTCCGAATCCAGTAACCACAGCCTCAGCCCAGTCCACATCCATTCAAACCCGATGACTGAGTAATAATCCATCCTTATCCAATAACCAATAACCGAATCCAGGACCTCTTCGGATCGATATCCAAGTCCTTTGTCGTTCATAGCCCATATTCATATCTGTAACCACTCCGGGTTCTTGTCAAGCGTAATCCACACTTGACGACCGTGGTCCAGTGTCCCTAAACGCTGAATAATGCCATGTCTTAAGTCCTAAGCCGAATCCTGGTCGCTCCGGACCCTTATCGACATAGTACATACTCGAAGACTTGAAATAGTAACCGATAATATAGGGCTTAAGTCCTAGGCCGAATCCCGGTCTCTCCGGACTCTTGCTGAGCTTAGTCCATACTCGACAACCTAAATAAGCCAACTCGCCGCGTTCGGACGAAGAGACTCTCCCTTTGCCAGGCACAATCCATACCTGACGACCATTTACCCAAAAACCAGATAAAAATCCAATCAAAATACAATCCAAAATCCAAACCAAATTAGAAAAACAAAAAACCATACCATAAATCCAAATCAGAAAACAATCATCCGGTCAAAAGTCCAAACCAAAAGACAAACAAAACCAGGAGTTCAAACAACCTCCAAAACCAAACTAGAAAAGGCAAATGTCCAAACCAAAAGAAGAAAAACATTTCGCAAAGTATAGCGTCGTGGTTTATCATCATTCAGAGCATGCCTAGGGGCCATCTCCATCCCCATACATGAGTAAATGACTTTGTCGTTTGCCTGTAGTTTGCTACTTATTTCATATCATCCCAGTCAATTGATAATCAATCGACCATCACTCTTGGGCCTTGCACCATCATTGTTTGAGGTAGATGGTGGTTGCTCCTATTCCACCACCGCATTTCGAGCCTCGATGTATTGTCGTAACTAGCTATTCCTTACGTGCTCCTCGATTATATCCTTTAGATGCTTGCAGCTGTTGGTATCATGTTCGTCCAAATAATGGAAGAGACTGTGCCTTCCCGATTCCCTTTCACGTTCCGAGGGTTCTCTCCTTGCTGGCCTTCGGTAGGGAAGGTGATTCCGAGTTTCCATGAATATCCGCTCTAACGTCTTGTTTAATCCTGTGTATGTGGAGAATTTTGGCTCTCGCCAACGCTTCTTAGCTTTTCTAGATTCGTCATCCAGCTTCCTCTTTCCCTTTTCCCTACCTTTGTCCAAGCTTCTGCTGGGTGGCCTTCCGTCCTCAGCCGCATTCACCTCCTTTAATTTCTATCTGAGCATGCATCTTCCTACCGAAACAATCTCTCAGCTTCGGCAAAAGAATTCCCCGAGATCTATTGGTAGGTCCCATATCAAAGACACTTTGAAATCCGAATTCTCTTTGACTCCCGACACTGCTGCCATTAAAACCATCGATGGATCCAGCCGATCCACCGAAGCAACCGCTGCATTGAACCGGGTTAAGGAAGCTCTAAGCGATTCATCTGTCCTTTGCTTTATTGATGTTAACGTCATTACGTTTTTTGGCCTTTTGATATGAACCCGAAACTGCTTCAGAAACCTGTCCACCAATTCTATCCATGTCTTGATAGATCCTCCTTCCAACTGTCTAAACCACATAGCAGCTATATCTGTTAAGTACAAATGGAAACATCGGGCCATCACTTCCTCCGATGCCCCCAGCGCTTCCATATGTCTTTTGTATCCCATCAAGTGATCGGTAGGATCAGCTTTGCCATTGTATACATCTAGTGTAGGTAGCTTGAATTTTGGTGGATTCCAAGCCATTCTAATTTCACAGATAAACGGACTCCTGTTTAATCCTTCCAGATCCCCGTTTGTGAATCCTCGGTGCATAGTTCGTCTGATAATCTCAGCCAATCCAGCATTGTCCATTAAGGGTTGCCCCCAGAGTCCCCGAGGGAATTCTGGTGCTTATTCTTCATCATGTACCCTTGTACTCCTACCAGCATCTTGTTGTGTTGTGTCAACTGGAATTCCTCCATGAACTGTTTCTTCATTGTCGGGTGGTCTGCCCCCGAGCCTGGGTCCATCCAGATTAGCAGCTGTGTGTCGATTAGGTGTTGTGCCTTGCTTAGCCGCTTCGCCTGATTTTTCATTTGGTCTTTCTAATTCAGCTTCGTGGCTCTGAACTCCTAAGGCTCCAGTCGTTCCTGTTTGCCCAAAATGTTTGAGGAGGCTTTGCATCATTTCCTCCTACCTTTTTAGAAACTCTTTATGCATTACTCCCATCATCGTTTCCATTTCGTCTCGGGTGATGAAAGCTGAAGTTTGATTAGCCCTTGATGAAACCTCCTGGCTTCCTTCTTGTTGACTTCTCTCGGTTCTTTGTCTTCTACTTTATTGCCTTGTCATGGCTCTTAGATTTGAATCCTTAAGCCTTCAAATCCGAACTTCCAGTCTGGTATAGTGGGTGCTAGTGGTTATCAGTGAAAGCACCAAAGTTTTTGTGCCAAAACAGGTCACAAACCCCAAATATCGTGAAAGCACCAGTGTACGAACATAGATCAATAATAAACAATCACCAACCACTAATTTAAGTTATGTAGAGAATAAAAATGAAGCTTAACCAACTTGAAACAAAAAGAAATTAACAGAGGCACAAGATTTATAGTGGTTCGGCTATCTTCGGCCTACGTCCACTCCAAAGTTAATCTTTTATTGACTTTCCTTGGTGGTTACTACTAATTACAGCAGGTTACAATGAAGAAATTCGAGTACAACAGCAGTTTAATAGTGCAAAAGTGTTTTCGGTAGAGCCTGGATATCGGATCGCCAAAAGATCCCTTTTATTTAGGCCCTGGGGCTCTATTTATAGGTGTAAGAGGCTGATATCTTGCTCAAACTTTAGAAGACCCCTTCTGGTACGTGAGTGGGCCCACGCGATCGATCCCATGAAGTTTCGGCTCGATCCATGATCGATACGAACGTAATTCTTATCGATCAAGATTTTTTTCAATGGATTCGAAACTTGGTGTGAACATTCCTTAGCTTTTATGTAAGCTCCTGTGAAAATTTCATAGCATTTGGACTTGTGGATTATAAGTTATAATCGATGCAAGTTCGTATCGTTTGAAGGCTGTTGCGCTCGTATCCATGAATTCGTGTCCATACTGCGCTTTCTTCGAATTGATCGGGTTGGCTTCAATGACATATCTCTGAGATCCAGGGAAGATCCACCTTTTATGCCACTTTGACTGCTTCCTTCATGTCTATCGATACGAATTCGATCGATATGAATACGGCTCCTTCGCATCGATCGAATGCTACGTCCTTCGTATCCATTACTACTCGTAGTTCGTATCTATGCGCTGCCACTCATTTGTTAATGACTTTAGCCTTTTTCGCATCCACCAACTATGCCTTTGTTCATGTCCATTGACAAACCCTCCTTCGCATCGACTCGAAGCATCCAATGTTGATCGATACGAATAGTATTGATCCTAAATAGCCATGTTGATTGATATGATCTGCATCGATTCGAAATACGCTGCTACGTTCCATCCTGATAGACACGAAATCATCGAGTCGGATGAGTCACCATGCGCCTATCTGTTCAATCCAAGTCCACAATCACCGAGTCGAAATCTATTTAGCCTTCCTCCCTGATCGATACGAACATAATGTTCGTTTCCATGTTGATCGATACGAATAACACATTCGTACCTGTGCCGATTCGATATGAAATCATCCATTCAAATGATATCTCCTCGTACACGCATCCCTCAATTCCTTGAGAAAACGAACTCTGCTTGACTTGAAATTTGAAACGTAGACTCTCCCAGCCATGATCATCGCTCCCAATCGATTCCGTCTTGATCGGAGCTTGGTTAAATTTTAACGACATCCACCGCAGCCTTGTTTCCAATCGACCTCCAATCCTGGTATCCATTATTTCTTGCCGATTTATTGGTATTCCAGCCTTGACTAAAGGGTGGGATAACAGTAATACATTATTCCCTAAATCGATAAGAAATATATTGTTTCCTAAATCGAATTCACTCAGAGAGTTTATGTGTGTGTATGTTAGGACAACTAATACAAGGATTTATAATCTTCAATATATATATATATATATATTATTTGTCCTCGGTCGTTTATATATTAATATATTACTTACATACTTTTAGTTATTGAGTTACCTCAAGTTAGAGATGTTATGTGTAGTATTATTACTATATCGACTAGACTAGGTAAGGTACACACATGTATTTGCTAAGTTTTCTCAAAGTATGTGCAATATGCTTAGGCTATGAATAAAAAGGGGGTATAAGTGAATAATCTCTTTCGATTTGTTGAGTTTCCTTAAGGTTGAGATAAGAATAGGACAAAGGCCATGAGCTAGGAGTTGTATATGATATAACTAATAAGATGTTATCCATTGCATGTCGAACGACCCCGAGTCGACCTTCGAAAATCGGCACCTGTACTTCACTTGTACCCGAATGTCGTAGATTCAAACGTCGAATTTGGCTAGCTGGAGCTTATAACACATTAAGTACAACAACACAGTGGAAGAAAATGAATAATACCATTGGTACAACAATGAATACAATATGTGATACAATATGATACAACAATATCAGAGACAAATATATACAGCGGAATATGATAACAATGGAAGAGATAACTCGAATATGATCTTCGATAAAGAGTGAATCCAAAATCTGCAACTTCAAACCAAAAGCTCATCCCAAAAGCTACAAGGACTCCAATCCAATAAGCTCGAACAACCATCATCGCTGAAGTGAAGCAACTTGATCCCAATGTGATTGCCAATGTCCAAAAATTGAATGCTACCGAATCTACACCTACTATTTGATTATCTGAAAAACCCAACTCTAGACTGCTCGTGTGGAAAATTATGGGCATCCAGAGTTTAGGAAGGGAACAATAAACTCCGGGTCAGTCATTGGACTGGTATGAGAAAAAAAACAGTTTATCTTTAAAAAAAACAAAAGATTTTAAAAGAAATCTACAATGCTTTTTGAAAAATGAAACTACTATAAGGCCTCCCACCGCACACACCATGCAAACGCAGAATTGGAGGAGATTTCTCCTTATGATAGTCAAAATTGCTTGATATGCGAAAACCATTTTGATATTATTATTAGTGCATAGTGGAAAACATTCGAAAGTATAATATTAATCTTAGCCAGCATACAACATTTCATCGTATGCCTACTATAGCCACCATGTTCAATAGCAGGTTACCGCCACATTCCATGGCAGGTTATACAACTAAAACCGTACAGGGCGCATATTGTTTCTTTGGATTTTTCAACAAATGGTCAGGCCAAGGAACTTCCCATTTCCAGATGGGTACACCTCTGGAAGGATGCCCCGAGAACTTACCCAGCTCTCTGCCAACACAAGGCCGGTTTACTCCCTTTCCGGGAGTAAAACCTAAGATATGCCACCCCCAGTCGTTTGTGATCTTTATCCGAGGATCCTCAACCACAAAACAACACCACACAGTGATAAGTATATACTTTCCACATGAGTTAAGTATTTGGGCTCCATACCATGATACCACCCTTTTCCAGAAGGAATGGACATACCCTAGGGGCACGACCCCTAAACCTTTCCGCATCTTTCCTGTTTCGACAATTTTCGAGGTGTGAGGTCCTGATGTAGTCTCGTCCACAAAGCAGTGCTTTGATCGACAAATGATCAACAGCACTTCGTATGCCATAATACCAAATTGGGAATGTATCACTAGTAACCGTCAACTACATAACCTTTGAGCTCGTACGTCTCAGTGAAGGGTGTTAAGCTAAGAGAATAAATCTCCGCCACCAAGCAGAAATGTATTTGATAGAAACTAGCTTTACATCTCAAAGTGTAATGTCAAACAGACACCCATACAAGTCTGTACCGAGTTCGAACAAAACCGAAGGTACTTCCAAAGAAGCCCTCGCACTTCGGGCATTCACAATCCCGATCAGACTCCCCATCACATGTGGAGATCTCTATACCGGGCGCTAATTGATGTAGATCCATTTGATGGGTTATCCTTACGTTCTCGAAAATACCCGCACTTCACCACCGGTCTTCAAATGCTATCCATAATGTCGTATCATTATTCGAAATGGGTCATGTGGCACAAGTTCCTCTCCCGGCTAAATCGAATAATGAGCGCAATATTTGAAAACATATGGATATGGGATCTCAGTTAAGTCACAACTTATTACCCAAATCAAATGGTTTAAACAAATTACCATTCTCAAATATTTAAACAAAAAGGTTCACTTCACAAAGTTCACTAATCTCCCACAAAGGTTAATTCATAGTTTTCAAAACCATTTACAGTTCCATATCATTTTATACAAAAGACACACCCTCAAGATTCTCTTCAATTTGGAAACAATGTTCACAATTTTTTCACAAAGATTTAATTATAACTTTCAAAACCATTATCTTTTCAAATTGGATTAACTCATCCAATCATTAAATCAAAAACTCAATCCATAGCTTTCAAAACCATTCCCAAAAATTCATTCATAATTTTCAAAACAATTCCCGTTTCAAATCTTTTATATAAAAGATACACTATTTAAAATCCTCTTCAATTTCAAACGAGGTTCAATCATCTTTCACAAAGATTCATTCATGGTTTTCAAACTATTTCAATTCCATTTCAAACTTGAAATCTTTCAACTCAAATTGGAAATCCTTTCTTTATATGAAAGCTATTATTGTTTGAAACAAATAATTTTCGTTTCGGAAAAATTCGATTACATTTGTACAAGTTGAAGCCCTTCTAGTATAAAATTTGGGTTAAATTAAATTCTCAAAACAATACCTTTTAAAATGGTTTAAACCCATATAAACACACTTATAACTTATATATCACTTTTAAACCATAATTTCCGAACATAGTATTCAATTTCAAGTCTTGAATATAAATTCAAATCAAATTATTTAAATTTCAAAACTTTATCAAGTTATTCAAATAACTTTTGCCTTTAAAACTCCTTTTCAAAAGCTTTTCACTTCTAACCCAATCTATTTCTAAAACCATTTGGATTCAAAATTCAACTTTAAAATCATTTTAAAATATTTAATTCAAATATATGTGACTTAACCGATTTTCGCGTGCATGTGTGTATAGTGTAGTCTACGGGTTTTACACAATAGTGCAACAACATCAATGATCACAGATTCAATCATATCAATATTGATAAGCGGTATAATCTATAACGCTTATCTTCATTCACAGAATCAAAGATAGAAAATACAAATTCATCACAGATAAATAAAAATTCATCACAGCTCAATTCATATCACAAAGTATCACACAGCAGAGATATCAAACAATTCAAAGCATTCAATGCAATCCAAACATCGATAAGTAAGATTAATTGATTATCTGATTAATTTAAATCAGATTAATCACTTATGAATAAATTATTAATTATGGTTAATTAATATTAATTAATTACAGACTATCTTAATTAATTAATTACAAATCATCTTAATTAATTAACCTTTAATCATTTATTAATTAACCATTGATAATAAATTTATTTACCTTTAATCATTAAATAACTAACCTTTAATTATTTAATTATCCTTTAATTATTTACTCTTAATTAATTACAATAATTAATTAACCATTAATTAATTACAATAATTAATTAACCCTTAATTAATTATCATTTAATTAATTATTCTTAATTAATTACAATAAGTAATTATCCTAATCACTTATATAATAAATCACAAATTAACTACATTGAGTAATTATCTTTCTATCACTTGATAACAATTTTAATTATTAATTAATTACTTTTAATTGGCTATTTTAATAAATCTTAATTAATGAATAAATTGTATTTTAATTATAAATTAATAAACCTTAATTATTAATTAATAACCCTTAATTACAAATTAATTAATTCTTAATCATAAATTAATTAAACTAATTAATTACACTTTAATTACCTTCTTAATTAATTAATTAAATGTTAAATCATTAAAACTTAATTAACCTTTAAGAAAAATCCTTTAACATATTAATGATTAAATTATCATTAACCTACGTATTTAAAACATTATACCTTTTTAATTATCAATTTATTTTCATCTCTAATTAAGATTTAAAATACTTACAAGCTTAATAAAAAATTTAAATTAACAATTCATATAACAAATGTTTAAAAACATTTATTATATAAAGAAATAAATTCTAAGAAATAGTTTCAAACAAGATTTAATTTAAATTTTTAAAACTTGAACTTAGTTAAAACATTTCAAAATATTCTTGGCCTACACTCAGAAATCACGACCAGGAACCCGAGCGACAACCCACTTTCCCCGAGCATGTCCCGGAGTCACTCCTTATTATTATTTTTTCTTTTTTTCCATATTTTTGTTATGTTAAAATTTTCAACTTGTTGCAAAATCCATGCGGACTACCCTAACATAAAACCGAGACATTTACACCCCTTCCTCGAGTTTATCTTCGAGTTCGAACTTCCTTCTTCTTCAATGAAATGAGACTAACACTAGATGTGCACCGTGCACCTTGCACAACAACCTGAACGCCACTGATCATTGCCGCAAATAACATCGCTAGTCGAAAATTGAACCAAAACGAGTACTTGGAACAAAAACTCGAACGAAGGAAACCCACCGTGACGCCACCTGCGATCATCAGACAATGCACCGCCTCGTCCATAGCTTCTCTACATCACCATGATACTAATCCTCCTTGCGCGATCACCTCCGATGACCTACTGATGACGCACGACACTTGCAAATAACCACGACCAAAACTCCTTTCCAAACCCTAGTTTGCTGTCAATTGATCATCTCGTCCAACAAAAAATTAAGTGATCATTTTCCAATGATCCACAGCCTACAAGCCACCTTCACCCTCAAGCTCGTTGACAACCCATTATTCATTCGTCGGGATTTAGCAAAAATGCCCATTCCAATCAACTCCAATTATCACGATCATTACTATGTTAAAAATCATGATACAACCTTTGAAATTCATTATTCGCTACTTCGAATCAGGAAGGATGAGCAAAACAAAGAATTGAAATGGTTGATTTTTATCATTTCTGAAGGTTTTACAGTATATTTTTAAGTTTTTAGTTAATTTATTAATAAAATTTCTTGAAACTATTTTTAAAATTTTAATTTGACAAGTGCAAGCAAATTTTATTTAGAAATCAGAATTAAATATTGATTCGTTTGGGTGGTGTAAAATTTTAAACAGTTTAATCAAACCTATCATATAAAATAGAGGCATGTTTGCCTGTGTGCACACACAAATTTACATCCAAATATCAGCATGCAGGCAACAAATCAAACACTCCTCATAACATATATCAAGTATTCAACACAACAGTTAAAGATGAGTGTGTTTGCTCACTTGAAATTGATGAAGACAGAGGACACAAAACCTGGAGAAATATTTTGATCTGCTCTTTTGGAAGCCTGGATTTTTTTTTGATCTCCCTGAGTTTGATTTGGATCTTGTTTGTTTGTTGCAATTTGAATTGATCTGAATGCTTACTTTATTCCTAATCTTTGCATTGTTACTTGATTTCCAGATTTTGTTTACAAGGCTTCCAGATTTAAATTCTTGTCTTAATTACTTTAGTTTGGTTCTGCCTGAACCTGAAGTTGTTACTCAGGTTTGATTCAAGTAAAGATGGCATTTGATGTTGCTCTGGTTTGATGATTTGAATTGAGTTTGATTTATTCTACTAGTTCCAGTTGAATCAGGTTTTAGTCTTGATTCCTTCTTAGGTTTGAATTTGAACTGGAACCACTCAGTTGCTTTGTATTACTTCAATCTTTTGAATTTTAAATCTGAAACTTGCTTTTCAGATTTGTGGGTGAGTTTTGAAATGATTTTGTTTCGGATCTGAGAAAAACATACAGATTTCTCACTTGTTCATACTTTATAAAATTTTAAATCAAAAGTAGAATTTGCTTGCAACTTGCAATTTGTATATTTACACTTGTAAACACATAGTTTAAAACCTTACACTTATTAAGTTATATCATTAAGATTTTTACACTTTTTTTTATCTTATAATCTCAATTTTACGGAAATATTCTCGGCCTATACTCAGAAATCACGACCAGGAACCCGAGCGACAACCCACTTTCCCCGAGCATGTCCCCAAGTCACCCCTTATTATTATTATTTCTTTTTTCCAGATTTTTGTTATGTTAAAATTTTCAACTTGTTGCAAAATCCACGCGAACTACCCTAACATAAACCCGAGACATTTCCACCCCTTCCTCGAGTTCATCTTCGAGTTCGAACTTCCTTCTTCTTCGATGAAATGAGATTGACACCAGAAGTGCACCTGCACCTTGCACAGCGACCTGAACGCCATTGATCATTGCCGCAACCACGTACAAGTCGACATCGACCTTGACGACGAACTTCTCTACCCATAACCAAAAATAACATCGCTAGTCGAAAATCGAACCAAAACGAGTACTTGAAACAAAAACTCGAACGAAGGAAACCTACCGTGACATCACCGGCAGCCCAGAGCTTCTCTACATCACCATGATACTAATCCCCCTTGCGCGATCACCTCCGGTGACCTACTGACGACGCATGACACTTGCAAACAACCACGACCAAAACTTCTTTCCAAACCCTAGTTTGCCGCTAATTGTTCATCTCGTCCAACAAAAAATTATGTGATCGTTTTTCCAATGATCCACAGCCTGCAAGCCACCTTCACCCTCAAGCTCGTCGACAACCCATTATTCGTTCGTCGGGATTTAGCAAAAATGCCCACTCCGATCAACTCCGATTATCACGATCAATACTATGTTGAAAATCATGATACTACCTTTGAAATTCATTATTCACTACTTCGAATCAAGCAGGATGATCAAAACAAAGAATTGAAATGGTTGATTTTTATCATTTCTGAAGGTTTTACAGTATATTTTTAAGTTTTTAGTTAATTTCTTAATAAAATTTCTTGAAACTATTTTTAAAATTTTAATTTGATAAGAGTAAGAAAATTTTATTTAGAAATCAAAACTAAATATTGATTCGTTTGGGTGGTGTAAAATTTTGAACAGGTTAATCAAACCTGTATATAAAACAGAGGCATGTTTGCCTGTGTGCACACACAAATTCACATCCAAATATCAACATGCAGGCAACAAATCAAACACTCCTCATAACATATATCAAGTATTCAACACAACAGTTAAAGATGAGTGTGTTTGCTCACCTGAAATTGATGAAGACAGATGACACAAAACCTGGAGAAATATTTTGATCTGCTCTTTTGGAAGCCTGGATTTTTTTTTGATCTCCCTGAGTTTGATTTGGATCTTGTTTGATTGTTGCAATTTGAATTGATCTGAATGCTTGCTTTATTCCTGATCTTTGCATTGTTATTTGATTTCTAGATTTTGTTTTCAAGGCTTCCAGATTTAAATTCTTGTCTTAATTACTTCGGTTTGATTCTGCTTGAACCTGAAGTTGTTACTCAGATTTGATTCAAGCAAAGATGGATTTGATGTTGCTCTGGTTTGAAGATTTGAACTGAGTTTGATTTATTCTACTAGTTCCAGTTGAATCAGGTTTTAGTCTTGATTCCTTCTCAGGTTTGAATTTGAACTGGAATCACTCAATTGCTTTGTATTGCTTCAATCTTTTGAATTTTAAATCTGAAACTTGCTTTTCAGATTTATGGGTGAGTTTTGCAATGATTTTGTTACGGATCTGAGAAAAACATACAGATTTCTCACTTGTTCATATTTTATAAAAATTTAAATCAAAAATAGAATTTGCTTGCCACTTGCAATTTGTATATTTACACTTATAAACTCATAGTTTAAAACCTTACACTTATTAAGTTATATCATTAAGATTTTTACACTCGATTTATCTTATAATCTCAATTTTACAAATGTTCAAATGTGAACATTTGTGTTTAAAAACATTTTTTAAATTTTATTTAATTTATAAAACATGTTTTATGTTTTTAACCCTTGTTTAAATAAATTTAAAACTTTGTTTTAAACCCTCTCTTTATTTTAATTTTCAAGTTATGTTTTCTCTTTTATACTTTTAAATGTGTATATACATACATATAATTTATATTGATATAGCTTTTAAATAAAATGATTTAGAATCAAATTATACTTATATCAATTCAAAATAAAATTTTCAAATCATTATAAATACAAAACAAGTTTTTCTATTATTAAATTATAGATCATTCCAAAATCTAATATATTCAAAACCTTTATTTTTTTTAAATTTCAAATTCGAAAATCAACACATAATCAATTTGTATGAATTAACAAACAATATCTTTTTATAAATATATGTTTTATTCATTCACAATCCATAGATATTTTACAAATTCTACTTATTTTTTTCAATATATTTATATTTAAATCTCAAATTTAAAATTTTAATTTAAGATCAATTTATATGTATAAACAAACAAAAATCTATTTAATTTGGAAAATACAAAACTAATTTACAATTTAATTATGAATTCTTTATTGTCATGACCCGGTTTTTTCAACCATCCGCATCCGCACATGTCGGACTTGAATTGTTCAAAATACCACGTTGTAAATAAAATTTGGCAGATCTAAGAATATACAGTAAATAAATAATCACAGAATCACAGACATAGAAATCAGAATACTCGCAGCAGAATTAAAATAACTTAGTGGTTCATGAAGCCACTATCAATAGTCTCAAAATTAGAAATTTTTACATAGTCTTTAAAACCAAATATAGCTTGAATCGACCACAGAAAAATCAACATTTATTTGTCTCCATTACAAAATCTAAGATAAAGAACTGAATGGGAAATTTGACGGCAGCTTGAAAGATGAACAGCAGAAGTCCTAGCTCCAGAGATGAAGTCCGAACTGAAACTCAGGCTGACCCGAGCGTAAAATAAACACAAACACTCAAGTCAGGACATACATACTTATACAGTGTAAGCTAATTCAAGTGAACTGTAATAAAGGCAAGTAACTTAAAGGATGCTTGGGACCGCTCATCCTCTAAGGATCCGTTAAACTATTTAATATATAGTAATATTTCACCATTATAATAGTGTCTATTAGTAAAATAAACTTACTTTAAAATAGCGTTAAGGCTTTACATTTTCCACCTTAACACATAATATATTCCCATAGTCTATACAGTACCGTAATCTCCCCCGTATTGAGCATCGTCAGAGGACACTCCATAGGTATGGTACAAATCCAAAATCGTAAAAGGCTCGCTAGGGTAGGTGACACGGCACGACTAGGCAATGCAAGGGTAGATACACCAATTACGCTTCCGGGTCGGTGGTAACGTGTAGCAGCTACTACCGCCCACCTCGAACAACACCCTCAAAATCAAAAATCAAAAGTGGCCACCGAAACATCCAAAGTTAGAGTAGAATAGCGAAGGATGTGTCCGATAAAAGGTGCTACCTTCTTAACCCGTCGATCGCTCCTATTTTAGCCACCTTATGCCAACTCACGGGAGTTGGGTCCACGTACATACCTTAATAGAATGTCACCACCATCCTACTTCATTCTGGAATATCCACCGCGTACACGGTTGTCAAAGTGGTTTTCGGTATCGACAGAGAGTATGCCCATATCCGATCCCGGTCTCTTTAACAACCAACGTTATTAATACCCGTGGTTATAAATTCCAAAATAGTTAATATTAAATCAAAATACTTCATTTTAACTTTTAAAAGTGAAGTTATTATATTTACGAATCGAATATCCAAAAATCTCAATTTCAGCCACTACAACACTTAACAAGTGCTACTGTAACCTTTTTATTTATTCGAGTTTAATTTAAATTTCGCGACCACAGCACCTACCAAGTACTGCAATAGCCCTTAATTAATTTTTAGCTCTTAGTTCATTTGCATCAACTACGGCACTTACAAAGTGCGGTAATATCCCTTACAACGGTTTTAAGTTAACTTTTTTTTAGACTTCAATATAAATTCATCAATAATTAAACTTAAATTTTAAAATAAATTAACTTATAAAAAAAAATCATATTATCCATTTGAAATAGTCATCTAAATCTACACAAAAATTTATGATTTTTATGAAGTATATCCCACTAATAAATATCAACCTCTCAAGGCTTTACTTATTAAAGTTAAATGCCCAAATTTCTATATTTTTCTATATTCAAAATTTTCTTAACCATTTAGTTGAATTACCATTTCAAAATATAGCTAAATTTCCTCTTTATTTACTAACTTACCTTTTATTCTTAAACCAAACTTCCATTTCTAAATTAAGATATATTTCAAATTTTATGTTTAAGTATTTATTTATTTAACTATTAAATTCATAGAAAATTCAATAACACCTTATTAATTTATTTAAATTCCAATTTACATAAAAAATTATTACATTTAAATACTTATATTGAATTCCATCAAAATTTCCAAAATGAATTTATTACTTCAAATTCCAACTTACCATTTATTTATTTATACATTTAACTTGTATAAGACTACCAACAATTATTTTAACTCAATTTAAATCAAAATATTAAAATATATATATATATTTAAAATACTGAAAATTTCCAGAAAAATATATATATATAATAACCACGGGTCTGTATAATATTTTCTAACCTAGGTCAAGTGATACGGATAATATATCATTTCAATCTGTAATTTACAAAGAAAAACCCGAGTTCTATCATTTCAAACCCGCAATCCCAAGTTAAATAAATAAACAATATCGTTTAGGCCTATCATTTCATCCCGTAACGATTTCTATTCTACAGGGAATTTGCAGTGATAAACAGTAAATAAATAAATAGTATAACAGCTTAAATATATAGTATATAATATGACTGATGATGTGTCAAATTAATAACAGGATTTTTAACATCATAAATTTATATCACAGGCAAGAAAAATAAAAAATAAATATTCTACAATTACACTTGTTAATAATTTATAGATCTATAAGTACGTTTGTCTGGTGAGAATACTCACCTTTCTGAAGCTGCAGATTCTATTTAAACGACGATATCCTCACCGACAAAAAGAAGTGTCCAGAAGGCACGATTAATTTTTAGCGGAAGCAACGACTTGATTCAAATCTTGAACAAGATGAATAAATAAAACTGAGTACTCGAATTTAATTACGGACAAAGCAATTATTTTTTTTGCCATGGCCCTTGCCTAATTACAAAATTCGAATGCATGCACGCATGAAATTTCACGTCATGGGCATAGAGGATTGGTTACAAAAGCTACAGGTGGCGCACATTTTATCTACTTCAGAAATGCAAAACGTAATTTCAACATAGTCTCTAGTTGGACAACCCAACACTATGCTCGACCCATATATCCATTTTCTGACATGCACGCATATTTTACTTCTCCCTTTATTTTATTTTATTTTCTTTTTTTTAAATGCAGAGGTGGAGGATGTAAATTTGTTCAAGGGTTTGGTCAATAAAAGAAAAACACACAGATGCACGGCACGAACAGAACAAAATCTAAATGCATGCACGGCCTGGAATACTCGACACAATTTATATACAGACGCATGCATGTATTTTTCTTTTTCCTTTTTTTTAGATCCTAGAAACAAATAACACGGCTGCTGTAGTTGATGGTGGACGAGTGGTAGGCGGTGGTAGTCGTGCACAAGAAATAGAGAGGCCGAGCATAGGTGAGGAACGATAGTAAATGGAACAAGGAATTAAAAATAAAAATAAAAAAATAAAAGAACAAGACCATTACCTGATGCGCAGAAGGAAGATGAAGGTCGAAAATTTGAGGTGAGAAATATGTGGAATAGGTCTTGTTTTTATAAATGGGCTAAACTTAAATCAGGGAGGAAAAATTTTGGCAAGGAAAATAAGTTGATTTTCAGAACGTTAAAAGGAAGTAAATGATCTCTTTCATAATCAACGGGTGCGCGGGTTTATATTCAAAGAAGTAAATTTGCTTAGATAAAACGCAAGACATATTTGATAAAGTGGAAGGCAAAAATAAAGGAGGAAGTAAATTTGCGTTTACCCGAAAACTTGCCTTGATTGATTGAGGCACGGCCAGCAGTAATTAAATTTGAATGATTTAATTTGGAAGGCTACGCTAAATCAAAGATTCCATACCAAATTTAAAAGATTTAAGAAAAAGAAACGTGTTTTACCAATAAAACTTGCGTTAATTTGGGAACAATGGCAAGAATTAAATGTGAATGGTTACGAAATTTGGATAACGTTTCTATTAAATTAGAAGAGCAAAAGGAAGGTGGAATGTTTGCACGCGAATTTCAATCAAGCTTTAAAAGGATTTGAATGGCTAGGGATTTTATTCCTTTCCCACTATGAAATGCATGTCAACAGATATATTTTTATATTCATAGCTAAGGTAATAATTTAAAGAATGCGCACTATAGGCGCATTTATCAAATCAAACATACACCCAAAATATAACGAAAATAACATATTTAAATTCATACGTTTTCTTATTTATTTGTTACTTATATTAGCATTCATTAAATACATACTATTTATACCACTAAATTAATCAAAACGGACACGAACGCACAAATTAAACGTTCTTTTTATAAAGCTTATCTATATACTATTTATTTTTAAAATTTATTACTTAATTAAAATATGATTTGCTTACATCCTTTTATTCATTTACCATTTACAAAAAAAATTATTACTTAAATGGATGTATATAAGTAAAATATTAATTACTTAATTTTAAAAGGTATATAATCCATTTTTTTAAAAAGAACAAAAAAAAATGAAATAAAACGTTGTTACGAATATATTCAGTTATTATAAGTTAGGATTAAAAATTTAAAACTTCAGTTAATGTTAAACTTTAACCAAAATAGGAATTATAGACATTTGTTTATATTTATAACATTTGGGTGATTAAAAACTCAACTTTTTATTTTAAAATAAAACCCAAAGTTTAAAATAAAAGAATAAAATAAGTTCTTAAGAAAAATATGAAATAAATAAAGAATTTCTTAAATAAATTGAAGTTGGAAATTAAAAATTGTAAACAAAATACAACTGACACTGAAAAATGTCAATTACACTTTCAAAACGTTTTTAAACCAAAATATATACAAAACAAGTAATTTTACCCCTGAAAACATAAATCAGAACATTACATGACTAAATAAAATATTATTTATATAATTTAAAGTAATCAATTTTGTTAAATACAGCAAATTACACACAATAGTCCAAAAGGCATAACTTTCACATTATAAATCAGATTTCAACGAAACGAAAGGTAGTATTCTTAAAATTTTATTTACTTTAAAAATAAAAGATAAAAATCCAAGTTTTTTTAAACTTTTAAATTTTTAAATTTAAAAGTCAACGTTTGACCATATTGACAAAATTCATATATTTTATTAATTCATGTGTGGAATTCTAATCCACACCAAAATTTATATTTTAAAAAAAAATTATGTAAATTAAATAAATAAAACATTTATTAAAAAAATTTGGTTGATACATAGATGGTTTGGATGGCAAGCAAGGTGAGAGTAAATGCTAAGAAATAGAAAAGGCATATGTTAAAGAGAAAAAAAGTATATATGTTTTATTCTTAAATGCAAATGAAAATGAGGAGTTTTGAAATGAGAATTAAATCTTCTTGTACGTGATTTGCAAATGAGAAATACACGGCTAGGAAAAAAAGTTTGTATGGCTAAGCAAGAAATAAAGAGGCCATGTAGAAAAAAACAAGAAATCAAGCAATGACCTGATGGATATAATTAATTTCTTTCCTTTGTATTAACGGTTGTTCTTAATTATATTGAATTTTTTAAATGTGTTCATTTATTATGATTGAATCCTCAAATAAATTCATTCAGATAAGTTTCATTCTTTTATATTACCTTATGAATCAAATATGCATTTCCACTTTAACATTCTTTCCTTATTTTATTACAAAGTTTATTTTCCTTCATATTAAATTACCAAAATTTTATCAATTTGAAAATTTTAAATTATTAAAAATTTACGGGTCATTACACTCTCCCCCACTCAAAACTTTTCATCCTCGAAAAGGAAGAAGGTAGGGGAATAGAAACAACCTGAAAGAAAACTAAATTGTAACTCAAAATAGAACCATTAATCTAAACCAGTTCAATTTTAAATTAATAATTAATTTCATCTATTTAATATCACTTAAGTTAAATTTAACTATTTCAAATTTCATTACTTCATCTTTCAATTATCTTAAAATACAATTTCTAAAATCATAAGTTTGAAAATCATTTGTTATACTCAAAAATGTGTTCAATAAATTAATTTCTTCTTTATTCCTAATTATAATTAAATTGATTTCTCTCAATATATTTTTATCATCTATGTTAAATATGTTTACACTTATTACAACTGCTTAAATTTATTCTAAGTTCCTTTAACATCATTTTATATTGTAAATTATTCCATTACCCTTTTATTCTATTTACTTCTGTTAATCTTTTTATAACTAGAATTTAAGTTTATAACATTTATTATAACCACTCAAATTTTATTTATAAAATCTTTTTATATTGTATATTATCCAATTACATTGTTAACTTCTGAAACAAGGTAAGTTATATTGAAATGCAATTGAGTATTATACAAATAAAACTTTCAAATTCAGTATCTCAAGTTTGAATCATTTATTCAAGATTTTGATTTTCATTTTATAATTGAAATTATTCTTCAAGATAAAATTTAAGAATTAAATTTCTGATTCCCTTCAAACCATTTAGAGATAAATAAATATATGTACATAATATGTCAAATCAAATTTAAATCATATATCTATATATTATAAATCAAGTCATATTTTAGAGATTCAAATCAGTTAAATTCTCAAAGTAACACTGTAGCCAGACTACAGAATGGTCTCTTCACTTCGAAACTCGAAAATGAATGTCGATGATGTTGCAGTCATCACCAAAATTATTTCCCAGTGACAAAGAGAAGAGCACTGATTTTTAAACCTTTAAAATTCTTTGGAACAAATTTCTATTTGAAAATAATTTAAATAATATATCCTTTTCAAACATAAGGTTTGTAACCATCGGAAATTGAATTCTCAAGTTCTTGTTTTAATTTCATTTCTGTTTCCAAATTAATTTATAGCCATTGTTTATAGTTCACTTATTTACATGAGACAAAACCCAAGACCATAAATAAAATCAAAGACTATTATCTCTTGACAACTAGTTAAATTAATTATAAAAATTCTGAAAATTATACTTATATATATAATATTAGATTTTTTTTTCCAATATAGGAATAAAATTTTCAAAACAAGGATAGAGATTCAAATTTGATGAACTCAAATCAAAGAGAATTTTGATTTAAAGGTAAGTTGGAATCAGAAGATCCGATGATTAAATAACAGAATAAGGAACTGGATAAGTTTATATAAATCGCGGGCAACCTTAACCGGGTCAACCGTGACTTAAAGAATAAGATCGATGTGGATTTTCTGGGGCAAATCTACATTCGATCTAAAGAGATAGAGTTCGGAATAACCAAAGATACTACATCTAAACCGAGGATAAATATAAATCTCTGGTGAATCAACGCTAATTGTAAAGGAGTTTCACCCCTTTATTAGGATATTGGCGAGACTGCCAATTCACTATAAAGATCATCCGAAGTGGAGTTATGGGATACTCTAGAATCGAAAGAAGATGAATAGTGAGGGACACGAATGAACTTTGGAACTGCAGGGAACGTTCCAAAATTCAGAGGAAATCGAATAAAAAGGAAGAGATGCAAGCTCGAATGAAAGTGATTTGTAATTAAATTTACCATATATTCTAAGTTTTGCCTAGAGCTAAAGCTCTGATACCAAATGTCACGACCCGGTTTTTTCAACTATTCGCATCTGCACATGTCGGACTTGATTTGTTCAAAATACGGCGTTGTAAATAAAATTTGGCAAATCTCAGAATATACAGTAAATAAATAATCACAGAATAACAGACACATAAATCTGAATACTCGCAGCGGAATTAAAATAACTTAGTGGTTCATGAAGCCACTATCAATAGTCTCAAAATAAGAAATTTTTACATAGTCTTTCAAACCAAATATAGTTTGAATCGACCACAGAAAAATCCACATTTATTTGTCTCCATTACAAAATCTAAGATAAAGAACTGAATGGGAAATTTGACAGCAGCTTGAAAGATGAACAGCAGAAGTCCTAGCTCCAGAGATGAAGTCCGAACTGAAACTCAGGCTGACCCGAGCGTAAAATAAACACAGAATGAATTAGTCTTTCCACAGAGGTCAATCTTTGCCTAAAGCTTTACTCACGTCCGTGGCATATTTTTATGCGGGTCTTACCAAAAAAGGATTGGCTTATTTTGGAAAATACATTCAACCAACTCCAATCCTTTTACCAATTAACATCCTAGACACTCGAGTCAGGACATACATACTTATACAGTGTAAGCTAATTCAAGTGAACTGTAATAAAGGCAAGTAACTTAAAGGATGTTTGGGACCACCTATCCTCTAAGGATCCGTTAAACTATTTATTATATAGTAATATTTCGCTATTATAATAGTGTCTATTAGTAAAATAAACTTACTTTAAAATAGCGTTAAGGCTTTACATTTTCCACCTTAACACATAATATATTCCCATAGTCTATACAGTACCGTAATCTCTCCCGTACTGGGCGTCGTCAGAGGGCACTCCATAGGTATGGTACAAAACCAAAATCGTAAAAGGCTCGCTAGGGTAGGTGACACGGCACAACTAGGCAATGCCAGGGTAGATATACCAATTACGCTTCCGGGTCGGTGGTAAGGCGTAGCAGCTACTACCACCCACCTCGAACAATACCCTCAAAATCAAAAATCAGAAGTGGCCACCGAAAAATCCAAAGTAAGAGTAGAATAGCGAAGGGATGTGTCCGATAAAAGGTGCTACCTTCTTAACCCGTCGATCGCTCATGTTTTAGTCACCTTATGCCAACTCACGGGAGCTGGGTCCACGTACATACCTTAATAGAACGTCACCACCATCCTACTTCATTCTGAAATATCCACCGCGTACACGGTTGTCAAAGTGGTTTTCGGTACCGACAGAGAGTATGCCCATATCTGATCCCGGTCTCTTTAACAACCAACGTTATTAATACCCGTGGTTATAAATTCCAAAATAGTTAATATTAAATCAAAATACTTCATTTTAACTTTTAAAAGTGAAGTTAATATATTTACGAATCGAATATCCAAAAATCTCAATTTCAGCCACTACAACACTTAACAAGTGATACTGTAACCTTTTATTTATTTGGGTTTAATTTAAATTTCGCGACCATGGCACTTACCAAGTACTGCAATAGCCCTTAGTTAATTTTTATCTTTTAGTTCATTTGCATCAACTACGGCACTTACAAAGTGCGGTAGTATCCCTTACAACAGTTTTAAGTTAATTAATTTTTTTTCAAACTTCAATATAAATTCATCAATAATTAAACTTAAATTTTAAACTAAATTAACTCATAAAAAAAATCATATTATCCATTTGAAATAGTCATTTAAATCTGTCCAAAAATTTATGATTTTATGAAGTATATTCCACTAATAAATATCAACCTCTCAAGGCTTTTCTTATTAAAGTTAAATGCCCAAATTTCTATATTTTTCTATATTCAAAATTTTCTTAACCACTTAGTTGAATTACCATTTCAAAATATAGCTAAATTTCCTCTTTATTTATTAGCTTACCTTTTATTCTTAAACCAAACTTCCATTTCTAAATTAAGATATATTTCAAATTTTATGTTTAAGTATTTATTTATTTATTTAACTATTAATTCATAGAAAATTCAATAACACCTTATTAATTTATTTAATTCCAATTTACATCAAAATTTAATACATTTACATACTTAGCTTGAATTCCATCAAAATTTCCAAAATGAATTTATTACTTCAAATTCCAACTTACCATTTATTTATTTATACATTTAACTTATACAAGACTACCAACAATTATTTTAAAATTTAAATCAAAATATTAAAATATATGTATTTAAAATATTTAAAATTTCCAGAAAAATATATATATAATAATCACGGGTCTGTATAATATTTTCTAACCTAAGTCAAGTGATACGGATAATATATCATTTCAATCCGTAATTTATAAAGAAAAACCCGGGTTCTATCAGTTCAAACCCGCAATCCCAAGTTAAATAAATAAATATACAATATCGTTCATGCCTATCATTTCAGCCCGTAACGATTTCTATTCTACAGGGAACTTGCAGTGATAAACAGTAAATAAATAAATAGTATAACATCTTAAATATACAGTATATAATATGACTGATGATGTGTCAAATTAATAACAGGATTTTTAACATCATAAATTTATATCACAGGCAAGAAAAATAAAAAATAAATATTCTACAATTACACTTGTTAATAATTTATAGATCTATAAGTACGTTTGTCTGGTGAGAATACTCACCTTTTCGAAGCTGCAGATTCTATTTAAACGACAATATCCTCACCGACAAAAAGAAGTATCCAGAAGGCACGATTAATTTTTAGCGGAAGCAACGACTTGATTCAAATCTTGAACAAGATGAATAAATAAAACCGAGTACTCGAATTTAATTACGGACAAAGCAAAAAAAAAAATTGGCACGGCCCTTGCCTAATTACAAAACTCGATTGCATGCACGCATGAAATTTCACGTCATGAGCATAGTGGATTGGTTACAAAAGCTACAGGTGGCGCACATTTTATCTACTTCAGAAATGCAAAAGGTAATTTCAACTTAGTCTCTAGTTGGACAACCCAACACTATGCTCGACCCATATATCCATTTTCTGACATGCATGCATATTTTACTTCTCCCTTTATTTTTATTTTTATTTTAAATGCAGAGGTGGAGGATGTAAATTTGTTCAAGGGTTTGGTCAACAAAAGAAAAACACACAGATGCACGGCATGAACAGAACAAAATATCAATGCACGCGCGGCCTGGAATACTCGACACAATTTATATACAGGCGCATGCATGTATTTTTCTTTTTCTATTTTTTTAGATCCTAGAAACAAATGACACGGCTTCTATAGTTGATGGTGGAGGAGTGGTAGGCGATGGTGGTCATGCACAGGAAATAGAGAGGCTGAGCAAAGGTGAGGAACGATAGTAAATGGAACAAGGAAATAAAAAAATAAAAAAAATAAAAAAACAAGACCATTACCTGATGCGCAGAAGGAAGATGAAGGTCGAAAATTTAAGGTGAGGAATATGTGGAACGGGTGTTGTACTTATAAATGGGTTAAACTTAAATTAGGGAGGAAAAATTTTGGCAAGGAAAATAAGTTGATTTTTAGAACGTTAAAAGGAAGTAAATGATCTCTTTCATAATCAACGGGTGCGCGGGTTTATATTCAAAGAAGTAAATTTGCATAGGTAAAACGCAAGACATATATGATAAAGTGGAAGGCGAAAATAAAGAAGGAAGTAAATTTGCGTTTACCGGAAAACTTGCCTTAATTGATTGAGGCACGACCAGCAGTAACTAAATTTGAATGATTTAATTTGGAAGGCTGCGCTAAATCAAAGATTCCATACCAAATTTAAAAGATTTAAAAAAAGAGAAACATGTTTTTCAATAAAAATTGCGTTAATTTGGGAACAATGGAAAGAATTAAATGTGAACGGTTATGAAATTTGGATAACGTTTCTATTAAATTAGGAGAGCAAAAGGAAGGTGGAATGTTTACACGCAAATTTCAATCAAGCTTTAAAAGGATTTGAATGGCTAAGGATTTTATTCCTTTCCCACTATGAAATGCATGTCAATGGTATATTTTTATATTCATAGCTAAGGTAATAATTTAAAGAATGCGCACTATAGACGCATTTATCAAATCAAACATACACCCAAAATATAACGAAAATAACGTATTTAAATTCATACGTTTTCTTATCTATTTGTTACTTATATTAGCATTCATTAAATACATACTATTTATACCACTAAATTAATCAAAACGGGCACGAACGCACAAATTAAAGTTCTTTTTATAAAGCTTATCTATATACTATTTATTTTTAAAATTTATTACTTAATTAAAATATGATTTGCTTACATCCTTTTATTCATTTACCATTTACAAAAAAAAATTATTACTTAAATGGATGTATATAAGTAAACTATTAATTACTTAATTTTAAAAGGTATAAAATCCTTTTTTTTTAAAGAAAAAAAAATGAAATAAAACGTTGTTACGAATATATTCAGTTATTATAAGTTAGGATTAAAAATTTAAAACTTCAATTAATGTTAGACTTTAACCAAAATAGGAATTATAAACATTTGTTTATATTTATAACATTTGGGTGATTAAAAATTCAATTTTTTGTTTTAAAATAAAACCCAAAGTTTAAAATAAAATAATAAAATAAGTTCTTAAGAAAAATATGAAATAAATAAAGAATTTCTTAAATTAATTGAAGTTGGAAATTAGAAATTGTAAACAAAATACAACTGACACCGAAAAATGTCAGTTACACTTTTAAAACGTTTTAAAACCAAAATATATGCAAAACAAGTTATTTTACCCCTGAAAACATAAATTAGAACATTACATGACTAAATAAAATATTATTTATATAATTTAAAGTAAACAATTTTGTTAAATACAGCAAATTACACACAATAGTAAAAAAGGCATAACTTTCACATTATAGATCAGATTTCAACGAAACGAAAAGTAGTATTCTTAAAATTTTATTTAATTTCAAAATAAAAGATAAAAATCCAAAAAAAATAAACCTTTTAATTTAAAAGTCAAAGTTTGACCATATTGACAAAATTCATATTTTCGAAAAATATTCTATTAATTCATGTGTGGAATTCTAATCCACACCAAAATTTATATTTTAAAAAAAAACAAATTATTTAAATTAAATAAATAAAACATTTATTAAATTTTTTGGTTGATACATTGATGGTTTGGATGGCAAGAAACGTGAGATTAAATGCTAAGAAACAGAAAAGGCATAAGTTAAAGAGAAAGAAACGTATATATGTTTTATTCTTAAATGCAAATGAAAATGAGGAGTTTTGAAACGAGAATTAAATCTTCTTGTACATGATTTGCAAATGAGAAATACACGGCTAGGAAAAAATGTTTGTATGGCTAAAGCAAGAAATAAAGAGGCCATGTAGAAAAATGCAAGAAATCAAGCAATGACCTGATGGATTTAATTATTTTCTTTCCTTTGTATTAACAGTTGTTCTTAATTATATTGAATTTGTTAAATGTGTTCATTTATTATGATTGAATCCTCAAATAAATTCATTCAAATAAGTTTCATTCTTTTATACTACCTTATGAATAAAATATGCATTTCCACTTTAACATTCCTTCCTTATTTTATTACAACGTTTATTTTTCTTCATATTAAATTACCAAAATTTTATCAATTTAACAATTTTAAATTATTAAAAATTTATGGGTCGTTACATTTATTAAATAGTGTTTCATTTCCAATGCTCTAACTTGGACCTAACTATAGACGCTCGATGGACTGCTATGCCATGATTTAACTATAATCAAAGCTCTACTTTGAAATTCTACAGTATTATCAAGTCGAGGGAATCATCTAACGTCATCACTTTGAGATTGTCTGTTTGACCTTAGTTATATTAACCAACGCAGAACTCTTGAGTGAGCCATTCTATTGTTATCCAATACAATTAATACGTGAATCCTTGATGCTTACAGCGGCCATGAGTAATACACTACCTAATATTTAAAGAGTATAACATACTTCAGTCTCAACGGATAAATCAATATCCTTTCATGAAATATCCAGATTAGGAATATTTAAAACAATATACTATTTTTCAATATGATAAAATTCTCATGATTACAATACATTGTAATTAGCATCACGTAACATATTATTTAAAAATTCCCGTTTAATATACTTTAAATTAATTACTTAATTAACTATATCATAATATATAAAGTATAATATAGAAATAAAAAACCTTTATTATAAACAGGATTGGTTGTCAAGTTAGATATATGTAATAAATTACTAATTTCCCCTAAGACATAATCTTAACTCTATCAATCTCCCACTTGCACTTGGGGTCAATTATGTAATCTTATTACAACTCCTTCGATTGGTTTTCTCAAAATTTATTGGGTCGATCCCATAATGAATAGGTAGGCTCTATTCTTTTAGTTCCCTACTTTTTCAATTAGCTCTCTTCGATGCTGATACTGCCTTTGTCATGTGAAATCCTTTGAAGTATGTTTTTTTAGCATCTAGTGAGCTTTAGGTTCTTTTACAAATTGTATCTTAACATTGTTATCATATAATATTGTCATGTGATTCTCAACATTTGGAATCGTCTAAGCTCAGTTATAAATTTATGCATTTTATTATACTTATTATATGCAGTGCATTTCAACACGATGTATTAGCCTTGGTTAAACCAGCCACTGCTTATTATTTGGTGCATTTCCAACTTAAAATTCTTAACTTAAGAATAATCACTAATTTAGGATTGACATGTTATATTCGATATCATCTATGAAGTTTGAGTCTACGCACTCCTTTATAAGAAATTCGTTGATTCTATATAAAATTCTCTAGTATTTCTTAAATACTTGAGAATACTCTAAACTACCATTTAGTGATCTCAAACTGTCATTTAGTGATTTTAATTTAGATTTGATACTTGCCCTATATATTAAATACATAAGCAAACTACGATACTGTAGACAATACAACATGTACGATAATTCCTATTATCAATGCATAAGAAATTCATCTTACTTGTTGTATATTAAACATTTTAATATGTCGGGACAATTTCAACATCGTTAAAATGTCAGTTTCAAATCTAATATCTAGAATTAAACAACCAAACTAAAATGTTTTTAAAATGAGTACATCATTAAGAATTATAAGTTTATTGTTTACTTATAGCTTTGAAATATTTTATAATGCTTTTTTATAAACATGCGCTTCCTCTGCCTTTTGACTAAATTCAAACTACTTGATTTTTCTGTCAAAGTACTTGCTCAACTTTGATGCTTATTAAACGATACTTTCGTATCATTTCTTTGATCATATCCATTAGCCTACAAACTCAGAATTGATCCCACTGACTTTGAGAAACTTTGGTTATTCAGTTCAAACAACATATTCTAGATCATTATTCAGAGTTTCTTTTTCAACTCAAAATCATGTCGGGCGGTACTTTTTTGTGATCAAAATCCAAATTAACTTAAGCATGTTGAATTACGAATCTACTGCATTAATTTCAACAATTGAAATTTATGATGTTATTCTTGTCAATGTTGCTTATGATATTACAACTACATCGACCATCTTTACAAAAACATATTTGCTGCCGATGGATCATATTCATACGGGTACAGCTATCAAAATTTTATTTCAATAACATATTTTGAATTCATTTTGGATTTTCGTATCATGCCATATAGTAAAATTAATATCAATAATGGCTTATTTACAACTAAGGAAATTATTTTCTCAAAATTGATAAAAAAAACATAGTTTCCCTTTAAGTATAAGAGTTCTTGTTGGAAATTCAAACTAGTTATGTCTTTTTAGGCTTTGTTAATTTCATTTCATCCTTTGCAATCATTTTTACCTTTGGGTCGTATCCAAATCTATTTTACTACTAATAATTTATAAAAGAATTTCCTTCGTCATGAAATTAGTGTTTATTGAAACAATAATTGTTTCTCAGTGCAATAAAATAGATATTCATAAACATTTACGAATTGCTTGTATATTTGTATAAATTTGATTTGGTGTTTAAGTCTACGAAATTTATGTTCATAACATAAATTAGTCGATCAATATTGATCAATCCCAAACTCATTAGTGGTAGTCCATACTAGACGCCTCACAAAAATTAACTACGCACAATCTTTTGACTCAAGAAACCTATCAACTCCTTAACCTTGGATATGTAGATTTTATTTCATCAGCATTTATCTTGTATTTTGTAGACTTTATCATAGATGAAATTAAATTTAACTTGATGTACTTATTTTAAGTGCATGTCTTTATGGAAAGAATTTACTCAACTTCATTCATCATTAATCGTACTTAGTCCAACGAAGTTCGATTACTCCTTTTTGATACATCATTATGTATCATAGGAAGGAGTGACTTTTGAGATTGAATCGCAAACATTTTCGAGATTTTAAGTCTCATATTTCGATCATGTTTTATCTCTAAATTTTCATGCAAGCTATCTTGTATTTAAGGAGAATAAGATAAGATGAGTATCTCAGGTGTACATCTCAGATTGGCGTATCGAATCTTAAAGTACATCTTGGAAATGTCTCAAAGTAGCTTATGTGCCTAAAACCGATGTTTAAATGATTCATTTAACTACAATTTTCAAAGTAAAAAATGTAAGTTCTAAAATACTTGATTTGCATAAAAAAGAACTGAAATTAATGTTTTAGAGAAGAGTGGTAGCTCGATTTGCTTAATTTATTTGAAAATGATCGAATAATATCATTTTATTTAAACATAAAAATTGAAATGATGTACTTTTTGTAGCTCATCAAAACATAAAATAAAAATATGTTCAAGGAGTTGGTAAGTAGTAGTTGGATTGAGTACTTTCTTTTGAATCTATATGAAAATAAGAAAACATAATGCAAATGAAGAAAAGAATATAATTTCAAGTACGATCTCAGATTGATATTTTGATCCATATTTCGACTGAGATATGAGTATTTCAAAAAAGACAAATGTCGAGAGAAATTTGAAGGAGATTTGATGTCCAGATTCGTCTAAGTGTGAAAAGGAGATCTCGGGCGAGATATAAGAGATTTAAAATCATGTTTGTTTGTAGGTACATTTTGAACTTGCAACGACCCAGAATTTTAGCCATTTGAATTTGAAATATCTAAATTAATTTAAAATATTGAAATATTAGTTTTATAAGTAAAAAAGCTTAAATTTTAAATAAAAGAGGTTTATTTGAATTTAGGAATGGAGATTGACTAAAGATATTAAATAGTGAATTTAAATAATTGAAATATTTAAATAATTGAGTCTGGGATTATATGTTAATAAAAATGATTTTGAAATCTTAATTAAATTCAAAATAAATAAGAATGGGATAATAAACTTTTATATATAGATTTAAAAGTGATTTATTTTTTTAATAATAATCCATTTTAATAAATGTGTGAAAATATCATTTCGGGGAATTGTCTCGGATTTTAACAAAACCAGTGCCACTGGTATCACAATAATAAATCATTACATACCATCAAATTTCCATAACAATCAGATGTACTTTGTGGCTGTGTGGGCTAAGAACGTGTAGGAATTAATTACAAAAATTAATATAATATGATTGGGTTTGAAAAGCTAACTTCTGTATATGACCGAATTAGGTCTTCAGACTAGTTCCATTATGTTTGGAATAGGGGTATTTTGTATAGAATGCCAGTGAGCACACCTTGATTGGAGTGAGTTCGACATTTTTGGGATGTTAGTGCTATATATTTTGAATATAATAATAAGAACCGTTACCTCATAACCACACCATCCTTACCTTCCACTATTCAACCCATTCTCTCTATTGTTCAGACCCATGCCCTAAGCCTATAGCCATACCCCATCTCTTATACAACCCATTCTCTTCACTGTTCGGACCTCGTCACCAATTAGAAATTTGTAGATCTAGAGAAGACGAAGAATTAAACAGTGGAGATCTACGATGGGGGCTCGTGGGGGCGGCTAGGCGAGTTAGACGATAGCAGTGTTTATCCATTGATTGAAATAACGTGGAGGGTTATTGGCCCATGAACTCTGAAGTGAATGCGTAGAGGGTGTTAGTGGCTATATACGATCGAAGTTTGGTGGGGTAACACCTCTTATGGCGATGGTGAAGGTTGGTAGAATGGAAATGGGATTTGGCCAAATTCAAGTCAATAGCGAACCTAGGGGTGATGGGACCCATGGCGTTGGAAGCAAGGGAGTCGAGGCAACATATGGTAGGTCAGTGGTGGCGAGCGACATGGCGTGAACTGTAAGTTGAATATCTTTTGCACATTAGGCCAGAATTTAACACGGTCACTCGCATTAGGATCGTATTAACGTAAAATACGAAACGAAATTATTTGGTGACGTATAGAGCTAGTTCAATTTCATGCTAGAAGAAATCAGAATGCCTCGATGATGACTGGAATAATGGTGAGTTAAACTCACCTTTTTGGTTACTAGTAATATTATATAATTGATAAAAATTATTGATTGGATGATTTACTATTTTATCGGTTGGTTTGGATTTATTCCCGTCCTTGGAGCAGATGACCCATATTATATGATAATATATTGTATGTGATGCAGGGGGCCATGTTAGAGAGATCCAACAAGATTCCTTACTCCTATTGATTATATATATGCTAACATATATGGGTTGTGATGCAGAGGAAATAGGTTGGAGGTATTCAACAGCCTTCCTCACCACTGTTGATTTAGTTTCAATAATATTCCTGATATATGAATTATTGAATATCAAAGCTGATTGTTTGGGCTTATTGGTTATGGCATTTGTATATGTTCAACTAAAAACCCTATAGTGATAGAAAATCATTAACAATGTTTTTTAAGTGATGTTAACCCATGGTCGATGTTAATGGTAGTAATTAACTAATATACTTAATTAAATTTAAATGGTAGCTTATTTAAGTGTCATAGTGATTGATAAGTCTCCTTCTAAATCCAAAAAGTTTTAGATTCAAATCAATTTCAGTTTACATCAGTTTAAAAGTAAATATTTTAAATATTATTGTATTTTATTTAAAGGTATATTTATATTAATTAAAAGTTAACTATTATTAGTTAAGATAATCATTTTATTTAAGGTTAAATATTAAGTTTAAAAGTTAATTACTTTTTTAAAGTTAATTTATAATATTTTAAAGTTAATACTTGTTTTTTTAATCTAATTATTGTTAAAGATAATTATTGGAAGTATATCATTATTTAAAGTTAATTGATTTGAAAGTAATTTATTATCATAATAATATTATTTAAGGTTAATTTATTATTATTGCAATATAGTTTGTTATATTATTATTATAAGAATATTATTTCTAAAGTTTATCTATTATTAAAATAATATTATTTAAAGTTAAATTAATTTTATAATGATTTTTTAAAGCAAATTTATTGTTTATTAATATTATTTAAAGATAATTTATTATTTTGTAATAATGGTTTGAAGTCTATAATTTTTAAAGGTTATATAACTGTATTATCATAATTTGATTTAAAGGTATATTTCTATATTAACATAAATTGTTTTAAAGTTTATTATTATGATACTAGTAGTATTTTAAGTCAACCATTTTATTTTAATGGTTTGAAATTAATCTACTACCTTTAAGATGATTATTTGAAATCACTATTCTATTAAAAAAGGTTCGAAGATAAATTTAAATGAAGAAATGTATAAATAATAACTTATCATTTAAAAGGGTATTTTGAATGATTTTTTTGATTTCAAAGGAACCTTAGTTGGATTGATTATAGAAGTTAGTTTAAATATAACGAATCTTTATGAGGATGGGTTTTTGAAAGGGAGTTTTATAAATGATTCTTAATATTTTTTAAAAGGGTTTTGTATAAAAAACATGGAGGTTTATAAAGTGTTCCAAATAAATTGGGTATAAGAAAAGATGATTTTAAATGAAAGGAGATTTGTAAAATGGATTTGTTGAAGTTAACTATAAAAAGAATTTAAGGTTTGTGTGCCTCTAAATTGACCTTTTAAACAGGTGGTATGTAACACCCATACCACACTTAACACCGAAGGAATATTGTTTAGAGTTATCCTTATCTCCAATTTAAGTAACGTGTTTTAAAATCCTTTTAAAGAGATTTGGAAATAAGAAATCTTCACAAATGTTTGTGAATATACTTATGCCGGTGCGATAGTGTATAAATGTTTTGATAAACGTTTTAGAAAGAGATTTAATAAACAAAAGTTGTGTTTTAAGGCTTAGTGATTGCTTTGGAAAAATAAATCTCTAGATTGTGTTTTTTGTTTATTTGATAGTTAAATAACCAACTATGAAATCGGGCCAATTTGTCTTAGGAAGTATGATTGTAAATTCGAGTTCCCCGGTTAGGACTCGAATACTTACTTCTAAAAGAACCTAGAACGAATCATCCGAGCATTATTGGTTGTTGATTTGGAGAGACCGGGATCACATATATTATCCGAAAACCATTTCGAACCAATATATGCATTCGAGTGGAAGGCATCTTGATGATGTATAGAAGACAGAGTTCTTTGAAGTGCAAGGGATACTTGCTGCTAATCCTAAGAATGATTCCAAAATGGATGTAGTAGGTATAGTGCCTTTGGTTTCATTAAGGCCCAAAACGAACTTTTATGGATGAATGATGACACTACATTGAAGCCTGGATGGCAGTGTTAGCATTCCAAGAGGGATTGCTAATTAGTAAGAGCATAGCCTCTTTAAGCCTCACACCTGGAAAATGAATAATGCAGGGACGTGCCGTAGGGCAATGTGGGTCGCTTCCATAAACATATGATCATCCCTGATCTAGTGTCGATATTCATGTATGCTTAGGGGTCCATTAAGATTGTTTGATCGCAACCAAGCGGTGATCATATTCGGTGCTATGTGAGAAAGGGGTAGTGCTAGTCTGAGTAGCAGAGGTGCAACGTGTTGTTGCCTAACGTACATTTTACCTAGAGGTGTAAGATTTGATGGGTAGAACCTTATTGTTTCATAGTTGGAATCCATTACCAACACGAGCTTATGGATTTAGTTGTGCCCAACTATGTTGGAATGTGAGATGCAAGCATTTCAACTATATTCAATATTTATTTAAAACCAACAACAATATTATAATATCATAGGAGTTTCTATAGAAATGTTTTAGCTACCGTAAGGTAAAAACCTGTCCATATTTATGTGCAGCGCGGTCTTATAAGATACCTTTTATTTTAAAAGGTTTTTTCTCAAATATAGAAATCAGTTGATTTGATAAGAGTTTTCTCACGCTGGTATACCAAACTGATCCGGATTTATTCTCTTATGATGCTTAGGTCAGCCCGAGTACATTTACAAATTTTAGTTTAGATGCATTGGAGCTCAGGAGACGGTTGGAGGCCTTCAAGTCGTATTCGTGCATATGTTATTTTCTACTGCAATATATGTTCAAAATTATTAGCATTTGTAAGGACAGGTCGTCATAACTATCCAGGATGAAATAGGTTAGCATACCCTGATTGATGTGTGTGTTACAATTGTTTCCTTTTGTAAAGATATGTTTATATTATATATTATTCGTTCCGCGGTGAGATTCTATGTTGTTTAGTTCCATCTTTTCTTCTTTCTTCTTTCTTTCTCCTAACAATTTGTCTTTTGTGTACTTGGTTGTTTGGCATATGAATAATGTGAATGTATTAGCGTCGACTTCTAAGGATCAAAAGGGCTAGTCATTACACTTGGTATCAGAGCTTAGGTTGAGCGAACACCTAGGCTTTAGTGGGGATTACTTATTAGAGATAGGGTCAGTAGCACCCTAGAACGAGTTTGACTGTATTATAGATATGAGTGCATATTTGTTAGTGATTTTAAAATGCTTTATATTATGTTAACCGATCTGTTTATTGCTTATGGATTTCAGTCAATACGAGTAGCTATTATTGATAGGGATCCCTAAACACTTGACAAGGCCAACCGATACAGTTTTGTTTTAAAATTGGGTCAATGAAATAATTTTACCTAGATTATATTTTATATACAAAGGAATAATTTTTCAAAAATTATTATAGTTATAAATGGTATGCTTGGTTGTTAGGAAAATAATAATATATTCAGTTATTAGTCATGCTCACCCAGTTAGAAGCAAACTATTGTTTGTTGATTGGATAGTCATGCCTGACCAGTTTATGGCATTGACTATTATGGTAGGTTAGCAGAAGTTTTATCCTTTTTACCACATGGGCCGGGTAGATATGTGATTATGGGAACATTAAAACGAATACCATGTGGATTCAGTTTAACAATTTGACTATAAAGTATTCGAAGATAATGTGGGGCTAGAATTTATTTTAAATAAAAGTTTTGTTATAACTCAACAAAGTAGTATAAAAGAAAGTGAAATTATGTAAATTTGATTTATAAAATGTGATTTCTAAATAAAAAGGATTTAGCTGAGAATTTGAGAATTTAAATTTCGGTGATTTTGAAATTTTTCTTCAAAGTTGAGAAAATAATAATAATATTATTTGGAGTATTTTTTGAATAGAATTATGTAAAATGGATTTTAAAGGAGATAAAAAGCACTGAACTCGAAGATAATTTCGACGATGACTGCAGCATCATCGACGTTCATTTTTGGGTTTTCAAGAGAGGATTTTCTACCATAGGGGATTTGTTTAAATCCCAAAAATATGTTTGTTATACAATAAAGATATATATTATATATTATTTCAAAATAGTGTTGAAATAAATCCAGGAGTTGAATTCTGAAATTTTCAACTACTTATTATAGGGATGCATGCAGCCTATGCATTAAAGTAGATATGTTTTGCATCTCTATTTGATATGTATGTATGTTATTTTTCATTTAATGAAAACAAAATGAAGTTCTGATGATTTTAGACAGTCGGGACTTTTATATTAGATATAGAGATTGAGCTAAGTGTTTTAAGAAGACATAAGAAAATGCATGTTATATAGTTGAATATTACTTTTAAATAAGATGCAGATTCATAGAAGAAAAGGCTAGTTTGATACCTTAGGTTTCGGGAGTAGAGTTTGAATGCGTAACAAATAGATACCTATTTATATTGTTGTTTGGTTTAATGATTTATTGATCAGCCACTTGGCTTTAGTTTTCTTTTGGTTGATTTGGATTCTAGTGATGATTCGTAGTTGTTTCGATCGAGCCCGCAAAGAGACGCTGCTGAAATTTTTCGTAAATTAAAAAAGTTAGAAGCATTTGATAACAAGTTTCAAATAATGGTTTTTGAAATAAAAATGGGATTGTGGCATTTTCTTACCTTGGTAATTTCGTGGACGAAATTCTTTTAAGGAGGGAGGATGTGACGACCCAAAATTTTAGCCATTTGAATTTGGAATCTTTAAATTAATTTTAAATATTGAAATTTTAGTTTTATAAGTAAAATAACTTAAATTAAAAAAAAAAGAGTTTTATTTGAATTTAAGAATGGCGATCGATTAAAAATATTAAATAGTGAATTTAAATAATTAGAATATTTAAATATTGAATCCGGGACTAAATGTTAATGAAAATGATTTCAAAATCTTAATTAAATTCAGAATAAATAAGAATAGGGTAATAAACTTCTAAATTTAGTTTTAAAAGTGATTTATTTGGTTTTAATAATAATTCGTTATATCAACGTGAGAAAATATCATTTCGACACACTGTCTCGGATTTTAATGAAACCAGTGCCATTAGAACCATAATAATAAATTATTGTATGCCGTCGAGTTTCGTAACAATCAGACGTACCGTGTAGTCGTGCGGGCTAAAAATGTATAGGGATTAATTACAGAAATTAATATAATTTGATTGGGTTTGAAAAGATAACTTATGTATATGACCTAATTAAGTGTCGAGACTAGTTCCATTATGTTCGAAATAAAGTTATTTAGTATAGGACGTCAGTGAGCACGTCTTGATTAGAGTTCAATAGTGTGTTGGTGCTAGATATTTTGAATATAATAATAAGCATCGTCACTTCATAGCCATACCCCACCCTTATCTTACGTTATTCAACCCATTCTCTCCACTGTTCAGACCCATGCGCAATGCCTACAGCCATACTCCATCTCTTATATAAACCACTCCCTCCCCTTTTATTTTTCAATTTTATGAGAATTTAAATAACCAAATCCAGCGATCCACAATCATCACGACCACTTTATGCATTATCTAGCCTCATCACCAACTAGAAAATTGTAGAGCTGAGGAAGATGAAGGCATTCAATGGTAGAGATCGTCGATGGTGGCTCGTGGCGACGACAAGGCGAGTTAAATCGTAGTAGTGTTTATTCATAGATCGCGGTCACCTGGAGGGTTATTGGCCCATGGACTCTGAAATGAAAACATAGAGGATGTTTGGGGCTACCTACGGTCTAAGTTTGGTGGGATAACTCCTCCTGTGGCGGCGGGGAAGGCTGGTTGAGCCGAATGGGTTTTGGCCAAATTCAGGTCAATGGAGAACCTATAGGTGATGGGACCCATGGCGTTGGAAGTAGTGGAATCGAAGAAACACATGGTAGGTTGGTGGTTGTAACGACCCGATATTTTCAACCATTCGCATCCGCACATGTCGGACTTGAATTGCTCAAAATACCGAATTGTAGAATAAATTTGGCAAAACACAGCATAAATAGTAAATAAATAAATCATAGACACAGAGTAATAAATGCAGCGAAAGTAAAGAAATAGTAGTTCATGAAGCTACTATATAAATACATCAGAGTCAAACAAGATACAACAGAGATAACAAGATACAACGGAGGTGTCAACATGATAACCAGGTATGAATCATAATACATCATTGGAACCAACCGGATAACTGGAATCAACTGGATAACCGAAAGTGAAATAGATAGCTGGATCTTCAAGCAAAGCTTCCAACTTCAAAGGTGAGTCTCAAATGCTGTATCACTCAGTCTGACCCGAGCGTGAAGAAACACAAAACACTCGAGTCAGGACATACATACTTATACAATGTAAAGCAACTCAAGTGAACTATAACACAAGGTACAAGTAACTTAAAGGATGCTTGGGACCGCTCATCCTCTAAGGATCCGTTAAACTATTTACTATGTAGTAATATTTCGCTATTATAATAATGTCTATAGTAAAATAAACTTAGTTTTCATAGCATTAAGGGGTTAACCATATAGCCCTTTACACGTAATAGTCCCAGTAGTCCATCCAATATCATAGTCTCTCCTGATCGGGAAGCCACCAGAGGATACCACACGGGCTACAGGAGAAAACCAAACTCGTACAAGGTGCGATAAGGTAGGTGACATGGCACAACTAGGCAATGCCAGGGTAGATATACCAATTACGCTACTGGATCGGTGGTAACGCGTAGCGCGCAGCTACCGCCCACCTCGAGCCACACCCCCAAATAAAAATCAAAAGTGGCCACCGAAACAATCCAAAAGTCAAAGTATAACTTCGAAGGGATGTGTCCGATCAAAGGTGTTACCTTATTAACCCGTCAATCGCTCATGTTTTAGCCACCTTATGCCAACTCACGGGAGTCGGGTCCACGTATTTACCTTAAAGGAAACGCCACCACCATCCTACTTCATTCTGGAATCTCCACCACGTACACAGTTGTTAAAGTGGTTTTCGGAGTTGGCAGAGAGTATGACAACTTCCGATACCGGTCACTTTAACAACCAAACGTTATTATAACCCGTGGTTGTAACTCTAAAACAATATTTTCATACTTCAAAATAAAATATCCTTTCAATCCAAATCTTTATCAAAGAAAGATTAAATCATTTCTAAACCATTTCAATATATCAACTTACCATATCTTTCAAATTCAACTATTTATCAAAAGAAATATCAAGTCATTTCAAATCATTTTTAATACATAAATATCATATCTTTCAAACTTCATTTTTGAATCATTTTAATTTCAAAATATCATAACTTTCAAAAACTTTATTTCAAACATTTAATATATATCGAAATATCATATCTTCTCAAAACTTCATTTCAAATCATTCAATATATCATATCTTAAACATCTTTAAATTCAAAGATAACATTCATTTATTATCATCTGAAATCACCTTTAAAATAATTTATATTCCATCAATTTAATTCAATTAAAATCATTTTAAAAGTGTAATTATTATACTTCCAAATCAAGTATTCAAATTTCAAAGTTTCAAGTCATTCTAAACTCATTTACCAAGTCAAAAATCATATTTATTAAAATTTCAGCCTTTCGTAGCATTTAGAAAAAAACTGTTATAAGTTATACTTGAAAACATTTTAATTCAACAAAGACAGCCCTTAAAAACTGCTGTTAAAACTCAGTTTTAGTTAAATTTTAGTTTAAAAAAGCAAAGACGGCATTTCCAGAAATGCTGCGTAGCTCAGATTTCAAAACAAGGTTTAAATTTGATTTCAGCAAAGACTGCAGACCACTATAGCATTTCCAGAGAATGCTACAATAGACCTGAGTCCAATATTAGCCTATAATTTCAACTACAGCAACTACAGCATTTCAGAAATGCTGCTTAGCTCTTTTTACACAATTTTAGTTCAATTCAGAAAACTATAGCATTTCTGAATGCTATTAAAAGTTAATTCCAGGTTTTAGTGTATTTCCATCCAATAATAAACTTCAATTTAAAACCAATAAATATTTTTAAAATCATATTTTAACATTTAAATGCTCATTAACATATCATTTAACAAATTATTTTTATACAATAAATTTCTTATACTTACATCCAATTTTCAACAATTTACTAAATAAATTCAAGTGTAAAAGTTTCCAATTCTTCATATTTTTAAATAAGCAACTTAACACTTATCTTTCCTCCATTTCTCAGATAAACTAATTTTTTTTCTTTTCATTTAACTTAAACCTTTAACTAAAAACCAATTTTACATTTCCAAGTCAAGTTATACTTTTAAAAGATCACTTTTAAACATTCATTTATTTAACCACTTAAATTCATAGAAAAATCAATAATACTTTAATAAATCACTTAAATTCCAAATTTAATTAATTTATCATATTTACCAATTTCCAATAAAATTAAATTTCCATTTTATTCATATAACCTAAATATCGTTTTTAATCTAAATTTCCAAACTTAATTTATATTTAATAATCTCATTTAACCATTAATTAATTACATTTTTAACTCATAGAAAAACCATAATTTCTTTATTTTAAACATTTAAAAACCTATTTAAATCAAATTTCATAAATTTATATTTTAAAATACTTAAAATTATCCAAAATACTTTATAAAATAACCACGGGTCTGTATATAGTTTTCTGACCTTGGTCAAGTGATACAGATATGTATCATTTCAATCCGCAGTTTAAAAAGAAAAATCCGGGTTCTATCATTTCAAACCCGCAATTCCAAGTTAAATAAAATTAATAAAAACCGTTCAGGCCTATCATTTCAGCCCATAACGATTTTTCCCTATTCTAAAGTCCGTTCGGGTATGTATCATTTCAACCCATAGTGATTTCTAATCTACAGGGAACATGCAGTGTGATAAACAGATATAAATGAACAGTAACAACATATATATAATAACAGATGATACGACATGAAATTTAACAGGTTTAACATCATATGTAATTAATCACAGGCAGTTATAACATCACATAATAGTTCTACACATTCAAATGGTGTCAACTCACATTTGTATAAGTATAAACATCTGGTGAGATTTACTCGCTTGTATAAGCTGGAGACAACGATCAAAAGCACAAACTGAGATCTTCAAAAGCACTATGGCACGACAATGATTAGAGTTTGAGAGAGCTAAAGATAAATCTCCTTGGATACAAGAGACAAACAAATATATGTGACATATGTTTCAAAAACAAGATATACTTAAACAATGTTAGAAATAGATGTATAAAACAAAACTAAAGACTTTGCACTTGCTCTCTATGCATGTTTGCATGGCCTAGGGGATCAATAAGGTCAGGTTTGAGCATGGTTTGGATCAGGTATGGGTATGGAAAACGTGCGGCTACAAGGCTAAACAAGTGGAGGAAGTTACGCTTAGGGTAGGTGAAGGGTTTAAGGCAAAATAGCATGTTTTTGGTCAACAAAAGGGCTCGGCCTTAGAGTGGTTTGGCTTGGCCATTCAAGTTCAGATTTGGAATGATGTTGGAGTGGTGTGTGGTGGTCTGGTCAGAGGTGGTAGCGGCGGCTAGAGGTGGTGGTGGCGGCTAGAGGTGGTGGTGGTGGTGGAAAATGAAGTGGTGAAGCAACAAGGCTCAAACTAGCATGTTTTCAAGGCATAGGTTGGATTTTGAGGGGTTTTGTCACCATGGTTGGCTTGGATATGGTCATGACCTGGAGTGTAGGTGGTGATGATGGAAGGGAATAGATGTAGAGAGTGGTGGCCATGGCAATAGTGAGGAGGCCATGCAAATAGAAGAAAGAAACAAGACAAAAGTATGGAAAAAATGGAAGAAAAAGTGCAAAAAGAGGAGGCCATTACCCAAATTTTTCTCCTAGCCGTGAATGAATGAGAAGTGGAATTTTTTTTTAGTGAATGAAGACTGGAATACACGGCCAAACAAAGTAATATACAGCCAAAAGAAGTAAGGGCTAATAAATAAATAAAAACTGCCAAAGAGTAAATGAGGAAACGGTAAAAGAAACGACTTACATTTCAAAAGCTTTTAAAACCTTTGGTATTTACTTTATTTATTCATATAAGTTTACATTACTGAAAATAATAATGATTTCAGTCACAAATTCGAAAATATAACAAAATATAAGATATATATATTTATTAATTATATAAGGTTAAAATAAGAAAATAGCACACGATTGCAAACTAGTCTAAAAAAATGGAAAATAAACAGAATGAACTTTGGAAAATTTATATGGAATTGTAAAAATATTTATAACCAAAGATAAAAACATAAAAGTAAAAATGCATTCACAAATAAATATATAAATTTTAATTTAAATATAATTTAAATAAAGAAAATAGCAGAAAAATGGAAACTAGGCTTTAAAATTTAAAAATAAATTCAATAAGCTTTGGAAAAATTCAAACATCACTTTAAAATATTTAAAAGACAAAATATACTTAAAATAACATATTAACACATAAAAAAATTAAATTTAAATAAAATAGAAAAAGATTTAAAGAAATTGCTTAAAAATCCAAAACGGTGTCCAGAAATTACAAATAAATCACCATTGACTTTGGAAAATTGTTTACTTCATTTTAAAATTATTATAATACAAAAATATACATACAATAACATATTGACCCAGATTAAAATGAAATATGACAAAAATATAATTTATACAATTTAAAAATAACAAAATTGCAGAATAAACAAATTGCACTAAATATTGAAATATACATAACTTTCACAGTTTAACTCCGTTTTCAACGAAACTAAAAGAAGTGTTCAAGTTATTACATCTATTTTCATAATAAAAGATAAAATTTAAGATTAAAAATGATTTTAATTTTAATTTTAAAAGTCAAAGTTCAAACAGCTTGAGTAGAAATTCACTTTTTTAGTAAAATGTCCAATTTATACTATTTTGAATTATAGATCAGCATTTATATTTAAAATGAAATATTTGAAATAAAAATAAATTTAAAATAATAAAAAAAATAAAGTCAAATTTAAAATATATAGGCAAAAATCTAGGGTTGTTAAAGTGGTGGAGGATGGCGAGGCGTGGAAGTGTAGCGACCCGTATTTTTGGGTCATCGAATTGGAATATTTAATTTATTTGAATATTCAGATTTAAATTATGATAAATTATCTATTTTGAACTGAGACTTGATTTCTATTGACGTATTTTTAATTTAATTTATATGATTTTTCCATAATTTTTAATTTCAAAATATAATTAATTTTTCGTTTAGTGCTTTTCACGGCAAACGTGGTTACTTTTGAAACTTCACAGAATACGATAACATGTTTATTTTATTGTTGTTTTGTGATCGTGTTGCATTATTATATGCGATTGATTTTTTATTTATGTCGTTTGTGGTACATAGTTGGACATGAAATTGTGTAGCGGACTGCCATATAAGTTAGTAACAACAAAACAAATAAGAACGTACATGATCTCTTGGTCCTTGCAATGTTTCTTGCTCGTTTCTTTTCATTATCCTGTGGAAGTTGGGTGCTTGCATTTAATGAATGGTACTTGTTTTCCCTTAGCTCAAAGGAAACGTTGCCTTGTATACGTATGGCTATAACTGACATAGGGAGACATTTAGGGTGTGTTCTTTTTTTAAATGAATGGGGCAAATGAAAGGGATAAACGAATGGGGATGGAAAAAAGGTAAGTTCACAAAACGAGAATGCGTTCTTTTTACGAAAGGGGAAAATTTACTATTTATATTATTATTTTATTTGTGTTAATTATTTTTAAGTAAAATAGATATATACCGAATACAGAATATATAATACCAAATACATAGTTCAGAATTCAAAATGTAGAATACAAATACGAAATACAAAGCAGAATCTATAAATACAAACTACAGAATGAAGAATGCATAATAAAAAATACATACAATTCTTAATGTAATCAGCAGCAACTAGTTCATTTCGTATAATATCTCGAACTAATGTCATAGCAGTTGTTTTAGTTCTTGAACTTGTTCACGAGCATTATTTCCACAGTTCTGAATGCTATAATACTTTCCATATATTCGTTGGGCACCAGCTTCGGGTTATTGTCATATGCCATAAAATCAGGATCTTCAGTGTTGTACCTTCATATGAAATTGTGAATAGCCATTGTAGCAGTGACAATTTGTACCTGCACATTATATAGGTACGTTGGCATGTTACGTAAGATTGTAAATTTTTTCTTTCAAATTCCAAAAGTTCTTTCGACTATCATACACAAACTCAAATGGTTGTAGTGGAAAACTTCCTTTTCTGACTTTTGTTCATTCTATATATAATTGAAATCTAAAATATGGTATCTTAAACAACGATAAGGAGGTAAATATCCTTTCATTAGTGGTTACCCTGAATCCACTAAATAATATTGTCCTTTTGGCAGATGTGGAAAACTCAAACTAGGAGTATTTACAACTTGACGAAAGATTCTAGCATCATGTGCAGTTCCTTCCCACTCTACCCTTACGAACGTAAATGTTAAGTCAAAAGCGCATGTAGCCATTATATTCTGTGTAGGAACACCTTTACGTCCTACAGATCGTTGCAAATCCGCTTGGGGAACATGAGCCATTACATGTGTACCGTCAATAACTCCAATGCAATTTCTAAAGAATGGGTAATATCGTGGCGATGAACTAATTTGTTCTGAAATTCTATTAAATTGAGGATCTATCGGCCTAATAATATCCACAGACATTAACAAAACAAAATCCAAAACTTTATGAAAATAACGGTTAACCGTGTTCAGTGATCGTTGAAATCTTTTAGCAACCTGCCGTACAGGAATAGCCAAAGCGATTGTATACAGAAAGATGGCTACCATTTCTCTAACTGTAATATGTGCTGCCGGTTGCAACCTATAACTTTTCAACCGCTCACACAGCGATATAAAACAAAGCCTCTTCATTCGGGAATTTCGTTGACACCGTTCTACAAGGCTTGTAAGCATTTCATTAATCCAATTAATATCGGTAACTTTAGAACCGTATATCTGGCTCATTTGAAGTCGACATGTAGCATAATATAGTCCAAGGAATTGGATATCTTGTAAATCTTCAAAATCAGAATTATTATTTTATTCATTTGGATCCGCCATTAGAGATAAAAAAGTAGAAGAGAAGAGAGTAGAATGAGATGATGAAGAAGAGGAAGAAAGTTGGGAATATATAGAAGAGGTAGTTCGGGTAAGTCGTCGGGGGAAGCCATTCGCGTCCACGTCGCGTCGGACGCAAACGGTTCCCCAAGAACAGTTCATTCAAACTGGGAAAAGTTGTGGGTTCCACGTTCACCGCATCAGACGCGTCGGACGTATTCGCCAACTTCACCTACCATTCCAACAAAAGAATAGTACCTTAGACATGGGTATCCTTTTTTCTATTTCTCTCAAAACAATGCACAGGAGACCTTTTTTCTATACGCATGAGACAATATGCATTCTTTTTCTATTTCACTTTCATATTTCCATGCAAACAAAGACACGTTTTATATTGTATAAAGCAGCATCTTTAAGCATATCTCTAGCCGCGTATTTTCTTGTACTCGTATGTCCTGGAACTGAAGTATATTGCTTCCCTTAGTGTGTGTGTGTGTATATGCGCGCGCACGGAAAAAAGAAAAGAAAAAAAACAAACAAAAAGTTGACCACTCTTTCTCATTTTTCTTTTTCTTTCTTCCCTCTGTAACTAAGTCACAGTAGCCACCTTCCTTTGCCATTTAATTTTTCACATAATATCTGGGGCAATATTTTTTGGTGTTTGCCGAGGCAAGGTAAGTGAGGGTATGGATTTTGCTGATGAAGCTGGGAGAGCTATGGCGGTCAGTGGTTTGCTTTTTTGCATGAAAATAGATCCCAAGCTTCGTCTAAAATGTGACTACCACTACAAGAACGGCACCAGATAGCGACGGGTTTTAGCCGTCGCCGGCCGTCGCCGGCCGACGCTAAAAGCCGTCGCTATATTGGTTGTCGTCCAATAGTATAGCGACGACTTTAGCAACGGCTCCGTCACATAAATAGCGACGGCTCGCGACTACAAATGTGCCACGTGGAAATTTTTTCAACGTTTAAATGGTGTCGCTAGCCGTAGCTAGCCGTCGCTAACCTGGACCAATAGGCCGTCGCTAGCCGTCGCTAAACTGAACCAAATAGCCGTCGCTAAACTGGGTAAATTTCTGTGCACCTGCACAGCCCATATACACTTCAACCAATCTGAACCAAACAACCGCTATACACTATATTCATCAACTATAACCATCATATATCCATCATATAACATCACTATACGTTCAAACAATATAAAATCCAACCAAATCTCATTTTCAAATCCAACCAAATCCATTAACTAGAATATGTACATAGTAAACCGAAATTTCTACATAATATCCCGACATATATATACATAATATCCAACCAAATCCATCAAGTAGAAGTCATCAAAATATATACATAATATCCTGAAATATATATACACCAAACCAACCAAAATGTGTACATACCAAACTATAAGCAAACAAACATACGTACTCCTCGCCATCGCTGCCGTCCTCTCCAGGCATCCTCCCATGCTGTTGCAAATAAGCCGCAATCCGCTCATCCAGCTGTTGCTCAAAGAAACTCTTCCTCCAATCATTTATTTCTTCCACTGTCGCCCTCAACTGAGCAATCTCCGCCTCTTGCTACGACCTCCTGTATGCACTCTGCATTCTCATCGCCTGTAAAATAATTCACAATTATTTATATATTAGTATATATATATATATAATATTATTAAAATTATTTAACTATTCATATGCATAAGTAAATTTATATATTAGTACATATCAAAATTTACCTCCACATTTCCATAGCTATACCGTCGACTGGTCCGAGAAGGCGGGTCAATAATAGCATCCCAAATATGGTTCTCCTCCTCTAACGTAAGCTCTTCCCGACTAGTGGACTGTGCTACACGAGCCCGCTCTGCTTCGTACCTCTCCTGCGATTACAAACAATTGTTTTACACGATAAAAATCGAATTTCAAAATTTTGAAAATAAAATAAGACAAAATACTGTTATTAACAGTAAATTAATTTACCGTTACGGATTGTGATTTGTCATCCGTCCACTCGTATGAAACATTGCCCTCTTCGTCGGTCCTCTCCACGGCATGCGTGGCCTTGAATAGCTCGGCCATAGTGGGCTCGCGGTTGTATCTCGCGGCCTGAAAATATATAAATATTATTGCTAATCTGATTATAAAATATTGTAATAAAATGTAAACGCAGTTTATAAATTTAATTAACAGCTCTCTCTTGTGCTCCTGAAACGATTTGGAGCCACCACGGTGCAATGCAGGATTTTTATTCCTGTTTGCCCGGTTCCGTGCAGATACCTCCTACAAATTAAGATAAATTATCACGTATATATCTTGCAAGATTTATATTAGACTTAAATAACAAAGAAAACATATTTTACTTACTTTTACCGCCGGACTGTTCCAAAGCTGAAGAAATTCATTCCATACACCCTCACCCATCCAGTTCGGCTTTTTCCCTGCATTCTTAGCCTTGGACAATGTATCCCTGTAATTTTTCCTCATTCGTTTGTTCCAGTTATTTAAAAAAATGTCCAAGTCATCAGGGTCAACGCGGACTGCAGCCTGTAAATTAAAATTATTTTAAGTTATATAGATTATATTAATTTACAACTGAAATTCAAACTACCACTTACAAGTAAATCCGCCTGTATAGCGTTCTTGACATGAGGGGGGTTGTCGTCCCAGCGAGGCCAACAACCATCCATCCGGCTCTGAAATGCCTTTCTCGAAACCTGTAAAATATAATCTGATGGTTCCACCTCAAAGCCACTGCAAAAGTTATGATATACATGTTTAGTGGATTTTAAAACTTATACTTTAAATAAAATTGATACTTACCCAGCACTTCTAGGAACAACTTCTGCAATCGGACGTAAGTCCGGTGCAGTGCCGCTACCACCTGCACCGGGAGATGGGGATGGCGTGCCACCACCACCTACACCCCGTCTCCTGCCAGACATATCTGCTATAGAAAAACAATATCATCAGAGAACAATTATAGAAATTCACTACTACATAACATGTTTCAATCACTTTCACAGAAACAATTATAAAAATTTACTAGTACAAAACATGGATAAAAATTATATAAATAATCATCACAGAACCATAATAGAAATTCATTACTACATAGCATGTTTCAATCACTTTCACAGAACAATTATAAAAATTTACTAGTACAAAACATGGATAAAAATTATATAAATAATCATCACAGAACCATAATAGAAATTCACTACTACATAGCATGTTTCAATCACTTTCACAGAACAATTATAAAAATTTACTAGTACAAAATATGGATAAAAATTAACAAAATGATCATCACAGAACAATTACAGAAATTTACTATTACATCGCATGTTTCAATCACTATCACATAACAATTATATCAATAACGATCAGTCTTCATCGTTTTCTGATTCAGATTCAGTCTCGTATTCTATCTCATTTTCTTCGATACTTTCGAATGCATCAAATAGGACGTTCGATTCATCATTCAAAGGCCCTACATCAATATCATCAGTTATTATTATTTCTATATTTGATTCAAGATCGGCTTGATATGCTGCTTCATCTGGAATATTATTTCCATCAAACGTAAACCTTGGTTTCGTTTTGAAAACAGGGACCAATCCGCTTTATCTCTTTTCAAAGATGGATACGGAGCAAAATAAACTTATAACGCTTGCTTGGCTAATACAAAAGGATCGTACTTATAGTAGTGTGATGTATGCCTTATTTCAATAAGTTTGTACTCTTTATGCACGTTGATTCCGGAACCAGGAACGTTACTGAACCAATTGCACTTAAATAAAAAAACCTTTTCTAAAGGTTCAACATAATATGTCAATTCTAGAATCTGTGTTAAGACGCCGTAAAAATCTTTTAAATGCTCATCTGGATCATCACTGCCTTTGACAAATACCCCGCTGTTATATGTTAATTTTTCAGCATCGTAATCTTTTGAGTTGAACTTAAACCCGTTGACGAAGAATATTGGATAAGTCTTCACATTTCTTTTCCGTCCAATCGCAAGATGTCTTAAGCCTTCATCAACGACACAGTTTCTCGGCTCATAAACATAGTTCAAAAACCATTTGGCAAATTCTTTACTGAGATCACCAGATGGATACTGTGATTCGTAGATACTGCATATATGTAATATGTGTTATTATTATTACGTACGTACAAGTAAATTACAAGTGAATTAATTATTACCTGACAAATGGTGCGACTTCGACACAATTTAAAAGAACATACGTGTGCGCTACATGGTGGTCTCTATCGTCCAACCATATTTCCACACATTTTCCACCAGCTCTACCATGTTGTCTAAAAATAGATAACATTGTTTGAGAAGAATTTTGTTCAACGACTTCCTCATCTCGAGGAACAGTTACAAACGACAAGTTCACATCGTCCTTAAAGTAGTGAGAGAAAAAAATGAGGCTTCTTCTTCAAGATACGATCTGCATATCGAACCCTCAACTCGGGCTTTTTGTCGAATCTTCTTCTTCAAATGATTCAAGTACCTATTAAGATATTTATTACATATTTAGATATACAAATTTGAATTTGAAATTGACATGAACATTGCACATGTTAATTTACCTCTCAAATGAATACATCCATCCATGTTGCACAGGACCTCGAAGAAGTGCTTCAGATGGAAGATGAATAGGTAAATGCTCCATTACGTTAAAGAAACTAGGCGGAAGTATTTTCTCCAGTTTGCATAGCAATATGGGTATTTCTACTTCAAGTTTACGTATACGATCCACCTTTAATGTTGTCGAACAAAGCTGTTTATAAGACAAACATAACTCTGTTATGACGTTCCATACTTTTACGGGCAACAGTTCATTGAAAGGCACGGGGAGTAAATATTCCATCATGATATGACAATCGTGACTTTTCATCCCACTCAGTTTACTATTTTTGAAGTCAACACATCGACGAAGATTGGAAGAAATCCCATCGGGAAATCTTAATTTTTCCACCCACTTTAGCACGAGTTTTACTTGCTTATTGTCTAGCTCATAGCATGCTTTCGGTTTTTTATTATCATTAGGCTTCATATGAAGTTCCGGGCGCTTACAATAGTTTGCTATATCAAGCCTCGAATTCAAATCGTCCTTGGTTTTGCCCTTTACATTCAAAATTGTAATAAACAGATTATCAAACACGTTCTTTCCATTGTGCATCACGTCAATATTATGTCGGAGTAAGAGATCTTCCCAATATGGTAACTTCCAAAATATACTTTGTTTGCACCAATTATGAATGTCTGACTTTCCTGGGATTTCAGTCTGGACTCCAGTTCCATGTATCTTTGGATAGTCTCTTACAATTTCGTATATTTCCTCGCCTGACCAAACCTTGGGTGGTTTCAGATTCTCTTCTCTGTTAGCTATGAAATTTTTCTTATCCCTTCTAAAAGTATGATTGGGATGAAGGAAACACCGATGACAATCAAACCACGAAACTTTCTTCCCATATCGTAACGAAAATGCTCGTATTTCTTCCATACAATAAGGGCATGCTAGACGACCGGCCGTACTCCAACCAGAAAGCATCCCGTATGCAGGAAAATCATTAATCGTCCATAACAAAGAAGCGAATAACCGAGAAAAAAAAATTCGTTGATACATCGTAAGTTTCAACTCCTTCATTCCATAGTTTCTTCAACTCTTCGATCAATGGTTGTAAATAAACATCAATTCCTTGGGTTGGATCATGAAGGCCGGGAACGACAGTGGTGAGAAACATATATGGTGTCTTCATAAAAATCCATGGTGGTAAATTATACGGAGTAACGATAATTGGCCAGGATGAATATTTACTACCAAACTGTGAAAATGGTGAACATCCATCCGTATATAAACCAAGTCTGACATTAAGGCTTTCCGCAGCAAATGTGGGATAAGTCTTATCGAAATGTTTCAATGCTTCACCGTCGGATGGATGTATCAAAGTTCCTTCTTCCGTTGTTCTCACACTATGCCATCGCATATGACAGGCCGTAGCAGAAGATGCATATAATCTTTGAAGTCTGGGAGTGATGGGTAAATAATGCATTCTCTTGTACGGGACTTCTTTCCCTTTCTTCTTTCTTGGTTTGTATCTTTCTTCGTTACATATTTTGCATTTTCTGAGGTCAACGTCGTCTTTCCAATACAACATGCAACCTTTCACGCATGCATCTATCTTCTCGTACGGTAGACCGAAAGCGGACATCATTTTTTTTACTTTATAATGACTATCGCACATCAGATTATTGGGTGGCATGTGTCGTTTTGCAGCTTATACAACTGCTGTAAATGCAGCTTCTGTAAGGTTGAATTTTGATTTCATAGTTATGTATTCGGCGGTTACTGAAAGTTCGGTTCCGCTTTTACATCCATCCCACAACGGCCTCTTAGCAGAATCCAACAAATCGTATATTTTTTTAGCTCCCGCAGTCGGTTCTTCTTCGACATTTTCGTCTTCATCGACAGCTTCAGTTGTAGGAAACATTGATCGTGCTGCATCATCCACCATATTTTCTGTCGGATTCCTCATCATATTACCGTCCTCTAACACTTCAGTATTAGGTGTAGGTTCAACAAGTTCTCCATGACGATCCCAAAAATAATAATCAGGCACGAAACCATATTGATACAAATGTACTTCAACTATAGCCGGTTTCCAATGCTTCAAATGTTGGCACTTACTACACGGGCAACGAATTTCTGTATTGTTTCGGTTATTAGATTTAGCAAATCTAATAAATTCGTGTACACCGTTGTAGAAATGTTTCTTTATTGATCCCTTCTTTCCAGTTTTGACTTCATACATCCAAGTACGGTCGAAAAAATAATTGAACATTTTTCCTGATTTGAAAATGTATGTTAGACAATTTAAATCATTAATTTTCAACCATTCTCCATTGTAAACAGTTCATCGTTGCAGAAAATTCAAAATATAAACTTCACTTTATTTTTTTATTTTTTGGTATTTTGGTTTTCACTTCGGTGGTCAGTCGTCCTACTTCCCATTACAAACACAATAATGTAATTACATTTTATAAATCATTTCAGATTAAACGGTTCAACAAAATTTCGGCAGCACTTTCCTTATGTTCCCTGTATCGTACACAAATGCGTGTACACAGGGAACGTAAAGGAAGTGCTGTCGAAATTTTGACGTTTAAAATGAAATGATTTATAATATGTAATTACATTATTGTGTTTGTAACTTGTACAATACAGGGACAAATCCGACGAATATTATAACAGATGAATATAAATGTCTGTTCCGTTACGAAACGAACATCCATATAACGATCATATACAACACTTGCCAGATGGGGCCAAAGGCAATCTAAGGGATACAAAAATTTCTTTAAGTTTTATCAAATATTGTTGCTCTTTTCAAATTTTGACAATGTTTCAACTATTTATATTTTATTTCAAAAATTTGTGTATTTAAATTTTAGTTCAACATTCAATTAACAATTTTAGTTCAATATTCATTTCTTTATTTTTTTACGACATAGATTTTATAATGTGACTATTAGTTGTTGTTATATTCATTTCTTAATTTCTTTACAAAATCGAATTTAGTACAATATCAGTTATTTTTAAAGTCATTTCCTAATTTTTTTTAGAAAAAATTAGATATTTGCAGAATTTTTAATGTTCTCATATTCGTTTTCAATTTTTTGTACAAACTTTATTTTTTACAATATATACAACCTTTTGCATTTTGGCCGTCGCTAGCCGTCGCTAAAATTATTAAAATGGCCATCGCTAGCCGTCGCTCAATCAACATGATAAACAAAAGAATTATCAATGAATATAATTAGAAAACAAAAAATTCTAATTATTAAATAGATAATTAGAAAACAATAAAAATCTAATTATTAAATAAAAATTTGTCAATTTAAATTCACTTAACAACTTAAATTTGTAATTTATCAATTTCATAAACTATGAAATACTTTCATGTAAATTTATCAATAACCAAGTTAATCATTAATATACACTATTTTTTCACCTAACACAACTAACCATGTTAATCGCCAACACTAATTATCTACATCAACCATTTATTCAACTTCATGATAAACTAATTAATGTAATACCTAATTCAAGTTCATGATAGTAAACTAATTAATCTACCAAATCAACATACAACACTACTAATACCTAATTTAACAACACTACTAATACCTAATTTAACAACAAATCCCAATTTAACAACAAATCCTAATTGAATTATAACCTAAAAACATCAAATTTACATTCAAACGAGAGATTAGTAGCATACCTACAGGAATTTGGGTGATTTGGAGGCGTTGAAAGGTGGAGCGGAGGTTGCGGTGATGGGGGCGGCGGATTGGGGGAAGGAGGTTGATTTTAGGGGAGGAAGGTAATGAATTTGCTGCTCTCGACTTGGATCTGTATATTGCGTATAGCGACGGCTAGCGACGGCCGCTTTTTTTAGCCGTCGCCAGCCGTCTCTAGGCTTCGTCGCTATACGAAGCCTTTCTAGCAGTGTACTTGAATCAACAAGCATTAATTTCCCAAAAGAATGGCTCTAAGATTCTTACTGGCAAGGAATGGTATGTTCAACAAGCATCAAGAGCTGTTAACCAAGCTGCTGGGAATGTCATTAGGCACCGCGATTATCGTGGAGCTATAATTTTATGTGATGAGAGGGCATTTTTATTTTGTTCGAGGAAACATTGCCTTCTCGGAGGGCGAAGATAGCATGGTGGCGCCATGAAGGAGATATGGCATAGAGGAGGCTCAGCATGAATGTTGCGGGCATGAAAACCTGCCGGTGAAAGTGGTGTGCTTGTTCATGGAATATTGAAGGGGGAAGGTTGCGGTCGTGCGTTTTGACAGCATGCAACTAATGTTTAATGGAGGTAGGTACTGTTTATATAAGAGGAATTTGCAAAAAGGTCCTAAATAATGTGGTCATTTGCATGCTAGTGGGAGGAAGATTGGGCGTATGGAGCTTGCAGGTCCGGTTGGGGAACTGTTGGCTTGGGCCCAAGCTTTTTGGGTGAGAAACCTTTATTTATTCATTTGTTTAATAACTAAATAAGTGTTCACTTCAGATTGTCATATCTTGCTCATATTAGATCCAATTGACCCAATTTTTTCTGTGTTGTACTCGTTTAGACAAGTACGACATTTTGGCATAAATAGTTGTTGTTTTGTTATAGTACAATTTTATGATAAATTAATACTGACTGATGATAATTACATTAATGTGAATAATTACGTAATTTAATTACTTAAAATTTGTGGATGTTACCTATTTGATCAAATAAATACCGTACTATTAAAGTGAATTGAATAGGGTAATTTGGACACCTATTTAGCGGAATAAATCATAGTTCCGCTAATTAAACTAGTTTGGCATTTAATTAGAAGAAAAATCTCCGTTCTACTATTTTATATATTTAGACATTTGATTATATATCGTAAGTTGATATTCTGTTTTGAATAAGTGATATGTTAACCAATGTTGGTTAAGTGTTGAATTTATTTACATAGTCGTTGATTAAGTAAATATCAGTTATTAACTTGAAAAGTTAAATTGAGTAATACAGTAGCTTATTTATGTACCATGGTAATCTTCAAGCCACTTTCAAAATTGGAAAAGCTAATTACTGATTTGAAAATTATTTTAAGAATAATTATTTTTATTATAAGTTTTAAAGATAATTATTATTATTTAGTAATATGATTTAAAAAAGGTAATAACTTAATAATAATAATATTTTAAAGATAATTTATAATTGTTTTAATAATGATTTAAAGTTAATTATTTTATTAATATGATTCTTGAAAATATTTTTTAAAGTTATTTAGATGTTGTTTTTAAAATATTTTAATTTAACTACTTATTTAAAATGATTTAGCAATACTTTTATTTTTAATTAAAGTTAATTAATTATATTGATTAAAGATATTCAATTATATTTAAAGGATAATTAATTTTCATAATGATATCAGTTTAAGGTTAACTATTTACTGTTTTAATAACGTTTAAGGTTAATTAATTATTATCTTAATATTGTTTTGGGATTAACTTATTATAATAATAGTATTTAAAAATTAATTTAATATATTATAAATGAGAATTTAAAGTTATTATTTTAAATGAGGTTTAATTTAAGTGAAATAGAGGGATGTTTAAATAATAACTTATTATGTAAAGTTATTTTAAATAATTTATGGTTTACCAATGAAATCTTACCGACTTGAAAGATAGTAAATAAGTAATTTAAATATGGGAAGAGTTTTATAAATGGTTTGGATATTCATAAAAAAAATTATAAATGAATTTTAAAGATCTGAATAGGGGAAGTTTTGTAAACGGGGTTCGAGATTTATTAAGAATATTTTATAATAGGATTAGAGATTTATAAAGAAACTTTGTAGATGGATTTGGTAACATTTATAAATAAAAGGGATTTGGGAATAAATGGTTGATCTTCATGGCGTAATTTGTGGGGCGAGGATTTCCTACAGTTTACTGTGGATTCGATGGGATAGCGACGTAACCATTGTGTAAGCTGCGATCCATAGTCGATATTGAACAATAATTTCCATGTCTATTTTTAGAAGTTTAAAAGTTTCTAAGCTTTGAAAATGGAATGGTTTGTGAATATACTTATACCATTGAGATAAGTAAATGGTCATATTCTCTAAGTGTCGAAATTATAATGGTTTGTAAATATACTTATCCTGTTGAGATAAGTATATGGAAGTGATTTCCAAGTATTTGAAATGTGATTTTAAATTAATGAAAGATTAATTTAAGAGGCTTAATATTTTCCATGGAAAATATAATCTTTATTTGGAATGTTTGTTTATTTGATAGTTAAATAACTGACTATCAAATCTTGGCCTAAACATGCAATCCTTCTTAATTTTGGTGTTAGGGAAATATTCACCACTTAATACCAAAGGATTTTAACACTGGAAATATCTAAGGGAAACAGGGAAATTATATGGTGCATTTACCGTCGATGGTGCTATATTGTACTGTTTGCGCCAAAATTTGTCATAAACGCCAAATATCGTGAAAGCACCAGTGTATGAACACAGATCAGCAGTATATGATTACAGATTACAGATCTAAATAATGTAGAGGATAAAAATGAAGAATAACAAACTTAAAACGAAAAGAAGTAGACAGAGACACAAGATTTATAGTGGTTTGGCTATCTCCGGTCTACGTCCACTTCAGAAGATAACCTTCTATTAACTTTGCTCGCTGGTTACAGCGGATTACAATAATAATTTTCGAGCAAAGAAGTTAAATCTGAGTACAATGGTGATGTCGGTAGAGTCTGGACGTCTCAGAATCAAAAGTCCCTTTTCTGTAGGCTTTGGGATGCTATTTATAGGCATAGGCTGCAAATATCTCGCTCAGATCTCGGATGACCTCTTCTGGCATGTGTGTGGGCCCACACGATCGATCCCATATGATTTGCACTCGGTCCGTGATCAATACGAACCAATTTCATATTAATTAAGATTTGGCCTAATCAAGTCAAAATTGAGCATGAACATTCTTTAGGTTGTACGTAAGCTCCTGTGAAAATTTGGTAGCATGTGGACTTTTAGAATGTGAGCTATGATCGATGCAAGTTTGGTTTTATGTAAGCTGTTTAGTTCATATCGATCCGGGCATGTGCTTGTAAGTTGACGTCACACTAACTCCATGGATCGATCCACATTTCATGCCGAGTGACTAAGTCTTTCATTAGAGTGTAACTTGTTCGCATCAATCACCTCTGCTTTGTTCGCATCGATCGTTGTTGCACTATTCTTATCGATTGATTGTTTTGTTTGTATCGATCGTTGTTGCACTGTTCGTATCGATTAATTGTTGCACTATTCGTATCGATTGTTGTTGCACTGTTCGTATCGATCGATTGTTCTGTTCGTATCGATCGTTGTTGCACTGTTCGTGCTGTGTTTTCGATGGATACGAACAGGATGATTGCATGGTGATGGATACGAGCAAATGCATGTGAAATGGTGGATACAAACAGATGCATGCGTGATGGATACGAACAGATGGGTGTGTGACGGATACGAACAGATGGATGCAAAATGATGGATACAAATAGATGGATGCTTGATGGATATGAACAAGGCCTTTCAACGGATGGATATGAACAGTCGAGGCTTGATGGATACGAACAAGGCCTTTCAGTGGATGGATACGAACAAGGTGATTGCTTGAAATTGTATCGATCATATCTTGAGCATACGAACTCCGATTGACTTGAAATTCGAGACATAGTCTTTTATAGATTTTCTGGTCCTGTCATATAAATTGTAGCTCAATCCGGGCTCGAAATTTTTTTACCTATATCCATAGTAGACTTGTGTATTAATGATCTCTAGGACGAACTATCCTCGGTTTCCAGTCAAGTTCTTGGTGTCACGGCCTTGCCAAAAGGCGGGATAATATTTGTCCACCAAAACATGTCTTTTGGTAAAAGGCATGTTTTGAATAGCTTCAAATCCAATGTTGCGAGTCCATGATTTATCCATAACTATAGTATCCTCAATCAAATTCGTGGTTGTTCGAAGCCGAATTGGTATCCATTTCAACTTCTAGAAGTCAGTAATCAAATCCTATGGCCTCTCTGGACCATTGGCGGCCACTTTGGACCCTTGCTAAGTCCATTCCAAACTTAATGATCGAACATAAAGATCCTGTCGCACTCCGGTGTTGCTTTCTATCCCTTACACTCTGGCCCCAGCGAGGAGAATATAGAGATGTCTTGGTCCTTCTAGACTGATCGTAGCCTCTCTGGGCTCTTGTTGGATCCCATCCTGTCACTCTCCGGTAAAGGGGAAATAGCGTTGAGTGAGCCGATCCTATCACTCTCTGGCAAGCAACAGCACCCCCTACACTCCAGTTCAGCATCCCTAAACATTAAGCGATGTCCTGGCCTAAATCCTAAGCCGATTGTAGCCACTCCAAGTTCTTATCGAACATCGAACCAATCACTCTCCGGTGAATGGGGAACAACGTTAAGTGAGTTGATCCTATCGCTCTCCAGCGAAGCAACTCACTTCTTGCACTACGGACCCCGTCTCTTCGAGTAGCATTATAAAGCGATCAATTTCAAATTGACTTTCAATATTCATCCTTTAACTTTCTGGTCAAAGGTTTATTCTATGAAATTAAAGCTCATTTATTAAATTCAAATTCCAAATGTTCAATCACAAACAAAGGAAAAGTTAAATACTGCCTCTCCGGGCAGAGCGGTCTATTGCCATCTCGGAGCATGCCTGGAGATTTCTCTGGTTCCCTTGCACGTGTAAGTGGAATAGGCGTTTTATTTTGAAATCAAATCTAAAAAATTTATGTAATCGACCAAAGTTCAAATCCTGAAGTTTTCCCTTGCCATCATGATCAATTGATGATGAGTCGTGATCTCGATCTAGGATTAGTTCTGTTGGGTGCAAGCGGAAGTTGCTCAGGCCCTACGACCACTGTCTAATCTCTCACGTATTCTGGCAATCTACCACTTCTGACATGCTTTTCCACCTCATCCTTCAGATGGTGGCACTCATCGGTAGCATGCCCTTCCAACTCATGGAATAGACAGTACTTTCCACTTCTACGTTCCAGTTTTGTGGGATCTCTCCTGGGTGGTTTCCGATAGGGGAACTACCCCGGAGTCTCCATGTAAATCCGTTCCAGGTTTGCCGTTAAGTCAGCGTATTGTTTGAATCTGAATTCTCGGAATCTCTTCTGTTTGTCAGGACCATCATATATGTCATCCTGCTTCCGCTTTTCTTTGTCTGTTCCAGAATGTTCTTTAGAGGTTCCTTTGCCTTACACAGCGTTTATTTGCTGCCTATCAGCACGTGAATCCTCTAAACGAATGAATCTTTCAGCTTCATGATAGCTTCTCCATGGTCTTGTGGTGGATCTCTTGCCAGCAAATCTTTGAATTCTGTACCTTCTGCAACTCCTGCTACCTCCATTGTCGAAATCATCAATGGATCCGGGCGATCTGCTTAAGCCACAGTTGCATTGAATCGTAGTAGAAAATCTCTTATGGACTCTCTGGCCCTCTTTTTTATTGACGCTAAGGTCATCACACTCTTAGGTCGCGTCACGTGGATCCTAAACTGCCTCATGAAGCGTTCCACCAGCTCGCCCCATGATCTGATTGATCCATTCTCTAGCCGCCTGAACTAAAGCGCAGCCAAATCTGTCAAATACATAGGGAAATATCGTGTCATCACTTCCTCGAATTCCCCCAGCACTTCCATATGCCTGATATATCTGGTAATATGCATGGTCGGGACTGACTTTCCATCATAAGCTTCCAGCGTGGGTAACTTGAATTTTAGAGGATTCCTTGCATTTCTGATATTCGGAGTGAACGGACTCCGACTAACTTCCTCTAAGCCTTCGCTCGACAATCCTCCCCTCATAATCCGTCGCACTAGTCCAGTCATTCGTTCGTCTCCGTCCAAGGGTTGTCTCCATAGCATGCTTCCATCCTGCCTCCCATTTCTCGAAGGGTATTCTAGGAAATATTCTTCATGTGGCTCATTCACGTTGGCGTTGGTCCTAGCCTGCTGAGCTCCATCTATGGGTCTTCCAACATCAGATCCCGAGGGCCTGCCCCTAGGTCCTTATTGATTGTCTTCGTGTTCTATTGTCTGATCTTGGATCTGACCCCATTTGGTCTCTGTAATTCTAGCTCCTTGTCTTATGTTTGCAGCAACTATAGTCGGTCCAGGGTTCTATGCTCCGGCTGCTCTCATCTTCTCAAAGAAGCTCTACATTGTTTCTTATTGGCTCTTTAGCAATCTTTCGTGCATTGAATCCATCATAGCCTCCATCTTGTCCCTAGTGATGTACATCGAAGCTTGTCCTGCTCCAGCTCCAGCTCCAAAAGAGGCCTCTTGACTTCCCCCTTGTTGGCTCCTTTTTGCTCTCTGTCTTTTACTTAATTGTCTTGTCACAACTTTTCAGATCTGAATCCTTAAGCCTTCAAATCCAATATCCAAGCGGTGGAATCCCTGATTTCAGTTCTCGGTGAAAGTACCAAAGTGTTTGTGCCATGGTCACAAACTCCAAATGTCATGAAAGCACCAGTGTATAAACACAGATCAACAATATATGATTACATATTACAGATCTAAATAATGTAGAGGATAAAAATGAAGAATGACAAACTTAATACGAAAAGAAGTAGACAGAGACACAAGATATATAGTGGTTCGGCTATCTCCGACCTATGTCCACTTCAAAAGATAATCTTCTATTAACTTTGCTCACCGGTTGCAGTGGATTACAGCAGTAATTTTCGAGTAAAGCAGTGAATCTTAAGTACAATGGTGATTTCAAGGGAGTCTAGATGTCTTAGAATCAAAATCCCTTTTTTGTGGGCTTTGGGATGTTATTTATAGGCGTAGGCTGTAATATCTCACTAAGATCTCGAAAGACCTCTTCTGGCATGTGTGTGGGCCCACGCGATCAATCCCATGTGATTTGCACTCGGTCCTTGATCGATACGAACCAATTTCATATCGATCCACATTTGGCCCAATCGATTCGAAATTGAGCAGGAACATTTTTTAACTTGTACATAAGCTTCCAAGAAAATTTGGTAACATTTGGACTTGTAGATTGTGAGTTATGACCGATGCAAGTTTGTATTTTATGTAGGCTATTTAGTTCATATGGATCCTCTTCGTATCGATCTATTCGTATCGATCCGGGCACGTGCTTGCAAGTTGACGTGGAACAAACTCCTCGGATCGATCCACTTTTCATGTCGAGTACTAAGTATTTCATTGGAGTGTAACTTGTTCGCATCGACCACATCTGCCTTGTTCGCGTCGATCGTTGTTGCACTGTTCGTATCGATCGATTGTTCTATTTGTATCGATCGTTGTTGCACTGGTCGTATCGATCAATTGTTGCATTGTTCGTATCGATCATTATTGCACTATTCGTATCGATCGTTGTTGCGCTGTTCGTGTTGTGTTTTCAATGGATAGGAACAGATGGATGCTAAGTGATGGATACGAACAGATGGATGCATGATGGATACGAACAAATGGTTGCATGATGGATACGAACAGATGGATGCGAAATGATGGATACGAACAGATGGATGCTTGATGGATACGAACAAGGCCTTTCAAGGAATGGATACAAACAGTCGAGGCTTGATGGATACAAATAAGGCCTTTCAGTGGATGGATACGAAAAAGGTGATTTCTTGGAATTGCATTGATTATATCTTGAGCATAGGAACTCCGATTGACTTGAAATTGAAGATGTAGTCTTTTATAGCTTTTCTGGTCCTGTCATATCAATTGTAGCTCAATCCGGACTTGCATAAAATTTACCGATGTCCATAGTAGACTTTGTATTAGCGATCTCCAGGACGAACTATCCTCAGTTTCCAGTCAAGTTCTTGTTGTCATGGACTTACCAAAAGGTGGGATGACATGTACGTATAAACTCGTATCATCCTTTTAGGACAAATGATAAGGAGATTCGTCCGCTTAAACAGTTAGGGGGTGATCCTCGCTCTTATGTTTGCTTGATTATTTCCTAAAGAACCGATATTAAACATTCCGAAAATTAATGTTCGGTTTTGTGGAGAACCCATGAAACGGAATTGTGTGCTCGTAAGAGATGACTCAAACCCGTAACCACTCCAAAAACCATATACGGTTCAATGGAGGAGATTCGTGATATATTGAGATATTGGGATCCATGTGTGATTCCAAGATCTAATTGAGATATGGGAATCTTTATGTGATTTTGAGACCTATTGGGGTATGGGAATCCAGGTGTGATTCCAAGATCTAATTGAGATATGGGAATCTTTGTGTGAATTCGAGACCCATTGGGGTATTTACAATCCATGTGGGATTCCATGATCTATTTTGATGGCGGTGCGTGAGCTGAAATGCCGGACATAGCCTCATCAGTGGGAATGACTAAAACTAGAGATAGGAGGTATGGCTAGTAGGGTTGGCAAACCCATATCGTGTAGTCGGCTCCTCCTAGATGTCACTTACAGTTGTCATGCCTGCATGGGGCGATGCACCCGGTCTTAGCGAGACCAGCCATGTTTTTCTTATGGTACATCACTAGGGATGTATGTAACTTCGAAAGGATATCTTTGATCCTTGTGCAGAAGAACCGTTTCTCAAAGTACGAGGGCACCTCCATGGAAACCCTGCACAATTAGCGAACAAGCCTTATCGGTTTTCGATTATATACTTAGTATTGTTGTGATGTGCAATGACGAGCATCGCATCTACTTGATTATTATTATTTTCACCCTTAGACATTATTATAATATCACCGGATTTTCTAATATAAAAGTTTTAGTATCGTAAGGTAAAAACTCATCTGTGTTTATGTGCAGTGTGGTCTTACGTAATATCTTTGTTTTGGAAGGTTATTAAAATTTAAGAATCCATTTGATTGTGTTTCTCACGTTGGTTTTAGCATACTGACCCAGACGTTGTTTTCCTATAATGCTCAGGTCAGACTGAATATATTTCCAAGTTTAGTTGGATATATTTAGAGTTTCAGGAGACGAACCGGAGACCCAGAGATGTCATAAGTGAGTTAAATATTATTATTTAATGCTAGAATTGTAAGTTGAATATCTTGTGCACATTAGGTCGGAATTTAACGCGGCCAGTCACATTAGGATCTTATTGACGTAAACTACAAAATGGAATTAGTTTGGTGATGATTAGAGCTAGTTGAATTTCATGCTAAATCAAACGTTGTTCGATTTAGATGAAACCAGGATGCTTCGACGATGACTGAAATAATGATGAGTTTAACTCACCTTTTGGTTAACCTGTGACGACCCGCCCTTCTACTACCAGAAAGACGTATCATCATTACGAAAGAAAGGGATAGAAATAGAAAAGAAAGAGAAAGAAAGAGCAACAATCTCGGAATCTCACAGCGGAATGGAATAAAATATAATACATCACACAACAATTACATAGTTTACATATATTAGAGTTATACAATATTATACACTTGACAATTTTATATACATCTGTCACTACATACATCTCAAAATACAACATACTCTAACTAACACAACGGAACTATATAGATATATACATACGTCTGGGCTCCTTCTCCAAGCTCCTCTTGACCTCAACAATCCAAGAACCTATCACTTGGCTACTCATAAAAATTTGAGTACCCAAAAGTTTATGAAAAACACAAAATATAAACTCTGGGTCAGACATGGGTCTGGTATGTGTAAACGGTTTAAAGTTGTTTAACTTTGAAAAACATTTGAAAATAAAGGTATCACGTTGTGATGTCCCGGAAATTTGGGCAATATTTATTTAATAATTTCATTTTTAATTTATTTTAAAATGTGAAATACTGATTTAATAATCCAATTCAAATATAATTTTCTTTTTAAAATTTATAATTATTTTGTTAATAAATGATATTATTTTGAAAATTTATAATAATGATTTAATTTGAAAAGCTTATTGTTTTAAAATGTTGAAAATATTTTAAATGATAAAATTTCCTTTCTAAATTGATTTAAAAATATTTATTTATAATGTATATATGTGTATACATTGTAAATAGGTGTTTTGATTTTAATTTTAAATTTAATAAAGGATCTTTTCAAATTTATAATATATATATAGCTATATAATTTATGAATTGATTTATATTAAATTGAAAATGGTATTGAACTTTTCATAAGTCAATTTATAAATCTATCTAGTATTTTTAGAAAGTAATTATAGTAAATACTTTGTTATAAATATATAGTTAAGAATTGTATTTTTATAATAAAGTTTATTTTGTTTTATTTTAAAATTTGTTTTGAAATAAATTTAGTTTATTTATATTTAAGTATAATATGTTAATTTGAAACTCTTGAATAAAATAAATTCAACTTGTTCTTTTCTTTTAAAAAAGTTTCTTTTGTAAAATTTGTTTTAAATAATTTTTTAAGATATTCAAGCAAACATTTAAATATGTAAAGATAGTTCATTTGTAATTATTTAGAGAATAAATGTAAATAAACATATATAAACATCTTAAATTAAATTAGAAATGATTTTATCTTTAATTAAAACAATTGTAAAACAAAGAATTTATTTTTATATTAAAATCTCTTACATGTGTTACCTTCATATTTTAAAATTGACACTTGTAAATAAATCTTTACATTCAAATAACAAGTGGCATTCTAAAACCTATTTGAATTTATTTAGTTTAGATAAAACTTAAAACATATCTTTTGTTTTCAACATTTTTATCTTCTACTAAATAAAAATTCAGATCTGAGAAAACTAAAATCCAATTCACTCTCAAAATCCCTCAACCCAAATTCAATAAGATCTGCAAACTCAATCTGCAAATCATATTTATTAAGATCTGCAAACACATTCTTTTAAACTCTGCAAAATGGAAATCCAAATTCACAAATCTGTAGATCATGTAACCTGCAAGCAAAATGTATACTACCTGTAGATTCAAATCTGCAATCTGTAAGATCATTTCAAGCAAAGATAATGGAAGCATGCAGACCAAATCATCAAATGCAGTTCCAAAAGCCTGCAAGCATCATGATATCACCAAAATTCCCACTAGCATGCAAGCAGATTCAAGCATGCAACAAAATCCAGGGTGCAGGGAAATGAATGGCAGATGTAATGCTTTCTGCTTTCCAAATTTAAGTGAGTAAATCTTCTATCTTAAAAACAGTTTCTTCTTTTAAAATCCAAGCTATCAAGAACTCGCAGAAATTTAAAGTTTAAATTCAAATGCCTTTTAAATGAGAAAATTAAAACAGTGATAATTAAGAACTGCTCTGTTCTTTTTGTTAATGAGTGACCCCAAATTTATATGTTGTTTAAAATTTTATTTGTGCATGAGATGAATACATGCTTGACTGTTGAGTGTGATTAGGCCTGCATACATAAATCTTGAGTATGCAGATAAGTGTATTGAGAATTTCTACAGACATGTTTCTGCTACTACTTGTGTTTAAACACAAATTCATTTCTTTATGACTGGATCTTATTTAGAATTTATTGTGTATACATATGGTGTTTGTTCTGCATAGATTAGGTTGTAAATTTAATTTAGAAATATTAAAACCTGTTACTTGTGAAAACAGTCACAACAGACATTGGTTTCCAAAGAAAAAATTTAGCAAACATCTTTAAATTATTCAAATAAGTTTTAAAACTTTAATGCATGTTTAAACATGGATATTAAAACATGATTATTTAAAAACAAGCATCAGTTTTAAAGCTTCTGTGGGTTAGTAAATTAGACTGTGCAGAAGGTCTGTGCAGTATTTTGAAGTTTGGGTATCTGATCATGGAATGGGTTTTTGAACTTGGATTTGCTGCCTGAAGGTGGGAAGTTGACTGGAGAGAGTGGGAGAAATAGAGGGAAGATGATCAGAGAATGGTATGATGACAGTGGAGTATTTTTTTTTCAGGTTTGAATCCCTTGTTTAAATGGAGTAAGGGTCTTGATCTGTCTGAACTATGTGGTGGTTCGACTGGATTGAGGATTTGGGGTATTGCAGTGGGTATATAGGTGGAGCAAAGGGTGGAGTTGGAGGTCATGAAATGGCCGGAGTAGGTAGTTGTAATGATTGACAGTTTTGGGTTGCCTCTGGTGGAAATTTTGGTGCAGGCTTTGAGTGACTCGGAGTTGAACCCGTGCAGTTTGTGTTATAACCCGAAGTATGATAGCATTTGACTCGAAGTAAATTGTGGTGGCCTCGGGTAAGTTGTGCAGGGTTTAGCCTGAGTTTTGTTTTTTAAAAATCTGGAAAAAAAACTCAAATGTCTAAAAAGCTATGAGTTAAAATTAAGAATAGTTTGAATTGAATTCAAGTAAGTTTATGGATTTAAAAAGTTTAAATTGAAGAATTCAAATATAAAGTAAGATTTAAACTTAAATTTGAAACTGTATGAATATAGTGCAGTTTTTAACCTGAGTATTGTTTTTGATGAAATCTGGGAGATCTCAAGTGTTTAAAAGCTGTGATTAAATTCAAGTATAGTTTGAATTGAATTCAAGAAAGTTTTGAATTCAGGAAGTTTAAATGATAATTTAAATTTGAGGGAGATTTAAATTTTAAATCTGGGAGAAACAGTAAATGTAGTTTATGTTTTGAATCCAGATTTTTATCTAAAAACAGTTTGTTCTTTTAAAAATTTAAAAGTGGATTCAATATTTAAAACAAAATTCAAATTTAGGTTTGAATTGGAATTGAGTTTAAATTCAAATATGGAAACAGTGCAAGTGTAGTTTTCAGGTTTTAAATCCAGATTTTTATTAAAAACAGTTTTGTTTCTTTTTAAATTTTTTTAAAGGAATTCAATGTTTAAAATTAAGATTCGAATTCAGGTTTGAATTTGAGTTAGATTCAGGAATACTTTGAATTCAAAATGAAATATTTGAATGATAAGCAAGATTTAAAAATTGGGTTAGAAATCAAATTCAAATATGATTTCAGTTTTTACTTTAAAACCTGTTTAAATTCAAATCAAGTTTGAAAAGTTTTAAATATTTGACAGAAATGTTATTAAGGAGAATTCAAATATAAATTTGATTTCAAACAAAGGTTTAAATTTAAAAGATTTCTTCTTTTAAGTATTAAATAAAATTATGATATGTTAATTTTAAATTGAAAGTTGAATTAAATTTTAGAAAATGTATTATTTAAATACATTTTGAATATTAATTAAGTTATAAATAAGTAAATGAATTATTTTGGAAATAATTAAGGATTTACTTATTTATTTGATTTTTAAATAATAACTTGAATTAATTTATAATTAAAGATGATTAATGAATAATTAATTTAAGGTAATTATTCTTAAGTAAGGAATAAATGGAATGTTGTTAATTATCTAAGGATAATTAATAATTAATTAATGTAATTAATTTTGATGGATTAATTAGATTAATTATTTTAGGAAAATATATTGTAATTTGATAAGTATAATTACTTTACCAAAAGTAATTAAGGAATTAATTATTTATTAATTCTGATAATATGCTTTGTTAAATTAATTAATTTAGTTTAATTAATTTAAGAATAATTTAATGATAATAATTACTTAATGTAATTTATGGAGCAGGATTTCTTAGAGAAGTTTTAATTGATAATTACTGGAATGTAATTAAGGAAAGGTGATTTATTTAAAAGTAATTTGGATAATTACTTTTGTAATTAATCAAGGATAAATTAAGATAGATAATTAATTATTGGATAATTAATTTATAAATGAGTAATTAAGGTAGTTAATTACTGGATTTAAATATTAATCAAGGTGATTAATAATTGTAATTAATTTAATTGAGTAATTAATTTAAATATTAATTAGAGATCATTAATTATTATAATTAATGATGTAATTAAGAATTGTTTAATTAAGAATTAATTAATTAATTAAGTGATTAATTAATTGTAATTAACTAAGGATAAATGTAATTAATTATAGTCAATTAATTAAGTAATTAAATGTTAATTACTTATGATTAAGGTTAATTAATTTTATGGAATTAATTTAAGACTAATTACTTATTGTAATTAGTGAATGATTAATCATAGATGTTTAATCAAGTTGAATACTTAATGAGTGATTATTTAACTAGGTTGATTAATCAATAGATTTATAAGCAAAATTTATAGGATGGGTAATTAATTTAATTTATTTTAAATTAATTAAAGATAGAAGTAATTAATTTAATTCATTTTAAATTAATTATAAATGATGGATAATATATCATTGTTTATGGATGATATTGATATGCTTTTGGATGGTTGTGATCTCAGAAATGAGATGAGTAGTATCTATAGGATATGGATGCTTAGTTATAGTATGATGGATTATTTGGTTGTGATGATTGTTGTTGTGATGTTTGACTGTTGTGATGATTATCTGTTATGATAATGTTATGGGTTATCTGCTATGATGATATATGTAGTTTATCTATCTGTGTGAAATAGATAAAAATAAAATGAGTTAATTGTTTAAAACCCTTAAGTATAACTTGGACATTAAAATGGCGTTTGGTTTCGGTGAGACCGGGATCGGGTTTCCATATTTGGATATCCGAAAACCACATCGATTCCAATTAAACGTTAGGTCGTTAATCCAAGTGGAGCAAGTGAAGACTCGAGGTGTAAGGGCTATACGTCAGTATAACTCTGTGGGTGATTCCGTAATGAGTTTGACGGAATAGTACTTATAGATTCGAGATGGTGGTTTAGAGTGCAAGGGTTATTGTCGTTAACTCTGAGGGTGATTCCAAAATGAGTGTAACGAGATAATGCCTTCGGTTTCGTTCGAACCCGGAACGAACTTGTATGGATTGAATGCTTTCAGAACATCGTCAGGTGGACGATGAGCATTCTAAGATAGATGTGTTCTTTAAAGGTAATCGCAGCCTCAAGCCTCATCAACCGGGAATGGCTAAAACAGGGGAGGTGCAGCAAGGCTTCGTGGGTCGCACCCACTGGAGAGCGAGATTTACCCCTGTCTAGAGGTCCCTTTATATTTCGGCTGTGTGGACGGTTGAGAGCTCCAACCGTCGGGGTTATCTTGTTCGGAACTATTCAGTAAGGAATGGGTCCGGCCTTGTGTTGCAGGGGATGAAGGGAGTAATCCTCGGTACTGTGATCTAGGCCACGTACTGTGACGGGCGGTACCCCAGTAGCCCTGCCATTGTTGGAAACCCATTTTCCCTACGAGACTCTACGGTTTTGTTTGTATTACCCACTTTTGTGGCTAGTAGCTGGAATTTAATGAATGTAACAATTTCGGCTATTTTCATATTTACTTGAAAACCCTAGACACTATTATAATATCACTGGATTTCCTATCAAATGTTTTGGTTAGCGTAAGGTAAAAACTTTTCCATGTTTATGTGTGGGAAGTCTTACGTGATACCTTTTGTTTTCAAAGGATTTTCTAAAGTTAAGCAACTTTTAAACTATTTACTCACACCAGACCCCTGTCTGACCCGAGTGTTTATTTTCTGTTTTATTAAACTCTTGGGTACTCATATTATGTATGAGTAGTCAAGTGATTCAGGATTGCTTTGACGAGTTATGGAGGAGCAAATGGAGCAGGAGGCTTCTGCGTTGTAGTTATCTATTTTCCGCTGTGTTGGTATCTCTGAGTCATCTCTCTGAGTTATTTCTTGTACTGTTTAGAGTTGTATAACTAGACAGATGTTTATAACTGTCTAGTATGTGTTGTATTGGCTGTAAAACTCTGATGTATATGATACTATGTAAAGTTTTATGTGGTATATTATATTTTATTCGTTCCGCTGTGAGTTCTCTGATGCTGTTTGTGTTCTTCTTTCTCTTTCTTTTCTTCTTCTATCCCTTTCTTTCTTCTTAGCAATGCGACTTCCTGGAGTCTGGAAGTTGGGTCGTTACAACGTGGTATCAGAGCGTTAGGTTGAGTGAATACCTAGGCTCTGTAGTGGTGTCTTTTTCTTGAGAGAGCGTACTTGTAATTTTAAATATAAATATATTTAATTCTACCTATCTGTTGGGTTACCTGTTCAGGTTTTCCAATATAAGTAATAAAGGTAGATAGGGTAGTGGTGTGTGTAACACAACTACCAATGGTTGGAGTTCCGAGTATTTGAGCTTGGAAGAGATCTGCTAGGGCAGTATTGGGCATCTTGAGTAGTTTGGCAGTTTGGTGTGAAGGATTTTTCTGATCTCTGAAGGAGAATCTTTTCAAGATTCGGAGTGTATCTTTGGATGTTAAGCTTGATTTCACTCGTGTGAATGGATTTTCTTGAGTCTGGATCAGTTTGGATTACTAAAGCCAGCAATGGTATTTTGGCAACCTTTGATAGGAGTTCTGTCTGTATTTGAGTTCGAGACTCAGTTTGGCAAAGTGTTTTGTGCTTGGTTTGAAGGCGAGTTTCCTGAGGGATATCTGTCTTTTGAAGGCTCTTTTGTGGAAGTGGCAGGTGTAGCTTTGAGATTCGATGAGTTTTTGGTAAGAAAGTTTTTGGCAGCAGTAGCAGCCGTGAGTGGCCTGTTTCTTCATTGGTTCTGAAGTCTCTGTGATTCTTTTGTCAGTAGGCCGGGCAGATGGTGAAGCTTGTCCGTTTCTTCTGGAAGCTCAGCTGGGTGTGATGTTTGTGGTTGAAGGTGGACCACTAGTTTCCCTTTTGATTTGAAGGCTTGGCTGTTCTGATTGTTGAAAAGAGAACAATCTGAACTGAGTAGAATCGCAAAAGTGACTTGCGATGATCCGGAGTTTCTGAGTAATCTTTGTTTGGATCGAAGCATCTCTAGAAGATGTTTGAGTTATCGAAGTGGTTTGATATTTTCTGGATGTCTTCGAAGGAGTTAAGTTTTGCATCCGCATCAGGAGATGGAGTTCTGTTTCGACTTGGTTTTTGGAGATTTTATGGTATTTGATGAACAATATTTTCGGGGTAAGTTGATCAAGTGTACCTGTGTTCATTAACAACATTCTCGAATCAGAGTTGCGCAGTGGAAGCATGGTGGCAGCTATTTCAGAATTAAAGCAACACCCTATTCATTGGGATTTGTGTTTTGTCTTGGATCAGAAGATTTCTACCGGAAATTCATTTTTATCTGGAGATTTGGATGTCTTGGGCATCTGTTCTGTTTTCTGAATAAGTGTTGTTTGTCTGAAGTTTTCTGATATCTGTAGTAGAGTTTGTGTGATGGATTGGATTGATCTAGAAGTTGAAGGCAGCCCAGGATCGACAGGAAAGATTTGTGGATAAGAGATTAGACCTTTCTGTTTTTCTCAAAGGTTAAGTGATTGATCTACAGGATTGGATTGCCAGTTTGGATAACTGGGATTCGATGAGTTTCACGTATCTCTGAGGGAATACGTGTATGATCTATCTCTGGTTGTGGAACCAGCAGTTCTGGAGTTTTGGTTGTTGAGTCAGACTTGTTTGCAGTCTGATATCTTGTCTTGTGTTGTAGATATAGCTGTATAGGAGTTTTTGGAATTTCTTAGTATTGATTGTTTGGATTCTCTTGAGCGAGTATCCCGGTATATATTTATACCTAGGGGAAACTCGATAGAATTTTATCCAGAATTTGTCTGGATAATTAGATTTGTTTGATTGATTGAATTGGTTGTCTTGATTGTTAGCATATGTTGATATGTGCTTGTGTTTTAAATAAAATCTTTAAAGAGATTATTAAATTACCTTTGCTTTTAAATTTCGGGGACGAAATTCTTTTAAGTGGGGAGGAATGTGATGTCCCGGAAATTTGGGCAATATTTATTTAATAATTTCATTTTTAATTTATTTTAAAATGTGAAATACTGATTTAATAATCCAATTCAAATATAATTTTCTTTTTAAAATTTATAATTATTTTGTTAATAAATGATATTATTTTGAAAATTTATAATAATGATTTAATTTGAAAAGCTTATTGTTTTAAAATGTTGAAAATATTTTAAATGATAAAATTTCCTTTCTAAATTGATTTAAAAATATTTATTTATAATGTATATATGTGTATACATTGTAAATAGGTGTTTTGATTTTAATTTTAAATTTAATAAAGGATCTTTTCAAATTTATAATATATATATAGCTATATAATTTATGAATTGATTTATATTAAATTGAAAATGGTATTGAACTTTTCATAAGTCAATTTATAAATCTATCTAGTATTTTTAGAAAGTAATTATAGTAAATACTTTGTTATAAATATATAGTTAAGAATTGTATTTTTATAATAAAGTTTATTTTGTTTTATTTTAAAATTTGTTTTGAAATAAATTTAGTTTATTTATATTTAAGTATAATATGTTAATTTGAAACTCTTGAATAAAATAAATTCAACTTGTTCTTTTCTTTTAAAAAAGTTTCTTTTGTAAAATTTGTTTTAAATAATTTTTTAAGATATTCAAGCAAACATTTAAATATGTAAAGATAGTTCATTTGTAATTATTTAGAGAATAAATGTAAATAAACATATATAAACATCTTAAATTAAATTAGAAATGATTTTATCTTTAATTAAAACAATTGTAAAACAAAGAATTTATTTTTATATTAAAATCTCTTACATGTGTTACCTTCATATTTTAAAATTGACACTTGTAAATAAATCTTTACATTCAAATAACAAGTGGCATTCTAAAACCTATTTGAATTTATTTAGTTTAGATAAAACTTAAAACATATCTTTTGTTTTCAACATTTTTATCTTCTACTAAATAAAAATTCAGATCTGAGAAAACTAAAATCCAATTCACTCTCAAAATCCCTCAACCCAAATTCAATAAGATCTGCAAACTCAATCTGCAAATCATATTTATTAAGATCTGCAAACACATTCTTTTAAACTCTGCAAAATGGAAATCCAAATTCACAAATCTGTAGATCATGTAACCTGCAAGCAAAATGTATACTACCTGTAGATTCAAATCTGCAATCTGTAAGATCATTTCAAGCAAAGATAATGGAAGCATGCAGACCAAATCATCAAATGCAGTTCCAAAAGCCTGCAAGCATCATGATATCACCAAAATTCCCACTAGCATGCAAGCAGATTCAAGCATGCAACAAAATCCAGGGTGCAGGGAAATGAATGGCAGATGTAATGCTTTCTGCTTTCCAAATTTAAGTGAGTAAATCTTCTATCTTAAAAACAGTTTCTTCTTTTAAAATCCAAGCTATCAAGAACTCGCAGAAATTTAAAGTTTAAATTCAAATGCCTTTTAAATGAGAAAATTAAAACAGTGATAATTAAGAACTGCTCTGTTCTTTTTGTTAATGAGTGACCCCAAATTTATATGTTGTTTAAAATTTTATTTGTGCATGAGATGAATACATGCTTGACTGTTGAGTGTGATTAGGCCTGCATACATAAATCTTGAGTATGCAGATAAGTGTATTGAGAATTTCTACAGACATGTTTCTGCTACTACTTGTGTTTAAACACAAATTCATTTCTTTATGACTGGATCTTATTTAGAATTTATTGTGTATACATATGGTGTTTGTTCTGCATAGATTAGGTTGTAAATTTAATTTAGAAATATTAAAACCTGTTACTTGTGAAAACAGTCACAACAGACATTGGTTTCCAAAGAAAAAATTTAGCAAACATCTTTAAATTATTCAAATAAGTTTTAAAACTTTAATGCATGTTTAAACATGGATATTAAAACATGATTATTTAAAAACAAGCATCAGTTTTAAAGCTTCTGTGGGTTAGTAAATTAGACTGTGCAGAAGGTCTGTGCAGTATTTTGAAGTTTGGGTATCTGATCATGGAATGGGTTTTTGAACTTGGATTTGCTGCCTGAAGGTGGGAAGTTGACTGGAGAGAGTGGGAGAAATAGAGGGAAGATGATCAGAGAATGGTATGATGACAGTGGAGTATTTTTTTTTCAGGTTTGAATCCCTTGTTTAAATGGAGTAAGGGTCTTGATCTGTCTGAACTATGTGGTGGTTCGACTGGATTGAGGATTTGGGGTATTGCAGTGGGTATATAGGTGGAGCAAAGGGTGGAGTTGGAGGTCATGAAATGGCCGGAGTAGGTAGTTGTAATGATTGACAGTTTTGGGTTGCCTCTGGTGGAAATTTTGGTGCAGGCTTTGAGTGACTCGGAGTTGAACCCGTGCAGTTTGTGTTATAACCCGAAGTATGATAGCATTTGACTCGAAGTAAATTGTGGTGGCCTCGGGTAAGTTGTGCAGGGTTTAGCCTGAGTTTTGTTTTTTAAAAATCTGGAAAAAAAACTCAAATGTCTAAAAAGCTATGAGTTAAAATTAAGAATAGTTTGAATTGAATTCAAGTAAGTTTATGGATTTAAAAAGTTTAAATTGAAGAATTCAAATATAAAGTAAGATTTAAACTTAAATTTGAAACTGTATGAATATAGTGCAGTTTTTAACCTGAGTATTGTTTTTGATGAAATCTGGGAGATCTCAAGTGTTTAAAAGCTGTGATTAAATTCAAGTATAGTTTGAATTGAATTCAAGAAAGTTTTGAATTCAGGAAGTTTAAATGATAATTTAAATTTGAGGGAGATTTAAATTTTAAATCTGGGAGAAACAGTAAATGTAGTTTATGTTTTGAATCCAGATTTTTATCTAAAAACAGTTTGTTCTTTTAAAAATTTAAAAGTGGATTCAATATTTAAAACAAAATTCAAATTTAGGTTTGAATTGGAATTGAGTTTAAATTCAAATATGGAAACAGTGCAAGTGTAGTTTTCAGGTTTTAAATCCAGATTTTTATTAAAAACAGTTTTGTTTCTTTTTAAATTTTTTTAAAGGAATTCAATGTTTAAAATTAAGATTCGAATTCAGGTTTGAATTTGAGTTAGATTCAGGAATACTTTGAATTCAAAATGAAATATTTGAATGATAAGCAAGATTTAAAAATTGGGTTAGAAATCAAATTCAAATATGATTTCAGTTTTTACTTTAAAACCTGTTTAAATTCAAATCAAGTTTGAAAAGTTTTAAATATTTGACAGAAATGTTATTAAGGAGAATTCAAATATAAATTTGATTTCAAACAAAGGTTTAAATTTAAAAGATTTCTTCTTTTAAGTATTAAATAAAATTATGATATGTTAATTTTAAATTGAAAGTTGAATTAAATTTTAGAAAATGTATTATTTAAATACATTTTGAATATTAATTAAGTTATAAATAAGTAAATGAATTATTTTGGAAATAATTAAGGATTTACTTATTTATTTGATTTTTAAATAATAACTTGAATTAATTTATAATTAAAGATGATTAATGAATAATTAATTTAAGGTAATTATTCTTAAGTAAGGAATAAATGGAATGTTGTTAATTATCTAAGGATAATTAATAATTAATTAATGTAATTAATTTTGATGGATTAATTAGATTAATTATTTTAGGAAAATATATTGTAATTTGATAAGTATAATTACTTTACCAAAAGTAATTAAGGAATTAATTATTTATTAATTCTGATAATATGCTTTGTTAAATTAATTAATTTAGTTTAATTAATTTAAGAATAATTTAATGATAATAATTACTTAATGTAATTTATGGAGCAGGATTTCTTAGAGAAGTTTTAATTGATAATTACTGGAATGTAATTAAGGAAAGGTGATTTATTTAAAAGTAATTTGGATAATTACTTTTGTAATTAATCAAGGATAAATTAAGATAGATAATTAATTATTGGATAATTAATTTATAAATGAGTAATTAAGGTAGTTAATTACTGGATTTAAATATTAATCAAGGTGATTAATAATTGTAATTAATTTAATTGAGTAATTAATTTAAATATTAATTAGAGATCATTAATTATTATAATTAATGATGTAATTAAGAATTGTTTAATTAAGAATTAATTAATTAATTAAGTGATTAATTAATTGTAATTAACTAAGGATAAATGTAATTAATTATAGTCAATTAATTAAGTAATTAAATGTTAATTACTTATGATTAAGGTTAATTAATTTTATGGAATTAATTTAAGACTAATTACTTATTGTAATTAGTGAATGATTAATCATAGATGTTTAATCAAGTTGAATACTTAATGAGTGATTATTTAACTAGGTTGATTAATCAATAGATTTATAAGCAAAATTTATAGGATGGGTAATTAATTTAATTTATTTTAAATTAATTAAAGATAGAAGTAATTAATTTAATTCATTTTAAATTAATTATAAATGATGGATAATATATCATTGTTTATGGATGATATTGATATGCTTTTGGATGGTTGTGATCTCAGAAATGAGATGAGTAGTATCTATAGGATATGGATGCTTAGTTATAGTATGATGGATTATTTGGTTGTGATGATTGTTGTTGTGATGTTTGACTGTTGTGATGATTATCTGTTATGATAATGTTATGGGTTATCTGCTATGATGATATATGTAGTTTATCTATCTGTGTGAAATAGATAAAAATAAAACGAGTTAATTGTTTAAAACCCTTAAGTATAACTTGGACATTAAAATGGCGTTTGGTTTCGGTGAGACCGGGATCGGGTTTCCATATTTGGATATCCGAAAACCACATCGATTCCAATTAAACGTTAGGTCGTTAATCCAAGTGGAGCAAGTGAAGACTCGAGGTGTAAGGGCTATACGTCAGTATAACTCTGTGGGTGATTCCGTAATGAGTTTGACGGAATAGTACTTATAGATTCGAGATGGTGGTTTAGAGTGCAAGGGTTATTGTCGTTAACTCTGAGGGTGATTCCAAAATGAGTGTAACGAGATAATGTCTTCGGTTTCGTTCGAACCCGGAACGAACTTGTATGGATTGAATGCTTTCAGAACATCGTCAGGTGGACGATGAGCATTCTAAGATAGATGTGTTCTTTAAAGGTAATCGCAGCCTCAAGCCTCATCAACTGGGAATGGCTAAAACAGGGGAGGTGCAGCAAGGCTTCGTGGGTCGCACCCACTGGAGAGCGAGATTTACCCCTGTCTAGAGGTCCCTTTATATTTCGGCTGTGTGGACGGTTGAGAGCTCCAACCGTCGGGGTTATCTTGTTCGGAACTATTCAGTAAGGAATGGGTCCGGCCTTGTGTTGCAGGGGATGAAGGGAGTAATCCTCGGTACTGTGATCTAGGCCACGTACTGTGACGGGCGGTACCCCAGTAGCCCTGCCATTGTTGGAAACCCATTTTCCCTACGAGACTCTACGGTTTTGTTTGTATTACCCACTTTTGTGGCTAGTAGCTGGAATTTAATGAATGTAACAATTTCGGCTATTTTCATATTTACTTGAAAACCCTAGACACTATTATAATATCACTGGATTTCCTATCAAATGTTTTGGTTAGCGTAAGGTAAAAACTTTTCCATGTTTATGTGTGGGAAGTCTTACGTGATACCTTTTGTTTTCAAAGGATTTTCTAAAGTTAAGCAACTTTTAAACTATTTACTCACACCAGACCCCTGTCTGACCCGAGTGTTTATTTTCTGTTTTATTAAACTCTTGGGTACTCATATTATGTATGAGTAGTCAAGTGATTCAGGATTGCTTTGACGAGTTATGGAGGAGCAAATGGAGCAGGAGGCTTCTGCGTTGTAGTTATCTATTTTCCGCTGTGTTGGTATCTCTGAGTCATCTCTCTGAGTTATTTCTTGTACTGTTTAGAGTTGTATAACTAGACAGATGTTTATAACTGTCTAGTATGTGTTGTATTGGCTGTAAAACTCTGATGTATATGATACTATGTAAAGTTTTATGTGGTATATTATATTTTATTCGTTCCGCTGTGAGTTCTCTGATGCTGTTTGTGTTCTTCTTTCTCTTTCTTTTCTTCTTCTATCCCTTTCTTTCTTCTTAGCGATGCGACTTCCTGGAGTCTGGAAGTTGGGTCGTTACACACGTAAGACTTCCCACACATAAATGCGGGTAAGTTTTTACCTTACGCTAACCAAAACATTTCATAGGAAATTCAATGATATTATAATAGTGTCTAGGGTTTTCAAGTAAATAGAAAATAGACGAAATTGTTACATTATTAAATTCCAGCTACTAGCCACAAAAGTGGGTAATACAATCAAATTCGAGGGCGCTTATTGGAAAATGGGTTCCATACAATGGCAGGGCTACTGGGGTACCGCCCGTCACAGTACGGGGCCTAGATCACCGTACCGAGGAGTACGCCCGCTCCCCTGCAACACAAGGCCGAAACCATTCCTTACTGAACAGTCTCGAACAAGATAACCCCGCAGTTGGCGCGACCAACCGCTCACTGAGCTGAAATAAAGGGACATCTAGACAGGGGAAAATCTTGTCCTGCTTGGGCAGGACCCACCTAACCTTGCTGCACCTCCCCTGTTTTAGCCATTCCCGGTTGATGAGGCTTGAGGCTACGATTACCTTTAGAGAACATATTCCTTAGAATGCTCATCGCCCGCCTGACGATGTGCTGAAAGCATTCAATCCATACAAGTTCGTTCCGGGTTCGAACGAAACCGAAGGCATTATCTCGTTACACTCATTTTGGAATCACCCTCAGAGTTAACGACGACAACCCTTGCATTCTGAATCTTCATCTTCACATAAGATTCACGACCTATCGTTAATTTGGATCGATGTGGTTTTCGGATGTCCAAATATGGAAACCCGGTCTCGGTCTCATCGAAATCCAAAACGTGTCTTTTAGGGCCAAGTTGTTTTAAAGTTTTAAAACAATTCAATTATCCATATACACTCAGATAGACAATTTACAATATCACAATAGATAATCAACATTATCACCATAAGCAGATAATCAATATTATCATCACAACAGATAATCCATATTATTATCATACTACAATCAAAGCATACCTTTCATATAGCATCATTTATCTCATATTTGAGATCTCAAACCATTCAAGGTAAACAATATCATTCATCTATACATAGCAATCACACCAGCTATAATTAATTTAAAATGAATTAAATTAATTGTTTACATCTCTAATTAATTTAAAGTGAATTAAATTAATTACTTCACCATTATAAATCTTGCTTATATAACTATTAATCAATTATCAATCAATTAATCTTTCATCATCCAATTAATCAATTTAATTAGCCATCCTTGTATGACTACCTTTAATTATATTCAAGTATTATCCTTTAACTTATTTCCACAAATAAATTATCTTAACTAAACATAGAAATTAACCTTAAATTACCAATCATTACATTCTTCTTAATTACACTAATTAATTACTCTTTAATCTCTTATTATTATTTATATTTATTAATGATTACTAATTACATTTTAATTTCATTATCCTGTATTAAATTAATTACCTTAAGTAATTAATCTTCGATTAAACTATATTTATTAATCACTCCTGATTAATACTATTCAGTAATTAACCACCTTTAATTACTCTATCAAATCAATTAATTACACCTCGATTAATTTCCTTTAAATTAATCCCTTGATTAATTGCCCAAAGTAATTATACTCAAATTACTTCCATTATTAAATCATCCTCTGTCAATTGCTTCCAGTCATTATCATTAATTACTTTTCCAAGTAATTTTACTTATCACATCATCAATAATTATTTAAATTAATTAAACTTAATTAATTAACTCAAATAATTCATATTAAACTTCATTAATTACAATAAGTAATTAATTCCCTTAATTACTCAATTACTCAATTACTTAATCAATTTGTTTCACACTACTTAATTTATTACTTCCTAATCAATTTATTTTACCTTAATTAACTTAATTAACTATTCTTTAATCATTAATTAATGATCTTAATAAAACTTAATTATCCATTTATTAATTACTAACTACTTACTTAAATTTTTATTTATATTAAATTGCTTAATTTATTCATTAATTACCTTAAATAGTTAATTACACTTTATTAATTACTTAATCATCAGTTGATCCATCACCAATTATAATTAAAAAGAAATTATTTTTATTTACTTTCTGAAATCATCAATTAATACTAATTATCCAACATAATTAACATTTTAAAAAGCCTTCATTAACTCTGGAAATCACTTATGTTAACTAACTACCACTTATTTGTTAATTAACTTTATACTTAATTAAAATAATACTGGATTAAATAATTAATTAAACGTTTTAAAAACTTCGTTAAGTATTTACCAAAAATCATTATTACTTGAATCAACTTCTTAATTAAAACTTGTTAAACATTCATTAGGATCACGATGCTTATAAATTTGAGGAAATCAAATTTACTTATCTCCTACATAAAAATGCACTATTACTGTTTGAAGGAAACTCGAGCCCTACCTGCAAAAACTCGCATGCAGCTCCGAGTAAAACACGCTGTCATCCCGAGTCCCCTGCCTGTACAACTTCTTCTTCTCTCTCTCTTTTTTTCCTTTTTTTCTTCTGTAGTTTAAATTTGTTAAGTTTAAATAGCACCTGCCTTAATACCTACGCTCGCGATACAACCCGAAGCGGCCTACCCAATTACTCGTGCTCGATACGAGAAAACCCACTGACACGACGCCGTCACCCTCCTCCACGCCGTGCACGTGCACGGCGCCTCGGCCATGATGCGGCGAACAGCACCTCTCTCGGCAAGTCATAAATCATCCAGCACACTCAAAAACCAAATTCGCAACGCCATAAAATAAATCAAAACGAAAAATAGCTTTTCGTTCGAATCCTGAAGCTCCACCCAACACCCAAAACCCTTTGCCACGGCCACACATAGCACCAAAATCGCCTAAACTTCATCCACACAACGTCAACGCCCCAAGTAACCACCCACCATAGTTTCGAACAACTCGGTCACGAATAGGAGACGAACTCGTCGCGTTTACAGGCATATCAAAAACTTGAACAAAAACCCTAAAATGATTCTGTTTTTCAAAATTTACACAATGGAAAAATTATAGCATATTTTTCCCGAGATCACTGATGTCCATATTATCTTCAAGTCAAATTTCAACTGTTAAAATTGATTACAGTGTTTAAAATTTGTAAAAGTGTAATTTTTGTTTAAATTCAAACTGCTCTTCAAATACTAATTTAAAATTCCTAGTTTTTGTTTCAAAAATCATGTCTTGCGGTATGAATTCAAGATATAATCTCGATTTAATATTTCACAACAATTGATTTTATCAAATTTTACTTACATACCTGTAAATAAAGTTGCAGTGAATAATTTCAAACAGGATTTTTTAAACAACCTTTAAAATCTAAATTAAAGGTTTAAATCTCTTGTTTGTTTGGAAAAATTTAAACTTATCAATGATTGGCAGCAAATAGATTGAAGTTTTGAAGGCAAATATTCACCCTATATTAATTACAGAGAGACCAGAACATCACACAACCATATACAAACTGTAGCATACACAATTCAACTATCAATGAAGTTTGAATTGATTTTAATTAACTTAAAACTTTAAAGGAAATTGTTTACTCACATGGAAATCCTTTTGAACAAAGAACACTTCTTATTCTCTTTTGAAAGCCTGAAGTTTTAGAACTGTCCTTGAATCTGTTTTCAAAGTTTGAATAAAATCTGAGTTTGCTTGCTTCTTCTTTCTGTTTTCCTCTTTATTCTTTTTTTCCAGGTATACTTATGTTACTGATCGAACTAAATAAAAGATGAATACACATATATATAGAAGATAAGAAGTTATGTATAAATAGAAAGGAGTTTAACCAGGTTAGGTGTTATCTGCTAGTACACTATTCATTTTTGTTTTATCAGGCAAGATTTCAAATGGCTGATATGATTCTTGAATTCGACCCAATGTTTTGCTGAGATGCTAAACATTAAATGCTAATGTACTTATTGTCTACACTCAATCTTATTAGTACATAAATATTTTATTAACTTGCCTTACATAATCATTTACAGGTTACACATATTCTTACTTACAGGCAGCTTATGATTTATGTGCATGCTACTCATTGTTTTATGTATGTGTATCAGATCTTATCACTGCAAAATAAAGATTTGTAAATATCTTAAATAGACAAAAATATGTGCTCGAACAGAAAAGCATTAAATGTTGTGTTGCTTAATTAGTTTACATAATTATGTTTAACTGAGAATATAGATTTGGTATGAAAAAGTACATTTGCAGGTAAGCTTGTAACTGAAGATACTTGTATCAAAATAATTTTGTCAGGTATTATACCCTATACCCTGACTGATTGCAGGTGAGTATATGAAGTTAGTTTGGATATAAATACTTGTCTGGTTCAACTTTTATACCTTATGCTTATTTACTTTGCAGGCAACACTTGGTTTTGTATATGAAGTTAGTTACTTTTAGATATTTGTTTGTTATTAGCTTCCAAATTGAATATTTCACATGTGTGTCAGGTTTATTTTTATACTTTGGTTTGCTTTGAAAATAATTTGTTTCATTATTTCTAACTTGAATAATATATATACATATAGTTGTTGTTAATTTGTGTATGAAAATATTTTGTTTTGCTAACTTCTAGTTTACATAATTTATACACAAAAGTTTGAGTTTGGTTTTACATTACATTTGATTTTGTTTTACTTTGTACTTTGTGTTTTTATACCTTGTTCTTATTTTAGCTTTGTTTACAAATTGTTAAGTTATGTTATATGTAATCTTAACTAATTAATTCTTATTTTAAATTTTACATTTGTATTTTATATTTGACTATCAATGTTTAAGTTATATTCAAAATGATTTACTTACTTATATTTGTATTCATTTCTATTTGTACTTTACTATCACTATTTAAATTATATACATATGTTTGACTTATATTTTACATTTATATTTTATTTTGTTAGAATTAGATTTTAAATTTAAACATTATCATCCATATGTATATTTCCAAATTTAAACAAAGTATAGTATTTTAATTCAATTATATAAGGTACATGTTATTAAGAGATTTTATTTAAATTTCCAGAATCAAATTTCCTTTTAAAAATACAAATTTATATAAACAAATGGCAATTATTCCAAAATCATATTCATTTGAAAATAATCAGTTCACATTTTATTTAATCATATTAAATATTTATTAAAATAAACAGGGCCAAAATCCAGGGTCGTTACATAACCGGTAATATTATATAGTTGATAACAATTATTGATTGGATGTTTGGATGATTTATTATTTTGTCAGTTGGTTTGGATTTATTCTCGCCCTTAGCGCGGATGACCCATATTATACGATAATATGTTGTGTGTGATGCAGGGAAACAGGTTAAAGGGATCGAACCTGATTCTCACTACTATTGATATATATATATATATATATATATGTATGTATGTATGTATGTATGTATGTATCTGTGTGTGTATTTATATATATGTATATGCTGGCATATATGAGTTGTAATGCAAGGGAAACAGGTTGGAGGGATCCAATAGGATTCCTCGCCACTATTGATTTAGTTTCAATAATATTCTTGATATATGAATTATTGAATATCAAAGCTGATTGTTTGGCCTTATTGGTTATGAAAGTTGTATATGTTCAACTAAAAACCCTGTAGTGATAGAAAATCATTAACAATGTTTGTTAAGTGATGTGTTAACCTATTGTCGATGTTAATGGTAGTAATTAACTTAGATGGTTAATTAAATTGAAATGGTAGCTTATTTAAGTGCCGCAGTGATTGCTAAGCCTCCTTCTAAATTCGAAAAGTTTTAGATTCAAATCATCTTCGGTTAACATCAGTTTAAAAGTAAATGTTTTAAATATATTATTATATTTTATTTAAAGATATATTAATATTATTTAAAAGTTAACTTTTATAAGTTAAGTTAATCATTTTATTTATCGTTAAATATTATGTTTAAAAGTTAATTACTTCGTTTAAAGTTATTTTATAATACTTCAAAGTTAATAATTATTATTTGAAGTTAATTATTGTCAAAGACAATTACTGGAATTATATTATTGTTTAAAGTTAGTCGGTTTAAAAGTAATTTATTATTATGGTAATATTGTTTAAGGTTAATTTATTATTATAGTAATATGGTTTAAAGTTATATCATTATTATAACAATATTATTTCTAAAGTTTATTTATTATTGAAATTGTATTTTTTTTAAAGTTAAATTATTTTTATAATGATTTTGTTTAAAGTAAACTTTTTATTTATTAATATTATTATAATATTATAAATTTATTAATATTATTTAAAGATAATTATTATTTTATAATAATGGTTTGAAGTCCATTATTTTTAAAGGTTATATGACTATATTATCTTAATTTGATTTAAAAGTATATTTCTGTATTAACATAAATTGTTGTAAAGTTTATTATTATACTAACGATATTTTAAGTTAACAATTTTATATAAATGGTTTGAAATTAATCTGGTACCTTTAAAATGATTATTTGAAATCACTATTCTGTTAAAAAGGTATGAAGATAAATTTAAATGGATAAATGTTTAAATAATAACTTATCATTTAAAAATATATTTTGAATAATTGTTTCGATTTCAAAGGAACCTTAATTGATTTATATTTATTAGAGAAGCTGGTTTAAATACGACGAATCTTTATGAAGATGGGTTATGGAAAGGGAGTTTTATAAATGATTATGAATATTTATAAAAAAGGTTTTTTTTTATAAATAAACATGGAGGTTTATAGAGTGTTTGCAAATGGATTGGATTTCAGCAAAGAAGATTTCAAAATGAAAGGAGATTTATAAAATGGATTTGTTGAAGTTAATTATAAAAAGAATTTGAGGTTTGGGTTTCTCTAAACAGACATTTAAATTGGTGGTATAGAACACCCGTTGCACGCTTCACACCAAAGGAATAGTGTTTAGAGTTATCCTTATTTCCAATTTAAGTAACATGTTTTAAAATCATTTTCAAGAGATTTGGAAATAAGAAATATTCACAAATGTTTAGTGAGTATACTTATTCCAGTGAGATAAGCCTATGAATGTTTTGATAAACGTTTTAGAAAGAGATTTAGTAAACAAAAGTTGTGTTTTGAGGCATAGTGATTGCTTTGGAAGATTAAATCTCTAGATTATGTTGTTTGTTTATTTGATATTTAAATAACCGAATATCAAATATAACCAATTTAACTTAGGAGTTTGATTGTAAATTCAAGTTTCCCGATGAGGACTCGCATACTTACTTCTAAAAGAACCGAGAATGAGTCATTCGGGCATTATTAATTGTTGGTTCGGAGAGTCCGAGATCGGATATATTATTCGAAAACTACTTCGAACCAACATATGCATTCGAGTGGAAGGCATCTTGATGATATATTGAAGACAAAGTTATTTGATGTGCATCGGCTACTTGTTACTAATTCTGAGGGTGATTCCAAAATGGAGGTAGTAGGGATAGTGCCTTCCGTTTCGTTTAGACCCAGAATGAACATGTATAGATGAATGCCGACAAAGTGCTGCCTCGAGGGCAGTGTTAATATTCCGATTGGGATTGCTAACCGGTAAGAGCATAGCCTCTTGAAGCCTCACACCCCAGAAACATATAAAGCAGGGACGTGTCGCTGTGCTATGTGGATCGCTCTCATAAAGGATTGATCACCCTTGATCTAGTGTCGATATTCATGTATGCTTAGGGGCCTATTAAGGTTGTTTGATCACAACCAAAGGGTGATCATATTCTATGCTACTCAAGAAGAGGGTAGTGCCAGTCCTAAGTAGCAGAGGTGCAACATGTTGTAGCCTTCCGCACATTTTACCTAGAGGTGTATGAATTCATTGGGTAGAGCCTTACCCTTTCGTAGTTGGAATCCATTACCAATACGAGCTTATGGATTTAGTTATGCCCAACTATGTCAGAATGTGAGATGCAAGCGTTTTAGCTATATTTAATATTTATTTTAAGCCACAAACATTATGATAATACCAGAGGAGTTTTTGTAAAAATGTTTTGCTCATCGTAAGGTAGAAACCCATCTTATTTCTGTGCGGCATGGTCTTATGAGATACCTTTTATTTTAAAAGGGTTTTCCCCAAATATAGAAATCAGTTGACTTGATAAGATTTTTCTCATGCTGGTTTACCAGATTGATCTGGGCGTTATTCTCTTATAATGGCAGGTCAGCCCGAGCATATTTATTGATTTCAAATTGGATGCATTGGAGCTCATGAGACGAGTCGAATGCCTTCAAGTTGTATTCACGTATATGTTATTTTTCGCTGCATTGGATGTTCAGACTTATCAGCATTTGTAAGGACGGGAAATTATAACTGTCTAGGCTAAAACAGGTTAGTATACTCTGATTGATGTGTGTATGTATACATATTACAATTGTTTCCTTTACTAAAGATCTATTTATATTATATATTATTCGTTCCACTGTGAGATTCTGTGTTGTTTAGTTTCTTCTTCTTTCTTCTTTCTTTCCTTTAACAATCTGTCTTTCCTGCACTTGGTTGTTCAGCACATGAATACCGTGGATATATTAGCATTGACTTTTGAGGATCGAAGGGCGGGTCATTATACTTGGTATCAGAGCTTAGGTTGATCGAACACCTAGGCTTTGGTGGGGATTACTCATTGGAGATTGGGTCAGTAGCACCCTAGAATGAGTTTGACTGTATTATAGATATGAGGGAATATTTGTTAGTGATATAAAAATGATTTATATTATGTTAATTGATCTGACTATTGGCTTATGGATTTTAGTCAGTTCGAGTAGCTAAAATTATTGATAGGGATCCCTAAACATTTGAACAAGGCCAAGCGATACAATATTGTTTTGAAATTGGGTAAATGAAATAATTTTACCTAGATTGTATTTTATCTATAAAGGAATAAATTTTTTGAAATTATTATAGTTATACATGGTATGCTTGGTTGTTAGGAAAATGATAATATTTAGTTATTATCATTTATTGTTGATTAGTCATGCTCACCCAGTTCGAAGCATTAACTATTGTTTGTTGATTGGATAGGCATGCCTGACCAGTTAATGGGCATTAATATTGTGCTAGGTTAGCAGCAGTTTTATCCTTTTTACCACATGGGTCGGTAGACAGGTGATTGTGGGAACAGTACAAATGAATACCTTGTGGATTAAGTTTCACAATTTGACTATAGGACTGTAATGACCCACCCTTTTGTACCATCTGAATCAACAATAATCCACACATGTCAGACTTGAATGATGCAAAATAATATATTGTAAAAAAAACTTGGAGCAAATGAAATCAAATGCACAGAATCACAGACACGGAAAATATCAGAATAACTCGCAGCGGAATATAAAATACCAGTAGTTCATGAAGCTATTATAGCAAAGTCTCAAAACAAATACATAATATCAGTCTGAAACACATAATAGAAATCCCAAATACATAGAAGTTCACTAATACATGAGATAAACTAGAACAACTGAAAAAGAAATAGATATATAAATAGATAGGCAGAATCTCCAGCAAAGACCAGCTCCAGAAAGAGAATCCAAAGCTGTGAATACTCAGGCTGATCCGAGCGTAAAGCAGAACTCAAAACACTCGAGTCAGGACAATATATATTTATATAATGTAAACCAACTCAAGTGAACTGTAATAAGGTACAAGTAACTTAAAGGATGCCTGGGACCGCCCATCCTCTAAGGATCCGTTAAACTAGTAGTAATATTGCGCTATTATAATAATGTCTACAGTAAAATAAACTTACTTTTAAATAGCGTTCCGGGCTACCCATGTCACCCTTCACACATAATAGTCCCAGTAGTCCATCCAGTATCAGTGTATCTCCAGATCGGGAGACTACACTAAATACTCCATGGGCTACGGGAGAAAAACAAACTTGTAGTAAAGGCTCGGTATGGTAGGTGACACGGCACACAAGGCAATGCCAGGGTAGATATATCAATTACGCACACGGGCTGGTGGTAACGTAGTAGCCACTACGCCCACCCCGGAACACACTCCCAAATCAAAATCGGAGGATGACCATCTAATCAATCACAAGAAGAGTATAGTATCGAAGAAATGTGTCCGACCAGAGGAGCTACCCCTTTTGGCCCGAGATCGCTCCTGTTTTAGCCACCTTAAGCCAACTCAAGGGAGTCGGGTCCATGTAATATACCTCAAGAACGTCGCCACCATCCTACTTCATTATGGAAACTCCACCGCGTACATAGTTGTTAAAGTGGGTTTCGGTATCGACAGAGAGTATGTCTATATCTGATCCCGGTCTCTTTAATAACCAATCGTTATTATAACCCGTAGTCATAATTTTTAAAAATCATAGTTTATACTTCAAAATAAATTATCATTTCAAATTCAAATCTTTATCAAAATAAAGATCTAATCATTTCCAAACCATTTCAATATATCAAAATATCATATCTTTCAAAATTCATTTCAAATCATTATTTGAATTCAAATCCAAATATGCACATAAATATCCTTTTTAATTCAAAGATATCATTCATTTATTATCCTTTTTAATTCAAAGATATCATTTATTTATTATCATTTCAAATCACCTCTTAAGTAGTTTATATTTAAATCAAAACAATTCATTTAAACCATTTAAAAGTGAAGTCATTATATTTCAAATCAAATATTCAGTTCCCAAAATTTTAGAAAAATTCTAAACTCATTTATTTAAATCAAAACCTCAATCATTCATTTCAGCCTACCGCAACACTTGTCAAGTGCTAGTGTAGTCGTTTATTTAGTTTCAGATTTTAATTATCATTCTGCTATCGCAGCACTTACCAAGTGCTGTAATACCACTTAGTTATAATTTATACATAGTTCATTTGTATCAACCACAACACTTACAAAGCGTTGTAATATCATTTACGTTAGAAATAATAGCATTTCAAAATACTATTAATTACATTTCCAATATTCAACATAATTTCACAAACAATTAATCTCTTTTTCTAATCGTTTTAAATTTATGAAATCACATAATTTCACCTTTAAAACAATCATTTAAATATCCTTATATTCATGATTTTATAAGGTTAAATTTTCATTCAAAAATCAATATTTAATAATAATTCACATATTAAATTCACACATTCAATTTCAATTCTTTATAATTGAATTTTAACTTAACATTTAAGTTTACGTTTTCAAATATTACTCATTTTCATTTTATTTACTTAACTTAAAATTTCACTTTTAAACAAAATTCACAAATTTCCAATTTAAGTTACATTTCAAAATTCAACTCAATATTCATTCATATAACATTTTAACTTTATACAAAAATCATTAATATATTATAAAAAAATCAATTTAAATTCATTTTAATTCAAAATATCATAAATTTAACATATTTTAATATTTAATTTAAATTCCATTTATCACCAAATTATAATTTCCAAAATAACTTACATTTCAAATTTTCTAACTTTACCATTAATTTATTTCACTTATAAGTTCTTAGAAAATCAATAATACTTTACAAAAATCATTTTTAATTAAGTTTTAAATCAAAATATTACAATATTTTCATTTCAAACATATTTTAAAAAATTTAGAAAAATATATTTTAACCATGGGTCTGTATATAATTTTCTAGCCTAAGTAAAGTGATACGGGTACTATATCATTTCAACCCGTAATTTACAAAGAAAACCCGGGTTTTATCATTTCAAACCCGCAGTCCCAAGTAAAAGAAAATAATTGAAAATCATTTAGGCCTATCATTTCAGCCCATAACGATTTTCCCCTATTCTGAAGTCCGTTTGGGTATGTATCGTTTCAACCCATAGTGATTATAATCTAAAGGGAACTTGTAGTGTAATAAACTGATATAAATAACAGAACAGCATAATATAACAGTAATAGATGATATAACAGATGTTTAAGCATGGATGAACATCATATGATCACAACATAGCAGATATAATATGATGATGCATTTTACAGATTCAAATGTGATCGATTTACTAGTTATATAAGTATAAAATTGTCTGGTGAGAATAACTCACTTGTATAAGCTGAAGACAACAATCAAATGCACAAACTGAGATCTTCAAAAGCACGATAGCACGACAATGATTCAAGTGAGGGAGAGACAAAGCTAATTTCCTTGAACACAGTCAAACAAAACAATATACAACATAAATATACACCTAACAAAATTAAATATCATAGAATTATATGCACGACAAGTCACAAATCTCCTTGCACTTGCTTTCAACCACCTGTGCTTCAGCTATAGGTCAGAAACACATGGCTAAGGAGTGGGTTTGGATCTGGTTTTGGGTTGAATAGGTCGGCCTAGCAGGATGGTGATGGAGCAAAAGTAGTGATGCATGAAACTACACAAGCTATAAAGCAATACAACAATGATTCAATGTACCAACGGACTCGGCCAGAACTAGGACAGGTACGGCCATGGCTCAGGTGGGTCAGGTGTGACGTGGCAGAGGGTGTCAGGTCAGGAAAAGCTGGTAGTGGTGGTAGCTGGTTCAGGTGGTGGTGGAGGCGGCCATGGTGAAGAAGGAGCAAGGGCTGAGCTACAAAGGTGAAGGCAAGTGCAACATAGAATAGAAAACAAGAAGAAATTTCGTAGAAATGAAGAAGAAGTTTACCAACACTTTGCTTCAGGAAATGGCCATGAATTTTAGGGTTGAAAAACCTTATGATATGCATGAAAATGAAATGAGGATGTCGGCTGAAGTAGGATAAGGAACGGCCAAAAATTGAAGTGGTGTTGGTTGAAAATTGAAAGGCAAGAATACAAAAAGTCAAGGCATACAAAAGGTTTCAAAAACTCTTCAAATTTCCAATATTTCTTTTGCAATTTTAATTACATGTAAAATGCTGATAAATAAAGATAAAAAATAAGAAATAAAAATGAATGCATAAGATAAATATATAAATTTTAATTAAATATAATTAAATATAATTAAATTAATAAAATAGCAAAGAAAATAGAAACTAGGCTTTAAAATTTGAAAATAAATTTAATAAGCTTTGGAAAAATTCAAACACCACTTTAAAAATATTTAAAAGACAAAAATATATGTAACATAACATATAATACAAATTTGAATAATATATGACAAATAAAAATATTATTTATATAATTTAAAATAAACAATATTGTTAAATGAAACAATTTACAACCAATATTGAAAAAAACATAACTTTCACAATATAACTCCGATTTCAACGAAATGAAAAGAAGTATTCCTAAAATTTAATCTATTTTCATAATAAAAGATAAAAGATAAAATTTAAAAATTTAAAAATTTAAAAATTTAAATTTAAAATTTAAAAGTCAAAGTTTTACCATATTGATCAAAAATTCACTTTCTAGAAAAATATTCAAGTTTGAAAATATAATTCACATAATAATCAAAATTTATATTTAAATAAAAAATATATTCATTTTAATAAATAAAATAAAGTTTTTAAATCAGGAAATTCAATTTAACAGAAATAAAATATACAATAAAATAACCACAAAATATAGGGTTGTTACACTCTCCCCCACTCAAAACTTTTCGTCCCCGAAAAGGAACGAGGCACGGGAAAACACAGAAAAATAGAATAATTGAATGATAAGGAAAAGAAAAAGAAAGAAAGATTTCCATTGATCGCAGCGATCATTACTGGATCAACAGAAATTTCATTACTAGAAACAATATGTCCAAGGAATCGGACTTCATCTTTCCAACAATGGCATTTAGAAATTTATTTAGCACAGCACGAAAACAAGATTCATCAAATCAACAAAGAAAGCAAGAGCATTAGTCAAACCAAAAGGCATGACTAACCATTTATAGAACCCATTCCCAGAGTTCTAGGAATAAGATCTGTACGAAAAGAAATTTCCCGCTTAGGAGGTAAAGCAGTGACTTTACCAATATATCGGGATAGAATCTGACTACAGGAGTCAAATGAAGATCATCACTAAAGCAATGATTAGAATAGAAAATTTGCACATGCTTGCAAATCCTATTAAGGTTTGCGGAGCCCCAATTGGATTTGAAACACAAAAAAGAATAGAAGCAGACTTAGGAGAAAGGAGATACTCAAACTTATCACACAAATCAACAGAAATAAGACTATGGAAAACTCTAGTATTAAATAAAACACGAATATGATACAGAAATAAAGAAAGGTTGCACTGAAGAGTATCTTGGTCATCACTAGGAGTAAGAGCAGGTGGAGGAACTGAAGAAGATGCAGATGAGACGACAAATATACCAGAAGGCTTAGTATTAGCAGGAGGAGGAACAACTGCACCAGCTAAGGTAGGACAGCTATTGGCATAGTGTCCCTTCTGATCACATTTGAAGCAAGTGATGGCAGAAAGGTTAACAGGTTGCCTATAAAAAGGAGGAGATGAAGAAGATACCAAACTCTAATTATTGAGCAAATCTACTTCTGCTGCTGGAAATTAGGCTTTCTCTTCCTAGAATTGGCAGAGGAAGGCTGAGATGAAGGAGTACCATCAGGAGCAGGACCCTTAGAAGTAGGGTTCTCATAACGGATAGCCATATCCATAAGCTGGGTGAAAGTGCCATGGACATGAGAAATTAGACGACCATAATACTCTAGACGAGCACCAGATATGAACTTCTCATTCTTCTTGAGAGGAGTGTCAACCAGGCTAGGACCGAACTTAGAAAGTTCGTCAAACTTCCTCTCATACTCAGCAAAAGACATGGTATCCTGCTTGAGATCCATAAATTCACGATAAAGCTGAGATTTCCCGGCTTCGGGCATCCATTTTGCCACAAAAGCCTCTCTGGAAAAATGATAGATAAACTTAGAAAATCACAAAAAGATAGAAAAACAGAATTCAAAGAAAAACAGAATTCAAAGAAAAACAGAATTCAAAGAGACACGAGAAGATACCTAAACTGCTCCCAAGTAATATCAGCTTGACGGTGTTAGCCATGACAGACTCCCCCCAATCTAGAGCAGACTCATGCAACTGCCAAGCTGCTAACTGACGCTTCTGGGCATCAGTAATCTCAAGACCAGTAAATATCCTCTCAAGACTCTGCAACCATTGCTGAGCCTCGATGATGCTCTCCAAATCAGTGAATGGGGTTCCGCCAAGTTGAGTGAATTCCTTACAGAGAATAGTGAATGTAACAGGAGCAACTGGCTGAGGAGCTAGGGCAATACCCCGACCCCTATCTCTGGCATTTCCTCGATTCATCCTGAAAAAATGAAGTATGAATTTAGGACAGATATAGAGATGGCAAAGATAAGATAAGATATATTCACTTTGATGAATATCATAAAGAAAAGAAAAACCAAACAAGGTAGATACGAAAGGAAGGAAGTTAGAAAACATTTGAAAAATCCTTTAAAACAAGAAAATTTTTATATCAAAATAATCTTTGAAAAAAATCTTTTGAAAACATTTTGAAAATAATTTTAAAAAATCATTTTCTACTTTGAAAATACGTTCTCTCATAAAGAAAGTGATACTGAGATAGATTTCACTCATTCTAGGGTTTTTCTACCCTATCTCTAATGAGTTTTTGCTCCTCAGGCAATGGTTTGCCAAAAACCAAAGCTCTGATACCAAATGTAACGACCCACCATTTTGTACCATTCAAATCGACAATAATCCACACATGTTAGACTTGAATGATGCAAAATAACATATTGTAAATAAATTTGGAGCAAATGAAATCAAATGCACAGAATCAAAGACACAGAAAATATCAGAATAACTCACAGCGGAATATAAAATACCATAGTAGTTCATGAAGCTACTATAACAAAGTCTCAAAACAAATACATAATATCAGTTTGAAACTCATAATAGAAATCCCAAATACATAGAAATTCACTAATACATGAGATAAACTAGAATAGCTGAAACAGAAATAGATATATAAATAGATAGGCAGAATCTCCAGCAAAGAGCAACTCCAAAAAGAGAATCCAAAGCTGTGAATACTCAGGCTGACCCGAGTGTAAAGCAGAACATAAAATACTCGAGTTAGGACAATATATACTTATATAATGTAAACTAACTCAAGTGAACTGTAATAAGGTACATGTAACTTAAAGCATACCTGGGACCGCCCATCCTCTAGGGATCCGTTAAACATTTACTATGTTGTAATATTGCGCTATTATAATAATGTCTACAGTAAAATAAACTTACTTTTAAATAGCATTTCGGGCTACCCATATCACCCTTCACACATAATAGTCCCAGTAGTCCATCCAGTATCAGCGTATCTCCAGATTGGGAGACTACCCTAAATACTCCATGGGCTACGGGAGAAAAACTCATAGTAAAAGCTCGGTATGGTAGGTGACACGACGCACAAAGCAATGCCAGGGTAGATATACCAATTACGCACACAAGCTGGTGGTAACATAGCATCCACTACGCCCACCCCCAGAACACACTCCCAAATCAAAATCGGTGGATGACCATCTAATCAGTCACAAGAAGAGTATAGTATCGAAGGAACGTGTCCGACCAAAGAAGCTACCCCTTTTGGCCCGAGATCGCTCCTGTTTTAGCCACCTTAAGCTAACTCACGGGAGTTGGGTCCACGTAATATACCTCAAGAACGTCACCCCCATCCTACTTCATTCTGGAAACTCCACCGCGTACAGTTGTTAAAGTGGTTTTCGGTATCGACAGAGAGTATGTCCATATCCGATCCCGGTCTCTTTAACAACCAATCGTTATTACAACCCGTAGTCATAATTTTTAAAAATCATAGTTTATACTTCAAAATAAATTACCATTTCAAATTCAAATCTTTATCAAAGTAAAGAACTATTCATTTCCAAACCATTTCAATATATCAAAATATCATATCTTTCAAAATTCATTTCAAATCATTATTTGAATTCAAATCCAAATATACGCATAAATATCCTTTTTAATTCAAAGATATCATTCATTTATTATCCTTTTTAATTCAAAGATATCATTCATTTATTATCATTTCAAATCACCTTTTAAATAGTTTATATTTAAATCAAAACAATTCATTTAAACCATTTAAAAGTGAAGTCATTATATTTGAAATCAAATATTCAGTTCCCAAAATTTTAGACAAATTCTGAGCTCATTTATTTAAATCAAAACCTCAATCATTCATTTCAGCCTACCGCAACACTTATCAAGTGCTACTGTATCCCTTTATTTAGTTTCAGATTTTAATTATCTTTCCGCTATCGCAGCACTTACCAAGTGCTGTAATACCACTTAGTTATAATTTATACATAGTTCATTTGTATCGACCACAGTACTTACAAAGCACTGTAATATCATTTACGTTAGAAATAATAGCATTTCAAAATACTGTTAATTACATTTCCAATATTCAACATAATTCCACAAACAAATAATCTCTTTTTTTAATCGTATTAAACTTATGAAATCATATAATTACACTTTTAAAACAATCATTTGAATATCCTTATATTCATGATTTTATAAGGTTAAATTTCCATTCAAAAATCAATATTTAATAATAATTCACATATTAAATTCACACATTCAATTTCAGTTCTTTATAATTAAATTTTAACTTAACATTTAAGTTTACGTTTTCAAATATAACTCATTTGCATTTTATTTACTTAACTTAAAATTTCACTTTTAAACAAAATTCACAAATTTCCAATTTAAGTTGCATTTCAAAATTCAACTCAATATTCATTCATCTAACATTTTTACTTTATACAAAAATCATTAATATATTATACAAAAATCAATTTAAATTCATTTTAATTCAAAATATCATAAATTTATCATATTTTCATATTTAATTTAAATTCCATTTATCACCAAATTATAACTTCCAAAATAACTTACATTTCAAATTTTCTAACTTTACCATTAATTTATTTCACTTATAAATTCTTAGAAAATCAATAATACTTTACAAAAATCATTTTTAATTAAGTTTTAAATCAAAATATTACAATATTTTCATTTCAAACATATTTAAAAAAATTTAGAAAAATATATTTTAACCATGGGTCTGTATATAATTTTCTAGCCTAAGTAAAGTGATACGGGTAATATATCATTTCAACCCGTAATTTACAAAGAAAACCCGGGTTTTATCATTTCAAACCCGCAGTCCCAAGTAAATGAAAATAATTGAAAATCATTCAGGCCTATCATTTCATCCCAATAAAGATTTTTTCCTATTCTAAAGTCCGTTCGGGTTTGTATCATTTCAACCCATAGTGATTCTAATCTAAAGGGAACTTGAAGTATGATAAACTGATATAAATAACAGAACAACATAATATGACAGTAACAGATGATATAATAGATGTTTAAGCATGGGTGAACATCATATGTTCATAATAGCAAATATAATATGACAATACATTTTACAGATTCAAATGTGATCGATTTACTAGTTATATAAGTATTAAACTGTCTGGTGAGAATAACTCACTTGTATAAGCTGAAGAAAACAATCAAATGCACAAACTGAGATCTTCAAAAGCATGATAGCATGACAATGATTCGAGTGAGGGAGAGACAAAGCTAATTTCCTTGAACACATTCAAACAAAACAATATACAACATAAATATACACCTAACAAAATTAAATATCATAGAAATATATGCACGACAAGTCACAAATCTCCTTGCACTTGCTTTCAACCACCTATGCTTCAGCTATAGGTCAGAAACACATGGCTAAGGAGTGGGTTTGGATCTAGTTTTGGGTTGAACAAGTCGGCCTAGCATGGATGGTGATGGAGCAAAAGTAGTGATGCATGAAACTGCACAAGCTATAAGGTAATACAACAATGATTCAATGCACCAATGGACTCGGCCAAAGCAAGGACAGGTACGGCCATGGCTCAGGTGGGTCAGGTGTGACGTGGCAGAGGGTGTCAGGTCAGGAAAAGCTGCTGGTGGTGGCTGGTTCAGGTGGTGGTGGAGGCGGCCATGGCGAAGGAGGAGCAAGGGTTGAGCTACAAAGGTGAAGGCAAGTGCAACATAGAATAGAAAACAAGAAGAAATTTCATAGAAAAGAAGAAGAAGTTACCAACACTTTGCTTCAGGAAATGCCCGTGAATTTTAGGGTTGAGAAACCTTGTGATATGCTCGAAAATGAAATGAGGGAGTCGGCTGAAGATAGGATAAGGAACGGCCAAAAATTGAAGTGGTGTTGGTTGAAAATGGAAAGGCAAGAATACAAAAAGTCAAGGCATACAAAAGGTTTCAAAAACTCTTCAAATTTCCAATATTTCTTTCGCAATTTTAATTACATGTAAAATGCTGATAAATAAAGATAAAAACTCAGAAATAAAAATGAATGCATATGATAAATATATAAATTTTAATTAAATATAATTAAATTAAGAAATAGCAAAGAAAATAGAAACTAGGCTTTAAAATTTGAAAATAAATTCAATAAGCTTTGGAAAAATTCAAACACCACTTTAAAAATATTTAAAAGACAAAAATATATGTAACATAACATATAATACAAATTTGAATAAGATATGACAAATAAAAATATTATTTATATAATTTAAAATAAACAATATTGTTAAATAAAACAATTTACACCCAATATTGAAAAAAACATAACTTTCACAATATAACTCCGATTTCAACGAAACGAAAAGCAGTATTCCTAAAATTTAATCTATTTTCATAATAAAAGATAAAATTAAAAAATGTAAATATTTAAATTTATAAGTCAAAGTTTGACCATATTGACCAAAAATTCACTTTCTAGAAAAATATTCAATTTTATTCAAGTTTGGAAATATAATTCATATAATAATAAAAATTTATATTTAAATAAAAAAAATTATATTTAAATAAAATTTTTTATTAATTTTAATAAATACAATAAAGTTTTTAAATCGGGAAATTCAATTTAACAGAAATAAAATATACAATAAAATAATCACAAAATGCAGGTATGTTACAAGGACGTTCGAAGATAATGTGGGGCTGGAATTTGATTTTAAATAAAAGTTGTTCTTATAAATTAACAAAGTAATATTCGTGAAATGATTGTATATAAGAAAGTGAAATTATGTAAATTTGATTTATAAAATCCGATTTATAAAAAAAAGATTTAGCTGAGAATTTAAGATTTAAATTCCGGTGATTTTGAAAATTGTTCTTCAATGGTCAGAAAATAATAATAATAATAATATTGTTTGGGAGTATTTTTTGAATAGAAATATGTTAAAATGGATTTTAAAGGAGATAAAAAGCACTGAACTCACTTGTTCATTTTCGGGTTTCCAAGTGAGGAATTGCTACCATAAGGGATTTGTTTCGGTAAAACAAGTTTTGATTTAAATCTAAAAAATGTGATTTGTTATATAATTGAGATATATATTGTATATTATTTCAAAATAGAGTTGAAATAAATCTAGGTGTTGAATTCTAAAATTTTTTGACTTGTTATCATATGGATGCATGTAGCCTATGCATTAAAGTAGATATGTTTGCATCTCTATTTGATATGTATGTTTGTTAATTTTCATTTATTGAAAATAAAATGAAATTTTCGACGATTTTGGAAAGTCGAGACTTCTAAATTAGATATAAAGATTGAGTTAAGTGTTTTAAGAAGACATAAGAAAATGCAAGTTATATAATTGAATATTACTTGTAAATAATACGTAGATTTATAGAAGTAAAAGCTAGTTTGATGCCTTGGGTTTCACGAGTAGAGTTTGAATGCCAGACAATTAGGTACATGTTATATTGTTGTTTGGTTTACGATTTATTGATTAACCACCTGGATTTTGTTTTCTTTTGGGTGATTTGAGTCGTAGTGACGATTTGTAGTTGTTCCGATCGAGCCGCGCAAAGGAGACGCTGCCAAATTTTTTGTAAATTTAGAAAGTTAAAAGCATTTGGTAATAAGTTTCAACTAATGGTTTCTGAAAAGAAAATGGGATTATGGCATTTTCTTAGCTTGGTAATTTCGGAGATGAAAATCTTTTAACGGGGAAGAATGTAACAACCTAGAATTTTAGCCATTTGAATTTGAAATATTTAAATTAATTTTAAACATTGAAATATTAGTTTTATAAGTAAAAGAGCCTAAATTTCAAATAAAAGGGGTTTATTTGAATTAAAGGATGGCGGTCGATTAAGAATATTAAATAGTGAATTTAAATAATTGGAATATTTAAATAATTGAATCTGGGATTAAATGTTAATAAAAATTGATTCTGAAATCTTAATTAAATTCAGAATAAATTGAAAGGGATAATATAAATTTAAATTTAGATTTAAAAGTGATTTATTTGGTATTGATAATAATTTGTTTTAATCAAGGTGTGAAAATATCATTCCGGGGAACTATCTTGGATTTTGACTAAACCAATGCCACTAGAACTGTAATAATAAATTATTGTATGTCGTCGAGTTTCGTGACAATCAAACGTACAGTGTAGACATGCGGGATAAAAACGTGTAGAGATTAATTATAGAAATTAATATAATATGATGGGTTTGAAAAGATAACTTCTGTTTATGACCAAATTAGTCTTGAGACTAGCTCCATTGTATTTGAAATAGAGGTAATTAGTGTTCCACTATTCAACCCATTCTCTCCATTGTTCAAACCTATGTCCTATGCCTACAGCCATACCCTATCTCTTATATAAACTGCTTCTCCCTTTTTACTTTTCATTTTTCTGAGAATTTAAACAACTAAATCCAGTGATCCATAATCATCATGACCACTTCATGCATTATCAGGCCTCGTCACCAACTAGAAAATTGTAGAGCTAGGGAAGACGAATACATTCAATGGTGGAGATTGTCGATGGTGGCGTTTGGCGATGGCTAGGCGAGTTAAATGGTCGCAGTGTTTATTCGCCAATTATGGTGACCTGGAGAGTTATTGGCCATGGGATCTGAAGTGAAAACCTAGAGGACATAGGGGCTACCTACGGTCGAAGTTTAGTTGGATAACTCCTCCTATGGCGGCGGTGAAGGCTGGTTGAACGGAAATGGGTTTTGGCCAAATTCAGGTCAATGGCGAACCTGAGGGTGATGGGACCCAGGGCGTTGGAAGCAGGAGAGTCGGGGAAACACGTGGCAAATCGGTGGTGGTAGGCAGCGCGGTGTGGAAGCGACGGTGAACGATTTTAAGCGGTGTAGAAGTTAATTTAGATATATAGGACCTTTATGAAGATGAGTTTTTGGGAAGGGAGTTTTATAAATGATTTTGAATATTTATAAAAAAAGGTTATCTATAAATAAACTTAGAGGTTTGTAAAGTGTTGCAAATGGATTGGGTTTAAGCAAAGAAGATTTCAAAAATGAAAGGAGATTTATAAAATAGATTTTTTGAGGTTAATTATAAAAAGAATTTGAGGTTTGGATTTCTCTAAACTGGCCTTTAAACTTGTGGTATGGAAGTCCTGTTCACACTTAACACCGAAGGAATAGTGTTGAGAGCTATCCTTATCTCTAATTTAAGTAACATGTTTTAAAATCCTTTTAAAGAGATTTAGAAATAAGAAATATTCATAAGTGTTTTGTGAGTATACTTATGCTAGTGAGATAAGTATATGAATGTTTTGATAAACATTTTAGAAAGAGATTTAATAAACAAAAGTTGTGTTTTGAGGCTTAGTGATTTCTTTGGAAAAATAAATCTCTAGATTGTGTTGTTTGCTTATTTGATAGTTAAATAACTGACTATCAAATCTGGCTAATTTGACTTAGGAATTATGATTGTAAATTCGATTTCTCTAGTGAGGACTTGAATACTTACTTCTAAAAGAATCGAGAATGAGTTATCCATGCATTATCGTTGGTTGGTTCGAAGAAACCGAGATCAGATACATTATTCGAAAACCATTTCGAACCAACATACGTGTTCAAGTGTAAGGCATCTTGATGTTGTATTAAAGGCAGAGTTTTTTGAAGTGTAAGGGCTACTTGTTACTAATTTTAAGGGTGATTCTAAAATGGATGTAATAGAGATAGTGCCTTCGATTTCGTTCAGAACCAGAATGAACTTGTATGGATGAATGCTGGCATTGCATTGCTGTCTGAAGGGTTATGTTAGCATTCCAAGAAGGAATGCTAAATGGTAAGAGCATAGCCTCTTCGAGCCTTACTCCCAGGAAATAAATAAAGCAAGGATGTGCCGCAGGGCTATGTGGGTTGTTCCCATAAGGGTATGATCATCCATATCTACTGGAAATATTCATGTATGCTTCTAGGCGCAATAAGGTTGTTTAATCGCAACCAGGGGGTGATCATATTTAGTGCTACTCGAGAATGGGTTTGTGTTGTCCTGAGTAGCAGAGGTGAAACATGGTGTAGCCTCCCGTATATTTTACATAGATATGTACGAATTCGGTAGGTAGACCCTTGCCCTTTAATAGTTAAAATCCACTAACAATACGAGCTTATGGATTTAGTTGTGCCCAACTATGTTGGAATGTGAGATTCAAGAATTACAGCTATATTCAACATTTATTTTAATTAAACATTGTTATAATATCAGTGGAGTTTCTATAGAAATATTTTGGTTATCGTAAGGTAAAAACACATACGTGTTTATGTACGGCGTGGCCTTATGTAATACCTTTATTTTAAAAGGATTTTTTCTAAATGTAGAAATAGATTGATTTGATAAGAGTTTTATCACACTGGTTTACCTGGCTGATCCGAGCATTATTCTCCTATAATGCTCGCGTAAGCTTGAGCATATTTATAGAATTCATTTTGGATGCATTGGAGCTCAAGAGACGAACTGGTGGCTTTCAAGTTGTATTCATGTGTATGTTATTTTCCACTGCATTAGACATTCAAAATTATCAGCATTTGTAAGGACATGCTGTTATAACTGTCCAGGCTGAAATATGTTAGTATACTTTTATTGATGTGTGTATATATATTAAAATTGTTTCCTTTTGTAAAGATTTGTTTATATTATATATTTCCGCCATGAGATTCTATGTTATTCAGACTCTTCCTGTTTTCTTTGTTCTTTCTTTCCCCTAACAATCTGTCTTTCTAGCACACGACTGTTCAGCATGTGAATACCGTGAATGTATTATTGTCGACTTTTGAGGGTCGAAAGGACGGGTCATTACAAAACTCCTTTTTAATCTACTCACCCATTCGATCTAATCAAATTTTTTCTTCTTCTGCACGTTATGTTATTTACTTCCTTTTTTCTATATACTTATCATAAACATAATACAAGTGTACCAAATACACATTTTCTGTTTGTGATAATTCATCGGTGAATTTAATGAAGTATATGGAACTATTTCGATATCATTAAACTTACGATTGCATATATCTATAGGTATCAATATAAAGATCAATCTTATGCCGTTCCCAGTGAATTGGTGCTTTTCCCTTAATCATTTGAGATATAATTCTCTAGTACGATATGATTCATGATCACATGATTAAAGAATTATTTCTCACAACTACGGCTGAGACCATAATTCCAAAATAATTTAAAATTTCATATACTTATGTATTTTCTAATGCATCACATTCGTTATAAATTCCGTTATTAAAGATTTATTTTAAAACAAATATTCATAATATTCATATCAAACTAAACATTGTCTATTTTCAAATAATACTGAAAACACATATTATTTCATAAATGAAATTTGGTATATTTATGAAAACAATTTCCATAACTTGCTGCACCTATGCAGTAGTGTTATATGGTATGCTCTTACTATTTCTATTATTAATATAATAATGTATGAAATACGAAGCTCCATGCAACCATTTATTATAGATATTTATTTCATATACTATTAATGGTTCAGATTAAATATCTCGAATTCGAAGAAATAACTTTCATAGATAACAATTTTCTATATGAAAATACTCTTGGAATGGAAATATATTTCTCGTCCATATTAAGCATCTTTTTGTATTTTATACAGTTCTCATTTCTAATATCTCTTCATGAAGCAGAGAAGACCATTCGCTCTCTTCGTCCCAAGTATGCCTAAGTTATATCTACTCTCATACATTCTCATTCCTTTCCAAATGGTCAAACGATTTAAAAGAAACCCTTACTACAAGATTGTAATGAACTCTTTATAAAAATTCATTCGGTCATCCTTAACAGTTAAGGATATCGAATAACTTGTACTTTACACAAACTGATTAAATTGACATTTCAAAAATATTTCTACGTACGTCTTGTAGCTCTTGGTTTAGTGTTATATCTAATACAACAAGATTCTTAATGTAATCAATGGTACTGAATACACGATCTTGCACCATAGTTTACTTTGAACTAATTTCATCAAAGTTTCGTATGTTACGGATAGCAAATGCTTATCATATAACATTTATATATGATCGAATATGGATCAAATATATATATTTAGTCTTGCTTATGAATCCAAAACTCATAAAAGACAATATATAGTCTCGTATAAATAAACACTTAAGTGATTATGGCATGGTTGTTTTAGTGATTTTGTAAATTAGCTCTTGCATGGGTTTGGAAGTGAAAACACGTCAAAAGATTTATCGATAGATGTATTTTATATTTCTATGTCAATCTTAATTCAGTTAAATTGTATAATTTAACCGATAATCATTTTATCAATCATATTAATTGCGTAAATTTATCGAAGTAGATTATTTCAAAACACTAAGAGTAAACATAGAAATTTTTTAATTTCTCTAGTGGACATTAGGACTCGCTTGCTTTGGAATTCTGACCTTAAGGAAACCTGAAAAATCATAGGTTCGCAAGCTGTAACATTCCCGTTTTGAATCAAATTTAAATTGATAAGTAATTTAATTTTTGTCTTTGGTTATATGAGGTTAGTATCATGATCAATCGTAGTCAATGCAAAATCAAAGTCCCTGGCCAGAGCAATGTAGTTATAATAATTTTTATTACCGAAACAAAGATATTGTGTTTGGACTATTTAAGTTGAATGTGCGCAATATTGAAATTTTGACCAACACCAAATTCCATAGACCTTAAAGTAATATAGTTTTGATGAAGAGAATTGGTGCAGATAATTTTTACTACCAAATACCACTTATAATAATAAAATTGGATTTTTTTTTTCCGAGAAGATGTATAAGCGATAATTCAACCAAAATATCACACCACAAGGTAAGGTGACATACAAAACATTGATATTCAAATTGTTCAACATTAATCGTTGATTAAGTTGAGTCGTGCAACAGTAATGATGAATGCTTCGAATATCAAATGATTTAGTTAATTTGTAATTGTTGCAAACTAATTAAATTAATTTATTTTTATGAATTATTAATTAGTATATTTTATTTTATTTGATGCTTGAATGCCACTAATATTTAATAAAAATCGTACATATAAAAGTTATTAATGCGCTTATAGGTATATGACATTGATAAAATATTTAAATTTGATTTAAAGCAATTAATTACTAAATGGATTTGGAAATTTTGAAATCCTTTATTGTCCCTTTCTTGGTCGGCCATGCATGGGGAAAGTGGGGGATTTGATTGAGATTTAATGAAAAATTAAAGAGGAAAGGTATTAAGAAAGGAATTAGATATGTTTCAACTGTTTCTTTAAACCAAAATTCCTTTCGTTCATTCATTCAATCCTCTAAACAATTCATTTGGTTATTGTTTACTTATTTTTAAAAGTTTTTTAGTTCAAAATTCATAAGTGGACTTTTGTGCAAAATCATATACTTATTTCGAATCCTTCATAAGTTAAAGCTAGTTTTCTATTTGCTAACTTAAGTTTCTAAAACATAAAACTACAACTTTTATATACTTGTATGGTTTTATATTTAAAACATTATTTGCACTTATTTATACATGTATACATATATGTATGTTATTTTAGTTTAAATTTTATAAAAGGAACTTGTGCGTAAAATCATAAATTTAATTTTAAATCCTTCCTAATTTAAAAGTATATTTAAAATTTTGAATTCTAGAATACAAAACATCAAAAATAGTCAAAACTAATTTTAACATATAAACATAAGTGTGTGCGTGTGTGATTATGATTATATATATGTATATACCATGATTATTTCATATAATTAAAAAAATATGGACAACAAAAGGCATATATAAAGGGACAAATGTTTACAATGCAGCATAAAATCCAGCACCCGTAAATGTACACATTAACCATGTACACTGTTTATATGTTGCACTTGCATTATACACATATGAATGTATTTGATATGCTTATTATAATATGATAATTATTTTAATAATTAAAATGAAACTCCTTTTAAATAAATTAAATCAAATGAGACTTTATTTAAAATAATATTAGATTGAATCTAATAAATCCTTTAGACTTCAAAGGCATAATAGATCCAAAATATTAATTTTATTTCAAGTTTACCCATTTCACCAGCTTTCGACTTACCTGGTTCCATCAAGGTATGGATTGGATGTGGAAACATAAGATGGTGCTTGATTGTGAAGGACGATGGGTTCGAGCAGTAAATGGTAAAGTACAAGGTTTGACATGCGTTGTGAGTTGGAGCGCTATGTTATGAGTAGCTACTTGCATTAAGTAGACATTTCTCATGGTGAGTTATCTTCGGTTCTAATGATCTGCGATGCCAATATGCTCGAGGAGGTTATGGGTTTACCTCCACATGGAGAGATTGAGTTCTGTATCAATCTTGAAAAGATGCTAAGGCCATGGATATGCCGATTAGGAGGTACAACACCAAAAGAGAAAAAATATAAACCAAGGAATTGCTAAAGAAGGGCTTTATTCTATGAAGTACTTTGAAGTATGATGCTGAATGTATTTGCTAGCAGGGTTTATGGTTCGTTGAGACATTGCATTGATTATAGAGAGTGAGATAAGTTGACCTGAAAGAACAGGTATCCGTTATTGTGCACAAATAACTTGTCCGACCAACTGATTACACACAAAATTTCTTGATATTAGATGTTGTGATGGTGTTCATCAATTGAAGGCAGCAGAGGATAGTGTGCAGAAAACTGCTTTTAGGACATACGATAAGTTCTTTGAGTGGAAGATCATGCCATTTGGGTTGACCAGCACTTCGATGTATTTTGTTGACTAAACAAGCCGTGTTTTTCAAGAGAAACTTAGTAAGTTTATGTTCACATTTTTCGATGAAATATCCATATATTCTAAAGACGAAGAGGCACATAAATCATCTTAGAGTGCTATTGTAAGTTTTGAAGTAACATAGGTTGGAGGCAAAATTTTCAAAAGTATCACTTTTGGAGGCGAGAAGGGTGATTCTTAGGTATTGTGTCTAAGCATAAGATCTCATTAGATCCAAGTAAAGTAGCATGGTGCAAAATTGAAAAGTACCAAAGACGGCTATGGAGACCCATAGTTTCCTTGGATTGGCTGGGTATTATCGGAAGTTTATTAAAGACTTTTCGAAGGTGACTACCCCCCTTACTCATTTAACTAAGAAGAATCAACCATTTATTTGGAATGAATGTTGTGAGCATGCTTTTGCTAAGTTGAAAGAATTATTGACTAGTGCGCCGATCCACATCATTTTGGAGGGAAAAAACGTTTGTTTTATATACAAATGCATATGGCACGGATCATAGGGTCGTGTTAATACAAGAGGGAAAGACTGTGGCTTACGCATGTCGATAACTAAACCCCTTAAGAGAAATTACTTGACTCGTGATTTAGAGTTGGTGGCTATAATGTCCGCATTAAAAACTTGGATGCATTTTTTGTTAGGTGAGAAGTTTAATTTATTCGCGTATCATAGGTCGTTGAAGTATCTCTTTCACAAAAGAATCTCAACCTTCGTCAACAACAATGGTTGGAGTTTCTTGCTTCCTATTATTTTGGTATATTATACACTCCCAATAAAGGGAATGTAGTGGCGAATGTGCTTTATGGAAGGCATGAAATCTTGGTTTCTATTTTTATAGAATGACAGCGGTTGGAATTTGTTATGGGTTTCCGACTTACATGTGAACTTGAGGCCAAATGTTTGATGAACAGGGAGGTAATGCCTACACTTGTTAAGCAGATTTGGTCTTATCAAAAGCGGGATGCTAAGTTTATGAAGTTTTTTCAACTTGAAAGCAGAGTGGATTCTAGTGATTTGAAACGGTTTGGTATCGATTGGAATGGTTGGCTCCTTGGAGATGGGAGGTTGTGCGTGTGTGATATTGATGAGCTTAGAGATGAAGTGCTTCAGGATTTCCATCATTCTAGGATGATTATTAATTCTATTTGAAATAAAATATACAATGATATAAAGCATTTCTTTTATTAAAAGAGTATGTAGTGTGATGTCTTGTAATTTATTGGAAAGTGTATGACTTGTCAAAGGGTTAAGGCGGAGAAAAAGAAGCCCAGTGGCTTATTACTCGCACTAAATGTACCGAAATGGATATGGGAAATTTTTTCCATGAATTTTATTGATGGGTTACTAATAAGTAGAAGAGTTAATGAGAGTATTTGGGTCATCGTTGATCGATTGACTAAATGTGCTCACTTTGTATTAGTAAATCTACAAGCGCAGCTATGTCTCTATCCACTTTGTATGTGAAGGAAATTGTGAGATTGCATAGGCCTCCAAAAGGGTTTGTATGCAATAGAAAACCATTAGTCACTACTGAGTTTCGATGAAGCTTAATTTTTTTTAAGCATGGAATTGAATTTGTGTATAGCATACCATCCACAAAACGATAGGCAAATGAAGAGGGTTAGTTGAGTACTTGAAGTTTGTTGAGATCTTGCATATTGGACCATGGGGACGTTGGAAAAATCGCTTGCCCTTAGTGAATTTCACATATAATAATAGTTTTCATTCCAGTATTGGCATGAAACCATTTGAAGCCTTGAATGAGATGCAGTGCAAGTCTCCATTATGTCGGTGGAAGACGACCGATTAATTAATAATTAGATCAGAGATAATTAAAGAGACTTCGGAGAAGGTTGAATTGATTTGGAAGAGAATGAAAGCACATTAAGATCGATAAAATATTTATGCTGATAAAAGATGCAATGATTTGGAGTTTGTGGTAATTTTTTATTTTGGTGAAGGTTTCACCATTGAAAAACGTGGTTTGTTTCGCTACTTTGAATAAACTGACACCTAGATTTGTTGGATCTTCCCATTTACCGAGAGGATTGTAAAACTTGCATATCGAGTCATACTTCCCAAAAATATGGCCGAGGTACATTACGTTTTACATGTATCTCATTTACGCAAGTGAGTGCATGATCCCGATGTCACTATAAATCTTAGTCAACTTGGAGATGTGGGTGTTAAATCGAAGGCAACAAGACAAAGGGACTAATCCATACTGTTGGGAAGAGTATAAAGAGACTAAGAAGGAAGGTGTTCAAGCTCGTATAGGTTCAATGGAGTGATAACTTTGGGGATAACACTTGGGAACCTCGAGAAGAAGTTGGAATTTTCCACCTGAAGCTATTGGCAGTATGATTCACTCTAATTTACAGAACATGTCTTCTTTTAGCGCATACTCATGGATTGGATAGGACATGTTTGAATTATTTTTTCTTTTTGTTGTATGCTTGCTATTTTTGTGTTGTGCATTACATTGTTCTGCTTTTGGAAATTTTGAGGATGAAATCCTTTTAAGGGGGAAAAATGTAACAACCCAATTTGTAGAAGTGTTATGATGTGGTTAAATCATGTTAATGGGTTAAAAAAAGGTTTAACTGAGTTTAGAGTAATTTAGGATTTAAAAGTTGAATTTTTTGAGATGATGGAATTATGACTAGAAAATAGTTTCATTGTGCTTGGAATGCCATTTACGTTTGCAAAACATATAAAGCTCGAAGGGATAAAAGAATAGAGGAAATCGTATCTAGAAAGGCGAATAATAAGCAAGAAAAAGGCTTTAAAAGGCCAGTTTCAAAAATGATAAGTCCACCTTCTCATTATTTTTATTTACCTCCTTCTTCATTTTCTCCAACTCTCTCAATCCTTAGCTCATCTTCCTCTCCTCATAACTCCTTCATACCTTTTATCCAAAATTACTCGAAAAACTCTAAATTCAAGTTAGATCTTACTCTACAATACCCATTAACCACATTTCCTAAGAATTGAAGCGTTCGTCTTGGAATTACTGAAATAGAGATTTGGAGGAGTAGGTTTCAAGAAAATTTGGGGAATTCTTCTAGCATTGGGTGAGTGGGTATGAGTTTTTATTCTATGATCTATTTTGCCTTTTTGTGATTGTTTAATTGCTAGGTTAGGTTAAGGCTTATTCACGAGTGCTTTGCCCCCTAACTGAATGATGGGTAGTTGATTGCTTGATGAAATGTGTAAGTTAGATTGGATGAAACATTGAATGGATTGAGTAAATATTGAATTGAAGTAGTAGGCTTAGGTTTTTAATTTAATGAATAAATCAAATTTGATGAAATCAACGATAAGTTTGTGCATTGGTGATTTCTTGAGAATAATCGTGGTTAGCATATAATCATGTTGTTGTTGGTTGAACACTTCATATTGGTATGGCATGTAAAGCCTTAGAGTTTTGAGATGATTTGTTGAATTGCCTTTATTGACTTTCGTCTAATGATGGATCATTGGTCATATAAACTCAAGCATATAAGGTAGTGGGTGATTGCAAGGTTGGCATGCCATAAAGCATGACATTGAGGCGAGGAAGACCGGGGCAGTGGTAATATGAAGTAAAGGGTAGGATAACTTCCATTAAGGGATTTCATCTTATCAAGGTTCAGCCAAACATCCCTGTAGATTTCAGTTGTTTGGTGGGATAGTCAATCGGTTGAATTAGGGTCAAAGGAGACAGGTTTTGAAACTGCAAAGAATTAGGCTAAAATGATCTAGTTTAGTCAATTAAATTTGGTGGTGGTTTACTGGTAATGGTGACCACTCGAGTAATTTGCAATGCGAGGATTTATTTAATTTTTCTCCGACGCCACGTTCAGGCGTGACTTTGACGACTCAGACGAGACTCATAAGGTCCAGTGTGACTATAAAGCGATATTTTAGAGTTCTTTGACATAGGGGCATGCATAACTCGAGACCTAGACTTTAGGCATATACCACGATGTTGATCGGGAAGTGAATCATGGATTGAGATATTTATATGATCTATGCATGGGACAATAGGCAGTTGTGCTCAGGATGACTTCAACGTGGTGTTATTATCAGGTACAACTTTGTTATTCGGTCATTAGGATATCGAAGACACGAGGATCAGGAATGAGTACGATACGATACTACTCACTCCCAAGGCCTATAGCTATGTCTTAGCCATTGTTATTTTTCATCAAGATTAATAGGAATCAACGACAGTTTTCACTGAGTGTGATAGTAGGAGAGAGATAGGGATGCTCATCTATATTGGTAATCTCCATGAGGTGGTGATTATTGCTTTATTTTCTCCAATGTATGGCAGGTCGAAGGAAAGGCATAGACTCATTGGTATCAGTTTTAGACATGTAGGCGAGTATGATATGACATTAACCTAGATCCAGGATTGGAGTACGATACAACGTTACTCCACATTTTGGGCATAGGTATGATATGACATTACCTTGGAGCTTCGACTCGTTGTTTACGTGCATGGCTTTACATGTGCCATTGTATGACGCGTACGATGGTTGTATTAGCTCTATTATTAATTATGCTAACTTATTGGATGCAGGAAAAGAGTAGCATTAGATACGATATGATATTACTCGGGAGCTCCTGCTCATTCATTTTATGTATACTTGGTTTACATATTGGTGATGTTCTAAGGTACCACTTAGTACATTATTCATATCATATTAGTGTACCAAGTATTATGTTTAGTAGTAATGTTTTCCTTTCACCGAACTTTAATGTTTGACCCTCCCTATGTTTTTCATTTTTATCTATTTCTTGAGTAGGTACAGAATATGGACATGGGGATAATACTAGCTAAAGCAGGTTATGGAGCTATAATTTTATATTGCTATGATCATCTATCCAGTATTTTATGGACATGTTAGACTTTACGTTATATATAAGACATATTATTCTAGGATGTATCATTTGAACGCTATATGTTTGGAATATTATGTATTATGATGATGGATAGATTGTTGTCGTATTGTGATGACATTTACAATCTTTTTCATGTATATATGTTGATATTACGCTTTACCATTCCGTTGTAGGTAATGTGCGAGCCTGTGATAGTTACACTATTTTTTTTTCTTTTACCATCCTTAAGAGTTGTCATTTTTGGTACGTGGGGATCCGAGTGTTGTAGTGAGTAGATTTTCGAGTATTACAATGGTGGGATTTTTATAGATGTGAATGTAATTTCAAAACAAAAGACTTAATGTGATGTCGGGATGCATAATGGACCACACCAAAATATAAACCAACTAAAATATTAGCTAAATTACAATATAAAATATTTTCATGATATCTGTTAAAACATATGTATGAAGTATGGCCACATAAAATATTTTCCAACAAAATAGAGCAACATGATATGATTTCAGTATAGAAATTGAGTTCAAACATACATTAGACAAATAACATATTTGTTGATATTTGAATGATATCTATATTAATTTTTTTATTATTTTCTATTTGAATGATTTCTTTATGAGTTTTAGCATGCAAAATTTAAATGATTTATGTATTAATTTCTATATGAATTTAATTATACAATATTTGTGTGTATGACTGATTTTGGTATAAGTTGTTTGTGTGTGTATTTTTTCATATTCAAATAAAAAAGGACTTGGTTATGTGACATACAGATGTGAACTCATTATATTAATACAATATAAAATTCAAACTTAGACGAACTTTGCTGAAGTATAGTAGTGGAAACAAGTTCAGCCACCTTTAAATTATTTACAAATCCTACTTTAAACCATATTTAAAACGATGCCTTTAAGCAATGATTTTTTGTGCACGTTATATATCTTAATCATCATTATGTCACTTAAGATTTAAATCTTAGGCATAGATCAAACCTCTAATAATGTACATACTTAATTATGGTATTCTAACTTCAAGAATGTCACCAACTTTCGATTCAAAATATTATTTTGGAAATGTAAACGTTTTTCAAAAAATCCAAATTTATGTAACAAAGAACTTTAGTTGTACTAGTATAATTGCATGCATCTATGTGCGTCCAATAAATAAAGATATTTCTTTTTACTCAAGGAGTACTTAATGCAGAAAAATAATTTTATCATAGTAATATTATTTTTATCATGCGTGTTATAAGGAAAAAACCTTTTAGTCACACAACCCTTTATTTTAAGCAGCTTTGTTGGTAGTGGAGACTGCAAATCGATAGCGATATTATATTAATGGATGGTCATGAAGGTGATGGTGTGCATTCTACAAATCGATAGTGATATTGAGTTTATATGATCGAAAAGGCTATGCTTTTAAGGTATTTTTAGAATTTCAAAATGACAAAGTGGAAACATATTGATTTAATTTTCAATTTTGATAGTATAAATAAAACATATCTCAAAGTTTGATTCCAGTTCGCATTCTTAAACATAAAGATTATCAAGATTCAGCACAAATAGTGTATCATTAGGGATGTAGCTAATCCTTTCCCACTACGCCTCTTCTAAACCCTTATGATTTCTCAACCTACACAATTCTAAATCGGTAAAGATTTATAGAGATGTTCTTATATATCTCAGGATCAATTCCGTAAAACATTGATCTAACAATTTTAAACATGTTAGAAGTTTTGAAATGATCTTATTTGTTGTAAATATTATGTTAATAGTGTAGATTTAACATCAAAAAAATTCATTTGCTTTTGATTTATGTAACTCTAAAGGTGTCATGTATCCATCCCTCTCCCACCTGAAACACCACACACGTATGTATGACCACAGAATCATAATTTCACATTAATTCTTTTGTTTTCTCTGTTATCTCGCATCGAAGTCTCAATCATTGTCTATTATCAAATTACATTATTTCAAATTTGAATATTTTGTTTGATCAAAGGAGCGAAAATAATAGTATGATTATTAATCTTTTTGCACAAAGAAGAATCTAATACTGGTCATATCTTCAAAGGTTTGAATTCTCATGTAGGGAAATCTAATGGCCCTTCTCAAAAAGTGTTGTTAACTTGATTCTACATATAATAACTAAAATCTTTTAATTTACACATACATGTGTATATATACATATATTTAATATACATAAGCACGACCCTAAAAGCAAGACTGCCAATGCAGCCGCCTAGAGCTACAGGCTTGGAGGGGCCAACGAAGAAGGTACTTTTCATGTTGATTTTTTTAAATTAATTATAGTGATATATAATTAAAGCTTGATTTGCATAATAATTGTACTATTTCTCAAATAGTTTAATTGGTACTCAAGATAATAATGGCCAAAGTTCAAATACCATAACATTAATTGAATTTTTAGGGGTTTGTTAAGCAAACAAATTAGTCTGATATCGCATGTACATATACATAAATATATGTCTATATGTATATGTGTATGTATATATTCATGTTAATTAATTTTGATTGCATTCATAGCGATTTCATATATTCAATTACATGTTGTTTGAGTTAATTGCTAAAGATTTACCAAGTAACAAAAGAAACTTAAATATTCACTTTATATTGATTCCTCTGTAATGCACCATCCCAAAGATTTTTTACATTTGCAATAAGTTACAAAGAAAATTTATTAGTATAAATTTCATTATAAGTTACTTCAATATTTATTGCAGTTTTATGTTTGGTTTCAAAACTTGGAAATCTGCCTGCGCCTCTTCTATAACGGCGTTTTCTGCTAACCCTAATTACCAATGGTTCACTTTTCTACTAATTTATTTTTTCATTTTTATTCAGCACACGCTTTCTCTCTCCTCTGTAAGTTTCTATTTCTTCACTTCCTTTCTCCTCACAATTTTCTTCATTATGAATTCGACTCCTGTGAAAGGCAATCATGCGGTGGAATCGGTGAGTGGCTCGGGCGTACCTTTGAGTAGGGACGTGAAAGGGAAAGGTTTTATTGACAATGGGGTTAAGGTTGCTGGGGAGGCCGTTGGTGTGGCTGAGGTGACAGATGTTGGGCAGGAGAGCATTGGATGGAAGACGGTGTATAATCAAAAGAAAAAAATCCTTTCTAGCAGCAACACAGCTTGGTGTTAGGGCTTTGACTTTGAATTCTCAGAAAACCAATTAGATTTCCCTTTGCTCCTACTACTAAAAAAGGTAACCTATTGTAATGCCGCTAGGGGGAGGGCGAGGAGCCAGTGGTTATAGATGGAAAGAACAAACATAAACCATCCGCTGGTTTTGTGGACCGCCGAAGAAAGGGTGGAACAACTGCATTATGTTATACATTATTGATCCTAAATCCTATTTTATTAACTTGCAAAACTATATGAAAAGGGTCTGGAAAATGAAAGGTGAATTTTCTCTACAACCTAGGGAGAATGGTTTTTTTATCGTTAGGTTCAATAATGAAAAGAACTGTGAGAGTATTCTGAATCAGGGCCCATGGTTTTTTGACAAAAATCTTATTATAATAAAAAAGCTTACACCAGACATGAGAACAGATAAGTATCTGTTAGTTTTACTTCCAATTTGGATAAGGCTTCCAGGTCTTAGTTTTAAGTTGTGGGAGGCAGATGCGATAAGCACGTTAGTTGGTACTATTGACATTCCCATTAAAATGGATTTTCCAACATCGAATAGAAGTAGGATATCTTTTGCTAGGTTTCTTGTGGGGCTTAAGGCGGGGGTGGGATTTCCCGAGGAGATCGAGTGATTGTTTGATGATGGTAGCATTTAATAAGTAGAAGATGGAATGTGAGAACTCTCCATCGGGATGTGACAATTGTGTATGTTTTGGATATAATAAATCTAAATGTCCTATGATTAAGGTGTGGAAAAAGTTTCTACAAACGCAGTAGAGAATGCGAAGATGTCTGATGGTATGGGGATGTCAAGAAATAACATAGCTGTTGGTAGTGAAGGTGATATGGATGGTAAAAGTGATAGTGATGGGGAGGTGGATAGGATTGAAAAATCATGCAGAGATACTGATGAATCGATAAAACAACTGAAATTAGCTAAGGAAGGTCTATAGAGGGATTTGGCTTACCAAAGAGTTGGATAAGAAGAGAGGGGCAGAACATGCATGTATTGCTGGAGAAGGTTGTATGGAACATTCTAGTTCGAAGTTGGCGATCGAGAAGGACAAAATTGTACAGCCTATTGAGACTGAGGGGTTTAAGGAGCCTGGTAGGGAAATCTCAGCTAGCCACCATACCATGGAGGGGTCACGGGAAAAGATTGCTGGTGTGGAACGTTATACTTCAACCACAATGAGAGCCATGCCAACACCAATTATCACTCCCGTACCGGCTATGTCCACGCAAGAAGATGGATCAACATCAAATCCCCCTTTTCCCACTATTAGTGCTGAATTTTTTAATGTTAACAATGTAAAACTCATGCAGAGGCAGGGGACCGATCTTGGGAGACCGTTTGAGGATGTAGGGTAAGCCTATGAGCAAATATGATCGTCACTGTTCAATCCCAGAGAATGACACAAGCTACGTCAAGGACAATAATAAATTCCATAACATTAAGATGGAGTTATTGGTGGAGACAAACCCAGCTTAGGAGATTCTTGAGAAACAAAAGTTTGATAAGAGTAAGGATGCCCATAATGGTGGGGGCTAATAATTCCAAATGAATATCCTTTGCTGGAACGTGAGAGTGTTGCATACACCCTCTAGGAAGTTGGACGTGGCTAATCATATTTTCAGCTGTAGAGCTAATTATATTGGGCTTTTTGAGAATAAGTTAAGAGTGATGATATTTTAAGTTGGAGCAGGCAGTATGACGGGCTTTGGAGTGTTATTAGTAACGTTAGCTGCTATTTCAAATGTAGAATTTTTTTGCTGGTGAATACTGATGTATAGAATGTTTCGGTTGTTTCGATGAGTGACCAACGCATCACTATAAGTTTGGAGAATAACAAGTGGCCAATATTTACGTGTTCTCTTCTGTATGCTTGTAACTTTCAGACATTAAGACGAAGGTTATGGTACCATTTACAAAATGATGCAAGGATTATTCGGGGTCCCTTGCTGCTTGTAGGAGACTTCAATTGTATTAGGAACCCGAGTGAAAAACTTGGTGGCAATCTGGTGCCGTTATGTAAAATGCAGGAAAACGATCTCTGTATGATCCGGTTAAGTTTAACTTATTTATCTGTTAGGGTATTTAATTATCCTTCGTGATCTAGCCCGAAAAAGAATATTCTCACTAAGATTAATAGGGCTCTAGCAAATATGGAATGGTTACATACTTTCTCTAATAAGGAGTTGAGATATCTTCCGTCCAGTCCAGTAGTGGCGATCATACCCCTGTTTTGATTAGACTAGACACACAGAGTTATTAGATCTTTTAGGTCATGAATAGTTGGACGTTATTTGATGACTATTTATGTACATTAGAGGATATTTGGAATTTGCCGATAGAGGAAAATGTTGCGTTCAAAGTTCTTAAATGAAAAAATCATGTAAGTCTAAAGCAATGGAGCTGGAATAAGAGAGATAACAAGAAGGATCTGGCTGACTTAAGAGCTATATGTGAGAATATTCACAAATATCTGGAAAGGTACCATTCGGTGGATCTAAGATTTAACGGCTATTGAATACTGATGAGCCTTCGGCCTTTTTCTATGCTAAATTATCAAATAAAAGATACAGAGTTGCGCAGAATTCAGATGTTATGGTCGAAGGAGTTACTTGTAAAGGCGGTTATGAATTTGGGGTGAAAGCAACTACATATTTTGAAAAAAATTATGGCTCTCCTATCCAATCTCAGGTGCCTCTTGTGACTTGTAAAAAGGTTATAACTGATTATGGTAAAAACTTTTTGAACGATAAGTTTGATGTCTCTGAAGTTAAGGAGGCGGTGTCCCATGTTAAGGATAGCAAGACTGCGGGTTCAGATGGTTTTAATGCTAAAAGCTTCAAAATGCACTGGAATGTACTCATAGATGATATTAATTTCATGACATAAGAAGTTTTTGATGTAGAAAAAATCATCAAGGAATGTAACCATAATTGTTAACAAGAGAAGTCGTCGACACCCTAAAGTTGAATTTAAAGTGTAGGTAGTTCTTTGGAGACCTTCTTTCAAAAAGATGGATGTGGTTGATACTACTCAATAAGGTTATGATGGTTATAATCCATTCCATTCTCTTCAATTTTTCCTCTTATGTAGGTTATGGTGATAAAATCTACTTATTAGATCTTTCGACTTAGACGAAACACCAAAAATCCCTCTTTTTTTCCTTTTGAAACAGTTAACCTGCCTTAGTTCTCTGTCGAAAACCCCCTTTCGAATCAGTTAGAGAGGCCTTTAGGTTGGCTTTAATAAGCTAAGGATATGGGTTGGATAGATTGATATCGACTTCTTCGTAAACTAATCTTTTTGACAATTTAAGTGTAGGAGTTGAGATACTAAGGATATTGGTTAAACTATGGGTTTTGACTCACTCTAACGTTGATTCTTCAATCAATTCGATACAAAAGAATTACGAACTGAATTTAATAGAGATATCAAATCAGTCAAATATTCCAAAATTCAATAATCTTGTTTTCATTAAACTCAAATAGTACAAACTGATCAAATTCCTAATCTATTTTGAAATTTAGGGTTTACAATATTTGGAAAGTACAAGAATAGAGTCTAAGGATTCAGGATCCTCAAAACCAGACCTCTACGATCTTATTTATAGGTGCGGGTTGGCAACTTTCTACTCGGTGCTTTCGATCTGTTGAAACGTGACCTTGTAGACCTTTCGTCGCCTTTGACATTTGCGCATCCATCTACATTACATTTGAATGGGTTTGAATGCTTCTGTCTTCATCGAAAAAGGGTAGGTGTGCCTTTTCCCCTTGTATTGCTTTGTTGTTGCAAGTGAGAAGGAGCATGAGCTTTCAACTTTGTCAACAGATAATTCTTTGGGGTTTCGAAGGTGTTGAAATGTTGAGGGTTTCGACGCGGAAGGTAACTTCTGAAAACATGCTTGCGAATGGATGCGTCACCCTTCCTAGTTGTTTAAGGCTTCGACCAGTTCGAAATGCTTAGTTATGCTTTTGAAGGGGTTGTACTAATCAATGCATTTTTCTGAGTAATCTGAATGAAGGCGAAATCTTCGATTTCGAAAGGTTTGGTGTGCATATGATTGGTCGTTATTTGTGGCCTTCGAAAGATACCTCTCTACTTATTTGATACGTTTTCATGTAGGTTAAAGCATCTGTTTTGAAAGGAAACCATTTGAAGTGAAATGGAGTTTTTGACAGCTTCGATGTTCGAAAGCTTATAACATATCTAAATTTTTGGCTATAACACCCCTTCGACTCCTTCGAAAGGCTTTGTTGGTGCCGTCATCTCTCGTTCTTCTTTTCCATTTATTCATTTTGGTTTCGACAATGTTGAAGTGAGAATTGGTGATAACACTTGCCCCTTGTAACGACCCAATATTTCGTGCTATTCGCATCCACAAATGTCAAACTTGAATTGCTCAAATATCATATTGTTAATTTATATTTGGCAAAACTCAGCATATATAGTAAATAAATCAATCACAGAATCACAGACACAGAGTAATATAACAATATACAGAGGAAACAGATGAATAGTGGTTCATGAAGCTATTATATTAACAACAGCGTACGAAACAAATACAACGAAAATGAAGATACATAGAAGTCTCAAATACATAAGCAAATAACAGATGAATGTATCACTGGAGTCATTTGAATAACAGAAAGCTAAATAGCTGGATGGATCTCCAAGTGAACCTCCAACTTCAAAGGCGAGTCTCAAATGCTATGACACTCAGTCTGACCCGAGCATAAAGCAAAACACAAAACACTCGAGTCAGGATTAACATTCTTATATTAATAAATTCAATTCAGGTGAAATGTCAACTGAAATACAAGTAACTTAAAGCATGTTTGGGATTTTCATCCTTGAAGGAACCGTGGAACTATCTACTATAAAGTAATATACGCTACTATAATATGTCTATAGTAAAGGTATTAAAATAGCGTTAACGCATTACTCATATCCCCCTTAACACATTTTTATATATTTTCATAGTTTATACAGTACCGTAATTCCTCCGTAAACTGGAGGGCTATCAGAGGCACTCCATAGGTATGGTACAAATCAAACTCGTAGAAGGCGCGCTAGGGCATGCGACAAGGCACTCGAGGCAATGCCAGGGTGATATACCGTTTGCGGATCCGAACTGGTGGTAACGCATAGCAGCTACTACCGCGCACCTCGTGACGCACTCCTAAATCAAATGTGCACCTAATCAAATCACAAAGTAATAGAATGGTATCTAAGAAATGTGTCCTATAGGAGGAATGACCTCAATTGGCCAAGTGTGGCTCCTGTTATAGGCGTATCAAGCCGACCTACGGGAGTCATGGCTACGTAAATACCATATAGAATCGTCGTCAAATCATCCTACTTCATTTCGGAATCTCCATGACGTACACAGTTGTTAAAGTGGTTTTCAGTATTGACAGAAAGTATGATAGTATAAGATCCTGATCTCTTTAACAGCTAAACGCTTATTTCACACCGTGGTCATTCATTTCAAATAGTTCATACTTCATATCAAAATATTATATTCATTTCAAAACCATGTCGATTTGATATCATTATTCACTTTTAAAATATCCATTTCCAGAATCGTAACACTTTCAAAATTTATAACACTTCCGAAATCATAACACTTTTGAAATCATAACACTTTTGGAAATCATAACACTTTCGAAATCATAACACTTTTGAAATCATAATATTTTTCAAATCATAATACTTCCAACTTAAACAGTTTAGCTATTGAAAATAGTATATTCTATGGTTATAAATTAATTTTTTATATATATGTTAAAAATATTTTATATAATGGAATTAGTTTCCTCCAATTTCGCAAGTCAATTCAAATCATCTTAAATTCCAAAATTCAATTTAAATCAACTTTAGTTTAACCATTTCAATTTAAAGGTCAAAGATTCAATTCAAATTCTAAATAAATCATTTCAATTTTATATCAATTTCAAATCCAGGTTTGAACTACAACTTAAATTTTAGTAAGATTCAAAGTTTAAATATTCAAACAAATTTCAATATAAGTTTCATTTGTATTTCAACATTTAACTTTAATTTATTCAAGTTGGAAAGTATTCACTTAATCATTTCAATAACAATTTAGTAAAATCCCAATTTATAATTAAATTCGTATTAAATATTCAATCTCAATTTTATTTAAAATTTAGAATATTCATTTAATCAATTTTTATCAAATCAAGCTATAAATCATATTTTTCCACATCAAAAATCAATAGGTTCAAATAAATTCTTATTTAAATTCAATTATTAACCAATTTAAATTCCAAGTCAACATTAATTTATCTTCTCAATCTTTATTATTAAAGTTCTAAAATCCATTTTAAAATATTAAAATAAATTTAAATGAATACTTAAACATATTATATACTAATTAAATTAAATTTTTATTAAATTAAATCTTATTATTAAAAGTATAATTTTTAGTAAAATCTTAATTTATATTTTTAAAATAATAAAATATAAATAAATAAATTTTTAAATTAAAATTTTCCAAAACTAACTTATAAGTTAAACTTTCCAAAACATATTATTTTAAAATCTAAATTTTATATAATATTTTAAAATCAATATCTATTAAAACTCATATATTTCATTTCAAACTTTGGAAATCATTTTAAAATTTTAAACCAACGGTGTTCGTATATAATTTTCTATTGTATGGTCAAGTAATACAGATATTTATCATTTCAATTCGCAATTTATATATTTACAGATATATACTATTTCAACCCGCATTTCAAAAATTAAAAATACATGAAAATCGCTTGGCTTTATCATCTCAAACCATAACGATTTCCTCCTACTCTACAAGATCGTTCGGGTATGCATCATTTCAACCCATAAGGAATTCTAAAATAACAGAGAACTTGCAGAGTGAGAACATTATGATAATAATATAACATATCAACAACAGGCATATATCATCGGTAACAAATTAAATAAAATATACACAACAGGATATGGTGTCATATATCACAAATAAACAATTGTAGATAATGGCATATCATATTTAACAATTAAACAGCCAGCAATTTAATTTAACAGAATATTTCAATTGTCGTTTCAAATGAAATAAAATTTACTAAATATAAGAATGTTAATCGTGAGTGATTGCTCACCTTTCGAGGTTAGAGAAATTTGACAACTTGATAAGCTACGAATTGAATCATGAACTAGACAATCGACCAATCCAAACGACAAATCTCGAAGCAAAGCAAGATGAACATGGATTTGACGAACAAAGTTGAAAATTAGGAATCGATGAAAACAAATCAAAATAGCTATATATATAAACCAAATATTTTATATTTTTCTTCTTAAAAACAGTATTTAATTAAAATACATATTTTAAAATAAAACCACCATACTGTATTTTAAAATCAATGGTTATTAAAACACACATAAAAACCAAAATATGTTTATATTAAAATTTAAAAATCTATATTCAATTTAAAACATACATCAAAATAAGATCTTTATATATTATATGTTAAAATCACTATAAATTTTAAATACATATTTCCTTAAAGAAAATCAATCCTTTATAGAACAGGACATACGTACATAATATATATATATATATATATATATATATATATATATATATATATATATAGAAAAGACTTGCAAGTGAAAAAATACATACATAGTATATAAATGTTTATAGAACAGGATAGAAGCATAGAACTTAATTATATCTGAAATTATATATACACTTATAGTTCGAATATACATACTTTTTTTTCTTTCATAGACAGCACACAAAATGAAACTCTATAATATATATATATATATATATATATATATATATATATATATATATATATATATATATAATACCTCTTGGTAAATACACCTTTAAATTATGCTTAAAAAATGTATTGTAAGTTAACATACATACATACATACATATATATGTATGTATATGTGTGTGTGTATATATGTGTGTGTGTGTGTGTGTGTACACCTTCGTACCATGCTAAGCAAGTATTTATAGGCTCGGGAAAGGAGCTGGGCAAAGAGAGAGAAAAAAAGAGCAAGAAAAGGTCACCGGCAAAGAATGTACGCCACAGGTAAACTTATATATATATATATATATTTAAAACAATACTTAAATGATATTTATAAGAGAAATATTTATATACAACTAAAAACTACAGCGGCATTTGCGTGGGGAAGACTAGGCTGTGAGGAAAGGTGCAGGCGAGGAAATTGGTCGGACTGTGCGGAGCGGCACAAGGCCGAGGAGGGTGGTGCTGCGTGTAGGTGGAGACCATGGGGTTGTAAGCTGTTATGCAGGCGATGGATTCTGGGAAGGTCAAGGCTTGGAGAGGGTTGCAATGAGGTGGCGGGTGATAGGTTGGTGGCGGTTAAGGTGAGGGTGAGAAACAAGGCGGATCAGGGAGGTACTGCTATGCAGGTGGGGTCTGGGTTAGAGGGCAGCGCATGGTGGAGTGGGTTCAATAGTGGGATGCTAGGCGGGGCAAGGGTATTGTGGTGAGAAGGACGTAGAGGTAGTGGACAAAGAAGGAGACATGCCGATAAAAGCTTTAGGATATATACTTTATATTTTGTATATTTTCTTTCTAATAAACAAACATAACAAAATGAACAAAAAACAAAAAAAATAAGAGAGAAGGGAAATGAAAGAGAAAGCTTGGTTTCATAGAATACAAAATGTTACTAATAGAGCCATAGTAAATTTATATATAAAATAATAATTTTTTTTAAAGAACAGAAGAATAGTAGAGAAGGGAAGAAAATGAGATGGAGAAAGAACGAACCAGCACTGTTATAAAGTGAATAGTGGGAATAGTGAAGGTCAGGGCATGAGAATTCAGGCCTATTAAAGGCGGTGATTGTTTTATTTTTAACAATAGGAAATTTAAAGGGACACAGGAATTAAAAGGTTAAAACGAATACCGATATATTTATCTGTTTCACAGATATCTCCACGCACTAGAGATCAAAATTCACAAATGAATATACTACGAAGGTCAGCACGACGAGATAAACAAAATAGTATACAAATATCAACGATACGAGCATCCTATCAAAAGTCGATACTCACTGCAAACTACTGCAATTTCATTGAAAATAAGATAAACGGGGGTAGACAAGTCCAAATTTGACGAAACGAAATATGACGTCTCGCTCAGAAAATTATAAACATTTTTATTAAGTAAAAATATTCAAATTTCGAAAACATTTCATTTTCATCAATATTAACAGATTTTAATTTGAAACTGAAAATTACACAGCAAAATTTGCTTTTATATTTTCCAATGAAAATTTACCAATTCATATGTTAAAATAGACGTATTCCAAATATCAAATTTTCAATTCAAAATTTAATTATACATTTTCAAGAAAAATTTCAACTAATTACATTATAAATCGTTAAAATTTTCCGGTCGTTACACTCTCCCCCACTCAAAACTTTTCATTCCCGAAAAGGATGGAGATAGGTGAATAGAAGTAACAGAAATGAAAATAGATTCAAAATACAAAATACATCAATTTATTTAAAACCATATAAATTTCATAGTTTATTTTTAAATTGATTTATATTCAATTATTTTGGTTTAAATCTAGTCTATTCAGTGAATAAATATTCATTGTATTCACATCTGATTGGTTTCAATTCAATATATTTTCATTCAATTGATTTGGTTTCAATTATCAACCATCATTACAAAATTCCTTTTAAAACAAAATTTACTTTATTTAACTCATTTATTTTATCCATTTTTCTTCAGTTAAGTTAATTCCACATATAATTTAAAGATTTAACCATTCTTCGGTTCATATTTAATTGCTTAACTACCATTCTCCGTTATTTATTTATTTGCTTTTCAAATTAACTTTCCATGCTAAATTTTGATTTTTAAAGTTTATTAGGTTTTAATTCGAATTGTTGTTTGAATTTCATGATTCATATTTTTCGTTCATATGAAAGTATCTTTGAATTTCTTTCTATAGCTTATTTATTTCATTTCCCACATCAATTCTATACTTAAAATTCATCTAATTTGGTTTTTTTTATTTTAGGTTCGAAATTAAATTTCGAGGATTTTTATGATTATTGATTGTGCATACACGCTCAAATCAATTTTCTTTTCTTCTCATTTTTCAAAATATTTGGCTTTAAATTGAATTTAGGGAAGAATGAATTTTCCAGTTATTTCATAGAGAAGTTTAATCTATACGAATTGCAATTTTGCATTGTGATTTTACCTTTCTACCCCTTCGAAAGAGGTTGAGGTGGCTAACTTTGTTTTACTTTTTTAACCTCTTTCTTTGGGGTCGAAAGGAAGTCCAGCGCCTACCTCTTAGTTGACCTCGTCGAAAGGTCGATGTAATTAATATGAAGTGGACTTCTTCGAAAACATAACCATGCTTTAGTATATTCTGATGTCTTTCGAAGAGGTTGCCTGATGTGCTTTACTAAATGACTATCTAGTCCATACTTTTCGAAAGCATAATTTTAATTTTAGGTTTCGAAACCTCTTGTGCTTGCCTAATTCTAATTTATTTGAGGAAATGTGTGGAGTTCGAGATTCATCGTCATTTTTCTTTCTATAAATTGGATTGAGGAAAACATATTTTATTTAAGTGAAAATCAAATCAAACCCTTCGACTTGATCAAAACCTATTGTACCGATTCAAATTTATTTTTTGGTATGATTTTAAAACTATATACCCCTTTCGAATTTATCAACACCCTTTGTACCTAAATGGGAATCGATCATCATTTTATATCGATACCGTTGAAATGTCACAAACCCTTTTCATTAAATTAATATCATTCAAACTCAAACCTTTCGTCTCGATTGGCATACAAGGTTTCGATGGTATTCATAATCTTTTAGTGATACAAAGTTTATGAGTTTTAACAGTGTCAAACGTTTTGTTTGTCCTTTTTATTGAATGTTGTTAGTATATGTTTATATTAAAATTGGTTATGTAGGCTTCAACTACTTCTTTCAAAAACAAAGTTATCCTTGAGCTTTCGACATTGTTAAAGGGTGGTTGTTGGATGTCCACTTCCATTCTTCCTTTCAATTCTGTCGAAAGCTCAACAAATTTCATTTTTCTAAACTAACTCTAACATTCTTTCAAGGATATGAAATTTCATGTTCTGGTTGATATTCGGATTTTTGTAATAGGTTTTCGATATCCTTGAAAAAATGTAATTACATAATAGATTATAACTTCTAACTGAAATGATTTCACTTGGCAGAAACATGTGCATAAAAAAGACTTCTCAAAAACTAGAAAAGGCCACAGCACCGGTGATGGAATCTTCTCCCAAGAAGATTGAAGCAACTTCCAAACACTCCTTAATATCTACTCAAGATGAGGTGGATGCAATTCTCAACGACTTCGGCATCACTGGGGTGGAATCTATTCCTCCGAGTGATAAAGACACCATCCAAAGCCCTCCAAAAGTGTACTTTGCCTATACCGCTATCCATATTTGGCATGGTGGCTTCTTGCCTTTCTCGAATTTCCTATCCAAATTTTAGATCTACCTGGGCATTGCTCCCATCCAACTGTCTCAAAATATATATACACATCTTCTTTCCTAGGAACTCATGTCATTGGAATCTGGAATTCCATCACTAAATGCTGAAGTTTTGAACTATCCAGTTTGATTAGTTAAACTCGGCAATTTGAATAATCGGATGTTTAGAGTCAATCCCTTCAAAAAGCTAATATCCGAGGGAGTAAAAAAGTTCAGAGATTGGGAAACGTAGTTCTTCTTGTTAAAATCTTTCCCAACATCAGTGGGGTTTTCTCTTCCCCTCGTACGTTAATCACGGTCTTTATTTTTATTTAGTTACTTACTTTTGCTAATCTACGTTTCCTTGTCAGATCCTTCTGCTAAAGATTTGAATGTTTAGGATAAGAGAACTGTCAAATTATTAATTGCTGCTTCGAGTAGCATTGAGAATAAGCTCACTTTGCTGAACTCCTCAAACCTTCGAAAGCACGTCCTCCTACCAGCAGGTCAAAGGGTAATTGGTCAACCTTCCTTAGTTCAACATAGTTCTCAGAGCAAACGCTTCCTATCCTTGGGTGATCCGAAGAACTTCTCCCCAATGTCTCCAATTTGCCCCGATCACTCCTGTAAGTTTTAACATAGTACTTGTAGTTTGTTGTTGTGTTACTTTTAAGTTACTCCACTGACTTATAATTTTTTAAATCTTCAAACCAATCATAAGCAATTCGGCTCTTCCAACTTTTACATCACGTGCTTCACCTTTAACTCAGGCCATTGCTAGGTCAAAGATGGCTGCTAAAACGAAACTGGGTAAAGTGGCCATGACGTAACCATCCCTTAAGAAAGCCAAAATTGTTGAAGTTCTAAACTCTCCACCACTAGAAGAGGGCAAGGCCATTGATATGAGTAAAACATCGGAGAGTCCATTGGTTGAAGCTTCTGTTGATCGCCCCAAGACGACTCCTTCAAAAGACAATCTCTTGTCTTGCATTATCATTTCCTGCTTTCCTCGCATCATTGAGCAGATGCAAAAGGACTTGGGAGCTTCAACTCCCTCTGGATCCACGTCTCCCATGTCTACAAGAAATTTTGAAAAGATAGTTCAATCTATCTTGAATTCTTCGTCTTTTTCCAATATTCAGCCGCCTTCCTATGTTCCTAATCTGATGGGTCACTACCGGTCCCTTATAGAACAACAACTCTTGGTATGTTTCACTTTATTTATCCTTATTTTCATTGTTTCTCTCTAAATGCTGATTTGCATCATGATTTTCTTTTTTTAGATTTCCAAAAGCTGGCTCTCATTGCAAGAAAATGCATTAAAATCCTCTGCCGAATCATCTAAGCTTCGAGAAGAAATTTCAAGCTTAAACAGCCAAGTCATCTCTTTGACCGCTGGTAAAAATGAAGCTACAATGGAACTACAATGGAACTGAAGAGATTGAAAGCATGACTTGTTCAACAAGAGTCTATTGTTTTTGAGGAAAGAAAAGCATGTCAACTCTTACTGACGAAAAAAATGGCTCTAGAAAGTCCAAGGACGAAAAATCTCAAATGGTGGCTAAATAATCTTCTCTAGTGAAAAAGTTGGAGAGAAAGAAGAATTCTCTGAAGTAGGTTGTCAATGTAACATCTGATGCCAAGCACCGTGTGTCACAATTCTTAAGTACTTCCATTAGTGTAATCATTGTTAACTCCTATGAGGACGCCCTGAAGCTTGCTTATGCTGACAACATAGAAAAATGGCCAGATTTGAGCTTTCCCTCTCTCGACCCTGCTCTTGTTAATAGATTTATGGCTAAAGTTAAAGAGATGGAGCGGAGGGCCGAAGTTCCTGAAAGAGAAGAGATTAATGCCTCCAAAATTTTATCCTCCGAAGTAGATTCCGATTTTTAGAATAAAAGTGATAAAGATGAAGCCGCTGAGGAAGAAGGCGATAATGAAGGTGACGATAATGATGACGATGACGATAATGATGATAATGGAGATGGAGGCCAAGGTTTAGGTGGCGGGGGGTGGTCACTCTAATGTTCATGAAAATGATGAAGATGACAATACCGAGGCTTCAGAAAAGATCAAACATGATCCAATCATCCATGAATCAAGTCAATCTGAACCCCTAGAGCCTTCTGACCTTCCAAAAGAGACTACGAACATTGACGTCGATGAACAAAGAGAGAAAAAGCGAGTCTCTCAAATGACAATTCCTGCTTCTCAGGTATGAGATTCCTTGTTTAAATGGCTTTCACTTCCTAGATAATAATAGTTTCCATCTTTTATTTTAGATAAGTAAGAAATCCATTCACTCTTATAAAATCAAGCTTGAAAAAAAACAAGCGGAAATAAATAGCTTGTATAAAGAGTTAGATAAGTAGTTAAAAGAGCACAATGCCCTCTCCGATAAATGTCATAGGCTTAACAGAAGTGCGACATTGTTAGCGTCTTTAAAAAATCAAGAAGCTGGCCCACGACTGAGGAAGGCACGACTTCAATATGATAGCATTTTGAAAGAGAATCGAGAGTTAATTACACTCTTTTGGATGTTAGTTGAAGAGAGGAACATTCTTGTAGATTTCTTATACAAAGCCTATTGCCGACACCCAAGTATAGATTTTTCATACTTAGATGATTATAGTAGGGGTCTTCTTAGGCGTTTACACAAGAGATATTTAGACGAATTTGGATTTGATCCTCATCTGGGAGCCTACTTGAACACGAGTCAAATTGATTCAGGAGTTGCCTCATGAAAAGCTTATATACTATAAGGACAAATTTGTTTCTAAGTTATTTACAAAGTCGATTTTGTATGAACTAGATGAACATTCATGATTATGTAATAATACTGGTTTGTGAATTTTTTTTCTCAGCTTCCTTTTATACTTAGCTGTATTTATTATGTTATCACGAAATGAATGTCCCCCAAGCAACTTAGTCTCTAGAGATTATCTAAGCAAGTATGTTAAACTATGAAGAGATTATCTAGAAAAGGCATCAATTTTGAAATCTTCAAAATTAGCCTAATATTACTTCCTTAGAGATTTGCAAAGACTTTACAAGGAACATCCTCGTCTTCGTTTTGATTTTCTTGGTGAAGAAAAAGAAAAGCCTCTTAAAGAAGTTCTAACATATCATACCAAATTGATATGTGGTCATGATAGTCCTCCTGTCGGGGAATAGGACTATAGCTAATATCCTCCAATTATTACCCTAGAAGGATTTAATGTTCCTTTTGATTAAACGGTTACCCTTTCGGCTAATTCTTTGAATAAAGTCAAAAAGGTCGTCTCTCAACTTTAAATGTGAAATAAGTGTCCAATGAAATTATACCTTTTATTTCAATTTTAGTTTTAATCCTTTATTGCTATAATAAAGATATTTGATTATTAGAACCTTGACTTCATTTTCTTTTTTGTTTGTTTAAATAGAAGTTACAGTTACTTATAACGCCTCTCTCGTTAGATTCTCTATCTCGTTTCATCAGCATCAATGATAGGTTGTTAGCAGACATTGAAAAGAAAAACTTGCTTCTGATCCTTTATTTACTCGCTTTCAAAACAAAACTGTAGCACCTGAATGGAACAGAAGATATTTGCTTCAAAAGACAATTGTTAGAAACCTCAACGATCAGACTGCCAATCTTGAGGCAAACATTAAGAGTAAGAACGAAACAATGTTGATATTGAAGCACCAAACTAAATTAAATCTTTCAGTTGATTTTGACCATAAGATGTCCGAACTTCTCCACCAAATAAGTGATTTAGAGATTAAGCTAAAGGATAATCAAGCTTGGTGTGAATTGCCAGAATTCAACATGGGGAATAATATTTCAAACATCAATTTACTAACTTCTCCCATTATTTCATCTGTTGCAAAATCAACAAGGCCTACTTCTCTTGCCATCAAAAAGTACCCTACTACGACTAATCCTCCTCCTGGCTTAGACGAAAAGGTAGTAGGAGAATGGTGCAGGAATGTCAAATTTGAGATGATGAAGTATTTCGATGAACAATAGAGAGTGAGATACTCACAACGCATAAATGAAGATGCAGCTAAGATTCAAAAACTTGAACGCGAAAAGTATCTTCTTCAGAAGCATATTGCTGATTTAGAAAGAGAATATAAAACTCTCAAGGGTGCAAACAAAGCCTTCAATCGTGCTTTGAAGATGCTTATCGAATCTATTGATGATGCCGATAAGATAAGAAAATCGAGAAGAAGCTTAAGGAAGTTCTTCGTATTACAATTCATCACATCATTGATCCCTTAATCGTTGAAAATCTAGACAAAGCTGCTCAAGGTTTGTGAAATGTATATATTTGTACCGTATACTCATAAATAATTTCATAAATTATGAAAATTTTGTAAATATCACCTAGTTTGAAGTCCTTTCTTATAATGTTTTTTTTTGAATCAACTCTTTGATAACTTATACCATGATTTATGTATTTAGTGGATCCTCCAATCCTTTTTGCTGATCTCCTTTCCTAAAAAAATGAAGTAAACAATATCCCTTATCTTTAACTTGAAATCTATATAGGGGTTTATCCACATTATTGTGGAGGTTAACGGATAATTATGTCAACATAAGATAGTAAGTGAAAAGCAATTCTACAAGTGAATATGGTTGAATGTCTTGAAACCCATCTTTGGTAATGATGAGAGAAAACCAGGAATTCAACTTCAATTATATTAGTGCAAATCCAGAGATTAATTCAATTAATAATTTTATTTTAATGTTTAGAAATTCATCTTCTGGAGATAGCTAATAGGAAGCCGATAATCGTGTTATAGAATCTAGAAATCATTGTCCGAAACTTCGCAGTAGAAGTCCAGTGACCCAGATTCGGGCATTAATAAATGAAATTTAAAAGCTAGGAAATCCAAAACCCAGATTCGGGTATTAGTTGGATGATAACTAGAAATCCATGATAATAATCTTTTTAATAGAAATCTTAGGCCCAGATTCAAGCATTAACGAGTGAACTTCAGTAGTTAATAGTAATAGCCTCGTAACCTAAATTCGAGTATTTTTAAGTGAAATCTCGAACTCAATAATGATAGACCCAAAACCCAGCTTTGGGTATTAGTAAGTGAAGTTCCAAAATTCTTCTTTGATGATTAGTTGGGGGCTGTAGATGCTTATTTAAGCCTTCTATTCAGTTCCGTTCCTTGGGTTTTGTCTCTTTCGACATGTGTCAACCCTATAGGCCTTGTATGTAGTTGCTTTTTGATTTGCTGCTTCTCGAGCTTGGATATCTTGGTCCGTTATCTGATATGCCACTTCTCGGGTTCGGATGTCTTAGTTCGATGTTTGATATGTCGCTTCTTGGGCTTGAACGTCTTAATCCATTGTTGTCTAGTGCGATTGGTTAGTTTATCCATAAGTAAGACTGAAGGACTTACCCAACCTCCCATTAGGAGGCGCCTTGAGATGGCCATAGTGTGGCGCAGCCAAAAGGGTTGTCAACGCTTTAACCTGGCCATAGCGTGACCCGAATAAAGGCTTATTCTTACCTCCCTCCAAAAGGCGCCTTAACCTTGTCATAGCGTGGCGCGGCCAAGAGCTTATCGATGCTTTATCCCAGCCATAGCGTGGCGTGGATAAAGGCTTATTCTAACCTCCGTCTTGGAGGTGCTATGACCTGGCCATAGCATGGCGTGGCCAAGGGCTTATCGATGCTTTATCCTGGCCATAGCGTGGCATAGATAAAGGCCAACTCAAACCTCCCACTAGGAGGCACTTTTACCTGGCCAACTCGGCACGGACAAATGTTTTGACCGTTTAAGGTAATGTGCAAGTGCAAGGAGAATTTCACTCCTGACTATGTTGATTTTCCTTAGTAAAGTAGCTCTTTATTGACTTCATCTAGGATCTTTTTACAAACCCATTAATTTTGCCTTGTCTGAAAAGTTGATTATCATTCCATCGAGCGCTCTACATTGATTTGTTTCATGACCATTCAGCATATGGTAATAGCAATAGGATCCTCCTAGATTCCTTTTATATTTTGGTTTTATCTTCTATGATAACAAATAGTTGAGATCCTCCTTGGTTACTAGATAAACATTCTCGATTGATGTTGTCAAATTGCATTTCTTAGGAAGTCTCGACTTGAAGCTTGTTCCTCGAGAATGGTTTCTAGGCCTTTTATTACTTGGTTCTGGAGTCCAACCCTTACGACTGGTTTTCTTTTTAAAATCCTTTCAAGTTCCTATATAGGTAGTGTCTCACTTGTTGCTTGATGCCATTTGTGTGCAAAGTCATTGTAATCATCCATTAGTCCTTCTTCAAAGATTGTGCCTTTGGTGTAGAATTGAATTATTTTTCCCATTTGATCAAACAAGTTTTCACTTTCATTTTCATTTCTCCTAAGGTAAAAGTAGAGGTGGGGCCAATACGAAAAAGGTTTAAACGCCAATTATTTGGATCATAGGCTTCAACTTTCTTTTTCCTTATGATCCATAAAGCCTCCATTCTTAACAGTTGTTCTTTATGTATATCTGAATCATTAACTGTTTGATCGGAGAATCCAATTAGATATGGCTCCAAGGAACCTTGCTAAGATCTTTTGACTTTGCTAATCATGATGAAGTAAAGTCTAAAGTGGATAAGCTCGGAATAGAATTAGGTTAGAGAAAAATGATGTCGGAAGTTCAACAAGGTCGGAGGTTGAGGCCCTTCTTTTAGCGCCAAAATGTTAACAAGAAAACTTGTCAACACCCCGAAAGTTGAATTTAAAGTGTAGGTAGTTCTTTTGAGACATTCTTTCAAAAAGATGGATGTGGTTGATACTTCTCAATTAGGTTATGATGGTTATAATCCATTCCATTCTCTTCAATTTTTCCTCTTGTGTAGATTATGGTGGTAAAATCTCCATCTTATTACACCTTTCAGCTTAGATTAAACACTGAAAATCCCTCTTTTATTGGCTTTCAAAACAGTTAATCTCCCTTGGTTCCCTGTCGAAACCCCTTTTCAAATCAGTTGGAGAGGCCTTAAGGTTGGCTTTAATGAGCTAAGGATATGGGAATGGCAGATTGATTTCGATTTCTTTGAAAGCTAACCTTTTTGACAAATTAAGTGTAGGAGTTGAGATTCTAAGGATATTTGTTAAACTATGGGTTTCGACTCATTCTAACGGTGACTGTTCAATCAAGTCGATACAAAAGAATTACGAACTGAATTTAATAGAGATATCAAATCAGCCAAATATCCCAAAATTCCATAATCTTGCTTTCAGTAAACTCAAATAGTACAAACTGATCAAATTCATAATCTAATTTGAAAATTAGGGTTTACAATTTTTAGAAAGTACAAGAGAGGGGTTCAAGGATTCAGGTTCCTTGAAACTAGACCCTTAGGGTCTTATTTATAGGTGTAGGTTGTACCTTTCGACTTAGTACTTTCGATCTGGTCGAAAGGTGGCCTTGTAGACTTTTCTTCACCTTTGAAATTTGCGCATCCCTTTGCATTGCATTTGAATGGATTTGAATGCTTCCGTCTTCATCGAAAAAGGATATATGTACCTTTTTTTGTTGCAAGTGTGTAACACCCCATATATTTTATAACATTATTTAAGACATTTAATTAGTTAAATTGAATTAAATATGTAAAGATTAATAGATGGAGATTTAATTAGTTAGAGGTAGCCATGCCACATTAAAGGGGTTAGCTAAAATGAAATAACACTAAGTAAGGTATTAGGAAATGAGGAGTGTATTTTGAGAAATGGAAAAATCTTATACCTAAACCCTTATGACATAGCTAACTCACATTCATTATTCTCATTCCATTAAAAACGAAAATAGCTAAGGTCGGCCACCATTTCCAATCTCGAGAGTAGAAGTAAGCTAAGATTCAAGAGGAAAGAAGAAATCAACCAAATCAACACTCAAAAATCTCATCTATAATTTCTAAATCCAAGGTAAATAATTACTACATCCTTAGTATTTTAGTTCTCAGTTTATGGTTAGATCCGAAATGTTTTTGCTATAATATTTCCATGTTTGATGTTTTAAGATATATATGTTTATTGTTGATGAAATTATAAATGTTTATTCGTGTTTTATGATAATGTTTAGCATGAAAATCCTATTTAATGACATCTGAATACTTTAAAATTCTAAAAATAGGTTTGGAACAATATTCTAGAGGTGGGTTTTGATTTTCATAATTTTTCGATTTATTATGAATTTTATATGAATTTTTTAATAAAGAAAACTGTTTATTTGGTTTTAAATTATTTGCGGCTGAAATAATAATTGTTTGGGTTTGAGATTTTAATATGTTAGGTAATATATTAAAACATATTTTCTTGAATTTTTCTAGAAGTTTCCTAAGTCATTTGAGGGATATATAAAATTACTTAAGATATGAGACTTAAATGTTTTATATATTCATAAAGGATAAAGGGCATTTTGCAAAATAAAATATTTTATAAATTCTGGTGATTGCGGCAGAAAAAGTAGCTGCTGCTGCCATTACTTTGTTTTGAAACCTTCAGGCACAACCGAAGGATTTCCACTGTTTTATAAAGGTTTTACTTTAAAACTTCCGACCCAGTCGAAAGGTTCATCTGTTTTGGAAATTAGTTGTATCTCCAAGGCTTTCGGAGTGAAGCTTTCGACTTAGGTGGTTACCCTTGTTTTGTGAAATATAACAGAAGGCTTTTGAAAGGATATTTGGATATTTCTGAAAGGTTGTTTTGTTAAAAGACGAAAGGTTTTATAAAGAAGTTTTCCAGATTGTTTTAAAGTTCAACCCAATATACCTTCGAAAGGTTTATGATTTAAAAGATTTTAAGCATTCGACGAGTTGAATCTATTTTGAAAGGTTTATTAGATGTTTTCGAATCAAAGGAAGGTTCTCTAAAGGTTTTTCTAAGGCAACGACTTAAAGTGATTTTAAAGAAGGATGTCTAAAGTTTATAACTTTCGAAAGGTTTGCTTTGAATAAATTTGAAAGGTTTTAGAAATGATTTTCGAAAGGTTTAAACATTGAGTTTGAATGAGATAATTTCAAAGTACGGAAAGAGGTTCTTTCAAATGGTAGTGTTTTCATCAACTAAGTTTTGAGTAAAGGATATATATCTACCATGGTAAAACGATTTGAGTAAAGTATAAGGACTTATTTCTTTTCCTTGTTTGAAGTTTTATTTAAAGGTTTAAATCGTTTTGAAATTGTTTTCAAGGAAAATTATGGGAGGGGATCCTTAAGTATGAATGACTCGGATATTAGAAAACCAGATAAGACCAGTATAGGGTTGCGCTTTATACATTAGCTTGTAGCCTAAGCTAATTGTTGTCCAAAATTAAAACATGTAGGGGTTGGTCACAGGTAGACTAAAATTATGATTACACACCGAAAGAAACATATGTTGTATACATATAGGTTATTGGTAAGCCCGAAAAAGCATTTGGCTCAGGAGGACCTGAGAGATGATTAAGTTAGGAACAGATCGTCCAAATGGAAGATATTTAACAGATAGTTTAGGACAGATCATCCTTATAGGAAATGTTAAATAGATGGCTAAGGATATATAATCCTAAATATGAAAATCTAGTAGATGTTAGGTTATATTTAATTATGTTGTCTGGTAGGCTCGAGTCAGCCAAAGGTTAAAAGTTATTTGTATTTGAACAGATAGTTCATTATTACCTAATATTTATGTACGATTACATAGTGATTATTTTGTTGAGATTAACCATTGTGGATGCAGGAGCATGGTATATGATTATATGAAAGGATTTGCAAAGATAACTTTTAAAAAAATGTTATTGAGGGGAAATCCGTTCCGCTAAGTGGCGTAGTCTCAATTAATATAATTAAATCAAGATGTATAGTATTATTCATACCAGGTTTTATGTCTGACTCGAAGTTAATGTTTTTCCCTTAAACTCTAGGATACTCAAAATCAAGTTGAGTAGATTGAGAGGCTAAGGATCTTTTCAAGTTTTTAGGTTGTTTCATGAATAAGCTACTGGAGGATGTTGGAGGCAACGGATAGATATATAGGGCTTTGCTGCATTATTTATGTTTTGATGAATTTTCGCTGTATTATAATGTATTAGGTCTTATATGACCATTTGACTCTGATAATCGAGGGGTATCTTCATATGCTGCTCTCGATGTAATTTGTAATAACTATATTTATTCAGTGCCTGGGAAAACGATTGGGTTATGTAATGTGAATGTGGAACAAATATTATTTGGAAATGTAATGAAGTAATTTGTGTTTTTAATCCGTGTTTTGTTTCATATTCAAGTGCTTCTAATATTATTGATACCATTAACATAGCCACGTTTAGTCGCTGGAAGCTAATACTATAAATGACTGCAGCATCTGTAGCGCTTAGTTTTGGGCCTCTAGATATGTGATGTTACAAAGTGAGGAGTATTAGCTTTCGAATTTGTCAACAGGTAGTTTTTTGGGGTTTCTAAGGTGTTGAAATGTTAAGGGTTTCGATGCGAAAGGTAACTTCTGAAAACATGCTTGCGAATTGACGCGGCACCCTTCTTGGTTGTTTAAGGCTTCGACCGATTCGAAAGGCTTAGTTATGCTTTCGAAGGGGTTGTTCTAATCAAAGCATCTTTTTGAGTAATTTGCATGAAGGCGAAACCTTCACTTTTGAAAGGTTTGGCACGCATATGATTGGTCGTCATTTGCTGAATTCGAAAGGTATCCCTTTATTTATTCGATACATCTTCATGTAGACGAAAGCATCTATTCCTGAAAGGAAGTCATTTGAAGTGAAAGGGATTTTTTGACCCCTTCGAAAGCTTATAACATATCTAATTTTTTGGCTGTAGCACCCCTCGACTCTTTCGAAAGGCTTTGTTGGTGCCGCCATCTCTCATTTTTCTTTCCCTTCTATTCATTTTGGTTTTGATAAGGTTGAAGCGAGAATTGGTGATAACAATAGTCAATTTGTTTAATACTAAAAAGTAGGAATTCAATTGACATTTCTGATTTCAAGCCTATTTTGTGCTGTAATTTCACAAATAAAATTGTGGCTAAGGTTCTTGCGAGCATGATGAGTCTTTTTATAAATTATTTGATTTCTAAGAATCAACGCGCTTTTATTTAGGTTAGAAATGTCACTGATGATATTTTTTTGGCTCATGAATTCACTAGACATTTCAATCGTGGTAACAACGGTAATATGTGTCTAAAGATTTATCTTAGAAAGGTGTATGCTATGGTGAATAGAGATTTCATGGTGCATATGATAGTAGCAATGGGGTTTACGAATCGGTGTCTTCAAATTGTGAAGGAAGTTTTTAATGCTTCTACCTTTCTTTTTCGTACAATGGAAATCTTGGGTTTTTTCCTAGTTCAAATGGACTTGGGGATATGGAGATCCTTTATCACCTCTTTGTTAGGAAATCAAATCTATGGTTTCGATGACAACAACTATACAATGGAAATCGAATATACATATATATTTATATATAAATGTACTTGCTAGAACAACAACACTAGAAAGACAAGAAAAAGGCTCAAAGGACACTACAAAAGACTACAAGTCGATAGGAACAAAGAAGCATAAGAAAAAAAGCACAAAAAAACTGATATGCACAATATTAGACGTCTGGGTGCACAAGCCAAACGTCTGAAACAGTTCTCTGGAACAACGTACAGGCTGAACCAGACGTCTGGTAATTGCACTCAGACGTCTGATCTACTACTATATTCAAAAATATATACAGTACCAGACGTCTGATTTCAAACTCGGATATCAAATAAGAACTTCAACTGTCATATTCGAATGGACATCTCCGCTTCTCTTCGCTGCAACTCTTCATCATCAGCAGAAGCAACTGAAGAACGTTCGTTTATAGATGCAACTACTCAAGATATCTATCTACAACTATATATAGCATCAAGAATTAAGAGAACAACACTTAACTAACTTGCCTTTCTCACTTATGCTTTATGATTCTATACTCTATTCTTGATCTCTACACTCTAGCAATTCTTACTTGTATTCACTCTTCCATATACACAGTTTATCATAGATAATATTCCTTAGAGATATATTGGAAGCAATTGTACTAATAGGTCAACATCTGTATTATACCAGAACACACATTTGACAAGAACAACTTATTGTAACCAAGCCTATTCCTCCGGACGAAGCGAGGGTGTTTGATAGTAGAATTCCAAAGGGGAGCTTTGGGACTGGACATAGGATGGGAGGTCCAAACCAGTATAAAATCCTGGTGTGCTTATTCAATATTTACTTAGATTAATATTGTTTTAATTGCATGATATATTTTGTCACATATACTTACATAGACATTACACGATCCACCCCATAGACATTCAATTGGTATCAGAGCAAGGTTTGATCAAAGTACAATAACACGTATTTGAATCACTTTAATATGGAAAGTATTTTTCAAGAAGGACAATCCACAGCATTTCCCCCACTTTTTAATGGTTCTAATTATGCGTATTGGTCAACACGTATGAGAATTTTTATGGAAGCTAATGGATTAGAAATTTGGTCAACCACTCAAAATAAATATGAACATAATTCAAAGAAGAAAAACATAGCATTCTCAGCAACAAATGAAGATTCTGACTTAGACGAAAAAGAAATCGTATTTATTGCCAAAAACTACAACAAATTCAATAAATTTAGAAAAATGACCAGATTGTAGAAAGGAGGAAAATCAAGCTCTACAAATCAAACATCAATCAAATGCTATGAATGTGACCAATTTGGACATATGAAGAAAGATTGTCCCAAGCTCAACAATGATAAAAAGAAAAACAAATTCGAATAATTCAAAAAGAAGAAAGCTTTCAAAGTAACATGGGATGACTCAGATTCTTCATCATCGTCAGACAGTGACAGCGATAGTGACGGAGAACAAGCTAATGAATGTTTTATGGTACAAAATGATGAGGTATGTCCCAAATTAGCTACGATGAATTATTAGAACTTAGCATGGAATTAGATGATAAATTTTGAAACAACCCTGACTCGACCTTCGAAAATCGGCACCCGTACTTCACTTGTACCCGAATGCCGCAGATTCAAACGCCGAATCTGGCTCGCCGGAGCTTAAACACATTAAGTATAACAACACCATAGAAGAAAATGAATAATATCATTGATACAACAATGAATACAATATCCATATATGATACAATATTGACCACCCATATAACGACCCTGACTCGACCTTCAAAAATCGACATCGAATACGACATTCATATTCAAATGCCGCAGATCCAAACGTCGAATCTGGTTCTCCAGAGCTTATAACACATCAAGTATAACAATGCAGCAGAAGAAAAGAAATGAATATCATTGATATACAATATTCGATACAACAATGATACAATATGAATCAATATCAGAGATACAAGGTAACAATGCTACATCGGAAAACGAATAGCAAAAGAGATAACTCCAATATCAAACTGCAACTCCAATCCAATGCTCCAAAGCCACTAGCTCGAACCACCGTCACGTTTCACCAAGCTAAGCAAGTCTCGTCCATGAATCCAAAGACTCCAATATCCAGGATCTCCAAAGAATACCAAAGAGAAAGCTAAAAGCTACTGAATCGATATCTATATCTACTATCTGAAAAACCCAACTCTAGACTGCCCGTGTGGAAAATAGTGGACATCCAGAGTTTAGAAAAGGAACAATAAACTCCGGGTCAGTCATGGGACTGGTATGAGCAAACAAAAACAGTTTATATTAAAAACAAACAAAAGAATTTAAATTTGAAATCCGCAATGCTTTTTGTAAAATGAAACTACCATAAGGCCTCCCGGCACACACACAATGCAATCGCACACTTGAGGGAGATTTCTCCTTATGATAGTCAAACATGCTTGATACGCGAAAACCCTTTGGTATTATTATTAGTGCATAGTGGAAAACATTTCGAAAGTATAATATTAATCTTAGCCAGCATACGTACCATTATAGTATGCCTACTATAGCTACCATGTTAGATGGAAGGTTCTACAACTAAAACCGTACAAGGCGTGTATTGGTAATTGGATTTCCAAGAAATGGTCAGGCCAAGGAACTTCTCATTGCCACATGGGTACGCTTCTCGAGGGACGCCCCGAGAACCTAACCGGATCTCTGCCAACACAAGGCTGGGTTACCTCTATAACTAGGTAACTACTACACGAGTATGCCATCCCCCGGTCGTAACCAACCCTTATCTCGGGATTCACCAACAACCACAAAGTAATAAATTTGCAGCAACACATAGGTTAAGTATATGGGCTCCATACCATAATACCACCTCTATCCAGAAGGTAACGAACATACCCTCAGGGGGCGCTACCCCCAAATCACCTTGCTGCATTCTTCCTGTTTCGACCATTTCGAGTTGTGAAGTTTGACGAAGTCTCGTCCACAAAGCTACGCTTTTTACAAAGCCATGCTTTGATCAACAAATGATCAACAGCACTTCGTATGCCACATTACCAAATTGGGAATGTATGACTAGTAACCACCAACTACATAACCTCGGAGCTCGTACGTCTCTGAGAAGGGTGTTAAGCTAAGAGAATAAATCTCCGTCGCCAAACAGAAATGTATTTGATAGAAACCGGTTTTACATCTCAAAGTGTAATGTCAGACACATCCATACAAGTCTGTTCCGGGTTCGAACAGAACCGAAGGCACTTTAAAAGAAGCCCTTGCAATCCGGATAATCCCTAATCAAGTCCAGACTCCCCATCACAAAGGGTGATCAAATCTTTATACTAGGGACCAGTCGGTGCAGAGACATTTGACGGGTTATCCTTTCGTTTTCGAAAATATCCGGTCTTCACCACCGGTCTTCAAATGCTATCCATATCGTCATATCATTATTAGGAATGGGTTATATGACACAAAGGTCCTCTCCCGGCTAAACCGAATAATGAGCGCAATATTTAAAAACATATGGATATGGGATCTCAGTTAAGTCACAACTTATTATCCATAACTTTTCTTTCAAATGGTTAAACAAATTGCCATATACAAATCTTTTAAACAAAAAGATTCATTTCAAAAACCTTTAATGGTTTAAACAATTTCCACACTTAAATCTTTTAAACAAAGGATTCACCTTTAAAAACCCCTTTCAATTTAAAACAATATTTACCAATCTTTTAAACAAAGATTCATTCATAGACTTTCAAAACCATTCCCGTTTTAACCTTTTATATATAAAAGATTCACTATTTAAAATCCTCTTCAATTTCAAAATAGGGTTCAACTATCTTTCACAAAGATTCAATTATAGTTTTCAAAGCCATTCTATTTCAAACTTGAAAATCTTTTCATCATAATTATTATTTAAAACTACTTGTTTCCGTTTCAGAAAACCCGATTTTATTTGCTCGAGTTAAGGCCTTTCAACAATAAACTTTGGTTAAATTCAAATTCTCAAAATCATACTTTTAAATGGTTTAAAAACCCATAGAAACACATTTATAGCTTGTATAACCTTTTTACATCATAAATGCCAGATATAGAATTCAATTTCAGATATTGAATTCCAATTTAAATCAAATGATTCAAATTTCGAATCTTTATTAAGTTATTCACAATAACTTTCATTTATAAAAACACCCGTTTCAAAAGGTTTTTTCACTTTAAACCAATCTATTTCCAAACCAATTTGAATATAAAATTCAAATTTAAAACTATTTAAAAATTTGTGACTTAACCGATTTCCACGTGCAATCCATATTTGTGTGTGTATAGTGTGGTCCAGGGGTTTTACACAATGGTGCAACAACAATCATCACATCACAGATTAAAGCGCATAAATATCGATAAGCGCTATAAACTATAACGCTTATCTTCATTCACAGATTCATAAATAAAGTAAATTTATCAATAACAAAGATTCATCGTTACGATTCCATGTGGGTTTCGGATAACCAACTGGAATCCGACTCCCTGTCGCATCGAAATTCAAATGTCATTTACGGGTCAAGGGTTTTGCATATTCATATAACAATATATTCATTATAAATATAACAGCTTAGCACAAAGCATTACATAGCATCACATTACATATAAAATATATCAATCCATCACATAGCATCTAATAGCAACCAAACATCTATAATTAGTATGAATAAATCGTGTGGTTTTTGATTTATCAACAACATAGTTACCTTTATTAGAAATCTTTTAATCAATGATTAATTATCATTAACCACAATTGATTACGTCTTAATTACATTCATTAATTAAATCATTTCTTAATTAATTATCTAAATTAATTGACCCTTAATTGTAATTAATTAAATCTTAATTACTTTTATTAATTAATTATTCCTTAATTAATTACTTTAATTAATTACTCCTTAATTAATGATGATTTCTTAATCACTTTAAGTTAATTAACCTTTAATTAATTATTCTTGATTTGATTACCTTTATTAATTAACCACATTAATTATTCTTTAAAGTAATTAACCCTTAATATTTGATTAATCAATCTTTAATTATCTACCCTTAATTACTTTCACTAAGTAATTACTATTTTTATTTAATCATTCATTAATTACTTTATTAATTAACTTAAATTATTAATTAATATACTTTAATTAATAAATCCTCAATTATTAATTAATTTAATCTTAATTATAACTAATTATCCTTTAATTGATTTTCTTAATTATTAATGAATTAATCTTAATTACAAATTATTACTTACTTGATTATTATTAACGATATAATTCAACTTACTTTTAAGTTAAAATTTATCACTTATTAAGTTTTATTTAAAATGACTTATTAAAAATATAAGTTTAAAACTTAATTGTTTCAGAAAAAATCGTTTTTCCCAAAACTTTCAATTAATACCTTCTACTTAATAAACAATTCATCATTTATAAAAGGAATAACTTTTTTTATTTTATTTAGAAATTTATTTAACTCATTTATTAAAGTTTTAAACTAGAAACATAAAAATTCCAGCAAACACAAGTGTCCCCGAGTCGCTCCACCCCATGCTTCGAGTCGACCCCGGGCGAATTACCCTATTGCTTCGGGTTTCCCCAAAATTTGACCCGCGCGCCCCAAACTTTTAATTTAAAAAATTTCCAAGTATTTTTCACTTCGCACTCAATTCCTACTTCGAGTTAAAACCCGAGCTACTCTTGTTTCTTCCCGAGACACGCTTCGAGACTACATCTTCTTTCCCAAACACGAACTCACAGCACAACCCAATCTAACCCAACATGCACGTGCACATGTACAGCAACTCCGGCCACCGGAGATTAGCACCTCGGCCACCTACAAGTTGTCGGCAACACTACTCCCCCATTCGATAGCCCACATCGACTAAAACGTCCACAAATCGAAATCGAGCATTCCCAATCCAAACTGCAACCCATCTTCATCAGCAAATCACCTCGCCACATCACGTCGAGCCATCGGACGCCATGCAATCACTACCCAAGCTACTCCGATAACCCACGAGTTGCTTCCCCCCTGACCGATACAACCTGATGCGACATTGATGTCGCAGCAACTTATTTCCTCATATACATCAAAACTAGGGTTAAAACCCTAAATCATGTCGCATATCCATCCATGTTGATCAGAAAAATGTGATTCCATTTTTCCTGAAGTCCTAGCCTACCACCCACCTCCAGAAGCAAGCACGACAATCCTCCCATCGCCAATCGCCGAAAGTTGGCCAAAATCCGATCTGTGACCAACCCAAAAATTCTTAATACCCATCAATTTAAAAATCACCATATTATTACTAAAATTCATTATTTTTGTAAGAAAATTCGAGTATGTAATTATAGCACAGAAATTTGATAATCCAAATTTTGACATTCATTGATTCTATACTGTAATGTTCTATTTTCTGAGATACTAATTAAATATTTTCACTTGAATAAATTTTCAAGAAGGATGTTACCTGTAACGACCCAGAATTTTTATTAATTTAAATTTGAATATTTAATTGAATTTAAATATTAATAAGTGAATTTATAAGTCGAATAATTTTTAATTCGAATAATTGGATTTAATTGAATAATTAAATCGATAGTTTAATAGTTGAAATTACAGAAATAATTGAAAATTGAGTTAAATATGATTGAAAATGATTTGTAAAATTTTATTTTATCATGTTGAAGTTAGAACGATATTTTAGAACTTCTAAAATTGAATTTGGAGTTAATTTGTAAAAATCGAATATTTTAATATTTAATTATCGACTGAAAAATAGCCATTTTTCAAAAGTCTCGGATTTCGACGAAACCAGTTTCATCGGATCCGTAATGTGATATTATTGTAAGATTTCAAATTTCAAGTCAATTGGATTTACCGTTTGTCCGGTACAAGCCAAAACGCCTAGAAAATCGTTTATATCGGTTTAAATTTAAATTGATCGTTTATAGCCGTATCTCGCACAGATGATCGAATTAGCTTCCGAAACCTGTTCCATTGTGTCCGGAATGCGGAAAAACCCCAAGATCGCATGTCGGAACGCGTAGTTTGGTGGTCGTTTGCATAAACTGTTAAAGTGAGAATTTTATTAATTAAAAAATATAAAAACTATTATAATTATTCATTTTCTTCTAAACCCTAGTCCATTAGGGAGCCGGCCGCCACTTCCACCTTCTAATGGCCGAAATCCTCTCTACTTCTCCCTTAATTTTCTTCAAATCCACTCATCGATTCAACAAACTCCCAACTACAACATCGAAGAGCATCAAGAGATCTACATATCCATACGGGAGTGATCGTTTTTAGTGGCACGGATTGTCGACAATCGGAGCTGGAAGTCGCGTCGTTCGCGTGCGTTTTCAAGGGCAGCGGGGCGACCGAGCTCTTTGGTTCTCTGGCCGAGGATGGAGCTTGTGTTGGCGAACATTGTGGCATATTCTGATCGATCTCCGGTGGACCATGGGTGGAGCAATGTCAAACCCTAGATGTGGCCGTATGGGTTCAAACGTGTTTTTACCTGGGTAGAGATGTGTGTGCGTGAACGAAGAAGAGAGGGGGGAGTGGTCCACGCGTGATGTGCGGCCAGATGTGTTTGGGGGTAAATAATGAAATGCAATTTGTAATTTTAATTTTATAAGAGTCGTATAACTTCAAAAATGCATATCTTTTTGCTGCGAGGTCGAAAATTGCTGAAACGACTTGCGTTGGAATCGTATCATCGAGCACTTCGCGATGAAACCAGTTTGGAGTCGATTGGAGCTCGTTTGAATTTCGGGTAAAATTAAACGTATTCGAAACGAACGCTGAAACGGAATTGAAAACCAAGGTGAGAACTTCTCACTCAATCGAACAGATCGATTTAAATTTTAAATAGTTAGATTTAAAATTTTTGAATGATGATTGCAATTATTGATTGCTGTTTGATTGTGATAGTAGATATAGTAGGATATACTATATATAGCAATATATATATATATATTGGCATATGTATATATTGGAATTGATTTCCCACCTTGTATAGCGGATGAGACCCTATTGCGCCGCCTATTAAGCGGATAATATTTTAAAAATCCCATATACCGCGATATTCCACCTCGAAGTGGAATTGGTATTGTGCTAACGTCTGTGGATGCAGGGAAACAGGTTGGAGGGATCCAACTGGATTCCTCACAAATATTTATTTGATTATAGATATTGTGTGATTATTGATTATCATATCGATATATGATATTTGTGCCGTGATTGACTATTCGATGCTGTTGCGTCATCGGATTCATTTTTTTAAAAGTTAAAAATAACGATTTTGAATTTAAAAGGGTTTTTAAAGTGATTTTTCCAAGAATATGTTTTATTTAATTTTTGTATTGATTCATTTTAAAATAAATAAACTTATAAATTTTTATGTTATAAAAAAATTAACATTTTTATGGAATATGACAGAAAGGTATTTTTTTTAAATACATAGATTTTTATAAAATAGTTAAATTGGGATTCTGGATAAATTTTATTATCAGTTTATATAAAAGATTCTATAAATGGATATTTGTGAATTAAATTTATTGGAATTCTGAAACGGGTTTATAAAGTGTTGAGTTGATGAATAAAATGAATTTCATTAAAATTCATAGATTTATAAGTTGTGAAAGTTATCAAATGAATAGATGTTGAAAATAAAAGTTTTATAGGAAATTAACTTATAAACTGGCTTTTGAGCATTTAAATGGGATACTGATAGAAATAGTTAATAAAAGATATTTTTTATAAGTTGGAATTGAAAGAAAATATATAAAGGAATCTTATAAGTAATAAGATTTAGAAATTTGTGAAGTTCAAAGGAACGATTTGGTAAATAAATAATATTATAAGTATTCAACTTATAATATAGATTTTGGTTTATAATTGGGTTATATAAATTGAATTGGATTTAATAAAAGAGATTTATAAAAGATCAAAGTTATAAATAGAAATGGAATTTGTAAACATTGTTTGTAAATTCGTAATCAACTGAATTTGATCAATTGAATATAAAAATTTATTAAAGGAGTTATATTCACGTTTTTGAACAGTGAATATATCGTTAAATAAAATGGATATCTTTTGGGAAAAGGATGTTTTAAATAGAATTTAAAACGTTTTAAAGATGTTTTAAAATGCATCAAGTATCGAAAACATAGATTTCAACATTCATTGTTGAAATAGACGTTTTCGAGAAATAGAAGGAAAGGAAGTCGTAGATTTCAACATTCATTGTTGAAATAGACGTTTTCAAGAAATAGAAGGAAAGGAAGTCGTAGATTTCAACATTCATTGTTGAAATAGACGTTTTCGAGAAAAATAAGGAAATGATGGACTATAACACTGTTGTTATAGTAAATGGTTTCCGAAAGGAAATATTTTTGTATAGTATTGGGATTTATATATCTGTTTAATTTCGAATCCCTATACTAGTGTTTTTGGGTTGTCGTAACAATGTTTTACGCAACATTCGTTTTGACCCAAATAAATGTGAATAAAAGAATGATTTCCTTATAAAATGAAATATATACTTAATAATGGTTTAAGTATATTGAATATTTTCAAATTGTTGAAAATAAATAAGATTTGTGAAATATTTATTATTAAATAAGTATGGAAATGTTTTCCCAATACGAAATAAAACGTTTTTAAGAATTTATCTTTTTGAAGATAAATTGGAATTTGAATATTTGAAATCTATTGAAAACTATAGATCAGTAGATATTTTGAAATATAAATTCACTATGGAATTTATGAATGGAAAGGGAAAATTGGTTTCAAAATAAACGTTGTTTATTTCTGAAGTGTGGAAATTTTATATCTTGTAAAGATATTATTTTTTGGGAAAATAAATAATTTGAGAAATTATTTGGAATCTGATGATGTGGCGCATCTTTATTGATAGTTAAATAACCGACTATCAATATTTACCTTTAAATGGGTATTTGTTGTGATTGCTTGAATTGGATGCCACACTTATTTTTAAATAAGCGCTCACTATTCGGATTAACCGGGAAAGGACCATGGGGTCGTATAACCCACTCCAAATATGTGATACGTCATTATGAATTGCATTTGAAGACTGGTGTTGAAGACCGGATATTTGTGAAAACGGATGGATCACCGTCGAGTTACTCTGCATCGGCTGATCTCCGATATAGAGGTTTTATCACCCTTAGTGACGGGTTGTCCGGACGTGATTAGTGAATATCCGGATTGCAAGGGCTTCTTTGGAAGTGCCTTCGGTTCTGTTCGATCCCGGAACGGACTTGTATGGATTGTATGTCTGACGTTACAATTTGAGATGTAAAGCTGGTTTCTATCAAATATATTTCTGTTGGTGGCGGAGAATTTATTCTCTTAGCTTAACACCCTTCTCTGAGACGTACGAGCTCAGAGGTTATATAGTTGATGGTTACTAGTGATACACTCCCGGATTGGTAACGTGGCATGCTGAGTGTTGCTGTGAAATGATCGTTGAATGATCATTTGTGATAGGATCATTTGTTTGATCGTCTATCTTGATGATCATTGCTCTGATCATTTGTTGACCCAAAGCACTGCTTTTGTATAAAGCGTGGCTTTATGGACGAGACTTTGTCGGACCTCACACCCCGGAAATGGTCAAAACAGGAAAGATGCAGCAAGGTTATTAGGGGGTAGCGCCCCTTTAGTGTATGTCATTCCTTCTGGATAGAGGTGGTATCATGGTATGGAGCCCAGATACTTAACCTATGTGGTTACTGCAAATTTATTACTTTGTGGTTGTTGAAAATCGGGGATCCTCGAATATAGATCGGTTACGATCGAGGAATGATATATTCATGTCAGTAGTTACCCAGTTAGGGGTAACCCGGCCTTGTGTTGGCAGAGATCCGGTTAGGTTCTCGGGACGTCATTCCAGGGGCGTTTCCATATGGCAATGGGAAGTTCCTTGGCCTGACCATTTGTTGGAAATCCAAACTCCAATACGCATCTTGTACGGTTTTAGTTGTAGAACCTGCCATTTATTTATGGTGGTCACCACTGCTTAGATGGTAGCTATAGTAGGCATACGATAATGGTCGTATGTTGGCTAAGATTTATATTCTACTTTCGAAATGATTTTTCTACACTATGCACTAGCAATAATATCAAATGCTTCTTTTTAATGCGTATCAAGCATCTTTGACTATCATAAGGAGAAATCTCCTCCGATTCTGCGTTTGCATTGTGTGTGTGCGGGAGGCCTTATGGTAGTCTCATTTTCTAAAAAGCATTGAAAATTTATTTAAAAATTATCCTATCCTTTGTTTTAAAGATAAATAACTGTTTTTAGTTCTCACACCAGTCACATGACTGACCTGGAGTTTATTGTTCCCTTCCTAAACTCTGGGTGCCCACCAATTTCCACACGGGCAGTCGGAGTTAAGGTCTATCAAGTTATTCTGGATTTAGGAGTGCTATGGAGCTCAGGAGGCGAGCTACATATCGAGACGTACCACTTGTATAAGATATTATACTATGTATTATTCCGCTGTGTATTCTGTATGAGGACAAGTTTATATAACTGTCCATTGATGTATTACTCTGTTGTCTATTGTTGTTGTAAACTCTGATAATGATGTTATGTATAAAATGTATAGTTCTTTGTTTTAATGATATTCATTTATCTATTATATGTTGTTCCGCTGCGATTGTGAGATTCTGCTATTGTTCTGTTGTTTGTTTCTGTTTTGTTCTCTCTTTTTCTCTCTCCTTCTACCTCTTTCTTCTTCTTTAACCATAAAGTTTCGGAAGTTTGTTCCTCTTTGGCTGGATTGTTGTGGAATATTGCCAGCTCAAAGGAGTACGGATTTTCGGGCCTTTACATTACCCACAAACAAACATATTTTGTTTAAGGATTAAAGACTAAAAAACATTTAGGTGGATAATTTGAATTTTTAAATCAGGTTTAGAACCTGTAACTATAAAAACAGAGGTATGCACAGTCATATACCTGCATATTTATCAACGTGCAGACCAAATTCCACCCATCATTCCAACACATTTCAAAGAACATCAGAATATACAGGTTAAGGATCCAAAAAAAGAGTTTTGTTGGGCAAACCCTCACCACCATCCAACACCGAACCAGGCTTCGCCTCGTGCCGAATCATCCCTTCTTTCCCAATAGCACCCTTCACTGCCTAGGAAACATGACTTCCAGGCCGAGAAAAGACGCCAACAAGGGAAAGAACGTTGCAACCAGCAACGCTCCAGATCCAGTGGATCCAGATCAAGAGAACCAACCCACTACAACAGCAGTGCCAAATGTAGATCAGGCAATTCCGACAGCCCCTGCCGCGGAACAACCGGCAGCAATCACTAGGGCATACCCAGACAGAGTTGTGGTTGAAGTGACTAACCGCTTCGCATCCCAACAAGAAGCTTTGGTGAACCAACTCATGTCACGCTTGAGGGATGCCGAAGAATCCAACCGCAACACTGAATCATGGGGTGAGTCTCAATCTGGAGGATCTCGGAGACAACAAAGGTCTTCCCTCTTCGAAGAAGCTATCAACAGGAACAACAATGATAGGGGTCGCGCTCGGACTCAGCCCGAACTCCGACTCGAGGAAGCGCTTGGAACCGAACCCAATGGGGGAGGCACCAGGCGAGGGTCGGATGTAGCTGAGCCAGTCATGCCACCTAATCATAGAAACCCCGCTGAACGGAGCCGAGCTAGAACCCAGCCCGAAGTTGACCCCATGGAAATGCTCGAAACAGAAACCCACAGGGGAAGATCAAGGCAGGGGCCAACTGTAGCTGGTCCTAGCATGCATCCGAGCAGCCAAAGACAGCCACTGGATAACGTCAGAAGTGATAGAATATACCATCCCTACAGGTCATCTGGACGAGATCGATCCCGCAGGGAAGAACCAAGCTCGTTTTTGTCTGCCCCAAATTCTGATGAAAGAATGGCACGATTATTCAAGGAATGCGTCCGACGGGAGCAAAGGGATCGAGGGATAGGCGCTAGGGTAACCAGCCCTTTCACCCGCGACATCGAAACCGCCATCACCCCTCGAGAATGGAAAATGCCGACGATGGAACCGTACAAGGGAACTTCCGACCCCGTTGTACACTTGCGGAGATACACACATCACATGCTCATGAGCGGAGCAACGGAAGGAGTGTTGTGTAAATGCTTTCCGCTATTCCTAGCAGACCTAGCTACCTCCTGGTTCTGCCATCTACCCCAAGGGTCCATCAGCTCATGGGAGATGTTGAAAGAAAAGTTCATTAGCCAGTTCGGCATTCATGTGGAACAACCCAAGGATGCTTATTCTCTATCTACTGTCAAACAGAAATCCGAAGAGACACTGCAGCAATACCTAACCCGGTTCAATGCCGCAGCGGCAGCAGTTCAAGATGCCGATGAGAAACTCACCCTAATGGCCCTCTGTAGTGGTGTGCACCCAGATACCAAGTTTGCTAGAAGACTAACTAAAGAAAAACCAACTACCTTGCCCGATTTCTTCCATGAAGCTGGGAAGTACATGAGACTCGAAGAGGCTGCCGCTGAAAGGCAGACAGGACCACAGACTAAGACGGCTCATGGAAACGCCACCGCCGCAGCGAAGGACATTCGGAGAAACGACTCCAGAGACAATGCAGGGGGCAAGAAGGGAGAAAAGCGCTTGTACCGACCAGGACCGAGATTTGACGCTTACACTCCCTTGAATGAAACAGTCGAGAACATCTTCCTAGCTACCCAGGACGAACTTACATACAAGCGCCTCCCGTACAAGAAAGAGTCAGATCGCGCAATCCAGTCCGGAAAATTCTGCCGTTTCCACGAGTCTCATGGGCACGATACCAATGAATGCCGCCATCTCCGAGACCTAATTGAAGAATACATCAGGAGAAAGAGATTAGAACGCTATGTGAAGGGACAGGACAGGACCCCAGCTCCTGCCAAGGAAAACCCAGGGCAGCTCCACCCAGAGACAGGCGGAGGAAATCGCAACACCAGCAGCTCCAACCAAGAGAAGATAGTGGTCCATACAATATCAGGAGGGCCACACATCGCCGACAAGAGCTGGGCAAAAATGGAAAGATATGGAAACTCACTCAGAAGCGAGGAAGACTGCGTCAATTCTGTTATGGAAGAACGCCACCCTAAGCGGAAGGAAAATAATGACATCACATTCAGTGGGCGCGACCTAGAAGGAAGGCAGTACCCACACATGGACCCTATGGTCATCTCTGCCTGGTTCGGTCCAGCCAAAGTTTTCCGAATTTTAATAGACACTGGAAGTTCAGTAAATATCCTATTCAAGCATGCTTTCGACAAAATGAAGCTGTCAATGAAGGATGTATCCCCCTGCAACAAACCACTACACGGTTTCACTGGAGAAGCAAAGATGCCCCTCGGACAATTGGATCTCTTTGTTGAATTGGGAAGTCATCCCCGCTCCGCCGTTCGGAAACAAACATTCGTGCTAATAGACAACCACTCGGCCTACAATGCCTTTTTAGGAAGACCAGCCTTGTCCGACTTCCAAATTGTCCTTGCCCCATGGTGCCTGAAGATGAAGTTCCTAACGGATAATGGAGTGGGAGAAGTAGAAGGGGATCAAGACGCCGCTCGGGACTGCTATGTAACCGAACTTCGCAATAATCGCAGGAGAGATAAAGGGAAAAATGCAGAGACTATTCTCTGCATGAAAAGCATGGAAGCATAGCAACTAAAGAAAGCCCCTCCTCTTCGGTATACCAGTGATCCTTTCAATGAATTAGACCCCAGGGACAAAGAGGAAGAGGCCACCGCCGAGCCTGTAGAGGCTATGGAATTCGTATCCGTAGACAAACGCGACCCAAGTAAACTGCTGAGGGTCGGATCTCAGTTAAAAAGAGAATTAAAGAATCAACTCATTGATTTTCTTCGCCACAACATGGATGTATTTGCATAGACACACGCTGATATGACTGGAATCTCCCCGGACATAGCATGCCACGCACTGAACATTAATCCTACCAAGGTGCCGGTAAAGCAGAAGAAGAGAAGTATGGGGGCGGAACGATCAGCGGCCCTCGAGGAAGAAGTAAAGAACTTACTTGCCAATGACTTCATACGTGAAGCCATCTACCTGGAATGGATCGCCAACCCGGTACTGGTAAAGAAAGCTAATGGGAAGTGGCGAACATGCATCGATTTCTCCAACTTAAATGACGCTTGCCTGAAAGACTGCTTCCCACTCCCCTGAATCGACCAACTCGTGGATAGCACTGCCGGACACGAACTCTTATCCTTTATGGACGCATACTCAGGATATAACCAGATCCCTATGCACGCCCCCGATCAAGACCACACTAGCTTCATCATTGACCGAGGATTGTACTGCTACAACGTAATGCCATTTGGACTTAAAAACGTCGGAGCTACTTATCAGCGCCTCGTCAACAAGATGTTTGCGGAATTGATGGGACAACTATGGAGGTCTATGGGATGACATGCTGGTTAAATCAAGAAAAGCCAACGATCATGTAAGCCACCTGGACGAGGTGTTCCAAGTACTCCGCCAATATGGAATGAAGCTGAATCCTCTAAAGTGCTCCTTCGAAGTGTCATCAGGAAAGTTCTTGGGATTCATCGTCCACGCCAGAGGGATCGAAGCAAACCCTGAGCAAGTCCGAGCCTTGCAAGATATCAAGATACCATCCACTCGAAAAGAGATGCAAAGCCTAAACGGGAAGGTGGCCGCCCTAGGCCGGTTCATCTCTAAAGGAACTGACAAATGCATTCCTTTCTTCGAAGCCCTGAAGAAAGACAAAGGAAAATTCGAATGGACCAATGAGTGTTCAGAAGCTTTCCTTAACCTAATCGAACACCTCCAGCGGCCACCAGTACTCTCAACTCCTAATGAAGGCGAAGAACTATACCTATACCTTGCTGTGTCACCACATGCCCTAAGCGCCGCGTTGGTGAGAGAAGAAAACTGCACGCAACGGCCCGTATACTTCGTGAGTAAGAGGTTTACGGGGGCAGAAGCCAGATATCCTAAACTTGAGAAGCTAGCATACTGCTTAATAATCACGTCACGGAAACTGCGACACTACTTCCAGTCTCATTCCATCCGAGTTCTAACCGATCAACCACTAAGGCAAGTACTTCATGTCCCGATACTTCTGGGCGGTTACTTAAATGGTGCATTGAGTTGAGTCAATATGATATCACCTACCATCCCCGCACCGCCATCAAGGGACAAGCTATGGCCGATTTCATTGCCGAATTCACCACCGGTGAAGGTAGGGAACAATCCAGGTGTCAGAAGACGTCAAATGGAATCTCTTTGTGGATGGAGCATCGAACGAACAAGGCTCGGGGGCAGGCGTTGTGATCATCACTCCCAAGGGAAGAAAGCTGCGTTATGCACTAAGGCTGGAATTCGCAGCCACCAACAATGATGCCGAATATGAAGCAGTAATAGCCGGATTAGAGCTCGCCTTAGAGATCGGAGTCAGTTCCTTATGTCTTCACAGTGATTCACAACTCATCGTAAATCAAATACTAAGGGAGTTCCAGACTCGAGGAGAGCGGCTCACGGCATATCTGAAAAAGACCAAGCGGCTGCTCAATCAATTGGATCACTACTCGATCAAACACATTCCTCGAGAAGAAAATCAAGAGGCCGACGAGCTGGCAAAGCAAGCTAGCATGGGAGATGATACCGCTTCTGGAACGATAACCGTCTCAAGGCTACTAACCCCGAGTTTCGAGCAAGTAAATCTGATAGCTGCAACCGAAGAAGAAACATGGATGACCCCTATCCGAGAATACTTACAAAACGGCACCCTACCCGACGGGCGAAATGAAATTAAGAAAATTCTAAGGAAAGCCTCCCGCTACACAATGCAAGAAGGCATCCACTATCGGCGCGGCTTCTCTAACCCCTTATTGAGGTGTGTTGCTGGAAGAGAAGCCAGGGAAATTCTATCCAATATCCATCAGGGAAGTTGTGGAGACCACACCGAAGGGCAGACCCTAGCAAAAAAGATACTCCGATATGGGTATTTCTGGCCCACTTTAAACAAAGATGCCTTGGACTTCGTCAAGAGATGCGACAGATGTCAGAAATTTGCCAAGATTCCTCGACTACCCACAAATGAGATTACTCAAATGACCAGCCCTTGGCCCTTCGCAGTATGGGGAATTGACTTGATTGGCGAACTGCCAATGGGCCGAGGCGGAGCCAAATATGCTATAGTGGCAGTTGACTATTTCACCAAATGGGTAGAGGCGGAACCTCTAAATAAAATATCTTCGGCAAAAGTTATCAACTTCTTGATCAAAAATATTCTGTGCAGGTACGGAGTCCCACTCAAGATCATATCAGACAACTGACTTCAATTTGACAGCGAAGAATTCGCCAACTGGTGCCAAGAGCACGAGATTCACAAAAGCTTCTCATCCGTGGCTTATCCCCAGGCAAACGGCCAAGTCGAAGCTGTCAACAAGATCCTCAAAACCTTAATCAAGAAGAAACTTGAAAATTCGAAAGGTGCTTGGGTGGACGAACTTCCTACGGCACTTTGGGCCTATCGCACATCTTATAGAACTTCAACAGGGCATACTCCCTTCCCTTTGGCATACGGATCGGAGGCTATGCTCCCAGTTGAAACTATAGTGCCCTCTCACCGTAGGATCCACTACAAACCGGAAGAGAACGAAGAGCTCCTCCTCATGTCTTTGGATCTGATTGAGGAGAGAAGAAATGACGCAGCACTCAAAGCAGCAGCTCACAAACAAAAAGTGGCAGCACTATACAACTCCAAAGTCAAACATCGCAGCTTACAAGAAGGAGATCTTGTCCTCAAGCGAATCTTTCCGCGCCCCGAGGAACTGGACCCCATCTGGAACGGACCATATGTAATTCATAAAGATCTCCACAACGGAGCTTATATTTTGTCAACAGTGGACGGAGAGGTGTTCCAGAGGGCATGGAACATCCGACACCTCCGTCGATACTTTTCTTAACTTGTACTGCCCATATGAAGTGAATTAACAAAGAGAATCAGTGGACGTAGGCATTTTCGTGCCGAACCACTTTAAAAAACTTGGCTCTTGTTAACTTGTTCCTTTATATCTTGGCTACTTGTTAAGCTTTATCCTTTGCTGTTGAACAAAATCCTTTGCAGATGACATTTCAATTCAGAGCTTCACGACACAACTCCACCTGGACAAAATCTAACAGGTACGCTACGATCCTATGCCCTCGCCAATGAGACACTTTGCTCCGGTATCCCTCTACCGCGAGTTAACTCATTGTTTGCCTCGGCCCTTAAAGCCGACCGTAATAAGCCGAGTATAAGCCACCGAGAAGGCCGATTATGCCATGGCAGCTCATTACAGCGATTCGGCTCGCCGGCAACTGTGAACCGATCATAAGCCCCAACATAAGGTGTGGCCAGCCAGGGGCAGTTCACAATTGACGATCGGCCCCCACGCTAGCCGGCCACAGTAAATCGAATAATACCCACGATTACGGGCCATAATGGCCCGGGTAGTTACTGTGCGCGATCGGCTCCGATGTGTCTTAAGTGCGGCTGTGGTAAAAAAGAAAACTCCCCGCAGAGGCGTAAGATGGGTGACAAATGTCTCCAAGACCCACAGCTAGGGAAAGTGACTACAAAACCCGTTTGCCATGAACTTAAGCACATCGACGGCCTTCCGTGACTGGAAGTTTTACTTTTCCTATATTTCAATTTCATTTAAAACTTTTCTCCTATTCTCCGTAACGGTGCTTGAAAGTACAGGATATGGAATACGGAACACTCGCTAATGGGAAGAGAAACTTACAATCGGATGACGAGACACTCAACAGCATTCCGTGCTTGGTCTTACAGGACGCACGAAATTGCCGTCCACAGTCGAAACATGAAGGGCGGTACCTTCTACTTTTATACATTAATGCATGGCTGCAGTTCATATTCACGCATCACATTTACGTTGCAAAATGAGAAAATTATACTTTAAGCAAAAAACTTGGCATCAAGCATAGTCAAGTCACTAGTAACATGCATAGTTACATCACTTACATAGCACAACAAAATAGCAATAACATTCCAACATAAAGGAATCAGCTTATGTTATGAAATTACATAAAGTCATTCACCACAAACAATATTATTACAGTCACATCATTGTTTTGGACTAACATAAACAGCGATAAAAGGAAATCAAAAGGTGGCCGAATTCGGACAAGGAACCAGCTGCGTCCACGCTTCGCCCTCATCCTACCAACTCTCCAAGCCTACTTAGCCGTAGGATCGGAGCTCCCATCATGTTGATCGGAAGTCCCACCTGTCCAATTCAGAAGAGGAATTCATTAAACAAACAGTAAACGATCAAGTTATGAAAATCTAAAAAGAAAAGAGAAAGAGAAGAGAGACTCACCAGCGCCCGCCGCTTGATCCTCATCCTCCAATTGCACACCCGCTTCCTCCGCAGCAAGCAGCCGCATCCCCTCTTCACCTTCACCTCTATCTTCCTCTACATCTTCCTCTCCCGGAGCAAGTGGGCAAGTACTAGGAGAGGGACCGTCGGACTTCTTGAGCTTCTTGCACCCAACAACGGGAGGCTTTGTAAAAGGTGCCCTCTTGCCACTCTTCACCGTGGCCCCTTCCTTGGCTTTGGCAGCCTTCTCCTCAGCTGTGTCCCTCTGCTTAACCACGGATTGGTGTGGCAGGATCAAGTTGTGCTCCAGAAGAGTAGCATTCCTGATCAGGAAAGAAGCTGACCTGTCCCGTCCCGAAATGGCCTTTATTTCCGCAACCATCTGGACCAGGGAATCACTCTCTACGACTGCAAAGCCACCTGTCGCTAGCAAGAAATAGAAGCATATCAGAAGGAGCACTGCAGTCGGAACAAAGAAACTGTAAATAAAGTTCAACGTACAGCCAGAAGTGAAGAGGCGGAAGGAGACAGAATCGTCCCTGATAAAAAACCATTCTTTCTTAAACATGGTGAACTTTGAGTATAGGTCCAGGACTGGTTTGAAAGGAACAGCCGCTTCCAAGCTAACGTACGGAGATTCCTTTTTGTAACCTCTCAAGTTATATAGATACCGGATCTCCCGGTTGGAAAGGGGGCGCCCTTACCTTCTCTGAAAAATAATGTATAAGCACACCAAGATGGCGTAGGAATTGGGCTGAAGCTGGAAAGGAGCCACCTTCAAATAAGTAATGAAGCTGACTATCCAGGTATTGATGGGAGGAATGGCCCCACACATGCAGTGGTACCTACTGTATGCAAAATATCCTTCGGGGGGATTATACGGCATCACTCCATCTCCCGGCAATAGCATGCTAGCCCTGTCAATCCCAAAGGAACGAGAGATGACATCAAGCTGCTCCTCCCTGAGGGAGCTAGGAAAGCAGTCGGGCGGAGAATTCAAGAGCTCCTGGGGGCCATACCCATCTACTAGCGATCGCGGAGCAGGCCCAGGACGTTCGGCCCGAACTGGGGGCACTATGGAGGACTCTGCTCTGTCCTTGGACTTTCGTTTATCGGATCGGGTTTCCACTTTTTGAGACATTTTATCTGCATACACAAAAGCGAAAGACGTGTTGTTAGTACAAGAAGTACAGAGATATAAGCAAACAAGTGTATAAAGCGAGCCAACATATATAAATCTAGAGTTTCACTAATAGTTCAAGTATAAAAGTCCTTTCGGCAAGGGACTCATTCAACACTCAGAATTTCCAATCTCATTCGGTAATACAGCCCAGAGCTCATTCGGCAGTACACATTCAGCATTAAACGTCTCTTAACACAACCGGTATTAAGTTCATTCGATAATCAGCATCACCAAGGTCATTCGGTGTTCACACTCCCAATAACATTCGGTAGTTTAAAAACACAGGAATCATCCAGCAATTACCTGGTCCGGTTGTCAAAAGGTTTCAGCAATATAAGTTGATTCGGCAGAAATCTGGCTCGGTTCTCTCAATTCAGTAAGGAGTGATGAAGGGGTGTAGCCCCTATTTATAGGCAGATATAGGATACTGAACCAAATTGTTCGGCACTCAGGGACCGAATGGAAACAGCAAAAACAAAGTGCGACACATACAGGCATATGCCCCACTTTGGGGGGCAAATGTTGGGCGAACCCTCACCACCATCCAACACCGAACCAGGCTTCGCCTCGCGCCGAATCATCCCTAAGACCAACCCTGCATGCCGAACCATCCAACACCGAACCAGGCTTCGCCTCGCGCTGAATAATCCCATCTCCCCTACATGCCGAACCACCCAACACCGGTCCAATCCCATCTCCCCTGCATGCCGAACCACCTCCACTCCAACAACTACCGGACCAACCAACTACCGGACCAACCAACTACCGGACCAACCAACTACCGAACCAACCAACCCACCGAGCCAACTCCACACCGAACCAACATGGCTCCCATCTACTGCCGGTCCAAGCCTCTTCCATCTCACCACCGGACCAGCACTCTCCTGACCATCTCCATCTTCCACTACCGAACCAACCTGAAGAAGGCATTCCGGATCAACTCTACCAGGCCAGATTGCTCCAGTCCAGGCCCACCAGCAGCTATATACATCCAAGACCCTTACCCCCAGCCTCACTCTATAAATAGAGGGGCAGGGGTACAACAATGGCAGACAAGTTTGAGAGCTCAAGCACGGAAGGAACTTTCAAACAAGTTTTATATACTTGTATACAAAGCTTTGTACTTGTAATCTGAAAGAAAAGAGAGAAAATAACATATAAAGTGGACGTAGGCACGTTCTGGCCGAACCACTATAAATCTGCGTGCCTTTTTACAATTTAGCCCCTGTTTTTTTACTTATTTGCATAACTCACCCAAATTACTAAGAACAACATAAAATCAACTAAATCATACGACTTTGAGGTGTTTGTCCATTTTTTGTGCAAACAAGTTTTCTCACCAATTTTATGATAGAACGGAGGCCAGACACTATTTTTACAGATGCTTTCAAACTTGCATGCTTTCAGGTTGTTTGATCTTCATCTTCCGGATTTTTTTCTTAAATTTGCTCTGGTTTTACATTTTGAATTTGCTTGCTTGGTTTCAACTATAAACCTTCCAGTTGAATTCTTGCTTTCCATTTGAGTTGAACTTATTCTTGATCAGGTTTGAGACTTTTGAAAAGCTGAGATGATCACTGGCTTGGTTGAAGATCTTTGTTTTGTATTGTAACTTCAAGTTTGAATCTGTTCTGGATCATTAGAACAGTCACTTGATTTTTCATCTTACTTTCCAGGTTTGAAGTCTGAGAAAGCATGCATTTGTTGAAGTGGAGCTATGATCTGATGATGTTGGCTTAATCAGGTTTGTAGTTTGTTCATTCTCAGGTTTTGATATTTTCCATGTTTTACCTTTTCAGTTTGAGAATGAATCGAAGAAGAAATTTGAGCAGTGAAGATAGCCTGGTTATACTCAGGTTTAATTTAGAAATGTAAGATAAAAGAAAATTTTATTTCTTTGCCACTTGTTAATATTCTTGCTAACACTTGTATAAATTCTTTGTCCTTACCTCACAAATGTCATTTACATCTATTTTGTGTTTAAACCCTTATTAACTTTCATTTATTAAAGTAGATCATCTATTCTATATTGACATAAGTTTATGTCTCTTTATTTATACTTTTCCTTTTTTATATACATTTATAAAATTTTTTATTTTTTTATTGACTTTGTTTTCAATACATTTATATCTTAAACTTAAGATATTAAACTTATTAATAAATATATGTTCTATCATCTATTCAAAAGAAGCCCTTGCAATTCGAATAATCCTGAATCACGTCCAGACTCCCCATCACAAAAGGTGATCAAATCTCTATACCGGGGACCAGTCCGTGCAGAGACATTCGACGGGTTATCCTTTCGTTTTCGACAATATCCGGTCTTCACCACCGGTATTCAAATGCTATCCATATCATCGTATCATTATTAGGAATGGGTTATATGACACAAAGGTCCTCTCCCGGCTGAACCGAATAATGAGCGCAATATTTAAAAACATATGGATATGGGATCTCAGTTAAGTCACAACTTATTACCCAAAACTTTTCTTTCAAATGGTTAAACAAATTACTATTTACAAACCTTTTAAACAAAAAGATTCATTTCAAAAACCTTTAATGGTTTAAACAATTTCCACACTTAAATCTTTTAAACAAATGATTCTCCTTTAAAAATCCCTTTCAATTTAAAACAAGGTTTACCAATCTTTTAAACAAAGATTCATTCATAGCCTTTCAAAACCATTCCCGTTTCAACCTTTTATATATAAAAGATTCACTATTTAAAATCCTCTTCAATTTCAAAATAGGGTTCAACTATCTTTCACAAAGATTCAATTATAGTTTTCAAAGTCATTCTATTTCAAACTTGAAAATATTTTCATCATAATTATTATTTGAAACTACTTGTTTCCGTTTCAGAAAATCCGATTTTATTTGCTCGAGTTAAGGCCTTTCAAAAATAAACTTGGGTTAAATTCAAATTCTCAAAATCATACTTTTAAATGGTTTAAAAACCCATATAAACACATTTATAGCTTGTATAACCTTTTTACATCATAAATACCAGATATAGAATTCAATTTCAGATATTGAATTCCAATTTAATCAAATGATTCAAATTTCAAATCTTTATTAAGTTATTCACAATAACTTTCATTTTTAAAAACACCCTTTTCAAAAGTTTTTTCACTTTAAACCCAATCTATTTCCAAACCCATTTGAATTTAAAATTCAAATTTAAAACTATTTAAAAATCTATGACTTAACCGATTTCCACGTGCAATCCATATTTGTGTGTGTATAGTGTGGTCCAGGGGTTTTACACAATGTTGCAACAACAATCATCACATCAAAGATTAAAGCGCATAAATATCGATAAGCGGTATAAACTATAACGCTTATCTTCATTCATAGATTCATAGATAAAGTAAATTTATCAATAACAAAGATTCATCGTTACGATTCGATGTGGGTTTCGAATAACCAACTGGAATCCGACTCCCTGTCGCATCGAAATTCAAATGTCATTTACGGGTCAAGGGTTTTGCATATTCATATAACAATATATTCATTACAAATATAACAGCTTAGCACAAAGCATTACATAGCATCACATCACATATCAAATATATCAATCCATCACATAGCATCCAATAGCAATCAAACATCTATAATTAATGTGAATAAATCGTGTGGTTTTTGATTTATCAACAACATAGTTACCTTTATTAGAAATCATTTAATCAATGATTAATTATCATTAACTGCAATTGATCAAGTCTTAATTACCTTCATTAATTAAATCATTTCTTATTTAATTATCTAAATTAATTGACCCTTAATTGTAATTAATTAAATCTTAATTACTTTTATTAATTAATTATTCCCTAATTAATTACTTTAATTAATTACTCCTTAATTAATGATGATTTCTTAAGCACTTTAAGTTAATTAACCTTTAATTAATTATTTTTGATTTAATTACCTTAATTAATTAACCGCATTAATTATTCTTTAAAGTAATTAGCCCTTAATATTTGATTAATCAATCTTTAATTATCTACCCTTAATTACTTTCACTAAGTAATTACTATTTTTATTTAATCATTCATTAATTACTTTATTAATTAACTTAAATTATTAATTAATATACTTTAATAATAAATCCTTAATTATTAATTAATTTAATCTTAATTATAACTTATTATCCTTTAATTAATTTTCTTAATTATTAATGAATTAATCTTAATTACAAATTATTACTTACTTGATTATTATTAACGATATAATTCAACTTACTTTTAAGTTAAAATTTATCACTTATTAAGTTTTATTTAAAATGACTTATTAAAAATAAAAGTTTAAAACTTAATTGTTTTAGAAAAAATCCTTTGTTCCCAAAACTTTCAATTAATACCTTCTACTTAATAAATAATTCATCATTTAAAAAAGGAATAAATTTTTTTTATTTTATTTAGAAATTTATTTAACTCATTTATTAAAGTTTTAAACTGGAAACATAAAAATTCCAGGCAAACACAAGTGTCCCCGAGTCGCTCCACCCCCTGCTTCGAGTTGACCCTGGACGAATTACCCCACAGCTTCAGGTTTCCCCAAAATTTGACCCGAGCGCCCCAAACTGTTAATTTAAAAAATTTCCAAGTATTTTTCACTACGCACCCAATTCCTACTTCGAGTTAAAACCCGAGCTACTCCTGTTTCTTCCCGAGACACGCTTCGAGACTACATCTTCTTTCCCAAACACGAACTCACAACACAACCCAATCTAACCCAACGTGCACGTGCACATGTACAGCAACTCCGGCCATCGGAGATTAGCACCTCGACCACCTACAAGTCGTCGGCAACACTACTACCCCATTCAATAGCCCAGATCGACTAAAACGTCCACGAATCGAAATCGAGAATTCCCAATCGAAACTGCAACCCATCTTCATCAGCAAATCACCTCGCCACATCACGTCGAGCCGTCGGACGCCATGCAATCACTACCCAAGCTACTCCGATAAGCCACGAGCAGTTTCCCCCCTGACCGATACAACCCGATGCGACATTGATGTCGCAACAACTTATTTCCTCATATACATCAAAACTAGGGTTAAAACACTAAATCACCTCGCATCTCCATCCATGTTGATCAGAAAAATGTGATTCCATTTTTCTTGAAGTCCCTAGCCTACCACCCACCTCCAGAAGCAAGCACGACAATCCTCCCATCGCCAATCGTCGAAACTTGGCCAAAATCCGATCTATGACCAACCCCAAAATTCTTAATACCCATCAATTTAAAAATCACCATATTATTACTAAAATTCATTATTTTTGTAAGCAAATTCGAGTATATAATTATAGCACAGAAATTTGATAATCCAAATTTTGACATTCATTGATTCTATACTGTAATGTTCTATTTTTTGAGATATTAATAAAATATTTTCACTTGAATAAATTTTCAAGAAGGATGTTACCCACATACAAACATATTTTGTTTAAGGATTAAAGACTAAAAAACATTTAGGTGGATAGTTTGAATTTTTAAATCAGGTTTAGAACCTGTAACTATAAAAACAGAGGTATGCACAGTCTTATATCTACATATTTATCAACATGCATACCAAATTCCACCCATCATTCCAACACATTTCAAAGAACATCAGAATATACAGGTTAAGGATCTAAACAAAGAGTTTGCTCACCAATTTTATGAAAGAACAAAGGCCAGACACTATTTTTACTGATGCTTTTAAAACTTGCATGCTTTCAGGTTGTTTGATCTTCATCATCCAGATTTTTTTCTTAAATTTGCTCTGGTTTTAATTTTTGAATTTGCTTGCTTTGTTTCAACTATAAACCTTCTAGTTGAATTCTTGCTTTCCATTTGAGTTGAATTTATTCTTGATCAGGTTTGAGACTTTTGAAAAGCTGAGATGATCACTGGCTTGGTTGAAGATCTTTGTTTTGTATTGTAACTTCAAGTTTGAATCTGCTCTGGATCATTAGAACAGTCACTTGATTTTTCATCTTACTTTCCAGGTTTGAAGTCTGAGAAAGCATGCATTTGTTGAAGTGGAGCCATAATCTGATGATGTTGGCTTAATCAGTTTGTAGTTTGTTTATTCTCAGGTTTTGATATTTTCCAGGTTTTACCTTTTCAGTTTGAGAATGAATCGAAGAAGACATTTGAGTAGTGAAGATAGCCTGGTTATACTCAGGTTTAATTTAGAAATGTAAGATAAAAGAAAATTTTATTTCTTTGCCACTTGTTAATATTCTTGCTAACACTTGTATAAATTCTTTGTCCTTACCTTACAAATGTCATTTACATCTATTTTTTGTTTAAACCCTTATTAACTTCATTTATTAAAGTAGATCATCTATTCTATATTGACATAAGTTTATGTCTCTTTATTTATACTATTCCTTTTTTATATACATTTATAATAAAAAAATTAATTTTTTATTGACTTTGTTTTCAATACATTTATATCTTAAACTCAAGATATTAAACTTATTAATAAACATGTTCTAAAATTCTCATTTTAAACTTAAGAAATCATACTTATTATACTAGTGTTTCAAATATAAAATTTTCTTTAAGTCCAATTAAATTTCAATATATTAACATTTTATACCTTCAAAATATACATTCTTATCAAAGCTTTATATTTATTTATCAACTATTTTTATTTTCAAGTATATAAGACTAAAGCATTTTAAATCTTTTATTTAACCTTGTTTAACATCATATTATATTTACAATTTAGTTCAAACAAATTTAAAAGAAGGTAAGTAAACTTATTAATTTAATCCTTATTGATTTTCAAAAGATATGCATATTAAATAATATGAAATTTATTTTTAAACAACTCTTACTATATTAATTTAAAAATATAACTTTCCAATATATCATATATTAAAATTAGAAAACAATCAAATCAAATTCAAATTAATAAATACTTATATTATTTTACCAATAATTTCATAATTTAATTCCAAAATTTAAATTAAGTGTCAAATTAAACTTGATGAAAATTCGGGAATGTTACAACCCAAATATATCAGAGCATAAATACAATGCTACAGCGAAATACAAAATACCAGCAGCAGAACAACAGCTGAATATGATATCATAACTCGAACTTCTAAGAGAGAACTCCAACATTTGCATCTCCATCTCCAATCCAAAATTTCGAAGACTCCTATCCAATAAGCTCGAACCATCATCAAGTGTATTAAGCAAGGTCGGTCCCGATTGCGGAAGAGAGGCACAAAGCGATAGCCAAAATCCAAAGACTTCGAAGGCTATAGAATCTACACCTATTATTTGATTATCTGAAAAACCCAACTCTAGACTGCCCGTGTGGAAAATTGTAGGCACCCAGAGTTTAGAAAGGAAACAATAAACTCCGGGTCAGTCATGAGACTGGTATGAGCAAACAAAAAAAGCTTTATTTTAAATAACAAAAGAATTTAAAATTGAAATCCGCAATGCTTTTTGGAAAATGAAACTACCATAAGGCCTCCCGTCCCACACACCATGCAAACGCAAAATTGGAGAAGATTTCACCTTATGATAGACAAAAATGCTTGATATGCGAAAGCCATTTGATATTATTATTAGTGCATAGTACAGAAAACCTTTAGAAAGTATAATATTAATCCTAGCCAGCATACAACCATTATTGTATGCCTACTATAGCTATCATGTTCAATAGCAGGTTACCGCCACATTCCATGGCAGGTTGTACAACTAAAACCGTACAGGGCGCGTATTGTTACTTTGGATTTTCCAACAAATGGTCAGGCCAAGGAACTTCCTACTGCCACATGGGTACGCCTCTGGAGGGACGTCCCGAGAACCTATCCGGCTCTCTGCCAACACAAGGCCGGGTTACCTCTGAAACTAGGTAACTACTACTCGAGCATGCCATCCCTCGGTCGTTTGCGACCTTTATCCAAGGCGCCTCTCAACCAACAACCACAAAGCAATCATAAAGTAATAGATTTGCAGTGACCACATGAGTTAAGTACCTAGGCTCCATACCATGATACCACCCATTTCCAGAAGGGAATGACACACCCTAAAGGGTGCGACCCTCATAACCTTGCCGCATCTTTCCTGTTTCGACTATTTTCGGGGTGTAAGGTCCTGATGCAGTCTCGTCCACAAAGCTACGCTTTACATAAAAGTCATGCTTTGATTAACAAATGATCAACAACACACAGCAGCACTCAGTATGCCACACTACCAAATTAGGAGTATATCACTCATAACTATCAAGTACATAACCTCTGAGCTCGTACGTCTCAAAGAAGGGTGTTAAGCTAAGAGAATAAATTCTCTGCCACCAAACAGAAATGTATTTGATAGAGATCAGTTTTATATCTCAAAGTGTAATGTCAGTCATACAACCATACAAGTCTGTTCCGGGTTCGATTAGAACCGAAGACACATCAAAAAAGCCCTTGCAATCCGGTTATCCACAATCCCGATCGGACTCCCCATCACATATGGAGAACTCTATACCGGAGCAACTCAGTGCAGAGTCATTCGACAGGTTATCCTATCGTTCTTGAAGACACCCTGTCTTCACCATCGATCTTCAAATGTAATCCATGAAGTCATATCATTATTCGGAATGGATTATATGACACAAGGTCCTCTCCCGGCTAAACCGAATAATGAGCGCAATATTTAAAAACATATGGATATTGCGATTTCAGTTAAGTCACAACTTATTACCCAAAACAAATGGTTTAAACAAATTACCATTTTAAATCTTTAAACAAAAAGATTTATTTCACAAAGTTCACCCATCTTTTACAAAGATCATCATAGCCTTTCAACACAATTTTATTTCAAATTGGAATAACTCTTCCAATCTTTAAATCAAAGATTCAATTCATAGTTTTAAAACTATTTCCAAAGATTTATTCACAACTTGGAAAACCATTTTCAGTTCAAACTTGAAATCCTTTTAACTCAAATTAGAAGTTCTTTCCTTATATGAAAGCTTTTATTATTTGAAAAACAAATAGTTTTTGTTTCGGAAAAATCCGATTACATTTATACAAGTTAAAGCTCTTCAAGTATAAAACTTGGTTTAAATTCAAATTCCCAAAACAATACTTTTTAAATGGTTTAAAACCCATATAAACACATCTATAACTTGTATAACATTTTTAAATCATAGTTTCCAAACATAGAATTCAATTTTAAAGTTTGAATTCAAATTCAAATCAAATTATTTAAATTTTCAAAGCTTTATCAAGTTATAACTTTAATCTTTGAAAACCCTTTTCCAAAAGCTTTTTATAATTTACCCAATTCCATTTCCAAAACCCATTTGAATTCAAAATTCAACTTTTTAAAACCGTTTCAAAAATCTACGACTTAACCAATTTCCTCGTGCAATCCATATTTGTGTGTGTATAGTGTAGCCCAGGGGTTTCACACAATAGTGCAACATCACCAATCATCACATCATAGATTTGAGCACATCAACATCGATAAGCAGTATAATCTTATATCACTTATCTTTATTCACAGATTCATAGATAAATAATATAAATTTATCACAGATAAATAAATGACATTCATCACAGATCACACCAAAATAATTCATAGCACAAAGCATCACACAGTAGAGATAGCAAACAAATCACAGTAATTCAATAGAATACAGTCATCCATAAGGAAGTTTAATTGATTATCTGATTAATTGAAACCAGATTAATCACTAACCCAGGTTAATTAATCAATTATAAATTAATTAACTTTAAATTATTAATTGATCAGTCTTAATTAATAATTGAATAAAATTTTAATTATTAAATAATTAAACCTTAATTATTCTTTAATTAATTATCCTTAATTAATTATACAAATTAATTAACCCTTAATTAATTATTATTTAATTAATTACAATAAGTGATTATCCTTAATCACTTAATCAACTTTAACAATTAGTTAATTACTATTAATTAAGTAATTATCTTTAAGTAATTAATTACCTTTTTATTTATTAAGTAAATATCTTTTAATTATAAATTAATGAGCTTTAATCAGTTTAATTAATTAATCTTAATTAATCTTTAATTAAGTAATTATGCTTAATTATGATTGTCCTTTAATCACCTTTATTAATCAATCCTTCTTTAATCACTTTCATTAGTTAATAGTTCTTTAATTATTTAAAATTTCATCAATTAAAAGATAGCCATTTATCTTTATTATTATTATTATTATTATTATCATCATGTAATTCTTATTTAATAATCCTTTGGAAATAGGCCATCATTAATATATTTATTAACTTAAAATCTTTAAGTTGGATTAAGGATTATAAAACCATTTCATTTTCTCAATTATTCACTTGATTACAAAATTAAATTTATAACTTTAAAACCAAAAATTCATAGATTAGAACATTTTTAACTAAATAAATTTGAAATAAATTTTATTATACAAAATCACTTAAAAAATTATATTTGTTTAAGTTCAATTACACTTGTCATAATTTATCACTTAATCACATCATTTAAATCTTAATTGAATGCTTGAAATTGCTTATCATTAACTTACAAAATCTTTTGAAATCTCCTTAATTAATACAACATTCCTAATATTATTATTGAAATCAAAACAAATTTTAAAAAAACTTTAACTTAAAAATTAAATCTTTAAACTTATTGAAAGTCTTATCTAAATAAATTTTACTTGGGAAAAACTTGTACATTTTAACTAGATCATGCTTTCTAAAAAAAATCTGGTTATTAGCACAAACCACAAATCTGAGCCCATACTCGAAACCTTCCCCGAGTCAAACGCACGGTAAACCCGAGTTTCATCTCGAGTTCCCCACTTTCTCGTTTTTCCCCAATCGAACGAATACCTCGAGTTGAACCCGAGCCTGCCCTTTCTTCCCCATCACCCAAAACCATCAGATACACGCGATGACTTCGTGCACGTGCACGACCACCAAAGCTACTTCCGACCATCGCTTTGGCCTCCGACATATCATCTATGACCACCTCAACTCCATCGACTACCCAGTATCACCAAATCCACCATGAGATAAAAAGGAGCTATCGAGCTCAACCTGGAAACCCAAACGAGTTGCCTAAATCAACACCGTGCTGACGACTTCGATCTCCGGTCACCACACCTTCAAGTCCGAACCCTTACCACTCATTCACGAAGCTTTCCCCTGGGTGCGATCGATCCAAACCTTTTGACGACGTTGCGATGACCACATGAACTCAATCGACAAAAAGGGCTTGTCGAACCCTAGTTCGATGCTACGCCGTCTCCACGTCCACTTAAAAATTCTCCAGACATTTTTCTGATGATTCCCATTACACCAACTACCTTCACCAACAATCACGTCATCCAATTCAACATTGATTTCCATAATTTGACATATTAGTATTTTTCGTTCATTTCAATAATGCTCAACATTCACGAGCTTAAAAATCATGAAATTACTTTTGAAAATCATCATTTAGCAAAACAAATTAGATCCAATGATCAAAATTTGAAATTCAATTACTTGAATTTTCTGTTTTGAATGTTTTCTCTGTAATTTTTAAATTCTCTAATTATTTATCACATATTTTTACTTTATATTATTTTAAAAAATAACTTTACATTATTATAAACAATTTTTCTTCAGAAATCAAAACCTAATACAAATTTCTTTGGGTTATATGGATTTTTTGTAAACTTGCATTAAGGACCTGTAAACAAACAGATGTAAATACACTATTTTACAGACATGCATATTCAACCTATGCATATTTCTATGTATATACAACAATATTTGCATCCATTCAAACATCTTTCACCATTTAACTTCAATATCAACCATAATACTAAATCATATGAGCAAGTTCAAGTTTTAAAGATAAAAATCTGCTCATCTGACTGCAGAGAACAGAGTGTGTCTGAAACCTAGAAACTTTAATGTATTTGATTTGTAGATGATGATCTACTAGCTTGATGATTTGTCGAAAGCTTTACTTTGTTTGAATATTGAATTGATCTTGCTTTTATTTGAATTTGCTCTGATCTTTATATTACTTCAGCTTGATTGCTTTAATTCGATTGCTCTTCATTTTGTAGCTTATTCCAGGTTTGACTTGATAACCGTGATCTTCAACTTGATTTTGTTTCTAATTCCATTTGTTTTGATTTTAGGTTGACAATGGTTTTGATTTGCTTTTTTTATTTCTTGGTTTTCAATTTGTTTCGGTCGATCTTGAGGTTTCCAGTTTGAATCCAAACTTTGATTTCCAGGCTTTACTTTGTTTGCTTTTGATTTTCACCTCAGATTTGAGATGTTATAAAGATTTGTTTTACTGACTTTGTATTGTTTCCAAATTTCTTCGTTATGAAATGTTATCAAGGAAAATAAGGATGAAAGAATCTTTTATTTAATTTTATTAATCCTTAATTCGATCAGTTGCCACTTGTTTATTTTGCATGCTAATTTATTTACACTTGTTCAATTACATAAATAATTAATTTACAAATGTCCCAAACTATGTATATTATGTTGAAACCCTTACTTATAAATTTACAAATTATGTTTAAATCCTTTATTTTTATTTCATTTAAAATTTTATCTTAAACCCTTATGTCTTTATAATTTACTTAATTTTATATCTTTACAAACTAATTTTAAATATACATACATATATATATATATATATATATATATATATATATATATATTCTTATTGTTTTGAAAATGATTAACTTTGAAGACTTTTGTAAATATTATATTGAATTTAAACCATACTTTCCTATTTATCCTTATTTAATTTTTAAAATCTATAGTTTAAATGAATGAATGTTTATATTTGTACTTATATAAAGAAAAATGATTTGAAAATCAATTATACACAAATAAATAATCTTATATACATATATACTTTAGTTTTTTTTCAAAATACAGAGTTAACAAACTCAATATATTATTCAAAACATTTATTTTAAAATTTCAATTTCAAAAATCAATATACAATTAATTTTTATTTATAAATGAATAACCAAACAATATTCTTTTATAAATATAAATTTTATTCCACTCACAAACTATTTATTTTCCAAATATTTATTTTCAACATATATGTATTTGAATTTTCAAATTCAAATTCCATATTATAATTTATTTATAAAATATTTAGATTTCCAAATTAAATTCTTTATTTAAAAACTTATATATATATATGTATGTATGTATGTATGTATGTATGTATATTTATTCCCACAATTTCAATTTAATAATTAAATTCAATATTTAATTCAAAATTTCATATTAATTACCACATTAATTTTTAATTTAATCCAAAAATCAAATTAATTACTAAATTAGTTTGGCTTAAAAATCGGGATCGTTACAGATTCCCCCCTTAAGAAAATTTCGTCCTCAAAATTTTCCAGGAAGACAACAAAGAACAGATGAAAGATAGAGAAATATCTTTCCAGATCAAACTAAATATCTATTCTGCATTTGGCTTACCAAATTCGAATATCAACAATATATATGAGTTCAAACTCATTCAATATTACATAGGATACTCGGGTCATCAATCTATGAAATATGCCGGAAATTGGTTAGTTCGAAGGATAACTAACCGCTCGTAGAATATATCTGGATCCCAAAGAATAGATAATGGATACATAATTCCAATTGGAATATTCTAAAATATACACCAACTTATCCATTTTCGGACTTTGATACTCACCAAAAATTACAATAGAATTTCAAATTTGGTTTAAATCGAAATCGTTTTATCAATACAAATCTTCATATTCAACTTCATATTTAATTTACCAATTTATTTCAAATAGAATTTCAAATTCATTGAAGTTAAAAATGAGAAGCTGATAGAAATTTGATGAAGAGAATACGAGGTAGAAACTTATCTACACGATTTGCAGGGCCATCACCACACTGAAACTTCTCCCTCGAGCTGCCACGAAGCAATCAAAGAACTGAATCGAATCAAAGGAGATTGATAGAGAAAATTAATTTTCATTGTCGTTTTCAGGTTATTAACCATTTGTAGTAGTACTCCCCAGTCCCCTATCTCGTCCTCTTCTTGCACTCATACTCACTATCAATGGATAGTAAGAGAATTTATTGAGGCACACGAACGGATATCTTAGGGATATACTCATTCTAGGGTATACTTCACCCTATGTCTAATGAGTTACCTAATGTTTTATATTCCTGAGATAAAGTTTCAACCTTCAGCTCTGACACCAAATGAAACAACCTTGACTCGACCTTCGAAAATCGGCATCCATACTTCACTTGTACTCAAATGTCGCAGATTCATACGCCGAATCTGGCTCGTCGGAGCTTATATCACATTAGGTATAACAACATAGCAGGAGAAAATGAATAATATCATTGATACAACAATGAATACAATATCCATATATGATACAATATTGACCACCCAAATATATCAGAGCACAAATACAATGCTACAGCGAAATACAAAATACCAGCAGCAGAACGACAACTGAATATGATATCATAACTTGAACTTCTAAGAGAGAACTCCAACATTTGCATCTCCATCTCCAATCCAAAATTTCGAAGACTCCTATCCAATAAGCTCGAACCACCATCAAGTGTATTAAGCAGGGTCGGACCCGATTGTAGAAGAGAAGCACAAAGCGATAGCCAAAATCCAAAGACTTCAAAGGCTATCGAATCTACACCTATTATTTGATTATCTGAAAAACCCAACTTTAGACTGCCCGTGTGGAAAATTGTAGGCACCCAGAGTTTAGGAAGGAAACAATAAACTCCGGGTCAGTCATGGGACTGGTATGAGCAAACAAAAAAAGCTTTATTTTAAACAACAAAAGAATTTAAAATTGAAATCCGCAATGCATTTTGGAAAATGAAACTACCATAAGGCCTCCCGCCGCACACACTATGCAAACGTAGAATTGGAGGAGATTTCTCCTTATGATAGTCAAAAATGGTTGATACGCGAAAGCCATTTGATATTATTATTAATGCATAGTGTAGAAAACCTTTAGAAAGTATAATATTAATCCTAGCCAGCATACAACCTATTGTATGCCTACTATAGCTACCATGTTCAATAGCAGGTTACCGCCACATTCCATGGCAGGTTATACAACTAAAACCGTACAGGGCACGTATTGTTTCTTTGGATTTTCCAACAAATGGTCAGGCTAAGGAACTTCCTACTACCACATGGGTACGCCTCTGGAAGGACGTCTCGAGAACCTACCCGGCTCTCTGCCAACACAAGGCCGGGTTACATCTGTAACTAGGTAACTACTACTCGAGCATGCCTTCCCCCGGTCGTTTGCGACCTTTATCCGAGGCGCCTCTCAACGAACAACCACAAAGTAATCACAAACTAATAGATTTGCAATGACCACACGAGTTAAGTACCTGGGCTCCATACCATGATACCACCTTTTTTCGAAGGGAATGACACACCCTAAAGGGCGCGACCCTTATAACCCTGCCGCATCTTTCCTGTTTCGACCATTTCCGGGGTGTGAGGTCCTGATGCAGTCTCATCCACAAAGCTACGCTTTACATAAAAGTCATGATTTGGTCAATAAATGATCAACAACACACAGCAACACTCAGTGTGCCACACTACCAAATTGGGAGTATATCACTGATAACTATCAACTACATAACCTCTGAGCTCGTACGTCTCAGAGAAGGGTGTTAAGCTAAGAGAATAAATTCTCCGCCACTAAACAGAAATGTATTTGATAGAAGTCAGTTTTATATCTCAAAGTGTAATGTCAGACATACAACCATACAAGTCTGTTCTGGGTTCGAACAGAACCTAAGGCATTTCAAAAGAAGCCCTTGCAATCCAGGTATCCACAATCCCGATCAGACTCCCCATCACATATGGAGAACTCTATACCGGAGCAACTCAGTGCAAAGTCATTTTATAGGTCATCCTATCATTCTTGAAGACACTTGGTCTTCACCACCGGTCTTCAAATGCAATCCATAACGTCGTATCATTATTCGGAATGGGTTATATGACACAAGGTCCTCTCCTGGCTAAACCGAATAATGAGCGCAATATTTAAAAACATATGGATATTGGAATTTCAGTTAAGTCACAAGTTATTACCCAAAACAAATGGTTTAAACAAATTACCATTTTAAATCTTTAAATAAAAAGATTTATTTCACAAAGTTCACCCATCTTTAACAAAGATCATTCATAGCCTTTAAACACAATTTCATTTCAAATTGGATTAGCTCTTCCAATCTTTAAATCAAAGATTCAATTCATAGCTTTTAAAACTATTTTCAAAGATTTATTCGTAACTTGGAAAACCATTTTCATTTCAAACTTTAAATCCTTTTAACTCAAATTGGAAATTCTTTCCTTATATGAAAGCTTTTATTATTTGAAAAACAAACAGTTTTTGTTTCGAAAAAATCCGATTACATTTATACAAGTTAAAGCTCTTCAAGTATAAAACTTGGTTTAAATTTAAATTCCCAAAACAATACTTTTTAAATTGTTTAAAACCCATATAAACACATTTATAACTTGTATAACCTTTTTAAATCATAGTTTCCAAACATAGAATTCAATTTTAAATTTTGAATTCAAATTCAAATCAAATTATTTAAATTTTCAAAGCTTTATCACGTTATAATTTTTATCTTTGAAAACCCTTTTCCAAAAGCTTTTTATAATTAACCCAATTCCAATTCCAAAACCCATTTGAATTCAAAATTCAACTTTTTAAAACCGTTTCAAAAATCTATGACTTAACCAATTTCCTCGTGCAATCAATATTTGTGTGTGTATAGTGTAGTCCACGGGTTTTACACAGTAGTGCAACATCATCAATCATCACATCACAAATTCGAGCACATCAACATCGATAAGCGGTATAATCTTATATCGCTTATCTTCATTCATAGAATCATAGATAAATAATATAAATTTATCATAGATAAATAAATGACATTCATCACAGATCACACCAAAACAATTCATAGCACAAAGCATCACACAGTAGAGATAACAAACAAATCACAGTCATTCAATAGAATACAGTCATCCATAAGGAAGTTTAATTGATATCTGATTAATTGAAACCGGATTAATCACTAACCCTGGTTAATTAATCTATTATAAATTAATTAACTTTAAATTATTAATTAATCAATCTTAATTAATAATTGAGTAAAATTTTAATTATTAAATAATAAACCCTTAATTATTTAATTATTCTTTAATTAATTATACTTAATTAATTATACAAATTAATTAACCCTTAATTAATTATTATTTAATTAATTACAATAAGTGATTATCCTTAATCACTTAATCAACTTTAACCATTAGTTAATTACTTTTAATTAAGTAATTAATTATCCTTTTATTTATTAAGTAAATATATTTTAATTATAAATTAATGAGCCTTTAATCAATTTAATTAATTATTCTTTAATTAAGTAATTATTCTTAATTATGATTATCCTTTAATCACCTTCATTAATCAATCCTTCTTTAATCACTTTCATTAGTTAATAGTTCTTTAATGATTTAAAATTTCATCAATTAAAAGATAGCCATTTATCTTTATTATTATTATTATTCTTTTTATCATTTAATTCTTATTTAATAATCCTTTGGAAATAGGCCGTCATCAATATATTTATTAACTTAAAATCTTTAAGTTAGATTAAGGATTATAAAACCATTTCATTTTCTCAATTATTCACTTAATTGCAAAATTAAATTTATAACTTTAAAACCTAAAGTTACATAGATTAGAACATTTTTAACTTAATAAATTTGAAATAAATTTTGTTATACAAAATCACTTAAAAACTTTTATTTATTTAAGTTCAATTACACTTGTCTTAATTTATCACTTAATCATATCATTTAAACCTTAATTGAATGCTTGAAATTGCTTATCATTAACTAAAAAAATCTTTTGAAATCTCCTTAATTAATACAACATTCCTAATATTATTATTGAAACAAAACAAATTTTAAAAAAACTTTAACTTAAAATTAAATATTTAAACTTATTGAAAGTCTTATCTAAATAAATATTACTTGGGAAAAACTTGTACATTTTAACTAGATCATGCTTTCTAAAAAAATCTGGTTATTAACACAAGCCACAAATCTGAACCCATACTCGAAACCTTCCCCGAGTCAAACACACAGTAAACCCAAGTTTCATCTCGAGTTCCTCACTCTCTCGCTTTTCGCCGAGACAATCAAACGAATACCTCGAGTTGAACCCGGGCCTGCCCTTTCTTCCCCATCACCCAAAACCATCAGATACATGCGATGACTTCGTGCACGTGCACGACCACCTGAGCTACTTTCGACCATCGCTTTGGCCTCCGACATATCATCTACAACCACCTCAACTCCATCGACTATCCAGTATCACCAAATCCACCATGAGATAAAAAGGAGCCATCGAGCTTAACCTGGAAACCCAAACAAGTTTCCTAAATCAACACCGTGCCGACGACCTCGATCTCCAGTCACCACGCCTTCAAGTCCAACCCTCATTACTCATTCACAAAGCTTTCCCCCAGGTGCGATCGATCCAAACGCCTCGACGACATCGCGATGACCACAGGAACTCAATCGACAAAAAGGGCTTGTCGAACCCTAGTTCGACGCTACGCCATCGCCATGTCCACTTAAAAATTCTCCAGACATTTTTCTTGGTATTCCCATTACACAACTACCTTCACCAGCAATCACATCGTCCAATTCAACATTAATCGCCAAAATTTGACATATTAGTATTTTCCGTTCATTTCAATAATGCTTGACATTCACGAGCTTAAAAATCATGAAATTACTTCTGAAAATCATCATTTAGCAAAACAATATGATCCAATGATCAAAATTTGAAATTAAATTACTTGAATTTTCTGTTTTGAATGTTTTCTCTGTAATTTCTAAATTTTCTAATTATTTATCACATATTTTGCATTATATTATTTTTAAAAATAACTTTACATTATTATAAACATTTTTTCTTCAGAAATCAAAACCTAATACAAATTTGTTTGGGTGATATGGATTTTTTTTAAACTTGCTTTAAGGACCTGTAAACAAACAGATGCAAATACACTTGTTTTACAGACATGCATATTCAACCTATGCATATTTATATGTATATACAACCATATTTGCATCCATTCAAACATCTTTCACCATTTAACTTCAATATCAACCACAATACTAAATCATATAAGCAAGTTCAAGTTTTAAAGATAAAAATCTGCTCACCTGACTGTAGAGAACGGAATGTTTCTGAAACTTGGAAACTTTGATGTATTTGATTTGTAGACGATGATCTACAAGCTTGATGATTTGTTGAAAGCTTTACTTTGCTTGAATATTGAGTTGATCTTGCTTTTATTTGAATTTGCTTTGATCTTTATATTGCTTCAGCTTGATTGCTTTAATTCGATTGCTCTCAGTTTTGTAGCTTATTCTAGGTTTGACTTGATAATCCTGATATTCAACTTGATTTTGTTTCTAATTCCAATTGTTTTCAGATCTGGTTTCAGGTTGACAATGGTTTTGATTTGCTTTGTTTTTTATTTCCACGTTGTGAATTTGTTTCAGATGATCTTCAGGTTTCCAGTTTGAATCCAAACTTTGATTTCCAGGCTTTATTTTGTTTGCTTTTGATTTTCATCTCAGATTTGAGATGTTATAAAGATTTGTTTTACCGACTTTGTTTTGTTTCCAGATTTCTTTGTTATGAAATGTTATCAAAGAAAATAAGGATGAAAGAATCTTTTATTTAATTTTATTAATCCTTAATTCAATCAATTGCCACTTATTTATTTTGCATGCTTATTTATCTACACTTGCTACATAAACAATTAATTTGCAAATGTCCCAAACTATGTATATTATGTTGAAACCCTTACTTATAAATTTATAAATTATGTTTAAATCCTTTATTTTTATTTTATTTAAAATTTTATCTTAAACGCTTATGTCTTTATAATTTACTTAATTCTATATCTTTACAAACTAATTTTAAACATATATATTTTTTCTTATTGTTTTTAAAATGATTAACTTTGAAGACTTTTGTAAATATTATATTGAATTTAAACCATACTTTCTAATTTATCCTTATTTAAAATTTAAAATCTATAGTTTAAATGAATGAACGTTTATATTTGTACTTATATAAAGAAAAATGATTTGAAAATCAATTATACACAAATAAATAATCTTATATACATATATATTTTGGTTTTTTTTTTCAAAATACAGAGTTAACAAACTCAATATATTATTCAAAACATTTATTTTAAAATTTCAAATTCAAAAATCAATATACAATCAATTTTTATTTATAAATGAATAAACAAACAATATTCTTTTATAAATATAAATTTTATTCCATTCACAAACTATTTATTTTCAACATATATGTATTTGAATTTTCAAATTCAAATTCCAAATTGTAATTTATTTATAAAATATTTAGATTTCCAAATAAAATTATTTATTTAGAAACTTATATATATATTTATTCCCACAATTTCAATTTAAAATTAAATTCATAATTTAATTCAAAATTTCATATTAATTACCAAATTAATTCTTAATTTAATCCAAAAATCAAATTAATTGCTAAATTAATTTGGCTTAAAAATCGGGATCGTTACAAATTTAGACAAATTAAAAAATTAAATAAAGAACACATAGCCAAAATAAATAGATTAGAACTTGAAATAGGAATGTTAAAGATGAAAAAATTATTTTAGAGAAGGAACTAGAATTATCTCAAGAAAAAAAAATTAAAAGTAGTTTAGTTGAAAATGCGACCATATCTAATGATTTTGAAAATATTAGACTAGAGAAAGATAACTTGTTAAAAGAAACTATCAACTTGAAAAGTAATATAGAAACATTGAAAATTTAGAATTAAAAGAAAAATTAGATAAAATTACAAATAATATTTCAAAGATTTAATAAAGGAAAATAAGATTTAGAAAATCTTATCAAAACTTCAAAACCGTCAAGTAATAGAAATGTAATAGGATTTAAAAATATTCCTAAACAAAAAAGGTATAATATTAAAAAATATAGTTTTATTTATCAAAAAACTAAAATATCACCTAAGTCTAATACGAATACCAAAAAAGTTAAAATTTGGATACCTAAGACAAGTAATAAGTTGATTAGACAAAAACATATTACCAATTTTTTAGATAATGTAGTCTATAATAAAAATTATATTCATAAAGGTACCAAACCTTCTTGGGTATGGCTACCTACTTCTCTTAACATCTAGGACCCTAGCAAAGTATATGGGTACTAGTTAAATCATCTTTTATTTTGCATGTACCCAAAATAAAAAATAAGGAGAAATAGATATTTGATAGTGGATGCACCAAAATATGATTGGAAACTCAAAAATGTTATCAAATATAACATACATCGATGGTGGAATGGTAATTTTTGGAGATAACTTAAAAGGATACATAGTTGGCATCGGAGAAGTCATCAACTCTAGTATTTCTAACTCTCCTATTTTTACAAATGTTTTGTTAGTAGAAAATTTGAAACGCAACCTACTTAGCATCAGTCAATTATGCGATAAAGGTTTTCAAATAAATTTTGAAAAAGATAGATGTAATATTTTTGACAATAACAAACAACTTATCTTTGAGGGTTTTAGAAAAAAAAATATTTATGTCTTAAATATGAATATAAATCGAAATTCAAATTTATGCTTAACAGCCAAACGTGACAATCCATGGTTGTGGCATAAATGATTCTGTCATATTAATTTTAAATATATTAATAACTAAGCAAAATATGAGCTAGTTAATGGTTTACCTAAAATAAATTATAAAGTAGAAAATTTATGTGACAATTGTCAAATCGGAAAACCAAAGAAAATCTCTTTTAAATCTAAAAATAATATTTCTACGAAACAACCATTAGAGTTATTACATTTAGTTTTATTTGGTCCAACTCAAGTACGATCTATAAATCACAACAAATATGTTTTCGTAATAGTTGATGATTTTTCAAAATATACATGGACTTTATTTTTAAAACACAAAAGTGACACCTTTGGAATGTTCAAAATTTTTGCTAAAAGAATTAAAACTCAAATGGATTTGAAAATTAAGAATATTCGAAGTGATCACGATGGAGAATTCGAAAATGATCTTTTTACCAATTTTGTAATAAAAAGGGTATAAGTCATAATTTTTCCTTTCCCCGATCACCTCAACAAAATGGTGTAGTAGAAAGAAAAAATTGTACGCTAAAAGAATGTGCACGAACACTATTAAATATTAGTGGTTTACCAAAATATTTTTCGGCTGAAGCCATTGCTATGGCTTGTTATGTTTTGAATCGAGTAACCATAAGACCTATGACTAAACGTACTTGTTTTGAAATATTTTTTGGAAGAAACCCTAAAGTATCATACTTTAAAACTTTCGGGTCAATATGTTTTATACTAAATACCAAAGTTAATTTAGGAAAATTCGATCCAAATACCGATGAAAGAATCTTTGTTGGATATTCGGATCGTAGTAAGGCGTATAGAATTTTTAATAAACGAACTAACACAAGTGAAGAAAGTTTACATGTTTCGTTTGATAAATTTTTTATTAGCCATCAAATCAATGACGATGAAGAAATAATTCCAATAACAAAAACAACAAATTCTTATAATAACGAGACAAATGCACAAAATAGTACTTCAGTGTCGTCTCCTAGAATTCTAAAAGATCCAAAAGATAATATCATTGGAGATCTTAACTCCAAAGTAACTAGAAATCAACTAAGCATTTGTGTCAAATTTTGAACCAAAAAATTATAAAGAAGCTTCAAATGATATTTTGGATAATAGCTATGCAAGAAGAATTAAATCAATTTGAACGTAATAATGTTTGAGAATTAGTACCAAGACCAAAAAATCAATCAGTTATTTGGAACAAAATGGGTATTTAAAAACAAACCAGACGAAAACGGAAATATAGTTAGAAATAAAGTACGTTTAGTCGCTCAGGGTTATAATCAAGAAGAAGGTAACGACTACGACGAAACTTTTGCTCCAGTAGTAAGACTCGAGGACATACGTACATTACTTGCTTTTTCAAGTCATCACAATTTTAAATTATTTCAAATGGATGTCAAAAGTGCTTTTGTAAATGTTTTTATTAAAGAAAACGTATATGTTGAACAACCTCCATTGTTTGTTCACGAAAAATATCCAATCATGCTATTAAATTACACAAAGCCTTATATGGTTTAAAGCAAGCCCCTCGTGCCAGGTACGAACGTCTTAAGAATCATTTAATCACATGTTGTTTTCAACTAGGTAAAATAGATACAACTTTATTTATTAAACGAGAAAATAATGATATCTTAATTGTAGTAGACGATATTATTTTTGGTTTAACTAACGAAAATATTTGTACTCAATTTTTAAATATAATGAAAAACGAATTTGGAATGTCTCACGTGGGTGAGTTGAATTTCTTTCTATGTTTAAACTTGAAAATGGTAATCAAGAAAAATATTGTAACGATCCATTACGTCATTTTGAAATGGATAAAACTTCAAGCAAACCAACACCAATGAGCACTAATTTTCACTTGGAAAAAGATGATAACGGAAAAGATTTTGATGAAAAATTATATCGTAGTATGATTGGCTTCTTACCTTATTTGATGGCTAGTCGACCCGACATTATGATGAGTGTATGTCTTTGTGTCCGGTTTTAAGCAAAACCAAGAGAATCTCATCAAATAGTTGTTAAACGTATCTTACATTATCTATCTAGTAATAGAGATTATGGTTTATTTTACCATAAGGGGTCATCATTTGAACTTATTTCATATAGCGACACGGATTTCGATGGATGTAAAATAGATCGTAAGAGTACTAGCGGAACGTGTCACTTTACCAGAAAATCATTAGTTTCATGGTTTAGCAAAAAGAAAAATTGTGTCTCCTTATCCACTTGCGAAACCGAATATATTTCAGCGGCTCTAGCATGTGCACAAGTGATATACATGCAACAAATGCTTAAGGATTTCGGCAAAGTTATCGATAAATCACCAATATATTACGATAATACGAGTGCAATAAATCTATCCAAAAACCCTATAAATCACTCACGTACCAAACATATAGATATACACATCATTTTTTACGTGACAATTTAGAAAAAAGGAATTATTACCTTAGAATACGTAAATACCGAGAATCAAATAGCAGATATTTTCACAAAACCACTAAATGAACATACATTTGTTAAACTACGACGCGATTTAGGAATATGTTCTCTTAATGATCTTCTCAACTAATACTACATTTTCATTCATTCTATTTTTGGCTAAACTTTTTATCCACAAATCAAAATTGTTAACACTAACCAACAATTTTTTAGAAATTTGTTTTCTAAAATTACCTATGTATAACCTCTAAAAATCATGTATAAATAGCCTTTTTACAAAACAAAAAGTAAAGAATATATAGATTTTATATTTTTTACACGAGAAAATAAAAGCATGTCTTCTGACAACTCTCATCTCTCCTTCTCAACACCAACAATGGATAGCTCGACGGATACACCACATCGCCTTTCTACTCCACGAAATCAGGAACCGACATATAAGTGGTCCTTCTACCACACGGGATTCACTCCTGATACAAAGAGGTCCAAATGATCTCGATTTGTCTCTCCTAAACCAAGGAGATAATCAATGAGATACATCACTACAAAAAGCAACAAATAGATTTACAACGAGAATTATACTTTGAACAAAATGTCACTGCACGACGACTAAGTTTTCTGGAGCAAGTAGCAATCAAATTTTGCAATTCACGAAAGAAAGAAGTACATGAACCACTTACGATTCCTTGCAATCCTTTGGATCCTTCTGCATCTTATCATACACCTTTGGATTCTTCACTTAGACGATTCTCTAGTTCTCCGAGAACCAACGAACATGGAAATATATGGTCTCCACTCAAACCATGGAAGGATAGCACCTCTGAAGATCGCAATGTTCCATCTTCATCCAAATAAATTTGCTTATTCTCATTGTATTTTTTATCTAAGTATATTTGTATTCTTTTTCACAAATAATAATATTATGTTTTACTAAAATAAATCTCTCAAAAAATAAGCAACCCCCTTCAAAATTAGGCTATTTTAAGACAAACTGGCCATTTCAGACGTTTGAACATTGCCCTCGGACATCTGACACTCTTGTATCACACAAATTTTTAAACATCGTGCTTACATCGGACGTCTGATATAACCTTCCATTTTTTCACTTTTCTCACTTCCATTTTCATTTCGTTTCTACTACAAAGTCGATTCTCTAATTCTCAAACTCGCTTTCCCCTCCAAACACGCTCGAATCTCATGGCTCCTAAAATGAAAAACCCTAAAATCTCTAAGCCAAAGGAAGACCAAGCTACTACATCCAACCCGTAAGTTTGCTCTGACGATCAAATTGAGCGATGGATGAATCATGTACCACATTCAATCAAGAAATACGAGGATATTCAAAAGAAGAAACTCCATACAAGTCCATTTTATAATTTCCTAAAGTTCCTAATGTATGATTTGGACGAAATTTGCAAAAGTACTGGATTAGAAACATCGATTTCCTTTAATCCCAATAATATCCAAATCGATCAGCTAGTCATCTTTCTTTTCTATGCTAATTTAGATAGCACAGCAGTTTGGAACACTGATAACGATGATAATTGGCTATGATCAAGTTTTTACGGCAACACAATTAGACTTACTCCAGGGATCATAGGCCGAACTTTCGGATGTTCCAACTCCGGCGAAGATTTATATAATATTCCGGATATGCATCTCAAACCGAGAGATAATATCACACATCAAATATGGGAAGATGAAATGCCTAGATTTGCATCAAAATACCAAAGACATAAGGCTAGACTTCTTAATCGAATGATTATCAACACTATCATTCTTCGCATTGGTAGTCTTGAGAAAATCATAGAGTTAGAGCACAATGCTCTATATGCTATATTCAGTGGAACAAGGGTTAATTGAGAAAAATTTAAATTTGACGAGCTCAAACATTTTTGGACTCGATCACGCCCATCCATCATATACCCTACAAACATCACGCGTCTTCTGCGAGCTCACAACATCCCTTCATATTTATCAACCTTTGAAGAGATTTCTCCAAAATATGCGTCCATGAAATTTTCTCTTTAATGCACTTACCGAAAAATCGTTCAGATTTTATATCATTTGAAGAGTGGACGCAACGTCGTCAAGCTAAACAAGCTAGGCATCCACCTCAAAAACAACCTGAACCATCACAAGAGGTAGAGCAACATCGCGAGAATACTCCTCCTCCTGCACCATTTGGTTATACGTGCCAAGATGACATTTCGGAGACCCGCACTGAGACAAATCCAAATGAGAATATTTGAGACTTAACTCTCCAAAATCAACTCATTCTATCACGAGCTCAAAAATTATTGGCCAAGCGTATTGATAATTTTGAAACATCATTTGCTTCTCGCCTAACCACAGTTGAATCGTCGCTTTCAACTACATTATTCGTTCTAAAAGAGGTTCTTCAAAGAGTTCGTGGTCTTACACCACCTTTAAAAGATTGGCCAACTCCAGTGCCTTCTCCTTCAAAATACTCTATACGTTTTGACGAGGAAAAAGAACCTCCCGAACATACTCCTACATCTCCTACAAAAAACAACTTAGTTCTTCCAAGAACGAAGATGAAGGAGATGCTCAAGCTAAAACTTCCCCTAAAGATCCTTAGATTTTTTTTTAAGATTCCATCTTTTGTATAAAAATGATATAAAAAAAATTATGCATGTAATCGAATAATAAGATTAATGTAAATTGCTTTTTGGTGTGTTATTTCTATATATTCATGTATCCTTACAACGTTTGGAAAATATTAAATGGTATGAACATGATATCTACAATTAAAATTTATTAATTCTTTTTTATAATGCCAAAGGGGAGAAAATAATAAACAACACAATAAATAATGGAAAGCACATATTCAGGGGGAGATTTATAAAATTATATATAAGTACATTGTATAGTTGTCATCGTCAAAAAGGGGAAGATTGTTAGGAAATCAAATCTACGGTTTCGATGACAACAACTATACAATGGAAATCAAATATACATACATATATATTTATATGTATAGGTACTTGCTAGAACAATATCACTAGAAAGACAAAAACAAGGCTCAAAGGACACTACAAGAGACTACAAGTCGATAGGATTAGAGAAGCACAAGAAAAAGAGCACAAAAACTGATATGCACAATATCAGACGTCTGGGTGCACAAGCCAAACGTCTGAAACAGTTCTCTGAAACAACATACAGGCTGAACCAAACGTCTGACAATTGCGTTCAAACGTCTGATCTACTACTATATTCAAAAATATATATAGTACCAGATGTCTGAAACATATCCCAGACGTCTGATTTCAAACTCGATTTCAAATAAGAACTTCAACTGCCACATTCGAATGGACATCTCCGCTTCTCTTCACTGCAACTCTTCATCATCAACAGAAGCAACTGAAGAACGTTCATTAATGGATGCAACTACTCAAGATATTTATCTGCAACTATATATAGCATCAAGAATCATGAGAACAACACTTAACTAACTTACCTTTCTCACTTATGCTTTCTGATTCTATACTCTATTCTTGATCTCTGCACTCTAGCAATTCTTACTAGTATTCACTGTTCCATATACATAGTTTCTCGTAGATAATATTCCTTAGAGATATATTGGAAGCAATTGTACTAATAGGTCAACATCCGTGTTATATTACAATACACATTTGACAAGAACAACTTATTGTAACCAAGCCTATTCCTCCGGACGAAGCGAAGGTGTTTGATGGTAGAATTCCGAAGGGGAGCTTCGAGAATGGATGTAGGATGGGAGGTCCGAACCAGTATAAAATTTTGGTGTGGTTATTCTATATTTACTTAGATTAATATTGTATTAAATGCATCATATATTTTGTCACATATACTTGCATATACATTGCACGATCCACCCCATAGACTTTCACTCTTCTATTTGTATTGTTCATGGAATATTTTTCATTACTTATGAAAAATAAAATCAGGGAAGGGAAGTTGAGATTGTGTGAGAGCTATAGTTTTTCTCAACTTATATATACAGATGACATTCTAATTTTTGCTAAGGCCGGTTCTAGTGGTACGCATGCGATCAAAGAGGTATTGTTTTTATTTCTATTATGCAACTAGACTGAAATTGAATGAGGTTAAATCATTGATCTTTTTTGGGAAAGGTAATATTTGCATAGATGAGATTTGTAGCATTCTGAACATTGCTTAAGGGGTTTTACCTATGAGATATTTGGGTATACCCCTAACCCACTGCAATCTGAAACATAACGACTTTAATATGTTAATTGAAAAGGTTAAATGCCCAATAGAAGGATGGGAGGCTAGAATGTTAAGTTGGATGGTAGAATTGAACTTATCAAATTGATAACATATCCTACAATTCAATTTTGGACGCAATGTTTTTGTATACCAGAGACTATTTTATATGAAATCATTCCTATGTGCTCAAATTTTCTATCGAAGGCAAAGGCTAATAAGATTCCCTAGACTGAGGTGTGCAAATCAAAACAGAAAGGTGGTTTGGGGCTTCATAATTTGAAGGATTTAAAGCTAGGTCTTGGCATTAAAAAAATTTGGAAGCTTGTTAATGGTGAAGGATTATGGGCTACTTATATGTCTAATAAATATCTTAGGAATCAGTCCATATAGGAATGTAGAATTTGTAATTACAATTCTGGTGTTTGGAAATACTTAATGAGGATTAGATCAGACGCCGATAAGTGTTTTAAATGGCACATTACTGATGGAAAGAGTAGTAATTTGCAGTTTGAGCCGTTGATTGTAGGGAGTACTTTATTGAACAAGTTGTGATCAAAAACTAGGTTGTTAGTTAGAGGGGAGAATATGTTGATGGACCACATCATACAAGATGGCAATTGGAGAACCGATTGCTTTAGCTTCCTGGGTAATGTTCGAGGTGACATAGAAAGCACTAAAATTCATCAAGATCGCAGTGAAGATTTTTGGTCTTGTGTAGATATGGAGCAGTTTGTTTTTAAAAAGGTGGTGGATCATATTAAAGCAAAAACAAGGGATAAAACTTAGTGGAAGCGTGTTTGAGCTCGTGTTATATATCATAAAACGGCGGTGTGCTGTTATAAAGTTATAATGACTTATCTTCCTACTAAAGATAGACTTATGCAACGTCACATACAAACGGATAATACATGTGTTTTGTGTCATAGGGAAGAAGAGAGTGCTAAACAACTATTCTTTAAATGCAAATTTTCTACATATATATGGAAATGGCGCAGAATCAAACTATGTTGGCATGCTAACCAAACTAAAGAGAACGACTCAGAGATGGAAATTGCTAAAATTCAAAGTCATTTTAGTCACAAGTGCTAACTTGACCAAAATTGCTTTTTCAGTGTGTCCATGGCATATTTGGAAAGAAATGAACGATAGGATATTCAACAATTCTTTGAAAATTGAAAAGCAAGTGTGTGCGAGTATTGTTCATATGGTGAAAATTAGAATATCCAAATCTAAGCACGGGCAATTCATTAATGCTAATGATGAAAATATTTGTAATACTTGGGGTTAGATGTTCTCACCACTCGGATGCCATTATTCGGGGGTTCCTATTTTTCCGCCGATTCATATTTGTTCATGGTGCCTGCCTTGCTTCCACAGAAGTGTCAGGCTTGGTACCTACTTAACTTTTATGTTTCTTTTCATTGTTCTAACATATTTTTTGCGCGCGAATAACAGAGAATAGCATCCGCGGTCTTCCTGTTGAGGTTTCGGCCTTAGCTGACCGAGCTCAAGTTTGACATATACAAATTACAGTTTTCATGTCTTATTACAACTTCAAAGAATATTACAAAATTAGTTATACATGTCAAACTTGTGTTGCTCGAGTTTATTATAATCGAGATCATTGTTCCCCATACTCGAGTGAAGCCTTATTTTTGAGTTTTTTCTATTAGATAGATCTGCATCAGAAATCGAGTTTATCAATCTTTCAAAGAATTAAGAGATTTTTGGTTTGAGGGGCAATGTTTTATCTCAGATCTGTATACCTGAGTGTATCTTTTGTCAAAATCTCTCCTTTTTATTGCTCAAATCGCCATTTTCTGAAGTTTTGCTGGGTGTCGCCATGAATATTGGAATCTTTTAGTTTGGTAGGATGAGAGTAAATGAACCGTAAGTTTTTTCTCTGGCGGTTTTTATTTTCATTTTCTAGATTGCTTGTGGACATTTCAGGTTTGTTCATAGCCAAATTGTTTTCTATGTTTTCGGATTGTTTGTTATTTTTTCTTTTCTTTAAAAGAATAAAGAGGCATGTCCAAAAAAATTAAAAATAAAATCTGCTTCCAAACGTAAGCTTATTTCTATCACATCAACGCTGAAGCGACAATCTCTTTAAAAAAATAGTTCATGGGAGAGTTGTGAATTGCACACAGCTTATTTGTAGGTATAGCCTATCTCTTTATATAAAAAAACACGGGGTACGTGATAGAAATCAATCTACATATCTAAATAATTTCAAAACTAGTTTAAAAATACGATAAATTTTGAAAATTAACCTAAAATGAAAATTTGTCCAATCCAAATTAGTTTAGGAAGCCTAAATCAGTGGAGAACCCTCACTAAAATGGATCAATGTTGGACATATGGTAACATAATTCAATAATGTTTCGGTGCTTCACTAATCGCTACGAAAGATGTACAACTTTCCCTGCCATGTACATTCCTTAAAAAGCACAACTAATTTTGAAAAGTGGAAATTAGGTTTAAGGACTTCTATTTGCAGGGTAATAAGTTTTAAGGACAGCAATTCTAAATAATTAGTTTTAAGGACAATTTACAGCATAATGATAAATTCATTTATCTTTTTATGTTATACAGGAAAATGATAAATCCTTTTATCATTATTTCTGGATAACTGAAAATGATAAATTCTTTTATCTTTTTCCTGTAAAATGTCCTTAAAACTAATTTTTCAGAAGTAGTGTCCTTAAAACTTATTACCCTGTATAAATAAGCCCTTGAAGCAAAAATCCCCTTTTTGAAAACGTGCAGTTAACAAAATACTTTTTTTTTAATTGGCGTGATTCTTTGGGCATAAATCTAATTTTTCAAATTTTTTGATTCCTTGGAGCTTTTTTTCATTTCCGGTCAGATTAGAATGCTTAACAAAGAAATGGAGATTTGCAGAAGCATTTGATCAAAGTAACATAATTGCACAGACGATGACCAGCAGTATTTGTACGTGAACCGAGTTCTGCGCGGGAATACTGATAAAATAATCAGAACTACATAAAATTGAAATGAATTTGACGTTTACAGGAATAAACGCAGTAAGCACGCAATCATTGATTAAAAAAAAATGACTAATTATCTCAACTTCATTCACAACTACATTAAATTTGTTATGTAAGTCATTTGGTGGGTTTGTAACCTGCAGCAAAATGAAGATCAAATTAAATCTTATAATCGTATATGATAACCAAGATAGCACCATGATATTTGGTGAAATATGAGCAAAGATGAAAGAACTGGTTTACCTGCTTGAACTGTATTTAGTGAATATTCAATAAAGTTGAAGCTCCAGCAATCTTATAGCGGTTACGCAGACCTTCAATGCTCTTTTCAACTGATTGTGCAAGCTCAGGAATCCTTACTTTCACCACTACAAAACCAAATTTAGAGTTAGGCAAATTGAAATATGGGAGATCATAGCATTTAATCCGTGGCAGTAAATATCAAAAGTAAATTATGAAGGCGGTACTAAATGTAGTAGTACTATATCACTTGCTAAATTTCTAATAGCAATAATATGATATATAACTAGGATATACCGCGAGATGTGGATGCTTGTACTTCTGAGATTATCTTTGCATAAGACTCCTGCAAATAATATAATGCATGGAAAAAAAAAATATCATTGAACCTGAACAATAACGATGCCTATATATTTATGTGAGATTGATGATATACATACCTTCATTACTTCAGAATTCTCATTTATTCTATCAGATATCTTTTTGTAGTCTCTCTCCACTTGTTCTGTTAGCTGCATGCATACTTGCGTCTGCATCTGAATTTCAATTGAAAGCTGACATGTAGTTAAAACAAGAAAGGTAGGAGCTACCAGTGACATTTCAAGAATACAAAAAATTGCGCGAGCTTTTCAATTGCTTCTTGTTAAGTGCTCTATAAGCCCAGAATTACGATGCAAATGAAATATTTCATTCTGTCAATTGTCTTCAATTAACTAATTGCTGTCAATATCGAATTTAGCCCAAGGGAAATCAAACAGAAATAGAAATCATTACAAATATGTACTCGACTTCTCTCATCCATAATGCACTTAAATGGCAAATTAGTTTGCCGAATCAATCCAACAAAATCAATCAAAACCCGTAAATCAGTAAGATAATTCAGTATTTTGGTAGAACTATCTTGATAAATTGCAAGATACGAGAAATGAATAATCCAGATTCCATTTAACAAATTAGTAGTCCAACAATCATAAAACACATCAATGATCACACCATTTAAGCACAAATTCACTCAATATCTGAAAATAAACTCTGAACCGTATCATAATAACTCCACAGATCGCAACAAACGAACTATCAATCACCCAATATAACAATCAGTAAATACCAATGAATCACATTATACTGATCCGACCTAAGCGAAAACCCATTCTCAACATATACAATATCAAGTATTCAAATAGGACCTAAAGCAACCGAAACGATTGAATCCACCGCAAAGTTGACATAATAGAGAGAGAGACGAAAATTACCTTATATCTCTTCGAGATTCTGGCTTTGGAACCCTCGACCTCCTTCATAACCTCAGAATGAGACAGATCTAGAAGCTTCTTCATTTCATCAATCTCAGAACGCGCCAAATCTCTTAGATCCGAGATCTTCAAGGGCACTTTTGAAGTGGTAGCTGGGTTCAGGAGAGGGCTAACGGATCCAACCTTTGCGGAAGGGAATTCGAAACTGTACTTCTCAAATTGCTTCTTCATTTTCTTGGATGAAGAATTTGGAAGTGGAGAGAGAAGCGGGCTCGATTTTGAAACTGGTTTTTTTGTTGATGATGTTACTTTCTTCTTCATAATTTCCCTCTTTTCGTTTCGTTTTAATCTTGAGAATGCTTATTTTGTGAGAGGGGAATGGTTTATATAAGTGACGGGAAGAGGGCGGAAGTTTTAAATTTTGAAGGAAATCAGTAGAACGATGGAAAAAAAAGGCGATATACACAGTAGGGTGGACGCACATCGGTTTGATGTGATATGCAGCTCCCCGCTTCCATGCCACGCTGTTAATCAAAAATATAAATTATTATATCAATCTTTCAAAGATTCGGTTTCTATTCGGTTTCATGTAATACGGTTCATTTTTGGTCTGATCCAGCTTGAACTTATATTAAACATAAAATAAAAAAATTACTTCCATCAACAATTAATTTATAAAAACAACTGTGTGTAGCTTTTACACTTGAATGTTAAAACACACAATATTATAGCGAAATGAAATATTAGTTCTTAATTTTACGAATATTTCAATTTGACATTTTGCTACAAGTGAGATTTTTTTTAGTATGTTAACCAATCATCAACATTAATTAATGCGTTATCATTAAGTAAAATGACTGAAATAAGATTATTATTAGCACGTATCCAAAAAAATGAGATGAAAAATAATAATATAAGCTGAAAATAGAATATACATCGTCAGCATTTAAAATGAGATAGGAGTTGCATATATTTTTATCATAAAATTATTAGTGTAAATATTCGGCTCGGTCCGGTTTAATATGATTGGTTCAATCGTACAAACCGCAATCGAACTGTATCGATGCGGGTCGGTCCGGTTTGAGATATTTACTTTGTTTAGAAGATGCGGTATGGGTTTTCACACCGTTTTTACGGTCCGGTGTGAACGGTTCCATATAGCGGTGTAGTTTATGTCCACCCTTAATACAAAGTTGACATTGAAGTGAGGAAATCAATGAGGCAAATATTTGTGCGATCATGATGGGTGTATTAACTCGCTCTTGAATAGGATAGGGTGAACCAATGGCTTATTTTGTTTGAAAGCAACAAAAATACTATAATAGAAAATCTATTAAAAAAAGTATCGAACCATACCAAATAATCATTTTCACTCCCCTAACCAACTAAACTGAAAATAATTGGTTCAGTTTAATTGAGTTAATCGGTTGATTTCCAAATAAGATATTGTTTAGTTGCTAACAAAATACGAGGTTTAAGCAAGTGATTAGGTCTGTTTTGTGACGATCCAGAATTTTTGACAATTTAAAATGGAATAATTAATTGATTTTAAATATTTAAAAGTTAATTTTAACTTGAATTCCAAATATTAATATTTACTTGATAATTAAATTATTGAATTATATAATTCGAAATTGGGTAAGATGTTGAATATGGAATTTAAAGCCTGTTAAAAATAATTTGAAGACTTGTAAAATTTATATTGATAATACTGAAGATAGTAGAAGTGTTAAAAATTTATTTGGAAGTATTTTGTTCAGTTTTGAAATATATCGTTTAAATCGATGTTCAAAAATAGCCCTCCGAGGCACAGTCTCGGAATTCAATGAAACTAGTTCCATTGGATCCGAAATAGTTAGTTATCATCGGATTTCAAATTTCGTAGCGTTTGGATTTACCGTTTGCTCGTACGGGTGGGAAACGCGTTGAAATTAAAATCGATAATTTAATATTTAAAATCGATTTATAAAGCTAACTTCCACATACGATCAAATTATCCTCTGAAACACGTTCCATTGTGTTCGAAACGCGGGTAAAACCTTATAAACGCCTGGCGGCATGTCTGATTCGGAGTTCGTTCGAAAAGCTTGTAAAATTTGAGAATATTAATAAAATAATAATTATATAAACGTATATATCATCATGTCTAGGGCCGAACCCTATTCTTCTTTCTCCACCGCCACTTATACTATTAATGGCCGATAATCATCTTCGTGTTTCCTCGAAAATCTTTCAATCCGTGCCTTAATTTCAAAAACTTTCTAAAGGAAAGTTGTAGACCGTGGAGAGATCTACTCATCCAACGGGTGGTTCGAGCTATTATCGTCGATTGGAAGCGTTATGGGGTTGCGTTGCCGGCCGTTCACGCTCGAATTTCGAGCCATCAGAAGCGCCGAGCTTCACGTGGCTGCGGCGTAGGATAGAGCTCACGATGGACTTTGGAGTGGTGGCCTTCGATCGATGTGAAGGGCACCAGGGTGGTCACGATTTCCGAGGTGAAGTAGCGACAGTGGGTTTCGAACTTGCAGGGTCTTGCGTACGTGATTTCCAAGGAGGGAAGGAAGTTGAGAAGATGCGGCCTGAATTCTATCGGTAATATTATAATAATAAAAATTGATTTTGTTATAAATTATACGTTCAAAATTTTGAAATAACATATCTTTCTCGTACGAGGGCGAAATCAGACAAATTTGGTAGCGTCGGAATCGCATCGTTGCAATCTATGCTGCAGTGCAGATCTAGAGACGTTTGGTGCGAGTGGAAATTTTAGAATAAATCGAACGGGCTTGATTTATTTTAAAATTTGAAACGCCGATGCAAGGTGAGTAAATCTTACTCACATCTGGATGTCGTTTAATTTAAATAGCTAATATTTAAATTAGTGATTGATGGTTTGAATGTGATAATTTTTATCAGATTGGATCGATATTTATTGTCGTGCTAACATCTGTGGATGCAGAGAATCAGGTTGGAGGGATCCAACTGGATTCCTCACAAATAGGATTATATTTATAATCATTGATATATTTCATTGATATCCCGTGATAGATTGATTTAAAATTTTGTTATGTTGTGTTATGGTTGACTAATATAATTTGGTATAATGATTAATTAAGATGATTAATTAGATTAATTAATTAAAGATAATCAATTTATGGAATTGTTTGAGTATAATGACGTAATGAAATAAGTTAAGGAATTAATACTTAATGTAGTTAATTAAATAATGTAATTGATCAAGTAAATTAATTGGTTTAATTAAGATAATCACATGATGGTTTGTGAAAGTATGATTACTGAATGTAATTGGAAGGAGTAATTACTGAGTTAATCTTACTCCTTTGGATTTTTATTTATATTTAAATGGTTAAATTTAAATAATTGGTTGAATGATTGAATTGATTTGATATGTACTGATGATCTGGTGACTTTGGTTTTGGTTGGTTCTCGAGTTAATTGTTGCTTTACTCGAAGCATTTGGGTTTTAAATTTTTTTAAACTTAAATCATAAATAAGAAAATGGTTCATTTTAAAGTTAATAAGGGTATAATGATTTGTGATTCATTAAATTGGTAGGGTAATTTAAATGGATAATTAATTAATTCAATTAATTAATGATTTGGGTTAATTAATTAAGTCTAATTAATTTAGAATGATCATTAGGTTGTTTAATAAGTAATTACTTAATGTAATTAATAAAATATAATTATTTTGTGTAATTAATCAAGAGATTAATTAAGATAATTAGTTAAGGAGTAATTAATTTATTTAATGAAGTAAATAAAAGATAATTAATTACAGGTTGAGATTAATCGAGAATGATTAATATTGTGGTTGAATTAAAGTAATTAATTTAGATTAGGATAAATTAAAATATAATTGGAAATCATTAATTTATATAATTAATGATGTAATTAAAGATTGATTAATTAAGATTAATTAATCAATAATAAGTGACTTACGAGAAATTAATTTATATAAGTAATTAAGGATTAATGTAATTAATTATAGTTAATTAATTTGTAAAGTAATTAAAGATTACTTATTGATTTTGGTTAAGAATAATTAATATCGTGAAATTAATTAAAGATAATTACTTGAATGTAATTGAAAGATAATTAATCCAAGGTGATTAATTAAGATGAATAATGAAGGGTTGATTAATTAATTGATTTGGAATTAATTAATGTTAAATGAAGGAATCTAAGTCATTGAGGTTAGAAATTCAATTAGAATCAATTGAATTAATTTGGAAGTGATCAAGTTTGCGGATGATTGAATGGTATTGGATGTCTTGAATGTGACTCGAAGAGATCAGGGTTGGGTATTAGGAAATACTCGAAACCACTTCGAATTTTTATAGATTGATATGTGACATCTATAGGCTGGAATGAAGTGATTTAAATGAATTGGACTATTTAAATCTAAATCTTGGTACTTAGAAAATGGATGTGTGGAATAAGTGATGTCTATAATAAATTGTGACTTTGTAAATTAATACGAGTTACCCCGGGTTTATATAAGTTGTTTGCTTTGGTATTCCATGTTAGTTGAGGTTACTCACGCTGGTTTTCAGCCTGACCCGGGTGTTACTTTGATGCAATGCTCGGGTCAGATCGAGCATTACACTTTTTCAGGTAAGGACGTTCTGGAGCTCAGGAGGCGAGCTGGACGGCAAAAACGTATAGAGTATTTGTGCTGTATTTTATTACTGTAAACCTGAGGCATGCTAATTGTATATCTAGTGTCTGTATAAATGTGTAACTCTGATGTATTATAAATGTAATTGACAGATACAGAATGCTTTTATAAACTGTTATTATTTATTATTATATTTTATCCGCTGCGAATGTGAGATGTTGATGTTTCTGATCTTCTTCTTCTTCTTCTATCTCTTTCTTCTTTTTCCTAACTATCCGGAATTTTCGGGATCGAAAATGTCGGGTCGTTACAGTTGGTATCAGAGTTGGAAGGTTAAGCGAGAACCTTGGCTCTGGTGGGGACTACTCCTTAAATAGAGTCCGCAGTACTCTAGGTAGAGTTGAATATATATATATATATATATATATATATATATATATGAGAGCGTACTTGTTATTTTCTTATATAAAATTTTTAAATGATTTTTTATAAAAATATATTTTGATATATAAAACGGATATTTCCTTCTAATAAATATTAAGGTGATTGGTTGTTAAATTTTTGAAATTAAATTAAGAAGTAATATAATACAACCAAATTGAAATCATGAATTGGAATTAAGTTAGGTGGTAACAGAAATATAACCAAATTAAAATTAAATCGATTGAAATGAAATTCTAGAATTTGAGCTCAGAAATTAAATTGTTTAAATACTTTAAATAAAGGTTAATTTGGTTTAAAAAGTTAAACCTACCTTTGAGAATTTAACTCAATCTATATAATTCAAGATGGTTTAAAATTGAGACGAAATTGAATTAGTTCAAATTTGAGTTTGATTTGAATTAATTGGATTTGTGATTGAAGATGTATAAGTTTAAGAATTTAAATGGAAAATTTGGATTGGATTAAATTGGAATGATTTGAAAATTGAAATGGGTTCAATTGATATTAGTCCAAATTGATTGGAATAATTTGGGATGGTAATTAAAGTTGAGTAGGTTTAAAATCAAATGGAATTTGATTTAAATCGAGAAAGAAATCAGGAATGATTCAACTTGAATTGGGGTTAAATCAATTTCAATGGAAATTGAAGATTATTTAAATTGGATTTGAGTCAATTAAATGGAAGTGGGAATTTAAATTGAATTGTTGGGGAAGTGAACAGTTTTGATTCTGGACTATTTTCAATATAGATTGTTTTAGTATAAACTTATTTTTCCAAGCTATTTAATAAATACAACCTTTCTTTTTAAAGCCAAACTATTTTATACTTATTTTACAATTATTTTTGAAACTGTTTAACAATTTTTCAACTGTTTTATAAACTAATTACTATTTTTTTCAACTATTTTACAAATTAATTACTATTTTACAATTATCTAAAATTTCTATAATTGTTTAACTATTTTCTCACTATTTTACAATTAATTAACTATTTTACAGCTATTTTACAAACTAATAAGTATTTTTCAACTACTTATCTGTTTTAAAAAATTTCAAGCTATTTTCTAAATATAAACTGGTCAGAGTTCAAACTGTTATTGATTAAATACCCAACTGAGATAAGAATTGAAGTGATAATCCAAATAAGGATTAAGGTAAATGTGAATAAGTGAATAAATAGAAGTGAGGATGGATAGAAAGAAAATTGATTTGGCTAATAATCGATGAAGTTAAATACGTAGGATGTACGTATATTATTCTATTCGCATAGTGATTTGATCCAGATTCGAGCATAGAATTTCGAGATAGTTTATCAATCCGAGTTGGGATTTTTCACTCGATTTTCGACGGCGAACCTAGATAAGGTTTGTTGATTGGTTCTGAATGTCCTCTATCATAGTTATGGCTATGCAAGGAGAATGAAGGTTTCTGATCAAGAAACCAGATGCGGGTCTACACTAGGAAGTCGGGTGGACGATACTAGTTCGGAAGTGAAATTTATGTAATCTTGTAAGCGATCAGATTAGTATAGCGTACAGATGATAAGTGTACATCGTATAGTTTTGAATGAAATTGATATTGGAAAGAGTAATCAAATTTGAATATTTGATTTTGAATAAACAAAGTTATATATCTTTGTTATATAAGATAAATCTCCCCTTTTTGTATCTATTGACGGAAGAAAAGGATTTTGAAAGTGTTTGAGTATAAAAGGAATTTTATACAAGTTTGAAATGATCCAAAGATTTTTATTAAGGATTATATATATATATATATATATATATATATATATATAAAGGATCTTATGAGGATTTTAGAAAAAGGTTTTGGGAACCTTTGAATTTGTAAAGGCTTTTGATTTTTGGGTAAAATCAATATTGGAATTTAGAAAGCCTAGTTTGAGAATTGTCGATTTTGGGATAATCGATTTTGTGTAAGGAGCTTTGTATGAGATCATACTAGGTGTATGATTTGAAAGATACTATATGTGTATAGTATAAAGTGTTTTGATAATGGCTCTGGGGAAAAGGCGCTCCCTTGAAATGAACTTCTCAGGAGTGCCACCGGGTGGTGCTGCCTTGAGCCCCAAGGGGGGGGGGGGGAGGGGTTCTAAAGTTGATCATGTGAGGAGTCCGGACAAAACTAGTTTCTGAGGATTATGAGTAGTGTACCATAGCGAAAGTCGTGTGTGCCGCCGAGAGCCAACGGTCTACGTTGATTTTATATCGGTAGACTGCGACATATGGTAACATAGCGAAAGTCGTGTGTGCCGCTGAAAGCCAACAGTCTACGCTTGATTTTATATCGGTAGACTGCGACCTATGTAGGAGTGGAGAAGTTTCATTTTGACAGCGAAAATCGAGGGAAGATGATGCCTATAGTTACATGGACTTTTACTGCGATGACAACGTAACCCTGGAATGTAACTGCGATCTGTTGTGGGTTCCATGACGTAATCGAGGGGCGTGGAGTGCCTACAGTTACATGGACTTTTGCTGCGATGACAACATAACCCAGGATGTAACTGCGACCATGGATGGGGTGATGATTTCCAAAGCATTCTCACCAAGATATTTCCTCTATTTTCAAATTTTTTTTTCTATATTTTCAATAAAATTATTTTCCAAGTATTTTCACTGGGTGTTGAAACGGGTTTACCAAGTACTTATAGATTTTCAGTCCAATGCATGATCAACGTATGACTGAATTTCTGTGAGAACAAGGATGGACTGGTTGAGACATCGAGTTATAAGAAGGTATTTTTATAAAAAGCTATTTTAATAGTATGATGTGAATTTAAAAGAATTTCTAAAATTTTAAAATAAAAGTGTTGGAATTTTGGGAAAAAATGAAAGAAAATTCAAGCTGGAATTATGAAACAATTTTGAACTCAGGAAAATTTAATAAAGTGATTTTTTGTAATAAAATCGAATATTTTATATAAAAGTTGGAGGTAAGCTAATTAGCTAAATAAATTATTTGATAGAGTATGTTAACAAAATTTAACTCGGTTAAATAAAATGGATTGTAAGTTAATAACGGGGTTTAAAAATGAATTCGAATTATAAATAAAATTCGATTTGGATTTGATAATGAATTAAAATAAGGGAGATGTTGTAAAAAAATGAAATTGAATTATAATAGAAATAGTTTGGGTTGCAAACAAAACCCAGGTGAGTAAAAATTAATTGAGAATGGCTTTGTATTAATAAAATAAATTTGAAAAATGAATTAAGCAGGTGAATTAAAAATGGGGTGAATAAATGGGTTAATTGAATTAAATAATAAAATGGATGAAGTCTGATTGAATAAAAAACAAAATCAAAGTTTTAGTTGGAATTAGATTATCAGAATGAACTTGAGTTATGAGGCATATTAATTTGAAGTAAAATTACTTAAGTCAATAAAAGCTTGGTTTCGAGTAAGAATGGAAGACCATTAAATAAAAGTTCGGGTTAAATTTATTTGGAAAAAAATGGATATTAATGTAAGCATCGAATGTTGTCAAGCTCAATGAAATAGTTTTAAAATGAAATCAATGCGGAGATGAAATGAAATGCAAATGTATGGTTGGTGAATAAATTAGAAATGAAATGGAATTAAATACAGAATGAGTTGAAATTAATTTAAAGTAGTTATAAACTAAAATGGATACTCTATTAAGCGAATATCGCTTAATTTGCATAAAAATAGTTGTCGTTTGACGTAAACGAAGGTAAAGAAACTCTATGAATTAATAGAAGCAAATAAAATTGATTTTTGAACATTTGAAGTGAATATGAGCTGTTGGGTTAAAATAAATTGAATGTAAGTAATTGAGTTGTAAACCAATAAAATTAAACGAAATGGTATATGAATTGGTTGAAAGTAATTGAATTAGTTTTGAAATCATATAAATTGCTCGTGGAAGTTATTTAGAATGTATTTCTTTTAGAGTTGATGTGTTGTAGTTGTTTAAGCAAGAGAAATGTTATGAACTTCATATATATAGTGCTTACATGTTTAAATCGAGTAAGTACAGGTACCGGAAAACCGTTTGGCTGGATTTGGTTGCACTAATTGCTAAAATATTAAGCCCCTTGCTTAAAATCCTAAATAAAGGTACGCCTACGCAATAAAAATAGGAAATATGAAATGTTTTTGCTTTTCCGACCGTGTGGGTCGATGTGTATATATTTATATCTCTTGTCAAATTGCAAAAGCTCCTCCGTACAAAGGAGGCTCTGCCAAATTTTTTTTGAAAATTTTGGGAGTTAGAAATTTTTTTTTAGCGACAAGACGATTTCAAATTGAAAATTGAAATCAATTAATGGATGAAACTAATTTAAAATAATGATACGAATCAGTTATAAATGGAAGATAGAATTCAATATTCAGAATTGAAGACGAATTGAATTCATATGGAAATGAGAAAAACTAATTTGAATAGAAGTAGAGATGAAAACTTCTGTAAGGATATGCATAAAATGATTTTAAAATCTATGATTGGATATTATTGCTAAGTAAGATATGCAGGTATTATAAAGAGAAAAGAAAATTGGATTTGATTTCAGGAGATAATGTGAATTGCCCGATTAAAAGGTATGTATTTAAATTTCTGTATGAAATTGGATTGGGTTTTTGATCTAGCCACTTGGCCTTTTGTTTTCTTTTGAAATTTGGGTGCCCGTAGAGGCATTTTGTAGTTGTACCGAGCTAGCCGCGCAAAAGAGACGCTAGCATTTTTTTTGGAAATTTAGAGAGTTAGAAATTTTTTGGGAAAATTGTGATAATTTAAATTTGAATTTTAAATTAGATTTTAATAAATGAAGTAAATAATGTGTGGGAAACTATGGAAGGTTTTGGGAAATGGGTTGAAGTGATAGTGGGTCTTTAATAAAAGGTATGTTATGGCAAGTTGATATAATTGTTTGGTTTTGGAAAAAGTAAACGGGTATTGGACCATTCTTCCTAACTTGTAATTTCGGGGACGAAATTCTTTTAAGGGGGGAGGAATGTGACGACCCAGAATTTTTAACAATTTAAAATGGAATAATTTATTGATTTTAAACATTTAAAAGTTAATTTTAACTTGAATTCCAAATATTAATATTTACTTGATAATTAAATTATTGAATTATATAATTCGAAATTGGGTAAGATGTTGAATATGAAATTTAAAGCCTGTTAAAAATAATTTGAAGGCTTGTAAAATTTATATTGATAATACTGAAGATAGTAGAAGTGTTAAAAATTGATTTGGAAGTATTTTGTTCAGTTTTGAAAATATATCGTTTAAATCGATGTTCAAAAATAGCCCTCCAAGGAACAGCCTCGAAATTTGACGAAACTAGTTCCATTGGATCCGAAATAGTCAGTTATTATCGGATTTCAAATTTCGTAGCGTTTGGATTTACCGTTTTCTCGTACGAGTGGGAAACGCGTTGAAATTAAAATCGATAATTTAATATTTAAAATCGATTTATAAAGCTAACTTCCACATACGATCAAATTATCCTCTGAAACACGTTCCATTGTGTTCGAAACGCGGGTAAAACCTTATAAACGCCTGGCGGCTTGTCTGATTCAGAGTTCGTTCGAAAAGCTTGTAAAATTTGAGAATATTAATAAAATAATAATTATATAAACGTATATATCATCACGTCTAGGGCCGAACCCTATTCTTCTTTCTCGACCGCCACTTATACTATTAATGGCCGATAATCATATTCGTGTTTCCTCGAAAATCTTTCAATCCGTGCCTTAATTTCAAAAACTTTCTAAAGGAAGTTGTAGATCGTGGAGAGATCTACTCATCCAACGGGTGGTTCGAGCTATTACCGTCGATTGGAGGCGTTATGGGATTGCGCTGCCGGCCGTTCGTGCTCGAATTTCGAGCCATCAGAAGCGCCGAGCTTCACATGGCTGCGGCTTAGGATAGAACTCACGATGGACTTTGGAGTGGTAGCCTTCGATCGAGGTGAAGGGCACCAGGGTGGTCACGATTTCCGAGGTGAAGTAGCGATAGTGGGTTTCGAACTTGTAGGGTCTCGCGTACGTGATTTCCAGGGAGGGAAGGAAGTTGAGAAGATGCAGCCTGAATTCTTTTAGTAATATTATAATAATAAAAAATTGATTTAGTTATAAATTATACGTTCAAAATTTTGAAATAACATATCTTTCTTGTGCGAGGGCGAAATCGGACGAATTTGGTAGCGTCGGAATCACAGCGTTGCAGTCTACGCTACAGTGCAGATCTAGAGACGTTTGGTGTGAGTGGAAATTTTAGAATAAATCGAACGGGCTCGATTTATTTTAAAATTTGAAACGCCGATGCAAGGTGAGTAAATCTTACTCACATTTGGATGTCATTTAATTTAAACAGCTAATATTTAAATGAGCGATTGATGGTTTGAATGTGATAATTTTTATCAGATTGGATCGATATTTATTGTTATGCTAACATCTATGGATGCAGAGAAGCAGGTTGGAGGGATCCAACTGGATTCCTCACAAATAGGATTATATTTATAATCATTATATATTTCATTGATATCCCGTGATAGATTGATTTAAAATTTTGTTATGTTGTGTTATGGTTGAATAATACAATATAGTATGATGATTAATTAAGATGATTAAGTAGATTAATTAATTAAAGATAATCAATTTATGGAATTGTTTAAGTATAATGACGTAATGAAAGAAATTAAGGAATTAATACTTAATGTAGTTAATTAAATAATGTGATTGATCAAGTAAATTAATTGGTTTAATTAAGATAATCACATAATGGTTTGTGAAAGTATGATTACTGAATGTAATTGGAAGGAGTAATTACTGAGTTAATCTCACTCCTTTGGATTTTTATTTATATTTAAATGGTTAAATTTAAATAAATAGTTGAATGATTGAATTGATTTGATGTGTACTGATGATCTGGTGACTTTGGTTTTGGTTGGTTCTCGAGTTAATTGTTGCTTGACTCGAAGCATTTGGGTTTTAAATTGTTTTAAACTTAAATCATAAAAAAGAAAATGGTTCATTTTAAAGTTAATAAGAGTATAATGATTTGTGATTCATTAAATTGGTAGGGTAATTTAAATGCATAATTAATTAATTCAATTAATTAATGATTTGGGTTAATTAATTAAGTCTAATTAAATTAGAATGATCATTGGGTGGTTTAATAAGTAATTACTTAATGTAATTAATAAAATATAATTACTTTGTGTAATTAATCAAGAGATTAATTAGGATAATTAATTAAGGAGTAATTAATTTATTTAATGAAGTAAATAAAAGATAATTAATTACAGGTTGAGATTAATCGAGAATGGTTAATATTGTGGTTGAATTAAAGTAATTAATTTAGATTAGGGTAAATTAAAATATAATTGAAAATCATTAATTTATATAATTAATGATGTAATTAAAGATTGATTAATTAAGATTAATTAATCAATAATAAGTGACTTATGAGAAATTAATTTATATAAGCAATTAAGGATTAATGTAATTAATTTGTAAAGTAATTAAAGATTACTTATTGAATTTGGTTAAGAATAATTAATATCGTGAAATTAATTAAAGATGATTACTTGAATGTAATTGAAAGATAATTAATCCAAGATGATTAATTAAGATGAATAATGAAGGATTGATTAATTAATTGATTTGGAATTAATTAATGTTAAATGAAGGAATCTAAGTCATTGAGGTTAGAAATTCAATTAGAATCAATTGAATTATTGTGGAAGTGATCAAGTTTGCTTATGGATGATTGAATGGTATTGGATGTCTTGAATGTGACTCGAAGAGATCGGGGTTGGGTACTAGGAAATACCCGAAACCACTTCGAATTTTTATAGATTGATATGCGACATCTATAGGCTGGAATGAAGTGATTTAAATGAATTGGACTATTTAAATCTAAATCTTGGTACTTAGAAAATGGATGCGTGGAATAAGTGATGTCTATAATAAATTGTGACTTTTTAAATTAATACGAGTTACCCCGGGTTTATATAAGTTGTTTGCTTTGATATTCCATATTAGTTGAGGTTACTCACGCTGGTTTCAAGCCTGACCTGGGTGTTACTTTGATGTAATGCTCTGGTCAGACCGAGTATTACAGTTTTTCAGGTAAGGACGTTCTAGAGCTCAGGAGGCGAGCTGGACGGCAAAAACGTATAGAGTATTTCTGCTGTATTTTATTATTGTAAATCTGAGGCATGATAATTGTATATCCAATGTCTGTATAAATGTGTAACGCTGATGTATTATAAATGTAATTGACAGATACGAAATGCTTCTGTAAACTGTTATTACTTATTATTATATTTTATCCGCTGCGAATGTGAGATGTTGATGTTTCTGATCTTCTTCTTCTATCTCTTTCTTCTTTTTCCTAACTATCTAGAATTTTCGGGATCGAAAATCCCGGGTCGTTACATGTTTATGCAATGTTTACGTAAACGTGTGAAGATGCTATAATTTTTAGCAAGCATATCTTCTAATAATAGTAATATGACTCAAAAAAAGTAATATTGTTGAGATAATGAGGTAAATAATATTGTGGAACTCCATCAATCCTGCCCTCAACCATTAAGGTCAGCAAACTTCGCTTTTTGGAAAAACTAACTCGTTGGTTTCTCATTGCCTTTCAGTACTGTTACCATCTACCTTAATAGGATTTGGAATCTCGAAGGAACAATGCTAGCAAAATTCAGCAAAGTCACATTCTTCTTCAATTTCTCAGACCTAGAGGATAGACAGCGCATCATGTGTTGAATTAGTAGGATCACATAGTTGAATCAAAGGGGTGATTTTGAAAATTTTCCTTTAACAAATGATCTTTTTGTGTTAATAAGAACAAAATTTTATTATATTTAATCATTTCTGATATAATTTTCAATTTTTATTTAATTTGAAAATTATTTTGTAAATAATTTAGCTATTTAAATGTGAGAATATCAATATACTCCACATGTACAAAGTGTGATGCGTATAAGATAACATAGTAATAAATGACATCATATGCATACATACTATAGATGATAATAAACACACACACATAGTTTTTTGGATTTATAACTACACACATGTGTGTGCATGTATATATGTGTACACATACGTATATGTATGTGTGTGTATGTACACACACACGTGTTGATAAATTAATTTATTTTTGTTGGTATTCAGTATAAATGCATAATACAAGGCTAGTGTGTGTGTACTTATGTGTATATGTATGTGTATATGATATATATATATATATATCAATATTTTTTTGACCTAATCAATATTATTTATATTTATATATTTATATGCTTATATATTTGTACATTGCTAGGCAAAAAATAATCCAACTCCCTCAAAAGACTGTGTAAAGCCAAAAGCCATGTGTGTGATCTTAGGCTATGGACTTGTGAGTATTATAATCTTTGAATCTGTGAATATAACTGTTTTAAATTGTTATATAAAGCCAAAAAAATAGAAAATCAATGAAAATATGCGGATATATTAAGAAAATATGAGAAAAGCAAAACAGACAAATTTATAGTGGTTTGACTGTGCTTACACGTCCACTTTAATGATGTTTTATTGTTGTTCATATACCAAATGCAGAAGTAAATACAATTACAATTTTAAAATTCTATCAAAACTCCCTTTAGATGCGTAGCAACAATTTGCCAGGATCCCTTTTCTGCTGCGTGTAGACCCATATTTATATATGTAGTCGGTTGTTATTGGGTCTTCGAGTCATCAATCATTCTTGCTACTCAATTAGAATATGACACAGGTCAAGATCCAAGTGAGTTGAAATAATACCGTATCAAAAATGGCCAAGTCCATTGATCAGTCCATGGATCGGTATGGATCCATGGACCTTGATGTTTAATTTTCTTTTTATTTCATCAAAATGTGTTTTTTTCTTTGAGTATTACTCTTTCACTGATGATTCTAAGCTACATTCTTCACCATACTCACTGAGAATGATGATATAAGGGTTAATTTGATGGATCCATGGACTTAGCCAAATTTCAACATCTTTCTTCTTGTTATACCTTCTGCTCAATCGTCTTCGAGCTTAGCATCCATCCACTAATCATTTTAAAGTCAATTATCACTGAATTGTCACTTATCTCAAGGATAAAACTTGTATCCAAAGTATGCTTTTGTGAGTATAAAGCTTACTTTGATCAAAGAAAAGCAGTTGAATCCAGCTAGGAATACACGCTTCCGTTACTCAAACTGTCTCTGCGGAACTTCGTGTTTTCAGTACACTTCGTTTACACACAGTCACTGTGTCGTCTATTTTCAACAGTTATAAATTTCAGAATTTTCAGTCTAGGAAGCCTGTTCTTTGTAGCAAAGATTTCATTAATCCATATGAGAGACGGTATGTAACAATCCTAATTTTTTAACACCTAAAATTGGTGTCAAACGCCATTGAAGTACACTTGAGCAGTAATCTCAATGCTAAAACCATGGATCATTGGGTGAATAATTCAAAATAACCATTTTAAATACTCTTAATTTATTTCAAAATGAAATTAAACAATGGCATATTGCTTCAAAATATATAATATAGAATGACCAATACAACAAGTAATATATCTACAACTGCTTATGTGTTTAATTACATTAATCATTTATAAATTTACGAATAATGCAATTACAATAGAGTATGGACATATTAAACAGTCAACCTGTGGATGTAACCTGCAACCAAACTTCTTCTTCCTTTCTTCACTTCCACCTACAAACTATAAGAATACATGGGAATATAAAGATAAATGAGAAAATGAGAATCAAATTGTTTGCACCGCGCCATAACCCTACGCACCCTGGTCCAACTCAAGGGACCCATTGGTCATACGTAGAGAAAGGGTGTCTATGTTCTCATTTGGGATCAAGCCTAAGTAGTTCTATGTTCATACCTAAGTTTGCTCTTCCTTGTACTCATGAGTTTAATCATATGATAATATTATAGGAACCGGGTTAGTTAGCAGTGCGTGAAATGGGTAGATTCAAAAAATTCCCTATTTGAATCATAGGGGTCTATGATGTCTAATTGGTTTCAATTGATCTAATCTAGTTATTAAATAAAATCAAATTTTATTTAACTTTATTTTACATTTGTCAATTAATCATATTAATTAATTCAACTAAATATTTTAATTTTAAATTTATCATGCATATATTCGTAACAGCATAATGTAATATAAACATGTGTATAACTATACACACATAAAGACATTGGGATTTACATCTATTTTTTTGGCATGGCAGGATTTACATCTATTTTATATACATATATATTATACTACATATATATGTAATAAATTCACATGCATATATATATATATATGTCTGGACATACTAGAATATATGTATATGGTTTGTATACACATATGAGAGTATTATATATGTGATATTTTATTACCACTTATATATTTTAATATATGTATATATATATTAAATTATGAAAATAGATCGCATAAAATTAGACATTTCAAAATATGAGATGACTAGAAAAATGAAGATGGAAATGAAATTTAATGTTAGATTAGATCTAATCAAATAAAAATTAAAGGGCAATAACATGATGTAATATTTTAAACCATTTTTTTTCAAACGCTATTATAGTAATAGGTTTAATGCTACATGAAATTTCATACGCAATCACAACGAAAAATCAAACCCTCAAAATTACATATATAAAAACACACACAATTAACATAAAGAAAAATTAAAACTCTTATCATATATACTTTAATGCATTGTTCCAGTGATAAATTTAATTCAACAACAACGCACATATATTTGTACACATAAATTAAATTTAGTCTCAAAACATATACTTGACAAAGTAATGAAATGATTGATTTACTTAATATTAGTTTAAAATTAAATATGATTTAATAATTATATACATGATTCAGTTAATCAAAGTATTAACACCTTGATTATAAAATAATTAAACTGAAACACCAATAGTAAATTTCAACACAGCAAATCAGATTAACAACAAACAATATCATATCCGATAAATAAAAAAAATCGAGAACACAAATAAATCAACCATAAATAGGTTTTAGTTAGACAACTAACTAATCCATTGTGATAGAGTAAAAAATTATAACAAAAATAAATCTATAACAACTATTGATTTTAGATCCAATCAAAAAAATAACAACAATCAAAATAAAAACATATATAAGGTGGATTTTGCATTTAATCACGATACATAGAATAATTTAAATTGATTCAATAAGTGGAAATGAATGCACATATATGTGAATTAAATTAGACGTAAGCATCATGAACGAATCTGAGATGAAAATCAAACCAGAAAAGCCTTGCCCTTTATAACACATTCATTTAATATTTCTCCTCAGATCTCTAAGTTGATCAACACCCATCTTTGTAAGAGAAGGACGAACCACTTATTTTTAATTCAACAATTTAAATATTAACGCTCATTCGCCACCTTGACTAGTGTAACATTTCAGAATTTTACCGTTTTGTATTTTTAATATTTATTAATTTTAAATATTTAAATAATCTCTCTATTTGAATATATATTATTTAAATTTTTAAACACCAATTATTTAAATATTTTAAATTAATTAAATATTCAAAACGATAGAATTCTGGGATGCTAAAGCTATTGGAATGAAGGTTTTTCCAAATTCAACGTTTATAGATCTTTTCTTTAGTAAAAATCATATTTCGCTTTTTTAACCAGAACCTTTTAGTAACAATTAGGTACACACTTTCTTCTTGCAAAATTTTATCACTCTATGATGTATGAATTTTTTTTTGGTCAATATTCCAATAAAATCCACATTCAAATAGATTAATATAAAAAACAAAGTCCTTGGTTCTATACTAACAGTGTTACTCTGGCCATAGATTTTGACTTTAAATTAACTATATGTAACCATGGTACGTACCTCATACAATTGAGGAAACAAATTATCTATTGAACAATGTTTCGCTTCCAGTGCTTCAACTTAAACCAATTATAGTGCCTCGATTGTTGTTGTGCCATGATATAACTATAATCAAAGTGGAGTGTCCATATTGAAGTTCCTCGATATTCTCTAGTTGAAGAAACTACGTAACATCAAGATTTCATATTTGACCTAGTTGTTATCAAACAACATGAAACTCGTAGATGAGTTATTCTATAGTTATCCAATAACTACAAGCGTGTAACCCCATAAATCCTCCAACAACAATGTGTAATGCACTACCGAAATTTAAAGAGCATAACGTATTTTGATCTTAAAGGATATATTTTCTCAAAACATATTGATTGGGAAAATTTAAACAAGTTATTTTTTTGTTACTAACTACTCACGATTACAATTATTTGCAACTACAATCACATAATATTTTATGTAAGGGTTTTCTAATTTACATATCTTAAACTAATTAATTAATTAATCATATAATAATATAATGAAGTATACAATAGAAATCAAACACCTTTATTACGAACAAGATTGACTATAGAGTTAGAAATATATAACAATGACATAATTTTCCCAAGGGCATACCGTTAACTCTTTTGTGAAATTGCTAAGAAATTATTCAATACAAAGATGAGTAAGTGAGCTAATGTAAAGAACCATGTCATCATAATGAAAGGCTACATTGATAGACTTCATAAGCTCCATGCTAAGACTGTCGAAGAATTGCAAATAGATTTGATCATAGGCTCGCTAACTCCACAGTGTGAGTCCTTCATAGTGAATTTCACTGTAAACTAAATGAATGTGAACCTTGTTGAGCTACTAAATATGTTATGGAAAGATAAAGGTTCATTGAAGGATCAAGATTTGATGTTTTCTATGAAAGGGAATGCATCATCTTTGAAAAGTTCGAAGAAGAAAAAGTGTTGAAGTGAGAAAGGTAAGGATGGTGCCTCTAATAATAAGGGTGAATGTCACTATTATCAAAAGAAAGGGCACTGGAGAAGGAATTGCCCAGACTATCTAAGATAGTAAAAGAGAAGAAGGAAATGGTTTCCTTAGCTCATAAAAGTATATTTATGATTCAAAATTGTTTTGCAATCAATAAAATCCTTGATTTTTAGCTAGACCTGGAACTCATGTATGTAATTCGTAATAGGGACTTATGAGTAGATGGCCCATGGAAAAGGTGGAAGTGAGCCATCAATTTTGCTGATGAATCTATTGTAAATTCAACTCCAATAGGAGAATTTCGTTAACATTTGCAGAATTGTATTGTTTTGAATCATTGTTATCATGTACAAAACTTTATTTGTGGTGTAATATCCGTGTCTAGACTGACCAAGATTGGATAAGATTTTCATTGTAATAACGATGTTACGAACATACTATTTGGTTGAAATTAATGGTGTTTTGGTTAATGGCATTCATGCACTTAAACATATATTTGTTGTCAATAATTCTTCTACTGTTAGTATTAAAGATATTCATTTGTGGCACTATAGTCTAGTTATATAAGTGATAAATGATTGCATAAGTTGAAAACTAAAAGTTCTCTTCCATCATTTGATAATAAATCATTTGACACTCGTGGGTCATGTTTTAAAGTAAAAATGATCAAGCACCCTTCTATGGCATTAATGAAGGGGTTAATGAAATCTGGAGTATCTTACATACTAAACGCCTATAGCGACTAAGGATAATTTTACTTATATCGTAACTTTTAACGATTATTTCTCTAGACTAGGATGTGTATATCTTATGAAGAATAAATCCGATGTCTGTTAGAAATTTAAAGAGTATAGAACAAATATGAAAATTAGATGAAGCATAAAATTAAAATTCTTTGATCTGATCAAGGAGGAGAGTATATAGGCCAAGAACCACAATGGTACTTAAAAAGTAATGAGATTATCTCTTAGGCCACTCCACTATATACTCCGTAACAAATGTTGTTTTAGAGAGAAGGAATCGAACTCTATTAGATACGGTTCGATCTATGCTCAGTAGGGCTGAGTTACCTCTTTCCTATAGGGGATACGCATCAGAATCCACAGTGCATATTTGAATTTTATGCTTAAGATAACATATGAGATGTGGTATGGGAAGAAAGCCCACTCAAGTATCTAAATGTGTTATCCAACTTATGTTAAGAACGTTGGCCCTAATAAGCTCTAGGCAAGATCAGTGCTGTTTAAGTGTATATGATATCCTAAAAGTTCTATGGAATATATTTTCTATAACATGGTAACCTGATTTTCGATGTTCCAAATGTTTCCCCCTTCATTTGAATCCTCCTTCATTTTCACCTCTAAGGTTAACGCCATCGTTGCCGTAGATTCAGGTATTGTTTTTTCGAATCATACTCTGATTTTTCCAGCTCGAATTTTATATCAAATTTGAAAATTTTCCTTGATTTCCACAATATTTCAATCCTTATTCAGCACTATTTCAATTTGCAGCTATAAAATATATTTAGTGCAGATAATTATTCACTTCGATGTTCATTTGGAATTTTTGATTCAAGGTGAAAAATACTTTACTATGTTGCTTAATTGTTATTAAGAAAGATCCATAAACTACTATATTCAAAATCTAGTTAGTATATCAAGATTATTGCTTCTAAATAAAAGTTAATAATTCAGTTGTTATCCACATAATTTTTAAGGAAAACATAATGTCGAATTCAAAACCTCAAAGAGAGAATTCAAGCCTCATTACAAGGAGTGTCAAAGCCTTTATAATGGAAACCGTTATAAAGCACATGAAAACGACATTAAGATAGCAAATGATACTACTATTATTATTGATCCTAAGGATACGTGACATAGTAATGATATTGTATTAGTAAGTAATGCTGAAGGCATACGCCAATGCTAAGGATATTCGAATAAAATATGCCAAAAGTATGGAAATAACCAATGACGATGGTACAAACCAACGTCTGAAGTATGAAGAAGAAAAGGTGCTGAAAGTATACATTGCCATGCCTCGTCGGTAAAGAATCATGTAGTATGCCACATATTGAAAATAAAGAAAAGGTTATTGAATGTTGTCAATGTCGCATATCACTTGTGGAGTTAAATGAATAATGCCAAACATCTCATATCACTAGCAGACGATGTCGAATAGAACCAATGCTGTGATTCCTCAAGATGATGATAATACTAAAGGTTCTATGTCGAAAGCCATCAATGTTATAGCGGTACAATATAACATCGATGTTGCATTATATTGATACTGCATCCCATCTATGAAGGAAGAATATATGCTGCATTAGATAGCACCACCTTAAGTTGATACTGCATCTCTTCAATGCCACTTCTATTTGGTGTCGCTGCTTGTCACGACCCGGTATTTCGAACCATTCACATCCGTACATATCAGACTTGAATTGTTTAAAACAATAATTTGTTAATTTATATTTGGCAAAACTTAGTATATATAGTAAATAAATCAATCACAGAATCACAGACACAGAGTTATAAAACAATAAGCAGCGGAATAGATAAATAGTAGTTCATGAAGCTACTATATAAACATCAGAGTTTACAGTAAAATACAACAAATATCTCAAATATAAAGGTAGATATTAATACAAATGCCAATGGCAAGTCTGAACATCAATAACTGGAATAAACTGAACTAACAGAATAGGTGAGTAGATGAAGATAGATCTCCAAGCGAAGCTCCAAATCTCCAAAGGTGAGTCTCAAATGCTGTGACACTCAGTCTGACCCGAGCATAAAGCAAAACATAAAACACTCGAGTCAGGATTAACATTCTTATATAGTAAATTCAACTCAAGTGAAATATCAATCAAAATACAAGTAAATTAAAGGATGTTTGTGATTTCCAACCTCTAAGGATCTGTGGAACTATCTACTATGTAGTAATATATGCTAGTATAATATGCCTATAGTAAAGTAAACTATTAAAATAGCGTTAAGGCATTACCCATGTCCCCCTTAACACATTTTATATATTCTCATAGTCTATAAAGTATCGTTAGCTCCTCCAGGAGGTTTACTTAGAGTGGACTCCATAGGTATGGTACAAACCAAACACATAGAAGGCGTGATAAGGAATGTGACAAGGCATGCGAGGCAATGCCAGGGTAGATATACCGTTTGCATATCTGGACAGGTAGTAACGCATAGCAGCTACTACCGCCCACCTCGTGACACACTCCCAAATCAAAGGTGCAGCAAATCAAATCACAAAAGAAATAGAATGATATCGAAGAAATGTGTCTGATAGGAGGAATGACCTCACTTGCCCCGACATGGCTCCTGTTTTAGCCACATCAAGCTGACTCAAGGGAGTCGGGGCTATGTAAATACCATACAGAATCATCACCAAGTCATCCTACTTCATTCTGGAATCTCCACCACATGCACAGTTGTTAAAGTGATTTTCGGTATTGGAAGAGAGTATGACAATATCCGATCCTGGTCTCTTTAACAATCAAACGCTTATTTCACACCGGTGGTCATTTTTCACTCAAATCGTTCATACTTCATATCAAAAGAAAATATTCATTTCAAAACACAATAAATTCGATGTCATTATTCACTGTAAATAGTATTCATTTTTAGAATCGTAATACTTTCAAAATTATAACACTTTCGAACTTGTCACGACCCGTCTTTCATTCCATAGAAAGACGCGTTATGATAAAGAAAGAAAGGGATGGAAAAGAGAAAAGATGAGAAAGAAAGAACTAAAAAAATCAGAATCTCACAGCAGAACGAATAAAATATATTAATCACATAGATATTACATAGTACCACCATACATCAGAGTTACATAGATTATACATCTCAAATTAGACAGTTATAAAAGTCTGTCTAATATACAACTCAAATACAACACAGAGATAAACACAACGGAACCATAATATCTATATATGCTGAAGCCTCCTGCTCCATATCTCCTCTAGAATTCGTCAAAGCTAACCTGAATCCCTTGGCTACTTGTAAAAATTTGAGTACCCAAGCGTTTAATAAAACAAAAAATAAACTCTGGGACAGACATGGGTCTGTTGTAAGTAAACGGGTTAAAGTTTCTTAACTTTGAAAATCATTTGAAAAGAAAGGTATCTAGTAAGATTTCCCACATATAAATATGGAAAAGTTTTTACCTTACGATAACCAAAACATTTGATAGGAAATCCAGTGATATTATAATAGTGCCTAGGGTGTTTAAGTAAAATACAAAAATAGCTGGAATGCTTACATCTCACGTTCCAACATAGTTGGGCACAATCAAAACGTACAGCACTTAATGGAGTTTGGATTCCATACAATAGCAGGGCTACTGGGGTACCACCCGTCACAGTACGTGGCCTAGATCACCGTACCGAGGATCCACCCTAATCCCTTGTAACACAAGGCCGGAACCATCCCTTATTGGATAATCCCGAACAAGATAACCCCGCAGTTGGCGCGACCAACCACACACTAAGCCAAATAAAAAGGGACCTCTAGACAGTGGAAAATCTTGTCCTACTTGGGTGCTACCCACTTGCCTTGCTGCACCTCCCCTGTTTTAGCAATTCCCAGTTGATGAGTCTTGAGTCTACGATTACCTTTTAGTGTACATATCTTAGAATGCTCATCAACCTCCAGTGACGACGTTCTGAAAGCATTCAATCCATATAAGTTCGTTCCGGGTTCGAACGAATCCGAAGGCACTATGTCGTTACACTCATTTTGGAATCACCCTCAGAGTTAACGACAATAGCCCTTGCACTCTGGATCTTCATCTCGAATCTGAAAGTACTATCTCCATTAAACTCGTTTTGGAATCAACCTTAGAGTTTTTAACGACAAATAGCCCTTACACTTCGAGTCTTCATCTTGATCTTCACTTGAATTCACGACGTAACGTTTAATTTGGATCGATGTGGTTTTTAGATATTCCAATTTGAAAACCCGATCCCGATCTCACCGAAATCCAAAACGCCGTCTTTTAAGGAAAAGTTGTTTCAAGTTTTAACAATTCAATTTATTATTTAGAAAAACATATTCATAGAGATAGATAATTTATTATCACAGATAGATAATCCATATGATCATAATTCAACCAAAGCATCTCATATCACAAAGTAGTACATATCACATATCAAAGATATCACATAATATAAGGCATCCATCATTATTCAATCATCCATAAGCAAGATTAATTATCACACCATCTCTAATTAATTTAATTTACCACAAATGAATTAAATTAATTATTTTAATTACTTTTAAATCTTTCTTACTTAATATTAATTAATTACAACCCAATTAATTAATCATCCTTTAATTTCATCTTAATTAATCATCCTTGATTAATTACATTAAGTAATTAACCTTAAATTAATTATCCTTTAAATATTTCACATTAATCAAACTTTAATTACTCTCATTAGTTAATTATTCATTAATTACATTGATTAATGATCCTTAATTAATTATTTTTATTAAGTAACTAACTATAATTAATTACATTGATTCTTAATTAATTACATTAATTGATAATACTTAATTAACCACTTTCATTAATAACCTTAATTTATCACATGCAGTAATTAGCTATCCTGTAATTACTTACATTAATTAATTAACTCCTTAATGTAATTAATCCTTAATTACTTCCATTAAGTAATTTCTTTAATTACCTTCCATCAAGTAATTTCCCTTTAATTAATTACATTCAGTAACTGCCCATTAATTACTTACACTAAGTAATTACACTTTATTAATTACATTAAGTAATTATACTTAATCAATCATCAAGTGATTAATTACACTAATTAATTAACTTAAATTAATCACATTAATTTAATTAATTACATTGAGTAATTCATCCTTTTAATTACTACTATTAATTAATCACTCTTTAATTAATTACCTTTAATTACTTAGATTAATTATCCCTTAATTAATCAAGTAATTAACTATCCTTAATTAATTAAACCAATTATTTTAAATTAATTGCAATAATTAATTATCTCTTTATCACTAGTTAATAATCCTTAAATTAGTTACACTTGTTAACAATTCATTAATTACTTCACTTAGTAATTACCCTTTAATTATTAATTAATTAACCCCTTATTAATTACATTAAGTGATCGATTTCCAATTAATTCACTAATCAATTTCCCCTAATTAACCCCCACCTTAATTAATTACAGATAAATTCTTTATCTTAATTAATTTCCCACTTATATCTTATTAATATAAATGCTTGAAATCAATTTTTATTATCATACAAAACCATTTGAAACCCTTTTTATCAATTGAAGTTTGATTCATTTACCTTAATTATGTCTTAAACACATTTAAAGATTTCATTTGTAAAGCAATAAGGAATTATCATTAACTTTATTTTTATAAATCATTGGAACTTGGTTTAAAATCTTTTTGAAAACCTTATCCATTTTAAAAACTTGATTAAATAAATTGCTTAAAACTTAATCATTTTTAAAAACCTTAAAAACTTGGAAAAAAAACTTATCTTTGAAAAACTTATTTATTTCATTTTACTTTGAAACTTTATTTAACATTAATTTTTCTTAAAACTTAGTTAATATTCTTTGAAAAACTTGAATTAATTTAAGTTACTTTGCTTTTAAAAATCCTGTACACTATTTCTTTTAAAATTTAAAACTAGGTTACAACAAAAAAAATCAAACCCGAGCCCCTCACTCAAAATCACCAAGCAAACTTCGATCCTTTCCCGAGCTAAACACGAGTCACTCGTGACCTTAAATACTTCGAGTTAATCACGCAAACGACTCGAGAAAAACTCGTTCTTCCCGAAGCCTTCAACCACACCAGAACCGACGTGCACGTGGGCACGGTGCACACCCTTCCGACCACCTCTGGCCATCTCCCCGACCATCGACAGATCGACGCCGAACTTGCCTACCCATACGTCCATCCAGATTAACGATTTCGACAGCCAACCGAAATTGAGCTCATCGTCCCAAAAACTAGAACCAACTTGATCGAGAAAAGCACCAACCACCGACGATCTCGACGCTGGGAACCCACGCTGACGACACCGAAGCTTCGCCTCGACTTCAAGCTCCGGTTCCCCCTTGAGATCCACTCCGGTGCATCACCGTCGCCGTACTAGCCTCAAAAACTCCAACAACCAAAACCCACCAATAAACCCTACATCGTCTACGACTGGCCGCCTCGACCACCAGAAAAATCCACAACCATTTTTTCTGAGTTCATCCACCTACAAGCTTCCTTCGACAGCAATCACGACGACATCCACCATGCCGATCGTCAGAAATTGGTGATAAACCCAAAACCATTCGACTCTGATTATCTCAGCAATTACTTAATTAAAAATCACAATTTCTTACCAGAATTCATGATTTTCTAACACTAATCTGATTCCATAATCCAATTCTGAAATCAAGATGTTTGATTTTATCTTATATTAAGATCATCACTGCATTTCTTTATTTTTGCAATATTTACTAAATGGAAAATTTTGAAACCATTTTTAAAATTAATGTTACTATGTTACAAACCTTTTTACTTTAAAGATCTTAGTCTAAAATTCATTCGTTTGGAAGATATAATTTTTTTGTTGTTGATGAAATTATCCCTGTACTACAACATAGAAGTGAACATCTACCTATACACAGACATATCACATATATATATATATACACACACACATACATTCAAATCCAAACATACATGCAAACATTTCATGCTATATTACTTCAAGATTTCATTACATGCATCAAAGTTAAATCTCAGAATTGAAAACTGTTTTTAAAATAATAGTTTACTCACCAGGAATTTATAAAACAAAGAGCAGTTTGTATTTTTGGTTCTGGAATCTTGCTTTTGAAATGATCTGGAAATCTATTTTGATGTTGATTTTGCTTGATCTTGAATCTTGAAATTGTGGTTAGATGTTCAGTTGATCTTACTTACTTGATTAAGTTGAAGATTTGAAAATAATTGATGTTGTTGCTGAGTTGAATTTCAGTTCTTTTTTTTATTTATTTATAAGAAGAAGAAAAGATAGATATTTGAACTGGAAACAAAATAACCAAGTCTTTTTTTAAAACATTTATTTATAAATTAATTTTAAAAGAGACAAATGTGGCCACTTGTTAATTCAAATTAGACAAATGTCATTGCAAATTTACTTAGCTTACAAAAGTTAAAACAATGTATATATGAATCACAAATGCCAAATATATTTATTGTTATGTTTCTTATGTATTGTGTAATATGTATATATATTTAAAAAAAAAGTATTTTCAAAGCTTTATATATATTTTAACCCATTTTTAGTTTAAGTAAAACATAATAAACCCTTTTATTAAATAATTTTCTCTTATGCTTTATATGTTTTAAAATGTTTGAAATAAATTATGTTTTAAACTTCCATATATATTTACAAATCATATTTAAATAAAGGAAATTTAAAAAGAAAGTAAAATAAACCTTTTATAAATCTTATTTAAACTTTAAACTTACGTTAAATATTTTTATATAAATATAGATGTTATCTTTGTTGTTAAGAAATATAAAGTTTAATTTTAAATAGCCTTTTTAAAATAATTATATTAAATTCAATCCTAATTCCCAAATTATAATATATATTAAATTTGAAAACATTTTTTTATTTGTAAATTTCTAACTAAAGCTTTTCTATTTACAATATATATATACATACATTATAAATAGAAAACATTTTAATATTAGTTTTGAAAGATAAATTTTACCAAATTAAATATTTATAAAAGGAAAATTATTAAACCAATTTAAATACTTATCAATAAAGATTATCAAATTATTATTGCCCAAAATTCCGGGTTATCACATTCCTCCCCCTTAAAAGAATTTCGTCCCCGAAATTTAAAAGCAAAGATAATTTGATAATCCAACAAAAGTTTTAATTTTTAAATAGCAAGCATATATTGTCAACCATATACTAGCAACTATAGCAACAAATTTATTGTAACAAACAAATCTATCTATCCTAACACAAAGTTAGAATGGGCCTTCCTAACACTATCTAGAGTTTCCCCAGTACAAATCACTGAGATCCTCCTCTACAAAATCTAAACTAGCTACACCACTCAGAGCCTGAGCTCCTTCTTATCTAGATCTACCACCTGAACATGATACCCGCACATAATCAAGTTTTGCTCAACCTTCAAATCCTTCCTGGACTGCTGATTCCACAACCAGTGATGGATCGTACACGTACTCCTTCAGAGATATATGAAATACATCGAATCCCATCCATCCAAACTGGCAATTTAATTCTATAGACGAAAGAACTTATCCTCTCGGGAACTCTCAAAAGGTCCAATATACCTCGAAGCTAGCTTTCCAATCTTACCAAATCTTATTGATCCTTTGATTGGAGAAACTCTTAACAAAAACCAAATCTTCAACTTCGAATTCCAAATTCCATCAACTCTTTAACTACATAACTCTTTTGACGATCCTGGGCTGCTTTCATTCTTTCCTAAACAGCTCTACCTCCGTAGATGCCACTCGAAACAAATCTAGACCAAGAATAGACACTCTCTGGATCCTATCCCACAAGATGGTCCTCTCAAGATCTACCAAAATCCAAAACACAAGCTCTACTTCACAAGCATCAAGAGACTTTGAACTTACTTCTCCAATTTGGAAATAACTAGAATAGGTGCACTTAACAACCTAGCCGTTAGAACCCGAATGAACTTCCTGGAGTAACCCTCTAATCCAAAACAAATGCGAATTTCTGTAGGAGTCTGAGGTTACGTCCACTCTTGCACCGCTGCTACCTTGCTTTCGTTGCACAACTCTGATTCAGAAATGATGAGAATGCCATCGATGGACTTGAGAACAACTTTTCCTGGAAGATATGGTTCATCACACAAAATCTTAGTGGCCCATCCGACTCGGTCACCATCACTACAGCAGAATCCCAACTAGAAAACTAGGTCAGATTAATCCTTCTTCGAGAAATCCTGAACTGTTTACCAATACCTCTCTCTAGGAGTCATCCTTACACTTGGTTGAACTACCAACATTGCTTATGGAACCAAGTCGATACGGAACTCAATCTCCAATGCGGACAAATCTCTGACTCCTCGAAGACATCCAAAAAATTCTGACCACTTCGATAGCTTCTACATCCTCTAGAGATGCCTCAATCCCAAACAAAAGATTACCCAAGAGAATATTCAAACTATCGCAAGTCACTTTTGTGATCCTACCAAGTTCAATTTTCAAAGATACTATTCCCACTTCACAAATCTGAACAGCCTATTCTTATGTGATCAATTCATCCAAAACAAGGTCAAATCTTTCAAGAACGCCTTCCTATTAGAAGAAATAATGGTCCACTCAACTGCTGCTGAACTCCATCTCTAAGATACTTCTTAGCCAAAAGACTTTCCTACGGATACTCAAAAACACTTCCAAGCTGCACTGATGCCACAGATGCCAAAGACTTCTAATCCATAAGCTCCTTGAATCTCAAAGCTATATCTGCCAATTCCACAAACGAGCCTTTGAGATGGGCAGCCATCTTCTCAAAAACTCGGGTTTCAAACCGAACACAAATATCTTGCTCTTCTTAAGGGGGTGACAATAAGACTAACCCCGTAGAGACAACTCGTTGAAATCGGTCTCATACTCCAATATAAACAAACTTCCTTGCTTGAGATCCAGAAAATCCCTATATAGCCGAGTCTTCCTTGCGGCGGATAAAACCGCTTTTCAAATAACTAACTCCAAAAGAAAACTCTTTCAGGAACATCCATCGTCATGGCGTCCCACCACGCAGCTGCTCCTTCCTGAAGTTGCCAAGATACCATCACTCGCTTCTGCTTAACCGACAGATTCAAACTCCTGAAAATCCGCTTATACGAGCACATCCAAGCTTGTACTCTAACGATGGACTCTGAATCCTATAAAAGACTATCCTCAAAAATAGGTGAAATCCTTACACCATGCTGCAAAGCTCACTTGATACGGTATGGGGTCTACAGCCTCAACAAATACTCTTCCAAACTCAATACTTAGACTTCTTCCATTTGTGGTAGTATCCACACACCACAACCCCTCCTACCTCTAGAACTCATGTTGGTAAACCCGAACAGGTAACCCAACAAATTAGGTAGTTACACACACACACACACACACACACACACAAGTACGCTCTCTCAAGAAAGATATTACTCCAAAGCCTAGGTATTCACTCAACCTAGCGCTCTGATACCAACTGTCACGATTAGTCTTTCATTCCATAGAAAGACGCATCATGATAAAGAAAGAAAGGGATAGAAAGGAGAAAAGATGAGAAAGAAAGAACTGAACAAAATCAAAATCTCACAGCGGAACGAATAAAATATATTAATCACATAGATATTACATAGTATCACCATACATCAGAGTTACACAGATTATACATCTCAAATTAGACGGTTATAAAAGTCTATCTAATATACAACTCAAATACAACACAGATATAAACACAGTGGAACCACAATATCTATATACGCTGAAGCCTCCTGCTCCATATCTCCTTCAGAATTCATCAAAGCTAACCTGAATCCCTTGGCTACTCATAAGAATTTGAGTACCCAAGAGTTTTAATAAAACAGAAAATAAACTCTGGGTCAGACATGGGTTTGGTGTGAGTAAACAGGTTAAAGTTGCTTAACTTTGAAAATCATTTGAAAAGAAAATGTATCACGTAAGACTTCTCACACATAAACATGGAAAAGTTTTTACCTTACGATAACTAAAACATTTGATAGGAAATCCAGTGATATTATAATAGTATTTAGGGTTTCCGAGTAAAATACAAAAATAGCTGGAATGCTTACATCTCACGTTCCAACATGGTTGGGCATAATCAAAACGTACGGCACTTATTGGAGATTGGATTCCATACAATGGCAGGGCTACTGGGGTATCTCCCGTCATAGTACGTGGCCTAGATCACTGTACCGAGGATCCACCCTGATCTCCTGCAACACAAGGCCGGACCATCCCATACTGGATAATCCCGAACAAGACAACCTCGTAGTTGGCGCGACTAACCACACACTAAGCCGAATAAAAATGGACCTCTAGATATGGGAAAATCTTGTCCTACTTGGGTGCTACCCACTTAGCCTTGCTACACCTCCTCTGTTTTAGCCATTCCCGGTTGATGAGGCTTGAGGCTACGATTACCTTTTAGAATACATATCTTAGAATGCTCATCGTCCTCCAGTGATGATGTTCTGAAAGCATTCAATCCATACAAGTTCGTTCTGGGTTCGAACGAATCCGAAGACACTATCTCGTTACACTCATTTTGGAATCACCCTCAGAGTTAATGACAATAGCCCTTGCACTCTGAATCTTCATCTCGAATCTGAAAGTACTATCTCCGTTAAACTCGTTTTGGAATCATCCTCAGAATTTTTAACGACAAATAGTTCTTACACTTTGAGTCTTCATCTTGATCTTCACTTGAATTCACGACCTAACATTTAATTTGAATCGATGTGGTTTTTGCATATTCGAATTTGGAAATCCATTCTCGGTCTCACCAAAATACAAAACGCCGTCTTTTAAGGCCAAGTTGTTTTATGTTTTAACAATTGAATTTATTATTTAGAAAAACATATTCACAGAGATAGATAATTTATTATCACAGATAGATAATCCATATGATCACAATTCAACCAAAGCATCTCATATCACAAAGCATACATATCGCATATCAGAGATATCATATAATCCAAGGCATCCATCATTATTCAATCATCCATATGCAAGATTAATTATCACACTATCTCTAATTAATTTAATTTACAACCAATGAACCAAATTAATTATTTTAATCACTTTTAAATCCTGCTTACTTAACATTAATTAATTACAACCCAATTAATTAATCATCCTTTAATTTCATCTTAATTAATCATCCTCGATTAATTACATTAAGTAATTAACCTTAAATTAATTATCCTTTAAATATTTCACATTAACCAAACTTTAATTACTCTCATTAATTAATTATTCATTAATTACATTGATTAATGATCCTTAATTAATTATTTTTATTAAGTAACTAACTATAATTAATTACATTAATTCATAATTAATTACATTAATTAATAATACTTAATTAATCACTTTCATTAACCTTAATTTATCACATGCAGTAATTAACTATCCTGTGATTACTTACATTAATTAATTAACTCCTTAATGTAATTAATTCTTAATTAATTCCATTAAGTAATTTCTTTAATTACCTTCCATCAAATAATTTCCCTTTAATTAATTACATTCAGCAATTACTCATTAACTACTTACACTTAGTAATTACACTTTACTGGTTACATTAAGTAATTACACTTAATCAATCATCAAGTGATTAATTACAGTAATTAATTTACTTAAATTAATCACATTAATTTAATTAATTACATTGAGTAATTCGTCCCTTTAATTACTACTATTAATTAATCACTCTTTAATTAATTACCTTTAATTACATAGATTAATTAACCGTTAATTAATCACGTAATTAACCATCCTTAATTAATTAAACTAATTATTTTAAATTAATTACAATAATTAATTATCTCTTTATCACTAGTTAATGATCCTTAAATTAGTTACACTTATTAACAATTCATTAATCACTTCACTTAGTAATTACCCTTTAATTATTTATTAATTAACCCCTTATTAATTACATTAAGTAATTAACTTCCAATTAATTCACTAATTAATTTTTACTAACTAACCCCCACCTTAATTAATTACAGATTAATTCTTTATCTTAATTTATTTCTACTTAAATCTTATTAATTTAAATGCTTGAAATCAATTGTTATTATCATACAAAACCATTTGAAACCCTTATAATTAATTAAAGTTTGATTCATTTACCTTAATTATATCTTAAACACATTTAAAGATTTCATTTGAAAAGCAATAAGGTATTAATTACATCATTAACTTTGTTTTTAAAAATCATTGGAACTTGGTTTAAAATCTCTTGAAAAACTTATCCATTTTAAAAACTTGATTAAATAAATTACTTAAAACTTAATCATTTTTAAAAACCTTCAAAACTTGGAAAAAAACTTATCTTTGAAAAACTTATTTATTTCATTTTACTTTGAAACTTTATTTAACATTAATTTTGCTTAAGACTTAGTTAATGTACTTTGAAAAACTTGAATTAATTTAAGTTACTTTGCTTTTAAAAATCCTGTATACTATTTCTTTTAAATTTAAAACCAGGTCACAACACAAAATCAAACCAGAGACCCTCACTCAAAATCACTGAGCAAACTTCGATCCTTTCCCAAGCTAAACACGAGTCACTCGTGACCTTAGATACTTCGAGTCAATCACGCAGACGACTCGAGAAAAAATCGTTCTTTCCGAAGCCTACAACCACACCAGAACCGATGTGCATGTGTGCACGGTGCATACCCTTTCGACCACCTCTGGCCATCTCCCCGACCATCGACAGATCGACGCCGACCTCGCCTACCCATATGCCCACCCATATCAACGATTTCGACAACCAATCGAAATTGAGCTCATCGTCCCAAAAACTGTAACCAACTTGATCGAGAAAAGCATCAACCACTGACGATCTCGACCCCGAGAACCCACGCCGACCACACCAAAGCTTCGTCTCGACTTTCAGCTCCAATTTCCCCCCTCGCGATCCACTCCGGTGCATCACCGTCATCGTACCAGCCTCGACAACTCCAATAACCCAACCCATCATTAAACCCTATATCATCTCCGACTGGCCGCCTGGACCACCAGAAAAATCCATAACCATTTTTCCTGAGTTCATCCACCTACAAGCTTCCTTCGACAACAATCATGACGACATCCACCATGTCGATCGCCAAAAATTGGCGATAAACCCAAAATCGTTCGACTCCGATTATCTCAACAATTACTTAGTTAAAAATCACAATTTCTATACCTAAATTCATGATTTTCTAACATTAATCTGATTCCATAATCCAATTCTAAAATGGAGATGTTTGATTTTATCTTATATTAAGATCATCACTGTATTTCTTTATTTTTGCAATATTTACTAAATGTAAAATCCTGAAACCATTTTTAAAATTAATGTTAGTATGTTACAAACCTTTTTACTTTGAAGATCTTAGTCTAAAATTCATTTGTTTGGAAGATATAATTTTTTTTGATGAAATTATCCCTGTACTACAACAGAGAAGTGAACATCTACCTATACACAGATATATCCCAAATACACACACACACACACACATACATTCAAATCCGAACACACATACATTCAAATCCGAACATACATGCAAACATTTCATGCTATATTACTTCATGATTTCATTACATGCATCAAAGTTAATTCTCAGATTTGAAAACTGTTTTTAAAATAAAAGTTTACCCACCACGAATTTGAAAAACAGGGAGCAGTTTGTATTTTTAGTTATGGAATCTTGCTTTTGAAATGATCTGGAAATCTATTTTGATGTTGATTTTGCTTGATCTTGAATCTTGAAATTGTGGTTATATGTTGAGTTGATCTAAATCTTTACATTGCTTATTTGATTAAGTTGAAGATTTGAGAATAATTGATGTTGTTGTTGATTTGAATTTCCGTTCTTCTTCTTTTTAGTTATAAGAAGAAGAAACGATAGATATTTGAATTGGAAAAAAAATAACCAAGTCTTTTTTTAAAACATTTATTTATAAATTAATTTTAAAAGAGAGAAATGTGGCCACATGTTAATTCAAATAAGACAAATGTCATTGCAAATTTACTTAGCTTACAAATGTTAAAAGAATGTATATATGAATTACAAATGTCGAATATATTTATTATTATGTCTCTTATGTATTTATAATTTGTGTAATATGTATATATATTTAAAAGAAAGTATTTTAAACCTTTATATATATTTTAACCCATTTTTAGTTTAAGTAAAACATAATAAAACCTTTTATTAAATAATTTTCTCTTAAGCTTTATATGTTTTAAAATGTTTGAAATAAATTATGTTTAAACTTCCATATATATATATATATATATACATATATTTACAAATCATATTTAAATCAAGCAAATTTAAAAAGAAAGTAAAACAAACCTTTTATAAATCTTATTTAAACTTTAAACTTAAATTAAATATTTTTATATAAATATAGATGTTATCTTTGTTGTTAAGAAATATAAACCATTTTCTTTAACGAAAGCCATCGTTAGGAGCTCGCTTCTCTCTCATCCGATGTCGATAACATCGATGATCGTGTGTTTGATCTATCACTCTAAAGAGTAACATAACATTGGGGCATTACTTATTTAACTGGAAAAATTGATATGTCTTTCCCAATTGGTTGAATTTCTTCCCTTTCTCGTTTAATTTTAAATAGCCTTTGAAAAGCATTATATTAAATTCAATCCTAACTCCCAAATTATAATAAATATTAAATTTGAAAACATTTTTTTTACTTGTAAATTTCAAACTAAAGCCTTTCTATCTACAATATATACATATATATATATACACTATAAATAGAAAACATTTTAATATTAGCTTTAAAAGATAAATTTTACCAAATTAAATATTTATAAAAGGAAAACTATTAAACCAATTTAAATACTTATTAATAAAGATTATCAAATTATTATTGCCCAAAATTCCGGGTCATCACAGAAATCATAACACTTTTGAAATAATAACAATTTTGAAATTATAACACTTTGGAAATTATAACACTTCCGTAATCATAACAGTTTCTACTTAAACAGTTTAGATATTGAAAATAGTATATATATTAAAATAGTTATAAATTATAATAGTTTATATATTAAAATAATTTGTATAACAAAATTAGTTTCCCCGAATTTTGCAAATCGATTCAAATCAACTTAAATTCCAAAAATTCAGTTTAAATTAATTCCAGTTTAACCATTAAATTCAAAGGTTAAAAATTCAATTTACATTCTAAATAAACCATTTCAATTTATCTCGATTTCAAATCCCGGTTTAAACTATCACTTCAATTCCAATAAGATTCAAAATCTAAATATTCAAACATTTCAATATAACTTTCATTTATATTTCAATATTTCACTTTAGTTTTATTCAAATTTTAAAATATTCACTTAATCACTTTTTATCAAATCATTTTATAAATCATATCTTTCAAAATCTCAAAATCAATAAGTTCAAATCAATTCTTATTTAAATTCAATTATTAACCGATTTAAATTCCAAGTCAACATTAATTTTTCTTCCCAACCTTTATTATTAAAGTTATAAAAATATATTTTGAAATATTAATATAAATTTTAAATAAATACTTAAACATTATATATACTAATTAAATTAAATTTTTATTAAATTAAATCTTACTATTAAGTGTATTTTGTATTAAATCTTATTTTATATATTTTTTTAAAAATAAATTATAAGAAAATCTTAAAAGTTATATTTTCAAAACTAACTTATAAATAAAAATTTCCTAACACATATTATTTTAAATATCTAAAATTTATACATATAAAAATAGCAGTTCTATATTATATTTTAAAAAGTCAATATTCAACAAATCTTATATATTTCCTTTCAAATTTTGGAAATCATTTCAAATATAGACCAACGGTTCCGTATAAAATTTTCTATCTTATGGTCAAGTGAACGGATATTTATTATTTCAATCCGTAATTTAAATATCTATGGGTATATATCATTTCAGCCCGCAATCCCAAAAATTCAAAATTAATGAAAACTGCTTGGGTTTATCATTTCAACCCATAACGATTTTCTCTTAATCTATAATATCGTTCGGGTATGTATCGTTTCAACCCATAGGGAATTCTAAATTAACAGGAAACTTGTAGAGTGAGAACAAATATGATAATAATGTAACATATCAACAACATGCATATATCATCAATAACAAATTAAATATAATATATGCAACAGGATATGGTATCATATCATGGGCGAACAATTTCAGATAATGGCATATCATATTTAACAATTAAATGATAACAACTCGAATCTAAATGCATATTTCAATTGTCGTTTCAAGTGAAATCAAATTTACTAAATATAAGAATGTTAAACGTGAGTGATTTCTCACCATTCGAGTATAGAGAACAAGGAAATTGAAAATCAACGGACACAGATAAGCATGGAATATTGACAGAGCTAGAAAACTGCTGCTGTAATGCAGATTCGAACAACGACGAGCTAGAAGACCATTGCAACAAATTAGAAAATGGGGAAACTGTGATATCCCGGAAATTTAGGCAATACTTATTTAATAATTTCCATTAATAATTATTTTAAAGATATGTAATATTGATTTAATAATCTAATTCAAACAGAAATTATCTTTTGAAAATTAATAATTATTTAGTTTGTCAAATGATATTCTTTTCAAAATTTATAAGGATGATAATTTAATTTAGGAATTTTATTCTTTTCAAAAGTTAAAAATATTTAAATGATAAAATTATCTTTCTAAGCTTATTTAAAGGATATCTTATTTATAATGTATATATGTGTATACATTGTAAATAGAGAATTTGATTTTTATTTAAATTTAATAAGAATATTTTCAAATTTATAATATATGTATGTGTATAAATTATGAATTGATTAAATTGATTGAAATTAGTATTGAAACTTTTCAAAGGTTAATTTAAAAATCTATCTTATATTTTCAAAAGAAATTTAAGTAAAATATTTATTTTGTTTATAAATATAATAGTTTAAATTGTATTTTTTATAAAAGTTTATTTTGTTTTCTTTTAAAAATTGTTTTGAAATAAACTTAGTTTATTTACATTAGAGTATAATATGTTGGTTTGAAAACTTTGGAATAAAATTGTATTCAACATTTTTTTCTTTTCAAATTTTCTCTTTTGAAAATTTAGTTTAAAATATTATTTTAAAAATATTCAAATAAACGTTAAGTTATGAAATTTTATAAAAGGAGTTTTTATGTAAACATGTAAGGCTAAATATAGATAAAACACCTCATCTCCCCCAACCATCCTATCAGTGTCTCTGATTCAGACCAATCTCGTGCTGCAATACCACTTACAAATGCCTCTCCAAAATTATTGCAACTAGGCTGAAGGGTGTGCTAAACCACCTCATCTCCCCCAACCAAGATGCTTTCCTCCAGGGGAGAAGTATCCTTGACAATGTGCTTCTTTCACATGAACTTCTTAAAGACTACAACAAAACCCCAATAAGCCCAAGAGCCATGTTAAAACTTGATATAAGGAAAGCTTATGACACTCTTCAATGGACCGCAATAACCAGGATCCTTGCCAACATGAAGTTTCCACCACATTTTGCTTCTTGGATTTACACTTGCATCTCTACAGTCCACTTTTCCTTGAACTTCAATGGCAAAACTGTGGGTTACTTTAAGAGTAGGCAAGGAATCAGACAAGGTTGCCCTATGTCCTCTTACATTTTCATTCTGGTCATGGAAGTTCTTACTACAATGATTAACCATGCGATCACCTGCGAAAGAATTCTTATACATCCCAAGTGCAAAGATCCCCTAATTTCTACACTTATGTTTGCTGATGATCTCATCGTTTTCACTAAACCAACTCCACAATCTATTAGCAACTTAATGGAAGTTCTCTATGATTTTCACAAATTCAGTGGGCTTGCAATTAACTATGACAAATCCTTAATAAAAATTGCTGGAGTCACTGCCCCTGCAACCCATTCACTTATAAATTTATGTCATCTTCCCCTGGCTCCTGAAAATCTCACTTACCTTGGGACTCGTATGAGCTCCTCCAAAGTCTCTACATCACAGTGTATGAAACTTTATGACAAGATCATACATACCATGAAAGCATGGGCTAACAGATTTCTGTCTCAGGCAGGAAGACTCACCCTGATTAAATCTGTCATATTCTCATATACCACTTACTGGTCTAGAACATTCATTCTACCCAAAAAGGTTATCCACATGATCAGGAAGGCGATGTGTAACTTTCTCTGGTTTGGAAGCATACACTCGAATAGCCTCAAACCATTAAGTTTTTGCAAGGTTGAAACTAAAAAGAGCATGGGAGGCCTAGGGGTCATTAACATTTGAAATTGGAATACTGCGGCCTTTAGCACACATCTGGATAATCTTCTTAAATCAAAAAACAATATTTGGGTGTCTTGGACGACGAAGCATCGCCTACGCAGCAATTATTTCTGGTGCATGGACATCCCGCAAGGCTGCAGTTGGACATGGAGATCCATCCTTAATCTTCGACCTATGTTGCTTCCCCACATTAAGCACATAGCTTCCCCTAGTGGCACTGTGAGTTTTTGGAACGATCCTTGGGCTAGGCCTGGTCTCATTCTAAGCAAAACAATGTCATACAATCAAAAACGTCAAACGAGAATTCCTTTAGATGCCAAAGCCAAAGATTTTATATGCAATGGTATTATCTCTTTGCCGTACTCCAGCAACCAAATCACTCGTCAGCTGTGGAAGGAGATCAGCAGGCAACAGTATCCTATAGTTCCCAATGATAGAGTGCTGTGGTCTGTTGATCTCGTCGAACATTCCATCTCCAAATTATATGACTGCATTTCCCATGAAACGTTGTCGCCCTGGTTTGCCTGGGATAAAAGAGTTTGGAATCATCACTGTAAAGAAAATGACAACTTTCTTCTCTGGAAAGTGCTTAGAAATGCTATGAACTTCAAAGACAAACTACACCGCATTGGTTTGGTCACTGAAGCGTTTGATGTTTCTGCGCTAACGAAAATGAAACAAACATACATTTGTTCTTCAACTGCAATGTTGTACATAGATTATGGGATAAGATCTTAGCACTGCTTGGACATGGTAACAGAACCAGTAACATCAATGTTGAGTGGTGCTACTTATATCCAGCTACCAGATGGAAGAACGATTCAGGTATGTTATTGCAGCTCACCTTAAAAATTTTCATCCGTGTTATCTGGAGAGAAAGAAACGATAGAGTTTTCAATGGTAAGAACAAAAGCGAAATTGAAATATGGAACCGGCTCATCGTTTCAATCAAAGATGGAGCAAGAAACAGCTCGTATGATTTTGGAAATATTTACAATGGCATCTGGAACTTGCAGTGACCTTGTTGTCTCAGTTATGCTTCTTCTGTTTTATGTGGACTTTTCTTCTTTTTTCCTTTGTACCATAGTTATGTTATGGTGCAATTTTTTATTGTGTTCGCAATAAACTGGTAGGGGCCAGCCAACCCCATTTAGCTTTGCTAAAAAAAACATATAGATAAAACATTTAAAGCATGTTAAATTAAATTAGAAATTGATTAAGAAGAATTTAAAAACATTTATAAAATTAAGAAATCTATTTTTATATTGAAAAGAACATGTGTTAAGCATTCATATCATAGAGAAGACACTTGTAAATTAATCTACCTCATTAAGTAACATGCGGCAATGTATTTTATTTTTGGAATTAATTATTTTTGATAAGAAAACTTAACAATTTATTTAGTTTAACACATTATCTTCAACTGAAAATCTGAGATCAGATTGTAAGAAAATTGAAGACCAATTTCAATCAAAAATTCTGCAAAACCAAATACAAACTAAAATCTGAAAACAAATTCTGCAAAATCAAATCTGCTACAATCTTCAACATCAAATTGAAGATCAATTTAAAATCTAAGCATTTAAAGATATGGGTCAGCATGCAGTTTACAATCACCTACAAATCAACAAGTAAAAGCAACTTCAATCAGCAAATTTCAAAACCCAGGTTTCAACTAGCAAAAACTGTTCCCGGAAATTCAATTTGCAGTTTCAGGAAATTGTGATTGCATCTCAGTTGTTCTCTGCTTCATCTATCAATAAGTGAGTTAAACTTTTATTTTTAAAAACAGTTTTTCTTTTAAAAATCAATGCTTAAGCAAGTATTAGAACTCAAGTTCAAAGCAAAAATGTCATTTAAAAAAAAAAAAATCAAAACTGCTATGATTTGAACTGTAGTGCCTTTATTTTGGTGAATAACTTCACAATTTAAAAGTTGCTTTAAATTATCTGTTGCATGTGGAAATGAGAATGTTTGTGTGATTGTATTGTAATGAAATTTTGTGTATACATATATAAATATGTATATATGTGTTGCTGTGCCAGGAATCTGCATACATGTTTTTTTTAAAACTAAGATTGTAAATAGAAAACTCTTATCTCTGGATTTAATTCTCTGTTAGGATTGATATGTAAACAAAATTTGGTTGTTTAGTATAAATTTAGGTTTGTAAATTATGTTTATAAATCAAAATTAAGTTATATTTAAAAAATATCTGTTGTCCCTGCTACAAAAAAATAACAGTCATTATTTTCCATAAGCCCAACACCAAACTACTGAAATTATTGAAAACAGTTTAATAATTTGAATGCATATATAAAACCATGATTTTTAAAACCAAAATCACATTTTTAAATTCTCTGTGGAGTGAGCATTACTGGGTTGATAAAATTGGGAGTTTTTGGGTTTTTCTAATTGCCTGGGGGACTTTGGTTGTTATGGTGCTTCCTGGAGGTGGAGAGTAGATGGATGAGTAGGGGAATATTGTCTGATGTATTGTCAGTGGTGGTTGGCGACATTGGTGGCTGATTTCAGGTTTGTAACCCTAGTTTCTGAAGGTAGGGGTTTTTTGTAGCTTCTTGATCTCTCTGTTGCACCGAGTGTGGCGAAGCTTTGGAGTTTGGCAGAGGGGATGTATGCGAAGGAATGGCCGGAGTCGTGGGTGATATGATGGTCGGAGATGGGTGTGAGCGTTGTTGACAGGTTTGGGAATGTTTTGGATGCAGTGTTTCAAGGTTGGCTTGTTCAACTGGATTTTGATTTCGAGTTGCAGTGATTTATCTGATGGTCGCAATAATATTGGATGGTGGTAGGCGACTTGGTGAAGAGTGGGATGGCGATTGGAAGTTGTCGGAGCGCCGGTGCATATGCACCATGCATATTTGGTTCTGATGAACTGCTGAGGGTTTGTGCAGGGAGGTGACTCGAAGATGCAATCGGGTATTTGTGTTTTTGTCTCGGAGCACTTAGGGAAATAACTCGAAGCAGTTATTGGGTGGTCTTGGGTGTGTTTTGTTTTCAGGTTTTATAAACCTAACATGTACAGTTTTCAAAAATAATTGAAATTCAATTTTATAAGCAGGGATTTAAATTAAAGCTTAAGTCGAATTTGAATTCAAAGGAACTTTTGAATTCAAAGTTTTAAAAATGAAGATTTTAAATTTAAGTAAGATTTGAATAAATTTTTTAAATCAAGTTTAAAAATCAAGTTTCAATATGGTTTTCAAATTTACTATGAATCCAGAAATTTTAATTTAGATCAGTTTGCAAAATTTAAAATATGGATCAAGTTTAAAATGTTTTAAGGTAGAATTTAAATTGAATTTGATTTCAAATAAATGGTTATAACTTGATAGAATTCTTTTCTTCAATATTTGAATTAAAGTTATGACGTGTTTAACTTTAATTTGAAAAGTAAAATAATCAATTTATTTTAAGCTTGATTTCTTTAATAAAATCAAGTAATTTGGTTTTAAACTTTTCTTATATAAATATCTTATATAAGTAATGAGGGTTCTTTACCTTTATTTTAAGGTTTATAAATTTATTTAAAATTTGGATAAATGTTTTAATAGTTAAATATTTTAAACCTTAAATTTTAAAATGGAATTTGAATTTAAATTTAGAAATGTATTGATTTAAATACATTTAAATGTTAATAAAGTCATTAATAAGTAAATGAATTATTTTGGGAATAATTAAGATAAATAAGAATTTACTTATTTATTTGATTTTAAATAATGGTTTAGATTAATTTTAATTAGAGATGATTAATAAGGATTAATCTAAGATAATTTCCTTAAGTAAGTAATTAAAGAAAATGTTGTTAATTAATAATGATAATTATCTAAGGATAATTAAATAATTAATTAATGTGATTAATTTTGATAATTAATTAGATTAATTAATTTAAGATAATTAATTTTAAATTGTTAAGTATAATTACTTGATAAAAGTAATTAAGGGATTAATTACTTAATGTAATTAATTATGATAATGTGATTAGTTAAGTTAATTAGTTTAGTTTAATTAATTTAAGATAATCATTTGATGGTTTTATAAGAATAATTACTTAATGTAATTAATGGAGCATTATTACTTAGAGAAGCAATTAATGATAATTACTGGAATGTAATTAGTGAGGATGATTTTTAATAAAGTAATTTTGGTAATTACTTTTGTAATTAATCAAGGGATTAATTAACGAAGATGATTAATCATGGGATAATTAATTTGTTATGAGTAATTAAGAGTAGTTAATTACTGAATTAATATTAATCAAGGTGATTAATAATTGTAGATTAATTACTAAGTGTAATTAATTTTAATAAAGTGATTAATTAATAATTGTTTAATTAAGGAATAATTAATAATTAAGTGATTAATTATTACAATTAATTAAGGATAAATGTAATTAATTGTAGTTAATTAATAAATGAAGTAATTAAATGTTAATTACTTATGATTAAGGTTAATTAATTTTGTGAAATTAATCAAAGACTAATTACTTATTGTAACTAGAGAATGATTAATCAAATGTGTTTAATCAAGTTGGATACTTAGAGAACGATTAATTAACTAGGTTAATTAATTAATGGATATATAAGTAGGATTTATAGATGAGTAATTAATTTAATTTATTTTAAATTAATTAGAGATAGAAGTAATTAATTTAATTCATTTTAAATTAATTATAGATGATGGTTAATAAATCATTGCTTATGGATGATATTGATATTTCTTTGAATAGTTGTAATCTCAGAAATGAGATGAGTTATATCTATATGATATGGATGCTTAGTTAAAGTACGATAATATGGATTATCTATTTATGATGAATATTTGTTTGTGATGATCATCTGTTTGAGATGATACGGGTTATCTGTTTATGATGAGAATGTGATTATTTATTGTGATAGGTGAATTATCCATCTGTGTGTAAATAGATAATGATGAACTTAATTAATTATTCAAACTAAATTCACTTGGACATTAAGATGGCGTTTGGATTTCGATGAGACCGGGATCGGGTTTCCAAATTTGGAATTTCGAAAACCACATCGATCCAAATTAAACGTTAGGTCGTGAATCTCAAGTGAAGAGTGAAGACTCGAGGTGTAAGGACTATTCGTCAGTATAACTTTGAGGGTGATTCCGTAATGAGTTTGACGAAATAGTACTTTCAGGTTCGAGATGGTGATTCAGAGTGCAAGGGTTATCGTCGTTAACTCTGAGGGCGATTCCAAAACGAGTGTAACGAGATAATGCCTTCGGTTTCGTTCGAACCCGGAACGAACTTGTATGGATTGAATGCTTTCAGAACATCGTCAGGTGGACGATGGGCATTCTAAGATTGATATGTCCTATAAAGGTAATCGTAGCCTCAAGCCTCATCAACCGGGAATGGCTAAAACATGGGAGGTGCAGCAAGGCTAAGTGGGTCATGCCCAAGTAAGACGAGATTTACCCTTGTCTAGAGGTCCCTTATTATTTCAGTTGTGTGGCAGTTGGCGACGGCCAATCTGCGGGGTGGTCTTGTTCGGAACTGTTCCGTAAGGAATGGTTCCGGCTTTGTGTTGCAGGGGAGCAGGCGTACTCCTCGGTACGGTGATCTAGGCCACGTACTGTGACGGGCGGTACCCCAGTAGCCCTGCCATTGATGGGAACCCATTCTTCCTACGAGACCCTATGGTTTTGATTGTATTGCCCACTTTTTTGGCTAGTAGCTGGAATTTAATAGATGTAACAATTTCGGCTATTTCTTATTTACTTGAAAACCCTAGACACTATCATAATATCACTGGATTTCCTATCAAATGTTTTGGTTAGCGTAAGGTCAAAACTTTTCCATGTTTATGTGTGGGAAGTCTTACGTGATACCTTTTCTTTTCAAAGGATTTTCTAAAGTTAAACAACTTTAAACCCGTTTACTCACACCAGACCCCTTTCTGACCCAAGTGTTTATTTTCTGTTTTATTAAACTCTTGGGGTACTCATATTACGTATGAGTAGTCAAGTGATTAAGGATTGCTTTGACGAGTTCTGGAGGAGATATGGAGTAGGAGGCTTCAGCGTGTAGATATATATAGTGGTTCCACTGTGTTTAATTTGTATCTGTTTTCTCTGATGTACTTGAATTGTAATTTCTAGATAGATGTTTATAACTGTCTAGTTTGTGTTGTATTAGCTGTAAAACTCTGATGTATATGATACTATGTAATGTTTTATGTGATAAAATATAATTTATTCGTTCCGCTGTGAGATTCTGATGTTGTCTGTTTCTTCTTTTCTTTCTTTTCTCTTTTCTATCCCTTTCTTTCTTCTTAATGATGTGTCTTTCTATGGAATGAAAGGCGGGTTGTTACATTGTGGTATCAGAGCGCTAGGTTGAGCGAATACCTAGACTCTGAAGTGGTGTCTATCTTGAGAGAGCGTATTTGTAATTTTGAATATATATATATATATTTATTTCTACCTATTTGATTGGGTTACCTTTTCAGGTATTCCAATATAAGTTCTAAAGGTAGATAAAGTAGTGGTGTGTGAAACACAACTACCAATGGTTGGAGTTCGAGTGTTTGAGGTTGGAAGTGAATCTGCTAGGGCAGTATTGGGCATCTTGAGTAGTTTTGCAGTTTGGTGTTTCACCGATCTCTGTAGGAAATCTTTTCAAGATTCAGAGTTTATCTTTGGAATGTAAGCTTGGTTGCACTCGTGTGAGTGGATTTTCTTGAGCTTGGATCAGTAGGAAGTGCTAAAGCCAGAGATGGTATCTTGGCAACCTTTGGAAGGGGTTCTTTTTGTATTTGAGTTTGAGACTCAGATTGGCAGAGTGTTTTGTGTTTGGTTTGAGATCGAGTTTTCTGAGGGATATCTGTCTGCTGAAGATTCTATTGTGGAAGTGGCTGATGTAGCTTTGTGATTCGATGAGCTTTCAGATAAGAATGTCTTTAGCAGCAGTAGCAGCTTGGAGGTGTTGAGTGTGCTATCAGGATAGTCTCTTGGCTTAGATGTATTCTAGAGGTGGAATCCGGAAGCGGTAGAGTAGCCTGTTTCTTCGATGGTTCAGAAGTCTCTGCGATTCTTTTGTCAGTAGTCCAGGCAGATGGTGTAGCTTGTCCATTTCTTCTGGAAGCTCAGCCGGGTGTGAAGTTTGTGGTTGGAGGTGGACCACTAGTTTCTTCTTTGGATTAGAAGGCTTTAGTTGTTCTGTTTGTTGAAGAGGGAACAGTTTCTTGGAGTCTGAACTGAGTAGAATCGCAAAAAGTGACTTGCGATGGTTCAGAAGTTCTCTGAGTAATCTTTGTTTGGATTGAAGCATCTCTAGAGGATGTTTGAGTGATTGAAGTGGTGTTATTTCTCTGGATATCTTCGAAGGAGTTAAGATTTGCATCCGTATCGAGAGATTGAGTTCTGTTTCGACTTGGTTCTTGGAGCTTTACCGGTGGTTCAGCTTAGTAGGAGGGCTCTTTGAGAAAGAGATCTGTTTAAGCTGGCAGGATTGATCGGACCTAGTTTTTCTGGTTGAATTTTTGTTGTGGTGCTTGCGACCGAATCGGATAGGTCGCTGAGATTTTATGGAATTTGATGAACAATGTTCCGGGATAAGTTGATCAAGTTTGTACTTTTGTTCATCAACAGCATTCTCAAATCAGAGTTGTGCAGCGGAAGCATAGTGGCAGCTATTCCAGAATAGAAGCAACACCGATTCATTATGAATTTGTGTTTTGTCTTGGATCAGAGGATTTCTACAGGAAATTCATTTTTGGATCTGGAGGCTTGTTTGTCTTGTGCATCTGTTCTGTTGTCTGAATAGGAGTAGTAGGTGTGAAGTCTTTTGATATTTGTGTAAGTAGAGTTTGTGTGGTGGATTTTGATGGATCTTGGGAGAACCATTTTGTTGAGTAGGATCTGGAGGTTGTTTATTTCTTTGTCTAGATTTGTTCCGTGTAGCATCTGCAAAGAATGGATTGATCTTGAAGGTTGAAGGCAGCCCAGGACCGACAGGAGAGATTTGTGGATAAGAGTATTGGATCTTTCCGTTTTCTCTTAAGGATTAAGTGTTTGGTCTACAGAATTGAATTTCCAGTTCGGATGGCTGGAATTCGTTATGTTTTCCACGTATCTCCGAGGGAGTACGTGCATGGTTTATCACTGGTTTTAGAATCAGTTATTCTGGGAGATTTGAAAGTTGATCGAGACATGTCTGTGGTCCAGTATCCTGTGTAGTTTTGTAGATCTAGATACATAGGAGCTCTAGATCAGAGTGATGTAGCTAGTTTAGATTTTGTAGGGCGAGTGTTCCGGTGTTTGTACGTGGGAAACTCTAGGGAATCCTATCCAGGATTTTGTCTGGATAGTTAGATTATTTGTTTGAATTGGTTGCTATGGTTGCTAGTATTTGGCTGATAGCATGTGTTTGCTATTTTAGAATTAAAATCTGTATGGGATTATTAAATTACCTTTGCTTTTAAATTTCAGGGACGAAATTCTTTTAAGGGGGGAGGAGTGTGATGTCCCGGAAATTTAGGCAATATTTATTTAATAATTTCCATTAATAATTATTTTAAAGATATGAAATATTGATTTAATAATCTAATTCAAACAGAAATTATCTTTTGAAAATTAATAATTATTTAGTTTGTCAATTGATATTCTTTTCAAAATTTATAAGGATGATAATTTAATTTGGGAATTTTATTCTTTTCAAAAGTTAAAAATATTTAAATGATAAAATTATCTTTCTAAGCTTATTTAAAGGATATCTTATTTATAATGTATAAATGTGTATACATTGAATTTGATTTTTATTTAAATTTAAATTTAATAAGAATATTTGCAAATTTATAATATATGTATGTGTATAAATTATGAATTGATTAAATTGATTGAAATTAGTATTGAAACTTTTCAAAGGTTAATTTAAAAATCTATCTTATATGTTCAAAAGAAATTTAAGTAAAATATTTATTTTGTTTATAAATATAATTGTTTAAATTGTATTTTATTATAAAAGTTTATTTTGTTTTCTTTTAAAAATTATTTTGAAATAAACTTAGTTTATTTACATTAGAGTATAATATGTTGGTTTGAAAACTTTGGAATAAAATTGTATTCAACATTCTTTTTCTTTTTAAATTTTCTCTTTTGAAAATTTTGTTTAAAAATATTATTTAAAATATTCAAATAAACATTAAGTTATGAAATTTTATAAAGAAGTTTTTATGTAAACATGTAAGGCTAAATATAGATAAAACATTTAAAGCATGTTAAATTAAATTAGAAATCGATTAAGAAGAATTTAAAAACATTTATAAAATTAAGAAATCTATTTTTATATTGAAAAGAACATGTGTTAAGCATTCATATCATAGAGAAGACACTTGTAAATTAATCTACCTCATTAAGTAACATGTGGCAATGTAATTTATTTTTGGAATTAATTATTTTTGATAAGAAAACTTAACAATTTATTTAGTTTAACATATTATCTTCAATTGAAAATCTGAGATCAGATTGTAAGAAAATTGAAAACCAATTTCAATCAAAAATTCTACAAAACCAAATACAAACTAAAATCTGAAAACAAATTCTGCAAAATCAAATCTGCTACAATCTTCAACATCAAATTGAAGATCAATTCAAAATCTAAGCATTTGAAGATATGGGTCAGCATGCAGTTTACAATCAACTACAAATCAACAAGTAAAAGCAACTTCAATCAGCAAATTTCAAATCCCAGGCTTCAACTAGCAAAAACTGTTCCAGGAAATTCAATTTGCAGTTTCAGGAAATTGTGATTGCATCTCAGTTGTTCTCTGCTTCATCTATCAATAAGTGAGTTAAACTTTTATTTTTAAAAACAGTTTTTTTTAAATCAATGCTTAAGCAAGTATTAGAATTCAAGTTCAAAGCAAAACTGTCGTTTTTTAAAAAAAAAAATCAAAACTGCTATGATTTGAACTGTAGTGCCTTTATTTTGGTGAATAACTTCACAATTTAAAAGTTGCTTTAAATTATCTGTTGCATGTGGAAATGAGCATGTTTGTGTGATTGTATTGTAATGAAATTTTGTGTATACATATATAAATATGTATATATGTGTTGCTGTGCCAGGAATCAGCATACCTGTTTGTTTTTAAAACTAACATTGTAAATAGAAAACCCTTATCTCTGGATTTAATTCTCTGTTAGGATTGATATGTAAACAAAATTTGGTTGTTTAGTATAAATTTAGGCTTGTAAATTATGTTTATAAATCAAAATTAAGTTATATCTAAAAAATCTATTGTCTCTGTTACAAAAAAATAACAGTCTTTATTTTCCATAAGCCAAACATTAAACTACAAAAATTATTGAAAACAGTTTAATAATTTGAATGCATATATAAAACCATGATTTTTAAAACCAAAATCACAATTTTAAATTCTCTGAGGAGTGAGCATTACCGGGTTCATCAAATTGGGAGTTTTTGGGTTTTTCTAATTGCCTAGCGGACTTTGGTTATTATGGTGCTTCCTGGAGGTGGAGAGTAGATGGATGAGTAAGGGAATATTGTCCGATGTATTGTCAGTGGTGGTTGGCGATAGTGGTGGCCGATTTCAGGTTTATAATCCTAGTTTCTGAAGGTAGGTTTTTTTGTAGCTTCTTGATCTCTCTGTTGCACTTAGTGCTGCGAAGCTTTGGAGTTTGGCAGAGGGGATGTATGCGAAGGAATGGCTGCGAAGGAATGGCCGGAGTCATGGGTAATATGATGGTCGGAGATGGGTGTGAGCGGTGTTGACAGGTTTGGGAATGTTTTGGATGAAGTGTTTCCAGGTTGGCTTGTTTAACTGGATTTTGATTTCGAGTTGCAGTGATTTATCTGATGGTCGCAATCATATTGGATGGTGGTAGGCGACTTGGTGAAGAGTGGGATGGCGGCTGGAAGTTGCCGGAGCGCCGGTGCATATGCACCATGCATATTTGGTTCTGATGAACTGCTGAGGGTTTGTGCAGGGAGGTGACTCGAAGATGCAATCGGGTATTTGTGATTTTGTCTCGGAGCACTTAGGGAAATAACTCGAAGCAGTTATTGGGTGGTCTCGGGTGTGTTTTGTTTTCAGGTTTTATAAACCTGACATGTGCAGTTTTCAAAAATGAATGAAATTCAATTTTATAAGCAGGGATTTAAATTAAAGCTTAAGTTGAATTTGAATTCAAAGGAACTTTTGAATTCAAAGTTTTAAAAATGAAGATTTTAAATTTAAGTAAGATTTGAATAAAGTTTTTAAATCAAGTTTAAAAATCAAGTTTCAATATGGTTTTCAAATTTACTATGAATCCAGAAATTTTAATTTAGATCATTTTGCAAAATTTAAAATATGGATCAAGTTTAAAATGTTTTAAAGTATAATTTAAATTGAATTTGATTTCAAATAAATGGTTATAACTTGAAAGAATTCTTTTCTTTAATATTTGATTATGATGTGTTTAACTTTAATTTGAAAAGTAAAATAATCAATTTATTTTAAGCTTGATTTCTTTAATAAAGGTAAGTAATTTGGTTTTAAACTTTTCTTATATAAATATCTTATATAAGTAATGAGGGTTCTTTACCTTTATTTTAAGGTTTATAAATCTATTTAAAATTTGGATAAATGTTTTAATAGTTAAATATTTTAAATCTTAAATTTTAAAATGGAATTTGAATTTAAATTTAGAAATGTATTGATTTAAATACATTTGAATTTTAATAAAGTCATTAATAAGTAAATGAATTATTTTGGAAATAATTAAGATAAATAAGAATTTACTTATTTATTTGATTTTAAATAATGGTTTAGATTAATTTTTAATTAGAGATGATTAATAAGGATTGATCTAAGATAATTTTCCTTAAGTAAGTAATTAAAGAAAATGTTGTTAATTAATAATGATAATTAAATAATCAATTAATGTGATTAATTTTGATAATTAATTAGATTAATTAATTTAAGATAATTAATTTTAAATTGTTAAGTATAATTACTTGATAAAAGTAATTAAGGGATTAATTACTTATTGTAATTAATTAGGATAATGTAATTAGTTAAGTTAATTAATTTAGTTTAATTAATTTAAGATAATCATTTGATGGTTTAATAAGAATAATTACTTAATGTAATTAATGGAGCATTATTACTTAGAGAAGTAATGAATGATAATTAATGGAATGTAATTAGTGAGGATGATTTTTTATAAAGTAATTTTGGTAATTGCTTTTGTAATTAATCAAGGGATTAATTAATGAAGATGATTAATCATGGGATAATTAATTTGTTATGAGTAATTAAGAGTAGTTAATTACTGAATTAATATTAATCAAGGTGATTAATAATTGTAGATTAATTACTAAGTGTAATTAATTTTAATAAAGTAATTAATTTAAGTATAAATTAGAGATCATTAATTAATATAATTAATGATGTAATTAAGTATTGTTTAATTAAGGAATAATTAATAATTAAGTGATTAATTATTATAATTAATTAAGGATAAATGTAATTAATTATAGTTAATTAATAAATGAAGTAATTAAATGTTAATTACTTATGGTTAAGGTTAATTAATTTTATGAAATTAATTAAAGACTAATTACTTATTGTAATTAGAGAATGATTAATCAAATGTGTTTAATCAAGTTGGATACTTAGAGAATGATTAATTAACTAGGTTAATTAATTAATGGATATATAAGCAGGATTTATAGATGAGTAATTAATTTAATTTATTTTAAATTAATTGGAGATAGAAGTAATTAATTTAATTTATTTTAAATTAATTATAGATGATGGTTAATAAATCATTGCTTATGGATGATATTGATATTTCTTTGAACGGTTGTAATCTCAGAAATGAGATGAGTTATATCTATATGATATGGATGCTTAGTTAAAATATGATAATATGGATTATCTGTTTGTGATGAATATCTGTTTGTGATGATCATCTGCTTGAGATGATACAGGTTATCTGTTTATGATGAGAATGTGATTATCTATTGTGATAGGTGAATTATCTATCTGTGTGTAAATAGATAATGATGAATTGAATTAATTATTCAAACTAAATTCACTTGGACATTAAGATAGCGTTTGGATTTCGATGAGACCGGGTTTCCAAATTTGGAATTCCAAAAACCACAACGATCCAAATTAAACGTTAGGTCGTGAATCTCAAGTGAAGAGTGAAGACTCGAGGTGTAAGGACTATTCGTCAGTATAACTCTGAGGGTGATTCCGTAATGAGTTTGATGGAATAGTACTTTCAGATTCGAGATGGTGATTCAGAGTGTAAGGGTTATCGTCGTTAACTCTGAGGGTGATTCCAAAACGAGTGTAACGAGATAATGCCTTCGGTCTCGTTCGAACCCGGAACGAACTTGTATGGATTGAATGCTTTCAGAACATCGTCAGGTGGACGATGAGCATTCTAAGATTGATATGTCCTATAAAGGTAGTCGTAGCCTCAAGCCTCATCAACCGGGAATGGCTAAAACAGGGGAGGTGCAGCAAGGCTAAGTGGGTCATGCCCAAGTAGGACGAGATTTACCCCTGTCTAGAGGTCCCTTTTTATTTCGGTTGTGTGGCAGTTGGCGACGGCCAATCTGCGGGGTGGTCTTATTCGGAACTGTTCAGTAAGGAATGGTTCCGGCTTTGTGTTGTAGGGGAGTGGGCGTACTCTTCGGTACGGTGATCTAGGCCACGTACTGTGACGGGAGGTACCCCAGTAGCCCTGCCATTGATGGAAACCCATTCTTCCTACGAGACCCTACGATTTTGATTGTATTACCCACTTTTGTGGCTAGTAGCTGGAATTTAATAGATGTAACAATTTCAGCTATTTCTTATTTACTTGAAAACCCTAGACACTATTATAATATCACTGGATTTCCTATCAAATGTTTTGGTTAGCGTAAGGTCAAAACTTTTCCATGTTTATATGTGGGGAGTCTTACGTGATACCTTTTCTTTTCAAAGGATTTTATAAAGTTAAACAACTTTAAACCCGTTTACTCACACCAGACCCCTGTCTGACTCGAGTGTTTATTTTCTGTTTTATTAAACTCTTGGGTACTCATATTATGTATGAGTAGTCAAGTGATTCTGGATTGCTTTGATGAGTTCTGGAGGAGATATGGAGTAGGAGGCTTCAACGTGTAGATATATATAGTGGTTCCGCTGTGTTTAAGTTGTATCTGTTTTCTCTGATGTACTTGAATTGTAATTGCTAGACAGATGTTTATAACTATTTAGTTTGTGTTGTATTAGCTGTAAAACTCTGATGTATATGATACTATGTAATGTTTTATGTGATAAAATATAATTTATTCGTTTCGCTGTGAGATTCTGATGTTGTATGTTTCTTCTTTTCTTTCTTTTCTCTTTTCTATCCCTTTCTTTCTTCTTAATGATGCGTCTTTCCATGGAATGAAAGGCGGGTCGTTACAGAAACAATCAACACGGATAGAATTTTAAGTCAATATATATATTACAAAAAAAATCTATTTTAAAACATCAATGTAAGTTTAAATAGGATATTTTAAAATATTAACATAGATTTAAACAAATTCCTTAAACATTGCGCATATCAAAAATAGAACCCTCATATTATATTTTCCAATTATTATTTCTTGAACACACAATAAAATCATTGTACTTCATATTTCTTTTCAAAATTTTCAAGTAAATACATTGAACATATTATATATATGTATAAGAGTTATTACAACATTTATTTGAAATTGTTAACATACATTTTTCTACACACTACATAAACAACCATATTATATATACCTTTCAAAATATTAACACTTACCCAAACATAACATGTTATATATACTTTTAAATTTTACCCTTTTAAAATATGCTAGCTAATATATGCACTCAGATACATATAAACTTATATATAAACCGACAATCACAATACCTATATAAACTTATAATTTAATATATATAAATAATCTTATAGAACCAAACAAGGGATATCAATTTATAACCTTATTTCCCAAAATTCCTCAAACAGATATTTGAACATAATCTATATAGATTTCAAATTTAAAATCTATGTATATTACTATATTCTTTTCAAAGCAACCACACAAACATAGATATATTACTACTTACATGTAATAACCCAAACAATATAAGAATTACATATATAAACATCTATATACTGTAACATAAAATGTAATATATACTTCCATATATATGCAACATAAAATAAACAAACTTATATAAACTTTATATATATACAGAACTTATATATACATATACCTTTAAAATATGGATGTAACTCAATGGTGGTGGCGTGAAGATCTGGGGCTGTTGAATGAGAGCAGTGGGCGGCTTCCGGTGGAGTGGGTGATCGGCAAGGGTAGTCGGAAGGATCGGGTCTGCTGCAGTGCAAAGCAACGGTGGCTGCAAGATTGTGTGCGGCTACATGCTACAAGGTGATGGGCGCGGGGTGCTATGGACGCTCAGGTGGGTGCATGCTGTTGGCGGAATGGTGGAGAGAAGGATAATAGGAGTGGTAGGGAGGCACAGGCGGTTGCACATGGGGGGAAACGTGCTCGGTTCATGGGTCTGGTGGTGTGCGAAGGTCACGTGGGTGGTATGGAAGTGGCGGGGTAGATTGGGATGGCTGTGTGCGTGGTAGGGTAGGAAGATGCGAGTCTAGAAGCGAATGGGTTGGGGTCAGATGGGTTGCGCTAGGGTGGTAGGTGGACGCTTGGGTGTGGGGTCGGCCAGTGGTGAGGTATGAGAGATGGCGATGGAGGTGGTGGGAAGCTGCTACATGGCAGAGGAAATAAGGCCGATGATTTGGGGTGTTGGCGAGCACGGGCACGAGCAAGTAGGTGAACGAGTAGTGGGTTCGGGTGATGAGGCCGTGGCGGGTTTCGGTGAAGAGATGCTTGCGTTTGGGTTGGTGCTTGGCATGACAATGGCTGCTTGAGTCAGTGGCCGAAGGGTTGTATCACGGTAGGCGGTGGATGGGTTCAAGGAAGTTCGGCTACGTGGTTGCATGTGATATAGGGTGTGGAGGGAGAACAAGTTATGGTAGAGAATAAGGAGCAACCTTTTGTTATTATATATATATATATATATATATATGTTATAAAAGAAGTCACAGAAACCGAAAGGGGAAGATGAAGCAAAATGCATGAACCATAGTAAATGAAAATGAACCAGATAATATAGTTTAACATTGGGAATAGCTAAAGTCAGAATTATTAAATTCTGATAATTTGAAAGGTAGTGACCATTTTCTTTCAGCCGATTTGAAATTGAATAGTCACCAAATATCAAAAGCTCCAAAATGATTGTCGATGCGGCTATCCGTTTTCATGGATTTCGCTATGTACCGGACTCCGAAACACACAAATGAATATACTGTAGAGATCAGCATGATAGGATGAACATAACGGTACACAAATATCAGTGATACGACCATCCTATCAAAAGTCGATATTTCGCTGCTATACTGCTTCAAATTCATTGAAAGTAAGATAAACGGGAATATAGAGTCCAAATTTGACGAAACGAATTATAATGTCTCACTTAGAAAATAGTTTACATTTTTATTATATAAAAATATTTAGATTTCGAAAACATTTTATTTTTATCAAATTAACTGAATTTAAATTGAAAAATTACACAACAGAGTTAACTTACATATTTTCCAATAAAAATTTACCAATTACTATATCAAAGTAGACGTATTCCAAATATTAAATTTTTATTGTTAAATTTTATAATTTAATTTCAAGCAAAATTTCAGTTATTTACGTTATAAAACCATAAAAAATTTCTGGTCGTTACCCTCTTTGATGCCGCACATCATCAGTGCTGCCTATTAGCAGTACCATATTCCATTATTGCCATCTCTATTTAATGCTGATCATCTCCACTTATCAATGTCGTGCCTTTTAGATACCGCACTTCATCGACCTTCAAAGGATGTCGCTGGTTATCAATACAATATTGGTATCAGATGTAAGCAACGTGGACTATTAAGGTGAAATAGACGTTAAGCGTTAATACATGATGCTGAAGTTCGTTATTGAACAAATGAACATCGAAGCTAACATTTGTGCGAAGAATGTCATAGACCATCAAGTCAAAGCGAGATCATGCACGCTGCCGATATAAGCTAATTAATTTCGCACAGCAGCTATGTCATATATGAAATGTGCTACATCCTTTCACCCCTATAAATACTGACCTAGGGGCTCGGAAGAAGAACTCAATCATTCTTTCCTTAATTTCTTACATTTTAAACCTTGTTACCCTAAATTGATTTAGGGATTAGTGCCAATTGTACCTTTTGCTCATAGGACCTTATACATTCAACATTTTCATGATGTTCGAATAAAGAAGCCTTGAATTATGACTTGCTTTCGAATTCCAATGTGCTTGTGATTCTTTAATCATAGCTTGCTTCGTGTTCCAAAAGCACCCTTACACTTGACATTTGTTTACATAAGATTGATCTACATAGATTGACTCCAAGGTTACATGAATTTAACATAGGCTTGAGCATAGCTTCGACATGGACAATTGTGGCAACATCATGGACTTAAATATGCCTTGCGTAAACAAACTAAGCCTAATCATGTTGGGCCAACTTTCCTAAACCCTTTCTCAACCAAATGTCGCTTCAGCTAACGCTCATTGAGGTCATAAGGATGAACCAAGCCTTTATTCAACCAAAATTCTCTTCTCATTCAACCTTTGGGAGTTGCTGAAGAAATTTGTAACATTTTAGCGCTAGAAAGAGGGCATGAACCTTCGATTCTTTGTAATTCTCTCCATAAACTGATTGCATAAAGTTTTTCTATTTTAGGAAGAAAATGGTAAGAGCCAAGAAAATTAATAACATCCCAAATAAAAAATTCAGATATCAAACAAATTTGGAGGATAATATCATCCCGAGCTTTAATTTAGAGAATATGAAAGATGGATAACCTTTAACTCTAACAAAACTCACAAGCAGTGAGACCCAGGTTCAGGATCTAACCCAACAATTGATAGTTATGCGAAAGCTTCTTAAAGAGGTTCCATATCAAGGGTTTTTTAAAACAACGAAGCTTATGAAGGAAGGAGATGAAGAGGAATCACTGAGTAAGACCTAAGATGAGATATCAAAAAAACGCTCTCCAAGACTGCAAACAAAAGAAAGCAAAAGGGCTAGGATAAGTCAATGAAACGAGAATCAAGAAAGTCAAGCAAAAGGCTGCTTGAACAATTGGATAATTCAATCTTACGTGAAGAATATAATAGTGACTACTATGATGATGAAACCTACGAAAGGAACATGCCTAACAAAACAACAAGTGATATGCTTACCCTAAAAGAAAAGGGAACCCTTGACCTAAGGAATAATATTAGTTTTCGAAAAACTCCTTTTACAAAGGAAATAATGTCTATTAGAATTCCGTCCATATGAAAATTATTTCACTAAAGTATGATGGAACTACTGATTCAAATTATCACCTTTTATCTTTGAGGAGTCAATTGTATTTATATAATGCCTCCGGCGCAATTCGTTGTTAGCTCTTCCCTGTAAGTTTTTACGGAACAGCCGCCAAATGGTACGGGCATTATCACAAAATGACCATCTACACTTAGGAACAATTTTCTTATGAATTCTTGACACAGTTTTGCATATACAAAGATCCAACTATAGATTCCAGTGTGTTAGCTAATATTAAGCAAAGGCCAAGGGAATTTCTTGGTGAATATTTAAAGAGATTTAATGCAGAAGCATTATAAGAAGAAAGTGTGACCGATGGAGAAAAGATGATGGCAGTTTATTCAGGGGTAATTGAGCAAACTCCGATTTGGAAAGAACTTTATATTCGTGGATGTAAGGATCTACATCACTTCTATTTCTAGACTACGAAGTTTAATTGAATGGACGAGATGTACCATGCCATGAAGAAATCTCAACAAAACAAAAAAGAAGAAAATTTCATCTCCGATCATCCAAATAAAAATCCAAAAGGGAGTGAAAGTAGAAGAGAAAGTTGGAAAGAGACTTCCAAATCCAATTATATAGATTTAAATAAACTCCTTTCTAACATTTTCATCATGACAAAAGGTAATAAAAATTTCCCCGCTTCTTATAATATATGTAATCATCCCGAGCCAAATGTGGGAAAAGATTATTGTGCCTACCATGAAGTAAATGGACATAAAACTGACGAATGCCACATCTTGGTAGGAATAACTTAGAGTATGATCAAGTCGAGATTTCTAAAAGAATTCATTAAGGAAACTTAGAAGATTTCCCACTCTGGAGAGAATAGTCCAAGCACCTAAAACCAAAATTTTACTATAAGAGAAAGCTACGTTTTGCAACTTCAAACTCGGATTCAAGTCAAACCATAAAGTTTTGTGGCAATCACCCATCTTGGATCAATTCTACTCATTAAACTTTTTGATTCGATTTATACTTGAAATTCACCATGTGTTATTACAAAATTCACGTTTCTTTATAGGTTGAAATAATGATTAATCTACTATGAGTCAACACCCGAGAGGTTCTAGATTTCCTTGTCAAAGCTTAACAAATATCTAGTTTTCCATGAAAGAGAATGGTTCAAATAGCCAAGATAAAAAACTCTCTACCTCAAGGCCCGAATCTATGCAGTATAAAGGATTTCTTTATACTCCCTTGAATAATAGTAAATTCTCCGACACAAGCCGATCTTCGGAAAAGAGGTAAATACTCAAACCCTCCTAAAATAAGGGATTCTTAAAGAAAATCATGTTCATGTCTGCAAAGTCTATTAGTTCACGAATATGATTTTTCAAACTTATAAATAAGACATTCCTTTTTGTAGTTATACATATCATGGAAAGATGGAGTTGTATACACCAACATTATTTAAAGCAAGCGGTTTTATTACAAACGTTCTACCAAATATATTTTTAAGAAATACAATTTCAAAAATAAAAAGGATTATTACCAGTTACCCTACAGATCAAGGGAGCACTTATTTCAAAAGTGATTCAATAAATCTTTACAAAATATTATTTAGCCTTAGCAAATATACAAAAGGTTTTGACCTAAAGATGTGCTAACAAAAGCATTCACAAAGCTTTCAAAAATCATTGAAAATGAGATCTCTGTACATATTTTTCAAAGAAAGTTTGTGGAACTACTAAAGCTTCTTGGCACAGCTAAAACTCTAGTTAAAAGAGTTTATTCTTGAATGATGGACTATCGGTTCATTAATCATGACCACTCAGTCTCTCATTTGAAATTTTCATTTCTATTATGAGACTGACTCAAAAACCCTTCTTAGTGGCAATGCTAAGATTGGGCTTCTTTATCAAAGAATCAAATACCTAAAAAAATTTCTAATTCATTGGCTCAAAACCCAAACTAATAAAAGTGTTTTGCAAAGGAAAGACCAATTTTGAGGAAATATTCCTTGATTTGCTAAAGAAGTTCTTTTTCGAAAAAATTCTTCCTTCCAAAAGGAAATTTCATATCAGAAAAGTTGAAGTTTTCAAAAAGGTTTTCCTAAACGTATCGATTGGCCAAAAATCATTCTTATAAGTAAATTTTCTAAATAAGAAAAAACTTCTTTTCACTAAAATGCCTCTAATGCATTTTCGGAGTACCTACTAGAGGGAGGGACAAAACCTCAATGCATTTCCAAAGCACCTCCTAGAGGAAGTGGCAAACCTCTAACGTATTTCCGAAGCATCTACGAGAGGGAGGGACAAAGCCTATGACGTATCTTCAAAGCACCTCCTAAAGGGAGGTGCAAAGCCTCTAACACACTTTTGGAGCGCCTCTTAGAGGTAGGAACGAGTTTAGCACCATCCACTAATCTTTTAGAGGAAGATCAATCAAGTATGAATTATTATGCTTCAAAGAAAAGGCAAAGCCCAAGAAAGGGAAAAGATTAATAGGACTAAGATGTCCAAAGCCTGAAGAGAGGCAAAGCCCAACAAGGGGTAAAGAGAAAAGGGACTAAGATATCAAAGTCCCAAAAATTGGGAAAGCCCAAGAAAGGGCAAAGGTAAAATGGAGTAAGATGTTCAAATCTTGAGGAGAGATAAAGTCCAAGAAGAGGCAAGGAGAAAAGGGACTAAGTTGTCCAAAGCCTAAAGAGAGGCGAATCCCAAGAAGGGGCAAAAATAGGACGAAGAGGCCTAAAGCTCAATGAAGAGGCAAAGAGAATGAAGCAAAGAATAAATCCTTACTAAAAGAGTAAGAATAGTTTCTTTCGAAGGATAGGTCAAAACAAGCTTCTAATATGTTTGGTCCTAACCCAAAGATAGGAGAGACTTCAGAGGAAGGTCTGCGTAATAAGAGTCAATAAAGTAATTAAGCCTTTACTCTACTGAATAGATGAATGGCTAAATAGAACTACTTTGCTAAACTCCTGAATGGAACTACTCTACTAAAAAGCTGAATGAAACTACTTTGCTAAACGGTTGCACGAAATTACTTTGTTGAACGGCTGAACGAAAACTACTTTGCTCTAACATAAAATTAAAAGTAAAAATAAATAAATAATAAATACCTTAAAGATCACATATCTCTTAGCAAGAGACGTTCGTTTAAAGAACGGAAACATCCGTTGCTATTCAAAGTATTAGTCTACAGGAAAAAAGAGAATTGTCACATGGAGTTTCTGTCTTCAATTTTACGTCTATTCATATTATTATACCAAATGGTTTTCTATTCTTATTATTATCAAATGAATTTCTGGTCTTCTTATTATTATCAGATGGAATTTTGGACTTCTTATTATTGTCAGATGGATTTATGGTCTTCTTATTATTATCAAGTGGATTTTTGAACTTCTTATTATTCTCAAATGGATTTATGGTGTCACGACCCGTCTTCCACTAACCAGAAAGACGTTTCATGAATTAATAAAGAAAGGGATAGAAAGAGAAAGAAAGAGAAGGAAAAAGAAAACAACAACAGAATCTCAACAGCGGAACGAATAAATTATATTAATAACAAAAGTATTACATAGACATACAACAACTATCAGAGTTACACAGATTATACATCTCATACTAGACAGTTATAAACACCTGTCTAGTTATTACAACACAGTACAAAACAACTCAAACAAACGACTCAGAGATACCAACACAGCGGAATACTAGATAACTACAACGCAGAAGCCTCCTGCTCCATTTGCTCCTCCATAATTCGTCAAAGAAAACCTGAATCCCTTGGCTACTCGTAAAAATTTAAGTACCCAAGAGTTTAAGAAAAATAGAAATAAACTCCGGGTCAGACATGGGTCTGGTGTGAGTAACATGTTAAAGTTGCTTAACTTTGGAAAAACCTTTAAAAAGAAAGGTATCACGTAAGACTTCCCACACATAAACATGGAAAAGTTTTTACCTTACGCTAACCAAAACATTTGATAGGAAATCCGGTGATATTATAATAGTGTCTAGGGTTTTCAAATAAAATACAGAAATAGCTGGAATGCTTACATCTCACGTTCCAACATAGTTGGGCACAACTAATACGTACGACATTTATTGGATTTTGGATTCTATACAATGGCAGGGCTACTGGGAACTGCCCGTCACAGTACATGGCCTAGATCACCGTACCGAGGAGTACGCCCGCTCCCATGCAACACAAGGCCGGAACCATCCCTTACTGGATAGTCCCGAACAAGACAACCCCGGCAGTTGTCGCGAATCAACCGCCCCATACAGCCGAATAAAAAGGGACCTCTAGACAGGGGGAAATCTTGTCCTGAAATGGGCATGACCCACCTAGCCTTGCTGCACCTCCCCTGTTTTAGCCATTCCCGGTTGATGAGGCTTGAGGCTACGATTACCTTTAGAGAACACATCTCTTAGAATGCTCATCGTCCACCTGACAATGTTTTGAAAGCATTCAATCCATACAAGTTCGTTTCGGGTTCGAACGAAACCGAAGGCATTATCTCGATACACTCATTTTGGAATCACCCCCAGAGTTAACGACGATAACCCTTGCACTCTGAATCTTCATCTTCACTTGAGATTCGCGACCTATCGTTAATTTGGATCGATGTGGTTTTCGGATATCCAAATATGGAAACCCGATCCCGGTCTCATCGAAATCCAAAACGCTATCTTTTAGGTCCAAGTTGTTTTAAGTTTAAAACAATACAATTTAATTATCTATATACACACAGATAGATAATCCACATCATCATAATAGATAATAATCACCACAGATAATCCATATTATCATTATCAGAAGATAATCCAATTCATCATCATAATGCAACCAATGCATCCATATCACACAACATTACTGATCTCATATCTGAGATTCAAACCACTCAAGGAAATCTATATCAACCATATATAAACAAGGATTAATAATCACACCATATATAACTAACTAAAAATGAATTAAATTAATTACATCATCTCAAATTAATTACCTCAATCTATAAATCCTGCTTATATAACAATTGATTACAAACAAATCAACTAATTAATTAACCACTAATTAATCATCCTTGATTAATCACCCTTGATTAATCATCCTTTAATTACATTCAAGTAATTAATTCACAAATTAATTATTCTTACTTAAATACAGTAATTAACCTCTAATTACTTCATTAATTAATTATAATTAATCACATTAATCCTTAATTAATTACATTAATTAATTACTCTAATCACTTATCATTGATTAATTAATCTTAATTAATTAATATTAATCACATCATTAATTTATTAATTAATGATTCCTAATTTCATTTAAATTAATTACTTTATTAAGTAATTAACCATAATTATTAATCACCTTTGATTAATTAACTTTCAGTTATTAACTATTCTTAATTACTTCATTGAGTAAATCGATTACCCCTAAATTAATTATATTTAATAATTAATTAATTATTAATCATCCTTGATAAATTTTATTAGTAATTAATTACCCATAATCAATTACTTAATTATTTCCTAAATGACTTAATCAATAATTGCTTAAATTAATTACACCAAGTAATTAATTATTAATTTCTTTCACAAAGAAATTATCCTTCATAATAATTACACAAGTAATTAACCCAACTCTTCATACTTTAAATAAATTACATTCTGTAATTACTCATCTTAATTACTTCCCTAAGTAATTATTAATCTCTTATCAACCCATTAAATGATTATTCTAAATTAATTAAACTTAATTAATTAATTTAAACTAATCAAATAAATTAATTAATTACAATAAGTAATTCATAACTTTAATTACTTCACAAAGTAATCATACTTAACCAAATCCTATAATGATTATCAAATTTAATTAATCTAATTAATTATCAAAATTAATTATCAAAATTAATCACTTAAATTAATTAATAAATAATCCCAAGTTAATGACCTTCACTAACTTGTCAAAAATTTCCTTAATTACCTTACTTAAGTAATTAATTTAAATTAATCATTATTAATCACAAATTTATTAATCTTTAAAAAAATCATTTAATTAATCACTAATTATTTAATTAATTAAGTTTTTAACTTACTTAATCTTAATCTCTTGATTAATTTCTAATCATTAATTAAAATCATAACTTATTTAATTAATGATCTTATTCCCAAATTAATTAATCTTAATTAACTAACCTTAACCTTAATTAATTAATTCAAAATCCTTATTTAAGTAATTAAATAAATAAATTAATTAACCATCTAATTACCTTATTAATTTGTAAACCAACTCATTAAATCTTTGATTTATTTTAAGTAAAACATTTCTTATTAATAATTTCATTATCATTAACAAAGTAATATTCAAACAACTTACTTTAAAATTTGTTTCCAAATTTCATTTTAAAATTTAAATTTAAAATGAAAACAAAACTTAACTTTAACAAAGTTTTAAAAACATTTTAAAACCTTTTTAAAACTTCTAATAAATAATTTTTTATATTATAAAGGAGTTTAAAGGATATTTAAACCAATTTCATTTTCAAGATACAAATCATATTTAAAATATTTTTCAACATCAAAAGTTGTTTAAACATTTCAAAATTTTAAAAACTTCTTTTATCTTCAAAACATGATTCAAATTTGGATCTTGTTTTCAGATTTAAACTTATGGTTAAATCTTCTATTTTAATTTAAAGATTTATCTTTAAATTCAATTATTTAAACTCTTTATAGTTGTTAAAACATTTTAATTTAAAAAGTTTAAATTAAAATTTAAAAACTGGAATTCAAACTCAGATTGAAACCATACTTTAAATTAAGTTTTAAATTCTTGTTTAAAATCTGCATTCAGATTTTAAAACAAATTTGCGAATTGAATGTACAGGTTTCTAAAACCTATTAACTACAGACAATAAAATACCCGAGCTTCCCTTTATTTACTCCGAGTAAGACCTAGATCATCTTCGAGCAAATGCTCGAATTACCCGAGTGTGACTCGAGTCCAAAATCACTGCCAAAACCCAAGCATCACCCTGTCACCATTTCTTCACGTGCACATGCACGGTGGTTCTGGCCACCTCCGGCCAATACCCAGACAACAAGCAAGTCGTCGACTACTACTGGAACCCATTCCGATCGTCAAAAACCCAAAATCATCAAAAAATTGAATTTTGGTTTCCAAATCAAAACCTAAAACAAACTGGCAACCCTTCACCATCAAACTCATAAACCTAGAACACCCCCATTCCTCCTCCTTCGGCCATCGGAAGCTTTGCAACACCGCCCAATGCCTCTTCGACACCCATGCAGCCATCACCCCAAAAATTACTGCACTCGGTCACCTATAGCCTTCATGCCAATCAAAACACCCCATTGCCCATAAACTAGGTTTACAAACTTACGACAGTCGCCGCTGCCACCACCATTCCTTAATCACCACCGCAACAATTTTCCCAGCATCGCTGTTCCCTCCACCATCACCAGAAGCAACCACGACCACCCTGACCCTTGAGAGCATCAGCAAAAACCCCAAAACCAATTTCCAGTAAAAACAAAACTGCTCTTTCAATCTACCATTAAAATTTGTAATTTGATTTTTCAAAATCATGATTTGGAATAAGCATTCATAATTTAATCCTGAATTCATGATTTCAAGAGTTTGAATTTTCCCAAAATTTTAAACTTCACTGCTTATTTTAGTTTCCTGAACAATACCCAGTTTAATTTGATTCAAATAAATTTTTAATCCTTGATTTAAGATTAAACATACAAGTTTTGTTTATAACATAAATTCTATTAGTGACTAAATCCATAGATAAAGAAATTTAAAACAAAGCTTGGATCTTTTTCTTAAAAACTATAAAACAGAGAAGTTTTACTGACATTCATCCACATGCATATAAATCTATCAATACACATTCACACAAACATATTTTAATTCAGTGGAAATCATGCAACAGATCATACTAAAGTTTTAAATAAGAAGTGTTACTCACCTGATATTTTGAAAACTGTTTTTGGAAGTAGAGCACAAATTTTCTGAAAAGCTTTTGATAAAACTTGAATTGATTTTACTTTTATGCTTTTAAAAACTGAGTTGATTGCATTTTGATTTGTATGCAGGCTAATGGGACTGTTTTAATTTAAATGTAATAAAATATATGTAAACAAGAAAGAATACATTTTTAACAGTAAGGTATACAGCAGTTTTTAGTTATATATATGTATATGCGGATTTCTATATATATACACACATTTACAGAAAACAGAAATTATTTTATACAGATAAGGTTTGAAAAAATATAGGAATTTATGTAAAAGTTAGGATTTTGAAATCTACAACTTATTTTTATAAATAAATATATAGTTTCAAAATGAAAAAAATACCACATACACACTAGTTAATTTTAAAATAATGGAGATTAATTTGTCTAATAAACTTATCTAATTATTTTAGTCGCTAAAAATATTTTATTAAAGGAAAATTGGTCAAATTAAATTATTAGTTAACTAAATTTATTAAATGGTACTTGATTATTCGATTTAGTTCATATGTTAATAAACCATACAAAGTTTATACAAGGTCCAGAAATCGTGGAGAGACAAGCTCGTTTGGGTCAGATTGCAAAACAAAATCGAAGGTGAGTAAATCTCACTCAAACTGGATTACTGATTAATTTAATTAGTTAAAATTACATTACCTGATTGATTGCATGGATTGAATCTATTATCAGTCTGGACGTGATATTATATATAGTAGTATATATATAAATTTATTGGAGTGATTTCTATTCCCGCATTATATAGCGGATGAGACCCTAAGCGCCATGCTTAACAGCGGATGACCCTTTACACTGCAATATCCCACCTCGAAGTGAGAAGGGTGTTTTTATATTGTGCTAACATCTGTGGATGCAGGGAAACAGGTTAGAGAGATCCACTTGGATTTCTCGAAAATATTGAAATTTATTTCCATAGTCTGTGATTGTAAATTATTCGAAAATCTACGATAGATTATGTTGAAAATTTAAGCTCTTGAATGCTATGGTTTGACTGAATATGTTTTGGATACTTTGAGATATCAAAATTAAAAGTATTGGATTTTGGAAAGAAGAAATTGAAAAGAAAATGGTTTTCCAAGTAATTAGTTATGGTTATTTAAATTAAGTAATTTAAAAATCTGAAGCTAACTCAAACCTTAGGATTTGAATTTTTTTAGGATAAATGAAAAGATTTAACTTAAATTAATTAAGTTAAGGTAAATTTTATACATGTTATTTGTTTGTTAATTACCAAGGTTTATTAAAGTAAACAAATAGTTGTAATTAGTTCACCGTTAATGATAAAATAAAATGATCCAAACCTTTAATTTATTAAAGGTCTTAAGTTAATTAATTATTAATTATTGGTTAATCCTAGATATTTACTTAGAATAAATTAAAATGGTTTGTAATTAGTTTAATAATAATTAAATGTGATTTGAAAATAATCAATTGATTCTGCTATAAGTTAATTAATGATTTGTTTGACTAGTTAATCTAGTTTATGAATAGTTTTAAATTGGAATAACCTAAAATGAATAGTTAAATATAAAATGCGAGACGGTTTATTTGGATAGATAATGTGATGGGATTTTTAGCTAAGGACTGACATTTTGAAAATGAATTGCTTTGTTAAAAAACTTAGCTTAGAGATGACATTTGGGTTCGAAGAGACTGGAATCGGATATTAGCAATATCCAAAACCACTTCGATCTAATAACTACTTCAAATCTTCACGGGTTTAATTTGTAGAATCAAATAGGATGGAATGGAATAAACTAAGTAAACTTGGCCATTTAAACTAAGTAATGGTACTTAGATATTATTTTGTGAAATAAGTGATTGGCTATAGCAAGTAAAAAAAACTCATAGTGATGAACGAGTTACCTGGGTTTTCAATGAAGCTTTACAACTTACGTATTTCATATTAAAGGGGTTTACTCATGCCGGTTTCCAGCCTGACTCGGGTGTTATTTTATTATAATGCTCAGGTTAGACCGAGTATTACAGATTTTCAGGTTAGGACATTCTGGAGCTCAGGAGACGACCTGGATGGCAGAGAGGTATTGATTATATTCCGTTGTATTAAAGACTGTACAAATTATATTCAGGGATAGATGTTACAACTGACCAGATTCATTATACTCTAATATATTGTATGTATATTGACAGTTACAGCTTTTCTTTGTATAAATGTTGTTTTTTATATTATATTTGTTCAACTGCGTTTGTGAGATTCTGATGTTTGTTTTCTTTTTCTTCTTCTACCTCTTCTTTTTTTTCCCTTACGGTCTGGTATTTTCGGCATTCGATTGTTCGACATGTAATACAATAAATATATTAGTGTCGACTTTCGGTGGTCGAAAACCCGAGCCACAACATTTGTTATCAGAGCGAGGTTAAGCGAGAACCTTGGCTCTGGTGGGAATTACTCATTAGAGATAGCGTCAATAATACCCTAGAGTGAGTTGAGAGTACTATAGAAGGGCGTACTTGTTATTTTCTTATATAATGATTTAAAAAATGGTTTTAAAAATGATTTTTAAATAAGTTTATATTATGATATTTAAAGCAATATTTTTTTAGCTATTAAGGTACATTATGATAATTGGTTGATTATTGAGATTAAATTAAATTATAAAATATAAATGGTAATATAATAATCAAATAGAATTTGGATAAGAATAAATTTGCAAGTAAGTTAAGTTAAAATGGATTCAAACCTGAATTTAAATCCAGGAAACAATTCAAAAGAACTTTCAAGTATTTGAAATAAGTTACCCTGATTGTAGTGTTCATTTATTCTGTAACATATGGTGTGTTGATTTCAGAATATGATGATTAACATTTGTGATTGTATCTAATAAGGGATGTTTATTTTCAGAATAAACAAAGAAAGAGCATAGTGAAATGTTTTAGGAAGTAAAAATTTATAAACTAAAATAGATTTAAATTATGAAGTTTTAAAATCTAAGTTCAGAATTTTTTTGGATTTGTTTTAAAGTGTTAAAAAGATACAATAAATAATATTATTCAGATATTTTAATTATAGGAATTTTGTTTTAAAACAGAAGTTTTTTTGAAAATTTTGAAGGCATTTTGTTTTGAATTAAAAGAAAATCAAGAATGGTTTAAAATTAGAATTATGACTTGGTATGCAAATAATATATATATATATATATATATATATACACACACACATGATATCTTTTTAAGAATGAGATGTAAACTCAAAGTGCCATAAGTTTTGGACTTATAAGTGGGAAAGGATATTGATAAGAAGTTTAAAAATTTGAAATGGAGAATTCAAATTGAGTAAGGCAGAATGGATTAATAAATTGAAATTTATCTTAGGGAAAGTTAAGTGGGTTAAATTGAAAAGGGAGTTATGTGTGTTATCAAAACGGGTGTGAATTCTGGAAATTGGTAATGGAAGCTATTGATGGATGTATTAGATAATTTGGATGTTTATTTACTTTGACTTATCCTGATATCGTCTTATTGTTATTGATAATCTATGAAACTGTGAATTGGATTATTTTGAATGGATTAAGAAGTAGATTGAAATGATATAGCCATTACTGAAATTAAATGGAAATAAAACTTTATTTTGAAACTAATTAAAGGATTTTGAGTTTTGAAATGAAATTGTTATTATGGGAATGGAATCACTTTGAAATTTAGATTTAAATGTTAAAATTGAGCTTGCAAACTGAAATTGTTAAGAATTGGTTTCAAAGTTAGAATTTAAAATTGGAATTGGAGTTGAATAATCTAAATTCAAATGGTAATGGATTTGAATTAGAATGGGAATCGAAGTTAATTCAAATTGAATTGGAATTGAATCAATTTAAATGGAAGTGGAGATTTAAATTGAAAATTAAATTGAGATGGAGATTGGGAGATTGAACCAGTTTGACTCTGAAATTATTTTCAAAAAAAAAATTGTTTTAATATAAATTGTCTTAAATATATTTTTCAAGATATTCACTATGCAACATTTCTTTTAAAACTTAAACTATCTTATAATAGCTATTTAACCATTTTACAACTATTTAACTATTTTCTACTACTTAACTATTTTAAACTATTCAAAGTATTTTCTAAATTTCCAAACTGTTCAGAGTGGAACCAATGATTTTTTTAAAGGCTTTTCGTTTTGAGGGAAAAAAAATCTAATTTTGGATTTTGGAAAGCCAATTTGGGAATTATTGATTTTGAGATATCGATTTTAAAATTTATATGTGATACATGTAAAGAATATGATTTGAAAGATACTACATGTGTATAGTATAAAATGTCTTTAGAATGCTGTGGGGAAAAAGGTGCTCCCATTTAGAGTTGAAACTTACAGTAGGAGATCCACGGGGTGGTTCTTTCTTGAGCCCTAGGGGGTTCTAAATGTTGATCCCAGAGGATGTCCGGACTAAACTGTAGTTCCTGTGGATTGTGGTTGGGGTAGCGAAAGTCGAGAGTGTTGATGCCTACAGAGACATTGGGGTTATGCTATGACGATAGTGTAATTCGGTGTAACTACGATCTACTGTGCCCCATAGCAGAAGTCGAGGGGGAGTGATTGACTAAAGTCTACATTTGATTTCGCTGGGAGAGGGATGTAACATTGGTAGACCGTGATCTATGAAGGCATAGCGAAAGTCATGTGGCAGTGAGTGCCTGCAGGCTACATTGGGACTCGACTGATGTAGTCTGCGATTTATGTGGTCTGTGTGGTGAAGTCTCATTTGGCAGCGAAACTCGAGGGTGCTGATGCCTACAGTTACATGATTTTTTCCGTGATGGCAATGTAACCCTGGGTGTAGCTATGATCTATGGCAGTTCCATGGTTAATCGAGGGGCATGGATGCCTACAGTTTTCTATGGATTTCGCTGGGATGGCGACGTAATCATCAGGATAACTACGATCTAGGGAGGGGGTGATGATTTCCAGAGCATTCTCACAAAAATGCTTTCTAAATTTTCATAAATATTTTTCTAAGTATTACCACTAGGTGTTGAAAACGGGTCTACTAAGTACTTATAGATTTTCAGTCCTGCGCTTGATCAACGTTTGACTAAATTTCTGTAAGAACAAGAATGGACTTGTTGATACATGAGTATAAAAAGTATTTTTATATAAAACTATTTTGGAAATATTATGTTGATTTTTGCAACATCCCGCCTTTTCGTACGCTTCAAATCGACACATGTGCCGATTCAAACCATACAAAAGGGCGGATTGTTATGGGGTAAATAAGAAAAACAGAGAAGAAAAAAAACAAAACAGAATCTCACAGTGGAAGGATAATATATAGTAATCAATAGACAGTTCAAAAACTTATTACAAAACATTTGATTCCTCTTTATACAATAAATATCAGAGTTCGCATACCAAAAAATATCAATGCAGCGGAATACGGTGTGTAGTGGAACCATATAGTATATAATACTAATAATAATGAAATCTTCATCTTCTTCCTTCAGAAATAAAGTCTTCAAATCCTGAAACGCTCGGACTGACCCGAGCGAATTGAAAAGACAAAACATTTAAGTCAGAACTAAAAGATCTTATGTAAGTTAAATCAACAGAAATAAATATGAGTGCAGTAACTTAAAAGATGCTCGGGATTTTCATCTCTTAAGGATCCGTTAAACTATTTACTATGTAGTATATTTCGCTATTATAATAGTGTCTAATTGTAAAATAAACTTACTTTTTTTCTTAGCATTAAGGGGTTACCCATATAGCCCTTAACACGTAATAGTCCCAGTATTCCATCCAGTATCAGCGCATCTCCTGATCGGGAGACTACCCTAAATACTCCACGGGCTACGGGAGAAAACCAAACTCGTACAAGGCGCGATAGGGTAGGTGACACGGCACAACTAGGCAATGCCAGGCTAGATATACCAATTACGCATCCGGGCTGGTGGTAACGCATAGCCGCAGCTACCGCCCACCTCGAGCCACACACCCAAAAAGAAAATCAAAAGTGGCCACCGAATCAATCCAAAAATCAAAGTATAAAATAGAAGGGATGTGTCCGACCAAAGGTGCTACCTCAATTGGCCCGAGAATCGCTCCTGTTTTAGCCACCTTATGCCAACTCACGGGAGTTGGGTCCACGTATTTACCTCAAAGGAAACGCCGCCACCATCCTAATTCATTCCGGAGTCTCCACCGCGTACACGGTTGTTAAAGTGGTTTTCGGAGTTGGCAGAGAGTATGACAACTTCCGATCCCGGTCTCTTCAACAACCAAACATTATTATAACACCGCAGTCTTTTCAAAATAATTTATATTTTAAAACCAGAATATAATATCCCTTCTAAAACCATACAAATACGATATTATTTATATTTTCAAAACCCAAATCAATATGATATCATTTTTATTTAATAAATATATCTTTTCAAAAATCATAGTACTTCCAAATATATATGCCTTAAACCCATAGCTTTGGAACATAAATTTTCTATATTTAAATGGTTTAGAAATAAATTTCTTTATAGAGTACATTAGCTTTTTAATTACTCAAATCAATTCCAAATACAGAATTGAATTCCCAGATAAACCATTTAAATTTTCATATATTTCAAAGTTTAAATATTCCACCATTCCAAAACTAAATTTTGAATTCATATATATACGTCAAATTCCCTTTACTATTATTTAGTTTTGAAATACTTGCTTAATAAATCCAGTATCCTTTAAATAAAACTTTAAAATTCCATAATTGAATATTCCTCAATTTATTTAGACTAGATTTATTCACTTAAATAATTGAAAACCCGAATTTAGTTATAACATCATATTCTTTCTAAACCTAACTTTCAATAAGATCTTAATTTAAATAAAATCACAAATCAATTTCCAAACTATCTTCTCAACTTTGATTTATAAAATCAATATAAACTCTATATTAGGATATAATTTTAAGTAAATACCTATCCATGAATATTTTCAATAAAATCAACTTTATTATTAAACTTACTTCATACTTAAAACAATTTTATAAATAGCCTAAAACCAAGAATTTAACTATATATAAAATAACCTTTATCAAATATCCGAAATCAAAGTCTCATAAAACCATATATATTTCTTTACGAAACCATAGAAAAATCATTTCAAAATAATTATATATATATATATATATATATATATATATATATATACCGCGGTGCCTGTATATAATTTTCTATCCTATGGTCAAGTGATATGGATATTTATTATTTCAATCCGCAATTAAAAATAAAAATGCGGTTTAATATCATTTCAAACCGCAATCCCAAATTAAATGAAAATGCATAACAACTTGCAGTTTATAACAATATAAAATACAGCATTCATTCATCCAATGCCAACCATCAACCATTTATCACAATCATCATCCAATTAAATCAATACCATCGATATATAACAGAAAATAAACGACAGGTATTTAATAGCAGTTTAATTCAATAATAAATTTACCAACCGTTTAACTGGCAGTTTATATGCAATGAAAATTTAATTAATAATTTTAACTGGCATTAAATGCAATGAATAATTAATTAACCATTTTTAATTGGCAGTTTAAATGCAATGAATAATTAGTTAACAATTTTTAACTGGCAGTTTAAATGCAGGGAATAAATTAAATAGCAATTCAATTTAAATAAATGAAAATAACTGAGAGGATGATTAAGATATGCCAAACAAACATAAATGAATTTTAAAACACATCATATATCAATTTAACAAACATAAGAATTTTTAGAAGTCGCGAGTGGGTTAAAACACTCACCTTTTGAATTTAAATTGGATTTAAATCCAATTTAAACCCAAAATTGCACAGTCTCCAAATCCGTCCAAACTAGCTCCAAAACGTTCGGAATTTTATTTTGATCCTAACAAAAAAAACTGCACATAAATCAGACAACGTATGCTAAAGTTATTCACGTTTGAATGCTTAAATTTTGAAAATAAAATAAATAAAAGAGAACCCACTACCAATCAATTGAAGCCACATAGTCCTTCTTCATCACGCACCCTGTCTCGTTTCCAGAACCCAAATCGTGTTCGATCAAACCCTAGCCACCGAAAACCACTACCTTTTGCAACCATCCTACGGAATTTCGAGACGATCTGACACTAACCCTCACCTGCCTTCACCGTGCCGACCCCCTAGCCTGAGCCGCGCCCCTCCAGCAAGCTTCGAACGCCCCCGTGCCATACCCACAAAATCAATGGTTGTGGCGAATACGCGCGCCTAGGTGATGATGCATACCACTGGATGGGCATCTCCATGCCCCCTCTACACAGCGGTGCTCCCTGATCGTCGCCTCGTCGTAGATCCGCCGTTGAAAACGACAACCTCGTAAAATCGGCCGAAGAAAAACCATTGATTTATGGACATATGAAATCTGAATCGAAAAATGAACACCACTAGTGAATTACGCTAGTCGAGAGCTTCAACATATAATTTTTCCAGATTTTTCTGAGGACTTTGAAATTTATGCTATGGATTTGATTTGAAATTGGATTTGTAAATATAGAGCTTTGTCAGCCATTGAGGAAGAGGAGGAACATAATGAATTTACGTACAGACGAATGAGAATTTAGGGAGGCTAGGGTTTATAGCAGGATATTTATAGAGAAAGTTGGAATAGAATAAATGGATCGGGTTGAATACGCGCTAACGACAAAGGGGCCCAAAAAGCCCGTTTCGACTCCGGAATGCAATTAGGTCAACCCATATATCAAAATATATGTTTTAAAATATTTTAAATGCCATGGAAAAGGTTTTACGTCCAAATTTCATCGTATGAAGAAGTTATGCTAAAATCAATATTTTAAATTGATTTCAATTGATTTTAATCAAATTGATTTCAAGGCGTTTCAAGCCCATACGATCAAACGACAAGTCCGATCGATACGAAACTTGAAGTCCTATAATAATTCACCGATACGGATCCGATGAAACTAGTTTCGTTGAAATCCGAGTTAGTGACCAAAATGGTTATTTTTCCATTAATTAAATAAATTAAAATTAATTAATTAAACCAACTTTTCAATTTCAATTTGAAAATTTGCCAAATTTCGTCACTTATGATTTCTCAACATTTACAACGATTTAAACAAATTTATATGTTACTTACATGTTGATTCAATCATCAATTTCAACGTAAAATTCCAATTTTGTTAAATTTTGAAATTTAGAAATTAAAATTTCAATAATTCCTTTGAATTAAATTTTCATTCATATTATTCAAATTCATTATTACAACAGATGAAATAATATTGGAATCAAAATCCATTATATTAACATTCTCAATTTTCATCTAAATCCTCATTTATGTAAAAATTTAATATTATATTCCATTTATTTGCAAATAAATCCACTTATTAGATTTCAAATTATAAATAAATTAATAAATCTTGGTTTTCACTCCTTAAATCAACCAATCTTCATATTATAAATAAAATTAACATTTATTCATCTTATACAATTAACTATCTTCAATGACGAATCAAATCCACCCTAACTGCACAAATTAGGACAATTAATGGCAATTGATTTCACATTAACTTAATTAATTATCAATAGAGATCATAATAAAACCGTTTATTTATATAAAATCTTGCTATTCATAAATAGACATTTTATGGGTATAATAACGTTGAATCATAATACATTTCATAATGCATGCTTCATTTCATATAAATTCCCATTATTATAAATTGAATCCAATTTATTTTAATAACTTTCCAATTAAATGGGTTAGATTCAGTTTCAACCCTTACTTACACTTAAGTTTAGGTTATATTCAATTTATAGCGTATTACTTTCTTAATTTTTACTTTACATACTTCCCGTATTAATTTTTCAATTAACATAATTTGAACTTATTTCCCAATCCACCAATTACTACTTAAAATTTTTTTTACGCTTCTATTAATTTACATTCACACTTCCGTCACTATATTAATACTTATTAAAGTAACATTTATTATCAATAACAACATTATAATTACTCAACATTTAAATGAACTTTATTTCCAATAAATTCATTGAACAATTAATTATGTAATTTATAATAGTTGCTATCCTACCCTTAAGCTTATTTCCAAATAACACACTACCTAATTGCATTCACTTATGTTCTATCCAAACATACATTTAGATTTTATTTCCATTAATTAATTAATATTTACATCCATTTATTAACAATTTACTTCCATTTATACAGTTGCAATTCATTTTAGTTATTATTTCATTAATACTAATTCCAATTTTATTTCTTTCAGTATTAATTACACAATCATATTTAATTAACAAATTATAATGTTTTCCACTATTTCTATTTACACTCCATTATAACATAAACAGTCGTTTCAATCAAATTTGAATTGCATCAAATTGGTTATTCATCAACTGCCATTTACATTGCTACCTTAATTCACATACAGTTACTGTTTATCAATATATTAACACATAGGTAAATCAAATTCTTGTCTTTAATTACTTATTTTAAATTTTATCCAAGTGCCACAATTAACACTATTTCTTTATTTGGATTTCACTTAAATTTTCAACAATTAGGTTTACTAATCATCTCTAAAATTCTTTATTAATATTTATTTCAATATACGTTATAATTTTTTTATTCCTTTCTACCTAAATTTCGAAAATCTAATTAAATTAACCAATTTTATTTTTCAAATTTTACGGGTCGTTACACTCTCCCCCACTCAAAACTTTTTGTCCCCGAAAAGAAAAAAAAGGGAAAAGAAGAATTAAGAAATCAATATCTCTTACTTATAATATTGAATTTATAAACAAACAATTATATTTAAAAAGTAAAATAATTTAAAATAAAATACACCAATTTATAACCATTAAATCTTTTTATACTTAAGTTTATAAAGTTTGGAAAATATTTTCAAAAATTTCCTAAGTCCAAAATTTACGGAAAATTTTGGCGGAGTCTCCTTTGTACGGAGAGGCTCGGGAGAAAATATAATATCCAATATAATAATATATAACATATATTTACCAAAATAATATATATCCCAACCCGGGAAAATAATATAATAACGCTATAACCGTAATCCGAAAACGTACATATTAGCCAGGCAATTAACGCTTATTTTATGGAGCCAAAAGCAGTAGTAATTACTTCCGTAACCTGTATTTCATTTAAATACTCCAAAAGAGTAAATAATTATATAAAATGAAATGTTTAACTTGTTTCAATCAATAACAAACAACAATCAACATACCAACCATCACTTGCAACAATCAAACAACCATCACATAAATCAACACATATCAATCATTCATTCATGTCAAACAAAGCAAATAGTTGTTCGGGTTCAAACTTTAAATTGTACGAAATGAAAAATAACTACTAAGTGTACCCTTCACTCAGCAGTCTTAGGTGAACCTAAATAGATTATTCATTCATCCAAACAATTTTAAAGTATCCTTACCCAAACAACCATAGACCAAAAAATAACAAATTCCAAACAATAAATCAAGTTAATTTTTTTGTTAATTTCATTTCAAACTATTGTTGTTTGATTTCCTTTTTATCCATATTCTGATTTATCTTTTAATTTTACATTATTTCTTGCAAATTTTCATTTTTAATTCGATTCCTTTGCATATTACTTCATTTATTTACTACTTAATTTCATTTATTTCGGTATTCATCTTTCTGTTTATTAAAATAATTAACTTCAACCTTTACTTAAGTCTATAATCACTTACTTACAATATTTATCTTCTATCATATTTCATTATAGTAAGATTTCCATTTTAACTTAGGTTTATAACAATTACAACATCAATTCTTCAGAATAAAAGAAATTTTATTGAACACTTCATTACATACTTTTACTTGTACCACTTCTATTACATTTTCTTATTAAACATTTCAACTTCTAATATTCGGTGAGTTTTATATATGTTTTTAAGGATGTAATATGAAAGTTATACAAATTTATTCTATTTCTTCTAATTAATTAAATGTTCAATAATTATATCCTTTATTTCATAGGTTACAATTTCAAATTTCATTTAATACCATTTATAACCTAGCATTAAATCTCTTATTTCCTTTAGAAGTTTCAATTTATCAATTACCTACATTCCAATTCACTACAGTAATTGAAACTATTTATTAATGGAAACTTAAGAATTAAATACCGGTTTTATTCAAAATCATTTTTAAAATAACAGATAAATGTATGTACTTACACTTTATATATCCAATTATATTTAAAACAGTTTAAAATTTATATTTGTTTATCAAAATAAATCTGCAGTAAAACTACTACAGTTGCCTTCCCACTCCGAAACTCAAAAATGAATGTCGATGATGCGTGCACTCATTACCAAAATTATTTTCCAGCGATAGAGAGGGGAGTACAACTTTATCTTTCCAAAATTTCTTTCAAAACATTTCTTTCAAATTATATTGTAATATTTATATCAGAAAATACTTCTAAAATATTATCATTATATTCCAAAATCATTTGAAAGAAAGTTTCAAAACCTGGGAACTTAAGTTCTAAATTTCCAATTATTTATTTTATTTTATATCTTATTTCAACTATTATTTATATTTTCATTACCTAACAACCCATATATAGCAACCAAATATATATCGTAGTTATAAAATTTTAGTCTATATATATAGGAAATATAATGGGAAAAATTATTTCATTCACCTATATTAAAAACAAATATTGTGTCGGTTTGTCCTATTAAGTGTTAGAAACCCCTATTGATGTCACATCATCCCATGCACCAACCAGAGTTTATATATACAAAACGAAACAAATTAACACAATATTAAAACCTTTTATAACACTCACAAATACGCTCTCTCATATATACGCTCAATGAGTCATCATAGGGTATTACTACCCTATTAATAAAGAGCCAAACCCCACAAAGTTAGGTTTGTCGCTAAACCAAAGCTCTGATACCAGATTGTAACATCCAGCCTTTTCGTACGCTTCAAATCGACACACGTGCCGATTCTAACCATACGGAAGGGCGGATTGTTATGGGGTAAATAAGAAAAACAGAGAATAAAAAAAAAACAGAATCTCACAGCGGAAGGATTAGTAATCAATATACAGTTCAAAAACTGATTACAAAACATTTGATTCTTCTTTATACAATAAATATCAGAGTTCGCATACCAAAAAATATTAATGCAGCAGAATACGGTGTGTAGTGGAACCATATAGTATATAATACTAATAATAATGAAATCTTCATCTTCTTCCTCCAGAAATAAAGTCTTCAAATCCTGAAACGCTCGGACTGACCCGAGCGAATTGAAAAGACAAAACACTCGAGTCAGAACTAAAAGATCTTATGTAAGTTAAATCAACAGAAATAAATATGAGTGCAGTAACTTAAAAGATGCTCGGGGTTTTCATCTCTTAAGGATCCGTTAAACTATTTACTATGTAGTATATTTCGTTATTATAATAGTGTCTAATTGTAAAATAAACTTACTTTTTTCTTAGCATTAAGAGGTTACCCATATAGCCCTTAACACATAATAGTCCCAGTAGTCCATCCAGTATCAGCGCATCTCCTGATCGAGAGACTACCCTAAATACTCCACGGGCTACGGGAGAAAACCAAACTCATACAAGGCGCGATAGGGTAGGTGGCAAGGCACAAATAGGCAATGCCAGGGTAGATATACCAATTACGCATCCGGGTTGGTGGTAACGCGTAGCCGTACCTACCGCCCACCTCGAGCCACAACCCCAAAAAGAAAATCAGAAGTGGCCACCGAATCAATCCAAAAATCAAAGTATAAAATCGAAGGGATGTGTCCGATCAAAGGTGCTACCTCAATTGGCCCGAGAATCGCTCCTGTTTTAGCCAACTTATGCCAACTCACGGGAGTTGGGTCCACGTATTTACCTCAAAGGAAACGCCGCCACCATCCTACTTCATTCTGGAATCTCCACTGCGTACACGGTTGTTAAAGTGGTTTTCGGAGTTGGCAGAGAGTATGACAACTTCCGATCCCGGTCTCTTCAACAACCAAACGTTATTATAACACCGCGGTCTTTTCAAAATAATTTATATTTTAAAACCAGAATATAATATCCCTTCCAAAACCATATAAATACGATATCATTTATATTTTTAAAACCCAAATCAATATGATATCATTTTTATTTAATAAATATATCTTTTCAAAAATCATGGTACTTCCAAATATATATGCCTTAAACCCATAGCTTCGAAACATAAATTTTCTATACTTAAATGGTTTAGAAATAAATTTCTTTATAAAGTACATTAGCTTTTTAATTACTCAAATCAATTCCAAATACAGATTTGAATTCCCAAATAAACCATTTAAATTTTCATATATTTCAAAGTAAAATATTCCACCATTCCAAAACTAAATTTTTAATTCATATATATATGTCGAATTCTCTTTACTATTATTTTTCTTTGAAATACTTGCTTAATAAATCCAGTATCCTTTATATAAAACTTCCAAATTCCATAATTAAATATTCCTCAATTTATTTAGACTAGATTTATTCACTTAAATCATTGAAAACCCGAATTTAGTTATAACACCATATTCTTTCTAAATCTAACTTTCAATAAGATCTTAATTCAAATAAAATCTCAAATCAATTTCCAAACTATCTTATCAACTTTGATTTACAAAATCAATATAAACTCTATATTAGGATATAACATTAAGTAAATACCTATCCATAAATATTTTTAATAAAATCAACTTTATTATTAAACTTACTTCATGTATAAAGAATTTTATACATAGCTTAAAATAAAAAATTTAACTATATATAAAATAACCTTTATCAAATATCAGAAATCAAAGTCTCATAAAACCATATATATTTCTTTACGAAATCATAGAAAAATCATTAGAAAATAATTATATATATATATATATACCGCGGTGCCTGTATATAATTTTCTATCCTATGGTCAAGTGATATAGATACTTATCATTTTAATCCGCAATTAAAAATAAAAATGCGGTTGTATATCATTTCAAACCGCAATCCCGAATGAAATGAAAATGCATAATAACTTGCAGTTTATAACAATATAAAATACAGCATTCATTCATCCAATGTCAACCATCAACCATTTGTCACAATCATCGTCCAATTAAATCAATACCATCAACATATAAAAGAAAATAAACTACAGGTATTTAATAGCAGTTTAATTCAATAATAAATTTACTAACTGTTTAACTGGCAGTTTATATGCAATGAAAATTTAATTAACAATTTTAACTGGCAGTTTAAATGCAATGAATAATTAATTAACCATTTTTAACTGGCAGTTTAAATGCCATCAATAATTAATTAACAATTTTTAACTGGCAGTTTAAATGCAATGAATAAATTAAATAGCAATTTAATTTAAATAAATGAAATTAACTGAGATGGTGATTAAAATATGCCAAACAAACATAAATAAATTTTAAAACGCGTCATGCGTCAATTTAACAAACATAAGAATTTTTAGAAGTCGTGAATGGGTTAAAACACTCACCTTTTGAATTTAAATTGGATTTAAATCCAGTTTAAACCCAAAAATTGTACAGTCTCCAAATCCGTCCAAATCAGCACCATAATGTCCGGAATTTTATTTCGATCCTAACAAAAAAACTGCACGTAAATCAGACAACGTATGCTAAAGTTATTCACGTTTGAATGCTTAAATTTTGTAAAAAAATAAAATAAAAGAGAACCCCCCCACCAATCAATTGAAGCCACGTAGCCCTTCTTCATCACACACCCTGTCTCGTTTCCAGAACCCAAATCGCGTTCGAGAAAATCCAAGCCGCCGAAAACCACTGCCTTTTGCGACCACTCCAAGGGATTTCGAGACGATCTGACACCAACCCTCACCTGCCTTCACCGTGCCGACCCCCTAGCCTGAGCCGCACCCCTCCATCAAGCTTCGAACGCCCTCGTGCCTTACCCACAAAATCACCAATTGTGGTGAATACGCCCACCTAGGTGATGATTCATACCACTGGATCGGCTTCTCCGAGTCCCCTCTACACAGCGGTGCTCCCTGATTGTCGCCTCGTCGCAGATCCGCCGATGAAAACGACAACCTCGTAAGAACGACCGAAACAAAACCATTGATTTCTGGACAAACGAAAATCTGAATCGAAAAAAGAGTGCCACCAGTGAATTACGCTAGTCGAGAGCTTCAACATATAATTTTTCCAGATTTTTCTGAGGACTTTGAAATTTATGCTTCGGATTCGATTTGAAATTGAATCTGTAAATATAGAGCTTTGTCTGCCATTGAGGAGGAGGAGGAGGAATAGAATGAATTTACGTACAGACAAATGAGAATTTAGGGAGGCTAGGGTTTATAGCAGGATATTTATAGAGAAAGTTGGAATAGAATAAATGGATTGGGTTAAATACGCGCTAACAACAAAGAGGCCCAAAAGTCTGTTTCGACTCCGGAATGAAATTGGGTCAACCCATATATCAAAATGGATGTTTTAAAATATTTTTAACGTAATGGAAAAGGTTTCATGTCCAAATTACATCATATGAAGAAGTTATGCTAAAATCAATATTTTCAAATAGATTTCAATTGATTTCAATTAAATTGATTTCAAGGCGTTTCAAGCCCATATGATCAAACGACAAGTCCGATCGATATGAAACTTGAAATCCTACAACAATTCACCGATACGGATCCGATGAAACTGGTTTCATCGAAATCCGAGGCAGTGGCCAAAACGGTTATTTTTCCATTAATTAAATTAATTAATTAAATCAACTTTTCAATTTCAATTTGAAAAGTTTCCAAGTTTCGTCACTTATGATTTCTCAACATTTACAATGATTTAAACAAATTTATATGTTACTTACATGTCGATTCAATCATCAATTTCAATGTTAAATTCCAATTTCGTTAAATTTAGAAATTAAAATTTCAATAATTCCTTTGAATTAAATTTCCATTCATATGATTCAAATTCATTATTACAACAAATGAAATAACACTGGAATCAAAATCCATTTTATTAACATTCTCAATTTTCATCTAAATCCTCATTCATGTAAAAATTTAATATTATATTCCACTTATTTGCAAATAAATCCACTTATTAGATTTCAAATTATAAATAAATTAATAAATCTTGGTTTTCACTCCTTAAATCATCCAATCTTCATATTAAAAATAAAGTTAACATTTATTACATCTTATGGAATTAACTATCTTCAATGATGAATCAAATCTACCCTAACTGCGCAAATTAGGACAATTAATGGCAATTGATTTCACATTAACTTCATTAATTATCAATAGAGATCTTAATAAAACCGTTTGTTTATTTAAAATCTTGCTATTCATAAATAGACATTAATAACATTAAATCATAATACATTTCATAATGCATGCTTCATTTCATATAAATTCCCATTATTATAAATTGAATCCAATTTATTTTAATAAGTTTCCAATTAAACGGGTTAGATTCAATTTCAACCCTTTAACTTACACTTAAGTTTAGGTTATATTCAATTTATAACATATTACTTTCTTAATTTTTACTTTACATACTTCCTGTATTAATCTCTCAATTAACATAATATGAACTTATTTCCCAATCCACCAATTACTAATTTTTTTATTTTACGTTTCTATTAGTTTACATTCACACTTCCGTCACTATATTAGTACTTATTAAAGTAACGTTTGTTATCAATAACAAAATTATAATTACTCAACATTTAAATGAACTTTATTTCCAATAAATTCATTGACCTATTAATTATGTAATTTATAATAGTTGCTATCCTACCCTTAAATTTATTTCCAAATAACATACTACCTAATTGCATTCACTTATGTTCTATCCAAACATACGTTTAGATTTTATTTCCAATTATTAATTAATATTTACATCCATTTATTAACAATTTACTTCCATTTATACAGTGGCAGTTCATTTTAGTTATTATTTTATTAATACTAATTCCAATTTTATTTCTTTCAGTATTAATTACACAATCATATTTAATTAACAAATTATATTGTTTTCCACTATTTCTATTTACACTCCATTATAACCTTAACAGTCATTTCAATCAAATTTGAATTGCATTAAATTGGTTATTTATTAACTGCCATTTACATTACTACCTTAATTCACATACAGTTACAGTTTATCAATATATTAACACATAGGTAAATCAATTTCTTGTCTTTAATTACTGATTTTAAATTTTATCCAAGTGCCATAATTAACACTATTTCTTTATTAGGATTTCACTTAAATTTTCAACAATTAGGTTTAATAATCATCTCTACAATTCTTTATTAATATTTATTTCAATATACATTAATTATTTTTATTCCTTTCTAACTAGATATCGAAAATCTAATTAAATTAACCAATTTTATTTATCAAATTTACGGGTCGTTACAATTTTAAAGTGATTTAACATTTTGAAATAAAAAGAATTATATAAAGTATTTTTATAAAAGATAGTTTTGGTGATAAATAAAAATGAAAGTAAATCGAATTCAAAATAGAACTGGAAATTTAAGTTAAGTGAAAATAAATATAAGAAGTATATAAAATATTTATACTCGACTTAAGAAATGGATGATGAAAATCTTAAGTAAATTTGGAATTGAGAAATATATTAAATTAATATTTGAATGAAAGTTTAATAAAAGTGATGAAAGAGAAGTGGGGAATAAGTGAATAGAAATCAAAATAAATGTAAAAAGAGAGAGAGAGAGAGAATTGATAAATAATAATCAATTGGAAATTAATACGTAGGATGTACGTATATTATTTTATCCGCATAATGATTTGATCCAGATTCGGACATAGAACTTCGAGATAGTTATATCGATCCGAGTTAGGATTTTTCACTTGATTTTCGTCGGTGAACCATGGATATGAATTTTTGATTGATCCTAAAATTCTCTATCTTAGTATATGGCTCTGCAAGGAGGATAACGGTTTTTGATCAAGAAAACAGATTTAAGTCCGCTCTAAAGAGTCAGGTGGGCGATACTAGTTTGGAAGTGAAATTGTGTGATCGAATGAGCGGTCGGATTTGATATTATGTACGGGTAGTATATGTGCATCATACAGCTTAAGTAGAACAAATATTGAAATTTTGAAAGAAATGAATAAAATGATTTTGAATTCTGTGATTGGATATTATTGCTAAGTAGGATATATAGGTGTTATAGAAACAAAAAGGAAAATTAAGGGTTTTTGGATTTCAGAAGATAAATTTGGATTGTCCACAAAAGGTATGTATTTAAATTGGCATATGAAATTTGATGATTTCTGATCTAGCTACTTGGTGTTTTGTTTTCTTTTGAAAATTTGAGGCCCGTACAGGCATTTTGTAGTTGTACCAAGCTAGCCACGCAAAGGAGACGCTGGCGAAATTTTTCGAAAATTTAGAGAGTTAGCAAATTTTTGAGAAAATTTTGATAAATTTAAAATTTGGTTTCAATTATAATTTGAATTATCGAGGGGATAATATTATTGGGAAATTATCGATGAGTTTGGGAAGTTAGTAGAATTGATAGTATGTCCTTAATTAAAAAGAATATTTTAGGAAAAATGTTGGAACTGTTGGGTTTTGGAAAATGGTAAAGGGTATCAGACCATTCTTCTTACCTGGAAATTTTGAGGATGAAATCCTTTTAAGGAGGGAAGAATGTGACGACCTGGAATTTTAGGGCATTTGAAATTGGAATATTTAATTGATTTAAATATTTAAAAGTTAATTCTAATTTGAATTTCAAAAATCACAGTTTATGGGATAATTAAATTATTAAATTTAATTACTGGAAATTGGGTAAATTAGGAGTTTTTAGCTCGTTAACAATAAGTTAAAGGGTTGTAAAATTTATATTGATAATACTGAAGGTAATAGGACTTTTAAAATTGAATTTAAAAGATGGCTTGTTCATTTTAAAAAAATATCGTTTAAATTGACATTTAAAAATAGCTTTCCGGCGCACGATCATGGATTTCGACGAAACTAGTTCCATTGGATCCGTAATAATGTATTATTATCGGATTTCAAATTTCGTAGCATTTGGAGTTACCGTGTAATCGTATTGTATGTAAACGCATTGAAATCTATATTGATAAATCAATATAATAATTGGGTCCAAAAAGCTATCTTCTCCATACGATCGAATTAGGACTCGAAACCTTTTCCTTTGTGTTCGAAATGGTGGTATAACATTATAAACGCCTAGCGGCACGCCGCGATAAAAGGTCGAGATTTTGAGTTGCGTAATTCAAGTCGATTTAAATTTAAATTTAAATAAAATTAATACATTGCATAACCAGTCAAATAAACTTCACGTCAATACGTTTTCATCCCCTTTCGAAATCACTGTAGCAGAGCGATTCCATGCAACCATCTATTCGTGTTTCCCTTTTTATTTCCAAAAGCACGCGACAGTCATTTCGAATAAAAAAGATATAAAGGAAGGGGTCCATTATTTTTATCGCAGCAATATACATGTTCAAAAAAAAGAGAATCGAAAGAGGAAAGAAATGGCGGAACTTAGATTCGAATGAATTCGTTCAAAAATCAAAATTAAATATTCATGTCCTCAAAACTAAATCAAGATCGACGTCAAGGAAGAGGAGGCATACTCCTCATTCCTTTAATTAATTCGCGAACTCCCATATGTTCTTCGGCTTCGATTAGAATCAACAAAATTGAGTTCGTTATTCTCGGCCACTCCGAGTTCCGAGGATCAAATTTCACCTCGGCAAGTACATCTCGAATCAGTGTTTGAGGCGAGGAGGGAACTATCGAATCGATCATAGGTTGTTTTCGATAGGGAGGCAGGGTCATGAGAGTTGTAGCTCGAGCAAGTAATCGACGTCTGGGTTTGCAGTGGCGGCTCGGTTTGGCCGTCGAGTGACGCGAGCGAGGGGTCGTGAGGGTGGGGTGTAGGTGTCGCGATTTGATCTTCTCGAGTGCGTACGATGGAATAGGCGACGGCTTAGGGATGGGGATTGGGCATCTCGGGGTTGGCTTGAGCAGCAAGGTATAACATTTCTGTTTTAATTTAAATGCAGTAAAATGTATATAAACAAGAGAGGATAAATTTTTAACAGTAAGGTGTATAGCAGTTTTAGTTATATATATATATATGTATATGAGGATTTATATACACACACACACACATATATACATTTACAGAAAACAGAAACTATTTTATATAGACAAGGCTTGAAAAAACATAGGAATTTATGTAAAAGTTAGGATTTTGAAATCTATAACTTATTTTTATAAATGTATAAAGTTTCAAAATGAAAAATAAATAAATACCACATACACATTATAAATCTGCTAGTTAATTTTAAAATAATGGAGATTTATTTGTTTAATAAATTTATCTAATTATTTTAGTTGCTAAAATATTTTATTGAAGGAAAATTGGTTAAATTAAATTATTAGTTAACTAAATTTATTAAGTGGTAATTGATTATTCGATTTAGTTCAAATGTTAATAAACCATACAATGTTTATAAAAGGTCCAAAAATCATGGAGAGACAAGCTGGTTTGGGTCGGATTGCAAAACAAAATCAAAGGTGAGTAAATCTCACTCAAATTGGATTACTGATTTATTTAATTAGTTAAAACTAAATTGTTTGATTGATTGCTTGTATTGAAATCTATTATCAGTCTAGATGTGATAATATATATAGTAGTGTATATATATATAAGTATATTGGAGTGATTGCAATTCCCGCATTATATAGCGGATAAGACCTTATGCGCTCCGCATAGTAGCGGTTGACCCCTTGTACCGCGATATCCCACCTCGAAGTGGGATGGGTATTTTTATATTGTGCTAACATCTGTAAATGTAGGGAAACATGTTGGAGGGATCCAACTGTATTCCTTGAAAATATTGAAATTTATTTCCATAGTCTGTGATTGTGATTTATTTGATAATCTACGGTAGATTATATTGAAAATTTAACTCTTGAATGATATGTTTGACTGAATATATATTGGATACTTTAAGATATCAAAAGTAAAAGTATTGGATTTTGGAAAGAAGAAATTGAAAAGAAAATGGTTTTCCAAGTAATTAGTTATGGTTATTTAATGTGACGACCCGACATTTTCAGCCATTCGCATCCACACATGCCGGACTTGAATTGCTCAACGTATCAGATTGTTAATTTATATTTGACAAAGCCCAGCATATACGGTAAATAAATCAATCATAGAATCACATACACAGAGTAATATAACAATAATGCAGTGGAATAGAAAAATAGTAGTTCATTAAACTACTATATAAACATCAATTAGGATTAAAATACAACAGAATATCTCAAATACAGTGAAGTCTCCAGTGCGAATAGATGATTCTCTGAACAAATCAACTGGAAAAGCTAAAAGCTATCGATAGTTGGATCTCCAACTGAAGCTCCAAACTCCAAAGCTGAGTCTCAAATGTTGTATCACTCAGTCTGACCAGAGCGTAAAGCAAAACACAAAAAATCGAGTTAGGATTAACATTCTTATATCAATAATTCCAACTCAAGTGAAATATCAACTAAACTACAAATAACTTAACGGATGTTTAGGATAACCATCCTCTAAGGATCCGTGGAACTATTTACTATGAAGAATATACGCTATTAACAACCAGATATCCTTATGACACCATGGTCATTTCAAAATAGTTTATACTTCAAAACCAAAATACCATTTCCATTTCAATTATATATATTTCCAAATTATAGCACTTTCAAACTAAATTGATACATTCATATATATTTTATTTAACTTCATTTTTATTTAGTTTTGAAATATTCACTTAATAAATCCTTATCATTTAATTAACCTTAAATTAACCTAAATATTTCCTTCGATTTGTTTAAAACTTGAAATATCCATTTAATCACTCTAAATCAAAATCATATCTTAAAACTTCAAATTAAATAAGTTTCAAATCAATTTAATTAACCATAATTTTCTTAATTAAATACAATTTCGAATGTATTCAAATTTATCTTCCCAACCTTAACTTATAAAATCATTATAAAGATCTATTTAAAAAAATAGAAATATAAGTAAATACTTATACATATTATATATTAATTAAATCATACTTTATTAAATTAAAACTTATTATTAAATCTACTTTGTATCAAAACTTATTCATATACATTATATTTTCAAATTTAAATAAACCATGTATATTTTCTCCATAGAAATCAATTTCAAAATATTTATATATATATACCAACGGTGTCTGTATATAGTTTCCATCATATGGTCAAGTGATATAGATATTTATCATTTCAATCTGTAGTTTAAATATATACAGATATATATCATTTCAACCCGCAATCCCAAATGTAGTTCAATTGAAAATCGCTTGGGTCTATCATTTTAACCCATAACGATTTTCCCCTATTCTACAGATCATTCGAGTATGTATCATTTCAACCCATAATGAATTCTATCCTAACAGGGAACTTGCAGAGTGATAACATATATGATAATAATAATAATAGGCATATATCATCAATAATTAAATACAATACAAACAATAGGGTGTGGTGTCATATCCCACAGGTGAACATTTACAGATAATAGCATATATAACAATTTAAACAACTAATAGCAGCATATTTCAACCGTCGTTGCAATTGAAATCAAATTTAATAAATATAAGAACATTAATCGTGAGTGATTGATAACCCTTCGAGGCTAGAGAAATTTGAGAATGAAATGAGTTACGAATCCTAGCACGAATTTCGAAGCAAATTGGATCGGCACGAATTTGACGTTCAAAGCTAATGGCAAGGAATTGATGAAGTCAAGTTAGAGCTGGTCGATGAAGATAAACAGTATAAGTGAACTTACATCTATATATGTGTATAACTATGTATATAACTGTATATGTATATCAAAATCATATTCTAAATTCAACGCAAATTAAATTTTAATATATATGTTTTTTTTTCAAAATCATTGTTTAAAATAAAACATATATAATAAAACAAACACATCAATAATATATATACATATATAATTTGAAATAAATATATATACTTTCCAACTATTAAGATGAATGTAAGTATAACTTATTATATAAATATACATATTTTTCAAAAATACTAATACAACCTGTATATATATAAACCAGTTAACTGACGCACCTACATCATTTCAACCCAAAAACTATTTCAAAATATCATTTATATGAGAAATACTTATCATTTATTTTATAACTATTGTATAACCTATATTTATACTTAATATCAACACTGACATATATATAAAAAGGAAATCTCAAATCAAAAGGAAGCTGCAAGCTTTTTACCAATGTACGGGTAGGCAGACCAATATGTATATTTATATACAACTACAATACTATAACTTATATATAGTACCATTGCTTTCAAGCTATATATACTTTAAACATATGATGACTACTTTAAACAAGGTTATAAAGTATAAATACTTGTATCAAATTTAAATCTCAACTCAATATATATACGAAACCCAAAATATACGAAACCTGGGATTTTCTAAATATAACTATAATACAAACAAAAAAGAAAAAATGTAGTTTATAAAACTATCATATATCTCGCAGTTTATATACCACATATACGTATAAATAAGAATATATATAAAATCAACTTGATTTGTAAACCGTATGCACTTATAAAATATGACATATGTGAAACTTAGACTTATGTATATCAACATATACATAACTTAATATTATATAAATGTATTTCACTTCCTGTATAATCATATCCAACAAAAAATTTCACATTAATAAGACATATACACACACACACACACACACACTATACCCTTAACAAGTAGAAGTTTATAAATTATATATCAAATACTAGTATAATATAGCCTTTAAACAAGATAGGCCGATATAAATTTCTTATATAATAGATCGAATATATATATATATATATATATATATATATATATATATATCCTTTTTCTTTTCTATAAACTTTTTATAAAAATAATCAAAATATATGTATCATGTATAGCTTATATATACACGAAAGCAACAAGAGGGTGCGGATAACAACACTATTCAAACTGTTAACAACTGATAATATATTCTGACCAAAATATAAAAGAGGTAGGAGAGATGCTCATAGCATGGAGGCAAGGCAAGTGAAGGCTGTGAGGTGGGTGGCTTCATTCGAGCAGTGAATGGCGCGTGAGGAGGAAGGCCAGCAAAGATAAGCTCGGTTGTCAGGGACGTGAGGGAGGAGAGGAATTGGTGGAAAAAGATATTGTCTGGTTTGAGAGGAATAAAGAACGAAAAAGAAGATGTGGAGGAGGAAGATAGAAGAGAGATAGCACGCAAGTTTATAAATGAAAAAATGAACCGTTTGAAAATAAAAAGTAATGATGGTAATGGAAACAGCTGTCCCTTGAATTCCATGAAATAAATTGTTAAAGCAATTGGTTGTTGCATGCCAGTCATGTTTAAAGTTTGAAACGCAAAAGAAATCAAATGGTCATGGATCCGGTACTGATACCGTTACCGGTTTGGTGGATTCCGCTATGTACCAGACTTCAAAACACAGAAATAAATATACCGCAAAGATCAGCACGACGAGACGATCAAAACGGTATACAGATATTAGTGGTACGATCATCCAATCAAAAGTCAATAATCGGTACTAGAAATGCTGCTATTTTGCAAAATATAAGATAAATGGAGCAATAGAAGTCCAAATTTGAAAAAACGAAAGATGATGTCTCACTAAGAAGAGGATTTAGAAATTTTCTGTAGAAAAATATTCAGGTTTGGAAATTAATCTATCATCATCAATTATTAACCGATTTGAATAGAAATAGAATTACACAATAAAATAAACTTCCATATCATCAGATGAAAATTTACCAATTGCTATGTTTAAATAAACGTATTCCAAATAATAGATTTTATTTTCAAATTTTATTGTTTAAAATTTCACAAAATTTCAATTAATTATGTAAATAAAACCTTTAAAATTTATGGGTTGTTACATTTAAACTAAGTAATTAAAAAATCCGAAGTTAACTCATACCTTAGGATTTGAAATTTGCTAGGATTAATGAAAATATTTGACTTAAACTAATTAAGTTAAGGTAAATTTTATATATGTTAATTATTTATTAATTACCAAGGTTTATTAATGTAAATAAATAGTTGTAATTAGTTGACGGTTATGATAAAATAAAATGATCTAAACCTTTAATTTATTAAAGATCTTAAGTTAATTACTTGTTAATTATTGGTTAATCCCAGATATTTAATTAGAATAAATTAAAATGGTTTGTAATTAGTTTAATAATAATTAAACATGATTTGAAAATAATCAATCAATTGTGTTATAAGTAAATTAACGACTTGTATGACTAGTTAATCTAGTCTATGAATAGTTTTAAATTGGAATAACCTGAAATGAATAGTTAAATATAAAATGCAAGGCGGTTTATTTGGATAGATATTGTGATGGGATTTTAGGTGATGACTGACGTTCTGAAAATGAATTGTTTTGTTAGAAACAACTTGGCTTAGAGACGTTTGGATTAGAAGAGACTCGAACTGGATATCAGCGATATCCGGAGCCACTTCGATCTAATAACTACTTCAAATCTTTACGGGTTTAATTTGTAGAATCAAATAGGCTAGAATGTAATAAATTAAGTAAACTTGGCCATTTAAACTAAGTAACAGTACTTAGATATTATTTTGTGAAATAAGTGATTAGCTATAGCAAGTTAAAAAAATTCGTAGTGATGAACGAGTTACCTGGGTTTTCAATGAAGCTTTACAACTTTAATATTTCTTATTAAAGGGGTTACTCATGCTGGTTTCCAGCCTGACTCGGGTGTTACTTTATTGTAATGCTCGGGTAAGACCGAGTACTATAGATTTTCAGGTTAGGACGTTCTAGAGCTCAAGAGACGAGCTGGATGGCAGAGATGTATTGATTATATTCCACTGTATTAAAGACTGTATAGATTGTATTCAGGGACAGATGTTACAACTGACCAAATTCATTGTACTCTGATATATTGCGTGTATATTGACGGTTACAACTTTTCTTTGTATAAATGTTGTTATTTTATATTATATTTGTTCCACTGCGTTTGTGAGATTCTGATGTTTGTTTTCTTTTTCTTCTTCTACCTCTTCTTCCTTTTCCCTTATGGTCTGGTATTTCCGGCATTCGATTGTTTGGCATGTAATACAATAAAGTATTAGTGTTGACTTTCGGAGGTTGAAAACCGAGTCGTGATAATCCTTAACTCATTTATAACGTATTATATAAATTTCCAGAATTCTGTTAATTATTTTCCTTTAAAATTTCCAAAATCTATTTCACTAGTCCATAATTCCAAATACCACTTCTAACTTCTTTTGTGAGTTCTAATTAACTTTTTCAAAGTTCACTTATATTTCAATGCTTCAGAAATTTCTTTACATTTTCCCAATTTCCCTTTTTGCGAAATCCTCTTATAAACCCCATCTACTGAAAAAACCCCATTTCTAAACCTCGAGAAGTATAATAAATAAATTTAAATCATTACAAAAATTTATATACATACATAAAATAATTATTTAAAGAATAATAATTTATTTTTAAACATGTTCAAATCAATATTTGAAATATCAAATACTTTTCAATAAAACATTTATAACTCATTTCCAATCCAACTTTAAATAAAACTAATCGATTTACAAAGCTTGTTATAAAAATTAGAATTTATTTCAATAAAAAATTATATTTGAATAACCCACTTTCTGAAATATTCTAATACTAACTTGTTTAAGATTTCATAGTTAAATAAACAAATTTCCCTTTTATAAACAAATTTAACTTCTAAATAAAAATATATTTTTGAACTCTCAATAACCAATTTCAATTTGTAAATCCCTCTCAATTCACAACACATCAATTTCTTTTCCCATTCCCTAGCCATTTCACCTTTTCAAAATAGACTCTACTATTTTTCCCAAAAAACTATTTTCATATCTTGATATAAATTCGCACTGTGAAATTTATATTCCCAATTTATCACTGATATCATTTCCTTTATTTATGACACCATTTATAAATTTTTATAACTCCTTTGATTTTACTTGTTTATGAATAAATCTTATGTATAAAATCTCATTTTATAAATCTGTTTCTTAATAAATTCCATATAATTCACAAATCTTTTTAAAATACCTATTTCAACTCGCCTTATATTTTTCAGGAATATCTTTTAAAAATACATCGTTTAAAAATCTTTTATATAAATTATTTTTAAATTTCTATTTAAAATATATTTTCCCGAATAGTTAAATACAACTCAAAAACAATTTATTGTTTTATCCAAATCAATTTCTTTTATAATAATCCAAACTTTGATATACATATTATTGAAAATCTCCTCGTAATTCCTTCAAATTCAAAAATTATATTTATAGTATTTAAAATACCAAAACCCAAAGTGCTGCTATAACATCTAATAATTCACATCACAACAATAATCTATAACAGATTATTCTAACACATCATATATTACTATATATGAAAAACAATCAACAAAATTTTTGAGGAATCCAGTTGGATCCCTCTAACTTATTTCCCTGCATCCACAGATGTTAATACAATATAAAGATACTAATCCCACTTCGAGGGGGATATCTCAATAATATAGGATCATCTTATTATGCGGGACGCACTTTGCCTCATCCGCTCCAACGGCGTGAAATATATACAACTACTAATGTATACACTACTATATATAATATAACATCCGATTGATAAAATATATCAATTCAACCAACCATCCAATAATTAATTTATAATTTCTATAAATTAAAGGTCAACCAAATTGAGTGAGACTTACTCACTTTGATTTTTATATTGCCAAACATCCAGACTTGAATTAAATAGAACCATGTTTGATTAAAGTTTAAAATTATAGCTACAAACCCTTCTCAACTTGTTATATTCATTACGGACCTCGTATAGATAAATTATGAAATTTTAGAACTTTGAATAATTAATTTACGATTAACTTAACTTAAAATTTCAAAACTAATCCTTTACCTTCCTTATGATTATCCAGGCACGTACATAAATAACAGCACCCTAAATTGCAACACCCCCATTCCCTTCCCGCTGCACGTCGCAGCCCCCCTTATTATAGCCAAAGCCCGTCACCTTCACTTCCCTTGTGCCACCAAGAACCGATCGCGAACTCCTGCAGGTCCAAGTGACCAAACCGTAGCTTTAGACAACCTCATGTCCACCCATGCGAGCCATCCAATTCGTGACTCTTCGCCTATGCAAACCCTAACTACCTAATCCCCTTCCTTAATCGTCCACGACATCGCTATCATCCTAAGTTGCGCGAGAGCGCCGCAGTTGCCTCCCCTCCGATCGCGAACTTCAGCCTTCATCGCATGAGCACGCGCGAAAGTAATTTTTTTTTTATATCTTGATACGAATTTTGATTTCGTATACTTTCTTCTGAAATTGGATAAGGGATACAGGTTTAATATAAATGGCGAAGTTGGCTTCTAAGGGGAGGTTGGCTTCTTGTTGACTTTGCTTAGATTTTATATAATCAAATATTGAAAATACCCCGTTTTACATGCCGTGAAATTCCGAACTCCTATTGAGGCATGCCACCTGGAATTCTAATGTTATACCATTATTTGGAACCAATGGAACAAGCTTCGAAGCCTAATTCGATCGTATGTGGAAGATAGCTTTTTAAATCGGCTATTAAAATTAAATTCGATTAAATTATTTCTAGGCGTTTTTAGATCGCACGACCAAATGGTAAATCCAAACGTTATGAAATTAGAAATCCGATAATAATACACTATTACAGATCCAATGGAACATGTTTTGTCGAATTCCAAGACTGTGTCATGGGTCGCTATTTTAATGCGTCGTAAATCAAAAATTTCTAAGATTTACGAAGTCTCTTGGATTTCAGTTTAAAAACTTATTAATTAAATTCTAGTTCAAATTGAATTTTATATCTACATTAGAAAATGTTTCGATTCATATTCAACTCCAATTTTCAATTACTCACTATTTCCGTATTTCGATAAATCGATATATTTAAATTTCAAATTCACTCTATAATCCCAACTGAAAATCTTCATATCCAAAATCGATTTATATTCCAAATCAATATTTCAAACCATTTAAATGTTCAAAATCAAACGTCGAAAAACCGAGTCGTTGCATTTTGATTTTAACTTTTTACGGGTTAATCAAAACCCTTTTAACTATGGAAATCATCAAGTAGTTTACATAGGAAAATCTAAATTTCTAATCTAATAAAAAAATTAATCTTATGAAACATGTTTTAATTGGGTCAAAAATAGTGTTATTTAAGACATCTTTTATTATAAACCAACATCGGTCATATTGAGCAAAAGGTTAGACTAATCATACCCAGATTAATTTTCATATTAAATTCATACTATTTGTGGAATAACGTTGAAGTCATCTTTTAAATTCACACGGAAGTATATTCTCCCTCCTCGGAACTTAATGCAGAGTTCGACCAGGGTATTCCTTATACTATTAAAAATCTGGTATAATTAACTCCTTCGAAAATTTCTTACTTTCGAAAAAACTTAAATGAGATTTTTTTTAAAGCACATCTGGGTTTTCCCTTTAATCTATTCCTCTCCTTGCCTAGAAAGAGAAAGCAGAGGTCATGTAAGTTTAGGGCACCGGTTGCTCCATTTCTAACCTTAGTTACACACCTTGTTTTACCTTTCTAGATTTCATAGGCATAACAAATGTACTAGTCGTTTCTGCATACTCAGTTTGTTATTACATTCAAGGAAATGATTTTAAATATTTGTTTGAGTGTTATAAAAATTTCCATTAACCATTCACTTAAACTCTTATTAAAACTGTTGTAGAAAAGTGCTACGGATAGTGTTTATAAGCTTATTTGAATAAAACAACTTTACTATCATTCGCGAAGTCCTTATTTATAACTCAAATATCTTTTAAAATATTTTAACATATTTATCAAATTTATTTTATTTTTTTAATCATTTAAAAGTATTCATTTTAATGAATTTTACACTTTGGTCACTTAACTGCAAAAATGCTATTTTCCTAAAAATTTGATTTGATCGTATCTTATAATCTGCAAGACAAAATCTTGTTTTTTATTTTTCATTTGAAAACTATGGTCATAAAGATCCTCAAAATTCTTATTTCAAAGAATTCCAACTCCGTTGCTATCCTGTACAATCATTTAGCTTTTCCGATGTTAAATCGTTAACTACCGTTTCGCGACGCGCCTTATATTGACTTGTTTTTTATTATTTTCTAAAACTTCTTCAAATTTTATTTTTATTATTTATAAACATTTATAAACCATTTTAAATCAATACTTTGCTAATGTATTTATTTAGAACTTATTTTCACTTTATTTCCACATATTTCATATTTCGCTAACGTTCAACATTTTATGTTTTAAACTTCTTACATCATAAGCTATTTATTTTTTTCCCCGTTCTAAAACTTTATGATTCATTCACTTTAAAATCTTAAAACACTAACTTCCCTTCAAAATAATTTCAAACTTTATTTTTTGATTCTCATTTTCAAGTCAAATTTCTATCTTTTTCAAAATGAATGTTTTTCCTATAGAAAAACTAAAAGGAGACTTAACTATCCTTTGTATACCATGTAGGATTTAAAAGAAGTGTGATTTCAAATCAACAACAATTAATTATGACTAATAATGTAGTCATAATTAAATTCAATTGTAATTTTGATAAAATCAACATTTACAATCAAATATGCATCCATATAATCGGATTCATTCAAGCATCCATACAACTTAATGGTGTTAAATCAACAAATTAACATAGGGTATAATCATGGTTATCATAGCAACAAGAAAGAATAGAATTTATAAAAAAGGATCTCACCTTCATTCGACATGTTTAACTATATATATATATATATATATATATATATATATATATATATATTACTTCTTACCTCTTAAGCAACCATCAAACATCATTAGTTAACCAACCAAACATCATAATTACTTTTAATATTCATGCTAACTATTTTATAATTAATTTCAAATTTTAAGAAGTATGTATTTAAATTGAGTTCCCACCAGTAACCAAATCGTTTTACTTCCTACCAACATTCATTATAACAACACTTCATTATCATTTTCAACTTCAACCTAACATTGCTAAAACCATCCTTTCTTCCTCTTAAACTACGTGCCTATGACCTCCTTCCATTCTTTATTCATAGCCACGTTCCTCCTTTCTTGATCTCGTTCATAGCCGTCCTTCACCTTCCCCTAGGTTTGACCTCCTCCCACTCCACCCCTTCCTCCATCATTCTTCAACTTTTGAGGTGCTAAACCATGTTTTAATTATATTCTAAGATCTTTAGCAAAGTTTGATGGAGTTTGAAGTTGGCTTGATATATTTTTAAGAAAGTTAGTAAAGAAAGAGAAGAGAAGAAGCCATTAAAGAAGAGAAGAAGAAGATGAAGAAGCTATGAAAAGAATGAATGGAAGTGTGAAGAAATGAAAGCATAAGGGAACATATTTATAGCCTTAAAAGTCTTAGCCTTTAAGGAATGTAATTTGATAAAAATACCCATCCTTAACCTTTAAGCAAACAAACTTTTTCAACACTTACAATCTTTACATCACATCATTTCTTTATGTCATATTTACTTAATACTTAACGGATGTATTTAAATAGAAAAGTGGATAAAAGTGAAGATTTTTTTCGATTTTGATGTGACTTGATTTGACTTGTGTTGGAGTTAGTGAAAATATCTTCTTTTTGTACTTTTGTTTACATAATTAAACACTTAGCCTAATTAATCCTTAGGTAATATAAGTGGGATGTTTATTTATTTTTAACGTGTTTATATAATAGCTATTCATGTTGCAAAATGTTTACACAACCTTATTGAACAAAATGTTGATTTTTACAAAACATTTTTTGGTCATATTTTCTGTTTTTAACCATACTATTTATTTATGTAAACAAAACTTGATAACTAATTTCTTATCATATTTAATTAATTAAAATAAGTTCATTTAAGCTACAAAACCATATTAAACAATATTAAAATCCAATTGTAAAAATGCGTCGCCTATTGGTCGAAGTGCGACGAAATTTGCCGATCATTATAAAACAAGTATATAGTAATAAAATTTTTATCAAGCAATTACTATCACTATATAAAAATTTTAAAACGAATTATTTATCATTAAAAGCTACAAATGAATGTATATCCGATTTTATCGAAAATCGGCTTTTGTCACTTATCGATGAAAATCCAAATTTCTTGATTTTTTAATCAAATCCAAAAAATAAGCTCACCATTCTTATTTATCACATCAAACATGATTATTTAACTTTGAAAATTTTATATCTGAATAATTTATTAAATATTTTTATTTCAAAATAGTAGAATTATGGATCGTTATAGCTATGGAAGGAGAACAGAGGTTTCTAATTAAGAAGCCTGAATAGAGTCTGCACTAGAAAGTCGGGTGACTGATACTAGTTCAGAAGTAAGGTTACATATTCAAGTGAGTGATCAAATCATATTTTTTAGAAATAATCTATGTACATCATAGAGACCGATGATCAATGGTAAGTATTCTGGGTTAGGATTGTGGTAAAATTTCGAGGTTGAAATTCTTTTAAGGAGGGAGGTGTAACAACCTGAAATTTCACTACTTTGATTAGAATATATTTAGTTTATTTTAAATATTCAAATAATAGATTTTATAATTTAAATAAAGTTCCTTTAAATAATAAAGAATGACGATTAAATAGTTTTCAAAATTTGTTTATAAAAATAACTAGTTTGAAAAAAAAAATCTAAAATGTGATGGAAATTAATTTTTTGAATTTTTGGATTTTTGTCGAATAAAGTTGTTAGGGTTGTTATAAACTTAAGTTTAAGTATATATACATTCACATATAAATAAAGTTAGAATAATATAATGTATATGTATATATATATATATATATGTGTGTGTGTGTGTGTGTGTGTGTTTAGTTATGTTTATATTTTAGTGGGATGCAACATTTTATGAAATATAATAATAAAGTGAAAAATTAAACATCACATATTTAGAAAACATGAGTACATAGGTGAATAAATTGCAAGTTGGCCTAGGAAATGAAAGGGAAGACAATATGTTTAAAGACCCATCTCCTCGACTCCCGAAAATTGACACTATTACATCCATGGTATTCACGTGCTGTAGATCTAAGTGCTGGGAGGCAGATTTTCAGGGGTAAAATATGTTAGAAGATAGAAATACAATTTCTCACATTAAGTTAAATAGATAAATAATACATACAATCCCCATCACTAGGGTACATCAGAGTTTTTTTTTTGTATGCACTAACCCAGCCGGGAACAGTTATAATTGCCTGCTCACACACTTGCTGGCAATAACTAACTTATACACATCGAAAAACAAAAATAGATAGAGGTATATTACCATCGAGTGCTCCAGCTTCATGCTCCAAAAATCTCTTCCAACATGCTCCTCACCAAAATACTCTAAACGGAATCTTGACTACTTGGCTGCTCGGGTCTAGAGTCTAAAGGAAAAAAAATAAATTCCATGTTAGTCATGGGACTGGTGTGAGAACTCAAAATATGCATTTTGAAAACAAAAGGTATTTCATAAGACTATGTCGCACATAAGCACGGAATGCGTTTTTACCTTATGATAACCAAAACATTTTACGTTAAAATACTTGATTTTATTTCTAATGACATATTTTGAAAACATTTGCAAATAAACTTATTAATCTTAGTTGAAATTGTTACCACTATTAAATTCTAGCATGCTAGGCTCTACAAAAAAATGGCATGCACTTGTTGGAGAATAGGTTTCCATACAAATGTTCAGGTGAATGGACTACCTTCCAGTAGTACATCTCTAGAGGAATCTACCGAGACCTAACAGATGGTCCTCTACCAACACAAGATCGGCCTACCTCTTCCTAGATATTACCGAATATGTCATCAACCCAGTCGTTACCAAACTATCCGAGATGTCTCTTAGCATACAACACAATAATTTAAACCCGATTGTCATAGCTGGTAGAAATATATCTAGAAGGAGATGATCATACCCTAATGGTTGCGAACCACGTAGCCTTACCGCATCTACCCTGTTTCGGTCATTTTTGGGTGTGTGGCTTAAGGTAATGATTACCTTTTACTTTGCACATTTCACTTTAAATGCCACATTGTCAGGAGGAGCAGGAAACTGGTTTTCCAAACTCAAGCCTAGACACTATCTCTTTGACACCCACAAGGCGGTCAAGTTATTTGATCAACTCTAAATCTTTAATCACTCCAAAAATTCTTCAAATCATGTTTAAAACACTTCATAAACCATTTAAAAACATTTATAAAATATTTGTAAAAGAATTGTTAAGTATAAAGCAAAAATACAAAAGTTATAGAAAAGTGATGCGGAAAAGTGCTGCAGAAAGTGCCTTTTTAGCTATATTGATCAAAACGGCTTTTTTACTTTTCGAAAATTCATTTTTACTACTCATATCACTTGTAATACATTTTGAAAAGGTTTATAAGTTTATTCCTTATTTTTAAACAATTTTAAAACATCAGTTTCAAAGAAATCCAGTTTTGGATTCCATATTGCAAAATGGGGATTTTTTTCAAAATTTGTTTTACTCATATTTCAAATTCTACTTATCAGAATCTCGAATTTCTTTCTTCATTAGAAAACTATGGATAAAATAGTTTGGAAAATTCTTATCTCGAAGAATTTTGGGTTATATTTCAACTTTTATACTAGTTTGACTTTTATAGGGTGAAATCGCGAACTACCATTATGCGACGCACTTATTTTTAACTAAATTTTTAATTCTTTTCAAAATTCACCGAAACACTTTTAAATGTTTATAAAACATTTCGAATACATTTCAACCATTTTTGAGTGGTTTAACAATTCCCTATACACCATTTTATTAATTCAAGGAAAGTGATATCCTTTATGTTCATTGACGTGTATTCGTGACTTACACATATATTCTAATTAATTTTAGTTTCTTTTTGATAAGACTAGGGGTGCACGGCCTATGGTTAGTGATTAGTGGGCTCAGCCTAGAGTCGAGTGGAGAGAAGTTTGTGAAGAATAAAGGGAATGAGGAGTTTTGAGATTGTTTTAGGAGTTTTATTAAATATAACTATATATTATAATTTTAGTTTCTTTTTGAGATAAATTTTTACATTATTTCTCTTAGAATGGAAGCCATTAAAAAGGAAGCAAAAGCTTAAGAATATGAAGAAGAAGAAAATGAATGAAAAAGAAGAGAAGAGGGTAGGGTATTTATAGGAAAAAAGAAGAGTATATAGGAAGACATGTACACATCATATTTGCATCATCATTTCAAGGCTTCTCCTATACACCTCCCTTCCTCCAAAGCACGGCAAGAAGGCCCCCTCCATGTGCACATCACTTCCCTCTTCTCATGTGTACATATGTTGACTTATAAAAGATTAAGGAGTAAGTTTTCTTAAAATATCTTATATATTTTATATTATACTTTTAAATTTATATATTTTGGTATATATATTTATGTGCATGTTACATGTATAAATACGTACATGTATATGTATATGTAACATATCCCTACAACGTTGCACAACTTCCATACGTTGTATCGTTACAAATCCCGATTTTTGTTTTCAGTCATATTTTCTCTTTTAAATTTCTATGCATATTTTTGTAAATAAATTTTGAAACTAATATTTTCTATTATTCTTTACTAATAAAAATGATTACATTTTATTTATAAAACCATATAAATGAATAATAATAATTATTTACAAAACTATTGTTATATCGATAAGGCTAATGATCATTTATTTAAAGCGATATATTTACGGGTCGTTGTAGACTCCCCTCCATAAAAGATTTTACCCTCGAAATTAAGATATGAGAAAATAGCTCAAAGGGATATATATTCGATGTGATGGAATATACAGAAGTTCAAATAAGTGACTACACCATAGGCGGTGAGTACACTATAGTGATCGGTTCATTCTTCAATTCTAAACTCGAGGTATGTGTTTTTCATTCTATCCTCTGTTTTCCAAGCGCAATCCTCAGCATCTCCACTCCACTGAACTTTGACTAAACTTACCACCATTCTCCTTAATCGTTTTTCATTACAATCAACAATTTGAATGTGTCATTTGATAATCGCTAAATTCGGTTCCACCTCCAAGTCTTCCTGAGTAGTTTTTTCTATGATTTGCTCTGGGTCATGCACATGTTTCCTTAAATGAGATACATGAAAGACATTGTGCACTCCTGCTAACCTTTCTGGCAATTGCACTCGATAAGATAGTGGGCCAATTTTTTCAAGAATGGGAAACGGTCCAATATATCAAGGTGATAACTACCCCGTCCTTCCAAACTCACTACTCCTCTCATCAGAGAGACTTTCAAAAAGACTGAATCTCGAACTGAGAATTCAAGATTTCTACGCCTTTGGTCCGTATAACTTTTCCGTCTTATTTGGGATTCCTTTAGCTACTTTCTAATTACATCGACTTTCTCTAAAGCTTTTATATCATATCAAGACCAAGTATTAACCAATCCCCGATTTCGATCCAACAAGCTAGTGACCTGCATGGACGATCATATAGAGCTTCATACGATGCCATGCCGATACTAGCTTGATAGCTGTTGTTATAAGAGAACTCTACTAAATGCAAATGATTTTCCCAAGAGCCTCCAAAGTCTAGAATACATGCCCTGAGAAGATCTTCAAAAACACGGTTAACTCTCTTTGTCTATCCATTAGTTTGGGGATGATAGACGGTGCTTATATTCAGCCATGATCCCAAAGTTGTCTGTAATGCTTACCAAAACCGACTAGTAAAATTTAGATCCTGGTCGCTCACTATACTGCTTAGAACTCCATGCAATCATACAATCTCCTTCATATATATATCTGCTAGGCTTGTAGCAATCCTTGTTGGCTTAACTGGAATGAAGTGTGCACTTTTAGTTTATTTATTTATGACAACCGAAATGCCTTCATTCCCTTTCCTCATTCGAGGTAAGCCATCAATGAAATCCATTGATATTTGATCCCACTTCCAAACTAGAATCTCCAGTGGCTTAAGTAACCCCGCAATTTTCTATTAGTCGCTTTTGACTTGTTGACAATTTACGTATTGGCTAACATAAATGTATATGTCCCTTTTCATACTTCTCTACCTAAATGTGTGCTTCATATCTTTGTACTATTTGTAAACTCCCAGATGAATGCTAAATTTGGATTTGTGACATTCAGTTAACATCTCCTGCCTATGATTTTCCATATTTTGAATACAAATTCACCCACTCAATCGTAATACTCTGTGGCTATATATTTAAAAGCTTGAATTTCTTCCTTCTTCAGCTGCCTTAACGAACTTTTCAAATTGTATATCTTCCCTTTGTTTATTAGCTATTCTTTCCAGAAGTGTTGGAGCTATTACCAAACAAGAAACAACAACATACTTTTTACTTAATGCATCAGCTAATACGTTGCCTTTCTTGGGTGCATATAAAATATCTCGATCATAAGATGCGAGAAATTCCAACCAATATTGCTGCCTCATGTTTAAATCCTTCTGAGTGAAAAGATACTTTAAAGATTTATGATCCGTAAAGAGCTTAAACTTTTCACCTAGTTAAAAGAGGAATTTTATTTACTAAGGTCGATTCAAAGTTTTAATTGAAACAAACTATGAAAACTTCATACCCAGCAAATAGCGCCTCCATATTTTTAATGAAAACACCATGGCTAATAATTCTAAGTCGTGCGTTGCATAATTCTTCTCATGAACCTTCAGCTGTCTACCCACATAAGCAAACACCTTCCCTTCCTGCATCAGAACTACACTAACTCCTTCTCCACAAGCATCAGTATAAACAGTTCATCCATTTTTTCCATTTATAATTGCTAGGACTGGAGTGGTTGTTAATCTTATTTTGAGTTCTTGGAATGCTGCTTCACATTTAGGAGTCTAGATAAATTTGGTATCTTTCATATTCAACTTCCTTACGTGTTAGGCAATCTTCGAGAATTCTTGAATGAGTCTTTTGTAATATCCTTCCAAATCTAAGAAGCTACGAACTTCTTTGGGAGTTTGTGATTGTTTCCAATTTAGAACAGCCGCAACCTTTACAAGATTGAAATCCCATCCCTTGACACCATATGTCCAATAAATCTTACCTCCTTTTCCCAGAAATGGCATTTTGAGAATTTGGCTTTAAGCACATTACTTCTCAATATCTCTAACACAATTTATAGATGCCTTTCGTGTTCTTCTTCTATCTTAGAATAAATAAGGATACAATTAATAAAGACTAACATGAATTTACTGAGTACATCTTTAGATACTCTATTCATAAGGTCTACGAAATAAGCGGGTGCATTGGTTAGCCCGAAAGGCATAACCAACCACTTTAAGAATGTGTTAAGACCTTTAAATGCGGTTAGATAGATGCATTCTTTTGTGATTCTCAAATGATGGAATCCTGTGGCTAGATCCATTTTCGAGAATACCGAGCACCATGTAACAGTTCAAACAAATCAACTTTTCGAGATGGAGGATTCCTATTCTTAATCGTTTGTTTTATTTAGACCTCGGTAACCTATGCATAACTTTAGAGATCCATCTAACTTGGCCACAAAAACTACCGCTGATCCCCAACTTAATCGACTTGGTCTTATTAACCCTTTCTTTAATAACTCTTGAGTTTGGTTATTTGACTCCTCTCTGCTTTGGAGCCATCCTTCATTCTTGTTGTTTAACTGGCATCGCATCGGAAATTAGGTCAATATAAAATTCGATTTTCTGATGTGGGGGTAAACCCTTTGCTTCTTCAAAAACATCTGGGAATTCTTCAACAACAGGTATGGTTCATAATCCTTCTTGAGATGAATCTAATGCATATAGGAAACTTCCCCTCCTTGGATTAGGATCTTCACAAGATATTTCTACAAACTTCCCGAAACTGGTCTATAAGTTTATCGTTCTACTAACGCAATCGATAGCAGCTTTATACTTAGTTAACTAATCCATACCTAGCAAAATTTCGAATCAAATAAAATCCAAGATAAATAGGTTGAAAGGAAATTGATGGGAAGAATAGGAAATTGGGACTTTTTCACAATTCATACAAAGGTTAGTGGTACCACATATAGGATTTGTCACGTAAATAGAGGTATCAACTAACTTAGTTTCAAGTTTTAATTCTTCTATGGTTTTCTTAGCAATAAAACTATGCGAAGCTCCTGTATCAAACAGTACTCTAACTAAAACATCTTTGATAAAAATATTACCTTCCAAAACTCCCTTATCCTTTACATCTTGAGAGGATGAACGCTCATCCTTAATTGTGTAGAATCAGGCTTGCTCTCCCTTCCTCATAATTGGAAAATCCTTGATCATGTGTCCCTGCTGATGACAATTATAACAGACTGGTGGTGGCCTGTGAACCTTAGGGTTCTTGCAATGAGTCGATAGGTGGCCCTTTTGTTGGCAATTATAACATATAGCCTCTTTCAAATAGTTACCTTCGTCTCCTCCTCTAGATTTGCCTTGACCTAGATTTTTCACATTTTGATTAAAATTTCTCTTCTTCCAATTGTTGGTATTATTGTTGTTGTTGGTCTGAGCTACCACCGGCTTCGTCTTATCCAATATCTCATAACGGAATCCTATATCCAGCAAATCTATAAATGACCCTTTAACATTGGCAGTCATCCTGCTCTGGTATTTCTCATTCATCCTCGAAATGAACTTCTCATTCTTCTTTAAAGGCATGTCGATTAGATCTGGCCCAAAACAGGATAATTCTATTGAACTCATTTGCATACTCCTCAATAGTCATTTCGTCCTACATTAGATCCATAAAGCTTCTGTAAAGACCTGATTTCCCAGATGCTAACATGTACTGCTCTTCCAAAACCTCCTTAAATCTTTCCTAAGACTAAGTGTCCTCCTACTCCCTTAGGGTAATGGACTCCCACCAAGCCAGTGCCCTTTCCTATAACTACCATGAGGCAAAGAACCTATTTTGCTCATTACTGATATCTAATGCCTTAAAGATCCTCTTACATGATTTAATCTAAGCCTGTACTTCAATGATAGCTTCTGTACCCTTGAATGGTCTTCACCCTAAGCTGGTATAATTCTTGCAGAGAGCGGCAAAATTAACCTGGGGTTGTACGGGAGCTGCTTCTTCTATAGCGGCGGTTGGAGCTTGAACATTGGTTATTGTGGTGCTTTCTATTTCCCCTCCTTTGTCCTCTACGAGTACTCATGTCTTACAATCTGAATATGGTAAGATAAATTTAGAATACAAAGACGAAATTACCTTTGGAAATGCGTATATAGCACAACTTTTATTCAGATAAGGATTCTAAACGCACACTCTCAATGATTAAACTCATTCTAGGGTACTACTAACCCTATCTCTAATGAGTCATAACCCACCAAAGCCAAGGTTCTCGCTTAACCTTCAGCTTTGGTACCAAATGTTAAGACTTGTCTCCTCGACTCTTGGAAATTGACACTAATACGTCCATGGTATTCGTGCGTCGTAAATCCAAGTGTTGGGGAGGCAGATTTTAAAGGGTAAAGTAAGGTAAAAGAAAGAAACACAGTTTCTCACATTACGATAAATAGATAAATGGTACATACAATCCCCATCACTGGGGTACATTAGAATTTTTTTGTATGCACTAACCCAGCCAAGAACAGCTATAACTACCTGCTCCCACACTTGCTAGCACTAACTAACTTAGACACAGTGGAAAACAAAAATAGATAGATATCCCCATCTGTTGCTCTAGCTTCATGCTCCAAAAATCTCTTCCAGCATGCTCCTCCCCAAAATACTCTAAATAGAATCCTAACTATTTGGCTGCTCGAGAAAATAGGGCACCCAGAGTCTAAAGGGAGAACAAAATAAACCCCAGGTCAGTCATGGGACTGGTGTGAGAACTCAAAATACGTGTTTTAGAAACAGAAGGTATCATATAAGACTACACCGCACATAAACACGAAACTGTTTTTTACCTTATGATAACCAGAACATTTTACGTCAAAATACTTGATACAATTTTTAATGACATATCTTTGAAAGAATTTGCAAATAAACTTATTAATCTTAGCTGAAATTGTTACCATTATTAAATTCTATCATTCCAGGCTTTACAAACAAAATGGTAGAAACTTATTGGAGAACGGGTTTCCATACAAATGACCAGGTTAAGGGACTACCTTCCGCCAATACATCTCTAGAGGAATGTATCGAGGCCCAACAGACGGTCCTCTACCAACACAAGACTAGCCTACCTCTTACCAAATATGTCATCACCCCGATCGTTACCGACCTATCCGAGACGTCTCATAGCATACACCACAATAATTTAAATTCGAACATCATAGCGGGTAAAGATATATCTAGAAGGGGATGATCATACTCTAATGGTTGTGAACCACATAGCCTTGCTACATCTATCTCGTTTCAGTCATTTTCGAGGCGAGGCTTGAGGTAAAGATTACCTTTTTCTGCAAATTTCACTTTGAAAGCCACATTGTCATTCTACTGATCACTATTGACTTCCATAAACATACAAGATCATATGTCTCGGAGAAGGGTATTAAGCTAAGAGAAGTTATTTTCTCTGCCACTAAACAGATGTATGTTTATAAAAGTCAACGATGAAATCTCAAGAATGCATTGTCAGACATCCGCCCATACAATTTCGTTCTAGGACTGAATGAAACCGAAGGCACGCTCCTACCACATCCTATCGAGAATTATCCCTAGGATTAGTAGAGGGAAGTCCTTACATCGAAGATCTTAAATGAAGAACTATTGCCACATAATATGATATGGGAAATTTCCCCGAGGGTCAGTGATAAGCAGCCCTACATTCCATCTTCTATAATTATTTTCATGTCTTCACTTCGAATACATAAATTGGTTCGAAGTGTTCTTCGGACAGGAATTATCCAAATCCGACCCCGGTTTCTCCGAACCAATCATCGATAAAAGAGGTCAAGTGAATATGGAATCATTCTTTAATTGATTAAGTTCTTTTATAGAAATCTCTTTTGGAGATATACATTTATAAAACATTCTTTCTGGTATATATGGAAATATTAAACCTCTCTTATAAAATCCCTTGATAATCTTTTAAACTTCCTTTTACTAGGAATCCATTTGAAATCGTTTCGTTTTCATTTCAGAAGATATTGATCCGAGTAAACCAAATTCACTATCCCCTCCACCGGGCTAGTCTGAATAGCCAGGGAGAGCAGGAAACTGCTTTTCCAAACTCAAGCCCAGACACTATCTATTTGACACCCATAAGGCTGTCAAGTTTCTTGATCTAAATCTTTAATCACTCCAAAAATTCATCAAATCATCTTTAAAACACTTCATAAACCATGTAAAGTTATAAAAGATTTGTAAAAGAATTGTTAAGTTTAAAGCCATAATTCAAAAGTTATAGGAAAGTGCCTTTTTAGCTATATTGATCAAAACAACTTTTTTACTATTTAAAAATTCATTTTTATTACGAAATCACTTTCAAAACATTTTAAAACATTACAAGATTTATTCCTTATTTTAACACAGTATTAAAACATCATTTTTAAAGAAATCCAGTTTTGGATTCCGAACTAGAAAATCGAGATTTTTCCAAAACTTGTTACTTATTGGAATCTCGATTTTCTTTCTTCTTTGGAAAACTATGGATAAAATAGTTCAAAAAATTCTTATCTTGAATAATTATGGGCTATATTCCAACTTTTATACTAGTTCGATTTTTATAGCGTGAAATCGCGAACTACCGTCACGCGACGCACTTAATTTTAACTAAAATTTCAATTTCTTTTCAAACTTCATCGAAACACATTTAAATGTTGATAAAACATTTCAAATACATTTCAAACTATTTTTAAGAGGTTTAAAAATTCCATACACCATTTCTTTAATTCAAGGAAAGTGAATTCCTTTGTGTTTATCGACATGTATATTAATGGCTTGCATGTATATTCAACATTCATATGAAAAAAACCAAACTTGATAATCAAAGCATAATAAACATCCACTTGCAACATCGTATCATCATCCAACATATAGTATAATAGTTTTAGGAGTTCTCACCTTGGACTTTAAACGATTTACTTAAAAATTCTCTATAGCTCCGCTATTTGAGTTTCGAAGCTCGCTACTCTTTGGATTTTAGCTCCTAAATGCCTTGACCAACTCTTGAGCAGGCTTGGGGTTGCACGAGCTAGGGTGTAGTGATGAGTGGGCTCGGTTTAGGGTTGAGTGAAGAGGAGTATGTGAAGAACAAAGATAATTGAGGAGTTTTGGAATCGTTTTGGGGAGTTTTACTATATATAACTATATATTATAATTTTAGTTTCCTTTTGAAATAAATTTTGACATTATTTCTCTTAGTATGGAAGCCATTAAAGAGAAAGAAAACGCTTGAGAATATGAAGAAGAAGATGATTGAAAAAGAAGAGAAGAGGGTAGGGCATTTATAGGAAAAAAGAAGAGTATAAAGGAATACATGTACACATCACTTTTGCATCAACATTTCAAAGCTTCTCCTACACACCTTCCCTCCTCCAAAGCATGGAAAGAAGGGCCCCCATGTGCACATCACTTCCATCTTCTCACGTATACATATGTTGACTTATAAAAGCTTAAGGAATAATTTCACGTAAAATATCTTATATATTTTATATTGTACTTTTATATTTATATATTTTGGTGTGTATGTATTTATGTGCATGTTACATGTATGCATATGTACATGTATATGTGTATTGAACATATCCCTATATTGCACAACTTCCACACGTTGTATCATTACAAATCCCGATTCCCATTTTCGGTCGTATTTTCTCTTTTAAATTTCTATGCATACTTTTATAAACAAATTTTGAAAATAATTTTTTCTGTCATTCTTTACTAATAAAAATGATCATATTTTATTTATTCAACCATATAAATTAATAATAATAATTATTTATAAAATTATTGTTATATCGATAAGGCTAAACGATCATTTATTTAAAGTGATATATTTATGGATCGTTACAATATAGGGGTGTGAGGTAAGGGGGGAAGGCAAGCTTAATGATGCGACAGTCTAGAAGTGGAGGGTATGTACCATAAGGCTAAAATGGTACTTTAGTTTATGTGCTTAGTATAAAAATTAATTTTCATAATTTTTCCTTATTTATAACTTCGCTCTCATTTCCTAAGTCCTCTCCAACCTTTAATGAACTCTTAATGGCTTCCAAAAGAAACTCCTTAGTTTAGAAACCTAGTTTATATCACTTTGAAAACTTCTAAATCTTTGTCTAAAGCTACCTTCTTCAATTTCAACAATTCTCTTTCACAAAAATAGCCATCATCATCCCTCACCTCTATGGTCAAGCGTACATGCACTCTTTGGCCTAGCCTACTTGGCTTTTTCTTGGCGAAAGATCCAGTTTTGTTTTTTGGAAATCAAGTTCTAGAGTTTCATTTCATAGTTTTAAAGAGATTTGCTAAGGTTTATGGTGAGTTAATGCTCACTCCTTTGAATAAAGTTTTAAAGTTTATCATAGTGTTATCTTGATTCTTAAATAAGTTGGATGTTTGATTGAAATCAATAATGTTGTGTATGGCTTATGTATGAGTATATGTAATATTGATTTTAGACGTAGAAAATGAGATATAAAATTAGTAAATTGAAAGTTAAGTTCTTTACTAATTTTATATTTTGACGATATGTATGTAAGTTGTGTTTATGCATATGCAAAAAGAAAAGTTAGTATTTGGAGAAAGTTTGGTTGCGGCATCAAAATCCTTTGGATTTTAAGAACTTGTTTCATAACTTTACTTTCTTGGAAAGTTATTACAAAGTTTCAAAATATTTCTTTTGTTTTTCCAAAACCTTTTTCTAAAATTTATAAAGTACTAAAACTGTAGACGGATAGGGTTTCGAAAGTGATATGAAATATAAAGCAAGATTTGAAATTGATGGGTTATATAGCAATAGTCGCTATAAACGCAGTTCATAAGTACGAGTTCTGTTTGTGAATTAAAATTTTATTTTCATCTTAGATATTTTGGAAAAGTGTTTCAAAACATATTTTAAGCATTAAAATTGATTATAATTATTAATTAATTAAGGTAATTAGTACTTACATATTAATCAAGTAAGTTAATTATAAGTTGTTAAATAATTTAAAAGTTAATTATTATTTAATTAATCATTTAAGGATTAATTATTATTTTAATTAATTATAATAAAAGGGTTTAACTATTAATTAATTACTAATCAAGTTAAATTAAGTCAATATTTAATTAAAACTTAATTATGATTTAATTATTTTAAATAAAGGTTTAATTTATTATTTAGGTATTAATTTACAAATATTTAATTAATTAATTGAGATGGATTAATATCTAATTATTATTTAAAAGTTTAAATTATTCTTGAATAATTAATTAAAGATTAATTAGGGTATAATTATTTGTTTAATAGTTAATTATTATTAATTATTAATGAAAGGTTTAATTATTATTAAATAATGTGCTTAAATGTTATTTAATTATTAAATAATAGTTTTAAACCACTTTATTTCTGAAGATTGGTTTTGTTTTACAGCAATTATTTTTTAAGGAAGATTTTAATCCAAGGGATTTTTTTGTCGACTATCCTTAAGTAACTTTAAATGGATATGAAACCCAATGACATTTATTTAGTAGAATAAATCATCATTCTGCTAATTGAATTGTATTTGATATCTGTTTGGTAGAATAAATCATAGTTCTGCTATAATTCACCAAATAAATCACGTGGACATCTATCTAAGCATAATAAAACCCATTCTTCTTGTGATGACCTGAATTTTCGCGTTAGAAAATCGACATCCATACATCACCCGTATTCGAATGCCGTAGATTCAAACGTCGAAATCTGAATTGCTAGAAATCTGAATTGCTAGAGCTTATAACACATTAAGTATAACAACACAGCGGAAAAAAATGAATAACATCATTGATATATGATACAATAATGGATGAAATATCTGATACAATAAGATACAATAGATCCATAAATATCCGAGCAGAATACAATAGCGGAATATGATACAACAACAACAGTAGCGGAGAACAACATCTCCAAACTTCAAGCTCGAACCACCATCAGGTTATAATGAAGCAAACTACGTAACATGAATGCGATCGCCAAAATCCAAAGACTTTAAAGATATCGAATCTACATCTACTAGCTGATTATCTGAAAATCTAACTCTAGACTGCCAGTGTAGAAAATTGTGGGCACCCAGAGTTTAGATAGGGAACAATAAACTCCAGGTCAGTCATGGGACTGGTATGAGAGAAAAAAAAACAGTTTCTCTTTATCGAAAGCAAAAAGATTTTTAAAAGAAATCTGCAATGCTTTTTGGAAAATGAAACTACATAAGGCCTCTCGATACACACACAATGCAATCGCACACTTGGGGGAGATTTCTCCTTATGATAGTCAAACATGCTTGATTCGCAAAATCCTTTTGATATTATTATTAGTACATAGTGGAAAACATTTCGAAAGCATAATATTAATCTTAGCCAACATAGGTACCATTATATTATGCCTGCTATAGCTACCACCTGAGGTGGAAGGTTATGCAACTAAAACCATAAGAGCTCGTATTGTTTGATTGGATTTCCAACAATGGTCAGGCTAAGGAACTTTCTGGGCCACATGGGTACGCCTCTGGAGGGATGCCCCGAGAACTTAACCAGCTCTCTGCCAACACAAGGCTTGTAACGACACGGAAATTTCGATCCTGAAAATTCCCGATAGTTAAGAAAAAGAAGAAGGAGATAGAAGAAGAAGAAAACAGGAAACACCAAACACAGATTCTCACATTCGCAGTGGACAAAACATACATCAAATAATAATAGCTATACAAAGGAAACTGTACTCATCAAATTACACTTTCATACATCAAAGTTACACATAAACATAAACACTAGACAGATACAATCATGACTAATATACTACAATATATCACAGCGGAAACCCTCCATACATTCCTGCCATCCAGTTCGCCTACTGAGCTCCAGAACGTCTTTACCTGAAAAGCTATAATACTTAGTCTGATCCGAGCATTACATCAAAGTAACACTCGGGTCAGGCTGAAAACCAGCGTGAGTAAACCCAACTAACATGGTATACAACAGCATAAAACTACATAAAACCCGGGGTAACTCGTATCAATTTACAAATTCAAAATTTGTTGTATAATCACTTATCACACACATCAATTTCTAAATACCAAAACTTAGATTAAATGGTCTAATTCACTTAAATCATTCCATACTAGCCAATTGACTTCACATATCAATCTATAAAGAATCGAAGTGGTTTCACGTATTAAATAATACCCGACTCCGGTCTCTTCGAATCCAATGTCATCTTAAACCATGTTATTCAAATGAATACAATTCAAATTTTAATTACAGGGTGTCACCTTCACAAAGTAATTTACCATCAATAGACAACATATCACATCCCATAGCACCACAAATCACATACCAGTGATAACAAATAATCCAATATCATTAAATCATCCATAAGCAAGGTTAATTAGTCGCACCATTTCTAATTAATTTAAATAGATTAAATTAATTACTTCAATCATCATTTTAAATCCTGCTTACATAACATTAATTAATTAATTACAATCAATTAATAATGATCCTTAATTATCATCTTAATAATCATCCCTAATTAACTATCCTTTAATTACATTAAGTAAACAGACTTTAATTAATTTTATAATTTAATTATTTCTAACCATCCACAGTAATATCCCTCATTAATTACTCAAATTAATTATCTTATAAACACCTACATTGATTAATTATTATTTTAATTAATGACACTCATTAATTTAACTGACCCTTAAATAAATTTCCTTGATCAATCAATCCTTTAATTAATTAATTCTTAATTAATTGATCCCTTGATTAATCAATCCTATAATAAATTACACTAAGTAATTAATCCTTAATTACTTTCATCAAGTAATTATCCCATTGGTTAGTAATCCTCAATAAATTAACTTTTAATTACAAATTGAATTAATTAATCCTCAACAAATTTCTCTTTTAGTTACTTACATTAAGAAATTATTATTTAAGTAATTAATTTCTAATTACTTCATTAATTTATCCTTGATTGTGAATTAACTAATCTCTTAATTAAGTCATAAATAATTAAATTATTTAACTACCTTTCTTATTAATTGATCTCCAAATCATTTAATTAATTAATCTTCTCTTAAATTTCTTCATTAATTTAATTAATCTATACTTACCCAAAAATATTAATTAAGTTCAAGATAACCCACTTATCATTTTAAAATTACTTAATTATCGTTTCATAAAATTAAACTTAAAACCTTATTTAAATAATCTTGAAATTGATTCATCTTTACTTAAAGGTCAACTTAGATTAATAAAAAAAACATATTACCATTTTAATTAAATTCCAAAAGGAAATATTTATTTCAAAACATCATCCTTGTTCAAAATTTTGAAAGTCAATTTGCCTTGGCTTTGTTTAACTAATTAACCAAATTCTTTTCTTAATAAAAAAAAACTATAACCTCGGCTTGAGGCCCACTGACAAGCATGCTTATTTTTCCTCAATACAACACAACGGGCCGAAGCCCAGACTAAAAATAAAAAATAAAAAATAACAAACCTGAAACACAGTGTAAGGCAAACGGGCCGAAGCCCAACTAAAGGAAAACAAACCAAAAATCTTACTATCCCCTCTCTTCCGCTCCCTGTTTCCAAAACAACAACCCAAAGTCACCAAACTCAACATGAAACCGATACCACGCAAATCCAGCAAATCAATCTCCTATCAACTCAAGTTCAATCCTTGACGAACGATCGATGCACACGAGCGAACGAACACTGGTATCGAAGCTTAGCATCCCTTCTTGATTCACCCATCACCGGTAAACTTTCATGCCTACGGTGCACGTGCACAAGCCCGCTAACAACCAACTCTCCACCGTGACATCTCCATTCGATCACTCAACCATACCAAACACGGAATACCATAGGGACGAAGACAACAGAGAACACGATCAAAAAACAACGTCCGTCCTCCCTTAATTCCAACCGAAAATAAAATAACCCGCCACAAATCGAGCTACTGCACCCTCGTTCGACCTCTGCCTCACACACCACCTACCTCACTCAACAGCCCATTCGAGCAGTCACCTTCGTGCCCACTTTCTTAGGCTCCAGTCGCTCCAATTGCTACCCAAATCATCACGTTCCTGAGGCACCATCGAAGAACCAAAAAACCCTATAATCCTTGTCCTCCCCAAAACCATGACCAAAATTGAAAATTAGCCACGGTCGACGCCACTACACCATCCACCGTCAACTCCTAGAACAGGCCGCAGTTCTTCCTATCGATGAAATCGGTGGGAATAAATTTTTGAATGAAATTAGGACACTCAACAATGTCACTAGCTATAGTGCACTAGAAAGTATAATTTATCTTCTAAAATTTGTATTTTTACTTAAGCAATCGGGTTGCATGCTCGAATCCATAATCTAAATATATCAAATTTTCACAAAAATTTATTATTCACCGTAAAACCTAACATTTATCAACTTCCCAGCATAATCCATCCACGAAAATATTTTTAACTTAAAATTCATGCAAAACTAAACATTTCCCTAGTTTATAACATCCTCTAATGCGATTTTGGTAAAAAGATTTTGAAATTTGAAGGATTTTTAAACCTGTAAAAAAAGACAGAGCAAATTTGTCTTGTCCTCAGACATGCACAGATATATTACATATATCTATCAACATGCAAAGAAAATTTCTACTCATACAAATCATTTCACATCATTCTTCATATTCCTATATCATGTAATAAATTTTAAACAAATATAAAAATTGTTTACTCACCTGTTGGATGGTGAATAGAGCCTTCTTAAGAAAAAGCTTTATTTTTTTAGGAAATTTGAATGCCATTGCTTCAAAAACTTAAAAACTTGAGCTGCTGGAAATGTGCTTTGATTTATAAACTGAAGTTGCTATACTCATTTAATCAGCTATGTTTGTTGTTGAATTGCTCAGATTGAAGTTGAATTTGAACAGTGCTTGATTTCAGGTTTGCTTCACAATCTCATGTTGAAGAATGCAGGCTTTTGATGTTTTGATTTAAGAAAATGAATTACAGGCCTTTTGAATTTGAATCTGGTTTAGAGGTGGATGGGTTTTCAGATTGTTTGGGTGATTTTACAGGGTATGTTTTCTTAGCCTTGAGTTGGAGAGAATAGAAAAAAGAAAATGAAGGTGAAAGTAATGTATTTGTATAGGTAATAATGTGATTTATTTTAAAAAGAAAAAATAAAAATCACACTTGTTTAACATTTCAACATTTGTCATAAAGAGTTGTTTATTAGTTACATATGTTACTAATGTCTCTAAATTTTTTACACATGTCATTTAAGTAATTCTTGTTTATTTTAAAGTTAATAAAAATCCCTTCTTTTCATCTTAATTTACTAATTATAAATACTTATCTAAATGCACATGAATTTCTTTGAGATAAATGTTGGTTGTTTAAAATATATTTTTAAGCTTAGGTTTAAATTTAAATAAGAGTAATAAAAAGATTTGTTTTATAATCAAAATTTATTTTTTGAAGATGTTTGGATTTCAAATCCAAACTTTCATTTGCCAGTTACTAATATACATTAAAATAGAAACATATTTGTAATAACCCGATATTTTCAGCCATTCGCATCCGCACATGTCGGACTTGAATTGCTCAAAATACCGCATTGTAAATAAATTTGGAGCAAATAAAATCAAATACATAGAATCACAGACACAGAACATATCAGAATAACTCGTAGCGGAATATAAAACCATAGTAGTTCATGAAGCTACTATTACAAACTCTCAGAACATAATACATAATGTCAGTTTCAAAACAAGAGCATAATAGAAATCCAATACATAGAGGTCATTAATACATCAAATAAACTGAAACAGCTGAAATTTTGAAATAGATAACTAAGCAGATAGATAGGTAGAATCTCCAGCAAAGACCAGCTCCAGAAAAGAATCCAAAGCTGTAAATACTCAGACTGACCCGAGCGTAAAGTAAAAAAAAAAAACACTCGAGTCAAGACATACATACTTTTATAATGTAAATCAACTCAAGTGAACTGTAGTAGTAATACACAATAACTTAAAGGATGCTTGGGATCGCCCATCCTCTAAGGATCCTTTAAACCATAAATTAAATGTAACGACCTGGAATTTTCGATCTCGAAAACTCCAGATAGTTATGAAAAAGAAGAAAGAGATAGAAGAAAAAGAAGAAACAAAAACACTAAAGCACAGAAACCTCGCATTCGCAGCGGATCAAAATATAATATCACATAAATAATAGTTTACAAAAAAGAACTGTATCAGTACACTTATACTTTATACATCAGAGTTACAACCATTACCAATCACTGGACAATTTGAAATAACATGTCCTAGTTATACAATAACATATCACAGTGGAAAACTGTCCATACGTTCCTGCCCTCCAGCTCACCTCCTGAGTTCCAGAACGTCCTTACCTGAAAATCTGTAATACTCGGTCTGACCCAAGTATTATATCAAAGTAACACCCAAGTCAGGCTGGAAACCAGCGTGAGTAAACCCATCTAATATGAAATACAAAAGCATATAACCTATATAAACCCAGGCGACTTGTATCAATTTACAACTTCACATGTTGTTATAAACACCACTTATTTCACACATCAATTTCTAAGTACCGAAACTTAGATTAAATGGTTTAATTTACTTAAGTCATTTCATTTCAGCATATTAATTTCACATATCCATCTACAAGGATTCAAAGTGGTTTCGGGTATTTACTAATACCCGGCTCCGGTCTCTTCGAATCCAATGTCATCTTAACCCACGTTAATCAAGTGAAATTCAAGTCAACCTTTCAATTCAAGATGTCTCTTTTCAAACAAATATTTATCATCGACAGATAACCACATAATCATTATTCAAGACAAGCATATCATATCACAAACATTTCATATCATAAATATCCACCAATCATTCCTAAGCAAGTTTTGTTAATCACCCACTACTAATTAAATCAAATTAATTACTTTAATCATTATTAAATCTTGCTTACTTAACCATAATTAATTACTAACCATTAACTAATCATCCCCCAATTATCCTCTCTAATTACATTCAGTAATTAGCCTTTAATTAATTTACCACATTCATTAATCAACCTTGATTTACCACATTCAGTAATTAATTATTCTTAATTACTTACAGTAATTAATTAATATTGATTAACTAATAAATCCTTTAATTAATTACACTAAGTAATAATTCTTAATTACTTCTCTTAAGTAATTAACCTCTAAGTAATTATCCATTGGTTAATTATCCTTAACTAATTACATTGATTTATCATTCTCTAATTACATTAAAAAATTAGCCCTAAATTAATTACATCAATTAATTATCCTTCAGTAAATCACACTTATAATTTATTAACTCTTCATAAGTTATCTTATTTAATCCATACTTTAATTAATTACAACGTAATTAATCCTCAAGTACTTCCATTAAGTACTTTATCATTTAGTAATTAACTAATCTCTAATTACCAAGAGATTGATCTTAAATCAACTACCTTATTAATTTAATTAATCATTATTTCCTAATTAACTTTAAGATGAAACATTAACCTTTTAAATGACCCAATTATCATTACCAAAACCTTTGAACGTTTAAATCTTCTTTTAAATTTATTCAAATTAAAGATTTAAAATAAATTACAAGTTTAACTTTAACTAAACCTAAATCAATTTACAAAACCCCTTTTAGTCCAAATATTAAAGAAACACTTATCATCTGTAAAAGAAAGTTAAAAGAGTTTAAATCGATTCATTTTGAATTCAAATCCTTAATAAAATATACTTTAACATTTTAAACTTATAAACTTTATTCTACTTCTAAAAATGAGATTTTAAACTTAAATCAGATTTAAGCTTAGATTTAAACCTTACTTATATCGAAAACTCAGTTTTAATAATTTCATTTCAAACATTTAAAAACAGAGCAAACATGTTTCGTTGCAACCTAAACTAACTATTAACCCGAATTTGCCTTCTATTTTCCCCGAGACTTCCTTCCACCGCCACGGCGAACTAGAACGACCGCGGCCATTTTTCCCGACTTCACCCATTGTCAAGCTAGCCGTGACCAAAAATTCGATGCCCACTATGCTACCGATCACTGGTACGGGATTAAAACTCATTTCCTGATCATCTACCAACTGCTCTTAGCATACCCAACGAAAACCCACCATTTAAACCTTTTATAATCCTATTTTCTCAAGATGATTCAGGATCTATAATTGAATTTATATTTTATAACATTCTAATTTAGCATATATTTAAATGTTCCTCTGTAAAACTAAATTTACAGATGCAATTCCTCGCCATCATGCTAAAACAAATTTAGACCATAATTATGTTTAAACAAACTTGTTTTTATGTGGTACTTCAAGCCTAATAATGGCTAGATGAAGATATATTGTGTCCTCATGTTTACTTTCCACTCTTTAACCAAAAACCAGAGAAGAAACTGGCACATTCAAGATAGACAGAACAATCACATATATACATATAGAGTTACATATAAATACCCAAACATTCAGCACAACAAATCATCTAGAATTTCGCATGCACTATCGTTTATAACCCTAAGAAATTTAGTTAAGTGTTTACTCACCTGTTTATTTAAAAACAGAGAACAGCTCCCCATTTTCCTTTGAATTCTGTTGTACTTGATTTGAATTTCATGGTTGAATTGATCTGATCCCTGCTTATTAAATTCACATCTGGTGTTGATCTTTGCATTGTTACTTGTTGTTAGATTTGTCTTGACTGGTTGTACTTGAAAATTAGATATTGTTATTGCCTTTGCCCCTTTGATTTCCTGCTTTGTTGAATTTTCCAGTTTCATTTTCTCAATTTTCCAGTCTTTATTTTCTTTTGATTTGACTTAGATTTTAGTTGAAAAGGAGAAAAGAAGAATTCAACTGAAAAGTGAAAACAATTTTTTCTTTCATATAAGTTTTTTTTATCAAAAAGAAATGTTGACATTTGTTCTCTTAGGTGTTACGTAACGTCCCGCCTTTTCGCACGCTTGAAATCGACACACGTGGCAATTCAAACCATAAGGAAGGGCGGATTGTTATGGGGTAAATAAGATAAACACGGAGAAGATGAAGAAAGAAGAAGAAAAAATAAAATATAATCTTGTAGTGGAACAATAAAATATAATAATAACTATACAGTTCATAAAACTGTTTACAAAACATTTGATTTTTCTTTATACAATAAATATCAGAGTTCATATACCAATAAATATCAATGCAGCAGAATCAAATGGGGTAGTGGAATAATATAATAGATAGTAATACTACAAATCTTCGTCTTCATCCTCCATAATAAAATCTTCAAATCCTGAAAACGCTCGGACTGACCCGAGCGAATTTGAAAAGACAAAATCACTCGAGTCAGAACTAAAAGATCTTATGTGAGTTAAATTAAAAGAAATAAACATGAGTGCAGTAACTCAAGAGATGCTCGGGATTTACATCTCCTAAGGATCCGTTAAACTATTTACTATGTAGTATATTGCGCTATTATAATAGTTTCTATAGTAAAATAAACATACTTTTAAATAGCGTTAAGGAGTTACCCAATCTCCCCCTTAACTAGGCAATGCCAGGGTAGATATACCAATTACGCATCCGGACTGGTGGTAACGCGTAGCTGCTACTACCGCCCACCTCGAACAACACCGCCAAATCAAAATAAAAAAGTGGCCACCGAATCAATCCAAAAGTCAGAGTATAATATCGAAGGAGTGTGCTCGATCAGAGGATTGACCTCATTGGCCTGAGAATCGCTCCTGTTTTAGCCACCTTATGCCAACTCACAGGAGTTGGGTCCACGTATTTACCTAAGAGGAAACGCCGCCACCAACCTACTTCATTCTGGAATCTCCACCGCGTACACAGTTGTTAAAGTGGTTTTCGGAGTTGGCAGAGAGTATGACAACTTTCGATCCCGGTCTCTTCAACAACCAAACGTTATTGTAACACCACGGTCTTTTAAAAATAATTATACTTTAAAAACCAAATAAAATATCTGTTTCAAAACCATATAAATACGATATCATTTCTATTTTAAAACCCAAATAAATGTGATATCATTTTTTTTATATTTCTTTCGAATGATCATACCACTTTAAAATTTATAATATCTCGAAATCAACATTTGAATTATAACTTTTAAAACATAATACTTAGAAATTCATAGCTTTAAAACCATAACTTTCAAAACTTAAATGGTTTGGATATTCAACAGTATGTAAAATAGTTGATTTTAAACTACTTTAAAAAGTAAATAATTTTCACGCCTTTACCATTTATTTACTTTAATTTAAGTCTAAACCACATAAACTTAGATTCACTTCCGGTTTCAATAAAACAATTCGATTTCAATATATTCCAACTTTGAATATTTAACCATTTCAAAACTAAGGTTGGAAATTTCTACTTAACAATTTATGGTCCTATTATTTTGTTTGAAACATTCACATAATAAATCCGTAAATAAACTCAAATTACTAACAATTAAATATTTCCTTTAATTTATTTATACTAGAAATATTCATTTAATTTATCTTGAAAAAAAAATTCCAGTTATAAATATCATACCTTTAAAATTTCCAAATTTAATAAGTTTACATCACTTATGGAGTTAAAACTTTTAATAAGCTCAATTCCAAATAAATTTCCAATTTATCTTCCAATCTTAATTGATTTGAATCATTTAAACTCTATATATACACAGGATCTTAAATCTGTACTTAAACATATAATATAAATTATCAAACTTCATTTTTCCAACTTATTCGTTTTTATTTAACAGATTATACATATCTTAAATTCAAAATTTAACTATATATGTATATATATATAATAATATTTATATAATATCAAAATTTAATATTTATTAAACCTATCCTATCCAAACCATAGGAATCATTTCAAAATAATCTTATATATATACCGTGGTGCCTGTATAAAATTTTCTATCCTATGGTCAAGTGATACGGATATTTATCATTTCAATCCGAAATTTAAAAATTAAAAAAAAATACGGTTGTATATCATTTCAAACCGCAATCCCGAATGAAATGAAATGCATGATAACTTGTAGATTATAAAATATAGAACACATCATCCATTCACCAAACATCAATCATCAACCAATTTATTGCAATCATCATCAATTTAAACAAACATCAATAAAGCATATAAAATATAACAGGTATCAATGAACAGTTTATATTCAAAAATAAAAATAAATTAATAACCGTTTAACTAGCAGTTTATATGCAAAATAAATAAATTTTAATGTCAATTTGTGTGCAATAATAAATTTAATTGACAGTTAAATTAAATAAATGCGATTTAACTGAGATGATGAATAAAATATGCAAAACAGTCATAAATAAATTTCTACTCAACTTAAATCAATTTAACAAACATAAGAAATCTTAGAAGTTGTGAGTGAGTTAAAACACTCACCTTTTGAATTTAAATTGAATTAAAATTCAATTTAAACCCAAAAATTGAACAATCTTCAAATTCATCCAAACCAGCGTCAAAAGATCCGAAATTTTATTACGATTCTAACAAAAAAATCGCGTGTGAAACGGAGTTTGTATGAGAAAGTTACACGCCTTAAATCGCTTGAAAACAAAATTAATTTAAACAAACAAATAAACATACCTAAAAAAATATAAGCCCCGTCAGAAAAAGCTTTAGCACGCTATAGGACCTCGTTCTTCTCCAGTACAAAAAATGAAAAAAAAAAATCATTTTTATAAAAGAATGCTTTTGGAGTTGCAAGAATAAGAGCTTTTGAATATGAGGTGTTATGAGAAACAAAATGTAGAAGAAGAAATAAGATGTATGTTATTTATAATTAGGAAATGAATGTGGGGGGCAAAAATAAATGTCACGTTTTATTATTAAAGCTTCAGGCATTCATAATAGATAAGGGAATGTACGTAGGAATGGAAAAGTTTGCAAACGAAAGTAGAATTTTGTACGCATTTAGGTTTTTATCTACGCAAAATAAAATATTTATACTTACCTTAAAAATGAGAACGTTCAATTTTGTTTTCTCAAAATGATCTTTTATTTCTATTAAAACACTCTTTTTTTTTAACACAAAACGCGTGTTTCTTTTATTAAATCTATTAATTGCAATCAACGTTTACTTTCTTTTCAATTGAAACATTTGAATCACATTAATTGCAGTTACTTACAAAGTTAGATTTTAAAACAGACAACTAAAATGGATAATGAAATAGAACAATTGTTTATTTAAACATGTTTATAAATTTATTGTTTATACACAAGCGTAATAAATAGATTATTTTCCTATTCTCGTAATCAGCCTGTAAGCTAAAACACAGTTCAAATAAACATATATTTCTTTCTTTAAAATCAATCTTTCTGTTCTTATTTTAATCACAGATGAAACATTCATTTTATTTGATGTAATATTTTCTTCTTATTAAATCAAACTTTCCCTATATTTTCACAAAACATATGCTTCTTTGATTTACACCTATTAATTTACAAGTAGTATTCTCTCTCCTATTAACTGGAAATTTTCAATTACATTAATTTCAGTTGATTAAGTTTCAAAATGGACTAAATGAATGTAATGAGAAGTATAACAATTATTTCCTATCTAATAGTAATTTAAACATATTAATACACTATTCGCCACAAACAGTAATTATATATATATATTTCTTACTAAATAATAGTTTCTCATCTCTACAATCAATCTTTCAGTTGCCAAACATTTTTACTAAATGAATGTTTACTCTTTTACTAAACTTATTCATTCTTATTCTTTATTAACATTTATTATTATAATCACCGTTATTAATTACATTCAAATAATGTCATTAAATACACCTGACATATGTTATCATTTTTTTTATCTTACTATAATACATGTTATTAGTAGAAGTTCAAATTAAGATCATAAACATATCTCTTAACATATGTTAACAAAAATAAAATCATAAATTTTATTATTCTACCACTTATACTCCTTACTACAATTAGCCTTTGGTATTCCTTAATTACACAAATAACATAGTTAATATTTGTTTGTCTTTCACTACATTAATACTTCTATACACATCTTAGATTTGTATCAACGGTTATTTTTTTTAAAATGTGAATCTTGTCAATTACGCGTATTAATTAAGGTTTTAAACTCCATTAACAAAGTTTCCTAAGTCCAATCCCTTTTTACCAAATTTGACAATCCCTACCATTCGTACTACATTCCCTATAAATGTAATATTTAATAGATTTTATTTCAAATTAACGTACAACTTAATTTCCCTTAATTGAGATCTGATTCCCAAATTTTTATTTAACATACTAAATGAATAAATAACCTAAATAAAGGGTCACCTACTCACTTTCTTTGATTTATAAGTTTACTACTTGCCCACCCAGGTATAAATCCCATATATAACACTAATTAATTTCCAATAACACCGCATTATCTAATTATCATAAATTTGTTCAATATATACTACTTTTTACTTGTAAATAATTTACGTTCTCAGTAAATTCTCATTCACTCCTCCGTTACTAAAATTAAAAATCATTAAGTAATGTTTCCTCCATAACAGTATTAAAATTACTTAACATTCAAGAGGACTTTATTTCAAATAAATTGATTGACCAATAAATTAGGTAATATATAATAATTGTTATTATACCCTTAAGATTTACGCTTGTTCTCTTCTATTTGGTTTATAGCCTAAGATAATATAACCAATCTAACTCCATAAATAAACTTATTTTATTACCCAAATTATACATAAATTTATTGCCTCTTACATCCCACTATAAATCGGTGTAACCATTAATACCACCCATATTATCATTCCTTACACAATACTGGTCTTATTTAATTACCATTAACTATCTATTTTGTACAATAACTAAATGTTTACATTTGTTACTTATATTTAGTTTTATAACCAAACGTATCATGCTTAAATAAAATGAATTGGAGTTTCATTTAGATTGTTGACAACTGACTTGTATTAACATTGTTTCAGTCTAAATTTAGTTATCATTCCATTGTAAAATTGCAATATTTATTTATTTCAACATTAACTCAAAAAATATTATTAAAATAACAAAAATTTAACATCAAAAATTTATAGGTCGTTACACTCTACCCCACTCAAAACTTTCCGTCCCCGAAATGTAAAAAAAAGGGAAAAAGAAGAAATAAAAACAATACATCTTATCAAAACAATAACTTTATAAACAATTAAATTTACAAAATTAATTACTTTAAATAAGATATACTAATTTATAACTATTTAATGTTTTATATTTATATTATTAAAGTTTGGAAAAAAGAATTCTAAGTCTGAAATTTTCAAAAAATTTCAACAGAGTCTCCTTTGTACGGAGAGGCTTGAAAGAAAAATAAAATATTAATTATAACAATATATATCATATATTTTCAAAATAATATATATCCAAACACGGGAAAAAAACAAAATAATAACGCTAAAACCAACGTACCTATTTGTCGGGCAATAACGCTTATTTTATAGAACCAAAAGAAGTAGCAATTGCTTCCATAACCTGCATTTTACTTATATAATCCAAAGGGTTAACAATTTATAAAAAATGAAATATTTAGGTGGTTTCAATCACTAACAACAAATCAATACAACAACCATCAATTTCAACAAACAGCATACATAATACAAAACAATCATTCAATCAAACAAACAAATAGTTGTTCGGGTTCAAAACTTTTAAATTGCATGGAATGAAGAATAAACTACTAGTGCATCATTTACTCAACAGCCTTAGATAAAACTAAATAGATTATTCATTCATCCAAATCCAAATTTAAAGTATCTTACCCCAAACAACCATAAACCAAAAAGCAACAATTCCAAATAATAAATCAAGCTCATTCGTATAAATTTCATTTATTACTTTACATTTATTTCTTACAACTTTTATCTCCATTCGTTAATTTAGTGTTTACTACACTTGTTTGCACCTATATATATATAATTCAATTTTCTCTTTTCATTTCATATTGCATAACTTCATTTGTTTATAATATTCATGTGCAAATCAATTTCTTAGCACATTAATACATCAATTTAAGTCTACACTTATATATTTACTGCATTCGTCTTTTCTTCTTATTTTATTAATAAATAGCTTCAATCCTTTACTTAAGTTTATTATATTCCATATATATTACTTAATTTTATTTATTTTCTTCCATTTATAATACCTACCTTTCTATTTCAATTAGTAGTCTTTTCAATTACACTTAAGATTATAATATTACAACATCAAATTCCTATTTATTAAGGAATTTCATTAATTACTTTCATTACCTCAAATTTATTACTTGTACAATATCTATTACATTTTCTTATTAACATTTCAACTTTTAGTATTGGTAAGTTATATATATGCTTTTAAAGAATGTAACTGAAAGTTATACAAGTTTTCTCATTTCTTTTAATTAATTCATTATTCAATAAATTTTTACCTTTTCCTTATAAGTTACAATTTCAACTTCCTTTTTATTTCCTTTATAACTTAGCCTTAAATCTCTTACCTAAATTAGAGGTTTCAATTATTAATTACTTACCTTTCATTTCACTACAATAATTGAAACAATTAATTAATGGAAATTTAAGAATTTAATACCGGGTTAAATTTACAATTTATTTTAAAACAATAGATAAATATATTCTTACAACTTATATATCTCTAATTATATTTAAAACAATTCAAAATTTATACGTTTTTCAAAAATGAATCTGCAGTAGAACTACTACAGTGGCCTTCCCCCTTCGAAACTCAAAAATGAAAGTCGATGATGCGGCCGCCATCACCGAAATTATTTTTCAACGACAGAGAGGAAAGTACAAAACTTATTATCTCCAAAATCTTCTTTAAAACAATTCTTCCGAATTATAATAAATATTTATATCAGAAAGTACTTATAAACAATATTATTATATTCCAAAATTTATTCGAAAGAAATTTCAAAACCCCGGACCTTAAGTTCTAAATTTCCCAAATTTCATTTTTTTTTTCAATCTTATTTATAATATTATTTATACACTTTATAACCTAACAACCAATCTATTGTAGCCAAATACAGATATCATTTGAATTTTTTTATTTTATATAGAAAATATAATAGGAAAAACTATTTCATTCACCTATATTAAAAACAAATATTATATCGGTCTATTCTATTAAGTGTTTAGAAATCCCTATTGATGTCATAGCGTCCCATGCACCAACCAGAAGTTATAAATACAAAACGGAACAGATTAACACAATATTAAAACCTTTTTATAACACTAACAAATACGCTCTCTCATATATATATACACTCAGCGACTCCTATAGGGTATTACTACCCAATTAGTAAAGAGTCAAACCCCACAAAGCTAAGGTTTATCGCCAAACCAAAATTCTGATACCAGATGTAACGTCTCGCCTTTTCGCACGCTTTAAATCGACACACGTGGCAATTCAAACCATACGGAAAGGCGGATTATTATGGGGTAAATAAGATAAACATGGAGAAGATGAAGAAAGAAGAAGAAAAAACAAAATAGAATCTTGCAGTGGAATGATAAAATATAATAATAAATATACAGTTCATAAAACTATTTACAAAACATTTGATTTTTCTTTATACAATAAATATCAGAGTTCACATACCAATAAATATCAATGCAGCGGAATCAAATGGTGTAGTGGAATAATATAATAGACAGTAATACTACAAATCTTCGTCTTCTTCCTCTAGAATAAAATCTTCAAATCCTGAAAACGCTCGGACTGACCCGAGCGAATTTGAAAAGACAAAAACACTTGAGTCAAAACTAAAAGGTCTTATGTGATTTAAATTACAAGAAATAAACATGAGCGCAGTAACTCAAGAGATGCTCGGGATTTACATCTCCTAAGGATCCGTTAAACTATTTACTAAGTAGTATATTGCGCTATTATAATAGTGTCTATAGCAAAATAAACATACTTTTGAATAGCGTTAAGGAGTTACCCAGTCTCCCCCTTAACACAATAATAGTCCCAGTAGACCATCCAATATCATAGTCCCTCCTGATCGGGAAGTCACCAGAGGATACCACACGGGCTACGGGAGTAATCCAAACTCGTACAAGGCTCGGTATGGTAGGGGACACGGCACAACTAGGTAATGCCAGGGTAGATATACTAATTACGCATCCGGGCTGGTGGTAACGCGTAGCTGCTACTACCGCCCACCTCGAACAACACCCCCAAATCAAAATAAAAAATTGGCCACCGAATCAATCAAAAAGTTAGAGTATAATATCGAAGGAGTGTGTTCGATCAGAGGAATGACCTCATTGGCCCGAGAATCGCTCCTGTTTTAGCCACCTTATGCCAACTCAAGTGAGTTGGGTCCACAAATTTACCTTAGAGGAAATGCCACCACCAACCTACTTCATTCTAGAATCTTCACCGCGTACACAGTTGTTAAAGTGGTTTTCGGAGTTGGCAGAGAGTATGACAACTTCCGGTCCCAGTCTCTTCGACAACCAAACGTTATTATAACACCGCGGTCTTTTAAAAATAATTATACTTTAAAAACCAGAGTAAAATATCCGTTTCAAAACTATATAAATACGATATCATTTCTATTTTAAAACCCAAATAAATGTGATATCATTTTTTTATGTATTTCTTTCGAAAGATCGTACCACTTTAAAATTTATAATATCTCGAAATCAACATTTGAATTATAACTTTTAAAACATAAAACTTCGAAATCATAGCTTTAAACCCATAACTTTCAAAACTTAAATGGTTTGGATATTCAACAGCATGTAAAATAGTTGATTGTAAATTACTTTAAAAAGTAAATAATTTCAACGCCTTTACCATTTATTTACTTTAATTTAAGTCTAAACCATATAAACTTAGATTCACTTCCGGTTTCAATAAAACACTTCGATTTTAATATATTCCAACTTTGAATATTTAACCATTTCAAAACTAAGGTTGGAAATTTCTACTTAACAATTTATGTTCCTATTATTTTGTTTGAAACATTCACATAATAAATCCATAAATAAACTCAAATTACTAACAATTAAATATTTCCTTCAATTAATTTATACTAGAAATAGTCATTTAATTTATCTTGAAAAAAAAATTCCAGTTATAAATATCATACCTTTTAAATTTCCAAATTTAATAAGTTTACATCACTTATGGAGTTAAAATTTTTAATAAGCTCAATTCCAAATAAATTTCCAATTTATCTTCCAATCTTAATTGATTTGAATCATTTAAACTCTATATATACACAAGATCTTAAATCTGTACTTAAACATATAATATAAATTATCAAACTCCATTTTTCCAACTTATTCTTTTTTATTTAACAGATTATACATATCTTAAATTCAAAATTTAATTATATATGTATATATATAAAATAATATTTATATAATATCAAATTTTAATATTTATTAAACCGTATCCTATCCAAACCATATGAATCATTTCAAAATAATCTTATATATATACCGTGGTGCCTGTATAAAATTTTCTATCCTATGGTCAAGTGATACAGATATTTATCATTTCAATCCGAAATTTAAAAATAAAAAAATGCGGTTGTATATCATTTCAAACCGCAATCCCAAATGAAATGAAATGCATGGTAACTTGTAGATTATAAAATATAGAACACATCATCCATTCACCAAACATCAATCATCAACCAATTTATTGCAATCATCATCAATTTAAACAAACATCAATAAGGCATATAAAATATAACAGGTATCAACGAACAGTTTATATTCAAAAATAAAAATAAATTAATAGCTGTTTAACTAGCAGTTTATATGCAAAATAAATAAATTTTAACTGTCAATTTATGTGCAATAATAAATTTAATTAACAGTTAAATTAAATAAATGTGATTTAACTGAGATGATGAATAAACTATGCAAAACAGTCATAAATAAATTTCTACTCATATCATAAATCAATTTAACAAACATAAGAAATCCTAGAAGTTGTGAGTGTGTTAAAACACTCGCCTTTTGAATTTAAATTGAATTAAAATTCAATTTAAACCCAAAAATTGGACCGTCTCCAAATTCGTCCAAACCAGCGTCAAATGATCTGAAATTTTATTACGATCCTAACAACAAAAATCGCGTGTGAAACGAAGTTCGTATGAGAAAGTTACACGTGTTAAATCGCTTGAAAATAAAATTAATTTAAACAAACAAATAAACATACCTAACAAAAATATAAGCCACGTCAGCAAAAGCTTTAGCACGCTACATGACCTCGTTCTTCTCCAGTAGGAAAAATGAAAAAAAAATCATTTTTATAAAAGAATGCATTTGGAGTTGCAAGAATAAGAGCTTTTGAATATGAGGTGTTAGGAGAAACAAAATGTAGAAGAAGAAATAAGATGTATGTTATTTATAATTAGGAAATGAATGTGGTGGGACAAAAATAAATGTCACGTTTTATTATTAAAGCTTCAGGCATTAATAATATATAAGGGAATGTACGTAGGAATGGAAATGTTTGCAAACGAAAGTAGAATTTTGTACGCATTTAGGTTTTTATCTACGCAAAATAAAATATTTATACTCACCTTAAAAATGAGAACGTTCAATTTTTTTTTCTCAAAATTATCTTTTATTTCCATTAAATCGCCCTTATTGTTTAACACAAAACGTGTGTTTCTTTTATTAAATCTATTAATTGCAATCAACGTTTCCTTTCTTTTTAATTGAAACATTTGAATTACATTAATTGCGGTTACTTACTTTTTGCACAAAAAATGGGCAAATACCTCCAAGTCGTATGATTTCGTCGATTTTAAGTTGTTCTTAATGATTTGGGTGATTCATGCAAATATGTAAGAAGCAGGGATTAAACTGTAAAAGTCACACAGATTTATAGTGGTTCGGCCAGAATGTGCCTACATCCACCTTATATGTTATTCTCCTTCACTCTTCAGATTACAAGTACAAAACTTTGATTACAAGTATATGAAAGTTGTGTGAAAGTTCTGTCCGTGCTTGAGCTCTCAAACTTGTCTGCCATTGTTTTACCCCTACCCCTCTATTTATAGAGTGAGGATGAGGGTAGGGGTCTTGGACGTATATAGCTGCTGGCGGGCCTGGGCTGAAGTAATCTGGCCTGGCAATGTTGGTTCGGCAAGGCCTTGGTCCGGAGATGGTTGGAGCGGCTTTCGGTCCGGTAGAGGTTGACTCGGTGGAAGCCGGTCCGGTAGAGGTTGACTCGGTGGAAGCTGGTCCGATAGAGGTTGGCTCAGTAGAGGTTGACTCGGTGGAAGCTGGTCCGGTAGAGAGGGATGGGAACGCACCTAACATTTTGGCCCCAAAGTGGGGCATATGTCAGCATATGTCGCGCTTTGTTTTAGCTTGGGGAATTCTTATTCGGTCTCGAGCGCCGAACCTATTGGTCCGGTCGCTTCTATTTGCCTATAAGTATGGGCAATAAGCTTTCGTTATTCCCTACCAAGTGAGATAGCTCAACCAGATTTTCCTACCGAATCAATCATATTGCCGAATCAACTTGACTACCGAATCAGGTGATTGCCGAATGACTTTCATGTTTCGAACTACCGAATGAATTTGTGGAGTATAAGTGCCGAATGAATTCTTAACCCTGAACCTCCGAATGAACTTTTTATGTTGGAAATGCCGAATGAGATCAGAAGTTTGAATGCCGAATGGACCTTATGCCTTTTATGTTTTAAATTATAAATGAAATTCTAGATTTCATGCACTTGCATGTTTACTTCCCTCATTCTAACGACGTACTCTTTTTTTTGTGTGTTTGCAGATAAATATCTCATAAAGTGGAAACTCGATCAGATAAGAAGAAATCCAAGGACAGAGAAGAGTCATCCACAGTGCCCCCAGCTCATTCAGGACTGGGGCGTTATGGAACCACCCCAAGATCACTAGTGGATGGATATGGCCCTCAGGAGCTCTTGAACTCTCCTCCTGACTGCTTTCCTAGCTCCCTCAAAGATTTGCAGCTTGATGTTATTTCTCGCTCTTTTGGGATTGACAGAGCGTGTATGCTGTTGCCGGGGGAAGGAGTGATGCCGTACAACCCCCCTGAAGCATATTTCGCTTATAGTAGGTAACATTGCATGTGCGGGGCCGTTCCCCCGATCAATGCTTGGATAGTCAGCTTCATTACCTATTTGAAGGTGGCCCCTTTCCAGCTTCAGCCTAATTCTTATGCTATCTTGGTGAGTCTATTCATCATTTTCCAGAGAAAATACGGGCGTCCCCCTTCCAACCGGGAGAACCTGTATTTGTACAACTTGAGAGGCTATAAGAAGGGGTCTCCATACATCAGCTTGGAATCGGCCGTGTCCTTCAAACCGGTCCTGGACTTATGTTCGAAGTTCAGCATGTTCAAGAAAGAATGGTTTTTCGTCAAGGCCGACTTTGTTTCTATCCGTGGCTTCACCTCTGGCTGTAAGTTAAATCTCACTTATAATTTCCGTTCAGACTGCAATTCTTCTTCTTATGTGTTTTTATTTCTTACTAGCGACAGGTGGCTTTGCGGTCGTGGAGAACGATCGCCTGGTTCAGATTGCTGCGGAAATAGAAGCCATTTCAGGAAGGGAGAGGCCAGCTTCTTACCTGATCAGGAACGCTACTCTTCTGCAGCACAACTTGTTTCTACCACGTCAGTCTATGGTCAAGTAGAGAGACACAGCTGAGGAGAGGGCTGCCAAAGCTAAAGGAGGGGCCACGACGAAGAGCAGCAAGAGGAAACCTTTCTCGATACATCCAGTCGTTGGGGGGAAGAAGCTCAAGAAATCCGATGGACCCTCCCCTAGCACATGTCCAGATGTTCTGGAGGAGGAAGAGGTGGAGGAGGAAAGAGGCGAGGAAGAGAGTGGAGGTGATGGAGAGGGTGATGGTGATGATGGTGGCGAAGAACAGAGCGGTGATGGCGCTGGGGTTTTGTCCTCTGGGTAAGCAGGGGAGATCCAAGAGTGGACAGATGATGCTTTCCGCCAGGCTTTTGAGGGGTTGGAGGAAGGATTGGCCGTGGTGGAGAAGCTAAAGAAAACTAATAAGGCCGAGACTGGTGCCGATTCATCTTCCAAGAGCATTTCAGCTAGGGCAACTCCGGCGATTCAAGGTGAATTTTTGACTCCTTTTTACTCTTTTTAACTTCACATGTTTCTTGGATTATAGTCCCATGCATGCTTGTAACACTTGGTTTTTATTCCAGGAACGGGTAAGGTGGCTAAGGCATCAGACATTCAGCATTGTCTTGAACAATTCAAACTCCTCAAAGCTTCCGCTAAACCAAAGCCTCCGACCAACCGTTTCGACGATGTAGTCGGCTACCGCCCTCTTCACAGAGTTATTAAAGAGAATATCCAAAATAAAAAGAGGAGTCGCTCCTTATTCGAACCTTCACCTGGTCCTCAGCCCCCAACCCAGCCTCTTCATGATATCACGGAGGAGGATACTGAGTTCATACCCTCTCCGCATCCTTCTGAAAATTTTCCCACCGTTACTCAGATTGATCATCCCGGCTTGGCTCGTAATCCATTTGCGTGTCATCCAGATCTGAATTCGGGTTCTCATGATATTTCCTTTGACAAGGTTACTGGTGAGCACCTTCTCCTTCGCAATCCTATGGTAAGGGTGCTTGATGAGGCGAAGTCCCTGGACCTTGATTTGCTTACTACTCAGATTGTAACTATGAGGGATGAAGCTAAGGCAAACACCGACCGGATTGCTGAGGAGACCAGGAAGTTGATGGGGCATCATGCTCGACTGGTCAAGGCCGGGGAGGAAATTGGGAGAGCTAACATAAGATTGCGGTTAGTGGTTTCCGACCAGGCCAAGAAACTCGCCGATCAGGCCATCCAGATCTCTCGGCACGAGGCTGCCTCCAGAGGACTAAAGAAAACCATGGAAGAGGCTAGCAGAGCCGAGCTACGGAAAATGGAGGCCACCTGCAAGGAACGGATCGATATGGCTATTGCAACGGTGGATGAGATTCGGAAAGTGGATCTCGAGGGGATAGAGGAGTTATCTGCGAAGCTTGAAGCCACAGAGCTTACCCAAGCCAAGCTGAAGGGGGAGATGGAGGCGATGAGGAAATCCTTTCAGACTGACCGCTCGCGATACCGATCAGAGAGGGATGCTGCCGTTGCAAAGCTGTTGGCTTCTGAGTCCCGGATGAGGGATTTTGAGGAGAATGAGGGGATGATGGATGAGATGCTCCAGGACATGTATTTCCGTATTTGGAAGCAGGGCAACTTATCCTGGATGGATGATTATCCCCGGATCATGACCAGGATTTATCTCCGGTCACTGGAGGAGGCCAAGGCTGATGCGGATAAGGAGGGTGGTGTAGCCTTCAGGATGGATGTAGTTACGGCCCAATTTACCAAGTAGGTGGAGGGTATGCGGCTGCTTGCTGCTGAGGAGGTAGGTGTGCAGTTAGGGGATGATGAACAAGGAACAGATGCTGGTAAGTCTTTCCTTTTAGCCTTTTCATAACTTGGTTGCTTATTGTTTATTTAATGGATTCTTCTCCTGAATTGGACAGGCATGACCTCTGAAGCGCCAAATACCTCTAGTCAACATGCTGGGAGTGCTAATCCTGCGGTTAAGTAGACCTCGGAGGGCCAGCAAGATAGAGTTGACGTTCTGGTGCTGCCGACTCCTTGACCTGACCTGGACATCTTTTGGTCTACTTGACATTCCTGTATATACTAGTCCCCAAACATTAATGTACTTTCAGGCTATGATTATGTCATTTGTAACGAACGACTTTATTCTTAACATGCAATTTTATAACATAAGCTTATTCTGTCATATTTGGATGCTGTCGTTATTTTGATGTGTTGCATAAGAAATATAGGTGTGCATGTGCAAGTGATTCAATTGTGTTTGATGTCAAGTTCTTGCTTAAAATATAATTTCATGTCTCGCAATGTTAATGTGATGCATGAATAAATTATAGCTACGTGTTTATATATAAGAGAAGGAAGTACCGCCCTTCATGTTTTAGTCGTAGACGGTAGCTTTGAATGTCTTGTGTGACCGAGCATGGAATTCTACTGAGTGATCAGTCATCCAGCCGTGAGTTCTTATTCCCATTAGTGAGTGTCTCCTATTTTATGTCCTGTACTTTAGTGATCGTCATAGAGGATAGGAGGAAATTTTTTATAAACAAAATGGAAATATAAGAAATAGTAAAACTTCCAATCACGGAAGGCCTTCGATGTGCTCAAGTTCGTGGCAAACGGGTTTTGTAGTCACTTTCCCTAGCTGTGGGTCTTGAAGACATTTGTCACCCATCTTACGCCTCCGTGGGGAGTTTTCTTTTTTACCACAGCCGTACTTAAGACACATCGGAGCCGAGATCACACGCGGTAACTACCCGGGCCATTATGGCCCGTAATCGTGGGTATTATTCGATTTACCGTGGCCGACTAGCGCGGGTGTCGATCGTCAACTGTGAACTGCCCCTGGCTGGCCACACCTTATGTTGGGGCTTATAATCGGTTCACAGTTTCCGGCAAGCCAAACACCGTAATAAGCTGCCTAGGCTATGGTTGGCCTTCTCGACGGCTTATAGTCGGCTCATTACAGTTGGCTTTAAGGGTCGTCACGAGCAATGAGTTAACCCGCAGCAGAGGGATGCTGGAGCAAAAGTGTCTCATTGGCGAGGGCATAGATTCGTATAATACCTGTTAGGTTTTGTCTAGGTGAAGTTGTGCTGTGATTCCCTGAATGGAGATGCCGTCTACACAGGATTTTGTTCAACAGAAAAGGATAAAGCTCAGCAAGTAGCTAAGATATAAAGGAACAAGTTAAAAAAGAGACAAGTTTTTAAAGTGGTCCGGCACGAAAATGCCTACGTCCACTGATTCTCTTTGTTAATTCACTTTATATGGGCAGTACAAGTTAGGAAAAGTATCGACGAAGGTGTTGGATGTTCCATGCCCTCTGGAACACCTCTTCGTCCACTGTTGAAAAAATATAATCTCCGTTGTGGAGATCTTTATGAATTACATATGGTCCGTCCCAGGTTGGATCTAGCGCTCCGGGGTGCGGAAAGATTCGCTTGAGGACAAGATCTCCTTCTTGTAAGCTACGATGTTTGACTTTGGAGTTGTATTATGCTGCCACTTTTTGCTTGTGAGCTGCTGCTTTGAGTGCTGCATCATTTCTTATTTCTTCGATTAGATCCAAAGACATGTGGAGGAGTTCTTCGTTCTCTTCTGGGTTGTAGTGGACCCTACGGTGGGATGGAACTAAAATTTCAAATGGGAGCATGGCCTCCGATCCGTATGCCAAAGAGAAAGGAGTATGCCCTGTTGATGTTCTGAAAGACGTGCGGTAGGCCCAAAGTGCCGTAGGAAGTTCATCCACCCAAGCGCCTTTTGACTTTTCAAGCTTCTTCTTGATTAGAGTTTTAAGAATTTTGTTGACAGCTTCGACTTGTCCATTTGCCTGGGGATAAGCCACAGATGAGAAGCTCTTGTGAATTCCGTGCTCTTGGCACCAGTCGGCGAACTCCTCGCTGTCAAACTGAAGTCCATATTCCTATATGATTTTGAGTGGAACCCTGTACCTGCATAGAACATTTTTGATCAAGAAGTTACTAACTTTTGCCAAAGATATTTTATTTAGAGGTTCCGCTTCCACCCATTTGGTGAAATAGTCGACTGCCACTATAGCGTATTTGGCTCCGCCTCAGCCCATCGGCAGTTCGCCAATCAAGTCAATTCCCCATACTGCAAAGGGCCAAGGGCTGGTCATTTGAGTAATCTCATTTGTTGGTAGTCGAGGAATCTTAGCAAATTTCTGACATCTGTCACATCTTTTGACGAAGTCTAAGGCGTCTTTGTTTAAAGTGGGCTAATAATATCCATATCGGTCTGCCCACCAATGTGATCTCCGCAGCTCCCTTGATGGATGTTGGATAAGATTTTCTTGGCTTCCCTTCCAGCAGCACACCTTAATAAGGCGTTAGAGAAGCCGCGTCGATAGAGGATGCCTTCTTGTATTGTGTAGTGGGAAGCTCTCCTCAAGATTTTCCTGACTTCGTTACGCTCGTTGGGTAGTGTGCCATCTTGTAAGTATTTCCGAATAGGAGTCATCCTAGTTTCTTCTTCGATTGCAGCTATTAGATCCTCTTGTTCGAAACTTGGGGCTAGTTGTTTTGAGATGGCCACTGTTCCGGAAATGGTGTTGATCTTCATGCTAGCTTGCTTTGCCAGTTCGTCAGCCTCTCGGTTCTCCTCTCGAGGAATGTGTTTGATTATATAGTGGTCCAACTGATCGAGTAGCAGCTTGGTCTTCTTTAGATATGCTGTGAGTCGTTCTCCTCGAGTCTGAAACTCTCCTAGTATTTGGTTTACGATAAGTTGAGAATCACTACGAAGACATAAAGGACTGACTCCAATTTCTAAGGCCAGTTCTAATCCTGCTATTACTGCTTCATATTCTGCATCGTTGTTGGTGACAGCGAATTCCAACCTTAGGGCATAGTGCAGCTTCCTTCCCCTGGGGGTGATTATCACAATATCTGCCCCGAGCCTTGTTCGTTTGATGCTCCATCTACAAAGAGATTCCACTTGATATCTTCTGCTATGTCAGATTGCTCCTTACCTTCGTTGGTAGTGAATTCGGCAATGAAATCGGCCATGGCTTGTCCCTTGATGGAGGTGCGAGGATGGAAGGTGATATCATATTGACTCAGTTCAATGCACCATTTAAGTAGTCGCCCAGAAGTGTCGGGGCGATGGAGTACCTGCCTTAGCGGTTGATCGGTTAAAACTCTGATGGAATGAGATTGGAAATAGTGCCGCAGTTTTCGTGGCGTGATTAGCAAACAATATGCTAGCTTCTCAAGTTTAGGGTATCTGGCTTCTGCCCCCGTAAATCTCTTGCTTATAAAGTATACGGGCCGCTGCGCGCGGTTGTCTTCTCTCACCAAAGCGGCGCTTAGAGCATGGGACGATACAGCAAGGTACATATATAGTTCTTCGCCTTCATTTGGAGTTGAGAGTACTGGTGGTCTCTGGAGGTGTTCGATTAGGTTAAGGAAGGCTATTGAGCATTCGTCAGTCCATTTGAACTTTCCTTTGTCTTTCTTTAGGGCTTTGAAGAAAGGGATGCATTTGTCGGTTGCTTTAGAGATGAATCTGCTTAGGGCGGCCACCTTCCCATTTAGGCTTTGCATCTCTCTTCGAGTGAATGGTATCTTGATATCTTGCAAAGCCGAGACTTATTCGGGGTTTGCTTCAATCCCCATGGCATGAACGATGAATCCCAAGAACTTTCCCGACGATACTCCAAAGGAGCACTTTAGAGGATTCTGCTTCATTCCATATTGGCGAAGTACTTGAAACATCTCGTCCAGGTGGCTTACATGATTGCTGGCTTTCCTCGATTTTACCAGCATGTCATCCACATAAACTTCCATAGTTCGTTCTATTAGTTCCGCAAACATCTTGTTGACGAGGCGCTGATAAGTAGCTCCGGCGTTTTAAAGTCCAAAAGGCATTACTTTGTAGCAGTACAATCCCCGGTCAGTGATGAAACTAGTGTGGTCTTGATCGGGGCGTGCATAGGAACCTGGTTATATCCTGAGTATGCGTCCATAAAAGATAAGAGCTCGTGCCCGGCTGTGCTATCCACGAGTTGATCGATTCGGGGGAGTGGGAAGCAATCCTTCGGGCAAGCGTCATTTAAGTTGGAGAAGTCAATGCATGTTCGCCACTTCCCATTAGCCTTCTTTACAAGTACCGGGTTGGCGATCCATTCTGGGTAGATGGCTTCTCGTATGAAGTTATTGGCAAGTAGGTTCTTTACTTCTTCCTCGAGGGCTGCTGATCGTTCTGCCCCCATACTTCTCTTTTTCTACTTTACTGGCACCTTGGTGGAATCGATGTTCAGTACATGGCATGCTACGTCTGGAGAGATTCCAGTCATGCAGCGTGCGTCCATGTAAATACATCCAAGTTGTGGCGAAGAAAATCGACGGGTTGATCCTTCAACTCTGCTCTTAACTGAGACCCGATTCTCAGCAGTCTACTTGGGTCGTGTTTGTCTACAGATACAAATTTCATAGCCTCTACAGGCTCGGCGTTGGCCTCCTCCTCTTTGTCCCTAGGGTCTAATTCATTGAAAGGATCACTGTTATATCGAAGAGGAGGGACTTTCTTTAGTTGCTATGCTTCCAAGTTTTTCTTGCAGAGAGTAGTCTCTGCATCCTTCCCTTTGTCCTTCCTGCGGTTATTGCGAAGTTCAGTTACATAGCAATCTCGAGAGGCGTCTTGATTTCCTTCTACTTCACCTATCCCATTATCTGTTGGAAATTTCATCTTCAGGCACCAAGGGGCCAAGACAATCTGGAAGTCAGACAAGGCTAGTCTTCCTAAAAAGGCGTTGTAGGCCGAGTGGTTATCTATTAGCACAAATGTTTGTTTCCGCACAACGGAGCGGGGATGACTTCCTATTTCAACAAAGAGGTCCAATTGCCCGAGGGGCATCTTTGCATCTCCAGTGAAACCGTGTAGTGGTTTGTTGCAGGGAGACACATCCTTCATTGACAGCTTCATTTTGTCGAAAGCATGCTTGAATAGAATGTTTACGGAGCTTCCAGTATCTACCAGAATTCGAAAAACTTCAGCTGGGCCGAACCAGGCAGAGATGACCATGGGATCCATGTGAGGGTACTGCCTTCCTTCTAGGTCTCGCCTACTGAATGTGATGTCATTATCCTCTTTCCGCTTCGGGCGGCATTCTTCCATGACGGAATTGATGCAGTCTTCATTGTTTCTAAGTGACTTTACATATCTTTCCAATTCTGCCCAGTTTCTATCGGCGATGTGTGGTCCTCCCGATATTGCATGGATCACTATCTTCTCTTGACTGGAACCGCTGGTGTTGTGATTTCTTCCGCCTGTCTCTGAGTGGAGTTGCCCTGGGTTCTCCCTGGCCGGAGCTGGAGTACTGTCCTGACACTTTACATAGTGTTCCAATCTCTTCCTTCTGATTTTTTCTTCAATCAAGTCCTGGAGATGACGACATTCATTGGTATCATGCCCATGGGATTCGTGGAAACGGAAGAACTTTCCAGACTTGATTGCATGATCTGATTCCTTCTTGTACGGGGGCGTTTGTATTTAAGCTCGTCTTGGGTGGCCAGGAAGATGTTTTCAACTGTTTCATTCAAAGGAGTGTAAGCGTCAAATCTTGGTTCGGGCCGATATAGGCGTTTTTCTCCCTTCCTGCCCCCAGCATTGTCTCGAGAGTCATTTCTTCTAACGTCCTTTGCTGCGACGGGTGCGTTGCCATGAGCTTCCTTGGCTTGTTGCCCTGTCTGCCTTTCGGTGGCGGCATCTTCAAGTCTCGTATACTTTCCGGCTTCATGGAAGAAATCGGGTAAGGTAGCTGGTTTTTCTTTCGTTAATCTTCTAGCAAACTTGGTATCCGGATGTACGCCACTACAAAGAGCCATTAGGATAAGTTTCTCATCGGCATCTTGGAGTGCGGCCGCTGTGGTGTTGAATCGGGTTAGATATTGCTGCACTGTCTCTCTAGGCTTCTGTTTGATATTAAATAGGGAATAAGCGTCCTTGGGTTGTTCCACATGAATGCGGAACTGGCTGATGAACTTTTCTTTCAACATTTCCCATGAGCTGATGGATCCTTGGGGTAGATGGCAGAACCAGGAGGTAGCTAGATCTGCCAAGAATGGTGGGAAGCATTTACACAACACTCCATCTGTTGCGCCGCTCATGAGCATATACTGTGTGTATCTCTGCAAGTGTACAACGGGGTCATAGGTTCCCTTGTAAGGTTCCATTGTTGGCATTTTCCATTCCCGGGGGGTGATGGCAGTTTCGATATTGCGGGTGAAGGGGCTGGTTACCGTAGAGCCTACTCCCTGATGCCTTTGGTCCCATTGGACGCACTCTCTGAACAATCGCGCCATCCTTTCATCAGAACTTGGAGCGGATAGAAATGAGTTTGGTTCTTCTCTGCGGGATTGATTCCGTCCGGATGACCTGTAGGGATGGTATCGTCTATTACTCCTAACATTTTCCGGTGGTTGTCTTCGGTCTTCTGGGAGCATGCTGGGGTCAGCCACAGTTGGCCCTTGCCTCGATCTTCCCCTGCTGGGCTCTGTTCCAAGCATTCCTTCGGGTCCAACTTCGGGCTGGACTCCAGCTCGGCCTCGTCCCTTGGTGTTCCCATGGTTAGGTAGCATGACAGGCTCAGCCATATCCGACCCCTACCCGGTACCTCCCCTGTTGGGTTCGGTTTCAAGTGTTTCCTCGGGTCGGAATTCGGGCTGAGTCTGGGCTCGACTCCTACTATTGCTATTTCTGTTGTTAGCCTCTTCAAAGAAGAAAGATCTTTGTCTCTTCCCAGATCCTCCAGACTGGGACTCACCCAATGATTCGGTGTTGCGGTTGGATTCTTCTACATCCCTTAAGCGTGACATGAGTTGGTCCACCAAGACTTCCTGTTGAGATGCGAAGCGGTTAGTTACTTCAGCCACAGCCCTGTCCAGATCTGCCTTAGTAATTGGTTGTTCCGTAGCAGGGGCTGTCGGATTTGCCTGATTTCCATTTGCTGTTGGAACAGGACGATTCTCTTGATCTCTGATCACTGGATCTGGGATACTGCTAGTTGCGATGTTCTTTCCTTTGCTAGCATCTTTCCTCTGCCTAGGAGGCATGTTTTCTAAGTAATGAGCGATGCTGTTGGGAAGAAGGTTGAGTGGGAGAAGCTGAAGCTTCTAGCTTGAGTTCTCAGTGAAAGCACCAAAAATGTTTGCACAAAAAATGGGCAAACACCTCCAAGTCGTATGATTTAGTCGATTTTAAGTTGTTCTTAATGATTTGGGTGATTCATGCAAATATGTAAAAAGCAAGGATTAAACTGTAAAAGACACACAAATTTATAGTGGTTCGGCCAGAATGTACCTACGTCCACTTTATATATTATTCTCCTTCACTCTTCAGATTACAAGTACAAAGCTTTGATTACAAGTATATGAAAGTTATTTGAAAGTTCTGTCCGTGCTTGAGCTCTCAAACTTATCTGCCATTGTTGTACCCCTACCCCTCTATTTATAGAGTGAGGATGGGGGCAGGGTTCTTGGATGTATATATCTGCTGGCGGTCCTGGGCTGAAGTAATCTGGCCTGGCAATGTTGGTTCGTCAAGGCCTTGGTCCGGAGATGGTTGGAGCGGCTTTCGGTCCGGTAGAGGTTGACTCGGTGGAAGCTGGTATGTTAGAGGTTGACTCAATGGAAGCTGGTCCGGTATAGGTTGGTTCGGTAGAGGTTGACTCGGTGGAAGCTGGTCCGGTAGAGAGGGGTGGGAACGCACCCAACACTTACAAAGTTAGATTTTAAAACAGACAACTAAAATGGATGAAAAAATAGAACAATTGTTTATTTAAACACGTTTATAAATTTATTGTTTATACACAAGCGTAATAAATAGATTATTTTCCTATTCTTGTAATCAGTCTGTAAGCTAAAACACAGTTCAAATAAACATATATTTCTTTCTTTAAAATCAATCTTTCTGTTCTTATTTTAATCACAGATGAAACATTCATTTTATTTGATGTAAAATTTTCTTTTTATTAAATCAAACTTTCCCTATATTTTCACAAAACATATGCTTCTTTGATTTACACCTATTAATTTACAAGTAGTATTCTCTCTCCTATTAATTGGAAATTTTCAATTACATTAATTTCAGTTGATTAAGTTTCAAAATGGACTAAATGAATGTAATGAGAAGTATAACAATTATTTCCTATCTAATAGTAATTTAAACATATTAATACACTATTCGCCACAAACAGCAATTATATATATTTCTTACTAAAAAATAGTTTCTCATCTCTACAATAAATCTTTCAGTTGCCAAACATTTTTACTAAATGAATGTTTACTCTTTTACTAAACTTATTCATTCTTATTCTTTATTAACGTTTATTATTATGATCATCGTTATTAATTACATTCAAACAATGTCATTAAATACACCTAACGTATGTTATCTTTTTTTATCTTACTGTAATACATGTTATTAGTAGAAGTTCAAATTAAGATCATAAACATATCTCTTAACATATGTTAACAAAAATAAAATCATAAATTTTTATTATTTTACCACTTATATTCCTTATTACAATTAGCCTTTGGTATTCCTATCCATTAATTACACAAATAACATAGTTAATATTTATTTGTCTTTCACTACATTAATACTTCTATATACATCTTAGATTTGTATCAACGGTTATTTTTTTTTAAATGTGAATCTTGTCAATTAAGCGTATTAATTAAGGTTTTAAACTCAATTAACAAAGTTTCCTAAGTCCAATCCCTTTTTACCCAATTTGACAATCCCTAACCATTCGTACTACATTCCCTATAAATGTAATATTTAATAGATTTTATTTCAAATTAACGTACAACTTAATTTCCCTTAATTGAGATCTGATTCCCAAATTTATATTTAACATACTAAATGAATAAATAACCTAAATAAAGGGTCACCTACTCACTTTCTTTCATTTATAAGTTTACTACTTGCCCACCCAGGTATAAATCCCATATATAACACTAATTAATTTCCAATAACACTGCATTATCCAATTATCATAAATTTGTTCAATATATCTCCTTTTTACTTATAAATAATTTACGTTCTCTGTAAATTCTCATTCACTCTTCCGTTACTAAGATTAAAAATCATTAAATAACGTTTCCTCCATAACAGTATTAAAATTACTTAACATTCAAGATGACTTTATTTCAAATAAATTGATTGACCAATAAATTAGGTAATATATAATAATTGTTATTATACCCTTAAGATTTACGCTTGTTCTCTTCTATTTGGTTTATAGCCTAAGATAATATAACCAATCTAACTCCATAAATAAACTTATTTTATTACCCAAATTATACATAAATTTATTACCTTTTACATCCCACTATAAATCAGTGTAACCATTAATACCGCTCATATTATCATTCCTTACACAATACTGATCTTATTTAATCACCATTAACTATCTATTTTATACAATAGCTAACTGTTTACATTTGTTACTTATATTTAGTTTTATAACCAAACGTATCATGCTTAAATAAAATGAATTGGAGTTTCATTTAGATTGTTGACAATTGACTTTATTAACATTGTTTCAGTCTAAATTTAGTTATAATTCCATTATAAAATTGCAATATTTTATTTTTTAATATTAACTCATAAAATATTATTAAAATAAAAAAAATTTAACATCAAAAATTTATGGGTCGTTACATGTTAATTAGCTTACACATAGGCCTTTATTTTTACAAATGTCTTCGACCCATTTTAAATTGCTTACATGTGTTACTCTTGTCTTTTATTAATTCATTTAAATTTATATATATTTACATGTATATAAGATGTATTCATCTTATATAAATAAGCTTTTAGATTTTAATAAATATACAAAAGTGAAGTCAAATATAACTTATGCTTTGATCAAATTAAATGCATCATATGTTTATATGCTAGAATTTTTTTTATATTTATAATAAATAAGAAATTATCCTTGTTGTAAAAAATTTAAATTTCAAATAACCATTGAAAATTATTATAAATAAATATTTATTTAAAACCATAACCAACCATTAACAACATCCATAAAAGTAGGAAACATATTTATTTATAAAAGATAAATTATATAAGAGGATCATTAAAAAAACATACTAAAATAAATACTTGTCCAAATATTTTAAAATTCAACACTTATTTAAGTTCAAATTCTTTAATTTAATCACGTTAATTACTAATTAACAATTATCCAAAAATCCGGGTTATCACATTAAATACATCCCGTGGTTAAAATTCAAGAATGGTATTTTATATTTTGAAATCAAATATCATTTTAAAATTTAGTATCATTCAAAATCCATTTCAAAATATCAAAATATCATATTTCCCAAACCACGTTCATTTTATTTAAAATACCATTTCAACACACATTTCAAAATAGTTTATATTTCAAAACAATTTACTTCATTTTAAATCATTAAAATGAAGTTATTTTACTTAATAATTGAATTATTAAATTTCCAAAATTTAGATTTTTCAAAATTCATTCATTCACTTAAATTTATTAAAACAATGAAAATTCAACTTGCGCATCATTTAGAAAATGCTACGGAAAGTTATGTTTAAAACAATTCAATTAGCAAAAGGCAGCATTTAAAATGTTGTAATAGGTTTTAGATTTCAAATAATATTTTAGTTGAATTCAGCAACTACAACACCTACAAAATGTTGTAATAGCCCTTAGTTCACTTTAGCCTTTTAGTTCATATATATCAATTACAACATTTACTATTGCTGTAATATCTTTTACCTTAGAAATAATAGCATTTTAAAAATGCTGTTAATTAAATTCAGGGTTTTCAGTACAGTTTCACAAACAATTATATTTTAATATAAATCATTTTTAACTTATAAAATCATAATTTCTCACTTTTAAACAATCATTTAAATACCTGTATATTCATGACTTTTATAAAGTTAAATTTCTATTCAAAAGTCAATATTTAATAATAATTCACATATTAAACTTCAAACATTAAATTTCAATTCTTTATAATTAAATTTTAACTTAATACTTAAGTTTAAATCTCCAATATAACTTATTTTCATTTTATTTACTAACCTTCAAAAATTCACTTTTAAAAAAAAATTCATAAATTCCAATTTAAGTTATATTTCAAAATTTAACTTAAATATTCATTCATTTCACATTTTAACTTTATTCAAAATCATTAATATATTATAAAATCATCTTAAATTCATTTTAATTCAAAATATCGTAAATTTATCATATTTCATATTTAATTTAAATTCCATTTCATCACCAAATTAGAATTTCTAAAATAACTTACATTTCAAATTTCTAACTTTACCATTTATTTATTTCACTTATAAATTCTCACAAAATCAATAATATTTTACAAAAATCATTTTTTTATTTAATTTTCAATCAAAATATTATAATATTTACATTTCTAAAATATTTTAAAAGCTTTAAAAAACCATAATTTAACCACGGGTCTGTACATCATTTTCTAGCCTAGGTAAAGTGATACGGATACTACATCATTTCAATCCGTAATTTACAATGAAAATCCAGGTTTAATCATTTAAAACCCGCAGTCCCAAGTAAGAATGAAATAAATAAAAATCGTTCAAGCCTATCATTTCAGCCCATAACGATTTTTCCTTATTCTAAAGTCCGTTCGGGTATGTATCATTTTAACCCATAGTGATACTAGTCTACAGGGAACTTGCAATGGTGATAACTGATGTAAATAACTTAATAGTATAATATAATAGTAACATGTGATATAACAGGTGCAATAACAGGTGTAAACATCATATGATCATAATATAGTAGTTATAACAGGATGAGATACATTTACAGATTCAAGTGGTGTCGGTTTATCAGTTATATAGGTATAGATTATCTGGTGAGAATAACTCACATGGTCAGAGCTGGAGATAGCTACCAAAGCAAACAATACAGGCACTACGAAGGCACGATAATACAGAAATGACTTGAGAGTGGAGAGCCAAAGAAATATGGCTTGATAACATATACACAAAACAGTACAATAATACATAAGTTACAACACAAATTTATCGTCAAATAACATAAAAAATCTATACCCAAAACAACAACAAATGACTTGCACTTGCTCTCTACCTCATGTACTTCAGTTATGCAAGTGTTTAGTTCGGCCTAGGGTGCTATAGGTCTAGTTTGGGTGTGCAAGTGGTTAGCCAAGCTTTTTTTTTTCAAGATGGTGAAGTCTAGGTGCATAAACTAGGTGTTCAAGGCTAAACAATGCAACATAACATCACATCTTTGGCACATATAGTTTTGGCCAGAGGTCATAGTTCATGGCCAGTGGCTCCTGGAGGTGGTAGGTGGTGTGGAAAAGGGTAGAGGTAAGGCCAGAGGTGGTGGTGGAGGTGGTGGTGGCGGCTAGAGGTTGTGGAAGGAGGTGTTAACAAATCTAGGCTAGGCTTGTAGGTAGTGATCGGTTTTTGGTGGATTTTTGTGTAGATCATGGCCTTGGCTTGGTTCGGCCTGAAGTGGAGGGGTGGTAAGATGGTTGATGGTCATAGGAAGGGGGTGGTGGTGGTTGGCCAAAGCCTGGTTAAGGAGGAGTGGAGCTATGAAGGTAGAGAACAATTGCAAAATTCAATAGAAAACACAAGAAAAAAAACAAGAGAGAAGAGAAGATTTTACCCAAAGCTTGAACAACAAATGGCCGTGCAAATTTTTTTGGTTGAGAGATGATTTTAGTTCATGGGAATACAATGAAGTATGGCTGAGAAATAGAAGCAATATGCACTGAAAAAATAATAATTAAAGAACGAGGTTGAGAAAATGAGGTCGGAATGTAAAAGGACTTTGGAATTTAAAAAGTTCAAAACTTTTCATATTTCCACAAATTTCTTTTGAAATTTTAAATAACTGAAATATATATATATATATATATATAAATTCAGATAAAAAACGAAAATTTAGTAAATAAACAAAATAAATAAATAAATATTAATTATATAAAATTTAATTAATCAAAAACAGCAAAAATTGCAAACTAGTCTTGAAAATATGAAAACAAATGCAATGAACTTTAGAAAATTTTTATGTACTTGAAAAATAATTATAATTAAAGATAAGATCACAAAATAAAAATGAATTCAGAAAAATAAATATATAAAATTTAATTAAATATAATTTAATGAAGAAAATAGCATAAAAATGGAAACTAGCCTTTAAAATAGAAAATAAATGCAATAAATTTTGGAAATTTTTTATTATCACTTTAAAAATATTAAAAGACAAAAATATACATAAAATAACATATTAACACATATTAAAATAAAATATAATAAAGAAAATATGATTTATACAATTTAAATAGACAAAATTGCTAAATAAAACAAATTGCACTCAATATCGAAATATGCATAACTTTCACAATTTAAATTCATTTTCAATGAAAGGAAAAGTAGTATTCAAGTTATTAAACCTATTTTCATAATAAAATATAAAATTTAAGAATTTAAATATTTAAATTTGAAATTTAAAAGTCAAAGTTTGACCAGAAATCCACTTTTCAGTAAAATATTCAATTTATACCAGTTGGAATTATAATTCACATAATAATCAAAGTTTATATTCAAAAATGAAATGTTTGAAATGAAAAAAGTTTGAAATAATTTCAAATGAAATAAAGTCAAAATTAAAATATACATAAAAATCTAGGGTTGTTACACTCTCCCCCACTCAAATCTTTTCGTCCTCGAAAAGGAAGGAAGCGAAGAAACAACTAGAAAGAACAATAGGTTGGAAGACATCCTGAAAGAAGGTAGGGAGAAAGTAGCTAGGAGGGAAAGTAGGTTGAAAGACAAGGATGAACCATTATTTAAACCATTATACATTTCAATTTAAATTTTTTTGTAGTATGATTGATAGTCATTTGATTCAAATCTGATGGTTCAAAGTAAACAATATTTAAAACATTTTAAATTTTTAGAAGGGAAAATAACCGATCAAAATATTCTTTATATAGTACTTTATCAAGATACTTTTATCAAAATACTTTTATAACTCGATGTCTTAACAAGTTTACTTTCGTTCTTGCAGACTCTGGCCATACGTTGATCAGGCGCAAAGCTAGAATTCTCCAGGTACTTGGTAGACTTGTTTCAACACCCAGTGAAAATACTGGAAAACACTTTTAAAAAATAGATATGGAAAGTACAATCCAAACAAATCAACCAAACCAAAACATTTGTCTAACCATGGATCACAGATACACAATGGTTATGCCAGGATCCCCCAGGAAACAACCCGTATCCGTAAGCTTTCTCAGCCCTGCGAGTTACGCCATGATGACTAGTAGAGTGCATGATACACAATGGTTACGCCTGGATCCCCCAGGAAACAATCTGTACCCCTAGGCTGTCTCAGCCAGGCAGTTTCTCTACTAATGCGACCTACATAGAGTGCAGGATACACAATGGTTACGCCTGGATCCCATAGGAAACAATCCGTACCCCCAGGCCAGCTCAGCCAGGCAATTGCGCTATGCAGTCGCTCGAAGAAAAATCGATGGAAACTCGAGTATCATATCCGAATAAACCCAAATCAGAGAGAATAATATCGATAGAATGAATCCAAGATGTGGCCACAAATCGGATATCAAGCAGAAGGCACTTTCCATAACTTTACTTCGAAAATATGTATCATATATTACCTTCAAAATAACTTTCAAATATCATACTTATATAAAGTCCATTATATATAAGATTTCACTTTACAAATTGAGTACCTCTTCATATCAATAGTCTCAAATCAATTTCATACTTATACAAATCATTTTATATAAGTCCGATAACTCCCAAATCAAGTATTTAGTAAATCAAGGTTCTCAATTTCAAACCATTTCAATATCAATTCAGCTTCAAAATCATATACGATTTCACCAAATCATTTCTTCCAAATTACATAAATTTAGTTTCAGAGTTTCTCAAACATTAGATTTAGAAAATAATCCAAATTTCCAAATCAACAAAACTTAGGTCAAACAAATTCATTTCCATTTCAAACATTTATTCACCTCAAAAGTCATAATACTTTCAAAGTTATAAATCTTTTGAAACCAAAATACTTGAAATAATTGCACTTTGAAAAATCATAACATTTCAAAATCATGCATTTGAAATCATAAAACATTCCTTTAGTTCTTTACATTTCACAAATTTATTCAATTAAACCCAAATCTAAAATTTCCAATTTTAATTCAATTCAAATAATCAGTTTCAATTTAATTTAGTTTTCCAACAAAACCATTTCAAATATTATTAAATTTCAAATATAGATTTGGTTTACAAAATAAACTATTCAATCTAAAATATGTTTCAAGAATTAAATATACCATATTTCAAAACTAAATTTTATAATTTCATATATCTCAAAATTTACTTCATTATTACTTACATATATCATCATTTTGCAACATTACATTCGATCGCTCGCTTGGTCACACAAGTTCGCTTTCGGACTAGTATTGTCCATTCGACTTCCCTAATGTGGACTTCGATATGGTTTCTCGACTAGAAACCATCAGTCTCCTTGCATAGCCATATACTATGATAGAGAATTCTAGAATCAAGCCCAAAATCCATATCAAATATTCGCCATCAAAAATCAAATGAAAAATCCTAACACGAAATGGTGTAATTCGCCTCGAACTTGTGTACTCAAACTTGGATCAAATTAATTATGCGAATAAAACAGCATGCATACAACTTATGTATCTATTCCAACTTGTTAAATATATAGTTTCATAAAGATGTTACTAAGTTAAAACATTTAAAACCAAATTTTTCCCAAACATTTGAAGACTATTTTTGTAACAACCCGCATATTTGTCGATTTTATATTTAAATATTTTATTTAAATATTTTATCGATACTCAGAATTTAGTCCGAAAAGCTACTTTTTGCATACGGTCGAATTAAGACTCGGGACCACCTCCATTGAGTTCAAAATGCCGTTTGCGACCTTTTTGAGTATAAACTTTGATATATTTGGAGTTAGTCAAAAAAAAATTTGACCTTTTTCACTTTGGGTTTGAGTTTGGTTTCAGCCCACTAGCCAACTTATACTCAAAACTGAACCACTCTTCCCCATTCACCCTCATTTTCTTCTCTTTTCAGTTCTAAAGCATTAATGGTGGGATGGATTGGAAATTAAAACTCCAAAACCCTAGTTCCTCTTGCAACCTCAAATTCCTAGCTCCAAACTCAAGAGAACCCATTGGTAAGCATTCTCCTCTTCTTCTCCAACTTATTCTCTTACCAATTTCAGAAATTCCTAAACCTAATTTTGGGAATGTTCTTGTTTTGAGCATAGATTCAAGCTCATTTGGGTTGTGTTGAAGAGAGGTTGATTCTCCATTTGCTTTCAAGCTTCTTCTTGTTTGATTTTGTAAAAAGGTGAGATTTTTATCTCACATCTTTGTCTATAATTATCTTCGATTGTTAGGTATGAATTCCTAACGTTTATTCATGTGCAATTGATTTTGGTTTGGATCGATTTCGTGTATATTCCAATTTTTGGTGTTTGGTCTAATTTATGAAAATCCTTTTATGGATATTTGGACATTGATATTTGAGGCGTATCGAAGAGCCGTTTAGGCTGGGTTGTCGTTCGACATAATTCCTTAGTCATCACCATTTGCTCGTTCGATCGTTTTCGATGTTCGTTTGGCCATTTTGGCCTAGGTTCAGGGAATGCCCTGAACCCCAGATTCAGACGTCTGAAACGTAATATTCAGACGTCTGAATATTGTTCTGGGAAGATTTCTATCCCCAGATTCAGACGTCTAAATTTATGGTTTCAGACGTCTGAATTGGTTCATTTGGAACCAGAAAGGAAATAGGCAAAAATATGCCTATTTCAGACGTCTGAAACACTTGATTCAGACGTCTGAATTGTGTTCTGGAAATCTTTATATTTCCAGATTCAGACGTCTGAACCACTTGTTTCAGACGTCTGAAACTGCTGTGTTTTTCCTATTTGCCTATTTGTTTGAGAATTCCAATTTAAATCGATTCGCGATGATCCTATTTGTTGTTATCATTTATTATGACTTTGATGACTCCTTTTTAGGGATTTTTGAATATCCATTTCGATGGATTCTTTATCGGTTTCTTTGGATTTTATTCACGTCTTCGAATGTGAATTTTAGTGATTGATTGTTCCTACAATCTTCTTTGTGTTTTGTCACTTTAAGAATATAAAGGTTTTCTATACTAGTAGTAAATATCAAAACTCTTTCCTCAAACGATTTCAATACTATTTTAATACCAAATTCGTTTATAAAACCGTTTTCCAATCTATTAGTATATATAAACCTTTACCTCACTCATATGAGAAATCTAATTAAACGACTTAGTAAAACAAGTGGTATGAAATGCTTGCGTTCACTTTGTCGGTTAATTCTTGGACTTGTTCGATTGAATCCCTTGTGACAATTTTACAGTGGAGATCTACAGTTTGTTCGTAAATATTTAAGTTAAGCAAGTGGTTATGGGACATGAAGCTAAACTCATATATTTACAAACTTAGTGTAATTGACACTTCTTGATGATCATGACGATCATTTTTTGTGATTTAGACTAGCAATGTGCGATGTCTCTTTGTCTACGAGGGAGACTAAACCCCGTTTGTGTGAGTTTCAACTCACATATGTGGGGTAGCGCCCCATGGTCTTCGGGCCGTTCGTGTGTCAAAAATTAATGGCTAGCTACCATGAGATAGCGTCTCGTTTGTGTGATACATATGTTGGTGAGTTTTCATGCCCCGTTCGTGTGATAGGCCTCCCTCCCTATTTTGTGTGATTTATGGATTTCGTGTGTCGAATTCTGGAATTTTCTTCTTCACCTATTTTTGTGATTTCTATTGATATGATTTATCAATTTTTGTGCATAGGTGAATTCGTGTGTCATTGACTGGATTTCTTGAGATGATTTCTAGAATTTATGTGTCAGGACCCGATTCTTCGACTTCCGAAAATCGACATTAATACGTCCACTGTATCAAATGCCGCCTAATCGAAGGCCGGAAAATCGGACCATGAGGGTTTAAGAAAGAAGAAAGAGGTAGAAGAAGAGAGAAAAGGAGAGAAGAAGAAAGAAAAGAACAACAACAGAACAACAGAAAGAACAATATCAGAATCTCACAATTCGCAGCGGAACAACATATAATAGATAAATGAATATTTATTAAAACAAAGAACTATACATTTTATACATTACATCACATTCATTATCAGAGTTTACAACACCAAACAGTGGAAAAGAAATACTATATACAATAGGTAATATGCTACGCCATCCAGCTCGCCTCCAGATATCTGTAGCAACACTGGAATCCAGAATGACCTGATAACCTAACTCTAGACTGTCCGTGTGGAAATTTGTGGGCACCCAGAGTTTAGAAAGGGAACAATAAACTCCAGGTCAGTCATGTGACTGGTGTGAGAACTAAAAACAGTTATTTATCTTTAAAACAAAGAATAGGAGAAATTTTAAAAGAAAATTCGCAATGCTTTTTGAAAATGAAACTACCATAAGGTCTCCCGCCACACACACAATGCAAATGCAGACGTGGAGGAGGTTTCTCCTTATGATAGTCAAAGATGCTTACTACGCAAAATCAAATCATTTTTGATATTATTATTAGTGCATAGTGTAGAAAACATTTTCGAAAGTAGAATATAAATCTTAGCCAGCATAGGTACCATTATATTATGCCCGCTATAGCTACCATATTAGATGGCAGGTTCTACAACTAAAACCGTACAAGGCGCGTATTGAAGAATGGATTTCCAACAAATGGTCAGGCCAAGGAACTTCCCATTGCCACATGGAAACGCCTCTGGAATGACGTCCCGAGAACCTAAACGGATCTCTGCCAACACAAGGCCGGGTTACCCCTAACCGGGTAACTACTGACACGAATATGTCATTCCTCGATCGTAACCGATCTATATCCGAGGATCCTCGATTTCCAACAACGACAAAGTAATAAATTTGCAGTAACCACATAGGCTAAGTATCTGGGCTCCATACCATGATACCACCTCTATCCAGAAGGAATGACATACACTAAAGGGGCGCTACCCCCTAATAACCTTGCTGCATCTTTCCTGTTTTGACCATTTCCGGGGTGTGAGGCTCGATGAAGTCTCGTCCACAAAGCCACGCTTTACAAAAGCAATGCTTTGGGTCAACAAATGATCAAAGCAATGATCATCAAGATAAACGACCAAACAAGTGATCCTATCACAAATGATCATTCAACGATCATTTCACAGCAATACTCAACATGCCACGTTACCAATTTGGGAATGTATCACTAGTGACCATCAACTATATAACCTCTGAGCTCGTACGTCTCAGAGAAGGGTGTTAAGCTAAGAGAATAAATTCTCCGCCACCAACAGAAATATATTTGATAGAAACTAGCTTTACATCTCAAATTGTAATGTCAGAAATACAATCCATACAAGTCCGTTCCGGGATCGAACGGAACCGAAGGCACTTACAAAGAAGTCCTTGCAATCCGGATATTCATTAATCACGTCCGGACTTCCCGTCACTAAGGGTGATAAACCTCTGTATCGGAGATCAGCCAATGCAGAGTAACTCGACGGTAATCCATCCGTTTTCACAAATATCCGGTCTTCAACACCGGTCTTCAAATGCAATTCATAACGACGTATCACTATTCGGAATGGGTTATACGACCCCATGGTCCTTTCCCGGTTAACCCGAATAGTGAGCGCTTATTTTAAAATAAGTGTGGCATTCAATTCAAGCAATCACAACAAATACTCATTCAAGGGTAAATATTGATAGTCGGTTATTTAACTATCAATAAAGATGCGCAACATCATCAGATTCCAAATAATTTCTCAAATTATTTATTTTCCCAAAAATATCTTTACTAGATATAAACTTCCACACTTTAAAAATAAATCAACGTTTATTTTTATTTTTTTATTTAACAAATTCAATTCCCTTTATAAATTCCATAGTGAATTTACATTTCCAAAATATCTATGAATATACGATTTTCAAATCGATTTCTAATATTCATTTTCAATTTATCTTTTAAAAAGATAAATTCTCAAAAAACGTTTCATTTCATATTGGAAAAGCATTTCCATACTTATTTAATAAGTAATTCACAAAATCTTATTTATTTTCAACAATTTGAAAATATTCCATATACTTAACCCATAGTTAAGTATATATTTCATTCTTTAAGGCAAACGTTCTTTTATTCACATTTATTTGGGTCAAAACGAATGTTGCGTAAAACATTGTTACGACAACCCAAAAACACTAGTATAGGGATTCGAAACTAAAATAGATATATAAATCCCAATACTATACAAAACATTTCCTTTCGGAAATCATTTACTATGACAACAGTGTTATAGTCCATTATTTCCTTATTTTCCTCGAAAACGTCTATTTCAACAATGAATGTTGAAATCTACGACTTCCTTTCCTTCTATTTCTCGAAAACGTCTATTTCAACAATGAATGTTGAAATCTATGTTCTCGATACTTGATGCATTTTAAAACATCTTTAAATCGTTTTAAATTCCATTTAAAACATCCTTTTTCCAAAAGATATTCATTTTATTTAACGATATATTCACTGCTCAAAAACGTGAATATAACTCCTTTGATAAACTTTGATATTCAATTGATCAAATTCAATTGATTACGAATTTATAAACAATGTTTATAAATTCTATTCCTATTTATAAACTTCGATTTATAAATTTCCTTTATCAATCCAATTCAAGTTATATAACTCAATTTCATACCAAAGGTTCATATTATAAGTTGATTACTTATAATTCATTCATTCATTTACCAAATCGTTCTTTTTAAGCTTCACAAATTCCAAATCTTATTGCTTATAAGATTCTTTTATATTCCATGACAATTTCAACGTATAAAAAAATATTCCTTTATTTACAATTTCTATAAATATCTCATTTAAATGCCCAAAATCCATTTTATAAGTTAATGACTCATGAATCTTTTATTTTCAATATCTATTCATTTTATAACTTTCACAATTTATAAATCTATAATTTTCAATGATCCATTTATACTTCATTTTAACACATAATTAAACTCGTTTATACTTCCAATATTTTTATTTATAAATATCAATTTATAAAATCTTTTATATTCATCCTTTATAATAATTCAGAAATCCAATTTAAATTATTATATAAATCTATTTATTTTTAAAAACTACCTTTGGTTCTATTTCACAAAAATCTTAAATTCTATAACTTTAAAAAATTAAAATTTTAATTTAATTAAGAATGAATCAACTCAAAATTTTAATAATAACATATACTTTGGAAAAATCAATTTCAAATCCATTATAACTCAAAATCGTTAAAAATACTTTTTTTAAAAAAAATGGATCCGATGATGCAACAGCATCCAATAGTCAATCATGGCACAAATATCATATATCGATATGATAATCACAATCTTCACAATATCTATAATCAAATAAATATTTGTGAGGAATCCAGTTGGATCCCTCCAACCTGTTTCCCTGCATCCACAGATGTTAGCACAATACCAATTCCACTTCAAGGTGGAATATCGCGGTATATGGGATTTATAAAATATTATCCGCTTAATAACGGCGCAATAGGGTCTCATCCGCTATACAATGCGGGAAATCAATCAATTGCAATATATACATATGCCAATATATATATTGCTATGTATAGATATATCCTACAATATCTAATATCACAATCAAGCAAACAATCAATCAATCAGCAAATTTTAAATCTAACTATTTAAAATTTAAATAAACCCTTTTGAGTGAGAAGTTCTCACCTTGCTTTTATTTGCAATCCATTTTCCAATCCGGCTTGTTTTCCTTTGTAGTTTTGACCTTGTATAAACATTTTTATACGACTGATTAGTATTCGAAATAAATCGAATAATATATTCCCATTTAATAGGTTTATTTAATTTGGCTAACCATTTTGGGTTTATACTAATAATTTTATTTAAGCAAATTTCTTTTAGTCAAATAAACTTTATTTAACCAAAAATTTATTTTAACAAATCTTCCCTTAATAAATCACTTCACCTAGCAAATTAAATTTCTAACAAATTTCCTTTTATAATTTATTTTTCAGCTTATCTATATTTTTTCTTCTTTTTCACAAATATCTTTTCTGTTTTACAACTTACTGTCACTATTTTAAATACTTCTAAAAATTATTACAATAACATTTTTAATAAAATAGAATTCAAACTTTATTTGAACTCCTCAACATTTTTGAAATCACTGTCTTTCCAAAGTTTTATACTAACTAAACAGTATTTCATTTTTAACCTTTACTGTGAAGAAAATTTTTCATAAATTAGATAGAGAAGATAGGAAATACCCTTTACTGCTCGACTCGTGAATGCCTCCATCACCAGACATTGCGATGCCCCACGACGCCGCTGCCTGATGCCGCACTCGAGCACATCACCAAAATTTCCTCCTGCCTGCGCGATGCTCCACCTAGCCTAGAAATCCACGCGACCATGATACCCCAAGCCGAGATGCCACTGTCAAGCCATCGCGACCACGTCGCCGTCGCCGCTCCACGTGACTCAGGCCCGCCTCACGAACCCCAAAATCAAACGACGACGCCGCCAACTCATTCGAGCCCAACTAGCATCGCCGCCCCCAACGCGCCGCATCCCAAACGAGCAGCCGACCCTCCCCATCGCGACTCCCATACGCGATTTCAATCTAGGGCTTCGGCCATTTTTTATTTCTCTTGATTTGAAATTCTGGAATGAAAAAATAGAAGAGAGGGACGGAGGAAAAGAAGCGGCCATTGATTTATACGAGAGAGAGAGAGACGCGATTTTGAATTGAAGGAACACAGAGGAGATTGATTTTTATAAAGGGCTGCGGCCATTATTTTTATCTCGTTTGATTTTTATTCATTTTTTTTTCTTACTGCGTACACAAAAATGGGAGAGGAGGTCGGGTACGGGGGAGACAATGCTTCAGAGGGTAGGTCTGCTTAAACAGCATAGGGTGGCTTTGAGTTGACAAATTTAAAAATTTAAATTTAAATTGAATTTCGTTTTAAAATCTCAACGCGTTTACTCATCGTGTGCTCACATATCGACTCCGAAAAATACGAAATTTGAAATCCGGTAATAATAAACTATTACGGACCCAATGGAACTGGTTTCGTCGAATTCCGAGACTGTATGAAAAATGACTATTTTTAAATATGAATTTAAACGATATAAATTCAAAACTGAACAAACCACTTTCAAATTCAATTCTGAAGCTTCTATTATTTTCAGTATTATCAATATAGAATTTACAAGCTGTTGAAATATTTTTAATCAGCTTAAAATTGAAGATTCAAATTTTTATTCAACTTTGAATAGATTAAATTTTATAATTTAATCGCCAATTTATTATGAAAATTTGGAATTCAAGTCAAACCATCATTCAAATATTTAAAATTAATTAAATATTTTCAATTTAAATTGTTCAAAATTCTGGATCGTTACAATCTTCCTCCCTTAAAAGAATTTCGTCCCGAAATTACAAGTTAGGAAGAAATGGTCCTTAACTTGTTTACTATTTTCCACAATTCAAATAGTTTTATCAACTTACTAACCTGAATCTTTTTATTAAAGATTCATTCTCATTCCAACTAGCTTTCCAACTTCAATTCTAAGTTTCAAACAACATTGTTTCTTTCACAATTTAAATTCAAATTCAAATTTAAATTTCAACCTTTCAAATTTTCTCAAAAATTTTCTAACACCCTAAATTTTTGAAAAATTTCGTCAGCGTCTCCTTTGCGCGGCTCGATCGGTACGACTACAAAATGGCACCACGGCCCCTCAGAATCAAAAAGAAAAGAGAAAGCCAAGTGGCTGGAGAAGAAAATCATCAAATCTCATACTAAAATTGAAATACGTACCTTTTGTCGAGCAATTCAATTTTATCTTTGAAATCAAAATCCAAATTCCATTTCTTTTAATATACATGTATAACCTGCTAGTAGTAGTATCCATAATATCCAATTACAATATTCAAACCATTTTGCCAATTTTATTTCAAAATTTTCAATATATACTTCTTATATCATCTTTAGCTTTACTATTGAAGTTATACATTCATTTTCATTCGTTTCAATTTCAATTCAATTTCATTTGAATTCAATTCACATTTTCAATTATATTTGAATTCAGTTTAACTTCTAAATATTGAGTTTTATCTTTCAATTTCAAACCATTTTTATTTAGCTCACAATTCAAGTTTTAATTTAATTAATTCAACTTCCATTTCAATATTTCAGGAATTAATAAATTATCATACTAGTATACTTGAATTCAATCTGTTTTATTTTACCCAAGTTTGGATTTTATTCAACATGATTCAAATCTCATTTCACTTTTCAATTTCAATTCATTTATTTACAAATGTTACTTCATTTGTTCATTTACAAACACAATTTAATTTCAATTCACCTTCATTTACTTGTAATTGTAATTTTATTCATTCATTCACAATTTATTTCCATAATTCAATACTCAATCCCAATTCATTTTAATTACTCCAAATTTATTTTCAACTTAATAATATTCCATAAATATTTTTATATAGCATTCCAGAGTCTTTTTAATCTTTCAAAACCATTGTTGAAAACAATTCAAATTATTCTTTGAATTTCAAAACCAAACCCCAAATTTTCCAAACAACTTCCATTTAAAACAATTTGGCAGCAATTCCTCTTTTTGGAAACCCGAAAATGAACACCGATGATGTTGCGATCACCATCGGAATTATTTTCCAGCGACCAAAAGAGTTTAGAGCTTTTCATCCTTCAAACATTTTTCCAAAAACCTTTGAAAATTATTTCCAAACCAAACAGGAATTTAATTCCTAAAATTTCCAAATTCTTTCAAAAACATTCCCAAATATTTCTCTGGAATTTCATTTCTAATTATAAATCACATTTATAATTTACATTCTTCAATTTCATTTGTATATGGATTTTATTTTCTAACTTTTGATTATGATTCAAATTTCTTATTCAATAATCAATGGTAATAATTTTAATATTATCCACTCCTAACACCCAGGCATCCATATTTACATTATAATAATTTACACAAAATCATTTCTTTTATATACAAAATAGCCTTGGGTAAAATTATTTCATTTACCCTATTTTTAAAACAATACTGTATCGAATTGTTTTACTCAAGTGTTTAGAAACCCTTTCGGCACAGTTGTGCAGACTGCGCTGACGAAGGTTCATATGCCACTCAATAAATCAACCAACACAATATAAAATCATTTTATATTCACTAACAAATACGCGCTCATATCTATTATTACACTCAAACTCATTCTAGAGTACTGCTGACTCTATCTCTAATGAGTAATACCCAACAGAGCCATGGTTGTCGCTTAACCATATGCTCTGATACCACTCTGTCAGGACCCGATTCTTCGACTTTCGAAAATCGACATTAATACGTCCACTGTATCAAATGCCGCCTAATCGAAGGCCGGAAAATCGAACCATGAGGGTTTAAGAAAGAAGAAAGAGGTAGAAGAAGAGAGAAAAAGAGAGAAGAAGAAAGAAAAGAACAACAACAGAACAACAGAAAGAACAATATCAGAATCTCACAATTCGCAGCGGAACAACATATAATAGATAAATGAATATTTATTAAAACAAAGAACTATACATTTTATACATTACATCACATTCATTATCAGAGTTTACAACAACAAACAGCGGAAAAGAAATACTATATACAATAGGTAATATGCTATGCCATCCAGCTCGCCTCTAGATATCTGTAGCAACACCGGAATCCAGAATGACCTGATAACCTAACTCTAGACTGCCCGTGTGGAAATTTGTGGGCACCCAGAGTTTAGGAATGGAACAATAAACTCCAAGTCAGTCATGTGACTGGTGTGAGAACTAAAAACAGTTATTTATCTTTAAAACAAAGAATAGGAGAAATTTTAAAAGAAAATTCGCAATGCTTTTTGAAAATGAAACTACCATAAGGTCTCCCGCCACACACACAATGCAAACGCAGACTTGGAGGAGGTTTCTCCTTATGATAGTCAAAGATTCTTACTACGCAAAATCAAATCAATTTTGATAATATTATTAGTGCATAGTGTAGAAAACATTTTCGAAAGTAGAATATAAATCTTAGCCAGCATAGGTACCATTATATTATGCCCGCTATAGCTACCATATTAGATGGCAGGTTCTACAACTAAAACCGTACAAGGCGCGTATTGAAGAATGGATTTCCAACAAATGGTCAGGCCAAGGAACTTCCCATTGCCACATGGAAACGCCTCTGGAATGACGTCCCGAGAACCTAAACGGATCTCTGCCAACACAAGGCCGGGTTACCCCTAACCGGGTAACTACTGACACGAATATGTCATTCCTCGATCGTAACCGATCTATATCCGAGGATCCCCGATTTCCAACAACGACAAAGTAATAAATTTGCAGTAACCACATAGGCTAAGTATCTGGGCTCCATACCATGATACCACCTCTATCCAGAAGGAATGACATACATAAAGGGGCGCTACCCCCTAATAACCTTGCTGCATCTTTCCTGTTTTGACCATTTCCGGGGTGTGAGGCTCGATGAAGTCTCGTCCACAAAGCCACGCTTTACAAAAGCAGTGCTATGGGTCAACAAATGATCAAAGCAATGATCATCAAGATAAACGATCAAACAAATGATCCTATGACAAATGATCATTCAATGATCATTTCACAGCAACACTCAACATGCCACGTTACGAATTTGGGAATGTATCACTAGTGACCATCAACTATATAACCTCTGAGCTCGTACGTCTCAGAGAAGGGTGTTAAGCTAAGAGAATAAATTCTCCGCCACCAACAGAAATATATTTGATAGAAACCAGCTTTACATCTCAAATTGTAACGTCAGACATACAATCCATACAAGTCCGTTCCGGGATCGAACGGAACCGAAGGCACTTACAAAGAAGTCCTTGCAATCCGGATATTCATTAATCACGTCCGGACTTCCCGTCACTAAGGGTGATAAACCTCTGTATCGGAGATCAGCCAATGCAGAGTAACTCGACAGTAATCCATCCGTTTTCACAAATATCCGGTCTTCAACACCGGTCTTCAAATGCAATTCATAACGACGTATCACTATTCGGAATGGGTTATACGACCCCATGGTCCTTTCCCGGTTAACCCGAATAGTGAGCGCTTATTTTAAAATAAGTGTGGCATTCAATTCAAGCAATCACAACAAATACTCATTCAAGGGTAAATATTGATAGTCGGTTATTTAACTATCAATAAAGATGCGCAACATCATCAGATTCCAAATAATTTCTCAAATTATTTATTTTCCCAAAAATATCTTTACTAGATATAAACTTCCACACTTTAAAAATAAATCAAGGTTTATTTTTATTTTTTTATTTAACAAATTCAATTCCCTTTATAAATTCCATAGTGAATTTACATTTCCAAAATATCTATGAATATACGATTTTCAAATCGATTTCTAATATTCATTTTCAATTTATCTTTTAAAAAGATAAATTCTCAAAAAACGTTTCATTTCATATTGGAAAAGCATTTCCATACTTATTTAATAAGTAATTCACAAAATCTTATTTATTTTCAATAATTTGAAAATATTCCATATACTTAACCCATAGTTAAGTATATATTTCATTCTTTAAGGCAAACGTTCTTTTATTCACATTTATTTGGGTCAAAACGAATGTTGCGTAAAACATTGTTACGACAACCCAAAAACACTAGTATAGGGATTCGAAATTAAAATAGATATATAAATCCCAATACTATACAAAACATTTCCTTTCGGAAATCATTTACTATAACAACAGTGTTATAGTCCATTATTTCCTTATTTTCCTCGAAAACGTCTATTTCAACAATGAATGTTGAAATCTACGACTTCCTTTCCTTCTATTTCTCGAAAACGTCTATTTCAACAATGAATGTTGAAATCTATGTTCTCGATACTTGATGCATTTTAAAACATCTTTAAATCGTTTTAAATTCCATTTAAAACATCATTTTTCCAAAAGATATTCATTTTATTTAACGATATATTCACTGTTCAAAAACGTGAATATAACTCCTTTAATAAACTTTGATATTCAATTGATCAAATTCAATTGATTACGAATTTATAAACAATGTTTATAAATTATATTCCTATTTATAAACTTCGATTTATAAATTTCCTTTATCAATCCAATTCAAGTTATATAACTCAATTTCATACCAAAGGTTCATATTATAAGTTGATTACTTATAATTCATTCATTCATTTACCAAATCGTTCTTTTTAAGCTTCACAAATTCCAAATCTTATTGCTTATAAGATTCTTTTATATTCCATGACAATTTCAACGTATAAAAAAAATATTCCTTTATTTACAATTTCTATAAATATCTCATTTAAATGCCCAAAATCCATTTTATAAGTTAATGACTCATGAATCTTTTATTTTCAATATCTATTCATTTTATAACTTTCACAATTTATAAATCTATAATTTTCAATGATCCATTTATACTTCATTTTAACACATAATTAAACTCGTTTATACTTCCAATATTTTTATTTATAAATATCAATTTATAAAATCTTTTATATTCATCCTTTATAATAATTCAGAAATCCAATTTAAATTATTATATAAATCTATTTATTTTTAAAAACTACCTTTGGTTTTATTTCACAAAAATCTTAAATTCTATAACTTTAAAAAATTAAAATTTTAATTTAATTAAGAATGAATCAACTCAAAATTTCAATAAAAACATATACTTTGGAAAAATCAATTTCAAATCCTTTATAACTCAAAATCGTTAAAAATACTTTTTTTTTTAAAAATGGATCCGATGATGCAACAGCATCCAATAGTCAATCATGGCACAAATATCATATATCGATATGATAATCACAATCTTCACAATATCTATAATCAAATAAATATTTGTGAGGAATCCAGTTGGATCCCTCCAACCTGTTTCCCTGCATCCACAGATGTTAGCACAATACCAATTCCACTTCAAGGTGGAATATCGCGGTATATGGGATTTATAAAATATTATCCGCTTAATAACGGCGCAATAGGGTCTCATCCGCTATACAATGCGGGAAATCAATCAATTGCAATATATACATATGCCAATATATATATATATTGCTATATATAGATATATCCTACAATATCTAATATCACAATCAAGCAAACAATCAATCAATCAGCAAATTTTAAATCTAACTATTTAAAACTTAAATAAACCCTTTTGAGTGAGAAGTTCTCACCTTGCTTTTATTTGCAATCCATTTTCCAATCCGGCTTGTTTTCCTTTGTAGTTTTGACCTTGTATAAACATTTTTATACGAATGATTAGTATTCGAAATAAATCGACTAATATATTCCCATTTAATAGGTTTATTTAATTTGGCTAACCATTTTGGGTTTATACTAATAATTTTATTTAAGCTAATTTCTTTTAGTCAAATAAACTTTATTTAACCAAAAATTTATTTTAACAAATCTTCCCTTAATAAATCACTTCACCTAGCAAATTAAATTTCTAACAAATTTCCTTTTATAATTTATTTTTCAGCTTATCTATATTTATTCTTCTTTTTCACAAATATCTTTTCTGTTTTACAACTTACTGTCACTATTTTAAATACTTCTAAAAATTATTACAATAACATTTTTAATAAAATAGAATTCAAACTTTATTTGAACTCCTCAACATTTTTGAAATCACTGTCTTTCCAAAGTTTTATACTAACTAAACTGTATTTCATTTTTAACCTTTACTGTGAAGAAAATTTTTCATAAATTAGATAGAGAAGATAGGAAATACCCTTTACTGCTCGACTCGCGAACACCTCCATCACCAGACATTGCGATGCCCCACGCCACCGCTGCTTGATGCCGCACTCGAGCACATCACCAAAATTTCCTCCTGCCTGCGCGATGCTCCACCTAGCCCAGAAATCCACGCGACCACGATACCCCAAGCCGAGATGCCACTGTCAAGCCATCGCGACCACGTCGCCGTCGCCGCTCCACGTGACTCAGGCCCGCCTCACGAACCCCAAAATCAAACGACGCCGCCGCCAACTCATTCGAGCCCAACTAGCATCGCCGCCCCCAACGCGCCGCACCCCAAACGAGCAGCCGACCCTCCCCATCGCGACTCCCATACGCGATTTCAATCTAGGGCTTCGGCCATTTTTTATTTCTCTTGATTTGAAATTCTGGAATGAAAAAATAGAAGAGAGGGACGGAGGAAAAGAAGCGGCCACTGATTTATACGAGAGAGAGAGAGACGCGATTTTGAATTGAAGGAACACAGAGGAGATTGATTTTTATAAAGGGCCGCGGCCATTATTTTTATCTCGTTTGGTTTTTATTCATTTTTTTTCTTACTGCGTACACAAAAATGGGAGAGGAGGTAGGGTACGAAGGAGACAATGCTTCAGAGGGTAGGTCTTCTTAAACAGCATAGGGTGGCTTTGAGTTGACAAATTTAAAAATTTAAATTTAAATTGAATTTCGTTTTAAAATCTCAACGCGTTTACTCATCGTGTGCTCACATATCAACTCCGAAAAATACAAAATTTGAAATCCGGTAATAATAAACTATTACGGACCCAATGGAACTGGTTTCGTCGAATTCCGAGACTGTATGAAAAATTACTATTTTTAAATATCGATTTAAACGATATAAATTCAAAACTGAACAAACCACTTTCAAATTCAATTCTGATGCTTCTATTATTTTCAGTATTATCAATATAGAATTTACAAGCTGTTGAAATATTTTTAATCAGCTTAAAATTGAAGATTCAAATTTTTATGCAACTTTCAATAGATTAAATTTTATAATTTAATCGCCAATTTATTATGAAAATTTGGAATTCAAGTCAAACCATCATTCAAATATTTAAAATTAATTAAATATTTTCAATTTAAATTGTTCAAAATTCTGGGTTGTTACATTATGCTTCACCAATTTTCGTGATTTCCATTGATAAGTTTTATCAATATTTGTGTATTGGTGAATTTGTGTGTCATGGACTTTTGTGATTGACATTGATATAATCGTCAATATTTATGGTTTGGTGAACTAAATTAGGAGTATGACGTTTCTGTGATTCTTGTGTAGATTTTGTGACATTGAATAATCCCTTGATGATTTTCAACTGCTTATATATATCACAGCTTGGCATTGTGATTATTATGTGCTTAGTCATATCTCTTATTCTATATCGTTTCATCTGATATTTATAGTTAGACTGATCCGTTTATTATTTTCTTATTAAATAATACTTGGGTCAGACCGAGATGTTACAGGTGCTTCTGCTTGACTTCTCTCCAGGGATCCATTACTCTGACCTTTTGTTTACTACTTAGATTAGTAGTTTTTGTTGTATACTCTTGAGATATTGACTCATAGATGTATTCTTATGTATAGCACGTGTTGCTATTCTTTTGTATTATTGTGGATCTTTCTGACCACTACTCTGATGTACACTTTTATGTGTAATATTCGTATCTTATTCCGCCTTTGTGATATGAAATCTCTGCGACTGATTTGTGTTATATTTATTTCTATATTTGTTTCTGAAGATATTACAGCCACTCTGTAGTAGCTTTGAGTTTGTGTCGGTATGTCGGATTTCCCTCTTGATAAAGAAATGCATGTTATACTATCTGACATATCGATGCTCGCGCAAAGCAAGTACACGGATGGTCGCTCCTCAACAGCCTTATTCTCCGTGCTAGTTGACAGCATTCACCGTAATGTTCTTGGCTAGCGTGGATACAGAGGTGGGGCGTCACAACTTGGTATCCGATCCAAACTTCGGAACAATATGGAATATTATAACAAGGATCATCGTCCTAAGTCCATCTTAGGAGTCGTGCTTTAGGATTTTATTCGAGTCTTCGTACCGATTCATCCTATTTTCTTTTATGATTCCTTGTTTTATCTATCAAGTTTGCTTGATATTCATTAGTGAATAATCTTCTTCTTGTTCTTCTTTCTTTCAAAACAAGAGAAATGTCTAGACCAGGCCGTCCCAGAGCTGGACCATCTAGTGTTCCACCCCAAGATGGAGTTTTTATGACTGCTCAACAGCTTCTTGATTTAGTGACGAATGCTCAAGCAGCTGGAGCTAACCCGAAACCTACTCACCCAAAGTCGGGATTTGCACGCTTGTGCAATGATTACACTAATTTGGGTGGGGAGCCATTCAAAGGTTCCGAAACTATTATTGAAGTACAGGCTTGGCTAAGGTCATGCAATCGAATCTTTTCTCGCATGAATCTTATTGACCTTCACCGAGTTCAGGTGGCCTCTAGTATGCTCCGAGAAAGAGCATTGGACTGGTACGAGCTTCTTATTTCTGAGATTAATAAAGCGGATCTCACCTGGGGGCAATTCCGAGAACGCTTCGAGTTGAAATTTGTACCAGAAGCAGAGAAAGTGACATTGGCTCGACGATTTGTAGACCTTGTTCAAGGTGAGTCCTCCGTGACTGATTACGTCGCCTCCTTCGAGTCGCTTTCCAAATATGGGGTTGAATACATCAACACCCCTTTAAAGAAGAATCAGAGGTTCGTCAATGGCTTAAACAAAAATCTCAAAAAGCCATTACTTCTAAAATTAGAAGTTTCTTTCGACCAACTCGTTGATATCGCTCTTCGTCTTGATGAGGCGGATAGGGAGAATGATGTTGAAGTGGTGGTTTCCAAACCAAGCTTCAACAACAACAAGAAGAGGCCAAACAAATTCAAAGGCCCTTATCCCAATAAGAAAGGGAGGCAAACAACTCCTGTTGAAAGGACCTTTTCCTCTACTCAAGGGAAATGCTATAATTGTGGTTCGAAAGACCATTTTGCGAACAAGTGTTCAAAGCCTCGTACTTGTCGCTATTGCAAAATCCCGGACCATTTTATGCATGTGTGTCCCAAACTTCAAAATAGTAAAGAGGGAAAGCTTAATGTTGCTCAAGCCCCTGGCAACACATCTCGTGGCCAAGGTATTTCTCATTCTATTCTGGATGGAATTATTTTATTTCGTGATCATCCTATTCGAGTTCTTTTTGATACGGATGCGTCCCATTCTTTTATATCAAAAGAACTTGTTGATACTTTTTCTTTGGATGTTTTGTGTTTAATGACTTCTTTGAGAATTGCGAATCCGGTTGGTGGATCCGCGACAATCACTTTATTGTGTAAAGATGTCGAGATTATTTTGTGTGATTTTTCTTTCCGAGCCGATTTGCATGTCATGCGTTATTTAGGCTTTGGAATGATTTTGGGAATGGATTGGCTTAACCGTTATAAAGCCCATATCCTATGTCCTGAGCGGACTATTCATCTTCGACATCCTCAATCTGTTAAGCAGATTTCTATTAATCTTAAAGATTCAGATTCCAGCTTGGTTGCATCTTTATATTCTTTAAATCCTCGTGATGACGATGATGACGACGAGGGTGATATTATTTCTCTTATTCACGTCGTTTGTGAATTTTCCGACTTATTCGAGCCCGTTTTAGGATTACCACCTAAGCGAGCAATTGAGTTCAGAATTAATCTTATTCCTGGAGCTCGACCTATCACTCGTCCTCCGTATCGTATGTCCAATAAAGAAAACGAGGAGATGCGTAAACAATTATCCGAATTGGAGACGAAACAATTTATTCGCTCTAGTTCCTCGCCTTGGGGAGCTTTAGCTTTTTTTGTGAAGAAATCCGATGGAACACTTAGGATTTGCGTTGACTACCGCAAGCTTAATGATCTTACTATAAAAAATAAATATCCTTTACCTCGGATTGATGATCTATTCGATCAACTTAGTGGTGATAGAGTCTTTTCGCAATTAGACTTAGCTACTGGATTTCATCAGCTTCGTATTGCAGAGGATAGTATTCCATTGACCTCGTTCCGTACTCGTTATGGATCTTATGAATGGCTTGTCATGCCATTTGGTTTGACGAATGCTCCGACGTATTTCGTTGACCTTATGAATAGAGTTTTCAAAGACTTTCTCGACCGGTTTGTTCTCATCTTTATCGATGATATTCTTGTGTATTCTAAAACCGAGGAGGAGCTTGAAAAACATGTTCGGATTGTGTTGGAAACTCTTAGGAGTAATCAATTAAAGGTAAAATTTTCTAAATGCCATTTTTGGCAATCTCGTGTGAAGTTTCTCGGTCACATTATTTCCGAATCCGGAATTTCCGTAGATCCTTCAAAGACTGAAGCGATTCAAGATTGGAAGAGACCGGAGAGTGTGACAGAGATTCGTAGTTTTCTCGGATTGGCGGGCTATTACCGTCGTTTTATCAAAGACTTTTCTAAGATTGCCGTGCCTCTCACTAGCTTGACGAAGAAAGGTGTTAAATACATTTGGTCGGACAAATGTGAAGCTTCTTTTCAGAAATTAAAAGAGCTTCTTTCTGATGCTCCTATTCTTGTTATTCCCGAGGGGAACCAGGATTTCGTTGTTTATACCGATGCTAGTCGCGTTGGTTTGGGTGCCGTTCTTATGCAAAAAGAACGTGTTATTACTTATGCTTCTAGGCAATTGAAGCCATCCGAGACTAGATATGCCACTCATGATTTAGAGCTCGTGGCTATTGTTTTCGCCCTTCGTATTTGGCGTCATTATCTTTTAGGAGAGTAATTTGTTCTTTACACGGATCATAAGTCTTTGAAATATTTATTTTCTCAAAAGGAACTTAATTTACGTCAACAACATTGGCTCGAGTTCCTTGCTCCTTATGATCTTGATATTCTTTATACACCCGGTAAGGGTAATCGTGTCGCCGATGCTCTTAGCCATAAACAACAAGCTGTTGTTTCTATGATGATATCCGAATGGAACGATCTCGAGATCTTATCCACTTGTGAGATTCGAGACCGCGTATCCGATTTATATTCATCTCTTGTTTTATGTAGCCTTGAGGCTCACCCTTCTCTTTTAGACCGCATTCTTGAAGCTCAAAGGCTAGATCCCGAAATGGCTCTTCTTGGCCAAAATATTAGGGATAAAATTGATATTGAAGGATTGAAAGAATTTGATATCGATTCTCGTGGCGGCATTCAAAAATTTGGTTGACTTATCGTACCAAATATTATTGATCTTCGTAAGGATATTTTAGAAGATTCTCATCGTTCTAAATTCACCATTCATCCCGGTAGTAGTAAAATGTACGCAGATATGAAGCGACTTTATTATTGGGAGGGAATGAAACTTGACATCGCTAACTTCGTTAAGCGTTGCATGACTTGCCAACTCGTTAAGGCCGAACATCAAAGGCCCGGTGGGTTATTGCAACCTTTAGAAATTCCAATTTGGAAGTGGGACCAAATTTCCATGGATTTTATAGATGGCCTTCCCCATTCTCGTTCGGGTCATGATAGCTTATGGGTGATCGTTGATAGACTTACTAAATCCGCCCATTTTATTCCCGTTCGGTCTAACCGAACCGTTCCTCTTTTGGCCAAACTCTTCGTTAAAGAGATTGTTAAATTGCATGGAGTTCCTACTTCTATTGTTAGTGATCGTGATCCATTGTTTACTAGTGGATTTTGGAAGAGTCTTCAAAAAGCTTTGGGAACGAAGCTCAATTTTAGCAACGCTTATCATCCTCAGTCCGATGGACAAACCGAGCGTGTGAATCAAACACTTGAAGATCTTCTTCGTGCTTGTGTGCTTGATTTTGGGGGAAGTTGGGAAGATCATATTTCCCTTGTTGAATTCTCCTATAATAATAGCCTCCAATCTAGTATTGGTATGGAACCTTTTGAGGCACTCTACGGAAGGCCATGCCGATCTCCTTCTTGTTGGCTTGAGACCGGTGAGAAGCTGGTTTTAGGTCCCGATTTTATTCATGATTCCACAGAAAAGATTGATCTTATTCGTCATAGGATGAAAGAAGCCCAGAGTAGACAAAGATCCTATGCCGATAACCGGAGAAGGAAATTAGAATTTTCTGTTGGAGACTCTGTTTTTATTCGTGTTTCACCAATGAAAGGTGTTGTACGTTTCAGTCGATCGGGAAAATTGGCGCCTCGATATATTGGGCCATTTCCTATCACTGAACGTATTGGTTCCATGGCTTATCGCCTTTTATTACCAGCTCAATTTTCTGCTATCCATGACGTGTTTCACGTTTCTCAACTTCGGAAATGTCTTCGAGATTCCGATTCTATTCTTGAGCCCGGTGTTGGGGAAGAGATTGAAGTTTCGCCTAATTTAACTTATGAGCAGCATCCTATTCGAATTGTTGCTTCGGAGGTCAAACGCCTTCGAAATAAAGATGTCCCGCTTGTTAAAGTCCAATGGTCTTCAAATCCTAAGGATTGTTCTTGGGAATCTAAAGAGTTCATCGAGCGAACCCATCCGGATTTGCTTTCTCGTGCTCTTTGAGGTAACCTTTTATTTCAAATTTCTTTTGTGTTGAATATGCTTTTATGGTTGTTACTATATATCTTCTTCTTAAATATTGCGAGGACGCAATTTCTTTAAGGAAGGGAGTCTGTAACAACCCGCATATTTGTCGATTTTATATTTAAATATTTTATCGATACTCGGAATTTAGTCCGAAAAGCTACTTTTTGCATACGGTCGAATTAAGACTCAGGACCACCTCCATTGAGTTCAAAATGCCGTTTGCGACCTTTTTGAGTATAAACTTTGATATATTTGGAGTTAGTCAAAAATTTTTTTGACCTTTTTCACTTTGGGTTTGAGTTTGGGTTCAGCCCACTAGCCAACGTATACTCAAAACTGAACCACTCTTCCCCATTCACCCTCATTTTCTTCTCTTTTCAGTTCTAAAGCATTAATGGTGGGAGAGATTGGAAATTAAAACTCCAAAACCCTAGTTCCTCTTGCAACCTCAAATTCCTAGCTCCAAATTCAAGAGAACCCATTGGTAAGCATTCTCTTCTTCATCTCCAACTTATTCTCTTACCAATTTCAGAAATTCCTAAACCTAATTTTGGGAATGTTCTTGTTTTGAGCATAGATTCAAGATCATTTAGGTTGTGTTGAAGAGAGGTTGATTCTCCATTTGCTTTCAAGCTTCTTCTTGTTTGATTTTGTAAAAAGGTGAGATTTTTATCTCACATCTTTGTCTATAATTATCTTCGATTGTTAGGTATGAATTCCTAACGTTTATTCGTGTGCAATTGATTTTGGTTTGGATCGATTTCGTATATATTCCAATTTTTGGTGTTTGGTCTAATTTATGAAAATCCTTTTATGGATATTTGGACATTGATATTTGAGGCGTATCGAAGAGCCGTTTAGGCTGGGTTGTCGTTCGACGTAATTCCTTAGTCATCGCCATTTGCTCGTTCGATCGTTTTCGATATTCGTTTGGCCATTTTAGCCTAGGTTCAGGGAATGCCCTGAACCCCAGATTCAGACGTCTGAAACGTAATATTCAGACGTCTGAATATTGTTCTGGGAAGATTTCTATCCCCAGATTCAGACGTCTGAATATATGGTTTCAGACGTCTGAATTGGTTCATTTGGAACCAGAAAGGAAATAGGCAAAAATATGCCTATTTCAGACGTCTGAAACACTTGATTCAGACGTCTGAATTGTGTTCTGGAAATCTTTATATTTCCAGATTCAGACGTCTGAACCACTTGTTTTAGACGTCTGAAATTGCTGTGTTTTGCCTATTTGCCTATTTGTTTGAGAATTCCAATTTAAATCGATTCGTGATGATCCTATTTGTTGTTATCATTTATTATGACTTTGATGACTCCTTTTTAGGGATTTTTGAATATCCATTTCGATGGATTCTTTATCGGTTTCTTTGGATTTTATTCACGTCTTCGAATGTGAATTTTAGTGATTGATTGTTCCTACAATCTTCTTTGTGTTTTGTCACTTTAAAAATATAAAGGTTTTCTATACTAGTAGTAAATATCAAAACTCTTTCCTCAAACGATTTCAATACTATTTTAATACCAAATTCGTTTATAAAACCGTTTTCCAATCTATTAGTATATATAAACCTTTACCTCACTCGTATGAGAAATCTAATTAAACGACTTAGTAAAACAAGTGGTATGAAACGCTTGCGTTCACTTTGTCGGTTAATTCTTGGACTTGTTCGATTGAATCCCTTGTGACAATTTTACAGTGGAGATCTACAGTTTGTTCGTAAATATTTAAGTTAAGCAAGTGGTTATGGGACATGAAGCTAAACTCATATATTTACTAGCTTAGTGTAATTGACACTTCTTGATGATCATGACGATCATTTTTTGTGATTTAGACTAGCAATGTGCGATGTCTCTTTGTCTACGAGGGAGACTAAACCCCGTTTGTGTGAGTTTCAACTCACATATGTGGGGTAGCGCCCCATGGTCTTCGGGCCGTTCGTGTGTCAAAAATTAATGGCTAGCTACCATGAGATAGCGTCCCGTTTGTGTGATACATATGTTGGTGAGTTTTCATGCTCCCGTTCGTGTGATAGGCCTCCCCCACTATTTTGTGTGATTTCTGGACTTCGTGTGTCGAATTCTGGAATTTTCTTCTTCACCTATTTTTGTGATTTCTATTGATATGATTTATCAATTTTTGTGCATAGGTGAATTCGTGTGTCATTGACTGGATTTCTTGAGATGATTTCTAGAATTTATGCTTCACCAATTTTCGTGATTTCCATTGATAAGTTTTATCAATATTTGTGTATTGGTGAATTTGTGTGTCATGGACTTTTGTGATTGACATTGATATAATCGTCAATATTTATGGTTTGGTGAACTAAATTAGGAGTATGACGTTTCTGTGATTCTTGTGTAGATTTTGTGACATTGAATAATCCCTTGATGATTTTCAACTGCTTATATATATCACAACTTGGCATTGTGATTATTATGTATTTAGTCATATCTCTTATTCTATATCGTTTTATCTGATATTTATAGTTAGACTGATCCGTTTATTATTTTCTTATTACATAATACTCGGGTCAGACCGAGATGTTACAGGTGCTTCTGCTTGACTTCTCTCCAGGGATCCATTACTCTGACCTTTTGCTTACTACTTAGATTAATAGTTTTTGTTGTATACTCTTGAGATATTGACTCATAGATGTATTCTTTTGTATAGCACGTGTTGCTATTCTTTTGTATTATTGTGGATCTTTCTGACCACTACTCTGATGTACACTTTTATATGTAATATTCATATCTTATTCCGCCTTTGTGATATGAATTCTCTGCGACTGATTTGTGTTATATTTATTTCTATATTTGTTTCTGAAGATATTACAGCCACTGTGTAGTAGCTTTGAGTTTGTGTCGGTATGTCGAATTTCCCTCTTGATAAAGAAATGCATGTTATACTATCTGACATATCGATGCTCGCGCAAAGCAATTACACGGATGGTCGCTCCTTAACAGCCTTATTCTCCATGCTAGTTGACAGCATTCACCGTAATGTTCTTGGCTAGCGTGGGTATAGAGGTGGGGCGTCACAATTTTTTTTTTAAAACATTTCAAAATTGATGTTACTAAGATGTTTCTTCATTCTTACTTAGTTTTGAAATATTCATTTCATAAATCTTAATATTTTATATAAACTCAAATTACAAATAAACCAAATATCCTTTCATACAAATATGAACTTCAAATATTCATTTATCAAAATCAATTATCATTTCAAATTCACATTCTTTATCAAAATAAAGATTAAATCATACTACTTTATACTTTAAATCATACAAGACTAGACTTATATTCTTTACCAAATACCTTATACCTTCCAAAATTTCTTGGCTTTGAAAAGTTAACCTTGATTTGGAAGTGCTCGAACCTACAAAATATTAGAAGAAATCATATTTTCAATCCAAGAGTTGGAAATCAACACTAAATCAGTAAATCAATTTCAAAAGTTAGGTTGCAGATCCGAAACTCGAGGACTGAACATTGGCTTGCTTTAAATCTTTCCAAATATATATATATATATATACACACACACAGATCTATCTTTCGAATATCAAACCATACTTCGAAATCTGAAATCAACATTGGTTTCACAAAATAACTCGCAAAGCAAAGCTACTAGAGTGGCCTCTCTCCCATTCAGAAACTCGAAAATCAATGTCGATGATGCATGCATTCATCACCGAAATTATTTTCCAATGACATAAGTGGGTTCTGGACTTTTATTTTCTTGAAACTTCTTTAAAATCTCTTCGAAATCTTTGGAATTCATTCAGATACATTTGAAATATTTCTTATTCGAAAAATATCTTTAAATCATATTATTATTATATATTTTCCAAAATCTTAAAACCGATTCCAAAGCACCGGAGTTCGATTCCTCGAAATTCAAATTCGAAACCCTTCAGTTATAAATCATTTTTATATAAATCAATTTTCTTATAAATTTTCAAAATTTCAAATCCTTTTGAAACTTAAAATTTTTATTTTACAAGATATATAATCTTTATCGAAAACATTTCACTTTTAAATACAAAATATGGTCATCCTTATCAAAATAATAATTTCGATGTATACAAAATTTTCAAAACACAATCAAACACAAATTTCCAAAGGATAATTCAAGGAAGGATTTCAAAACAAAACAGAGATTCAAATTTAAAGGAACTCTGATCAAATAGAATTCTGATTCGAAGATAAGCTCGAACGAAGATGAGATAATTAATTACCAAAGAGACGATGGATAAGCCTTTTTGCATCGCGGGCGACCTTAACAGAGTCAACCGTGACTTCAGGAATATAACCAATGCGGAAATCTAAGGCAAATTGGCATTCGATTGCCAGAGATGGAATCCGAGTAGAGCAGGAAATAGATAGCATCATAAACCGAGGATACAAAAATCTCTGGTGAATCAATGCTAATTGTAAAGGAGTTTCGTCCCTTTACAAATCATTCGAAGATTTACGGAATCACCGATCTTGAGAGAGGTCATTTCAAAGTAGAGTTATGGAATGCTCCAAAATCAAAATGGATAAAATAGGGAAGACAAGACTGGATTTCAGAACAAGTAGAAGCGTTCCAAAGTTCAAGGAATCCAAACCGATAAGAATCCTAACCAAAAGATTTCTAACAAGGTGGATACTGAAGGATGAAGTTTAGAAAATCTTGGTTTCAAAAATAAGAAATTTTTTATACCAAAATAATGTTTTAAAATCCTTTAAAAATCATTTGGAAATTATTTTATACTTCGAAAATACATTCTCCCACAAAGAAAGGATTCTGAGATTGATTTCACTCGCTCTAGGGTATTTCTACCCTATCTCTAATGAGTTTTTGCTCCGCAGGCAAAGGTTTGCCTAAAACCAAAGCTCTGATACCAACTGTAACAACCCGATATTTTCAGCCATTCGCATCCGCACATGTCGGACTTGAATTGCTCAAAATACCGCATTGTAAATAAATTTGGAGCAAATGAAATCAAACACACAGAACCACAGACATAGAACATATCAGAATAAATCGCAGCAGAATATAAAACCATAGTAGTTCATGAAGCTACTATTACAAACTCTCAAAACATAATACATAATGTCAGTTTCAAAACAAGAGCATAATAGAAATCCAATACATAGAGGTCATTAATACATCAAATAAACTGAAACAGCTGAAATTTTGAAATAGATAACTAAGCAGATAGACTTGTAGAATCTCCAGCAAAGACCGGCTCCAAAAAAGAATCCAAAGTTGTAAATACTCAGAATGACCCGAGCGTAAAGTAAAACACAAAACACTCGATTCAGAACATACATACTTATATAATGTAAATCAACTCAAGTGAACCGTAGTAGTAATACACAATAACTTAAAGGATGCTTAGGATCGCCCATCCTCTAAGGATCTTTTAAATCATAAATTAAATACATCCTGTGGTTAAAATTCACTACAAGAAAATGTGTTTTCAACTGCAATAGTAGACAGCGTTTTTACAATAACTGCTGACAAAGGAATTTTGCAATATAAAAATTAGAACCTGAACGCTGTTTAAAGTAACCCATTTCATTTTGCGAATTTTTTTCATTACGCGGTCACTTGGCCGCCTTCCTTTTCAACTTCGCTCCATGTAAAAGTAAAATTCTAAATCCTCCTTTTCAACTGATACTATAATTAGTTTTCAATATATGTAAATACTTGATGACCATATGATCTGAAGTGATGTAGGCTTTTCTGCAATTCTTACAATGAACTCATGTTCCTCAATGAAGACCGATACTTACAATGAAGTTTTCCCCATTTTCTACTGCCATAGGAAGTTGCAGCGACGGTCGATTGCTCGCCCCCAAAAATTTGGCGATGCGTGGATGGGTGTAATTATGGGTACTTACAGTGGCAACTAAAATCAAAATCTGACGATTGTTGATTCGAGTAGGAGGTGGGAAGACTTCAGATGGGAGGACCTAATTAAAGCCTGGAAGGATATTTCAGAGATGTGTCTTCTTGTTGGATGGGTGGAGATGCTAAGTCTGGATCTGGATCATCATCTTCAGGTAGAAGCAATAATATTCGGTTGTTCTTGCATTTGTGACCTGGATAATATCTCTCTTCGCAATTGAAGTAGAGGCTTTGTGCTTTTCTAGTTTGAATTTCTGCCTGGGTGAGTTGTGTAATTGGGAGGTTGGATGAGGAGGAATGGTTTGGGGTTGGTAATGGGGGTAATAACAGAAGTGGAGGGGGTTAAGTTTGGTTGGTTGGATGAAAGTTTAGGGAAGATTTTAGCGAGTAGAAGGGAGAGTTGTTGTATGGCGTGTTGTTGTGAAGCAAGTGTAGCCTTGATCTTGACTATATCGGCTAGTTAGTGGCAATATATTCATTGTTGATGCAGCGCTGACACTCCCTGGCATTCCCATTTTCTCTTCTCTTTAAATAAATTGCAGATGGGGGCGAGGAATGGAATCTTTTCAGATGCCCGAACGTTAATTACAAGATGCTATGTGGGTTCGTATATGATTATATGTGTAATGAGAGACGAAGCGGACTAGAAGTAGCTGCCTAGCTAGATTTTAATGGGTAGCAGTAAGCATTTCTGAGAGAAAGTAGATCTCTCCCAATAAGTCCATCTTTATGTTGGTGATTGAATGGACATAATTATGTAGTGAAAATCTCTCATGATTCCATGGCAAAGAACCGAATAAATGACTTTATTCCCTTTCTGATAAGGCTAATAATTGTTTGATCCCAGACAATAGGTTAAATACTCCATCTTAATCTTTTCCTAGACATTTCATATTAAAGCAGTTGTTTCATTGTTTGTTTAATGCATCTGTTCACTCTCAGTAGGCATTATTAATTAGACTGATATAGTCGGTATCCTTCAGACATCACTATTTGTTGTACATGTAGCTAGACAGTAAGACACTGAAGACATGATAAAATAGAACAATTATAGGCAAAGGGGAACACCGAAGAAGATTAGATGTGCAATATAACCTGGATGAACTTTCATCCGATCATCTGATTGTTAAACATCTAGGGAAGTTTAGAGCTCGAGCATGTTAATGGTATAGTATTTTTTTTGTATGTACTTATTTTTTTTTATCGTCTTGCTTTAGTTTTGTTACAGATTGTATTTAAGTTTGCACTACACTTTCTCAAGATCATTAGTGCATTCAGTATGTTAACCGTTTGTGATCTTTCTTGTTCCTTTACCCTAGCACAATCAATTTATTAATATTTGAGAGGTTCTTAGGAATGCTTTGCTTCGAAGTGACAAATAGATGTATTAGAGATACAAACAATTGTCAAATCAAGTACCATTGTAAAATTAGGTTGTAGAAGATGAGTTAGTTATTCAGGCGAGGTTGAAGTTTTGTTCTGTTGTTCAGGCAATGCTGTTGAAGTCCTATTGGAGATTTTTAGGAAGTGTTGGTGCAGTCCCGTTTGTCCAGGCAGTTGGTGTATGCTTGTCCCTCTAAGCAAAAATAGGATTGTCAGTGAAATTTTGTATAAGGAGATACGTGACACGATATAGGACGATTGGCTTGAACCTATATAAAAATCAACTGTGTATTTCTACTGCATTTACTTGTTGATTTACTTAATTTACATTCATTGGCTATATACTCAATCCATTTTCACACTCACGGGACAAAGTAAGAACCGGTAGGATAGGAAAGTTGACATTTTGTCAACTTATCCGATAGTCAAGAGAATCGACGATCTAGCATAGAAATGATAGTGACATGAAGGTTTGATGTTGTCAATGTTATTTATAAAATTCTTTCACTGAAGTTTATTAGTGCAAAAATAATATTATTATGATGTAATCAACTTGTAACAATATAATGAATATAAAAAAGGGTGCATCAATCAAGTATAAGGTATCATTATCTTATTCATATTCCAAAATGGCCATGGAATTTCCTTTTATATTTTAGCATTGTGAAATATAAATTGGTAAAGAATACATTCCATAAATTTAGGCTCATATTCAAGTCACATTATTACTATTTTGTAGGCTATTAATTTTGTGATTAGGCGGAACTAAATGTATACCATTTTTATTTCATTTTGTACATTTCTTCCAAATGTATCATCTTAGTGAGAATTTTTTTTACAAAAAATTAACAAAGTTTGTATATGCGAATTTACTCATGGATGCTTGGGGGTCACCTAGTAACTAGCATACCCTCATGCAGGACATATTATAACTATACAGTTTTCTTTTTGGCTAACATCAATCTAGAGGAGTGACTGAAGCCCGTTTTTCATTGTCAATATTTAAATATGAAAAGCTGACTTGAACCTTTAATCCCTAATAAATTAAAACCAATATTTTTGTGCCATCGCTATTGGATGTGCATGATGAACCATCAGAGGTGGATATACCAATGCTTACCTGCACAATGTAGTTTAGTTGCTTCTGAGCTTATTTCTGAACTACTCAAACATGGAACTAGGTAATTATTGCATAATTTGGATATATTATAGCTATATACAATGGAGATGGTTAACCTCCAGTGACTTGTTTTAAAGTTCAGTTTGTTCATATTATTTTCATCTTTATGTGTATTGTTACCTGCCTTGGAATTGAATTCCTATCTATGTTGCAGCCTGTTAGAAGTCCAGTTACAATTTGTGATGACATTCATGAATAGTTCCATGATCTTGCGAAACATTTTCGAATTGGAGGGAAGGTACCTTTGTACCCTTGACCATTGATAGTACTCGATTTTTTATTAACTTAGTTGACAGTACAGAGAGGAAGATAGTGGTTGGTGGTAGCTAACACAATATAGTTGAACTAAATGCATTTGGTAGCGGAACAACAATTGAAACTTGAAAGTGGATGAACTGCAGCTACAATGATGGTCAGAACGGCAAAAGAGGATGGAGTGAAGCAAAAAGTGAAATGGTGCAGCTGTTGAATTAGAGCTGAGTGCAGCTGTTGATTTCATTCAGATCTATGCAAAAGCAGAGCTCTTGAATCACAAATGTAGGGTTCAAGGTAACTTTGCCTATGTGCTTGTATTTTGGGTCTAGTAAGTATCTGAACTTCATATATCTTTATAGCGGTTTCAGTCTCTTTAACGAGAAAACTTGTACGAAATATAATGCATAGTTCTGGCAGCATAAGGTCAATAAGAAAGTGGAATAGACAACAAGAAAGCTGGAAAAATAGAAAATTGACTGAACTAATACTAAAAACCGAAAGTTTAGACGATGTGCAGCAAAAGTGAGGCTTGTTGCAGCTAGAGACAAGCGTGATGCTGAAATAATCACGATGCATAGCCAAGATGCAGCTAGAGACAAGCATGATGCTGAAATAATCACGATGCATAGCCAAGATGCAGCTAGAGATAGGAACTCACAGGTTTGTCGAAGCATTTTATAATTTATACTTACAGTTCCAGACTGTATAATTAACAGACTCCTCTCTCAATGTAGAATTTATTGCTGAGAAATGTGATGTAAATGAAGAAAGAGTACTCTATCTTCGCGTTGAGTTGTTCAGATCCTATGACAGCTCACTTACAGGGCTCCTGGTACGCACTTAAAATCATTTAACAATTATATACTTATCAGTATCGCTTTTATATTTGATTACTAACATGACATTTTCAAATTTTCAGGCACTTGGTTAAAATGTTCATCTTGATGAGCACCATAGGTGAAGATAATTAACTTTTTAATTTGATTCTGACATACAAAATGAGTACATAATAATGTTGTTGTTTTGTCAACAGTTATGTGCATGGAAGGTTACCATATGAGAATATTCAGCCAAACCCATAGCTAAGGGATCTATTACTTCAAATCTCTCAACCCAAAATTGTAAGATATAGGCTAGTGTCAGAGGTTGTATCAGATGCAGGCTAGTGGCACTTAATCCTTATGTTTGCAGACTCTAGAATCGGACGAGCTTCAGGTATAATGCACACGTTGTTTTATAACGAACACTGATTTTATAGGGGTGTGTGTGTGTATTGCACTGTTTGAATCGGTTTATTCAAAAAAGAAATTAGTATCCATGTGTTAAGCTCTTTTGCCTTTGTTTGTTATATCCAAGAGACAACTTAAATTAAATGCCTTTAGTTCTAAGCTAGATATTCCTATGTCAACATGTGAGTATGCATGAACAAACATTGTTTTAGCATGACAAATGAGATGCTTTGACAGTAATTGTTCTGGAATTCTTTTCCAAACAAGGTTTATTATTTTTAAACTTTACACTAGCCAAGGGTAGTCGTGTTTATGCTGTCATTGGGCATGGTTTTGCGAACAGCGAAACTAGAAAATGAATACATGTTGCACAAAAGGAATGTAATCAGCTTCACCTCGATCCACATATCAATTACTGCTCCACTAGATTTGTTAACCTTCGGAAGATACAATTTAGCTGTATTGGTTAAAAAATTGTACTCTAACATTACATATTTAAAATTCAAAACTTCAATTCTCATAATCCCCCGGCCAAATTTCTATGTTAAACTAGAGTGATTCAAAATATATATATTATGGCTATTCTTGTTTTTAAATAGGTATTGATGATATGCATATTTCGTATATATAAGAGTGAAAGAAAACACATTACACGAAATGGGTTTATAATTTACGTGTAGGAAACGGACCCTGAATACATCATCTTCCATTTTGTTGCTTAAGACCTTTAGGTGAGTTACGTGTCATAATGCATTGCAGACATGTCAGGAGTACTGCATTTAACAACATCGCATTAGGGGTTGCAAAAAATGTAAGCAAATATAACTGTAGTAAGAAACAGAGGTCCGAAAGCAAAATAATAAAGGAACAAATACCTATGTTGTTAATTAAAATGAGCAAAAAAAGAGTGCATAGTTCAATTTAGCGAGGACTTGAAGTCTGTGAATATAGGTAAGAAAAAGTTCAAAGGAAATCTTAAACAACCGTTGACATTAAAGATGTTTTTTTACTTGACTGCATCTTTTATACTTGTACTTGAAGTTTCTTGTAGTTTCAATCTTTTACATGTGCAAAATTTTGGTTTGGATATAACTTCTTTTTTTGCTCTTCAAATTACATGCATAAATTCTTTTTGGAGATTGAAATTACATATTCATTTCTATTTGCTACATGCTAATATTAATTATCCTCAAATGGAGATTTACTTAACATGTGTGTACCTTTTATATTTTAGTATGATGCAAAAGTAGAACTAGAAATTTAAAAAAAATTGATCTTCAAATCTATAATGTTTTCAAGGTGGCAAGGGAAAAACCACCATGTAAAAATAAATTAACTTTAAAAATTATGTTCTGGACTACGAAAATAAAAACGATTGAAACGAGTTGTGCGAAAAAAAAGTCCACTATGAAATTGCTCTTTATCTTGGCAATATTTCATGCATACATGAAATGTAATATAGCTAGTTTTAATGCAAAAGCAAACATTTAAAATGGTGATCAGAAATCTGACTCAAATACTGTATGCTGTGTTCAGTTTGTTAAACCAGAGAAAATTAATAGCATGCACAGAACTTGAGAGGAATATTAGTTTGTACATATATTTCTCAACTTCATGTAAATCTGCAACTTGTGGTGTTGTAACCGTGACAGAAACTTAGAATGGTGACATCTTTGAAAATTGATTAAGAAAAAGACATCTTCAAACATTTATGTTAATCTAATTGTTTGTCTCACAGCTATCTTAGGGGGGTATAGAACAATATCTCCAGACAAGAATCATTCCGACCAGACAGCGTTCACTCAACGTCGTGAGGCTATTGCTGATATAAAGTTCACCTATGTAGTTTCATGTCAGATTTATGGAATGCAGAAAAAATCTAGCGAACCGCATGACAGAAGTTGCTACCGAAATATTCTGAATTTGATGTTTATGTAAATAAATCTTATGTGATCGTATTATTTATATGCTTTCTAAAATCCATGTTTATTCATATAGTACTTTGTTAATGTAGGTATCCATCATTACGTGTTGCTTACATTGATGAGAGGGAAGAGACGATGGATGGAAAGTCTAAGAAAAAGTATTATTCTGTTCTGGTGAAAGGCGGTGATAAGCTAGATGAGGTACATAATTAGACTGCTACTTGGTAATAAAACAAACATTGGTTAATTCACTTGTCTGCTGATTGCCTTCAGAAGAATTTCTTGAGTAAATTGGTAATAGTCATAAATGAAGCTGGGATGATCCTTGAATCCCAAACTTCTTTAAAATGTCATATCAAAACCTTCAAACGAAATTTTATTACAAAGTTTTTATGTTGATGTAACCTCTCATTCTTTTTATCTGTTTAGGAAATTTACCGGATCAGGCTCCCTGGGAAAGCTACAGATATCGGTGAAGGAAAACCTGAAAATCAAAATCATGCCATGATTTTTACATGAGGAGAAGCACTTCAGACTATTGACATGAATCACGTATAACTCGTTATCAACCAAGGAATGAAAGTACTGAAGTATAGAACAAAGTATATTTTTATTGCAGGATAATTACCTTGAAGAAGCATTCTAAATTAGAAATGTCCTGGAGGAGTTTGTAAAGGCTCGTAGGCAATGCCCTCCTACAATCTTAGGTCTTAGAGAGCATATTTTCACTGGAAGCTATGTTCTTTTTTGTTTACATTCAAATTACTGTTGCTTTTTAGCACTCAGCCTATGTCCACCTTATGTAAATTGCCTTCCATTCCCCACTAATTGTATCTTTCATTGCAGTGTTTCCTCTCTTGCATGGTTCATGTCCAACCAAGAAACAAGTTTTGTGACAATTGGCCAACAAATTTTAGCAAATCCCTCGAAGTATGTCATCAATTATCTTAGATTGAGCCTATATTCTCTCATTCCGTTTGCTTTATCATTAAATCAATATTGACCCATACATATATTTTTATGAACAATCCTCAACTTTCAATAACTAGCTGGTATCATGATAAATTTACAAACATAAGTTAGACAGAGACCAGTTTTAATGTGTGTATGTGTGGTTTTTTTCAAAATAAAAATAAAAATAAACATAACATGTAGCGTTTACAATAAAAATAAAAATAATTGGACAGTGAATTTTAAATGTCCCCTCAACCTTGGTTTGTTGTTTGACCACTATACAAGCCAACTCTTATTTCATAACAATGTTGAAATGTTATGTATCTAGGCATTTTGGTTACTTGGTATGATGCATAATAATGCTAATGTGATAAACTATTTACTGGGTACATGCCTTTCTTCCTGGAATGTTTGTTGCTTTAAATTATGCATATGCTATATTTTTATCGAAACGTCGTATAAAATCTGGTGATACTTTTTTTTGGTCCTGTTTCCTTCCCTTTGGTCTGTTAATTCCATTATAACATATATTTCCTATACAGACGGCTTTTGTTACTGTTGCATCACATTACATGTTATTGAAATTTAAAGCAAGCATTTGTATCCTTTTTCAAGCTACTTTCCATAGGCATCATCATTGTTTATTATATGAATATATATATATATATATATATATAATTTAATGGCCTTGATCTTTGGGATATTCTACTAAATCTCCTAACTTTTTAAAACTTCTTTTAATGATTATGAAAAATTAATTTGATTGAGATTGAAGTATAAGTGTGACCCTACACACAATTGCACATATCTATTTGGTTATATTTGTCCTAAATATTTGATCAAAAGGTAAGAAAAAAAATGCCCATTACCTTGCAATATCCAGTGCATAGGTAACTGCAGTTAAGATAAACCATTGAGGCATTCATGTACCGCAGAAAAGACTGACTAATTGATGTGAATTCAGCATTGAAAGAATGAAACAATGTGGTGTAGTTCAGTTGACAAACCATACATCGCAACTCTAGTTTCAATATTTAACAAACCGAAATTCAAATTTTCTGATCTTGAGTGACAGAGAGAGTTAGATAGAGATGGACATCATAGAAGCTAATTCTTTTTTTTCAACAATAACAGAAGGACGGTTGGCAAAACAAACAATAAATTTAGAAACATGCATTCAACCAGAGGAGAAACATATCAAAAAGAATTTTGGAATGTAATTTATGAGAGGTTAACAAACAAGCATGCACCTATAAATAATATACAATAATCACATTATCAAATGAATTTAAAATGGAATGAGATTCCCAACAAGTAAATCAAGCTTATTGAGTAAAGATTTGTCCCTTCGATCTTCCAAACTATACTTGTATGATTGTTTTGATATTGTTGATTCATATGAGTTCAATACGGATAATCTTCTTTTACACTTCAAATCGAGATTTAGATGAGAAAATAACTGATGCAGGTGATGCAATGAAGTTAAACAATGATTCATTTTCCACCTAGTTTCTTTCCTTCTTCTCGTTTTTTTATTACTCATGTTTCTTACCTTTTGTTTTCTTCATTGCTATTTTTTCATTACTGCCTGTTTCTTACGTTTTGTTTTCTTCTTTGCTATTTTTTCATCACTGCCTGGTACATTTATATTTTGCTATCAACGACACTCCATGCATCATGACCATGCCCATTTTGACCCTAGTAACGGAACTTTTTGCTCGATACTTTAAAAGCTAGGGGTTTTATTAGTAAATGGATTTCATGGGTTGATTTAACTTTAGAGTAGGCAATAAATTTTAATCTAGGATCGGAGATGACATCACCAGTGATGGCATTTTGATCCTCCAATTCATGGACGATGCTCTCATGTTTTGTTCTCACCATCTCCATCACATTGCATCGTTAAAGTTCATTTTCTATAATTTTGAAATAGCTACTCGGCTTAAAATTTCATTTTAATAAAAGCTTTGTTTTACTTCTTAATGGCAAATGGGGGATTAGACAATGACTTAGCAAATACCCTGAATTGTAATATCATGAATTTCCCAATAAGCTACTTAAGCAGATTTCTTTGACCGATCACACTTAAACATGATGACCGGCACTTTGTTATTAATAAAGTTAATAATAGACTTGCCCATTGAAATGAATATTATCTTTTGAAAGGAGGTGAATTGTTTTAGTTAATTCTGTTTTTTCATGCATCTCAATTTACTAGCTTCCTACTGCCATTTCTTAACTGTGTGATTTATGCAATATGTTCCCCGATACCTCGAATCGTTGTGTGATTTCATGCATCTCAATTTACCAGCTTCCTACTACCATCTCAATTTACTCTTTACCTAATGCCTTGGCTCTTGCCTGGTCTTACTGCTCTGTTCCAACAGCTCTTGCAGCTCTCCATTCTTGATCCCGAATCTCTGGTTCTGCCCACGCTATTCAGGTTTTCTCCCTTGGTCCTCCAGTATGGTTCAGTGCTGTGTTCGTGTTGTGTTTGCTGTCCAGGTTACACTGCAGTTCAGTGTTATACACATGATGTTAATGTTCGTTTTTCCTTTACACATCAGATTGCAACCGGATTTTGCAAGTTCTTATACCAATTTTCATGCTACTGGATGTGCTAATCATCCACTGACGTATTATCTGCTGATGCCATCTTCTAGCATGCATCTCTTTGCGTGTTTGTATGCATATGTATGTGTGTCTGTATAAGTTTGTTTTAGTTTGACTATCAAATATAAAAATGTGTCCATGTGTTAACCCCTAATTGTTCCAACGATGACCAAAGTTCAGATCTTGTTGCAGGCATATTTTTCATCCACTTTTTTTGCTCTCAGCCACAGATGTTAAGAGCATATGGTCAATGCATAGACAGACACTCAAAAGTATATTATGATCGCACTGAAGTGCAGAGAGCATTTTATGATAATGTTACTGGAATTGAATACCCATGAGATACATACAGGTTGCATTGTTAATATTAATTTATCCATCTTTATTATTTGACACCTCAGTATAATGAGGTATATTCTTTTGCATCTGTTTGCAGTGATACAGTAGCAAACTACTGGGTAGACTCTCCTTTAGCAATGCTTTCTATTTATGATGAGCTTATTGTTGTTGGAATAAGGATGTGGATTTTCAGGTACCATTTTCTTACTGTACTATATCAGCCATCGATTGATGTATATAGTTGTTAATATGCTGCTGCTAATGCTTTACAATATCCTGATTACTAGAAATCTTTGTAAGAACTATGGACATCTGATTCTAATTTATCATTTAACAATATATTGTTAAATTACAGTGGAGATACAGACATTGAAGTACCTATAATAGCCATAACATACTCGATCAGTGCATTTAAGCTTCCAACAATCGCTAACTGATGGCTGATGTTGTATGTGGGGGAGGGAAGATGTTGTAGTTGATGTCGTTGGCTATGTAGTTTTCAGTTGAATGGAAGATGATGTTTGAGAGGGTGAATAGGATTGTTTGAGTCTTGGTTCAAATTGATGGCTGAGGAATGAAAAGGCAGTGAGGATGGCTAGAGGTTGGAGTATGTCAGTGGGTGATCTATGGCTAGGGAAGGATGTAGTAGTGGTGGCTAATGTATTGGTCGATGATTGTAATGCACGGGGAGGAGATGAGCAAGGTAGCAGGTAATCGAAGTTTGGATGAAGTTAGGTGATGGGTGTTCGTTTGCTTAATGTAGCAGATTTGAGTGGTGCAGTTTTTGGAATTGGTGATGTAGCATTTTGGTAGTGCTGAAGTAGTTTGGAAGTGTGCATTGGGTATTGGGCAGTGGCTGGTTGTTTTGCAGTTTGGAGTTGGTCGGTGAGTGAAGTAGTAGGATGGTGGTTGGAAGGGAGAAGGATGTTGGTGAAGTATTATGTTGAAGAAATGAATTTATGTAAACTTTGTTTATGGATATTGTATTCAACTTAATTTATTGAAATAGTTGATTGTTATGTTTTTATTTGATATTTTTTAGTTTGATTTGTATATGTTATGTATATTATCCGGTTGAAATATAATAAAATGCTATTTAGATTAATGATATCTGTGTGTAAATATTGCAATGGTGGAACGCTGTAAAAATAGTACAAACAAACAACAGCGTTCAAACCGTGTTGTTAATTCTATGAAAAGATAATGTACATTGCTCCAACAGCATAATAAAAATGCTGTGAAAAATTAACAACAGCGTTTATTAACTGCTGTAGAAACTACTATTAACGTTTTTGAAAGCATAATAAAACTGCTGTTGAAACATAATACAGCACGTCTGAAACGCTGTAAAAACATTATTGACAGCTCGTAATAAACGCTGTCACAGAGATGTTTCAACAGCGTTTATAGAAACGCTGTTGTAAGTTATGTATATACGACAGCATGTCGTTATACAGCGTTTCTAATAACGCTGTTGTATCATATTACAACGTTTATCAAACGCTGTTAAAAGCCTTTTGTGGTGTAGTGATTCAAGAATGGTATTTTATATTTTGAAACCAAATATCATTTTAAAATTCAATATCATTCAAAATCCATTCCAAAATATCAAAATATCATATTTCCCAAACCATGTTCATTTTATTTAAAATACCATTTCAACATAAATTTCAAAATAGTTCATATTTCAAAACAAATTACTTCATTTTAAATCATTAAAATGAAGTTATTTTACTTAATAATTGAATTATTAAATTTCCAAAATTTAGATCTTTCAAAATTCATTTATTCACTTAAATTTATTAAAACAATGAAAATTCAACTTTCGCAGCATTTAGAAAGTGCTACGGAAAGTTATGTTTAAAACAATTCAGTTAGCAAAAGACAGCATTTAAAATGCTGTAATATGTTTTAGATTTCAAATAATATTTTAGTTAAATTCAGCAACTACAACACCTACAAAGCGTTGTAATAGCCCGTAGTTCATTTTAGCCATTTAATTCATATATATCAATTACAGCATTTACTATTGCTGTAATATCCTTTACCTTAGAAATAATAGCATTTTAAAAATGTTGTTAATTAAAATTCAAGGTTTTCAATACAGTTTCACAAACAATTATATTTTAATATAAATCATTTTTAACTTATAAAATCATAATTTCTCACTTTTAAACAATCATTTAAATACCCGTATATTCATGATTTTTATAAAGTTAAATTTCTATTCAAAAGTCAAAATTTAATAATAATTCACATATTAAACTTCAAACATTAAATTTCAATTCTTTATAATTAAATTTTAACTTAATACTTAAGTTTAAATCTCCCATATAACTTATTTTCATTTTATTTACTTACCTTCAAAAATTCACTTTTAACAAAATTCATAAATTCCAATTTAAGTTATATTTCAAAATTTAACTTAAATATTCATTCATTTCACATTTTAACTTTATTCAAAATCATTAAAATATTATAAAATCATTTTAAATTCATTTTAATTCAAAGTATCATAAATTTATCATATTTCATATTTAATTTAAATTCCATTTCATCATCAAATTAGAATTTCCAAAATAACTTACATTTCAAATTTCTAACTTTACCATTTATTTATTTCACTTATAAATTCTCAAAAAATCAATAATATTTTACAAAAATAATTTTTTTATTTAAGTTTAAATCAAAATATTATAATATTTACATTTCTAAAATATTTTAAATTTTTTAGAAAAGCATAATTTAACCACGGGTCTGTATGTAATTTTCTAGCTAAGGTAAATTGATACGGATACTATATCATTTCAATCCGTAATTTACAATGAAAATCCGGGTTTGATCATTTCAAACCCGCAATTCCAAGTAAGAATGAAATAAATAAAAATCGTTCAGGCCTATCATTTTAGCCCATAATGATATTTGCTTATTCTAAAGTCCGTTCGGGTATGTATCATTTCAACCCATAGTGATTCTAGTCTATAGGGAACTTGCAATGGTGATAACTGATATAAATAACATAATAGTATAATATAATAGTAACATGTGATATAACAGGTGCAATAACAGGTGTAAACGTCATATGATCATAATATAGCAGTTATAACAGGATAAAATACATTTACAGATTCAATTGGTGTCGGTTTATCAGTTATATAGGTACAGATTGTCTGGTGAGAATAACTCACCCGTTCAGAGCGGGAGATAGCTACCAAAGAAAACAATACAGACACTACGAAGGCACGACAATACGGAAATGACTTGAGAGTGAAGAGCCAAAGCTATATGCCTTGATAATATATGCACAAAACAATACAATAATACATAAGTTACAACACAAATTTATCGTCAAATAACATAAAAAATCTATACCCAAAACAACAACAAATGATTTGCAATTGCTCTCTACCTCATGTACTTCAGTTATGCAGGTGTTTAGCTCGGCCTAGGGCGCTATAGATTTGGTTTGGATGTGCAAGTGGTCGGCCAACCTTTTTTTTGCAAGGTGGTGAAGTCTAGGTGCATAAACTAGGCGTTCAAGGCCAAACATTGCAACATAACATCACATCTTTGGCACAAATAGTTTTGGTCAGAGGTCATGGGTCATGGCCAGTGGCTCCTGGAGGTGGTGGGTGGTGTGGCAGAGGGTGGATATTAGGCCCGAGATGGTGGTGGTGGAGGCGGCGGCGGCTAGAGGTTGTGGAAGGAGGTGTTAACAAATCTAGGCTTGGCTTGTAGGTAGTGATGGGTTTTTGGTGGATTTTTGTGTAGACCATGGCCTTGGGTTGGTTCAGCCTGAAGTGGAGGGGTAGTAGGATGGTTGATGGTCAGAGGAAGGGGGTGGTGGTGGTCGGCCAAATCCTGGTTGAGGAGGAGTGGAGCTACGAAGGTAGAGAACAATTGCAAAAGTCAATAGAAAACACAAAAAAAACAAGAGAGAAGGGAAGATTTTACCCAAAGCTTGAACAACAAATGGCCGTGCAAATTTTTTTGGTTGAGAGATGATTTATTTCATGAAAATAGAATGAATTAAGGCTGAGAAAGAGAAGAAATATGCAAGGAAAAAAAATTAAAGAAGGAGGTTGAGAAAATGAAAGGTCGAAATGTAAAAGGACTTTGGAATTCAAAGAGTTCAAAACTTTTCATATTTCCACAAATTTCTTTTGAAATTTTAAATAACTGAAATATATATATAAATTCAGATAAAAATATGATAATTTAGTAAATAAACAAAAATAAATAAATAAACATTAATTATATAAAATTTAATTAATCAAAAACAGCAAAAATTGCAAACTAGCCTTGAAAATATGAAAACAAATGCAATGAACATTGGAAAAATTTTATGTACTTAAAAAAAATTTATAATTAAATATAAGAACACAAAATAGAAATGAATTCACAAAAATAAATATATAAAATTTAATTAAATATAATTTAATGAAGAAAATAACATAAAAATGGAAACTGGCCTTTAAAATAGAAAATAAATGCAATAAATTTTGGAAAATTTTTATTATCACTTTAAAAATATTAAAAGACAAACATATACATAAAATAACATATTAACACATATTAAAATAAAATATAACAAAGAAAATATGATTTATATAATTTAAAATAGACAAAATTGCTAAATAAAACAAATTGCACTCAATATTGAAATATACATAACTTTCACAATTTAAATTCGTTTTCAACGAAACGAAAAGCAGCATTCAAGTTATTAAATATATTTTCATAATAAAAGATAAAATTTAATAATTTAAATATTTAAATTTGAAATTTAAAAGTCAAAGTTTACCAGAAATCCACTTTACAGTAAAATATTCAATTTATACCAGTTGGAATTATAATTCACATAATAATCAAAGTTTATATTTAAAAATGAAATGTTTGAAATGAAACAAGTTTAAAATACTTTCAAAATGAAAATAAAGTCAAAATAAAATATATATAAAAATCTAGGGTTATTACAATATTTATCTGTAAAAGATAAATTTGTGCCAAAATAATAATGAAGAAGATCATTAAACAAACATTGTCAAATTTCAATAATTATATCAGGAGATTATTAAATGAATATTTATCCAAATATTTAAAACTTAGTATTTATTATAGTTCAAATTCATCTATACACAAATCCAAATGTAAATATTTATTATCAGATTTATTTGTTTAATTTATAAATTATTATTTCAATTGATTAACCCAATTATTTTATCAATTACAGATGTCCAGAAAATTCGGGTTATCACATCCATCTCCCCTTAGAATCTTTTCGTCCCCGTAAAGGAGCGAAGCCAGTATTATTAAAAATAATTATTATCATATAAATTTTCTCTTTGAATATTTTTTTAAACCACTTTAAAAATCTATATAATATTACAAAATAGTTTTATAAAAATATTTTTTGTAACTTGATGCCTCACCAGTCCATCCTTGCTCTTACAGAAATTCGGTCATACGTTGATCAGGCGTAGGACTGAAAATTTATAAGTACTTAGCAGACCATTTTACAACACCCAGTGAAAAATATTTTGAAAATAACTTTATGGAAAATGTCAAAAACATTTTTGAAATTAGAGGATATATCTTTGGTGAGAATGCTCTGGAGATCATCACCCCCAGCCATGGTCGCAGTTAACCCGATGGTTACGTTGTCATCCCGACAAAATCCATAGATAACTATTGGCCTCTACGCCCCTCGATCACACCATGGAACCCGCTACAGATCGCAGCTACAAATGGGGTTACATTGCTATCACAGCAAAAACCCATATAATTATAAGCCTCAACGCCCTCGAATTTCGCTGCCAAAAGAATGGAACTTCTCCACTCCACTCGACCATAGATCGCAGTCTACCGATGTTACGTTACCTTTCCGGCAAAATCAAGCGTAGACCGTTGACACTCACCTCCACACGATTTCCGCTATGGCCCACACAGTAGATCGCAGCGACATCGAGTTACACTATCGTCACAACACAACTCAAATGCCTCTATAGGCACCAGCGCCCTCGACTTTCGCAACCCAATAATCCTCAAGAACTAGTTTGTCCGGACTCCTCACAAGATCAATTTTAGAGCCTTCCCCTCTTTGAGACTCAAGGCAGTACCAACCTATGGTACTCCTGAGAAGTTCATTTCAAGGGAGTGCCTTTTTCTCCAGAGCCATATTCAAAACACTTTATACTATACACATATAGTGTTTTCCAAATCATACACCTAGTATGAATCCCATATAAATCTTCTTTCTCAAAATCGATTATCCCAAAATCAATAATTCTCAAACTAGGCTTTCCAAATTCCAATATTGATTGTACTCAAAAATCAAAAGCCTTTCCAAATCCAAAGGTTCCAAAACCTTTCCAAAATCATCCTCATGAAATCCTTTATAAATATATATACATAGATATATATAATTTTGAAAATCTTTGGATTACTTCAAACTTGTATAAATTCCCTTTTTATACCTCAAATACTTTCAAAATCCTTTTCTTTTGGCTATAGATTCAACAAGGGAAGATTTATCTTATATAACAAAGATATATAACTTTGTTTACTCCAAATCAAATATTAAAATTTGATTACTCTTTTATAAAGTATTTAACCATATTTCCATTCTACCATAGAAATATCCAATTTCTGTTTTATTTCATCATATGTTTCATAAAATATATATCCCACTTCAAAACCATTTTACAGTTCTTGTCCACAAACTTTCAATATCAATTTCATTCCAATCCGTATGATGCACACATATCATCCATACGCTATACCAATCTGATCGCTCACTCGATCACACAATTTCACTTCCGAACTAGTATGATCCACCCGACTTGCTCGTGCGGACTCAGATCTGGTTTCTTGATCAGTAACTGTCATTCTCCTTGCAAAGCCTAACTATGATAGAGAATACCCAGAACCAATAAACAATCCATATCCAAGTTCGCCATCGAAAATCGAGTGAAAAGTCCCAACTCGGATCAATAAACTATCTCAAAATTCTGTGCCCGATCTGGATCAAATCGATATGCGAATAGGATAACATACGTACATCCTACGTATTTATCTTCATTGATTATCCACTAAATCAATTTCTCTTTCTATTCACATTTTCTTTAATTTCTATCCGCATAATCACAATTCTTTCAATTCCATTGGATTATCACTTTAATCCTTATCACAAATGGATATTTAATCATAAACAGTTTGCACCCCGACCTGCTTATATTTAGAAAATAGCTTGAAAGGTTAAAAATAGATAAATAGTTAAAAAATAATTATTAGTTTGTAAAATAGCTGTAAAATAGTTGTGTGATTGTAAAATAATTGAAAAATAGTCAAATAGTTATAAAATAGTTAGATAATTGTAAAATAGTTGTAAAAATGATAATTAGTTATAAAGTAGTTGAAAAATAGTAAGTAGTTTATAAAGCGGTTGCAAAATAGTTAAATAATTCCAAAAGTAGTTATAAAATAAGTAAAAGATAGTTTTGGGTTAAATAAGGAAGGTTGTATATATAATAAATAGCTTGAAAAAAAATAGATTTGTACTAAAACAATTTATTTTGAAAATAGTCCAGAGCCAAACTGTACAACTTTCAAATCTCCATTTCCAATCAATTCAATTTAAATTTCCCCTTCCATTTAAATTGACTCAATTCCAATTTGAATATCTTCAATTTCCATTGAAATTGATTTATTCCCAATTCAAGTTAATTTAATTCTCAATTCTTTTCTAAATTCAAATCAAATTCCATTTGAATTTACTCATTCAACTTTAATCACAATTTCAATTGATTCAAATAAATTTCAAATTGAACCAATTTCAAGTCATAACAATTTCTGTTTGAATTAATCCCAATTCCCATTTGAATTTGAATTTATTCAACTTCAATCACAATTCTAATTAATTCAAATCAAATTTAATTTGAACTAATTCAATTTAGATTTCAAATTTGAAATTTAAACCATCCTGAATTATAAAAATTCGAGTTAAATTTTTAAATGTTGATTTAATCCTTTAAATCAAATCAACTTATATCTTTAAACCATTTAATTCTGAATCCAAATTCCATTTTCATCCTATTTCAAAGTTCAAATAATAATTCAAATCCTTTTTAAACAACTAAATCTTTGAACTTCAATTTATCATCAAATTTCAAATTTGAAACCAAACCTTTAACGTTTTATCTTAAACATTCAAAATTTAAGTCCAAAATGATTCCATTTTATCTTAATAATGGATATATTACCACACCCCATTTCTTCATTCATTTGAACAAATCCAATTTCAGCTTAAAGATTATTAATAACAACATGATGGTATGATTCAAATTATTTTAAAACATTCATCCATTTCCAATTTCCAGATCTCAAACCCATTTTGAGATCATACAAACTCCCTATTCAAATCAACCATTTAAACTTCCCAAGTTAAATCCCAATTTCATCCTGAAATTTCCTATTCAGGTTGTTCATTCAAACTTATTTAACTTCTTCTACGTTAATTTTAATTTACTCAATCCAGTCAACCCTACTCAAATTTGAATCCTCGCTTCAAATTTCAAAATACTTTCTCACATATAAGTTCAAAAACTTATCACTTTGGGTTTTCACATCTTATTCCAAATTTAAAACTCAATATTTGGAGTTTATTTCAAACCATCTTTGATATTATGTATATTCCTCACATATATACATAGTTTCTTCTTGGCCCACCAAGCCAAATTTTAAAATTTAAACCACCTTTGGTTTTAATTCAAAACAAATTCTTTTAAAGTTTACAAACAACTTCTTATATTAAAATAAGATTATATTCAAAATAGTTTGAATAATATTACTTCCTTTACGCACCAAGTTATCCTTAAATTTTAGACCATCTTTGATTTTTAATTCAAAACAAATTTCATTAAATTTCCAAACAACTCTTGTTTGAAATAGGACACTTTCATTCAAATATATTAAATAACATTTCTTTATCACTTTGAAACAATTTTCAAATTCTGGACCCAGATTTAAAACTTCACAATTTAGATCACCTTCTGTTCCAATTTATAAGTCATACTTGCCTAAATGTTTGCTTCCCTCAAACATTTCATTTTGCTTACTCATTTATAAACATTATATTATTAAATACAACAATGATAATAACCAAGGAAACCAATCCATTATTATCTTTTTCTGAAATTCTTTTTCAAATTCAAGATTTTAATTTCAGTTTGAATCCATTTCAAACTTATCTTTATTTTATTTCAATTTGGTTGTATTTCTATTACCACTTAATTAAATTCTAATAATTTAGCAACCAATTACCTTAATTTTTATTATAAAGAAATATTGATTTATATATCAAAATATATTCTTATATAAAATCATTTAAAATCCTTTTATAAGAAAATAACAATACGCTCTCATATATATATTCACTCAACTCATTCTAGGGTACCATTGACCCTATCCTTAATGAGTAATCCCATCGGAGCCAAGGTTCTCGCTTAACCTTCAGCTCTGATGCCAAATGTAACGACCCGGAAATTTGGATCCTGAAAATTCTAGATAGTTAAGAAAAAGAAGAAGGAGATAGAAGAAGAAGAAAACAGGAAACACCAAACATAGATTCTCACATTCGCAGCGGATAAAACATACATCAAATAATAATAGTTATACAATGGAAACTGTACTCATCAAATTACACTTTCATACATCAGAGTCACACATAAACATAAACACTGGACAGATACAATCATGACTCAGATACTATAATATATCACAGCGGAAACCCTCCATACATTCCTGCCATCCAGTTCGCCTACTGAGCTCCAGTACGTCTTTACCCGAAAAGCTGTAATACTTGGTCTGACCTGAGCATTACATCAAAGTAACACCCGGGTCAGGATGGAAACCAGCGTGAGTAAACCCAACTAACATGGTATACAACAACATAAAACTACATAAAACCCGGGGTAACTCGTATCAATTTAAAAATTCATAATTTCTTGTAGACATCACTTATCACACACATCAATTTCTAAGTACCAAAACTTAGATTAAATGGTCTAATTCAGTTAAATCATTCCATACCAGCCTATTGATTTCACATATCAATCTATAAAGAATCGAAGTGGTTTCGGGTATCAACTAATACCCGACTCTGATCTCCTCGAATCCATTTTCATCTTAAGCCAAGTTATTCAAATGAATACAATTCAAATTTTAATTACAGGGTGCCACCTTCACACAGGAATTTACCATCAATAGATAACCACATTATCACAGTTTAAACCCAACATATCACATCCCATAGCACCACAAATCACATACCAGTGATAACAAATAATCAAATATCATTAAATCATCCATAAGCAATGTTAATTAGCCACACCATTTCTAATTAATTTAAATAGATTAAATTAATTACTTCAATCATCTTTTTAAATCCTGCTTACATAACATTAATTAATTAATTATAATCAATTAATTAATGATCCTTAATTATCATCTTAATTAATCATCCTTAATTAACTATCCTTTAATTACATGAAGTAAATAGACTTTAGTTAATTTTATAATTTAATTATTTCTAACCATCCACAGTAATTATCCCTAATTAATTACTCAAATTAATTATCTTGTAAACACCTACATTGATTAATTATTCTTTAATTAATCACACTCATTAATTTAACTAACCCTTAATTAATTTTCCTTAATCAGTCAATCCTTTTATTAATTAATTCTTAATTAATTGATCCCTTGATTAATCAATCCTATATAAATTACACTAAGTATAATCCTTAATTACTTTCATCAAGTAATTATCCCGTTGTAAGTAATCCTCAATAAATTAACTTTTAATTACAAATTGAATGAGTTAATCCTCATCAAATTTCTCTTTTAATTACGTACATTAAGAAATTATTATTTATGTTATTAATCTCTAATTACTAAATTAATTTATCCTTGATTGTGAATTAATTAATCTCTTATTAATTAAGTCATAATTAAGTAAATTAATTAACTACCTTTTTCATTAATTGATCTCCAAATCATTTAATTAATTAATCTTCTCTTAAATTTCTTCATTAATTTAATTAATCTATAATTACCCAAAAATATTAATTAAGTTCAAGATAACCCACTTATCATTTTAAAATTACTTAATTATCATTTCATAAAATTAAACTTAAAACCTTATTTAAATAATCTTGAAATTGATTCACCTTTACTTAAAGGTCAACTTGGATTAATAATAAAAAAACATCTTACCATTTAATTAAATTCCTAAAGGAAATATTTATTACAAAACATCGTCCTTGTTCAAAATTTTGAAAGTCAATTTGCCTTGGCTTTGTTTAACTAATTAACCAAATCCTTTTCTTAATAAAAAAAAACACTATAACCTCAGCTTGAGGCCCATTAACAAGCAAGCTTATTTTGCCTCAATACAACACAACGGGCCGAAGCCCAAACTAAAAAAAACTAAAAAAAGCAAACCTGAAACACAGTGCAAGGCAAACAGGCCGAAGCCCAACTAAAGGAAAACAAACCGAAAATCTTGCTATCCCCACTCTTCCGCTCCCTGTTTCCAAAACAACAACCCAAAGTCACCAAACTCAACATGAAATCCGACACCACACAAATCCAGCAACTCAATCTCCGATCAACTCAAGTTCAATCCTTGACGAACGGTCGATGCACACGAGCGAACGAACACTGGAATCGAAGCTTAGCATCCCTTCTCGATTCACCCATCACCGGTAAACTTTCATGCCCACGATGCACGTGCACAACCCCGCCAACAACCATCTCTCCACCGGGACATCTCCATTCGATCACTCAACCAACCCAAACATGGAGTACCATATAGATTGAAAGGATTTATAGATTGAATGTACAATCAAGTATTTGACATAAGAAAATCCATGTTTAAGGTTGACATAAAAATCTAGCAGAATAAAGGTTTTAAGTTGCTTTGAAAAGAAAACAAAATGATATGTATTTTGCTTAAGAATAAGTACAAGTTGAATATGGCTAGCATGATCATTTTATTGAGCCTGGGTTAAGTCAGCACCAAAAGATTTAAGTTCAATTTTCAGTAAAGTTTTACAACCCAAATATAGGGTATACTCAATCATGTTTGTTAACGAGAAGAGGTAAAAATTGGGCACTTAAATCTTCCATTGACAAACACATGCACATGCAGGAGTACAGTTCATATAGCAACAAAATTATGGAAATACGTGCAAAATGCTAAGTCTTGAGAAATGAAACCAATAGTTATGCAATAATCTAAGTATGCCTGGAAAACTTGGTTTTTAGAAACACTATTGCTATGTAGGAATTATTCCTCTTAATGATTCCCAAACAGATTTCTGCTTCCAAACTTTTTTACTCTGATTTAAATGAAAGTAATTTATATATCTTCACATATGTAAGTTTAAGATGATTAGAGCAAACCAATATTTTTATATTGGCATAAAGATCCTAGATAGAAGAAAATTAGAGTGTAATATTTTCTTGATTAAATGACCACTGTATATATATATATATATATATATATATATATATATATATATATATATATGTAAAAAAAACTTTAGGCTAAGAAGTTAGGTCATCTCAAATGGTCAGGCTAAGGAACTTCCTATTGCCACATGGAAACGCCCCTGGCGGGATGCCCCGAGAACCTAACCAGATCTCTGCCAACACAAGGCCAGTGTAACAACCCTGATTTTAGCGATTACCTGAGAGTATTAAATTATAACGGCAGTTATAATTTAATAGTGAAAATTAATAACAAATGAAGAATTTAAATTGTTTATTGGGAATAAACAATGTAATTGAGGATAAAATGAAAAAATAAAGTTTTGAAAACTTTATTAAGATGATTTGAGATAATAAATCGAGGAAAATGTTTTTATCTAGAGGTAATGTAATAATTTTGTTAATTATTGCTATTTGCTTCTTTTAATGATATTTAAAAGGAGTAATTAATTTTAAAATGAGATATATTTAAAATAATGATGGAATTGAGTTTAAAAATATAAATTAAGTGTAAAATTATATTTGAAATGAGTTATAAAATTTTATTACACAAAAATGTGATTTTTGTGTGACTTATAATGTTAATTACAAAGGGATTTGTAATTAAAAAGGTGAAATTGTCAATTTCTTTAAATTGAAGATATATGATCATAAAATGTTTTAATAATATTAATAATCTTTTATTTGTGTATAAAAATATTGTATTATCATGAGATTAAAGTTTCATAATTTATGAATGTGAAATGGAGCTTGAATATATGTTTATTTGTATGTGTGCATTGTTAATATGTAATTAGAGGCAAAATAATAAACTTAGGCTAACTTCTTATTCTAATTGGACTTTAGCCCACTAATTATTTCTCTAGTCAGTAATTTAGATAAAAAAATTGAGAAGTGAATAGCCTGTACGTATATTTTTCATCCTCTTCTCAAACTCTCCAGAAAACCATTAATGGCAGTAGCTTTCTCATCTTCTAACCTATGTAAAAATTTATCAAATAAAGTGAAAATTTGGGGATTTTAAGAGTAAATCGAAGCTCTACTATCAGGTAATCACTATCTAAAACCAAAACTTCCATCATAATCAAGTTTTCAGAGATAACCTGTTAATAGATCTTTGTCGTCTTTGCATGTATCTGCTTTTAAGTTTTTCAGGTTTTTGAGGCTCTGTACTTGGCTAAAGTTGCAATCTTTGGCTCCAAATCGTTGTGTAATCATCTATGGCAGCAAGGTGAGTTAATAAACTCACAACTCTAGCTGAAGCAAAGCTTCAAATGCAAAAATATATGCAAATAGTTTGATAACATTGATTTTTGATTGATGTTTTATTTCTGTAAAAACTGAATTTTGTCCATCTTTGATGCTGAAACAAATTTAGCAATAACTTTCTCGTTTTTCATCGGATTTTGATAACTTTAGATGTTCCGGAAAGCTTAAATCCTATGATACAACTTTTATGTTTTACATTTTCTTTAATTTTGAGGTTAGCTATGTCAAAATTTGATTTTTCTACTGCTAACCCGAGAGCAAAGTCTATGTTTGCTCTGTGCTTGAAGCTGAAACTAAATTAGACATAACTTTCTCATTTTTTATCGGATTTTGATATTTTAGATGTTTCGAAAAGCCCAAATCCTATACTACAACTTTTATATTTTATGTTTTCTTTAATTTTGAGGTTAAATATGTCAAAATTTGATTTTTCTACTGCTAACCCGAGAGCAAAGTCTATATTTGCTCTGTGCTTGAAGCTGAAACTAAATTAGGCATAACTTTCTTGATTTTCATCGGATTTTGATAATTTTAGATGTTCCAGAAAGCCTGGACTTTTTTCTAAAACTTTTATGTTTTGAGCTTTCCAAAATTTCGAAGTTATCTTGGCCAAAAATGTTATTGTTTGTCGCTGTCCCGAGACAAAATGACAGAAGTTGTGAAATTCAAATCTCTGAATTGTTTTATCCATAACTTTTGCAAATCTTATCGAAATTCAGTAATTTTTTATGTTCTGGAAAGCTTAGAAACTAAGCTACGACTTTATTTTTATTCATTTTTCTTATTTTGAAGTTAGCTATGATATAATTATAATTGTTTGTCACTGTCCTGTAAATGCATAAGTTCAGGCTAAGTTTGATGTTTTTAGTAAAATGGTCATAACTTTTGAACCGTTGATCCGAATTCGATGATCTTGGTCATTCTGGAAAGCTTGAATTATATGCAACACTTTTTATTCTGAGTTTTTTAAAAAAATTCAATGTTTGCTAGCTCAAAATAGCGGATTTTATCCGCTGTCCTGTGTTTTGTTCCATGTTGTTAGTGCACTTATTGTTTTCAAACCACTTGAAAATTATTTTGCATCCATGAACATGTATATGCATGATCTGGCTTGGTAATTATGGTGTTAAATATTTTATTTTAAATATTTTTAAGAATATTTATAAATAATAAAAGTCGATATACTATATTTATTTTATATAAAAAGTAGAATTTTAATAAAAGAATTACTTTGGGTTTCGAAAAATTTATTTTTAGAAAAAAAACCCGGTTTCCTTAGTAAATTATTGCCAAAGATCATTAACTATTTTTTTTTCCTTTCGGACGTATAAGAATGAGAATTAAACGATTTAGTAAGGATATATGGTATGAGACATGTGTTCTTGCTTTATCGTTTAATATCGGACTTCTACGACCGAAACTAATTTGAATTATTATTTTGAGATGATTTAGAAGTTGCCAAATTTTAACGAACAATACTGGTTGGAGAATTACTCTTTTTTGAGTACGTTCAATGACGAACCAATCTAGATGTTTTTATAATCGCTGATGAGATGAGGCGACCAAGACGAAAATTTTCCGTTTGGAGAATTATGATTAGAAATAACCATCATGATGTTGTTTTACTTACCGATGAGACAAGGTAAGTCTATTTATGAAGTATCATGAAGTTAATATGTTTATGATGATTTATGAAGTTAAGATGGTTATTATGATTTTTACTTGTCGATGAAATGAGGCAAGTCACGATGGAACCATTACTCGTCGATGAGAAGAGATAAGTATGGTATTATATTAACTCGTCGATTACATGAGACAGAGTGAGTTTTATGATGGTTCTGATGTTTTATGATGTTTTCTAATGTGGAACCAACTAACGATTAGTAAAACATTAGGGGAGAACGTATAGTATGGGATATACGTTCTCACCTTTTGGGTTCCTATTCGAATAGTTGAAACACATTCAAGATGTTACTAGTACTAGACCGAGTACGATTGGAGTCACCACGATGTTCACGATGTTATTACCCAACTCCAATCACCATGATGTTTTTACTCGGATTTGTGACTGGGTGTCATCAAGATGTTCCGACTAGTCAATCACGATGTTATGATGTTATGTGACCCCAAGTCATCACGATGTATGGTACCAAATTACTAGTACTAGTCAAGATGTAAAGCACGTGCTGTTTTCCATGAAGTTTAGATGTTTCGTTTTCACTGTTTTGTTGATGATGCTTTTTATAGCCTTATGTAAGAAAAAAGGCTTGTTTATATACATGGTTTTATGGTGATTTCGAATATGATGTTTTGAACTCTTTCCGGGTTCTATCAAGATGGATTTGAGACATTATATATATTTATACCAATGAGATGAGGTATAAATTGTGGTAATGCTTTGATGATGAGTGTTGATAATAGATTTAAGATAGATTTATATTTGTACTAATGATATGAGGTATAAATGATTATGAAGATTCCTTTATAATGAAGTTAATGATAGGTTTGAAATGTATTTATATTTATACATATGAGATGAGGTATAATAATTAAGAAGTTTCTATTAGATGGTTTTATTTATGATGGATTCTTGAAGTTTAATTATCTTATGAAGATTTACTTCATGGCCCATATCCTCACCCATTTCATTCGGTTATATATATAATTAGATAAACCATGTCTATCTAATATACATATTGTAACCCTCTATGCAATCATGATGAACCATTGATGTATCACTCTAGAGATAACTTAATGACCTATATCATTCCATTGGTAATGATGGAATGGTTTTCCCCTTATCTCTTATCATCACCGTTACTAATGATAAGTTCTAGCTAGCCTGACCCGTGTGTTTTCACTCGGGTCAGACCGAGTTGTTTCAGGTATCATCTATTGGGCTTAGCTTGAAGTTGATGTTGGATATCAGCTCTTCTTTCTCTTGAGTAGTTTATTTCTTCCGCATGCTTTGATGTTTTTACATTTGATTCGATGTATATGGTGTGATCGTGAACCACCTTTATTGTATTCATATTGTATTGTACTAAACATGTATCAGTGTATATGTATATATATGATGTTGGTTACTGTTCTGTGATGTGATTTACATTCAGTTATTGTATTTTGTTCTGATAGATCCGTTAGCCACCTATAGTTTTGGATTAAGCATTTACTGGGTATGTCGATCCACTTGAGTTGGAAAAAAAATTATATTGCATTTATCGACGTATTCAATAAGATGTTTAAGACAAAATTATAGATGGTCGCCCTTAACTAGCTCTATTCTCTGCTTTAGTAGACAGAATTACTTGTTAATTCTCTTTGCTAAGGTGGGTCTCGGGGTGGGGCGTTACAGCCAGGTTACCTCTGCAAAAGTAGATAACTACTGACATGAATATGCCATCCCCCGGTTGTAAACAACCTTTATCCGAGGATCCTCAACCAACAAAAATCACAAAGTCATATATATTTGCGACATCACATAAGCCAAGTATCTGGGCTCCATACCATGATACCACTTCCATCCAGAAGGAAATGCACATAGCCTAAGGGGCGCTACTCCCTATAACCTTGCTGCATCTTTCCTGTTTTGATCATTCCAGGGTGTAAGGTCCGATGAAGTGTCGTCCATAAATCTACGCTTTATACAAAATCTATGCTTTGATCAACAAATGATCAGCGGCACTTCGTATGCCACATTACCAAATTGGGAATGTAACTAGTAACCATCAACTACATAACCTCTGAGCTCGTACGTCTCAAAGAAGGGTGTTAAGCTAAGAGAATAAATTCTCCGCCACCAACAGAAATGTATTTGATAGAAACCAGCTTTACATCTCAAATTGTAACGTCAGACACACATCCATACAAGTCCATTCCGAGATCGAACGGAACTGAAGGCACTTCCAAAGAAGCCCTTGCAATCCGGATATTCACTAATCACGTCCAGACTTCCATCACAAAGGGTGATAAAATCTCTATATCGAAGATCAGCCGATGCAGAGACATTCGACTGTAATCCTTCCGTTTTCGAAAATATCCGGTCTTCAAATGTTATCCATTACGACGTATCCCTATTCGGAATGGGATTCATGACCCAAAGGCCCTCTCCCGGCTAAACCGAATAACGACCGCTTATTTTAAATAAGTGTAGCATTCAAATTCAAGCAAATCACAACAGATACCCATTTAAAGGTAAATATTGATAGTCGGTTATTTAACTATCAAAGCAAACAAACAAATATTCAGCACCATAACAATCACTAGGCCCTTTTTATTAATCTTCCATAAATTAAACAACTTGCCAAATATTCACTTCAATTTATCTTTAAAAATATATATTCTCTAATCCATTTCAATTTCTACATTGGAAAACATTTCCAAATACTTATTTAACAATAAGTAATTCACAAATCTATTTATTTTCAATACTTAGAAAATATTCAATATACTTTTTTTTAAAACTCAACCCAGAGCCCTGATGAAATCAAAGGGATAGGAGGAGCCCCCAACCTGCCTGGTCCGACCACAGACAGTAGGGAGGTTAGCCAGCCCAGCACAGAGATTTGAGGCCCCTAACCGGTTTTTATAGGATTAACGGGGACCCACCTCCGCGCCTTGAAATTGGGAGTAGGGAAGACAGGAATCGAACTTGCGACCTGCTTACCAGGAAGCAAGTATCATACCACTATGCCACTACTTGCGAAAAACGTTCTCTTTAAACACATTTATTCATGTCAAAACGAATGTTGCGTAAAACATCGTCACGACAACCCAAAATCAATAGCATAGGGATTCGAAAATACGATAGATATATTAATCCCAATACTATACAAAAACATTTCCTTTCGAAAATCATTCACTATAACAACAGGGTTATAGTCCATCTTTTCCTTATTTCTCGAAAACGTCTATTTCAACAATCAATGTTGAAATCTATGGTTTCGAACCTTAACACATTTTGGAACACCTTTAAATCGTTTTAATTCTATTTAAAATATCACTTCCCCAAAATATTTCTTTAATATATTATTCACTGTCCAAAATTATGAATATACTTCGTTAACCAAATTCAACATTTCTACACATTTTATTTTAAAGGATTATCCACTATCCAAAATCGTGGATATATCTCCTTTAATAAGCTTTAATATTTACTTATCAAATTCAGTTGGTTTCAGATTTATAAAACAACGTTTATAAATTCACACACACACACACACATATATTTTATAAAAACTTCAACTTATAAAATCCCTTAATTAACAAATTCTATTTATATCTCATTTAAATGACAAAATCTAATTTATAAGTTAATTACTTACAAATCTTTTATTTTACAAAATCTATTCATTTTATAACTTCACAGTTTATAAATCTATAAATTTCATTCACTTATGAAATCCATTTATACTTCATTTTAACTCTTATAAAAATTCATTTTATAATTCCAATATTCTAATTTATAAAATATCAATTTTATAAATCTTTTATATAAACCGTTTATAATAATTCAAAAATCCCAATTTAAACCATTTACAAAATAATCGACTACTTATTTCAAAAATCACATTTCGGTTATATTTCACAAAAATCATAATTTTTATAACATAAAAATTATAACGTTTGTTTACTTAAAATGAATCAATTCCAAAATTCAATAAAATACACTTTCAAAAATCACTTGAAAATCCTTTTAAATTCGAAATTATTACTTTAACATTTTTTTTAAAACTCCAAAAATAGGCCCAATGCTGCAACAGCACCAATACATCAACCACGACATCCAAACATCATATTTCAATATGATAACAGAATATATCGTAAATATTTGTAAATAAACAATACTGTTGAGGAATCCAGTTGGATCCCTCCAACCTGTTTCCCTGCATCCACAGATGTTAGCACAATACCAATCCCGTTTCAAGACGGGATATCACGATAGATGGGTTTATATAAAAATATTATCCGCTATTATGTGACACAATAGGGTCTCATCCGCTATATAATGCGGGAAATCAACTCCAAGTACATATATAATACCAATTCCACTCCAAGGTGGAATATCACGGTACATGGGTTTATATAAAAATATTATTCGCTGTTATGCGGCGTATAGGGTCTTTTTCAATACAACAGATAGCAATTTATCATTCAATCACACAATCAAGCAATTTAAATCTAACTATTTAAAATTAAATCGAAACAAATTCGATTGAGTGAGAAGTTCTCACCTTGCTTCAAATAACAGTTGCAGTGTTTTATTCCGAATAAAATTAAACGACCATTTAATTTTACCTAAAATTCTCACTAGCTCCAATCAACACCAATCTAGCTCCATCGCGTAGTATTCGCGAATACGAACCCAACGCAACTCATTTCGTGCAAAACGGATCTCGTATGACAAAGTTATACACTTTTAAACATTATACGAATTTAAATAATATAATTTAACATTTTATTTTCTTATTAGACCTTGAAATCAATCAGGGCCGCATGTTTTTGATACTGTAGATCCAAGCCATGCTTTATCTTCTCCTTCTTCCCAGGTAACGAAGGCACGCAACCCATATCGACCGCCGAAACCCTAATTGCCGCGACAACACCTTCACGTTTGAAGATGATCGGATTGCACCATTCGAACGCTCATGCTCGACTCTACTCTCGGCTCGATTTTCTCGAAGCTCGGTTGCATATATACGTGGAAATCCATGCATGAACATGCCGCGTTCAAGCTCGATTTGCCGGTGATCCACTCGACTTTAAACGATCTCCACCGTTGATCATGGAGATCTCTTCGTGCTCGACTTTTTTGCGGTTGGAAGATTTTTGAAATAGGGCATGGATTGAAAAAAAAATGAAGAAGAAGTATCGAGCATTTTCAGCCATTGGAAAGCTTAGTGGCTGCCGTTGTGACCCCAGCCAGGGTTTCAATGCAAATGAGAAAATAGGGGGCCTTATATAGAAAATTTTCGCGCACTATTCACTCGAAATTTTTTCGAAATCCAATCGAAGCATGCCGCATGGCGTTCATAATGTTTTACCCCTATTCCGAATGTAATGGAATATATATCGGGAGCCAATTCGATCATATTTGGAAGATAGGTTTTCAAATCGGCTATTTAAATTTAAAATTCACTTAAACTGATTCCTGTGCGTTTTAACTTGCCCCGGACAAGCCGTAAATCCGATTGACAAGAAATTTGAAATTTTACAATAATTTAACATTGCGGATCTAATGAAACTGGTTTCGTCGAAATCCGAGACTGTTTGAAAAATGACTATTTTTACTTGTCAATTAAATATTAAAATATTCAATTTTCATAAATTAACTTTTAATTCAATTTTAAAAGTTCTATAACATCATTCTAACTCAAATGTGATTTAATACAACTTTACAAATCAATTTTAATCACATTAAACCCAATTTCCAATTATTTCTGTAATTTCAAATATTAAAATATCGATTTAATTATCCAATTAAATCTAGATATTTGAAATATAATTTATTCATCTTATAAAATTTACTTGTTAATATTTAAAATCAATTAAATATATGAATTTCAAATGACAGAAATTCTGGGTCGTTATAAACTTTCCCCCTTAAAAGAATTTCGTCCTCGAAATTGCCAAGTAAGAAAAAGTTACAGAATCAATTAACTTTTCAAAACCATTTGTTCAAATTAAATTTCAAATTCATTTAAACATTTTAACTTTTCCAAAATCCATAGTTAAACTTCTTACAATAACTGCACTAAGTTTTCAAATCTTACATTTTCATTTCAATTTATAAATTGACTATTCGTTAACAGAAATTTTCCAAAAAATTTCAAAATTTTTCTAACTCCCAAATTTACGGAAAATTTTGGTAGAGTCTCCCTTGTACGGAGGAGCTTTTGCAATATCACAATAGATATAGATATATATACATCGATCCACACGGTCGGAAAACAGAAAAACATTTCATATTTCCTATTTTTATTGCGTAAGCGTACCTTTTTAGCATTTCTAAGCAAAGCAGTTATTTATTAAAATTTTAGCGTGACCAAATCCAGCCAACTACAGCCCCGGTACCTGTACTTACTCAATTTAAACATGTAAGTGACATATATAGGAAATTCATTTACATTTCACTAATTTTCAATAGAAAACACATAGTTTTCATAAGCAATGCAATCAAAATAATTCTCATAAGCAATTTTATAAGGTTTCGACACAAATTTTAATTGCTTACAACCAATTCACATTAGTTCACTCTCAATTCAAATTCAATTACATAGCTTTCCATTTATCAATTCAATTTCATTAACACTTAAATGAATTATATACAATCAACTAACAACAATCTAACAATCAATGTATATCCAATACAACCAAATTCATTCAATTTACTTTACTTTACATTCAATTTGGTTCAACACATTTAATTAGCTTTAATGAATTAACACTTACATCCATTATTTCATATCAATTCTTTTACATTAGATTGATTAATATTCAATTCAATTGCTAATTCATTTAACCACAAAAGTTGAATTTCATTATATAACTCAAGTTCATATTCATCACTTCACTTTATTATTATACTTCGATACCAAAATCAACTTTATTCAACATCACTGAAGTTATATTCCATTTCAAACATCATTTGTTTAACTTAACTTAAATTTCAACTTATAAATCCAATTCAGATTCCAATTCTAAATTAAATTCTATTTAACTTTTACCAAAGTCAAATTTCGTCGCTTATTTAAATTCATATCTCATTTTGCTTAACAAAATTGTTTAACCATTTTATCATTTGGTTTCACTTACATCTTCTTACTTTACAAGTTATACAACTTATATATTTAAACTTCCAAATCCATTAACTTTACCAAAGCTAAATTTATTATCTCATATTTTAAGTTCAAAACTCGTTTCACTTATATTCAAAAATTACAACTTGGATTTTAATTTCAAATCCGATTATACAACCAAACTTCAATTTTTCAGTTACTATGGTAACAAATCCATCACACAGAAACTTGAAAATGATACTGATGATGCTGCAGTCATCAACCTTATTATTTCCCAATGACAGTAGTGAATTCAGTGCTTTAAATTCTTTCAAAAAAAAATTACTTTTATTCATAAATCACATTTATAAATCTTTTTCTCATATAATTTCACTATTCCACTTCACTTACCTAAGATTATTCCAAATTGATTTATCGTACTTAAAACATCTTTAACTTTGGAAAACACTTTCAAAATAGAGGGGATTCAAAATTTCAAATTCATAGTCCAAATTCATTTTTGTTTACAACTCATATTTATAAATATATTCATATAGTTTCACTTCTTATATATAAGATTATTTCACAATTGTAAATCACATTAATTATAATTCCATACTTAATAATTCATTTGCTTATACAATTTATTCTTTTGATTAGGTTATTCAAACATCTTTTAATTAACTTATATATATTCTTACGTTTTCAACAACCAAACAATCAATTTATATACACTTTAATAATTCTGAAAAATTATTCCTTCATATCTAAAATATAATCAAGGTAAAATTATTTCATTTACCCAATTTAAAATGACACTATGCCAGTTTATCTCGTTTAAGAGTTTAGAAACCGCTAACGATAATATGGCGTCCCACATACCGACCAGAATTCACAAACAACTCAACGGATAAGCAAACACAATATAAAACATTTTTATATTCACTAAAAAATATGCGCTCATATCTATTATTACACTCAAACTCATTCTAGAGTACTACTGACTCTAACTCTAATGAGTTATTCCCAACAGAGCCAAGGTTGTCGCTTAACCAAATGCTTTGATACCAACTTGTAACATTCGGGGATTTTCGACTTCCGCAAATTGACATCAATACGTCCACTGTATCAACTGCCAAACAATCGAATAATGGAAAACCGAACCGTTAGGATTAAATAAGAGGTAGAAGATAAAAGAAGAAAGAAAGAAGAAGCAACAGAAACAAAACAGAATCTCACAATCGCAGTGGAACAACATATAATAGATAAATGAATAATCTGTAAATCAAAAGAACGGTATCAGTTATTACATTACATCACATTACATTACATTATCAAACTTTACAACAACAAACAGCGGAAAAGAAATACTATATACCAGTTTATACGCCATGCCATCCAGCTTGATTCCAGATCTCTATAGCAACTCCTGAATTCTAAAATGACCTGATAACCTGACTCTAGGCTGCCCGTGTGGAAAATGATGGGCACCCAGAGTTTAGGAAGGGAACAATAAACTCCAGGTCAGTCATGGGACTGGTGTGAGAACTTAAAACAGTTATATCTTTAAAACAAACAAAGAAATATTTTAAAATAGATCCGCAATGCTTTTAGAAAATGTAACTACCATAAGGCCTCCCGCACGCACACACACAATGCAAATGCAGAATCGAAGGAGATTTTTCCTTACGATAGTCAAACATGCTTGATACGCAGATTTATAAGATATTATTACTATAAGTGCAAAGTGTAGGAAAACATTTCGAAAGCACAATATAAATCATAGCCAACATATGACCATTATCGTATGCCTACTATAGCTACCATGTTCAATAGCAGGTTACCGCCACATTCCATGGCAGATTATACAACTAAAACCGTACAGAGCTCGTATTGTTTCTTTGGATTTTCCAATAAATGGTCAGGCTAAGGAACTTCCTATTGCCACATGAGAATGCCTCTGGCGGGACGCCCAGAGAACCTAACCGGATCTCTGCCAACACAAGGCCGGGTAACCTCTGCAAAAGTAGGTAACTACTGACACGAGTATGGCATCCCCCGGTTGTAAACAACCTTTATCCGAGGATCCTCAACCAACAACAATCACAAAGTCATATATATTTGCGACATCACATAAGTTAAGTATCTGGGCTCCATACCATTATACCACTTCTATCCAAAAGGAAATGCACATACCCTAATTGACGCGACAACACCTTCACATTTGAAGATGATCGGATCGTGCCATTCGAACGCTCATGCTCGACTCTACTCTCGGCTCGATTTTCTCGAAGCTCGGTTGCATATATATATATGTGGAAATTGGTGCTTGAACATACCACGTTCAAGCTCGATTTGCCGATGATCCACTCGACTTTAAACGACCTCCACCATTGATCATGGAGATCTCTTCGTGCTCGACGTTTTTGCAGTTGGAAGATTTTTGAAAAAGGGCGTGGATTGAAAGAAAATGAAGAAGAAGTATCGAGCATTTTCAACCATTGGAAAGCTTAGTGGCGGTCGCTGTAACCCTAGCCAGGGTTTCGATGCAAATGAGAAAATAGGGGGCCTTATATAGAAAATTTTCGCGCACTATTCATTCGATGTTTTTCCGAACTCCAATCAAAGCATGCCGCCTGGTGTTTATAATGTTTTACCTCTATTCCGAACGCAATGGAATATATATCGGGAGCCAATTCAATCATATTTGGAAGATAGGTTTTCAAATCGACTATTTAAATTTAAAATTCACTTAAATCGATTTCAGTGCGTTTTAACTTGCTCCGGACAAACCGTAAATCCGATTGACACGAAATTTGAAATTTTACAATAATTTAACATTATCCAATGAAACTATTTTCGTCGAAATCCGAGACTGTTTGAAAAATGACTATTTTTACTCGTCAATTAAATATTAAAATATTCAATTTCCACAAATTAACTTTTAATTCAATTTTAAAAGTTCTATAACATCATTCTAACTCAAATATGATTTAATACAACTTTACAAATCAATTTTAGTCACATTAAACCCAATTTCCAATTATTTCTGTAATTTCAAATATTAAAATATCAATTTAATTATCCAATTAAATCTAGATATTCGAAATATAATTTATTCATCTTATAAAATTTACTTGTTAATATTTAAAATCAATTAAATATATGAATTTCAAATGATAGAAATTCTGCGTCGTTGCATATACTTTAGTTTTTCAAAATACAAAGTTAATAAATCCAATTTTATTCAAAGATACTTATCCTTGAATTTCAAATCAAAATTTACTTTCACAATCTACTTACGTATATTTATTCCCAAATATTCAAATTAATTCATAATTTAATCCAAAAATTTATTTTACTTAACAATTTAAATTCGACTTAAAACCGGGATCGTTACACTGCTGTTTTATTAACTTGGACATGTGTTTAGAATAATAACTCCCTATCTGCTATCTTGATAACTTGGACACATTTGCCTATATGATGGTATATTATTATTGGTTGATTTCCTTTGTGTATCTTCTTGTTATGTAAATATCCATGTTATTGCTGGCAACTTAAACTGAATTAAATGGAAACCATTTTGGTCACTAAGCCACTTTTAGATTTTGTGAAATCAATCATTTTAAATATATTTTCAATAAAGGTTTTAAAGTAAAGTAATTAGTAGATATAATGCTTAAAGTTTATTACCATTTTAATATGATATTTTGAAGAATAATTAAGCAACTATTTTATTAAAGATGTTTTGAAGTAATTTAATACTTTTAAAATTTTGTTTGAATTCATTATTTTGATAATGCAATAAAGATAAATTTAACGAAGAATGTTTAAATGCTAACTTGTTTATTTAAAGGTATTTTAAATAATTCCCTTGCTTATCAAAGGAACTTTATTGATTATAGTTTGTTAAAGGAGTTTTGTTTTAGATAAAGAAAGTTTAGAAACGAAGTTTTATAAATTATTTTGGATATTTATAAAAGAGTTGTATAAATAAACTTGAAGATTTATAAAGTGTTTTATAAATGGATTTGGAGTTTAAATGAAAGAAAATTATTAAAAGGATTTTCAAAAGTAAATTATAAAAGAATTTGAGATGTGATTTCTTTTAACCGACCTTCTTAATTATAGTGGTATGGACATTTGTTCCATGCTTAACACCGAAGGAATAGTGTTTGGAGTTATCTTTACCACCAGTTTAAATAACCATTGTTTGATCCTTCTAAAGGATAAGAAATTTTCTACAAATATTTTGTAAATATACTTGTGCCAGTGGGGTAAGTGTATGAATATTTTAGTAAGTATTTTGGAAAGAGATTTAAAATAAATGAAAGATTTATTTTGAGGCTTAGTGGTTTCTACGGGTAATTAAATCTCTGAGTTGTTATTATTTGGTTATTTGATCATTAAATAACTGACTATCAAATCATGACCTATTTTGACCAGGAAGTATGATTGTGTATTTGAATTCCCTAGTGAGGACGAGAATGCTTGTTGCATACTTCCAAAGAACCAAAATTGAGTTAGCCTAAAATTATCGCATAGTTTGGAGACACTTGTTTTCTAGATTTATACGAACCACTCAAAACTAATAATGTTTGTGATGAAGTATGCTACGACGCTACACTTTTCTCCCTGAGGGTGATTTAAAAATATAAGGTAGTAAATTTTGAATATTTGTTCGATCCTGGAACAACTTTTAGACGAATGATGGCATTGAATCTCTACGTGAAGGGCAGTGTTAGCATTCCAAGATGGTCTGCTAGTTAAAAAGATAAAAGCATAGCCTCATGCCTCACAAAATAGAAAAATGGCTAAAATAAGGTATATAGTAGAACTATGTGGTTTGCTACCATCAGGAGCCATCATCCCATTCTAGATTATCCTGTTAGAGTTATTGTGCACACAGGCATCGAGGAGTAATGTTTGCAGCCTCGGTGTCAAGGGTTGAGGTAATCAGGCTAGTCATGTTAAAGGGGCAACTGGCTTTATGCAGCAGAGGGGAAGATGCATCTGTAGCTCTCAAGTACATCTTCTAAAGGTGTACCATCGAAAGTAGTCCCTTACCTAGTTATTATTTGTATCCATTTTCCAATACCAGCCTTCAGACTTGGTTGTATATCTATTATAATGGAATTTAATTAACGTAACAATTTCGATTATGATTCAATATTTACTTTAAACCTAGACATTATTATAATATCACTAGATTTTCTATAGAAAATGTTTTGGCTATCGTAAGGTAAAAACCCGTCCTGTTTATGTGCGGCTTGGTCTTACAAGTTACGTTTGATCTTAAGGGTTTACAGGTTAAATAAATAAAATTCCTTGTGGTTTGAATTTCTAGTACTAGTTTTACCAAACTGACCCGGGCGCTGTTTTCCTATAATGTTATGGTTAGCTCATGCATATTTTCCAACTATAGCAGGATTCTTTTGGAGCTTTCAGGGACAAGTTGGATTCTCCAAGACGTATTCGCATATCTTATATTCTTTCGCTGTTTAATTGCTCTTGATGTATGTTTGTACTATTTATTGGATTGTAAGGATGGGCTGTTATAACTGTCCAGCTAATAATAGGTTAATGTACTCTGATGTTGTGTATAATAAAGATGATTTCTTTTTATAAAGAATTTTTTATTTATATTACTCGTCATGTTTTGTGAGATTCTATTCTTTCTTTTCTTTCTTTCACCCCAAACGACTTATCTTTCTACATTTTTAAGCCAAATTTAATTTAATAATTAACATAATTTTTGGGATTAATTGTGAATTAATTTGAATATTTTCTAAAACAAAATAATAAGATATGTGTTTTTTTATAAATAGATTGGAAATACAATTTTGACATTGAAATTCAAAAATAAATGTCTTAGAAAAATAAATTGGATTTAAAAACTTTATATTTTAAGATTAATAAAAATTTATTTTCTAATATATATGTGTATATATATTATAATTAGGAAGTTATATTTTGAACTTGATATACTAATTTTCAAAAACTATTTAAAAGTTAAATTCTATATTTAAAAACTTTATAGATAAATATTTATTAATATTAGATATAATAGCTTTAGTTGAAAAAAGATTTTATAAAAGGTTTAAATACTTTCTTTTAAATTTGTACATGATACAAAAATAATTTATATATGTATATTAGCATAAAACATATGTTAATATAAATTTAAAAATATAAAACATATATATATATAAAACTAAATAATAAGTATAATATGAGAAAATATAAAAACAAGATTAAATAAAAAGCTTTAATATATATATATATATAACTTTTGAAATTAGTAAACAAATATGAATAAAACATTAAAAAATTATATAAATACATGCATAATACATGTGTAAGTATTATAACATAAGTATTAACAAGTGTAAACAAGATGAAATACAATTTAACATTTCAAAAAAGATTTTAACATGCATGAACAAGTGTAAACTAAGTAAGCATGAAAAATAACAAGTGTTATTTATTTTTAAAAAATAATAAATAATGAAAACAAGATTATACATATCTCTACCTCTCCTTCTTTCTCATTTTCCTTTGATCCATTCAAAACCGTATCTCAAAGTTAAAACTAAAGAAACAAAATCCAAAACCTGAAACTAAACCAGAGATAAAAATAAAAACAAAAAGCAATCAAACAATATTTTTCAAGATCATCTAAAACCTGAAGCAGTTCAAAATTAAACAAGTTTAACTCGGAATTAAATCAAAGCCAAGATCAATTCAAAACATTAGTTTCAAGTTAAAAGCAAGTTCAGATCATCTCATTAAATAATCAAGTACAGATCAACATCAAAACAGATTCCAAATCATTTCAAAAACAACAATTCCAGGCTTCAAAGCTTTGCTCCTCTGTTTTCTTAAACACTGTGAGTAAACTACTTTTATAAAAGTTCAAATCTGTTTTTAACCTAGTAAGTTGTAGATGTAATGATGTGAAATGCTTTGCATGATTGTTTAAGTATGATTTCAAGTATATATGTTGACGTTTATATATGCAAGTCTGTGTATATGCATATACGTCTCTGTTTGTATTAACAGGTTCAATTCAATCAAAATATATTATTATCTCTTCATCTAAACAATTTCTAGCTAGGATCCCTTAAGGAATTATGTATGGATTAACTAGATCTTATTTTTAAAAACAATTATAAGTGGAATTATTTAATGTTTAATTGGAAATTAGAAAAATTACAGTAAAAATGTACAAGTCAGGAAAATCGATGGATTAAAATTCGTGTTTTGAATATATAAACTGAATTCGAATTGGAAGCATATGAATTTTGATATAAGTTTCTAGATTTCTAAGTCCGAGGATGTTGGGAAATTTAGAGTTGAACGGATAATGGTTATTCGTCAAATTCCGACGATCGACGAAGAATTTAACGATGTGTTCATTGCAGAAGGAAGAGAGAAGGTTGGAGATCATCATAAAAATAGTCGCAGGGATTATCGTTTGTCGAGGTGGCTCGTCGATATTGATTTAGGGTTTAATGTTAGTTTGGGTCGAGGTGGTTGTCGAGGTGATCTGGTCGTCGAGAGTGGACCAGAGGCGATCGAACCAGAGGGGATCGATGCGTAGGATCGTGATAAGGCAAGAGGTCAACCGGTGTGAGCTCAAGTGATCGAGATCGTCGGAGCGAGGTGGTTTTTGTTGATGGTTTGTGTTTCCAGGTTATGATAGAGATGCTCGATTTTGAATTCCAGTCAAATTCGACGAACTGGGTGTTTGGTTTAATCGTGTAGGTCATCGACGACTTGGCGTCGGCGAGGTGGGATGGAGTGTTGACGATCATCCAAGCACGTGCACGCGTGCGTGTGTGTATCTGAGTGATGCTGTGGAATTAAGGAAGAAAAGGGTTGCTCGGGTCGTGTCTCGAAGTTGTAGAAGGATTTCTCGAAGGAAAGTTTGGTGCGCGAGTGACTCGGGGTTTGGGTCGGGTGTTTTAGCTTTGGGCCCGGGAATTTTTAACATGATTTTAACCAAGATTTTAAAACAAAAGAAAAATTGTTAACAAGTTTTATAAGCAAGAGAAAATGAATTAGTTTCAAAGTAAATGTATTTAACAAGATTTTCAAAACAAGTTTCAAAGGTTAAAATTTTAAGACTAATTGTTTTTAAGATTAATTTATTTGTTTTTAAATAAATTATACATTGGGATAATTATGTAATTAAATCCTTAAGTGTTTTCAAAAAATCTCAAGTAATTTTGTATAAATTAATTTCATACATTTGATTCAAATAAGATTTAAATGTTAAGTAAGTAATTAATTAAGATAAATGGTGTAACTTAAATTAATTAGGGTATTAATTAATTAAATGATCATTAATTAATTTATTAAAGGATAATTACTTAATGTAATTAATTAAGGATAATCACTTATTGTAATTGATTAAGGATAATCAATTAATGTAATTAATTAAAGGTTAATTAATTGATGTAAGTAATTAAAGGATAATTACTTAAAGGTTAATTACTTAATGAAAGTAATTAAGGACAATTAATTAATGATTAAAGGTTAATAATTAATGATTAAGAGTTAATTATGGTCAATTAGTGAATAATTAAAGGTTGATTAAAGGTTAATTAATTTATGATTAAAGGATAATTAATTAATGTAATTAATTAAGGGTTAATTAATTTATGTAATTAACTTAAGATTAATTAATTTATGTGATTAATTAAGGGACAATTAATTAACGGAGGATAGTTAATTAAGATGTATAATTAAGATTGATTAATTAATTTCATTAATTAATATCAAATGATTTGTAATTAATAAATGTTAATTAAGTAGGATTGGGTAATAAATTCATAAGTAATGAATTTAATTTAAAATTAAATTGAATTAATTAGGGATTAAACTACTAATTTATCTTGCTTACAAATGATTGGATTATATTGAATGCCTTGAATTGTTTGATATCTCTTATATATGATGTTCTGTGATATGATTGTTTTGGATTGAGCTGAGAACTATGATTTATTTATCTGCGATGAATTTACTTATTAATCTGTGAATGAAAGATAAGCGTTATAGGATTATACCGCTTATTGATATTGTTGTGCTTGGATTTATGATGGTTGTTTATTGTTTTATGAAAAACCCTAAACAACATAAACAACCACACAAATATGGATTTCATATGAAATTGGTTAAGTCATGGGTATTTTGAATTTAAAATTATTTTATTCAAAATGGTGAAAAGTTTAAAAGTTGAATTTTGAATCCAAATGGTTTGGAAGTGAAATTGAGTTGAATATGAAAAAAAAATTAAAAGGAAGTTTTGAAATTATTTGGTATGTTTATTTTTATTTTGAAATTTTTGGAAACTATGGTTTAAGAAGGATCATACAGGTTATGGATTTTAAACCATTTTAAATGAATTATTTTGGGAATTTAAATTTAACCCAAATAGAGCTTGTCCAGAGTATGACAGTTCGTCGATTTTCCGATTTATACTTTAAAAGGCTATAACTTGAACAAATTTAATCGGATTTTCCCAAAATGAAAAACCTTTGTTTTCAAATGATAATATTTTTCATATAAAGAAAGAATTTTCAGTTGTTGTTGGAAGGATTTCGAGTTATGGGAAAATCAATTGGAAATAGTTTTGAAAGCTATGAATGAATTTTTGTTAAAGATTTGGTAAACTTTGTTTCAAATTGAAGAGGTTCTTAAAGGGGTGAATCTTTTGTTTAAAAGATTAAAAATGGAAATTTGTTTAAACCATTCAAATGGAAAGGTTTTGGGAAACAAGGGCTAAAAAATGCGACTTAACTAAGATCCCAATATATCCATATATTTTTGAAAATAAGCGGTCATTATTCGGTTAAGCCGAGAGAGGACATTAAGTCATAAAAGTCATTCTGAATAATGATACGACGAAATGGATAACATTTGAAGACGGTGGTGAAGACCGGGTATTTTCGAAAACGAAAGGATGACCTGTTGATTGTCTCTACAGTGAGTTGCTCCGGTATAGAGATTACTCTAAGTGATGGGGAGTCCGGACGTGATTAGGGAATATCCGGATTTGAAAGGGCTTCTTTCTTTAATTGGAGGAAGTGTGTTCGGTTCCATTCAGATCCAGGATGGACTTATATGGATGTATGTCTGACATTATACTTTGAGATGTAAAGCTGGTTTCTATCATTTACATTTCTGTTTGGTGACGTAGAATTTATTCTCTTAGCTTAACACTCTTCTCTGAGACGTACGAGCTCAGAGGTTATGTAGTTGATGGTTATTAGTGATATATTCCCAATTTGGTAATGGGGCATGCTAAGTGATGATCATTGGTTGATCGAAGCATGGCTTTTGTGAAAAGCGTAGCTTTGTGGGACGAGACTTCATCGAACCTTACACCTCGAAAATGGTCGAAACAGGAAGGATGCGGAAAGGTTACGAGGGTCACGCCCCTTAGGGTATGTGCATTTCCTTCTAGATAAAAAGTGGCATCATGGTATGGAACCTAGATATTTAACTTATGTGGTTGTTGGAATTTGTTGATGAGGCCTCGGATAAAGGTCGATGACGACCGGGGAATGGCATACTCGTGATAGTTAGTTACCTAGTTACAGAGGTAAACCGGCCTTGTGTTGGCAGAGATCCGGTTAGGTTCTCGGGGCATTCCTCCAAAGGCGTACCCATTCGAAAAGAAATTTCCTTAGCCTTGGCCATTTATTGGAAATCCAATCACAATACGAGCCATGTACGATTTTAGTTATAGAACCTACCATCTAACATAATAGCTATAGTAGGCATACTATAATGTTACGTATGCTGGCTAAGATTAATGTTATACTTTCGTAATGTTTTTCACACTATGCACTAATAATAATATAAAAAGGATTTTCACGTATCAAGCATATTTAAATATCATAAGGAGAAATCTTCTCCAAGTGTGCAATCGCACTGTGTGTGTGGCGGGAGGCCTTATGGTAATTTCATTTTTCAAAAAGAATAGCGGATTTCTTTTTATTTATTTTTGTTTGTTTTTGTTCGAACAACTATTTTGTTTTCTCACACCAGTCCCATGACTGACCTGAAGTTTATCGTTCCCTTTCTAAACTCTAGGTGCCCATAATTTTCCATACGGGCAGCCTGGAGTCAAATTATCAGATAGTCAGCTTATAGGTGTAGATCTTGGAAGTCTTTGAAATATGTGGATTGGCATTCACATTGGCTATATTACAGCATGATGGTGGTTTGATATTTTTGGTTTGGAGCTTTGGAGCTTTGGCAATGAAGATATTATCTTCCCGCTATTGCTGCTTTTTTCGGCTATTGTATATCTCTGATAATGTTAATCACTTCATATTGTATCATTGTTGTAATCAATTGTTGTGTATCAATAAAACCATTCTTCTTTGTTTCCGCTGTGTTTTTTTACCTAATGTGTTATAAGCTTCGGCGAACCAGACTCAACGTTTGAATCTCTGGCATTCGAATACGGGTGATGTATTGGGTGCCGATTTTCGAAGGTTGAGTCCGGGTCATCATACTTTCAAACATTTAAATGATCGGCACACGAATACCAAGGATGTATTAAGTGTCGTCTTTAGGCATAACAAAGGCAGATTGTTATACTTATCGACCTCAATGAGTGTTAGCAAAAACGACACTTAGTTGAGAAAGGGCTTAGGTGAATAGGTTTAGTACGTCCAAGCCCATTATAAATTCATAAATTGTTTATGTCGAAGCTACGCTCAACCCCATGTTGAAGCTATTAACCAATATAGAACGGTCGCATGCAAGTAGAAATTATGACTATGGATGTTCAAGAATTTGAAGGAAGTTATGATTTAAAAATCAAAAGTGCTTTGGAACTCGAATCAAGCTATCGATCATAATATCTTTATTCGTATGATGTGCAATAGTTGAATATACAAGGGCTTATGCACGATTGGTCAAAATGTACAATTGACAATTGATTTAGATTACAAAGTTTTAAACCTAAGAAATGAGAAAAGAATGATCCACCACTTCTCCGTGCCTCTAGGTCTGTATTTATAAGGGTGGTAATGTGTGGCATAGGCGTCGTTCGACATGCTTATTCTTTGGCATCAAGGTTCATCTCGATGGTGCCTAGTATCTTGCTTTGTTTCGATGGTTCGTGATATTCCTGGGTGCATTGATGAATTACTGATAATATATCATGTCGCAATAAGAATGGCTTATGACATGCTGCCCTATGTATCTTCTTGGTTGATGAAATGTGGCGTTAATAAGGATTGACATTGATGATTAGTGGCACTACATGTGGTTCGGTATTGAAGTCATTCGTAGGACAACATCAGACGGAAGTGGCATTGAAACGATCATTGAAGATATGCGGTGTTAACCCGAGGCGATATTAATCCTTCTGTCTTCATGGGTGAAGTGCGACCTTAATGGAACACGGTATTAATGGGATGCGATATTGATTAGATGCGGCATAAAGGTAAAGTGACATTGTCCATTAGCTTTGTTGATGGAAGCATTAAAGGTATATGGTATGACTGTATACCATTAGTATTGTTTTTCATAGTGATGATGGGCGGCATTCTTCCTTGTAGTTAACCTATGACATCAATCTCCATACAATTTTCTTGCCTCTGTTAGTGACATGCGATATTACATGCTGCATAGATGACATGCAATATACTTTAGGCACGACATGATAATAGACGACATTGATAAAAGATGGCTTTATTGATGGAGAGTGGCATCGATGATATACCATTTCCATTATTCAAAATCAATAATGGTAGTAATATTTGCCCCCTAGTATGAAGGAAGCATTGACTTTTCAAGTCAATATCTTGGTAATGGCGCTTGCCGCCTTTTGCTATTTTGTATAGATCCAACTGCTTATTTAAATTTGTTCTAACGGCATCGGTTCACCTTCTTCCTCCCCATAAATATTCAGGCTTCTTCTTCATTCTTCTTTTACTTGCCAATCAACTCAAGCCAAAAAAAAAAAGATTTTCAAATTCACAAAATCATTCAAAACTTTAAACCTTAAACACCCGAGTTAATACTAAGGTACTATCTTCAATTTTAAATTTATTGATTGTCCTGGATTAATTAGCTCTATACATGAATCATTATTAGAGTTTTACTTGTGTTTTTCTATTTCAAACCGACAGCTAGGTTTAGACACTAAATTTTGACATTAATTCTAGATTGTCAACCCTAAAGTTACAGGTTAATTTAAAACTCGCTACTCTTATAAAGGCGTTAGTTTTGAATTTTTGAGTTTCTGAAAATTTTATTAAATCGGTTAGGATTAGGCGACATTAATTTGGATGCTAATGAGATTCTAGTTTGATTAAAAAGTGGAGGATTTATTAAACCCAAAACCCAGTATTACTTTGCTTTATTCTGAAATTGATGCCCTACGACATCATTATGATACGCGACATTGATTAATTTACCATTATTTATTGTTTCATCAATCGGCGTAAAAGCAAGGAATTATCATAACATGAGATATTTACAGCATTAATAACTAAACAAAGGCGTGGCTACTAGTCCAAAACCTAACTGTTATTGTCATAAGAAATTTTATGACGGTAACTAGCTATAGGTGGGTCATACATGAATTCAACATTAGTTACAAGTATTATCGTTTGAATTCTGTATTGATTTATGGGTTTATTCTACGATACCGATAATCTTATTGTTTGTTATTACTCTTCTTTGGCAATCATTTCCAACGTTCTTATTTAAACCTTATACGACATTGTTTTCTCATGACATAGTCATTGTAGTAGAATCATGGATTACTTATACACTAATTTCTTTTTATGAGAATATTTTTGAACAATTTTGGCATTACTTATTGATTTCGATTATTTCTTGTCTCAATATCAAGCATTATTACGACAATATACTATAGTTTTTGATAACACCCTTAGTTCAACATTCGATATTATTCTTCTTATTAGACATTAATTTTATTAATTCAACATAAGATTCATGATACATTTTGGACAATATTAATTTCAACTTTTCATTTAATAACCATAAATTTATTCCCTTATCATAATTCTAACTTTTATTTTCGTACTTTCACTTAGCTAAATTTTAAGCATTTTAGGAATGTCAACATGATTACTCTGTGGTTATTGACTTGTTGTAAATATTATAGTGGACTTTAGACTTGGACATTTTTATGTTATGACTTAGGTAGTTCATATTTGACATGTTATCCTTTGTCTTAGCATATAATAGACTTTTTATATCATGAACATTCTGAGTTTCATAAAATGTATAATATTTTTCTTATTTGGTATGATTCACTTAGCAGGCAAATGGATGGCAATAAAGTAGACAAAAAAGCAATCAAAAAGTCCAGTAAAGGCCCAAAATCATCTACATCTATTGAGAAAGGGGATCATCTTTTCAAACTGTCATATATTACCACTCAAGAGGAAATGGACTCTTAGGCAATTTGGTATCATAAGCATAGAAGCCAGGCTTGTCGGGTCCTTTTGGTATGTTAGAAAACCCTCCAGAAGGGTTCTTTTCCTTCACACTAATTCACATATGGAACTCAGGATATCTTCCTTTTCCTAACTTTCCCTTGCGATTCCTAGAACACCTAAAATTTTGCTCTAATCCAACTATCTCTGAACTCGTAAAACTATATGACTTGCTTAGAAATTCTTACTAGAGCGACCAAACTTTCTTCTCTAAGTGCTAAAATCCTCCACACTCTAGCTATCCCTACAAGAATAGGTAAGGAGTTGGATAATCCATTATATCGCAGTCGTCCTCTTCCAAAAAGCATAATCACCATTCCTGTCAATAAGATGAAGGAATAGGAAACCCAATTTTTCTATGTCAAATGCTACTCGAGGATTAGGGGAACTTTCTCTATTATCAGTAAGTTTCTATTTTCTATCGCTTATGTCATATCATTTACTCTTTTATGATCAACGTTTTCTTTTAAATTCTACTTCTAAACAACCAAGCTCCTCAACTGATGGTGTTGTTAAATCCTTGACTCTAGCATCCAAGATATGGGAGATATGCTTATATTTTTAACGAAAGTGAACCTCCTATTCTCCTTGATTTTAGACAACCATATAATACTTCAAGAACCTCCAATGGTGAAAGGAAGCGCTCAAGGGAAGTGTTCACTAGTTATTGGCAAACGAAACATTTTATCTGCTTCTTTTCCAGTTCAACTTGAAACCAATGGTAAGTTTTTAATATGACTTGTTTGAAATTCTGAATATCTTATTAACTTCTTTCTTTGTTTTAGGCTCATCTAGTGTAACAACCCATATTTACGTATCGAAGGATCGTAAACTATTTCTAATTTATTCTTGTAAGATTGTATGATTCTATAGTTTTCGAATATGACTCTTAGAGATATTTTACACATCTATGATTTTTCTTGAAGTTCTAAGTGATCATTTTGACGCTGGAAGTCTTTTTTGGGCTATAACTTTTTATAGGAGTCGAATTAGGGTCTCAAACCAATTCCATTGCTCCACGATGAGGATTTTCCATTCCGTAGAGTGGTCATAATAAGAAAGGGACTTACAGTTAGAAAGTTATGTCTGTTTAAAATATTTAAAGTCATTGGCTAGAATTAGTGTGTAATCATTGAAACCCATTAGTTGATGTATTAATCTAACCGGGAATACTATGAATAAAAGGCTAAAGAGTCAAGTTAAATTTTTAACCTCTCAATCTAAATTAGGTCTAAAGCCTAATTAGCCCTAATTCTATCCTAATTTCATTCAAAATCATCCAAATTGCTCTCCAAATCAAACTAAATTGTGGATTAGAGGTTAGATCATGAACTAGAAGATAGAAATCATTGTTTTTCTTGGTTCGAACTGTATTCCATTACAGTTTGAAGTGAATTTACACTCATATTGGTTAAATTTTGGTAATTAGTGAGTGGTTTATGCCTTCTCACTATACCATTCATGTTCTTATAGCAGCATAATAGGATTCAACATGTTTTTAATCAACTTTTGGCCATAAAACTTTTTCCAACTTTAATTACATGTTAAAATATGTATATAATTTGGATTAATTAGGAATCACCCTTGCTCATGCTCATATGTTCATGCTATATGTAGATCCATGTTAGAAATTGAATTGTTCATCTTATTTTAATGGATTGCATGTTTGATAGAATAATATTGCTTGTTATTCTTTTTTGGATGATATGATTTGATGTTGTTGTTAGTGTTGTGATTGCATAGAAAGTTAGGTCGGATAATTAAGCAAATCGGAGGTAAAGTTGATCAGAATTGGACGAAACTTAAAAGTGAAGCTCTAGAGTATGAGGGGAGCTTGGTCAAGTCGCGGGTCTAGCTTGTCAAAGTACAGAAGTCGGCACTGATATGAGAGGTTAATACTGAATTCTATAGGCTAATCCATGGTAGTGGCGATTTTGGGGATAGCAAGGATATTGATAGTAGAGGTTGCCTGAGGTAATGGATCAGTGATTGGCTAAATGTTGAGGTTATGATGACTTGTCTCTAGAATATGAAGTGGGGTACTTTGAAGGGAGAACTTGTTCTATGATGACTTGATTTGTTTAGAGAATTCGAGGTCAAAGCATGTGCGCATAAAGAACTAGAAGCAAGGAAGGAGTGGAAGAAAACATAGCCATGAATTTGCAAAGTGGAGAGATCGATGCCGAGTTCAGAGGTTGGTGCCGGCTTCTTAGGTTAGGATCAAATGGGATGAACTTTTGGGAAGTGAAGTAGAGCTTTGGTAAATCATGTTAGAGGAGTTGGCTTGTACGTATCAGAGGGGATGATGATATAACAACATGATGAAAAGCTATGGTCTTCGGATGTTGATTCGTGATGGGAGTAGGTTCCAAAGATGGCGGCTCAAAAAGGGGGTCGGCCATGGGATTGGGGAATGTGGAAGGGTTCCTCGTGAATAATGGAAACTGGATTGAGCAAGATGGGATTGGTATTCAAATCGAGCAAAGGAGGGCTTTGGTGTATGTACTAAGGAATCATTGATGCTTAAAGTGTTTTCTGTTGTACTCGAAGCAAGAGTATTGTAAGTGAGGATGCTTATAGGTCAACGAAGGGACCTATATACTCTGGACCTGTGGTTGTGGATCTACTGCCCAGCTTTGGTCTGCGAGACACGTATCCTGCTTTGAGCTGCGAGATACGAGAGTACAATAGAGAACCGATATTTTTGTTAGCCCCTGGTAGAAAGGAGGCCCTATGAGCTATCATATGTTCATAGTACATGGAGTTATAATTAAGATTGTTTGATGGAAGCTATGGATGATATGGTTGCTTTAGTTGCTCTCTTTAGTAGGCTCTCATTCATATGTATCAAGCGAAGTAGGTAACAGAAATCGGAATACCTGGAAAAACTAATATCCTTTATCGGGTTTGTGTTATATTTTTATGATATTGTAGAGTAGCATATTATAGTGTTGTATGTTCACTCTTTGGTTGTAGGGATATGTAAGGTATGGTTCGTGTACTTTTGTTCCTTACCATATTTACTTTTTTAGTATTTCGAGACTCATTTACAGCTCACACCAGACTGTTTCCTTACCTAAGTTTTATGTTTTTCTTTTTATTATCTTAGTACTCTTAAATGAGTAAACTAGATAACGGGTCTAGGTGACGCAGTGGTTGTTCAGAGAACGAGCTGGAAGGGGCTATATCATATTATATACATATATGGAGTCCATGATTATTCCACTGAGCAATGCTATAGAGCCCGTGACAGTGCTTGCTTATTACTATTTGTACTAGAGACAGTTATTGAGTTTGCTTCTGTTATATAAACACTACTACTGTTGTATAGCTCTATGGATATTATACTCTGAAGATAATGGTCTGTTCATATTGTTATGTTGTCTCTTTTGTTATATCTGTGATATTATATTTTATCCATGCATTATGAGACATGATAGGTTATATTGGTTCATTCTAAACCATGATGATCGTCCTATATCAACCGGGCACGATAGTAATGCACTATTTATATACTAGTAGTGCCGTTGGTAAAGGGCGATCGCCACATTTGATATCAGTGCTTTGGTTACACAATTAAGTAGAGTTGATACTGTAATGCAGTAGAGACATGGAAGGTTTTAACGCCTTTGACTGGATCGAGGGTCTATATATATAAGAGTGCATACTTGTTATATATTTGTTTCTCAAAACTATATAGTAATATATTATACAATATAAGTCGCGTGCACATGAGCATTATAGACATAGTTTTCTTTATGAGAGACTAATCATTTTTGTTACAGATAAGAATGAACCAGCATACAAGAAAACGCTGTGAGGAATTCTGCTTTAGGAGTAGAGGAAGGAGTGGGATCAGGAGCTGCTACGCCTGATGTCTAAGCCATGTTCAATACTATGATGGCTAATATGATAAGGAATGCTCCTAGAATGGTGACATGTGGAGGTGCTCCTATGCAAGAGCCTAGGGCAGATTTCACCGAGCTGAGAAATGATTACTCTACCTTTATAGGGAACCCATTCCATGGGACGGAGTAAGCCATTGAAGTGCAAGATCGGTTAAATACTTTTGAGTGCATCTTTGGTGATATGGAGGTGGAAGATGATATGAGGAGAAAATTGTCTTCAAGACATCTTCAGGGCTGAGCTATGAATTGGTGGAATGCTATTACTATATCTACTCTAGAAGACCATTTTTCTTAAGATTGGTTTAAGACAAGGTTTTAGGAGAAGTCTATTCTAGTTGCTCAGAAGTCGGTTAGATTCCGAAAATTTGTCGATCTCAAGCAAGGAGAGATGACGGTTTCTAAATATGTGGTAGAATTTAATTATTTGCCTAAACATGGGATATCATTCATTGACACTTTATTGAGGAAGAATGAGAAGTTCATAATTGACTTGGATATCTACTTAGGGAAAAGCTAGTGGACTATATTGATGAACCTTTTGAAAATCTAGTAGAGAAAGTACTTCGCCATGAGAGCTTGTACCCTAAGGCTAAGACTACTATTGTTGTTTCTACTAAGGAAGATGAGCCAAAGCCACGGCAAGGTGGTGAAGGCAAGAAGAAGTTGAATGGAAAGAGGAAGTGGTCTTAAGGTAAAGGTGGCAAGAGAAAGGGTAAATAGGAACCTGTTTGCTTCAGATGCAACGAGACGGGTCATCTAATTAAAAACTGCAAAATGAGTGAGAAGAAGAAATGTTACAACTATGAAAAGCCTGGGCATTTGAAAAAGAATTATCCAGAACTGATGAAGGATAAACAGGTGGTGAAGTCATATGCTTTGGAAGCAGTCCCAACTTCGTCAGGTGCTCCCTCGACGAGGGAGAAGGGGAAGGGAGTCGTCATTTAAGGTATGCTTTCTATTGGTGATGTTCCTATTTGAGTTTTGTTTCATGCGGATGCTTCTCATTCATTCATTTGTAGTGACCTAGTGGCTAGAATGGGATTAGAACCTGAAATAGTAAACCGACCCCTAATCCTGATGAACCCTGTTGGAGACTCTACTAGTCTTTGCATGGTTTGTTATGGCTTTATTTTATCGAGTTATGAATATTCCTTGGCTTGTGATTGCTTTTTTTGAATTTTGTTGGGTTCAGTATTTTCTTGGTATGGACTGCTTAGGAAATATGTGGACATAGTGGATTGCGAGTAGCTGTTGGTGACAATCGAAGATGTGGATGGATGAACGGTAGTGATTTGCTGCCTACTCGAGGATGGAGTGATGATTAGCTTTCTTTATTTTCTTGAGGTTCCACAGAAGGAATTGTCATTTGTGCATATCACTAGAGAGTGTCTAGATGTTTCAAGAAGGTAACTAGATTACCATCGCATAGAGGTATCGAGTTTCAAATAGACTTGGTGAAGAAAGCCAGGCCGATTATTATGCCTTTGAGGTGTACGGGACCCAGAGAGAGGAAGAAATTAGAGGTGGAATGACTAATTGAGGAAAGTTTTCATACAAAGAAGCATATTTGAGTGGGGCGCACCTGTATTGTTCGCAACGAAGGCAGATGGCTCTTTGAGGTGTGTGGATTTCCATGAGCTGAATAAAGTGACAAGGAAGAAAAAGTATCCACTTCTACACATTGATGACTTATTTGATCAGCTGCACGATGCGATGGTGTTCTCCTAAATGGATTTGGCAACGGGATTTCATTTGTTGAGAGTGAAGAAGGAAAGGGTGCCTGTTGTTGTGTTTTCGTACGCCGTGGGTTTCTATGAGTAGTAGGTGTTGCCATTTGGATTTACCAATGCTCTGGCAGAGACCAGCTGAATAAGTTTGTGCTTATGTTCATGGACGATATTCTGATCTACTCCAGGATCGAAGAAGAGCACAAGATGCACTTAAGGATTATGCTAGAGATACCGAGGAAGCACAAATTGGGAGAAAATTTCTCTAAGTGTCACTTTTTGAAAGAAGAATTTATGTTCTTAGGTCACATCATTTTGGGATAGGGTATAGCAATGGGTCATGCGAAGGTGGCAGCGGTACAAGATTGGAATCAATCCAAGAATGCTACGGATGTGAGAAGTTTTCATGGATTTACGGCATACTATAGACGCTTTATAAAGGACTTCTCGATTGTAGCGGCATCGTTGACCAATTTGACAAAGAAAATCAGACTTTTGTATGGGAGGCGAAGTGTGAGCATGCATTTGTGAGTCTAAAGGAGAGGTTGATGAGTGCACCTACGTTGACCATTCTAAATGAAAATGAAGAGTTGATAGTATACATCGATGCTTGTGGTACTGGATTAGGTGCGGCGTTGATGTAGAAATGGAAAGTTGTTGCTTATGTTAGTTGACAACTAAAGCCGCACGAGAGGAATTATCTGACCGATGATTTGAACTTTGCAATGATCGTTTTTTCTTTGAAGAAGTGGAGGCGCTAGCTGTTGGGAGAAAGGTTTAAGCTATTTACGGACCACAAATTCTTTAAGTACCTTTTCTCTCAAAAGGATCTCAAACTTCTATAGCAACAGTGGTTGGAGTTCTTTGCATCCTATGATTTTAGTATTTCCTATACTCCAGGAAAAGGAAATGCAGTCATCGATGCATTGAGTAGAAGGCATGCTGGGTTGGGAGCAATGTTCTTGGAATGGAAGCAGACGGAATATATTGCTGAATTTGATTTGAGGCCACACTGTGAGCTAGAACCTAAAATGTGGGCAAGTTTGTCAATTAGACCCACTCTAATTGAAAGGATCTATGCTAGTAAGAAGTGGGATACATTGCTAAAAGAGATCATAGTAAAGATTAAAGGAGTAGAGACTGAAGACATGAAGCAATACAAACTCATCCGAGAAAGTTAGCTTCGTAAGGATGAAAGATTATTCGTTTGTGACACTGATTGATTAAGAGATGAAGTGCTAAGAGAGTGTCATCATTCCAGATTGACCATTCATCTCGGTGGCAACAAGATGCGCCGAGATATGAAGCGGACCTACTGCTTGAAAGGTATGAAAAGGAATGTTGGTGTATTTATCTCTGAAGTGTATAAACTGTCAATTGGTGAAGGCAGAGTAGAAGAAACCTAGTGGATTGTTTCAAAGAGATTGTTGAATGGAAATAGGAGCGAGTATCAATGGATTTTATTAATGGATTGCCAAGGATTCGAGTAAGGTATGATGGGATTTTTGTCATAGTAGATTGGCCGACTAAGAGCGCAAGGTTTATAAGTGTCAAGTCAAATAGAACGACATCCAAGCTACCGGAGTTGTATGTAAAGTGGATAGTATGATTTCACGATGCTCCAAAGAGCATTGTGAGCGACCGAGATCCATTGTTTATTAGTCGATTTTGAAAGAGGTTACAAGAGACGCTAGGGTTCGAGTTGCATCTGGGTATAGCTTGTCATCCGCAAACAAATGGGTAGACCAAAAGAGTAAATCATATATTGGTAGATCTCTTGCGAGCTTGTATTATCAACTTTGGTGGATTAGGGGATGATCATTTGCATTTGGTGAAGTTTGCTTCCCATAACAATTATCAATCGTGTAGAAGCACTATATGGTCGAACATGTAATGCTCCTTCATGTTGGTGGAAAGCAGGCGAGAAACCGATACTAAGGCCAGATATGATTAGAGAAACTTCAAAGAAGATTAAGGTCATTTAATAACGAATGAAAGCTTCTCAGGATCGTTAGCAAAGCTATGCTAATAAGAGAAGAAGGGATTTAGAGTTTTCTATCGAAGATAGCTATTTTTAAAAGTTTCTCCTCTAAAGAATGTAGTTTGATTTGGTAGAAAGGGGAAGGTGGCATCAAGATTTCTTAAGACCTTTTCTGATAGTCAAGAGAATCAAGAAGCTAGCATATAGGGTTGACTTACGGCAAAAGATGAAAGCATGCATAATGTTTTTTATGTTCCTTATCTATAGAAATTTGTACATGATTCAGGCGTAAAGATTACACTGAATCAGCTAAAAGATGTTGTGGTAGGACCAGAGGTTTCTATATCTCGCAGGCTCCTTTGTATTGTTGGGAATGATACGAAATAGCTTAGGAGAAAAACGGTGAATCTAGTTAAGGTGTAATTGAGTGGAAGTGAGGATGATTGTACGTGGGAGATGGAAGAGAGCATGAGGACTTCTCATTGGGAGCTCTTTGAATGGTAAGACCCATCGTTTATCATATTTACTTTCACCATTGTATGCTATATTTGATAGGTTATTATCCCGCATGCTAAGATAGGTCACCATACAATTGACCGCATGGCTGCTTGTGTGAGATGTTAGATGGTTTCTTATGATTGATAAGCATGCGTGATGACCATGGTTGCTTATATTTTAGCTTGTTTGGGATTTTCGAAGGAGAAATTCTTAAAGTAGGGAGAATGTAACGACATGTATTTTACATATTGAAGGATCATAAAATATTTCTACTTTATTCGTGTGAGGTCGTATGGTTCTATAATTTTGGGATATGACTCTAAAGGATATCTTACACACCTTTGTTTTATCCCAAATTTCTATGTGATTATTTTGACCCTGAAAGTCATGTTCGGAGTGTAACTTTTGATAGGAGTCGACTTAGGGTCTCATAACAGTTCCATTGCTTCAGGATGATTGTTTTACATTCAGTAAAGTGGCCATAAAAGAAAAATGGACTTACAATTAGAAAGTTATGCCTTTTTTATGTTTTTAAAATTGCTGGCCAAAATTTCTATGTAGTTAGTGAAGCTTATTAGTCGCTCTATTAGTCTAACTAGAGAACACTATATATAGAGGACCGAAGAGTCAAGTTTAAACCTTTTCCACCCATTTTAAATTGGGTCTAGATCCTAATTAGCCCTAGACCCATCTTAATTTCATCCAAAATCACCTAAATTGCTCTCTAAATCCAAAAAGTTTACGGATTGGGGATTAGTCATCAACCAAAAGATAGAAATCATCGTTTTGCTTAATTCGAAGTGCATTTCATTGCTGTCCAAATTGGATTTACACTAATATTGGTTGAATTTGGTGACTAGTAGTGGTTTATACCTTCTTACTATACTATGTATCTTTATATGGTAGAATCATAGGATTTTACATGTTTTAAATCGATTTTTGGCCATAAAAATTTTTGCAGTTTTAATTCCATGTTAAACTATGTATCATTGATTAGGAATCACCCTTGCTCATGCTCAAATATTCATGGTATAAGAGGTCCATGTTAGAAATTGACTTGTTTGTCTAATTTTAATGGATTACGTGTTTGATAGGATTAAATTTCTTGTTATTCTTTGTTGGATGATATGATTTGATGCTATTTGTTAGTGTAGTGATTGCGTAGAAAGTTTGGTTGGAGAATTGAGAAAATTGGAGGCAAAGTTGGTTGGAATTGCATAAAACTTAGAAGGGAAGCTCTGGGTATGAGAGAAGCTTGGAGTTCAAGTCTTGGGTCCAGATTGTCTAAGTATAAAAATTGCCACTGATATAAGATGTTGGTACCGAGTTCTATGGATTAATCAATGGTGGCGGTGGTTTTTGGGGATAGAAAGGATGTTGCTAGTAGAGGTTGCCTGAAGTAGTGGATCAGTGATTGGCTAAGTGTTGGAGGCTATGACGGCTTGTCTCTGGAATATGAAGTAGGGTGCTTTGAAGAGAGGACTTTTCTATGATGACTTGATTTGTATAGATAAGTCGGGGTCAAAGCATGTGTGCATGAAGTACTAGAAGCGAGGAAATTGTGGGAGAAAACTTATCCATGAATTAGCCAAGTGGAAAGATTGGCTCCGAGTTCAGAGGTCGGAGCTGAATTCTTGGATTGGGACCAAATGGGATGAATTTATAGGAAGTGAAGTAGAGGTTTTGTAGATCATGCTAGAGGTGTTGGCTCATTCATATCGGGTATGATGATGATTTAACATCATGATGAAAAGCCATGGTCTTCGAATGTTGGCTCGTATTGGAAGTAAGTTTCGAAGATGGCGGCTTGCAATAGGGTGAGCCATAGAATCGAGGAATGTGGAAAGGTTACTCGTGAATAATGGAAAGTGGATTGAGAAAGAAGAGCTCGGTATCCAAATGGAACAAAGGAGGGCTTGGTTGTATATACTAAGGAATTGTTGCTACTCGGAACGTTTTACGTTATACTCAAAGCAGGGGTATTGTAGGTGGGGACGCCTATGGGTCAATGAAGGGACTTGTATACCCTGAACCTATGGCTTTGTGTCTACAGTCTAGCATTGGGCTATGAGATACGAGAGTATAACGAAGAACTGGGATTTCTATTAGTCCAAAGGAGGCCGTACAAGCTATCATATATTCAGAGTCCATGTAGTGATAGTTAGGATTGTTTGATGGATGTTATGGATGTTATGGTTGCTTTGGTTGCTCTCTTTAGTAGGTTATCACTCATAGGTATCAAGGGAAATTGGTATTGTAGTTAGGAACTTCTGGAAGACTGATATCCTTTATCTGGTTTGTGGTATATCTTTATGATATTGTAGAGTAGCATATTGTAGTGTTGTATGCTAACTCTTTGGTTGTAGGGACATGTTAGGTATGGTTTGTGCACTCTTGTTTCTTACCATGTTTACCTATTTAGTATTTTGAGATTCATTTAATGCTTACATCAGATTGTTGTCTGATCCAAGGTTTTTATGCTTCGCTTCTTATTATCTCGAATAATCTTAAATGAGTAGACTAGATAACTACTCTAGGTGATGCAGTAGTTGTTCAAAGGACGAGCTGGATGGAGCTATCTCATATTATATACATATATGGAGTCTACGCTAATTCTGCTGAGGAATGCCATGGAACCCATGATAATGCTTTCTTATTACTATTTATAATAGAGATTGCAGTTGAGTTTGTTTCCATTGCATAAACTCTACTGCAGATGTGTAACTCTGTGGATATTATACTTCGATGATGATGATTTGTTCATATTGTTATTACCGTCTCTTCTGTTATATCTATATACATGCACTGTGAGATATGACAGGTTATATTGGTTCATTCTTAACCCGGATGATCGTCCTATATCGGCTGGGCATGACAATAGAGCACTATTTATATAATATTGGTGCCGGTGGTATAGAGCAGTCGTCACATCTGCTCTTATTGTTGCTTCTAAAGAGGCAGAAGTTAAAGATGATGCTTCCAAAGGTAGGGGAAATAAAGATGAAGCTCCCAACCCGTCTCAATTGAGAAAACCTATTTCCATTAAGGACTCCAATGCCAATGCAATTGAGGCAATAAGAGGGAAAGCAAGTGATGATGCTCCTGTGATATTCCATCTCCTTCCCCGAGCAAAAAGGCTAAACTCATAGGTGATTTTACTACTTATGTTGTGGATGAAGAAGTGCATGTGACTATTGATTCAAGCCATGTTGTGGAAAATTTAGACTAAGCCTAGAAGTAAACAAAGGAGTCCCATACCCGCGAGTGTCTCCTAAATATTTCCCTTTTTGCTTCCCCAACAACCATCGGTCGCATGTGTGTTGATCTGGGTGAGTTTACTTCTCCAAATGACCCCCTTCCTTCAAAGGCAAAGGCCCAGTCTCCCATTGTAAGTTTTGAGGATTTTCTCCATCTGGTTGCTCAATCTCCCTCTTTGACTTCGCTCGTGCCACCGCAGACTTTGGTTTCCTATAAAGATCATCTTAGTCTCATTCTCAAGCAGCTTCTGTTGGTGCACATTATTTTTTTATTAATCTAATTTTTTAGCTCTGTGTATACTATTCTAACTTATATCCACCAAACATTTTAAGTGGCCAAGAATATGTTCTTCCTTCAAGAGGCTTCTCAAGGGCCTTCTTATGAAGTGGTCGAACTTAAGGGTCAAATCTCCTCGCTTAACAACAGTATAATTGATATCACTACAGTAAGGGATGAAATTGTTTCTAAAAAAGATAATCTTACTTCTTCTCTTTATGAAGAAAATAAATCTAGGAAATTATTAAAGTAGGAAGTAAAAAAATTAAAGGCATATCTTGAAAATGCTAACGGAGAGAAGGTTGAGCTAGTTGACAAGAATGAAAAGGTCAACTAAGAGAAGGCTGAGTTAGCTGTTAAGAATAAATCTCTAAAGCACAGGCTACAAAGAAGAACTGAAATTTTGACCTATTCCAATAATATTATCAGGGACGCCCAGGAGAAAATTGCCTTTTTCCTCAAAATATTCTACCAAAGATTACCGAGAAGTGTTACGAAACCGCTTTGTTCGTGGCATATTCTGATGACATTCAAAGATGCCCGGGCTTAGACTTTCCATCCCTTTCAGATTGGAATGAAAAGTTCAAAAGAAAGTTTAGACTTATGCTGAGGAAAGATAAAATGTCTCTTCAAGAACAGTTTCCTGCCGAGGAAAAGGCCAACTCTAAAAAAGTTGCTAACCTTTGACGATACCCTACTTGATGAGGAGATAGATCAATGATGATGATGGCCATGATGATGATGATGGTGATGGCCATGATGACGACGACGACGAAGATGGTGATAGCAATAGGAAGGGTCCTTCAGATCCAAAAGACGAGGGAAATAGATCAAGTGATGCTAACTTAGACTCATCTACTCACGATGTAGACTTTACCGAATTCCCAGATCCACAAGACATTATAAAGGAGTACTCTCCTCTAAAAGATAATGCTCCACCCGGTCATCAACCAAAAGAGAAAACTAGGTGTTCCATTTCTCAACTTCGGCTTCCTAGGTATGAAGTTCTTGTTTAAAAGCTTAAGACTACCTTCTTAGCTTTTAATTGACGAGCTTACTATTTTAATTAAGGAAAACAAACAAACACAATTACGAGATCCTTTAGGAAGCCTCTGACAAATATAAGAGCCTTTCTGATAATGTTGCACGGTTAATTTTTTTAAGGAAAAATAGGTTTCCCCTCGCTTGAAAAGAGCTAGCCTTCATTGGGAAAAAATTATAAAAGAGAATGCAGAATTGATGACATTTCTGGATGTTAATCGAAGATAGAAATGCTTTGGTAGAGTTTCTCTATAAGGTTTATTCCAGGGGCAAGTTCGTTTACTTATCTTACTTAGGTGAGAATAGTGGGAGTTTAATTAGGCATCTTCATAAAAGATACTTAGATGAACATGGGTCTGATTATCATACTGAGGATTGCTAGAACCTTCCTAGGGTTGACCATACCACTTTTTTCTTACTGTCTTCCCCCAATAAGATTAATTATAGCAATGAGAGATTGATTTTTGAATTCGATAAGGAATCAATATTGTATGAACCTAAATGATTATATGAATGTAATATGTGATTCAAGTAGCTTATAAACTTTATCACTTTTTTCTCTGTTCTTAGTTTATTTTCATATATTGTACAGATTAAATAATCCTCAAGTAGCCCTATTTCCAAAAAATCCTTGAGTAAATTTATCAAGTTAAAGAGAGAATTTAAAGAGAAGTCCTTAAGTCTTAGAATATCTTAGTTAGCAAAACATTATTTTCCTAGAGATCTATAGGAAGTTTATACACGATTTCCCCACATTCATTTTGATTTCTTGGATGATGAGAAGGATAGACTCCTTAATGAAACTCAAACTAATCACGCCATATTGATGTTTGGTCAAACTAGCCATCTAGCTAGAAAATGGGACTATCATCAACTTCCTCCAGTCAATACCCTAGAAGGGATTAAAGTTACTTTTGATTCTACCATAACAATGTATGTTAGGTCACTCGGAAAGGCCAAAACTGTTATCTCAAAACTTTAAGCATTAATTCTAGAACGTCACTTTTGGGATTTTAATGACAATATCTATACAATCACATATGCAACAAATATTTCATATATTTACAGATATATAAAAGACATCACTTTGCTCACCAATATGAACAATGGATCATAGTATTGAAAGTAAGGTCGTATATTTATATAATAATCACATATTATTCTGTATAATCTCATTAAGTGATCATAGTACACACAAAAAAACTTATCTAAACCTTTAATAAAAACTCTTCAGTTTTTACCAACAACGCAACTCAAACATCTGGCCTATAAGTTTAGATGTCTAACATAAATTTTAGATTTTAAACTCTGAAAGGTCTCAAACGTCTGGGATATAATGGAAGACGTCTTATGCTATTGCAACTGCAATTTTAAACGGCCACCTCTTTTTCAAATTAAATGTTCATGTCTTCTCCTCCATAGTTGCAACTCTTGATCAAAAGGAAGCTCTTCGAGAAGACATGCTCTTTGTCATACAACTCTTTATTACTTATAAATATATCAAACGATTAAGATTGAGACTTACTTACAACTACTATCACTCTCTATTTTCTATATGTACTTAAACTCTCTTGTGGTATTATTGATTTCATACTCTCAATCAGTTACAACCAAAATCTTTATTGGTAACTAACTTCCTACAAATCTAACAACTTACACTCATAAACACTCTCAAGGGAGATTATAGGTTGAATTGTACTAGCAGTTAATATCCATGTTGTATAAAACACAAGCTTATCAAAGAGATACTTTTGTATAAGCATGTTCCTTCGGGCAAAGCGAGGATTGTTGGTCAATGAAATACCGAAGGGGGGCTTGGGGACTGGACGTAGGATGGATGGTCTGAACCAGTATAAAACTGTAGTGTATTGCTTTTATTCTTAACTTCTATAATATACTATATTTTTCCATTTAGTATATATGTTAGTGTACATTCACATATTAACATACAAGTCACATTATATGATCCATTGCACTTTCATTTAGTATCAGAGCAAGACCATTTCATTTTACCGTAACATGTAACTGAATTTTTTTTAATATGGAAATTACATCTCAAGAAGGTCAATCAACTACTCGTCCGCAACTATTTACCAAGTCTAATTATGCTTATTGGATAACACAAATGCAAATTTTTATTGAAGCTAATAGTTTAGAAATCTGACAAACTACTCAAACTAGATGTGAAGCACTTACAATTGATATAAGCACTTATACTGATGTACAAAAGAACACGATAACCAATAATGCTAAGGCCATGAATGTATTATTTTGGTCGCTTGAATAAATTATTTTTCATGAATTATGCTTTGCACACCCACATATGATAAATGGTGCACTTTACAAATTACTCACCAAGGCATATCTACAGCCAAGCCAACAAAAGTCCCTACTTTGCAAAACCAATTCTCATCTTTCGAAATGAAAGCAAATGAATTAATTATATACATGTATGCTAGATTCCAAACTATTCGACACAATCTCACAGCACTTGGGGGGAGGGCGAAATTCACTGATTTTGATCCAGTCACATGGATTTTAAATTCCTTAACTAATGAATGGGAAAAAAAATTAGCCATCAAAGAGGCTAATGATCTCTCTTAACTCAAAGTTGAAGAATTAATAGGAAAGTTGATGTCATAAGAAGCTAATTTGCAGGCTTGGAAGGAGGAAAAAAATTAAGAAAAGAAGAATATTTCCTTTCAAGCAAATGACGATATTCCGACTTAAAAGAAGATGAAATTGTATTTATCGCCAAGAACTATACAAATTTAAGAAATTCAAGAAGATGACAAAATTTCAAAATGGTGGCAATACAAATTCATCAAATCAATCATCAATCAAATATTATGGATGTGATAAATTCAACCATATAAAGAAAGAGTGTCCACAACTCAATAATGACAAAAAAAAACAATTTTGATAAATTCAAGAAAAGGCGAGAAGCCTTTCAAGTAACTTGGGATGACTCTGACTCGTCATCCTCATCGGATAATAAGAGCAACTCAGAATAAACAAATGTATGTTTTATGGCTAGCATAGATAAGGAACATCCTAAATTAACATATGATGACATTTTAGAAATTGGCATAGAATTGGGCGATAAGCATAGATAATATAAGAAACTAAATAAGCAATATAAAGGAAACTTGAATAAAGCAGAGCTAGAAATTGGTTTATTAAAAGATGAGAAAACAATTTTAGAAGAGGAATAAGAAATAGCACAAAAGGAATGTAAAAGGTTATCTTCTCAATATGCTACTTTATTACATGATTTAGAAAATAGAAAAATAGAGAATGATAAACTTGAAAAGAAAAGCTTGAACTAAAAACAAGCTTGGATTCTACCAATGTTGGCATTTTTAACCGTAAGAATAAATTAGATAAAATTACCAATAACGTTTCAAAAATTAATAGGGGAAAAAAAGCTTAGAAAATTTGATTAAAATATCAAAACCACAAAAAAAGAAAAAAGGAATAGGTTTTAATAGTAAGCAGAAGCTCAAGAACTATAGTTCACTATATACCATGTTCAAGAAGCTAAAATCTAAGACTAAGAGCAAAGCTTCAAACTTAAATATGGTTAAAATATGGATTCCTAAAACCAGTAACAAATTAATTAGGCAGAAAAACATAGATGAATACTTAAAATATGTTGTCTCTAATGATATATACATTCTAAAGGTCCCAAACCCTCTTGGTATGGCTACCTTCCCCTACTAACACATGGACACTAACGGAGGAAGTGGGTACCAATTAAACTCTTACTATTTTGTAGGTACTAAAAAAAGTTAAAAGCAAGGAGAAATGGATACTTGATAGCAGATGCACCAAGCATATGATAGGAAATTCACATATGTTATCAAATATAACATATATCGATGGCGACACTGTGACATTCAGAGATAATTCAAAAGGATTCATCATTGGCATTGGAGAAGTCATCAACATCGGTATATCTACTTCTCCCATAAGTACCAATGTGTTATTTGTAGAAAATTTAAAATACAATTTATTAATTATAAGTAAATTATGTGATGAAGGATTTAAAATCGACTTCGAAAAAGGTAAATGTAGCATACTTGATCAAAGTAAAAACTTAATATTTGAAGTATTAAGAAATCAAAATATCTATATTTTAATATGAATATTAAAAACAACAGTTATTTATGCTTTACCGCAAATCATAATGACCCATGGATATGGTATAAATGCTTTTGCCATACAAATTTTAAGTATATAAATAAATTAGCAAAAAATGATTTAGTAAGAGGATTACCTAAAATCAATTATAAAGTTAAAAATTTATGTAATGCATGTCAACTTGAAAAACTAAGGAAAGGTTCATTTAAATCTAAAAAGGAAATTTCTACAAAATAACTACTCAAACTACTTCATCTTGATTTATTTGGTCCAATTTAAGTATGATCGATAAACTATAACAGATATGTTTTTATGATTGACGATGATTTTTCAAGATACATTTGGAATTTTTTTTGAAATAAAAAAGTGATACACTTGAACTGTTTAAAATTTTCGCTAAAAGAATTAAAAATTTGATGAACTTAAAAATCAAAAGTATATGAAGTGATCGTGTTAGGGTGTTTGAAAATGATATTTTTGAAGAATTTTGCGATAAAAAGGGAATTAGTCATAATTTTTCGTTTCCATGGACACCACAATAGATTGGTGCAGTAGGAAGAAAAAATCAAATAGTACAAGAATGTGCACGAACATTACTAAGTAGCAGTAGTGTACCAAAGAATTTTTGAACCGAAGTCGTTGCTACCGCATGTTATATATTAAATCGTGTAACACTTTGACTACTGACTAAGAATGCATGCTATGAAATGTTTTTTGGTAAGAAACCTAAAGCACCATCTTTTTTTGTTTTTGGTTCTAATGCTTTATTTTGAATACTAAAGACAATCTTGGTAAATTCGATCAAAAAATCAATGAAGGAATTTTTATTGGTTATTTAGATTGTAGCAAAGCTTATAGAATTTTTCATAAACGAACTAACACTATAGAAGAGAGTCTTCATGTTTCCTTTAATGAAGATTTTAAGAAGAAAAAAAATAATAACGATGAAGAACTTTTCAATAATGATGATGATGATGATACTCTTGTACGTGAAAATAATATCATAAACAATAAAATAATCTTTTAAGATCACCACCTCGAATCTTAAAAGATCGTCGGATTAATAATTTAATTGGTGATATAAACACAAAAGTTTCAGCTAGAAATCAACTAAATGACATGGGTCATGTAGCCTTCATATCTAACTTCGAACCTGAAAACTACAAAGAGGCATCAAAACATGATTTTTGGATTTTAGCAAAGCAAGAGGAACTAAATCAATTTGATCAATATGATGTACGGGAACTCATATCAAGACCAAATGATCAATCCGTAATAGGAACAAAATGAGCTTTTTAAAATAAATCTGATGAAAATGGAAACATAGTTCTTAATAAAGTAAGGTTAGTTGTTTACGGACATAATCCAGAAGAAGGAATTGATTATACGGAAATATTTTCCCGTGTAGCATGTCTTGAAGCTATAAGAACATTAGTCGCCTTTGTGTGTCATCATATTTTCAAATGGATGTTAAAAGTGCATTTTAAAATGGTTTTATAAAAAGAATATTTACATTGAACAATCACCATAAAAAATATCCGAATCATGTTTTCAAACTTAAAAAGGCAATACACGGGTTAAAACAAGCACACCATGCTTGGTATGAAAGACTAAAAGCACATTTAGTAAATTTCAGTTTTCGAATTGGTAAAATCGATTTAACTTTATTTATAAAAAGAGAAAATAACAATATACTAACTTTACAAATTGATGTTGATGATATCATATTTGGATCAACCAATGAGAAAATATGTAATAATTTTTCAAACATAACGGAAAATGAGTTCGAGATGTCTCATATGGGAGAATTAATTTTTTTCTTAGGACTACAAAATACAATTAGGAAATGAAATTTTTATAAACCAAAAAAATATTATAAAGGATTGATAAAACGTTTTGGAATGGATAATACATCTAATAAACTAACTCCAATGAGCGCTAATCTACATTTGGATAAAGATGAAAATGGAAAAGATTTTGATCAAAAATTATGCCGAAGTATAATAAGAACTCTATTATACTTAACGGCTAGTAGACCTGATACAATGATGAGTGTATGTTTATGTGCGTGTTTTCAAACACAACTTAAGGAATCACATCACCGAGCGGTAAAGAAATTTTTTTGATACTTAACCAACACCAAAGATTACGGTCTTTGTTACCCATATCCAGCTTCTTCGAACTCATATCATATAATGAGCAGATTTCGATGGTTACAAAACGGATAGAAAAAGCACAAGCGGTCCATGTCATTTTATTGATCAATCGTTGGTTTCGTAGTTTAGTAAAAAGCAAAATTGTGTTTCCCTCTCAACATGTGAGGCGGAGTATATATCCACTGCCTTAGCGTATGCTCAAGTAACTTATATGCAACACACACTTCAAGATTTTGAAAAAATTATAACTAAATCTCCTATATATAATACGAGTGCTATAAATTTGTCTAACAATCCAATTAACCATTCTCGAACAAAACATATTGATATTCGCCACCATTTTCTGAGAGGCGGTGTTGAGAAAGGTATTGTCACCCTAGAATTTGTTAACACAGAAAATGAGACTTTTGATATTTTCACTAAACCACCATGTGAATCAATTTTTATAAAACTAAGATGGGATTTTAGTATACGTACACTTAATGAATCAATTTCATAAATATTAACTGACAATTGTCATGAATATTCCTATCATTTTTTTTTCAGCATAGTTATTTTTAGTTTAGTTTTTAAACTACCATAACTTAAACATTTAATAATTATATAGTTAGATAAATTTTTTCCTTACAAATTATTTACTATAAACAAAATATGCTTTACTTAGCCATATTTTAAGAAAAATACATATAAATATTTTTAATATAACAATAGAAGATCTAAAAATGTCTTCCGACCACAAATCTGCTTACTCAATAATTGATTTTAGCTCACCCTCATCTAAGAGTGCATACGTATCACCAACAGAATCCACTCCTCTATTGAATGAATCATCCTCAATAAATATTATAGCATCAACTACGTACCACACTGGTTACTCTCCTAAGGGAAAGATAGACAAATGAGCAAGTAATCTTGTATCATCGTTTATCATACTAAAGTTGATAAAAAATTTCACTATCAACCAGAAATGATGGGAGTTCAAAGAGAAATGTATTACGAGCAACAAAGACAAGGAAGTCATCTTAACTTTCTCAAACGATATATTCTAGCAATCCATGGACATTCGCCAAGGAAGGATTACTTACACAAAAGATCTCCTCGATTAATAGAGATTTTTATAAAAAATCACAACATTACTCTAAGAAACTTATGGGAGGCAAAATTATCAATCCAAGACTGGAATCACACTCCAGTTCATCCAAATTGGTCCCCACTTAAGCCTTCAAATGAGAAAACTAAAATTAACACAAATTATTGGGATGTAATTGAGCATAAGAATGCAGAATCATCAAAGATGAAGTAATTTTTTTAAAACATACTCAACATAACACTTCAAATTAAAAATAAAGAAATAAAATGGCTTAGATATTTGAGGAAAAATGCCAAATGTTTGATAAAATACTCGGAAAAATTCTCTGAATACTCCCAGATGTCTGGCACCTATCCTTAGACGTCTGAGTTTTTAGCCTATACATTCTTGCATCACTATATATTTTCCCCCTATCTCTTCACTTTTACCCAAATCGTTTCAATTATCAAAAGCCTCGGCTTCCTCGAAAACTCCAATTCTTCAACAATGGCAACTAAATCCAAAACCCCATTCAACAAGGGATCAAAGAAGGGAAATCTTCATCCTCTCAATCCATTACTATCACTGATTCACACATCCAATAGTGGCTTTGTTATGGTTCGTATGCTATGAAAAGATTTACGGATCCGAAAATTAAGAAATTTCATGTCGACTCTTTCTATCGGCTATCCAGATTTGAAGAATATCGTCTTCAAGAACTCACAATTGCCTCTGGATGTCGTACACTAATCAATTTTGAAGAGAATGAGGTAAATATTGATCAACTACCCATCTTTCTCTTCTTTGCTAACCTATGTAATAACGATATATGGACATCTAAAGATAAAGAAGGTTGGTTATGGACTAGTGTGTATGGAAAAGTTTTGAAAATTAGTGTAAACACGCTGGGTTGGTAACTTGATTGTCCCTCTGCCAGAATTAATTTAGAGGATACTGCTAATCATATGAATTTTCAACGTAATGAAATTACACATCAGATATGGGAGGATAGAATGCCTCAATGGAAACCTATACATCTTCGTCCACGGGCTAGTTTATTGAATAGAATGACCATTAACACAATAGTACCCCGCTTAGGAAGCCAAGAACAAATTTATGACAATAATCATAAGGCCTCATATGTAATGTTTGGTAGAACTCAAGTCAACTAGACAAAATTTCTTTATAATGAAATAAAAAATTTATGGATTCATTATATAAACTATTATCTATGCACCATACATCATGCACCTCTTGCAAGCTATCGATATTCCTACCTATATATCTCATTTTGAAGAGATTCTGGTTAAAGAAGGTCATATAAGATTTTTTTTTTCATCTCATGCATCTCCCTGAAACACTACCCCTTAATTTATGTTACTCAATGGATTGCCCAATAAGACACACAATAAGAACAGCAACTACATCAAGTGCCTCCACAACAAGCTCAAGTTCCTCTTCCACAACCATTTGCTTCTTATCACCATGATATACAAGATACCATTCCGAATCAGAGATTTTTGAAGCCCAAATTGTAACTATCCCAAATGAGTCTATACAAGACTTAACAATTCAAAATCAATGAACAATCACGATGAAACAAAGGAAATTAGAACATAAGATGGTCAGCTTTGAAAGATCTTTTTAAACATGCATGACCAAGTTGGAGAGGACTATGGAAAAAGTTGTATCTACTTTGGGCAAGGTTATGAGAAAATTTTGTCAGGACCCGATTCTTCGTCTTTCGAAAATTCAACATCGATACTCACTTTATCGACTGCCGAGCAATCGAACGACGGAAAACCGAATACTGAAGGTTTAAGAAGAAGAAAAGACAGAAGAAGAGAGAAAAGGATAGAAAATAGAGAGAAAGGAAAATAGAAAATAGAATGGAACAGAAAATAACAGAACAACATCAGAATCTCACAATCGCAGCGGAACAACATATAATAAATAAATGAATAATCTTTAAACAAAGAACTATATCAGTTATTACATCACATCACATTTCATTATATCATATCATCAGAGTGTACAACAACAACAACATCAAATAATGCATCGGAAAAAGAAATACTATATACTAGTAATACGCCATGCCATCCAGCTTGCCTCCAGCAACTCTAGAATATCCAGAATATCCTGATAAACCTAACTCTTGACTGCCCGTGTAGAAATTGGTGGGCACCCAGAGTTTAGGAAGGAAAACAATAAACTCCGAGTCAGTCATGTGACTGGTGTGAGAACTCAAAACAGTTTATTTATCTTTGAAAACAAAATAGAGGAATATTTTTAAATTCAATTCGCAATGCTTTTAAAGATGAGACTACCATAAGACCTCCTGCCACACACACAATGCAAACGCAGACTTGGAGGAGATTTCTTCTTATGTTAGTCAAAGATGTTTGATACGCATTAAAAAAGAACATTTCATATTATTATTAGTGCATAGTGTAGGAAACAATTTCGAAAGTAGAATATAAATCTTAGCCAGCATAGGTACCATTATAGTATGCTTACTATAGCTACCATATTAAATGGCAGGTTCTACAACTAAAACCGTACAAGTCTCGTATTGTTTCTTTGGATTTCCAACGAATGATCAGGCCAAGGAACTTCCCATTGCCACATGAGAATGCCTCTGGATGGACATCCCCGAGAACCAAACCGGATCTCTACCAACACAAGGCCGGGTTACCCCTAACTGAGTAACAACTGACCGAATATGCCATCCCCCAGTCCTTTGGGACCTTTCACCGAGCGCTCGCAATCAATTCACACAATCATAAAAGTGTTTTCAACATGAGTAAGTATCTGGGATCCATACCATGATACCACCCTTTTCCAGAAGGAAATGCACACATCCTAAAGGGCGCTACCCCTCATAACCTTGCCGCATCTTTCCTGTTTTGACCATTCACGGGGTGTGAGGCTCGACGAATTTACGTCCACAAAAACATACTTTATACAAAAGCCATGCTTTGGGTCAACAAATGATCATAGAAATGATCACCAAGATAGACGATCAAATAAACAATCCTATCACAAATAATCAACACAATGATCATTTACAGCAACACTCAGCATGTCACATTACCAAATTGGGAATATATCGCTGATAACCTTCAACTACATAACCTCTGAGCTCGTACGTCTCAAAGAAGGGTGTTAAGCTAAAAGAATAAATTCTCCGTCACCAACAGAAATATATTTGAATGAAATCGGCTTTATATCTCAATTTGTAATGTCAGACATACAATCCATACAAGTCTGTTCCGGGCTCGAACAAAACCCAAGGCACTTCTTACGAAGCCCTTGCAATCCGGGTATTTACAATCCCGATCGAATTTCCCATCACTTAGGAAATCTCTATACCAGGAGCTACCCAGTGCAGAGACAATCGATAGGTCATCCTATCGCTCTCGCAAATACTCGGTCTTCAACACCGATCTTCAAATGCAATTCATAACGACGTATCACATATTCGGAATGGGTTATACGACCCCATGGTCCTTTCCCGGTTAACCCGAATAGTGAGCGCTTATTCAAAAATAAGTGTGGCATTCAAATTCAAACAATCACATCAAATACCCATTCAAAGGGAAATATTGATAGTCGGTTATTGAACTATCAATGGATATGCACAACATCACTAGATTCCAAAAAATTTTCCAAATTATTTATTTTCCAAAATAAAATATCTTTACAAGATATATAACTCAATATCTCAAAAATAAATCAATATTTATTTTTAAACAAGTTCCCCTTTCCTTTATAAATTCCTTAGTGAATTTATAATCCAAAATATCTATGAATATACGATTTCAATTATTCATTTCAATTTATCTTCAAAAAGATAAATTCTCTAATATTCACTTTATATTGGAAAACATTTCCATACTTATTTATTCATAAGTAATTCACAAATCTTTTATTTATTTTCAACACTTGGAAAATATTCAATATACTTCAATCGAGATTAAGTATATATTTCATTCTTTAAGGAAATCATTCTCTTAAACATATTTATTTGGGCCAAAACAAATGTTGCGTAAAACATCGTTACGACAACCCAAAATCACTAGTATAGGGATTCGAAATTAAAATAGATATATAAATCCCAATACTATACAAAACATTTCCTTTCGGAAATCATTTACTATAACAACAGTGTTATAGTCCACTATTTCCTTTTATTTCTCGAAAACGTCTATTTCAACAATAAATGTTGAAATCTATGGATTCGAATCTTAACATGTTTAAAAACATCGTTAGATCGTTTTAATTCTATTTAAAACCTCACATCTAAAACAATTTCTTTAACATATTGTTCACTATTCAAAAACATGAATATACTACGTTAACAAATTTCATCCTTTATACATTTCACTTCAAAGGATTATTCATAGTCAAAAACGTGAATATAACTCCATTAATAAGTTTCAACAATTTACTTATCAAAATAAGTCGTTTGCGGATTTATAAAACAACGTTTATAAATTCCTTTTCTATTTATTTTACCACAACTTCCTTTATAAATTCCTTTATTAACCTATCTCAATTCATATCTCAATGATATACTAAAAGTTCACGTTATAAGTTAAATACTTACAATTTATTTGTTTGCAAAAATCGTTCCTTTGAACTTCATAATTATAAATCTTATAACTTATAAGATTCAATTATTTATCCAAAACCATTCTTTAATAACTTCACAAAATTTATAAATCTTACTATTTATAAATTTCATTTATAACTTCACCATTTATAATTTTATGAATTCCATTCGTTTACAAAATTCATTTTTACTTCATTCAAACACTTATAAAAACTCGTTTTATAATGTCAATATTTCAATTTATAAATATCCATGTATAAATCTCTTAATATAAATCAATTTATATTATTCTTTAAAACGTCTTTAATCTCCTTTATTATTTCACCATTTTGATTCATAAAATAATTAAATTTTATAAATCCTATATTTAAACTTTTCACGATAAATTCTAAAATCCCGATTAAACTATTTTATAAAATCAATAGCATCATATTCTCAAAAATCAGTTTTTAACTATATTTCTCAAAAATCATAATTTTTATAACTTTAAAAATTATAACGTTTATTTATTTAAAATGGATCAATTCCAAAATTATTTTATAAAACGTATACTTTTCAAAAATCACTTTAAAAATCATTTTAAAGTTTCAAAATTTGGTCCAATGATGCTACATACCAAATAGTCAATCACGACTACAACGATATCATATATCGATATGATAATCCATCAAATATCAAAATATTTGAAATCAAATAAAAACTGTTGAGGAATCCAGTTGGATCCCTCCAACCTGTTTTCCTGCATCCAAAAACATTAGCACAATACCAATTCCGCTCCAGTACGGAATTATCGCGGTACATGGGATTTAAAATATTATCCGCTTAATAGACGGCGCAATAGGGTCTCATCCGCTAAACAAAAAATGCGGGAAATCAATAACTCCAATATATACATATGCCAATATATATATATTGCTATTATATATAATACCAATTTCACTGTTTATGAAATATTCGCGGTATATGTTTTTAATAAATAACATCCGCTTACTAACGGCGTATAATGTCTATTTTAACAATCAATAGATAACAATCATCATTCAAACATGCATTCAAATATTTTAAATCTAACTATTTAAAATAAAATCGAAACTGATTCGATTGAGTGAGAAGTTCTCACCTTGATTTTAATTTCGTTTTAGCGGTTTATTTCGAATAAAATTAAACGGACGTTTAATTTTACCCAAAATTCTCACTAACTCCAAACGACTCCAATCCAATTTCATCGCGTAGTGCTCGTCGATACGATTCCAACGCTTCTTGTTTCGCGCGTTTTCGACCTCGTATGAAAAAGTTATGAATTTATGAAGTTACACGATTTTTATATTCAATATTTACAACATAATTTCATTCAATTTATAACCTAGCTAAATCATGGCCGTGCATTCCAATCCCAAGCCCATCAGAACCGTGCGCACCCTTCTCCTTCATCCTCTCACGCGTGTGTTCAGTAACATAGCCGAACCCATAGCATAAACTAGGGTTAAATTTTTCTTCCTCCACGACGAGCTATGCAACCGATTTAAGCGATTTTCTAGGCGTTTTAATTTGTACCGGACAAACGGTAAATCCAATTGACACGAAATTTGAAACCTTACAATAATATCACATTACGGATCCGATGAAACTGGTTTCATCGAAATCCGAGACTTTTTGAAAAATGGCCATTTTAACTCGCCAAATTAAAATTAAAAATAATTTAATGCGTTTCGAGCTGCCACGATCAAACGATAACTCCGATTGACACGAAAATTGAAATCCGGTTATAACTAACTATTACGGATCCAATGGAACTAGTTTCGTCCAATTCTGAGACTGTTCAAAAATTGACTATTTTCACTAGTCGATTTAATATTAAAATATTCAATTTTCACAAATAAACTTTTAGTTCGATTTAAAAGTTCTAAAATATCATTCTAACTTCAATATGATAAAATAAAATTTTACAAATCATTTTCAATCATATTTAACTCAATTTTCAATTATTTCCATAATTTAACATATTAAATTATCGATTAAATTATCCAATTAAATCCAATAATTCAAATTAAAATTTATTCGACTTATAAATTTCACTTATTAATATTTAAAATTAATTAAATATTAAATTTTAATTAAATAAAATTCTGGGTCGTTACAAATTTCATGGTAGATCCTCTTCTACATCATCGTGCTCCTTCTCCTACGCCCCTCCACCACATACTCCTGTCCCTAGGCCTCATGGGTCATCTCATAGTTCTAGAACTTCTGATCATGATAAAGGCAAAATTATTCTGTAGGAACAACCAGAAGAAGAAAAGGAATCTTGGTCTAATCCACTGTCACCTATACATGTGCACTATGCCTCTTTTTAGGCCCTATCAATTAATGAAGATAAGGAGTATCGTACTTTGATGCATCGTTCGCAAGGAGACTATCAATCAGATCGTTCTGCCTACTTCGACTACTAAGAAAATTATGACACCTTCTCTTTTAATGACTACAAAGGATATCAATAAATTACTTTTCAATTATCTGCATAGTTATGTTTATGCTTTCATCATGTTTAATTTGACTCATAATATGCGCTTTCCTTTCTGTTTGTGATGTTCATATAATTGTTATTGTGAAGTTGAACTATATACTATTTTCGTAATGTGATTATGAGCTGTGATGTTTTGTGTTTCCTATGTTTTATTTCTAAGCATTATACATTACTCTTTTTGATAACGACTACGGGAGAGAGAACATTTGTGTGCATATACATAGGGGAAGATAACATATTCAGGAAGAGTTATTTTTAGTACCATTACAAAAGATTGTATAGTTGTCATCATTAAAAAGGAGGAGAATGGTAAAGCCTCTCTTCTGGGATTTTGATGACAACAACTAACAATCACATATGCAATATATATTTCATCTATTTAGAAGTATATAAAAGACGTCACTCTGCTCACAATATCACGGCTCGAAGACAATCGTAATGAACTATGGATCATACTATTGAAAGTAAGGTCATATATTTATATAATAGTTGTAGATTTTTGTATATTCCCCTTGAGTGATCATAGAACATATGTACCTAAAATATAAATAATAACTCTCTAGCTTTTACAAACAACACATGCCCAGATGCCTGGCATATAAGCTCAAACATCTAGCAAAATTTTTGGGTTTTAAACTCTAAAAGGTCTCAAATGTCTGGGACATAATGCTAGATGTCTAACGCTATTGCAACTGCAATTTTGAATGGCCACTTCCTTTTTAAATTAAACTTCTTACCTTCTCCTCCATAATTGAAACTCTTGATCAAAAGGAAGATCTTTAAGAAGATATACTCTTTGAAATACAACTTTTTGTTGTCTATAAATATACAAAACGATAGAGATTGAGACTTACTTACGACTACTATCACTCTTTATTTTCTATAAGTACTTAAACTCTCTTGTGCTATCAATCAATTACAACCAAAATCTATATTTTGGTAAACTTAATTCTCTAGGACAGGAACTTACACTCACAAACACTCAGGGGAGATTATAGGAAGCATTGTACTAGTAGTTAATATCTGTGTTATATAGAACACAATCTTGTCAAAGAAATACTTTTGTATAAGCCTATTCTTTTGGGCGAAGCGATGATTGTTGGTTAGTGAAATACCAAAGGGAAGCTTCGAGACTGAGTGTAAGACGGGAGGTCCGAACTAGCATAAAGCTCTAATGTGATTGCTTTTATTTTTTACTTCTATAATCCGCTATATTGTTCTATTTAGGGTGTACGTTCACATATTTAACGTACAAGTCATGATATATGATCTACTGCACTTTCATTAGTTATGTATGGCACTGATATAATTTTAAATTTGCTTAAGTTATAAACTTTTATCGTTTAATGGAGAGAATTCTTTTTATGTAATGATTTTTTTTCCTATTTATATGTTCATAAAAACAATTGATACTTGCGCCTAGCAACTCGGATATCCTTGCCTGACTTGATTTTATTAAAGATGGCTTATACAGAACTCCAGAAGAAACATTTTCTCAAGGAACTCTGACCATATAGTTTCCAAATAACCCTGATGCGCAAAACTAGCATGACAAATACTAGAAATTAAGGTCAACACTCATAGGCTTGAGTGAAAACGACTTCTGATTTGGAAAAGCAAATTAAAGAAAAGGATAGAAGGATACAGGAAATAAAGGGAAGATAGACACAATTGTCTAATCCGGGCCCTCTATCCAAAGTATCGAAGCTGATGCAGAAATTGCATGATTACACTAAACGGATCTCATGATGGAATTATTAAAAAGTGAAGTGACATGTCAATCTTTGGAACTTATTATAAGTGGAGGTGATTCCATCCTTCCTATTCCTACTCCTTCAATTGGTCAAAAAGAGTTCTCTACCTTGTTAAACCCTCCTTTGGGCTTGGATGATAACAAAATTGCCAAATGGAGTTAAAATGTTAGGTTTGAATGTATGCAGTTTCTGAATGAATAGTGGAGGGATAAGGTTTGTACTCATCTTAATGCTTATGAAGCTAAGGTTGAGTAACTTGAGCGTGAAAGATGCACTTCTAATTAAGAGACTGAGAAATTGAAAGGTAAGATCAATATTTTGATGGGAGAAAATAAAACTCTTGACGATGCATTGAATATTCAGACTGCGTTGATTAATGAAACAAATACTATTTAGCAGAAGGAGAGGAACCATAAACAACTTTTAAATTTAGCAATTCTTCACATTACCGATTCTTCCTTGTCGTTGAATATTTAAGGAGGTTGGCTCAAAGCTTTGACTCATAGCTTGTAGTCTTTTTAATTAGATTATCTTGTTTTCCAATCTTTTGTTCATTCAACTTTTCTGCATAATACATTAAATTGTAAATAAATTTGTACTTTAAGGAATGTTACCTCGAATATACCGTATATACTTTTCCTTTTGAGTTTGTTGAATTAGATATATAACTAGCTTTCCAATAGTATGATATGTAGCCTTGAACCAAACGCTGGTTTGTCTTTGAAATTGTTTGACGATTGACATGCTGCTTTAAGGCAAATATACTCTTCAACTTTGATATGCTCCAATGCAGAATCATGAATGGTGGACTAGAGAACCACCTGGCAGAAAAATGTTCGTTGAATAGAAGACCAGAAATCCATTATGGCAATAATATGAATAGAAGACTAAAAGAATAGAAAATCTCTCTGGCAATAATAAAAGACCAGAAAATCCATCTAGCGGTAATAATCTAAATAGAATGCTAGAAAACTATCTGGAAATAATAATCTGAATTGAATGCCAAAAAATCCTTCTAGCAATAATAATTTGAGTAGAAGACCAAAAAACTATGTAGCAATTATAATTTCTTGTATGTTAATGGAGAAAACTTGCTTTCTTTTCTTTGAAGCACCACAACTTATATTTGATAAATTTTCCGCTAGAAGATTGCTTGATTTTGCTTTTGAAACACAAACGGCTCATTTTTGATTGATCTTCCTCTAAAAGATTGCCTTTGCTTTTGTAGAACAAATGGCTCTTATATTCCTTTAGAAGATTACCTTTTCTTTTGGAGCATAAATTGATCATTTTATTGATCTTCCTCTAGTGGATGGATTTGATTCATACTTTTGAATAGAGTGCGATTGACTTTATCGATTTCATTTGGTGTATTTGGTCAGAAATCTTAAGCAGAACCAAAGACTTACCTAACCTCCCTCTAAGAGGTGCTTCAGACAGGCCTTATAGGAAATACTGAAGGTTGGTTCAATGCTTTGGCTAGGCACCAAAGGCTTACTCCATCCTCCCTCTAGGAGGCACTTCAATAAGCCTTGTAGGAGGTACTAAAGGCTAGTTCGGTGCTTTGGCCAGTACTAAAATATTTATTCCATCCTCCCTTTAGGAGGCACTTCAATCAGCCTTGTAGGCGGTACTAAAGGTGGGCAAATGCTTTGGTCGGGCCATTTCTGGTAGTACTAAAGGGTTACTTCTTTATTTTAGGAAAATCCTACTCATTTTTATGATTGATCTAGTGGAACTACTTGAGAAATTTTCCTTTATTGTCAATTTCAATGTGACTTTACAAACTCTTCAAGCTGTTCTTGTCTGAGGAAATTATTTATCAGCCCTTCCAAACTTCGACATTGATTCATGTTGTGCCCATTAGAACGATGATAATGACAATATAATTCTCCAAGATTTCTCTCATTCTTCAATTGTTTCTTTCATAAAGGATAGTAGTTGAGCTTATCTTCGGTTAAGAGGTAGATATTTTCATAAGAAGTAGTAAGAGAGTAATTCTAAAAAAGCCATGATATTTTAGAGAATAATCCTCTGGATTGGCGCTTTTTTGCACCAAAATTGGTCACAAACACCCAATAGAGTTTTAGTTGAGACTAAATGAAGAATAAAATTAGAACATAGCAGAAAAAGTAAATCAGACATGAGTCTTGGCTGCCGAAATAAAAAGATCCTCTTATGGAGAATAATTGTTGTATTTATAAAGGAAGATGACTGAATATCTTTCTGAAATTTCACTGGTAGAATCTCACGATGTAGGCGAAGTCACCTAAAAAGTTTCGTGGCCCAACTTCTAAGGATAGAGGATTGATGTCGATCGGTCTAGATGACCTTATAAGCCTATGTGATCCATCCTAAGGGTTCGTCTTGATGCTTTCTTCATGTTTCCAAAGTTGTTTGCATAGTTTCCTTCATGATTTTAGATATATCGATCCAGTTTCGTTGAGTTGAACAATTGGGCTGATACGATCCGATCACTGCCTAAAGGAAGTGATACGATCTGATCCCATGCTTATACGAAGTGATACGATCCAGTCCCCGCCTAGGGGAAGTGATACGATCTGATCCCCTACATAGAAGAAGGATAGGTACCGATCCACTACCTGGGGAGACACTAATTCATACTTAAAATATTTTGAAGAGTCCATCTCTTGATCTCACTTGATCGTTACTTCGTACCATTGTCTGTGCTTGATCTCTGGACTTTGTGATCATCCCTCCAAACTATTTTCTTTGTCTATCATCGATTCTAACTTGTCTAATCAGTCTGGATATAGATGGGTCAAAAGACCGGATAATACTTGCCTTCCAAAAGCACGTCTTGCTACAAACATGACGGGCTTTGAATTGAAGCAAGTTAAAACAGCTGGAAAGGATTCCATTTAGTTTTCTAAATAATCATTATCCTTCCGTCGAGTTGTCTTTCCAAAAAGTCATACCTCCCTTTATTTGTCGCGATGCTACATCGATATTTGTCAGCATAAATCCAGAATGTAATACCCAATCTTTGCCAAAGCTCAGTTCGGTTAAGCTTGTCAATCAAGGTAGCAGGCCTATGTTATTTGAACTGATTTTTTTCTAAAAATTCAAGGTAAAAATTTAATTTTTTTCGATTTGTGTAGAGTGTACACGCATGTTGGTGTGCTGGAGTGCAATTCAATTATTTGCGATTTTTCGTTGTGTAATGGGGTTCGTTACTATCCCTTGGAAAGGGATTAGTTCTGTCCATTCGTATTAGCATACTTGAAGATTTCAGCTAATTGTCAAGGCACTAAAGGGTGCTTAAGGAATTACTTCACCTTCTCCCTTCATTCTTCTCTCATTTTTTTTCCACTAATCCCTCTTTTTCATTTGTTCATTTATTTTGCAACTAGGCAAATACTATCACTATGTTTTCCAAGCCTCCAACACCTCCAAATTCTAATTCGATTAAATCAAACCTCACCTCTTACATCACTGTTGTTTGTACACACTCCAGATCTATCAATTCCCATACCGATTGCCTATATTTGAAGGTCGAGCCCCTTCGAAGCTCAAAACCCAATGTGTATCTGTACTTGAACTCCAATCAAATCTAATCGACCGTGCTCGCACACATATAGGTAGGTGGAGGGCTAGAGTGATGAAGGATACAGCGAGGTTGTCGTGTGAACTCACGTTGGTAGATTTTGGTTTAGGGGTCGATATTTGATCTTGATGAATGCATATGTAGTCTTGGTTGGACTGTGTGAGCTAAAGATGAATCAATTTTAGGTTGGAGGTTGTGGAGGAGTGACGGTTAGTGAGGGGGTCGGTTACTGGCAAGTTGTATTGATGTGGATAGAGGGATCGGCAGTAGGCATAGGAGCATAGGGATCGGCATTGAATTGAGAAGAAGAACACATGGAGGGTTGGTAGTAGGTTAAGGGATCGATGTATTTTAGATTTTCTTTTATATTTGCTTGTAATACTATTCCTATGAACTCGAAATGAAGTAATTCTTTTCGATTTTCTACGTTTTTCATCTGCCTATTCATATCCAACGAAGTGGTTCTGAAGTTGCTTGTATGACATAGATTTGGAGAAGACAAGCGTACATATTCATATGCACGTGTTGATTTTTAGGTATTCGACGTGTTTTCCTGATTATAGTTTTTGAAGGTGATGAGCAAGCAGAGGGATGGATCAGTTGTTGACCAGGGGTATTTTTCTTTGACGTATGCATGTGTATGACCCTGGACCTGAATGAATGCATATGCCGCTTTACGAACTCGTACTCAATTTGAATACTTAGATGCACATGCCTATACATGACTTTAATTTAGACCTACATGACCTTGAACTAAATGTGTATGCATGACTTTGGAATTGAACGCATAAATTTGAATGCACGCCCTTGTTTGTTTGGACAAAAATTTAGATGCATGCATATGCCCTGAATGTTGACGACATGCTCTTACGTGCCGAATACCGATACTTGAATTTGAACATAACTATTACGTGTAACCATCGATGTGAAATTCGGTTGGACAGTCAGTGATGATGGTCACTTCGGTCGAACACTCAAGTTTCACCATAGCTGTCGTATAATCTTGAATTGTATAACACTACACAACACAACAATACACTAGGTTACACCTAGCACAGAGGAACATGTTAACCATCTAACAATGACTATTTGTTGAATTTGATAGTTATGGGTTCTAGGCATTCCGAGCGTTTAGCTGTAATTATTAGCAATCAAATTACTACATATGCTGAATCAGATGCTGCGTCAAGTTCAGAGACTCTTTCTGTTCGATATACTCTAACTCAACAATCAGAACAACTTGAAAGCTCACATCATTTATCAGGAAATCCTCAAATTTTGGGAGTAGATGATATTGCAAAGCCGGTTCCGGATACACTTGAGGATGCTGTATTCTTGGAGAAACGAAAATCGATGAGGGTATTTGTCAGTGGCAATACATCTGAGTTAATAGAAGGATCGGTTATAGCATATCGAGGATGTTTGAATTGGGTATGCAAAGTCATCTAGGTGATGGGATCGGTGACAATCTCTTGCCTAGGCAAGTCTTGTGATTTCAACACTTTTAAGTGTATGTAGGCATGGAGATTAGCAGTTGGATTTGACTTCGATCCCATGTTCGGGTGTTTTTTGAATGCACAGTCAATGGCATAAAAGCCAGTCAGAATGGTCTGTATGGTCACTCCAGTCCAAATTTCGGATCTTGTCATGAGCTATTGCATCTGATAATGGTGTGTTCTAGATAGTTTAAGCGATTACATGTAATGGTCAAAGATTAGGCTTGTAGGCATGTCGAATCAAATGCCGAGTGAGTTTAGCCTTGTGTTGCGTGCAACTGCATAGCTGGCTATTGCTTTAGGTTTGAATCTGCTTGTGTATTCGAGTAACGAGCTTTTCATTCAATGTACTTGCGATCCATTTCTCTCCATTCAGATTGAAATGATAATCATTCGCCCCTAACATGGGCATCGATCTGACAATCCTATATCTATGCATCCTTTCGGTCATAACCTCGAGCCATTGTAAAAACTAGGCATGAGTCACATTATTGAGCCGTCTTAGTCAACTTTAGTAGTTTGTACTCATACCCACAGTCTTGGGTTAGCGGAGTGAGTACTGGACGCTCGAGTCACGTCCTTTTGAGTCCATACTCCTCCTGCCGGGTTCAGGTTAGAGTTGATGAATGAATGGTCGAGTCACATCTGTTTGCTATTTATACTCCTATCTGTGCTCTGGGTACTAGAGTTTGTTGATGGGAGGTCCATCGCACCCATTTGGTGTTTCTACTCTAGCTTGCTCTCTAGGAACTAGAGTTATCGGTTAACAGTCGAACCACATCTTTTTTTTGTATTTACACTCCACTACACATTAGGGGACCAGATTTGATCGATGGATGGATGAACTGCATCTATTTTTTATCTATACTTCTATCCATAGTAGGTGACCAGAATTTGTCGATGGATGGTCAGTCACACCCATTTTTGAGTTATACTCCACCTATCAGTCAAGGTAATAATTGCCGAATGAATGGTCGAGTCATGTTCATTCGTGAGTTGGAATTCTACCCCTAATGCCAAGGAAAAATTTGGCCAGTGGATGGTTGGTGATTGTAGATTCTCGTGTCAAGTCAAGGAAGGGAGTAAGTGATGGATGGTCAGATTACATCTATGCTTAGGTTGCACAGTCAGGTCATGTCCATTCAAAATCGAATGCTCAGTCACGTCCATTTTGCAACTCTGGCTCTTCCTCTCTAGTCAAGGAAGAAATTTAATTATGTACGGTAAGAGCGTGTTCGCATGAATTTATGCTATAGGTCCCTAGCTGGAAAACAAGAATCAACGAATGGATGGTCATGTCATGTTAACTTTATATCGGATGATCGGGTCACATCTGATTTTGTCTTTTATACTCTGGTCCACACCGGGGGATTAGAATTGGTGATGCGTAGTTGAACCGTGATATGCACACAATCCACACTAGGGGACAAGAGTTAATCGATGGCCATTACAACCATGTCCATATTTTGGTTAGGATTTTGGGCTTGTCGATGTCCGAGCAAGGCTTGAATAATTCGTCGTACTTCATGCGCGAGCAAGGTCATGGATGGATGGATCATATCCTCTTTAGATTGGATAATCGAATCATGTCCAATTTAAGCGTGGGCTCTTAAACTGCCATCTGCATCTAGGGTAGGAGTCAACGTGTGGATGGTCGTACTACATCCACTTCATTAGGATCCCGTTTCTGCCAAGATTTAGGAGTAAGATAAGTGTTCTGGAAAAATTCAAGCTCGAATAGGGGAGTAGATGGTCAGACTGCATGCACTTTGAGTCATGTCTTTACCTTCGGGGGCAAGAGTTAGAGAGCAGAAGGTAGAGTCACATCCATTTTATGGTTTGCACTTTTTTGGTCGGGTCAAGGAAGAGAGTTGAAATGACATCTCGTAATAGTTAGTGAGTAGGCGGTCGGTCCATGCCCCTTTAAATAGATTTCTTCTAGGTTTCGGTGGACTCTCTTGGGGTTGGCTCCCTATACGGCTTCGAGTCTCGAGTAGTCAAGTAGATATATTCAATTGGAGTGTTCAACAGGGTGTACTTGTCAAATCTTGGGATTCTCGATCACTTTCCAGAGTCTGAGGTCTTGTCTAGGGTCTTGGTGTCGCCTTAATTTTGTACTCCACTATTGTGCCTTTGAAGCTTGCTCAGGACTGGATCTTAGCTATATTAGTTGGAACGACAATGGCCATTTGGGACATGTCACTTTTGACGCTCGTCCGTTTAGCTTCCTCTTTCTGCAAGTATTGGCCCACTTTGTTATAGAAATGATCTAGTATAGTTGGTAGTTTTCACTATAACCAATTGCCAAAATCAGTTTCAAGGTCGATTCCCCTTATCAACGCCATCGGTAATACTGGAATTGCTCACTTCAATTATGGCATCGTTGAACCTTTGCAAGAAGTTTTTGAGTGGCTCCATGACGCCTGGATCAGTTCTGATAAGGACATCACATGCTTCGAGTGAGACATTTGTATTTGGAATTTATTGACGTGTTTTGCACTAGTTGGTCGAACAAGGAGACGGACATGGCCGATAGTCATCTAAACCACAAGGTCGCTGCTACTTCAAGAAAGATGGAAAAGCATTTGCATTTGATTATGGTCGCTGTTTTAGCAGAATCCATGTGTTATTCATATTTCATAAGATGTAGTCTAGGGTGGGTTTTCCTTAAGCATGCTGGTATGGTTGGCATATTAAATTTGCAAGGATACCATGCACAATGAATGGCTTCAATAAAAAGATTATGGCTCTAGGACTCTCCTTGGTCATCGTTGGTTTGGTTTTTGCTTTCTCTCACAAATTGTATTGCCATGGCCACAAAGTCAAGTGATTGGAAACTGGTTAGTTGGGAGTAGTCGTCATCTATCTTGGAAGCTTGGCTCGGTAATTCATCCCGGTTTGTTCCATATCGCCTTGGTTCTACGGCTTTTGGGAGTACTGTTTGAGTAGCAGTTCCTTGTTCATTCCTTTGTATTAGTTCAACAGCTGCATCTTGGTTCCTGGTACCCTAGTCTATCATAGGGAGCGGAGGGAATGCACCATCTTCAAGTTGAGTTCCGAATCTAGAATGGAGGAACTGCTTATCATCTCGACAGAGCAGGGACCGATCCCTAATTAAAGGGATCGATACCTATCCCCAATTTTGTCCTAAACTGGGTGAGATTGATATGGACTGACAAGGAAGGCCCTATAAGGCTATATTTCAAATTTCAAGTCGTTTGGAGTTCATATGCTAGAGTCATCAGCAAAAGAAGATGGATCATTGGTAATTTACTTGGAGTCCAACCCAAGAAAATTTGGTATTTGCATAGAGTCAGCACATGATTCGCTTGGAGTCATAGAAATTTGAAGTGCTAGGTTGGTGACGAATGTTAGGAACCGAGTTGATGATGTTTTGATGACAACAACCTTATATAGTTATTATACTTTACTTTATAAAATATAAACTAACATTTCCATATATATATACATATATATATATATATATGTATATAGGAAGTATATGCAGGTATCATTGAAGACTGATCAGTATAAAGACTCAAGCATCAAGATGAAGATTAGAGATTCAAGATTCAAGACTCTAGAGAATCAAGATTTCAAGATCTCAAGATAAGTGTCTAGTATTTTGTTAAAACTTCATAATAGCACTCTCATCTTTCTTCCAATTTTCTTTTGGGATGGAACCCAATTTCTATCGAAACCAGTGGCTTACAAACCCATGACAAGTAGCTTACAAACCTACGACAAGTGGCTTACAAATCCACGAAAATCAAAATCATTTAAACTACTTTGTACAAGTTCTCGAGTCCTATGGAGGAGCTCTATAGGAAGGTTCTTGCAATTTCAGTTTGAATAGATTTTTCAAAATGTTTTTAAATCTGTTTTCAAAATGTTTTAGCTTTCAAAATCATGTTTTCAAAAATATTTTCAAACTTTGTTTTAGCCTTGAAATATTCCTCTATTCTGATTTTAAAAACTTCTATTTTTAAAACATCAAAACTTATTCTGATTTTAAATATTACTTATAAATTGACGGTCTATATCAATTATATATATATATATATTTAAAATAATGTTTTATATTCATTCTCTATTGTTGGGCGAATTCTCACCCAGGAGACCATCAGTTCCTGACTGAAAGGGAATGCTTTTGGGCTTTCGAAGTGTCGATAATATGTTGATTGATTCGATGATTATTCGCGTGTACCCAAGACCAATAGGCGTCAGTTCCATCTTGGATCGCAGTCTCCATCCTCGTTCGGCGATACCCCACAAGCTCCATTCGGCACCTCCGTGGACACAGCCCCATTCGGCACCTCCATGTACCCAAGTCATTCGGCGTCTCCATGTGCCATGATCCATCCGGCAGTCCCATGCTCCTTCACACATTCGGTATAGCCGGTCCAAGCCCCGCCGAATACCACCACCGGACCACGCTATTGCCGAACCACCTTCCCATCACATCTCCACCGGACCAACCTCTCCAATATCCACCCATCACCGGACCACCATAGCCGGACCAGGCACCACCGGTCCAAACTCCAACATCTCCCTACCGAACGAGGCTACCACCGGTCCAACCTCACCACCGAATGAACCTCGCCGAACCAGACAACTGCCAGTCCAGATCGCTTCAGCCCGGGCCCACCAGCAGTTATATGCTTCCAAGACCCCTGCCCCCTACCTCATTCTATAAATAGAGGGGCAGGGGTACAACAATGGCAGACAAGTTTGAGAGCTCAAGCAAGGAAGGAACTTTCAAACTACTTTCATATACTGATATACGAAGCATTGTACCTGTAATCTGAAAGAAAGAAGATAATAACATATAAAGTGGACGTAGGCACATTCTGGCCGAACCACTATAAATCTGTGTGTCTTTTACATTTCAGCCCCTACTTCTTTCATATTTACATACTCATCTAAAATCACTGAAAATCACATATAATCAACTAAATAATACGACTTGGAGGTGTTTGTCCATTTTTCGTGCAAACATTTTTGGTGCTTTCACTGAGAATAGAACTCAATCTTCATCTTCTCCCACTCAACCTTCTTCCTAACAACATCACTCGTTGTTTAGAAATTATGCCTTCCAAACAGAGAAGGGATGTTAACAAAGGAAAGAACATCGCAACTAGCAGCCTTCCAGATCCAGCAATCACAGATCAGCCCACTTCAACAGCAGTACCGGGTGAAAATCAGGAAAATCCAACTGGTCCCGCAACGGAACAACCAATCACTAGGGCAGATCTGGACAGGGTTGTGGCTGAAGTAACTAACCGCTTCACATCCCAACAAGAAACTTTGGTGGACCAACTCATGACACGCTTAAGGGATGCTGAAGAGTCCAACCGCAACACTGAATCATGGGGTGAATCCCAATCCGGAGGATCCCGGAGGCAACAAAGGTCTTCACTCTTCGAACAAGCTATCAACAGGAAAAACGATGATAGGGGCCGCGCCCGGACTCAGCCCGAATTCCGACTCGAGGAAGCCCTTGGAACCGAACCTAGCGGGGGAGGCACCAGGCGAGGGTCGGATGTAGCTGAGCCAGTCATGCCACCTAATCATAGAAACCCCGCTGAACGGAGCCGAGCTAGAACCCAGCCCGAAGTTGACCCCATGGATGTGCTCGAAACAGAACCCCACAGGGGAAGATCAAGGCAGGGGGCAACTGTAGCTGGTCCTAGCGTGCATCCAAGCAGCCAAAGACAACCACTGGATAATGCTAGAGGTGATAGACTGTACCATCCCTACAGGTCATCTGGACGAGATAGATCCCGCAGGGAAGAACCGAGCTCATTTTTGTCCACTCCAAGTTCTGACGAGCGAATGACACGATTATTCAGAGAATGTGTCCAACGGGAGCAAAGGGACCGGGGAATAGGCGCTAGGGTCACCAGTCCCTTTACCCGAAATATCGAAACTGCCATCACTCCCCGGGAATGGAAAATGCCAACCATGGAACCTTACAAAGGAACTTCCGACCCCATCGTACACCTGCAGAGATACACCCAGCATATGCTCATGAGTGGAGCAACAGAAGGAGTATTATGTAAATGCTTTCCGCTATTCCTATCAGATCTAGCTACCTCCTGGTTCTGCCATCTACCCCAAGGATCCATCAGCTCATGGGAGATGTTAAAAGAAAGGTTTATTAGCCAGTTCCGCATCCATGTGGAACAACCCAGGGATGCTTATTCTCTATCCAATGTCAAACAGAAATCCGGAGAGACGCTGCAACAATATCTAACACGGTTCAACGCCGCAGCGGCAGCAGTTCAAGATGCCGATGAAAAACTCACTCTAATGGCCCTCTGTAGTGGTGTACATCCAGACACCAAGTTTGCCAGAAGATTAACTAAGGAAAAACCAGCTACCTTGCCTGATTTCTTCCATGAAGCTGGAAAGTATATGAGACTTGAAGACGCTGCTACGGAGAGGCAGCCAGGGCAACAAGGCAAGATAATCCAGGACAAGGTTCCCACTGCAGCTAAGGACGCTCGAAGAAATGAATCTAGAGACAATGCTGGGGGCAGAAAGGTTGAGAAGCGCCAATATCGACCAGGGCCAAGATTTGACTCCTACACTCCTTTGAATGAAACAATCGAAAACATCTACCTAGCCACTCAGGGCGAACTCGGATACAAGCGCCCCCCGCACAAGAAAGAATCAGATAACGCACTCAAGTCCGGAAAGTTCTGTCGCTTCCACGAATCCCACGGACATGACACCAATGAATGCCACCATCTTCGGGACTTGATCGAAGAACACATTAGAAGAAGAAGACTGGAACGTTATGTGAAAAGTCAGAACAGGACTCCAACTCCTGCCAATGAGAACTCAAAGCAACCCCTCCCAGAAGTAGGCGGAGGGAATCGCAACAATCACAACACCAGTGGCTCTATCCAAGAGAAGATAGTAGTCCTTACCATCTCAGGAGGACCACACATTGCCGACAGAAGTTGGGCAGAGATGGAAAGGTACGGCAAGTCGCTTAGAAATGCCGAAGGATATGTTAACTCCATTACGGAGGAACGCCACCCGAAACGAAAAGAAAACAATGACATTGTATTCAGTAGGCATGATTTGGAAGGAAGACAGTACCCACATATGGATCCCATGGTCATCTCTGCCTGGTTTGGTCCAGCTAAAGTTTTTCGGATTCTAATAGACACGGGAAGCTCCGTAAATATCCTGTTCAAACATGCTTTCGACAAAATGAAATTATCAATGAAGGATGTATCCCCCTGTGACAAACCACTGCACGGTTTCACTGGAGATGCAAAAATGCCCCTCGGGCAACTTGACCTCTTCGTCGAAATAGGAAGTCATCCCCGCTCCGTTGTGCGAAAACAAACGTTCGTACTAATAGAAAACCACTCGGCTTACAACGCTTTCTTGGGAAGACCAGCCTTGTCTGACTTTCAGATTGTATTAGCCCCTTGGTGCCTGAAAATGAAATTTCCAACAGACAACGGAGTAGGAGAAGTAGAAGGAGATCAAGATGCCGCCCGAGACTGCTACGTAACTGAACTTCGCAATAACCGCAGAAAGAATAAAGGAAAAGATGCAGAGACTATTCTCTGCATGAAAAGCTTGGAGGCATAGCAACTAAAGAAAGCCCCTCCTCTTCGATACACAAGCGATCCCTTCAATGAACTAGACCCCAGGGATAAAGAGGAGGAGGCTACCACCGAGCCTGCAGAAGCTATGGAATTCGTATCGGTAGATAAGCATGATTCAAGTAGACTATTAAAAATCGGATCTCAGCTGGAAACGGAATTAAAGGATCAACTCATTGACTTTCTCCGCCACAACTTAGATGTATTTGCATGGACCCATGCCGATATGACAGGAATCTCCCCAGACATAGCATGCCACATGTTGAACATCGATCCCACCAAGGTACCAGTAAAGCAGAAAAAGAGGAGCATGGGGGCAGAGCGATCGGCAGCCCTTGATGAGGAAGTAAAGAATCTACTTGCTAATGGCTTCATACGGGAAGCCATCTACCCAGAATGGATCGCTAACCCAGTGCTAGTAAAAAAGGCCAATGGAAAGTGGCGAACATGTATTGACTTTTCCAATCTGAATGACGCTTGCCCGAAAGACTGCTTCCCACTTCCCCGAATTGACCAACTCGTAGACAGCACAGCTGGGCACGAACTCCTGTCTTTTATGGATGCATACTCCGGATATAACCAGATCCCCATGCACGCTCCCGATCAGGACCACACTAGCTTCATCACCGACCGCGGGTTATATTGTTACAAAGTCATGCCTTTTGGACTTAAAAATGCTGGAGCTACCTATCAACGCCTCGTCAACAAAATGTTCGCAGGACTGATAGGACGAACTATGGAAGTATATGTGGATGACATGTTGGTAAAGTCCAGGAAAGCCAACGACCATGTAAGCCATCTGGACGATATGTTTCAGGTACTTCGCCGGTATGGAATGAAGCTGAATCCTCTAAAGTGCTCCTTCGGAGTTTCATCGGGAAAATTCTTAGGATTCATCGTCCACGCCAGAGGAATCGAAGCAAACCCTGAACAAATCCGGGCTTTAAAGGAAATAAGGATACCTTCCACTCGAAAAGAAATGCAGAGCCTAAACGGAAAGGTGGCCGCCCTAAGCAGATTCATTTCCAAGGCAACTGACAAGTGTGTCCCTTTCTTCGAAGCACTCAAGAAAGACAAAGGGAGGTTCGAGTGGACCGACGAATGCTTAAAAGCCTTCCTCAACCTAATCAAACACCTTCAGAGACCACCAGTACTCTCAACTCCAAATGAAGGTGAAGTGTTATACCTATACCTCGCTGTATCATCTCATGCTCTAAGCGCCGCCTTGGTAAGAGAAGAAGACCGCACACAACGCCCGGTTTACTTTGTAAGCAAGAGATTTACGGGGGCAGAAGCCAGATATCCTAAACTTGAGAAGTTAGCATATTGTTTATTGATCGCGTCACGAAAACTGCGACACTACTTCCAGTCTCACTCCATCAGGGTTCTAACCGATCAACCACTAAGACAAGTGCTCCATCGTCCTGACACTTCTGGGCGACTCCTCAAATGGTGCATCGAACTAAGTCAGTATGATATCACCTACCATCCCCGCACCGCTATCAAAGGACAAGCCATGGCTGATTTCATTGCCGAATTCACTACCAACGAAGGCAAGGAACAATCCGAAGTAGCAAAAAAACATCAAATGGAACCTCTTTGTAGACGGAGCATCAAACGAACAAGGCTCGGGGGCAGGTATTGTGATCATCACCCCCAGGGGAAGAAAGTTGTACTATGCATTAAGATTGGAGTTCACGGCCACTAACAACGATGCTGAATATGAAGCAGTAATAGCGGGATTGGAACTGGCCCTAGAAATTGGAATCAATTCCTTATGTATTCATAGTGATTCTCAGCTTATCGTAAACCAGGTACTAGGAGAATTCCAGACTCGAGGAGAACGACTCACAGCATACCTAAAGAAAACCAGACTGCTGCTCGATCGATTGGACCATTATCTAATCAAACACATTCCTCGAGAAGAAAACCAAGAGGCAGATGAACTTGCAAAGCAAGCTAGTATGAAGGACAGCACCATTTCCGGAGCACTAGCAATCTCAAGGCAGCTAGCCCCGAGTTTCGAACAAGCGAATCTGATAACTGCAATCGAAGAAGGAACCTGGATGACTCCTATCCGGAAATATTTGCAAGATGGCATACTACCCGACAGGCGTGACGAAGCTAAGAAGATCTTGAGGAAAGTTCCCCACTACACAATACAAGAAGGCATCCTCTACCGGCGTGGCTTCTCTAGCCCCCTATTAAGATGCGTCGCCGGAAGGGAAGCCAAGGAGATATTAACAAACATCCATCAGGGAGGATGCGGAGATCACACTGGAGGACAGACTTTGGCAAGAAAGATACTCCGATATGGATATTACTGGCCCACACTAAACAAAGATGCCCTAGACTTCGTTAAGAAATGCGACAGATGTCAGAAGTTCGCCAAGATCCCTCGACTGCCCACAAACGAAATTACTCAAATGACCAGCCCTTGGCCCTTTGCTGTATGGGGAATTGACTTAATTGGCGAACTGCCAACGGGCCGAGGCGGAGCCAAATATGCTATAGTGGCAGTCGATTATTTCACCAAATGGGTGGAAGCGGAACCTTTAAATAAAATATCTTCAGCAAAAGTTATCAACTTCTTGATCAAAAACATTCTGTGCAGGTATGGAGTCCCTCTCAAGATCATATCAGACAACGGACTCCAATTTGACAGCGAAGAATTTGCCGACTGGTGCCAAGAGCATGGAATTCATAAAAGCTTCTCATCAGTAGCTTACCCTCAGGCAAACGGACAAGTTGAAGCTGTCAACAAAATTCTCAAAACCCTAATCAAGAAGAAACTTGAAAAGTCAAAAGGCGCTTGGGTGGACGAACTTCCTACGGCACTATGGGCATACCGCACATCTTTCAGAACATCAACGGGACATACTCCTTTCTCTTTGGCATATGGATCGGAGGCAATGCTCCCAGTTGAGACTGTTGTGCCTTCTCACCGTAGGATCCACTACAACCCAGAAGAAAACGAAGAACTCCTCCTCATGTCTTTGGATCTGATTGAGGAAAGGAGGAACCATGCAGCACTCAAAGCAGCAGCTCACAAACAAAAAGTGGCAGCACTATACAATTCCAAAGTCAAGCATCGCAGCTTACAAGAAGGAGATCTTGTCCTCAGGCGAATCTTTCCGCGCCCCGGGGCACTGGACCCCATCTGGGACGGACCATATGTAATTCACAAAGATCTCCGCAACGGAGCTTACATTTTGTCAACAGTGGACGGAGAGGTGTTCCAGAGGGCATGGAACATCCGACACCTCCGTCGATACTTTTCTTAACTTGTACTGCCCATATGAAGTGAATTAACAAAGAGAATCAGTGGACGTAGGCATTTTCGTGCCGAACCACTTTAAAAAATCTTGTCTCTTTTTAACTTGTTCCTTTATGTCTTGGCTACTTGTTAAGTTTTATCCCTTTCTGTTGAACAAAATCCTATGGCATCTCCACTCAAGACGCACCGCGGCCTCATCTGGACTAGGTCTAACAGGTACGCTACGATTCTATGCACTCGCCAATGAGACTCTTTTGCTCCAGCATCCCTCTGCTGCGGGTTAACTCATTGCGCGCCTGCCCTCAAAGCCAACTGTAATGAGCCGATTATAAGTCATCATAAAGGCCGACTATAGCCGATGGCAGCTCATTACGGCGTTCGGCTCGCCGGTAACTGTGAACCTACTTTAAGCCCCAACATAAGGTGTGGCCAGCCAGGGGTAGTTCACGGCCAACGGCACCCACGCTAGCCGGCCACGGTAAATCGAATAATACCCACGATTACGGACCATAATGGTTTGGGTAGTTACCGTGCGCGATCTCGGCTCCGATGTGTCTTAAGTGCGGCTGTGGTAAAAAAGAAAACTCCCCGCGGAGGCGTAAGATGGGTGACAAATGTCTCCAAGACCCACAGCTAGGGAAAGTGACTACAAAACCCGTTTGCCACGAACTTAAGCACATCGACGGCCTTCCGTGACTGGAAGTTTTACTTTTACTATATTTCCATTTCATTTAAATATTTTTCTCCTATCCTGTATAACAAACTCTAAAGTACAGGAAACCAAATAGGAAGCATTCACTCATGAGGCTCTAAGCCTGCGTACTGGGTGGCAGGGCGCTCAGCTATACCCGTAAACAGTTACACAAGACACTCAAAGCTACCGCCTGCGAATAAAACATAAAGGGCGGTACTCTCTTCTCTTGTACATAAATGCGTAACTATAGCTTATTCATACACTGACATTGCAAAACGTGAAGTTATATTTCAAGCAAAAACTTAACATCAAACACAACTAGAATCACAGGCATATACATAATTATACTTCTCACACGGCACATAAAGATAGCAACAACATTTAAACATGACAAAATCAGCTTATATTCTGAGATCACACGAAGTTATTCTTTGCAAATAATTTTATTACAGTTGCATGTCAAAGACTAACATAAACAGTGATAAAAAAGAAACAAAAAGATGGCAGATGCATCCACACTCCATCACCAACTCCCCCAGCCTACTTAGCCGCAGGATCAGAGCCCCCAGCATGTGGATCTGAAGTCCCACCTGTCCAGATCAGAAGAGGAATTCATTAAACGAACGATCAAGTTATGAAAACACGAAAAGAAAAGAAAGGGAAAAGAATAACTCACCAGCATCCGCCGCTTGATCCTCATCATCCAACTGCACGCCCGCTTCCTCTGCAGCGAGCAGCCGCATCCCCTCTTTCACCGCCGCTTGCTCCTCCTTTGAGAACTGAGCAGTAACCGCACTCAAGTTGAAAGCCTCTCCGCCTTCCTTACCCGCGTTCACCCTGGCCTCCTCTAAAGCCTGGAGATATACCTTGGCCATGACCCGAGGGTAATCGTCCATCCAAGACAAGCCGCCCTCCTTCCAAGTGTGGAAGTACATATCCTGCAGCATCTCATCCATCATCCCCTCGTTTTCCTCAAACTCCCTCACCCGGGCCTCGGAAGCTTGCAACTTGGCGACGGCGACATCCCTCTCCGACTGGTATCTCAAGCAGTCAGCCTGGAGTGACCTCCTCATTTCCTCTTCCTTCAACCTGAGGGACCTCCTCATCTCCTCCATCTCCTCCTTCAACTCGGCCTGAGCCATCTCCGCAGCCTCGAGCCTCCCTGACAACTCCTCTACCCGCTCGAGATCCGCATTTCGAACCTCATCCACCGTTGCGATAGCTATGTTAATCCGTTCCCTGCAAGCGACCTCCATCTTCCGTAATTCCGCCCTACTGGCCTTCTCCATGGTCTCTTTCAGACGCTTGGAGGCTTCCTCATGCTGGGAAATCTGGATGGCTTGGTCGGCGAGCTGCTTGGCCTGATCGGCAACCTTTAACCTCAACCGAATGTTAGCACTCCCGATCTCTTCCCCGGCCTTGACCAACTTAGCATGATGCTCCATTAACTTCTTGGTCTCTGCGGCCACCCGGTCGATATTAGCCTTGGCCTCATCCCCCATGGTGACTACCCGCGTAGTAAGTAAATCAAGATCTAAAGATTTGGCCTCGTCCAGCACCCTTACCATGGGGTTGCGGGGAAGGAGGTGTTCGCCCGTGGTCTCATCGAATGAAATGTCCCGAAAGCTTGGGTCTAAATCAGGATGGCCAGCAAAAGGGTCACGAGGCACGGGGCGAGGCGCATCGGGACGCCTTGTATGAATGACAGTAGGACTCTTGGAAGGAGGAGGAGGGGGGCCGGGCTCCGTGCTCTCCTCCGTAGTATCACGAGAAGGCTGGGTAGGAGGCTGCGAACCAGGGCACGACTCAAATAAGGAACGGCTCCGCTTCCTTTTCTGAATGCCCTCTTCGATGACCCCAAGAAGAGGGCGGTACTTGACTACGTCCCCAGTGCGATCAGTAGAAGGTTTCGCAGAAGCTCTCCTCGACTTAAATTGTTCAAGGCGATGTCGAACATCCGACGTTTTAACTGCCTGGCCTGCCCCTGGAATAAAAGAACAAGTGTTACGAACATACAATAATCCGCAATTCAAAAAATGTGCTAAGTTAAAAAGAAAGAAAAGTGAGGAGACACATCTATTATACAAACCCGGCGGAGGAGTGGGAAACTGCAATAAGTCCTGGATCTCATTCCAGGACGGAAGTGAACCGTAAAAAATTTCTAAGTCCCTATCGAAAATGGAATCGGCAGAAGACAAAAGTTCACCTTGCGTCGCCGGAGTCACCCTAGCTGAAGCCACAGCTTTGCCGGTTTCCTTTGCCTTCTCCATTTCTTTCTCCTTTTCCTTCTCCGTTTCCGACTCTCCCTCCGACTCCCCGAAGGCCCGACGGAGAGCCTCATCCAGTTCGAGGTCTTGCTCAGAGGTTAGAGCGGCAACACCACTACCACCTTGACCGTCGCCATCTCCTCCACCCTCCGACCCTTCTCCAACTTCGCCTCCTTCCTCCTCTTCCACACCTTCCTCCTCCGGGACAGTCGGGCAAGTACTTGGAGAAGGGCCATCGGACTTCTTCAGTTTCTTCCCCCCGACCACGGGACGCTCTGCGAAAGGCTCCCTCTTACCGCTCTTTACCTTATCCCCCTCCTTAGCTTTAGCAGCCTTCTCCTCAGCCGTGTCTCTTTGCTTAACCACGGACTGGTGCGGTAAGATCAAATTATACTCCAAGAGGGTTGCGTTCCTGATCAAGAAGGAGGCCGACCGGTCCCGTGCCGGAATAGCCTTTAGTTCAGCAGCCATTCGCACCAAGGAATCATCCTCCACAACTGCAATACCACCTGTCGCTAGCCAGAAATAGAAGCATGCCAGAAAAAACACTACAGTCAAGACATGGAAAATATAAATGAAATCCATCTTACATCCGGAAGTGAAAAGGCGGAAAGAAACAGCATCGTCCTTGACGAAGAACCACTCTTTCTTGAACATGGTGAACTTGGAATACAAGTCCAGAACTGGTTTGAAGGGCACGGCCGCCTCCAGACTAATATACGGAGACCCCTTCTTATAGCCTCTCAGGTTGTACAAGTATCGGATTTCCCGGTTAGAAGGAGGACGCCCGTACCTCCTCTGGAAGATAACAAAGAGGCTCACCAGGATGGCATATGAGTTAGGCTGGAGCTGGAAAGGAGCCACCTTCAAATAGGTGGTGAAGCTTACTATCCAAGCGTTGATAGGGGGGATAGCGCCGCACATGCAATGGTATCTGCTAAAAGCGAAGTAGCCCTCGGGAGGATTATATGGCATCACCCCATCTCCTGGCAGCAGCATAAGAGCCCTATCTATCCCAAAGGAACGTGATATGACGTCAAGTTGCTCCTCCTTTAAGGAGCTAGGAAAGCAATCAGGGGGGGAGATCAAAAGTTCCTGTGGACCATATCCATCCACTAGAGACCTTGGAATGGGTCGATGTTGCTCGGATCCTGATTGGACTGGGGGCAAGGAAGAAGAGGGCTCTCTTGTGCCTCTAGACTTCTTTCTGTCTGATCGTGTTTCCGCTTTGCGAGACATTTTCTGCAGCACAAGAAAAACACGGTGTTAGAGCAGGAAGTATAGAAAGATAAACAAGCAAGTATCTAAAGAAAGCATATAAAAGCATAAGATTCCGCTCAAGGTTCAAGTATGAAGTCTCATTCGGCGGTGCAAGACGAGTTCATTCGGCACCAAACTCCAATGCTCATTCGGCATACATGTCATTCGGCATGCATGTCATTCGGCATACCTCATTCGGCTATTCAATACACTCCGTACACATTCGGCAAACAGGGCCATCCGGTGGCAAAGGTTCATTCGGCAGAAAGTATACATACCTGGTTCGGTATAAGCTGGTTCGGCGAAGACTTTGGTTCGGCAGCACAATATGGTTCGGCTCTACTCGTTCGGTAATGAAAAACGAGGGGGGTACGGCCTCTATATATAGGCGAGCTCAGGACCGGACCAAGGCATTCGACATACCGGACCGAATGAAAACCGAATGGAACTATCCATACCGGACCAGCCTCCAACCGAATGAAACCTGTGCCAACTCGAACCCGAACGAAGCTACCTCTACCAGCAGAAACCAGAAACAGGGGGCACGCAGGCGCTTCACTCAGATAAGTACCGAACTCCAGAACTAACTAATAAAACAAGATTATGATAACGGTGAATAAGTCGTAAAATCCTCACCGACGTGGATTAAATCGTTTACACGTGTACGCGACCTCGAATGGTCCATAGGCACGCTCTGAATGGTTATTAACCCTACCATCGTGGGAATTTACACTTTGACACGCATTCTTAAGCCCAGCGGTCATATGGATATTTGATAATTATGAAATGGCTAAGCTACTTACACATGTACGGGGTTGCGAACGATCCCTAGGCATGCTCTGAGCTGGCAATAAACCATCTTCACAAACATAAACCGGGCATCGACGATGCCAAGCCCCTTCGGGGCTCACTCTCTCGTCCTGAACGGCACAGTTCACTTCATCTCGAATATTTCGATCATGAACGGTCGTTATTTGAAATCATACTGAAACTGTAAGTCCCTTTGCAGGACATCAACAAGATACGAACATCTAGCCCATGGCGTTACAAAACGAGCCTTCCCACCACAGAAAAACAAAGCGCGGCACATGCAAGCACGTACCCCACTTTGGGGGGCAAATGTTGGGCGAATTCTCACCCAGGAGACCATCAGTTCCTGACTGAAAGGGAATGCTTTTGGGCTTTTGAAGTGTCGATAATATGTTGATTGATTCGATGATTATTCGCGTGTACCCAAGACCAATAGGCGTCAGTTCCATCTTGGATCGCAGTCTCCATCCTCGTTCGGCGATACCCCACAAGCTCCATTCGGCACCTCCGTGGACACAGCCCCATTCGGCACCTCCATGTACCCAAGTCATTCGGCGTCTCCATGTGCCATGATCCATCCGGCAGTCCCATGCTCCTTCACACATTCGGTATAGCCGGTCCAAGCCCCGCCGAATACCACCACCGGACCACGCTATTGCCGAACCACCTTCCCATCACATCTCCACCGGACCAACCTCTCCAATATCCACCCATCACCGGACCACCATAGCCGGACCAGGCACCACCGGTCCAAACTCCAACATCTCCCTACCGAACGAGGCTACCACCGGTCCAACCTCACCACCGAATGAACCTCGCCGAACCAGACAACTGCCAGTCCAGATCGCTTCAGCCCGGGCCCACCAGCAGTTATATGCTTCCAAGACCCCTGCCCCCTATCTCATTCTATAAATAGAGGGGCAGGGGTACAACAATGGCAGACAAGTTTGAGAGCTCAAGCAAGGAAGGAACTTTCAAACTACTTTCATATACTGATATACGAAGCATTGTACCTGTAATCTGAAAGAAAGAAGATAATAACATATAAAGTGGACGTAGGCACATTCTGGCCGAACCACTATAAATCTGTGTGTCTTTTACATTTCAGCCCCTACTTCTTTCATATTTACATACTCATCTAAAATCACTGAAAATCACATATAATCAACTAAATAATACGACTTGGAGGTGTTTGTCCATTTTTCGTGCAAACATCTATCTCAAAATATTGTTTAAACACTTTACTTTGCTTCAGAGAAGTTTCAACTTGTTTTAAATTCAATTGTCTTTACAAAAAAACATCTCTATAATTTTGAACTAAGGGATGTCGACATAAGGAGACACCCCATGTCGACATGGTGACAGTTGGATTCAAAATTCAATTTTCAAAAGAAGTGTTCATTCGTTCGAAAACCTTTCGCCAATGGTTATGACTGTTGTGCATCTATATAAAGGCTTCGAAAACGAATTTTTTTAACAACTACTTTCTTATTTTCTTCACTCTTTCTTCTCCACCATTCCATATCCATAAAACTTCATATTTTCAAGATCGTGCCATCATTCTGCCAAATTCTCAATAGGAAATCATTTAGATACTCTCTCTATTTGATTCTCCATCATTCTACTAAAGATCAAAGTGCTATTCAGAGTTATAGGATTAATTTGTATTCAAAAAGTCCATAGAGTCTATCCGTTCAAAAGGATTGTTATTAAGAAGTATTAGGGTGATCTTGTGTCCTTTAAATCAAGAGAGTGTACCCCAGACTCGGAGATAGGAGGGTTCCTCAAGGCCTTAGAAATTGAGGGTTGTAATTTGGATATTGGCTTATAAAAATCTGTACAAGGATATTGCCTTGGTGCAGGACTGGATGTAGGAGGATTCTGAACCAGTATAAAATCCGGAGTGTTCTTTCCTTTTACTTACTTTACTTTACTATTTGCATTTGTTATATGTTCTGTGATCATTCTGTGTTAGAATTCTGTTTAGATTTGTGTTGAAAGTTTTAATTTAGTCATATAGTTCATATATTCTTTAAAACACTATTCACCCCTTCTAGTATTATTTCTGCCTTAAGATTCTTAATCCGCATCCCTAACAATTGGTATCAGAGCATTGGTTTTCATTGTTTCCATAATCTGAAACTTGAAAAATATAAAAATGGCATTTTTGGAAAATTGTGTTAAAACTGTTTTGAATCTTTGCATTTCATCAAAGCATCATAAGTCTGCATATAGTTATTTTGAAAAATCAAGTTATCTACCGAATTGGTGTGTTATGCAGGGACAGACATGTTATATAGCTTTTGACGAATCAACACCCAGTGGACAAACTGTGCAAATTGAGAAAGATAAATGGATACTTGATAGTGGTTGTTCGAGGCACATGACTGGAAATCCCGAGATACTCAAGGACATTACTTATCAAGATGGTGGATTAGTCAATTTTGGTGACAACTCTAAAGGATATGTGGTTGGCATCGGCAATGTCGTAGTTAATAGTTTTTGTTGATGACAAAGGGGGAGAAAGTTATAAAAATATATGTGCTTCGTGTAAGAGGGAGTCATGGAGTAAGGGGGAGTTGTAGTTTTAAGAAGAAATCACGGAGTAAGGGGGAGTTGTAGTTTTAAGAAGAAATCACGGAGTAAGGGGGAGTTATGGTATGGTAAGAATATTTTATAAATAAAGATTGTCATCATAAAAAAGGGGGAGATTGTTAGGAACTGAGTTAATGATGTTTTGATGACAACAACCTTATATAGTTATTATACTTTATTTATAAAATATATACTAACATTTCCATATATATATATATATATATATATATATATATATATGCATATAGGAAGTATATGCAGGTATCATCGAAGACTGATCAGTATAAAGACTCAAGCATCAAGATGAAGATTAGAGATTCAAGATTCAAGACTCTAGAGAATCAATATTTCAAGATCTCAAGATAAGTGTCTAGTATTTTGTTAAAACTTCATAATAACACTCTCATCTTTCTTCCAATTTTCTTTTGGGATGGAACCCAATTTCTATCGAAACCAGTGGTTTACAAACCCACGACAAGTAGCTTACAAACCTACGACAAGTGGCTTACAAACCCACGAAAATCAAAATCATTTAAACTACTTTGTACAAGTTCTCAAGTCCTATGGAGGAGCTCTGTAGGAAGGTTCTTGCAATTTCAGTTTGAATAGATTTTTCAAAATGTTTTTAAATCTGTTTTCAAAATGTTTTAGCTTTCAAAATCATGTTTTCAAAAATATTTTCAAACTTTGTTTTAGCCTTGAAATATTCCTCTATTATGATTTTAAAAACTTCTATTTTTAAAACATCAAAACTTATTATGATTTTAAATATTACTTATATAATTGACGGTCTATATCAATTATATATATATATATATATATATATATATATATATTTAAAATAATGTTATATATTCATTCTCTATCTCAAAATATTGTTTAAACACTTTACTTTGCTTCAGAGAAGTTTCAACTTGTTTAAAATTCAATTGTCTTTACAAAACAACATCTCTATAATTTTAAACTAAGGGATGTCGACATAAGGGGATACCCCATGTCGACATAGTGACATTTGGATTCAAAATTCAATTTTCAAAAGATGTTTCCATTCGTTCAAAAACCTTTCGCCAATGGTTATGACTGTTGTGCATCTATATAAAGGCTTCCAAAACAAATTTTTTTGACAACTACTTTCTTATTTTCTTCACTCTTTCTTCTCCACCATTCCATATCCATAAAACTTCATATTTTCAAGATCGTGCCATCATTCTGCCAAATTCTCAATAGGAATCATTTAGATACTCTCTCTATTTGATTCTCTATCATTCTACTAAAGATCAAAGTGCTATTCAGAGTTATAGGATTAATTTGTATTCAAGAAGTCCATAGAGTCTATCCATTCAAAAGGATTGTTATTAAAAAGTATTAGGGTGATCTTGTGTCCCGTAAATCAAGAGAGTTTACCCCAGACTCGGAGATAGGAGGGTTCCTTAAGGCCTTAGAAATTGAGGGTTGTAATTTGGATATTGGCTTATAAAAATCTGTACAAGGATATTGCCTTGGTGCAGGACTGGATGTAGGAGGATTTCGAACCAGTATAAAACCCGGTGTGTTCTTTCCTTTTACTTGCTTTACTTTACTATTTGCATTTGTTATATGTTCTGTGATCATTCTGTGTTAGAATTCTGTTTAGATTTGTGTTGAAAGTTTTAATTTAGTCATATAGTTCATATATTCTTTAAAACACTATTCACCCCCTCTGGTGTTATTTCTGCCTTAAGATCCTTAATCCGCATCCCTAACAACGAATGGTGCTTGGAATCATTTGCATGTTAGCTTGAGGTTCGATACTGAACCATGAATATGGTTTGGTGATGAATGGTACTTGGATTCAAATTGGAGTTTGCTTGGAGAAAATCTTGGTTTTGCCTGCATCTAACTTCAGACCATAATTTCTAGATTTTTCTTCGAATCAAATGACTGATTACTTCGGGTCTAACTTTGGGTCAACCCTGATGCAAGTTTTCGACGACGACCACTCATGACTAGACGATGGGAGTTCTAGGATGGGAAGTATGACTTTGATGATGGATAGCTATACTTCGAGAGGCATAGTAGGAGACGACAAGTCAGATCAAGGGGACTTTTAGAGGCGGGTTATGAGAACCATGTTCTCTTGGATTTGTTTCTATGATTCTACACGAGTCTTATGGAGCTCTCTCCGTAGTCTCTCTATATCAGCATTAGTGACCACATCAGAAGGAGCCAGTATGCTAGGGACTCCCTGTTGCGCTCCACCATCCAGAAGAGCGATCTCCGAGTCCTCTACTGCCTCGTCGACATGTCATGAGGAGGTAGCAATGGCCTTTTCCTTTCTAGGACGCATTGTAGATAGCTTCCTTCTAGATCTTCTTCAAATCTGAGTAGAAACAGAAACTTATCGATGGAAATTTAGATCTATCTCACGGATAGGGGAATCCACAAGTTGATGATGAGATCCAATCAAGATGAGAATTCATTCTCAATGAAAACACCAAAATGTTTATATAAAAATTAGTCACAAACACCCAATAGAGTTCCAATAGAGATTAATTGAAGCATAAAACTAAAACAAAGCAGAAAATAAATCAGGCACAAATGTTTGTAGTGGTTTAGCAATCTTGGCCTACGTCCACTTGATTCTTTTATTGATTTTGCAATAGTTGTTTGATTACAAGAGATTTGGATCAATTGAGATCCAGTAGAACAAGAAATAAGAATAGTAAGGGCAGAGTCTTAGCTGTTGAAAAAAAAGACCCCCTATAAAGAATGATCGTTGTATTTATAAGGGAAAAAGACTGAATATTTTCCTGAAATTCAATAGGTAGAATCTCATGATGTAGATGAGGTCACCTAAAAAGTTTTGTGGCCCAACTCCCAAGGAAAGGGCATCGGTGTCGATCGATCTTGATGACCTTGTGCACCCATGCAATCCCTCCTGTGGGTCTGTCTTGATGCTAGGTTCAAAGTTGTAAAGTTGTTTGCATAGTTGCCTTCATGATTTTGGAGATATTGATCGATTTTTGTTGAGTTGAACTACTAGGCTGATACAATATGATTCCCTTCTTAGGCGAAGTGATACGATCCGATCTCCTACCTAGTGAAAGTGATATAAATTGATAACCTACATAAGGGAAGAGATAGGTACCAATACCTGGCCTAAAGGAAGCACTAATCCATACTTAGAATATTCTGAAGAATCCATCTCTTGGTCTCACCTGATCGTTGCTTCGTACCATTATCTTTGCTTCATATCTAGACTCAATGATCATCCTTCTAGACTATCATCCTCATCTATCATCTAATCTAGCTTGTCTAATCAGTCTAGATATAGCCGAGCCAACGAGCCAGATAACAGCGTTTAAATCTTTTGTTGCTTGTAATGGGCGCCTCATGTTCAATACCAATTTACTTTTTATTGATTTTTATGCTTCATTTTTCTTGTGAGATCGATTAAGCACATTCCTCTACTTTCTAGTATGCTGATCAAAATCTCTTTCTATTTCCTTTTTGAAGATAGTTTCATTAGCTTAGAGTTGGATTTCCTTTCTCAATTTTACGAAGTTGTTATCTCTTTTGTACTTCCTTCCTAGGGAAAATTTGTCGACCCTATGTGGAATGGATCAGATTCCATTTTTCTTGATTATAAGGTGGCACTTGTCTCTTCTTGTCCCTTATTATTTGTAGTGCTATAAACCTTAATACTTCTTCTTCATGAAGATGAGGATCATTCATAATTTGGTTGGTTGGCTTAATCATTTGAGGTTCAGAGGATCCTTGTTTAGAAACAGCCGATGTCCAAATGAGGATAGATAGAATTTGGAAAGATATGTTTGGTAGGGATAATCGTTTAAGCCTTATATATGCTGGTTAAGGTAGATCCACTTATGGGTTATATGGAGTCGAAGGTTCAAACCCTCCTTCTAGCACCAAAATTTTAACGAACTTCTTTGCTAACACCTAAAAAGTGTAAAGAAAGAAGAATTTGGTTGAGAGAAGGCTTTATTAAACCTTAAAGACCTCAATGAGTGTTAGAAAAAGCGACACTTGGTTGAGAAAGGGCTTAGGTGAATAGGTTTAGTACGTTCAATTCTATAATGAAGTCATAAATTATTTCTATCAAAGCTATGCTTAAACCTATGTTAAAGTCATTAATCAATGTAGAACAATTTCACGCAAGTAGAAATTAAGACTATGAATAATTAAGAATTCGAAATAAGTTATGATTTAAAAATCACAAGTGCTTAGGAACTCGAGTCAAGCTTACGGTCATAATATCTTTATTCATATGCTATGCAATGGTTGAATATGCAAGGACTTATGTGTGATTGGTTAAAAAGTACAATTGGTACCAAAATCCCCAAATTCATTTAGGGTTACAAAGTTTAAAGCATAAGAAGTGAGAAAAGAATGATCCGCTACTCCTCCATGCCCTAGGTCCATATTTATAGGGGTAATAAGGTGTGCCATGGATGCCATGCAGCATGCTTGGTCTTTGGCATAAAGGTTCATCTTGACGGTACCTATTATCATGCCTTATTTCAATGGTTTACGACATCCTTTGATGCATTGATGAATTACGACGTTAATGGGTAGTGTCATACTGGGTTGATGATCCTCAATATTATTGCTGCCTTATGATATTGTTTGATGCAATATTGAAAAGGTCTGGCAACAGTATTATACGACATTGATAATATACCATGTCGCAATAATATAGATGGCTTATAGCACGCTGCCCCATGTATATTCTTGGTTGATGAAGTGTGGCAACAATAGGGATCAACATTGGTGATAAGTGGCATCACAGGTGGTTCGGTATTGAAGTCATTCGTAGGACAACATCAAAGGGAGGCAGCTTTGGAATGATCATCGAAGATATGCGGTATTAACTGAGGAGATGTTAATCGTTCTATCTTCATGGGTGAAGTGCAACATTGATGGAACACTATATTAATGGGATGCAATGTTGACTAGATGCAGCATAAAGGTGAAGCGACATTGTCCATTAGCCTTTGTTGATGTTAGATGTCATAAATGGTATGCGACATTACTGTGTGCCCTCAATATTTATTTTCATACTCATAGTGGGTGGCATTCTGCCTTATAACTAACCTACGACATCAATCTCCATACAACTTTCTTGCTCTTGTTGGAGACACATGATATTACATGTTGCATTAATGACATGCAATATCCTTAAGGAATGACATAGATAATAGGTGGCTTTATTGATGTAGAGTGGTACCGAAGATTTGCCATTTCCATTCTTCGGAATCAATAATGGTAGTAACAATAGATTGTACATAAGATATACTATAAGTTTAATAGCTATAGAGACGATATCTTATATGTATAGCTAAACATTCAAACATTCCTTAACTACTAGTTTATGAATTCGATAGTTAAATAAGGGTATTATTATTCAGAATCTAGTTTCATGATGTTTAATGAAACACTCCCACCTCTATACCCATACTATCCATGTTAGCACCAAAATTGGTCACTAACATCCAAAGAAAGATTTTTATAGAGAGATTAAATAAGATAGAAAATTAAAATAGAGGAATATATGTAGAATTAATTGCATAGAACACAAAATTAATAGTGGTTCGGCGTAACTGCCTACGTCCAGTTTGATTTTAATCTTTATTGCTTTTCTAAATAATTGAATACATATACAATCTGTATACCAACTACTCGAATGCAAATGCTAACTGAAAAAGAATGAGTCTTGAAAGTGGCAAGTCTCCACAATGTTCTTGAAAAAAAGGTCCCTTTCACTATGCCCCTGCCCTTTTATTTATATGCGAGGATAGGCTGGACTTCCCTCACGGGCTCAGGAAGAAGGTATCTCGACCTATAGTAGGCGACTTCTGCGCACCAAGCCAGGCATGCCGAACGAGGCATGCCGAGCGAGGAATGTAGGTCGAAAATCGTTTGGTCGACCATCAAGTGACTCGAACAAAACCCTCAAGAGAACCAAAGAAAGTAGTGAATTGACTCGAAACAAAGTCATACCGATCGCCCTTATTTAGTTGTGGGCTTGGCAGCTTGTTAACACCTCTAGTATGCACCGAGCCAGGGATGCCGAACGGCAGTTGTCGAGCGACCTTGCTGAGTGACTTTGCCAAACGTTGCCGAGCGATGGTGTTACGCCGAACGAGGCCAAGCAGTACTTAGGCCAAAAGATGCCGAGCGATGGCGTATAGCGTTAGGTCGAGCAATGGCATGCCGTGCGATGGTAATGCCGAACGATGGCAATGCCGAGCGATGGCATATGGCGTTAGGCCGAGCGATGGCATATGGCGTTAGGCCGAGCGATGGCATATGGCGTTAGGCCGAGCGATGGCAATGCTGAACGATGGTAATGCCAAGCGATGGCCTTTGAACTCGAGATGCCGAACGATGCATTCTGGCTGAGTGACACTTAGACCGAGCAGCACTCAGGCCGAACGGCGCTCAATATTTTCGTCTTGTAGCCGGGCCACGCAACCGGGTAACATTTTCCCTCCAAAGTGGTTGTGTGAGGCAACACGACACGCTTTGAGCCAATATCCAATTCCTATTATCAAAAGTTGAGCGTGGTCAATGAAGGTCAAAAGATGACTGTCCTCCCTGGCACCTTGGGGTCGTTCGACATATAGATACTGGACCGCATGCTATGGTACGTTCACTGTCGCCCGACATGATTTCTTACCGAACCATCGAGATATCTTGACCGGCCACTGGTTGATGCCTATTCATCTCCCCTTCTTCCTATATAAAAACCAACACTTCTCCACATCTTCTCTTTATTTTCACTTCGACTCCATAAGACCTCACAACCTAACTTCCTTCGAACTCTAGCTACCTCCTTGATTTTCCTTTCTCATCTTGAGCCCAGTACATTCGCTCCTAAAGTTCCCCTGATAACCAACCGAACTTCATCCCTGAACTCAACATCCCCTCAAGCTTCGTCAAGCATTCTTTTAGGTACGGATTCTCCATCCGACTGACTTTTTCAACCTAATGGTTTTGTGTGAAGCTTGAGTTCGTGAGTTCTTCTTAGTAGGAATTGATGTAGACGAGGGAGGTCGAGTTAGACATAGGTTCTTATTAAACTTCCATGTGATGGAGAGTGGTCATAAATTTGAGAGATAGGGCTAAGTGAGCGACTTTAGCTCCTCGGTATCCAAGAAGCGAGAGAGAAAGGAGAACGAGTGGGTCAGTATTAGCATTTTGGGCGGTTGTTTTTTGCTCGGTCATCCCTTCGTTGTAGTAATGCTAAGGAGGTGAAGGAATGGAAAGTCGTTCGGTCTAGGGAGATAAAGTGTTGAGGCAATTTGAAAGAAGTGAGATAGGGTTAGCGAGTGGGTCGGCATATCCGGTCCAGAGTGTCGTTCGATTGCAGAGCGAGATAGGAAGTGAGTGAGTGGATCAGCATCTCTAGTCTAGAGTGTCATTTGGTTACCGAGAGAGATATGAAGTGAGTGAGTGGGTTGGCATCTCCGGTCCAGAGTGTCATTCGGTGTTGAGAGTGCGTGGGTGAGGTGGATGAGTGGGTTAGCGTCTCTAGTCTATAGGGTATTTTGGTTGCATGCTTAAGTAGTCGCTCGACATCGAGCCTATAAGTAGGCAATGATAGTCAATATCATTTTGATTCGACCGAAACATATGTCAGGTTCAACCACCTCCCACGCCTGATTACTGGACAACAAACAAGGACAAGAACTTAAGCGAACAAGCATATCGAACTAATTCAGACCGATGACTTCATGACCAAAACCCTAATAAGCGTGAACTTAAAATTTTGTAAATATGGCAACTTGAAGCTTGTCGTGCCACCTTTTACTTTTCAAAACCATAATTTATTTATATTCTTCATACAAACCATCACACTAGTTCATACACCACGCGGGGGGAGCATTTTTATCGCTATGACTAATATTGATTGTGTTTCAAGTATAGTTCAAACATGTGTCTATCAAATCTTTGACGCTCATTGAAGATGTTTAGAAAGTCGAGCTTGGCTATAGTTTCAGATAAACCTAAGTCAAGTTTTCAACAAAAAGTAGTAGGAACTTCAAATCCGTCGACAACTTCTGTACAGAATATCCCGAGTCCAACGACTGCATCTGTTGACTTGGCCCCTGATGCCCTAGATGCAGCAATCATCCTAGATGATCTGGTTGATTCTCTAGCTTCAAGAATCAATGAAAATGCCCTTCGTCGACTATGCTCAATCCACAGAATTCCTTTTGACGATGTACTGGTTCCATTGGGACAAGATCGTCCTCACCTGCCCCGGCCGGATATATGGCTTGCAACAAATTCATGTGCTGGGTTGGTAGCGTGCCACCATTCAACTCCTTCCTTCGCGATCTGTTGCAGTATATTGAGGTTGCCCCATCACAGTTACATCCAAACAGTCACGCATTCATATACGTCACGTGTATTCTTTTCATGAGCATTCTATTCAGGCTCCCCATTCCCGGTGATATCTTCTATATTTATCATTTCAAGAGACGATCCGATAGCCCATCTTTCATATTCCTGGAGCTACATAACAAGTGCCAAATCTCGACGGGGGTATGGAGCAAATTCGTCCAATATAAGCAAGTATGGTTTTATGTGCGTTGTTCCCCTGGCTTTGCGAGGAGATGGATAGAAGGAAGTAATTTTCTTTTTTGGGTCAATACTTGTATTCGACGGAGAGTGCATCCTTTCTAAACCCTTTCTCTACTTTTACAGGTATTAGCCCACGTCTCGAAGTCTCCGGGTACTCTAAGGCCGTTGAAGCTATTCGAGCTATTCCCATGGAAGACTGGGATATCAAATCCGTCATTACCAATGGATCGCTCTCCAAATTTGGGCTGTTGGCAGAAGGTCGTCGAATAAGTCTTCCTCAAGGCGCCACCATAGCTGGGTCTGCCTTGGACAAAGGAAAAAGGCAAGCTGGGCCTTCAATACGTGGTGTCCCCGACACACCCGAGGAAGGCGAGATTAGAGAAACTGATGTGTTAGAAGCACCGGTTGAAAATGTAAGTCCTGCCCTGGAACAGTTGTTAAGGCACATGGCACTGATGCAACGCTTCCCCCTTCAAAGGGATAAAAGAAACTAGCTTACAAATTGAGGAAAAAGACTGTAGGCGGAACCTCAAAGGTCACGGTTACTCCAATGAAGAGAGAGCCGTCTCCACAACACTTAGAGGGTTCATTGAAAGGCTTATATGACCTCACCATTCCCGATGACTTGCTCAATTATGGCTTCAACAATCCAGAAGCCCTAAAAATCCATTCGCCCGCTAGAGGCGATGAAGGCGTTCAAGCCCATAATCAAGGAGAAAAAACTCCTATAAGTAAAGCCAAAGAAACTGGTCCATGGGGGGAAACACTAGGACATACACAATAACCACTTCACCTTGCATTTAAACTTCAATCATCATATGATTCTAGCTAACTCGTGCTTACTTAATTTCTATGCAGGC